>CM057338.1:144329437-149129437 GCA_030015575.1 Agapanthus africanus | reverse complement strand
CGATATTGCTGTTCCAACCGGGAACAACTTTGAATTGCTGAACACGGTGCGCAGAAACTCTCCTGTTGCGGTGCTGAAGCGAACTCCTTCACCTGTGGAGAACACTCCAGAGAAGAAGCTAGAGCAGCCCCCTCACCGGCTGTCCTCTAAAATTTACAAAGTCTGGCGACAGGTCCAAGAGTCGGTGATTGATGAAAACTATCTCCGCCGACAGAAAAAGATGAAGGTTCGGCAAGAGGAAGACTACTCTGTCAGGTCGAAAGAAGCAACGGTTATTCGGGTGTCCACTACAACGACACCCTCAACGTCAATCACTCAAAAGAAAAGGAGGCCGCAAAAAGCCCCTGTGAACAAGGTGAAACGTAAAAGCGATGGGCACAAATGCCCCAAGTCTGGGGGCATGGTGGTGCACACTGTTTATATGGCTTCTGGAAAGGAGGAAAGCCGTGCTTCGACGGGTCACCGACCACTCACCCGATCCGTGACCAAAGCTCAGGAGCAACAGCAAAAGCTTCAAGAGATGATGACTGCAATGGCCGCACTTACCGAGCCAAAAGAAAGCTCAGAGGCATCATCGGAGCAGCGTCATGAACAAGAAACTGACGCTGATTACCTACGCAGAGTCCTCGAAAAGAAGGACAAAGAAGCTGCAGAGCAAGCGGCTAATATAAAACAAATGGCACTTCTCTTCCAAGATATGGTAAGGATGATGATTCAGCAGAACCCTCCTGCTGAAGATCCTCCGGTTGTCCTTGAAGACGACAGGGGAGAAACGTCAAATCCTCCACTGGCTTTGTCAACAGCCAAGGAGGAAGCAATCTCCTAAGCTGACTTGGACGAATATATAGTCCAGCAGATACGGGTTCATCATGCGACTGAGGCAACCGGTCAGATCGTCAAAACAGGACGACCATATCCGGGCTGGTATGATCAGGTACAGTACCCGCCGGGCTATACAATACCTAAGTTCCACATATATAAAGGGACAGGGAATCCGCATCAGCATGTCGCCCAATTCAGGGCCTTATGCGGCAATACTGGAGGCGATGACAAATTGATGCTTCGCCAATTCATCGGCAGCTTGTCAAAAACAGCGTTCGAATGGTATTCCGAACTCCCGAACGATTCTGTCAAGACGTTCGCTGAAATGGAGTTGCTATTCACTCGGCGATTCGCGAGCGCCAGCGAACGGGCCCCGATAGCAGCGTTGATTAATGCCAGGGTAAGGCCGGGCGAGACGTGGGTTCAGTACGCTATACGCTGGCGAAACTTGTGGTCGAAATGCGAACAACGCATTGAAGAAGCGCCCGCGGTGGGCATGTTCGTGGGTACCCTAGACCCTCATGCCACTATCTCACAGTTCATGATGTTCTTTAAGCCGACCACATTCCAGGATTTGATCGACAAGCTGGCCCAGATGGATCAAATGGGTCACAGACCTTCTCCCCCGAAGCCAGAACCGCGGAACGACAAGGGTAAAGGGAAGGCAACCTTTGTTGCGAATGCTCAGCAGCAACCCAGTACCCCAAAGCTAGCGAATCAATCGGGAGAGAGACGGCGGTTCTATATTGAGAAAATGAGGCGCCCTTACTCATTCCCGCGGGATAAGACGAAGAGGCTGTTCGAGCTGGCTATGCGCAACAGGCTTATTAACTTGCCGAATCCAAGGCAACCGCCACAACCCAACGAGGCGAATAACCCCAATTATTGCCCTTATCATCAAACGGCAAGCCGTCCGATTGAGGATTGCTTCGTCTTCAAGGGATGGATTGAAGATAAATACTTACAAGGAATGCTTGCCCTATCTGAAAAGTGGAAGGTAAATCCACCACAGCCGCACACTCCAAAGAAGACGGACATGATAGGGGCAGCTTGTTCTTTTGTCAAGGACGAAAAAGATGGAGAAAACTCATCAGCCGAATCCGAAGACTATATAGCGACTTGTCATGTGATCTCTCATTCACTGGTGGATGATGAAGAGGCTCCTTGCGCCGAGAAACCAAGGGCGAACCCTGATCCGGAAATTCTACGGCCGTCAGACGAGTTGATCAATATCTTCCTAAATGAAATTCGTCTGAAAGCAAAAGCCAATCAAGAGCGTGAGATGGCCATACTGGAAAGAGCCAAGACACTCCCGTCAAATTAAAAGCCATCCACTGCAGATAAAAACAAATTCAAGACGAGAAAAAGGTTCGCCAAAGCCCTATCAACGGGAATGAAGCTACCACCCTCTGAAGAAAATACTTTCGGTGGAGTAAAGATGCATCATAACTTCTGCTTATATCATCAGAAGATCATACATCCTACTGAAGACTGCGAATCCTTTAACTGTTGGTGGCAAGGGTATGGCGCCCAAAAGCAACACTTCGACAGGACAAAGTGTGAAGCTCGTAGACGTCGAAAAAATGCGATAGATGAGCGCAAAAGAGCCGCCGACGACTGTCATATAGCCGACTCCAAGGGATCGCAAATTATCACCTTTGGAAGTGACTCTGAGGAAGAAGCTGCCCTCAACCCTCTCCTCAAGGAATCTATTTCGAAAATGAAAGAATTGAGGAGTTGCGAGAACGTTCAGCCGTGCAATCGCACGCTACTCGAAAAAAATCTCGGCCCTGTAAACAAAGGATCGAGCACAAAAGATAAAGGAAAGGAAAAAATAGCCCTCGAGGCCGACAGTCAACAGCAATCGAGTGGCCCTAAACTGTTTGTTCACCAAAACAATCTACGATCACGCCCATCCCTCGAAGAGAGGTTGAAACGTCCTTACTCATTTCCCCAGGGTGAAACAAGGAGGCTGTTCAAAGTGGCAGTGCATAACAGGCTTATCACTCTACCGGAACCGAAACACCAGCTGCAACTGAATGACTTCAACGATCCTAATTACTGCCCTTACCACCAAGTATTGGGTCATCTGATCGAAAACTGCTACACCTTCAAAAACTGGGTTGAAGACCAACACCAGCAGGGAAACTTCGCGTTGTTTGAAGACTGTAAGGTGAGCCCACCACAGCCTCATGCTCCTAAAAAGGTGGATACGCTGGGGGCATCATGCTCATTCATAGAGAAAGCCCCTTAGACCGAAAAGTCAATAAACTAGATGTTCGCCGCAAATACGGCAACGGCGGACCGCAACGTCCTTAAACTAACATTGGACCGTAATGTCCTTAAACTAATTACGGACCGCAACGTCTTTAAACTAACGGTGGACCACAATGTACTAAAACTTGCAAACGACCGAAACGTCTTTAAACTACTACAGCAACATTCTCAGGCTGACCAAAAAAAAAAACGGTATGTCTATAAGCGAAATGGGCACGGATGAAAACCCGAAGGGGCTCCGTGAGTAAAAACAGCAGGGCTACCGGCGAGTGTTCGTGAAAACCCGAAAGGGCGCGATCTCGTAAAAAAACAAAAAAAAACGGTATGTCCATAAGCAAAATGGGCACGGATGAAAACCCGAAAGGGCTCCGTGAGTAAAAACAACAGGACTATTGGCGAGTGTTTGTGAGAACCCGAAAGGGCGCAACCTCGTTAAAAAACACTTATAGGGTCCTCTGGACCTTGTAAGGAGAAACCACCCGCTTGAGATCCTTACGACTCACAAGGGAGCAACACACTTAGGGATCCCCACGATTCCTAAGGAGAAAATACACTTGCGAGATCCTCACGACTCGTAAGGAGAACTCTCTTATGAGACCCTCACGGCTCATAAGATTTGAAAGTCTTAAGTTACAGAGACCTAAACCTGTACTTAAGCAACCCCCACAACTTCCGATATCGCCCTACAAGTGGTCCAATACTGGACCTTGTATACAATCCACGGGCGCGAATAAATATTTCCCTAACCAAGTCCCATCCGTGACTAGGGGTATGTCCATATGGTGAACAACCCTTATAAGTCCTCTCGACTTATAAGGAGAAAGCCCTCTTGTAAGATCCTTACGAATTACAGAGGAACATACACTTAGGAATTCTCACGATTCCTAGGGAGAAAATACACCTACGAGATCCTCACGACTTGTAGGGAGAAATACCTTCGTGAGACCCTTACGGTTCATGAAGTCAAAAGCCTTAGTCGACAGGACCCTAACCCTGTTTGCTAAGCCACCTTTGTTCAACATCGACAGAGGCAGATGATGATTCGCTCCTGGCCATATCCCAGTTGTAGCGGTGCTGATACCGAAATCGGTGTCTAATTTCAGGTTTATGGCAAAAAGCCAGTAGGCCGCACGTGCATACGAGATAGCCGAAATGATGGGGCAACTTGCAATAAAAAGCAGCAAGTAAAAATGTATGCACGCAAAATAGCCAAAATGATGGGGCAACTCGCAATAAAAAGCAGCGAGTAAAAATGAAATAAATAGCCGAAATGATTGGGCACCACGAAAAATAACCGAAATGATAGGGCATTCGCGACCTCCGCGATATAAAAGCTGAAATGATAGAGCATCGCGGAAAAAGAAATAGAATAAAAAAAAGTTTTAATTTATGCCATACAGGTGATGTTACATTACACCCTGTATAAAATCCAAGGGCGTAAACAAAGAAGGGATCATACTCCTCTCCCAGGTTTCATCATAAGAAGAAGCCAAATCTCGACGGGTCGCAAATGACCTAGAGGTCATCTCAACACTCATCTCGTAACAACGGATACAACTTCAAGCGAAGCGGAACAGCGGAAACTCCCAATTCCATGGCTCGGCGATATCCTGATCACCGAAAAGTCAAATCCCAATTCCGTGAAATGCGAATACAATAAACAAAATTTCTGGTTACGTGGAACGCGGCTTATGTCAATCCTGACCCCGTGTGAAGCATCCAGAGCAAAAATTCCTGGCTACGTGGAAAGCGGCTTATGTCAATCCTGACCCCGTGGAAAACGTCCAGAGCGGATCCTGGTCCTCGCAGAGTACGGCAGTGAACCCGTGCGAAGCATCCAGAGCGGAGCCTAGTCCTCGCCGAACATGGCAGTGAACTCGTGGGAAGCATCTAGTGCAAAAATTCCTGGCTACGTGGAAAGCGGCTTATGTCAATCCTGACCCTGTGGAAAACGTCCAGAGCGGATCCTGGTCCTCGCAGAGCACGGCAGTGAACCCGTGCGAAGCATCCAGAGCAGAGCCTAGTCCTCGCCGAACACAGCAGTGAACCCATGGGAAGCATCTAGTGCAAAATTCCTGGCTACGTGGAAAGCGGCTTATGTCAATCCTGACCCCGTGGAAAACGTCCAGAGCAGATCCTGGTCCTCACAGAGCATGGCAGTGAACCCATGCGAAGCATCCAGAGCGGAGCCTAGTCCTCGCCGAACACGGCAGTGAACCCGTGGGAAGCATCTAGTGCAAAATTCCTGGTTACGTGGAAAGCGGCTTATGTCTATCCTGACCCCACGGAAAACGTCCAGAGCGGATCCTGGTCCTCGCAGAGCACGGCAGTGAACCCATGCGAAGCATCCAGAGCGGAGCCTAGTCCTCGCCGAACACGGCAGTGAACCCGTGGGAAGCATCTAAAGCAAAAATTCCTGGCTACGTGGAACGCGGTTTATGTCAATCCTGACCCCGTGTGAAGCATCCAGAGCAAAAATTCCTGGCTACGTGAAAAGCGGCTTATGTCAATCCTGACCCCGTGGAAAACGTCCAGAGCGGATCCTGGTCCTCGCAGAGCACGGCAGTGAACCCGTGCGAAGCATCCAGAGCGGAACCTAGTCCTCGCCGAACACGGCAGTGAACCCGTGGGAAGCATCTAGAGCAAAATTTCCTGGCTACGTGGAACGCGGCTTATATCAATCCTGACCCCGTGTGAAACATCCAGAGCAAAAATTCCTGGTTACGTGGAAAGCGGCTTATGTCAATCCTGACCCCGTGGAAAACGTCCAGAGCGGATCCTGGTCCTCGCAGAGCACGGCAGTGAACCCGGGCGAAGTATCCAGAGCGGAGCCTAGTCCTCGCCGAACACGGCAGTGAACCCGTGGGAAGCATCCAGAGCAACTCCTGACTCTATGAAATGCAGATAAGGACAACTTCACCCATCACTTGCGGGTCCTCACGACTCGCAAGGAAATAAATTCTCTTGTAAGATCCTTACGACTTTCAAGAGAACGCGCTCAGGAATCCTCACGATTCCTAAGGAGAAAATACACCTACGAGATCCTCTCGATCCGTAGGGAGAAAAGTCTCTATGAGACCCTCACGGCTCATGGAGTGGAAAAGTCTTAGGCGGCAGATCTGAACCTACGGCCTAAGCCATCGCTATCTCTTGGAAAAACTAAGTTATCTGCCAATTATGATTAGCAAGTCAACATGCTGATAATAAAAGAAAGAAGAAAGCGACAGAAAGAACATCTGATTGGCGTTTGATCAAGCACTCGAGACACACTCATTCATGCATGTGCAAAAGACTCAGAGCGAGAAATAAGACAAGCTGGGATAAAACTTCTTCATTAATATTGCCAAAAATAATTCTTACAATCATAAAGCAGTAAACAAGAAATATTATTACAATGGAATAACCTCAGATCCGGGGCACGGATTGAGGAAGTCAAAAGTAAGGCCATCCAGAGTTCTTCTGGCCTTTCTGATTATCCTTGTGCGCAGCCTCTCGCGCTCCTGGGTGTCAAGACCCTCGGCAAGCCCTCCCAGCCTTCGATAAGCAGCGATTATCGTCGTCTGCTGGAAGACTTGATGGAGAATGTTGACGAGGTTGTCCTGTCGATTCTTCGAGATTAGCCCCGATAGGTGCACTGAATGCACCTTGTCTTCGGCGTCATCCAGCGCATCGAGCGGCATGGCCTCGTAGAACCCCGGGAGTGCTCTCCAGATCGCTCCCAGCACGACTTTCAAGAGAGCCGAACGACGAGGAAGCAGCCAACCAACGCTTGCGTGAAGGCGACCCATAACCTCCGCACACTGGGCATCTGTAAACTCCTGGTTTTGTTGACGGCCCTGTATATGGATGTCTTCATAAGTGATGAACTCGTGCAGGCTATATAGACGCACCGCCATGATACCTGAAGAAAACAGTACAGGGAGATTAGCAAATAATAAAATACAGAAAGTTAAAAGTTAAACTCCCTGAGAGCAATGCTTTGCAGACAGGAGTGACTTCGGTCAAAATCAGTTATGAGGAGAATTTGAAGAAAATCCCTTGAGAACATTGAGAGCTTTGTTCTAAGAAGATGATATAATAATAATAATAATATCAAATGCCATCTTTAACTTCCAGGATCCATGAAGAATTCTTAAGAGTTCTTCTGTATGATTTGGAAGGAGCAAAGCTCCATTAATGAATTAAGAAAACACAAGGACAATCTTTTAGAGAGCAAAGCTCTATTAATGGAACCCTAATAAGATTCCTTCTAGTTCTCTTTAGATCCTTTTAGACCTATAGAGCAAAGCTCTGCCAAGTGAAATCCCTGATGGGTTTTCTTTAGACCAGGGATCTATTAAGAGCAAGGCTCTGTTAACTAAAGTTAACTTAATTTAATTTAAATTAATTACCTCAAAAGTTCTAAGAAATTCTAATTCTTAGAGTTCTTAAAGACAAGAGTAAAGCTCTGGAGATAAAATTTTTTGAAGATGATAATCATCTCTTGAGGAAAGGTCCTATTTATAGGCATCAAATACCCTTTCAACTTCCAAAAGCTGCCGCAACGCTTGGAATTCCGCCACCGCTGCGCTCACGTTTGGAGGGCCACGTAAGCGCAACGGTGGGGGGACATTTGTTTACCCCAATCAGAGCAAAGCTCTGTTTTGAAAATTTAAACTTTAATAAATGAAGCAACGCTTCAGATCCTCTGCACAGCGCGCAGGGCGCCACGTGTCAAAATCAGGCACGCAAGTGCAGAGAGCGCAGCGCCCAAGGCAGCACGCCCAATTAGAGCTGTAACACCCGAGCCCAATACTACTATTTTCTGTTATTGGTTGAGCATTAGATATTACTCATTTCATTTATCATGCTTGTTTGGGTCTTACTGTAAAATTTTATCTGGCTAAGTCATTTATGCATATAACAAATTTTAGCACCTAAAATAAAATTAAAAATATCTATCTTGGCCTACTCGACGCCCCTAGCCGCGTGGTAGCATCCGTGCATCGAATTCTCGTCCCGTTCAGTGAAACGGGCGAGTTTGGACGGCTACGCGCGTGTACAGTAGTCCGACTTGGGGGTATGCTTTTTCATCATAAAACATATCATTTTAAAATTTGGAACCCGCTTAAAATCCTATTATTTAAATTTCAAATTTTTGGATGCAACCCGGGCACGATTTGGAAATGTTTCATTTAGTGCCAAAATCCCAATTTAATAAAATAATCAAAACTATAATATATTCGTAATCTTACTGTTACTATAGAATTTATTAAATCTTTTAATCTTCCTTTTTAAATCTCTCAGCCAATCACGAGGGTTTTAACCCCGTGGGCCCCTCCTCTCACGTCTCTCTCTCTCTAATTTCTCTCTCTCTCTAACCCTCTCGTATCTCTTCCCCCTCTCTCTCTTGCTTTCTCTATATCTTTCTCTCTCTAACTCTCTTTCTCTCTCTCCCTATATATATAAATTCGCCCTTCATGTTTCCTTCCTCACGTAACCCACGCGAGAAAACCCATCGCAAACCCTAGCCCTAGCCACCGTGCCCGTCGCCGCCGCAGCCCCAACGCCGACGCCACCACCACCATCACCCTCGCCTCTTCGCCCTCGTCGCAGCCACTGCACCTTCTTCCCCCTCTTCCCTCCTTCCCGAGCGCCTGCACGCCGCCTGCACACCGCCTACACCTCGTCGGATCGCCGCCGGCGATCTCGATCCGCCCCCGGCCTCGCTAGCACCCCCCTCGGTGAGCTTCTCATCCTCCATCTTCTCCTTTCTTCTTCTTCCTTCTCTGATTAAGGTTTCTTGATCTGAAAATTTTCCGCCGTCGCTGCAGGTACCCCGCCGGAGCTCCGTCGCCGTGGTCGGCGATCACCACCCGTCCCACAGATCCTCGTGAGCAGTCCCTTCTCCATCCTCCTTCCCTTCTTTTTTGTTTTCTTTCTATTCTTGTTGCAATTCTTGATTGTCGCTGTTTTTGCATCTCGCCAGAATCCGGCCGTGCCGATGACTTGATCAGACGTTCTAGCGAGGTACCCCGATCTGCGTGGTTCCATTGTTCATTGTTCGGGTTCAATCCGTGAACCGTGCGTCCGTCGCGTGTTTCCCCGCCGACGTTACGTTCCGTTTTTCCCGGTTCGCGACCCGTCGAGGCAAGTATCACTTGCTACATGCTATACTATACAATTATATATGTTTTGACTCATTAAACCTGCAAAACTTAACTCGGTATAGTTATTTTCTCATTTGGTTGCAATATGACATATATCATTTTACAGTTAACATAAAAATTACAGTTTGCCACTTTTAACCTAAGAACCAAGTTTACCTGTTAATCACATTTTACCGTTTAATAGATTGTAGCACTTTCCCATGTTGTTCTATTACATTCGGATATTTGTATTCAAAGGCTTGATATAACTGTATTGCATCATCATTTAAACTGTTGCACCGCTAAGGGTGCCCAAAACCTGTTAATATAATAAAACGGCTGCACTATATTAATGCACCATTGTGATTGAATGAACTGCTTATTGTTGTTTAATTTATTGCTTATTTCCTGCTGTTAATCCCCTGTTCGATTATATGTCTGTTGTGAGCACACCCACGATATTGTTACATCTTGACTTGGCTTTGTTACACATGATATATATTGATACACCTGACATGGTATTGTACCGTTCACTATTGACTTGACCTGATGTACCATGACCTGACCTGTTACCTGATCTCGTGCCTAATGCCAACAAACCTGACATGTAGTCCTCATGGACCATTCCTGTTGTCTATCCAGACAAACCTGCTGTTACCTGATCCTGTGTTGGCATTAGTTCTTGATTACTGAATACCTGACTCGACATACATAGCTTGGGGGTATGGGAAAATCAAAAGTGTAAACTAAAGTGTAACTTAAAAGGGTATTACTTGATCCGTGGTCCCGGGGGGTAACGGGACAGAGCCATTCGTGACTCTTACATTTTCCTGATCCGTGGTCCCGGGGGCTAACGGGACAGAACCACTATTGGTTCACATATTCCTGATCCGTGGTCCCGGGGGGTAACGGGACATATCCTTTGAGTTACATGGAGGATTACTCAAATTGATTTCAAAGACTTTAGACTAGAAAACCTGATAGAACAGTTTAGTTACCCACTGCACACTACCCTGCACTGCTTGTTTCATACTATTGCTTTATTCATGTTTATTTCTGCATTGCCTATTACACTGTTCATATTATATTACTGGTTGACATGACGCGCTGACGTCTGGGTTTTGCATGGCCCAGATTCTGTACCACTGTCGCAGTCCGAGCAGGAGTACTTCAGCCAGCAGGCTGAGCTGTGAAGTGTTAGTATTAATTAGTTTT
This sequence comes from Agapanthus africanus, assembly GCA_030015575.1. Classification (NCBI taxonomy): domain Eukaryota; kingdom Viridiplantae; phylum Streptophyta; class Magnoliopsida; order Asparagales; family Amaryllidaceae; genus Agapanthus; species Agapanthus africanus. Next base: position 149,118,995 of record CM057338.1, on the reverse strand, counting down.
ATTTCCTGCATTTATTTCCTGATGTGAGCTCGCATTATGGGACATACTTTTCAGTTATTTGTATTGGATCATTTGCTTCCGCATTTATTTATTATTGACTCCTTTTATTCTGGATTATGGACATGTTTTAGAAAATTTTATCTTGTTCTTGATATCTCTACAGCCGTAATGTGACTGTGGATGGATACTTCCTACCCACAGGTAGCATGGTTGGCTATGTCACGTGCCCAATCTAGCGCACTCTGGGAAGCGGGGCGTGACATGGTTTTTTTTGGTATCAGAGACATAGGTTAGTTGAGTTGATTCTCTTGTAGTTGGGTATTGTACCCAATACACGAATCAGAATACCCGTGTTAGGAAACATGTCCTGCCACTTTGCTGTTTACCATTCTTGAATCACATCCTTCTTGATTATATCTTTTACGACGTGCAAACTTACTTCGCATGTCGACTCGAAAAACCTGATTTCTTGTTATCTCTAGGACTTAGGCGACTTGGGTGGAGTTAAGTAATTGTGGCTATGATACCGCGGCATAGTTACAATGCGGTACTCTATTTAAGTATCTTGGAGTTCTAGCCTTGATCTATATATCAAATCTATCATCATGCTAATGTTGGGTGTTTTCTTGATTTCAGGAATATGGCAGGTAAGAATTTGAAGACGTACCAGAGGCGTGTGGACGAAGCCGCCATGCTTGGAGTGATAGGGGGAATGCTAGAGAATCAAAAGGGGCAGACCGAGCTGATCCAGCAGCAAGCAGACTCGTTTCAGGAAGGTTTGCAGATCGTTCAGCAGTCTGTGAACAACGCTGGAGCTAAACCAGTTGACCGAGTAGGGACCGTGGCAGATTTCAGACGTTTGGGTCCATCTACATTTACTGGTTTGGAGGAGTCGTTGCCAGCCGAGCAGTGGCTAGTTGACACAGAGAATTTGTTGATTACGGCACAGATTCTAGATGACAAAAGAGTTGATGTGGTACGCATTCAGTTAGTGGACTACGCCCGAGAATGGTGGCTTGTGGAGGAGACCCGCTTTCCCAAGCCGATCAAATGGGCGGATTTTTCTAAGAGTTTCCTGGAGAAGTTCTTCCCGCGAACTGCACAGGAGGAAATGGAAGAGAAGTTTATTGGGCTGAGGCAGAATGGGGCACCCGTGGATGTGCATGCAGCAGAATGGACGAGACTCAGCAGATTCGCTGGACCTTTAGTTGCCAACGATGCAGACAGGGCATGGAGGTTCATGCGCAGCTTGGATGTGGACATCCAGAGGCAGATTGTCTCCCTGGGTTTGACCACTTTCTCACAGGTTCTTACGGCAGCTCGGGAACAGCAGAGTTTATCTGGGATGAAGGGAGCTTGCAGCAGACAGCAGTTGCGGCAAGGACGCCCGCATTTGTACCTAACCGAGCTCATGGTCGCAGAGGTATTCCAGTGGACCGTCGAAGTGTAGCACCCATGAAGAAGCCTGTGATCGTTGATCGAAGAAAGAGCATGATTTGTGACTACTGCCGTTTACCTGGGCACGTACAGAAGGATTGTCGAAGGAAGCTGGGACTTTGTTTGGTTTGTGGAGCGGCTGATCACGCAGTTGGTGCCTGTCCGTCGAAGCTTCGTACGAGGGAGGATATTCAGAAGCCTCCGCAGAGACCGTTCCAAGGGCAGAAACAGCTGACTCAAGGACCTAATCAGGCTCGAGCTTTTACCTTGACAGCTGAGGAAGCTAAGGCATCAGGAGAAGTGGTTTCAGGTATTCTACTCGTTCATGGTTTTCCCGCAGTGGCATTATTTGATTCTGGTGCATCCCATTGTTTTATGTCATCCAAGTTTATAACTACACACTCGATTGCCTGCACGACCCTGTCTAGTTTCTGGGACATACACACCGGGAATGGGAAAATTATATCTAGTAGGGAATGTAAAGACTGTACAGTTGTTGTGTGCGGACGGGAGCTTTTTGCAGATTTCTTGGTGATTGATACGGGCAGCTACGAGGTCGTCTTGGGAATGGATTTTCTTGGCACTTTCCACGCTCACATTGACTGTAGGGCAAGGAAAGTAATTTTCTAGATTCCCGGACATTCTGAGTTTACCTTCACTGGAGGAAGTAGTTCTGTTGGGCCAGTCGAGTTTAGGGCTAGGCCGACAAACAATGTTCTTGCAGCAATGGAAGTTGATAGTAGTGAGGAGCCGGCAGTTGTTCGCGATTTTATGGACGTATTTGAAGATATATCGGGTTTACCGCCGAAGCGAGACGTGGAGTTCGCAATTGACCTTATTCCTGGTGCAGCGCCAGTATCTAAAGCGTATTATCCAATGGCACCAGTAGAATTGGAAGAAGTTAAGAAACAAGTTACTGAATTGCTTGAGAAGGGTTGGATTCGAAGCAGCAACTCGCCTTGGGGAGCTCCAGTTCTTCTAGTAAAGAAGAAGGATGGCACGAGAAGGATGTGCATCGACTATCGAGAATTAAACCGGGTAATTATTAAGAACAAGTACCCGATCCCTCGCATTGGAGAACTTTTTGAGCAGCTTAGTGGCGTGAGGGTATTCTCGAAGCTGGATTTGCGATCCGGATATCATCAGGTTCGAGTGAAAGCTGAAGATATTTGCAAGACGGCGTTCCGAACTCGGTATGGACATTACGAGTACTTAGTGATGCCCTTCGGAGTAACGAATGCGCCGGCAATATTCATGGATTTGATGAACCGAATCTTTTCACCGTTCTTAGACCAGTTTATTGTGGTATTCATTGACGATATTCTGGTTTACTCGAAGGGTTTTGAGGAGCATGCTGAGCATTTGAAGATCGCACTGCAGACATTGAGACAGGAGAAGCTTTATGCGAAGATGAGTAAGTGCGAGTTTTGGCTGGAGGAAGTGAAGTTTTTGGGGCATGTTGTGTCGGGCGATGGAATCGCCGTCGATCCCGAAAAGATTGCAGCAGTTCGTGATTGGCCTATTCCAAAGAATGTTGCGGAGATAAGAAGCTTTCTTGGACTCGCCGGATACTACAGAAGATTTGTGGAGAACTTTGCTCGTCTGGCAGAGCCGTAACCAAGCTTACGCGCAAGGAGGTACCTTTTGTATGGACGGATAAGTGTGCGTTAGCTTTCGAGACGTTGAAGCGGAAGTTGATAACCGCCCCCATTCTGACCGTGCCAGACAATTCCGGAGTATTGGTGATTCACAGCGACGCATCTGGGAAAGGATTGGGATGTGTTTTGATGCATCATGGGAAAGTTGTAGCGTACGCATCGAGACAATTAAAGACCCATGAGAAGAATTATCCAACTCATGACTTGGAGCTTGCGGCTGTGATTTTCGCTTTGAAAATTTGGAGACACTACCTTTTGGGCGAAAGAGTCGAAGTCTTTACAGATTATAAGAGCTTGAAGTATGTGTTCACTCAGAAGGAGCTTAACATGAGGCAGCGTAGATGGTTGGAGCTGATGGCTGACTACGATCTTGATCTTAAGTACCATCCGGGGAAGGTAAATGTTGTGCCGGATGCGCTGAGTCGGTTACCAGCAATTCAAGTGTTAACTACGCAGAAGGAGATCATTGCAGATTTTCGAAGATTTGACTTAGAGGTTGTGCTACCGCGTTCTACGGGACAGTTGATGCAGTTGCAAGTACAGTCGTCCTTGGTTGAGAAGATTAAAGCGGCACAATCGCAGGATCCTAGACTGCAGAAGTTTCGAGAGCAGGTTGAGGCTGGACTACGAACAGATTTACTGGTCCACGAAGATGGTTCGTTGAGGTATGGTAGCCGTTTGTGTGTGCCAAAGGGGGATGTTCGTGAAGAGCTTATGAAGGAGGCACACGGTTCAGCTTATTCTATACATCCAGGAGGTACAAAGATGTACCGAGATACTCGACAGCATTTCTGGTGGGAAGGCATGAAACGGGAGATTGGCAGGATCCTAGACTGCAGAAGTTTCGAGAGCAGGTTGAGGCTGGACTACGAACAGATTTACTGGTCCACGAAGATGGTTCGTTGAGGTATGGTAGCCGTTTGTGTGTGCCAAAGGGGGATGTTCGTGAAGAGCTTATGAAGGAGGCACACGGTTCAGCTTATTCTATACATCCAGGAGGTACAAAGATGTACCGAGATACTCGACAGCATTTCTGGTGGGAAGGCATGAAATGGGAGATTGCTCGTTTTGTGGCTAAGTGCTTGGTGTGTCAGCAAGTTAAGGCTGAACATCAAAGGGTTGCTGGTTTATTGCAACCACTTCCGATTCCTCAGTGGAAGTGGGAACATATAACCATAGATTTCGTGACGGCTTTACCGCGGAGTCCAAAAGGCAACAATGCAGTATGGGTGATTGTTGATCGGTTGACCAAGGCAGCTCACTTTATTCCTTTCCGGGTTGGTCAATCAACAGAGACTTTGGCAGAGCGGTACATGCAGGAGATTGTAAGATTGCATGGAGTACCGGTAAGCATCGTGTCCGATCGGGACACTCGGTTCTTATCACACTTCTGGAGGAGTTTACAGGAAAGTTTGGGGACTCGATTGAAGTTTAGCACAGCTTATCATCCTCAAACTGATGGTCAATCGGAGAGAACGATCCAAACTCTTGAAGATATGTTGAGAGCATGCATGTTGGACTTCAAGGGTTCGTGGGAGGATCATCTACACTTGGTGGAGTTTTCTTACAACAATAGTTTCCAAGCAACTATTCAGATGGCTCCGTTTGAAGCTTTGTATGGTCGTAAGTGCCGTTCACCTGTTTGTTGGGATGATGTTGGTGAACGAAGATTACTGGGACCAGATTTAGTGGTAAAGACAGTTGAGAAGGTGAATACAATCAGGAAGCATATGAAGGCAGCTCAAGACAGACAGAAAAGTTAGGCTGACACGTCAAGAAGACCTCTAGAGTTCGCCGTGGGTGATTTGGTATTCTTGAAAATATCACCGACTAGAGGGGTGATTCGTTTTAGGAGTCGAGGGAAGCTTAGTCCTCGATTCGTTGGACCCTTCGAGATATTGGAGCGCGTTGGAGAGGTAGCGTACCGTTTGGCGTTACCGCAGTCCTTGGCGGGTGTGCACGATGTGTTTCACGTATCTCAATTATGAAGGTATGTTCGAGATGAAACACACGTCTTGGATCATTCGGAGCTAACAGTACGAGAAGACTTGACTTTTGAGGAGCGACCGGTTGAAATTGTGGATCGAAGGGAAAAGGTTATTAAGAACAAGGTTATTCCCCTTGTGCTTGTTTCTTGGGGTAATCGATCGCATGGAGAGTCCACTTGGGAACGAGAAGATGAGATCCGGCAGAAGTTTCCTCACCTTTTTCTGTAGTTTTCTATCTTGTATTCTTGGAATTTCGAGGACGAAATTCTTTTTGTAGTTGGGTATAATGTAACACCCGAGCCCAATACTACTATTTTCTGTTATTGGTTGAGCATTAGATATTACTCATTTCATTTATCATGCTTGTTTGGGTCTTACTGTAAAATTTTATCTGGCTAAGTCATTTCTGCATATAACAAATTTTAGCACCTAAAATAAAATTAAAAATATCTATCTTGGCCTACTCGACGCCCCTAGCCGCGTGGTAGCATCCGTGCATCGAGTTCTCGTCCCGTTCGGTGAAACGGGCGAGTTTGGACGGCTACGCGCGTGTACAGTAGTCCGACTTGGGGGTATGCTTTTTCATCATAAAACATATCATTTTAAAATTTGGAACCCGCTTAAAATCCTATTATTTAAATTTCAAATTTTTGGACGCAACCCGGGCGCGATTTGGAAATGTTTCATTTAGCGCCAAAATCCCAATTTAATAAAATAATCAAAACTATAATATATTCGTAATCTTACTGTTACTATAGAATTTATTAAATCTTTTAATCTTCCTTTTTAAATCTCTCAGCCAATCACGAGGGTTTTAACCCCGTGGGCCCCTCCTCTCACGTCTCTCTCTCTCTAACCCTCTCGTATCTCTTCCCCCTCTCTCTCTAGCTTTCTCTATATCTTTCTCTCTCTAACTCTTTTTCTCTCTCTCCCTATATATATAAATTCCCCCTTCATGTTTCCTTCCTCACGTAACCCACGCGAGAAAACCCATCGCAAACCCTAGCCCTAGCCACCGTGCCCGTCGCCGCCGCAGCCCCAACGCCGACGCCACCACCACCATCACCCTCGCCTCTTCGCCCTCATCGCAGCCACTGCACCTTCTTCCCCCTCTTCCCTCCTTCCCGAGCGCCTGCACGCCGCCTGCACGCTACCTGCACACCGCCTACACCTCGTCGGATCGCCGCCGGCGATCTCGATCCGCCCCCGGTCTCGCTAGCACCCCCTCGGTGAGCTTCTCATCCTCCATCTTCTCCTTTCTTCTTCTTCCTTCTCTGATTAAGGTTTCTTGATCTGAAAATTTTCCGCCGTCGCTGCAGGTACCCCGCCGGAGCTCCGTCGCCGTGGTCGGCGATCACCACCCGTCCCACAGATCCTCGTGAGCAGTCCCTTCTCCATCCTCCTTCCCTTCTTCTTTGTTTTCTTTCTATTCTTGTTGCAATTCTTGATTGTCGCTGTTTTTGCATCTCGCCAGAATCCGGCCGTGCCGACGACTTGATCCGACGTTCCAGCGAGGTACCCCGATCCGCGTGGTTCCATTGTTCGTTGTTCGGGTTCAATCCGTGAACCGTGCGTCCGTCGCATGTTTCCCCGCCGACATTACGTTCCGTTTTTCCCGGTTCGCGACCCGTCGAGGCAAGTATCACTTGCTACATGCTATACTATACAATTATATATGTTTTGACTCATTAAACCTGCAAAACTTAACTCGGTATAGTTATTTTCTCATTTGGTTGCAATATGACATATATCATTTTACAGTTAACATAAAAATTACAGTTTGCCACTTTTAACCTAAGAACCAAGTTTACCTGTTAATCACATTTTACCGTTTAATAGATTGTAGCACTTTCCCATGTAGTTCTATTACATTCGGATATTCGTATTCAAAGGCTTGATATAACTGTATTGCATCATCATTTAAACTGTTGCACCGCTAAGGGTGCCCAAAATCTGTTAATATAATAAAACGGCTGCACTATATTAATGCACCATTGTGATTGAATGAACTGCTTATTGTTGTTTAATTTATTGCTTATTTCCTGCTGTTAATCCCCTGTTCGATTATATGTCTGTTGTGAGCACACCCACGATATTGTTACATCTTGACTTGACTTTGTTACACATGATATATATTGATACACCTGACATGATATTGTACCGTTCACTATTGACTTGACCTGATGTACCATGACCTGACCTGTTACCTGATCTCGTGCCTAATGCCAACAAACCTGACATGTAGTCCTCATGGACCATTCCTGTTGTCTATCCAGACAAACCTGCTGTTACCTGATCCTGTGTTGGCATTAGTTCTTGATTACTGAATACCTGACTCGACATACATAGCTTAGGGGTATGGGAAAATCAAAAGTGTAAACTAAAGTGTAACTTAAAAGGGTATTACTTGATCCGTGGTCCCGGGGGGTAACGGGACAGAGCCATTCATGACTCTTACATTTTCCTGATCCGTGGTCCCGGGGGGTAACGGGACAGAACCACTATTGGTTCACATATTCCTGATCCGTGGTCCCGGGGGGTAACGGGACATATCCTTTGAGTTATATGGAGGATTACTCAAATTGATTTCAAAGACTTTAGACTAGAAAACCTGATAGAACAGTTTAGTTACCCACTGCACACTACCCTGCACTGCTTGTTTCATACTATTGCTTTATTCATGTTTATTTCTGCATTGCCTATTACACTGTTCATATTATATTACTGGTTGACATGACGCGCTGACGTCTGGGTTTTGCATGGCCCAGATTCTGTACCACTGTCGCAGTCCGAGCAGGAGTACTTCAGCCAGCAGGCTGAGCTGTGAGGTGTTAGTATTAGTTAGTTTTATTTCCTGCATTTATTTCCTGATGTGAGCCCGCATTATGGGACATACTTTTCAGTTATTTGTATTGGATCATTTACTTCCGCATTTATTTATTATTGACTCCTGTTATTCTGGATTATGGACATGTTTTAGAAAATTTTATCTTGTTCTTGATATCTCTACAGCCGTAATGTGACTGTGGATGGATGCTTCCTACCCACAGGTAGCATGGTTGGCTATGTCACGTGCCCAATCTAGCGCACTCTGGGAAGCGGGGCGTGACAAGAGCAAAGCTCTACTAAAAAACAAAAGGAAGCAACGCTTCAGTTGTGCAAGCACCGCGCTGCGCGACACGTGTCAGCGCGGATGCGCTAGCGCGGTTGCGCTGCGCTTTGCGCTGCACGTGTCAGCGCGGTTGCGCTAGCGCGGTTGCGCTGCGCGACACGTGGCAGCGCAGGTAGCATGGTTGGCTATGTCACGTGCCCAATCTAGCGCACTCTGGGAAGCGGGGCGTGACAAGAGCAAAGCTCTACTAAAAAACAAAAGGAAGCAACGCTTCAGTTGTGCAAGCACCGCGCTGCGCGACACGTGTCAGCGCGGATGCGCTAGCGCGGTTGCGCTGCGCGACACGTGGCAGCGCAGATGCGCTAGCGCAGTTGCGCTGCGCTATGCGTTGCTTGACACGTGTCACGCGCTGGGGTATTTACGCCAAACAGAATTGAAATCTTAAAGAAATCTTTCTGTTATTGTTAAAACAAGAAGATTTTCTTCTGTAAAACAGTAGCCCTTGGATCAAAGATCCAACGGTGGGGAAAATTCCCTAAATCACTCAGAGAAAGATCTCGTTAACAAATTCAACAAACTGATGGGCACTATATAAAGACCCCTAGACCTCAAATCAAAGGCATCAACATTATCATTGAGAACTCTGAAGAATTGGAGAGAATTCCTCAAGTACAAAAAAGGTAAAAACCTTTAGAAAAAAGAGAAAATTCTCTTAAAAACAGATAATTAATCTGAGAAGAAGATCAATGATAAAAAGAAAAATAAGTAATAATAGTGCTTTGCACTTTTTATGAACCTTTGGTTCCTGAAATAAGAAAAAGCTTGTTTTTCTTTGATCTAAATTAGATCAAAAAATCAAATTGTGCTTTGCACTTCCTTTATGAACTATTGGTTCTTGAATCTAAAAGATTCTCAAATTAATAGTGCTCTGCACTTGAAAATCTGCACTGTCGCGCTCTTGGGTTGGCGCAAGCCACCAGAGAGCGCCACGTGTTAGTATCTGAACCACTTGAGCTATGCACTTTAGGATAGAGTCTTGCTCTCTGTAATTGGCGCATCTCACCAGAGCGCGCCATGTGTCTGCAGCGCAAGCGCAGCGCATTGGCGCAGAGCACTGCGCTTGCGTGACACATGTCAACACCATAAGCGCTTGCACTCAGTGATTGGCGCAAAGCGCCTGACAAATGCAATGCATTTCTTTTGCTAAAGGGCCAGGCCCAAATAAAAAAGGACTAGTAGGCCTAATTAAATTGCAAAGCAATAAATGGGCAGAGCCCAAGTAAAATTGATGCTCTGCATCCTTTATGGGCAGAGCCCAAACAAAAATAAAAAGTAATGTAATGCATTATTTAAATGTGGGCAGGCCTAGTAGGCCGAAGATAAATAAAGGCGTTGAATATTTTTCAACTGGACTTAGCCCAATCATGGCCGTAAGTCCTCAAACTAAATTGACCGAGCACAGCCGCTCTCCTAAATCAATTTACAACCGGTTCAAGGGTACATCTCTGAACTCCTCTGACACATATCGTTGTAATCCTTCAACGACGTCAGAGAGGTGGCGGGTCCCGACGACCACACATCAATACGGACTGCGGGGTTCTTAAACTCGTGGACCGAAACGTCCTTAAATTAATAATGGACCGAGACGTCCTTAAACTAATATCGGACCGAAACGTCCTTAAACTAATAATGGACCACCACGTCCCTAAACTGGCGACGGACCGAAACGTCCTTAAACTAATTATGGACCACCACATCCCTAAACTGGCGATGGACCACCACGTCCCTAAACTGGAACATGGACCACTACGTCCTTAAACTGGAATAATAGAGCCTCCAAATGCTCTTTTGCCGGATCTAAATGGTCCCGTTTAAGTTGATCTTAGCCTCAATACGGATAACGTATCCTTAAACTGAAAACACCAAACCCAAATCTAAGTAAATACGGATTTGGACTAATCCACGTCCTACGGGCGACGGCATTACTCAGTCTCCGTATACAATCCACGGGCAACCACATACAAAACAAACACACACGACACGAAGTGAAATTCTGGAGAAGGAGAAAGTGGCTGCCGCGACGCGGTAGCGTAATTAACTGCAGGGGCTTGCGCCTGTAGGGAAGAGCGTCCCCACAATCAAAAACCCCTCAAAAGAGGGGGAATTTGACGAAGTCTGCTACATCGGCCGCATCCGTCTAAACCTCCGATACACGGTGCCATAAATCAAATTGGCATCTTCGGAGAGGTGGACGGATAAAACTATATAGCACCTGCCCCGAATCTCAGGCCAGACGTCTTCACGTCGTCGCCGTCTTTCGGAGGGGAACAACGCCCCGCTTCCCAGAGTATGCTAAAATGGGCACATGACATAGCCAGCCATGCTACCTGTGGGTAGGAAGTATCCATCCACAGTCACATTACGGCTGTAGAGATATCAAAAACAAAAATATAAAACTATCTAAACATGTCCATAAGCCAAGATAACATGAGTCAATAATAATAAAAGTGCGGAAGCAAAAGATCCAATACACAATAACTGTAAGGTATGTCCCATAATGCGGGCTCACATCAGGAATAAACTACAGAAAATAAATGAGCTAGCTACTACTGAAACTCACAGCTCAGCCTGCTGGCTGAAGTACTCCTACTCGGACTGCAGCAACGGTACAGAATTTGGGCCATGCAAAACCCAGACGTCAGCGCGTCATGTCATCAAGTAATAAAATATGAACAAAGTAACAGGCAATGCAAATATAAACATGAATGAAAAGCAGGGGTAACTGCAATACAAATCAGGCAGTGCAGGGTAGTGTGCAGTGAGTAAACTAAACTGTTCTATTGGGTTTTCTACTCTAAAGTCCTTGAAATCAATTTGATGAATCATCGATATAACTCAATAGTATCCCGTGCATGCCCGGGACCACGGTCTACAGACTTTCGAGCTGAAACCGAGACGTGCCGCTAGGCAGTAAAAGATAGCAGGTACAAACGAGTGATGTCAGCATCATCACTCTGGGGCTGGCCTAGCCCGTAAGACTGATCAGAACAGGTATCGAACTGTTGAGTTACAAGTCAGGTTTCACCATTGATTTCCCCATACCCCCAAGTTATGTATGTCAAGTCAGGTATTCAGTAATCATGAGCTAATGCCAACACAGGATCAGGTAAGAGCAGGTTTGTCTGGATAGACAACAGGAACGGTCCGTAAGGACTACATGTCAGGTTTGTTGGCATTAGACATGAGATCAAGTAACGGGTCAAGCCATGGTACATCAGGTCGGCTCAAGTAGTGTACGGTACTATTCCCCTCCGAACGGCGGCCAAGACATGGACGTCTTGCCTGAGATTCGGGGCAAATGCTATTTGGTTTTATCCGTCTACCTCTCCGAAGATGCCAAGTTGATTTATGGCACCGTGTATCGGAGATTTAAATGGATGCGGCCGATGTAGCAGACTTCGTCAGATTCCCCCTCGCTTGAGGTGTTTTTGATTGTGGGGATGCTCTTCCCTGCAGGCGCAAGCCCCTGCAGTTAATTACGCTACCGCGTCGCGGTAACAACTTTCTCCTTCTCCAGAATTTCACTTCGTGTCGTGGGTGTTTGTTTTGTTTGTGGTTGCCCGTGGATTGTATACGGAGACTGAGTTATGTCATTGCCCGTAGGGCGTGGACTAGTCCAAATCCGTATTATCTTAGATATGGGTTTGGGGGTTTGGGTTTAAAGATACGTTAGCCTCTTTTGAGACTAAGATCAACTTAAATGTTTGTTAAGGATACGTTAGTCTCATTTCTGACTAAGATCAACTTAACAGGATCGTTTAGATCCGACAAAGGAGCATTTGGGGGCTCTATTGTTCCGGTTTAGGGACGTAGTGGTCCATTTAACATATGGCCGTTGGGACCCGTCACCTCTCTGACGACGTTGAAGGATTACAACGACAGGTGTCAGAGGAGTTCAGAGATGTACCCTTGAACCAATAAGTTGGTTGAAAGAGCAGATGTGCTCAGTTCAAGATGATTTGAGGACTTATGTCCAGTTTGGGCTAAGTCCAGTTGTGTTTGAAATATTAGCCCTCTGTTGGTCCATTGAAGGAGAGGCTTTGCCTCTAGAAACTTAGCCAATTGGGCTAAAACTAGTGTTAAACACTAGAGGTCAACAGTGTTGAACACTGGGAATAAGATTAACAAGTTAGTGTTAAACACTAAAAGATAATCAGTGTTAAACACTAGCAACAGGGCTTTCAAATTAGTGTTAAACACTAAAGCAAATCAGTGTTAAACACTAAAGCAAATCAGTGTTAAACACTGGTAATCAGAGATTTCAAATTAGTGTTAAACACTGGGAACAAAGTCTTCAGATTAGTGTTAAACACTAAGGAGAGAGGGGTCACGTGTGGACACATGAGAGCGCCCTGATTTCCCTTATTTTATTCTGTAGATCGGTGTTTAACTCTTTTAATTCTGACGGCCATCACGTGTGAGCACGTGATGGAGGCCCCTGCTCTGGTCTGTTAGAATGCTCATTAGGGGTCACGTGGTGACACGTGAGGGCGCCCTAAATGTGGAGCCAGATCTCCTTTGTTTTATCCTTAAATCCGCGAATAAGTGTTAAACACTTTTCATCTTTATTTTAGAGCATCACGTGTTGGCACGTGATGGGGATTTATGCATCGATAATTACAGCACTTGCTGAGGGGTCACGTGGGGACACGTGAGAGCGCCCAAAGCTTCTTTTCTTTTGTTTTTTCTTTCTGCATTTTGGGAGTCACGTGGGAGCACGTGAGGCATTGCCTCAAAGCTTCTTTTCTCCAGGGATCTTTTCAAGGGTCACGTGGGGCACGTGACCCTAGTTCTTTTCATGAACAGAGATCTTTTAAGAATTGAATTCTCTGTAGGGTTAAACCCTACTTATGATTTTGGAGGAATTAAATTTCTATTATGAAAGAATTAAATTCTTATTTAGGATAAAACCCTGATTTCTTTTTAAAGGAATTAAATTCCCAGATATGTAAAAGAATTAAATTCTTGATTAGGGTTAAACCCTAGTTTTGTTTTAGGAGAATTAAATTCTCAAAATTCAATTCCCCTTCTAAGTTTAGGATCTGCATGGCAGGATCTCGACCCGATGAGAATTAAATTCTCAACTTATGGGGAGATGTGCTCTGTGCAGATCTTCAACCAGAAGAAGAACTAAGTTCTTTATTCGCAGAAGAGTTAAACTCTTAAATTTTGAGAATTAAATTCTCTGTTTGAAGTTTTGATTCCCTTTCTTTTCTCACCTAGGGTTTTCTTTGTTGAGAATTAAATTCTCCTTTCTTTTCTTCCCTTATGAGAATTAAATTCTCCTCCCTCTGTTTTTTCTCTCCCAAAAAGGTCCCCCTTCTTCTCTTCTTAGCTCCTATTTATAGGAGAAGGAAAAGAATCAATTTGTTCAATGAATCTTTCATTGAAAGATTTTAATTGATTTCATGGTTAATATGATCCTTTAGATCATTCAGTGAATTTTATTCACCTTTGGATTTTAAATCCAAAGATATTCTGTTTGTTATTTCCGGTGAGATTTTAGGGGAAATCTTTTCTTGTCTAAGATTTTTCCATAAATTGGTGATATTTAATCACCCTTGGATCTTTAATCCAGCGGTCCCCATAATTCTTTTTCCATTTGGAAAGATTTAGAGAAATTTAGAATTTTAATTCTATTTCGAAAGATTTTTAGAGAAATTTAGAATTTTAATTCTATTAAACTGTAAGGCTTTCAAAGCCTGTCATGTGCTGGCACGTGACCCTCAGTTACGTGTGAGCACGTGACCCCTAAATTGGTTACTTTAACAGCCGCTGGTTTATGTTGTTGTTTTAACCATCACGTGTCAACACGTGACCATTGGTCATGTGTAAGCACGTGATACCTCGTTGAGGTATTTTCTGACTTTTAGAATTAAATCCTTTTAAACTGTGAGGCTTTCAAAGCTAGTCACGTGCTGGCACGTGACTCTTGGTCACGTGTGAGCACGTGACCCCAAATTGGGTCATCTTTCAGCCGTTTGTTTTTTATTTCTGTTTTAACTATCACGTGTCAACACGTGACCATTGGTCACGTATGAGCACGTGACACCTCATTGAGGTAATTCCTGATTTTTAATCAGGGAACAGTGCATAGCATATTTGCTCATAACTTTTGATCGCGGATGAATTATGAAGCCCATAATATATCAAATCGAAGGGTTTTTTGAGATGCTTCCAATACCATTAGAATTTAATAGTTCCTCTTTCGGAAGTTTATCAAAATATAGTCCGGAAAATACCGGTTCACATTTTCATAAGCGTATTACTGCCATTTGATACCTTGGGCTCTTTTGCGCAGAAAATTTTGACGGGAACAGGTACCATGTCGGTTCAGGTAACATGTGTAGCAAGTCATGTCAGGGTATAAAGATAACAGGTGGGTGCCCATAAACAGCTAGCATAATCATGGTTATAAGTAATCAAGCATGGTTATCAATAACGTAATCTAAGCAGTGAATTAAACAATAAAGTAGATTCAATCAATTATCAGTACAGTTATCAGCTGTGGTTCAGAGACGGTTTCATCATTATATGAGTACAAAGTGACATTCATGGTCGTTAAATCATGTTAACCGATATTAAGAATTTCCAGGGATGCAATAATCTATAAATAGGTTTACTGGATGAATTTACCGCTAAAACTGGTTTAAGTGAGCACAGGTGTCCGATGGATTAAAACTATAGAAAGATACCATAGGCGATGGAAAAATAGGATTAAACATATGATTGTAGTTATGAGATTTACCATTTAAATGTAATCATGTATGTAATAATTACCTGTCAAGTTCTAGATCTCAATTATGTAAACCGATGCACACGGAACGTCAAAATGATATAAAACGATGCATGGGGTACTATATTTAAACTACATGTATTAGAATACGTATAAAATGATTTAAATAGCATGCAGCAAGATTAACTTGCCTCGACGGGTCGCGAATCGGGAAAACGGAACGTTACGCGTCGGCGGGGAAAAACTCGCGATGCGCGCACGATTCACGGAACGAACCTAAACGACGGACAGTGGAGCCACACGGGTCGGGGTACCTCGCTGGAACGTCGGGACACGTCGCCGGCACGGTCGGATTCCGGCAAACCACGAAAAACAGTGAGTATATTCTAATGGAAAACGCATGGAAGAGAAGCAAGGAAAGGAAGGAAACGAATAGAAGGGATTGATGAGTGAACTCACTCACCAGATTGCAGGGGAAACAGCGTCGTCGGTGTATCGTCGACGGAGCTCCGACGATGTCCAGAAGCACCTTTCACAGAACAGCAAGGAAATTAGATACAGAAGAAGAAAAGAAAGAAGAGGAGAGGGGTGAGAGGGAAAAGTTGCTCACAGGGTTTGAGAGGTAGCTGTGTCTGCAAGGCGGCAGTCGTCGGCAAGAACCTCCGGCAGAACGACGGCAAGGCAGTGCGTTCAAGGTTTCCGGTAGTGTCTCGGGTGCTCAGTTGCTAGGGTTCGGTGTAAGTTGAGGTTTAGATGAAAAGTTCAGGCGTTGCAGGGAGAGCAGAGGAGAGGGAGGAGGTTATAGTGGCGAGGGTGGTCGGCGGCAATGGGACGAGACGGTGCTGGGTTCACGGCTGCAGTGGGTTTCAGGGTTTAGTGGGCTTGCATGAGGGAGGGATAAGGAGAAGAGATGATGGAGTTGAAGGCGATGAGGGAATGCAGGAGGTGTCGACGAGGAGAGAGAGGGACGCGGGAAAAGTTAGGGTTTAATCGAGATGGGTTTCTCGTGGCGGAGTTTGCATGGTTGATAACAAAAAGAAGAAGAAGAAGAATACAGAGGGAGGTGACGAGATCCACGCGCGGTGACGAGAATCGAGGAGTGCACAGTATTCGCGATGGGAGAGAGAAAGTGCGATAGGAGAGAGAAAGAAGAGAGAGAGAGAGCCGCGTCGCTGAGGAAGAGAGAGAAAGAGAAAGGGAAAGAGAGAGGGGGGAGACGTGGGGCCCGGGGCTCTCAAAGGAATTCACTGATTGGCTGAGGAGTTATAAATTTGGTTGGGAAAACTTTGGAGGAGATTTAATTGGTTGGGGAAAAGATTTCTTTAGTTTTCTTTAGCTGGAACAGTAAGGAACTTTAAAAGGATTTTAAAGAAAGAAGGAAAAATCTTTTCTGGTGTTAAAATATTTTCGTTGGTTTTAAAGAATATTAGAAAATAGGATTTGGCGCAACTGCAAAATATTCCAGAATTACGCCCGGGTCGGGTCCAAAATTTGAATTTGAAATAAGAAAATTATTTGCGGGTTCCAAAACTTAAAATGAAGGATTTTATAATTAAAAAGCATACCCCCAAGAACGGACGCACGCACGTGCGTGTAGCCGTCCAAACACGTCCGTTTCACTGAACGGGACAAGAACACGATGCAAGGACGCTACCACAGGTTTAGGGGTGTCAAGCAGGCCATGAAAAGTATTTTTAATTTAATTTTGATGACTTAAAATTGTTATATGCAGAATTTGAATTGTCGGTTAAATTGCAACAGGCAACAGTCAAGCAAGACAGATGAAATAAATACCACACACCAAACATATGATACCTGAAATTAGTAGAATTGGACTCGGTTGTTACATTATACCCAACTACAAAAAGAATTTCGTCCTCGAAATTCCAAGAATACAAAAGATTGACGACAAACAACTACAAGAAAAGATAAGGAAACTTCTGCCGGATTTCATCTTCTCGTTCCCAAGTGGACTCTCCATGCGGGCGATTACCCCAAGAAACAAGTACAAGAGGGATAACCCTGTTCTAAAGAATCTTCTCCCTTCGATCCACAATTTCAACCGGTCGTTCTTCAAAAGTCAAATCTTCTCGTACCGTTAGTTCCGAATGATCCAACACATGCGTTTGGGATACGTGAAACACATCGTGCACACCCGCCAAGGATTGCGGTAACGCCAAACGATACGCTACCTCACCAACACGCTCCAAGATCTCAAAGGGTCCAACGAATCGAGGACTGAGCTTTCCTCGACTTCCAAAACGAATCACCCCTCTAGTTGGTGATATCTTCAAGAATACCAAATCACCCACGGCGAACTCTAGAGGTCTTCTCGACGTGTCTGCCCAACTTTTCTGTCTGTCTTGTGCTGCCTTCATATGATTCCTGATAGTGTTAACTTTCTCAACTGTCTGCACAACCAAATCTGGTCCCAACAATCTTCGTTCACCGACATCGTCCCAACAAACAGGTGAACGGCATTTACGACCATACAACGCTTCAAATGGAGCCATCTGGATAGTTGCCTGGAAACTGTTGTTGTAAGAAAACTCCACCAAATGTAGATGATCCTCCCATGAACCCTTGAAGTCCAACATGCATGCTCTCAACATATCTTCAAGAGTTTGGATTGTTCTCTCCGACTGACCATCAGTTTGAGGATGATAAGCTGTGCTAAACTTCAATCGAGTCCCCAAACTTTCCTGTAAACTCCTCCAGAAGTGTGATAAGAACCGAGGGTCACGATCGGACACAATGCTTACAGGTACTCCATGCAATCTTACAATCTCCTGCATGTACCGCTCCGCCAAAGTTTCTGTTGATTGACCAACCCGAAAAGGAATAAAATGAGCTGCTTTGGTCAATCGATCAACAATCACCCATACTGCATTGTTGCCTTTTGGACTCCACGGTAGAGCTGTCACGAAATCCATGGTTATATGTTCCCACTTCCACTAAGGAATCGGAAGTGGTTGCAATAAACTAGCAACCCTTTGATGTTCAGCCTTAACTTGCTGACACACCAAGCACTTTGCCACAAAACGAGCGATCTCTCGTTTCATTCCTTCCCACCAGAAATGCTGTCGAATATCTCGGTACATCTTTGTGCCTCCTGGATGTACGGAATAAGCTGAACTGTGTGCCTCCTTCATAAGCTCTCCACGCATATTTCCCTTTGGCACACAAAAACGGCTACCATACCTCAACGAATCATCTTCATGGATCAATAAATCTGTTCGTAGTCCGGCTTCAACCTGTTCTCGAAACTTTCGCAATCTAGGATCCTGCGATTGCGCTGCTTTAATATTCTCGATCAACGACGAATGTACTTGCAGTTGCATCCACCGTCCCGAATAATGCGGTAGCACAACCTCCAAATCAAATCTTCGAAAGTCTTCAATGAGTTCTTTCTGCGTAGACAACATCTGAATTGCCGGTAATCGACTGAGCGCATCCGGTACGACATTAACCTTTCCCGGATGGTACTTGAGATCAAGATCGTAGTCAGCCATCAGCTCCAACCATCTACGTTGCCTCATATTAAGCTCTTTCTGCGTGAACACATACTTCAAGCTCTTATGATCCGTGAAAACTTCGACCCTTTCGCCCAAAAGGTAGTGTCTCCAAATCATCAAAGCGAAAATCACAGCCGCAAGCTCCAAGTCATGAGTTGGGTAATTCTTCTCATGGGTCTTCAACTGTCTTGATGCGTACGCTACAACCTTCCCATGTTGCATCAAAACACATCCCAATCCTTTTCTAGATGCGTCGCTGTGGATCACCAATCCTCCGGAACTGTCTGGCACGGTCAGAATAGGGGCGGTTATCAATTTCTGCTTCAACGTCTCAAAAGCTGACGCACATCTATCCGTCCACACAAAAGGTACCTCCTTGCGCGTAAGCTTGGTCAACGGCTCCGCCAGACGAGCAAAGTTCTCCACAAATCTTCTGTAATATCCGACGAGTCCAAGAAAACTTCTTATCTCCGCAACATTCTTTGGAATCGGCCAATCTCGAACTGCTGCAATCTTTTCTGGATCGACGGCGATTCCATTGCCAGACACGACATGCCCCAAGAACTTTACTTCTTCCAGCCAAAACTCGCACTTGCTCATCTTCGCATATAACTTCTCTTGTCTCACCATTTGCAGCGCGATCTTCAAATGCTCAGCATGCTCTTCCATACTCTTCGAGTACACCAGAATATCGTCAATGAACACCATAATAAACCGGTCCAAGAATGGTGAAAAGATTCGGTTCATCAAGTCTATGAATATTGCCGGTGCATTCGTTACTCCGAAGGGCATCACTAAGTACTCGTAATGTCCATACCGAGTTCGGAACGCCGTCTTGCAAATATCTCCTGCTTTCACTCGGACCTGATGATATCCGGATCGCAAATCCAGCTTCGAGAATACCCTCGTGCCACTAAGCTGCTCAAAAAGTTCGCCAATGCGAGGGATCGGGTACTTGTTCTTAATAGTCACCCGGTTTAATTCTCGATAGTCGATGCACATTCTTCTCGTGCCATCTTTTTTCTTGACTAGAAGAACTGGAGCTCCCCAAGACGAGCTACCGCTTCGAATCCAACCCTTCTCAATCAATTCGGCAACCTGTTTCTTGACTTCTTCCAACTCCACTGGTGCCATTGGATAATACGCTTTAGATACTGGCGCTGCACCAGGAATAAGATCAATTGCGAACTCCACGTCTCGCTTCGGCGGTAAACCCGATATATCTTCAAACACGTCCATAAAATCACGAACAACAGCTGGCTCTTCACTTTCATCAACCTCCATTGATGCAAGAATATTATTTGTCGGCCTAGCCCTAAACTCGACTGGCCCGACAGAACTGCTTCCTCCAGTGAAGGTAAACTCGGGATGTCCGGGAATCTGGAAAATTACTTTCTTTGCCCTACAATCAATGTGAGCGTGGAAAGTGACAAGAAAATCCATTCCCAAGGCGACTTCATAGCTGCCCGTATCAATCACCAAGAAATCTGCAAAAAGCTCCCGTCCGCAAACAACAACTGTACAATCTTTACATTCCCTACTAGATATGATTTTCCCATTCCCAGTGTGTATATCCCAGAAACTAGACAGAGTCGTGCAGGTAATCGAGCGTGTAGCTATAAACTTGGACGACATAAAATAATGGGATGCACCAGAATCAAATAACGCTAATGCGGGAAAACCATGAACGAGTAGAATACCTGAAACAACTTCTTCCGACGCCTTAGCTTCCTCAGCCGTCAAGGTAAAAGCTCGAGCCTGATTAGGTCCTTGAGTCTGCTGCTTCTGTCCCTGGAACGGTTTCTGCGGAGGCTTCTGAATATCATCCCTTGTACAAAGCTTCGACGGACAAGCACTGACATTGTGATCTACCGCTCCACAAACTAAACAGAGTCCCTGCCTCCTTCGACACTCCTTTTGCACGTGTCCAGGTAAATGCCAGTAGTCATAAATCACGGTCCTTCTTCGATCAATGATCACAGGCTTCTTCATCGGTGTTACACCACGACGGTCCACTGGAATACCTTTGCGACCATGAGCTCGGTTTGGTACAAATGCCGGCTTCCTTACCGCAACTGCTGTCTGCTGTGAACTCCTAGTTTTTCCTGATAGGCTCTGCTGTTCTCGAGCTGCCGTAAGAACCTGTGAGAAAGTGGTCAAACCCAGGGAGACAATCTGCCTCTGGATGTCCACATCCAAGCTGCGCATGAACCTCCGTGCCCTGTCTGCCTCGTTGGCAACTAAAGGTCCAGCGAATCTACTAAGCCGTGTCCATTCTGCTGCATGCACATCTACGGGTGCTCCATTCTTCTTAAGCCCGATGAACTTCTCTTCCATTTCCTCCCGTGCGGTCCGCGGGAAGAATTTCTCCACGAAACTCTTAGAAAAATCCGCCCACTTGATCGGCTTGGGCAAGCGGGTCTCCTCCACAAGCCACCATTCTCGGGTGTAGTCCACTAACTGAATGCGTACCACATCAACTCTTTTCTCATCTGGAATCTGTGCCGCAATAAGCAAGTTCTCTGTGTCAACCAGCCACTGCTCCGCTGGCAACGGCTCCTCCAAACTAGTAAATGCAGACGGACCCAAACGCCTGAAATCTGCTACGGTCCCTATTCGATCAACTGGTTTAGCTTCAACCTTGTCTACGGACTGCTGAACGGTCCGCAAACCTTCCTGAAACGATTCTGCTTGCTGCTGGATCCGCTCGGTCTGTCTCTTTTGATTCTCCAGCATTCCCCTTATCACTCCAAGTATGGCGGCTTCGTCCACACGCCTCTGGTACGTTTTCAAATTCTTGTCCGCCATATTCCTGAAATCAAAAACACCCAACATTAGCATGATAACAGATTCAAAATATAGATCAAGGCTAGAACTCCAAGTTACTTAAATAGAGTACCGCATTGTAACTATACCGCGGTATCATAGCCACAATTACATAACTCCACCCAAGTCGCCTAAGTCCTAGAGATAACAAGGAATCAGGTTTTCAAGTTGATATGCAAAGGAAGTTTGCACATCGTAAAAGATATAATCAGGAAGAATTTGATTCAAGAACGGTAAAACGGCAAGGTGGCAGGACATGTTTCCTAAACACGGGTTTCCTAATTCGTGTATTGGGTACAATACCCAACTACAAAAGAATCAACCCGACCATCATATCGCTCTGATACCAAAAGAACCATGTCACGCCCCGCTTCCCATAGTATGCTAAAATGGGCACGTGACATAGCCAGCCATGCTACCTGTGGGTAGGAAGTATCTATCCACAGTCACATTACGGCTGTAGAGATATCAAGAACAAAAATATAAAACTATCTAAACATGTCCATAAGCCAAGATAACATGAGTCAATAATAATAAAAGTGCGGAAGCAAAAGATCCAATACACAATAACTGGAAGGTATGTCCCATAATGCGGGCTCACATCAGGAATAAACTACAGAAAATAAATGAGCTAGCTACTACTGAAACTCACAGCTCAACCTGCTGGCTGAAGTACTCCTACTCGGACTGCAGCAACGGTACAGAATCTGGGCCATGTAAAACCCAGACGTCAGCGCGTCATGTCATCAAGTAATAAAATATGAACAGAGTAACAGGCAATGCAAATATAAACATGAATGAAAAGCAGGGGTAACTGTAATACAAATCAGGCAGTGCAGGGTAGTGTACAGTGAGTAAACTAAACTATTCTATTGGGTTTTCTACTCTAAAGTCCTTGAAATCAATTTGATGAATCATCGATGTAACTCAATAGTATCCCGTGCATGCCCGGGACCACGGTCTACAGACTCTTGGGCTGAAACCGAGACGTGCCGCTAGGCAGTAAAAGATAGCAGGTACAAACGAGTGATGTCAGCATCATCACTCCGGGGCTGGCCTAGCCCGTAAGGCTGATCAGAACAGGTATCGAACTGTTGAGTTACAAGTCAGGTTTCACCATTGATTTCCCCATACCCCCAAGTTATGTATGTCAAGTCAGGTATTTAGTAATCATGAGCTAATGCCAAACAGGATCAGGTAAGAGCATGTTTGTCTGGATAGACAACAGGAACGGTCCGTAAGGACTACATGTCAGGTTTGTTGGCATTAGACATGAGATCAAGTAACGGGTCAAGCCATGGTACGCCAGGTCAGCTCAAGTAGTGTACGGTACCATGTCGGGTCAGGTAACATGTGTAGCAAGTCATGTCAGGGTATAAAGATAACAGGTGAGTGCCCATAAACAGCTAGCATAATCATGGTTATAAGTAATCAAGCATGGTTATCAATAACGTAATCTAAGCAGTGAATTAAACAATAAAGTAGATTCAATCAATTAGCAGTACAGTTATCAGTTGTGGTTCAGAGACGGTTTCATCATTATATGAGTACAACGTGACATTCATGGTCGTTAAATCATGTTAACCGATATTAAGAATTTCCAGGGATGCAATAATCTATAACTAGGTTTACTGGATGAATTTACCGCTAAAACTGGTTTAAGTGAGCACAGGTGTCCGATGGATTAAAACTATAGAAAGATACCATAGGCGATGGCAAAATGTGATTAAACATATGATTGTAGTTATGAGATTTACCATTTAAATGTAATCATGTATGTAATAATTACCTGTCAAGTTCTAGATCTCAATTATGTAAACCGATGCACACGGAACGTCAAAATGATATAAAACGATGCATGGGGTACTATATTCAAACTACATGTATTAGAATATGTATAAAATGATTTAAATAGCATGTAGCAAGATTAACTTGCCTCGACGGGTCGGGAATCGGGAAAACGGAACGTTACGCGTCGGCGGGGAAAAACTCGCGATGCGCGCACGGTTCATGGAATGAATCCAAATGACGGACAGTGGAGCCACACGGGTCGGGGTACCTCGCTGAAACGTCGGGACACGTCGCCGGCACGGTCGGATTCCGGCAAACCACGAAAAACAGTGAGTATATTCTAATGGAAAACGCATGGAAGAGAAGCGAGGAAAGGAAGGAAACGAATAGAAGGGATTGATGAGAGAACTCACTCACCAGATTGCAGGGGAAACAGCGTCGTCGGTATGTCATCGACGGAGCTCCGACGATGTCCAGAAGCACCTTTCACAGAACAACAAGGAAATTAGATACAGAAGAAGAAAAGAAAGAAGAGGAGAGGGGTGAGAGGGAAAAGTTGCTCACAGGGTTTGAGAGGCAGCTGTGTCTGCAAGGCGGCAGTCGTCGGCAAGAACCTCCGGTAGAACGACGGCAAGGCAGTGCATTCAAGGTTTCCGGTAGTGTCTCGGGTGCTCAGTTGCTAGGGTTCTGTGTAAGTTGAGGTTTAGATGAAAAGTTCAGGCGTTGCAGGGAGAGCAGAGGAGAGGGAGGAGGTTATAATGGCGAGGGTGGTCAGCGGCGATGGGACGAGACGGTGCTGGGTTCACGGCTGCAGTGGGTTTCAGGGTTTAGTGGGCTTGCATGAGGGAGGGATAAGGAGAAGAGATGATGGAGTTGAGGGCGATGAGGGAATGCAGGAGGTGTCGACGAGGAGAGAGAGGGACGAGGGAAAAGTTAGGGTTTAATCGAGATGGGTTTCTTGTGGCGGAGTTTGCATGGTTGATAACAAAAAGAAGAAGAAGAAGAATACAGAGGGAGGTGACGAGATCCACGCGCGGTGACGAGAATCGAGGAGTGCACAGTATTCGCGATGGGAGAGAGAAAGTGCGATAGGAGAGAGAAAGAAGAGAGAGAGAGAGAGCTGCGTCGCTGAGGAAGAGAGAGAAAGAGAAAGGGAAAGAGAGAGAGGGGGAGACGTGGGGCCCGGGGCTCTCAAAGGAATTCACTGATTGGCTGAGGAGTTATAAATTTGGTTAGGAAAACTTTGGAGGAGATTTAATTGGTTGGGGAAAAGATTTCTTTAGTTTTCTTTAGCTGGAACAGTAAGGAACTTTAAAAGGATTTTAAAGAAAGTAGGAAAAATCTTTTCTGGTGTTAAAATATTTTCGTTGGTTTTAAAGAATATTAGAAAATAGGATTTGGCGCAACTGCAAAATATTCCAGAATTGCGCCCGGGTCGGGTCCAAAATTTGAATTTGAAATAAGAAAATTATTTGCGGGTTCCAAAACTTAAAATGAAGGATTTTATAATTAAAAAGCATACCCCCAAGAACGGACGCACGCACGTGCGTGTAGCCGTCCAAACACGTCCGTTTCACTGAACGGGACGAGAACACGACGCAAGAATGCTACCACAGGTTTAGGGGTGTCAAGCAGGCCATGACAAGTATTTTTAATTTAATTTTGATGACTTAAAATTGTTATATGCAGAATTTGAATTGTCGGTTAAATTGCAACAGGCAACAGTCAAGCAAGACAGATGAAATAAATACCACACACCAAACATATGATAGCTGAAATTAGTAGAATTGGACTCGGTTGTTACAACCACACAAGAGACGCGGAAAGAAAAGTGCAGTTTAATTGTAATATAGATCTGTATCAATTTTCGGCAGCGAATTGGAGGGATACCCTCATGTGCAGCATGCCGCTAGAGTAGCCTGCCCCGGAAGAACTCCCACTAGCTTGCAAGTACCCTTACTTTTTTATTTTTCCTTTTTAAATTTTGGATGTGATTGGCTTTGGAGTTGAAGTTAGGATAATACGAAAGTTCAGTAAAGTTATTCTAAGCTTCAAGGCCTAGTTTGGGAATGGGGTTATGTTTCCGAACTGGAGTTTCATGAAGTTAGCAAAACTTAACTCCAAAGTGTTATCTTTGCCTAATTTGGGGATTCATTTTAAAGTTGAGATAACTGCAGCTATATATGTCAACTCCAAAGATTCTTAAAGAATATTCGAGTAAATGAAAAACAAGAAAGATCTAAGAGGGATCATCATCCTTTAAGCAATTCCCTATAAAAATGAGGCCAACTATATATCTAAGAGGGGTAAAATTTTGGATATAGATTGTGACTCTAGGAACTTTTCTGCTCCGTCGGTCAAATTATTCTGAACTCTCCAATATTTTTGGTTGATTGACACGGTACCACCATCTTGATCATATAATATAAAATAATGATATACCACATGTATATAATTATTATATTCTCTGGTCACACATCGAATGCTTGCAAAATTAACGTTTTTTCGTTAAATTATCATTTTGAACGGTTTAATGAATAGTCAAAGAGCATCTAAATCATCCCAACATAAGTGTCCCTGTATGCTAGGCCATGGAGACCAATGGTAGGCAGTTCAAAATACCTTTTATCCAAGCATATAGTGTATAATTGACTTCTCAACGGAAAACACAAGAAAATGTTCTATGCACTCCATTTTCAGTTTCCTCCAAAAATCTATTGATGCAAACTAATAGAAATTTAGGAGTTTCTTGCTAGGAAAAGCTTTACAAAATTTTAAAAAGGATATAGGGAGGCATGGAAGGATTTGATATCTACTGCAAGAGGAGTTCTTTTATAAGTTAGTATTTTGTAGTGGAGTGCTTGATGGATTTCATGGTGGGGCACCGTGAGTTTCATGGCAATGGGTTCTTAGTAGAGTGCTTGATGGGTCTGGAAACGTTGTTCAGAGGGATGGTGATGCTCGTAAGGGAGGTCAAGGTAATGGGCATGGTGATGGTGATGATGATGGGGCGCTGGTTTTCATATAGGAGGAGAAGAGATGACTATTCGAGGTCGGGGGCCAAGATGATCTAATTAGAAGTGAACGTGGCAGCGGCGGCGTTCATGGTCGTGGTGGAGTTGGATGTCATGATACAAGATTATACATGGATGTCAAGGAGGGCACAGTTTTGAGGGGAAACTCATGCCCTCAGGCCAAGGTGAACAATTCTCGCGAGAGTCCGAATGGTCGTTGTGATGACGGGTGGATGATGTTTAGAAGACGGAGGTACTCTAAGGAAGGGATTCTGAGAACCGTGGAGGAGGCGGAAACCCATCGACGTGTTCGAGATAAAGACCAAAAGCCTTTAAGAAGCTTATTTCTCCTGCATAAGGTGTAAGGTTGATAGAGGAAGAGGGATGGGAGAGGTCACCCACGACGGTGAAAAGTGAGGTTGGCCTTATCAAAAAAAATTCGAAAAACACGGGTCATGATTCGCCGTGTCCGGAAAGGTGCTATACATGTGACGAGTGGGGGCACTCTAAAATGGATGATGGGTTTCATTGTTAAAAAAACCCAATACTTTAAAAATATATGTGGGCCCAATTTAAGGGGTTTTGACGATTTTTACGTGGATTTAAACATAATTCTCCTCTACAAATTGGGCCCGAAAACAATTTTCCCTATCTAAAATTTGTGCTATTGGAATTATCTCATTTGGGGGCATGTGTTATTGGTCGATAATTTTTTGGGGGGAACTGGCCTGTAAATCTCATCTGAACACACACTACACTCACGCACACAGCACATACAAACACACAACACACACGCACATCCAGGAACCCAAGAATTTGCCCCGAAAGCGTTAATTTGTGGCACTTTCCTTCATGGGGTTCAAATCCCACACTCTTCTTAAAAGTAGAAGTGTCATACTAACTGGGTTATTGCTCATTGATAGTTACCTTAGGTAGTTTGACGAGAGGTCTTTGACACAGACATATCTTTCCTTCCAATTTAGCTCTACTGATTGACCATCTTCTTGTTGAATAGACATCTAACATATCTTTTATTTCTTTAAGTAGCTCGCTCAACCTATTTTCATGTAGGCCTACATCTGGTCCTCACCGATATATTAATTGTAGAATGTGAATTCCTAATATCCTCGGTTATCATCATGTGCATTTTATGTCTAAATTATAGAATATTTTCCTTCAGTCTTCAGTGATCATATTTTACTTCTAAGTGTTTTAAGTTTGCTTTCTCATTTTCAGAAAAAAATAAAAAATAAAATCAAGACTCGTAAGTTTTTTTTATATATTTCTTGATGTATGTTGTGGTTCACACTTGCTTGCAAGCAAGATTGGCCCGAGAATTTCAGTGACGGGCCTCTTCAGGCTTTATGTCCCTATCAAGGAGTTATTATCTGATGACGACAACCACAGTATATATAAAGATGTGCCGGTGAAAGATTACAATGCATATTACATATTCAATGGACTCGACAGGCAATCTGCGCTGAATAGTTTCTGCTTATGATTTTGGATTCCGAGAAGTTTAGATGCTTGGTACACAAAATTTCCTTATTGTAACTAGTATTTGTATCACGAACTTTTGGAACGCTACAAACTGTATCATTTATGATCAGTGTTGCTTCCTTTAAATTTATAGAGATTCATCAATAGAAACCAAGATGGCAAAAACTATTGAGCGTTTAATTCTTGGATCACTGTCTTCATGAATGCCCTTTCAAAGCTTTTGATTTGTTAATGGCTTTCCGCATATACTTGGTTTTTGCACGTGCCACGCACATGGAGCGTTAGACAATGTACAAAAAGAATTATAGCAATTTATATTTTGTTCAAATTGGACACATTTCTTCCAAGATCACCGTACTCTATTTTTATTTATAGTGATTGCCCATATTGGTGGCATTTTATGTGGTATATACATGCTGGTGATTGTTAAGAAATCTATAGGATGGGAAATATAAACTACAAAAAGAAAAATATTAGAGCATCATTAGAATGTATCTACAAGCGAAAATTCCTGAGAATTATATCTAGATTTTAGCATCGCATTCTAGATTTGTTAAGAATGCCCTTACCGAGTTTTTCGATTGCTAGTCTGTGGAGAATGTTATATATTGTTCACACATACACATACTGTGGTGTGCGTTCTATACTTGATAAATTCACATGGAGAGTTACACGTTAAAATATGAATGACTAAACCCAGCGTAAAAACATCAACTTCATAATAATAGAGTATGGTATCTGATACCCCAAAATTTAGGCTTAGGGATGTAGGTCTAAAAGCTTCTAGTTCGCTAGAGTAAATCCGCGTTTCCATCGTATCACATTTACATGAAAAAAGTTGTATAAGCTAGGTGATTAGTTGCCATAGTACAATGTGGACATAGTATCGATTTGCTTTTCGGATCACGCTCCACCGTGCCCTATAATATGCAACATCTAGGTTAGCATGTCAAAGTAGGCTTCCTAATTAGCCAGTGCATATGGCAAGGAAATTCAACATGGTCTCCAAACTCAAATGATAACGGACCTTTATTTTTGTAGATCAAGAACCTCTACCATTGTTGTTTGTTATTTTTCATGCTATTATTATATCCTGGCCACACATATCACAGATCAAAAAAATACAAACGGTTTGGACCCTTTGTTTTACCTGCTCCTCAACATTGAATCTAATAGTTTTAATAGCAGGGGGTGATAATAGCTGGCACTCTGAATCCTTATTTTTCCAAAACAGCCCAATTGTATTGTTTTATTTTTTTGGCTAATTCGAAATGACTGCCAATTTTTTTGGCTCGGTTACAAGAGGCTACTAAATTCTTTCAAAATTATGAGAAATTACCATGCTTTGGAAGTTTTGTGGTAGTTTCTTGCAATTATTTTGAGAAGTTGCGCAGCTGTTGATATGTGGAGAATTTTCCTGCAGACGTCTGAAGATGAAAGGAGTAGACGTCTGAGCAGAGCAGAGCGACTGTTACGACCCGAATATTTCGACTCGTGACCGGCACTTAACCACGCTACGTCTACAGGCGTAACGCGACTAAGTAAGCCGAACCTAGAAATCAAAACCATTTAAAAGTAGCGAGTGTTGAAAACATTTAGTTAAAACATTTAGAAAACCTTAAATAGTTTAATAAGTTCTTTTAAAGTTACGTTGTCATTTAAATAATTTTGGCAGCATTTCCTTTGTAAAAGTAACCCTGAGATCGGGTAATAAACAGGAGATAAGTGAAAATGAAATATAATGAAACCAAAACATTCCCAAACGGAAGCAATCACGCCCAACGGCGGAAACCATCATCACGAGAGTAATATACGACGTCGTAGCGAAGAATAAGCAATAAGTAAACATCACAGAAATATAACTGCATAAAAAAACAGTCGGCTCCCATGAGCACGACACCAGAATACAAAATACACAACATCGTCCTCACACAGTATCTAAGTCCAGTACAAAAATGGTAGATAGAGAATACTAGATACAAAAGGAGTACAATAAAAGTAATCAGATACCCCCTGCGCTCAAACAAGACAGACTACCCCCGGGCCTCCTGCTCAAAGCATCCGCCACCACATTCGCCTTGCCCGGGTGATACAAAATCTCGCAGTCGTAATCCTTCACTAACTCCATCCATCGGCGCTGTCTAAGGTTCAGATCTCGCTGCTGAAATATATACTTTAAACTCTTGTGATCAGTGAATATCTGGCACGACTCGCCGTATAGGTAATGTCGCCAGATCTTAAGTGCAAAGATCACTGCAGCCATCTCCAAATCGTAAGTGGGGTAGTTCTGTTCTTGTTTCTTCAATTGTCGTGAAGCATACGCGATCACCCTGTCATGCTGCATCAATACGCACCCAAGCCCCACTCGCGAAGCATCACAATAGACCACAGATCCGCCTGATCCTGAAGGTAATGATAATACCGGTGCCGTAGTCAGTCGAGTCCTTAGCTGCTGAAAACTGTGCTCGCACTCCTCCGTCCAATCGAAAGGAACTCCCTTCCGGGTCAACCCGGTCAAAGGTGGAGCAATACTGGAGAAGTCCTGCACAAATCGCCTGTAGTAACCGGCCAGCCCCAAAAAGCTGCGAATCTCCGTAACCGATGTGGGTCTGGGCCAACGCTGAACGGCCTCGATCTTCCTCGGGTCTACACATATACCGTCTCGTGAAATTACATGCCCCAAGAAATCTACGCTGTCCAGCCAGAAAGCACACTTGGAGAATTTCGCATATAGCTGGTGCTCCCTCAAAGTCTGCAGTGTAATCCGCAGGTGCTGCTCGTGCTCTTCACTACTCCGGGAATACACCAAAATATCGTCAATGAATACTATGATGAACAGATCCAAATATGGCCGGAAAATACGGTTCATCAAGTCCATGAATGCTGCTGGCGCATTGGTGAGTCCGAACGACATCACCAAAAACTCATAATGGCCATAGCGCGTACGGAAAGCTGTCCTGGGAATGTCCTCCTGTCGAACCCGCAGCTGATGATAGCCTAATCGTAAATCGATCCTCGAAAAGTACCCTGTCCCCTGAAGCTGGTCGAACAAATCGTCGATGCGCGGCAAAGGATACCTGTTCCGCACTGTCACCCTGTTCAGCTGGCGGTAGTCGATATACAGACGCAAACTGCCGTCCTTCTTCTTGACGAACAGGACTGGAGCATCCCAAGGAGAAACACTGGGTCGAATAAGTCCCTTATCCAGCAAATCTTGCAACTGACCCTTCAACTCTCGAAGTTCCGCCGGGGCCATCCGATAAGGCGGTATGGAAATAGGCCCCGTGCCAGGAACCAAATCAATACAGAAAGAAATGTCGCGCTCGGGCGGTAGCCCAGGAAGCTCGTCAGGGAACACATCAGGAAACTCGCTAACAACCGGAACCTGGTCCAATGGAACCTATGTAGCACTAGCATCGCAAACATAAGCGAGAAATCCCTGACCTCCCTTCCTCAAAAGCTGTCCAGCACGAAAAGAAGAAATCACACTGTGAGGGGCGGCACCACGGTCCCCCAACACAACAAAAACCGACTCACCGGGAAAGCAGAATCTAACTGTCTTCTCACGGCAGTCCACAGAAGCATAGCACGTGGCTAACCAATCCATGCCCAACAGAACGTCGAAGTCCAACATCTCAAGAAGGATCAAGTCGACAGGCAACTCCCTCTCGCCAATACAGACGGTGCAGGATCGGAATACGTGCCTAGCAACAAACGACTCTCCCACAGGAGTGGTCACAACAAGCGGCTGATCAAGCAAACCGGACTCTTTACCCAACTCGGCACAAAGTGTGTGGATACGTACGAGTGCGTGGATCCGGGATCGAACAACACGTGTGCATCAACAGAACTTACTGAAAGGATACCTGAAACCACCGCATTGGACGCCTGCGCGTCCCGATGCGTCAAAGCAAAAACCCGCGTCTGTCCACCACCTGCGACTGACTGCCCTCTGCCTCGGTCATCCCGTCCTCTCTGAGCAACTCCCCCATGCCCACGACCTCTCTGAGTATGAGTCTGACGCAGAATAACGGTAGGTACAACAGGCAACGCCCTCTGAGGTGGTGAAGGTGGTAAAGTAACATGCGGTGCTGCCGCCTCCCTCCGGTGTATCTCAGGACAATCTCTAACGAGGTGAAGTAGACTGCCGCATCTAAAGCAACCCCGCGACGACTGCTGACTCTCCTGGGGATACGAACTAAATATCTGGCCTCGTCCCGAATCTCTGCTACTCCTCATACCAGAACGATACCTGTCGCGGCGTCTGAATGACTGCCTCCGTGCGGATATACTAGTACTGTAACACCCGAGCCCAATACTACTATTTTCTATTATTGGTTGAGCATTAGATATTACTCATTTCATTTATCTTGCTTGTTTGGGTCTTACTGTAAAATTTTATCTGGCTAAGTCATTCTGCATATAACAAATTTTAGCACCTAAAATAAAATTGAAAATATTTATCTTGGCCTACTTGACACCCTTAGCCTCGTGGTAGCGTCCGTGCACTGTGTTCTCGTCCCGTTCAGTGAAACGGGCGAGTTTGGATGGCTACGTGCACGTGCGTGTGTCCGTTTTGGGAGTATGCTTTTTTAATCATAAAACATTTCATTTTAAAATTTGGAACCCGCTTAAAATCCTATTATTTGAATTTCGAATTTTTGGACCCAACCCGGGCGCAATTTGGAAATGTTTCATTTGGCGCCAAAATCCCAAATTTTAATATTATTAAAACCTTCGCATATATTTTTTCTAACTAATCTGATATCTTACTGTTCATTACCTATCTTTTAAATCTTTAAGTTAACCATATAATATTTTTACAATCTTTTATATCCTTCTCAATTTATTCTCTCAGCCAATCGCAACCTCTCCTTTAACCCCGTGGGCCCCACTTTCTCTCTCTCCACTTTTACTCTCTCTCTCATATATCCTCTCGTACTTCTCTTTATCATTCTTTCTCTTCTTCCTTCATGTCTCGTTTCTTATTTTTTTAACTGTTCTTTTGTTGCCGGAATTCCGTCGTGCCGGTGGTGCTTCTCGACGTTCCAGCGAGGTACCCCGACCCGTGTGGTTCCTTTGTTCGTCGTTTGGGTTCATTCCGTGAACCGTGCGCCCGTCGCGAGTTTCCCCCGCCGACGGTTAACGTTCCGTTTTCCCGATTCGCGACCCATCAAGGCAAGTTAATCTTGCTACATGCTATATAATTCATTTTATACCTATTTAAATAAATACCATACCTATAGTTTAAATCTAGTGCCTCATGTTTAATTTTATAACGTTTCGATGTTCCGTCGGCATCCGTTTATATCATATTAAATCTAGATCATGAAAACTTATCTTGTGACATACTAGATTACATTATACTGCAACCATATCATTTAAAATATATATCGTCGTAATATTTATTATTATTATCTTTAATTAGTTTATAATCTTCATTTTATAATGTTATACATTTGAAAATCTTATAGTTTACACATGAAACGTCGTTGGAAAATCGGATATGACAAATCTGAAATTTACTGTACACCTTATCTTATAAAATTCATTATAAATCATAGAAAAATCATTAGTATACGTTCTTTAGTTCGTTACGAAGATAACTCAGAATACTATAAATGTATGAAATATTTACTTGCAAAATAAATTGTTTAAATAACTTAAAATGCAAATGAAAATATCTCCAAACTGCTGTCCAGGGAAATTCCAGCAGCAAACTTTCAATTTCGAATATTCATAACTTTTTGTAGGGACAACCTGAGATGCTTATACTTATAAAACTGAAAACCTTATTAAATTATCTTCGTTTTGGTATAAGACACGTCCCTTTTGGAGAACGTTTGTTATTTTTAAGCTATTTTACAAATTAGGGCGACGCTGAATTTCTGAACGGAACTTTCTTGTGTTGGTTAATCAATACCACTTTTATAGTTATTAATCGCTTTGAATATGCTATCCATATTAATATTTATATCACATATTGCTTAGTTGTACATCCCACGTTTCCATTTTATAGTTTTATAACTTTTCGGATACCCGTTTGCATCCATCGCTTTTAAGATACATATAATTGCATCCATAGATCACATTACTACATAATAATGTGATATTAACACTCCATGTTTAATAAATTGCATCCTAATTAATATTGGAACTATAAATGTAACCCTAATCGATAACTGTGCATCCATATCCTTGAAATTATATCTATTTGCATATCATATTACATGTTCCAGTTTATTGTTCTGATAGTACTCATGCTTGTTTATTTATACACATGTTTATGATAGTTTGATTATGAGCACCCACATGACATCTTGTGCTTCCTGACATGACCTGTTATGCTTCCTACTTGACATGACATGTTACCGTACACTCTTGACATGACATGACACCTTTATACATTACCTGGCTTGACCTGATGTACCATGACCCGACCTGTTACCTGATCTCGTGCCTAATGCCAACAAACCTGACATGTTGTCCTCATGGACCATTCCTGTTGTCTATCCAGACAAAACCTGCTGTTACCTGATCCTGTGTTGGCATTAGTTCTTGATTACTGAATACCTGACCTGACACATATAACTTGGGGGTATGGGGAAATCAAAAGTATAAACTAAAGTGTAACTTAAAAGGGTATTACTTGATCCGTGGTCCCGGGGGGTAACGGGACAGAGCCATTCGTGACTCTTACATTTTCCTGATCCGTGGTCCCGGGGGGCAACGGGACAGAACCACTATTGGTTCCCATCTTCCTGATCCGTGGTCCCGGGGGGTAACGGGACATATCCTTTGAGTTACATGGAGGTTTACACAAATTGATTTCAAAGACTTTAGAATAGAAAACCTGTTAGAACAGTTTAGTTACCCACTGCACACTACCTTGCACTGCTTGTTTCCTACTATTGCTTTATTCATGTTTATTTCTGCATTGCCTATTACACTGTGCATACTATATTATTGGTTGACATGACGCGCTGACGTCTGGGTTTTGCATGGCCCAGATTCTTTACCACTGTCGCTGTCTGAGCAGGAGTATTTCAGCCAGCAGGCTGATTTGTGAGTTCTGTAGTGGTTAGTTTTATTTCCTGCACTCTTATTTCCAGATGTGAGCCCGCATTATGGGACATACTTTTCTATTATTGTATTGGATCATTTTCTTCCGCATTTATTTATCATTGACCCTTATTATTCTGGATTGTGGACATGTTTTAGATAGTTTATCTTGTTCTTGATATCTCTACAGCCGTAATGTGACTGTGGATGGATACTTCCTACCCACAGGTAGCATGGTTGGCTATGTCACGTGCCCAATCTAGCGTACTCTGGGAAGCGGGGCGTGACATGGTTCTTTTGGTATCAGAGCCATAGGATAGTCGGGCTGATTCTTTCGTAGTTGGGTATTGTACCCAATACACGAATCAGAATACCCGTGTTTAGGAAACATGTCCTGCCACCTTGACCGTTTTACCATTCTTGAATCACATTCTTCCTGATTATATCTTTTACGATGTGCAAACTTTCTTTGCATATCGATTCGAAAACCTGATTCCTTGTTATCTCTAGGACTTAGGTGACTTGGATGGAGTTATGTAATTGTGGCTATGATACCGCGGCATAGTTACAATGCGGTACTCTATTTAAGTATCTTGGAGTTCTAGCCTTGACCTTTATTTTGAATCTATCATCATGCTAATGTTGGGTGTTTTGTTATGGCCGATAAGAATTTGAAGACGTACCAGAGGCGTGTGGACGAAGCCGCCATGCTTGGAGTGATAAGAGGAATGCTGGAGAATCAAAAGAGACAGACTGAGCTGATCCAGCAATAGCAGATTCGTTTCAGGAAGGTTTGCAGATCGTTCAGCAGTCTGTAAACAACGCTGGAGCTAAACCAGTTAACCGAGTAGGGACCGTGGCAGATTTCAGACGTTTGGGGTCCGTCTACATTCACTGGTTTGGAGGAGCCGTTGTCAGCCGAGCAGTGGCTAGTTGACATGGAGAATTTACTGATTGCGGCACAGATTCCAGTTGACAAAAGAGTTGATGTGGTGCACATTCAGCTAGTGGATTACGCCCGAGAGTGGTGGCTTGTGGAAGAGACCCGCTTGCCCAAGCCGATCAGTTGGGCGGAGTTTTCTAAGAGTTTCCAGGAGAAGTGCTTCCCGCGGAGTACACGGGAGGAAATGGAAGAGAAATTTATTGGGCTGAGGCAGAATGGAGCACCCGTGGACGTGCATGCAGCAGAGTGGACGAGACTCAGCAGTCTCGCTGGACCTTTAGTCGCCAACGATGCAGACAGGGCAGGAAGGTCCATGCGCAGATTGGATGTGGACCTCCAAAGGCAGACCGTCTCCCTGGGTTTGACCACTTTCTCACAGGTTCTTACGGCAGCTCGAGAACAGTAGAGCATATCTGGAAAATTGGGAGTTCACAGCAAACAGCAGTTGCGGTAAGGAAGCAGTTCTGTCGGGTCAGTCGAGTTTAGGGCTAGGCCGACAAACAATATTCTTGCAGCAATGGAAGTTGATAGTGGTGAAGAGCCGGCGGTTGTTCGCGATTTTATGGACGTATTTGAAGATATACCGGGTTTACCGCCGAAGCGAGACGTGGAGTTCGCAATTGACCTTATTCCTGGTGCAGCGCCAGTATCTAAAGCGTATTATCCAATGGCACCAGTAGAATTGGAAGAAGTTAAGAAACAAGTTGCTGAATTGCTTGAGAAAGGTTGGATTCGAAGCAGCAACTCGCCTTGGGGAGCTCCAGTTCTTCTAGTAAAGAAGAAGGATGGCACAAGAAGGATGTGCATCGATTATCGAGAATTAAACCGGGTAACTATTAAGAACAAGTACCCGATCCCTCGCATTGGAGAACTTTTTGAGCAGCTTAGTGGCGCGAGGGTATTCTCGAAACTGGATTTGCGATCCGGATATCATCAGGTCCGAGTGAAAGCAGAAGATATTTGCAAGACGGCGTTTCGAACTCGGTATGGACATTACGAGTATCTAGTGATGCCTTTCGGAGTAACGAATGCGCCGGCAGTATTCATGGACTTGATGAACCGAATCTTTTCACCGTTCTTGGATCAGTTCATTGTGGTATTCATTGATGATATTCTGGTTTACTCGAAGAGTTTGAAGAGCATGCTGAGCATTTGAAGATCGCACTGCAGACGTTGAGACAGGAGAAATTGTATGCGAAGATGAGTAAGTGCGAGTTTTGGCTGGAGGAAGTAAAGTTTTTGGCGCATGTTGTGTCTGGCGATGGCATTGCCGTCGATCCAGAAAAGATTGCAGCAGTTTGAGATTGGCCTATCCCAAAGAATGTTGCTGAGATAAGAAATTTCCTTGGATTAGCCGGATACTACAGGAGATTTGTGGAGAACTTTGCTCGTCTGGCAGAGCCGTTGACCAAGCTTACGTGCAAGGAGGTACCTTTTGTATGGGCGGATAAGTGTGCGTTAGCTTTCGAGACGTTGAAGCAGAAGTTGATAACCGCCCCTATTTTGACCGTGCCAGACAATTCCGGAGGATTGGTGATTCACAGCGACGCATCTGGGAAAGGATTGGGATGTGTTTTGATGCAGCATGGGAAGGTGGTAGCATACGCATCAAGACAACTGAAGACCCATGACAAGAATTATCCAACTCATGACTTGGAGCTTGCGGCTGTGATCTTCGCTTTGAAGATTTGGAGACACTACCTTTTGGGCGAGAGAGTCGAAGTTTTTACAGATCATAAGAGCTTGAAGTATGTGTTCACACAGAAGGAGCTTAACATGAGGCAGCGTAGATGGTTGGAGCTGATAGCTGACTACGATCTTGATCTTAAGTACCATCCGGGGAAGGTTAATGTTGTGCTGGATGCGCTCAGTCGGTTACCAGTAATTCAGGTGTTAACTACGCAGAAGGAGATCGTCGCAGATTTTCGAAGATTTGACTTGGAGGTTGTGCTACCGCGTTCTATGGGATAGTTGTTGCAGCTGCAAGTACATTCGTCTTTGATCGAGAATATTAAAGCAGCTCAATCGCAGGATCCTAGACTGCAAAAGTTTCGAGAGCAGGTTGAAGCCGGGTTACGAACAGATTTATTGATCCACGAAGATGGTTAATTGAGGTATGGTAGCCGTTTGTGTGTGCTAAAGGGTGATGTTCGTGAAGAGCTTATGAAGGAGGCACACAGTTCAGCTTATTCTGTACATCCAGGAGGCACAAAGATGTACCGAGATATTCGACAGCATTTCTGGTGGGAGGGCATGAAGCGGGAGATTGCTCGCTTTGTGGCAAAGTGCTTGGTGTGTCAGCAAGTTAAGGCTGAACATCAAAGGGTTGCTGGTTTATTGCAACCACTTCCGATTCCTCAGTGGAAGTGGGAACATATAATCATGGATTTCGTGACGGCTTTACCGCGGAGTCCAAAAGGCAACAATGCAGTATGGGTAATTGTTGACCGATTGACCAAGGCAGCTCACTTTATTCCTTTTCGGGTTGGTCAATCAACAGAGACTTTGGAAGAGCGGTACATGCAGGAGATTGTAAGATTGCATGGAGTACCGGTGAGCATCGTGTCCGATCGGGACACTCGGTTCTTATCACACTTCTGGAGGAGTTTACAGGAAAGTTTGGGGACTCGATTGAAGTTTAGCACAGCTTATCATCCTCAAACTGATGGTCAGTCGGAGAGAACGATCCAAACTCTTGAGAATATGTTGAGAGCATGCATGTTGGACTTCAAGGGGTCTTGGGAGGATCATCTACTTTTGGTGGAGTTCTTTTACAACAACAGTTTTCAAGCAACTATCCAGATGGCTCCGTTTGAGGCTTTGTATGGTCGTAAGTGCCGTTCACCTGTTTGTTGGGATGATATTGGTGAACGAAGATTATTGGGACCAGATTTGGTGGTACAGACAGTGGAGAAGGTTAACACCATCAGAAAGCATATGAAGGCAGCTCAAGACAGACAGAAAAGTTGGGCTGACACGTCAAGAAGACCTCTAGAGTTCGCCGTGGGTGATTTGGTATTCTTGAAGATATCACCGACTAGAGGGGTGATCCGTTTTGGGAGTCGAGGAAAGCTTAGTCCTCGATTCGTTGGACCCTTCGAGATATTGGAGCGCGTTGGAGAGGTAGCGTACCGTTTGGCGTTACCGTAGTCCTTGGCAGGTGTGCACGATGTGTTTCACGTATCTCAACTACGAAGGTATGTTCGAGATGAAACACGCGTCTTGGATCATTCGGAGTTAACAGTACGGGAAGACCTGACTTTTAAGGAGCGACCGGTTGAAATCATGGATCGAAGGGAAAAGGTTCTTAAGAACAAGGTTATCCCCCTTGTGCTAGTTTCTTGGGGTAATTGATCGCATGGAGAGTCCACGTGGGAGCGAGAAGACGAGATCCGACAGAAGTTTCCTCACCTTTTCCTGTAGTTTTCTATCTTGTATTCTTGGAATTTCGAGGACGAAATTCTTTTGTAGTTGGGTATAATGTAACACCCGAGCCCAATACTACTATTTTCTATTATTGGTTGAGCATTAGATATTACTCATTTCATTTATCTTTCTTGTTTGGGTCTTACTGTAAAATTTTATCTGGCTAAGTCATTCTGCATATAACAAATTTTAGCACCTAAAATAAAATTGAAAATATTTATCTTGGCCTACTTGACACCCTTAGCCTCGTGGTAGCGTCCGTGCATTGTGTTCTCGTCCCGTTCAGTGAAACGGACGAGTTTGGATGGCTACGTGCACGTGCGTGTGTCCGTTTTGGGAGTATGCTTTTTTAATCATAAAACATTTCATTTTAAAATTTGGAACCCGCTTAAAATCCTATTATTTGAATTTCGAATTTTTGGACCCAACCCGGGCGCAATTTGAAAATGTTTCATTTGGCGCCAAAATCCCAAATTTTAATATTATTAAAACCTTCGCATATATTTTTTCTAACTAATCTGATATCTTACTGTTCATTACCTATCTTTTAAATCTTTAAGTTAACCATATAATATTTTTACAATCTTTTATATCCTTCTCAATTTATTCTCTCAGCCAATCGCAACCTCTCCTTTAACCCCGTGGGCCCCACTTTCTCTCTCTCCACTTTTTCTCTCTCTCTCATATATCCTCTCGTACTTCTCTTTATCATTCTTTCTCTTCTTCCTTCATGTCTCGTTTCTTATTTTTTTAACTGTTCTTTTGTTGCCGGAATTCCGTCGTGCCGGTGGCGCTTCTTGACGTTCCAGCGAGGTACCCGGACCCGTGTGGTTCCTTTGTTCGTCGTTTGGGTTCATTCCGTGAACCGTGCGCCCGTCGCGAGTTTCCCCCGCCGACGGTTAACGTTCCGTTTTCCCGATTCGCGACCCATCAAGGCAAGTTAATCTTGCTACATGCTATATAATTCATTTTATACCTATTTAAATAAATACCATACCTATAGTTTAAATCTAGTGCCTCATGTTTAATTTTATAACGTCTCGATGTTCCGTCGGCATCCGTTTATATCATATTAAATCTAGATCATGAAAACTTATCTTGTGACATACTAGATTACATTATACTGCAACCATATCATTTAAAATATATATCGTCGTAATATTTATTATTATTATCTTTAATTTGTTTATAATCTTCATTTTATAATGTTATACATTTGAAAATCTTATAGTTTACACATGAAACGTCGTTGGAAAATCGGATATGACAAATCTGAAATTTACTGTACACCTTATCTTATAAAATTCATTATAAATCATAGAAAAATCATTAGTATACGTTCTTTAGTTCGTTACGAAGCTAACTCAGAATACTATAAATGTATGAAATATTTACTTGCAAAATAAATTGTTTAAATAACTTAAAATGCAAATGAAAATATCTCCAAACTGCTGTCCAGGGAAATTCCAGCAGCAAACTTTCAACTTCGAATATTCATAACTTTTTGTAGGGACAACCTGAGATGCTTATACTTATAAAACTGAAAACCTTATTGAATTATCTTCGTTTTGGTATAAGACACGTCCCTTTTGAAGAACGTTTGTTATTTTTAAGCTATTTTACAAATTAGGGCGACGCTGAATTTCTGAACGGAACTTTCTTGTGTTGGTTAATCAATACCACTTTTATAGTTATTAATCGCTTTGAATATGCTATCCATATTAATATTTATATCACATATTGCTTAGTTGTACATCCCACGTTTCCATTTTATAGTTTTATAACTTTTCGGATACCCGTTTGCATCCATCGCATTTAAGATACATATAATTGCATCCATAGATCACATTACTACATAATAATGCGATATTAACACTCCATGTTTAATAAATTGCATCCTAATTAATATTGGAACTATAAATGTAACCCTAATCGATAACTGTGCATCCATATCCTTGAAATTATATCTATTTGCATATCATATTACATGTTCCAGTTTATTGTTCTGATAGTACTCATGCTTGTTTATTTATACACATGTTTATGATAGTTTGATTATGAGCACCCACATGACATCTTGTGCTTCCTGACATGACCTGTTATGCTTCCTACTTGACATGACATGGTACCGTACACTCTTGACATGACATGACACCTTTATACATTACCTGGCTTGACCTGATGTACCATGACCCGACCTGTTACCTGATCTCGTGCCTAATGCCAACAAACCTGACATGTTGTCCTCATGGACCATTCCTGTTGTCTATCCAGACAAAACCTGCTGTTACCTGATCCTGTGTTGGTATTAGTTCTTGATTACTGAATACCTGACCTGACACATATAACTTGGGGGTATGGGGAAATCAAAAGTGTAAACTAAAGTGTAACTTAAAAGGGTATTACTTGATCCGTGGTCCCGGGGGGTAACGGGACAAAGCCATTCGTGACTTACATTTTCCTGATCCGTGGTCCCGGAGGGCAACGGGACAGAACCACTATTGGTTCCCATCTTCCTGATCCGTGGTCCCGGGGTGTAACGGGACATATCCTTTGAGTTACATGGAGGTTTACACAAATTGATTTCAAAGACTTTAGAATAGAAAACCTGTTAGAACAGTTTAGTTACCCACTGCACACTACCCTGCACTGCTTGTTTCCTACTATTGCTTTATTCATGTTTATTTCTGCATTGCCTATTACACTGTGCATACTATATTATTGGTTGACATGACGCGCTGACGTCTGGGTTTTGCATGGCCCAGATTCTTTACCACTGTCGCTGTCTGAGCAGGAGTATTTCAGCCAGCAGGCTGATTTGTGAGTTCTGTAGTGGTTAGTTTTATTTCCTGCACTCTTATTTCCAGATGTGAGCCCGCATTATGGGACATACTTTTTTATTATTGTATTGGATCATTTGCTTCCGCATTTATTTATCATTGA
The DNA here is from genome assembly GCA_030015575.1 of Agapanthus africanus. NCBI lineage: Eukaryota > Viridiplantae > Streptophyta > Magnoliopsida > Asparagales > Amaryllidaceae > Agapanthus > Agapanthus africanus. Next base: position 149,076,984 of record CM057338.1, on the reverse strand, counting down.
CCCTTATTATTCTGGATTGTGGACATGTTTTAGATATTTTATCTTGTTCTTGATATCTCTACAGCCGTAATGTGACTGTGGATGGATACTTCCTACCCACAGGTAGCATGATTGGCTATGTCACGTGCCCAATCTAGCGTACTCTGGGAAGCGGGGCGTGACAAGTACGAATTCTCTTCGGCTCTGTAACTACCGAAGTCTCAGCAAGGCGCTCCTCGACTAATAGGGCTGCGTCTACAGCTGCTGCATATGTCTCGTAGTGCTGCGTGCTGATCGCAAGGAACAGTGGTGTAAGCAAGCCTCGAATAAATCTCTCGACTCGCAACTCCTCGGTAGCCACTAAATACGGGGCATAGACTGCTAGCTCTATAAACAGCACGTCATACTCTGCCACTGTCATCTCTGGCGTCTGGCGCAAGGACTCAAATCTGCGTGCTCGGGCATCCCTAACACTCTGGGGAAGGAAACGGGCTAGAAATACTGTCACAAACTCCGTCCAGGTCATAGGAGGAAGACCTGCCACTCTGCCCTTCTCAACTGAATCACACCACTTCTGCGCAAGACCTTCCAGGCGAAAGCTCGCGAACTCAACCCATCTCGCATCTGCGCATCTGAGGGAACGGCATATCCGGGCCATCCTGTCGATGAAAGACTGTGGGTCCTCGGCTGTATCGGTGCCTGTGAAGACCGGAGGCTTCAGCCTCATGAACTCTGATAGCGATACTGTAATCACCTCCGTGGCTGCAGGGGCAACTAGCTGTGCGGTAGGTACCATCGCGGTCTCTGGAACTGGTGGAGCTACCTCTGGTCGCTGTGCTCGAAGCGTCTCAGCTAGCGATCCTATCATCTGGCGCATCTCCTGCATGCTGGATCCCACCGTCTGGCGCATCTCCTGCATGATGGATCCCACCGTCTGGCGCATCTCCTGCATACCAGCCCCTAGCGTGGCGATCTGATCTGTCACGGGAGGAACAGTCTGCTCGGGTACAACGGGTGCACTGCCCGATTAGTCCTCGTCTCGGATGAGTCAACTCGAATCTCGACCCTCGCGGCCGCTCTCTGCGCCCTCGTAGTCTTTGGCGGCATAATGACTGAAAGGAAATTAGGATCCGATAAGAATACGGAAATCGAATCACAAGAATATATATACTCAAGAAGGAATTTAAATCAATAAGTCCTAAGGTCGCCTTGGCGGAGTACCGTGTCGTGAGTATGCCGCGGAACATACACACGCTACACCACTCTGCTTCAGCTACCTACTCCATCATACCAAGGTCATCCTACACTCCGAAAGGTAAAACCTACGCTCTGATACCAACTTTGTCACGACCCGAATATTTCGACTCGTGACCGGCACTTAACCACGCTACATCTACAGGCGTAACGCGACTAAATAAACCGAACCCAGAAATCAAAACCATTTAAAAGTAGCGAGTGTTGAAAACATTTAGTTAAAACATTTAGAAAACCTTAAATAGTTCAATAAGTTCTTTTAAAGTTACGTTGTCATTTAAATAATTTTGGCAGCATTTCCTTTGTAAAAGTAACCCCGAGATCGGGTAATAAACAGGAGATAAGTGAAAATGAAATATAATGAAACCAAAACATTCCCAAACGGAAGCAATCACGCCCAATGGCGGAAACCATCATCACGAGAGTAATATACGACGCCGTAGCGAAGAATAAGCAATAAGTAAACATCACAGAAATATAACTGCATAAAAAAACAGTCGGCTCCCATGAGCACGACACCAGAATACAAAATACACAACATCGTCCTCACACAGTATCTAAGTCCAGTACATAAATGGTAGATGGAGAATACTAAATACAAAAAGAGTACAATAAAAGTAATCAGATACCACAACCCACCTAAAATGCAAAACAACTCTCACACCAACTGTAGTGGTATCTGTAGCCAAAAGATGCAAAAGGCAGCCTGCCGCGACTACTCTGAAGGGCAACCTGCAAATACTGTGACACAACGGGGGTGAGTTGCCAACTCGTGAATAGAGATAACATATAAAGGTAATCGCGAGCATGCACGTATTGCGCTACTCTAACAAATGCCAGCAGATGATATCAATGCGTGATAAGCAGTATGTGCAATAATCATGCAAATGCTCTGTCCGGTAAAATAACTACATGATGAGATATATGATAATCAATGTCGAGCATAGGATAAACAACATCTACATGGAAATATCAACATGGAAAAATGATCGGTGCCCCAAACTGCACCCAAATCCCAAATAAACTCAGGCGTCGGCACTCTCCTCGGCCCTCAAATCCTGTAAATCTCTGAGAATCATGAGTGCCCAACATCGGCACTCAAAATATCATAAAATACTCGTGTCCAGCATCGACACGCAAATCCTCGTATATCGGGCTCCGTCAGTCCGGATCTGCCCACGGGGTCCGTCTGCGGTATCGGCCCTCGGCCCCGGCAGTACGGATCATCCCGCATCCATCTCTCGACTCTGGTCAGTATCCTCCGGATAACCGCCAGGTCCAACCAATCACTGGTAGGTACTCGCTACCCTGCCAGGCTCATCGTCTACTCCACGAAAAACATTTCTCGCCCCGGGAAACCATACCGGGTCCACCACGAACCCGTAAACGGATCATCCAACTCCTCGAATCGGGTTTCAAGCACACGTCTCAGCACCGAGAAAACGCGTGGTGGATGCACCAAAATATCATATCACGAGGAACCGGGTTTTTAAATAGTGCATCTTTTCTTAAAAATCCCACGGTCCTCAAAACCAGAAATCACATGAAAATCCAACACCAAGAAGTAAATCCAATGCGATGTGCTATGTACATCAGTCCATGATATAGGTATAAGGGAAAACCGCTTTTAAAAATAGTTTCCGTTTTTAAAGATATCATGCGGCTCCCAATTTCCATGAAAAACATATCGAATCATATGTGAAATGAACTACAACAATATAATCATGGCAGTTCTACAGTGAGTGTGTCATGACAATTACTAACGGTGTGTGTGTAACATGCAGATTGGTGCTCGTGCGACATGAACCATTAGTAATAGTGCGGTGTTCTATCAATTCTAAGTTTACATACAGCAGGGAATGCAATATGCAATGACAGTCCATGAGGTAAATGCAACATATAACAATAAGGTCCTATCAGCCCTGACGCATAACGCCATGCGGGTGATATCCCCGTAGATGTTAAATCTACTCACAGAAGTCTCGCGCTAAGTGTAGCCGACGACTTGCTTTCCCTTCTTCGCCTCGTCCGTCTCACTCGCCTGCGAACCTAGAATCACACAATATATCATACATGAGCTCAAATCCACAAAAACGTGATATTAAGGTCAAACTAGAAACCCGTGTCGCAAACCAATCGCGCGTGTGCGCGATACGCTAAAACATGTGATTACGCGCCTGAAACTATCCCGACACGTCGCGATACGCAAAAACCCCAAACCCGCACGCGTATCACGCGTGTCGCGAATGTTTAAAATACGAGAAATAGGTATATAGTTCCAGATTTTCCTACAGCAAGAATCAAACAAAATTATACATTCCAGGAGCCTAAGGGTTGCAGCAGACACCTATAGGACCAAACCCCAACCCAAACCCTCCCCATCTGGCTGCAATTTGCAGCCAGATCGAATTTTCCGGCGGCCTGTACATGAAGTATGGGGGTCGGGTTCTACCTGGGGGATCAGCACCTAACAACTATACTGTAGTCTTCTCAAAATTATTCTGAACTCACCGGGTCGATAGCAGTTTACAGAAAGTCAAATTTGCTCAAAAACGATGAATTTGCATCAAATAGGGATCTGGTGGTATTTTAGTGCAATTGGGAGTTAAGCTGGGTTAATATGGCCCTAAGAACACTCCATCAACCTACTAGAACCGTTTCAAACATCACTTGGTCAAGGTTCCCACCAATCACCACATATCGCACTAAATCGCACCAATAAACACTAACCGAAGCAAAACTACACTAAACAAGTAAACTAGGGAGTAAGTTCAGGAAATATACCCTACACTCGACCCTAGGGAGCTGGAGGAAGAAGAAGAAGTGGAGGGAAGGAGCTGCAGTTGAAGTTGTGCTGTTGCTGCTGCTCACTGTTGCTGCTCACTGTTGCTGCTGCTTCTGCTCTCTGTTGCTGCTGTTGCTGCTTCTGGCTGCTGCTGTGCTTGCTTCAGCTGCTGCTGCTGAGATGGTAAGTGGGTGTGTGTGTGAGTGAGGCAGAGAGAAAAAGAACAAAAGAATGAGAGGAATCATAACCCCAAATTGTCAACCCCTCCACTCTCTCTCTTCATTAAATGCAAGCATGGCTTTTGCCATGATGCATTCTCTCTCTCTCTCTCATTCTCACCAAGTCAACACAAAAAGGGGAATTCAAATTAAAGCAACCATTAAACAACTAATTAAACTTAATTAACACCCAAAAGACTTAATCCCCATGATTAAACCCACCATGGTTGCTAATCATGGTATTACCTCATTTTAAAACCCTAGTTTACATGCACATGTGTGTGCAAGCCTAGGAAAATTCTAGAAAAATATTTATTAAATTAGGAAAAATACTTGAAACACAATTTGGTAAACTTTTTTTTATTAAAAACCCTTTATTTAAATATAATAGTCACTAAACACATCCTAAGGTGTTACAGCGACGCCAGACGTCTGAAGGTAAAGTGACAGAAGTCTGGTCAAATCCAGACCCGTCAAAGAACGCAGGCAGACGTCTAACCAAGGAGTAGCAGACGTATGCCAAGGAACTGAAGCCATTACAGAGCGTCGGCAGATGTCTGACAAAGTCTACGTCAGACATCTGCGCACGGATTTTCTGTACGAATAGAATTTTTCCATAATTCTGTTGAATCCAAATTTAAATAAGATTAGGGTTTGGCTATAAATAGGGTCTCTCATATGAGAAAATCTAAGTATGTTGAGACTATCGTATAGAGAGAGGGTGACGGCTAAGAGAATAGAGAGATTTGAAAGAAATCTCTTAAGGTTGCTGTAAACTTGATTCAAATATTTAGTAGAAGTTTGCATATTCGGCTCTGTTGGGTATTAGCCATACGGTGAATGAACCTTGTTAACAAATCCTTGTCTCTCTGGTTTGATTATCTTGTTCTCGCATTATTATTGTTTTTGTCTTTCGCAGTGTATTGCGTGGTTCACATGATTGGTCGTTAGCATAGTTCCGCATGTGTTTCTTTCTTTCCATCCCAACAGTAGCATTTTATTTATGGTAGCTTTTCATAATTTTGAAAGTTTCTTGTGTATTTTATAAGAATTTGGTATTTTGTCATAATCATAAGCACAACATATTTGATATTTCTTTGGAATTAATCCTATCTATTTTTTATTTTGTTTTTTTGAACTGTTCCATGAGCCTAACCCACACACACAACACACTCAGGCACGCTGGAAGGAGTTTTGCCGGAAAGGTTAAATTGTAGGCACCTTGCCTCCTAAGGTTCGAAGCTTGCATCCTCTCAACTTCAACTCCATCAAATGGAGGAACCCTTCTCAATTCCAACCAACCAATCATCATCATCATCTCCAATCACCATGGCCATCATTTGTGTCATGGCGCGCAGGCCCCGAGGAAATCCCACTTGCTTGCGGGTAAACCTCATCAAGTTTTTGGTCATATATATTATCTTACTCTAGGTGTACTAGCAATCTATAGCTTGAGCATGTTACCGATATGTAATGATGAAAAAAACGGCTTCTTCACATATTTGTTGTTGCATTGTCGACAAGCTGAGATATATTGCATCTATTGTGTTTGCTACTGTACAACATATGTTGTCCGGCTTAATAGCTTCTTAAATGATATGGGGAAAAAACAATTGGGCATGTCGGACAAAATTGTTTGTAGCTATTGTTTATATAAGAAATAAATTAAGTTAGTTTGTAGTGGAAAAAGTTTTCGAAAAGATATAGATATTGGAGTTCTGATATAATTATGTTCAAGTAAATTGGAACAAAAAAAAAGAAATATATGTTAATTTAGTATCTTTTGTGGATGTGATTGCCCCTGCTTTGACAAAAGGTGTTTGTATATAATTGTTTTTAGAGATAATTAACATGCAAAGGCCGATTCTGGACTTTTTGTCAGGTGGGACACAAGTTTAGTTTATAATTTTTTTCTGGAATTTGTAAACATACATAAAATTGCAATGAATAATCTATTTATTGTTGTAGAAAATTTCACCTTAAAGAAGTATAATTCTACTAAAATATATTAATATTTATTGAAAATTAGTCTAATTGTAGATGATGCGGCTTCTTTGTCTAAAAGCCCGCTAAATTAATATATCATCAATTTGTTTGAGTATGATCTCAATATATTTTTAAGTAAATTATCATTTATTCATTGGGCGATGATTGCAAAACTCCATAAGACAGTTGCTTGTTATAATATAAAAATATATTTTCTCAACCCTCATCATAACTCGGATTTGTGGAGCTGTGGAAGAGACATTTCAGTGGGAAAGCTGTTATAGCATAGAAATTGTGATCACAAGTATAAGACATGCAACCGACATGTAAACTAAGAGGAGACCAATCCTGTTATTTTGAGGGAGTGGATCATATATCATACAAAATAAATCTGAATAAATGTTAAAGTAGGATTGCAACGTTGCTTCCTGAAGATCCCTTATTGGGATAAAATTATCCTTCTTTTTGCTAGAGTAGTAATATATGTGTTTAAATATCCATTATAATTCATGTAATATTAATAAAGTTTTATAGTTGCACTTAATAATTTATAATGTGGATATTCTTATTTATTTATAATTATTATAATATCCTTAGAAATTATATTGTTAGATCATGTACTGTGATGGGTCACTTGCATAGAGATATACTCTAATTTAGTAATTTCTTAAATTGAGTACTTAAGCTACAACTGGCAAAAGGTAGCTAGAGTTGTGACATATTATCTTGCATGACACTGACATATGAGATGAGGTGTCTCAATCACCGAGAATGGAGATTCTCCAGATATATGTCACGAGAGTATATAATGATATATGTAGTAAGGACCATGTTTGAATTCTCTAGGATATGTCACCTATAGAGATGAATTCAAATTCTTACATAATCTCTTTGATTTGATGATATTGTAGTTTTCGATTTGTTGATAAGTGAGCTTCGATATGGTGGTAAATCTTGTCGTTTAGATAAGAATAAGAAACCTGAAATATTGAGCTGCTTTAATACATTTAGAAAAACTATGGTTGTCTAGATAGGATCCAATATTCTCATACTGATGAGAATAATTTTACTGTTCAATACCATAAAAGCGTTAAATCCTAATCAGGTATTTTGGAAATTGTTTTTTTTCAAAATTATATTATTATTATATTTATTTTCGAAATAAATTTATTGTGTTTATGGGAATTGAAGGTTTGGGTTTGAGCGATTAGGTGATTTTATCCCGCTCAGTTAAAGGGCCCGAAGAAAAGTAACTTGATGTTGGAAGGGGTTGCATGTAAATTAATAATAATTATTATCTCATATTAGGTAGAACTTTTATGAACAATTGACTTGATGGGAGTTTGATTGTTAAATTAAAATTGTCAATTAATTAATTACGAATAAATTGAGATTGACAATTAGTTCTCGATGTGAGACCTAATTGGTCCGACCGCAAAGTCTTAATGTAGAAAAGCAAATTAAAACAAATAAAAGAAGAAATGTTATAACACAATTTGTTGTGATTATATTGTTGGGAAGTTTAGTCCCAAATCGGTAAAATAGGAAAAAATATTGTATCACAACCCTATAAAAGGATGGTTATAGTAGACCATAAATAATGATGGAAAAACTATGATGAAATAAAAGATTTCATACAGAAAAATAATTGAGAATTATTTAAATTTTCTCCTCCTAAAAAAGGGTTCCTATTGCCCAAGTTTTTATTTCCTTCACATTTATCCTAGAATGGCTGCACTAGCCTGCGATAATTTATTAAAATATTGTCCATATTGGCCAATATAATGTCTGATATATCGGTTTAGAATCCCTAGCAGTATGGCACGGGTGAGTGTGCAGATATTGTTTTTGCATAAATATCAACCGGTATATCTCGGTCACTTTATATCGGTTCAAATATCTCTAAAAATTCAATATGCTGAGTTCAATTGACTTGTATTTGGTAGAGGATTTAGTTCTTGAAGATTTGGAAACTCTTTCCTCAAAATCCAATAATAAAAAAATGATTAGAGGAGAAGCCATATCAACAGTGTTTTATTATAGCTACTAGCTAATGCAATTCATAGCTTCAATTTCTCCTTTTGCCCATTTACTTGTTTATTTAAATTTTATTTTGCTATGATTTATATTGCATTTAGCTCACAATACATCTTTATGATAGATGACATTTAAAACTTTATCCCGGATCATATATATGGACAAATATTTATAATAACTTATATAAATCCAACATATCAGATAGATATATAGAAATCCTGACGGCTATGAACATCCCATATCGACACTAATTCCCGATTTATTGTGAAATATTCAATGTCTGTAACAGAATATATTAGTCATAGAAAGATGATTGTCATATCTGATGACAGTAAAATGTTGACTAAATATAAAGTTGCAGGTGGTTGTGTTTGATACCCTAAATAAGATTACCCTAATGACAAATTGATCAACGATCTTGGAGAGAGAGAGAGGATTAGAAACAATGGATCATTTTTTCGACATCCAAATCCAAATGGTTGAGTCATACTGCTTGTGTTTCAATTTGGTTGTCTATTTAATCAACGTCTATTTCATTCTCAAATCCCAATACATAATGATAATATATCGCTTGAAAAATGGATCATTTTTTCGACATCCAAATCCAAATGGTTGAGTCATACTCCTTGTGTTTCAATTTGGTTGTCTATTTAATCAACGTCTATTTCATTCTCAAATCCCAATACATAATGATAATATATCGCTTGAAAAATGGTTGCTCTGCATATAAAAAAGAGTTAAACACTTCTGTAAACAGGTATGCAGTAGGTCAAAAATAACTACACTGAAAGAAACAGAGTGAAATAAGCACATATAAAATATTAACACCCATCCACATTGAGGAAATCAATGAAGATATAAACTCTTATTATTTTTCTTCCTCAAGAAATAAATAGGGGGAAGCCACCGAACTTGGAAACCAATAGTGGCGGCAAGGACTCATAAAACTTTTTTGAGGAACGACAAGTCAACGAGTGGAACCCATCTGGTATTTTTCCTTCCATTAATAATAAACCCTTTTTTGGAAATAAATACCTTCACAGGGTTGGTAGTGCTACCAATTAATGTATGGGGGCTGCCCAAGAAAAGATTAGAAAATGGATTGTAGCTTTTATTAAGTGGGTTTTTCTTTGGTGCTTCCAAAGCTAGAAAAATATGGGGTATGTAGGGGGTCTCAATCCCTTTCTTTGTTTCTCTCTCTCTCTACATTCTCTCTCTTTATCAAAGAAAAACCCTAAGTTTGCTGGTAAGAAGATCTAGGGTTGCTCCAATGGACATTACTGGATTTGGTTAGGAAGAAAAAAAATGATTTTTCTAAATTTATTATTAACTTGTTCATAATATATGGAATACATTTCATTTCGTTCTTTGCTATATCCGTCTTAAAGTTGAACATGACTGCATGTGGCAAATATATGATCTTTTTCCCTTCATTTAGATTTTTTCATAGTTTACGAGAGTTTGGAAGAACTGATGATCTGATCTAAGACTATAACAAGCAATCTCTGGCCATAGTTTTAAAAACCAGGAATTTGGCACTTATATGAATAGAGTTGACGTCATGTCGACAATTAAGACTTTATCATATTTAAATTGAGGCTTTACTTGATAGCCAAGCCATTTGGACCAGGAATTTTTTTTTTGACCAAGATGATAATGATGATGGGAAAACCCTTTTGTTCATAAAAGGTTTTTTTTATAGGAGCATCACCAATATGACAAAAGACGCCCCCCATGTTTTACTACCAAGCATTGCAACAGGTTCGTCGAGCTAGATCATTTTAAGTTCGATCGTGAGTCGGAAAGAAAGACTCATTTAGCCTAATAGTCAAACTTGAACTGGCTCCACGAGTTGTTTTATATCAGCATTCTTTCATTACTTTATCCAGCAAATCCCTACATTCGGAAGTTTTCTCTACAAAATCGGTGTAAAAACTTTTGAAAACCTTTCATCACATCCTTCACATATTTTTATAGTTAAATTTGTTGGGTTAGACCATCTCAGATAACTCTTTTTGTCCCTGCAAATTAACTATCCCAGGACAGTTCAAAATTGTTAATTACTTCAAATCAAAGGATATATATGGGTGAAGGAGACTCGTGTATCTTGTCTTGTGCTATAAAGATGAAGCTCATAACCATAATCATGTCTGCTGCTTTGAGTGCCACTTCTCCTGCAAATTGACTTGGTATTCACCGGTTAGTCCGAACAGGAATCTACTCGCTGCGAATTGACCGGACAGGAGGCTATCCTGCGGCCTCGTGAGAGGGCTTCAGATTTATGGAAGGTCGGATTGCCGTGACGTGGACATTTGCGCTTCCCCGATTGATAGGGCCACGTGGCGTCTGGCAGGTATCATAGAATCCGCGCGTATCTTCTGGATGATACCCTTAGAAGTAAATTCTTACTCGGCCTGAACTATGATCCTAAAACCTCACCTGAGACCGTCGGGTAGACTCCTACCCGGCACGCATACTGGAAGTAAGCATACTCCTGTGTAACCCAAGTAACGAAAGTTCGTCTACAATCAATAGCCGATCCGACTCTCATTCCACTCGAATCAACCCGTCTACAGGAGAAGAGGGGATACCGGGCTATATAGACTTGAAAGGTTTACCCTGAGCTTTGCAAAGTTTCTAGAGTTTTCATGGCGATACCGGGCTATATAGACTTGAAATGTTTACCCTGAATTTACCTAATGTTCGCTCGACTCACATTACCTGGTCTCCGAGGTTAGGGGGGACACCGGTCTATCTACACTTGGAAGAATAAACCTAGTGTTCGCTCGACTCACGTTATCTCGTCTCCGGGGTTAAGGGGGACACCAGTCTATCTACACCTGGAAGAATAATCCTAGTGTTCGCTCGATTCACGTTATCTCGTTTCTGGGGAGAGGGGGGACACCGGTCTATATACACTTGGAAAAATAAAAACGAAATTTTTTCAATCAGACACATTACGGATGAGCAAAAATGGTTCATCAATGTCAAAATTGATGTACAAGGTATTATGAGCTCCTCAGCTTTACAAAATTGCTACAAAATTGCCCAAAGGCTTACAAAGGAGAACAAAAAAAAGAGAATAAAGAGCGGTGGTTTCAAGTCATCTTCTCGCCCAAGGTGTCACGTCCCGCTTCCCAATAGACGGAAACGGTGACGTCCCGCTTCCCAATAGACGGAAACGGTGACGTGGCAAGCTCGTGGCATATTTATCCAGAGAAGCTTATTCCCTAAATAAATATATTAAGTATATTGAAATAATAATACACAATGCAAAAATAAATGGAGACAGTAAGATTTTTTCAACAAACATCTTTATTTACATTCAACTTCCAATATTTATAAGTAAATGAGTTTCAGCTGGAAAATAAATACAATAAAAGAAAATGCCTAAACATGTGGCATACATAAACTAAAGAAAAGTGAAGCCGAGCATGTCCTGAGTAGCAATCCGGTTGCAGTCCTTCTCTGTGGCCTCCACTTCCTCCGTCTCGACTGTATCTGACGAACATTCTAAGAGAAAAAAAGTGGGTAGAATGCCCGTCAGCGAACTAGCGCTCAGTAAGTCCCAAGGATAAAGAAAGAGTAAAGAAAATGATAAGTGTAGAATATATAAATGACGAGTAAGAGTATATGTTCATGGGTAAATATGTACTATAGGTTTCTATATGCTCACTATATTAACGTTAAGTTCCAAGTGTGAATGTTAACGCAGCCGTAGAAGTATTCACGAGCTCAAGAGTAGGGCCCAGGAGAAAGCAAACACGGGCCCATTTCTGTAACAGCCCTAAATTTCCTATACAAGTTTTTACAAAAAAATTTCAAAAATTCATAAAGGGGTATTTATTGCCTAAGCACAAGATAAGTAATTAATTAGCAATTTAATTACAAGAAGGAGCTTGTGGCTCATTGGTAATACCTTGCACAGCTGAACCAAGCCACCTGAGTTCAAATCCTATACCCCACATTATTTTTAATATTGATTTTTTTTAAAACCTTTAGAATACCAAGGGTTTACACGTGCATATCTCACAAAAAACCCCACTACACCCAAAAATGTAACATTGCCAGAGAATAGATGAACCGTCGGGGGGATAAAATATCTTATTTTCATAATAAATGGTATTTATTGGTAATATTGGTTTTGTATGGAATTCATGGTATTTTATTGTAAAATGATTCTTATGACATTTTTAGAAAAAGTGGAATATTTGTAATAATTCAAAATAGATATTTTTATGTTACATATACATATATTTATATGAAAATAATTTTAGTATATATATAATATTCTGGAAATCTCGTTTTCTTAAGATGTCGTATTTTAAATTTTTCGAGACCGAATGCTCCTTGCGGAGGTCTGCATCTCGCAGTACTAAGCCCGAGGATGTACGATAATCCGCACCATCCCGAACGGGTTCCCCAAAATGGGTTGTAGCGGCGCTTTGCAAAGATTTGTATAAATACTAAATTTTTTAGAAAACGGTTTTATTAAGTAAATAGTATTTATTTGTAAAGATGTCGATTTCCCGTATTCTATGTTCTAGGGTCTCTTAAGTCAGCTAGACTGCTCCTAACTGATCCAAACCGACAAGTTGTGAGATATCGCTCAAATCGTCTCTTCACCGCCAATTGTGGCCAGGTAAGTACAAGTGAAGAAATGAGGGATCCGCTCACGAATCACCGTGAGACGGGCCTTTTAAAATTACCTTTCTCACTTGTCTAGCCTAGGCACCACAAACTCAGGTTTAGATAAACGACTGAATGCTCACAACTTTCCTCTGTCCTAATAAGTGCGACAGTCCTTAATTGGCTGAATCTAGATATTTTTTTATTATTAGCTCAAAAGTTATTTATTTGTAAAGATGTATCAATACTAAATCTTTTAGAAATGGTTATATTAAGTAAAGGGTTTTTAAATGAAAATGTTTGTTTTCCCGTATTCTAAGTTCTCGAGTGTATCGTGTTATGTTGCATATTAGTGTGTGAGGAGGTAGGTCATTACCTCGTGGTCTATTTAAAGGTATAGCAAATTTAATGAAGTTAAATGTATAATTGAAACAATGTGGTATTTAAATGAAAAATACGATAAAGTGAAATGACCATCATTTTATGAAATGAAATTTGATCAATTTGGTTGATTAGTGTTTAATAGTCAACATGAGGGAGTTTAAGCATAATTGTATTAACGAGAAGTGAAGTTTTATAAAAAAACCGAATCGGAAATCGGATTTGTTCCGATTCCGTCGGGTTTTATAAATCCGTATTTTTTAGAATAGAAAAGAGAGATAGAAAATGAGACTTACGAGTTTTGAACAATAACGAGAGTGAGATGGAAGAAGAGGAATCGCCGGTGCGTCGATTTGTCGCCGAGAGTTCCTAGAACGATCACCGGAAGTTCGCCGGGAATTTCGCCGTAGCTTCGCTTCGTGCTCGTTTTCCAAGTACACAAGTTTCTTGGAAATTTTAGAGAGTTGGCTCAGAGTTTCAGGGTGAGAGGATAGAGAGTAGGGGTAGTATTTATAGGGTTAGACTAGGATTATGGTAGATGAAGGGTTTTAAATTAAAAAAAAAGTAAAAATGTGTGAAAAATGTATTAAAAATGGAGTAAAAGAGGTATTAAAGGCTCTCTGGAAACGATCTCAGAAATTGAAGTATGCGGTGAAGGTGGGAAGGGGAAAAGGCAACTTTTTGCCTTTGACGACTCAGCTACACCCAAAAATGTAACTGGAATGTATATCCATGGTTCGGTTCAGTCAAGTTGTATAGATTGATAATTGGATTTCTGGATTCATTTTGAATTGTAACATTGAAGATTGTAGATTGTAAATTGTATTTGAATCATATTCAAGTCAGATTATAATCAGACTCACTCTGAGTCAGACAATTAGAAAAGTAAATTGAAGTCCTGATTGTTTTGATATTTTCGGTAACCGCTGCATATGGACGGCAGGATTTGTGTCTTTTTCAAAGACGATTACCGTATTGATAACACCATTATTAAGTTGTCTACCTTAAGTAGACAAGCACCCACTTCTCCGGCTCCCTGAGGCTCAAGAGATTGGTCCCGCTTAAAGCTATATTTACTAGGGTCCTTATTGTAATTTATAGAACTTGAGGGGGTTTTATGTAAAAACACTCTTGTATAGTTTTCAAAATACACCCCAAGTATTTATTAATCGTCTTCAGAGTTGTAATGAATGTAGATTTTATATTGTGATATTTCTATTGAAAATATCCTATTTTCATAATAAATGGTATTTATTGGTAATATTGGTTTTGTATGAAATTCATGGTATTTTAGTGTAAAATTAATTCTTGTGATTTTTAGAAAAGGTGGAATATTTATATCATAAACAAATAGATATTTTAATGATAAATATACATATATTTATATAAAAATAATTTTAATATATATTTTATATTCTAAAAATCTCATTTTCTTAAGATGTCGTATTTTAAATCTTTCGAGACCGAATGCTCCTTGCGGAGGTCTGAATCTCGCACTACTAAGCCCGAGGATGTGCGATAATCCGCACCATCTCGAACGGGTTCCCCAAAACGGGTTGTAGCAGCGCTTTGCAAAGATTGTATAAATACTAAATCCTTTAGAAAACGGTTTTATTAAGTAAATGGTATTTATTTGAAAAGATGTCAATTTCCCGCATTCTATATTCTAGGGTCTCCTAAATCAACTAGACTGCTCCTAACTGATCCAAACCGACAAGTTGTAAGATATCCCTCAAATCGCCTCTTCACCGCCAATTGTGGCCAGGTAAGTACAAGTGAAGAAAGGAGAGATCCGCTTACGAATCACCGTGAGACGGGCCTTTTAAACTTACCTTTCTCACTTGTCTAGTGTAACAACCGAGTTCATTTATACCAATTCCAGTTTCCGTATTTACTTATCCATGGTCTTTTCTTGAGTTAACGTATTGTGGGTACGAATGGTATTTTACATATTACTTTGCATTCGACCCGACCCGCTTGCTTGAATCTGTTTGATTTGTATTCATAGATTACCTTGACTTGTTACATAGACACGCGCATCTCATGTATACTGCATACTGGCATTTTACCTGGCATTGCATTTTTTACCATATAACATTTTAGGTCATGTAAAATAATTTAAAATTGCATTTCATAGCCTGCATGATACCCCTAACCCCGTGGTAGCATCCGCGCATCTTGTTATCATCTCGTTCAGTGAAACGGACGTGTTTGGATGGCGACGCGCATGTACTTGCATCCATTCTTGGGGGTATGCATGTTCGTTACCTGAGCATTCATTTTTAATTTTGAAAGTCGCACATATTTTTCGTATTTTAAATCTGAATTTTTAGACCCGACCCGGGCGCGTTTTGAAATATTTTTGTATCCCGCCAAAATTCAATTTATTTAATTTTAAAATTTAGTTTAAATATTTTCATACGATTTCTTTAACAAACTGAAATCTCTTATCTAAAATTTTAAATCTAAAAATCTTTTAAAATTTTAAATCTAATTTCCTAACAAACCAACAACCCCTTTCTCTCTCTCTCTCCTCTGCATATATATATTTATATATATTTTTTATTTATTTAATTTTTCTTTCCTTATTTAATACACAACCTCTTCTTCTTACTTTTTCTTCTTCTTTCTTCTTTCTTTTCCTTGATCTTGTTTCTTGATTCCGGTGATCACCACCGGAGCCGTGCTCATCGCTGACGATCCGAGTGATCCAGTGAACGTACCTGACTTGCGTGATCACCCTCGTGCGTTGTTTGGAACCGTTCTGTGTACCGTGCACGCGTCGCAACTTTTCGCCGATGAAGGACGTTCCGTACACATCCGTTCTTGTTCCGTCTAGGCAAGTTAATCTTGCTACATGCTATATAATTCATTTTATACCTATTTAAATAAATACCATACCTATAGTTTAAATCTAGTACCCCATGATTAATTTTATAACGTTTCGATGTTCCGTTTGCATCCGTTTATATTATTTTAAATCTAGATCATGAAAACTTATCTTGTGACATACTGGATTACATTATACTGCATCCATATCATTTAAAATATATATCGTCGTAATATTTCTTATTAATATCTGTAATTAGTTTGTAATCTGCATTTTATAATGTTATACATTTGAAAATATTATAGTTTACACATGAAACGTCGTTGAAAAGCGGATACGACAAATCTGAAATTTACTGTACACCTTACCTTATAAAATTCATTATAAATCATAGAAAAATCATTAGTATACGTTCTTTAGTTCGTTATGAATCTAACTCAGAATACTATAACTCTATGAAATATTTAATTGCAAAATAAATTGTTTAAATAACGTAAAATGCAAATGAATATATCTTTAAACTGCTGTCCAGGGAAATTCCAGCAGCAAACTTTCAATTTCGAATGTTCATAGATTTTTGTAGGGACAACCTTACATGCTTATACTTATAAAAATGAAAACCTTATTGAATTATCTTTGTTTTGGTATAAAACACGTCCCTTTTGGAGAACGTTTGTTATTTTTAAGCTATTTTACCAATCAGTGTGACGCTGAATTTCTGAACGGAACTTTCTTGTGCATGGTTAATCAATACCACTTTTATAGTTATTAATCGCTTTGAATATGCTTGTAGGGTGTTTTTCGTCACCCCATTGAGATGGGAATACGCGCGCGCTTGTCAGGCGTACTACAGATTCCCCCTGCCTTAGGGTAGGCCGGGGTTTAATGATTATGGGGATCCGAATCTCCGACAGCCGCGGACTAAGCTGCCGTTAATTACCCCCCGCCTTTGGGGCGAGAGAACCTCCGATTAACGGGTTAAACTGGTCATGCGAACTCAATGTGCAGTGTACGTGTGTTTTTTTTTGGAGGGGGGTTTGGATATATCGGGAGCTACGCAGAGTTTTTACGGGGGTCCCGCTACCCGGATAGCAGGGACAGTGTCGTGGAGTATGTGTATGTGTACATATGTATACATATGTATATATATACATGTATATATATAAAAAAGGGAAAAGACATCCAAAGGATGCGTGGGGACAGCACCCTGGGCGCTGTGCACCTAGGTGCTGTGCGCTCAGGCGCTAGAGTGCCACGTGTCGGTACGTGGGCGCTCTGCGCTTGAGCGCTGGGCGCTGGAGCGCAAGCGCGCCACGTGTCGGCACGGGGGCGACTTGCTCTCGAGCGCTTGCGCTTGAGCGCAAGCGCGCCACGTGTCGGCACAGGGGCGACTTGCGCTCGAGCGCAAGCTCGCCACGTGTCGGCACGGGGTCGACTTGCGCTCGAGCGCTTGCGCTGGAGCGCAAGCGCGCCACGTGTCGGCACGGGGGCGACTTGCGCTGGAGCGCAAGCGCGCCACGTGTCGGCACGCGGGCGCTCTGCGCTTGAGCGCCGGCGAGAAAAAGAGGCTTTTAGCCTAAAAAAAAATTTCTCAGAAGAGAAATCAGAGAGGATTTGGACTCCTGAGTGTGTGTGTGTTTTTTTTTTTGGTTTAGTGAACGATGTTCTTCCTCCTCCTCCTCTGTTAGCTGGATCTTGAAGATCAAGAGATATGGGATTTCTAAAAATCTCTTTTTTTTGAGATCTAATGGAAGATCTGAGTTCCCCTTTATGGGTTTTGTGGTGAAAAACTAATTTGTTTTATAAAAAGAAGTGTAAAACTCTTGGTTTAATTCAAGAGAAAAAGGAAGGTTTTGGAACCTTGAAAAAGGAGAAAAGATCTCAGATCTGAAGAAAATTTTGAGAGAGAGAAAAAGTTGTTGGGATATTTCATTATCCTTGCCTTTATAAGCTATACACTTTACACATAGCCCTTTGGGCTTCACAAAATGGCATTTTGCCTATCCCACGGCTCATGTGCTATTTCTTTTTGCACATAAGCCATGGGCTTTACAAAAATTTGGCTTTATGCCTATTTTTCTTACATTTATCCATAAAATAAAATAAAAGAAATACAACAAAATTATTTATTACAAAATTTTTATCTTGGCATGGGGGGAGGCCGGCCGCTTCATGTTCTGGCTCGACCCGGGCATGGGCCTACTGGATCTGGGCTTGGGCCCACTTGGCTTGGGGTTGACTTTGATTTTGACTTGGTCAACCGGGATGTAAATTTTTACCCCAACAAATTGCCCCCCATCAATAAATGCACACCACATATGTGGGTCGTGTGCATGAAATTGATGGATCTTCTTTCACGTGGAGGCGACTTGATTTGGTTCCCGCTTTTTGGGAAGCTGGCACGGCCCTTTTTACGACATGGACGGTCGTTGCTTGACATGTCTCCGAGACGGAGTGTCCGTGATAGACGTTTTCTCTGGCCCGGAGTGATCTGGTTCCCGCTTTGTAGGAATCCTGCGCTGCCCTTTTTGCGACTTGGACGGTCGGTGCTGCCCTTTTTGCGACTTGGACGGTCGGTGCTGCCATTTTACCGACTTGGACGGTCGGTACTGCCTTTTTTTGCGACTTGGACGGTCGGTACTTCACTTTTAGCGACGTGGACGGTCGATGCTGCCCTTTTTGCGACTTGGACGGTCGGTTCTGCCCTTTTTGCGACATAGACGGTCGGTGCTGCCATTTTAACGACTTGGACGGTCGATGCTGCCCTTTTTGCGACTTGGACGGTCGGTGCTGCCCTTTTTGCGACTTGGACGGTCGGTTCTGCCCTTTTTTGCGACTTGGACGGTCGATGATGCCCTTTTAGCGACGTGGACGGTCGATGCTTGATTTGACTTGCTCTGCTTCTTGCAGTGTCAGGGGTAGACTTGACTTGCTCCGCTTCTTGCGGTGTCGAGCTTGGATTCTGACTTGCTCCGCTTTTTGCGGTGTCGGAGTGAAAGTTGACTTGTTGATTTTGATTTAGGTTGACATCAGCATCGCTATACTGGAATATGGTACCAGGACCGAATCATCATCTGTCATTTAGGGGATTTTGGGATTTTGGTTTTTGTTTGGCATCTGCATTGCTGCACTGGAATAATGCCAGGAGCAACTTATCATTTGCCCCGGGAGGATTTGGGATTTTTTTTTTGGGGAATTTGAATGTGGTCTCACCGGTAGGACTTGGGAGAGGTTGGGATTGTTTTACGCCCGTGGATTATATACGGTTTTGCAGGATGTATGATCCAGACCGTAGGGCCGGAAAAATTTTAGGGCTTTGTTGGCGTCTGCATCGCTGGACTGGAATGTGGTACCAGGAGCGACTCATCATTCGCCGTTGGGGTATGGGATTTGGAATTTGGTTGGCGTCTGCATCGCTACACTGGAATATGGTACCAGGAGCGACTCATCATTCGCCACTTTGGGGTTGGGGACTTGGAATTTGGATCTTGTTTGGCATCAGCATTGCTGCACTGGAATAATGCCAGGAGCAACTCATCATTTGCCTTGGGAGGACTTGGGATTTGGGTTTTTGGTCGGCATCAGCACCACTAACACTGAAGCGAAATGCCAGGAGCGACTCATCATTTGCCGTTGCCCGTTGGGGAACGATGGCTTAGGAGACAGGTTTGGGTCCCTATCACCTAAGGCTTTTCAATTTTATGGGCCGTGAGGGTCCCATAAAAGCATTTTCTCCATACGAGTCGTAAGGATCCCGCAGGTGTATTTTCTCCTTAGGAATCGTGAGGATTCCTAAGTGTGTTGCTCCTTTGTGAGTCGTAAGGATCTCACGTAGGGGTTTTCTCCTCACAAGGTCGAGAGGACTTTGCGAGTGTATTCATCTCTTTTCACGAGTTTGCGCCCTTTCGGGTTTTCACAAACTCGCCGGTAGTCCTGCTGTTTTTACTCACGGAGTCCTTTCGGGTTTTCATCCGTGCCCATTTTGCTTGTGGACATACCGTTTATTTTATTTATTATTTTTTTATTTTATTTTATTTTCTTTTTCTTTTTCTCTCTTTTTTTTTTACCGCTGGTGGGACTTTAAAAGTAGTCTCACCGGCAGGATTTGGGAGAGATAGGGGTCATTTACGCCCGTGGATTGTATACGGTTTTGCAGGATGTATGATCCAGACCGTAGGGCTGATGTGCTCAATTCGCCTGCGACTTGGAGCATTTACGTGTAGTATTTCTTGAGATATCGTCCATTGATGGGTGGCATGGGCCTTTCTCCCTCGGCATTTATTAGTTGGTAGGATCCTCCGTCAAACACTTTCTCGATGACATATGGTCCTTCCCAGTTTGGCTCGAATTTTCCCTTGGCATGTCGATTGGGGATGATCGGTCTTTTGAGGACCAACACCAATTCACCTTTCTTGAAAACGCGGAGACGGGTTATCTTGTCATAGGCCCGTGACATTTGGGCTCGGTATAGCTCCAGATTTTGCTGCACCGCGAGCCTCTTTTCTTCGAGGGCATCGAGCTCTTCAAGACGAAGGAGCACGTTTTCCTCCTCCGTCAACTCGTGCTGAACGGCCATTCTTAAGCTTGGAACTTCGACTTCGAGGGGAGGACCGCCTCCACTCCGAAGAGCAATGAATATGGAGTGGACTGTGTTGGAGTACGGTGCGTGGTACGATATGCCCACAACGCCTCGTGAAGTTTGAGATTCCAGTCTCTCTTGTTGGCTGAAGCATTTTTCCTCAGGAGCTTGCATAGAGTCTTATTGAAGGCTTCGGCTAGCCCATTGGCTCTTGGATTATAGATGGAGGAATATCTCCAGTCTATCTTGTGCTGGGTAGCGAACCTTGAGACATTGAAGCTCTTGAAAGAAGGCCCATTGTCGGAAATGATTCTTCTTGGTGTACCGAAGCGGTATAGAATATTATGCTGGAAGAATGTCAGGATATCTTTTGTTTTAACTTCTTTTAGCGGGACAGCTTCAGCCCATCTGGAGAAGTAGTCTGTCGCAGCCAGTATGAACCGGTGGCCTTTGGATGACGGAGGATCAATTGGACCAACAATGTCGGTGCCCCAGACTTCGAAGGGCCACGACGTCACCGTAGGATGCAACGGATTGGGATGCTTGTGAATGAAATCACCATAGATTTGGCAGATTTGACATTTCTTTGCGTGCTCTCCGCAATCCCGTATCATGGTGGGCCAATAATACCCAAGCCGTTTAATTTGAAGTCGCATCTTGGGGCCAGATTGGTGGGCACCGCAAACGCCCGAGTGAACATCTTTCATGACCTTTTGGGCTTCGTCCAATGACAGACACCTGAGCCAGAGTTGGTCATATGACCTGCGGTATAACGTGTCATTTACAAACACGTATCGGAGAGCTCTTTTCTTCAGCTGGATCCTCGCAGATTTTTCTTCGGGAAGCTTGTCGTATTGGAGGTACTCTATGAAGGGTTCTCTCCAATCGGGCTCGTCTTGGATGATCAAAGCTTCTTCGGCAGGACTGCTCTTCTGTTCCGCGCTTTCCTCTTCTCATAGAGAGACTGGGGGTAGAATTTGTCGGCTCCTGACTGTGATCAGAATTTCGTCCATGTCAGGATCGGCCAGCTCCTTGGCTAAGCGAGCGAGTACGTCAGCCTTTCCATTCAACGCTATAGGGACTCTCATTAGTTCAATGTGAGTGAACCGTTTCATGAGTTCCACCACTCGGCCTCTGTACCGAGCTAACTCGGGTTTGTATATTTTATAATCACCGTTTACTTGGTTGACGACGAGTTGGGAGTCACCGTAAACTCGTAGCCGGCGGATTTCCATTTCTATGGCGAGCTCCAAACCAGCTATCAGAGCTTCATACTCAGCTTCATTGTTTGTCCGAGGCTCGGTGAGAGCGAAAGAACGCCGTAGGGTTCCCATTGATGGTGTAATGAACACCAATCCTATCCCTGCTTTTATCTCCGGGACGCTTGATTTACTGGAGGTCCTTATCGATGAGGCCCCATCGAAGTAGAGCTCCCAACATGGCTCATCTCCCTCGAGGTGCAGCACTTGTTCGTCGGGTAACTCATAATTTAGCGGCGACCCTTCTGGTATAGGATGAGCGGCGAGGAAGTCTGCGAGAGCTTGCCCTTTCACTGCTTTCTGAGGAGTATAAACTATGTCAAACTCAAGTAACATGACAGCCCATCTTGCCATTCTGCTGGCTAGGCTCGCTCTGGTCATCAAGTGTTTGAGCGGGTCGACCTTGGAGATCAGCATAACCCGATGAGCAAGCAGATAGTGCCTCAGCTTCTTCACTGCAAATATCAGAGCCAGGCATTGCTTTTCGATTGGGGAATAGTTGTGTTCCGTCCCGACTAGAGTTCGACTGAGGTAGTAGAGGGCATTTTCTTTTCCCTCCTCGTTATTCTGGGCAAGGAGCGCACCGAGTGACTCATCCAGCGCGGCAGTGTAGAGAATCAGCAGTTTATTTGGAATGGGAGCGGCTAGCACTGGAGGGTGCAACAAGTATTGTTTGATACTTTCGAACGCTGCTTGACATTCGGCATCCCAGATAAAAGGAGCTCCTTTCTTCATGAGCTTTGAGAAGGGCCTACATCTCCCCGATAAATTTGAGATAAACCTCCGTATATAAGCAAGCTTGCCTTGAAAAGATCTTAGCTGCGTCAGACTCTTCGGAGGGGGCATCTCCATGATGGCCTTTATCTTTGATGGGTCAACTTCGATCCCTCGATGTCGAACTAAGAAGCCCAGGAATTTTCCCGATGACACGCCAAAAGCGCATTTCAGAGGATTCATCTTCAGGTCAAATTCCCTCAGTCTGGTGAGAACGGTCCTAAGATCCTGGATATGATCGGCCTTGGTTTCAGTCTTAACGACCAGATCATCAACGTAACATTCGATGACTTTATGAATTAGGTCATCGAAGATATTGGTCATTGCCCTTTGATACGTAGCACCTGCGTTCTTCAGTCCGAACGGCATCACCTTGTAGCAATATATTCCGATCGGAGTTCGAAATGCTGTGTGCTTCTCATCCTCAGGCGACATCTTGATCTGATTATATCCAGACGAGCCATCCATAAAGGTGAACAACTCATAATTTGAGGTGTCATCGACCATCATTTCCATGACCGGTAGCGGGAAGTCGTCCTTTGGACATGCCTTGTTGTGGTCCCTGAAATCGACACAAACTCGGATCTGCCCATTTTTCTTCTTCACTGGGACTATGCATGCGATCCAGTCCGCATATTTCTCTTCCCTGATGAAGCCGGCATCGATGAGTTTCTTGGTTTCCTCGATGACCTTTTCTTCCAACTCCCTTCTCATTCTTCGAGGAGCTTGTTTGACTGGCTTAGCATCGGGGGATATAGCCAACTTATGTACGGCCACTTCAGGGGAAAGGCCAGGCATTTCTTTGTATGTCCACGCGAAGCAGTCGACGAACTCATGCAGCAGGGTAATTATCTGCGCTTTCATTTTCTCTGACAAGAGCGAGCTGATGTAGGTCGGCCTTGGATTATCGGGCGTTCCTAAGTCAATCTCGGTTAGCTCGTCAAAGGTTGCTTGTCCGCCATCTTCGAGCTCTTAAGGAGCTTCTTCTGGCTCAGCTATCTCGTCGTCATCATTTGATCTTTCGCTAGCCTCACCAACATGGATCATGTAGAACGCTTTAGAATCAGGTTGAATGTAGCCTATGCCCCGTCTATCTGGAATTCGTCCATCAATGAGTGCTCGGACCTGGGGCGGATACCATAGCCCTTCGTAAAACTTTGCTTCGGACTCCGTTTGATATAACCGGCATCCGCACTTCTTAAAGTATTCCCGCATCTCAAGCGCATAGTATCTGGGATTGAGGACGGCTCTTATGCCTCTCTCATAGGGAAGGCACGTGACAGAAAGATCGTCCGGGTGCACAACGGGGTTTGACCTGTAAAATAGGATGCCCTTCTATCCATTTTTCCTCCCGGGCACGTAGAAAGTTTTCAGCTGGTCCACGGTAGAGACTGACAATGCGTCGAGCTCTTTGCACATCCGTTCCGGCACCCTGGTGATGGCCAGGGACCCTTCTGAGACTTCGAAGGTCTCTCGTAGTTTCTCTTGCTGCATGGGGGGCAAATCTGTACAGCTATTGCACAACAGGTCCTCTTCTTCTGACTCTTCAGTGTCACTGCCAAGATGAGGGCGGACTTTGCTGCTAGATGGGCCTTCAGCATCAGATTCGTCCGTATCGCTACCGAAATGAGGGCGAGTTTTACGGAAAGACGGACTTCCAGCGTCGGACTCATCAGTGTCACTACCGAAATGCGGGCGTACTTGGACGTTTTTGATTTTGAAAGTGATAGCCAGGTCAGATTTGCCTTTGAGTCTTGGGGCCGCTTTATCTTCAGTCAGTTGTGGCTTAGCATTTTGGTGGTTCATAAAGTACCGAGAATCTTCATATCGGACTTCATGCACACCGAACGGCTGGATGTCTCCGTCAATGCGTCTTTCTTCGCCATTTTTAGTATACTTCATGCATTGATGGAGAGTTGACGGAATGATGCCGTAATCGTGGAGCCACGGCCGCCCCAAGAGAATCTTATAAGACGTGTCGGCGTCGATCACGTATATCTTAGTTTCGGTCTGTAGATCCCCGAATTTGATTGGCAGAGCTATGGACCCCAGAACTTGCTGGCAATTTTGGTTGAAGCCTTGAATGACAATCCTCTCCCTTGACAGGTGTCGGACGTCTATTGACAAACTCTTCAGCGTTCGCAAGTTCATGATGTTCACTGAAGACCCCGGATCAATCAATATGCGATTAATCCGATCTCCATCGCTGTACCCGGTAACGTAAAGCGGCCGATTATGCTCAGCCGTTCCCAGTAGCAAGTCTTCATCCTTAAATGTGACTGCGGCGGCATGCAAAGCGTGCTGGGCTTCTTTCATATTAATTTCCGCAAAGTGAGCCTGATACTGCTCGGGGTTTTGTAGAGCGTGAATGAGAACATCTCTAAGCTCCTTAGATAGGACCAAGGCGTCGTAGATGCTCAGGAGAGACAGAAGCTTCCGGAGATGTACCAAGACATTATAGTCCACCGAGGAAGGACCTATGTTTTCATCAACCAGTTCTCTGCCATCTTCTTCATTAGCGACTTGTTTTTCCTTCCCTTTTGGGGCGTTGCCCTGATTTTGCGGTAGAGCCCTGCCGCTTCTAAGCTGGATTTGATTGGCCTTTGTGGTGAGATCCTCGTCCACTTCGGGAAAACAGAGCTCATCCTCGGAGTCGCTGCCAAGATGGATGGCGTAGCAGGTCACTACTGGGATCTCTTCATTGGAGTCTTCTTCTAACTCCTCCAGAATTTCAGCCGCTTGTACAGGGAAGAACTCCTTAAATTGAATCAATGTTCTTTTCTTTTGTTCATATTCTTCGAGAGAATCGATATATTTTTGAATGGTCGATCTTCTTGCAGACTCTTTTTCACGCCGAGCTGCACTTTTCTTCTTCTTGAGCTTCTTGGATTTTGAGCCTGATGGAGCAGCATTGGCAGATGGACTGGTAGGCTTCTTCTGCCCTTCCCATTCCGTCCTGGGTTCTTTCCGAAGTAGCCTTATCATCTTCTTTGTCTTATTAGATATGTGCGTACTCCACGGAGGCCGCGATGAGTCCGTTTCATTTCTCAGGGCAGCGGGTTCGGCTGTCTGCTCCCAGAAGGCTTCAGTTTCTGTCTGTATAAAGATGGTGGTTGCAACTTGATTGTTCACCAACACACTTTTGGACAGCTCGATCTCTCCAGCCTTGTACTGCTTCTCGACCCAGTCTTTGAAGATATAGCAATCCTCGATCGCATGGCTCACTACTCGGTGGTACGGGCAATACAGAAGATTGTCGGTCATTTTTGCTTCTTGGGGTCTTTTCGACTCCGGCAATTGTAGGCCGTTGTTCAAGGCATCTTTAAATATCTTACGGACCTTGTCCCTTCTGAAAGAGTAAACCTTGTTCTTCTTCTCTTCTAGGGACGGCCCATCTCCTCCCAGCAATGGCTTTCGAGACCGGTTGGTTTTGGATTCGCCCGCCCTTCGCTTTTCTTCATTGTCGGACGCATTGAAGACATTGGTACTGCTGGAACTCCCGCTTCTACGGCTGTCGTCCCACTTGCTTTTCCAAGTTTTGTCTCTCTGAGAGTCCGGCGGGGACTCTTGCTTCGAGCGTTCCAGCATTTGGACTTTCTTGGTTAGCTCTTGAAATGTCTTGAGGCCTGCTGTACACAAGAATGGGACCATCCAATTGCTGAGGTTCCCAACGAGAAGGCTGACGGACTGGTCCTGCTCCAGCGGCGGTTCGCACTTGACCGTGAGATTACGCCATCGGGCAATAAAGTCGGTGTTGCTTTCATTCTTCCCCGGCTTGGTCCTCACAAGGTCGGCAATGGAGACTTTATCACTGACACTCATGAACCTTTGCCGAAACAGGGATTCCATTTGGGCAAAGGTAATGACGGACCCGTCCGGTATACTCGCATACCAGTCGAAGGCGACGCCGGTCAGGCTGTTGACAAACTGACGAAGAAGGAGCGCGTCATTGCCCCCTGTATTTCCGCACGATGCTTTGAAGTGGGCGACGTGCTGATTTGCATTCCCCGTTCCATCAAATCTTCCGAACTTAGGAATAACGTAGCCGCTTGGGAATTCAATCAGATCGTACTGCGCGGGATATGGCCGCCCCCTACTGCCGATTTCTTTCTGAGTTTCAGCTTCGGCCACCAATGTTTTAACCTTGCTGGTGACCAAATCCATTATCCGATCTTGTGTTAGCGGGATAGTGTTATCTGGGGCCAAGGCGTCCCCAGAAGCGGAATGTGGCCGGCTTTCATGCGGCTCGACCAGTCTTGGTCCTAAAGGAACAGGCATTAGCTGCCTCGGATTGTCATCACCCGGCTGATTAGTAGCGGCTTGTGCTTGATTGGGAGGCGCT
This sequence comes from Agapanthus africanus, assembly GCA_030015575.1. Taxonomy (NCBI): domain Eukaryota; kingdom Viridiplantae; phylum Streptophyta; class Magnoliopsida; order Asparagales; family Amaryllidaceae; genus Agapanthus; species Agapanthus africanus. The sequence goes on along the minus strand of CM057338.1, from coordinate 149,049,931 downwards.
CCAGCAATTTGAGCCGTAAGCTGCATCACCACGTTCGTTAAGTCGTCAATCTTCGAATAGAGCTTGGCCATCTCTTTATCTTTGCTCCTGAGCTGTTTTCGAAGCTCTTGAAGCAGCTCTTGCTCCGCAGTCCTGGGGCGGAAAGTCGGCTCTTCCTCGCTGTCCGAGCTTGACTCTGTGTGGACCGAGGGGTCTTTCTGCCTATCATCCTCATCGAGAGGGTTTTCTTCATCCAGCGGGGACGGCTGTTCTTGGGCAGCGGCAACTACATTCAGGCTAGATTGGGCTTGGGATGTGGTGGCCCCATCCTTGTTTTTGCTGCGAAGGTTGTCGCTGGGGCGCCCGCCCGCCATATAGACCGTATGGATGATATATCCGGCCGTCTTTCTATCATCGGCAGCTGATTTCACGGATCACTGTCTTGACCCCCTTGTTTCGGTAGCTGGTAGTCGATTGAAGGCGGCTGGCCTAACCAGGTTCTTGAATGGTGCTGGCGCTTCTTTTCTGGGTTTGCCCCATTGCTTTCGTACGGCACAGAGTGCTTGATTGACTCTTGAAGAGACGGTGTCATACTTCTTCTGTTGGGGCCGGGACACGTCTCTTTGTGGCACTGTTCGGACCGCTGTCTTCTTGATTCTGGCGGTCATGGCATTTTTCTAAACCCACTTCAGAGGCTCAAAGGAATTGCTGATTCTTACGTCCGACTCAGCCGTCGTCGCGGGGCAACCCTGCACTTGGAACTTCACATGATTCCATTTGGCCGAAGCCTTGGCCCTCTTGTTGGCTCGATACCTGAGCCGCTTCTGCCTTAACTTTTCTGTTCTAAGCACCTGGCAGACTTCGGCTCTTTGGGAAGACGCCGCAGACCGGGCGATGGAGGTCCTTGGAAATACGCTCGATTGTGCATTTGTTGGAGTCATCGCCTGAGCTCGTCCGCAACATTTGATTTTGCCCTTTGTACCGAAGTTCTTGCACCCCGCTGGAGCACCAGAGAATCGTTCAGATACCGTCTTAAGTTTCGGTTGTGGTGCCTTGGCGATCACGACATTCGGCCTCTTACCCCTTGAGACCGGCTTGGCCACCTGTTCCGCCGGGATCTCTGCCAGATGAGCGCTTCCGGCAGGGTAGATGATGACGGAGCCAAACTGGCGGGGCGGTTCCTCCCACTGTCGACTGAGGCTCGCGGGGAGAACCACACAAGCGTTGATCTTGACCACGTACGGAATCAGGGTCACGTTGGAAGCTGAATTCGTCTGGGGAGACATTGTCGTCGAAGGTTGATTGCTGCATGGAAAAAAGAACATCATTTCAGTATACGCAATCGATATGTATATTGATTGAGTTCGCATGAACGTTTAACCCGAAATATGGGAGGAGAGATTGGTCCCACCGGGCGTGCCAAAATTTGTAGGGTGTTTTTCGTCACCCCATTGAGATGGGAATACGCGCGCGCTTGTCAGGCATTCTACAGATTCCCCCTGCCTTAGGGTAGGCCGGGGTTTAATGATTATGGGGATCCGAATCTCCGACAGCCGCGGACTAAGCTGCCGTTAATTACCCCCCGCCTTTGGGGCGAGGGAACCTCCGATTAACGGGTTAAACTGGCCATGCGAACTCAATGTGCAGTGTACGTGTGTTTTGTTTTGGAGAGGGGTTTGGATATATCGGGAGCCACGCAGAGTTTTTACGGGGGTCCCGCTACCCGGACAGCGGGCTGGGGGTCAAGAGGGCTAGCAGCCCCCTTGCAGGGTGCGGGGCAGCGCCCCGTTAGAAATTTTTTTCTAACAGGGACAGTGTCGTGGAGTATGTGTATGTGTACATATGTATACATATGTATATATATACATGTATATATATAAAAAGGGGAAAAGACATCCAAAGGATGCGTGGGGACAGCACCTTAGGCGCTGTGCGCCTAGGTGCTGTGCGCTCAGGCGCTAGAGTGCCACGTGTCGGTATGTGGGCGCTATGCACTTGAGCGCTGGGCGCTGGAGCGCAAGCGCGCCACGTGTCGGCACGGGGGCGACTTGCGCTCGAGCACTTGCGCTTGAGCGCAAGCGCGCCACGTGTCGGCACGGGGGCGACTTGCGCTCGAGCGCGCCACGTGTCGGCACGGGGGCGACTTGCGCTGGAGCGCAAGCGCGCCACGTGTCGGCATGCGGGCGCTCTGCGCTTGAGCGCCGGCGAGAAAAAGAGGCTTTTAGCCTAAAAAAAAATTTCTCAGAAGAGAAATCAGAGAGGAGTTGGACTCCTGAGTGTGTGTTTTTTTTTTGGTTTAGTGAACGATGTTCTTCTTCCTCCTCCTCTGTTAGCTGGATCTTGAAGATCAAGAGATATGGGATTTCTAAAAATCTCTTCTTTTTGAGATCTAATGGAAGATCTGAGTTCCCCTTTATGGGTTTTGTGGTGAAAAACTAATTTGTTTTATAAAAAGAAGAGTAAAACTCTTGGTTTAATTCAAGAGAAAAAGGAAGGTTTTGGAACCTTGAAGAAGGAGAAAAGATCTCAGATCTGAAGAAAATTTTGAGAGAGAGAAAAAGTTGTTGGGATATTTCATTATCCTTGCCTTTATAGGCTATACACTTTACACATAGCCCCTTGGGCTTCACAAAATGGCATTTTGCCTATCCCACGGCTCATGTGCTATTTCTTTTTGCACATAAGCCATGGGCTTTACAAAAATTTAGCTTTATGCCTATTTTTCTTACATTTATCCATAAAATAAAATAAAAGAAATACAACAAAATTATTTATTACAAAATTTTTATCTTGGCATGGGGGGAGGGCGGCCGCTTCATGTTCTGGCTCGACCCGGGCATGGGCCTACTGGATCTGGGCTTGGGCCCACTTGGCTTGGGGTTGACTTTGATTTTGACTTGGTCAACCGGGGTGTAAATTTTTACCCCAACAATGCTATCCATATTAATGTTATTATATCAATATTTATATCACATATTTCTTAGTTGTACATCCCACATTACCATTTTATAGTTTTATAACTTTTCGGATACCCGTTTGCATCCATCACATTTAAGATACATATAATTGCATCCATAGATCACATTACTACATAATACTGTGATATTAACACTCCATGTTTAATAAATTGCATCCATTAAACATATTACACATGTCATTGCATCCCTAGATTACTTAATACTTATTAACCTGATTAACATCCATATTTGTCCTACTGTATTCATGTAATGTTGAAACTATCTCTTAAACACAAACTGATAACCGTACAGCTAAGTAATTTAATCTGCACATATTGCTTAACCTATTACATGTGCCAATTTATTGTTCTGATGATACCCATGCTTGTTATTTATAACCATGATTATGCTAGTTGATTATGAGCACCCACATGATATCTTGTACATCCTGACGTGACTTGCTACACATATTACTTGACCCGAAATGGTACCGTACACTCTTGACATGACATGACACCTATATACATTATTTGACTTGACCTGATTTACCATGGTTTTACCTGTTACCTGATCTTGTGTCTAATGCCAACAAGCATGACCTGTAGTCCTTACGGACCGTTCCTGTTGTCTATCCAGACAAACCTGCACCTACCTGATCCTGTGTTGGCATTAGTTCTTGATTACTGAATACCTGACTTGGCATACATAACTTGGGGGTATGGGGAAATCAATGATGAAATCCTGACTTGTAACTCGACAGTTGCTTGCTTTTACTGATCAGTTTTAGAGGTTAGGCCCGCCTCGTGACGATGCTGCTGACATCGTTGGTCTGTACCCTTTTCCTGTTAGTGCCTAGCGGCACGTCTCGGTTTCAGCCCGAGAGTCTTAGACCGTGGTCCCGGGCATGCACGGGATACTATTGAGTTACATCGATGATTCATCAAATTGATTTCAAAGACTTGAGAGTAGTTAACCCAATAGACCAATTTAGATAACTCACTACACATTACCTCACTGTCATTACTTATATCCTTGGTATGCTATTTTTATCATTTATGCTCATACTTGTATGTATTGCTACCCCTGTTTTATTATTGCTTAATGTTATGACGCGCTGACGTTTGGGTTTTGCATGGCCCAGATTCTTCTACCTTGTTGCAGACTGATCAGGAGTATTGCCGCGGTTAGACCGAGCGGTGAAGTTCATGTCGGTATGTAGTTGTTTTTCAGGTGTTTCATTTATTACATCTTTTGCTTCCGCATATCATTACTTCTTGACTCTTTCTTTCTGGCTCATGGACATGTACTAGATAGTTTAGTTTACTTTCCTGTTCTTGATATCTCTACAGCCGTAATGTGACTGTGGAAGGATTTTTCCTATCCACAGGTAGCATAGTTGGCTATGGCACGTGCCCATCTTAGCATACTCTGGGAAGCGGGGCGTGACATGGTTCTTTTGGTATCAGAACCCTAGGATATAGGTTAATCGGGTTTGATTCTTTTGTAGTTGGGTATTGGACCTAATACACGAATCAGAATACTCGTGATTAGGAACATGTCCCGCCACCTTGATATCGTGATTTTTGAATCATATCTTTCTCTTGATCCCTTGTTTGGACGATATGCAAGCCACTTTGCATTTCGACCTGAAACCTTTTTGGTTCTCTATTGCTCCTCCCTGTTTCTTGATTCTGATACTAGGATTTGGGCGACTTGGGTGGAGTTATGTAATTATACCCATGAACTGCAGCATGGTTACAATGCGGTACTCTATTTAAGTAATTTGGAGTCCTGGTCTTGTTTCACTTCCCTATTCCATGATCATTAGATTACCTTACTTCTCTCGGTTTCATTGCTTATCAGTTATTGTTCCATCACCAGCTTGAATCATGTTTACCGTGCTTAATCCTCTTCAGTATCTTGACTTCGGATAAAGTCGTCTAGATATCTTACTTGTTCTTGTTGTCCCCGCATTAGCACTGTTCAATCCTAGTGCATTCCCTTGTTTGTTGTTGTCTTGGGAATGCATTTTCGCGACACTTTCCATGCTCATATTGATTGTAAGGAAAGGAAAGTGATTTTCCAGATTCCTGGACATCCGGAGTTTGTTTTACTGGAGGAAGCAGTTCCGTCGGGCCAGTCGAGTTTAGGGCTAGGCCGACGAATGATGATCTTTCGTTGATAGAAGTGATAAGGAAGAAGCGTCGACTATATTTAGAGAATTCAAGGACGTGTTTGAGGACATCTCGGGTTTACCGCAAAACGGGATGTGGAGTTCGTGATTGATCTTGTTCCTGGTGCAGCGCCAATCTCAAATGCGTACTATCCAAGGGCACCAATGAAGTTGGAAGAAAGTCAAGAATCAGGTTACCGAATTTCTAGAGAAGAGGTGGATTCGTAGCAGTAACTCACCTTGGGGAGCTCCAGTTCTTCTAGTAAGAAGATGATGTCATAAGGAGGATGTGCATCGATTATCGGGAATTAAACCGGGTGACTGTTAAGAACAAGTACCCGATCCCTCGCATTGGTGAATTATTTTGAGCAGCTTAGTGGCGCGAGGGTATTCTCGAAGCTAGATTTGCGATCCGGATATCATCAGGTCCGAGTTAAATCTGAAGATATTTGCAAGACTGCGTTCCGACCTCGGTATGGATATTACGAGTATTTAGTGATGCCCTTCGGAGTAACGAATGCACCGGCGATATTTATGGACTTGATGAACCGAATCTTTCGCTGTTCTTGAACCAGTTTATAATGGTGATCATCGATGATATTCTGGTCTACTCAGGGAGCAAGGAAGAGCATGTAGAACACTTGAAGATCACACTGCAGACTTTGAGGCAAGAGAGATTGTATGCAAGGATGAGCAAGTGCGAGTTTTGGCTGGAAGAAGTAAAGTTTTGGGGCATATCGTGGCTGGAGATGGAATCGCCGTTGATCCCGAAAGATTACAGCGGTTCGAGATTGGCCGATTCTGAAGAACGTTGCGGAGATATGAAGCTTTCTTGGACTTGCCGGATAGTACAGAAGGTTCGTAGAGAATTTTGCTCGTTTGGCTGAGACTCTGACCAAGCTTACATGCAAGGAAGTATCATTTGTGGGGACGGATAAGTGTGCGTCAGCTTTTGAGGCGTTGGAGCAAGGTTGGATAACCGCTTTTGTTTTAACCGTGTCAGACAGTTCCGGAGGATTGGTGTTTCGCAGCAACGCATCTGGGAAAGGATTGGGATGTGTATTGGTACAGCATGAGAAGGTTGTAGCTTACGCGTTGAGACAGTTGAAGACCCATGAGAAGAATTACTCAACTCATGACTTGGAGCTGGCGGCTGGGATTTTCGCTTGAAGATTTGGAGACACTACTTATTGGGCGAAAGGGGTCGAAATATTCACCGATCACAAAAGCCTAAAGTACGTGTTCGCTCAGAAGGAGCTAATTGTGAGACAGCGAAGATGGGTGGAGCGGATGGCTGGCTACGATCTTGATCTTAAGTACCATCCGGGGAAAGTTAATGTCGTACAGGATGCGCTCAGTCGGCTACCAGCTATTTAGATGTTGATTACGCAGAAGGAACTCGTTGAAGACTTTCGAAGATTTGTTTTAGAGGTTGTGCTACCGCATTCTTCGGGACAGTTGATGCAGCTGCAGGTACGTTCGTCGTTAGTCGAGAATATTAAAGCAGCGCAACCGTAGGACCCTAGATTGCAAAAGTTTTGAGAACAGGTTGAAGCCGGACTACGAACAGATTTATTGATCCACGAAGATGGTTCGTTGAGGTATGGTAGCCGTTTGTGCGTGCCAAAGGGAGATATTCGTGAAGAATTTATGAAGGAGGCACACAGTTCAGCTTATTCCGTACATCCAGGAGGCACGAAGATATACCAAGGCTTACGACAGCATTTCTGGTGGGAAGGCATGAAACGGGAGATTGCCCGTTTTGTGGCAAGGTGCTTGGTGTGTCAGCAAGTTAAGGCTGAACATCAAAGGGTTGCTGGTTTATTGCAACCACTTCCGATCCCTCAATGGAAGTGGGAACATATAACCATGGATTTCGTGACAGCTATACCGCGGAGTCCAAAGGGCAACAATGCAGTTGGGGTGATTGTTGATCGATTGACCAAGACAGCTCATTTCATACCATTTCGAGTTGGTCGATTAACAGAAGATTTGGTAGAGCGGTACATGTAGGAGATAGTAAGATTGCATGGAGTACCAGTGAGCATCGTGTCCGACCGTGACACTCGTTTCTTATCACACTTTTGGAGGAACTTACAGGAAGGTTTTGGGACGCGTTTGAGTTTAGCACAGCTTATCATCCTTGAACAGATGGTCAGTCGGAGAGAACGATTCAAACTCTTGAAGACACGTTGATGGCGTGTGTGTATGTTAGACTTCAATGATTCATGGGAGAATCATCTACACTTGGTGGAGTTTCGTACCACAACAGCTTTCAGGCGACTATTCAGATGGCTCCATTCGAAGCTTTATACGGTCGCAAGTTTCGTTCACCTGTTTGCTGGACGATGTTAGAGAACGAAGATTGTTGGGACCAGATTTGGTTGTGCAAACTGTTAAGAAGGTTACTACTATCCGGAATCATATGAAAGCAGCACAAGACCGACAGAAGAGTTAGGCAGATACGTTGAGAAGACCTCTAGACTTCGCCGTTGGTGATTTGGTATTCTTGAAGGTATCACCGACTAGAGGGGTGATTCGTTTCGGAAGTCGAGGAAAGCTTAGTCCTCGATTCGTTGGACCTTTTGAAATTTTGAGCGTGTTGGAGAAGTGGCATATCGTTTGGTGTTACTACAATCTTTGGAGAATGTTCATGACGTGTGTTACGTACCTCAACTCCGTAGGTATGTTCGAGATGAAACACATGTGTTGGATCATTCGGAGCTAACCTACGAGAAGATTTGACTTTTGAAGAGCGACCGGTGTCGATCGTGGATCGAAGAGAAAAGGTTCTTAAGAACAAGGTTATCCCTCTTGTACTTGTTTCTTGGAGTAATCGCTCACATGGGGAATCAGCTTGGGAACGAGAAGATGAAATCCAGTAGAAATTTCCACATCTATGCTTATAGTTTCTTGATTGTTTATCCTTTCTTATTCGTAGTTGAGTATAATGTAACAACCGAGTTCATTTATACCAATTCCAGTTTCCGTATTTACTTATCCATGGTCTTTTCTTGAGTTAACGTATTGTGGGTACGAATGGTATTTTACATATTACTTTGCATTCGACCCGACCCGCTTGCTTGAATCTGTTTGATTCGTATTCATAGATTACCTTGACTTGTTACATAGACTGCCTTGACTTGTTACATAGACACGCGCATCTCATGTATACTGCATATAGGCATTTTACCTGGCATTATATCTTTTACCATATAACATTTTAGGTCATGTAAAATAATTTAAAATTGCATTTCATAGCCTGCATGATACCCCTAACCCCGTGGTAGCATCCGCGCATCTTGTTATCGTCTCGTTCAGTGAAACGGACGTGTTTGGATGGCGACGCGTATGTACTTGCATCCATTCTTGGGGGTATACATTTTCGTTACCTGAGCATTCATTTTTAATTTTGAAAGTCGCACATATTTTTCGTATTTTAAATCTGAATTTTTAGACCCGACCCGGGCGCGTTTTGAAATATTTTTGTATCCAGCCAAAATTCAATTTATTTAATTTTAAAATTTAGTTTAAATATTTTCATACGATTTCTTTAACAAACTGAAACCTCTTATCTAAAATTTTAAATCTAAAAATCTTTTAAAATTTTAAATCTAATTTCCTAACAAACCAACAACCCCTTTCCCTCTCTCTCCTCTGCATATATATATTTATATATATATTTTATTTATTTAATTTTTCTTTTCTTATTTAATACACAACCTCTTCTTCTTACTTCTTCTTCTTCTTTCTTCTTTCTTTCTCTTGATCTTGTTTCTTGATTCCAGTGATCACCACCGGAGCCGTGCTCATCGCTGACGATCCGAGTGATCCAGTGAACGTACCTGACTTGCGTGATCACCCTCGTGCGTTGTTTGGAACCGTTCCGTGTACCGTGCGCACGTCGCGACTTTTCGCCGACGAAAGACGTTCCGTACACATCCGTTCTTGTTCCGTCTAGGCAAGTTAATCTTGCTACATGCTATATAATTCATTTTATACCTATTTAAATAAATACCATACCTATAGTTTAAATCTAGTACCCCATGATTAATTTTATAACGTTTCGATATTCCGTTGGCATCCGTTTATATTATTTTAAATCTAGATCATGAAAACTTATCTTGTAACATACTAGATTACATTATACTGCATCCATATTATTTAAAATATATATCGTCATAATATTTCTTATTATTATCTGTAATTAGTTTATAATCTGCATTTTATAATGTTATACGTTTGAAAATATTATAGTTTACACATGAAACGTCGTTGAAAAGCGGATACGACAAATCTGAAATTTACTGTACACCTTACCTTATAAAATTCATTATAAATCATAGAAAAATCATTAGTATATGTTCTTTAGTTTGTTACGAAGCTAACTCAGAATACTATAACTCTATGAAATATTTACTTGCAAAATAAATTGTTTAAATAACGTAAAGTGCAAATGAATATGTCTTTAAACTGCTGTCCAGGGAAATTCCAGCAGCAAACTTTCAATTTCGAATGTTCATAGATTTTTGTAGGGATAATCTGAGATGCTTATACTTATAAAAATGAAAACCTTATTGAATTATCTTTGTTTTGGTATAAGACACGTCTCTTTTGGAGAACGTTTGTTATTTTTAAGCTATTTTACCAATCAGGGTGACGCTGAATTTCTGAACGGAACTTTCTTGTGCATGGTTAATCAATACCACTTTTATAGTTATTAATCGCTTTGAATATGTTATCCATATTAATATTATTATATCAATATATATATCACATATTTCTTAGTTGTACATCCCATATTACCATTTTATAGTTTTATAACTTTTCGGATACCCGTTTGCATCCATCGCATTTAAGATACATATAATTGCATCCATAGATCACATTACTACATAATACTGTGATATTAACACTCCATGTTTAATAAATTGCATCCATTAAACATATTACACATGTCATTGCATCCCTAGATTACTTAATACTTATTAACCTGATTAACATCTATATTTGTCCTACTGTATTCATGTAATGTTGAAACTATCTCTTAAACACAAACTGATAACCGTACAGCTAAGTAATTTAATCTGCACATATTGCTTAACCTATTACATGTGCCAATTTATTGTTCTGATGATACCCATGCTTGTTATTTATAACCATGATTATGCTAGTTGATTATGAGCACCCACATGATATCTTGTACATCCTGACGTGACTTGCTACACATATTACTTGACCCGAAATGGTACCGTACACTCTTGACATGACATGACACCTATATACATTATTTGACTTGACCTGATGTACCATGGTTTTACCTTTTACCTGATATTGTGTCTAATGCCAACAAGCATGACCTGTAGTCCTTACGGACCGTTCCTGTTGTCTATCCAGACAAACCTGCACCTACTTGATCCTGTGTTGGCATTAGTTCTTGATTACTGAATACCTGACTTGGCATACATAACTTGGTGGTATGGGGAAATCAATGATGAAATCCTGACTTGTAACTCGACAGTTGCTTGCTTTTACTGATTAGTTTTAGAGGTTAGGCCCGCCTCGTGACGATGCTGCTGACATCGTTGGTCTGTACCCTTTTCCTGTTAGTGCCTAGCGGCACGTCTCGGTTTCAGCCCGAGAGTCTTAGACCGTGGTCCCGGGCATGCACGGGATACTATTAAGTTACATCGATGATTCATCAAATTGATTTCAAAGACTTGAGAGTAGTTAACCCAATAGACCAATTTAGATAACTCACTACACATTACCTCACTGTCATTACTTATATCCTTGTTATGCTTGTTTTATCATTTATGCTCATACTTGTATGTATTGCTACCCCTGTTTTATTATTGCTTGATGTTATGACGCGCTGACGTTTGGGTTTTGCATGGCCCATATTCTTCTACCTTGTTGCAGACTGATCAGGAGTATTGCCGCGGTTAGACCGAGCGGTGAAGTTCATGTCGGTATGTAGTTGTTTTCCAGGTGTTTCATTTATTACATCTTTTGCTTCCGCATATCATTACTTCTTGACTCTTTCTTTCCGGCTCATGGACATGTACTAGATAGTTTAGTTTACTTTCCTGTTCTTGATATCTCTACAGCCGTAATGTGACTGTGGAAGGATTTTTTCTATCCACAGGTAGCATGGTTGGCTATGTCACGTGCCCATCTTAGCGTACTCTGGGAAGCGGGGCGTGACATCTAGCCTACGCACTACAAACTCAGGTTTAGATAAACGACTGAATGCCCACAACCTTCCTCTGTCCTAATGAGTGCGACAGTCCTTAATTGGCTGAGTCTAAATATTTTTTTATTATTAGCTCAAAGGTTATTTATTTGTAAAGATATATCAATACTAAATATTTTAGAAATGGTTTTATTAAATAAATAGTTTTTAAATGAAAATGTTTGTTTTCCCGTATTCTAAGTTCTCGAGGGTATCGTGTTATGTTGCATATGAGTGTGTGAGGAGGTAAGTCATTACCTCGTGGTCTACTTAAAGGTATAGCAAGTTTAATGAAGTTAGATGTATAATTGAAACAATGTGGTTTTTAAATGAAAAATACGATAAAGTGAAATAACCATCATTTTATGAAATGAAACTTGATCAATTTGGTTGATTAGTGTTTAATAGTCAACATGAGAGAGTTTAAGCATAATTGTATTAACGAGAAGTGAAGTTTTATAAGAAATCTGAATCGAAAATCGGATTTGTTCCAATTCCGTCGGGTTTTATAAATCCGTATTTTTTAGAATAGAAAAGAGAGATAGAAAATGGAACTTACGGGTTTTGGAAATTAACGAGAGTGAGATGGAAGGAGACAAATCGCCAGTGCGTCGTCTCGTCGCCGAGAGCTCCTAGAACGATCGCCGGAATTTCACCGGGAATTTCGCCGTAGCTTCGCTTCGTGCTCGTTTTCAAAGTACACAAGTTTCTTGGAAATTTTAGAGAGTTGGCTCAGAGTTTTGGGGTGAGAGGGTAGAGGGTAGGGGTATATTTATAGGGTTAGGCTAGGGTTAGGGTAGATGAAAAGTTTAAAATAAAAAATGTGATAAAAATGTATTAAAAGTGGGGTAATTATTGTTTTAAAAGAGTTCTGGAAATGGTCTGAGGCTAAAATTTTGCAGGTGTGTAGGGAATGTGAAAAGAAACAATTTTCATGTTGGGGTCGTCGCCGGAATCGGCCGACTCGGGGGGTGACTCGGCCGTGACTTGGTCGGAGGACTGAGTCGGCCGAGTCGAGGCCGAGTAGGCCGATTTCCGGCCGAGTCCAGCGGCCGGAATCCCCCCCCCCACGGTTCATCTATCCTCCGGCAATGTTACATTTTTGGGTGTAGTGGGGTTTTTTTGTGAGATATGCACGTGTAAACCCTTGGTATTCTAAAGGTTTTTAAAAAAATCAATATTAAAAATAATGTGGGGGTATGGGATTTGAACTCAGGTGGCTTGATTCAGCAGTGCAAGGTATTACCAATGAGCCACAAGCTCCTTCTTGTAATTAAATTGCTAATTAATTACTTATCTTGTGCTCAGGCAATAAATACCCCTTTATGGATTTTTGAAATTTTTTTGTAAAAACTTGTATAGGAAATTTAGGGTTGTTACATTCTACCCTCCTAAAAAAAAATTCTTTCTCGAAATTTGTAAAAGGAAAGTGTAACAAATTCAAGGAAACTTTGGTAACTGGAGTATAGATAGTATATAATAAGGTGGTGCAAGGGTTTAAAAATATGAAAAAGGCTTACTAGTGTTACCTTGGTCAACTGTCTTGGTTTCTATGGCTGCTAAGGTGTTACAAGGTGTTAGAGGTACTTGATAGTGTATGAAAAATATGTGAAGGAATGAAAGGATGCGAAGGTTTAGGTATGATTGTAAAAGAGGTGAGTGAATTTTGGATTAGGACGGATTCAAAGTATATAGAATGATAGGATTCAAGGAACATGAATTGTAAAGAATGTTTTAGTTGCTGGTTCTTATGTTATATTGCTTAGGTTGTTCACGCAGAACAGAACTGCATAGTATGGTTCTATACAGCTCTGACCTGTATGGGCCACCAACAAAACCTGTCACGCCCCGCTTCCCAGTATACGGGCAGAGGACGCGACGAGGCCACTACGTATTTACTGTGAAGTAAATACGCTAAGCGTATCTAAGCAATATAAAAGTAAAATCACAAGAGACAAGATATAATAAAACAGAAATTTTATTTATTCACATTCTTTCTGTACAATACATGGAAAGTAAATACAACTGATAGAAAGCAATGCCTAAACAATGCCATAACAGAAATGAAAAGTACTGAATAGAAAGTGTACAATGAACTAGAGCTCGGGGTCTTCACTGAATTGGTCCAAGTCTTCAGCAGTGGGCTCGATCTCTGACGTGTCCAGATCACCTGACAACATTCAAAGAAGAAAGAAAGAGAATGTCGTCAGCGAACAGATCGCTCGGTAAGTCCCAAAGATAAGGAAGAATAGAATAGACAGAATGAGAAGGTAGCTTTTAAAGTCGTATTATATTGTTATAATATTTTGTTAACGTTATTGTTTGTAACAATATTGTGTTAACGCTATTGTTTGTAGCTTGGTATAGAAGGATGCCAGTGTATACGAGAGGGGTCTCTATATGTTAGAGACCAGGGCAAACGGAATGTACAAGGAACCGTTAAGCCACGGTACAACAGCAACGGAATATAGGTTAGGTGTCTTAATCTTACTGTCTCGTGCCACTTTTAACACCTTCAGTACCAATTTACCCCTTAAACCCCGTGTTATCTTGATTGTATTGTTGTATTGTAAATTGTATTAATTGTATAATTGGATGACTGACCGAAATCATGATATCAGTAAATGGATGTAACTGGAGAATCATGGATGTAACTGGAGAATCATGTAAACTGGATGATCATGTAACTGGAATGTATATCCATGGTTCGGTTCAGTCATCCAATTATACAATCAATACAATTTACAATATAACAATACAATCAAAATAATACGGGGTTTAAGGGGTAGATTGGTACGGAAGGTGTTAAAAGTGGCACGAGACAGTAAGATTAAGACACCTAACCTATATTCCGTTGCTGTTGTACCGTGGCTTAACGGTTCCTTGTACATTCCGTTTGCCCTGATCTCTAGCATATAGAGACCCCTCTCGTATACACTGGCATCCTTCTGTACCAAGCTATAAACAACATTGTTAAAACAATATTATAACAATATAATACAATTTTAAAAACTACCTTCTCATTCTGTCTATTCTATTCTTCCTTATCTTCGGGACTTACCGAGCGATCTATTCGCTGACGACATTCTCTTTCTTTCTTCTTTGAATGTCGTCAGATGATCTGGACACGTCAGAGATCGAGCCCACTGCTGAAGACTTGGACCAATTCAGTGAAGACCCCGAGCTCTAGTTCATTGTACATTTTCCATTCAGTACTTTTCATTTCTGTTATGCCATTGTTTAGGCATTGCTTTTTATCAGTTGTATTTATTTTCCATGTATTGTACAGAAAGAATGTGAATAAATAAAGTTGTTGTTTTATTATATCTTGTCTCTTGTGATTTTACTTTTATATTGCTTAGATACGCTTAGCGTATTTACTTCACAGTAAATACGTAGTGGCCTCGTCGCGTCCTCTGCCCGTATACTGGGAAGCGGGGCGTGACAATTTCATATGTTAGCATCGGAGCTCTAGGCCGTGGATGAGTCAACCTGACTGATATTCGAGTAAAAATAAAAAAAGAGATTAATACGGAACTCCTGAAGCTCCGTTGGATTCACACAAGAAACTATTCCAAGCTTCTCGAGTATAATATATTATAACTGGTTAATATACTTAATTGATTCGATCGGTTGATTAACATGTCTTGATCGAAACCATTGATTGCAAAAGATGTAGAATGTAGTCGAGTGAGTCGAGTAATATGCGAGTCATGACAATTGAAATCTTGGTTCGAGTCAAGTTGGTTCGAGCAGATTGGATTCGAGTTTGTGTTCAGGTTTAGATTCGAGTTGGGTTAGAGTTTGAATTTGTATTCGAGTTCGAGTTCAAGTTTATATTCGAGTTTAGGTCTTTTCATGTGAATTGATGTAAATTGTTAAAAATCTTATGTTCGGGAGGAATCGACAACTGCTGCAAATGGACGGCAGGATTTGTGTTTTTTTCCAAGACAATTGCCATTTGATAACTCCATTAAGTTGTCTAACTTGAATAGGCAAGCACTCACTTTCTCTGGCTCCCCGAGGCTCAAGAGAAATGATACCGCTTAAACCTATATTAATCTATAGTCCTTAAAATATTGTTTTGCATATCTCGAGGGGTTTTATGAAAAATACTTTAATATAGTTTAAAATTTAAAGCTCGAGGGTGATTTATAATATTTAGGGTTTTCATGAACATATATTTTAATTGTTAGGGTATTTTAGTGATAAAAAGCCTAGCTTTTAAAAGTTTATGGTATTTTTATGAAAACTGGCTCTTTTGGAAACTTGATGGTATTTTATTAAAAACTCTAATTTTCATTTTTAAAAATATAGTTTCATAATACGAATTTATAGTCTTATATAATTTTACAAAATTTAATATTTATTTAGAAAAGCCGTATTTCTTAAAAACCGTACTTTTTTATTTCCTTTCGAAACCGAATACTCCGTGAGGAGTTCTGCATACCGCTCTACCATTCTAAGAATGTGTGATAATCCGCACTATCCATTAGCGGGTCCCCTAACGAGAGTTGTAGAGACGTAATTGCCAAGGATTACTAAAATACCGATTAAAAGAAACCCGTTTTGAAAAGGTGTGGTATTCTAATAAAAAAATTATTATTTAAATTAACCATATATTTGGAATACCGTGCTATGCAACCATAGTGTGCGTGCGGGGTAGGTCGTTACCCTGTGAAGTTTTTCTAAAGGTAGGTAAACTAGTTATCGGAAAAAGGATTATACTAAAGCTCATGATATTTTAATGAAAAGGTTCGTTATTTGAGTATTGAACATGAAATTTTGGTTACGTCAAAAGACAATAAATATGAGTTTTGTTTTAAAAAAATATTTGGGTGATTATGTGATATATAGACCTATCAAGCATGATAAAATATTTAAAAGAGAAGATTGTTACGTGTTAACTCCACTTTTGTCGATATTTTCTTAGAAGAAGAATTGAGATGAGAGAAATGGAAAGAAGAGGGATTTACGGGTTTAGAAGATTAACAAGAGAGAGAAGAAATCTTCGGAGGTCGTGGTTTCGTCGGGGATGCTCCGGTCGTCATGCTTGGCTTGCTATTCCTCTTGGGTGCTTAACTTCACTTGGTACTTAGAGAGTTTGAGAGAATTTTTGATAGAAATTTCAGAATAGAGAGGGGCTAGGGCATGGGGTTATGTTTATAGTGGAGAATTAGGATTTGGAAATTAAAAATGTGGTTTAAAAGAATTAAAATGGTGTTAAATGGTGAATTGAAGAGTTTTTGTATGATTGCAGGAAAATCAAACGGTGCAGGGGAGTTGAAGGGACAAGTGTGTAATGTACGGAGTCATTTGGACTCAATTGAACCGTTGGCGCCGGCCATATTGAAGAAATGGGCGGTCGGATCTTAATGATCCGTCTTGAGATTCATGCCACGTGGTTTAGTCATGGTTTACTCCTATTTACGTATGTTTGATTTTTCTGTCAGTGAATTGCACGTGCAACTTTTGGGCTTCCGAAAAATTAAAAAGAAAAATCTTAAAAAATAATTGGTATTGAAGGGTTCGAACACACAGGTTATGTCACAGCAGTGTAGAGGCTGTACCAGTGAGCTATAAGGAGTTCCTTCCTGCCCTGTGTCTTGACGACTAAAGCGGCCATAATCTTTGACCGGTCCATGGGCACTGCGAGGAGAAATAAAAAAGGATTAGTAATGAAAGCAGCAAAATATATCAAGTCTAAATTGATCGGTTGGGACCTAACTTACTTAGGAAGCATGTGGGACTGAGTCCTGCCCGGCTCAGGGCTTGCTCGGAAGGTATGACGTCGGCACGCTGGATCGGCTGCCACTGGGACATAATCCCCACCTCCGGGGCATTCGACAACTTAGCCTTCGGGAAATCCGCCCTATGCCATTCGGTAGGCACCGGCCAATACTCTCCCTTCGGGGGACCGACGAAGACAAACTTCTCCTTCCACTCGTGGATGGAAGAAGGGACAACCACTACTTCCGACCCGGACGCCCTACCCTTGTGTTTCTTAAAAAAAAATTATACCCAACTCGACCCGTCCTTACGGGTGCCTGGATGGTTCTTGTAGAAAAGGAACGCCAAGAAGAGCCCTAGGTTAAAAGGGATTCGATCAATTTTGAGCCGGACCAGGAATCCGAGAAGAATCCTCCACAAATTCGGTGCTAGCTGGCCCGAAGCGAGTTGGAAATAGTGAAAGACTGCACAAACCTCGGGCAGAAAGGGAAGAAGCATCCTTGCTCGGAACGCTTCCAAGTACAGGACAATCTCGTTACCCTGTACCTGGTTTGCACGTTTACCCTCCCTAGCTAAACGAAGCGTGAAGCCAGAGGGAATGTGGAATCGAGCTTATATGTCGGAAAGCTCGTCCAACCTGTTCAGCACCGAGGCAACGTCACGAGTGTTCTCGATACGCACCTTGGGGGACTTCTTAGCCCCTCATCGTCGGGGAATAAGAGAATCGCCACCCCTTGGGGGCGAACTCGACACGGCAGAAGAAGAGCTTCCTCGGCTATCAGAAGCCGAGGAAGACCCACTAGACTCGGCTTCAGAGAATGAAGCATCATTGCCTGACTCTACCCTAACTACATCTACTAAGGGATCAGAGGAAGTCATCTGACCTGATTCAAGGGAGGAAGGAGCTGAAGGTGGGTTTGAACTGCAAATCCGACCTAAGAGCAGGAGCACAGAGCAATCCAAAGACAACAGGAGACAAGTGAACAAAGGTGTTTCCTAGAGGCAGACCGCCCCTATTTAGACACTCGGCGATGGCTATCCTGCGACCCAGATCCTCTCCCGCCAAAATGAAGCGTTGCGCCCAACGATCCATGTGGCGCCACGCCGCAGCCGATCATTGGACGCCTTCCCCTCACACGGATCCAATTGGCTGAGGCGACGTCTCACATCCACCGTTATGAAGCAGCCGCGTGGCACGAAATCGATGGTCAGCTCGATGCCACGACGATGCGGGCAGGCGAAGCGATGTCGCCATAATGACGTCACCCATCAATGATCCGCTGACGTCATCCAAATAAACGCTCGAAAATTAAAGCGCTCGAGGATCGCTACGTGGCCATGTAGTTCCAGGACGATCCACAGCGTAGATCTTTCGGCAAAAAGCCGAAGATAGAAGACCCAGCAATCCACCCTTGACCCGACCCATAAATAGGTCTGAACGAGTGTGGGGGGCTAATGATGGTGCTCACTGATGAGAATTCTCCTGATCAAAACACGTAGCAGATGTCATCCACGTAAGCGCGCTAGATTCTTGTGGGTTACGGAACTAGAATAAGTATGATGCTAAGGGAGTATTCCTCGGAGCCTAACCTCTGCGGCTCAGTCCGGGGGATATGCTACGACCTCTCGAGGCCCCTGCCTGGTGCGTTCCTCCTTCGACCAACCGCTGGCCTATAGCTCGTCTTCGAGCGATCATAAAACCGAGCTTCCTCAGCTTCCTTACTCATCTCCGAGCTATCATAGAACTGAGCTTCCTCGGCTTCCTTACTCATCTCTGAGCTATCCTATAGCTGAGATTTCTGGGCACCCCAGCTTGGCCGGGATCATGGAGCACGAGCGTACTCGTAATGGCTCCGTGTATTTCGCCACGACGAGATCTCCGCCGCTCCACGTCCCGCATTCCACTCTAGCTTATCTCGCCATTGATGCGTGTATATCTCCATCAATGCGGACGTTACGCAGGAGCGAAATAGACGACGAGAATCCCACATCAGCTCGCTCCATGCGACCACTATATAAACCCTCTTCCAAACGACTCAGGTAACTCGAACCGATTCCAATATGCCGTTACTATGCTAAAAATTCCCCGGTACTTGAGCGTCTGAGGGTTCTACGATGGTCTCCCACCCCGGGATTTCTTTGCAGCTAGCTCAATGTCAATATTAATCAACCACCCATTGAGATCCACACTCTCTCCAAATCATAGCTTTTCAAACCCGCCGGCCACAACATCGATGGAGGACAATATCTGAGGGAGATTCTGACTTCCATCAGTACGAGAGATCTTGGGGTCAAGGATGATGGGTTTTGCTTAAGGGAGCGTAGAGAGGATGGGCCCTGAAGACATGGGTGATGAAAGAGATGAGAATGAAGTAAGATGAGATGAGAGGGAGAGCTTGAGAGAGAGAGAGAGAAAGAGAGTGTGTGTGTGTACACATCAATGGTGGAGAAGAAAAAAGAAAACCATTTTAACAAACCCAACTATACTTTGAAGGGTTATTTATGTCTTTTAAACCCCTAACGGCTGTAGTTAACAGCAGAATAACTTGATTTGGATGGAAAGTTGACGGATGTGTCCTTTTTAAATAACTTTAAAGAATTTGGTTTTTTATTATTATTTATAAATAGCAAGTATTTAGTGTGTGTTTTGAAAATATCAAAGAATTTGATGGCTAAAATAAAAAACAATTTTATATAGCACCCTTGATATCATTGAATATATACCTATTCTCTTTCATCATTATTTTCTTAGGTTGCGCCTGGTATATGGAATGGAAAATTACCGAGAATCCTCATATTCCGGGAATGTGATAACAGACATCTAATTCTAAGGAATCATACATTAACGTGTTTGGTATGCTTTAATCATTCCCGGTAATACATATATATGCAATCGTCGACCGATGGCGAGGCCGGCGAAGGGCTGATGGATGACGGTGAGACCGGCGGCGAGCGACCGATCCGCAGTGGGCCTCGCCATGTTTTGGGGGAATAGGATTAATATGAAATAAAGTCATTTGATTACCATGGTAATTCTATATTCCTGGAAATATCTTTTACACCTAAACAAGTTTGGTAGTATTTCATAGTAATCTAGCATTACCTTCTAGACTATCCCCTACAAAGCGTACCCTTAGCTTCCTGGTGCATCCTATGTGCACAAATTTTATCAATATAATTTTAACAGTCTCCAATAGCAATACCTTTCTTTTATCTCGTTTTATTTAACATTGAACAAGTGTGTCGGTGGATTTGACTCAATCCGACATTCATGTATAGTATTAATACTCTTGGATAAAAGGTATTATTTATGATTAATCGAGATCCTTGCTATTATGGGAATAATGCTATTATCCTACTTCCACACTTACAAATAGTGAATAATAAGCAAGATGCCCCACACACTTGTGTTGGGATGAACGAAAATTTATGCAGGGGACTGAGCAAAATTTTCTCAGAATTTAGATAGGTGAGAAAGGGGTAAATGCAAATTTACATGAAATCGATCATAAAATTCTTGTACTCCCTTGCATTATTTCCTTTTCAGGCTTTTTTTAAGTCACTTGTATATAAATTATTTCTTTTTTTAAATTCATATATGGTCCATTTTTTGTATCTATTGGTTATCACCTTTAATTGCTATCCCATAGATCATAAGTTCAAGCCCTTGATGTTGCAAGCTTCAATTTATTCAACAGATTTTTTTTATGAAGAAAAGGGTTATTAGTTTGTTCTGGCATGAAAATGATCCAATTTATATTTGAGAAAATTATTTGTTAAGAAATATAATATTATGGTTAAGAATGTTGTTTTTGGAAAGTAAAGAAAAAGGGAAAATATTTTAGAAAAGAAAAAGAAGTTTTGGTTTAAGAAAAAGGATTTTGTTCGAATTATTTTAAAGAGAAATATTATTTCAGAAAATACATAATATTATTTTAAAGTGGCATTTTTTATTTTTGTTAGAGAAATTCAAAAGAATAAAACTACTTAGTAATATTTTAAAGAGAGAAGGAATATATGTTGAGATATAATTTGGGATTTGGATAATCAAAAGGTTTTAAAATTTAAATATACTATAATATTTTAATATATTTGTATTGTTGGGATTTAAGATTTAAGATAAGATATATGACAGGATATTTTTCTTAAGATATTTATCAGCCTTCATTTATTTTACTATTATTAAAATAATTAATTATTTTATAGAATATCATATTTTTCTTAACATATTTTTTATTTTATTTTTCTTAAAATAATTAATTAGGATAAGATTTTTTATTCGACTGTTATTATTATTTTTTTGTTAAGATTAGACCAAAAATATTTTTACTCCTTTAATAAATATTCATTTCTTTCTTTCTGCCCTATATTAAAAATGTCGAACTCCTCTGCCTCCTATCATCTCCAATCTATTTTTCCTCAAAAGTTAAGGATATTTTCGACAAGGAAAAAGAAGGAGTCTCGATTTGACGACTGTGGCCTCGAAAACAAGTTAGAGGCTAACTCTACCTGATTGGCAATTTGATTTAGAGATCAAATTGTAAAGCAGCAAGTCTTCTCTTTCTTCTCATCTTTTTCGGTTGCACAAATCCTTGCCATGGCTCTAAGTACATTAACGATTTTAATATAATTTTCAACTTTACAAATTGATTATGCTTCTTCTATCCTTACTTGTTTAATATGTAATCTAATCTTTATTTTTATTTTTACTTTATAATTGTATTCATTATGTTATTATTTCGCACACCTTGGAACTACTATATGTTTTATTACTTCCTAATACCCTATACTATTTATGTTTAGACCTGCATATGCAACCAAAATAATAAAATATGTCTTAAATACTAATTTCATTATGCGTTAACATTTAATACAATTGTCCTTACTATGCCAGATTTAATTGCTACTTTATAATTCATATCTTCGCTATTATATCAAACCAATCTTTTAATATCCCCACATATAAACTTATTATTTACATTATGTTATACCTTATATAAACTATTTTAAAATAATATTATTTCATTAACATACTCAATTGTTAATTTTCATATATACTCGTTTTTTAAATGTACTCGCTTTGACAAATTAATATGCACAATCTATAAACTATACTTGCTTTAAAATTCTACTAATGTAAATGCTCTAAGCATTGGTCATATAACTTTGCTGCTATATTGACTTCAAACAACTATGTACATTTATATTGAAAACCTCAGCTCATTCCACTTTATTTGACTAAATATAAAACTTAAATTCGCATTTACCATCACTTCTATGGATTTGTGAGTATTAATTATGTAAACACTTAAATAAATGACTTAAACACTTCCCTTTAATGTTATAATGTTTATATCACGTCCCGTTTCACAGCATAAGGATAGGAGACATGGCGAGACCCGCGACGTATTTACTCAGAATTAAACACGTTAAGCGTAAATAAGCAATATAATGAACGTACACAAGAAATGACAAGTGATATAAATAAACAGCAACTTTTATTGATTAAACATTCTTTACAATACACTGAAAAGTAAATATAATACTGGAAAGCAATGTCTAAACAATGACATGAACTGAAAGTAAAAGTATATACAAGTGAACTAGATTTCTGGGTCCTCAATGAGCTGCTCCAAATCGTCCTGGCTGGACTCGATCTGCAGAGAGTCGGGTCCTCCTGACAACATTTCAAAGAAAGAAGAACTAGGAATGTCGTCAGCGAACAATCGCTCGGTAAGTCCCAAATGATAATGAAGAATAGACAGAGAATAGAACAGGTAAAGTATATATGGCTATATTTGTTATATTAATGCAGTTGTTTGTAACTTGGTACAAAATATGCTAGTGTATACAAGAGAAGTCCAACTTGCTCCGTGGACTAAGGTATAAGAAGTAAAAGGCCCCGTCAAAACTTACGGGACAACGGCAACGGATGTTCAGATTATGTGTATTAAAGTGAGCATCATCGTGCCACTTTTAACACATTCTGTACCAGTTTACCCCTTTAAAAAAACCTCGTAATGTATTTTGTATTGATTTTAATAATTTGTAAATATAAGACTTACCGAGACCATTGTATAGATTGTTCATGTAAACGGACTAGGATGTAAACGGATAGTCATGTAGTCAAGTCAATATATATTCATGGTTTGGTCCAGTAGAGTCATGTTGATATTGGATGGTATCTGGTATTCATGTTCAAGTTCTAGTATATATGGATTCATGTTGTATTGAACTTATATTTGAATTGTATTCATGTAAGGATTGTATTCAATTTAGACTGAGACTCTGTCTGAATCAGACACTTAAACAGAATTTGATTCCTGAATTAGGTTTTGAAGTTATCGGTAACTGCTGCATATGGACGGCAGGATTTATGACTTTTTCCAAACCAATTACTATTGATAACCCCGTTTTAGTTTTCTACCTTAAATAGGCAAGCACCCACTTTCTTCGGCTTCCTGAGACTTAAGAGAATTGGTCTCGCTTAAACCTATATTAACTAGGGTTCTTAATGTAATTTAATATAACTTGAGGGGTTTTATGAAAAATAGTTTTAACATACTTTCAAAATAAATATCAAATATTTATTTATCGTGTTTAGGATTTTCATGGATGTAGCTTTTAAAAGTGAGGTATTATAGTGAATAAATACCTAGTATTAATAATATGTGGTATTTTTGTGTCAATTTGACTTGTATGGATTCTTGATGGTATTTTCATGAAACTTGTGATTTTTGGGTTTAGAAAATATGGAATTTATTATATATATATATATATATATATATATATATATTCAAGATGTTTTGATAATATATATATATATAATTATTAAAAATAGGATTTTATTTATTAAATAGAAAATCACATTATTCTTAAAAATTGTATTAAAAATTCCATTGAGATCGGATGCTCCGTGAGGAGGTCTGCATCTCGCTCTACTAGTCCCAAGAATGTGCGATAACCCGCACCATCCCGATCGGGTTCCCCAAAATGGGTTATAGAGCCTTAATTGTAAGGAATGTAAATAATACAAATTTAAACTATACAGTTTTTAATAGTATACGGTATTTTGATGTAAATTTGTATTTGCCCCAAAAATATTGTTTTCAAGCAATCGTGCTATGTCAAGATGTGTGTCGTGAGAGGTAGATCATTACCACGTAAGATTTTTCTAAAGGTAATACAAGTAAATATGATACAAGATGTTGTATGTAAAGTTTATGGTATTTAAATATAAAAGTGTAATAAAAGTTGCATAGCAATGAATTTTAAGATGAAACTTGTTTTCAAAATTTGTTTTAAGATTACTAAACAAGATATAACAATATGGATGTTTGCTTATTAAGAAAATTGTGTTTTTAACAATTTTAGAATCAGATGTCGGAATAACTCCACTTCCGACGACTTTTGAAAAGAGAACTTTTTGAATAAGAAAGTGAGGAGAAAAGAGGGAACTTACTGGATGAAAAAAGAAATATGAGGTATAGGAACAATTTGATGGCTTCGTGGTGTCGCGGTGTCTCCGGAATTGTCCCGAATGGTCTCCGGAACTTGACCTTGGGCTAACTCCACTTGTACACTTCTTTGACTTGGAACAATTTGAGAAGTCTGATAATGGATTTCAGAATGGAGAGGGATAGGATGTGATGTGGTATTTTTTTTCCCCCAAACAAAAGATCAAAGCTCTGTTCAAAATTTGAAAAGAGGCAGCGCCTCACGTGCCTTGCACGAGGGTGCCAGCGCCGAGAGTTAAAAACTCTGAGGTAGCGCCTCACGTGTCTTGCACGAGGGAGCCAGCGCTCAAGAGTTAATACTCTGAGGCAGCGCCCCACGTGCCTTGCATGAGGGCGCCAGCGCTAGGAGTTAAAAACTCTTAGGCAGCGCCTCACGTGCCTTGCACGAGGGCGCCAGCGCCAGAACTAAAAGTTCTCTGCCGTTGGATCAAAAATCCAACAGAGATGATAAATCATCAAAATACAGAATTAAATTCTGTTGAGAAAATATTCCTCAAATCTTTCTAAACGAGAAAGATTACTCTCTATAAAATAGAGCACCGTTGGATTAAAAATCCAATGGTAATTAAAAATCACCAAGACACAGAATAAACTCTGTATGGGAAAATATTTCCCCAATCTTTCTAAGTAAGAAAGATTACGCTATGTAAAATAGAGCACCGTTGGATTAAAGATCTAATAGTGATTAAAAATCACCAAGATACAGAATAAGCTCTGTATGGAAAATATTTTCCCAATATTGTTAAAAACAAGAAAAATATTTTCTGTAAAATAGAAGTCCTTGGATAAAAAATCCAACGGTGGATAAAATTCCCAAATCAATTAAAAAATCTCTCAACGAGAGATTTCCTTAACTAATCAACAACGAGAGATCCTGAATCCCCGTTAAGTAAATCTTAGTCCAACATCGGATTAACGTAACCTTAACAAATATTTAAGTTGATCTCAATCTCAAACAAGATTAACGATCTTTAAATCAAACCAACCACAAATCTAAGAAAATACGGATTTGCACTAACCCACGCCTTACGGGCGACAACATAAATTAGTCTCCGTATACAATCCACGAGCAACCAAAAATAAAACAAACACACACGACACAAAATAAACATCTGGAGCAGGAGAAAGTGGTTATCGCTAAGCGGTAACGTAATTAACTGCAAGGGCTTACGCCTGCAGGGAAGAGCGTCCCCACAATCAAAAACCCTCACAACGAAGGGGAATCTGATGAAGTCTGCTACAACGGCCGCATCTATCCACACCTTCGATACACGGTGCCATAAATCAGCTTGGCATCTTCGGAGAGGTGGATGGATAAAACCAAATAGCATCTGCCCCCAAATTCAGGCAAGACGACCTACGCGGTTTCGTCTTTGCTTTCGGCGGTCAACAGATTCTGGTACGCCCGGTGGGACCTTTTTCTCTTTCCACTCCACACTTCGTATGTCGTGTTCACGAACGAATCACGGTTTAATATGGTTGCCCCTGGATTCGAGGTACTAAGATTTGGTGTCTTGCTCCATGCAGAAGAGAAGATGACATCGATGGCTTCCAACTGCACCAAGTACAACAACAACTCTAACTCCGTCCCTGCTGGAGGAGTGACTTATGGGCCCCAAGCGGCCTCCATCTTCGCAATGCCAGTGGAACAGGTGACTCAGTGTCACGACCCAAATGTGGCACGTGACCGGCACTTAAATCACATGATATCTAAAGACATCGACGCAATCCAAGTAAGCCGAAACCCGTAATCTAAACCCTTTTCGAAAATATTGGAGGTGGGTTTTAAAATAGTCATTCGAAGAAACCATTTTTTTTAAAAATGACATTTGAATTTAACTAAGTATGTTGAAAAGCATTTATGATGTTTTGAAACTTGACGTCACCTCCTTTATATTTTTGTAAAACCCAATACAACATAATAAAATAGCATCCCAATAGAAACTAGTCTCCACGTCCAAACGATGGAGTAACTAACAATCTAAATCAGAAATCGACTCTAAGGAGTGCGACATCACCACACATAAACTCCAGGTCTTGCTTCTAAGTCCATAATATACCACTTCTAAGTTGATGGAGTTTCCACTAGATACAAGAATATATGAATAAGCAAGAGTGAGTATGATACGATAATAACCCACTTACCAATCAATCCCCGAAAAGAATATGTGCCCAAGCCGCTGATAATCCAAGCGGTGAAACCTGTAAGAAACTGTGGCACAACGGGGATGAGTTGCCAACTCAGTGAATAAAAGTACATCCAAAGGTAGAAATCGAAATGCATGACGATACCTAGGTCATAAGTATAGTCCTATCATAATCTGTACCAATATACTATATGATCTGCATATGTGCAATACTAACTATCATGCAATCCCAAATATAATATCTCCATGTCATATGAGTCAAAATCATAAATCTATAGTTCGTATTTGAATCCCTTTTTGTGTATGAATATCTGTACAAAAATATGCAGGTACTGTCCCCCGGATCAGTCCTGGTGGAATCCAATAAATAATATCTAACTGTGTACCTCATGATAATGATCATATTAATATATATATAGATGTCCAGTATCGACATCGAAATCTGAAATCTCTCGTGTCCATCATCGACACGTAAATGTAGATACGTCGACACCATCTCAACAGATGATCGCCGCCCGATATCCCTGGCTACGATCAGTATCCCCTGGATATCTGCCGTGCCCAATCGAACCCCGGTCAGTATCCCCTGGATATCTGTCGTGCTCACCTCAATCTCCAGTATCGGGTATCCTCGTTAGGCTCCCCGCCTAAACTGCGGCTATCCTGCCCCTCGGCCCCGAACCGGGTCCACCATGTATCCGACTGTATAGCCACCCCACTCAGTGCGGATATTTCACAAATCCGGAACCGTATAGCTACCCCACTCGGTCCGGCATCAAAATCAGAAAACACAAAACTCATGGTGGACGTTTTACTCATCATTTCAAAATATCAAGTAAGGAATAAGAATAATTGCATAAATTGTATTGATGATATACTATATATATACATATATAACAGTGTCCCATACCACCGATATCTATCATCAGGAGTAAAATATCCGGAAAATCCATAAGAATCAAATACAGAATCTATAGTACTAATATTCGTAATTTATAATGGAATAAGAAAAGACTACGTAATTATATCACATAATTTTAGATTTCAATTTTACTGTGTCATGGTACTACTAATGATGTATAGTATAACATACGCGTCTGTGCTCGTGCAATATGGCAATCATTAGTATTTGTGCAAATGTTCTACGGTATAACAATCTAATTATTTTAATACATATATAACAGCACGGTTCTACAGTGACATGGCAGTACCAATGAGGTGTAGTGTAACATACATTCATGTGCTTGTGCAGCATAGTACTCGTTGGTAGTTGTGCAGTGTTCTATCAGAATGTGCGTAACGCAGAAACATATACTATAGATAATATAATGCAAACATGTAAAGTAATCTAAACATAACTATTGTAATTACTTACTATGAGTTATACCATTATCTTTAGAAATGATCGAAACGTTAAGTTTGAAATATGGAAGCTGCCCTAGATTTAAAATAGATATCCGTTTTAGAAACTGGCACGCATCTTAGTATTTTATTTAAAAGACAAACGAATCATAGTTTTTAAAAGAATATAGCCCACACAAGTATTACATCCTAAAACAGAATATAATCTAACTCTACGAGTCAAAGGATAAATTGGTCGTTATTCGGCATACAAAGTTCATTATTTTCCAATACATATAAATCCTTGTATTATATCTCATCATATCACTGTATCTGTATCATCTCAAGTCTAGCGTGATCCCTCGTACAAATCCATCAAACCATATCCATATCGTATCACTGTATCTGTATCATCACAAGTATGGCATGATCCCTCGTACAAATCCACCAAACCATATCCATATCTTATCACCGTATCTCATCTATAACTACGCATGAAACTGTATGAAATTGAAAGACATACTAGATATGATACTATATAAATATCTTAGATAAATACTAAACTAACTAGATCTCATAATACTATTTGTAAGGTTGCGGGGGTGCTATACGCCATCCACCCGACTTTCCCAGTAGGTGTAAATCTACTCACCAACTTAGAAACTCGCTGAATCCACGCTGCTACATCGCCCACTCCGTCTCGGAATCCTCGAATCGTACCTATATTTGTATTTAAATCGTATAGAAGTAATCATATCGAAAACCAAAACAACAAGCTAAACGCCTGTAGGTTAGAACCTACAGCACACTTAGACCAAACACGACAACAAAACTCTGTCGTTAACGTATAAACGTCAACGGTTCAGCTAAAACATCAAAATAAGAAAACTCTGTATCGTAAATATCTGAAATTTGATAAACCATTTCGAAAACGTTCCCAGATTTTATTGTATAAACATTTAAACAACCCAAACAATACAGAGACTTATCAAATACCCAAATTAGGCCACAGAAGAAAAACCATCACAAAAGGGTACAAGGGGACCGGCGTCGCCGGATTTTGTTTAGGAGTTTGGGGCTCTGTTTTCAAGTGGTGTTTCCTATTAATCTCATTATACTTTTAGTCTTGCTAGTTGTTCTAGTGATTATACCTATTAATTCCAGATTCACTTTCTGTAGTTAAATTATCACAAACTCTAAACATGCTACATATCGTATATATAATTTTTCTCCTAAACTGATATTAGCTTACAGATTTAACTCACTGAAAAACTAACTTATTTAAACAATACCAAACATACCTAAATACCTATAGAGATATACCCAAAAACCTACAACACCCAATCCTCTTAACGGTCCGGCGAGATCGGATTTCCTGTGATGGTCACCGGCCAAAATCCGGCTTCATGGGTCGTTTTCCTATGGTTAATCCTAGGTCTATATTATAAGGTACAGGTACTGTTTGATCAATCTATTTATCATTTAAACTAGAGCAGATTCAAACAGAGGCTAAACTTATTAAAATACGATATTCGATTCTAATGTAAAACAGTTTCAGAACCAAAATCATACAGGGTTCAAGGATTATACCTACAACAAGATCACTAGAAAAGCTTCCTCTAAGATGCACAAGCTCAAGGTCCTAGCTAGAGGGTGATGGTGAAGCTTTAGCACTTAGCTCTTCTTTTCACTCATTCTTGTTTTCTTTTGTGAGTTCTTAAGATTTTCTTTCTCTTCCCTTTCTTTTACTTCTGATCTTAAGAACTGAACAAGGGGGTGAGATAAGAAAAAGAGTGAGGGTTTGTGGTAAAGAAAGGAGGAGGTGGAAAGTGCAAGATGGTGGTGTAAAGGAAAGGAGGAGGAGGTGTCACACAAATAGTGAGGTAGAGTTTCATGCAAGGAGGAGGTGGAAGGAGGAGAGTGTGGTGAGGGTAAGGTGTTATGAGGGTATAACCTAGCTTATGTTATACCAACCATAATTTTAAAGGAAGGTAAAAATAAAGATAACCCTTCATATTGAAAAATCCAAATTCATATAACATAAAAGATATGAAATGATAAATCTATTACCTAACTATCATTAGTTTAATGACAAATAAAATGTCATGATAAATATAATTAAAATATCATTTCCTTGATATCACTCACTTTATTCATATTTATCAAAATAATTACATTTTTCGGATATGATTCCGATACCCAATTTATAAGCGATATTATTTTCATAAACTTATCAATTTCATTATTTTTATAATAAAAATATAAATTTAAATATTCTTAATTTTTCCAAAATGTTACACTCAGGCCACCACTGGACTGTTCGTCGGAACCATGCTCCCGCCAATGAGCTTCAATGCTTCAATGCCCTCACAAGAAGCCCCAAAGAAGTCGGTCTTCGATCGGCTTGCAACTACCACGACCCCTCTCAACGGGTCGCCCAAGTCTGCTGTCTCAGTCTTCAACAGGCTAAGCCAAAACTTAAGTGGGCCCGCGAATAGGCCCGCGATACCTGAAGGGGTTATCCCGAAGCGGATAGCCATTCCAGCTCTGGTAGACAAAGTCGCCAAAGAGGCTTCTCCTTTTAAGGGATCTGTCTTCACAAGACTGGCCGTTCCAACTCCTGCTGCAGGCGAGGTCATTAAAAATGCTTCCCCTGCCAAAAAGTCGGCCTTTACAAGATTGACCATTCCCTCTTAGCGGACGTCGGTTTTCGACAGGCTGACACCAACAACACCCCATCAGAGTAGGGGGCATGACGAAGCCACTCCCGTAACTGAACCATTCCCATCTGCACGACATGCTCGACGTCGCCACTGGCGCCGAGTAAGGAAGGCTGGGGGCAGTTCCCCCTCTGGACTTACCCCACCAGCTCCAATGGTGGAAGTTGATGCTGCTGTTCCAACTGGGAACAGCTTCGAGCTGCTGAGGAGGGTGCGCAAGAATTCTCCAACCGCCATCTTGAAGAAGTCTCCTCCGCCTGTCGAAAACACAACCCAGGTGAAGCCGGAACAGCCTCCTCAGCGGTTGTCCTCCAGAATCCACAGAGTTTGGCGGAAAGTCCAAGACTCTGTAATCGACAAAGAATACTCTCGCTGACTGAAGAAAACAAAGGCTCGGCAAGGGGAGGACCATCTGGCCGTCATGTCACGGAAAGTATCGTCTGCACGGGTGCTCGCTGCAACGGATTCCTCAACTTCGACCTCCCACAAAAAGAGAAGGCCAGAGAATCAACCACCACCGCAGCCGAATTCTGAGCGCGATAGATCCTAACGCCCCAAGTCTGGGGGCATGGTAGTGCACACGGTGTACATGGCTTCCAGCAAAGAGGAAAGCCGCACTTCCGCGGGTCATCGACCATTTACACGGTCTGTAACGAAAGATCAGGAGCAACAACAAAAGCTCCAGGAAATATTGACAAGAATAGCCGCACTCACCGGACAGAAAGAAAGCCCGGAAGCATCGTCGGAACAACGCCAGGAGCAGGAGACCGACATCGAGTTCCTACGGAGGGTGCTTGAAAAGAAAGATAAAGAGGCCGAGGAACAAACGACTAATATAAAACAGATGGCGTTTCTGTTCCAAGACATGGTTGGGATGATGATCCAGCCGGATCCTCCAGCTGAAGACCCTCCAGTAATCATTGAAGACGACAGAGGGGAGACATCGAACCCTCTTCCGTCTCTATCAGCAGCCAGGGAGGAGACGATCTCCAAAGCTTCCCTTGACGACTACATAGCTCAACAAATACAAGCTCATCAGGCAAGCGAAGAGGCTGGCGAAGTCATTAGAACTGGGCAACTTTATCCAGGCTGGTATGATCAAATCAAGTACCCGCCAGGATATACGATCCCTAAATTCCACATGTATAAGGGGACGGGCAATCCGCATCAGCACGTTGCTCAATTCAGAGCTTTGTGCAGCAATACTGGAAGCGACGACAAACTATTGCTTCGCCAGTTTGTCGGCAGCTTGTCAGGGACGGCATTTGAATGGTACTCCGAACTCCCAAATGACTATGTCAAGACATTTACAGAGATGGAAATTCTTTTCACACAACGGTTCGCAAGCGCAAGTGAGCGCACCCCAATCACGGTATTAATCAATGCCAGGGTGAGGCCGGGAGAAACCTGGGTTCGGTATGCAATTCGGTGGCGGAACCTATGGTCGAAATGTGAACAACGCATAGAAGAAGCTCCTGCTGTGGGCATGTTCGTGGGGACCCTTAATCCTCAGGCAACTATACCCCGGTTTATGATTTTCTTCAAGCCAACCACCATCCAGGCCTTAATTGACAAACTGGCCCAAATGGACCAGATAGGCCATAGGCCGTCTTCTTCAAAAACAGATCTTCAAAATGAAAAGGGCAAAGCGAAAGTGAACTTCGTCGCCAACACTCAACAACAACTGAGTGACCCGAAACCGGTTGCTCCCCAAAACTAAAAACCAAGATCTCTTGAAGAGAAGTTGAGACATCCTTACTCGTTCCCTCGGGAGAAAACCTGTTGCTCCCCAAAACAAGCAACAGGCTCATCACTCTGCCGGATCCGAGACGTCCACTGCAATCGGGCGACGTCAACAATCCTAATTATTGCTCCTACCACCGAATAGTGGGCCACCCTATCGAAGATTGCTACGTCTTTAAAAACTGGGTCGAAGACCAGTATCAACAGGGCAAGTTCGCGTTGTCCGAAAACTGGAAGGCAAACCCGCCGAAGCAGCATGCTCTTAAAAAAGTGGATACGCCGGGGGCATCATGCTCATTTGTAGAGGAAGCTCCATGGGAAGTGGTCTTTTCAGCTAAAACTAAAAGAATGCTGAAGGATGTTCAAGCATGTCCGGCGATTAGATGGAAAAGCCTGCTGGAACCTGAAATTATTGATAGAATGCTGAAACCGCGCCCAACGCCAAAAGTTGGTAACGATGGACAAACCCTCCAGACCAAGCCTCCGAAGTCTTCAATGAAAAAGAAGAAGGCCAAGAAGCACGTGCAGCTCAACGGCAATCGTACGGGTCTGCAGAAATACATCGATACACTGGAAGAATACAACCAAGAGGCACGAACCCCAATCACACTGGAAGAGTTCTTCAAACATGTTCTTGAGGACAGAAACAGTGACTTTGATGAAAGAGACGATTCTTCGGAAGAACCCGAGGATTATGTAGCGAGTTGCCACATGATCTCTCACTCGTTGATAAACGGCAAAGAAGCTCCTAACATAGAAAAACTGAGGGCAGGTCCAGAACCAAAACCCATGGAATCGTCAGATGACCTCATCGACAAGCTGCTGAGCGAAGCTCTTCAAAAGAGCAAATCTGATCGAGAACATGATGCAGCCATTTACGAAAAGGCCAAGCGTCGGTGTCAGGCCGAAAAAGCTCCAGTGATGAGAAGCCATAAAGTTTCTCAACCGGATCAAAGTGCCCTTGCTACCAGCAGGAGCAGAATCAAGGTAAGGAAGCAGTTCATCAAAGCTATGTCAATGGGAATGAAGCTGCCACCTTCCAAAGAAAATAATTCCAGGAGTACGTGCCCCAACGAACCGGATGTCCATCCGAAATACTGCTTGTATCATCGGAGGGTCACACACCCTACCGAAGAGTGCAATGCCTTCAAGAAGTGGTGGCAGAGATACGTTGCCCACCGACAACACTTCAAGCGGGTAAAGCGCAAAGCCCGTTGGGAACAGAGAAGCGCGACAGATGAGCATGAAGGAACAACCGTTAACTGTCATATGGTTGACGCCATCCCAACAGAAAGGAAGTCTCAAGTTCTTACCTTCGGGAGCGATTCAGACGAGGAAATGGCCTTCGGCCCTCTCTCCAATGAATCCACCTCTGGAAAAGAAGAAGAGATGAAAAACCGTGAGAACATTTAGCTGCGTAACCGTACGTTGCCTAAAAATAATCTCGGACTCTCAAACAAAGGTTCGGGCAAAAGACACAAAGGGAAGGAAAAAGTCCCTGAGGAGATTGCTCTCGATGATAGAGTCATTGAAGAGCTCGCAGCCAAGGACCCGCTCAAAAAGAACAAGGTGGATTATAATGTCTTGGCACATCTGAGGAAGATACCCTCATAATTGAGTATTTTGGATGCCCTTTTTCTGTCTAAAGAAGCACGAGATTCCCTGATCAAGGCGTTATAAGAGCCCGACCAGTTTCAAGCCTTCCTTACAGAAGAAAAGATGAAGGATGAGCTAGAAGAAGTCCACACGGCTGACATCACCTTCAGCGATGAAGATCTTTTCCTCGGAACGTGTGAGCACAACCGTCCGCTGTATGTAACTAGGTATTGTCACGATACCAAGATAGGGAAGATCCTGGTCGACAACGAGTCCTCCGTCAACCTTCTCAATGTAAGAGTGTTGAAGGAGATTTGCATGAATGTGCAGCACTTGGCTCGGGATAAAATTACCATCTCCGGTTTTGACTCCCAATCATCACAAATGCTCGGGTCTGTAATACTGAAATTACGCTTCGGGCTGCTCGTCACTGACATCAAGTTCTATGTTATTGACGCCAAGACTTGCAACAACGCTTTTCTCGGCAGACCTTGGTTACATGAGTACAACACCATCCCTTCTACACAACATCAGTGTATGAAGTATTTCAAGGATGGCCTCGAGTACACATTTACAGGGGAGCTGAACCCATTCTCCGTAAATGAAGTCCGCAAATATGAAGACGCCTAGTACTTCTTACCAGACTTCGAAGACATGGAAAGATGTCGCAAACCGGAGAATAAAGCCATCGCCACTATCCCGATATTCGGGAGCGATACCGAAGAAGATGAAGAGATAGTCTACTCGGGACAACCCCAAGGCAATAAGCCAGGACAATCTGCTCCTATTCTGGTCTTTGGCAGTGACTCTGAGGACGAGGCAGATGCAGTGTTCTTCGTCCGCTCGCCAATGCAGACCTTTGCTGGAGCTGACCAGAGTTAACAGATTACCCTGGTCCCGCAGCAGCATTACAAAGAACTTGATGCACTTGATATGTACAGCGTGCAAGAGCTGCAGACCTTCTATGTCCTTCTTAAGCAAAGAGGTGAGAAGGCAATTGTTTCCCCCGATCAGAGAGTAAAGCTCTATTTAAAATTTCAAAATTTGAAATGAGACAGCGCCTCATAAGAGCGCCAGCGCTAGGAGTCAAAGACTCTGAGGCAGCGCTCATGTGCAAAGCACGAGAGCGCTCGCGCCAAGAGCGCCAGCGCTGAGGACTTTGAGGCAGCCCCTCACGTGCAAATCACGAGAGCGCTAGCACCAGGAGCGCCAGTGCTAAGAGTCAAAGACTCTGAGGCAGTGCTTCACGTGCAAATCACGAGAGCGCCAAGCACTAGAACTAAATGTTCTCCACCATTGGATCAAAGATCCAACGAAGATGATTAAAAAATCATCAGATTACCAGCATAAAATTCTGTTGAGAAAATACTCCTCAAATCTTTCCAAACAGGAAAGATTGTGCTCTGTAAATCGGAGCACCGTTGGATCAAAAATCCAATGGTGATTAAGAATCATCAAGATACGGAATAAGTTCTGTATGGGAAAATATTTTCCCAATCTTGTTAAAAACAAGAAGATTGTCTTCTGTAAAACAGAAACCCTAAGATCAAAGATCCAATGGTGGGGAAACATCCCCAAATCAATCAGAGAAAGATTTCCTTAACTAATTCAACAAATCCGCCTCCCCTATATAAAGAACCCAAGACTTCAAGTCTTACAGAGAGGAAGCCCTAATAAACTTCAAAAAGAAAAAGAGAAGAGCAAGCTCTAAGAAGAAGAAATTTTCTTCAAGGTAAATGATAATAAGTGAGATCATAACATGTCCTCAAATTTTGAGAATTTAACTCTCACATCAAAAGAACTTAGTTCTTTTTCTAGATCACAGATCTACAAGACAAAGTCTTCACGAAAACAGAAGAGATCATAGCATCTCTTCATAAAAAGAAGAAGTTAGTTCTTAGATCCACGAGACAAAGTCTCTCTTCACAAAACGAAGAACTTAGAATTTAGATCTGTGAGACAAGGTCTCTTATAAACGAGAATTTAATTCTCAGAGCACAGAACTGACCCAAACTGCCAAAGAAGCGCTTCAGCACTCCAAGTCTGGCGCTTAGCGCCAAGCGCACCATGTGCTCCTCACGTGTGTGCTATTTCATAAGAAGCGCTTCAGTGTTCCAAATCTAGCGCTCGGCGCCTCTCCCACTTGCACTAGGGCCATGTACTGGCATATCAAAGACCGATGATCTCGAGTAGCCTCTCGAACTGAATCTGAGGTAGGGCCTTCGTGAATGGATCAGCAATGTTATCCTCTGTATTTACTCTCTTTACCTCGATCTCCCGGCAATCTACGATCTCCCTGATCAGGTGATACCGCCTTAAGATGTGTCTGGACTTCTGATGGGACCTGGGTTCCTTCGCTAAAGCTATAGCGCCGTTGTTGTTGCAATACAGAGGTATTGGACCAACACCGGTAGGAACCACCTGAAGTTCTGTGAGGAACTTCTTCATCCAGACAGCTTCTTTTGCGGCATCGCAAGCAGCTATATACTCCGCTTCCATCGTTGAGTCAGCAACGGTCTCCTGTTTGGAACTCTTCCAACAGACCGCCCCTCCATTGAGGGTAAAGACATAACCCGACATGGACTTGGAGTCATCCTTGTCACTCTGGAAGCCGGAGTCAGCAAAGGCCTCGATCTGGATGTCTTTTTCGCCATACACCAAGAACATCTCCTTAGTCCTCCTCAGGTACTTGAGAATGTTCTTTACTGCTATCCAGTGATTCTCCCCTGGGTTTGCCTGATACCGGCTTACAACGCTCAATGCGTATGCTACATCTGATCTGGTACATAACATCGCATACATTGTAGAGCCTACCGCAGAAGCGTAGGGTATAATCGACATGCGATCCCTTTCCAAATCAGTCTTGGGAGACATCTTTTTGGAGAGGGTGATTCCGTGACAAGCCGGTAGGTTACCGCGCTTAGAATCTTCCATACTGAATCTTTTCAATATGGTGTCTATGTACCTGGACTGTGAAAGTCCCAATATCCTCTTTGATCTATCACGATAGATCTGGATCCCCAGAATGTAGGTAGCATCACCCAGGTCCTTCATGGAGAATTTCTGTGACAAGAATCCTTTGACTAACTGTAGCATAGGAATATCATTTTCTATTAGGAGAATGTCATCCACGTACAAGACGAGGAATACAACAACTCTCTCTACAATCTTACTGTATATGCATGGTTCATCTGGATTCTTGATAAAGTCGAATTCTTTGACAGTATCATCAAAACAGATGTTCCAACTCCGCGATGTCTGCTTTAGTCCATAAATGGACTTAAGCAACTTGCACACTTTACCGCTGCTCCCACTCTGAATGAATCCCTCTGGCTGATCCATATAGACGCACTCTTCTAAATTTCCATTTAGAAAGGCCGTCTTTACGTCCATCTGCCAGATCTCATAATCGTGGAAGGCAGCAATGGCAAGAAGGACCCGAATGGATTTGAGCATAGCCACTGGAGAAAAGGTTTCATCATAGTCCAAACCAGGTCTTTGACGAAAACCCTTTGCAACAAGTCTAGCCTTATAGGTTTCAACCTGTCCATCTACACCAATCTTCTTTCTGAAGATCCACTTGCATCCTACGGGTTTTACCCCATCTGGAGCAATGTCCAAAGTCCATACTTTGTTAGTGTACATGGACTCCATTTCGGTCCGCATTGCATCCAGCCATTTTACCGAGTCGCCGCTCTGAATGGCTTGCTGGATGCTAGTAGGGTCATCATTATCAATGATACAATCTTCTCGATCCCCGTCAATGAGAAAACCGTAGTATCTCTCGGGCGGATGAGACTGCCTACTACTTCTGCGGATAGGCGCTGGTACGTCCCTTTCTTCTGAAACTTCTGGTTCTACCAAACTTTCAGTAACAGTTTGTGGTTCTGGAATTTCTTCCAGTTCTACTGTGCTCCCACTCTTCTGATTTTCTAAAAATTCAGTTTCTAAGAAGTGGGCATGACGAGAAACAAAAACCTTTTATTCCTCTATGTAATAGAAGCAATATCCCATGGAGTTCTTTGGATATCCCACAAACTTACACTGTACTGAGCGTGCCTCGAGCTTGTCCGGATGCTGCTTTTTTACAAAAGCTGGACATCCCCGAGTCTTCAGGTACTGAAGATGTGGTTTCTTCCCACTCCACATCTGATATGGTGTGGTAGGCACAGTTTTGGTTGGAACCTTGTTCAAAAGATATGCAGCTGATTCTAGTGCATAACCCCAGAAAGATCGCGGTAACTCAGCCTTACTCATCATGGAACGAACCATATCCAATAGGGTTCGATTCCTCCTTTCCGATACACCGTTGTGTTGTGGTGTGTATGGAGGAGTAAGCTGAGAGAGAATTCCATTCTCTTTTAAGTAACCCAGGAACTCGGCACTTAAGTATTCACCACCTCGATCAGATCTCAGTGTCTTGATACTTTTGCCTGTTTGGTTTTCCACTTCATTCTTGTATTCCTGGAATTTCTCAAAGGCCTCGGATTTATGCTTCATCAAGAAGATATGTCCATACCTAGAGAAATCATCCGTAAAAGTAATGAAGTAAGAATAACCACCTTGCGCATGTGTAGACATTGGACCGCACACGTCACTGTGTACGAGTCCCAAGAGCTCGCTCGCTCTTACTCCGTGTCCAGTAAACGGAGTCTTTGTCATCTTTCCCATAAGACAAGATTCACAAGTAGCATAAGATTGATATTCGAACGGATTCAAATATCCTTCTCTATGTAACTTAGTTAATCGTGTTTCATTGATGTGACCTAGTCTACAATACCATAAGAAAGCCTGATTTATTTCTGGAGACTTTCTTTTAAGTGTGTTCTGGACATTGAAAACCTGAGCTTGACTCAATACGTATATACCGTCATCTAATGTACCGGACCCAATCAGAACTTGATTTAGGTGGATGTGAACTACATCGCTTACGAATGTAAAATCATATCCCTCCTTCGAAAGTAAGGACACTGATATGATATTACAAGTCAAACTAGGTACATACAAACAGTTATGTAAAATCAATATCTGCCCACTTGTCAAACCTAGGCGATATTCTCCCACGGATTCAGCGTCCACGCTCATTCCGTTTGCAACTCTGAGAGACAAATCACCTACCTTTATAACTCTACGGTTTCTCAAAGCATGTAATGAATGACAGATATGAAATCCTGCTCCGGTATCTAGTACCCAGGAAGTAGAGTTAATTGACAAACAGTTCTCAATAACAAACACACTTGAGGCCGAAGCCACAACATGCTTCGTATCCTGTCTACTGGCTTCCAAAGCCCTGCAATCCTTCTGCCAATGCTCGTTCCTATAACAATAGGAACATCCCTCCTTACCAAGTCCCGAAACTTTTGCTCTTCCCTTTCCGCCTACTTTACTGACACCGTATATCGGCTTTATAGAGGTCTTCTTCTTTTCACTCTTTGCTTTCGCCCTGGATGTAGAAGAAGAAGGTCCCCCATTAAGCAGAGCTTGTGTCTCCCTGGTTTCTTTCAGTGTGTAAGTAGAGGATAGGGACTGTGAAAATAAGTCAGCGTATGACCTGTTTCCCAACGTGGTCTCCAGGTCCTTGAGCCCATCAATATAGCTAGTCATTGTAAGGACGTCGTCCCCTACAGATGACCCGACAGCCAACCTCGCTTGAATTAATTCGTTCGAGGTTTCATATCTTGCGATATGAGATTGCTCCCCATATAAATCTTTGTTATGGAGAAAGATGGAAACTGAGTCCATCTTCTCGTGCTGCTTCTGGTATACACCATCATCTGAAGCCAACACGAGGCACTTGGCTTTCGCTTTATCCTTTTCCCTTGTCTGACGGATATCCATATCCGCGACGTTGGAAACTGGACCTGGGACGGCGGGATCTTGAGTAGTAATAGGGTGGTCCAGCTTGTCATAGGCAATGGATATCTGGACAGACCTTTGCCAATCAAATAAGTTAGATTCAGTCAACTTGTTATCTAGATGTAACCTAGTCATGGTCACAAGGTCGCTGCAATGAGAGAGAGAGAAGAAAACACTTTAGCATGATGCTCTTGCAAGTTTAGAGTGGTTTTTAATTTATCTAAACTGGATGGCTCCCACTGTTTCTCGAATCCTTCCTCAAACCATAAAAGAAGAATTAGCCAGGACTATTCTCATCGTACAATACTTGCTTAACCGTTCGGCCAGGCCAGTATCGATACTTCGAGGGAGGTTTTCCAACGCTTTCGCGAAGTTCCTTAATTAAATAACCTCTTTTCTCTGGGGGAGTAACCCCGCTGACACCTTTCTAGGCACCTACTTGGTTTATAGCATTGATTGTTAAGTGACGAATCTCCTGCTAAGTAGCATATACTCACAGTAGGACCGGGATCCAAATATCATCGTATGATAATGTTGAAGGAATCCTACCAACATTCATCAAACTCCAAATGGTATGCAACACTAGCAAGTTTCAGTTTCTTTAGAAACTCCCGATGTGGATTTTTGCCCCATGTTCTTATGACCTTGACGAAAGCCAACAAATCATAAGTCACATGTCAAGTTCTGCCCATCATTATCTTGTTAATTTGAACCCACCCGTACATACCTTTGACGAAAGCCAACAAGGTAATACGACTGTCCCAAACCAACTCATCTATCTATGCAACAAATGAATACCCCAGCAGCTACCAAACACTATGCCTTGACGAAAGCCAACAAACATAGCTTGAATACTACTGACCATCCATAAGAAATGACGGAGGGCTACGACTGGTTTTGGCGAAACCGTGAACGTAGTGAACTTGATATAATCGAAGGAACCTAATAGCTTTTAAAAGGAGTGGTTAAAGCTCTGCAATTAAAAAATATCTCCTGTTTAAAAATAACCGAGTGGTTTCTTTTAAATTGTTCCAACAATTTAAACTTTGGTTTATTTTCTTTGCATTAATAATAATGCGTCCCATCATTAACCTATCATTGCAGAAAACAACGAAAATACAACGTCCTCTTATGCCATCCGCATTCGCCTCTGGGTCCCGTCATCACCCGTTAGGTTACTTAACTAACGACAGAGCGGGGACTGGGCTAGCGCGGGTGTAAAACATAAGTGACGTCTAAATAGCTATCATATATAGATATTGTACATTCGTCAGACGCAATAATAGGCATTCCAGATCTCAGATGAACATTATTGGATATACAAGCAATCCGCGTTTGTTTTGAGCCTGCAACAAAAGACGGATTACACAGTTGTGATGAATAGCCATTACCCCACCCTAGACCCCTACGGGTACGGCAAACTACCCGCCAAGTACCCGAAGTGAAACGGTCTCCCTCAACAAAGTGAGTAGGCCACTAAACACTTCAAAGTACCCGGTAGTTTGTGCACCCCACCTTGGGTCTGTCCTAGGAGCAAAAACAGTAAAATGAAATAATACAACGGTGGCTACAACCGCAACCTGGATGTGCCCCGCAAAATAATATTACAACAAATTACATTTACATTGAATGAATTAAAATAATAACCCATCACAAAACCCCGGCTAATCATCACAACAGTCCAATACAGTTCATAACCACAAACAGTAAAACCCATTACAGAAATGTGCAACCCCCTGCCAACCGACATACTAGCAGTTAGGGGAGGTTTACGAACACATTATACAATCACAGATATAATCAAATTAGCAAACATCGTAAAATTTTGATCGAGCAAACACATCAGATTCTACTCCCAAAACTTCTCTGTGCACCTGAGACTTGAGCAGAAAATAAAATATCCCAGAAATATTATTATTAACACCTAAGAGTTACTGAAGAAATTTGGGCTGACTTGGCCCCAACTCGGCCGCGGATCCGCGGCGGATCGCATGGATCCACCGCGGTTCCGCGGTGAGTTTGCCGAGTCACGAGTCCAAATTTCTGCAGTAGCTCTATAATTTCCAGATTGTTATTTTAGAGGTCCCTGAAAAATTTTTAGGCCTCGTTTTAAAATCGACAGAAACTGTGTTAAATCGATGATTTTTCCGGTTCTTTTTGCGTTCGAAATTGTTACTACTTTGCTAATAAGTTAATTGTTGTTTAGCGAGGCTCTGATACCACTATAAGTCGATGTACTACACCCCACGACTTGCGGGGAGGCGGAAATTTAAAAAATGATCTTGTTCTATGCAATAACATCGACTAACTGCAAGAATCAGTGCTAAACGATAACTAACAAAAAACATAGGAGTTCTAAACTACTATGTGAAGTGATTATACCTAATGAACCATGTCCTTCGTCTTTTCGTTTGGTATCTCCTCCTCGGCCTTCTCCAAGTAGTAGACGATCCACCCGAGAGCTATACTTCAAGCTTCACCTCAAACTAGAGGTAACTAGGTTTCTTAAAGTGCTAATCTAAGTAACCTAGGTAATATAGAGTTGGGTTATGGATTAAGTAGTCTAATCTAATCCTTGATTTCAACACATGAGAGGGGAGGATTAGGGTTTGAAGAGAGAGAGCTTGAGGAGAGAGAAGGTGAGCATGAGAATGAGAATGAGAATGAGATAATGATCTATCATGATATATATGAAGCATTATCATTTATCCAATAAATAGAAAATATGATTTAACAACCATGCTTCATAAATACAAATGGGTGATTCATCTCCATGAGTCATTAAGCATTTATGATGCATTAATGACATGGATGAATCACACAAATGAGTCATTAATCTCATTTAATGCATATGCCACCTAAACCCCCAAGTCACCATCTTCTAGAAGCTTCTCGTGAAATTACGAGAACGCCCCTCCTATCCGTGAAAACACGGAAAAACTTTAGACTGTATAAATCCAATATCCCGATACTAGAATCTGGCTTAAACCAAAGCCGACTAGTAAAAACTGTCCGAAAATCGTACGTGCGTAAACACACGTATGCGTCCGAACCCTTGTCGTAAAACCATACGACCTCTATATCGTTTCGCCTGGAGCAGGGAAACTCTCTGTGTGGGACTCTAATGACTCGACTACTACGCTGGCAATGGGTTTAACCACAGACCGCAAGCGGCACTAGCTGTATGTAACGGTCCCCAGGTAGATGTCGATAAGAAGGCCGATGAGGAAACCCATCCGAACTCCTACTGAGCCTGATGTGACAATCTCCGTACAGTCCGGTCTATTCGTCTAGGACTATCGCATATCGGGCATAGGGGGCGGCAAGCGTCAGTCCCCTAATAGCGGTATAAGTCGTGTCGGAGCGTAGCCCATTACACCCTGAGAAACTACTGGAACCTACCAGTAAATCTCGCTTGCCCTGGCCAGGGACTTTGCGTAATGGCTCTCTGACACAGCGCGATATCAACTCCCAATACCGGGAGAGACGAATCCTGTCTAACCGCCACTGCCTCCAAGTGCTCGGGACTGCACCCAACTGCTACCTGTTTGCACGACTCCTTTGAGCCGTGGTAGGGTAGCAATCTAAGAACAGTGGGACACACTCGAGGCGAAGTAGCAGTGTCAAGTCTGCGGACTATGTTGTACTCATGTCACCTGTAAACTGTTAACTGACGACTGGTATAAAACCCAACCAACAGTTCCCTACGAGTCCTGTCCGGTGTACCCATAACCCAACGAGCACCTGTATACTATCTCCAGTACGACGTACTGACGGCTGTAGGACAGACCATCTCCCCAACTGGGATGAGAAGCGTACACACTAGTCTACTCCGGAGTATCGATGCCCTGTCTCGATAATCTAACAGCGCCAAGCGCACCACGTGCTCCTCACGTGTGCGCTATTTCAAAAGAAGCGCTTTAGCGCTCCAAGTCTGACGATCAGCGCCAAG
This sequence comes from Agapanthus africanus, assembly GCA_030015575.1. Taxonomy (NCBI): domain Eukaryota; kingdom Viridiplantae; phylum Streptophyta; class Magnoliopsida; order Asparagales; family Amaryllidaceae; genus Agapanthus; species Agapanthus africanus. The sequence continues at coordinate 149,005,985 of CM057338.1, read as the reverse complement.
CGCATCACGTGCTACTCACGCGTGCGCTATTTCAAAAGAAGCGTTTCAGCGCCCCAAGTTTGGCGCTCGGCGCCAAGCACACCACGTGCTCCTCACGTGTGCGCTATTTCACAAGAAGCGCCTTAGCGCTTCAGGTCTGGCGCTCAGCGTCAAGCTCACCACGTGCTCCTCACGTATGCGCTGAGGGAATACAAAGTGTTCTTTAAATAAAGCCCAGCGCCATAAAAAGTGTTCAACACTCAGTAAAAGACAAAAAAGGGGTGTCAGAACCCAAATTAATGCTCAGCATTATTGAACCAAAAGGGACTGAGCCCAGATAAATGTTCAACATTTTATTCAAATCTGAGTGGACTGAGCCCAAGTTGGCCATAAGTCCTCAATTCAGAATAACTGAGCCCATGTGCTCACAATCTCTTTAATTGGTCTTAGTCCCAAACCTTGACTACAGATCTCTCAACCAACATTGGTTCAAGAGTACATCTCTTCACACCTTTGATATGTGCCGTTGTAATTCTTCAACGTCTTCAGAGAGGTGGCGGGTCACGACAACCAGAAACTTTACAGACTATGATGTCTTTAAACCCCACAGACTATGATGTCTTTCAACTCCACGGACTATGATGTCCTTAAACCTATTGGACCGCAATGTCCCTAAACTAAAACGATAGAGTCCAAATACTCTTTCGTTGGATCTAAATGGTCCCAAGATCCTGTTGAGTAGATCTTAGTCTAAAATTAGACTAACGTATCCTCAACAAACATTTAAGTTGATCTTAATCTCAATGAGATTAACGATCCTTAAACCCAAATCAAACCCAAATCTAAGAAAATACGGATTTGGACTAATCCACGCCCTACGGGCGACAACATAAATCAGTCTCCATATACAATCCACGGGCAACCAAAAATAAAACAAACACACACGACATGAAGTGACCATCTAGAGAAGGAGAAAGTGGTTACCGCTACGCGGTAGCGTAATTAACTGCAGGGGCTTGCGCCTGCAGGGAAGAGCGTCCCCACAATCAAAAACCCCTCGTAGACGAGGGGGAATCTGACGAAATCTGCTACAACGGCCGCATCTATCTAAATCTCCGATATATGGTGCCATAAATCAATTTGGCATCATCGGAGAGGTAGACAGATAAAACCCAAATAGCATCTGCCTCCAAAATTCAGGCCGGACGTCCCAACGTCCCGGCCGCATCTTTCGGCGGAGAACAGATTCTGGCACGCCCGGTGGGACCTTTTCCTCTTTCCACTCTACACTTCGTGTGTCGTGTTTCGTGAACAAATCGCGGTCTGCTATGGTTGCCTGTGGATTCGAGGACTAAGATTTGGTGTCTTACTCTGTGCAGAAGAGAAAATGGCTTCCAACTGCACTAGCTGCAACAACAACTCCCACTCCGTCCTCGCCGGAGGAGTGACTTATGGTCCCCAAGCGGCCTCCATCTTCGCCATGCCAGTGGAACAGGTGACTCAGGCCACTACTGGACTGTTCTTCGGGACCATGCTCCCACCAATGAGCTTCAACGCCCCAGTGCCATCGCAAGAAGCTCCAAAGAAGTCGGTCTTTGACCGGCTTGCAACTACCGAGGCCCTTCTCAACGGGTCGCCCAAATCCAACGCCTCGGTATTTAATAGACTGGGCCAAAGCTCCAATGGGCCCGTGAAGAGGCTCGCATTACCTGAAGGGGCTATCCCGAAATGGATAGCCATCCCTGTTCCAGTAAATAAAGTCATCAGAGAGACTTCTCCTACTAAGGGGCCGGTCTTCACAAGACTGGCCGTTCCAACTCCCGCTCCAAGCGAAGTCACCAAGGCTGCTACCCCTGCTCGAAAGTCTACCTTTGCAAGATTGATCATTCCCTCTCAGCGGACGTCAGTCTTCGATAGACTGACACCGACAACAACTTCTCACCAGAACAGGGGGCATGATGAAGCCACCCCCGTAACGGAGGTGATCCCATCTGCAAGACGCGCTCGACGTCGCCACTGGCGCTGAGTGAGGAAAGTTGGGGGCAGTTCCCCTTCTGGATTAATTCCACTAGCTCCGATGGTAGAAATTGACGTTGTTGTTCCAACTGGGAACAACTTTGAACCACTCAGGAGGGTGCACAAGAACTCTCCGACCACCGTGCTTAAAAGAACTCCTCCGTCTGCGGAGAATGTTATTGAAGCAAAGCCATAACATCCCCCTCAGCGGCTGTCCTCCAAAATCCATAGGGTCTGGCGAAGAGTCCAAGACTCTGTGATCGACCAAGACTACTCCCACCGACAGAAGAGAATGAAGATCCGGCAAGAAGAGAATCTCACCACCGTCGTACCACGGAAAACATCGGCTACAACATCCCCCGCAACTTCCACCGCCCATAAAAGGAGAAGGCCGGATAAGATCCCTGTATCTGCGACAAATCTCAAGGGTGTTGAATCCAAACGCCCCAAGTTTGGGGGCATGGTGGTGCACACCATTTACATGGCTTCCGGAAAGGAGGATAGCCGTATCTCCACAGGCCATCGACCACTCACCCGATCAATAACAAAGGCTCAGGAGCAACAACAACAAAAGCTCCAGGAGATGCTGACAACCATGGCCGCACTTACTGAGCCAAAAGAAAGCCCAGAGACATCGTCAGAGCAACGCCAAGAACAAGAAACTGATGCCGAATTGCTCCGAAGAATGCTCGAGAGAAAATACAAAGAGGCCGTGGAACAAGCGGCCAACATAAAACAAATAGCGCTATTGTTCCAAGATATGGTTGGCATGATGATGCAACCAGACCACCCAGCCGAAGATCCTCCGGTAATAATTGAAGACGATAGAGGGGAGACATCAAACCTTCTTCCTACCCTGTCAGCAGCCAAGGAAGAGACCATCTCCAATGCCGTCCTTGACGACTAGCTCAACAGATACGAGCTCATCAGGCAAATGAAGCAGCTGGCCAAGTCGTCAGAACTGGGCGACCATACCCAAGCTGGTACGATCAGATTAAGTACCCTCCAGGATACACGATTCCTAAGTTCCACGCATACAAGGCGACATGCAATCCCCATCAACATGTCGCTCAGTTCAGGGCTCTGTGCGGTAATACAGAGGGTGACGACAAACTACTGCTTTGCCAGTTTGTTGGCAGCTTGTCGGATACAGCATTCGAATAGTACTCCGAGCTCCCGAATGACTCCGTCAAGACTTTTGCAGAAATGGAGCTACTATTTACACAAAGGTTCACAAGCGCCAGCGAACGTACCCCAATCACGGCATTGATCAATGCCAGAGTGAAGCCAGGAGAGACATGGGTTCAGTATGCAATTCGGTGCGGAACCTATGGTCAAAGTGCGAATAGTGCATAGAGGAAGCTCCTGCTATGGGCATGTTCGTAGGAACCCTCGATCCTCAGGCGACCATATCCCAGTTCATAATGTTTTTCAAGCCGACTACCTTCCAGGCCTTGATTGACAAGCTGGCCCAAATGGACCAGATGGGCCATAGACCATCTTTCTTAAAAATGGAGCCTCAAAACAAAAAGGGGAAAGGGAAAGCGACCTTCGTCGCCAATGCTCGGCAGTAACCCGGTGGTCCAAAACCAGCTGATCGCCAAAACGATAAACAACGGTTCTTCAACAAGAAGCTAAAACGCCCTTATTCATTTCCCCGGGATAAAACGAGAAGACTGTTCGAGCTGGCAATGCGTAACAGGCTCATCACCCTGCCAGACCCGAAACACCCATTGCAGTCCGGTGACGTCAACAGTCCCAACTATTGCCCCTACCATCGAATAATAGGCCATCCAATCGAAGATTGCTTTGTCTTCAAAAACTGGATTGAGGACCACTATCAACAAGGCAAATTCGCGTTGTCTGAAAACTGGAGGGTAAACCCGCCACAACCACACGCTCCGAAAAAGATGGACACACCGGGGGCATCATGCTCATTTATAGAGGAAGCTCCATGGGAAGTTGTTCTTTCGACAAAAACTAAAAGAATGCTGAAAGATTTTCAAGCATGTCCGGCGATTAGGTGGAAGAGCCCGTTGGAGCCCGAGATTATTGAGGGGATGCTGAAGCCGCGCCCAACGCTGAAAGTTAGTGAAGGTGGACAAAACATTCAGGCCAAGCCTCCAAAGTCTTTAAAGAAAAAGAAGAAGGCCAAAAAGCCTGTCCAACCCAATGATAGCCGTACAAGTCTACAGAAATACATCAATGCACTGGAAGAATATAACCAGAAGGCATGGACCCCAATCACATTGGACGAATTCTTTAAGCATGTTCTTGAAAATGAAGACGATGACGCTAATGAAGGAGACAATTCTTCAGAAAAGCCTGAGGATTATGTGGAAAGCTGCCACATGATCTATCACTCGTCAATAGACGGTAAAGAGGATCCTGATACAGAGAAACTGGGGGCAGATCCAGAACTGGAACCAAAATCCCTGGAGCCATCAGACGAATTGATTGACAGGCTACTGAGCGAAGCTCTTCAGAAAAGCAAAGCTGACAGAGAGCAGAAAACAGCCATATACGAGAGGGCCAAGCGCCGGCGTCAAGTTGAAGAAGCTCCGTTATTGAGAAATCGTAGGGTGCCCCAACCAGATCGAAGCATGCCTACAGCAGACAAAAGCAGGCTTAAGATAAGGAAGCAATTTGCCAAAGCCCTGTCAATGGGAATGAAGCTGCCGCCTTTTAAAGGAAATACTCCTGCAGCATACACCTTGACGAAGCGGATGCACATCCAAATTACTGCTTATACCATCGGAGGATCACGCACTCTATCAAAGAGTACAAGCTTTTAAAAACTGGTGGCAGGGATATGTTACCCACCGACAACACGTCAGGCGATTGAAGCGCAAGGTTCGTTGGGAACAGAGAAGCACGACAGATGAGCGTAAAGGAACTGCCGGCAACTGTCACATGGTTGATTCCGGGGGATCGCAAGTTCTCACCTTTGGGAGCGATTCTGATGAAGAAATAGCCCTCGGCCCTCTCTTCAAAGAATCCACCTCAGGAAAAGAGGAAGAAGTGAAGAACTATGAGAATATTCAGCTACGCAACCGTATGTTGCCCGAAAAGAATCTCGGACTTGCAAACAGGGGATCGAATAGAAAAGATAAGGGGAAGGAAAAAGTCCCTGAGGATATCGCCCTCGATGATCGAGTCGTCGAAGAGCTGGTAGCCAAGAACCCGCTCAAGAAAAGCAAAATGGATTACAACGTCCTAGCACACTTGAGGAAGATACCCTCACAGCTGAGCGTCTTGGATGCCCTTCTATTGTCTAAAGAGGTGCGAGATTCCCTGATCAAGGCACTACAAGAGCCTGAACAGTTTTAAGCTTTCCTCGCCAAAGAAAAGATGAAGGACGTGCTCGAAGAAGTTCACATGGCTGATGTCACTTTCGGCGATGAAGATCTCCTCCTCGGAACATGCGAGCACAACCTTCCCTTGTATGTCACTGGATACTACCATAACATCAAGATAGGGAAGATCCTAGTTGACAACAGGTCCTCTGTCAATCTCCTAAATGTGAGGGTGCTAAAAGAAATCTGCATGAGCGTCCAGCACCTCGCTTAGGATAAAATCACTATCTCCGGGTTCGACTCCCAGTCATCACGGACGCTCGGGTCTATGATACTGACATTACGCTTCGGGTTGCTCGTCACTGACATCAAGTTCCACGTCATTAACGCCAAGACTTGCTTACAACGCCTTGCTCGGTAGGCCTTGGTTTCACGAGTACAACATCATCCCTTCTACGCAACATCAATGTATGAAGTATTTCAAGGATGGTCTTGAGTACACTATAACGGGGGAGCTAAACCCACTTTCCGTGAATGAAGTATGCAAATACGAGGATGCAAAGTATTTCCTGCCAGACTTTGAAGACATGGAAAGATGCCATAAACCGGAGAATAAGCAAAAAGCTATCACCACTATTCCGGTCTTCGGGAGCGATACCGAGGCGGAGGAAGAGATAGTCTATTTAGGACCGCCCCAATGCAACAAACCGGGACCATCTACCCCTATTCTGTTCTTTGGCAGTGACTCTGAAGACGAGATCAACGCAGTATTCTTGTTCCGTCCATCAGCACAGGCCTTCGCTGGAGATGATCAGAATTTGCAAATCGCTATGGTTCTACGGCAGCACTACAAAGAGCTCGGCGCACTTGACACCTATAGTGTGCAAGAACTGCAGACGTTTTACATCCCTCCCAGGCGGAAAGATGAAAAGGCGATCCTCTTTTATCGATTCGTGGAAACCAAAGTGGAGAAAGAAATCTGGCATGGTGCCGATTCTACGCTTGACAGGCTCCAGCCCATCCGTCTGCCCAGATATTACACAGAAGGATTAAAAAGGCTGTTGAGGCACCAAGGCGTACCCTTCAAACAGACTGCTCGACAAGCTCAGTTCTACAACAAGATCTAGAACGTCCCCGGAACTCAGCAAAAATTGCCCAACGGGAGAATGGAAACGATCGGGCTTGGATATGTTCAATCCAAGAAACGGGAGCGATTCCATGGCTGCTACGTTATACATGACTTCGATAAAGAAGGAGATGCTCTGTTAGAAGACACTGCAATTGAACTAAAACGAGATCCTGCCATAAAAATGCCAAGTCCGTCGTTTGAAGAACAGATGGACAAGCTAATAAGGGAAGCGGGTCAAAAGGCCCGGGATGACCACAACCGTGAAATGGCCATTTACGAGAAAGCCAGGACGCAGCGCCTCCTTCAGCAGGCTATGGAGAATGACGATGCCCTTCGTCTCCAGCCCGTCATACAGAAGACCCGATGCGGAGGCAAAAACAAACTAAAGAACGGAAAAAACGTTTGACAGCGGCAAAGCTGGTCCAAGAAGCCACTCGATCGAGAATTGAGCATCCGGGATTCGTCTCTTATAAAGAAGATGGGTCGAGCATATTATTTTTCCCAAGACAAAACAAGGAAGATATTCGATCTTGTCATGAAACATCAAATGATTACGCTCCCGGAGTCCAAACACCCCGAACAAGCAGACGAGGTCTCTCATCCGGATTATTGCTCCTATCACCGAGCGATAGGACATCTTCACGAAGACTGCTTCACATTCAAAAACCGGGTAGAAGAGCAGTATCAATAAGGCAGGTTCGCTCTATCCAGCAGTTGGAGGGTACCCCCACCATTGAAGCATGTTCCAAAAGCAACGTACATAGCGAGAGTAGAACCAGATCAACATCGGTCTTGGAAACGATCTCGTACCTGTCATGCGATAACGCTGTCAGAAGAAGGAATACACGAGGATATGGATGACCTCTCCCGGTGCTTCGAAAATGAGGATGAAGATGAGTTGATCTCAGAACTTCCACCGGCGCCAAAAGAGCTGGAAGATGGAATATATACTATTGCGGACAACCTAAGAAAAATCGACTTGGGGACGGCAAACGACCCGAGGCCTACGTTCGTCAGCGAGCTGCTGACTGAAGAACAGGTAGCTACGCTAAGAGACGTGCTCATGCAGTATAAAGACTGCTTCGCATGGAACTACTCCGAGATGCCGGGGTTAGATCCGGAAATAGCTGTGCATAAATTGGCAATATCCCCGGACGTCAAGCCAGTCAAACAAGTACTGAGGAGAATGCGGCTCGAACTTGAAATGAGTATCAACGCCGAAGTCAAGAAGCTAATCGACTCCGGCTTTATCCAAGAAGTTCAGTATCCTGACTGGATCGCCAACATTGTCCCGGTGATGAAGAAAAATGGGACGGTGCGCATCTGCGTAGACTTTCAGGACCTCAACGAGGCTTGCCCGAAGGAAGATTTTCCCGTACCGGTTATCGAGCTGATGATAGACAATACGTCCACTCACGAAGTCTTCTCCTTCATGGACGGATCATCAGGGTACAATCAAATAAAGATGCACCCCAAAGACCAGAAGCATACCGCTTTCCGGACTCCCCTGGGAATATTCTGCTACAAAGTGATGCCTTTCGGCTTGAAGAATGCCGGCGCCACCTATCAGAGGGCCATGACAAAGATTTTCGATAACCTCATACAGGAAATCGTCGAATGCTATATCGATGACCTCGTGGTGAAAAGCAAGTCGTATTGGGAGCATCTGAAGATCGTGTTTCAGCGCCTTCGAAAATACAACCTGAAGATGAACCCTCTGAAATGCGCGTTCGGAATTTCCTCGGGGAAATTCCTAGGATTCATCGTACGACACCAGGGCATCGAGATAGACCAGTCGAAGATCAAGGCGATCATGGAATGCCTCCGCCAAGAACTCTCAAGCAACTGCGGTCTCTCCAAGGAAAGCTCGCATATATCCGACGATTCATAACCAATCTCTCCGGCAAGTGTCGCCCCTACAACCATTTAATGAAGAAGGGGATCCGGTTCGTTTAGGATCGAAAATGCCAAAGTGCACTGGACGAAATCAAGCAATACCTGCAGAATCCGCCAGTATTGACCGCCTCAGTCAAAGGGAAGCCCCTCATCCTGTACACAAAAGCCCTTGAAGGTTCTTTAGGCGTGTTATGGGCACAGAAGAACGACCAAGGGAAAGAGAGAGCCCTCTACTATTTGAGTCTAGTTCTACTTAGGGAAGAAAACAACTACTCCTCTATCGAAAAACGCTGCTTGGCGTTAATCTCCGCAATAACGAAGCTCAGACACTATGCATTGGCGCATGAGGTTCATCTTATATCAAAGGTGGATCCTCTCAAGTATTTGATGTCAAGAGCCATACTAACGGGACGGCTCGCTAAATGGGCCCTACTCTTAATGGAATTCTCGATAACATACCGACCTCTCAAGGCAGTGAAAGGCTAGGCCATCGCCGACTTCTTCGATGAGCATCCGATACCTGCCGATTCACCCCTAAATTGTGAATTGCCGGACGAGCACGCATTTGACACGATCGACAGGGAGAGAGGAAGGAGTGATACCCGATGGGAACTCTACTTCGATGGGGCATCTTCCATGAAGAAGAGAAAGCACAACACCCCTATAATCAAATCTGGGATAGGCCTTATCTTCGTGACACCGCAAGGAGGGATAATGCGCTTTGCCTTTTTCCTTAACAGAGCCGAGGATAAATAATGAAGCGGAATATGAAGCCTTGATAGCAGGTCTTGAGATCGTTGTTGACATGGAAATCGAAAACCTCCTCATATACGGAGACTCCCAGCTGGTCGTTAGTCAAGTAAACGGCGACTATCAAACGTGTAAACTAGAGTTGGTAAAGTACGGCGAGAGAGTGCAACAATTGCGAACTCAAATCCTTTCCTACGTCCTAGAAAGCATACCGCGTACGGAAAATAGCAAGGCGGATGCATTAGCCAAACTCGCCAAAGAATTGGCTGACGAAAACTTAGATGACGTGAGGATCGTTGTACAAAGCCGTCGGTTTCTTGCACCGGCAGAAATATCTCCGGAGATGTCCGAAGAAAAGGGAGCGACCAAGCAAACGGCTCTACAAATAAAAGACCAGGAAAAGGCTAAGGATTGGAGAGAAGTCTTTATAGACTACTTCAAATCCCGTCGAATACCTGAAGATGCGTCCTCAAGACATCTGCTCATTAAACGAGCTCTGTCTTTCGCCTTCGTCAATGACACGCTGTATAAGAGATCGTTCGACTCTCTATGGCTGAGATGCCTGGGACCGAAAGAAACAAGGAGAGTCGTCCAAGAAACTCACGACAGACTCCATGGTTCTCATCAAGCCGGGCCAAAGATGAAGCTGAAGATCAAAATGATGGGCTACTATTGGCCCACGATGATTCAGGATTGTCTCGAATACGCGAAACAATGCCACTCATGCCCAATTCACGGGGACTTCATCCACCAGCATCCAAACCCTCTACACCCAACAGTGGCTAGTTGGCCGTTCGAAATGTGGGGAACCGACATAATTGGGCCTATAGAACCAGTATCGTCTAAAGGACATCGGTTCATATTGGCGATAACTGATTACTTTTCTAAGTGGGCAGAAGCAGTACCGTCAAGAGAAGTGAATACGGAGAATATTCTCCATTTCTTCAAGACACACGTCATCTATCGGTTCGGCACTCCGCGACGGATTATCTCTGATAACGGGCCGGCCTACAGAAGTCACAAAATCAGCCGCTTCGCACAACAACATAATATAGACTGGAGATACTCGTCGGTCTATAATCCCCGAGCTAACGGTCTAACTGAGGCTTTCAACAAAACCTTGACAAAGATCATGAAGAAGACAGTGTCCAAAAATAAGAAGGACTGGCACGAGAGATTGCATGAAGCTCTCTGGGCATATCGAACCACGTTCAAAATGGCCACAAACACAACGCCATATGCATTGGTATTCTTCGCTGAAGCAGTACTCCCCTTAGAGATAGAGTTACCCACCCTACGCGTGGCGGTTCATTACGAGCTAACAGACGAAGAGAATGATCATCTTCGGCTCGAGGAGCTCGACGCCCTCGATGAAACTCGGCTCATGGCGCAGCAAAACTTGGAGGCTTACAAAGCGAAGATGACGCGCTCATACGAGAGATTGACTAGGCCGAGAATATTTCGCCAAGACGAACTTGTGCTAGTGGTCAAGAGACCTATGATCCCAAATCGTGCCAAACGTGGGAAGTTCGAACCGAATTATGAGGGCCCTTACATTATAGACAAGGTCTACTAAGGTGGGGCTTACTTGCTCATGAATATGCATGGCGAAAGACCTTTCAGGCCAATAAACGGTCAATTCTTGAAAAAATACTATGCCTGACCGAAACGTCTTTAAACTACTACAAACCCCAGGCATCCCCAGGATGACGTGGTAAAAAAAATGGTACGTCCACAAGCGAAATAGGCACGGATGAAAACCCGAAAGGGCTCCATTTGTAAAAAGAGCAAGGCTACCAGCGATGTTTGTGAAAACCTGAAAGGGCGCAGACTCGTTAAAAAAAATGGTACGTCCATAAGCAAAATGGGCACGGATGAAAACCCGAAAGGGCTCCGTGTGTAAAAACGGCAAGGCTACCGGCGATGTTTTTGAAAACTCGAAAGGGCGTAGACTCGTTAAAAAAAAGGGCGGTACGTCCACAAACAAAATGGGCAAGGATGAAAACCCGAAAGGACTCCGTGAGTAAAAAGCAGGGCAACCGGCGAGTTTGTGAAAACCCGAGAAGGCGCAGGCTCGTAAAAAAAAATCTGTGCACACTTGCGAGGTCCTCTCGATCTTGTAAGGAGAAAACACCTGTCTTAAGACTCACAAGGGAGCAACACACTTAGGGATCCCCACGATTCCTAAGGAGAAATTACACTTACGAGATCCTCACGACTCGTTAGGAGAAACCTCTTATGAGACCCTCACGGCTCATAAGATTCAAAAGCCTTAAGTTGCAGGGATCTGAACCCGTTCTTAAGCCATCACATTTCCCAGTTTGCCCTACAAGCGGTTCCATACTGACCCTTGTATACAATCCACGGGCACGAATAATCATTTTCTTTCCGAGTCCCACTGACGACGAGGAATGCCCTCATTTGATGAACATACACTTGTAAGTCCTCTCGACTTATAAGGAGAAAACACTCTTGTAAGATCCTTACGACTTATAAAAGAACACACACTTGAGAATTCTCGCGATTCTTAAGGAGAAAACGCACTTACGAGATCCTCACGACTCGTAGGGAGAAACACCTTTATGAGACCCTTACGGCTCATGAAGTTAAAAGCCTTAGTCGATAGGATCCTAACCCTGTTTGCTAAGCCAGCGTTGTTCGAATCGACAGAGGCAAATGATGATTCGCTCCTGGCAATATTCCAGTCATAGCGATGCTGATGCCTAAATCGGTATTAAATTCCAAGTCCTTTCACGACAAAATGATGATTCGCTCCTGGCAATATTCCAGACGCAGCGATGCTGATGCTAAGATTGGTATCAAATCTTGAGTTCCATACTCGAAAAAAAATGCATAAGAAATAACCGAAATGATAGGGCAACTTGCAACGAAATCAGCAAGTAAAATATATGCATACAAAAATAGCCGAAATGATTGGGCAACTCGCAATACAAAGCAGCGAGTAAAAACAAAAATAGCCGAAATGATTAGGCACCGCGAAAAATAGCCGAAATGATTGGGCAATCGCAACTTTCGCGATATAAAAAGCTGAAATGATAGAGTACCGCGGAAAGAAATAAAAAAAAAGAATGAAAGAATGAAACTTTGCCCTGCAGGTGAGATCACATCGACCCTTGTATATAATCCATGGGTGCAAACAAAAAGGAACCACATTTCCCCACCAGACTCTGTCAAAGGGAGGTCAGGTCTCAGCGGCAATATCTGCATCCCAGAAGACCAGCAACGGCGTTCCTCCTCATGCCAGCAGGACACGGACGCGATACTACCAATCGGAGCCACGGCAAAGTCCCCAGTTCCAAGACTCTGCGGTTCACAGACAACCTAGAGTCAACCCTACACCATAGAAAACGGAGAAAGTCGATCCCCGACACCGTAGAAAACGGAGAAAGTCGATCCCCGACACCGTAGAAAACGGAGAAAGTCAACCCCGACACCGTAGAAAACGGAGAAAGTCGACCCCCGACACCGTAGAAAACGGAGAAAGTCGACCCCGACACCATAGAAAACGGAGAAAGTCGACCCCGACACCATAGGAAACGGAGAAAGTCGATCCCCGACACCGTAGAAAACGGAGAAAGTCGAACCCGACACCGTAGAAAACGGAGAAAGTTGATCCCGACACCGTAGAAAACGGAGAAAGTCGATCCCGACACCGTAGAAAACGGAGAAAGTCGATCCCCGACAACGTAGAAAACGGAGAAAGTTGATCCCGACAACGGAGAAAACGGAGAAAGTCGACCCCGACACCGTAGAAAACGGAGAAAGTCGACCCCGACACCGTAGAAAACGGAGAAAGTCGACCCCCGACACCGTAGAAAACGGAGAAAGTCAACCTCCGACACCGTAGAAAACGGAGAAAGTCGATCCCTGATACCGTAGAAAACGGTACGGAGAAAGTCGATCCCGACACCGTAGAAAATGGAGAAAGTCTTTATGAGATCCTTACAGCTCATAAAATTGGAAAGTCTTAGGCAACAGATCCTAACCCTGTTTTCTAAGCCATTGCTATCCTATAAAGAGTTCAAGATGGACAGCTATCTACTATCTACAGGCCACATTTGCTAAAATTACATGCCAACAACACAGCAGAGGAAAGAAAGCGATAGTCGGAGATAAAAAAAAATGTGTCCTTTATTCATGAATTCAATTGAATACGAGATACATCATATAAAATAAAAAAATGAAATGAATACATGTTATTCATAAATTACAATCGATACAAAGACGACTATTGAGAAGGAGGCAATTTTAGCAAATCAGCAAGCCGCTCGCGCACTCCTCTCAGCTCCTTTTCATGAGCAGCCGCCGCGGCCAGCTCCGCTTCGACTCAGGCCCGTTGCTGCAAATAGGATGAAACCTTCTCATCGATTTCCCGCTGAGCTGCCTCACGACTCTGCGCATCCCGCTCAATAAGATCGAGCTTCTGCCTCAGTGTTAGCCTGTCAGAAATACATCGTAGGAAGCCCTCAAAGATAGCTTTCAGCTGTGCAGCATTCACGTCAACCTGGGCACGCAGCCGGGAGGATTCGCCTGAAGCCTCCTCACGTTCCTTCCGCCTTAAGGTCGCCTCTTGTTCGAAATGGCGGAGGAAGGGAACGCTCTGCTCAACCCACGCAGCCCGCTGGGAGTTCAGAGCTAGAACCTCGGGTGTAGGACGCTTGAGCTCAATCTCATGCAAGCAGGCTTCAAGCTGTCTACAATAATTAACCCAAGACTCGACGACGCTCTCGCTGTGGAAGTGCACAAGCGTCGCCAGCATGGGATTAATCTCAGCAGCAAAATCTGCAGTGAATGCAGGGGCCTCCGCGTCAAGTTCCTCGATGGATTCATTCAGCATACGCAGGCTGGTCGCCGCGCCCTTGGAAGATGGACGTCTAGAAAAAGGCCCTGCCGGCATCAGGATGCGAGACTCAAAGGAAGCTGGAGCTCGTGCAATTGCTGCAAGACAAGTTATGGTCAAAGGTAGGCTCAAGAAATAAAGAAAATGCACGAGCAATGAAGTCTACTATACCGGCTGCGACAGGTGGCATAGTTAGTAGTACCGGTGGCGTGCCTATTCTCTCGTCCCCTCCTTCAATTTGTAACGCTGAAATCAATTCAAAGAAGAATTAAAAACGACATGGTCACCCGTAAAAGGAAGGAAAGGATGTCGGTTAAAAACTATACTCACCGACACCAGCAGGCAGACTGACTTCCGTCTGGAAGGAGAAATGCGCGTTCAGCACCTGATACAGATGATCAAAGAGAACTCCTGCAAGGTTGCAACGATACATGGTCAGTACACGGAAAATGGTACCCACAATTTAAACTAATCGCAAACCCATACCTTCCAGCATTTGAGAGGACATAAGAGAAGGCGAAGGGATGGCGACCGTCAGAGCAGCAACTGGTGACGCTTCTTCGGGTGGCACAACCTCAGCGCTCACTACACCTGCATTCGAAACAAACGAAATATCATCAGAAGGGACTGAAATGGATTGTGAAACAAAAAGTAAATAGCGACTCGAGACCTACCTGATGGGTCATCAGCCAAAACTGCGACGGAAGCATCATTGGGCGTTGCGGTTTCTTCGCTCTCCGTCAGTAGAATGGTTTCGGCGCCAGTGGCTTCATCCCCTAACTCTACGAGGGCCGTCGTGACACTCTCAATGCCCGCCGTTGGCAGGGAACCACAAGGAGAAAGAGCGGCAATTAGGGCAGTTCCAGATTCCTGAGAAAAAGTAGCTGCTTCGGGCTCGGTGGTTGCCGTCATCTCACCTGCCATCTTGTCGCCAGGACTTGACCCTGCAGGATATGATATATAAGAATTTGAAAATCAAATTCTAATAAAAAGACTCAGTATTATGTTACCTTAGGGCGGCTTTTTAGTTTCTTCCCGAGCCGCGCGCGCAACCTGTCTACGAGCGGTAGACAGGGCAACTGGAGCATCCTCGGAAGAGATGGCGACAAAGGGAGTAGTACTTGAGCCTGCACCCACAGCTAAGCTGGAATCACGTTCCCTCGCCGCACGCTTCGTACACTTCCTTTCGGTCTGAGCGGTGAGAAGCGATCTCCGCAAGACCTCCGTCAAAGGGACGTCATCGTCCGAACCAAGTTCTGCCTCTTGAACCGCTACGGCATCCGTCATCGGCTGTCTAAGTGAAGCCTCTTGCGATACTGACGGGGGAGCTGGGGTCACGATAGCCAGCACTGGAAACGTCGCCGCATCACCGCTCGGGATCGGCACCGCGCTTGGAATAACCCGTGTCAAAGTAGTCCCTGCAACAAAATGAAAGAGGGGGTCAGACTACAAATAAAGAAAAAGGGAATGAAGGCATAATAAGCCGAATTATACCAAGGCCTAAAGAAGCACGGAGCCTCTCTTTCTCTTCAAATGTTTTGAGGGAAGCAGCGAGAGCCTCTTCGGCAGAGATACCTGTTGAAGAAGAGAGCGTCAGTCAAAGCATAATAAAAAATATAATAGCGGAAAGATGCGACTAAAGTCTACCTGACTGTGCGATAGTAATCAGCGCTGCTTCATCGCGAGCCAGTCGCTCGAAAGCCACAAGGGCGGCCTGAAGATCAGTATCATCCGCAGGCTCCATAAATAGACCCTCATTGGTCCCGTACTCACTCAAGCCCTCGCTATAGGGAGCATGGGGCTCCTGGACGAGTACGACGTCGACAGAAAACATCGACTTCTTCTTTTTCTGTGAGCGAGTGCCGGCAGCCGATAACACGAGCTTGCGCTTGGCGGGCAACTTTGGGCGACGAGTCCCGATCTCCGTACCCAGGCCAGAATCGGGAGATGCTGCAGCCACCACTTCTACAGGCACACGAGGTAGACCCTTATCAGGAAAAGCGTGCGGAATCACAGCCGCAGCAGCTTCTCTTAGGGGAGGATGAACGATGGTCCGTCGCTTTAAGGGAACGGTTAGGTTACCCGCTGGGACAACACCCTTGCGATCAAGCAATAATCGTTTTTCTTCCCTGATAACAGCGCCCATCGCGTGCTGGTACCATGCTACGTACACATTCAAAGCTTTCGGGACGCAACTTGGCTCGCTGATAAAGAAGTTAGACCCGGTATTTAGCCGCATGAAATGGTGCAGCGCATTACGGATACCTTCCTCTGTAGCAGTAGGCTCAGCTAAAAAGGCTTCAAGAGGGACACCCCGATTGTAGCTTGATTGTTGAGCAAAGCGGTGCGAGTTGTATCTCATGAACAACGCCGCATCGTTCTGCCTAAACACTAAAAAGCCCGGCCTGATTGAATATAAGTGAAGAATGTCCCGATCTTTCAAGGTAGAAACCCCATCTTTGAAGGTGTCCCGCAGCAGCTTCACTGTCTTAGCAGATTCCTTGCCGATAGTCAGGACCTTATCGACGAAGGTCATGCCATCCCTGACTATACGCGGGCGAAGAACCAGACCCCGAGCCTCTCGCTGAGTCGGTTCCAAAACGGAAGTGTCAACCAGCCGTATAACCCGAGGAAAGTTATAACTTTCGTAGAAATGGGTCCTCTTATGGATTCCGAAGGCGCCGAGCACATGCAGCTCGAGCCACGAAGTGAAATAATGCATCGGGAAGTTTACGGGCTGCACCCCCGGTTGAGTGGTGTCTGCCGCCAAGCTAAGGCCATGATACAAATGAGCCAGCCCAGTAATCCTAACGGCAACCTGCGTCCCTTCAACCATTCGGTGAGCTGGGTAGAAAACGGACGGCCTCATGTAGCGAGGATGCATGGGGAGCGCGAACCAGCTTAACCATAAACCAAGGAACCCTAAAAAGAACGCATCTTCGTCGATATCTTGAGCGGCGAGTTCTGCAAAGGGGACGACCGCGACGTTTGGGAGGAAGAAATTCTTTCGATCTTCTTCCGCTGTCGGCCGGCTATCCAAGCCAAAACCGAAAGGATCGTAGAGCTTGGCAAACTTCGCATCTTGTTTCGACAAGACTTCCAGGTGAAGAAAACGGGCGATGAAATCCGTAAAGCTGACCCCGTGACTTCCGGATTCGAGAAACAGGTTCTCGTAAATATTTAACACCTTGATCAAGCTTGAGAATCGGTGCTGAATGGCATTCTCTCAGGTCAGACTCATCACTACTGATTGAGTGGAGAAAATATACTCGTCAGGGGGTAATATCTCCTCATAATGTTCCCTTCTGACAGGCAAGCCGGAGATCTCCGCGAACTCCTTTAAAGAGATTGAAACTTCCCGATCTAATAGAAGGAAGGTGTGAGTTGGAACGTTCCATTGTTCCAAAAAAGCTTTGACCCACCATACAGGGGCGTGGAATACTGGAAGAGAGAAGCATAAATCGCGGGATACAACTCGAGCTTCAGCAGCTGCGATTTCTTGGCCGATAAGATGTATCGAGCCTACTGCAGATATCCGGCTTAATGGCGGGGAGTCAAGCCTATCATGTATGGCTGTCCCCAAGGGCGTGACTCGCCTTGACATATACGTCGCCCTAAGATATCCAAAACCATTGGAGGCTGTACGGGTATTGCAGCCATAGAGGGCTGAAGACAACCCTCCGAAGTCCAATTGACCTCCTCTATGGTATAGTTCATCGGGGGTGAGTCGGCGTAATGAATGGCGGAGATCACCTCCGAAGGTGCTGCACAAGAAAATCTACGTCGGCCCCTGATAATTTGATTATACCACGTCCCCCATAGACGAAGAGACTTATGCTCCGGGTCGTGATCTTTGATCAGAACGAAGACTTCCCGGTCTACTGGCACGTCAGGGAATGCGCTCTCCGGACGAACAAATGGGAAAGAAGTGTCAAAAGACATAGTACCTGCACGAAAAAGAACAAGAGTTAGTTGTCAAGGCTACAATTCAAATGTGGACACTTGGTATATAAAATTTGTACCACACTGCAATGCAGTGGAAAGGGACCAAAGAGGACCCACACAATCAAGATGACATCTCATCATTGATGAGACAGTCTCATCATTGATAAGACAGACTCATCATTCAATTCATTAAAGAGAAATCCCTAGAAGGATTCTCATTCAATGAGAAACCCCTCGGGTCGAGAAGTAAAACTCCCTTGAGAGCAGTGCTCTGCAAAAGAGTGACATCTGTCAACTCTAATGATGAAGAGAATAAAAATTCCCCAACAAACAAAAAATTCTGAAGAGCTATGCTCTGTGAAGACGATGGAATCATCCATCAAAACCCTAAAAAAGCAATGCTTTACTAAGTTAAAAACTCCGAGATATTTAAGATATGCAAAAAGAACTCTAAGAGTTCTTCATTAATGGTTTAAGAAATACTAAAAAAATCTCTTTAGATCTATGATCTAAGAAGAGTAAAGCTCTGTTAAGAAACCCTAAAAATCTATATGATTTGAAAAGAGCAAAGCTATATTAATGGATAAAACCCTAGATTATGAAGTAATCCCTTCAAACATTTGATCTTTACCTAAATTTTTGACAGGGTTCCGACTCTAAGAGAGTTCTTAAGGCAAAGAGCTGGGCTCTGAACGAGAACTAATTCTCAAGAAAAAATAAGAAGATGAACAAACAGTCATCTCAAGGACCAAAGGCCCTATTTATAGGCGCTGGGAGCCGATCCAACTTCCAAGTTGATCCAATGGTGGAAAAGCTGCCACCGCTGCACTCACGTGTGAGTCACGTGAGCGCAACGGTGGGGGGGGGGGGAATTTGTTTCCCCCGATCAGAGAGCAAAGTTCTATTTAAAATTCAAATTTTGAAATTTGAAATGAGGCGGCGCCTCATAAGAGCGCCAGCGCTAAGAGTCAAAGACTCTGAAGCAGCGTTCACGTGCAAAGCATGAGAGCGCTCGCAACAAGAGCGCCAGCGCTGAGAACTCTGAGGCAGCGCCTCACGTGTAAAGCACGAGAGCGCTAAGGCCAGGAGCACCAGCGCTAAGAGTCAAAGACTCTGAAGCAGCGCCTCACGTGCAAAGCACGAGAGCGCCAAGCGCTAGAACTAAATGTTCTCCACCATTGGAACAAAGATCCAACGAAGATGATTAACAAATCATCAGATTACCAGAATAAAATTTTGTTGAGGAAATACTCCTCAAATCTTTCCAAACAGGAATGATTGTGCTCTGTAAATCGGAGCACCATTGGATCAAAGATCCAATGGTGATTAAAAATCACCAAGATACGGAATACGTTCTGTATGGGAAAATATTTTTCCAATCTTGTTAAAAACAAGAAGATTGTCTTCTGTAAAACAGAAGCCCTAGGATCAAAGATCCAATGGTGGGGAAACATCCCCAAATCAATCAGAGAAATATTTCCTTAACTGATTCAACAAATCAGCCTCCCCTATATAAAGGACCCAAGACTTCAAGTCTTACAGAGAGGAACCCCCCCATAAACCTCAAAAAGAAAAAGAGAAGAGCAAGCTCTAAGAAGAAGAAATTTTCTTCAAGATAAATGATAATAAGTGAGATCATAACATCTCCTCGATTTTTCAGAGTTTAACTCTCACATCAAAAGAACTTAGTTCTTTTTCCAGATCACAGATCTACAAGATAAAGCCTTTCACGAAAATAGAAGAGATCATAGAATCTCTTCAACAAAAGAAGAACTTAGTTCTTAGATCCATGAGATAAAGTCTCTCTTCACAAAAAAAAGAACTTAGAACTTAGATCTGTGAGACAAGGTCTCTTATAAATGAGAATTTAATTCTCAGAGCACAGAACTGACTAGAACTGCCAAAAAAGCACTTCAGCGCTCCAAGTCCAGCGCTCAGCGCCAAGTGCACCACGTGCTCCTCACGTGTGCGCTATTTCATAAGAAGCGCTTCAGTGTTCCAAATCTAGCGCCAAGCGTACCACGTGCTCCTTATGTGTGCGCTATTTCAAAAGAAGCGCTTCAGCGCTCTAAGTCTGGCGCTCAGTGCCAAGTGCACCACGTGCTCCTCACATGTGCGCTATTTCAAAAGAAGCGTTTCAGCGCTCCAAATTTGGCGCTCAACGCCAAGCGTACAACGTGCTCCTCACGTGTGCGCTATTTCACAAGAAGCGCCTTAGCGCTTCAGGTCTGGCGCTCAGCGCCAAGCGCACCACATGCTCCTTATGTGTGCGCTGAGAGAACACAAAGTGTTCTTTAAATAAAGCCCGGCGCCATAAAAAGTGTTCAACACTCAGTAAAAGACAAAAGAAAAAGGGGTGTCAGAACCCAAATTAATGCTCAGCATTATTGAACCAAAAGGGACTGAGCCCAAACAGATGTTCAATATTTTATTCAAATCTGAGTGGACTGAGCCCAAGTTGGCCATAAGTCTTCAATTCAGATTAACTGAGCCCTTGTGCTCACAATCTCTTTAATTGGTCTTAGTCCCAAACCTTGACTACAGATCTCTCAACCAACATCGATTCAAGGGTACATCTCTTCACACCTTTGATATGTGTCGTTGTAATTCATCAACGTCTTCAGAGAGGTGGCAGGTCCCGACAACCAGAAACTTTACAGACTATGATGTCTTTAAACACCACAGACTATGATGTTTTAAAACTAGATTATGATGTCTTTAAACACAGACTATGATGTCTTTAAACTCCACCGACTATGATGTCCTTAAACCCAGTGGACCGCAATATCCCTAAACTAAAACGATAGAGTCCAAATACTCTTTCGTTGGATCTAAATGATCCCAAAATCCTATTGAGTAGATCCTAGTCTAAAATTAGACTAACGTATCCTCAACAAACTTTTAAGTTGATCTTTATCTCAATGAGATTAACAATTCTTAAACCCAAATCAAAGCAACCAAAATAAAACAAACACACACGACACGAAGTGACTATCTAGAGAAGGAGAAAGTGGTTACCGCTACGCGATAGCTTAATTAACTGTAGGGGCTTGCGCCTGCAGGGGAGAGCGTCCCCACAATCAAAAACCCCTTGTAGACGAGGGGGAATCTGACGAAGTCTGCTACAACGGCCGCATCTGTCTAAACCTCCGATATACGATGCCATAAATCAATTTGGCATCTTCGGAAAGGTGGACAGATAAAACCCAAATAGCATCTGCCCCCAAATTTCAGGTCGGACGTCCCAACGTCCTGGCCGCGTCTTTCGGCGGAGAACAGCGATCCTTTTCTACCAATCCACGAAGACTAAAGTGGAGAAAGAAGTATAGCACGATGCAGAACCTGCGCTCGACAGACTTCAACCAATCCGTCTGCCCAGATACTACGCAGAGGGACTGAAAAGGGTATTAAGATGCCAAGGCATACCCTTCAAACAGACTGCTCGACAAACCCAGTTCTATAACAAGATTTAGGACGTTCCCGGGACTCAGCGGAAGATACCCAACGGGAGAATGGAGACGACCGGCCTTGGATACGTTCAGTCCAATAAAAGGGAGTGATTCCATGGCTGCCATGTCATAAATAATTCCGGTAGAGAAACGAATGCATTTCCAGATGGCGTTGATGTCAAACCAGAGCGAGACCCCGTCGAGAATACCAAGCCCGTCATTCGAAGAACAGATTGACAAGCTAATAAGTGAAGCAGGTCAAAAGGTTCGGGATGACCACAGCCGCGAAATGGCCATTTACGAAAATACCAGAACGCAACGTATCATTCAGCAGGCTACGGAGAATGACAATCCCCTTCACCCTCAACCCGCTGTGCGCTCCTGTGGTAAAAAGAAAGCCTGACATAGAAGCAACAATAAGGTAAAGACCGGGAATGACGTCAAAAACAGTGAAGTGGATCCAAGAAGCCACGCGATCGAGAAAAAGTCAACTGGAATCCGTCTTTTATGAAGAAGATGGGTCGGGAATACTCTTTCCCTCAAGACAAGACGAGGAAAATATTCGAATTTGTCATGACGCATCAAATGATAATGTTCCCGGAGTCTCAGCGCCCTGAACAAATAGACGAGGTCCGTCACCCGAATTATTGCTCCTACCACCGAATAGTAGGACATCCTATTGAAGACTGCTTCACCTTCAAAAACTGGGTTGAAGATCAGTATCAGCAAGGCAGGTTTGCTATATCCAACAGTTGGAGGGTATCCCCGCCACGAAAGTATGTGCTGAGAGCAACCTACACTGCGAGGGAAAGTCTAGGTCGGCATCAAGCTTGGAAACGAGTTTGTCCCTGCCATATGATAACATTCTCAAAGGTGAGAGAGCACGAGAATATAGAAGACCTCTCCCAGTGCTTCGCAAATGACGATGAGAATGAGGTGATCTTGGAATTTCCACCGGCACCAAAAGAGTTGGAAGATGGAATACACACCACAGCAGACAACCTGAGAAAAATCGACTTGGGGACGGCAAACGACCCAATGCCAACGTTCGTCAGTGAGCTGCTGTCTGAGAAACAGGTGGCCACGTTAAAAGACGTGCTTATGCAGTATAAAGACTGTTTCGCATGGAACTATTTCGAGATGCCGGGATTAGATCCAGAGATAGCTGTACATAAACTGGCGATATCACCGGACGTCAAGCCAGTCAAACAGGCGCCAAGAAGAATGCGGCTCAAACTCGAAATTAGCATCAATACCGAAGTCAAGAAGCTAATCGACTCCGGCTTCGCCTAAGAAGTTCAATATCCTGACCGGATCGCCAACATTGTCCCAGTGATGAAGAAAAATGGGACGGTGCGCATCTGCGTGGACTTTCGGGATCTCAACAAAGCTTGTCCGAAGGATGACTTCCCAGTGCCTGTTACCGAGCTGATAATCGATAACACGTCCACTCATGAGGTCTTTTCCTTCATGGACGGATCTTCACGGTACAATCAAATAAAGATGCATCCCGAAGACCAAAAGCACACCGCCTTCCGGACTCCGCTAGGTATATTCTCCTATAAAGTGATGCCTTCGGCTTGAAGAATGCTGGCGCTACCTACCAGAGGACCATGACAAAGATTTTTGATGACCTCATACACGAGATTGTCGAATGTTATATCGACGACCTCATGGTGAAAAGAAAATCGTACAAGGAGCACTGGAAGCATTTGAAAATAGTGTTCCAGCGTCTTCGGAAATTTAATCTGAAGATGAACCCTCTGAAATGCGCGTTTGGAGTTTCCTCAGGAAAATTCCTAGAATTCATCATACGACACCGGGGCATCGAAATAGACCCGTCAAAGATCATGGCGATTATGGAAATGCCTTCGCCAAGAACTCTCAAGTAACTGCGGTCTCTCCAAGGAAAGCTCGCGTATATCCGACGGTTCATAACTAATCTCTCCGGCAAATGCCGCCTCTACATTCATCTAATGAAGAAAGGGACCCCGTTCGTATGGGATCGTAAATGCCAAAACGCGCTGGACGAAATCAAGCAATATCTGCAAATCCCACCGGTACTGACCGTTCCAGTCAAGGGAAAGCCCATCATCCTGTACACGGCAGCCCTTGAAGGTTCTTTAGGAGCGCTATGGGCACAAGAGAACGACCAGGGGAAGGAGAGAGCTCTCTACTATTTGAGTCGATTCTTCCTGGGGGCAGAAAATAACTACCCCCCCCATCGAAAAGCATTGTCTGGCGCTGATCTTCGCGGTAACGAAGCTTCGACATTATGCATTGGCACATGAGGTCCAAATCATATCAAGGGTGGATCCTCTCAAATATTTGATATCAAGAGCCATGCTAACGGGAAGGCTTGTCAAATGGGCCCTCCTCTTGATGGATTTCTCGATAGTATATCAACCCCTCAAGGCAATAAAAGGCCAGGCCATCGCCGACTTTCTCGCTGAACATCCAATACCTGCCGACTCTCCCTTGAACTGCGAGTTGCCAGACGAATACGCATTTGACGCGATTGACAGGGAGAAAGAAGGGAATGATACCCGATGGGAACTCTACTTCGATGGAGCGTCCTCCTTGAAGAAGCGAAAGCAAAACACCCCTATGATTAAAGCCGGGGTGGGCCTTATCTTTGTGACTCCACGAAGAGGGATAATGCATTTTGCCCTGTCTTTAAAAGAGCCGAGAACAAACAATGAGACTGAGTATGAAGCTTTGATAGCAGGTCTTGAGATTGTTGTTGACATGGGCGTCAAAGACCTCCTCATATATGGAGACTCCCAGCTGGTCGTTAGCCAGGTAAATGGCGACTACCAGACATGCAAACCAGAACTGATCAGGTATGGTGAAAGAGTGCAGCAACTGCTAACGCAGATCCCCTCCTACACCCTGTAAAGCATATCACGTGCGGAAAATAGCAAGGCGGATGCGTTAGCCAAGCACGTTAAAGAACTGGCCGACGAAAACCTCGATGACGTAAGGATCATTGTGCAAAGCCGCCGGATTCTCGCGCCAGCAGAGATATCTCTAAAGGCGTCCAAAGGAGGGGAAGTGACCAAACAAACGGCTTTCCAAGTAGAGGACGAAGAAAAGGCTCAGGATTGGAGAGAAGTCTTCATAGACTATTTCAAATCCCATCGAACGCCCAATAATGCATCGTCGAGACATCAGCTCAAGAAGGGAGCTCTGTCCTTCGCCTTCGTCAATGATACTCTATATAAGAGATCGTTCGATTGTTTGTAGTTAAGGTGTTTGGGGCCAGAAGAAGAAAGGAGAGTCGTCTAAGAAACTCACGATGGACTCTGCGGTTCTCATCGGGCTGGGCCCAAGATGAAGTTGAAGATCAAGAGAATGGGCTATTACTGCCCCCACAATGATTCAGGACTGTCTTGAATATGCGAAGCAGTGTCACTCGCGCCAAATTCATGGGGATTTCATCCACCAGCATCCGAATCCGCTACACCCAACACTGGCTAGCTGGCCATTCTGTAGGGTTCCTAGGCACTCTAATGGAGTCTCCCAAGTGATCAAACATGCACAAATCAAAAATTCCTAGTGCCGAGAAAACCTAGAACGGATCGTTAACTAGATATATAGGCGAAGTAAGCAAGTATACGGAAATATAGCTAAATGGAAGGGGCTACAACCTTTGTAGATCCGGTCCACCACATCCTAGACTCCGTGACGAGGTCCCTCCGCTGTCCAAATCAAATCCATGACTCTGGCATCGGCTCCATCGGAGAATGGGCGGGCTTGATCGTCGGTTCGATGCCGAAGATGATCTACGTCGAGGCATCACAAAACTCGAGCTCCGCCTTCGCCAAGTCAAGAAACTTGTGAAGACAACACACTCTACTACATGGCAAGTAGTAGAGGATGAAGAAATAGGAAGTGGGTAGACTTTAGATTAGGATTTCTCACTTGATTTGGCTAGTTGCCATTGAAGGTGCAAGCTTTCTTCAACTTGAAGATGAAGAAGAAGATGATAACGAATTATGATAAGATATATGAAAATAGAAAATAAATCATTCCTATCATAATATCAACTATGGTTAGATGTAGAGAACAAACTAAGGTTAAAGTGAATGGTTAAGGTTAAGGAAACAAACAAAATAGTCAACCATTCAAAGCTTCATGAAGCTTCAAAGATTATCCAAACTTAGCCACTATTTTATTTCTTTCAATAAAGAATAAATGAATAAATAAATAAGCAAATAAAATGAAACCCTAACCATTCATATAACCATGGTCAATTCTTTACACAAACCCTAGCTTGCATGTATCATCAAACATGATACAATCTTGTGCACAAAAGTATATCACATATACAACTTGTGCATACCAAGTGAGAAAATCCATTTAAAGTGAACCAATACTAGTTAATGCAAAGTGATATATCAAATATAAAATTATACATTAAATCATTAAATCAACACTTGATTCAATGATCCGGTTATATCGCATATAACCGGCTAGTATCCAATGTATCGGCTTATTGAATCAATCCTTGATTCGATAACTAGGTTATATCGCATACAACCATTCGACACATTCATCGTGAGAATGAAATACGGTATCACATATACGCATTATTCTCGGTCCCGCACATATCTCATATGCGCTCCTATTTCGTTTCGCTTGAGCCAGGAAACCTCTGTGTAGGACTCTAAAGACTCGTCAATACGCCGGCAGCGGATGATGATCATATCAAACACCCACAAGCCGCAAGCGGTCTGCTAAACGTAACGGCCCCCCGGGTATTGAGCGATCAGAAGATCGACGAGCAAGCCCGCTCACACTCCTGCGAATCCAACCAGTAACACTTACCGTACAGTCCGGTCTGTTCGTCTGATATGTCGCATATCTCGCCTAGGGGTGGTAAACGTCAGACCCCAATAGCTCGATAAGTCATGCCGACGTAAGGTCCATAACATTCGTGAAACTACTGATAACTCTTACCAGTATATCACTGCAACCCTGGCCAGGGATTTCCTGTTATGGCCAGTCGAGCATAGCACAACATCAACCCCCAATACCGGGAGAGACGAATCCCCTCCTATCGCTCATTGCCTCCATGTGAATCGGGACTGTACCTAAAAACCACCTGTTTGCACAACTCAGTAGAGCCGTGGTAGGGTGGAAATCAAAGCACAGTAGGAGACACACAAGACTCTATGACGATCTCGGGTCTACAGACTAAGCTGCACCAGTGTCACCAGAGAACTGCCATCTGACGTGAGGTATAATACCATCTGGGAGTTCTCGGCGAGTCCGTTCAGTGTACCCAGTCTCCACTGAGCACCCGCATACCATCTCCGATGTCAAACACCAATGGATATGGGATCATCCATCGCCCATCGCATGGGTCGAGAAGATATACGCTAGTCTACTCTGGAATATCGATGCCCCGTCTCGATATTCCCTCGACTAGGAACATTTCAAGGATGTACTCATGGACTATCCAGGCCCCACTAGTATGATCTGCATCAAGTCCTGGAAGTCGAGTACACATCTTAAGGGCTTTATCAACATGTAATCAGAGAGACAGAAAGTATACATGTTAAGATAAAGAGCAACCAGATAGCGTACTATCATGTCGAGCAAGAAAGTCCTACCTATATATGTCCCAGCATCCACTACAATATACATCCAATGTACAGTAATGGCCTCTAAGGCATACATATAACTAACAATCTCCCACTTGCACTAGGGCCATCTGTAGCAGTGGTTGCAGTATCACATACTCAACCATCCCCTAAAAGTCTCTCTTTGGGAAAAGGGCCTTCGTGAGTGGATCCGCCGTGTTGTCCTCTGAGTCTACTCTCCTAACCTCAATCACCCTGGAGATCAACTATCTCCATGATCAGGTGATGCTGCCTTAGATTATGTCTGGGTCACTGATGGGACCAGGGTTCCAGGGCCAAAGCCACAGTTCCATTGTCACACAATGGTAGGAACCTAGTTCATCCTATGAACCAATATACACCCAAACTTCCTCTTTGGTAGTATCTTCAATAGCGATGTTACCAGCCTTTATCGTCTAGTTTGCCACGGTATCTAGCTTGGAACTCTTCCAACATACCGTCCCTTTACTGAGGGTAAAGACAGTGCCTGTGACTGACATTCAGTCGTCTTTATCACCCTGGAACACTTCCAGTGATTCTCCCCAGGATCGATTGATACAATCTCACTATACCTAGTGAAAACCCTAATATCCCTTTAGATCTATCTCATAGGTCCAAATCTCAGGATTTAGGAGGTATCATCTTTATCCTATTTGGAGAATCCTTGTGATAATAGGAGATTGATCGATCGTAGTATAGGAAACTCTTTTCCTATCAAGAGTATGTTGTCTACGTACAATACGAAAATGACCACCTTACTCTCTACTACCCTTTTGTATATACAAGGTTCGTCTACCATTTTGATGAAGTCAAACACTTTGACTATCACATCAAAACAGACGTTCCAACTCCGCGATGCCTGCTTCATTATGTAAAGCAACTTGCACACGTTTCCGCTGCTCCCACTGTTTACGAAGACCTCTGGCTGTGTTCTTATAGACGTTCTCTTCTAAATGAGTATTTAGAAAAGCAGTCATGGCACCCAACCGCCAGATATCGTAGTCATGGTATGTAGCCGTGGTAAGTAGGATCTGGACAGACTTAAGCATAGCTACTGGAAAAAGGTTTCATCATTATCCACGACTGGTCGATGACGAAAACCTTTAACAAGTCTAGCTTTGAAAGTCTCAACTTTTCCATCTACACAAAGTAATCTTCTCCAGATATACTTGCTCCTGATGGGGATTTAACCCTTCAGATATAGCAGCTAAAGTCCATACTTTGCTGGTGTATATGGATTCCATCTCAGATCGCTAAGCATCCAGCCATTTTTACAGAGTCCCTACTCTCGATGGCCTGCTCGAAAATAGTTGGGTCATCATCTCATGATGCAATCCTTGCTCCCACTGTCATCGAGAAACCGAGGTATCTCTCAGGCGGATGAGGAACCCTACTAGATCGGCGGAGAGGCTGAGGTTCGTCGGGAACTATAGAATCTTATGGTTCTGTCAAATCATCAACTGCAGTTTTGTATAGCTGGAACCTTTCCAGTTCTACAGAACTGATCCTGCCTCGATCTTGTCCGGATTTTGCTTTAAACATAGGCCGGACAACCCCAAATCTTAACTCGCTTAAGAGATGGGTTCTTCCCATACCATATCTCATATGGAGTGGTAGGCAGTGATTTGATTCAAACCTAATTCAATAGGTATGCAGCTTCTCAAGTGCATAACCCCAAAAGGAAATAGGTAACTCAGTAATACTCATCATAGAGCACACCATATCTAATATTATGCAATTGCTCCGCCCTGATACACCGTTGTGCTGTGGTGTATTCAGAGGAGTAGCACTGAGAGAAAATCTCATTCTCCTTTAGAATAGTCCAGGAATTCTATGCACAAGTATTCTCCTCCCTGATCTTATCATAGGACATAATACTTATACCCGTATTTTGGTTCTCTACTTCCTAGTTATATTCTGTGAATACCTCAAAAGGTTCGGACTTATATTTCAACAGGAATATATGACTGAATCTTGAGAGATTATCAGAGAATATAATGAAGTATAAAGAACCAGTCCTGGCATGTGTAGACAGGAGACTTTACATACATCATCATGTATCAGTCCCAAGAGTTTACTAACTCTTTCTCTGTTTCTAATAAATAGAGCTATGGTCATCTAATCTTTGTGACATGACTGGCAAGTTTCACAAGATGTAAATTCAAACTGATTTAAATATGCATCTAAAATATAACTTCAGCCAGTCGGGTCGCATTGATGTGACCTAGTCTACAATGCCTCAAGAATGATTCTTTCATTTCTGAACTCTTCCTCTTGTGTGTGTTCTGTATACGAGGAACTGTAGTTTGATTTAGAACGTCAATGCTTTTAGATAACGTGCCTGAACCGATCAACTTTTGATATAGGAAATGTTCAAAACATTATCCATCTATACAAAATTATATCATTTCCTTACTAATAAATAGACTGATATGATTTTGTATATCAGGTTCGGTATCTAATAGCATTTGTTCAGAATCAATGTATTGGTAATACAGGGTGACAGTGACCAACAGACTTGGCTGCAACACTTGCCCCATTTTCTGCCTCATGAAACTTATCACCCGTTCTCAGTTTTTCTACCCTTTTGTAGCCCAATGTAACATATTACATATCTGGGATCCTGATCCGGTATCATATACCCAGGATGCAGAGGATACTGAGAAACAGTTCTTTGTAATGAACACACCCGAAGGAGATGCATCTCATGCACTTTCTTCGTTTGGGCGGCATGGGAATCCTGGCATTCCCCTATTTCCTGCTCTGTCTTATAACAATTATAAGTTGGAGCAGGACCAACGTTCCCCAGCTCAGTATAACAAGCGGGTTCGGTCAATACATCCATATTATTATCTTGATTAAGGCGTGATATGGTCGCTACCTGGAGAGAGAGAGAAGAAAACACTCAGCGTGCGCTCTTGCAAGATCAGATTGGTTATATATTTTATCTAATCAGGATGGCTCCCACTGTTTTTATCAAATCTTCCTTCAAACCCTAAAAGGAAAGACTAGCCGGGATTAATTACACTCTACAAGTTCGCCAATCTTTCAGCCAGGCCAGTGTCGGTACTTTGAGGGAGGTTCCCCGTGCTTTCGCACGGACCTAATTACAGTAAACCTCGTTTTCCCAGAGGCGTAACCCCGTTGACACCTTTCTAGACACCTACTTGATCGGCTAATTGTAAAGTGCAAAACTCTCCCAGGAGTAACAATTACTCGCAGTGGGTATCGGGATCCAACTATCACATAGAAGGTATGCAATCTCATTGCAAATTTCAACACTTGAAACTCCCGATAATGGTTTTTACCCCTAGCACGTATGACCTTAACTATGGTCAACAAATCATAAGTACTAGTCAAGTTCTACCCGTCATTTCGTGATTAATTAGACCCACCCACATGACCCTTAACTAAGGTCAACAAAGTCACGCGACTGTCCTAACTAATCGCATCATATGCGGTGTAGGAAGACATCACTTAGCTACCGTACACTGTGCCTTGACTATGGTCAACAAACACAGCACGAATACTAAGTACTCTACGTCCTAAAATGACGGAGGGTTGCTGCTGGTTTTTTTGTGAAAACCTTTAACGCTTTGAACTTGATCTCGTTGCGGAATCAAATGGTTTTTAAATGGAATGTTTTTGAGGCTTTTCTAGTTTTGCTAAAGGGGTCACTCCCGGTGAAGGGATCGTCGGCCCTTTCCTCGTCGAATGAGGTGCGGGATATATCATATATATCACTGTGCAAAGCGGAAACTATAGAAGCGATCAAAGACAAACCGAGTGTGTAGCATCTGCCAGTTATTGCTAAAGGAGTCACTCCCGGTGAAGGGATCTCGGTCCTTTCCTTATCGAATAAGGTGCAGGATGTTCTATAATGAACACCGCGATGCAAAGCAAGAACTGTAGCTACCTGTTTTATTTTGAAATTCGATTCCACAACATCAATTAGGTTTGTTTTCTTTCATTAATCTCATTAATGAATATCCCATCATTTAATTACCTAAACATCACAGATAAATATGACGTACACTTATGCCATCCGCATTCGCCTCGATGTCCCTTCGTGCACCGTTAGGTTAGGTAACTAACGGCAGAGCGGGGTAGGGCTAGCGCGGGTGTAAAACATAAGTAACGTCTATATAATATATCATATATACTATAATATCTATCACAGAGCACAGAACATCGCATGATCACATCACAGATAACGCAGCAGAAAATATCATATGAAATATTGGATATACTAGGACGTCCGTGTTTTCAATACGAGCCAGTATAAAACACGGATTCCACGGTCGTGATGAATAGCCAAACCCACACCCCAAGACCCCTACGAGAGCGGCAAGCAACCCTACCAATTCTAGAGTTAGGAGACCCGGACTCGACTCCTCGAGTTGGTTTCCCACTGGACTCCAGAACCCGGTTACTTGTGCCCTCCTCCTTGGGTCTATCCTAGTGCAGAAAAGTAAATAATATACAAACGGTGACTACTTCCGCAACCTGGAAGTGCCCCAATAAAAGAATATTACATACAAGTTTTTACATGAATGAAAATGAAAAACACTCATCTCACATAAAAACCCCCGGCTATTCAAACACGACGATCCAATATAACATATCCAGCAACACATAACATCACATGTCATCAACGTAAGTAAATATGCGCATCCCAATTGTCGTTGACACATAGCAACGAAACCGGCGATATCACATATTACACTTACGGTCACAGAAAAGAAAGTGTAAAACTACAACAGTTGGAATCCGCAACCACCTCAGACATCGCATGCCTGACCAAATGAATTCCTTAGACATCGCATGCCTAACAAGTATAAACCCCGCATTTTAGTCTCATTATCGAAAACTCTTTTCAATATCAAGTCGGGCAATTCAACAGGATTCCCGACATTCAGATCGAATGCTCGTCGCAAACTTTAGTAGGCGGCCGCACCCCCGATACCGTCGACGAAGTGCACCAAGGCGGAACACCGCTGTCGCGAGCACCCGACCGGATGCTTTCGGCCACGGGGTTCTCCTACAGTCACTTGGTCGGGGCTATGGAGTGAGGCTGTCTATTAAGTTTACCCGGCGAGTATCCGCGTACGTTACGTGATTGCGACGGACTTTTGATCACATCAAAATTCCGTGGCAACCGATCAAGTGAGACTAAACCGCTAGATTTATAACATTCATTCCGTTATCTCATAACTATTTGTGAATTCCAATTATTGTATCACATTCCGGATAAATAGAAAATGCTAAACTTTTCGATCGAACAATCGAACACCCAAGTTTTCCCGATACAGCTCAACACATGAAATAAGTCTAACAACATTCAGTTCGTGCCTCAGTACCAACGGTCCAGCCGTAGAAGGGTCAAGCCAACGCCTCACATGTGGCACGCCGTACTGCCCCAAACCCGAAGGTTCAAAGGGCAGTTCAAGACGGTCACATAATCGAGTTAAGGTTTGTTGTCTTCTAGAGGGTCCATCGCATTACTTGCACTACTTAGAACGTCGTTAAACTACGGAAAAATCCAACACTTGGAAATTTCCCGACAGGGGAAAAAGTGGGTATTTATATCCGGTCGAACTTTTTAACATATTCTAAAATTACCCGGAAAGGCACACCGACAAAATTAGACAGTCCGATCGAATACACCGAGTCCCCAAATCAACCCAGAAATTTCAACTCATTAATAAATATTAAAAATTCCCAGGAAAACCAGCACTGTCAAATATGAGTTACTGTGCCAAATTCAATGCAATATACGACAAAATAGCCGCGGAACCGCGGCACGAGCCAAGCTCGTGCCACGGAACCGCGGCAGTTTGATGGAATTAGGGTTACGAATTGCACAGTTACTCTTATATTTTCCTGCTGATATTTCTGCATATTTTTAATATAGAAAAATCCCCGAAATTAAAAAAAGTACAGAGAGCATATTTAGGGTTGGGTTTTCGGGTCATTCGGACTTCAAATTCCGTCGGGACTTCGCCTAAGGCTCTAGCTAGGCTCTGATACCACTGTAGGGTTCCTAGGCACTCTAATGGAGTCTCCCAAGTGATCAAACATGCACAAATCAAAAATTCCTAGTGCCGAGAAAACCTAGAACGGATCGTTAACTAGATATATAGGCGAAGGAAGCAAGTATACGGAAATATTGCTAAATGGAAGGGGCTACAACCTTTGTAGATCCGGTCCACCACATCCTAAACTCCATGACGAGGTCCCTCCGCTGTCCAAATCAAATCCATGACTCTGGCATCGGCTCCATCGGAGAATGGGCGGGCTTGATCGTCGGTTCGATGCCGAAGATGATCTACGTCGAGGCATCACAAAACTCGAGCTCCGCCTTCGCCAAGTCAAGAAACTTGTGAAGACAACACACTCTACTACATGGCAAGTAGTAGAGGATGAAGAAATAGGAAGTGGGTAGACTTTAGATTAGGATTTCTCACTTGATTTGGCTAGTTGCCATTGAAGGTGCAAGCTTTCTTCAACTTGAAGATGAAGAAGAAGATGATAACGAATTATGATAAGATATATGAAAATAGAAAATAAATCATTCCTATCATAATATCACCTATGGTTAGATGTAGAGAACAAACTAAGGTTAAAGTGAATGGTTAAGGTTAAGGAAACAAACAAAATAGTCAACCATTCAAAGCTTCATGAAGCTTCAAAGATTATCCAAACTTAGCCACTATTTTATTTCTTTCAATAAAGAATAAATGAATAAATAAATAAGCAAATAAAATGAAACCCTAACCATTCATATAACCATGGTCAATTCTTTACACAAACCCTAGCTTGCATGTATCATCAAACATGATACAATCTTGTGCACAAAAGTATATCACATATACAACTTGTGCATACCAAGTGAGAAAATCCATTTAAAGTGAACCAATACTAGTTAATGCAAAGTGATATATCAAATATAAAATTATACATTAAATCACTAAATCAACACTTGATTCAATGATCCGGTTATATCGCATATAACCGGCTAGTATCCAATGTATCGGCTTATCGAATCAATCCTTGATTCGATAACTAGGTTATATCGCATACAACCATTCGACACATTCATCGCGAGAATGAAATACGGTATCACATACACGCATTATTCTCGGTCCCGCACATATCTCATATGCGCTCCTATTTCGTTTCGCTTGAGCCAGGAAACCTCTGTGTAGGACTCTAAAGACTCGTCAATACGCCGGCAGCGGATGATGATCATATCAAACACCCACAAGCCGCAAGCGGTCTGCTAAACGTAACGGCCACCCGCGTATTGAGCGATCAGAAGATCGACGAGCAAGCCCGCTCACACTCCTGCGAATCCAACCAGTAACACTTACCGTACAGTCCGGTCTGTTCGTCTGATATGTCGCATATCTCGCCTAGGGGTGGTAAACGTCAGACCCCAATAGCTCGATAAGTCATACCGACGTAAGGTCCATAACATTCGTGAAACTACTGATAACTCTTACCAGTATATCACTGCAACCCTGGCCAGGGATTTCCTGTTATGGCCAGTCGAGCATAGCACAACATCAACCCCCAATACCGGGAGAGACGAATCCCCTCCTATCGCTCATTGCCTCCATGTGAATCGGGACTGTACCCAAAAACCACCTGTTTGCACAACTCAGTAGAGCCGTGGTAGGGTGGAAATCAAAGCACAGTGGGAGACACACAAGACTCTATGACGATCTCGGGTCTACAGACTAAGCTGCACCAGTGTCACCAGAGAACTGCCATCTGACGTGAGGTATAATACCATCTGGGAGTTCTCGGCGAGTCCGTTCAGTGTACCCAGTCTCCACTGAGCACCCGCATACCATCTCCGATGTCAAACACCAATGGATATGGGATCATCCATCGCCCATCGCATGGGTCGAGAAGATATACGCTAGTCTACTCTGGAATATCGATGCCCCGTCTCGATATTCCCTCGACTAGGAACATTTCAAGGATGTACTCATGGACTATCCAGGCCCTACTAGTATAATCTGCATCACAGTCCTGGAAGTCGAGTACACATCCTAAGGGCTTTATCAACATGTAAACAGAGAGACAGAAAGTATACATGTTAAGATAAAGAGCAACCAGATAGCGTACTATCACGTCGAGCAAGAAAGTCCTACCTATATATGTCCCAGCATCCACTACAATATACATCCAATGTACAGTAATGGCCTCTAGGGCATACATATAACTAACACATTCGAAATGTGGGGAACCGATATAATTGGGCCCATCGAGCCAGCATCGTCTAAAGGACATCGGTTCATATTGGCAACAACCGATTACTTCTCTAAGTGGGCAGAGACAGTACCGTTAAGAGAGGTGAAGACAGAGAACATCCTCCATTTCTTCAAAACACATCATCTACCGATTCGGCGCTCCGCGACGGATCATCTCAGATAATGGGCCGGCCTACAGAAGCCATAAAATCAGCCGCTTCGCACAGCAGCATAAAATAGATTGGAGATACTCTTCGGTCTATAATCCCCGAGCTAACTGTTTAGCTGAGGCTTTCAATAAGACTTGACAAAGATCATAAAGAAAACGGTGTCCAGGAATAAAAAGGACTGGCATGAGAGATTGTATAAAGCTCTCTGCGCCTATCGGACTACGTTCAAGACGGCCATGAGCACAACGCCATTTGCGTTAGTATTCCGCTCGGAAGCGGTACTTCCCTTAAAGATAGAGTTACCCTCTCTACGAGTAGCGGTTCGGTACGAACTAACGAATGAAGAGAATGCCCATCTTCGGCTTGAAGAGCTATACGTCCTTGATGAAACTCGTCTCATGGCACGGCAAAACCTAGAAGCATACAAAGCAAGGATGACGCGTTCATACGAAAGATTGACTAGACCGAGAACATTCCGCCAAGGCGAACTCATGTTAGTCGTAAAAAGACCTATGATCCCCAACCGTGTTTGTTCCCTTCCGAATAGCAGCGCGATGACAGAGAGACGTCTTGCCTGAGATTCAGGGCAGATGCTATTTGGTTTTATCCGTCCACCTCTCCGAAGATGCCAAGTTGATTTATGGCACCGTGTATCGGAGGTTTAGACGGATGCGGATGATATAGCAGACTTCTTCAGATTCCCCCTCGTCTAAGGGGTTTTTGATTATGGGGATGCTCTTCCCTGCAGGCGCAAGCCCCTGCAGTTAATTACGCTACCGCATCGCGGTAACAACTTTCTCCTTCTCCAGAATTTCACTTCGTGTCGTGGGTGTTTGTTTTGTTTGTGGTTGCCCGTGGATTGTATACGGAGACTAATTTATATCATCGCCCGTAGGATGTGAATTAGTCCAAATCCGTATTTTCTTAGATTTGGGTTTGGGGTTTTGGTTTAAGGATACGTTAGCCATATTTGGGGTTAAGATCAACTTAAACATTTGTTAAGGATACGTTAGTCCAATTTGAGACTAAGATCAACTTAACGGGATCGTTTGGATCCGATAAAAGAGCATTTGGGGAGGCTCTATTGTTCCAGTTTAGGGACATAGTGGTCCATTGCAATTTTAGGGACATGGTGGTCCATTGTTCCCATTTTAGGGACGAATGTTGGTTTAAGGACGCATTAGTCCATGAGTTTAAGGACCCCACGGTCCGTATTGCCAGTTTAGGGACATGGTGGTCCATTGTTCCCATTTTGGAGACGAATGTTGGTTTAAGGACGCATTAGTCCATGAGTTTAAGGACCCCACAGTCCGTATTAATGTGTGGTTGTCGGGACCCGTCACCTCTCTGACGACGTTGAAGGATTACAACGACAAATATCAGAGGAGTTCAGAGATGTATCCTTGAACCGGGTGTAAATTGATTTGAGAGAGCAGTTGTGCGCAGTTCAATTTAATTTGAGGACTTATGACCAATATTGGGTTAAGTCCAGTTGAAAATGTTCAACATTTTATTTGCATTTGGCCTGTTAGGCCTTTGTTTGGGCTCTGCCCTTTTATTAATGCATTGCATTTTTTATTTGGGCCTATTAGACCTTTAATTGGGCGCTGCCGTTTAATAATGCATAGCATTTTTATTTTGGTCTGATAGACCTTTTTATTGGGCTCTGCCCTTTTAATAATGCATTGTATTTAATGTTCTGACAGTGCCCCACGTGGCTTGTCAGGCGCTTTGCGCCAATTGAGGAGCGCAAGGCGCAAACTCATGTGGGGGTGACACGTGTCACGCTCTGGTGGCGCCAGTCTGTTAGCGCAATGCGCTGCGCCAGCGCGCTGCTAACACGTGGCGCGCTCTGATGGCTTGGGCCAATCCAAGAGCGCAGTGCTCATTTTTTAAAGCGCAAGGCGCAGATTATTCTGGGGTTGACATGTGGCGTGTTCTGGTGACTTGCGCCAACCCAAGAGCGCAGAGGCTCAAATTAATAGTGCATGGCACTGTTCAAAAGCGCAGAGCGCATCTTAATCTATTTTGGATCAAAGAACAGAATCTTAAGAATCAATGGTTCATCAAAAGGCAATGCCTTTATACAGAAGTAAATTACTTCTTTTTTTTTATTATTATTATTTTTTATTGAAGATCTTGATCTTGTTCTTAGATCATTGATCTTTTTTAGAAGAAATTCTTCTTTCTTTCCCAAAGGTTTACCTTTTTCTTTCCCTCTGAGTTTTTTCTCAAAGTTTTTTTAAGAGCTCTGTATCTCTCTCTCTTGATGTTAATGTGTTTTAAACTTGGAGTCTATGGGCCTTTATATAGTGCCAATTGATTTGTTACGTTGGTTACAAAGATCTTTCTCTGATTGATCTGGGGATATTTCCCCACCGTCGGATCTTTGATCCAAGGGCTCTGTTTTACAGAAGATAATCTTATTGTTTTAATAAAATTTAAAAAGATCTTTCCAGAATTTTTCTGTTTAAATGCTGGCACAGCTGGCGCAAGCGCACTTACGCTTGACATGTGTCGCGCAGCGCAGAGCGCAGCGCAACTGCGCTGACTCGTGTCGTGCAGCGCAGAGCGCAGCGCAACTGCGCTAGCGCAACTGCGCTGACACATGTCACGCAGCGCAGAGCGCAAGTCATCTAAAGCGGTGCTTTCTTTATTAAAATTTGAATTTTAAAACAGAGCCTTGCTCTGATTGGGGAAACAGAAGCGTCGCTTCATTTCCCGCCTTGGAATTTAAACAGAGCTTTGCTCTGATTGGGGGAAACAAATGCCCCCCCACCGTTGTGCTTACGTGGCCCCAGACGTGAGCGCGGCGGTGGCAGAATTCCAACCGTTGCGCCATCTTTTGGAAGTTGAAACGGCTCTCAATGCCTATAAATAGGACCTTTGGTTTCTTAGATGATTTTCATCTCTTCATAAGAATTTTTATTCAGAGCCTTGCTCTTTTGTTCAAGCACTTTTAAGAGTTAAAACTTTTAAGATTAATTTTAAGAGCCTTGCTCCCAATAGATCCATGATCTAGAGAAAACCCATTTAGGGTTTCACTAACAGAGCTTTGCTCTATAGGTCTGAAGGGATCTAAAGGAGACTGAAGAGAACCCTATTAGGATTCCATTAGTAGAGCTTTGCCCTCTAAAGGATTTTTCCTGTGTTTTCTTAATTCATTAATGGAGCTTTGCTCCTTCCAAATCATATAGAGGAACTCTTAAGAGTTTTTCATGGATCTTGGAGGTTAAGGATGACATTTTATTTTTTGATGAATTATATCATCTTTTCAGAGCAAAGCTCTCAATGTTCTCAGGGGATTTCTTTAAACTCCTTTCATAACTGATATTGACGGGTGTCACTCCTGTCTGTAGAGCATTGCTCTCGGGGAGTTTAATTTCCTGCGCCTGTTTTGAATCAAAAATTGCTTAATTAGTCCGTCTGCTGATTTTGCTAATTTTCTTTTACAGGAGTAATGGACGCCCACATGTATGACCTTGATGAAATCATCTCTTATGGAGACATTCGCCGACTCGGCCGTTCTCAGAACCGAGAACTCACAAACGCCAAGTGTGCCGAAATCATGAGTCGCTTCGACGCTTATAACGGTCAACTACTTCCTCGGCGCTCTCCTCTCCTGAAGCTTATTGTGGGAGCAATTTGGGAGGCGCTTCCCCTATTCTTTACCGGCGTGCCGCTCAGGGCGTTAGATGCCGCTGAGGATAAGGTGCACTTGGTGTACCTGATGAACCTAATCTCGAAGAGACGGCGAGACAATCTTGTCGACCTCCTGCACCAGGCCTTTCAACAGTCCGCCATACTTGCTGCTTATCGGAGGGTGGAGGACATCAGTGGGGATCCCGACGCCCGTGCTCGCGAAAGGAAGCACACTAGGATGGTTCGCCAGGCTTGGAAAGTCTTGGACAAGGTCACTTTCGAGTTCCTCAATCCATGTCCAGGATTTGAGGTTTTGCCGTTGTAATCATTTGGATAATGTCTTTGTTTATTTCTTTATAATTGTAAGAACCTTTCCGAGTATGAATGACAAATCTTTTGCCTCCTTCCTTTCATTTTCTGCTTTGTTATTGGCATTTTCCTTAAGTACGCATAGCCTGTAGGTGATATAAAACATCCCGTCTTGAATACTTTGGGGAGCAGTGATGGCTTAGGAAGCAAGTTCAGATCTGCTACCTAAGGCTTTTCAACTTTATGAGTCGTGAGGGTCTCATAAAGACTTTTCTCCCTACGAGTCGAGAGGATCCTATAGGTATAATTTCTCCTTAGGAATCGTGAGGATTCCTAAGTGCGTTTTCTCTTGAGAGTCTAAAGATCCCACAAGAGAATTTTCTTCCTTACAAGTCGAGAGGACTCGTAAGTGATTGATGAGTTGATCTACTCCAGAGTTAAAGCATTGCTACAACAGGGAGTCGGGGGTTGACTTTGGGTTGTATGTGCACTGCTGAGTCATGGAACTGGGAACTTTGCTGCGGCTCCGCTTTGCTGACGTTGTATATTCCTGCAGAGACACTGATTTCTCTGCGGGTCGGCACGAATCGAGATATTCTCGTCAAGGACGCTGATTTCCCTGAATCAAGGTATTTGCCAAGGACACTGATTTCCTCGGGGTTGAGACGAATCGAGGTATTCCTGCAAAGACACTGATTTCTCTGCGGGTCGACGCGAATCAAGATGCTCTCGTCAAGGATGCTGATTTCCCTGAATCGAGGTATTTGCCAAGGACACCGATTTCCCCTGAGTTGAAACGAATCGAGGTATTCCTGCAAAGGCACTGATTTCTCTGCGGGTCGACGCGAATCAAGATGCTCTCGTCAAGGACGCTGATTTCCCTGAATCGAGGTATTTGCCAAGGACACTGATTTCCTCGGAGTTGAAACGAATCGAGGTATTCCTGCAAAGACACTGATTTCTCTGCGGGTCGACGCGAATCGAGGTTTTGCCAAGGACACTGATTTCCCTGGGGTTGAAACGAATCGAGGTATTCCTGCAAAGACACTGATTTCTCTGCGGATCGACGCGAATCAAGATGCTCTCGTCAAGGACGCTGATTTCCCTGAATCAAGGTATTTGCCAAGGACACTGATTTCCTCAGAGTTGAGACGAATCGAGGTATTCCTGCAATGACACTGATTTCTCTGCGGGTCGACGCGAATCGAGGTTTTGCCAAGGACACTGATTTCCCTGGGGTTGAAACGAATCGAGGTATTTCTGCAAAGACACTGATTTCTCTGCGGGTCGACGCGAATCAAGATGCTCTCGTCAAGGACGCTGATTTCCCTGAATCGAGGTATTTGCCAAGGACACTGATTTCCCTGGGGTTGAGACGAATTGAGATATTCCTGCAAAGACACTGATTTCTCTGCGGGTCGACGCGAATCAAGATGCTCTCGTCAAGGACGCTAATTTCCCTGAATCGAGGTATTTGCCAAGGACACTGATTTCCTCAGAGTTGAAACGAATCGATGTATTCCTGCAAAGACACTGATTTCTCTGCGGGTCGACGCGAATCAAGATGCTCTCGTCAAGGACGCTGATTTCCCTGAATCGAGGTATTTGCCAAGGACACTGATTTTCTCGGGGTTGAGACGAATTCTGGTGGTCTTTCAGGTTTTATATGAGTTACCGTCAAAACCCTGAAGCTAGGAATTTGGCCTTCGCTTCGCTTGTTGTGGTGTGTCCAGATCCTGTTGGAGGAGGGACGCTGTAGTGACATTTCGTCTGTTGTGTAGAGACGGACGTCGAAGTGGTGATCACTCCACGCTAGGGTGAGATGATCTCCGATTGTCTTTCGGGTTTTATATGAGTTGCCGTCAAGACTTGGCTCCGTTTTCTGATGGAGCATGGGGAGAGAAGATATGTTTCCTTCTTTGTTTGCGCCCCTGGATTGTATACAGGGATTGCTAT
Source organism: Agapanthus africanus (assembly GCA_030015575.1). Lineage (NCBI taxonomy): Eukaryota > Viridiplantae > Streptophyta > Magnoliopsida > Asparagales > Amaryllidaceae > Agapanthus > Agapanthus africanus. The sequence goes on along the minus strand of CM057338.1, from coordinate 148,964,699 downwards.
GATATCACCTGTAGGGCAAAAGTTTCATTCATTTTTTTATATTATTATTATTTTATTTCCGCGATGCTCTATCATTTCAGCTTTTATATCGCGCAGGTCGCGATTGCCCAATCATTTCGGCTATTTTTCGCGGTGCCCAATCATTTCGGCTATTTATTTTATTTTCACTCGCTGCTTTTTATTGCGAGTTGCCCAATCATTTCGGCTATTTTGCATGCATACACATTTTTTACTTGCTGATTTTTATTTGCAAGTTGCCCCATCATTTCGGCTATTTCGTATGCACGTATGGCTCGCTAATTTTTTATCGCGAGTGTAGAACTTGGAATCTGGTGCCAATCTCAGCATCAGCATCACTACAACTGGAATATTGCCAAGAGCGAATCATCATTTGCCATGAAAGGGCTTAGAATTTGATACGGGTTTAGGCATCATCATCGCTACAACTGGGATATTGCCAGGAGCGAATCATCATTTGCCTCTGTCGACATGGAACAAAGGAGGCTCAGTAAACAGGGTTAGGATCCTGTCGACTAAGGCTTTTGACTTCATGAGCCGTAAGGGTTTCACAAAGGTATTTCTTCCTACCAGTCGTGAGGATCTTGTAGGTGTGTTTTCTCCTTAGGAATCGTGAGGATTCCTAAGTGCATGTTTCTCTGTAAGTCGTAAGGATCTTACAAAAGGGTTTTCTCCTTATAAGTCGAGAGGACTTACAAGGGTTGTTCACCATATGGACATATCCCTAGTCACGGGTGGGACTTTGTTAGGGAAATGTTTATTCGCGCCCGTGGATTGTATACAAGGGTCAGTATTGAGCCACTTGTAGGGCAATATCGAAGGTTGTGGGGGTTGCTTAAGAACAGGTTCAGGTCTTTGTAACTTAAGACTTTCAAATCTTATGAGCCATGAGGGTCCCATAAGAGAGTTCTCCTTACGAGTCGTGAGGATCTCGCAAGTGTAATTTCTCCTTAGGAATCGTGAGGATCCCTAAGTGTGCCGCTCCCTTGTGAGTCGTAAGGATCTCACGCGGGTGGTTTCTCCTTACAAGGTCGAGAGGATCCTGTAAGTGTCTTTTAACGAGGTTGCGCCCTTTCGGGTTTTTACAAACACTCGCCGGTAGTCCTGCTGTTTTTACTCACGGAGCCCTTTCGGGTTTTCATCCGTGCCCATTTTGCTTATGGACATACCGTCTTCTTTTTTTTTTATTCTTTTTATTCCTTTTTTTTTAAACGAGGTCGCGCCCTTTCGGGTTTTCACGAACACTCGCCGGTAGCCCTGTTGTTTTTACTCACGAAGCCCTTTCGGGTTTTCATCCGTTCCCAATTTGCATATGGACATACCTTTTTTTTATTATTTATATATATATATATATATATATATATATATTTGTATCGGCTTTGGGATGTTGCAATCCATCGTAGTTTATCGACATCTCGGTCAACGGCCAGTTTTAGGACGTAGTGGTCCGTCATTAGTTTAAGGACGTTTCGGTCCGTTGTTGAAGAAAGCCGGTTACTACTTATAGAGTTTGGGCTTAGGAAGATAGCGAGCGGACATAGTCGTCGTCATCTATCATTGACCTAGGCTGTAACTCATTAAGCGTAGTATTTCTTTAGGAAGCGACCGTTTATTAGCCTGAAAGGTCTTTCACTGTGCATATCCATGAGTAGATAGGCTCCACCCTGGTAGACTTTGTCTATGATGTATGGGCCTTCATAGTTCGGCTCGAATTTTCCCCGCTTGGCGCGATTAGGGATCATAGGTCTTTTGACCACTAGCACGAGTTCGCCTTGGTGGAATGTCCTCGGCCTGGTCAATCTTTCATATGAGCGCGTCATCTTTGCTTTATAGGCCTCCAGATTTTATTGCGCTATGAGCCAGGTTTCATCAAGGGCATCAAGCTCCTCAAGCCGAAGATAAGCATTTTCTTCATCCGTCAGCTCGTAGTGGATTGCCACTCATAGAGAGGGTAATTCTATTTCGAGGGGGAGTACTGCTTCTGTACCGAAGACCAACGCGTATGGCGTTGTGTTCGTGGCCGTCTTGAACGTAGTTCGATACGCCCAGAGAGCCTCTTGCAGTCTCTCGTGCCAGTCCTTCTTATTTCGGGACACCATCTTCTTTACGATCTTCGTCAAGGTCTTGTTGAAAGCCTCAGCTAGACCGTTAGCTCGGGGATTATAAACTGAGGAATATCTCCAGTCTATGTTGTGTTGTTGCGCGAAGCGGCTGATCTTGTGGCTTCTGTAGGCTGGCTCGTTATCAGAGATGATCCGTCGCGGAGTTCCAAACCGATAAATGACGTGCGTCTTGAAGAAATGGAGGATATTCTCCGTCTTCACTTCCTTCAGCGGTACTGCTTCTGCCCATTTGGAGAAGTAGTCAGTCGTCGCCAAGATGAATTGATGTCCCCTGGACGATGCTGGTTCGATGGGACCGATTACGTCAGTTCCCCACATTTCGAACTGCCAGCTGGCCACTGTCGGATGTAGAGGATTTAGGTGCTGATGGATAAAGTCCCCATGAATCTGGCATGAGTGGCATTGGTTCGCATATTCGAGGCAGTCCTGAATCATCGTGGGCCAATAGTAGCCCATCCGTTTAATTTTCAACTTCATCTTCGGGCCTGCTTGGTGAGAACCGCAGAGTCCGTCGTGAACTTCCTGAACGACTCTTTTCGCCTCTTCAGGTCCCAGACATCTCAACCACAGAGAATCAAACGACCTCTTGTATAGAGTATCATTGATGAAGGCGAAAGACAGAGCTCGTTTCATAAGCTGATATCTTGAGGACGCATCTTCAGGTGTTTGACGGGATTTGAAGTAGTCTATAAAGACTTCTCTCCAATCCTCAGCCTTTTCCTGGTCTTTTATTTGCATAGTCATTTGCTCAGTCGCTCCCTTTTCCTCGGATGATTCCGGAGATATTTCCGCTGGGGCAAACACCCGACGGCTTTGTACCGCGATTCTTACGTCATCAAGGTTCTCATCAGCCAGTTCTTTAGCGAGCTTAGCTAGTGCATCTGCTTTGCTATTTTCCGCACACGGTATGCTTTCCAGCATGTAGGAGGGGATTTTAGTCAGCAATTGCTGTACTATCTCGCCATACTTTACTAGTTCGGGTTTTCACGTTTGGTAGTCACCATTTACTTGACTGACAACCAGTTGAGAATCTCCGTATATGAGGAGGTTTTCAATTCCCATATCGATGGCGATCTCGAGGCCTGCTATCAAAGCTTCATATTCGGCTTCATTGTTCGTCCTCGGCTCTGTTAAGGAGAAAGCAAAGCACATTACCCCTCCTTGTGGAGTTACGAAGATGCGGCCTACCCCCGATTTGATTATAGGGGTGCTTTGTTTGCATTTCTTCGTGGAAGACGCTCCATCAAAATAGAGTTCCCATCGGGTATCACTACCGTCGATCGCATCAAACGCATGTTCGTCTGGCAGTTCGCAATTCAGAGGAGAATCGGCAGGTATCGGATGCTCAGCGAGGAAGTCGGCGATGGCTTGGCCTTTCACTGCCTTAAGAGGCTGATAGGTTATCGAAAACTCCATTAAGAGCAGGGCCCATTTAGCGAGCCGACCTGTCAGTATGGCCTTCGACATTAAATATTTAAGGGGGTCCACCTTCGAAATGAGACGGACTTCATGTGCCAACGCATAGTGCCTGAGCTTTGTTATCGCGAAGATCAACGCCAGGCAGTGTTTTTCGATGGGAGAATAATTGCTTTCTGCCCCCAGTAGAACTCGACTCAAGTAATAGAGAGCTCTTTCTTTCCCTTGGTCGTTCTCTTGTGCCCATAATGCGTCTAAAGAACCTTCGAGGGCTGTTGTATAAAGAATGAGAGGCTTTCCCTTGACCGGAGCAGCCAACACTGGCAGATTCTGCAAGTATTACTTGATTTCGTCCAGCGCGTTCTGGCATTTGTGATCCCAAACAAAAGGGGTTCCCTTCTTCATCAGGTGACTGTATGGGCGGCACTTGCCTGAAAGGTTGGCTATAAATCGCCGTATGTACGCGAGCTTCCCTTAGAGAGACCGCAATTGCTTGAGAGTCCTTGGCGGAAGTATTTCCATGATCGCCTTGATCTTTGACGGATCTATCTCGATACCTCGGTGTCGGACGATGAATCCTAGGAATTTGCCCGAGGAGACCCCGAACGCGCACTTGAGAAGGTTCATCTTCAAGTTGTATTGTCGAAGGCGTTGAAACACTGTCTTCAGATGCTCTAAATGCTCCTCGTATGATTTGCTCTTAACCACGAGGTTGTCGATATAGCATTCGACGATTTCATGTATAAGGTCATCGAAGATCTTTGCCATGGCCCTTTGATAGGTGGCACCGGCGTTCTTTAGACCGAAGGGCATCACCCTGTAGCAGAATATACCCAAAGGGGTTCGGAAAGCGGTGTGCTTTTGGTCTTCGGGATGCATCTTTATCTGGTTATATCCTGATGAGCCGTCCATGAAGGAGAAAACCTCGTGAGTGGACGTGTTATCTATCATCAGCTCGGTGACTGGCACTGGAAAATCGTCCTTCGGGCAGGCTTTATTGAGATCCTGAAAGTCTACACATATGCGCACCGTCCCGTTCTTCTTCATCACTGGGACGATGTTGGCGATCCAATCGGGATACTGAACTTCTTGGATAAACCCAGAGTCGATCAGTTTCTTGACTTCAACGTTGATACTCATCTCAAGCTCAAGCCGCATTCTTCTCGGTGCTTGTTTGATCAGCTTAACGTCCGAGGATATCGCCAATTTATGCACAGCAATTTCTGGATCTAGTCCTGGCATTTCGGAATAGTTCCACGCGAAGCAATCTTTATATTGCATAAGCACGTCTTTTAATGAAGCCACCCTTCCTTCAGACAACAGTTCACTAACGAATGTCGGTCGCGGGTCGTTCGCCGTCCCCAACTCAATTTTCTTGAGGTTATCTGCAGTGGTGTGTATTCCATCTTCCAGCTCTTTTGGTGCCGGTGGAAATCCTAAGATCACCTCGTCATCATCGTTTTCAAAGCACCAGGGAAGGTCATCCATATTCCAGGCTCTTCTTTTGATATTGTTATCATATGATAAGTACGAGCTCGCTTCCAAGACCGATGTGGATCTGGTTCTGCTCTCGCGGCTTTGGATTCATGCTTCTGTGGCGGCGTTACCCTCCAGCTGTCAGATAAAGCGAACTTGCCGAGCTGATCCTGATCTTCGACCCAATTCTTGAAGGTGAAGCAATCTTCGAGAGGGTGTCCTATTACCCTGTGATAAGAGCAATAGTTCGGGTGTGAGACTTCGCCTTCTTGTTCGGGATGCTTGGACCTCGGAAGCGTAATCATTTGATGTTTTATAGCGAGGACAAGTATCTTCTTCGTCTTGTCTCGAGGAAAAGAGTATGCTCGACTCATTTTCTTCATAAAAGATAGATCCGGACCGCTTGATTTCCACTCGCGTGACTTCTTGGTCCCGTTTTCTTGCTGCTGAACGCCTTTTCCGCTCTTTGACTTGTTTCTGCCTCTACGTCGAGCCTTTTTTACAACAGGTTGACCGGGAGCGGCATTTTCGTCTTTCACGTCCTGTTGGAGGAGGCGTTGCGTCCTGGTTTTCTCGTAGATGGACATTTCGCGGTTGTGGTCATCTCGAACTTTTTGACCAGCTTTCCTTATAAGCTTATTCATTTGTTCTTCGAACGACGGACTGGGCATTTTTGCATCGGGGACTTTTTCTGGTTCAGGGTCAGCCTCTTCCCATTGAGCGTCCCCTTCTTCATTGAAGTCATGTACGACGCAGCAGTCGCGAAGTAGCTTCCGTTTCTTGGACCGAACATATCCAAGCCCGATTGCTTCCATTTTTCCGTTAGGCAATTTGTGCTAAGTTCCGGGAACGTTCCAGATCCTATCATAGAACTTAGCTTTTTGAGCGGTCTGCTTAAGGGGTACACCTTGGCGCCTCAAGAGTCTCTTTAGTCCGTCCGTGTAATATCTGGGTAAACGGATGGGCTGGAGCCTGTCAAGTGTAGAATCTGCGCCGTGCCAGATTTCTTTCTCCACTTTGGTTTCCCCCGAGCGAGGTGCTGGACGCTCATGCAGATTTCCTTCAATACCCGTACATTGAGGAGATTGACGGAAGACCCATTGTCAACCAAGATTTTGCCTATCTTTATATCATGGCAGTACCCTGAGACATAGAGGGGCCGATTGTGTTCGTACGTCCCAAGGAGTAGGTCTTCATCGCCGAAAGTGACATCGGCTGTGTGCACTTCTTCCAGCTCGTCCTTCATCTCTTTTTCGGCGAGAAAAGCTTGGAATTGCTCTGGCTCTTGTAGCGCTTTAATCAGTGATTCTCTTACTTCTTTTGATAGTAAGAGGGTATCGAGAATACTGAGTTGCGAAGGTAACTTCCTCAAGTGTGCCAGAACTTTGTAGTCCACCTTATTTTTCTTTGGCGGGTCTTTGGTGGTTAGCTCTTCCATGACTTGATCATCTAGGGCGATATCCTCCGAGACCTTTTCTTTTCCTTTATCTTTTTTATTTGAGGGTCCGAGATTCTTCTCGGGTAGCATACGATTACGCAGCCGGATATTTTCACAGGCCTTCGGCTCTTCCTCTTTTCCCGAGGTGGACTCTTTAAAGAGAGGGCTAAGCTCCATTTCCTCGTCAGAGTCACTCCCGAATGTGAGAATTTGCACTTCCCCGGCATTAACCATGCGACAACCGCCGGTAGTTCTTATAAGCTCCTCGGTCGTACTTTTCCGCTCCCGACGAGTTTCACGCTTCTCCCGCTTAAAATGTTGCCGGTGAACAACATACCCCTGCCACCATCTATTGAAGGCTTTGCACTCTTCGGTGGGGTGCGAAGCCTTTCGATTATACAAGCAATAAGAAGGGTGCATTTCTGCTTTGCCGGCAATGTTTTCTTCAGAGGGTGGTAGCTTCATCCCCATTGATATGGCTTTAGCAAACTTTTTCCTCATCTTGAATTTGTTTTCATCCGCAACGGGTGTCTTTTGATTTGACGGGAGTGTCTCAACTCTTTCGTCTAGTCGTCGGCGCTTGGCCCTTTCAAATACGACCGTCTCGCGTTCCCGATCAGCTTTACTTTTCAAAAGAGCTTCGTTGAGGAATGCATCAATTGTTTCATCTGATGGCCCCAAAAGTTCCGGTTCAGGATCTGCCCCCAGTTTCTCAGTGCAAGGATTTTTCTCATCGTATGTAAACGAGTGAGAGATCATATAACAACTCGCCACGTAACCCTCAGATTCATCTGACGAGCTTTCTCCATCATCTTCCTCCTGAAAAACGTGGTTGAGGAACTCTTAGAGCGTGATGGGAGTCCGTGCTTTCTGATTATACTCCTCCAGCGCGTCAATCTGTTTCTGCAAGTCCGTGCGCTTGTCGCCAGGCTTCACGGGCTTTTTGGATCTTTTCTTCTTCTTCTTCGAAAATTTCGACGGCTGGGTACTAGTGCTTAGGCCATCACCACCGATCTTTGGAGTTGGGCGCGGCTTCAGCATCCCTTCGATGATCTGGGGTTCTAGTGGGCTCTTCCACCTGATCGCTGGGCATGTCTGGAGATCATTCAGCATTCTCTTGGTTTTGGATGATAGCACAACCTCCCATGGAGCTTCTTCAACAAGGGAGCACATTGCCCCCGGCGTATTCACCTTTTTAGGGGTATGAGGTTGCGGCGGGTTCACCTTCCATCTTTCGGACAATGCAAACTTTCCCTGTTGGTATTGGTCTTCAATCCAGTTTTTGAAGACGTAGCAATCTTCGATCGGATGACCTAATACTCGGTGGTAGGGGCAGTAGTTGGGATCATTGACGTCATTTGGCTGCAACAGACACCTTGAATCTGGCAGATTGATGAGCCTGTTGCACAGCGCCAGCTCGAACAGTCTTCTCGTTTTATCTTGAGAAAACGAGTAAGGACGTCCTAGCCTCTCCTCGAGGGGTACGCGTGGACGCATATTGTTTTGACGGACAACCGGCTTCAAGTTACTCGGCTGTTGTTGAGCATTGGCGACGACGATCGCTTTTCCTTTCCCCTTCTCATTTCGAGAGTCCGGCTTTGGAGGGGACGGCCTATGGCCCATTTGGTCCATTTGAGCTAGCTTGTCGATCAAGGCCTGGAACGTGGTTGGCTTAAAGAACATCATGAAGTGTGAAATAGTTGCATGAGGATCTAAGGTGCCCATGAACATGCCCACCGCCAACGCTTCTTCAATGCGTTGTTCGCACTTCAACCACAAGTTCCGCCATCGGATCGCATATTGAACCCAAGTTTTGCCCGGCTTTACTCTTGCATTGATCAAAGCTGTTATTGGAGTACGCTCGCTGGCGCTTGCGAAACGCTGGGTAAACAACAACTCCATTTCAGCGAAGGTTTTGATGGAGTCATTCGGAAGTTCGGAGTACCACTCAAATGCCGTCTCTGACAAGCTGACGACGAACTGGCGAAGTAGTAGTTTAATATCGCCGCTGGTGTTGCCACGAAGAGCCCTGAACTGGGCAACATGTTGATGGGGATTGCCTGTCCCTTTGTAGACATGGAACTTTGGGATCGTGTAGCCCGGCGGGTACTTGATCTGATCATACCAGCTCAGATATAGTCGTCCTGTTTTGACAACTTGACCGGCTGCCTCAGTTGCCTGGTGAACCTGTATCTGCTGAGCTATATATTCATCCAGGGCAGCTTTGGAAATTGTCTCTTCCTTGGCTGTTGACAGAGCCGGTGGAGGATTCGACGTTTCTCCTCTGTCATCTTCAAGGACGATCGGAGGATTTTCAGCAGGAGGATCTTGCTGGATCATCATACCCACCATGTCCTGGAACAGAAGGGCCATTCGTTTTATATTTGCTGCTTGTTCTGCAGCCTCTTTGTCCTTCTTTTCCAGTATCCTGCGAAGGAACTCGGCGTCGGTTTCTTGCTCCTGGCGTTGATCCGAGGATGCTTCTGGACTTTCTTTTGGCCCTGTGAGCACGGCCATCGCAGTCATCATTTCTTGGAGCTTCTGCTGCTGCTCCTGAGCTTTAGTCACCGATCGCATAAGCGGTCTATGACCTATGGATATACGGCTGTCCTCTTTCCCGGACGCCATGTAGATGATGTGTACCACAATGCCCCCGGACTTAGAGCGTTTAGGTTCACTGCCTTTGACGTTCGCCGTAGGCGTAGGGATTTTCTCCGGCCTTCTTCTCTTGTGGGCCGTCGAAGTTGAGGGAGCCGTTGCTTTGGGCACCCAGGTGGTCATCGTCTTCCGTTGCTTGACAGGGGGATTTTCTTCCTGCCGAACTTTCGACCTTTTATGCTGATGGGAGAAGTTCGGATCAATCATCGATTCTCAGACTCGTCGCCAAGTCTTGTAGATCCTGGAGGACAGCCGTTGAGGAGACTGCTCCGGCTTTTCTGGTTCTGCTTCCACGACGGTCTCTACCGGTGGAGGAGATCTTTTGAGCACCGCAGTTGGCGAATTTCTGCGTACCCTGTTCAGCAGCTCAAAGCTGTTCCCAGTTGGAACAGCAGCATTAACTTCCACTGTTGGAGCTGGTGGAGTTAGCCCAGAGGGGGAGTTGCCCCCAGTCTTTCTTATCCGGCGCCAGTGGCGACGTCGGGCGTGACGGGTTGTTGGGATTAGTTCAGCAACGGCTCTATCTTGCCCCATGTTCAGGTGAGGGGCTATTGCCGGTGTCAGCCTCTTGAAGACTGACGTCCGTTGAGAAGCCGTGTCCAATCAGTCAAACACAGATTTTTGAACGGGAGCGGGACTGGGAGCAGTCACTCTCGCGAAGACCGACCCTCTGGGAGGAGAAGCCGCCTTGACGACTTCAGGAGCAGCTATCTTCTTTGAGATGGCCACTTCAGGTATTATGGGTTCTTGGTAGGCCCTTTGGAGCTCGAGCTCAGCCTTGTGAAGACTGAAGAATTGGACGACCCGTTGAGAGGGGCCGTGGGAGTAGCAAGTCGATCGAAGACCGACTTCTTTGAAGCTTCCGGTACGGGCACTAGGATGGTGAAGCTCGCTGGCGGGAGCATGGTCCCGAAAAACAGACCGGTAGTAGCTTGAGTCACTTGTTCCACCGGCATAGCGAAGATGGAGGCCGCTTGAGGCCCGTAGGCTACACCTCCAGGTGAGGCAGAGCGTCGGTTGCAGTTGCATTTGGAGCAGTTCGAGCAGTTGGACGCCATTGCTGTTTGATTTCTGTGCCAAGCAAGAGACCAAATCTTAGTAACTTGAAACCCGAGGGCAATCATTAACAAACCGCGATTCGCTCGCGAATACGACACACGAAGTGTGGAGTGGAAAGAGGAAAAGGTCCCACCGGGCGTGCCAAAATCTGTTCCCCTCCGAATGGCTGCGCGACGACAGAGAGACGTCTTGCCTGAGATTCGGGGCAGATGCTATTTGGTTCTATCCGTCCACCTCTCCGAAGATGCCAAGTTGATTTATGGCACCGTGTATCGGAGGTTTAGACGGATGCGGCCGATGTAGCAGACTTCGTCAGATTCCCCCTCGTCTGAGGGGTTTTTGATTGTGGGGACGCTCTTCCCAGCAGGCGCAAGCCCCTGCAGTTAATTACGCTACCGCATCGCGGTAACAACTTTCTCCTTCTCCAGAATTTCACTTCGTGTCGTGGGTATTTATTTTGTTTGTGGTTGCCCGTAGATTTTATACGGAGACTAATTTATGTCGTCGCCCGTAAGACGTGGATTAGTCCAAATCCGTATTTTCTTAAATTTGGGTTTGGGGTTTTGGTTTAAGAATACGTTAGCCATATTTGGGGCTAAGATCAACTTAAACGTTTGTTAAGGATACGTTAGTCCAATTTGAGACTAAGATTAACTTAACGGGATCGTTTGGATCCGACAAAAGAGCATTTGGGGGGGCTCTATTGTTCCAGTTTAGGGACATAGTGGTCCATTGCCAATTTAGGGACATGGTGGTCCATTGTTCCCATTTTAGGGACGAATGTTGGTTTAAGGACGCATTAGTCCATAAGTTTAAGGACCCCACATTCCGTATTGCCAGTTTAGGGACATGGTGGTCCATTGTTCCCATTTTGGGGACGAATGTTGGTTTAAAGACGCATTAGTCCATGAGTTTAAGGACCCCACAGTCCGTATTAATGTGTGGTTGTCGGGACCCGTCACCTCTCTGACGACGTTGAAGGATTACAACGACAAATATCAGAGGAGTTCAGAGATGTACCCTTGAACCGGGTGTAAATTGATTTGAGAGAGCAGTTGTACTCAGTTCAATTTAATTTGAGGACTTATGGTCAATATTGGGTTAAGTCCAGTTGAAAATGTTCAACATTTTATTTGCATTTGGCCTGTTAGGCCTTTGTTTGGGCTCTGCCCTTTTATTAATGCATTGCATTTTTTATTTGGGCCTATTAGACCTTTAATTGGGCTCTGCCATTTAATAATGCATAGCATTTTTTATTTTGGTCTGATAGACCTTTTTATTGGGCTCTGCCCTTTTAATAATGCATTGCATTTAATGTTCTGACAGTGCCCCACGTGGCTTGTCAGGCGCTTTGCGCCAATTGAGGAGTACAAGGTGCAAACTCATGTGGGGATGACACGTGTCACGCTCTGGTGAGCGCAAGTCTGTTAGCACAGTGCGCTGCGCCAGCGCGCTGCTGACACATGGCGCGCTCTGATGGCTTGCGCCAATCCAAGAGCGCAGTGCTCATTTTTTAAAGCGCAAGGCGCAAATTATTCTGGGGTTGACACGTGGCGTGTTCTGGTGACTTGCGCCAACCCAAGAGCGCAGAGGCTCAAATTAATAGTGCATGGCACTGTTCAAAAGCGCAGAGCGCATCTTAATCTATTTTGGATCAAAGAACAGAATCTTAAGAACCAATGGTTCATCAAAAGGCAATGCCTTTATACAGAAGTAAATTACTTCTTTTTTATTATTATTATTTTTTTATTGAAGATCTTGATCTTGTTCTTAGATCATTGATCTTTTTTAGAAGAAATTCTTCTTTCTTTCCCAAAGGTTTACCTTTTTCTTTCCCTCTGAGTTTCTTCTCAAAGTTTTTTTAAGAGCTATGTATCTCTCTCTCTTGATGTCAATGTGTTTTAGACTTGGAGTCTAGAGGCCTTTATATAGTGCCAATTGATTTGTTACGTTGGTTACAGAGATCTTTCTCTGATTGATCTGGGGATATTTCCCCACCGTTGGATCTTTGATCCAAGGGCTCTGTTTTACAGAAGATAATCTTATTGTTTTAATAAGATCTAAAAAGATCTTTCCAGAATTTTTCTGTTTAAATGCTGGCACAGCTGGCGCAAGCGCACTTGCGCTTGACACGTGTCGCGCAGCGCAGAGCGCAGCGCAACTGCGCTGACTCGTGTCGCGCAGCGCAGAGCGCAGCGCAACTGCTCTGACACGTGTCACGCAGCGCAGAGCGCAAGTCATCTGAAGCGTTGCTTCCTTTATTAAAATTTGAATTTTAAAACAGAGCCTTGCTCTGATTGGGGGAAACAGAAGCGTTGCTTCATTTCTCGCCTTGGAATTTGAACAGAGCTTTGCTCTGATTGGGGGAAACAAATGCCCCCCCACCGTTGCGCTTACGTGGCCCCAGACATGAGCGCAGCGGTGGCAGAATTCCAACCGTTGCGCCATCCTTTGGAAGTTGAAACGGCTCTTAATGCCTATAAATAGGACCTTTGGTTTCTTAGATGATTTTCATCTCTTCATAAGAATTTTTATTCAGAGCCTTGCTCTTTTGTTCAAACACTTTTAAGAGTTAAAACTCTAGAAAAAATTTTAGGTAAAAATTAAATTAGATTAGATTAATTTTAAGAGCCTTGCTCCCAATAGATCCCTGATCTAGAGAAAACCCATTTAGGGTTTCACTAACAGAGCTTTGCTCTATAGGTCTGAAGGGATCTAAAATGATTGGGCACCGCGACAAAAAAGCTGAAAGGATTGGGTAATCGCGACTTTCGCGATATAAAAAACTGAAATGATAGAGCATCGCGGAAATAAAAAATGAAATGAAACCTTTTTTCCCTGTAGGTGAGTCAACATCGACCCCTGTATACAATCCATGGGCATAAACGAAAAGGGAACCATATTGTCCCACCAGATTTCGTCAAAGAGAAGCTAAGTCTCAACGACAACATCTACAGCGTAGAGATCAACAACAGCGTTCTTCCTCACTTCAGCAGGATGCAGTCGCGACATCAAAACAAACGGAGCCATGGCAAAGTCCCTAGTTCCAAGACTCGACGGTTCACAAACAGCCTAGAGACTACCTCGGAGCCATGGCAAAGTCCCTAGTTCCAAGTCTCGACGGCAACATCTACAGCTTAGAGACCAACAACAGCGTTCATCCTCACTCCAGCAGGATGCAGATGCGACATCAAATGGAACCCTGGCAAAGTCCCTGGTTCCAAATCTCGACGGTTCACAGACAACCTAGAGACAACCTCGACATTCATCAGACACAATGTCAACAAACGAAGCAAAAGAAGATTCCTGGCTTCAGGGTCTTGACGGCAACTCAAATGAGACCTGAAAAGACTATAGGTGATCATCCCACACCAGCGCAGAATGGTTATGACTTATCGGGGCTCCCAAACTGAGCCTAACCTCAAGTAAAAAGCGGCATGGAATATCTCTAGCGCTTGCTCTTCCGACAGTAATATCACCTGGGAGATTACTTGAAGACGTCTTGTCCAGCCCCCGAAGGGATCAGAGACATGACAGTCGCGGGGCTACTCGAATAGCAAGATTACATATTGGGGAATACATCGGCCAACACGACGGTACGACGGGTAAAAAACCCTAGTACCACAGACCCTAACGGACTTCTATTAGCAGGAGTTAACTGTGACGTTATGACACCCTTGCGAGAACTTCTCGATTCGTCTCGACTCGTGAGGAAATTAGTGTCCTTACGAGAACTTCTCGATTCGTCTCGACTCGTAGGGAAAATCCTTAGGCAAAGAGAATAAGAACATGTTTCCTAAGCACTGCGGCCTTGCAAGTCGGTCCAAGATGGACTATTGCATACTATTCAAGGGCCACACTCTCCAAAGTCGAATATCGACAAGGAGGGAAACAACCACTTACGAGTCCTCCTCAACTTGTAAAGGGGAAAATTCTCATGTGAAATCCTTACGACTCTCAAGAGAAAACGCACTTAGGAATCCTCACGATTCCTCAGGAGAAAATACACCTACGGGATCCTCTCGACTCGTAGGGAGAAAAGTCTTTATGAGACCCTCACGGCTCATAAAGTTGAAAAGTCTTAGGCGGCAGATCTGAACCTGTTTCCTAAGCCATCACGGCCCTGCAAGTCGGTCCAAGATGGACTATTGCATACTATTCACGGGCCACACTCTCCAAAGTCGAATATCGACAAGGAGGGAAACAACCACTTACGAGTCATCTCGACTTGTAAAGGGGAAAACTCTCTTGTGAGATCCTTACGACTCTCAAGAGAAAACGCACTTAGGAATACTCACGACTCCTAAGAAGAAAATACACCTACGGGATCCTCATGACTCGTAGGGAGAAAAGTCTTTATGAGACCCTCACGGCTCGTAAAGTTGAAAAGCCTTAGGCGGAAAATCTGAACCTATTTCCTAAACTATCGATGCCCCACAAGGAGATCAAGATAGACTATCTACAAGATGCATTTGCTGAAGAGACACGACAGTACGACTGCGTATGTGCTTAAATGAAAATGGTGTTCGAAACGTGCTGATTTATGTACGACCCTACAATAGCGCTCGCACTTAAAGGAAATTCCTAAGGGTAAAATATGAAGCCCATGTATAGAGGCGGGATACACGTACGAATATATGATGAACAGAAAACATTCAACAGTCAATAATAAGAGAAATATATCGATATAAATATACTAATCTACAGAGAAAAGATCACCAAATATGGGATCAGAGATACAGGGGTTAACAAACAAAATACAAAGTTCTCCAATTCCCTCTCTACCCTCTCTGCAATGCAAAGCGACGGTCTTCGCGAGTAGTTGCTCCCCATCAATTAGCACCATCTCATCAGCGAAAGCGGACATGATGACACGCCGAGCTCTTATCTGATTCGGTAAATGAACCGAACGATCCTTCAGAGGCTGAGTAATTAGGTGTGCCTCGTGGAAACACTCAATTTTGTCCTCTGCCGTATCAAGAATCGCCGGAGTCATCTCCGCCGGATGGGGGGGAATATCAGCAAGCACGGACAAGAAAATCATCCTGAGCCAAATGGAACCCATAGGAAGAGGATATACCCTACGGGCCAAGAGTTCGTACAGTGCCGCGTCACATTGGTCATCGGTGAAAAGAGGATCCGCTAACCGCGCGGAAAAACGAGGAATAATCTCCTCGATAGGCACCTCCCAGGGTTGCCGACGAACGTGGGGACGGTTGCAAGCCATAACCTTTGGTTTGTTTCTCAAAACGATCACCTAAGGTCTAAATGGTTCTCTCTCTGTGAAGTAAGAGGGAGACATAGCTTCGGGTTATAAAGAGAAGCATTCAAAGCTATGCACAGAAAATGTCAGGCATGGTGGAGCTATTCCCAAGGCCTAAAAGGGGGGACATGGGAAAAGAAAGGGGTGACTCATTGGAATCAGGGTAGGAAGGCGGAACGACCTCATCAGCAGAGCCTCACGCACATGGCACGTGAACACCCGCGTTGATCCTTTTGAAAACTAAAGCGGCACCGCACGTGCGTAACGCATGAGCGCCGGTGCTAGTTCAGGATTAAAATCCCCAACAGTGCCTCATGCGCAAAACACGTGAATACCAACAACAGTATAACGACACTTCATGCAGAATACATGTGAGCAAAAAAGGGGGGAAAGAGGAAGTTTGTCATTCATGCTCCTGGAACTTATATATAGTATAAAAACAAAAGAAAATGTTTACAATGGTAAAACACTAAATTCTGGGCATGGATTGAGGAATTCAGAAGCAAGGCCGAGTAAAATGCTTCTAGCTTCTCTGACCATTTTCGTGTGCATCTTCTTACGAATGCAAGCGTCAGGATTCTCGCTGATGTCGTCCGTCCTCTGGTAAGCAGAGATTATCGTCGTCTGTTGGAAAACTTGATGCAAGATATCAACAAGACCATCTCGCCGCTTCTTCGAGATCAAGCACATCAGATATACTGAGTGCACCTTGTCTTTAGCATCATCAAGTGCCTTAAGCGGCATGGCTTCGTTAAATTCAGGAAGTGCTTCCCAAATTGCCCCCACGATGATCTTCAAAAGAGCGGAACGACGGGGAAGTAGTCGACCGTTGTATTTGTCGAGGCGACGCATAACCTCAGCGCATTGGGCATTTGTAAACTCCTGGTTTTGACAGCGGCCTTGGACGCGAATGTCTTCATAGGAGATAATTTCGTCAAGATCATACAGATAAGCGGCCATAGTATCTGAAAAGAAAAATCAGTAAGAGTTTAGTGATCAAAATGATCAAGAAAACGCTTATTGTGAGAATCCTAAAAGGATTCTCATTTAATGAGAAACTCATTGGGCCAAGGAGTTGAACTCCCTCGAGAGCAGTGCCCTGCAGACAGGAATCATATCTGTCAAATGTAATTAAGAGGGGAATAAAAATTCCCCAAAAATTTCTAAAGAGCTATGCTCTGTAAAACCCCAAGCTCTTTAAAGATCTGAAGTAAAAATCCTAGAAACTCTAAGAGTTCTTCATTAACGGGTTAAGAAACCCTAAAAAAAAGATTTTTTTTTAGATCTATGATCTAAGAAAAGCAAAGCTCCGTTTTCATTTTACGGGTTAAGAAACCCTAACAAACATTTTTTAGATCTATGATCTAAGAAGAGCAAAACTCTGTTTAATGGGTTCGAGCATAATCCTTACCAAATTTTTGGACAAAGTTCTAACACTAAAAGAGTTTCCTTGGACAGAGATCTAAGCTCTGAAAAAGATAATTAAATTCTCAGAAGAACAAAGAAGAGAAGAAGATAAACAGCAGTCATCTCAAAGGCCAAAGGCCCTACTTATATGCAGGGGAAGCCTATTCAACTTCCATGAAGATCCAACGGTGGAAAAGCTGCCACCGCTGCACTCACGTGTAAACCACGTGAGCGTAACGGTGGGGGGACATTTGTTTTCCCCCAAACAAAAGAGCAAAGCTCTGTTCAAAATTTGAAAAGAGTCAGCGTCTCACGTGCATTGCACGAGGGTGCCAGCGCCGAGAGTTAAAAACTCTGAGGCAGTGCCTCACGTGCCTTGCACTAGGGCGCTAGCGCCCAAGAGTTAATACTCTGAGGCAGCGCCTCACGTGCCTTGCACGAGGGCGCCAGCGCCAGGAGTTAAAAACTCTCAGGCAGCGCCTCACGTGCCTTGCATGAGGGCGCCAGCGCCAAAACTAAAAGTTCTCTGCCGTTGGATCAAAGATCCAACAGAGATGATAAATCATCAAAATATAGAATTAAATTCTGTTGAGGAAATATTCCTCAAATCTTTCTAAACGAGAAAGATTACTCTCTGTAAAACTGAGCACCATTGGATTAAAAATCCAATGGTAATTAAAAATCACCAAGCCACGGAATAAGCTCTGTATTGGAAAATATTTCCCCAATTTTTCTAAGCAAGAAAGATTACGCTCTGTAAAACAGAGCATCGTTGGATTAAAAATCCAATGGTGATTAAAAATCACCAAGATACAGAATAAGCTCTGTATGGAAAATATTTTCCTAATCTTATTAAAAACAAGAAAAATATCTTCTGTAAAACAGAAGTCCTTAAATTAAAAATCCAACGGTGGATAAAATCCCCAAATCAATTAAAAAATATCTCAACGAGAGATTCCCTAAACTAATCAACAAACTTGCCTCCACTATATAAAGGACCCAAGACTTCAAGTCTTGTACAGAGGAACCCCCCCCCCATAAACTTCAAGTTCAAAAAGAAGAGCAAGCTAGAAAGAAAGCTTCAAGAGAGAAGAAGGAAGAAGAACTTTCTTCAAGGTAAATAAAGAAAATAGGGATCAGAACATCTCATCTACATATCTAAGAGTTTAACCCTCATAAAAAAACATAGTTCTTTCCCTGGATCTGAGATCCATGAGACAAGTCTCCCACAAATGAGAATTTAATTCTCGTAGGGATGCATTTGTTCATGGGGGTTGAAGATCCGCGGGAGAACAAAGAATTGAACTCTTTATAAAAATGCACAAAGGAAGAAACAGCGCCGAGCGCCTCACGTGCCCCTCACGTGGGCGATATTTAATAAAGAATGCTTAGCACTCAGTGGTTGGCACCCAGCACCCAGCGCCCTACGTGCCCCTCACGTAGGCGCTGCTTAATAAAGAGTGCTTAGCACTCAGTGGTTGGCGCCCAACGCCAAATGCCCCACATGCCCCTCACGTGGACGCTGCTTAATAAAAAGTGCTTAGCACTCAGTGGTTGGCATCCAGCGCCAAGCGCCCCATGTGCCCCTCATGTGGGCTCTCCTCAACAAGTTGTGCCAGCACTCAGTGGTTGGCGCTCAGCGTCTCACGTGTCCCTCACGTGGGCGCCATAAAAAGTGTTTAACACTCCATAAAAAAACAAAAAAAAAGAGGGTGAGCGTCACAGCCCATATCAATGCTCAACATTGTTGCACAGAAAAGGGACCGAGCCCAAATAAGTGTTTAACACTTTATTCAAAGACTGAGTGTGCTGAGTCTAAGTTGACCAAAAGCCCCTAATTTAGATCAGCCGAGCCCAAGTGCTCACAATTTTCCTAAATTGGTCTTAGTCCCAAACACGACTATTGATCTTCCAACGGACATTGGTTCAAGGGTACATCTCCTCTCACCTCTGATAAATGTCGTTGTAATTCTTCAGCGTCTTCCGAGAGGTGGCGGGTCCCGATAACTAACAATTCTTTAGTGTACTCTTAAATGGACGGACACGTCCCAATACGGACCGTAATGTCCTTAAACTAGCTGTAGACCGTAATATTCTTAAACTAGCTGCGGACCGCAACGTCCTGAAACTAAAACGATAGAGCCCAAATGCTCTTTCGTTGGATCAAAAATGATCCTGAATCCCCGTTAAGTAGATCATAGTCCAACATTGGATTAACGTATCCTTAACAAATATTTAAGTCGGTCTCAATCTCAAACAAGGTTAACGATCCTTAAATCAAATCAAATCCAAATCTATGAAAATACGGATTTGGACTAACCCACGCCCGACGGGCGGCAACATAAATTAGTCTCCGTATACAATCCACGGGCAACCAAAAATAAAACAAACACACACGACACGAAGTGAACATCTGGAGCAGGAGAAAATGGTTATCGCTACACGGTAACGTAATTAACTGCAGGGGCTTGCATCTGCAGGGAAGAGCGTTCCCACAATCAAAAACCCCTCACAACGAGGGGAATCTGACGAAGTCTGCTACAACGGCCACATCTATTCACACCTTCGATACACGGTGCCATAAATCAGCTTGGCATCTTCGGAGAGGTGGATAGATAAAACCAAATAGCATCTGCCTCCAAATTCAGACAAACGACCTACGTGGTTTCGTTTCTGCTTTCGGCGGTAAACAGTATTTATAGGAGAAATTAGGGTTTTGAGTATTGAAGAATAGAATTAAAATGCATTTAAACATTAGATTAATGGGTGATTTTAATCCTCTGTTTAATTTCAGGAAAAACAAACAATACTGGGGTTAAGGGGGTAGGCCAAGAGACTAGGGTTCAAAATATGGGGGCATTCCCCACGGTTCAAACCGGAGGCGCCGGCCCAAATTGAATCCTCGCCGGTCGATGTAGAGGGGATGGGCTCAGGATTGATGCCACGTGTTAGTGTCTGTCCATATAATAATTTCCACGTGTTTGATTTTAATGACTTTTTATTTTTACATGTATTGCACGTGTAAACTTTTGGGCTTCCAAAAAGTTTTTAAAAAATATTAAAAATAATATGTGGCTGATGGGATTCGAACACAGGGGCTATGTCACAGCAGTGCAAGGCTTTACCAATGAGCTACAAGTTGTTTCTTAATGTTCTAAAACAATTTAAATTTATAACTTGTGCTCAGGCTTACAAATACTATATTCTGTACATTAATTTTAAAAAATTATGTACATTAAAAACAGAGTCGTTACATTCTACCCTCCTTATAAAAATTTCGTCCTCAAAATTTACAAATATCTAAGGACTAATTTACAAACAAGTAAGGGTATCTTGCACGCATGTCTTCTTCTCTTTCCCAGAGAATTTTTTAGGATGCAATACCCGGAATTGTTTTACTCCAGGTGCCTCAGCTTCGGTGCGGTTCATTAGGATAGCATTCTGCTGCTGCTGTCCTTCCAAGAGACCCTTGATCGTCTCGAGCAATACCGTCTGTTCGTTAATAGGAGCTACTACGCTAGGTGTAAGTGGAAGAGGTGGTGATGTGTTGTTGCTATTCACGTTAGTGCTCGTATTGTTCGGTGAATCCATAACCTTGAAAGAAAAATAGGGTTAGGATAGATTCAAAGAATATGAAATGTAAAGAACGTTTAGTTGTTGATTCTTATAATTCTTGTGATATATTGCTTAGGTTTCCATGCAGAATTGACCCTGCATGGTATGACTTCATGCATAACAGACATGCATGGGCCACCAACAAAACCTGTCACGTCCTGCTTTCCAGCGTACGGGTAGGAGACGTGGCGAGGCCCGCGACGTATTTACTCAGAAGTAAACACGTTAAGCGTAAATAAGCAATATAATGAATGTTCACAAGAAATGACAAGTGATATAAATAAACAGCAACTTTTATTGATTAAACATTCTTTACAATACAGTGAAAATTAAATACATTACTGGAAAGCAATGCCTAAACAATGGCATGAACTGAAAGTAAAAGTATATACAAGTGAATTAGAGCTTTGGGACCTCAATGAACTGCTCCAAATCGTCCTGGCTGGCCTCGATCTCTAGAGAGTCGGGTCCTCCTGACAACATTCCAAAGAAAAAAGAAATAGGAATGTCGTGAGCGAATAATCGCTCGGTAAGTCCCAAAAGATAAAGAAGAATAGACAGAGAATAGAACAGATAAAATATATATGGTTATGTTTGTTATGTTAACGCAGTTGTTTATAATTTGGTACAGAATATGCCAGTGTATACGAGAGGAGTCCAACTTGCTCCGTGGACTAAGGTATAAGAAGTAAAAGGCCCCGTCAAAACCCACGGGACAACGGCAACGGATGTTCAGGTTATGTGTATTAAAGTGACCATCATTGTACCACTTTTAACACATTCCATACCAGTCTACCCCTTTAAAAAACCATAATGTATTTTGTATTGATTTTAATGATTTATAGATATAAGTCTTGCCGAGACTATGGTATAGATTGTTCATGTAAACGGAATAGGATGTAAACGGATAGTCATGTAATCAAGTCAATATATATCCATGGTTCGGTCCAGTCGAGTCATGTTGATATTGAATAGTATCCTGGTATTCATGTTCAAGTTCCAGTATATATGGATTCATGTTGTATTGGAGTTATATTTGAATTGTATTCATGTAAGGATTGTATTCAATTTAGACCGAGACTCTGTCTGAGTCAGACAGTTAAACAAAATTTGATTTCTAAATTAGGTTTTGGAGTTATCGGTAACTGCTGCATATGGATGGCAGGATTTGTGACTTTTTCCAAGCCAATTACCATTGATAACCATGTTTTAGTTTTCTATCTTAAATAGGTAAGCACCCACTTTCTCCGGCTCACTAAGGCTTAAAAGAATTGGTCTCGCTTAAATCTATATTTACTAGGGTCCTTTGTAGGGTGTTTTTCGTCACCCCATTGAGATGGGAATGCGCGCGCTTGTTAGGCGCATTACAGATTCCTCCTGCCTAGGGTGGGCTGGGGTTTATTGATTGTAGGGATCCAAATCTCCGGTAGCCGCGGACTAAGCTGCCATTAATTACCCCTCGCCTTTGAAGCGAGAGAACCTCCGATTGACGGGTCAAACAGGTCATGCGAACTCAATGTGCAGTGTTGTTTTTTGAAGGAGTTTTGGGTATATCGGGGCCCCGCAGAGTTATATCAGGGGCCCAGACCGACATCAGTTACGGAGATCCGCGGTTTCCTAGGCCTGGCTGGCTACTACCGACGATTTGTTCAGGACTTCTCCCGTATCGCTGCACCGTTGACCGGGTTAAACCGGAAAGGAGTTCCTTTTGTTTGGACCGAGGCGTGCGAGCATAGCTTCCAGCAGTTGAAGACTCGTACTACTGCACCAGTGTTGTCATTGCCTTCGGGATCGGGCGGATTCGTGGTTTATTGTGATGCTTCTCGAGTGGGACTAGGTTGCATGTTGATGCAGCACGACAGGGTTATCGCGTATGCTTCTCGGCAGCTGAAGACGCATGAACAGAACTATCCTACGCACGATTTAGAGATGGCTGCAGTGGTGTTTGCACTCAAGATCTGGAGACATTACCTATACGGAGATTCATGCCAGATATTCACGGACCACAAGAGCTTGAAGTACATATTTCAATAGCGAGACTTGAATCTGAGACAGCGCCGTGGATGGAGCTGGTAAAAGACTATGATTGCGAGATCCTTTACCATCCGGGCAAGGCGAACGTAATGGCTGATGCTTTGAGTAGGAGGCCCGGAGGTAGTTTATCTTGTTTAAGCGCCGTACAGAGGCAGTCGTCAGCAGATTGGCAGATTTTATGCAACAGCCGAGTTGAGTTCGAGTTCACTCCGACCGAGAGACAGCTTGCGCATATTCGTGCACGTCCGCAGTTGCTTGACCGTATTCGCGAGGCACAGTCCAGTGATGACCGTCTTTCAGAGATCATGGAGCAGATTAGGCAGGGCAGAGATTCCGAGTTCGTGATCGATGATCAGGGGATACTGCGATTTGGGACTCGATTGTGCGTACCAGATTCTAAGGGACTACGGCGTGAGATTCTTGAGAAGGCGCATAGATCGATATATAGCATTCATCCAGGTTCCACCAAGATGTACCGCGATCTGAGAGATGTTTATTGGTGGGACGGAATGAAGAGGGACGTCACAGACTTCGTGTCGAGATGCCTGACTTGTCAGCAAATCAATGCCGAGCACCAGAGGCCCGCTGGAGAGTTGCAGCCTTTGCCATTCCGGAGTGGAAATGGGAGCAGATTTCTATGGACTTCGTTGTGGGTCTACCCAGGACCAGTCAAGGGTATGACTCCATTTGGGTGATCGTGGATCGATTGACGAAAGCGGCTCACTTCCTGCCAGTGAAGACCACTTTCGGTTTTGCTCAGTATGCTCAGATTTACATCGACGAGATCGTACGGCTGCATGGCGTCCCGACTTGTATCATGTCAGACCGAGGCACCCAGTTTACCAGCCGACTATAGCAGAGACTTCAGGAGGCGTTGGGCACCCGTTTGAGTTTCAGCACAGCATTTCATCCGTAGACCGACGGCCAGTCAGAGCGGACTATTCAGACTCTCGAAGACATGCTCCGAGCGTGTGTTTTAGACTTCGGTGGTAGCTGGAATCATCATTTACCCTTAGTGGAGTTCTCCTACAACAACAGCTTCCAGGATACTATTCAGATGGCACCTTTCGAGGCCTTGTATGGGAGGAGATGTAGATCGCACGTCTGTTGGACTGAGCTTAGCGAGAGCAGTATTTTGGGGCCGCAGATCGTGCAGGAGACGACCGAGAAAGTACAGTTGATTCTAGATCGGATGAGAGCGGCTCAGAGCAGGCAGAAATCGTATGCGGACAGACGCCGTCACAGACTAGAGTTCGCAGTTGGCGATCACGTTTTTCTGAGAGTCTCTCCGATGAAGGGCGTGATGAGATTTGGGCGAAAAGGAAAGCTTAGTCCCAGATTTGTGGGTCCCTTCGAGATCCTCGAGCGTGTCGGCGCAGTTGCATATCGTTTGGCTCTTCCACCCAGCTTTCCGGATGTTCACCCCGTATTCCATGTATCGATGCTACGCAGATATTTTCATGACCCTTCTCACATGATTCAGTATAAAACCGTTCAGCTTGAGCGCGATCTTTCGTTCACCGAGCAGCCAGTAGTGATATTGGATCGGCAGGTGAAGAAACTTCGATCAAAGGTCTTGCCATCTGTGAAGGTTCTTTGGCGCAGCTCGAATGGTGAAGAGATCACTTGGGAGGCTGAGGGCGAGATGCGGAAGAAATTCCCTCATCTCTTTGAAGGTACGCGTAGCTATATTTTAAATTCGGGGATGAGTTTTCTTTAAGGCGGGAAGATTGTAACACCTTAGAATGTGATTAGGGGTTATTATGCTTTAATATGGGGGTTTTAGTAAAAAGTTTACCAAATCGGTTTTCAAATATTTTATCAGGATTTATGAATATTTTATTAGAATTTAATTTGGACTGCACACACATGTGCATGTTAACTAGGACTAAGTTTGGGGTTAAACCATGTTTAGATGACCATGGTGGACTAACCCATTCAAGTAGGTTAATATGAATTTATTAGGTGTATTTGTTTTCTTTTTTTAAATATAATTAGCTTGTGTTAGGGGTTGACTTGAGTTGGAGAGAGGGAGAGAGCATGATGGGCTTGAGCCATGCTTGGTAATCATTATGAGAGAGAGGGGGAAAGGGGTTGACTCTCATTTGTTTTCAAAACAATTATTTTGCCACACTCATTCTCACATCTCTCTCTCCCTCTCACTTTCACACACACACACAACTACAACAGCAGCAGCAGCTGAAGCAGCAGCAGCAGCAGCAGCAGCAGCAGGCGGCAGCAGCAAGCAGTAGCA
The DNA here is from genome assembly GCA_030015575.1 of Agapanthus africanus. Taxonomy (NCBI): domain Eukaryota; kingdom Viridiplantae; phylum Streptophyta; class Magnoliopsida; order Asparagales; family Amaryllidaceae; genus Agapanthus; species Agapanthus africanus. The sequence continues at coordinate 148,939,938 of CM057338.1, read as the reverse complement.
GCAGCATCAGGTTCAGCAACAGCATCAGCAACAGTAACAACAGCAACACAACAACAGCAACAGTAGCAGCAGAAGAAGAAGAACCCCCATTTTTCTTCTTCTTCTCCTTCTTCTCGCACCCTAGGATCACTTGAGGTATAAATTTTTGAACTTAACTTCTTTAAACTTAACTTCTTTCTTTTGCTAAACATGTGATTATTAAGCTAATTTAGTAATTAATGTGATTTTAGTGCTAGTTTTGGTGATTTAAGTAGAGATTTGGCCAAGTGAGGATTTTTATGGCTAATATAACTTGACTAGGTGTTTTTAAGGCCATTTAAACCAAGTTTTGCACCAGATTTCACAAAAATACCATATTGTTTCAATTTAGTGTTATTTAGCGTTTTTATATAAATTGTTAGCCATTTTGAGATCTGCTGTTGACCCGAGTGCTTCAGGTAAAATCTGAGTTAACTGGAGCATGCTCACTAGACCTAGATCACACACACAGAACACGAGACCCCCCTGCCCACTTTTTGGCCGCACTTTTATTCATTCCGACGGCAATTTGCGGCCAGATGGTGGAGTCTGATGTTGAGGTTTGGGCTGTGGGATTCTACTGTATATTTAGGGTGTTTGGTATATGCAACTTTTTATTTTTCCACTCGAGTCAAAATCTGGAACTTAAAACCTCTTTTCGATACTTTTTAACTTGTGTGACACGTGCGTTTCGTGTGTTGGGTTTGTTGTTCACTGCGCGACACAGCGAGTCGGGGTGGTTTCTGGTGAGGTTACGCACATTTTGACATATCGAGTGCACACGCGTTTAACTTCTAACGCGAGTTTTTCCCTTGATCGTGATATCGCATTTTTGGCAGGATTTAGCCTGATGTGTATTGCTTGTGTATTTCTAGGGTCGATCGCGGAGACATTGGACGCGGCGCGGAGGGGAAAAGCGGTGATTGGACCCGGCTAGCACGAGATCACGGGTGAGTAGATATAACATCTACGGGGGAAAATCGTTTGGATGGCGCAAGACGCCCGGTAATTTGAATAGTTTAAAAGACTTCTAGTGGTACTAGTATTTATGAGTATAGTGCCTAGTTATCTATTTTGCTGTATTGCATGATCTTTTATATCCATATATGTGATAGTTCATCATGTAGAACATATTGAACCATTAAAACGAATTATGCAACACGAGTAATATCTAACTTGCTTCGTTTATTATATATATGTGTGTGTGCGCGCGCGCGCAGCGTGCGCACGCAAACTCATCTCATAGGACACTTGCACCATTACCATGGCTTTATGCAGCACGAGCACTATTCACGCGGACACACACACCTTGATAATTACTATGTCACAAACACTAGATAACTTGTTTAAACCGGAATCTAGAATAATTTCACCATATAGGATGTGTAAACCTGTACTAATACATTAAATTCCTCATGATAAACATGAAGGATGGCTAGCCACATATACATAAATCATAGCATCATACTTCATACACAGTTTCTGTTCGTACATTGCATAGTATATATACTATCATATTATAGACATCCATTATCATCGACATGCTTACACATTGTGATTTCTTCTTGAGAATTCAGTATTTATAAGATTTCTGGATTTTGGGGAAAACCGCAAGAATTTATAAACTTATTATCCCTCTTTTTAAAAAAATGCAAGTTGTGGTTTTCTTGTGATGTATGAGTCATCCACCATGAGTTTTCATGTTTTCTGTTGGTTTTCGAGACCCGATTCGAAGAGTGGATGAACCGTCTAGGATACATGGTGGGCCCGGTAAGGTATCCCGGGGCAATAAGCTCGAGTTGTAGACGATGAGCCTGGCAGGGGAAGACTACCTACCGGTGATTGTTGGCGCGGCGGATATCCGGAGGATACCGACCGTGGGTCTGAGATATTGAGATATTGATACTTTGAGATGGCTAGTCCGGATTGCCGGAGCCCGAGATTTTTGAGATACCGATACTTGAGATTTTGAGATAGTCGTTTGAGGTGTCGATGCCGAACACGGATTTCTGTTGATTCTATTGATATCATGCTGATATTTCAAAAGGGTTTTCTAAGAAGAAAATAATGATTTTCTTATATCAATATATTCGGATCACGAGTTGAAATTGATTCATGTTACATACATACCTGCTAGTACATCATGCCGGATTAGTATTGTAAATTGATTCATGTTGCATACATATCTGCTAGTATATCATGCCATATCTGTATTGTTGAGTTATGACACTTGCGTGCATGCTTACGATAGCCTCTATAAATATTACTTATTACTCACGAGTTGGAAACTCACCCCCGTTGTGCCACAGCCTTTTTGCAAACCCGCTCCGTCAGCACTGTAACGGCGGACGTACTTGCTCCTTTTGCTCCTTTTGCCTGGACTTGAGACTTTTGCTCGTAGGTGGGTTGTAATACTATTTTGTTTCCACCTTGTATATTCATTGTATCTAGAGTACTCCATCTACTGTACCTGCTACTTGTATTGATGTATATTGACCTAGAGACAAGACAGTGAGATTTGTGGACTTTTATGTTATTTCTCTGGGTCGAGCTCACTTGAGCCGACATGATGCTTATTACTTGTGCCTTTATGCTTATTTTGCACATTGATGATTTACATTGCGTGGGATTTGAGTCCGCTTCGGCGAAGAGCTAGCTCCCGCTTGGGGATGCCTTATTTCAGGTTTTTGTATATTCCTGTTTTGCACCCGTTTTGGGGCCCGCCAGGGAGGTTGTTGGTTGTCTTGCTAACTTGATATGGTTTGGGTTGACATCAGCATCGCTATACTGGAATATGGTACCAGGAGCGAATCATCATCTGCCACGACGGGGTTTGGGGATTTTAGTTTTGGTTTAGCATCAGCATCGCTTCACTGGAATATGGACCAGGAGAAAATCATCATTTGACATGAGGAGATTTCCCTCGTTCCCAGTTTAACGACTTTAGGGGTCATCTGTTCCCAGTTTAATGACTTAGAGGTCATCTATTCCCAGTTTAAAGATTTAGGGGTCTATTGGATTGGAGTTTGGAATTTTGGTCTTAGGGTAGGCATCAGCGTTGCTAACACTGAAGTACATGTGCTAGAAGCAATTCATCATTTGCCTTTTCTTATTGGGGAGCGATGGCTTAGGAGACAGATTTAGGTCTCTATCTTCTAAGACTTTTCAATTTTATGAGCCGTAAGGGTCCCATAAAAGCATTTTCTCCCTACGAGTTGAAAGGATCTCGTAGGTGTACTTTCTCCTCAGGAGTCGTGAGGACTCCTAAGTGTGTTTTTTCTTTGTGAGTCGTAAAGATCCCACGAAGGTGTTTTCTTACGAGTCGAGAGGATCTCGTAAGTTTATTCTCTTCATGTATCGTGAGGACACATGAGTGGGTCTTCCCAAATGGAGCATAAGTCCAAAGGCGTAGGCTGGCCGCTGGACTGGTGATTGCGATAGGGTATAGGTATGATAAGAATTATTTGAGCCCGTGCATTGTATACGGTAGTCAATTTGGGGACTAACCGTAGGGCTGGGAGAATTTTGAGAAATTGGATTTTGGTTGGCGTCTGCATCGCTGCACTAGAATATGGTACCAGGAGCGACTCATCTTTCGCCGTTTAGGGACTTGAAATTTGGATCTTGTTTGGCATCGGCATTGCTGCACTGGAATAATGCCAGGAGCAACTCATCATTTGCCCCGGGAGGACTTGGGATTTGGTTTTTGGGTCAGCATCAGCACCACTAACACTGAAACAATGCCAGGAGCGACTCATCATCTGCCATTGGGAAAACTTGGGATTTGGGTTTTTGGTCGGCATTAGCACCGCTAACACTGAAGCGAAATGCCAGGAGCGACTCATCATTTGCTGTTGCCAGTTGGGAAGCAATGGCTCAGGAGACAGGTTTAGATCCCTACCACCTAAGGTTTTTCAATTTTATGGGCCGTAAGGGTCTCATAAAAGCATTTCTCCCTACGAGTCGAGAGGATCTCGCAGGTGTATGTTCTCCTTAGGAATCGTAGGTGTGTTGCTCCTTTATAAGTCGTAAGGATCTCACTCAGGGGTTTTCTCCTCACAAGGTCGAGAGGACTTTGCGAGTGTATTTTATCTCTTTTCACGAGTTTGCGCCCTTTCGGGTTTTCACAAACTCGCCGGCAGTCCTGCTGTTTTTACTCACGGAGCCCTTTCGGGTTTTCATCCATGCCCGTTTTGCTTATGGACATACCGTTTTTTTTTTGTTTTTTTTTGTCGCTGGTGAGACTTTAAAAGTAGTCTCACCGGCAGGACTTGGGAGAGATAGGGGTCGTTTACGCCTTTGGATTGTATACGGTTTTACAGGATGTATGATCTAGACCGTAGGGCCGGTGTGCTCAATTCGCCTGCGACTTGGAGCATTCACGCGTAGTATTTCTTGAGATATTGGCCATTGATGGGTGGCATGGGCCTTTCTCCCTCGGCACTTATTAGTTAGTAGGATCCTCCGTCGAACACTTTCTCGATGACGTATGGTCCTTCCCAGTTTGGCTCGAATTTTCCCTTGGCATGTCGATTGGGGATGATCGGTCTTTTGAGAACCAACACCAATTCGCCTTTCTTGAAAACGCGGAGACGAGTCATCTTGTCATAAGCCCGCGACATTTGGGCTCGGTACAGCTCCAGATTTTGCTGTACTGCAAGCCTTTTTTCTTCGAGGGCATCGAGCTCTTCCAGCCGAAGGAGCATGTTTTCCTCCTCCGTCAATTCGTGCTGAACGACCATTTTAAGCTTGGAACTTAGATTTCGAGGGGGAGGACCGCCTCCACTCCGAAGAGCAATGAGTACGGAGTGGACTGAGTTGGAGTACGGTGCGTGGTACGATATGCCCACAACGCCTCGTGAAGCTTGAGATTCCAGTCCCTCTTGTTGGCTGAAGCATTTTTCCTCAGGAGCTTGCATAGAGTCTTATTGAAGGCTTCGGCTAGCCCATTGGCTCTTAGATTATAGATGGAGGAATATCTCCAGTCTATCTTGTGTTGAGTAGCGAATCTTGAGACTTTGAAGCTCTTGAAAGAAGGTCCGTTGTCGGAAATGATTCTTCTTGGTGTACCGAAGTGGTATAAAATATTATGCTGGAAGAATGTCAGAATATTTTCTGTCTTGACTTCTTTTAGCGGGACAGCTTCAGCCCATCTGGAGAAATAGTCAGTTGCAGCCAATATGAACCGGTGGCCTTTGGATGACGGAGGATCAATTGGGCCAACTATGTCGGTGCCCCAAACTTCGAAGGGCCACGACGCCACCGTAGGATGCAACGGATTGGGATGCTTGTGAATGAAATCACCATGGATTTGGCAGAGATGGCATTTCTTTGCATGCTCTTCGCAATCCCTTATCATGGTGGGCCAGTAATATCCAAGCCGTTTAATCTGAAGCCGCATTTTGGGGCTGGACTGGTGAGCCCCGCAGACGCCTGAGTGAACTTCTTTCATGACCTTTTGGTCTTCAACCAATGACAGACACCTGAGCCAGAGTAAGCTTCTTCGGCAGGACTACTCTTTTGTTCCGCGCTTTCCTCTTCTCGTAGAGAGACTGGGGGTAGAATTTGCCGGCTCCTAACTGTGATCAGAATTTCGTCCATGTCAGGATCAGCTAGCTCCTTGGCTAAGCGGGCGAGTACGTCAGCCTTTCCATTCAATACCCTAGGAACTCTTATCAGCTCAATATGGGTGAACTGTTTCATAAGCTCCACCACCGGCTTCTGTACCGAGCTAACTCGGGTTTGTATATCTTATAGTCGCCGCTTACTTGGTTGACAACAAGCTGGGAGTCACCATAAACCCGTAGCCGAAGAATTTCCATTTCTATGGTGAGCTCCAGACCAGCTATCAGAGCTTCATACTCAGCCTCGTTGTTTGTGCGAGGCTCGGTGAGAGAAAAAGAACGCCGCAGGGTTCCCATTGATGGCGTGATGAACACCAATCCTACCCCCGCTTTTATCTGCGGGATGCTTGATTTGCCGGAGCTCCTCATTGATGAGGCTCCGTCGAAGTAGAGCTCCCAACATGGCTCACCTTCTTCGAGGTGCAGCACTTGTTCATCGGGTAACTCGCAATTGAGCGGTGACCCTTCTGGAACGGGATGAGCGGCAAGGAAGTCTGCAAGAGCTTGCCCTTTTACTGCTTTCTGAGAAGTATAAACTATGCCAAACTCAAGTAGCATGACAGCCCATCTTGACATTCTACCGGCTAAGCTTGCTTTGGTCATTAAGTGTTTGAGCGGGTCGACCTTAGAGATCAGCATAACCTGATGAGCGAGCAGATAGTGTCTCAGCTTCTTCACAGCAAACATCAGAGCCAGGCATTGCTTTTCGATTGGGGAATAGTTGTGTTCCACCCCGACTAAAGTTCGACTGAGATAGTAGAGGGCATTCTCTTTTCCCTCCTTGTTGTTCTGGGCAAGGAGCGCACCGAGTGATTCATTTAGCGTGGCAGTGTAGAGAATCAGCGGTTTATTTGGAATGGGAGCGGCCAGCACTGGAGGGTGCAACAAGTACTGTTTGATACTTTCGAACACTTCTTTACATTCGGCATCCCAGACAAAAGGAGCTCCTTTCTTCATGAGCTTTGAGAAGGGCCTACATCTTCCCGATAAATTTGAGATAAACCTTCGTATATAAGCAAGCTTTCCTTGAAAAGATCTCAGCTGCATCAGATCTTTCGGAGGGGGCATTTCCATGATGGCCTTTATCTTAGATGGGTCAACTTCGATCCCCCGATGTCAGACTATAAAGCCCAGGAATATTCCCGATGACACGCCAAAAGCGCACTTCAGAGGATTCATCTTCAAATCGTATTCCTTCAGTCTGGTGAGAATGGTACTAAGATCTTGGATGTGGTCGGCCTTGGCTTTAGTCTTGACGACCAGATCATCAACATAGCATTCGACGAATTTATGGATTAGGTCATCAAAGATATTGATCATTGCCCTTTGATATGTAGCACCTGCGTTCTTCAGTCCGAACGGCATCACTTTGTAGCAGTATATTCCGATCGGGGTTCGAAATGCTGTGTGTTTCTCATCCTCAGACGACATCTTGATCTGATTATATCCAGACGAGCCATCCATAAAGGTGAACAGCTCGTACTTTGAGGTGTCATCGACCATCATTTCCATGACCGGTAGCGGGAAGTCGTCTTTAGGACATACCTTGTTGAGGTCCCTGGAATCAACACAAACTCGGATCTGCCTATTTTTCTTCTCCACTGGGACTATGCATGTGATCCAGTCCGCATATTTCTCTGCCCTGATGAAGCCGGCATCGATGAGTTTCTTGGTTTCCTCGATGACCTTTTCTTCCAGTTCCCTTCTCATTCTTTGAGGAGCTTGTTTAACTGGCTTGGCATCAGGAGATATAGCCAATTTATGCACGGCCACTTCAGGGGAAAGGCCAGGCATTTCTTTGTACGTCCACGCGAAGCAGTCGGTGAACTCACGCAGCAAGGCAATTATCTGTTCTTTCATTTTCTCTGACAAGAGTGTGCTAATGTAGGTCGGCCTTGGATTATTGGGCGTTCCCAAATCAATCTCGGTTAGCTCATCGAAGGTTGCTTGTCCGCCATCTTCGAGCTCTTGGGGAGCTTCTTCTGGCTCGGCTATCTCGTCATCATCGTTTGATCTTTCGCTGGCTTCACCAACATGGATCATGTAGCATGCCTTGGAATCAAGTTGAATGAAAGCTATGCCCTATCTGTCTGGAATTCGTCCATCGATGAGTGCTCGGACCTGAGGCAGATACCATAGCCTTTCGTAAAACTTCGCTTCGGAGTCCGTTTGATATAGCCGACACCCGCACTTTTTAAAGTATTCCCGCATCTCGGGCGCATAGTATCTGGGATTGAGGACGGCTCTTATGCCTCTCTCATAGGGAAGGCACGTGAGAGATAAATCGTCCGGGTGCACAACAGGATTTGACCCATAAAACAGGATGCCCTTCTGTCCACTTTTCCTTTCAGGAACATAGAAAGTTTTTAGCTGATCCACGGTGGAGGCTGACAATGCATCGAGCTCTTTGCATATCTGCTCCGGCACCCTTGTGACGGCTAAGGACCCTTCCGTAACTTCGAAGGTCTCTCATAGCTTTGCTTGTTGCGTAAGGGCCCGATCTGCATAGCTGTTGCAAGACGGGTCCTCCTCCTCCGACTCTTCAGTGCCGCTGCAAAAATGAGGGCGAATTTTGCTGTCGGACGGGCCTTCAGTATCAGATTCGTCCGTATCGCTATTGAAATAAGGGCGAGTTTTACGGAAGGACGGACTTCCAGCGTCAGACTCATCAGTGTCACTGCCAAAACGCGGACGCACATGGGGTTTTTGCTTTTGAAAGTGACAGCCGGCTCAGATTTGCTTTTGAGTTTTAGGGCTGTTCTGTCTTTGGTCAGCTGTGGCTCAGCACTTTGGAGGTTCACAAAATACCGAGAATCTTCATATCGGACTTCATGTACACCGAACAGCTGGATGTCTCCGTCAATGCGTCTTCCTTTGCGATTTTTAGTATACTTCATGCATTGATGGAGAGTTGACGGAACGATACCGTAATCGTGGAGCCACGGCCGTCCCAAGAGAATTTTATAAGACATGTCAGCGTCGATCACGTATATCTTAGCTTCAGTTTGCAGATCCCCAAATTTGATTGGCAAAGCTATAGACCCCAAAACTTGCCGGCAGTTTTGATTGAAGCCTTGAATGACAATCCTTTCTCTTGACAGGTGTCGGACGTCCATTGACAAACTCTTCAGAGTCCGCAAGTTCATGATATTTGTTGGGGTAAAAATTTACACCCCGGTTGACCAAGTCAAAATCAAAGTCAACCCCAAGCCAAGTGGGCCCAAGCCCAGGTCCAGTGGGCCCATGCCCGGGTCGAGCCCGAACATGAAGCGGCCGGCCTCCCCCACGCCAAGATAAAATTTTTGTAATAAATAATTTTGTTGTATTTCTTTTATTTTATTTTATGGACGAATGTAAGAAAAATAGGCATAAAGCCAAATTTTTGTAAAGCCCATGGCTTATGTGCAAAAAGAAATGGCACATGAGCCATGGGATAGGCAAAATGCCATTTTGTGAAGCCCAAGGGGCTATGTGTAAAATGTATGGCCTATAAAGGCAAGGATAATGAAATATCCCAAGAACTTTTTCTCTCTCCAAAAAAGTTTCAGAGCTGAGCTCTTTCCTCCTTCTTCAAGGTTCCAAAACCTTCTTCTTTCTTTTGAATTAAATCAAGAGTTTTACTCTTCCTTTTTCAAAACTAAATAGTTTTCCACCACAAAACCCACAAAGGGGAACTTGGATCTGTCATCAGATCTTAAAAAGGAGAGATTTTGAGATTTCACATCTCTTGATCTTCAAGATCCAGCAAGCGACAGGAGGAAGAAGAAGAACCACTTCCATTAAACCCAAAACACATTCAGGAGCCCGACTCCTCTCTGATTTCTCCTTTGAGAAATCCTTTTTTTCAGGCTAAAAGCCTCTTGTGCCTCTCCGGCGCGCAGCGCAAGTGCGCAAGGCGCCAGCGTGCCGACACGTGGCGCGCGCGCTTGCGCAAGTGCGCAAGGCGCCCGCGTGCCGACACGTGGCGCGCGCGCTTGCGCACCTGCGCAAGTGCGCAAGGCGCCCGCGTGCCGACACGTGGCGCACGAGCTTGCACACCTGCGCGCTTGCGCAAGTGCGCAAGGCGCCCGCGTGCCGACACGTGGCGCGCGCTTGCGCACCTGTGCAAGTGCGCAAGGCGCCCGCGTGCCGACACGTGGCGCGCGCGCTTGCGCACCTGCGCACAGCACCTAAGCGCACAGCGCCCAAGGTGCTGCCCCACGCATCCCTTGGATGCCTTTTCCCCCTCTTTTTATGTATATACATATATATATACATTTGTATACAAATGTACACATACACATACTCCGCAACATTCTCCCCCTCCAAAAAATTTTCGGGCCGGGGCGCTGCCCCGAACCCCGCAAGGGGGCTGCTAGCCCCCTTGACCCCCAGCCCGCTATCCGGGTAGCGGGACCCCCGTAAAAACTCTGCGTGGCTCCCGATATATCCAAAACCCCCATTTCAGAACAGAACACACGTACACTGCACATTGAATTCGCATGACCAGTTTAACCCGTTAATCGGAGGTTCCCTCGCCCCAAAGGCGAGGGGTAATTAACGGCAGCTTAGTCCGCGGCTGCCGGAGATTCGGATCCCCACAATCATTAAACCCCGGCCTACCCTAGGCAGGGGGAATCTGTAGTACGCCTGACAAGCGCGCGCGTATTCCCATCTCAATGGGGTGACGAAAAACACCCTACAGGTTCTGGCACGCCCGGTGGGACGAATCTCTCCTCCCATATTTCGGGTTAAACGTTCATGCGAACTCCATCAATATACATATCGATTTCCTATACTGAAATGATGTTTTCTTTTCGTGCAGCAATCAAATTTCGACGACAATGTCTCCCAAGACGAACTCAGCTTCCAACGTGACCCCGATTCCGTACGTGGTCAAGATCAACGCTCGTGTGGTTCTCCCCGCGAGCCTCAGTCGACAGTGGGAGGAACCGCCCCGCCAGTTTGGCTCCGTCATCATCTACCCTGCCGGGAGCGCTCATCTGGCAGAGATCCCAGCGGAACAGGTGGCCAAGCCGGTCCCAAGGGGCAAGAGGCCGAATGTCGTGATCGCCAAGGCACCACAACCGAAACTCAACACGGTGTGTGAACGATTCTCTGGTGCTCCAGCTGGGGGCAAGAACTCCGGTACAAAGGGCAACATCCAATGTTGCGGACGAGCTCACGCGATTACTCCAACAAATGCACAATCGAGCGTATCTCCAAGGCCTTCCATCAACCGGTATGCGGCGTCTTCCCAAAAAGCCGAAGTCTGCAAGGTGCTTAGAACAGAAAAGTTAAGGCAGAAGCGGCTCAGGTATCGAGCCAACAAAAGGGCCAAGGCTTCGGCCAAATGGAATCGTGTGAAGTTCCAAGTGCAGGGTTGCCCCGCGACGACGGCTGAGTCGGACGTAAGAATCAGCAATTCCTTCGAGCCTCTAAAGTGGGTTCAGAACAATGCCATGACCGCCAGAATCAAGAAGACAGCGGTCCGAACAGTGCCGCAAAGAGACGTGTCCCGGCCCCAACAGAAAAAGTATGACACTATCTCATCAAGAGTCTATGAAGCACTCTGTGCCGCACGAAAGCAGCGGGGAAAACCCAGAAAAGAAGCGCCAGCACCATTCAAGAAACTGGTTAAGCCAGACGCCTTCAATCGACTACCAGCTACCGAAACAAGGGGGTCAAGACAGCAATCCGTGAAATCAGCTGCCAATAATAGAAAGACGGTCGGATATATCATCCATACGGTCTATATGGCGGGCGGGCGCCCCAGCGACAACCTTCGCAGCAAAAGCAAGGACGGGGCCACCACATCCCAAGCCCAATCTAGCCTGAATGTGGTTGCCGCCGCCCAAGAACAGCCGCCCCTGCTGGATGAAGAAAACCCTCTCGATGAGGATGATAGGCAGATAGACCCCTCGGTCCATGTAGAGTCAAGCTCGGACAGCGAGGAAGAGCCGACTTTCCGCCCTAGGACTGCGGAGCAAGAGCTGCTTCAAGAGCTTTGAAAACAGCTCAGGAGCAAGGATAAAGAGATGGCCAAGCTCTATTCGAAAATTGACGACCTAACAAATGTTGTGATGCAGCTTACGGCTCAAATTGCTCGAGCGCCTCCCAATCAAGCACAAGCCGCTACTAATCAGCCGGGTGATGACAATCCGAGGCAGCCAATGCCTGTTCCTTCGGGTCCAAGACTGGTCGAGCCACATGAAAGCCGGCCACACTCTACTTCTGGGGACGCCTTGGCCCCAGATAGCATTATCCCGCTAACACAGGATCGGATAATGGATTTGGTCACCAGCAAGGTTAAAACATTGGTGGCCGAAGCTGAAGCTCAGAAAGAAATCGGCAGTAGTGGGCGGCCATATCCCGCGCAGTACGATCTGATTGAGTTCCCAAGCGGCTACGTCATTCCTAAGTTCGGAAGATTTGATGGAACGGGGAATGCAAATCAGCACGTCGCCCACTTTAAAGCATCGTGCGGAAATACAGGGGGCAATGACGCGCTCCTTCTTCGTCAGTTTGTCAACAGCCTGACCGGCGTCGCCTTCGACTGGTATGCGAGTATACCAGACGGGTCCGTCATTACCTTCGCCCAAATGGAGTCTCTGTTCCGGCAAAGGTTCATGAGCGTCAGTGATAAAATCTCCATTGCCGACCTTGTGAGGACCAAGCCGGGGAAGAATGAAAGCAACACCGACTTTATCGCCCGATGGCGTAATCTCACAGTCAAGTGCGAACCGCCGCTGGAGCAGGACCAGTCCGTCAGCCTTCTCATTGGGAACCTCAGCAATTGGATGGTCCCATTCTTGTGTACAGCGGGCCTCAAGACATTTCAGGAGCTAACCAAGAAAGTCCAAATGCTAGAACGCTCGAAGCAAGAGTCCCCGCCGGACTCTCAGAGAGACAAAACCTGGAAAAGCAAGCGGGACGACAACCGTAGAAGCGGGAGTTCCAGCAGTACCAATGTCTTCAATGCCTCCGACAATGAAGAAAAGAGAAGGGCGGGCGAATCCAAAACCAACCGGTCTCGAAAGCCATTGCTGGGAGGAGATGGGCCTTCCCTAGAGGAGAAAAGGAACAAGGTTTACTCTTTCAGAAGGGACAAGGTCCGCAAGATATTTAAAGATGCCTTGAACAATGGCCTACAACTGCCGGAGTCGAAAAGACCCCAAGAAGCAAAAATGACCGACAATCCCCTGTATTGCCTGTACCACCGAGTAGTGAGCCATGCGATCGAGGATTGCTATATCTTCAAGGACTGGGTCGAGAAGCAGTACAAGGCTGGAGAGATCGAGCTGTCCAAAAGCGTGTTGGTGAACAATCAAGTTGCAACCGCCAACTTTATACAGACAGAAGTTGAAGCCTTCTGGGAACAGACAGCTGAACCCGCTGCCCCGACAAACGAAACCGACTCATCGCAGCCTCCGTGGAGTACGCACATATCTAATAAGACGAAGAAGATGATAAAGCTACTTCGGAAAGAACCCAGGACGGAATGGGAAGGGCAAAAGAAGCCTACCAGTCCAGCTGCCAATGCGGCTCCATCAGGCTCAAAATCCAAGAAGCTGAAGAAGAAGAAAAGTGCAGCTCGGCGCGAAAAAGAGTCTGCAGGGAGATTAACCATTCAAAAATATATCGATTCTCTCGAAGAATATGAACAAAAGGAAAGAACATTGATTCAATTGAAGGAGTTCTTCCCTGTACAGGCGGCTGAAATTCGGGAGGAGTTAGAAGAAGACTCCAATAAAGAGATCCCAGTAGTGACCTGCTACGCCATCCATCTTGGCAGTGACTCCGAGGATGAGCTCTGTTTTCCTGAAGAGGATGAGGAGCTCGCCACAACGACCAATCAAATCCAGCTCAGAAGCGGCAGGGCTCTACCGCCGAATCAGGGCAACGCCCCAAAAGGGAAGGAAAAACAAGTCGCTAATGAAGAAGATGGCAGAGAACCGGCTGATGAAAACATAAGTCCTTCCTCGGTGGACTATAATGTCTTGGCGCATCTCCGGAAGCTTCCGTCTCTCCTGAGCATCTACGACGCCTTGGTCCTATCTAAGGAGCTTAGAGATGTTCTCATTCACGCTCTGCAAAACCCCGAGCGGTATCAGGCTCACTTTGCGGAAATTAATATGAAAGAAGCCCAGCATGCTTTGTATGCCGCCGCAGTCACATTTAAGGATGAAGACTTGCTACTGGGAACGGCTGAGCATAATCGGCCGCTTTACGTGACCGGGTACAGCGACGGAGATCGAATTAATCGCATATTGATTGATCCGGGGTCCTCAGTGAACATCATGAACTTGCGAACTCTGAAGAGTTTGTCAATGGACGTCCGACACCTGTCAAAGGAAAGGATTGTCATTCAAGGCTTCAACCAAAATTGCCAGCAAGTTCTGGGGTCTATAGCTCTGCCAATCAAATTTGGGGATCTGCAAACTGAAGCTAAGATATACGTGATCGACGCCGACACGTCTTATAAGATTCTCTTGGGGCGGCCGTGGCTCCACGATTACGGCATCATTCCGTCAACTCTCCATCAATGCATGAAGTACACTAAAAATGGAGAAGAAAGACGCATTGACGGAGACATCCAGCCGTTCGGTGTGCATGAAGTCAGGTATGAAGATTCTCGGTACTTTATGAACCACCAAAATGCTAAGCCACAACTGACCGAGGATAGACCGGCCCCAAGACTCAACAGCAAATCTGCGCCGGCTGTCACTTTCAAAAGCAAAAATACCCAAATGCGCCCGCATTTCGGCAGCGACACTGATGAGTCCGATGCTGGAAGCCCATCCTTCCGTAAAACTCGCCCTCGTTTCGGTAGCGATACGGAAGAATCTGATGCTGAAGGCCCATCTAGCAGCAAAGTCCGCCCTCATCTTGGCAGTGACACTGAAGAGTCAGAAGAAGAGGACCTGCCGTGCAACAGCTGTGCAGATTGGCCCCCCATGCAGCAAGCGAAACTACGAGAGACCTTCGAAGTCGCAGAAGGGTCTCTGGCCATCACAAGGGTACCAGAGCAGATGTGCAAAGAGCTCGATGCGTTATCAGTCTCCACCGTAGACCAGCTGAAGACTTTCTACGTTCCCGGAAGGAGTAGTGGACAGAAGGGCATCTTGTTTTATGGGTCAAACCCTGTTGCGCACCCGGGCGATTTGTCTGTCGCGGGCCTTCCTTATGAGAGGGGCATAAGAGCCGTCCTCAATCCCAGATACTATGCGCCCGAGATGCGGGAATACTTTAAGAAGTGCGGATGCCGGTTATATCAAACGGAGTCCGAAGCAAAGTTTTACGAAGGGCTATGGCATCCGCCCCAGGTCCGAGCACTCATCGATGGACGAATTCCAGACAGACGGGGCATAGGCTACATTCAACCTGATTCCAAAGCGTGCTACATGATCCATGTTGGTGAGGCCAGCGAAAGATCAAATGACGACGACGAGATAGCCGAGCCAGAAGAAGCTCCTCAAGAGCTCGAAGATGGCGGACAAGCAACCTTTGATGAGCTAACCGAGATTGACCTAGGAACGCCCGATAATCCAAGGCCGACCTATATCAGCTCACTCTTGTCAAAGGAAATGAAAGAGCAGATAATTGCCCTGCTGCGTGAGTTCGTCGACTGCTTCGCGTGGACGTATAAAGAAATGCCTGGCCTTTCCCCTGAGGTGGCCGTACATAAGTTGGCCATATCTCCTGATGCTAAGCCAGTCAAACAAGCTCCTCGAAGAATGAGAAGGGAGTTGGAAGAAAAGGTCATCGAGGAAACCAAGAAACTCATCGATGCCGGCTTCATCAGAGAAGAGAAATATGCGGACTGGATCGCATGCATAGTCCCAGTCAAGAAGAAAAATGGGCAGATCCGAGTCTGTGTCGATTTCAGGGACCTCAATAAGGCATGTCCTAAAGACGACTTTCCGCTGCCGGTCATGGAAATGATGGTCGATGACACCTCAAATTACGAACTGTTCACCTTTATGGACGGCTCGTCTGGATATAATCAGATCAAGATGTCGCCTGAGGATGAGAAGCACACAGCATTTCGAACCCCGATCGGAATATATTGCTACAAGGTAATGCCATTCGGACTGAAGAACGCAGGTGCTACATATCAAAGGGCGATGACTAATATCTTTGATGACCTAATCCATAAAGTCGTCGAATGCTATGTTGATGACCTGGTCGTCAAGACTAAAGCCAAGGCCGATCATATCCAAGATCTCAGGACCGTTCTCACCAGACTGAGGGAATACGAGCTGAAGATGAATCCTCTGAAGTGCGCTTTCGGCGTGTCATCGGGAAAATTCCTGGGCTTCATAGTCCGACATCGAGGGATCGAAGTTGACCCATCAAAGATAAAGGCCATCATGGAGATGCCCCCTCCGAAGAGTCTGACGCAGCTAAGATCTTTTCAAGGCAAGCTTGCTTATATACGGAGGTTTATCTCAAATTTATCGGGGAGATGTAGGCCCTTCTCAAAGATCATGAAGAAAGGAGCTCCTTTTATCTGGGATACCGAATGTCAAGCAGCGTTCGAAAGCATCAAACAATACTTGTTGCACCCTCCAGTGCTGGCCGCTCCCATTCCAAATAAACCGTTGATTCTCTATACTGCCGCGCTAGATGAGTCACTCGGTGCGCTCCTCGCCCAGAATAACGAGGAGGGAAAGGAAAATGCCCTCTACTACCTCAGTCGAACTCTAGTCGGGGCGGAACACAACTATTCCCCAATCGAAAAGCAATGCCTGGCTCTAATATTTGCTGTGAAGAAGCTGAGGCACTATTTGCTCGCTCATCGGGTTATGCTGATCTCCAAGGTCGACCCGCTCAAACACTTGATGACCAAAGCAAGCCTAGCCGGCAGAATGGCAAGATGGGCTGTCATGCTACTTGAGTTTGACATAGTTTATACCCCTCAGAAAGCAGTAAAAGGGCAAGCTATTGCAGACTTTCTCGCTGCTCATCCCATACCAGAAGGGTCGCCGCTAAATTGTGAGTTACCCGACGAACAAGTGCTGCACCTCGAGAATGACGAGCCATGTTGGGAGCTCTACTTCGATGGGGCCTCATCGATAAGAACCTCCAGTAAATCAAGCGTCCCGGAGATAAAAGCAGGGATAGGATTGGTGTTCATCACACCATCAATGGGAACCCTACGGCGTTCTTTTGCTCTCACCGAGTCTCGGACAAACAATGAAGCTGAGTATGAAGCTCTGATAGCTGGTTTGGAGCTCGCCATAGAAATGGAAATCCTTCGGCTACGGGTTTACGGTGACTCCCAGCTTGTCGTCAACCAAGTAAGCGGCGACTATAAGATATACAAACCCGAGTTAGCTCGGTACAGAGGTCGAGTGGTAGAACTCATGAAACGGTTCACTCATATTGAACTAACGAGAGTCCCTAGAGCGTTGAACGGAAAGGCCGACGTACTCGCTCGCCTAGCCAAGGAGCTGGCTGATCCTGACATGGACGAAATTCTGATCACAGTCAGGAGCCGACAAATTCTACCCCCAGTCTCTCTACGAGAAGAGGAAAGCGCGGAACAAAAGAGCAGTCCTGCCGAAGAAACTTCGATCATCCAAGACGAGCCCGATTGGAGAGAACCCTTCATAGAGTACCTCCGATACGACAGGCTGCCCGAAGAAAAATCTGCGAGGATTCAGCTGAAGAAGAGAGCTCTCCGATACGTGTTTGTAAATGACACGTTATACCGCAAGTCATACGACCAACTATGGCTCAGGTGTCTGTCATTGGCCGAAGCCCAAAAGGTCATGAAAGATGTCCACTCGGGCGTTTGCGGTGCTCACCAATCTGGCCCCAAGATGCGACTTCAAATCAAACGGCTTGGGTATTACTGGCCCACCATGATACGGGATTGCGGAGAGCATGCAAAGAAATGTTATATCTGCCAAATTCACGGTGATTTTATTCACAAGCATCCCAATCCATTGCATCCTACGGTGGCATCGTGGCCCTTCGAAGTTTGGGGCACCGACATCGTTGGCCCAATTGATCCTCCGTCATCTAAAGGCCACCGGTTTATACTGGCCGCGACAGACTACTTCTCCAGATGGGCTGAAGCTGTCCCGCTAAAAGAAGTTAAGACAAAGGATATTCTGACATTCTTCCAGCATAATATTCTATACCGCTTCGGCACACCAAGAAGAATCATTTCTGACAACGGGCCTTCTTTCAAAAGCTTCAATGTCTCAAGGTTCGCTACCCAGCACAAGATAGACTGGAGATATTCCTCCATCTATAATCCAAGAGCCAATGGGCTAGCCGAAGCCTTCAATAAGACTCTATGCAAGCTCCTGAGGAAAAATGCTTCAGCCAACAAGAGAGACTGGAATCTCAAGCTTCACGAGGCATTGTGGGCATATCGTACCACGCACCGTACTCCAACTCAGTCCACTCCGTACTCATTGCTCTTCGGAGTGGAGGCGGTCCTCCCCCTCGAAGTCGAAGTTCCAAGCTTAAGAATGGCCGTTCAGCATGAGTTGACGGAGGAGGAAAACGTGCTCCTTCGACTTGAAGAACTCGATGCCCTCGAAGAAAAGAGGCTCGCGGTGCAGCAAAGTCTGGAGCTATACCGAGCCCAAATGTCACGGGCCTACGACAAGATAACCCGTCTCCGCGCTTTCAAGAAAGGTGAATTGGTGTTGGTCCTCAAAAGACCGATTATCCCCAATCGACATGCCAAGGGAAAATTCGAGCCAAACTGGGAAGGACCATACGTCATTGAGAAAGTGTTCGACGGAGGATCCTACCAACTAATAAGTGCAGAGGGAGAAAGGCCCATGCCACCCATCAATGGACGATATCTCAAGAAATACTACACATGAATGCTCCAAGTCGCAGGCGAATTGAGCACATCAGCCCTACGGTCTGGATCATACATCCTGCAAAACCGTATACAATCCACGGGCGTAAATGACCCCTATCTCTCCCAAATCCTGCCGGTGAGACTACTTTTAAAGTCCCACCAGCGGTAAAAAAAAAAAGAAGAAAGAAAAAAAAATAAAAGAAATAAAAAAATAAACGGTATGTCCACAAGCAAAACGGGCACGGATGAAAACCCGAAAGGGCTCCGTGAGTAAAAACAGCAGGACTACCGGCGAGTCTGCGAAAACCCGAAAGGGCGCAAACTTGTGAAAAGAGATGAAATACACTCGCAAAGTCCTCTCGACCTTGTGAGGAGAAAACCCCTGCGTGAGATCCTTACGACTCACAAAGGAGCAACACACTTAGGAATCCTCACGATTCCTAAGGAGAAAATACACCTGCGGGATCCTTACGACTCGTAGGGAGAAAATGCTTTATGGGACCCTCACGGCCCATAAAATTGAAAAGCCTTAGGTGATAGGGACCCAAACCTATCTCCTAAGCCATCGCTCCCCAACGGGCAACGGCAAATGATGAGTCGCTCCTGGCATTTCGCTTCAGTGTTAGCGGTGCTGATGCCGACCAAAAACCCAAATCCCAAGTCCTCCCGAGGCAAATGATGAGTTGCTCCTGGCATTATTCCAGTGCAGCAATACTGACGCCAACCAAAATCCAATTTCTCAAAATTCTCCGGGCCTACGGTGGGTCCCCAAATTGACCATCGTATACAATCCACGGGCTCAAATAATTCTCATCATACCCATGCCCCACCGTAATCACCAGTTACGCGGCCGGTCTCCGCTTTAGGAATGATGCTCCATTGATAAGACCCACTCATGTGTCCTCACGATATATGAGGAGAACAAACCTTTGTGGGATCCTTACGACTCATAAAGGAAAAACACACTTAGGAGTCCTCACGACTCTTAAGGAGAAAATACACCTGCGGGATCCTTACGACTCGTAGGGAGGAAATGCTTTTATGGGACCCTCACGGCCCATAAAATTGAGAAGCCTTAGGCGATAGGTATCTAAACCTGTCTCTTAAGCCATCGCTCCCCAATCCCCAAATGGCGAATGATGAGTCGCTCCTGGTACCATATTCCAGTGCAGCGATGCAGACGCCGACAAAGTCCCAAATTTTTTTCCGGCCCTACGGTCTGGATCATACATCCTGCAAAACCGTATACAATCCACGGGCGTAAAACAATCCCAATTTCTCCCAAATCCTCTCAGAGCAAATGATGAGTTGCTCCTGGCATTATTCCAGTGCAGCAATGCAGATGCCAAACAAAAACCAAAATCCCAAAATCCTCTCCATGACAGATGATGATTCGCTCCTGGTACCATATTCCAGTATAGCGATGCTGATGTCAACCCAAATCAAAATCAACAAGTCAACTTCCACTCCGACACCGCAAGAAGCGGAGCAAGTCAAGTCTACCCCTGGCATTGCAAGAAGCAGAGCAAGTCAAATCAAGCATCGACCGTCCACGTCGCTAAAAGGGCAGCATCGACCGTCCACGTCGCTAAAAGGGCAGAACCGACCGTCCACGTCGCAAAAAGGGCAGAACCGACCGTCCAAGTCGCTAAAAGGGCAGAACCGACCGTCCAAGTCGCTAAAAGGGCAGCACCGACCGTCCACGTCGCTAAAAGGGCAGCACCGACCGTCCACGTCGCTAAAAGGGCAGCACCGACCGTCCAAGTCGCTAAAAGGGCAGCACCGACCGTCCACGTCGCTAAAAGGGCAGCATCGACCGTCCACGTCGCTAAAAGGGCAGCACCGACCGTCCAAGTCGCAAAAATGGCAGCACCGACCGTCCAAGTCGCAAAAAGGGCAGAACCGACCGTCCACGTCGCTAAAAGGGCAGCACCGACCGTCCAAGTCGCAAAAATGGCAGCACCGACCGTCCAAGTCGCAAAAAGGGCAGAACCGACCGTCCAAGTCGCAAAAAGGGCAGAACCGACCGTCCACGTTGCTAAAAGGGCAGCACCGACCGTCCACGTCGCTAAAAGGGCAGTATCGACCGTCCAAGTCGCTAAAAGGGCAGCACCGACCGTCCAAGTCGCAAAAAGGGCAGCGCAGGATTCCTACAAAGCGGGAACCAGATAACTCCGGGCTAGGGAAAACGTCTATCACGGACACTCCGTCTCGGAGACATGTCAAGCAACGACCGTCCATGTCGTAAAAAAAGGGCAGTGCCAGCTTCCCAAAAAGCCGGAACCAAATCAAGTGGCCTCCACGTGAAAGAAGATCCATCAATTTCATGCACACGACCCACATATGTGGTGTGCATTTATTGATGGGGGGCAATTTGTTGGGGTAAAAATTTACACCCCGGTTGACCAAGTCAAAATCAAAGTCAACCCCAAGCCAAGTGGGCCCAAGCCCAGGTCCAGTGGGCCCATGCCCGGGTCGAGCCCGAACATGAAGCGGCCGGCCTCCCCCACGCCAAGATAAAATTTTTGTAATAAATAATTTTGTTGTATTTCTTTTATTTTATTTTATGGACGAATGTAAGAAAAATAGGCATAAAGCCAAATTTTTGTAAAGCCCATGGCTTATGTGCAAAAAGAAATGGCACATGAGCCATGGGATAGGCAAAATGCCATTTTGTGAAGCCCAAGGGGCTATGTGTAAAATGTATGGCCTATAAAGGCAAGGATAATGAAATATCCCAAGAACTTTTTCTCTCTCCAAAAAAGTTTCAGAGCTGAGCTCTTTCCTCCTTCTTCAAGGTTCCAAAACCTTCTTCTTTCTTTTGAATTAAATCAAGAGTTTTACTCTTCCTTTTTCAAAACTAAATAGTTTTCCACCACAAAACCCACAAAGGGGAACTTGGATCTGTCATCAGATCTTAAAAAGGAGAGATTTTGAGATTTCACATCTCTTGATCTTCAAGATCCAGCAAGCGACAGGAGGAAGAAGAAGAACCACTTCCATTAAACCCAAAACACATTCAGGAGCCCGACTCCTCTCTGATTTCTCCTTTGAGAAATCCTTTTTTTCAGGCTAAAAGCCTCTTGTGCCTCTCCGGCGCGCAGCGCAAGTGCGCAAGGCGCCAGCGTGCCGACACGTGGCGCGCGCGCTTGCGCAAGTGCGCAAGGCGCCCGCGTGCCGACACGTGGCGCGCGCGCTTGCGCACCTGCGCAAGTGCGCAAGGCGCCCGCATGCCGACACGTGGCGCACGAGCTTGCACACCTGCGCGCTTGCGCAAGTGCGCAAGGCGCCCGCGTGCCGACACGTGGCGCGCGCTTGCGCACCTGTGCAAGTGCGCAAGGCGCCCGCGTGCCGACACGTGGCGCGCGCGCTTGCGCACCTGCGCACAGCACCTAAGCGCACAGCGCCCAAGGTGCTGCCCCACGCATCCCTTGGATGCCTTTTCCCCCTCTTTTTATGTATATACATATATATATACATTTGTATACAAATGTACACATACACATACTCCGCAACATTCTCCCCCTCCAAAAAATTTTCGGGCCGGGGCGCTGCCCCGAACCCCGCAAGGGGGCTGCTAGCCCCCTTGACCCCCAGCCCGCTATCCGGGTAGCGGGACCCCCGTAAAAACTCTGCGTGGCTCCCGATATATCCAAAACCCCCATTTCAGAACAGAACACACGTACACTGCACATTGAATTCGCATGACCAGTTTAACCCGTTAATCGGAGGTTCCCTCGCCCCAAAGG
The DNA here is from genome assembly GCA_030015575.1 of Agapanthus africanus. Lineage (NCBI taxonomy): Eukaryota > Viridiplantae > Streptophyta > Magnoliopsida > Asparagales > Amaryllidaceae > Agapanthus > Agapanthus africanus. The sequence goes on along the minus strand of CM057338.1, from coordinate 148,917,736 downwards.
CGAGGGGTAATTAACGGCAGCTTAGTCCGCGGCTGCCGGAGATTCGGATCCCCACAATCATTAAACCCCGGCCTACCCTAGGCAGGGGGAATCTGTAGTACGCCTGACAAGCGCGCGCGTATTCCCATCTCAATGGGGTGACGAAAAACACCCTACAATATTCACTGAGGATCCCGGATCAATCAATATGCGATTAATCTGATCTCCATCGCCGTACCCGGTCACGTAAAGAGGACGATTATGCTCAGCCGTTCCCAGTAGTAATTCTCAATCCTTAAACGTGACTGCGGCGGCATGCAGAACGTACTGGGCTTCTTTCATATTAATTTCCGCAAAGCGAGCCTGATACCGCTCAGGGTTTTGTAGAGCGTGAATGAGAATATATCTAAGCTCTTTAGATAGGACCAAGGCATCGTAGATACTCAGAAGAGACGGAAGCTTTCGGAGATGAGCCAAGACATTATAGTCCACCGAGGAAGGACTTGAGTTTTCATTAGCCGGTTCTCAACCATCTTCCTCATTAGCCGGTTCTATGCCATCTTCCTCATTAGCCACATGTTTTTCCTTTCCTTTTGGGGCGTTGTCCTGATTTGGCGGCAGAACCCTGCCGCTTCTGAGCTGGATTTGGTTGGCCTTTATGGCGAGCTCCTCGTCCTCTTCGGGAAAACAGAGCTCCTCCTCAAAGTCGCTGCCAAGATGGATGGCGTAGCAGGTCACTATAGGGATCTCTTCATTGGAGTCTTCTTCTAACTCCTCCAGAATTTCAGTCGCTTCTACAGGGAAGAACTCCTTCAATTGAATCAGAGTTCTTTCCTGTTGTTCATAGTCTTCGAGAGAATCAATATATTTTTGAATGGTCGATCTCCCTGTAGACTCCTTTTCGTGTCGAGCTGCACTTTTCTTCTTCTTGAGCTTTTTGGATTTTGAGCCTGATTGGGCCGAATCGGCAGCTGGAATGGTGGGCTTCTTCTGCCCTTCCCATTCCGTCCTGGGCTCTTTCTGAAATAGCTTTAGCATCTTCTTCATCTTATTAGATATGTGCTTACTCCAAGAAGGCTGCGGTGAGTCGATTTCATTTCTCAGGGCAGCGGGTTCGGCTGTCTGCTCCCAGAAGGCTTCAGCTTCTGTCTGTATAAAGTTGGTGGTTGCAACTTGATTGTTCACCAACACACTTTTGGACAGCTCGATCTCTCCAGCCTTGTACTGCTTCTCGACCCAGTCCTTGAAGATATAGCAATCCTCAATCGCATAGCTCACTACTCGGTGGTACAGGCAATACAGGGGATTGTCGGTCATTTTTTGCTTCTTGAGGTCTTTTCGACTCCGGCAATTATAGACCGTTGTTCAAGGCTTCTTTAAATATCTTGCGGACCTTGTCCCTTCTGAAAGAGTAAATCTTGTTCTTTTTCTCCTCTAGGGAAGGCCCATCTCCTCCCAACAATGGCTTTCGAGACATTTGGAATCGCCTGCCCTTCGCTTGTCTTCATTGTCGGACGCATTGAAGACATTGGTACTGCTGCAACTCCCGCTTCTACGGTTGTCGTCCCGCTTACTTTTCCAAGTCTTGTCAGTGTGGGGTAGACTCTTGCTTCGAGCGTTCCAGCATTTGGACTTTCTTGGTTAGCTCTTGAAACGTCTTGAAGCCTGTTGTACACAAGAATAGGAACATCCAATTGCTGAGGTTCCCAATAAGAAGGCTGACGGATTGGTCCTGCTCCAGCGGCAATTCGCACTTGACTGTGAGATTACGCCATCGGGCGATAAAATCGGTGTTGCTTTCATTCTTTCCCGGCTTGGTCCTCATAAGGTCGGCAATGGAGATTTTATCACTGACACTCATGAACCATTGCCGGAACAGAGACTCCATTTGGGCAAAAGTAATAACGGACCCGTCCGGTATACTCGCGTACCAGTCGAAAGCGACACCGGTCAGGCTGTTGACAAACTGACGAAGAAAGAGAGCATCATTGCCCCCTGTATTTCCGCACGATGTTTTAAAGTGGGCGATGTGCTGATTTGTATTTCTCGTCCCGTCAAATCTTCCGAACTTAGGAATGACGTAGCCGCTCGGGAACTCGATCAGATCGTACAGTGCAGGATATGACCGCCCACTACTGCCAATTTCTTTCTGAGCTTCAGCTTCAGCCACCAATGTTTTAACCTTGCTGGTGACTAAATCCATTATCCGATCTTGTGTTAGCGGGATAGTGTTATCTGGGACCAAGGCGTCCCCAGAAGCGGAATGTGGCCGGCTTTCGTGCGGCTCGACCAATCTTGGACCCAAAGGGACAGGCATCGGCCGCTTCGGATCGTCATCATCCGGCTCATGAGTAGCAACTTGTGCTTGATTGGGAGGCGCTCGAGCAATTTGAGCCGTAAGCTGCATCACAACGTTCGTTAGGTCGTCAATTTTCGAATAGAGCTTGGCCGTCTCTTTATCTTTGCTCCTGAGCTGTTTTCGAAGCTCTTGAAGCAGCTCTTGCTCCGCGGTCCTGGGGCGAAAAGTCGGCTCTTTCTCGCTGTCCGAGCTTGACTCTGCATGGACTGAGGGGTCTTTCTGCCTATCATCCTCATCGAGAAGGTTTTCATCATCCAGCGGAGGCGGCTGTTCTTGGGAAGCGGCAACCACATTCAAGCCAGATTGGGCTTGGGATGTGGTGGCCCCATCCTTGCTTTTGCTGCAAAGGTTGTCGCTGGGGTGCCCACCCGCCATATAGACCGTATGGATAATATATCCAGCCGTATTTTGTTATCGGCTGCTGATTTCACGGATCGCTGTCTTGATCCCCCTGTTTCGGTAACAGGCGGTCGATTGAAAGTGACTGGCCTGGTCGGATTCTTGAATGGTGTTGACGCTTCCTTTTTGGTTTTGCCCCGCTGTTTTCGCGTGGCACAGAGTGCCTGATAGACTCTTGAAGAGACAGTGTCATACTTTTTCTGTTGGGGCCAGGACGCGTCTCTTCATAGCAACGTTCGAACCGCTGTCTTCTTGATTCTGGCGGTCATAGCATTTTTCTGAACCCACTTCAGAGGTTCGAAAGAATTGCTGATTTTTACGGCCGACTCAGCCGTCGTCGCGGAGTAACCCTGCTCTTGGAACCTCACAAGATTCCACAAAGCCGAAGTCCTGGCCTTCTTGTTGGCTCGATACCTGAGCCGCTTCTGCCTTAACTTTTCTGTTTTAAGCACTTGACAGACTTCGGCTCTTCGGGAAGACGCCATAGACCGAGTGATAGAGAGGCCAGAGAAGACGCCCGATCGTGCATTTGTTGGAGTCATCGCCTGAGCTTGTCCGCAAAGTTTGATGTTGCCCTTTATACCGGAAGTCTTGCCCCCAGCTGGAGCACCAGAGAGTCGTTCAGACACCGTCTTAAGTTTCGGTAGTGGTGCCTTAGCGATCACAACATTCAGCCTCTTGCCCCTTGAGACCGGCTTGGCCACCTGTTTTGCCGGGATTTCTGCCAGATGAGCGCTTCCGGCAGGGTAGATGATGACGGAACCAAACTGGCAGGGCAGTTCCTCCCACTGTCGACTAAGGCTTGAAGGGAGAACCACACGAGTATTGATCTTGACCACGTACGGAATCGGGGTCGCTTCAGAAGCTGGATCCATCTTAGGAGACATTGACGTTGAAAGTTGATTGCTGCACGAGAAAAAACATTATTTCAGTACAAACATTGGCATATATGTTAAATGAGTTCGCATGAACACTTGACCCGAGATATGGGAGGAGAGAAAGGTCCCACCGAGCGTGCCAAAATCTGTAGGGTGTTTTTCGTTACCCCATTGAGATAGGAATGCGCGCGCGCTTGTCAGGCGCATTACGGATTCCCCCTGCTTAGGGTAAGCTGGGGTTTATTGATTGTGGAGATCCAAATCTCAGGCAGCCGCGGACTAAGCTGCCGTTAATTACCCCTCGCCTTTGGAGCAAGAGAACCTCCGATTGATGGGTCAAACAGGTCATGCGAACTCAATATGCAGTGTTATTTTTTGGAGTTTTGAGTATATCAGGGGCCCCGCAGAGTTTTTACGGGGGTCCCGCTACCCGGATAGCGGGCTGAGGGTCAAGAGGGCTAGCAGCCCCCTTACGGGGTATGGGGCAGCACCCCGTTAGAAATTTTTTCTAACGAGTGAGGTGTTTTTAGTGTGGAGTACATGTAAAATGAAGAGGGAAATGCGTCCAACCGAGCGTGTGAGCGCCAGCGCTTGGGCGCTTGGGTTAGCGCTAGGCGCTCGAGCGCTGGCACTGGCGCTTTGGACGCTAGCGCCTCACGTGCCTGGCATGTGGGCGCTCGAGCACTAGCGCTATAGGCGCTAGCGTCTCACGTGTCCGGTACATGGATGCTCGGGCGCTAGCGTTTTGGGCGCTCGGGCGCTAGCGCTTCGGGCGCTCGGGTGCTAGCGCCTCACGTGCCCGGCACGTGGGAGCTCGGGCGCTAGCTCCTCATGTGTCCGGCACGTGGGCGTTCGGACGCTAGCGCTTTGGACGCTAGCAAAAGAAGGGGGTTTTTACCCCCGAAATAGGAGTTTAGCTCTAAAAAGATGATTTTGAGTGGAGTTAAACTCCTGAAGATCTGGATTAGGAGTTAAACTCCTTTGAGGATTTAGGTGTTGGAGTTGAACTCCCTAAAAATCTTTAGAGGTTCTTCTCTCTTAAATCTGGGATCTTCTCTTGAGTCTGGGATCTTTTCCAAAGTGAGATTTTCGGAGATGGGTCTCTTTCTCCTCCCCTTTGTTAGACAGTTCTTGAAGAACAAGAGAGGTGAGATTTTAAAAATCTCCCCTTTTTGAGATCTAATGGAAGATCTGACCCCCCTTTTATGGGTTTTGTGGTGAAAAACTATTTAATTTTGGAAAAGGAAGAGTAAAACTCTTGATTTAATTCAAAAGAAAGAAAAAGGTTTAGAACCTTGAAGAAGGAGAAGAAGGCACAAACCTTGATTTTTTTAGAGAGAGAAAAAGATCACGAGATATTTTCATTATCTTTGCCTTTATAGGCTATACGCTTTACATATAGCCCATTGGACTTTACAAAATGGCATTTTGCCCATCTCATGCCTCAAGTGCTATTTCTTTTTGCACATAAGCCATGGGCTTTACAAAAATTTGGGTTTATACCCATTTTTCTTACATTTATTCAAAAAATAAAAAAGGAAATACACCAAAATTATTTATTACAGAATTTTTATTTCGGGCTCGACCCGGGTATTGGCCCACTTGACCTGGGCTTAGGCCTACTGGCTTGGGGTTGACTTTGATTTTGACTTGGTCAACCGGAGTGTAAATTTCGACCCCAACATCCTTAATGTAATTTAATATAACTTGAGGGGTTTTATGAAAAATAGTTTTAGTATACTTTCAAAATAAATCTCAAGTACTTATTTATCGTGTTTAGGGTTTTTATAGATGTAACTTTTAAAAGTGAGGTATTCTAGTGAATAAATACCTAGTTTTAATAATATATGGTATTTTTGTGTAAATTGACTTGTATGGATTCTTGATGGTATTTTCATGAAACTTGTGATTCTTGTGTTTAGAAAACATGGAATTTATTATATATATTTAAAATAAATGTTTTGATAATATATATATATATATATATATATATATATTAAAAATAGGATTTATTTATTAAATAGAAAATCACATTATTCTTAAAAATTGTATTAAAAACTCCATCGAGATCGGATGCTCCGTGAGGAGGTCTGCATCTCGCTCTACTAGTCCCGACAATATGCGATAACCCGCACCATCTCGATCGGGTTCCCCAAAATGGGTTGTAGAGGCTTAATTGCAAGGAATGTAAATAATACAAATTTAAACAATACGGTTTTTAATAGTTTATGGTATTTTGATGTAAATTCATATTTGTCCCAAAAATATTGTTTTCAAGCAGTCGTGCTATGTCAAAATGTGTGTTGTGAGAGGTAGGTCATTATCTCGTGAGATTTTTCTAAAGGTAATACAAGTAAATATGATATAAGATGCCGTATGTGAAGTTTGTGGTATTTAAACGTAAAAGTGTAACAAAAGTTGCATAGCAATGAATTTTAAGATGAAACTTATTTTCAAAGTTTGTTTTAAGATTACTAAACAAGATATAACAATATGGATATTTGGTGATTAAGAAAAGTTGTGTTTTTAACAATTTTAGAATCGGATGTCGAAATAACTTCACTTCTGACGAGTTTTGAAAAGAGAACTTTTTGACTAGGGAAGAGAGGAGAAAAGAGGGTACTTACTAGATGAAAAAAGAGAGATGAGGTATAGGAACAATTTGATGGCTTTGTGGAGTCGCGGTGTCGCCGGAATTGTCCTGAATTGTCCCCGGAACTTGACCTTGGGCTAATTCCACTTGTACATTTCTTTGACTTGGAACAATTTGAGAATTTTGATAATGGATTTCAAAATGGAGAGAGCTAGGATGTGATTTGGTATTTATAGAAGAAATTAGGGTTTTGAGTATTGAAAAATGGAATTAAAATGCATTTAAACATTGGATTAATAGGTGGTTTTAATGCTCTGTTTAATTTCAGGAAAAACAAATAGTACTGGGATTAAGAGGGTGGGCCAAGAGTCTAGAGTTCAAAATATAGGGGCATTCCCCACGGTTCAAACCAGTGATGTCGGCCCAAATTGAATCCTCGCCGGTCGATGTAGGGTGATGGGCTCAGGATTGATGCTACGTGTTGGTGTATGTTCATATAATAATTTCCATATGTTTGATTTTAGCAACTTTTCATTTTACATGTATTGCCCGTGTAAACTTTTGGGCTTCCAAAAAGTTTTTAAAAAAAATCATTAAAAATAATGTGGCTGATAGGATTCGAAGACAGAGGCTATGTCACAGCAGTGCAAGGCTTTACCAATACGCTACAAGTTGTTTCTTGCTTTTCTAAAACAATTTAAATTTATAATTTGTGCTCAGGCTTACAAATACTATATTTTGTACATTAATTTTAAAAAATTCTGTACATTAAAAACAGAATGGTTACAGTATAAAAATAAACATTAACAATTACCCTGCATGCTTAAATATTGAATGAAAAAAAATAGATATATTATTTCTTTATAGAGGAACTATGTGGCCTTCTAATTAACTAATATAAAGTTGGGTCAGGGAAATGGAATCTTTTACAAAGTATGGAATCTTTTGTCATGACATTTAAAACGGGGTTGGGATAGTTTAGTGAAGGTAGCAGAAAAGGTTTCGAGAGTCCCCTCATGTCATGCTGTCGTGGTTCGGGTATAGACGGAATGCTAACTTACATGGTCGTGTAGTCGTATTTCGTCGGTATAAAACGAAACACTTGCTGATTAAGAGTCTCCCACTATTCCTGTCGTGTAGCAGTGTTTCGTCGGCATAAAACAGAACACTCTGATCAGAAGTACCCTGTCGTGTAGCCGTGATTTCAGATATTGACAGAAGTTAACCCTCATTCATGTTGATGTTGTTCCGTGGGCTAACGGAATACTCAACTCAGTTCAACATCCTTACTAGACTAATACTAACGTCAGATAGATTATGCCATGCGACATTGCCGCTCTACGTGTATAGTTACTCATGCTCTATGGACTATTTGTGAACACCTCACTTTCTAGATATCCTACTTTATTCGTGTATCTTTATCATCTTCATGTTTTTCATCTTATATGTCTTTTCGCTTTCACAATTAAACTCGTTTAGGACACTTACATGAGCTTCAGCTCTCTGACGAACATTTCATTCTTTTTCCGATTGAAATGTTCGTTAGGTTTAGAGAAAGAGGAGGATACAAAGGAAGAGCATGACATTACCATAGAAGACTTGGTGCATTTCTCAGGCCAAACCGACTTCTAATCTTTACTAATTTTAGACGCTCGTTTCTTAGTCTTATTTTTCCTTGATTATTAACGAACGCCTTAATTGTTCAAGGTTTATTTTCATGTGAACTCTTATTTGAATTATCTGGATGTAATAGCCATTGGATATTGTTTATTTATTACGAAAATTCTTTCGTTCTTGTGATATTATAGCTTGTCACGCTTAGCGTATCTATTTCAAGGGGTGTACTTCTTGATATAGATACGCGGGTTTCGTCGCGTCCCCGCCATAGTCTTTTAAGAAGCGGGACGTGACGGAATCTAAAGAGCAGAGTCAAATTTTGCAAGGATTTTTTCCGGGTGTATTGTAAGTTAAAAGGGTCAAATACAAACTACCATAAAACCTAAAAGCGGAGGCTAATTTTCCCTCTAAATGACAAAACATAGACAAAAGAAAATATAGGTTGCCGGGCTTTGGTAATTTGTATGTATATGAATGAAAGAAGGTAAAAAATGTGGGTTGCCTTGATCTATGACGAAGAGCTTGGACCTAACATCTCTACTATTATAATACTATTATAATGGCAACTCTTTTATTGCTCATTCATATGCATCTTTTTTTTTAAATACAAGAAAAAAAGAAAGAAAAAATTGGCATGTATAATGGATTAAAGAATGTCATGTCATCAATAATAAGACAAATTAGTAATAAGAACAACCTCCCTTAGTTTTCACCAACTTCTCAAATTTAAATTCAAACAAATGAAGCCGAAATTAACATTATAAAGCTTTCTACAACATCAATAAAAACATTTATGAAGCCAATATTTTATTAAAAAAAATATGATGTCTAACAAAAATAGTTATGAGAATGTAAACAGGAAAAAGCGAGATCAAAATGAAATATTAATATGCATCACACCTGCAAAATAGATGGAAAATAATAGCTGAACCCACAACCAACTTAATTTTAAATCAGACTCTAACTAAAGTGACGCCATCGCTAACCTCAGAAACCAAATCAACGTCGTTGCTATATTCTTGCAAATGGGTACATTTGACCATCTTCCATTAAAGAACACACAGGGTTACTTGAGGAATTTCACATCTCAACAGATCAAGATGCAGCTAGATTCAATGAACTTGGATCGTTCCAACCAATTGAATCTTCCAGAACATTCTTAGCAAGTAAATATTTGGACGATAACACCCCTAGCAACACAGAGATCGGACACTACGTCCCAGCTGACATCAATGGTTGAAGTTGACCAACCACCCACGTTGGATTCCATAAAAGACAAATTAATGCCTTTATTTTTTAAATGAAAAATTCTTCTGCTGCACATTGAGAGGAGAAACGTATAAATAGCATGGAGGAGCTCCTAATTCATCAATCAACAATCCCAAGAAATATACTAGGAGAAAGAAACTTTAAAGACACAGGTTCTAAGCTATAATTTGAAGAAAGAAGCAAAGAAATGGGTGCAGCAGCAGCAAACATCCCAATGCTCGCCCCATTCAAGATGGGCAAATTTCAGCTCTCTCACAGGTAAATACCCTGTTCATGTATATACTGAATGCCTGCCCTCTGCGCTACACCAGGCAGCTGGGACATCCCTAGCTTTAGAACAAGGGGCCAAGCCCTCCTGTTTTTTCTTGTTATGGGTCCGCAGGGCCGTAGCTAGTTAGCTATGATACGCTGTAGGCCCGTTGCCCTCTTTAAAATATTAAAGGATTTAAATTGGAATGAAGTATGAAATTATATATTTACATATATTGTATATTTGTGTGCAATGCAGGATTGTGTTGGCTCCATTGACCCGATGTAGATCATACGGAAACATTCCTCAACCTCATGCCATCTTGTACTACTCTCAAAGGACTACAAATGGAGGCCTTCTCATCAGTGAAGCCACCGGCATCTCTGATACTGCTCAAGGGTATCCTGCCAACCTTAACTATATAGTTTAATGATGATGAGGCCGCCCGCTACATACGGATACCTCTCCAGTTTGACACCATTACGGCTGCGCCTACCACAGCTAAACTAAAATGTCCTTTTGAATAGGTACCCAGAGACTCCAGGCATTTGGACAAAAGAGCAGGTTGAGGCCTGGAAACCAATAGTGAAGGCTGTGCATGACAAGGGTGGCATCTTCTTCTGCCAACTCTGGCATGTTGGAAGAGTCTCCAATAACAGTAAGATGCATGCATATGATTTAATATTTGGAGCCAACTTGCTAAAACAAATAAACATTTTTAGCTTACACTTTGAACTTTTGTGTTAATTTTCAAAGGTTATCAGCCAAATGGGCAAGCACCCATCTCTAGTACAGACAAAGGCATTCCATCACAGATTAGCTTCGACGATTCCGTCAGCGAATACTCTCCTCCTCGCCGACTGGCAACCGATGAAATCCCTCGGATCGTCAACGATTTTAGACTCGCTGCAAGAAATGCCATTGAAGCTGGTACGTATATACATCACCTAATAAATATAATATACATAAGATTGTTAATTACCAACAAAAGTGATAAACATGATTAGTGACAATTAATTAAATAAATACAGGTTTTGATGGAGTTGAAATCCATGGTGCGCACGGGTACCTCCTAGAGCAGTTCATGAAAGACAGCACCAACGATCGCACCGACGAGAACGGGGGCAGCTTAGCCAACCGCTGCCGCTTCCCCATCGAAGTCGTCTCAGCTGTAGTCGACGAAATCGGAGCCGATCGAATTGGCATTCGACTCTCACCCTTTGCAGACTACATGGACTGCTACGACTCCAACCCAGAAGCCTTAGGGCTTTACATGATCGAGTCGCTAAACAATTTCAAAATCACGTACGTCCACATGGTCGAACCTAGAATGTCCATTGTCGATGGCCGCAGGCAAATCCCGCACAGGTTGTTACCAATGAGAAAGGCGGTGGTTGAAGGGACGGCGTTCATTGCAGCAGGAGGGTATGATAGAGAGGAAGGGAATAAGGTCGTGGACGAAGGCTATACCGATCTGGTTGCGTTTGGACGAGTGTTTCTGGCAAACCCCGACTTGCCTAAGAGATTCGAACTCGATGCGCCATTGAATAAGTATAATAGGTTCACGTTCTATTCACAGGACCCTGTTGTCGGATACACCGATTATCCATTTCTTGAATGAATCAGCTTCAGCCGCGCTACATCGTTAGATGATTAATTTGTAATAAAAAGGTAATTAGGAGATGAGTTAGTCATGCTCTTAATGCTTTTCTATTTGTTATTGAAGGTCCTGGCCTGTTTCATTTGTTTGCATAAATGGATTTGTGAAGTTTTATATGTACTATAATTTATAGAGAGAACGAGATGGTTGTTTCTTTTATTTAAAATAATGATTAATTTTTCTTTGATGTTTAATTTTTGAATTGTGTTTTGAAGATAGGAGGCATCACATCATCATGCCTGAAAGCTTTTTCTATTTAATAGATATATGTATATGTTTGCACTAAAATAAAGTCGTATAAGCCTTTGGATCCGAATTTAGCGACTGAAAAAGCTCCCATCACCAAGTCGGATATGTGATGCGGCTTACACTTGTAAGTGGACAAAAACCGCATCCACTTACGTAGATACGGAGCAGGGCCGAATATGAATCCACAATGTCATGTGGCCACAATAGAGGCATCACGAGGAAATACAAAGTGCAAAGGGCCATGTAGGAGAAACGAGGGGATCGAAGCGTGAATCCCTTCTAGAGGAGGTAACCCTCACTGCCGTTGTCTTTAGATTCATTTCTAAATTTCACATCCGTGGAGAATGACGACGTCGACCAAGAGGGAAGCATTTATGCCAATCCCTAAGATGCCCATTACAACAGGGCCAACGTGGTTGTCTTTGTTCTTAGGGCTAGGTGTTCAGTGCAAATCCTTGAGAACGATCATGTCGATGGGTCTAGGACCTAAACACGGTTCATTCAATGTGAATCCCTACGAACTAGATCCTTGTTCACTGTGAATTCATGTGAGAGTGGTTATGTAAAGCCAAAGGTAAATCTATTTCTTGTTCACCGCCTAAGTTTGGCTCAGCTATGTAATTGTGCGTATTGTAATTATTCGGTCTTAACATATTTTTTGTTGACTGTTGTATTCGGCTCAACAACGAGTCGGCATGCTGCGCTGTACTTGAGTGTTTTCCTTGTAACAGACATGCTTATTTCTCTGTTTCAATTCACATGCTACAAAATGTTAAAATGAACCGTGTCGTTTGAACTAAAGCGCGTCGAATCTATCAAGGTGTCGGGATGCCCTGAATCCTAACTCTATCAAATAACCTTACCAAGGCTGGAAGAAATGAATCTTCTAAAGAAGTTGCTGATTTTCTAATCCCCCCATATATTTGGTTGGTATTTGGGAAATGTTGTAGGTATTTGTGGCACTTTCTATTGGAGAATAATCTGCAGCTGGCGTTACTTGGCAGCACCTAATAAGGCTGTGGACATCTTGGCCGCGTGCCAGTTTGAGGGGTTGCGGGTTCAAGACAGCTTATTGTGTGGCCAATTAGGTTACTTGGCAGCACGTAATAAGGCTGTGGGCACCTTGACCACATGCCAGGTGTAGGGGGTGGGGTGAGAGAGTTCAAGACAGCTTATTGTGGGGTCGATTACTAACAAGATATGTCACACCCCCGCATCCCAAAAATGTGAAGTACGGGAAGCGACGAAGGCCAGCCATGCTACCTACGGTAAGGAAAAGCCCTTCCATGGTCACAAAAGGCTGTCTAGATTAACCTGTCAATATAAAATCCAAGAGCAAAAGAAATAATACTAATAATCATGCTGCAATGAAACCACAAGAAATCCTAAAATGGGTCCACTAGATAATTGATGCAGTTAAAAATCCAAAAACAAAAGATTCGGAATAAAATAAGATCCGAAAGAGATACAAAAGTCCTAATGTCCCATAAGAGCGCACATGCTAAGAGTTAAAAGTAAAGGAAAATAAACCTACGATTACTGACCTTCAGCAAAGTCCTGGTAGCCGCTCTGATCATGCTCAGCCTGCAGATCTGTCTCTAAACCTGAGATGGCAAATCTCAGGGATGTCAGAACATCCCAACAAGTACTCAACGTATAGAGTGTGTAGCATAAAAAAAACAAGAATATATAAAAGTGAAGCCCGGTGCACAAGAAAGCATGTATATAAGTAATTAAATGCATTAACACTATGAAACATGTATGTAAGGGATCAGGTCATAACCTAACCGGCCACTAAAGGGTAAACTATCCTATCGTAAGCTTGAGTGTGTGCGTCAACCTCCGCAGAAGTATTCCTAACCCAAGAGTGGTGCCCCGAGGGCTAGGAAACACGGGCCCAACTGTGGAATGAACAAGAGACCGCTATAGCCCGGTACGAGCTGTAAACATGTGACCGCTATAGCCCGGTACGAGCTGTAATCATGTGACCGCTATAGCCCGGTACGAGCTGTAATCATGTGACCGCTATAGCCCGGTACGAGCTGTAATCATGTGACCGCTATAGCCCGGTACGAGCTGCCGGCATGGGACTCCTGAGATCCTGTTGTACAACGCACACTCAAACTACCCCAATACCCACGTATGTATAGTTGCTATGGTAAATATTAAAATCACTAATTAAGAATGCTGAAAAGACAGGAACTTGCAGTATGGTAATTGTATGGAAATAAAACTGGTGAATGGCGGTGTCATGGCATGTAGTCCAGCACTCTAATTAATGATTTCACTTAAGAAAATAAATAATAAAGATCATGAATAAGCATGTCAAATCAAGATGTTCTATACATGTAATCAACATGATGTAAAAGGATTCATGTGCATAATATTCATGTCATAGCATTACATAACGAAAAAGCAAGCAGCATTAAGCATTATATATTAGCAAGTGTTACGATAAGGACAGATGATAAAACTGTGAAAGAAACATCTTTCCTCTAATATCCAAACTTGTACAGGCTAAGAACTAATTTAGATAATCGCCGATGTTGCATCGACAAAAATGAAAAGAGCAAGACTACTTGCCTGAGGATAGCGATCACGGAAAAAGATGTACACAATGCGGGCACGAACTCAGCTAAGGTGCGGCTTGGGATCTGAGTTATACGATCCGCCTAAATAAATTTCATCGATTAAACCGTAAATGTCTACAAAAATATTGTCACATAACCAAACACAGTTATATCAATTTTTGGGTTTTGATACTAATTTTCCCCCTTTCAATTGTTCACTGATTTCCTACAATTTTATTTATTTATTTATTTATCTTTCTCTTTTTCTTTTTTTCAGAACAGAACATGGATCAAAGAGTGCTTACAGGGGGGAAATCGTGGCAGTAGCGAATGCTAGGGTCCCGATCTGACGATGGAAGAACAGGGATGATGTTGCTGCAGGGAGTTGTGGAGATCTGGGTGATGGGAACAGCGACGAGGGAAGACGAGGGCTGCGGCGACGTCGAATGCTCTGTGCAGGTCGCTGGAGGTCGTGGAGGAGTCGGAGATGGTTGTGCGAAGGGATGTTGGCTGCGGTGGTAGGACGAGATGAGGAGATCGGGGTTGTGGCCGCGCGAGGGATGGAGGCGGCGTCGACGGGAGGAGGACGGGAGCGAGGGCGAAGGCGAAGGAAGGAGGAGAGGGTCACGGCGTTGATGGAGGCGAGAGGAGGGGTCGGGATCTGCGGCGGCGGCGGCGGCGGCGACGACTAGGGTTAGGGTTTTCGTGGGTGAGGGACGAGAGCAGCGGGGGAAAGAGAGAAATATGCGGGTATGAGAGAGGGAGAGAGATTATCTTGTGTATATATAAAATATTTTAATAAATATATTATAAGGATACATATCTTTAATTGGTTGCATTTAGAGATTCGGTGCAGATTTTCTCGTTCTCATTTTAACAGTAAACAGATACGAAAAATATTATTTTGCTGTCGCTAAGAAAATATTATTTATATAATATAAAAACTGAATATTTTCCATATCAAAATTGTTTACAGAGAAAGATCTAAATTAAATATTTTAGAGGCCAAATAAAATTTCAAAAATTTGGGGAAAGAATCTTGATAAACTTTTGATTTATTGCATTCAAATAGAGTTGTTACATCCTACCCACCTTACAGAAAATTTCGCCCTCGAAATTGGAAGGACGACTACAAGATCAAGATAACAGGTGTGGGTACTTTTGACGAATCGTGTCCTCGCGCTCCCAAGTAGATTCCCCGTGAGAACGTCCGCCCCAAGATACAAGAACTAAAGGGATGATCTTGTTTCTCAATACCTTCTCCTTACGGTCGACAATGGCTGTAGGTTGCTCTTCATATGAGAGATCGGTGCTCAAGGTTAATTCAGAGTGATCGAGAACATGACTGTCATCGCGAACGTACCGACGCAACTGTGATACATGGAATACATCGTGCACACCAGCCAAAGAAGGTGGTAAGGCCAATCTGTAAGCCACTGCTCCAACGCGTTCCATAATCTCGAATGGTCCAATAAATCGGGGACTGAGTTTCTCACGACTACCGAATCTAATCACTCCTCGAGTCGGCGAAATCTTAAGGAAGGCATGATCCCCTACTCCAAACTCAAGAGGTCTTCGACTAGTATCTGCCCAGCTCTTCTGACGATCCTGTGCTGCCTTGATACGGTCCCTGATCAACCGGACCTTCTCAACTGTTTGGGTTACGAGCTCCGGTCCCAATAATCTTCGCTCACCCACATCATCCCAGCAAAGCGGAGAACGACATTTACGTCCGTAAAGTGCCTCGAACGGTGCCATCTGGATACTCGCCTGATAGCTGTTATTGTACGAGAATTCCACCAAGTGAAGATGATCCTCCCATGATCCCTTGAAATCTAGCATACAGGCTCTCAACATATCTTCTAGTATCTGTATCGTACGTTCAGACTGTCCGTCAGTCTGGGGATGGTAAGCTGTGCTGTAGCGAAGACGAGTGCCTAAACTTTCTTGTAAGCTTCTCCAGAAATGTGAGAGGAATCTCGTGTCTCGGTCCGATACTATAGTGATAGGCACCCCATGCAACCGTACGATCTCTTGCATATACTTCTCTGCCAATGTTTCCGTCGATTGTCCCACTCGAAAGGGTAGAAAATGGGCCGCCTTTGTGAGACGGTCGACGATGACCCAAATAGCATTATTGCCCTTAGGACTCCGTGGTAAAACCGTCACGAAGTCCATAGTGATGTGTTCCCACTTCCACTGGGGAATGGGAAGTGGTTGCAATAGGCCGGCCACTCGCTGATGTTCGGCCTTTCACCTGCTGGCACACTAAGCACTTCGACACATAGCGGGCAATCTCTCTCTTCATGCCATTCCACCAAAAGTGTTGTTTAACGTCCCTATACATCTTGGTACCACCCGGGTGCACCGAATAAGCCGAACTGTGTGCTTTCTTCAACACTTCCTCTCGAACGTCGCCCTTTGGCACGCATAATCGACTGCCGAATCTTAAAGAGCCATCTTCGTGTATCAATAGGTCTGTTCTCAATCCTGCCTCTACTAACCCGCGGAGTTTCTGCAATTGCGGGTCCCCAGTCTGTGCAGCTTTAATACGATCAACTAACGAAGACTACACCTGTAGTTGCCAATATTGTCCGGACGTCCCCTGCTCTACCACTTCTAGATTGAGCCTTCGAAATTCATCAATGAGTTCCTTCTGGCCAGTCAACCACATCGCTGTTGGTCTCCGACTGAGAGCATCCGGTACCACATTTACTTTCCCGGGATGATATTTCAAATCGATATCATAATCAGCCATGAACTCCAACCATCTACGCTGTCTCATATTTAGCTCCTTCTGCGTGAATACATATTTCAAGCTCTTATGGTCCGTAAAAATTTCCACTCGTTCTCCCAAAAGATAATGCCTCCAAATTTTCAAAGCAAAGATTACAGCGGCCAACTCTAAATCGTGAGTTGGGTAATTCTTCTCGTGCGTCCTCAGTTGACGCGAGGCATAAGCGACAACACTCCCACGTTGCATCAAGACACAGCCTAGCCCCTTACCGGAAGCGTCGCTATGAATCACCAGTCCTCCTGTCCCATCTGGTACGGTCAATATGGGTGCGGTTGTGAGTTTCTCCTTCAATAATTCGAACGTTCGGTTGCACTCTTCTGACCATACGAATGGTATCCCTTTTCGAGTAAGTCTTGTCAATGGCTCCGCCGCTCGTGCAAAATCTTTAACAAATCTGCGGTAGTAGCCTGCGAGTCCCAGGAAACTTCTAATCTCTGCTACTGACTTTGGTGCTGGCCAATCCTTCACTGCTTCAATCTTCGCCGGATCTACTGATATACCGTCTCCAGAAACGATGTGGCCCAAAAATTGAACTTGTTCAAGCCAAAACTCGCATTTACTAAGCTTGGCGTAAAACTTTTCTTGCCTCAGTATTTGCAACACGATCCTCAAATGCTCGGCATGCTCCTCCTTGCTTTTGGAGTACACAAGAATGTCGTCGATGAAAACTACGACAAACTGATCAAGGTACTGGGAGAAAACTCGGTTCATTAAATCCATGAACACGGCTGGGGCAGTAGTAACACCGAATGGCATTACCAAGAATTCATAATGACCGTATCGAGTTCTGAAGGCTGTTTTGCATACATCCTCCGCTTTAACACGAACTTGATGATACCCCGACCGAAGATCCAACTTAGAGAAAACTCGAGCACCACACAATTGATCGAACAAATCATCGATCCGAGGTATAGGGTATTTGTTTTTAATCGTAACCCGGTTCAACTCTCGGTAGTCGATGCACATGCGCAACGAGCCGTCCTTCTTCTTTACTAGTAAAACTGGAGCGCCCCACGGAGAAGTACTCGGGCGAATGAATCCTTTGCTGAGGAGGTCTTCTATCTGCTTCTTCAATTCCGCTAATTCAACCGGTGCCATCCTGTAGGGTGACTTAGAAATTGGTGCCGTTCCTGGCAATAATTCTATCGAAAACCCTAAAGCACGAGGCGGGGGTAAGCCGGGTAAGTCCTCAGGAAAGACGTCCAAAAATTCCCGAACTACGACCGGTGCCGAACTCATATCAACCTCCATTGATGCCAGTATGTCACACGTCGGCTTTGCTCTAAACTTTATGGGTCCCAGAGATTTGCTCCCTCCAATGAACACGAACTCTGGGTGGTTAGGAATGCGAAAGTTTACAGTTTTGGCCCGACAATCAATATGTGCGTGAAAGGTGCCCAACAAATCCATTCCTAAGACGACATCATAACTACTTTTTAGGACCCAATATGTGCGTGAAAGGTGCCCAACAAACCTAAGATTCACACACTGCTTATCAATCTTATATAGCTGGTTCCAGTATTCAGAGACTTCACACCCAAAAATGGCACCGCAGAGAGCTCCAAATCCAGTAGCTAGAACTACACCTGCAACGATCGAGCATAATTTAGGACATAAACAAAAAACCAAACAGAAGAACAGTATTCTCACCAAATGATAAACCTTTAAATTCCTTATGGCTAAGTTCTTGCCATACACAAATTTTACAATTTAATGACATGAATTATGACAGGTAAACGCAAGGTATGGTTCCTACACTACCAAATAATAAAGGACCATTGTTTCATTCTTTTGGCTCGATCCTGTCATGAACAAATCCAAGTAGACAATTAAAAAGGAAATTATCATAGGATGATCCTGTAAGTGATGGAGCTTTCCTATTGCTGTCAGTCTATACTTGTAACTACTTGAGCATAAGAAATAATTCTATAGGACTTCTTTTCTATAACCAGGACGTTTAGATACAATATATAGACAGCACGTATAGAAAAGATCAGAAAATTACATATGCTGCCGCATGAAGAGTTACAAACTGGTTGAAATTGAATGTAAGAAAATGTCAACATACAACTATGGTGCAAAAAGATAACAAGATTAATAAAGACAAGGTGAAATGAAGACATCATCAAGAAGAGAAGAAAAAATTGGTTGATATGGAATGGTTTGAAAATATCAACCTACAACCCTGGTGCAAACAGAAAATAAAAATAAGGTGAAAATAAGACACCATCAAAAGAAACTATGGAAGGAATCAAATTGTTAGCTTTAACAAGTAAAAACAATTGTAGCCCTGCTAGAGAAAAATTATCATAGATTAAAGATAACATCATCTGCATTTATTGCTAATAATCACCTCTAATAGTATAATAAATGAGAATGGCCGATTTGATATCACCTGATTTCTTTCCAGAGTGAAAAAAAATATCATTGTCAGGAATTATGTTGCATGGAGTCGTCATCAAGGTGAGGAATCGGTATCTAATTTGTACCCCTATCAGATTCATTATGAATATTTGAGGGACTCTTTTTTGACACATCTAAAACTTAGATCTAAATATATTGAATATGCATCCATAACTACGAAACTAACAATATATTGTTGTTTTTATTCTTGGAATTGTGAAATTGTTTGTATTCTTAGTTTAGATTTGCCAAGACTTATAAATTTCGTTCTTACATATATCTTTAAACAAAAAATAAATAAAATTGGCGTATCCCAATGAATTATATCTTACAGCTTTGGGAAATTTGTGACTAAATGTATTCGAGTCGTATTGTGTCCCGTCTCTCTATATTTGAATCCATGGTGCTTAGAGACATAAATATAGAACTTTTGACGTCACCTGGTTTCCTTCTAGGAAATAACGCATATTAGGATAATATATAAGCAACATTTTTTTTCCTTCTCTTTCTCTTTCTTTTAATCTTTTTAGTTTATCGAAGATATGGGATGGAAAAGAAAACAGAAAATCGAAATGGTTCGGTAATGTTTGTTAGCATGTCATAGCTTACATATTTATGAAGAGAAATAGCACTAAACATAGAAGCAGAGATCCTGGTTCCATATGGCAGGTGTTACTATATGTTTTAGGGATGTGATGCAAAAGTGTGAAGCACAGTGCCTTGAACCAGGTCAACTAACTCCGAGATTTGAAGGAGGAAGCTGCAACTTCGAGGTCATTGGCCAGCCCAGACTAACCAAAAATTAAATTATACTGTAACATTTCTTACTTATTTATGGCTAAACTGCAGGAAACCCTCCTCAGTTTGACCCGAATGGTAGGAAAGCACCCTCAAAACCAGCACTTTTCCCCTTGCTTTAGCCACCATTAACTTTTTCCGTGTATAATAGTCTTTTAATTTACAAAACACCCCTCGGTTGAAATATTATCCGTGTATAATAGTCTCTTAATTTACAAAACACTCCTCCGTTGAAATATTAAATATAACCAGTTAACGAAACAAGGACAAGAAAAGATCGAAATTTCGGGCCGCTTGGGGATAAATTAACAAAAAGATAATGTTGTTGGGTTGAATAGGGTAAAGTGCCGATTTGCAACTAAGGGTTTCCTGCTATTTGGGCAAAACAAAGGGGGTTTCTGGCCATTTAGCATTTATTTTATTTTATGTATTTATTGGCAGATGTGTGTCTGCAGAATGCAATAAAAGGTTGTTACCCATAAATAAATGAAAACGACATGAAAGAATGCCCAAGGCGAGCTTCGCATTGGGGGACACTGCTGTTATTCCATGATATTATTAGATCCTAAGATTCCTAACCTTACATCACAGATCAAAAATCACATGGACCTCCTGTTTTACCCTCTAACTCATCGTTGGAACTAATAGTATGGAATAGAATAGGCAAAATAATAGCATGGACGGATATCTTTATCACATTTTACACATATCTAATGTTTACCATAGAACAAAATTCAACCTAAACAAGGCAACACTCGTCGCAATTTTATGTAAATCGAATTAGCAGTAACAGAAAAAAAAATTGAAACTTTTGCATACCACCCGGGCTCCTTGACTGTTTCCAGGAAATCCCTCCCAAATGTACCGCACCAAGCACGGTCCCTATGACTCCAAACTTTCTCGAATCCCTAATCGCTTTCGACTGAAGCCATAAAATCAAATAAAGGAAATAATGCAAGTTAAATACAAGACCTCAGGGCCATAGATGGGATCGTAGGCGTTGAACTCCTCGACGTCGGCATCGGTCCATTTCGGGACCGCTTCTTTTCTGCCAAGCGCCTTCTTCTTCTTCTCCTTCTTCGTGTAGTAATCAAGGAAAGCCAAGTTGCTCCTCCATTGATCTTTCACCTCTCTAAAATGTCTCCTTAAACCTCCGTGGCTTCGTATGCCACCAGCCTTCGCCATGGGAACAACTATTGGGTCACAAGAAAGGGGAAAAGAGAAAAAAGAACAAGAAAAAGAAGCTTGAATGCTTCTTGAATCCTATTCGCCCCGCACAGGCCCTTCATCAAAATCCCAAATGTGTGCTCATTGTGAAGCTTAGCCATTTTCTTCCGACAGAAGTCGCGGGCCAAATCGATGTCTTCCTCGATGAGCGCGTTGAGGATCTTGAGAGAAGATGGACTTGATGGGCTCTTTGGAGGTGGTTGAAGGAGATGAGGGAATGGTAGGTGCAAGGATTGTGATGGAACGAGGGGCGTCCAGATGCCCACTTAAAGGTTTAGAGAGCTTTTGAGGGGGATTTTTTATATAAACCGCAGCTAATCCGAGCTGATTCGAATTTTTAATAAATTGAAATGATATTTTTTCGATTTTCAATTACTTTATATTCATATTCAATTACTTTATTTTCAATTACTTTATAGTCATTGGCCGCCACCGATTGCTGCCTGTCGCTGCCACCGACAGCCGTCCGACCTCCGACACCACCGACCGATCGTCGTTGCCACTGCCACTGACCAATGATTGATCATCCTCGTTGCGGGCCGACGGTCGCCTTCGCCGCCATCTGAATTGTCGATAAGTCTTGTTTATCCTAATGGTATTTGAAATCAGGTAATAAAATCTTCCTTATAACTCAACAAGATCCTGTGAGTGCCCGAGACAACGGTAACATACTCTCGGGGCTAAACCCGAGACGTACCACTAAACACTAAATTCTATAATATCAAGTACAATTGAATGATGTCAGCATTATCATTCCGGAACGCAGAAGCCCCTCTCGATCGATCAGTCTCTAAAATCTAAGTCTTCTTGGGTTATAATTTGGGTTTCATTTTTTAATTTTCCCTTTCTCCGGTTTTATGTTTCATGTCAAATGTCAATCTAATTCTTTCCTAATACCAACTCTAGAACAATCACGTAACTTGTCAAGTTAAGTCAAGCAGTAGATTAATCAGTAGGCGGTGCCATGAATTCGTTGGTATTGGGTAATAATTAAATTGTCAGAATATCATGACATGATAACGAGTAAACACGTACAAGTATGGGTACATGTAAGTAATCAATATAACTAGCATTATCAGAAACAACATAATCATATCAATAACAATGAATAAGTTGTGTCCATTGGTCATGCACATGGAAAGCTCGGTTCTGGAATTTCAGCAGTATCCTGATTTATAAAATACTTTAAAAATAACAAACGATCTTTAAAAATGACGAAACAAAAGCCAAAACGAAGCTAACTCGGTAAGGTTTACACTGATATAAACTAGAACATCTCATATTGTTTTTACAGAGAGTTATGGATATTCGAAATTAGAAGTTTGGGTCTGAAACTTCCCTGGACAGCAGTCCAGAGGTGAGTTTCTTCGCAATTTAGATAGTTAAACAATTTATTTAGCAGGAAAACATTTTACAGATCTAAGTTATCCTGAGTTGGTTTCGAAACGAGCTAAAGAACACCTGCTAACTATTTTTGTGCAATTTATAATGAATTTTCCAACGCAAATGGTACAGTAAATTCCAAAATTATCGTCTCCACTTGGCAACGACATTTCATGTACAAAACTATAATATTTTTCACATATATTTTATAACAACGATTATTTGACATAATATAAACTAATTATCAAAACAAGGGTTCAAACAATTAAACTAGTTAACATAAAAACGATATATTTTTAGGCTTAACGATACCTCGTGATCCAAATCTTGATGTCTCGTTAATGAGTTTTATACCAATTTATCGAAATCTCGATCTGACTTATCTTTATTTTTTTGGGTTTTTTTTTACTAAAACGCATCTCATACTCCGCAAACTACTAAAAAACCTTTCCATGCTTCATATTTACATTAAAAAACCTATACATTTAAGTTGTACTAAAAAGCCTCCCAACACACGAAAAAGAGAATTTTTTGGAATCTTTCATCACTCTATCAGGAGACTAATAATGAATATCGATTAGGGGTTTAAAATCTTCACAACCCCTATTCTTTTCCAAAATTCTTAACTTTCCCTCCAAATTGGCTTAAGCATTACGGTTTCAATCAAAGATCTCTTAAATCGATCATGAAAACCTGCTCGTTTTTCTCAACCTTCTCCATTCACGAGCTTGTCAAGTGCCGTTGTCCCTTTAAATGCAAGCTTTGAGTTCATCGGCAACCTCATTTGAAAGAGAGCGGGTCTTTAGCAGCGCTAAATCCCAATATTCAACTAAACGAGAATGTGAGTTTGCTTTATAGGAGAAACACCTACTTAAATATCTAGTAGGTAAGAAAACAGCTCAAACACAAGCTCCAGTTCCATCTTCCTAACGGGACACTGATTTTTTATAGAAAACTAGTGAGATTTTTACAATGGAACGTAAATATATGAGAGATTTTTTAAGTAAATATAATGTAGAAGGGCTTTTCATTTATTAACGAAGTATAAGAGAGCCCTTTTTCTTAAGTAGCTCAACCTATGTTCATGTAGGCTTACTTCTATTCCTCACTGTTATATTAACCATCGAATGTGATTCCTAATATGTACATATCCAAACCATCTAAATCTTTCTCTTTTATTTTTATCCTTTATACGAGCTACTCCAAATTATTACCAATGCTCTCACTAGTTAGTACTGCCACTCGGCCATTTTCACATATTCATTTTATCTAACACGCTTTTGTTTTGTTGTACATGCTATTTGCCCAATACCTAGACCCACAAAGGGATGTGCAATTTATGTCCAGCTTATAAAATATTCTCCTTCAGTTTTCAATATTAGCCGATCAAATAATACTTTAAGTGCTTAAAGTGCGTTTTCTCGTTTTGGAATAAATAAATAAATAAAATCAAGCCTTTTAAGTTAAGGTAAATTGTCAAAAAGCTTCGGCCTTCTTCAAACTTGTGTAAAATTTCCTGGGCTTTTTGCTATGGTTAAAAAAAAATCTAGGGCCCATCAAAAACCCCTTATAGCAATTGCATGTGATATGTAAGCAGTTGCAGTTGTCTGTAATATTTAAGCAGTTTCCTGTAATATGTAAACAGTTGAGAGAATATAATGCCTAAATGAAATACAGCGCATGAGTTTTTTCACAAGATTTTGAATGATAGGCTATTCCCAACAATTTCGAAAATTACAGGGGTTTTTAGTCAACTCTCGAATGGGCTAGGGCCTTTTTGACAATTTATCCTTTAAGTTATATATTTCTTGATATGTGTTGTATTCACACTGGGCAATTTTACAGCTCATCACCAATGACAAGCTCAAAAGTATTGAGCATAGAGCGCTTGCAAGCAAGGTTGGCCCGAGAATTTCAGTGGCGGGCCTCTTCACAGCAAGATCCATCCCATCGTCATGGTTTTATGGCCATATATATCAAGGAGTTATTATATATATGATGACAACCCTATGGATATAAAGATGTGTCGGTGAAAGATTACATCGCATATATCATCTCAAAAGGACTTGATGGGCAATTTGCATTGAACAAATTCCGCTTATAATTATGGACTATGAGGTGCTTGTTATATTACTTGTATAATGTAATTTCAATATGTATATATATATATATATTTGCAAGCACACACCCAAGAAATAAATTAGCCCGACCCTTTGTTGGGAGGGGTAAGGCTAATTTACTTTCAGGATGCGCGATCACACTGTTGGAAGGGATAGCGCTAATTTACTTTGTGTGCGTCCATATATATGGCTTTTAATGTTGATAATAGGATTGGAATTATAAAATGTGAAATTATTTTACTAAAGTTGGATATGGAAAGAAATCTTTTGAAGCGGCTGAGGTATTTTCCTTGTTTCTTCTTGAAATTGTCTCATATCATGCCTATATCCTCTTGCATGCCGTCGGTATTTGGAAAATGTTATAAGGTAATTGTGGTATTTTCAATCTGAGAATATTATGTAGCAAGCGTACTTGGCGGCTCCTAATTAGACTGTGTGCCCCATGGCCACATTCAGGATATATGGGAGAGAGGGTTTAAGATAGCTGATGTGTGGCCTACCACTAAAAGGATAAGACCTTATGATAAAAAGGATTAAGTAATAAAAGGATAGGGA
Source organism: Agapanthus africanus (assembly GCA_030015575.1). Lineage (NCBI taxonomy): Eukaryota > Viridiplantae > Streptophyta > Magnoliopsida > Asparagales > Amaryllidaceae > Agapanthus > Agapanthus africanus. The sequence continues at coordinate 148,892,630 of CM057338.1, read as the reverse complement.
TAAAAGATAGAACAGAAGGCTTCTCAAATAAAGGTAAATTCCTAGGTCCGTGTTTTGACATGATCAGATTGTAGTTGACATAATTACTGTGGTTATCCCAACTCCAAAATGTTCGCCGAATAAGACAAAGTAGCATTTGGAGTTGAGTTTTACCAATTTTATGAAACTGTAATTTAAAAAACTTAACTCCATCCTCAAACAACTCCTAGGTTGCGCATACATGGAATGAAAAATTATCAGGAATTCTTGCATTCTCGGGAACGGGATGATCAGACATCTAATTCAAAGGAATCTTGAATTAACGTGCTTGGTATACTTTAATCATTCCCGGTAATATGTGTGTGCAACCGTCGACTGGCGGCGAGGCCAGCGACGAACGGCCAATTGGCGGTGGGCCGACAAAGGCCGTCGGGGCCGGTCGGCTAACGATCGGCGAAGGACTACGTTCGATCGGCGGCGAGCCGGCACCAGCGAACAAACGGCGATGACCGGCGGCGAACGGCAGATTGGCGGTGGGCCGGACAGCGAACAACCGATTGACGGTGGGTCGGACGGCGAACGATCGACGATGGGCGGCGGGACTGGCCGGCCGGCGAGTGGCAATGGAGGCCGGCGGGAGATGGTCTTGACTCTTTTCATGTCATGGGAAATATTTCGTGGTAATCTCGGATAGACATATGTTTTGAGGGAAACAAGATTACCATGAAATGAGGTCGTTTGATTACCATGGTAATTATATATTTTCGGGAATACCGTTCACACCTAAACAAGATGGTAATATTTCATGATAACGCAGGATTACCACTTAGATTATCTCATACCAAGCGCATGTTAACATGCTTTAATTTTCTTATTTCTCCTATATTTTTCTTTTAGCTCCTTGCTGGTTCAAAAAATGGCAACAAATTATTCAAAACTCCCACGCATGGCATGGCTTGGGGTTTATCACTAGTATGGTCTATTGCCGAAGTCTACCAGGTAAAGTGCATGAAAAGTATTGATCCATCCTACATCACGGAACTGCCAGACCATGGCCGACAAGAGTTTTGGCTCTTACCTGTTTAGTATCGTCTGTTTGTGTTGCGGCCCGTATTTTATCTGCGTGGTTGCTGCCTGCAAATGTAGCCTTAAAACTAATCAGCTTTTGGAGCCCTACTCTTTTTCATCATCATTGCATGTTGTCATCATGGCCGTGTACGACCGTGCAAGTGAGCTCAAGGCCTTCGACGCCACCAAAACCGGCGTCAAAGGCCTTGTTGAGACGCTGGCTGTGTCAAAATCCCTTGCATATATATTCATTAACCCAAATCCTATTGCCCTCAATCTCACCACCAACAACAACAACATTCCCATCATCAGTTTATCCAACCTGAATCGCCCCGACATGCATAGTACAAGAACTTAGGGCAGCGGCGGGGAGGCGTTCGGGATCTTCCGAGTAGTAGGCCATGGGATCCCCATGGAGATGCTCGATGAAATGCTGCAAGGAGTGAAGAGGTTTCATGATGAGGATGCTAAGGGTGAAGAAGGAGCACTACACGAGAGTCCCGGAAAGAAAAGTGCAGTTTAATTGTAATATAGATCTGTATCAGTTTCCGGCAGCGAATTGGAGGGATAACCTCATGTGCAGCATGCCGCCGGAGTAACCTGCCCCCGAAGAACTCCCACTAGCTTGCAGGTACCCTTACCTTCTTATTTTTATTTTTTAAATTTTGGGTGTGATTGGCTTTGGAGTTGAAGTTAGGATACTATGAGAGTTCAGTATAGTTATTCTAAGCTTCAAGGCCAAGTTTGGGAATCGGGTTATGTTTCAAAACTGGAGTTTCATGAAGTTAGCAAAACTTAACTCCAAAGTGTTATCTTTGCCTAATTTGGGGATTCATTTTGAAGTTGAGATGACTGCAGTAATATATGTCAACTCCAAAAATTCTTAAAGAATATTCGAGTAAATGAAAAACAAGAAAGATCTAAGAGGGATCATCATCCTTTAAGAAATTCCCTATAAAAATGAGGCCAACTATATACTGTATCTAAGAGGGATCATCATCATCATCCTTTAAGATAACAGAAAACCGGTTTGGGTTCATGCCTGGACGATCGACGACAGAGGCTATTCATTTGCTTCGTTAACTTGTCGAGCGTTTTCGAGAGAAGAGAAAAGATTTGCATATGATATTTATTGATTTAGAAAAAGCGTACGACAAGGTACCTAGAGAGGTATTATGGGGGACAATGATGAAGAAGGGGGTCCTCGTCAAGTATATTGACATAATCAAGGATATGTACGATGGAGTAGTGGCAAATGTCAGAACCTGCGGTGGCTTAACGAGTGATTTTCCGATTACAATTGGTTTACATCAAGGATCTGCATTAAATCCATTCCTGTTTACCATCGTGATGGATGAACTTACTAGAACTATCCAAGATGAGATACCTTGGTGTATGCTATTCGCTGATGATATTGTTCTAGTAAATGAGACGAGAGCAGGAATTAATGCCAAATTGGAGTTATGGAGGCAAACATTGGAATCTCAGGGATTCAGATTGAGCAGGTCCAAGACAGCATATATGCATTGCAAATTTAGTAACCAGAGAAGTCAAAACCATATTGGTATAACATTGGAAGGGCAAGAGATATCACCGAGCGACCAGTTTACATATCTAGGTTCCATCATCCAAAAGAATGGGAAGATCGATACTGATGTTAATCAAAGGATCCAAGCTGGTTGGTTGAAATGGAGGAGTGCAACAGGAATTTTGTGTGATCGTAACTTTCCGTTCAAATTAAAAGGGAAGTTTTATTGGAGAGTTATTCGGCCTGCCTTATTATATGGTACAGAATGCTGGGCTCCTAAGAAGCATCATACACAGAAGATGCACGTAGCGGAGATGCGCATGCTTCGTTGGATGTGCGGTAACACTAGAAAAGATAAGGTGTAAAATGAGGATATTCGTGCAAAAGTTGGTGTAGCACCTGTGGAGGAGAAGATGCGGGAAAACCGGCTAAGATGGTTTGGTCATGTGCGACGCAGACCTATGGAAGCACCGGTTCGACGAATAGATACTCTCGATATGGGCAATGGCAAAAAGGCAAAAGGGAGACCGAAGAAAACATGGATGGAGGCGATACGAAACGATATGGTTGCCAAAGGACTCGATAAAAGTATATTGTTTGATAGGAGTGAGTGAAGGCGGAGGATTCATGTGCTGGACCTGGCGTGATTCTCATGTTGGTTCATGTAGCCTACCCCATATGCTTGAGATAAAAGGCTCAGTTGTTGTTGTTGTTCAATGGGAGCTTTACTAAGAATTTGGATGGATTTGTCATTCAATCTTAACATATAAACCGTGATTTCATGCGTAAAATAAGACTACCTGAGGTTAAGAAGTTTTGAACAGAATAAGTTTAAGAAAAGCGGTTGGTCCTGATGGGATTCCTATCGAGATTTGGAGATGCTTAGGAGAAATAGGCGTTAAATGGCTGACAGGTCTGTTTAATAAGATTTAGCAGACAAAAAAGATGCCAAATGAATGGAGGAAAAGTATCCTTGTACCTATCTATAAAAACAAGGGTGACATTCAAAATTGCTCAAACTACCATGGAATAAAACTTTTGTGTCACACCATGAAACTTTGGGAGAGAGTGATTGAACACAGGCTAAGGAAGGATATTAAGATAATAGAGATCCAGTTTAGGTTCATGTCTGGACGATCGACGACAGAGGCTATTCATTTGCTTCGTCAACTTGTCGAGCATTTTCGAGAGAGGAGAAGAGATTTGCATATGATATTTATTGATTTAGAAAAAGCGTACGACAAGATACCTAGAAAGGTATTATGGGGGACAATGATGAAGAAGGGGGTCCCCGTCAAGTATATTGACATAATCAAGGATATGTACGATGGAGTAGTAGCAAATGTCAGAACCTGCGGCGGCTTAACGAGTGATTTTCCGATTACAATTGGTTTACATCAAGGATCTGCATTAAGTCCATTCCTGTTTACCATCGTGATGGATGAACTTACTAGAACTATCCAAGATGAGGTACCTTGGTGTATGCTATTCGCTGATGATTTTGTTCTAGTAAATGAGACGAAAGCAGAGGTTAATGCCAAATTGGAATTATGGAGGCAAATTGTAACACCCGAGCCCAATAATACTATTTATATTACTAGTTGAGGGTTATATACTGCTCATTCCAATTATCCTGAGTGTTTGGTGCTTTTTGCTAAAATTTAACCGGTTAAGTCATTTTGGCACATAACAAATTTTAACTCCTAAAATGAAATTAAAGATGTCCATGTTGGCCTACTCGTCGCCACTAGTCGCGTGGTAGCGTCCGCGTGTCGAGATTCCGTTCCGTTTGGCTAAACGGGCCAGTTTGGGCGACTACGCGCGCGTGCAAGTGTCCGACTTGGGGGCATGCATTTTAATCATTAAACACCTCTTTTCAAAATTTGGAACCCGCTTAAAATCCTATAATTTGAATTTGGAACATTTGGGCGCAACCCGGGCGCGATTTGGAAATGTTTCATTTTGCGCCAAAAGGGCCCATTTAATTTAATATACTAAAACTAAAATAAAAATACACACGAATATTTCTTAACAGTTAATCCCTTCAAATCATCTCAAAATTTTTCCTTTATCTCTTATCCAGCCAATCACGAGCACTCTTTTAGGCGAGTGGGCCCCGCCTCCTTTTCCTCATCTCTCTCTCTCTCTTCCCTCAATCTCTCCCTTTCTCTCTCCAATCTCCCTTTCTCTCTCCAATCCCTCTCTCTCTCTTCCTCTATATATATAACCCATGCAGCAGCCGCCTCCTCTTCCCCACGCGACCACGAGAACCAACGAAAACCCTAACCCTAGCTTCCCGCGACCTCACCGCCGGTCCCCCCGCGACCTCGCCGTCGCCGCCCTCGCCACCACGAGACTCACCGCACCTTCCTCCCCTCGTTCTCCCGCCGATTCCCGCGCCTGCACCCGACCCGACGACGTCTCCTACCCTCGCGGACCTCGCCGTCGACGCCACCTCTCGTCGTCGACGACTCCCGCGACTCCCTCTCACCCTCCTCGTCCCGACCTCGTCGTCGCTACCCTCCTCCCTTCGCCGGAACACCAACACGAGCCTTAACCCCATCACCTACATCTGCTGTTCGCCGGAGAAGCCCCGGTCGGCCCTCGTCGTCGTCGCCTGTGCCACCGCCGACCACTTCCTCTCCCCTGAGACCAGAACCCGGCCCGTACATCCCCTCAGCACTGCGCCACCACCTTTCCAGCGACCAGGGAAACGTTCCAGCCTTGCTGCATCGCCGTTGCTGCCTCGCCGGCGTTCCAGCGCAGTCGAGCCCGCCGGGGTTACCCCTGGTATCTCCCGGTAAGCCTTCCTTACCCTTCCTGTTGTGCAAAATTCCCCCCGCTGATCGCCTTGAGTTCTTTATGTGTTGCTAACTTGTTATCGCGTTTTGCCGGAATCCGACGTGCCGTCTCGGCGAACCCGACGCTCCAGCGAAGCCCCCTGGTCCGTGTGATTCCGCTGTTCGCTGTTGGGACCTGATCCGTGGCCCGTGCTAGCATATCGTGTTTTCTGCCGACATCGCCTCCGCGTTCCAGTTTGCGAACCGTCGAGGCAAGTATCTGAATACTTGCTTGAACATGCTAGCGTGCGAGATCTAGTCTCGCCACGCAATTGAATTCATACTATTTAATACCACAACCTCATGATGGCAATTGATATCCTATTACTGCAGTTATCTTTATAATGGAATCGTTACAACAGTTCCTCGTAATTAATCAACTCACACCAATCCATATTTCAACTAAACAAAACGACTGAATCATATCTGCTTAAACTGTTAAATCATTCACGAAACAATTATTATACCTAATGTAAATTCCTGTAGCTTCATTACTTCATAATTGTGGATATTGATTTACCTTGTGGCTATTGCACCCTAAAGATGATTGAACCTGTTAATAAGAGAATACAAACATCACTGTGATTATATGGAATATTGTGATAAATTACTGTTTCCTGCTGTTGTTCATTATGGCTTGTATACCTGTTGTGAGCACTTACCCGATTGCACGACATATTGGCCTGACCCTGCTACACCTGACATATACATACATACCGACTCATCTTGTTGTACCATGACATTACTTGTTTCATGATTTCATGCCTAATGCTGACAAACCTGACCATTACTGTTGTCGATCCAGACAGACCTACCTTTACTTGATTTTGTGTTGGCATTAGTCCTTGGCTACTGAATACCTGACCTGACATACATAGCTTGGGGGTATGGGGAAATCAAAGATGAACCTGACTTGTAACTCGACAGTTCACTACCGTTCGAGTGTACACATTCCTTTCTGTGCCTAACGGCATGTCTCGGTTTCAGCCGAGAATATTGTGGCCGTGATCCCGGGTATGTACGGGGTAATACCGAGTGTACACTTTCCTATTCTGTGCCTTACGGCATGTCTCGGCTGCCGCCGAGAATATTGTAGCCGTGGTCCCGGGTATGTACGGGATACTAATACTTTCCTATTCTGTGCCTTACGGCATGTCTCGGCTGCCGCCGAGAATATTGTGGCCGTGGTCCCGGGTATGTACGGGATACTATTGGGTTACATCGACGATTCATCAATTGGTTTCAAAGACTATAGAGTAGAAACCTGATAGGACAGTTTGGACACCATTGCACAGTACCCTGCTTGTTATTTCTTGTTACTGCTTTATTCATGTTCATACTTGCATTACTTATTACCATGTTTATACCATATACTTGATATCATGACGCGCTGACGTCTGGGTTTTGCATGGCCCAGATTCCGTACCTTTGTCGACGACCGAGCAGGAGTACTTCAGCCAGCAGGCTGAACAGTGAGTCCTTAGGATTTAGTTTATTTATTTCTTTTCATTTCCAGATGTGAGCCCGCATTATGGGACGTACTGTTTATTCATTGTATTGGATCATTAGCTTCCGCACTTATTGTTTATTGATTCTTGTTATTATGGATTTGGACATGTATTAGTTTAGTTTATTTTTCTGTTCTTGATATCCTTACAACCGTAATGTGACTGTGGACGGATGCGTCCTACCCACAGGTAGCATGGTTGGCTATGTCACGTGCCCAATTTTGCGTACTCTGGGAAGCGGGGCGTGACACAAATATTGGAATCTCGGAGATTCAGATTGAGCAGGTCCAAGACAGCATATATGCATTGCAAATTTAGTAATCAGAAAAGTCAGAACCATATTGGTGTAACATTAGAAGGGCAAGAGATATCACCGAGCGACCAGTTTAGATATCTAGGTTCCATCCCAAAAGAATGGGGAGATCGACAGTGATGTTAATCAAAGGATCCAAGCTGGTTGATTGAAATGGAGGAGTGCAACAGGGATTTTGTGTGATCGTAACTTTCCGTTCAAATTGAAAGGGAAATCGGAGCGCTATTCGGCCTGCCTTATTATATGGTACAGAATGCTGGGCTCCTAAGAAGCATCATACACAGAAGATGCACGTAGCGGAGATGCGCATGCTTCGTTGGATGTCCGGTAACACTAGAAAAGATAAGGTGCGAAATGAGGATATTCGTGCAAAAGTTGGTGTAGCACCTGTGGAGGAGAAGATGCGGGAAAACCAGCTAAGATGGTTTGGTCATGTGTGACGCAGACCTATGAAAGCACCGGTTCGACGAATAGATACTCTCGATTTGGGCAATGGCAAAAGGGCAAAAAGGAGACCGAAGAAAACATGGATGGAGGTGATACGAAACGATATGTTTGCCAAAGGACTCAATGAAAGTATATTGTTCGATAAGAGTGAGTGGAGGCGGAGGATTCATGTGCTGGACCCGGCGTGATTCTCATGTTGGTTCATGTAGCCTACCCCATATGCTTGGGATAAAAGGCTCAGTTGTTGTTGTTGTTTGTATTGTGACTCTAGGAACTTTTCTACTCCATCAGTCAAAATAATGATATACCACATGTATATAATTATTATATTCTCTGGTCACACATCGAATGCTTGCAAAATTAACGTTTTTTCGTTAAATTATCATTTTGAACAGTTTAATGAATAGTCAAAGAGCATCTAAATCACCCCAACATAAGTGTCCATGTATGCTAGGCCATGGAGACCAATGGTAGGCAGTTCAAAATACCTTTTATCCAAGCATATAGTGTATAGTTGACTTCTCAACAGAAAACACAGGAAAATGTTCTATGCACTCCATTTTCGGTTTCCTCCAAAAATCTATAGATGCAAACTAATAGAAATTTAGGAGTTTCTTTCTAGGAAAAGCTTTACAAAATTTTAAAAAGGATATAAGGAGGCATGGAAGGATTTGATATCTACTGCAAGAGGAGTTCTTTTATAAGTTAGTATTTTGTAGTGGAGTGCTTGATGGATTTCATGGTGGGGCACCGTGAGTTTCATGGCAATGGGTTCCTAGTAGAGTGCTTGATGGGTCTGGAAACGTTGTTCAGAAGGATGGTGATGCTCGTAAGGGAGGTCAAGGTAATGGGCATGGTGATGGTGATGATGATGGGGGCACTGGTTTTCATATAGGAGGAGAAGAGATGACTATTCGAGGACGGGGGCCGAGATGATCTAATTAGAAGTGAACGCCGCGGCGGCGGCGGCGGCGTTCACAGTCGTGGTGGAGTTGGATGTCATGATACAAGATCATACATGGATGTCAAGGGGGCACGGTTTTGAGGGGAAACTCACGCCCACAGGCCGAGGTGAACAATTCTCACGAGAGTCCGAATGGTTGTTGTGATGACGGGTGGATGATGTTTACAAGATGGAGGTACTCTAAGGAAGGGATTCTGAGAACTGTGGAGGAGGCGGAAACCCGTCGACGTGTTCGAGATAAAGACCAAAATACTTTAAGAAGCTTATTTCCCCAGGTGTAAGGTTGATAGATGAAGAGGGATGGGAGATGTCACCCACGACGGTGCAAAGTGAGGTTGGCCTTATCAAAAAAATTTCGAAAAGCGCGGGTCATGATTCGCCATGTCCGGAAAGGTGCTATACATGTGCCGAGCGGGGGCATACTCTAAAATGGATGATGGGTTTCAATGTCAAAAAACACAATACTTTAAAAATATGTGGGCCCAATTTAAGGTTTTTTTAACGATTTTTACGTGGATTTAAACATAATTCACCTCTACAAATTGGGCCCGAAAACAATTTTCCCAATCTAAAATTTGTGCTATTGGAATTATCTCGTTTGGGGCATGTGTTATTGGTCGATAATTTTTTGGGAGGAATTGGCCTCTAAATCTCATCTGAACACACACTACACTCACGCACACAGCACATACAAACACACAACACACACGAGCGCATCCAGGGACCTAAGAATTTGCCCCGTAAGCGTTAATTTGTGACACTTTCCTTCATGGGGTTCAAATCCCACACTCTTCTTAAAAGTAGAAGTGTCATTCTAACTGGGTTATTGCTCATTGGTAGTTACCTTAGGTAGTTTGCCGAGAGGTCTTTGACACAGACATATCTTTCCTTCCAATTTAGCTCTACTGATTGACCATCTTCTTGTTGAATAGACACCTATTATATCTTTTATTTCTTTTAAGTAACTCAACCTATTTTCATGTAGGCCTACATCTGGTCCTCACTGATATATTAATTGTAGAATGTGAATTCCTAATATCCTCGGTTATCATCGTGTGCATTTTATGTCCAAATTATAGAATATTTTCCTTCAGCCTTCAGTGATCATATTTTACTTTTAAGTGTTTTAAGTTTGATTTCTCATTTTCAACAAAAAATTAAAATTAAAATCAAGACTCGTAAGTTTTTATATATTTGTTGATGTATGTTGTAGTTCACACTTGCTTGCAAGCAAGATTGGCCCGAGAATTTCAATGACGGGCCTCTTCACAACAAGATCCATCCCATCATCAATGCTTTATGGCCCTATCAAGGAGTTATTATCTGATGACGACGACCACAATATATATAAAGATGTGTCGGTGAAAGATTACAATGCATATTATATATTCAATGGACTCGATGGGCAATCTGCACTGAACAGTTTCCGCTTATGATTTTGGATTCCGAGAAGTTTAGATGCTTGGTACACAGAATTTCCTTATTTAATTCGTATTTGTATCGCGAACTTTTGGAACGCTATAAACCGTATCATTTATGATCAGTGTTGCTTCCCTTAAATTTATAGAGATTCATCAATAGAAACCAAGATGGCAAAAACTATTGACCGTTTAATTCTTGGAACACTGTCTTCATGAATGCCCTTTCAAAGCTTTTGATTTGTTAATGGCTTTCCGCATATGCTTGGTTTTTGCACGTGTCACGCACATGGAGAGTTGACAGTGTACAAAAAGAATTATAGCAATTTGTATTTTGTTCAAATTCGACACATTTCTTCCAAGATCTCCATACTCTATTTTTATTTATAGTGATTGCCCATATTCTTAAAACTTTTGGTGGCAATCCATTGTTTTATGTGGTATGTACATGCTGGTGGACCGTTCGATTGTTAAGAAATCTATAGGATGGGAAATATAACTACAAAAAGAAAAATATTAGAGCATCATTAGAATGTATCTACAAGCGAAAATTCCTGAGAATATTATATCTAGATTTTAGCATAGCATTCTAGATTTGTTAAGAATGCCCTTACCGAGTTTTTCACTTGCTAGTCTGTGGAGAATGTTATATATCGTTTACACATACACATACTGTGGTGTGCGTTCTATACTTGATAGATTCACATGGAGAGTTATACAATAAAATATGAATAAGACTAGACTCGGCGTAAAAACAACGACTTCATAATAATAGAGTATGGTATCTGATACCCCAAAATCTAGGCTCAGGGATGTAGGTCTAAAAGCTTCTAGTTCGCTAGAGTAAATCCGCGCTTCCATCGTATCACATTTACATGAAAAAAGTTGTATAAGCTAAGTGATTAGTTGGCATAGTACAATGTCGACATGGTATCGATTTGCTATTCTGATCACGCTCCATCGTGCCCTATAATATGCAACATCTACATTAGCATGTCAAAGTAGGCTTCCTGTAATTAGCCAATGGATATGGCCAGGGAATTCAACATGGTCTCTGATGGAGGCTGGGATCTACTTCAGATGTTGTCTTCCGTCGATCCTTTGATGGCGGTATTTAACGGCTGAGATTTGATTGGGAGTTGCTGATTGTGGATCTCAATGGGTTGGAGTTGGATGCCGAGCTACCTGCAAAGAAGTCCCGGGATGGGTGACCACCGTAGGACCCTCCGACGATCAAGTTAGAGCCGAGAAATAGGTGCAGAGTAGCGGCGTATTGAGATAAAATTCAGATACCCAAGTCATCTGAGAGAGGGGTTTATATAGGGGTCGTTTGGAGCGAGCATGTGCGAGATCGCCGCCGTCAGTTACGCCCCAGCGTTATCCTCGCCTTGAATGGCGGGATACGCTCATTAATGGGGGATATGCCCATTAATGGGGGGATGCGCTAGCGTGGGATGCGGATCGTGGGGAAGCGGATATCTCGCCCTGGCGATATGCACGGAGCCGTTGCGGGGCGCATGGGATCCACACTCTTAGTTGATCGAAGGAGGCCGAGGAAGCTCGGCATGTCAGGAGCTCGGAGACGAGCTGGGAGGCCAAGGAGGCTCGGCACGTCAGACGGCTTGAAGACGAGCCGGGAGGCCAAGGAGGCTCGGCACGTCAGACGTCTCGAAGACGAGCTGGGAGGCCGAGGAAGCTCGGCACGTCAGATGGCTCAGAGATGAGCAAGGAGGCTGAGAAAACTCGGAGACGAGCTGCTGGTAGTTTCCTAGGTGAATGTGGTATGTATTCAGGGAGGTCTTTCGAAAGGTCGGATACGATCCTCGAGAAGGGGATCCCGAGAAATCCTCATAATGCAACCCATCTATTCCACCTTCGTAGTCTTCGGGACACGTTGTCACGCCCCGCTTCCCAGAGTACGCAGGATTGGGCACGTAACATAGCCAACCATGCTACCTGTGGGTAGGAAGTATCCATCCACAGTCACATTACGGTTGTAAGGATATCAAGAACAAGATAAAGTACTAATCTAACACATGTCCAAATCCATAATAACAAGAAATCAATGAACAATAAGTGCGGAAGCAAATGATCCAATATAATAATAGAAAGGTACGTCCCATAATGCGGGATCGCACCTGGAAATAAAATGCAATAAACAAACTAACCACTATAGAACTCAAATCAGCCTGCTGGCTGAAGTACTCCTGCTCGGTCGTCGACAGTGGTAAAGAATCTGGGCCATGCAAAACCCAGACGTCAGCGCGTCATGACATCAAGTATATAATGTAAACATGGTGATAAGCAATGCAAATATGAACATGAATAAAGCAGTGCTAAGAAATAACAGAGCAGGGTAATGTGCAATGGTGACTAAACTGTCCTATCAGGTTTCTACTCTATAGTCTTTGAAATCAATTGATGAATCGTCGATGTAACTCAATAGTATCCCGTGCATGCCCGGGACCACGGTCATGATCCTCGGGGCTGAATCCGAGACGTGCCGCTAAGCAGTAAAAGGTAGTAGGATAGATGAGTGATGTCAGCATCAACACTCCGGAGCTGGCCAAGCCCGTAAGACTGATCAGAACAAGTATCGAACTGTTGAGTTACAAGTCGGTTTCACCTTTGATTTCCCCATACCCCCAAGCTATGTATGTCAGGTCAGGTATTCAGTAGTCAAGGACTAATGCCAACACAAGGTCGAGTAAAAGTAGGTCTGTCTGGATAGACAGCGGGAATGGTCAGGTTTGTCGGCATTAGGCATGAGATCAGGTAACAGGTCAGGTAATGTATAAAGGTGTCATGTCATGTCAAGAGTGTACGGTACCATATCATGTCAAGTAGGAAGTGTAACAGGTCATGTCAGGAAGCACAAGATGTCATGTGGGTGCTCAAAATCAAACTATCATAAACATGTGTATAAATAAACAAGCATGAGTACTATTAGAACAATAAACTGGAACATGCAATATGATAGGCAAATAGATATAATTTCAAGGATATGGATGCACAGTTATTGATTAGGGTTACATTTATAGTTCCAATATTGATTAGGATGCAATTTATTAAACATGGAGTATTAATATCACATTATTATGTAGTAATGTGATCTATGGATGCAATTATATTTATCTTAAATGCGATGGATGCAAACAGGTATCCGAAGAGTTATAAAACTATAAAATGGTAGTGTGGGATGTACAACTAAGCAATATGTGATATAAATATTTATATAATAATATTAATATGGATAGCATATTCAAAGCGATTAGTAACTATAAAAGCTGTATTGATTAACCATGCACAAGAAGGTTCCGTTCAGAAATTCAGCGTCACCCTAATTTGTAAAATAGCTTAAAAATAACAAACGTTCTCCAAAAGAGACGTGTCTTATACCAAAACAAAGATAATTCAATAAGGTTTTCAGTTTTATAAGTATAAACATCTCAGGTTATCCCTACAAAAAGTTATGAATATTCAAAGTTGAAAGTTTGCTGCTGGAATTTCCCTGGACAGCAGTTTAAAGGCATTTTCATTTGAATTTTACGTTATTTAAACAATTTATTTTGCAAGTAAATATTTCATAGAGTTATAGTATTCTGAATTAGCTTCGTAACGAACTAAAGAACGTATACTAATGATTTTTCTATGATTTATAATGAATTTTATAAGATAAGGTGTACAGTAAATTTCAGATTTGTCATATCCGATTTTTCAACGACATTTCATATGTAAACTATAAGATTTTCAAATGTATAATATTATAAAATGAAGATTATAAAAGTATATAGCATGTAGCAAGATTAACTTGCCTCGATGGGTCGCGAATCGGGAAAACGGAACGTTAACCGTCGGCGGGGAAAACTCGCGACGGCGCACGGTTCACGGAATGAACCCAAACGACGAACAAAGGAACCACACGGGTCGGGGTATCTCGCTGGAACGTCGAGAAACGTCACCGGCACGACGGAATTCCGGCAACAAAAGAACAGTTAAAAGAAATGAGAAACGAGACATGAAGCAAGAAGAGAAAAATGATAAAGAGAAGTACGAGAGAATATATGAGGGAGAGGGAGAGAGAGGAAAAAAGTGGAGAGAGAGAGAGAGAAAGTGGGGCCCACGGGGTTAAAGGGGAGGTTGCGATTGGCTGAGAGAATAAATTAAGAAGGATATAAAGATTGTAAAATATTATATGGTTAACTTAAAGATTTAAAAGATAGGTAATGAACAGTAAGATATCATGTTAGTTAGAAAAATATATGCGATGGTTTTAATAATATTAAAATTTAGGATTTTGGCGCCAAATGAAACATTTCCAAATTGCACCCGGGTTGGGTCCAAACATTCGAAATTCAAATAATAGGATTTTAGGCGGGTTCCAAATTTTAAAATGAAATGTTTCATGATTAAAAAGCATACTCCCAAAACGGACACACGCACGTGCACGTAGCCATCCAAACTCGCCCGTTTCACTGAACGGGACGAGAATACAATGCACGGACGCTACCACGAGGCTAAGGGTGTCAAGTAGGCCAAGAAGAATATTTTCAATTTTATTTTGGGTGCTAAAATTTGTTATATGCAGAATGACTTAGCCGGTTAAAATTGTGCAATAAGAACCAAACAAGCAAGATAAATGAAATGAGCAATGCCAAACACTCAACCAGTAACAGAAATAGTATTATTGGGCTCGGGTGTTACATCATACCCAACTACAAAAAGAATTTCGTCCTCGAAATTCCAAGAATTCAAGATAGATAACTACAGGAAAAGGTGAGGAAACTTCTGCCGGATCTCGTCTTCTCGCTCCCAAGTGGATTCTCCATGCGATCGATTACCCCAAGAGACTAGCACAAGGGGGATAACCTTGTTCTTAAGAACCTTTTCTCTTCGATCCTTGATTTCAACTGGTCGCTCCTCAAAAGTCAAGTCTTCTCATACTGTTAGCTCCGAATGATCCAAAACGTGTGTTTCATCTCGAACATACTTACGGAGTTGAGACACGTGAAACATATCATGCACATTTGCCAAGGACTGTGGTAACGCCAAACGATATGCTACCTCACCAACACGCTCCACGATCTCAAGGGTCCAACGAACCGAGGACTGAGCTTTCCTCGCCTTCCAAAACGAATCACCCCTCTAGTCGGTGATATCTTCAAGAACATCAAATCACCCACGGTGAATTCTAGAGGTCTTCTCGATGTGTCAGCCCAACTCTTCTGTCTGTCTTGTGCTGCCTTCATATGATTTCTGATAGTGTTAACCTTCTCAACTGTCTGCATCACCAAATCTGGTCCCAACAATTTTCGTTCACCGACATCATCCCAACAAATAGGTGAACGACATTTACGACCATACAAAGCTTCAAACGGAGCCATCTGGGTAGTTGCCTGAAAACTGTTGTTGTAAGAAAACTCCACCAAGTGTAGATGATCCTCCCACGAACCCTTGAAGTCCAACTTGCATGCTCTCAACATATCATCAAGAGTTTGGATCGTTCTCTCCGACTGACCATCAGTTTGAGGATGATAAGCTGTGCTAAACTTCAATCGAGTCCCCAAACTTTTCTGTAAACTCCTCCAGAAGTGTGATAAGAACCGAGTGTCCCGATCGGACACGATGCTCACCGGTACGCCATGCAATCTTACAATCTTCTGCATGTACCGCTCTGCCAAAGTCTCCGTTGATTGACCAACCTGGAAAGGAATAAAGTGAGCTGCCTTGGTCAATCGATCGACAATCACCCATACTGCATTGTTGCCGTTTGGACTTCGCGGTAAAGCCGTCACGAAATCCATGGTTATATGTTCCCACTTCCACTGAGGAATCGGAAGTGGTTGCAACAAACTAGCAACCCTTTGGTGTTCAGCCTTGACTTGCTGACATACCAAGCACTTAGCCACGAAGCGAGCAATCTCCCGTTTCATGCCTTCCCACCAGAAATGCTGTCGAATATCTTGGTACATCTTTGTCCCTCCTGGATGTACAGAGTAAACTGAATTGTGTGCCTCCTTCATAAGCTCTTCACGCACATCCCCTTTTGGCCCACACACACGGCTACCATACCTCAACGAACCATCTTCGTGGATCAATAAATCTGTTCGTAGTCCGGCTTCAACCTGCTCTCGAAACCTTTGCAGTCTAGGATCCTGCGATTGTGTCGCTTTAATCTTCTCAACTAAGGACGACTGTACTTGCAACTGCATCAACTGTCCTGTAGCATGGGGTAGCACAACCTCCAAGTCGAATCTCCGAAAATCCGTAATGATCTCTCTCTGTGCAGTCAATACCTGAATTGCCGGTAACCGACTTAGCGCATCTGGCACGACGTTAACTTTTCCCGGATGGTACTTAAGATCAAGATCGTAGTCAGCCATCAGCTCCAACCATCTACGCTGCCTCATGTTAAGCTCCTTCTGTGTAGACACATACTTCAAGCTCTTATGATCTGTAAAAACTTCGACTCTTTCCCCCAAAAGGTAGTGTCTCCAAATCTTCAAAGCGAAAATCACAGCCGCACGCTCCAAGTCATGAGTTGGATAATTCTTCTCATGAGTCTTCAGTTGTCTCGATGCGTAAGCGACGACTTTCCCATTCTGCATTAAAACACATCCCAATCCTTTTCCAGATGCGTCGCTGTGAATCACCAGTCCTCCTGAATCATCCGGTACGGTTAGGATAGGGGCGGTTGTCAACTTCTGCTTCAACGTCTCAAAGGCCAATGCACATCCATCCGTCCAAACAAACGGTACCTCCTTTCGTGTGAGCTTGGTTAACGGCTCAGCTACGCAAGCGAAGTTCTCCACAAATCTTCTGTAGTATCCGGCGAGTCCAAGAAAACTCCTTATCTCTGCAACATTCTTTGGAATAGGCCAGTCTCGAACTGCTGCAATCTTTTCGGGATCGACGGCGATTCCATCGCCCGACACGACATGCCCCAGAAACTTCACTTCTTCCAGCCAGAATTCACACTTACTCATCTTCGCAAATAATTTCTCTTGTCTTAGCGTCTGCAATGCGATCCTTAAATGCTCAGCATGCTCCTCCGGACTCTTCGAGTACACCAGAATATCGTCAATGAATACCACAATAAACTGGTCCAAGAACGGTGAAAAGATCCTGTTCATCAAATCCATGAATGTTGCCGGCGCATTAGTCACTCTGAAGGGCGTCACTAGATACTCGAAATGTCCATATCGAGTTCGAAACGCCGTCTTGCAAATGCCTTCTGCTTTCACTCGGACCTGATGATATCCCGATCGCAAATCCAATTTCGAGAACACTCTCGCGCCACTAAGCTGCTCAAAAAGCTCTCCAATGCGAGGGATCGGGTACTTGTTCTTAATAGTCACCCGGTTCAATTCTCGATAATCCATGCACATCCTTCTCGTGCCATCCTTCTTCTTTACTAAAAGAACTGGAGCTCCCCAAGGTGAGTTGCTGCTTCGAATCCAACCCTTCTCGAGTAATTCACCAACTTGTTTCTTAACTTCTTCCAATTCCACCGGTGCCATCGGATAATAAGATTTTGATACTGGCGCTGCACCAGGAATAAGGTTAATCGCGAACTCCACATCTCGCTTTGGCGGTAAGCCCGAAATATCTGCAAACACATCCATAAAGTCGCGAACAACTGCCGGCTCTTCATTACTATCAACTTCCATAGCTGCAAGAACACTGTTTGTCGGCCTAGCCCTAAACTCGACTGGCCCGACAGAACTGCTTCCTTACCGCAACTGCTGTCTGCATCGTTGGCCGCGAAAGGTCCAGCGAGACTACTGAGTCTCGTCCACTCCGCTGCATGCACGTCCACGGTTGCTCCATTCTGCCTTAGTCCGATAAATTTCTTCCCTTTCCTCCGCGCAATCTGCGGGAAGAACTTCTCCAGGGGGTTCTTAGAAAAACTTCGCCCAACTGATCGGCTTGGGCAAGCGGGTCTCCTCCACAAGCCGTCACTCTCGGGCGTAATCCACTAACTGAATGTGCACCACATCAACTCCTTTGTCCTCTGGAATCTGTGTCGCAATCAGCAAATTCTCCGTGTCGCTAGCCACGGCTCGGCTGGCAACGGCTCCTCCAGAAAAGTGAAAGTAGACGGATCCAAAAGTCTGAAATCTGCTACGGTCCTTACTCGGTCAACTGGTCTAGTTCCAACATCGTTTACAGACTGCTGAACGATCTGCAAACCTTCCTGAAACAAGTCCGCTTGCTGCTGGATCAGCTCGGTCTGTTTCTTTGATTTCCAGCATTTCTCTTATCACTCCAAGCATGGCGGCTTCGTTCACACGCCTCTGGTACGTCTTCAACTTCTTACCTGTCATAATCCTGAACTCAAAACACCCAACATTAGCATGATGATAGATTCTGAATGTGGATCAAGGCTAGAACTCCA
Organism: Agapanthus africanus; assembly: GCA_030015575.1. NCBI lineage: Eukaryota > Viridiplantae > Streptophyta > Magnoliopsida > Asparagales > Amaryllidaceae > Agapanthus > Agapanthus africanus. Next base: position 148,874,167 of record CM057338.1, on the reverse strand, counting down.
AGATACTTAAATAGAGTACCGCATTGTAGCTATGCCGCGGTATCATAGCCGCAATTACTTAACTCCACCCAAGTCGCCTAAGTCCTAGAGATAACAAGAAGTTAGGTTTTCGAGTTGACAATGCAAAGTAAGTTTGCATGTCGACATGATCCGGAAGAATGATTCAAGGATGGTAAAACGGTCAAAGTGGCAGGACATGTTTCCTAATCACGGGTATCCTGATTCGTGTATCGGGTGCAATACCCAACTACAAAGAATCAACCCAATTAACCTATGTCTCTGATACCAAAAGAACCATGTCACGCCCCGCTTCCCAGAGTACGCAGGATTGGGCACGTAACATAGCCAACCATGCTACCTGTGGGTAGGAAGTATCCATCCACAGTCACATTACGGTTGTAAGGATATCAAGAACAAGATAAAGTACTAATCTAACACATGTCCAAATCCATAATAACAAGAAATCAATGAACAATAAGTGCGGAAGCAAATGATCCAATATAATAATAGAAAGGTACGTCCCATAATGCGGGATCGCACCTGGAAATAAAATGCAATAAACAAACTAACCACTATAGAACTCAAATCAGCCTGCTGGCTGAAGTACTCCTGCTCGGTCGTCGACAGTGGTAAAGAATCTGGGCCATGCAAAACCCAGACGTCAGCGCGTCATGACATCAAGTATATAATGTAAACATGGTGATAAGCAATGCAAATATGAACATGAATAAAGCAGTGCTAAGAAATAACAGAGCAGGGTAATGTGCAATGGTGACTAAACTGTCCTATCAGGTTTCTACTCTATAGTCTTTGAAATCAATTGATGAATCGTCGATGTAACTCAATAGTATCCCGTGCATGCCCGGGACCACGGTCATGATCCTCGGGGCTGAATCCGAGACGTGCCGCTAAGCAGTAAAAGGTAGTAGGATAGATGAGTGATGTCAGCATCAACACTCCGGAGCTGGCCAAGCCCGTAAGACTGATCAGAACAAGTATCGAACTGTTGAGTTACAAGTCGGTTTCACCTTTGATTTCCCCATACCCCCAAGCTATGTATGTCAGGTCAGGTATTCAGTAGTCAAGGACTAATGCCAACACAAGGTCGAGTAAAAGTAGGTCTGTCTGGATAGACAGCGGGAATGGTCAGGTTTGTCGGCATTAGGCATGAGATCAGGTAACAGGTCAGGTAATGTATAAAGGTGTCATGTCATGTCAAGAGTGTACGGTACCATATCATGTCAAGTAGGAAGTGTAACAGGTCATGTCAGGAAGCACAAGATGTCATGTGGGTGCTCATAATCAAACTATCATAAACATGTGTATAAATAAACAAGCATGAGTACTATTAGAACAATAAACTGGAACATGCAATATGATAGGCAAATAGATATAATTTCAAGGATATGGATGCACAGTTATTGATTAGGGTTACATTTATAGTTCCAATATTGATTAGGATGCAATTTATTAAACATGGAGTATTAATATCACATTATTATGTAGTAATGTGATCTATGGATGCAATTATATTTATCTTAAATGCGATGGATGCAAACGGGTATCCGAAGAGTTATAAAACTATAAAATGGTAGTGTGGGATGTACAACTAAGCAATATGTGATATAAATATTTATATAATAATATTAATATGGATAGCATATTCAAAGCGATTAGTAACTATAAAAGCTGTATTGATTAACCATGCACAAGAAGGTTCCGTTCAGAAATTCAGCGTCACCCTAATTTGTAAAATAGCTTAAAAATAACAAACGTTCTCCAAAAGAGACGTGTCTTATACCAAAACAAAGATAATTCAATAAGGTTTTCAGTTTTATAAGTATAAACATCTCAGGTTATCCCTACAAAAAGTTATGAATATTCAAAGTTGAAAGTTTGCTGCTGGAATTTCCCTGGACAACAGTTTAAAGGCATTTTCATTTGAATTTTACGTTATTTAAACAATTTATTTTGCAAGTAAATATTTCATAGAGTTATAGTATTCTGAATTAGCTTCGTAACGAACTAAAGAACGTATACTAATGATTTTTCTATGATTTATAATGAATTTTATAAGATAAGGTGTACAGTAAATTTCAGATTTGTCATATCCGATTTTTCAACGACATTTCATATGTAAACTATAAGATTTTCAAATGTATAATATTATAAAATGAAGATTATAAAAGTATATAGCATGTAGCAAGATTAACTTGCCTCGATGGGTCGCGAATCGGGAAAACGGAACGTTAACCGTCGGCGGGGAAAACTCGCGACGGCGCACGGTTCACGGAATGAACCCAAACGACGAACAAAGGAACCACACGGGTCGGGGTATCTCGCTGGAACGTCGAGAAACGTCACCGGCACGACGGAATTCCGGCAACAAAAGAACAGTTAAAAGAAATGAGAAACGAGACATGAAGCAAGAAGAGAAAAATGATAAAGAGAAGTACGAGAGAATATATGAGGGAGAGGGAGAGAGAGGAAAAAAGTGGAGAGAGAGAGAGAGAAAGTGGGGCCCACGGGGTTAAAGGGGAGGTTGCGATTGGCTGAGAGAATAAATTAAGAAGGATATAAAGATTGTAAAATATTATATGGTTAACTTAAAGATTTAAAAGATAGGTAATGAACAGTAAGATATCAGGTTAGTTAGAAAAATATATGCGATGGTTTTAATAATATTAAAATTTAGGATTTTGGCGCCAAATGAAACATTTCCAAATTGCGCCCGGGTTGGGTCCAAACATTCGAAATTCAAATAATAGGATTTTAGGCGGGTTCCAAATTTTAAAATGAAATGTTTCATGATTAAAAAGCATACTCCCAAAACGGACACACGCACGTGCACGTAGCCATCCAAACTCGCCCGTTTCACTGAACGGGACGAGAATACAATGCACGGACGCTACCACGAGGCTAAGGGTGTCAAGTAGGCCAAGAAGAATATTTTCAATTTTATTTTGGGTGCTAAAATTTGTTATATGCAGAATGACTTAGCCGGTTAAAATTGTGCAATAAGAACCAAACAAGCAAGATAAATGAAATGAGCAATGCCAAACACTCAACCAGTAACAGAAATAGTATTATTGGGCTCGGGTGTTACACACGTCAGCCGCCGCGTGTCGTAATCTGAGGAGACACCACTTGTGAGCATCATCATTATCCCCTCACTCTCATTCCGACCTATTCATGGGTCGGGTCGAGAGTAGCCTGCTCGGTTTTCTATCGTTCATTTTGGCGCCAAGGAATCATAACGCGGATCGCCCGGGAATGGCATGGCGTTTGGTGGTTACGTCGTTTCGATCTTTGGGCCCACGTGTCGCCTCGTCGTTCGCCTAAATCTTCGCGCGTATCCTCGAAGGTGTCAGCGGATCAATGAAATGATCTCGCTTTAAAGAGGGGGCGCCGTTCCAGCCGATCGCCAGTTGGGATACGGGCCACACGTCGGACGTTGGTTGGCGGAAGTGACAAGCTGTCTCTGACTCCTGCAATCGAAAAGATGTCCCCAATGGTCGATTGCCACGTGGAGCCCCGCCGGTCGCCGAGCGCGACGTTTCGTTATGGCGAGAATCAATCAGGGCCGTAGGATGTTCCCCTTTGGGGTGTATAAATAGGAGGGGACCATCCTAGGGTTGATACTTTGCTCAAATTCTCTTTCATTACTGAAGATTGCTCGGTGCTCCTTCTTTTAGATCGGATCCCTTGTTGATTTTACCTCGGTGAATCCCTTCCTTTGAATCAGATTTGATGTCTTCATCTGAGGAGTCCATAGAGGTAGTAAGGGCAGAGTCGGGCGATGAGGTTCCCGTTGTTGGGGCCGAGTCCAGTGGGTCTTCCTCCTCTTCGACTTCAGATAGTCAAGAGAATTCATCTTCTTCTTCGTCCTCTGTGCCAGGTTCTCCCCCTAGAGTCAGGGCCGTCCCTGTCGTTCGCCGTCGGGCGACGACAAGGGCCCCCAAGGTGTGCATCGGGAACACCCGCGATGCGCCTTCCGTTTTGAAGAGTCTGGACGAACTTTCTGAAATTTGGGCTCGATTCCACATCCTCTCTAACCATTCCATCCGTTTACCTAGAGAGGGCGAGCGGGCAGACAAGGAGATTGCCCTGTATTTGGAAGCGTTCCCGGCAGGAATGCGTCTGCCCTTCCTAACTGAAGTCTGCGGGGTGCTCCGTTGCTTTCATCTCGCCCCGGGCCAGCTAGCACCGAACTCGTGGAAAATTCTCCTCGGGTTTTTGGTCCGGTTAAAACTTGAAAATATCCCATTCAGCTTGACCTTCCTTGTCTCTCTCCTGTGTTATAAGAATCACCCCGATACCAGTAAGGATGAGCTAAGCTGGGTGTATTTCTCGTTCAAAAATACAAGCGCAGAATGGCCGGGTCGGGGGTAGTAGCCGTCTCTTCTTCCATCCCTGAATGGAAGGAGAATTTTATACTCGTCGGGCCGTCCGAGGGCGAGAATTGGCATGTGCCTACACAGTGGCACAGGGCCGACTGCCCGAGGGCAAAGCAGTCGACTTCCACCGAAGTAAGGGTGGTGTCCTAGTGGGAGCCGATCCAACGGGCGGATGCCCTGCTATCCGAGCAGGCACTGAGCTGGGCTAGGCTCAGTCCTGCGCGTTTCTTGGGTAAGTTAGGGCTTTCGTCGATCTGTTTAAAATTTGTCAAGTTTCTTTTGCTGTTTCTGTGTTGCTAACTCCTTTTGTTTGTGTGTTCATTTTTTGCAGAGCCTATGGACTGAGCAAAAATCTTAGCTGCCCTGGTCACCAAGACTCAGAGAAAGAAGGCCGGGAGTGCAAGCTCGTCCCGACCCGGTCCGAGTTCGGCCTCGAGGCCAACTCCACCGTCTAAGCCTTCCACCGCTCCCCAAGCCCCAGAAGAACGCTGCGGGGGGGGGAGGGGAAGGGGTCACAAGCATGTACGGGACCCGGCGCCCCGGGCGAGAGAGGAGGAGGAGGAGGCTAAGCCCGCCGAAGCCCCCTTCAAGAGAAATAAGAGGACGGTATCTTGGGCGCCTTCTACCAGGATCTCAGTGCAGGAGGCCGATTTCTGCATTGAGGTACTCTCAGGGCTCTCCGTTGCCGATAGCCTGCTTTATCACATGGAGCAAGCTGTCGGGGTTAAAATACCCCGGGGGACCATGAAGGCCCAGGTGGCTGCCATAGCCCAGGAGGCGGTTCAGGTCGGTTCTTGACTTTTCTCAGAAATTATCTTAAGTCTTGTTTCCTTGGTTTGAGCTTTCTAACCCGTTTGTTGCTTTCTTCAGGTCCTCCATCACTGCACACTCCTCGTCGCCATGGAGTCCGAGGAGGTAGCATCGGCCATGAAAAAGGTGGGAGAGTCCTCTAAGCTGGAGGAGGAACTCCGCCTCCAACTGCGGCAAGCGGAGGAGAAGGAGGCCCTCCTCGACTCTCGTCTGATCGCCGAGGGGTTGACGAACTTCAAGCTGAAAGAGTCTCATCGGCTTCTGGATAAGTCTAACCGGGCTATTCAAGCCAAGTTGGAGGAGGTGAACGGCTTCTACCACTCGGTGAATAAGTCGACGGATGCCCTCAAGAAGGATGTCTGAGTGGCTCTGGACACAGTGAAGCTCGCCGAGTGCCGGGCAGAGAAGGCCGTGGAGGCGTACAAGGCGTCGGACCAATTCTACGCTGATTTTGCCGAATCCGCGGCCGTCGTCTGGCACGGCGTGCTCGACGCCATCAAGAAGTCTGCGCCGGGGGTCGATATCAGCGAGCTCCACGCTAAATATCCCATGGCCGAGGAGGAGCCGCAGAAGGAAGTTGTCGGGGCGGCCGTTGGGTGTGAGGCTGCCAGAGGTCGCAGTTTTGGTCCCTGACGTCAGTGTCGAGCAGGGCGAGATCCTCCCCAAGCCGACGTCCTAAGATTTCCTTTCGGGGATTTTTTTCTTTTCAAAATTTTTGTAAGCCTCCGGGCATTTTTGTGAGGCTGAAGAGCCAAAAATACCTTGTATTTATTTTTGGTTATAAATAAAGTACTCCTTTTTCCTTTGCCCAAATGTTTGCTCGCTGCGTAAGTAACTTTAGCTCGTATACTTTTGTTTCGCGAGTGTTAGACCAGTGCTCGCGCGTCGAGTGTTAGTCGAATGATAGACAAGTGTAGAAAGGTCGGTACCCTCCCTTTCCTGGAGTCGAGGTGGAGATTGTTCGTCGAGTCGAATGATAGCCAAGTGTAGGAAGGTCGGTATTCTCCCTTTTCCCCCGAGTCGACGTGACGATCGCGCATTGAGTCTGAACTGATTGATGGCCGAGTAAGAATCTGATCGGCGGTCTCGTGAGGAGGGCTTTTGATTCTTAGCGTAGTTGGGTAGGAAGCTACATGTTAGGGATGTGCCAGCAGGAAATTGCTTAGCGGCCTTGCGATGAGGGCTTTAATCCACATCGTTGTTGGACAAGAGGTTACCCGCTGGTGGATGACCGAGCAGGAAGCAACTCGGTCACCTTGCAAGGAGGGCTTTGGATCCACAGCGTTATTGGGAAGGAAGCTACCCGTTGCAGATGGGCCAGCAGGAAATTGCTCGGCGGCCTCGTGATGAGGGCTTTTGATCCACAACGTTGTTGGGCAGGAGGCTACCCACTGGTGGATGACCGAGCATGAAGCTACTCGGTCGCCTTGCGAGGAGGGATTTCGATCCACACCGTTGTTGGGCAGAAAGCTACCCGCTGCATATGGGCCAGCAGAAAATTACTCGGCGGTCTCGTGATGAGGGCTTTTGATCCTTAGAGTAGTTGGGTAGGAAGCTACCCGCTAGGGATGGGCCAGCAGGAAATTGCTTGGCGGCCTCGTGATGAGGGCTTTAATCCACAGCGTTGTTGGAAGCTACCCGCTAGGGATGGACCGGCAGGAAATTGCTTGGCGGCCTCACGACGAGGGCTTTAATCCACAACGTTGTTGGGCAGGAGGCTACCCGCTAGTGGATGACCGAGCAGGAAACTACTCGGTCGCCTCGTGAGGAGGGCTTTGGATCCACGGCGTTGTTGGGTAGGAAGCTGTTCGCTGCAGATGGGCCAGCAGGAAATTGCTCGGCGGCATCGTGATGAGGGCTTTTGATCCACAGTGTCGTTGGACATGAGGCTACCCGCTGGTGGATGGCCGAGCAGGAAGTTACTCGGTCGCCTCGTGAGGACGGCTTTGGATCTTCAGCGTTGTTGGGTAGGAAGCTACCCGCTGCAGATGGGCCAGCAGAAAATTGCTCGGTGGCCTCGTGATGAGGGCTTTTGATCCACAACGTTGTTGGGCGGGATGCTACCCGTTAGTGGATGACCGAGCAGGAAGCTACTCGGTCGCCTCGCGAGGAGGGCTTTGGATCCACAGCGTTGTTAGGCAGGAAGCTACCTACTGCAGATGGGCCAATAGGAAATTGCTCGATGGCCTCGTGATGAAGGCTTTTGATCCACGACGTTGTTAAGCAGGAAGCTACCCGTTGTAGATGGACCGAGCAGGAAGCTGCTCGGCCGCCTCGTGAGGAGGGCTTCGATCCACAGCGTAGTTGAGCAGGAAGCTACCCACTGTGGATGGACCGAGCAAGGAGCTGCTCGGCGGCCTCGTGAGGAGGGCTTTAGAGACTCATTTGCGTCTTCATGGGGCGTCGTTCAACCTTCCGCGTCCCGCATAGCCGCTCGTGAAGACTGGGATGGCCGACACGTGGCAATTCTATATCGGGAAATTGAGACGTTCCGTGATTTGCGTCGCTACGCAAGTAAATTTCGGCCGTTGGAAGATTTTGTAGAAGCTATAAATACCGAGGGTGCATCCTTGAAGGGGTGTTGGTTTCCTCTCAATCTTGCGTTCCTTCTAAGATGTCTAGGCGTACATTCCTCATCAGGGAGATCATCTCTCGCGACAACTTGTACCTTTACTGCCTTGATCGCTCCGAGCAGACGTACGAGACGGTGATAGACCGCGTGGAGGGCCATTTTGGTCGCCTACTTCCCCGGGATTTGCTCTCGTCCAAGTGATTCTTTATGCAATATGGAGGATGTACCCGGGTCTGCACAACGCCCTGTCTCCGCAGCTCAGGGACGAGGTGCTTGACAAGGTGCACACGCTATACCACCTCGGCCTGATCTCACAGAGCAGGCGGGAGCGATCAGCGGGTCTTCTTCTGGAGTGTTTCCAGAAAAGGCCGATCGTTGCCTCCGGTCCGGCGGATGGGGTCCTCAGCGCTTCCTTGGCATCTGGGGTCCGTGGACACCGTCAGAGGGAGCAGGTTGAGGTAGCTCAGGCTTGACTGTAAGAGATTTCCTCGGAGTACCATCAACAGTGCTTTCTTGATCCCCGCCCCCTCTATTGTAATTATTGTATGGTCGGGGAGCCCATAATACCTTTTAATCAATAAATAAACAATGTTTTTGGCGGTAGTGTGTTGTCCCTTTTTCTTTTCTCTTCGTACATTCTATGGACTTAACTAATCGCTAACGGGAATTACATTATTTCAAAAGGGGATACATTTTTTTCTTATTTATACAACTAGAGCTTTTCAGCGTTGTAAGGCCGGGGGCGACGGTCTCCCCCACCTTCCTGAACTTGATATGAGGTAACGGCCATGATGTGGCCGTTAATTCCCCGGGAGGAGGTTGGTTCTCTTGCTCTCGTTCTGCCTGCCGCTTATCCCGCAAGTACTTTGCCAGGTGGCCGGAGCGGATCAACTCCTTGATGTAGTCACGGAGTTGTTTGCAGTTTTCGGTCGGGTGGCCCTACGACCTATGGAAGGCACAGTATGGGCCTCGGAGACGCTTGCCCACATTTTAGGTCACTGGCGGGAGCTTGAAGAACCTCTCCCCTTTAGCTTCCTCCAGCAGCTCGGCCTGGGAGATGTTTAGAGGAGAGTATTCCTGAAAGCTCGGAGAGTAAGGCTCTGGATGATCGGCTTTCTTTTTCTCCACCCGGACCCTTTTCTTTTGTAAGTCGACGTTACTCATCCCACGAGTTTGCGGGGAGGCGGAACGGGTAAAAAACGATTTTTACAACAAGGTAACATCGACTTTAACACCAAGATCTTAGCTAAACCATAACTAACAAACTAACTATAGGTTTTATCTACTATGTAAGAAAATTATACCTAAAGTTCAAAGTCCTTATTCTCCTCTTGCCGTTCTCCTTCACCTCACGGGCTCCTTGGAGTGGAAATGGAAAGCACCTCCTCGTCGGCTTCCCGAACTAGTAGAAGATCCACCCGAGAGTTCCAACCTTGAGCTAAACCTCCAAGTTGAGGCAACTAGATCACTTGGTGTGCTAAACTAAGTAACCTAGAGTGTGTAGAGTGTGATTTAGAGTGGCTTAGTCTCACTAACCCTTAATTATCAACACATGATACACTAGAGTTTTGAGAGGAAGAAGAAGAGAGTAAGCTTAAGGAAAGAGAAAGTATTTGTGATTATGATAATAAAAATAAAATGGCTAACTTTTATATGACCATAAGTATAGCATGGAAAATATCTCACCAAAAATATCTAGAGTCAAAAATATCTCACAAAAATATCTAAGGTCAACAAGTCAAGCTAAGTCAAAAGGTCAACCCAAGTAGCCATGCCATATAATTATCATTTACCAAAAATAACAATTCTTTTCTCCACCTCATTTTTGTTTTGACCAAGTCAATGGTCAAAACCCTAATGAGGTGTCTCCTTCTATACCTCCTCTTATCCGTATATACATACCCGCATCCTTGTTCTGAGAAACACGAATACTATGAGACGAAACTAATCCAATAATCAAATAGTAGGATCCGGCTTAAATCAAAGCCCACTAGTATTGTCCGCTCGAGCATCACACGCGCATAAGTACACGTATATGATTGCATCCTGTCGTAAAACCATACGACCTCTACATCGTTTTGCCCGAAGCTGGGAAACCCTCTGTGTGGGACTCTAAAGATTCGAAGGTACTCTGGCAGTGGGTTTAACCACAAGCACGTCAGCGGAACTAGCTGTACGTAACGGCTACCAAGGTATCTGTCGATAAGAAGGTCGATGAGCAAGCTCATCCAAACTCCTACCGAGCCTATCTGTGGCAATCTCCGTACAGTCCGGTCTGTTCGTCTAAGAGTATCGCATATCGGGCCTAGGGGGCGGTAAACGTTAGACCCCTAATAGCGGTATAAGTCGTGTCGGAATACAGTCCAAAACACCCTGAGAAACTACTAGAGTACCTATCAGTAAATCCCGCTTGCCCTGGTCAGGGACTTTGTGTAATGGCGTTCCGAACACAGCGCGATATCAACCCCCAATACCAGGAGAGACGAATTCTATTTAACCGCCACTGCCTCCAAGTGCTTCGGGACTGCACCCAACTACTACCTGTTTGCATGACTCAATAGAGCCATGGTAGGGTAGCAATCTAAGAACAGTGGGAACACACTTGAGGCGAAGTAGCAGTGTCAAGTCAACGGACTAAACTGTACTCATGTCACCTGGGGACTGCTAACTGACGATAGGTATAATACCAACCAACAGTTCCCGACAAGTCCTGTCCAGTGTACTCGTAACCTAACGAGCACCTGCATACTATCTCCAGTACGACGTTCTAATGGCTGTGGGACAGACCATCTCCCCTGCTGAGATGAGAAGCGTATACACTAGTCTACTCCGGAGTATCGATGCCCTGTCTCGATAATCCTACGACTAGAGACCTGTATAAGGATGTGCTTGTAGACTTCCCATCCCCCACTAGTGTGACTGCCATCACAACGCTGGTAGTCAAGTAAATGTCCTAAGGGCTCTATCAATATGTATTAGCGACGTGTCAAAAGAAACATATACACATATTAAGATAGATTCAAACCAAGTAGCATACAACCATATTGAGCAAGACTATTATAAATCAGTGTATATATCCTAAGCTTCCAAAATTTAATATAAAAGCTAGTACTATACAATAATGGCCTCTAGGGCATATTACACTAACATCTTTCTGTCTGGCTGGTCGGCCCAGGGTAGGTTTGAGTTCACTTCGGACTCGAGTTGGATTTCTCGCTCGGTCCAAGCTTTCACCTCGGCCATGGTCTTAGCTTGCGCTAATGCAAAAGAGCAGAGCCACTCTTTGTGCCTAAGACCCGATCTTAGCGCGGTGATGACCGTTTCATCGCGGTGCTCGAGGATCTCGAGGAGCGCGTTATAGAAGCGGGTCACATATCCTTTGAAGGATTCTTTGTCTCCACACTTGATGGTGAACATGTAGTCGACCGTCCTCTTCTGCCGTCGATTCCCGACGAAATGACCAAGGAATTGGAAGGCCAGCTCGTCGAAGGTCGAGATGGAGTATGGCGTAAGTTCTCAGAACCAATCCCGGCTAGCCCGGATGTGGGTGGTGGGGAAAGCTCGGCATTGGGCTACGTCGGAGTTATCCTAGAAGCTCATGCCCGCCGTAAATGCGTCAAGATGGTCCTTCGGGTCGGATTTCCCGTCGAAGAGGGCCAGTTTTGGTGGCTTGTTCCTGGACGAGACATGCTCGGCCAGCAGCTCTTCCGTAAAGGGCTTCGTCAGTGAATCGGCGGAGTATCGGGCCTCTTCGCCAGATGCATGGCTGTCCCGGCTTATGCCCTCGATTTTCTTGTAACAACCGAGTTTAGTTATATCAATTTCTGTTTCCGTATTTGTTGTCTGTGGTATTTTATTGATTTATCTTGTTTGGATGCGAATGGTAGTTTACAGTTTACATTGCATTCGACCCGACCCGCTTGCTTGAACTGGTTGATTCATATTTATAGACTACCCTGACTGGTTAAATAGACACGTGCATTTAATGTGGACTGCATATTAGCATTTCACCTAGCATCGCGTATTTTACATATAACATTTTAGATCACGTAAAATAAATTAAAATTGCATTTCATAGCCTGCATGATATCCCTAACCCCGTGGTAGCGTCCGCGCATCTTGTTCTCGTCCCGTTCAGTGAAACGGACGTGTTTGGATAGCTACGCGCACGTACGTGCGTCCGTTCTTGGGGGTATGCATTTTTGTTAACTGAACATTCATTTTAAAATTTGGAAGTCGCATTTATTTTTCGTATTTTAAATCTAAATTTTTGGACCCGTCTCGGGCGCGTTTTGAAATATTTTGTATCCCGCCTAATTTCAAACTTATTTAATATTTAATATTTATTTTTTTAAAACCTCTACCTTTAAAATTTTACTAACTGATAAATCTTTTAAAATCCTTTTAAAATTTAAAATCTTTAACAACTTCCTCTCTCTCTCTCTTCAGCCCCACCTCCCGCTCTTTCTTCTCTCCTTCTCTTTCTCTCTCTCTCTCTCTCTCTCTCTCTCTCCGCAGCGCTCTCTCTCTCGAGAGCCTTTCTCTCTCCTCTCGCAATCCCCTCTCTCTCTTCTCGCGGTAAGTGGAATCCCATCACCGCCTCCCCTCCTTAGCGTCACCGCTTTATTCTTTTCTTCTTCTTCTTCTATTTTTTACCCAGCACCCACGAGAAAACCCCAAACCCTAACCCTAGCCGCCTCACCTCGTCGCCTCACCTCAAAGCTCCACCCTCATCTCCATCTTCTCCTCCTCCTCTCCATCTTCTTCTCCTTCTTTCTCCTTCCCAAGCCTCTCTCCTCTTCCCCGAGCCTCTCTCCCCCTGCACAGAACCCTGCACACCCTCACCTCACCGCCGGCGATTTCTTCACCTCGCTGTCACCCTTACACCACCTCTCTCCCTCTCCTCTGCACTTCTCAAAACCCTGCACACGAACCCTAATCAAACCCTCAACACCCGAACCCTTACCTAACCCTAACAGCCAAAGCCCTAGCCTTGCCGGAATTCAGTTCATCTTCTCGACACCATCACCCTCTCCTGACCCCTGTGCACCTTAAACCACAGTAAGCAATCCCTTCTCCCTTCTTCTTCCTCTTCCTTTCTTCTCTTTCTTTCTTTTCTTGCTTTTCTTTTCTTTAATTCTTGTTTTCTGTTGTTACCGGAATCCGGTCGTGCTGTCGACGATCCCGACGACCCAGCGAGCGTACCTCACCCGTGTGATCCCCTTGTACGTTGTTTGGATTCGTTCCGTGCATCGTGCGCGCGTCGCGACTTTTCCCGCCAACGTGTGACGTTCCGTATACCCGTTTCTTGATCTGTCGAGGCAAGTAAAACTTGCTACATGCTACTTATATTATTTTATACGTATTTAATTGCATATTGAACCTGTAGATTAAATTTAATGCCGCATGTTCCATTTTTGTAACATTTCGATATCCATTTATATCATTTTAGATTTATAACTTGAAACATACGTTGTTGCATTTTAGTTTACTATACATAGTACCCACATCCCTATTTAAATCACATAATAATTATTTGCATAGCCCATAGTACCCCTTTAATAGTTTATACCCTATCGGACAACCGTTTGAATACATCTAGCCTAATATATATATTCAATTGCATCTCTAAATTATTTAATACATAATAACGAGATTTTAACATTCCATATTTGATTAAGTGTACTCTACTTAGTGTTGGAACCATAACCCCAACTCAAATCGATAACCGTGCATCCATATATATTTAATCTGTACCTATTTGCTTACCACATTACAATGTTCCATTTTATTGTTCCATTAGTACCCCATGCTTATTATGTATCCCATGCTTATTTTATAATTTGATTACATGCACCCATGTGACATTTTTGTGCACCCCTGACATGACTTGATACACCTACTACTTGACACGACATGGTACCGTACACTTCTTAACATGACATGATACCTATATACTACCTGACTTGACCTGATGTACCATGGCTTTACCTGTTACTTGATCTTGTTATTAATGCCAACAAACTTAACCTGTTGTCCATACGGACATTTCCTGTTGTCGATCCAGACAAACCTGTACCTGCCTGATCCTGTGTTGGTATTAGCTCCAGATTATTTAATACCTGACTTGAACATATATAACTTGGGGGTATGGGGAAATCAATGATGAAACCTGACTTGTAACTCGACAGTTCTATACCTTTTCTGATCAGTCTTATGGGCTAGGCCAGCCCCGGGGTGATGCTGCTGACATCACTCGTCATTACCTACTACCCTTTTACTGCCTTGCGGCACGTCTCGGATTCAGCCCGAGAGTCATAGACCGTGATCCCAGGCACGCACGGGATACTATTGAGTTACATCGACGATTCATCAAATTGATTTCAAAGACTTGAGAGTAGTTAACACAGTAGACCAGTTTAGATTACTCACTGCGCACTACCCTTCACTGTCTTGATTTATATTGTTGTTACACCTGTTTTACCATTTATGATCATACCTGCATGTCTTGTTACCCCTGTTTATATTATTACTTGATGTTATGACGCACTGACGTCTGGGTTTTGCATGGCCCAGATTCTTTACCTGGGCTACAGGCCGAGCAGGAGTACTTCAGTCAACAGGCTGAGCAGTGAGGACTTGTTAGTAATTAGTTCTTTTACTTTCGGTATTTTCATTCCTGATGTGAGCCCGCATTATGGGACGTACATTCCAGTTTATTCTTGTATTGGATCTTTTGCTTCCGCATTATTTTATTCTTGACTTGTTTTATTCTGGCTTATGAACATGTGTTAGATAGTTTATTATTGTTCTTGATATCTCTACAGCCGTAATGTGACTGTGGGAGGATATTTCCTATCCACAGGTAGCATAGTTGGCTATGTCATGTGCCTATCTTAGCGTACTCTAGGAAGCGGGGCGTGGCATTTCTTCTCGAGAGCTTCGAGTCGATGGTAGTAACCCGAGGATTCCGCACAGTCGGAGTGTTGGCTACCCCCGCTCCAGGTTTGCGCCAAGGTGCGGCTTCGATTTCTCTCTATCAGATGTCTCAAATTCTTGGATGAGGCCCTTCTCGAGCAGTCTTTGCGCTCGTCGTTCGCACGATCCCGGCGAGAGTAGGGGCGTCGGTCATGCCTGGAAAAAGGTGAGCTGACCGACACCTCCTCAGGTGGAGAGACCGCGCGACGGGCATTGGAGCGACGACCCGGTCTTCTCTAGGACCACGGTGTGGAGCCGTCTGGCATCCAGCGGGTCATGAAATCAATCGCTGCGTGCGGGTTAAGGTGGCCGGAGTCGGCCCGCCGACACTCGGTGGCACTGTGATGAGGGTGAGGGAGATCGAGGGCCTGGGTGTACCCGTTCGTCCTTCGGCGGACGTCGTTATCCCGGGGATAGGGAGCCGAAGCCTGGTGGGTAGAGCCCGCTGCTTGAACGCGGACGAGGGCATCCACCAGCTTCGTGAGCCTATCTATCCGGACGGGCAATGTGTGGATAGCATTAGGAGGGGGAGGCGAGCCTCTCCCGCCTCCGTTGTAGTGGCCTGTATTCGGATCATTGCGGTCATCGCTCGCTATTGGGTCGAGGGCGGAAGATCAACTTTTGTGGTGGAACAAAAAAGTCTTTCGTTCCCATAGACGGCGCCAACTGATGGAGACTGGGATCTCCTTCAGAAGTTGTCCTCCATCGATCCTTTGATGGCGGTCTTTGATGGCTGAGATTTGATTGGGAGTTGCTGAGTGTGGATCTCAATGGGTTAGAGTTGGACGCCGAGCTACCTGCAAAGAAGTTCTGGGGTGGGTGACCACCGTAGGACCCTCCGACGATCAAGTTAGAGTCGAGAAATAGGTGCAGAGTAGCAGCTTATTGAGATAAAATTCAGATACCTGAGTTGTCTGAGAGGGGTTTATATAGGGGTCGCGTGGAGCGAGCATGTGCGAGATCACTGCCGTCAGTTACGCCCCAGCGTTATCCTCGCCTTGAATGGCGGGATGCATTAATGGGGGGATACGCCCATTAATCGGGGGATGCACCAGCGTGGGACGCTGATCGCGAGGAGGCGGATATCTCGCTCTGGCGATATGCGCAGAGCCGTTGCGGGGCGCATGGGATCCACGCTCTTGGTTGATCGGGGGAGGCCGAGAAAGCTCAGCACATCAGGAGCTGGGAGGCCGAGGAGGCTCGGCACGTCAGACGGCTCGAAGACGAGCCGGGAGGCCAAGGAAGCTCGGCACGTCAAATGGTTCGGAGACGAGCAAGGAGGCTGAGAAAGCTCGGAGACGAGCTGCTGGTAGTTTCCTAGATGAAGGTGTTATGTATTCAGGGAGGTCTCTCGAAAGGTCGGATACGATCCTCGAGAAGAGGATCCCGAAGAATCCTCATAATGCAACCCATCTATTCCACCTCCGTAACCTTCGAGACACGTCATCCGTCACGTATCGTAATCTGAGGAGACACCACTTGTGAGCATCATCAGTCTCCAAACTCAAATGATAACAAACTTTTATTTTTGTAGATCAGGAACCTCAACCATTGTTGTTTGTTATTTTTCATGTTATTATTATATCCTGGCCACACATATCACAGATCAAAAAATACAAACGGTTTGGACCCTCTGTTTTACCCACTCCTCAACATTGGATCTAATAGTTTTTAACATCAGGGGTGATAATAGCTAGCACTCTGAATCCCTATTTTTCCAAAACAGTCCTTTTGTATTGTTTTATTTTTTTGGCTAATTCGAAATGACTGCCAAATTTTTTGGCTCGGTTATGAGAGACCACTAAATTCTTTCAAAATTATGAGAAATTACCATGTTTTGGAAGTTTTGTGGTAATTTCTTGCAATTATTATGAGAAGTTACGTAGCTGTTGATATGTGGAGAATTTTCCTGCAGACGTCTGAAGATGAAAGGAGTAGACGTCTGAGCATGCACGAGCATGGAACCAAAATAGCAGAGTGACGCCAGACGTCTGAATGCAATGTGACAGAAGTCTGGCCGAATCCAGAGCCGTCAAAGAACGCAGGCAGACGTTTGACCAAGGAGTAGCAGACGTATGCCAAAAAACTAAAACAATTACATAGCGTCGACAGACGTTTGACAGAGTCTTCGGCAGACATCTGCGCACGGGTTTTCTATACGAATAGAATTTTTCCATAATTCTGTTGAATCCAAATTTAAATAAGATTAGGGTTTGGCTATAAATAGGGTCTCTCATATGAGAAAATCTAAGTCTATTGAGACTATTGTTATAGAGAGAGGGTGACGGTTAAGAGAATAGAGAGATTTGAAAGAAATCTCTTAAGGTTGCTCTTGGTCTAAACTTGATTCATATATTTAGTAGAAGTTTGCAGATTCCGCTCTGCTGGGAATTAGCCATACGGTGAATGAACGTCGTTAACAAATCCTTATCTCTCAGGTTTGATTATCTTGTTCTCGCATTATTATTGTTTTTTTCTTTCGCGGTGTATTGCGTGGTTCGCGTGATTGGTCGTTAGCATAGTTCCGCATGTGTTTCTTTCTTCCCATCCCATCAGTAGCATTTTGTTTATGGTAACTTTTCAAACTTTTGAAAGTTTCTTGTGTATTTTATAAGAATTTGGTATTTTTTCATAATCATCAGCCAAACATATTGATATTTCTCTGAAATTAATTCTATCTATTTTATTTTTATTTTTTTATTTTAACCCATGAGCCTAACCCACACACACAGCACACTCACGCACACTAGAAGAAGTTTTGCCGGAAAGGTTAAATCGTGGGCACTTTGCCTCCTAAGGATCGAAGCTTGCATCCTCTCAAGGAGAGGGAGAGGACTCATTGGGTCGTACTTTTCTGGCTTTGTAGTTGTTGTCCTATCCAACCATCTGAAGTCAAATAAGTCTTCAACTTCAACTCCATCAAATGGAGGAACCCTTCTCAATTCCAACCAACCAATCATCATCATCATCTCCAAGCGCCATGGCCATCTATGACCGAGCAGGCAAGCTCAGGGCCTTCGACGACACCAAAACCGGCGTCAAAGGCCTCGTCGACGCCGGCGCCACCCGAGTCCCTCCCATCTTCATCCACCCTAACCTTAACAACTCCACCTCCACAATTCATGATGATGCAACCATCCCCGTCATCAATCTATCCAACGCTGATTTTGGCCCACTTGGTTTGGGGTTGACTTTGATTTTGACTTGGTCAACCGGATTGTAAATTTCGACCCCAACATCCTTAATGTAATTTAATATAACTTGAGAGGTTTTATGAAAAATAGTTTTAGCATACTTTCAAAATAAATCTCAAGTATTTATTTATCGTGTTTAGGGTTTTTATGGATGTAACTTTTAAAAGTGAGGTATTCTAGTAAATAAATACCTAGTTTTAATAATATATGGTATTTTTGTGTAAATTGACTTGTATGGATTCTTGATGGTATTTTCATGAAACTTGTGATTCTTGTGTTTAGAAAACATGGAATTTATTATATATATTTAAAATAAATGTTTTGATAATATATATATATATATATAATTATTAAAAATAGGATTTATTTATTAAATAGAAAATCACATTATTCTTAAAAATTGTATTAAAAATTCCATCGAGATCGGATGCTCCGTGAGGAGGTCTGCATCTCGCTCTATTAGTCCCGAGAATGTGCGATAACCCGCACCATCCCGATCGGATTCCCCAAAATGGGTTGTAGAGGCTTAATTGCAAGCAATGTAAATAATACAAATTTAAACAATACAGTTTTTAATAGTTTATGGTATTTTGATGTAAATTCATATTTGTCCCAAAAATATTGTTTTCAAGCAATCGTGCTATGTCAAGATGTGTGTTGTGAGAGGTAGGTCATTACCTCGTGAGATTTTTCTAAAGGTAATACAAGTAAATATGATATAAGATGCCGTATGTAAAGTTTGTGGTATTTAAACGTAAAAATGTAACAAAAGTTGCATAGCAATGAATTTTAAGATGAAACTTATTTTCAAACTTTGTTTTAAAATTACTAAACAAGATATAACAATATGGATATTTGGTTATTAAGAAAAGTTGTGTTTTTAACAATTTTAGAATCGGATGTCGGTATAACTTCACTTCCGACGAATTTTGAAAAGAGAACTTTTTGAATAGGAAAGAGAGGAGAAAAGAGGGAACTTACGGGATGAAAAAAGAGAGATGAGGTATAGGAACAATTTGATGGCTTCGCGAAGTCGCGGTGTCGCCGGAATTGTCCCGAATTGTCCCCGGAACTTGACCTTGGGCTAACTCCACTTGTATACTTCTTTGACTTGGAACGATTTGAGAATTTTGATGATGGCTTTCAAAATGGAGGGAGCTAGGATGTGATGTGGTATTTATAAAAGAAATTAGGGTTTTGAGTATTGAAGAATGGAATTAAAATGCATTTAAATATTGGATTAATGGGTCATTTTAATCCTCTGTTTAATTTCAGGAAAAACAAACAGTACTGGGATTAAGGGGGTGGGCCAAGAGTCTAGGGTTCAAAATATGGGGGCATTCCCCACGGTTCAAACCGGCGGTGCCGGCCCAAATTGAATCCTCGCCGGTCGATGTAAGGGGGATGGGCTCAGGATTGATGCCACGTGTTGGTGTATGTTCATATAATAATTTCCACATATTTGATATTAGCGACTTTTCATTTTACATGTATTGTCCGTGTAAACTTTTGGGTTTTTAAAAAGTTTAAAAGAAAAATCATTAAAAATAATGTGACTAATAGGATTCGAACACAGGGGTTATATCACAGCAGTGCAAGACTTTACCAATGAGCTACAAGTTGTTTCTTGTTTTTCTAAAATAATTTAAATTTATAACTTGTGCTCAGGCTTACAAATACTATATTTTGTACATTAATTTTAAAAAATTCTGTACATTAAAAACAGAGTGGTTACAGTATAAAAATAAACATTAACAATTACCCTACATGCTTAAATATTGAATGAAAAAAAATAGATATATTATTTCTTAATAGAGGAACAATGTAGCCTTCTAATTAACTAATATAAAGTTGGGTCAGGGAAATGAAATCTTTTACATAGTATGGAATCTTTTGCCATGACATTTAAAACGGGGTTGGGATAGTTTAGTGAAGGTAGCAGAAAAGGTTTCGAGAGTCCCCTCATGTCATGCTGTCGTGGTTCTGGGTATAGACGGAATGCTTACTTACATGGTCGTGTAGTCGTATTTCGTCGGTATAAAACGAAACACTTGCTGATTAAGAGTCTCCCACTATTCCTGTCGTGTAGCCGTGTTTCGTCAGCATAAAATGAAACACTCTGATCAGAAGTACCCTGTCGTGTAGCCGTGATTTCAGGCATTGACGGAAGTTAACCCTCATGCATGCTGATGTTGTTCCGTGGGGCTAACGGAATACTCTTAAAACTCAGTTCAACATCCTTTCTAGACTAATACTAACGTTAGATTGATTATGCCATGCAGCATTACCGCTCTACGTGTATAGTTACTCATGCTCCATAGACTATTTGTGAACACCTCACTTTCCAGATATCCTACTTTATTCATGTATCTTTGTCATGTTCATGTTTTTCATCTTGTATGTCTTTTCGCTTTCACAATTAAACTCGTTTGGGACACTTACATGAGTTTCAGCTCTCTGACGGACATTTCTTTCTTTTTCCGAGTGAAATGTTCGTTAGGTTTAGAGAAAGAGGAGGATACAAAGGAAGAGCATGACATTACCATAGAAGACTTAGTGCATTTCTCAGCCCAAGCCGACTTCTAATCTTTACTAATTTTAGACGTTCGCTTTCTTAGTCTTATTTTTCCTTGATTATTAATAAATGCCTTAATTGTTCAAGGTTTATTTTTATGTGAACTCTTATTTGAATTATCTGGATGTAATAGCCATTGGATATTGTTTACTTATTACGAAAATTCTTTTGTTCTTGTGATATTATAGCTTGTCACGCTTAGCGTATCTATTTCAAGGGGTGTACTTCTTGATATAGATATGTCGCGAGTTTCGTCGCGTCCCCGCCATAATCTTTTAAGAAGCGGGACGTGACAGAATCTAAGGAGCAGAGTCAAATTTTGCAAGGATTTTTTCTGGGTGTATTGTAAGTTAAAAGGGTCAAATGCAAACTACCATAAAACCTAGAAGTGGAGGCTAATTTTCCCTCTAAATGACAAAACATAGACAAAAGAAAATATAGGTTGCCGGGCTTTAGTAATTTGTATGTATATGAATGAAGGTAAAAAATGTGGGCTGCCTTGATCTGTGACGAAGAGCTTGGACCTAACATCTCTACTATTATAATGACAACTCTTTTATTGCTCATTCATATGCATCTTCTTTTTTTAAATACAAGAAAAAAAGAAAGAAAAAGTTGGCATGTATAAAGGATTAGAGAATGTCATGTCATCAATAATAAGACAAATTAGTAATAAGGACAACCTCCCTTAGTTTTCACCAACTTCTCAAATTTAAATTCAAACAAATGAAGCCGAAATTTACATTATAAAGCTTTCTACAACATTAATAAAAACATTTATGGAGCCAATATTTTATTAAAAAAATATAATGTCTAACAAAAATAGTTATGAGAATGTGAAAAGGAAAAAACCAGTTCAAAATGAATATAAACATGCAAAATAGATGGGCAAATTAAATTTTAAATCAGACAAATGGGTGCATTTGACCATCTTCTATTAAAAAACAGACTCTAACTAAAGTGACGCCATCGCTGACCCCAGAAACCAAGTCAACAGCGTTGCTATATTCTTGCAAATGGGTGCATTTGACCATCTTCCATTAAAAAACAAACAGGGTTACTTGAGGAATTTCACATCACAACAGATCAAGATGCAGCTAGATTCAATGAACTGGGATCGTTCCAACGAATTGAATCTTCCAGAACATTCTTAGCAAGTAAATATTTGGACGATAACACCCCTAGCAACACAGAGATTGGACACTACGTCCCTGCTGACATCAATGGTTGAAGTTGACCAACCACCCGCGTTGAATTCCATAAAAGACAAATTAGTGCCTTTATTATTTAAATGAAAAATTCTTCTGCTGCACATTGAGAGGAGAAACGTATAAATAGCATGGAGGAGCTCCTAATTCATCAATCAACAATCTCAAGAAATATACTAAGAGAAAGAAACTTTAAAGACACAGGTTCTAAGCTATAATTTGAAGAAAGAAGCAAAGAAATGGGTGCAGCAGCAGCAAACATCCCAATGCTCACCCCATTCAAGATGGGCAAATTTCAGCTCTCCCACAGGTAAATACTGTATGCCTTCTCTCTGCGCTGCACCAGGCAGGTGGGACACACCTAGCTTAGAACAAGGGGCCAAGCCCTCCTGTTTTTTCTTGTTATGGGTCCGCAGGGCCGTAGCTAGTTAGCTATGATACGCTGTAGGCCCATTGCCCTCTTTAAAATATTAAAGAATTTAAATTGGAATGAAGAAAGAAATTATAGATTTACATATATTGTACATTTGTGTGCAATGCAGGATTGTGTTGGCTCCATTGACGCGATGTAGATCATACGGAAACATTCCTCAACCTCATGCCGTCTTGTACTACTCTCAAAGGACTACAAATGGAGGCCTTCTCATCAGTGAAGCCACCGGCATCTCTGATACTGCTCAAGGGTATCCTGCCAAACTTAACTATATAGTTTAATGATGATGAGGCCGCCCGCTACATACGGATACCTCTCCGGTTTGACACCATTTCGGCTGCGCCTACCACAGCTAAACTAAAATGTCCTTTTGAATAGGTACTCAGAGACTCCAGGCATTTGGACAAAAGAGCAGGTTGAGGCCTGGAAACCAATAGTGAAGGCTGTGCATGACAAGGGTGGCATCTTCTTCTGCCAACTCTGGCATGTTGGAAGAGTCTCCAATAACAGTAAGATGCATGCATATGATTTAATATTTGGAGCCAACTTGCTAAAACAAATAAACATTTTTAGCTTACACTTTGAACTTTTGTGTTAATTTTCAAAGGTTATCAGCCAAATGGGCAAGCACCCATCGTCAACGATTTCAGACTTGCTGCAAGAAATGCCATTGAAGCTGGTACGTATACACATCACCTAATAAATATAATATACATACAATTGTTAATTACCAACAAAAGTGATAAACATGATTAGTGACAATTAATTAAATAAATACAGGTTTTGATGGAGTTGAAATCCATGGTGCGCACGGGTACCTCCTAGAGCAGTTCATGAAAGACAGCACCAACGATCGCACCGACGAGAACGGGGGCAGCTTAGCCAACCGCTGCCGCTTCCCCGTCGAAGTCGTCTCAGCTGTAGTCGACGAAATCGGAGCCGATTGAGTTGGCATTCGACTCTCACCCTTTGCAGACTACATGGACTGCTACGACTCCAACCCAGAAGCCTTAGGGCTTTACATGATCGAGTCGCTAAACAATTTCAAAATCACGTACGTCCACATGGTCGAACCTAGAATGTCCATTGTCGATGGCCGCAGGCAAATCCCGCACAGGTTGTTACCAATGAGAAAGGCGGTGGTTGAAGGGACGGCGTTCATTGCAGCAGGAGGGTATGATAGAGAGGAAGGGAATAAGGTCGTGGACGAAGGCTATACCGATCTGGTTGCGTTTGGACGAGTGTTTCTGGCAAACCCTGACTTGCCTAAGAGATTCGAACTCGATGCGCCATTGAATAAGTATAATAGGTTCACGTTCTATTCACAGGACCCTGTTGTCGGATACACCGATTATCCATTTCTTGAATGAATCGGCTTCAGCCGCGCTACATCGTTAGATGATTAATTTGTAATAAAAAGGTAATTAAGAGATGAGTTAGTCATGCTCTTAATGCTTTTCTATTTGTTATTGAAGGTCCTGGCCTGTTTCATTTGTTTGCATAAATGGATTTGTGAAGTTTTATATGTACTATAATTTATAGAGAGAAGGAGATGGTTGTTTCTTTTATTTAAAATAATGATTAATTTTTCTTTGATGTTTAATTTTTGAATTGTGTTTTGAAGACCGGAGGCATCACATCATCATGCCTAAAAGCTTTTTCTATTTAATAGATATATGTATATGTTTGCACTAAAATAAAGTCGTATAAGCCTTTGGATCTGAATTTAGCGACTGAAAAAGCTCTCATCACCAAGTCGGATATGTGATGTGGCTTACACTTGTAAGTGGACAAAAACCGCATCCACTTACGTAGATACGGAGCAGGGCCGAATATGAATCCACAATGTCATGTGACCACAACAGAGGCATCACGAGGAAATACAAAGTGCAAAGGGCAATGTAGGAGAAACGAGGGGATCGAAGCGTGAATCCCTTCTAGAGGAGGTAACCCTCACTGCCGTTGTCTTTAGATTCATTTCTAAATTTCACATCCGTAGAGGATGACGACGTCGGCCAAGAGGGAAGCATTTATGCCAATCCCTGAGATGCCCATTACAACGGGGCCAACGTGGTTGTCTTTGTTCTTAGGGCTAGGTGCTCAGTGCAAATCCTTGACAACAATCATGTCGATGGGTCTAGGACCTAAACACAGTTCGTTCAATGCGAATCCCTACGAACTAGATCCTTGTTCACTGTGAATTCATGTGAGAGTGGTTATGTAAAGTCAAAGGTAAATCTATTTCTTGTTCACCGCCTAAGTTTGGCTCAGCTATGTAATTGTGCATAATGTAATTATTCGGTCTTGACATATTTTTTGTTGACTGTTGTATTCGGCTCAACAACGAGTCGGCATGCTGCTTTGTACTTAAGTGTTTTCCTTGTAACAGACATATGCTTATTTCTCTCTTTCAATTCACATGCTACAAAATGTTAAAATGAACCGTGTCGTTTGAACTAAAGCGCGTCGAATCTATCAAGGTGTCGAGGTGTTGGAATACCCTGAATCCTAACTCTATTAAATAACCTTACCAAGGCCGGAAGAAATGAATCTTCTAAAGAAGCTGCTGATTTTCTAATCCCCCCATATATTTGATTGGTATTTGGGAAATGTTGTAGGGTATTTGTGGCACTTTCTATTAGAGAATAATCTGCAGCTGGCGTTACTTGGCAGCACGTAATAAGGCTGTGGACATCTTGACCACGTGCCAGTTTGGGGGGTTGCGGGTTCAAGACAGCTTATTGTGGGGCCAATTACGTTACTTGGCAGGTTACTTGGCAGCACGTAATAAGACGGTGGGCACCTTGACCACATGCCAGTTGTAGGGGGGGTGAGAGTTCAAGACAGCTTATTGTGGGGTCGATTACTAACAAGATAAGAACACATGATGAAAAGGATAAGGTTGAACGGGTAGGGATGAAAGAAAGAAGGCTTCTTTGATGAAGTAAAACTATTAGATATTAACTTGCTTTAATTTTGTTGTTTCTCCTGAATTTTTTTATCCCCTTGCTCCTCAAAAAATGCTGACAAATTATCCAAAACTCCCACACATCACGTGGGGTTTACCCTTTAGTATAATACTAAGTGGATATGCACCCAACCCACCCACCCCCCGATCAACACACACGCACACAGAAACAAAAAAACCGATTCTTTTTTCCCCCATACCGATGTGTTTGATTAAATTTGACTAACAATTTCTTTTCATATAACCTATGTCCGCCTTTAATAAAACTTGCAAGGGATCAATGTGAGCTCAATAGCTCATCGGGAGAGTATCATATTAGCAGCGAAATGTACGTTCAGGAATTAATTTTCTACTATAACCTACTTCCAAATTGTATAAATGACATTTTCACCTTGTGTTTTCAAAGAAGCGATCATCTCTCCCACAGAAGCAATCAACTTACTTCATCACAGCATGGTGAGAATCAATGTCAGTTCAATGAGTAAATGAAAAATACAATAAGGGCTGAAGCTTGAGATCGAGAGATCTAATCGAGTGAAAATGCATAAAGAAGATTTGAAACTTTAGCACGAAAGCTCGAAGAATAATGAATACAGAAAGAATAAGTGAAGAAACGGACCTCGATTTATAGCAAAAACGTACACTTGCCTCAAAAGGCACCAAAACGTTCACCATTAAGTATCCCAGTCTCCAGGTTTGAACCTTCAATCGAGGGGATTTCGGAGCTTGGTACCTCCAGTTTAGAATCTCTAAGTTGGACTTGAATCCAACCTGTATGACAACAAACATATAATTAATCACAAACTCGGTGAATTTTGCTTCCCAAGGATTTTAAGTTGTAGATACACAGAAACTTGCCAAAAAAAGGAGTGAAACATAAATCAAATCAACCTATTTATCGACTCCTCTATTAAAGCAGTGAAATAGGGAAATCTATAACATGCAAGTTTTTAGGGACTTCAACGAGTTTGGCGGGCGTCAAGAATCATGCTTATGGGATCAACTTTGAGATTTGGTCTTGTAAATATCAAAGCTCAATTGCTTTCTTCGAGCTACATGGGCCTTTTTTAATTTTGGTAAATTTGTTGCTACAACAGAAGATTGCACCTGCCGAAAAAATTGATAGCTTCCCTTAATTGACTTAAAGTCCCAGAATTTAAAAGTGAATAAATAAAAATAATTTTTTTCGTTTCCAACAGTTTCCTCGTATAATTAAGATCCTTCCAAAACAACATTCACCAATCATGCAACCATGTTGGAGTACAAATCTTCCAAATTTAGATGCTATAGATCATTATTGGTGGCGTAACTTGTTACTTGTGATGATGGACTTATTAAGAAATTATAGAACATTCTTGGTGGACTATAGATATTATAGCTTACTTTATAGGCATCTGGCTTCCACTGATATATATGTTTGTGCTTTCGGATTAAGAAAACTCCTTTCAGGCTAATGATGGTGTCTATAATAAAATGGTTGGGAATGAGAATCCACCACCGAAATCTTGCATAAGTTGCAAGCCCTTTCCAATAATCTTTACACGATATACTTTTTTAATTGACTAATGATGAATGTGCTCATAATCTTTCTCCTCACCTCCTGCCACCTGTCTATTGAATGACCCAGATTTTCTCTCAAGCCAACACCTAAAAGATGAAATTCAATAGACTCCGCAAGTCTAGTAAACATCTCGAAACATAGAAGCATTTGGTTGGAAGACTAAAATTGTTCACCTTCTAAGCTAGAAACTGGAGACTGATGCTTCAATCCATATGGTTCAACGATGACAGTCTAAACCTTATATTGCTTGAGCATCGGTATTCTCCTTTTTCTTTAGTCCTAACGATTCTGAGAAAGGAAGCTTTCATCAGAAACAAGACTAAATAGGCTGGAAAAGTTCCAACAATAATACTAGAAATATATATCACAATACTGCGCTACACATCATAATATTAACTCAATTGGGTGATTCAAAATAAAACACTATAATTCACCAAAAATAGTAATATAATTATTATTAGTAAGCTGAGAAGGGTAAAAACTGTTTAGGTTACGGTCCAATCAGTTCTGCAATGTTTTTCCTGTAGGACATGCAATGAAATAAATGAACCGAGAATAGAAGAGGTATACTTATCTGCTGATCAAATCACCGGAACCGGCGCATTCAGTTCAATAAGGCTTCATTGATCAGTTGGTTGGACCCATCAATTGGCTGGAAAAGATAGACACAGTTAGCTTCTTAGTATACTGACTCACAGGTACCTTCTAGAATTAAAATATAAAAAGTTGAGCTTCTTGCTACCTCATTGCCAAGGTGGTAAAATGAAGAGCCTGCGCACGAGGAGTAGGCCATGAAAGAAAGAAAAAAGACCTAGAGGCCTCTTTTGGCCGAGCCAATTAGCTTTTCAAATTGTCTATGCAATTGAGGCCTCTTTTAGCCGAGCCAATGAGTTTTCTCCCTTGCCTTTGCAATTATCAATCAAAAAAGTGATTAGAATCTTGAATACCTTTATGCCCTACAAACCACAATTATCAATGAGCATTATACAAGGGAATGTCTCTCTGTGTCCCATGGCCTCCATGAGTCACTACCAAAGCCATTAGCCATGAGCGAGTCATCAACATCATCATCGTCGTCTACCAAGCCTTTTCCATCGAAACGGAATCGGCTATGAAGTGTGGCTCCATAAAGTATTTGACAGAAAAATAAACATGTGGAATAAGAGACACCGCAGAAATTTTTAAGAAATAATGGGGGGAAATTAGAGACTCCACTGAGGAGCTCAAGCTAATGATTTGTTAAGAATCTCTATCTAGAGGCACAGATTAGCAGGGGGCTTATGTCTGAAGCCTTTCTGGTTATTTTACAATAAAGAGTACTACATGAAAAGCCTAGGAGAAAGGACTGTACATGAAAAGGTTCACAGAAGAATGTGGTGAAGTACAAAACCATTGTTGAAGTAGCATAAGATCATTTCCCGGGTGTGGCATTTGTATTGTAATTTCCGGCTAATGGGAATAATTCATTTATAATTGCAATTACAACCACATCCCTAGATTGTAGGAAATATGCGCTTATCACAGCCATAGTTAGAAATATTGGCCGATCCCGGTCCATGATAGCCAATTCTGATCTAAAACATGACCGTCCGAGTTATGATACTAATACCGTCCAATACCGAGTTGTATTAGATTTACCATTTGAATAGTAGGGTTCTAGTATTAAGTTTATCAATGGGTTATTGGGTTTTTTAACAGGTTATCGGGTTACAGTTAATTTGAAACATTAATTACTAAAAGGTATATCAAAAGCATTATAATTATCCTTACCAAATACTAAAACAACCATTTTAGACATCGTTAATTACTATAGAATTTGCCAAATTTTTTATAGTTGCTATTACTATTTAAATATAGAATTCATAATTTTAGATTTTATTTGTCAAATTATATAAAATCCAATATTTTCAATCCGAGACGGCTGATACGTCCGAGATAGTCGATTCCGAGATTTTAGACCTTGGTCACATGGTCACTCTTTTATTGCAGGTAATTCAATGGTTCTAAATATAAGATTTACAACCAAACAGAAATCTAAAATTTATATACTAACTGCTAACTAGTCAAAAGTTTATTTCTTTTATATTCATCTGCACCAGAACAGCCGCAAAGAAGGATGCTAATGAACTTAGTGGGGGCTGTCCAGGAGACAAAGGACCCACTCATGAAAAAGAAAACATATTCATCGATTCCATCCAGTGTGGACATTTATATGGGAGTATTTCCCCTTTGCAAAGCTATCATTTTTGTGCAAGAAAAACTAAACCAAGAGCGACAGCTCAGAGCAAAGCATCGACCTCGAAGCTAGTTCAAACTAGTGGGAAGTTGCGTGCAGAGATGGTGAGAGGAAAGATACAGATGAGAAGGATCGAGAACCCAGTGCATCGTCAGGTCACCTTCTGCAAGCGCCGATCAGGACTGCTCAAGAAAGCCTAGGAGTTATCTGCGATGTGTGATGCCGATATCGGAATCATCATATTCTCCACACATGGCAAGCTCTATGAACTAGCCACAAAGGGGTATGTTTATGCAAACTATGACCCTAACTGCCACATGTTGTGCTAATCCTAGATAATATATTTGGAAACATATAAATAATAGAAATTGAGCAAAAAATTTCTTAGCTCGAAAAGAAAAATCCATTAGCACAGTGATTCTTTGTTCTGCTTTCCAGAACACAAAAAGTTCTAAGGTTTACTCTCTCTCTCTTTCGGCAATCAATTCATACATAGCTAATTATATACTTGTTATACAAAAATTATAAAAAATCTGAAGAAGAAAAAACATGATGAAGCTTATGGTTAAATTATATCCTTTACTGCAAGGACTTTCTGTAAATTGTGCTTTCTATGTTTAGTGGGTAAATATTAGGCATCGAAGGTTTGTATATTTAAATATCATTACGTAAACTGTAACGATATTAGAAATATATATCTTTTTGAACCATCGGTGGGTTCTCTATGTGTTTTGATAATTTAATCCTTGGCACAATTGTTCCAACTGCTAAAACAAAATGTTTCATGATAATACAAGTTTTTTGATAGAACATGATAATACAAGTTAACCAAGTTGTTTGAAATATGTTTTATTGATGTTATTTGGGGCTTGATTTGATGAAGGACCATGCAAGGTATGATGGAGAGGTATGCAAGGGCACATGGTGAATCCAAACTTGAAGGAAATGATGAGATCAGTCCTAAGGTATGTACATAGTTTTGTTTTCGCGGACCATGTTCCGATCCTGGGGTCGAATGTCTATACGGGTATAATAGAGTTGCTGCATTCTTTAGCTGCAGAGTAGAAAAGGAAATTGTTCAGTAAAATGATAAAACCAAATAGATGATGCCATAACTAAGCATTAGTGGAACAAAGATTTCAATATGAACAAAATTACAAATGGTACTGATAACTTGCTATATTTTCATTTTCTTTACTGTTGGATATGTTTCGCTTTTGTCTGCACAACATCAATGTAATGAAAATTACCGTCAAGACACGCATGGCTTTGGTATAGGAATTTCTCCTATGTAAAACCGGATAGAAATATATGACAAAGGCTGATAGGAGTTCTTCTTGAAAGAGAACCTTTTTGCCTAATTGTACTAGAAACATATTAGTACTAGACTTTTCTAGTACTAATATGTGAATTAAACAAATAAAGGGGGACAGAAAGTTGATAAACTTGCATGAGACTACATATTCTATTTATTTATCTGCATAATGATGGTGAAGGAGAACTTTTTTGCCTCATTGTTGAGAGTTACCATGTATGTCAATGTTGTCTTATGAATATGTACATCAACAAAAAAAATTACGAAAACATCAAACATGAAATAACCGCAACCTACAATCCAATATTTGAACCAACAAAAAAAAATTCAACAACAACAACAACAAGGCTTCATACCGAATCTTTGGTTTCTATATCTACTCCAGTAAGGGCAACATCTTAAGAGGTAACAGCTAAACTATATTTATCTACGACCTCAATCCAGAGTCATTGAAGTCTAACCTTAAGACTTCCTGCTTAAAATTCGATGCTATGAATTCTCCTTAAAAGGTCACTGTTACACATGTGCAAACCATCTTACCCTCCCTCACAAATTCATTGTCAACTGAAGCTTCATCTGACTAATAGGTTCTTATGAATGAACACACTTCTTAGTCTACTTTCAGCCCTTTTACACTCATCCATCTCAACCATTCATATAGAATTATTTTGTGTGCGTGAGTGCGTGAGTGCATGTGTGGTGTGTGTGTGTGTGTGTGTGTGTGTGTGTGTGTTTGAGTTTCTTAACATTCAAATTCCGACCAATTAATCATGGCTAGACATACAGCCATCTCCTAGATTTTATCTTCAACACTATGGGCATTCTACTATCATATAATAGTCTGTTTAATTGCTAGGAAACGGAGACAAATGCAATAGATGTTGAAAAAGAACTTCATTTTCCAAGCTTGGTCAGGAAAAAATTAACAAGGAAAAAATTAAGATGGAAACAACAAATTCTTTCAACATTAGTTGCAACCTAGGGAAATGTTAGTGGCAATTATTACGGATGCAACATAAGCTTAAAATAAGCCTCCCCCCAAACAAAACAAAAAAAACACACTCAAGAGCAAATTTGCAACAAATGTTGTGTTTCCATCTGATTTTTTCGAACAAAAGGTGGTTCAGATTTGGAACTATACAGCAGAACTTGAAAACGCCTAAACAAAGTAATTTAAGTTATTTCGATGTTGTAAACAAAACATCCTCTAAATCAAAGCATTTATCCACTTTAACCACTTGCTTTGATTCTCCAAACTTATGAATGCCCTTTAAAAATTCGCTATATCTAACTGCTCTTCAGTAACAAAAGCAAACAGCGCTAGTAATTAGTGCCATCAACACTTAATTTTTCTCCAATCCATATACTTCATTCTACTGCTCTAAACATCTATTATAAATGTTTCATATCCAAAACTTATCTCCATGACTCCATCTTTCTGTTTCCAAATATATCATTCACAAGAATAATTAACTTATTATATATCGCCAGCAAACAAGATCAAAATGCATCTTGAACTTTATGTTGAATAAACTTCTAAGTCATCCGCAACCTAGAAAAGTGATGGGAATCCTAAGGTAACAAGAAGTGAGTGAACCTCCCTTGGTTACAACTCTACCATGCATACATATTATCAGTCACTACATTATAACTTTTCAAGGGTTAAGCCTTTTAGAAACCCACAACAAAACATATTTGATAGGCTCACTGCTCATATTTTTCCAAATCAACAAAAATCATGTGACTACATCCCTCAACTATTTCTCTTAATAAGTAATAGCTTCCCTAGTCAACCTTCTTTCCGTTAAACCATTCTTTTTCAGCAGCTTCTAACTGTGTTACACTACCATTCATTCTTTTTCCATTTTTCTTTAGGCCTTTGCTAATTACTCTCATCCATAATTTCATTTATGACTATTGAGGTTGATTTGTGGATAGTATAATAGTCTCTTTTGTATCTATGTATAAATATTAATTCGTTTCTCCAATAATCAAGCACATTCTTAGTTTAATAATGTTGTCAACAAACTTAGATAGTTGTAGAACCCCCATCTCCCAAGAACTTCCAGGCCTTACGAGGAATATCTTCAGGCAATGCAACCCCAAAATTTTAAATTTCTCGATAATATTTCATAACTAATTTCAACAGCACCTATATAGTTACTAATGTCATTTGTATCCTTAAACAACTGTTGAAAGTAACTTCGTTAAGTATTATTTTTTCAGTTATCACTAATCAAGTATCGTGAACTTTTACATTATAATTAAACAACATGCACTATGAAGCTTCACCTTGAAAACATGCACCATTAGACTTCATCTTAAACAAAATTCGAACAACCATAAAGCCGAAGTGCATATACATGCAACTTTGCTATTACACTTTTCTATAGTTTGACACTTCTGTTCTCCCCTCTTCAATTCCCAATAAACAACATGATCTTGACCTATCATTTGTTCAATCTGGTCGATCTGATACTTAGTTAACTCATTGACTTCATCTTAAACAAAATTCAAACAACCATAAAGCCGAAGTGCATATACATGCAACTTTGCAATTACACTTTTCTATAGTTCGACACTTCTGTTCATCTATGAAGGAGCCTAAACAAGAAACGGCCATACTGAAGCAAGAGATCGATCTACTACAGAAGGGTCTGAGGTAAATCCAAATGTACTTGAATGCATACAAGTAGTGCATGTAATGAAACAGTAATAATAATACTTATGCCATTAAGTTATCCAATGGACAAAAGAAAATCAACAGATTGAATTGGACTCTTCGTAAGAGTAGAATAGTATGGATCTATCCATAAAACATGCCAAATCTTTTTATATGGCAAGCCACTAAAATAGTGAGGATGACGTCTTCCATTAGTTATCTCGATTTCCATATATATAATATAGGACTTACAGTACATAACATGCTGTCCATCAATTCTTGAGAAGTGCATAAGAAGTTGCAGATTTAGTTCACGAGAACATAATTAATGTTGGACCAATTGTAGTTGGCCTACAGGAACTATCAGGATAAATTTAAAGTTTATTCTGAAAGTAAAGTTCGTAGTTGTGCCTTCTACGTATTAACTAATTGAACAATGCATAACTAAGCAACAATGTTTCACTAGGCAAGGTGGCCAACAATATCCATGTAGAAATTTTCCAGTATACCTATATTAGTGTTCCCACCTAGGCACCTAGCTTTTGCTTCTCAGAAGCATAACTCTATTTCTCCAAATGGGAGTCCTCTTTCCAAAATTGCCTTTAAGAAGGAAGGTCCAGGTAACCATCAAAATTCTGGTCATGGCGGTTGATTGGTCAAAGTACGAGAAAAAATCCTAAAAACTACAAATATAATACTGTGAAACTTATACTTCAACCTTATTTGATATGCATCTTGGTGATAGTACAAGCATGAGTAACTACGAGACAAAGCAAGAACATAAGTATGCATATAAAATTATAAATCGCATGAATACTAAGAAAAGTTCATGACATTAAAAGTTAGAAGAGTAAAATGATGAGAAGGATTAACCATGAAGCCTTTGGAATTAGTTATGCTCACCCAAGGAATGTAGCAGGTACATTTACGGAGAGGGATCAGCAGGGAATATGACACTGGATGAATTGCTTGCTTTAGAAAGGCAGCTTGAGATGTGGATGTACTACACACGCTCAGCTAAGGTTCGATTTCTTCCTTTTCTTCAGTGTCACTAACATGAATTTTCACACCTAACATTTGGTTCCAATAATTTTTCTATAAACAGATGCAGATCATGCTTCAAGAGATTCAATAGTTAAAAACAAGGTTAGCGACACATCATGTAAATATATGCAAACAATCACACATTTTTTTTATGTAGACATTAAAAATATTTTATATCAAAAATGTTGAGGGATTATTTTGATCGATGGATGATAAGATTTTTCTAAGATGCTTCAATTAGTTTCATGTTTAGGTGTATGGTTGCATCAATCTTCCAAAAAGGAATGATAGGAATATTGATTCTTCATATTTCTGTTTCTATTTTCAATTAAATTTATCCCAAGGTCTCGAACACTCCAACCACTGCTAGTGTTGTCAAAAGACACAGCGGGCTTTGCGTCATCATTTTGCTAAGCGAACAATCTCTCTGTAGAGGTCAATCCTAAAACGAGAATTTGATACCGCACTTGGCCACAAGATAGCGGACGTGGATTTATCACCAAACTGGGATTTAAGGATCCAATAGTTATCAGATCAACAGATTAGGCAAGGCCGTCATCTTCATAAAGTTGATAATTTCAGAATCAACAACTGTAGGATGCAGGGTGGGTGTTTTGGACTAGCATCAACTATACATCTTGGTTTGAATGCCAAGAGCACTTCATAATTCATATAAAGTATGCAGTGATTATTTAATCCAATTGTTTATGCAGGAGGGAATACTGAAGGCGGCCAACGAACACCTTCAGGAAAAAGCTAGTATCCCATATCAAAGTAACGACTTAATCACTTCCTTGCATGCTCCATTTAAATAAAATGGAACTCATCGATCATTTATTTTATGTGAGTGCAGATTGTAGAAGAGAATGGGCTTTTTGATGTGGCCCCACTGACAGTAGGTCAGAGCGGGCATTTTAATCTAGCCCCTCAGATGATAGCTGATGTTCCATACTCACTAACCATACAGAATGATATGATTCCAATTTTAGGAGCTCTGTATTAGAATTACAGACGCTCCTATTGATGATAGTAAGGCTTGAATGCCTCTGTGAATGATATTTATGGTGTATCCTAGATACCTAAGAAGCTCCATATACAGATTGTGATCAGGTGTATATTTTCCCTCAAAAACCTCTAACTATGGGGATTGTTGTGTAAACTTTGTTTTATGTGCCCTAAAGATGGGTAAATGCTTGCTTTGTTCTTTGTTACCTTCTTTCAAGGTTTGACATGAAATTTGCATTATATAAGCGTTTCTAGTCAACTTTTCTAAATTTACATTATGCTTCCAGTTAATGCAACATTCATAAATTTGAAGTCAGTTAAAGAGATTTGGTGAAACCTTATATAGATTTCTACAGTATCAAGGAAATGTTTTTGCTACCAACACTCTGTTTATAAGCTGATTA
Organism: Agapanthus africanus; assembly: GCA_030015575.1. Lineage (NCBI taxonomy): Eukaryota > Viridiplantae > Streptophyta > Magnoliopsida > Asparagales > Amaryllidaceae > Agapanthus > Agapanthus africanus. Next base: position 148,838,805 of record CM057338.1, on the reverse strand, counting down.
ACCCTGTACACATAGGCCCTATAAAAAGATCCCTATGAAGTGTGCAAGCAACGATATTGAATTGCCTCTGACAATTAAACCACTTTACTCCGGGTAAATTTCCCGTTCATGAACTCCAACCACCCTCAGTCCGCTTCAACTAATCACTTCAATACATTAAAGTGTCTCCACTAGATAAAATAATTCCAAAGCACATTCGACATCTCCTACAGTTCCAATCTCCTCTGGCATTAAGGCACCAAACTTGAAAGATATTTTCACATAACACCAAATGAACATCTCTCTAAATCATGTTTCGAGTCAAGGAAGCATTCAGCGTACGAGAAAAACTATGAACCAGGGTCATCACAATGTTATATTTTTTTTTTATAACTACATCTAATTTTCCATTAAAATTTAAAAAGCAAGATTAAAAGCACATTGTCAAATACATTACCAAAAAATAGAGCTCATTACAAAAGAGCAAGGTTCGAGAACTCGGTTTCGGTTTCTCGTAATTTTGTTAGTTTCGCTAGGTTTCGGCTAGTTTCGCTAATCTCGGTTCGGGTTTCGGTTTCGACGGTAATACAATATACATAATGTGTAGATATATTAAATACTTAAATTTATGATTCTATATTACAAGACAAAGATCCTAATATTTAGAAATACAACCATGATGCAAAATATATTGAAAAGTGTACTTAGATAAGTATTAATATAGAGTTTGGGTTCACTTTTTGCAGTTTCTAACAACGAAGACCTACAATGATCACAATAACAGTAAAAATCGTATAAAATAAGTTTTTAAAGGTTTTAACCGAAACGATATTATGCCTATTTGGATGCAAAATAATTTGGTCAACAATCACTTATTTTTCACATCAATGTGGGTCCCGCATCAATAAGCTTGTTTGGATGCGTCCTAAAGATAAGTGATTGTTGCCTTGAATTATATGTTTCCACTTAAAAATGTCATCTTTTCCCATTTAAAAATAAGCTAGGATTTCTGGCTTATTTCATAAGTGATTATGGAATAGTAAAGTTGACCAAGTAATATACCATAATACCCCTTATATTTTCATCCAAATTTTAAAATGGCATTAATGATACGTCATTTTGGTCTTTTTACACTCAATAATCACTTATCTATCACTTTTCATACAAAATCATTCAAACACCAAATAACTTATTTGTCATAATCACTTATAAGGGATTGTTTCACTTTTTTCAAAAAATAGTCACTTATAAGTGATTATGGCAAATAGTCACTTATAAGTGATTATGGCAAATAATCACTTGAAAATAAGCTGATCCAAACAGGCACAGTGTATGGTTGGCGGTCTCGGTTGGTTTCGTATCGGTCTCCACCGAAACTGATACGAAACCACCACGTATCGGTGGTTTTGGCCGAAACCTCAAACCTTGCAAAAGAGCGCTTTCAAATGCAAATATGTGCATTCCAGGACGATTAAAATATTATCCGACTAAATTTTCTTTGCCACAGAGATGAAATCATAGCAGTACTTACAATGGAGCATACTCCATTATAACAGCAAAAGAAAAAAAATAAATAAACAGCTGCTGTATAAAAGCTGACACCTACGGAAACTTATGTGAAAAAAATATAGTTTAGTCATGTGATTTCTATTGGAAACCTGAACCAAAGAAGAATCAGACCTTATGGACGCTTGCCCTTAATGACTCGCTAAATCATACCCAGACGGTCATTGCGAGTGGGTATTGGCCTCTTCAGGCAGCATTGATTATTGGTGATTTCCTGCCACGTTTGGAGTTGATTTTGTTAGCCAACTATTAACAGCCGAAATAAAGTTCGCCATTGGCAATATCAAAATCAAAGAAATACTACAGAGTTTTTACAGTGTCCTAACTCTCATGAAACAACATTCACCAGAACAGGTTAAATTAAATTTCCAGTGACTTTCTAATCATAGAACTATAGTAAACTAAGCCTAGACATAATCCCAACAGGTGGTAAAAGTTAGATCCCATTGGCAGCACGAACATAAAATAGAACATATTTTTATGAAAGGAATCCTGAAGAGGGTGAACATAAGATAATAACAAATTTAAGATTGGTTTAAACGGAAGATACAAATATTAAACACATTAGTGCAGCAAACTTGAAATTAACCTCTTCATATGATTGGGATAGAATGATAGAAAGTGAAATACATGATATATAGCTGGTTCCAGTATTCAGAGACTTCACATCCAAAAATGGCACCGCAGAGAGCTCCAAATCCAGTAGCTAGAACTACACCTGCAACGATCGAGCATAATTTAGGACATAAACAAAAAGCCAAACAGAAGAACAGAATTTTCACCAAATGATAAACCTTTAAATTCCTTATGGCTAAGTTCTTGCCATACACAAATTTTACAATTTAATGACATGAATTATGACAGGTAAACGCAAGGTATGGTTCCTACACTACCAAATAATAAAGGACCATTGTTTCATTCTTTTGGCTCGATCCTGTCATGAACAAATCCAAGTAGACAATTAAAAAGGAAATTATCATAGGATGATCCTGTAAGTGATGGAGCTTTCCTATTGCTGTCAGTCTATACTTGTAACTACTTAAGCATAAGAAATAATTCTATAGGACTTCTTTTCTATAACCAGGACGTTTAGATACAATATATAGACAGCACGTATAGAAAAGATCAGAAAATTACATATGCTGCCGCATGAAGAGTTACAAACTGGTTGAAATTGAATGTAAGAAAATGTCAACATACAAATATGGTGCAAAAAGATAACAAGATTAATAAAGACAAGGTGAAATGAAGACATCATCAAGAAGAGAAGAAAAAATTGGTTGATATGGAATGGTTTGAAAATATCAACCTACAACCCTGGTGCAAACAGAAAATAAAAATAAGGTGAAAATAAGACACTGTCAAAAGAAACTATGGAAGGAATTCAAATTGTTAGCTTTAACAAGTAAAAACAATTGTAGCCCTACTAGAGAAAAATTATCATAGATTAAAGATAACATCATCTGCATTTATTGCTAATAATCACCTCTAATAGTATAATAAATGAGAATGGCCGATTTGATATCACCTGATTTCCTTCCAGAGTAAAAAAAAATATCATTGTCAGGAATTATGTTGCATGGAGTCGTCATCAAGGTGAGGAATCGGTATCTAATTTGTACCCCTATCGGATTCATTATGAATATTTGAGGGACTCTTTTTTGACACATGCTAAAACTTAGATCTAAATATATTGAATATGCATCCATAACTACGAAACTAACAATATATTGTTGTTTTTATTCTTGGAATTGTGAAATTGTTTGTATTCTTAGTTTAGATTTGCCAAGACTTATAAATTTCGTTCTTACATATATCTTTAAACAAAAATAAAATAAAATTGGCGTATCCCAATGAATTATATCTTACAGCTTTGGGAAATTTGTGACTAAATGTATTCGACTCGTATTGTGTCCTGTCTCTCTATATTTGAATCCATGCTGCTTAGAGGCATAAATATAGAACTTTTGACGTCACCTGGTTTCCTTCTAGGAAATAACGCATATTAGGATAATATATAAGCAACATTTTTTTTCCCTTCTCTTTCTTTCTTTTAATCTTTTTAGTTTATCGAAGATATGGGATGGAAAAGAAAACAGAAAATCGAAATAGTTTGGTAATGTTTGTTAGCATATCATAGCTTACATATTTAAGAAGAGAAATAGCACTAAACATAGAAGCAGAGATCCTGGTTCCATATGGCAGGTGTTACTATATGTTTTAGGGATGTGATGCAAAAGTGTGAAGCATGCTGCCTTGAACCAGGTCAACTAACTCCGAGATTTGAAGGAGGAAGCTGCAACTTCGAGGTCATTGGCCAGCCCAGCCTAACCAAAAGTTAAATTATACTGTAACATTTCTTACTTATTTATGGCTAAACTGCAGGAAACCCTCCTCAGTTTGACCCGAATGGTAGGAAAGCACCCTCAAAACCAGCACTTTTCCCCTTGCTTTAACCACCGTTAACTTTTTCCGTGTATAATAGTCTTTTAATTTACAAAACACCCCTCGGTTGAAATATTATCCGTGTATAATAGTCTCTTAATTTACAAAACACTCCTCGGTTGAAATATTAAATATAACCAGTTAACGAAACAAGGCCAAGAAAAGATCGAAATTTCGGGCCGCTTGGGGATAAATTAACGAAAAGATAATGTTGTTGGGTTGAATAGGGTAAAGTGTCGATTTGCAACTAAGGGTTTCCTGCTATTTGGGCAAAACAAAGGGGGTTTCTGGCCATTTAGCATTTATTTTATTTTATGTATTTATTGGCAGATGTGGGGGACACTGCTGTTATTCCATGATATTATTAGATCCTAAGATTCCTAACCTTACATCACAGATCAAAAAACAATAGCATGGACGGATATCTTTATCACATTTTGCACATATCTAATGTTTACCATAGAACAAAATTCAACCTAAACAAGGCAACACTCGTCGCAATTTTATGTAAATCGAATTGGCAGTAATAGAAAAAAAATTGAAACTTTTGCATACCACGCGGGCTCCTTGACTGTTTCCAGGAAATCCCTTCCAAATGTACCGCACCAAGCACGGTACCTAATCGCTTTCAACTGAAGCCATAAAATCAAAGAAAGGAAATAATGCAAGTTAAATACAAGACCTCAGGGCCATAGATGGGATCGAAGGCGATGAACTCCTCGACGTCGGCATCGGTCCATTTCGGGACCGCTTCTTTTCTGCCAAGCGCCTTCTTCTTCTTCTTCTTCTTCTTCTTCTTCTTCGTGTAGTAATCAAGGAAATTCAATTTGCTCCTCCATTGATCTTTCACCTCTCTAAAATGTCTCCTTAAACCTCCGTGGCTTCGTATGCCACCAGCCTTCGCCATGGGAACAACAATTGGGTCACAAGAAAGGGGAAGAGAAAAAAAAGAAAAAGAAGCTTGAATGCTTCTTGAATCCTATTCGCCCCGCATAGGCCCTTCATCAAAATCCCAAATGTGTGCTCATTGTGAAGCTTGGCCATTTTCTTCCGAAAGAAGACGCGGGCCAAATCGATGTCTTCCTTGATGAGCGCGTTGAGGATCTTGAGAGAAGATGGACCTGATGGGCTCTTTGGAGGTGGTTGAAGGAGATGAGGGATTGTATGAGGGAATGGTAAGTGGAAGGATTGTGATGGAACGAGGGGAGTTGAGATGCCCATTTGAAGGTTTAGAGAGCTTTTGATGGGGATTTTTTTATATAAACCGCAGCTAATCCGACCTGATTCGAATTTTTAATAAATTGAAATGATATTTTTTCGAATTTCAATTACTTTATATTCATATTCAATTACTTTATTTTCAATTACTTTATAGTCATTGGCCGCCACCGATTGCTGCCTGTCGCTGCCACCGACAGCCGTCCGGCCTCTGACGCCACCGACTGATCGTCGTTGCCACTGCCACTGACCAATGATTGATCATCCTCATTGCGGGCCGACGGTCGCCTTCGCCGCCATCGGTAATTGTCACATCTCATTTCCTAAAATACGGAAACATGAGAACGTAACTCGACCAGCTACGCTACCTACAGTAACGAATCATCTTTCCATAGTCATCTTAAGGATTCTTGCAGTATATCAAGCGACACAGAAATAATAATAATTCTAATACAAGTCCATTGTCACATCAAACAACGATAATGAAAACAAATGCTGGAATAACAAAAGTCTCAAATCTCAGACCGGTCCAAATGATAAATGAGTAAACAGTAACAAGTTCTAGTCCCTTATGGACTCACAAAAGGAATCTAATGAAATAAAATTCAGTACTGGAATAAACTAAAGCAACCTAATGATCTAGACAAGTGAAGATATGCCTCAAAACTCGGCTGCCTCCTCGAAATACTCTTGATCCTGTAGTTCTGCTGCCAATGTATTTGGGCGATATAAAACTCAGACGTCAGAGCGTCTAAAATAGTATGATAATAACAATGGAATGAATATAACGTGATAGATCGTTATAACAGGAATTGGCGACGTTTATACAACAATAAACAATAACAACAGTAGCATGTGATATAACAGTCGGAACATGGTAAATTAATATATCATATGAAATTTATGCGTCAATGTCGCTAAGTCTTGTCTATTCTAATGGTATTTGAAATCAGTTAATAAAATCTTCCTTGTAACTCAACAAGATCCCGTGGGTGCCCGGGACAACGGTAACATACTCTCGGGGCTAAACCCGAGACGTACCACTAAGCACTAAATTCTATAATATCAAGTACAATCGAATGATGTCAACATCATCATTCCGGAACACAGAAGCCCCTCTCGATCGATCAGTCTCTAAAATCTAAGTCTTCTTGGGTTATAATTTGGGTTTCATTTTTTAATTTTCCCTTTCTCCGGTTTTATGTTTCATGTCAAGTTTCAATCTAATTCTTTCCTAATACCAACTCTGGAACAATCACGTAACTTGTTAAGTTAAGTCAAGCAGTAGATTAATCAGTAGGCGGTGCCATGAATTCGTTGGTATTGGATAATAATTAAATTGTAAGAATATCATGACATGATAACGAGTGAACACGTTCAAGTATGGGTACATGTAAGTAATCAATATAACTAGCATTATCAGAAACAGCATAATCACATCAATAACAATGAATAAGTTGTATCCACTGGTCATGCACATGGAAGCTCGGTTCTGGAATTTCAGCAGTATCCTGATTTGTAAAATACTTTAAAAATAACAAACGATCTTTAAAAATGACGAAACAAAAGCCAAAACGAAGCTAACTCGGTAAACCACGGTAAGGTTTACACTGACATAAACTAGAGCATCTCATATTGTTTTTACAGAGAGTTATGGATATTCGAAATTGGAAGTTTAGGTCTGAAACTTCCCTGGACAGCAGTCCAGAGGTGAGTTTCTTCACAATTTCGATAGTTAAACAATTTATTTAGCAGGAAAACCTTTTACAGATCTAAGCTATCCTGAGTTAGTTTCGAAACGAGCTAAAGAACACCTGCTAACTATTTTTGTGCAATTTATAATGAATTTTCCAACGCAAAGGGTACAGTAAATTCCAAAATTATCGTCTCCGCTTGGCGACGATATTTCAAGTACAAAACTATAATATTTTTCGCATATATTTTACAACAACGATTATTTGACATAATATAAACTAATGATCAAAACAAGGGTTCAAACAATTAAACTAGTTAACATAAAACCGATATATTTTTAGGCTTAACGATTCCTCGTGATCCAAATCTTGATGTCTCGTTGATGAGTTTAATACCAATTTATCCACATCTCGATCTGACTTATCTTTAATTTTTTGGTTTTTTTTTTTACTAAAACGCATCTCATACTTCGTTAATTACTAAAAAAACCTTTCCATGCTTCATATTTACTTAAAAAAAACCATACATTTAAGTTGTACTAAAAGCCTCCCAACATACGAAAAAGAGAATTTTTTGGAATCTTTCATCACTCTATCAGGAGACTAGTAATGAATATCGATTAGGGGTTTAAAATCTTCACAACCCCTATTCTTTTCCAAAATTCGTAACTTTCCCTCCAAATTGGCTTAAGCATTAGGGGTTCAATCAAAGATCTCCTAAATTGATCATGAAAACTAGCTCGTTTTTCTCAACCTTCTCCATCAACGAGCTTGTCGAGTGCTGTTGTCCCTTTAAATGCAAGCTTTGAGTTCGTCGGCAGCCTCATTTGAAAGAGAGCGATTCTTAAGCAGCGCTAAATCCCAATATTCAACTAAACGAGAATGTGAGTTTGTTTTATAGAAGAAATACCTACTTAAATATTTAGAAGGTAAGAAAACAGCTCAAACACAAGCTCTAGTTCTATCTTCCTGACGGGACACTGATTTTTGATAGAAAACTAGTGAGGTTTTTATAGTGGAATTTAAATGTATGAGATATCTTTTAAGTAAATATAAAGTAGAAGGGTTTTTCAGTAATTAACGAAGTATAAGAGAGCCCTTTTTTTTAAGTAGCTCAACCTAGGTTCATGTAGGCCTACTTCTATTCCTCACTGTTATATTAACTATCGAATGTGATTCCTAATATGTACATATCCAAACCATCTAAATCTTTCTCTTTTATTTTTATCCTTTATAGGAGCTACTCCAAATTATTACCAATGCTCTCACTGGTTAGTATTGCCGCTCGGCCATTTTCACATATTCATTTTATCTAACAGCTTTTGTTTTGTTGTACATGCTATATGCCCAATACCCAGACCCACGAAGGGATGTGCAATTTATGTCCAGCTTATAAAATATTCTCCTTCAGTTTTCAATATTAGGCGATCAAATAATACTTAAAATATTAGGCGATCAAATAATACTTTAAGTGCTTAAAGTGCGCTTTCTCATTTTGGAATAAATAAATAAATAAAATCAAGCCTTTTAAGTTAAGGTAAATTGTCAAAAAGCCTCGACCCTCTTCAAACTTGTGTAAAATTTCCTGGGCTTTTTGCTCTGGTTAAAAAAAAACTCTAGGGCCCATCAAAAACCTCTTATAGCAATTGCATGTGATATGTAAGCAGTTGCAGTTGTCTGTAATATTTAAGCAGTTGCCTGAAATATTTAAGCAGTTGCATGTAATATCAAAACAGTTGAGGGAATATAAGGCCTAAATGAAATACAGCGCATGAGTTTTTTCACAAGATTTTGAATGATAGGCTATTCCCAACAATTTCGAAAATTACAGGGGTTTTTAGTCAACTCTCGAGTGGGCTAGGGGCTTTTTGACAATTTACCCTTTAAGTTATATGTTTCTTGATATGTGTTGTGGTTCACACTCGGCAATTTTACAGCTCATCACCAATGACAAGCTCAAAAGCATTGAGCATAGAGCGCTTGCAAGCAAGGTTGGCCCGAGAATTTCAGTGGCGGGCCTCTTCACAGCAAGATCCATCCCATCGTCATGGCTTTATGGCCATATATATCAAGGAGTTAGTATATATATTATGACAACCCTATGTATATAAAGATGTGTCGGTGAAAGATTACATCGCATATATATCTCAAAAGGATTTGATGAGCAATCTGCATTGAACAATTTCCGCTTATAATTATGGACTATGAGGTGCTTGTTATATTACTTGTATAATGTAATTTCAATATGTATATATATATACGTATATATATGTATATATATATACGTATATATATGTACGTATATATATATGTACGTATATATACGTGTGTATACACACGTATATATACGTGTGTATACACACGTATATATACGTGTGTATACACACGTATATATACGTGTGTATACACACGTATATATACGTGTGTATACACACGTATATATACGTGTATATATATATATATATATATATATATATATTTGCAAGCACACACCCCAGAAATAAATTAGCCTGACCCTTTGTTGGGCGGGATAAGGCTAATTTATTTTCAGGACGCGCGATCACACAGTTGGAAGGGATAGGGCTAATTTACTTTGTGTGCGCTCATATATATGGCTTTTAATGTTGATAATAGGATTGGAATTATAAAATGTGAAATTATTTTACTAAAGTTGGATATGGAAAGAAATCTTTTGAAGCGGCTGAGGTATTTTCCTTATTTCTTCTTGAAATTGTCTCATATCATGCCTATATCCTCTTGCATGCCTTCGTTATTTGGAAAATGTTATAAGGTAATTGTGGTATTTTCAATCGGAGAATATTATGCAACAAGCGTCCTTGGCGGCTCCTAATTGGACTGTGTTCCCCATGGCCACATGCAGGACATGTGGGAGAGAGGGTTTAAGACAGCTGCTGTGTGGCCTATCACTAAAAGGATAAGACCTTATGATAAAAAGGATTAAGTAATAAAAGGGTAGGGATAAAAGATAGAACAGAAGGCTTCTCAAATAATGGTAAATTCCTAGGTCCGTGTTTTGACATGATCAGATTGTAGTTGACATAATTACTGTTGTTATCCCAACTCCAAAATGTTCGCCAAATAAGACAAAGTAGCATTTGGAGTTGAGTTTTACCAATTTTATGAAACTATAATTTAAAAAACTTAACTCCATCCTCAAACAGCTCCTAGGTTGCGCTTGATACATGGAATGAAAAATTATTGGGAATTCTTGCATTCTCGGGAACGGGATGATCAGACATCTAATTCAAAGGAATCTTGAATTAACGTGATTGGTATACTTTAATCATTTCCGGTAATATGTGTGTGCAACCGTCGACTGGCGGCGAGGCCAGCGACGAACGGTCAATTGGCGGTGGGCCGACAAAGGTCGTCGGGGCCGGTCGGCTGACGATCAGCGAAGGACTACGTTCGATCGGCGGCGGGCCGGCACCGGCGAACAAACGGCGATGATCGGCGGCGAACGGCCGATTGGCGGTGGGCCGGACAGCGAACGCCCGATTGGCGGTGGGCCGGATGGCGAACGATCGATGATGGGTGGCGGGACCGGCCGGCCAGCGAGTGGCAATGGAGGCCGGCGGCAGATGGTCTTGACTCTTTTTATGTCAGGAGAAATATTTTGTGGTAATCTAGGATAGACATATATTTTGGGGGAAACAAGATTACCATGAAATGAGGTCGTTTGATTACCATGATAATTCTATATTTTCGGGAATACCGTTCACACCTAAACAAGATGGTAGTATTTCATGATAACGCAGGATTACCACTTAGATTACCTCATACCAAGCGCATATTAACAAGCTTTAATTTTCTTATTTCTCCTTTAAGCTCCTTGTTGCTTCAAAAAATGGCAACAAATTATTCACAACTCCCAAGCATGGCATGGCTTGGGGTTTATCACTAGTATGGTCTATTGCCGAAGTCTACCAAGTAAAGTGCATGAAAAGTATCGCTCTATCCTACATCACGGAACTGCCAGACCATGGCCGGCAAGAGTTTTGGCTCTTACCTGTTTAGTATCGTCTGTTTGTGTTGCAACCCGTATTTTATCTGCGTGGTTGTTGCCTGCAAATATAGCCTTAAAACTGATCAGCTTTTGGAGCCCTACTCTTTTTCATCATCATTGCATGTTGTCATCATGGCCGTGTACGACCGTGCAAGTGAGCTCAAGGCCTTCGACGCCACCAAAACCGGCGTCAAAGGCCTTGTTGAGACGCCGGTGTGTCGAAATCCCTTGCATGTATATTCATTAACCCAAATCCCATTGCCCTCAATCTCACCACCACCACCACCAACATTCCCATCATCAGTTTATCCAACCTGAATCGCCCCGACATGCATAGTACAAGAACTTGGGGCAGCGGCGGGGAGGCGTTCGGGATCTTCCGAGGAGTAGGCCATGGGATCCCCATGGAGATGCTCGATGAAATGCTGCAAGGAGTGAAGAGGTTTCATGATGAGGATGCTAAGGGTGAAGAAGGAGCACTACACGAGAGTCCCGGAAAGAAAAGTGCAGTTTAATTGTAATATAGATCTGTATCAGTTTCCGGCAGCGAATTGGAGGGATAACCTCATGTGCAGCATGCCCCTGGAGTAGCCTGCCCCCGAAGAACTCCAACTAGCTTGCAGGTACCCTTACCTTCTTATTTTTATTTTTTAAATTTTGGGTGTGATTGGCTTGGAGTTGAAGTTAGGATACTACGAGAGTTCAGTATAGTTATTCTAAGCTTCAAGGCCTAGTTTGGGAATGGGGTTATGTTTCCAAACTGGAGTTTCGTGAAGTTAGCAAAACTTAACTCCAAAGTGTTATCTTTGTCTAATTTGGGGATTCATTTTGAAGTTGAGATGACTGCAGTTATATATGTCAACTCCAAAAATTCTTAAAGAATATTCGAGTAAATGAAAAACAAGAAAGATCTAAGAGGGATCATCATCCTTTACGCAATTCCCTATAAAAATGAGGCCAACTATATACTATATCTAAGAGGGGTAAAATTTTGGATATAGATTTTGACTCTAGGAACTTTTCTACTCCATCAGTCAAAATAATGATATACCACATGTATATAATTTTTATATTCTCTGGGCACACACTTGCAAAATTAACGTTCGTTAAATTATCATTTTGAACCTTTCCAGACGATTGCCAGTTGGGATACGGGCCACATGTCGGATATCGGTTGGCGGAAGGGACAGGCTGTCTCCGACTCCTGCAGTCGAAAAGATGTCCCCAATGGCCGATTGCCATGTGGAGCCCCGCCGGTCGCTGGGCGCGACGTTTCGTTATGGCGAGAATCAATCAGGGCCGTAGGATGTTTCCCTTAGGGGTGCATAAATAGGAGGGGACCATCCTAGGGTTGATACTTGGCTCAAATTCTCTTTCATTACTGAAGATCGCTCGGTACTCCTTCTTTTAGATCGGATCCCTTGTTGATTTTACCTCAGTGAATCCCTTCCTTTGAGTCAAGTTTGATGTCTTCATCTGAGGAGTCCGTAGAGGTAGTAAGGACAGAGTCGGGCGATGAGGTTCCCGTTGTTGGGGACGAGTCCAGTGGGTCATCCTCCTCTTCGGCTTCAGATAGTCAAGAGAATTCTTCTTCTTCTTTGTCCTCTGTGTCAAGTTCGCCCCCTAGAGTTAGGGTCATCCATGTCGTTCGCCGTTGGGCGGCGACAAGGGCCCCCAAGGTGTGCATCGGGAACACCTGTGATGCGCCCTCCGTTTTGAAGAGTCTGGACGAGCTTTCCGAAATTCGGGCTCGATTCCACATCCTCTCTAACTATTCCATCCGTTTACCTAGAGAGGGCGAGCAGGCAGACAAGGTGCAGGCAAGGAGATTGCCCTGTATTTGGAAGCGTTCCCGGCAGGAATGCGTCTGCCCTTCCTAACTAAAGTCTGCGGGGTGCTCCGTTGCTTTCATCTCGCCCCGGGCCAGCTAGAACCGAACTCATGGAGAATTCTCCTCGGGTTTCTGGTCCGGTTAAAACTTGAAAATATCCCATTCAGCTTGACTCTCCTTGTCTCTTTCCTGTGTTATAAGAATCACCCCGACACCAGTAAGGATGAGCCAAGCTGGGTGTATTTCTCGTTCAAAAAACGCAAGCGCAGAATGGCCGGGTCAGGGGTAGTAGCCGTCTCTTCTTCCATCCATGAATGGAAGGAGAATTTTATATTCCTCGGGCCGTCTGAGGGCGAGAATTGGCATGTGCCTACACAGTGGCACAGGGCCGACTGCCCGAGGGCAAAGCAGTCGACTTCCACCGAAGTAAGGGTGGTGTCCTAGTGGGAGCCGATCCAACGGGCAGATGCCCTGCTATCCGAGCAGGCACTAAGCTGGGCTAGGCTCAGTCCTGCGCGTTTCTTGGGTAAGTCAGGGCTTTCGTCGATCTGTTTAAACTTTGTCAAGTTTCTTTTGCTGTTTCTGTGTTGCTAACTCCCTTTGTTTGTGTGTTCATTTTTTGCAGAGCCCATGGACCGAGCAAAAATCTTAGCTGCCCTGGCCGCCAAGACTCAGAGAAAGAAGGCTGGGAGCGCAAGCTCGTCCGGACCCGGTCCGAGTTCGGCCTCGAGGCCAACTCCACCGTCTAAGCCTTCCACCGCTCCCCAAGCCCCAGAAGAACGCTGCGGGGAGTGGGGGAGGGGTCACAAGCATGTGCGGGACCCGGCGCCCCGGGCGAGAGAGGAGGATGAGGAGGCTAAGCCCGCCGAAGCCCCCTTCAAGAGACATAAGAGGACTGTATCTTGGGCGCCTTCTACCGGGATCCCAGTGCAAGAGGGCGACTTCTGCATTGAGGTGCCCTCGGGGCTCTCCGTCGTCGACAGCCTGCTTTATCATGTGGAGCAGGCTTCCGGGGTTAAAATACCCCGGGGAACCATGAAGGCCCAGGTGGCTGCTATAGCCTAGGAGGCGGTTCAGGTCGGTTCTTGACTTTTCTCAGAAATTATCTTAGGTCTTGTTTCCTCGGTTTGAGCTTTGTAACCCGTTTGTTGCTTTCTTCAGGTCCTCCATCACTGCACACTCCTCATTGCCATGGAGTCTGAGGAGGTAGCTTCAGCCATGAAAAAGGTGGGCGAGTTCTCTAAGCTGGAGGAGGAACTCCGCCTCTAACCGCGGCAAGCGGAGGAGAAGGCGGCCCTCCTCGACGCTCATCTGATCGCCGAGGGGTTGACGAACTCCAAGCTGAAAGAGTCTCATCGGCTTCTGGACAAGTCCAACCGGGCTATTCAGGCCAAGTTGGAGGAGGTGAACGGCTTCTACCACTCGGTGAAGAAGTCGAGGAATGCCCTCAAGCAGGATTTCTGAGTGGCTCTGGACACAGTGAAGCTCGCCGAGTGCCGGGCGGAGAAGGCTGTGGAGGCGTACAATGCGTCGAACCAATTCTATGTCGATTTTGCCGAATAAGCCGTCGTCTGGCACAGCGTGCTCGACGCCATCAAGGAGTCTGCGCCAGGGGTCGATATCAGCGAGCTCCGCGCTAAATATCCCATGGCCGAGGAGGAGCCGCAGGGGGAAGTTGCCGGGGCGGCCGTTGGGAGTGAGGCTGCCAGAGGTCGCAGTTTTGGTCCCCGACGCCAGTGTCGAGCAGGGCGAGATCCTCCCCGAGCCGACGTCCTGAGCTTTCCTTTCTTAGGGATTTTTTTTCTTTTCAAAATTTTTGTAAGCCTCCGGGCATTTTTGTGAGGCTGAGGAGCCAAGAATACCTTGTATTTATTTTTGGTTATAAATAAAGTACTCCTTTTTCCTTTGCCCAAATGTTTGCTCGCTGCGCAAGTACCTTTAGCTCGTATACTTTTGTTTCGCGAGTGTTAGATCGGTGCTCGCGCATCGAGTGTGAATCAAATGATAGACAAGTGTAGAAAGGTCGGTACCCTCCCTTTCCTGGAGTCGAGGTGGAGATTGCTCGTCGAGTCGAATGATAGCCAAGTGTAGGAAGGTCGGTATCCTCCCTTTTCCCCCGAGTCGAGGTGACGATCGCGCATTGAGTCTGAACCGATTGATGGCCGAGTAAGAATCTGCTTGGCGGTCTCGTGAGGAGGGCTTTTGATTCTTAGAGTAGTTGGGTAGGAAGCTACCCGTTAGGGATGTGCCAGCATGAAATTGCTTGGCGGCCTTGCGATGAGGGCTTTAATCCACAGCGTTGTTGGGCAAGAGGCTACCCACTGGTGGATGACCGAGCAGGAAGCTACCCGGTCACCTTGCGAGGAGGGCTTTGGATCCACAGCGTTGTTGGGCAGAAAGCTACCCGCCGCAGATGGGCCAGCAGGAAATTGCTCGGCGGCCTCGTGATGAGGGCTTTTAATTCACAACGTTGTTGGGAAGGAGGCTACCCGCTGGTGGATGACCGAGCGGGAAGCTACTCGGTCGCCTTGCGAGGAGGGATTTCGATCCACAGCGTTGTTGGGCAGGAAACTACCCGCTGCATATGGGCCAGCAGAAAATTGCTCGGCGGCTTTGTGATGAGGGCTTTTGATCCTTAGCGTGGTTGGGTAGGAAGCTACCTACTAGGGATGGGCCAGCAGGAAATTGCTTGGCGGCCTCGCGATGAGGGCTTTAATCCACAGCGTTGTTGGGTAGGAAGCTACCCGCTAGGGATGGACCGGCAGGAAATTGCTTGGCGGCTTTACGACGAGGGCTTTAATCCACAACGTTGTTGGGCAGGAGGCTACCCACTGGTGGATGACCGAGCAAGATGCTACTCGGTCGCCTCGTGAGGAGGGCTTTGGATCCACGGCGTTGTTGGATAGGAAGCTATTCGTTGCAGATGGGCCAGCAGAAAATTGCTTGGCGGCATCGTGATGAGGGCTTTTGATCCACAGCATCGTTGGACATGAGGCTACCCGCTGGTGGATGGCCGAGCAGGAAGTTACTCGGTCGCCTTGTGAGGAGGGCTTTGGATCTTCAGCGTTGTTGGGTAGGAAGCTACCGCTGCAGATGGGCCAGTAGGAAATTGCTCGGTGGCCTCGTGATGAGGGCTTTTGATCCACAGCGTTGTTGGGCGGGAGGCTACCCGCTAGTGGATGACCGAGCAGGAAGCTACTCGGTCGCCTCACGAGGAGGGCTTTGGATCCACAACGTTGTTAGGCAGGAAGTTACCTGCCGCAGATGGGCCAGTAGGAAATTGCTCGATGGCCTCGTGATGAGGGCTTTTGATCCACAACGTTGTTAAGCAGGAAGCTACCCGCTGCAGATGGACCGAACAGGAAGCTGCTCGGCCGCCTCATGAGGAGGGCTTCGATCCACAGCGTAGTTGGGCAGGAAGCTACCCACTGTGGATGGACTGAGCAGAGAGCTGCTCGGCGGCCTCGTGAGGAGGGCTTTAGAGACTCCTTTGCGTCTTCGTGGGGCGTCGTTCAACCTTCCGCGGCCCGCATAGCTGCTCGTGAAGACTGGGATGGCCGACACGTAGCAGTTCTATATCGGGAAATTGAGACGTCCCGTGATTTGCGTCGCTACGCAAGTAAATTTCGGCTGTTGGAAGATTTTGTAAAAGCTATAAATACCGAAGGTGCATCCTTGAGGGGGTGTTGGTTTCCTCTCAATCTTGCATTCCTTCTAAGATGTCTAGGCGCATATTCCTCATCAGGGAGATCATCTCTTGTGACAACTTGTACCTTTTCTGTCTTGATCGCTCTGAGCAGACGTACGAGGCGGTGATAGACTGCGTGGAGGGCCATTTTGGTCACCTACTTCCCCGGGATCTGCTCTCGTCCAAGTGCTTCTTTATGTAATATGGAGGATGTCACCGGGTCTGCACAGTGCCCTGTCTCCGCAGCTCAGGGACGAGGCGCTTGACAAGGTGCACACGCTCTACCACCTCGGCTTGATCTCGCAGAGCAGGCGGGAGCGATCGGCGGGTCTTCTTCTGGAGTGTTTCCAGAAAAGGCCGATCGTTGCCTCCGGTCTGGCGGATGGGGTCCCCAGCGCTTCCGTGGCATCTAGGGTCCGCGGACACCGTCAGAGGGAGCGGGTTGAGGTAGCTCAGGCTCGACTGCAAGAGATTTCCTCGAAGTACCGTCAACAGTGCTTCCTTGATTCCCGCCCCCTCTATTGTAATTATTGTAAGGCCGGGGAGCCCATAATACCCTTTAATCAATAAATAAACAATGTTTTTGGCGGTAGCGTGTTGTCTCTTTTTCTTTTCTTTTCGTACATTCTATGGACTTAACTAATCGCCAACAAGAATTACATTATTTCAAAAGGGGATACATTTTTTTTCTTATTTATACAACTTGAGCTTTTCAGCGTTGTAAGGCTGGGGGCGACAGTCTCCCCCGCCTTCCTGAGTTTGATATGAGGTGGCGACCATGATGTGGCCGATCGTTAATTCCCCGGGAGGAGGTTGGTTCTCTTGCTCCCGTTCTGCCTGCTGCCTGTCCCGTAAGTACTTTGCCAGGTGGCCGGAGTGGATCAACTCCTTGATGTAGTCACGGAGTTGTTTGCAGTTTTCGGTCGGGTGGCTCTGCGACCTGTGGAAGGCACATTACGGGCCTCGGAGACGCTTGCCCACCCTTTGGGTCACTGGCGGGAGCTTGAAGAACCTCTCCCCTTCAGCTTCCTCCGGCAGCTCGGTCTGTGAGATATTTAGAGGAGTGTATTCCTGAAACCTCGGGGAGTAAGGCTCTGGATGATCGGCTTTCTTTTTCTCCACCCGGTCCCTTTTCTTTTGTAAGTCGACGTTACTCATCCCACGGGTTTGCGGGGAGGCGGAAAGGGTAAAAAATGATTTTTACAACAAGGTAACATCGACTTTAACACCAAGATCTTAGCTAAACCATAACTAACAAACTAACTATAGGTTTTATCTACTATGTAAGAAGATTATACCTAAAGTTCCAAGTCCTTCTTCTCCTCCTGTTGTTCTCCTTCACCTCGCGGGCTCCTTGGAGTGGAAATGGAAAGCACCACCTCGTCGGCTTCTCGAAGTAGTAGAAGATCCACCCGAGAGTTCCAACCTTGAGCTAAACCTCCAAGTTGAGGCAACTAGATCACTTGGTGTGCTAAACTAAGTAACCTAGAGTGTGTAGAGTGTGATTTAGAGTGGCTTAGTCTCACTAACCCTTGATTATCAACACATGATACACTAGGGTTTTGAGAGGAAGAAGGAGAGAGCAAGCTTGAGGAAAGAGAAAGTATTTGTGATAATAATAATAAAAATAAAATGGCTAACTTTTATATGACCATAAGCATGGCATGGAAAATATCTCACCAAAATATCTAGAGTCAAAAATATCTCACAAAAATATCTAAGGTCAACAAGTCAACCCAAGTAGCCATGCCATATAATTATCATTTACCAAAATAACAAATTCTTTCCTCCACCTCATTTTTGTTTTGACCAAGTCAATGGTCAAAACCCTAATGAGGTGTCTCCTTCTATACCTCCTCTTATCCGTATATACATACCTGCATCCTTGTCCGAGAAACACGAATACTATGAGACGAAACTAATCCAATAATCAAATACCAGGATCCGGCTTAAATCAAAACCCACTAGTATTGTCCGCTCGAGCATCACACGCGCAGAAGTACACGTATGTGATTGCACCCTGTCGTAAAACCATACGACCTCTACATCGTTTCGCCCGAAGCTGGGAAACCCTCTGTGTGGGACACTAAAGATTCGACGGTACTCTGGCAGTGGGTTTAACCACAAGCACGTCAGCGACACTAGCTGTATGTAACGGCTACCCAGGTATCTGTCGATAAGAAGGTCGACGAGCAAGCTCGTCCAAACTCCTACTGAGCCTGTCTGTGTCAATCTCCGTACAGTCCGGTCTGTTCATCTAAGAGTATCGCATATCGGGTCTAAGGGGGGCGGTAAACGTCAGACCCCTAATAGCGGTATAAATCGTGTTAGTGTACAGTCCAAAACACCCTGAGAAACTATTGGAGTACCTACCAGTAAATCTCGCTTGCCCTGGCCAGGGACTTTGTGTAATGGCGTTCCGAATACAGCGCAATATCAACCCCCAATACCGGGAGAGGCGAATCCTATCTAACCGCCACTGCCTCCAAGTGCTTCGGGACTGCACCCAACTACTACCTTTTTGCACGGCTCAATAGAGCCGTGGTAGGGTAACAATCTAAGAACAATGGGAACACACTTGAGGCGAAGTAGCAGTGTCAAGTCAACAGACTAAGCTGTACTCATGTCACCTGGAAACTGCTAACTGATGATAGGTATAATACCAACCAACAGTTCCCGACGAGTCCAGTCCAGTGTACTCTTAACCTAACGAGCACCTGCATACTATCTCCATTACGACATACTAATGGCTGTGAGACAGACCATCTCCCCTGCTGGGATGAGAAGCGTATACACTAGTCTACTCTGGAGTATCGATACCATGTCTTAATAATCCTACGACTAGGGACCTGTATAAGGATGTGCTTGTAGACTACCCAGCCCCCACTAGTGTGACTGCCATCACAACGCTGGCAGTCAAGCAAAGATCCTAAGGGCTCTATCAATATGTATTAGCGACATGTCAAAAGAAACATATACACATATTAAGATAGATACAAACCAAGTAGCATACTACCATATTGAGCAAGACTGTTATAAATCCGTGTATATATCCCAAGCTTCCAAAATGTAATATACAAACTAGTACTATACAATAATGGCCTCTAGGGCATATTACACTAACAATCTCCCACTTACACTAAGGCCATGTGCTGGCATATCGCAGACCTGTCATCTCGAATAGCCTCTCGAACTGCGTCTGAGGGATGACCTTTGTGAATGGATCTGCAGTGTTGTCCTCCATAGCAACTCTCCGAATCTCGTTCTCCCGACGATCCACGATCTCCCTGATCAGGTGATACCGCCTCAAGATGTGCCTGGACTTCTGATGGGACCTGGGTTCCTTTGCTAAAGCTATAGCCCCGTTGTTGTCACAATACAGAGGTATTGGATCAACAATGGACGGAACCACCCGAAGTTCTGTTAAGAACTTCCTCATCCAGACTGCTTCTTTTGCGGCATCAGAAGTTGCGATATACTCCGCTTCCATTGTCGAGTCAGCAACGGTGTCCTGCTTGGAACTCTTCCAACAGACCGCCCCTCCATTGAGGGTAAAGACATAACTTGACATGGACTTAGAGTCATTCTTGTCACTATGGAAGCTGGAATCAGCGTCGATCTGGAGGTCTTTTCCGCCGTAAGCCAAGAACATTTCCTTAGTCCTTCTCAGGTACTTGAGAATGTTCTTTACTGCTATCCAGTGCTTCTCCCCAGGGTTTGACTGATACCGGCTTACCACGCTCAGTGCATAAGCTACATCTGGTCTGGTACACAACATCGCATACATTATAGAGCCTACCGCAGAATCGTAGGGTATAATAGACATACGATCCCTTTCCAAATCAGTCTTGGGAGACATCTCTTTGGAGGGGGTGATTTCGTGACAAGCCGGTAAATTACCGCGCTTAGAATCTTCCATACTGAATCTTTTCAGTATGGTGTCAATGTATCTGGACTGTGAAAGCCCCAATATCCACTTAGATCTCTCACGATAGATCTGGATCCCCAGAATGTAAGAGGACTCACCCAGGTTTTTCATGGAGGACCTGTGTGACAAGAATCCTTTGACAGATTGTAGCATAGGAATGTCATTTCCTATCAAGAGAATGTCATCCACGTACAAGACGAGGAATACGACATTTCGTGCTACAATCTTACTATAAATGCATGGCTCATCTGGATTTTTGATAAACTCAAATTCTTTGACCGTTTCATCAAAACAGATGTTCCAACTCCGCGATACCTGCTTTAGTCCATAGATGGATTTAAGCAACTTGCACACTTTCCCGCTGCTCTCACTTTGAATGAAACCCTCTGGCTAGTCCATATAGACACACTTCCAAATTTCCATTTAGAAAAGCGGTTTTTACGTCCATCTGCCAAATTTCATAATCATGGAAGGCAGCAATGGCAAGAAGGATCCGAATGGATTTGAGTATAGCCACTGGAGAAAAGGTTTCGTCATAGTCCAAACCAGGTCTTTAACGAAATCCTTTTGCAATAAGTCCAGCCTTATAGGTTTCAACCTGTCCATCTACACCAATCTTCTTTCTGAAGATCCATTTGCAGCCTACGGGCTTTACCCCTTCTGGAGCAATGTCCAAAGTCCATACTTTGTTGGTGTACATGGATTCCATCTCGGTCCGCATTGCATCCAGCCATTTTACCGAGTCAGTGCTCTGAATGGCTTGCCGGAAGTTAGTCGGCTCATCATTATCAATGATGCAATCCTCTCTATCCCCGTCTACGAGAAAACCGTAGTATCTCTCAGGCGGATGAGACTGCCTACTACTCCTGCGGAGTTGTGCGGGAATGTCCTGTTCTTTTGGAACTTCTGGTTCCACTAATCTTTCAGTAATAACTTATGGTTATGGAATTTCTTCCAGTTCTATTGCGCTCCGACTAGTTTCTTTTTCTAAAAATTGATATTCCAAAAAGTGGGCATGACGAGAAACAAAAACCTTTTGTTCCTCTGCGTAATAGAAAAGATACCCCCTGGAGTTCTTTGGGTATCCCACAAACTTACACAGTACTGAGTGTGCCTCGAGTTTGTCCGTATGCTGCTTTTTAACAAAAGCTGGACATCCCCATATCTTCAGATACCGAAGATAGGGTTTCTTCCCACTCCACATCAGATATGGTGTGGTAGGCACAGTCTTGGTAGAAACCTTATTCAAAAGATATGCAGCTGATTCTAGTGCATAGCCCCAGAAAGATCACGGTAACTCAGCGTTATTCATCATGGAACATACCATATCTAATAGGGTTCGGTTCCGTCTCTCCGATACACCGTTGTGTCGTGGTGTGTATGGAGGAGTAAGCTGAGAGAGAATTCCATTCTCTTTTAGGTAATCCAGGAACTCGACACTCAAGTATTCACCACTTCGATCAGATCTCAGTGTCTTGATACTTTTGTCGATTTGTTTTTCCACTTCATTCTTATATTCTCAGAATTTCTCAAAGGCCTCGGATTTATGTTTCATCAAGAAAATATGTCCGTACCTAGAGAAATCATCCGTAAAATTAATAAAATAAGAATAATCACTTCTTGCATGTGTAGACATTGGACCACACGTCGCTGTGTATGAGTCCCGAGAGCTCACTCGCTCTTACTCCGTGTCCAGTGAACGGAGTCTTTGTCATCTTTCTTTTGAGACATGATTGACAAGTTGCATAAGATTGATATTCGAACGGATTCAAACATCTTTTTTTATGTAACTTGGTTAACCTTGTCTCATTGATGTGACCTAGTCTACAATGCCAGAAGAAAGCTTGATTTAATTCCGGAGTCTTTCTTTTATGTATGTTCTGGATATTGAAAACTTGTAGTTGGTTTAATACGTATATACCGTTGTTTAGAGTACCTGACCCAATCAGACCATGATTAAGGTGGATGTTTACGATATCGCTTACAAATGTAAAATCATAACCTTCTTTAGATAATAAAGATACATAAATGATATTACAAGTCAAATTAGGTACACAAAAACGGTTGCGCAAAACCAAAATATGTCCACTCGTCAATCCAAGGTGATATTCCCCTACGGATACAGCATCCACGCTCGCTCCGTTAGCAACCCTGAGGGTCATATCACCGATCTTTAGAACCCTACGGCTTCTTAGAGCCTGCAAAGAATTGCAGATATGAGATCCTGATCCGGTATCCAAATACCCAGTAAGTAGAGTTGATTGACAGACAGTTTTCAATTACAAACACATATGAAGCCAAAAGCACAACTTGCTTCGGGTCCTGGTTCTTGGCCATCCAAGCCCTGCAATCTTTCTTCCAATGGCCTTTCTAATGACAGTAGAAGCATTCTTCCCTTCCTACTATCGGCCCCGCTACTTTTGCATTTCCTTTTGCTTCCATCTTACTAACACCGCCTCTCGGCTTGGTGGGGGCCTTCTTCTTCTTTCCTTTGGCTTTCGCCTTGGACCTAGAAGAGGAAGTTCCACCAATAAGCAGAGCGGGTGTTTCCCTGGATTTCTTCAGGGTGTCCTAGCACTCCTCAACATGTTGAGAAGTTCCGGTAGTTCAACTTCTTTACCTTGAATATTAAAATTCAAGATAAACTGGGCGTAGGTGGAAGGAAGGGACTGGAGAATCAAGTCTATATACAGCTCGTTCTCTAACGTGGTCCCGAGGTCCGCGAGCTCTTCAATATAGCCAATCATCTTAAGGACGTGTTCCCCTACAGATGATCCGACGGCCAACCTCGCCTGAAATAGCTTTTTCGAGGTCTCGTAACTTGCAATATGAGATCGCTCTTCATTTAATTCCTTGGTATGGAGGAATATAGATTCTAGATCTATATTCTCGTGCCTCCTCTGATGTTCATTGTCCATAAAAGCAATCACGTGGCACTTGGCCTTCGCGCAGTCAATCTCCCAGGTCTTACGGATTTCCCTATCCACGACGCTGGACTTTGGACCTGGGATGGGAGGGGCCTTAGTAGTAAGGACATACCCCAATTTGTCATAAGTGATTGCCATCTTGACATTTCTGAACCAATCTTTATAGTTTGGCCTTATCAATATAATTTTATTTAATAGTAACTTAAGGCCCGTCGTGTTTTGGTCGCTGCAATTAGGAGAGAGAGAAGAAACACTTCAGCATGATGCTCTTGCAAATTTAGATTGGTTTTTAGTTTATCTAAACAGGATGGCTCCCACTGTTTCTCGAATCCTTCTTCAAACCATAAAAGAAGAATTGGTCAGGATTAATCTCACCGTACAATACTTGCTTAACCGTTCAGCCAGGCCAGTGTCGATAATTCGAGGGAGGTTTTACGACGCTTTCGCGAAGTTTCTTAATTAAATAACCTCTTTTCCCTGGGGGCGTAGCCCCGCTAACACCTTTCTAGACACCTACTTGGTTTATAGCATTGATCGTTAAGTGAAAAAATCTCCCGAGGAGTAGCATATACTCACAGTAAGATCGGGATCCAAATATCATCGTGTGATAAAGTTGAAGGAATCCTACCAAAATTATCATACTCCAAATGGTATGCAACACTAGCAAGTTTCAGTTTCTTTAGAAACTCCCGATGTGGATTTTTGCCCCATGCTCTTATGACCTTGACGAAGGCCAACATATCATAAGTCACATGTCAAGTTCTAGCCATCATTATCCAGGTTAATTTGAACCCACCCATACATACCCTTGACGAAGGCCAAAATAGCAGTACGACTGTCCCAAACCAACACATCTATCTATACTACAGATAAATATTCAGCAGCTACCAATCACTATGCCTTGGCGAAGGTCAAAATACATAGCTTGAATACTACTGAATATCTGACTGAAATGACGGAGGGCTACGAATGATTTTGGTGAAACCGTGAACGCAGTGAACTTGATATAATCGAAGGAACCTGATAGCTTTTAAAAAGAGTGGTTTAAGCTCCACATTTTAAAAGTTTTGCTGTTTTGAAAAAACCGAGTGGTTTTGAAATTGTTCCAACGATTCAACTTTGGTTTGTTTGCTTAGCATTAATTTAATGCAGTCCCATCAATTAATCCTACCATTGCAGAAAACAACGAAAATACAACGTACGCTTATGCCATCTGTATTCGCCACGTGGCCCCGTCATCACCCGTTAGGTTACTTAACTAACGACAGAGCGGGGGCTGTACTAGCGGGGATGCAAAATATAAGCAACGTCTACTAGATATCATATATAGATATATACATTCGTCAGACGCAATGATAGGCATTCCAGATCACAGATGAACACATTGGATATACTAGGAATCCACGTTTCGTTTGAGCCTGTAACGAAAGACGGATTACATGGTCGTGATGAATAGCCAAACCCCACCCTAGACCCCTACGGGTGTGGCAAACTACTCGCCAAATACCCGAAGTGAAGCAACCTCTCTCAACAAAGTGAGTAAGCCATTCGGCACTTCAAAGTACCCGGTAGTTATGCACCCCACCTTGGGTCTATCCTATGAGCAAAAACAGTAAAAGAAATAATACAACGGTGGCTACAACCTTAATCCGGATGTGCCCCGCAAAAATAATATTACGTCACTTTACAAATTTTACATCGAATGAAATAATGAAAACCCTCATCTCACATATCTGGCTATTCATCACGACGATCCAACAAGTTCATATACACAAACCAATATAATCATCACAGAAATGTGCAACCCCTAACTAACCGACATATAGCAATTAGCGGAAGTTTACAAACACATTTAACAGAACTTGAAACATTAAACAACATTAAACTGCGACTTCGAAACACCCGGTATTTGCCACAGTAAAGAATTTACAGTAAAATCAAAATTGGCAAAAACAAACAAATCCTGAAGCCCTAGATCCAAGTCACAAAGCCACACACCAAAATACGAAGCATTTCCCTAAAATTGAACCGAGCTCGCCGGATTTTTGGGCATTGTGGCCGGCCCAGTTTGGGTAGAAATGTCTCATTTTTGTTCTGTGTTCATTTTACCGTTCAAAGAGTACTCTGCAGTTGCTAAAATAATTTTTAGAGTCTCGTGATCAATCGACAGAAACTTGAATCTACACTCCGATGTTTGCGGGTTATTTCAGTTTCGTAGTTTTACTTGTCATTTAAACTGTTAGCTATGGTTTAGACGGCTCTGATACCACTGTAAGTCGACGTTACTCATCCCACGGGTAGACGGCTTCGATGTTTGTTTTCTCTGCAATTTAACAGAGAATTAAAATTCATCTTAAATCTCATTTTTAATGCTTTTTAATTCAATCTTTCAATTTCAAAATCCTAATTTCACCCTATAAATACAACCCCATACCCCAGCTCCTCCTCATTCTGAAATCTCTAGTCAAAATTATCAAAAATTCTCAAGTCCAAGAAGAGTACAAGTGGAGTTAGCCCAAGGTCAAATTCCAACGAACATCAGAAGCGATTCCGGCAACCCCACGAAGTCACGAAGGTTACGACATCTTCCTCTACCTCTCCTCTCTCCTCCTAGCTAGTAAGTTCCTTCTATTTCTTCTCTCTCTCTGCTAAATTCTCTTTTCAAAACAAGGTATCGGTAAGTGGAGTTATTACCGATGTAAATCTTTTAAACTCTATAATCTCACTTTCATTTACATATTATTAAATAAACTTTTACACAATATTTGTAACACTATTATAAAGGTTTAGAAATAATTTTCACTCTAAAACTCTATGTTAAATAACTTTAATCTAGGTTTTACGTTTAAATACCATGAAGTTTATATACGTTATCGTTTTAAACATTTTGCTTAGCATATCTTTAGAAAACTTCATGAGGTAATGATCTATCTCTCACATACACACATATTGACATAGCACGATTCTCTTGAGACATAATTTTTGTGGCAAAATACGACTTTTCAATAAAATAGCTTGAACTATAAAAACTCGGTTTTCTTTAAATGGTGTTATCAAATTCTTTGCGATTATGCGTATATAACCCATTTCGGAGAACCCGCTATTGGATGGTGCGGATTATCGCACATCCTCGGACTAATAGAGCGAGATACAGACCTCCTCATGGAGCATACGATCTCGAAAGAATTTTAATACGATTTTTAAGAAAAAACGAGATTTTTTACTTAATAAATAAAATTAATTTTTAATAATTATATTATCAAACCATATATTTTTAATATATAATAAAATTCCATTTTTCTAGAAAATAAAAGAATGATAAGTTTCATTAAAATACCATCAAGTATCAATACAAGACAAGTTACAAAATACAATGAACTATTCAAGCTAAATTACTATTCATTAATATACCTAACTCTTTAAAATTCACATCCATAGAAAGCCTAAAGAACATAAATAATTACTCCAGATTTATTTTGAAAGTATATAAAATATTTTTCATAAAACCCCCTCGAGATATATAAAATTACATTAAGGACCCTAGTAAATATAGGTTTAAGCGGGACCAATTCTCTTGAGCTTCAGGGAGCCGGAGAAAGTTGGTGCTTGTCTATTTAAGCTAGAAAACTAAAACGGTGTTATCAATAGTAATTGTCTTGGAAAAAGACACAAATCCTGCCGTCCATATGCAGCAGTTAGCGATAACTCCTAAATCTAATTCAGGATCAAAATTCTATTCTAAGTGTCTGACTCAAGTCTGAGTCCAAATCAATTTGATCCAATATACCAAACATGAATACTTAAACCTAAACCTGAATATCAGAACAATATCAATCATGCAATATAACTTGACTTGACCGAACCATGGTTATGACTTAACTTCATTACATGACTACTTAATACATCCTGAAATCGTTTACATAAACAACTTATATCCATGGTCTCGGCAAGTATGACAACTATAATCTATACAATATATATTACAGGGTTTAACGGAGTAGATTGGTACGGAATGTATTAAAAATGACACAATAATGGACACTAAAAGACACCTACATGAATATCCTGTGTCGTTGTCCCATGGGTTTTGACGGGGCCTTGTATTTACATGTTACCATAGTCCACGGGATAGTTGGATTTCTCTTGTATACACTGATATATTCTGTACCAAGTTACAAACAACTACGTTAGCATAACAAACAAATAATTTACCAGTTCTATTCTCTTTACTTGTCTATTCCATTCTATCTTTTGGGACTTACCGAGCGCTAGTCCGCTGACGACATTCCTGTTTCTTTTTTCTCTGGAATGTTCGTCAGGAGGACCCAACCCTCAGGAGATCGAGCCCAGCCATGAGTATTTGGAGCAGATTGAGGCCCAGATAGACTTCTAGAATACTTGTACTTATTTCCATTTTATATGCCACTGTTTAGGCATTGCTTTCAGCATTGTATTTTTCTTTTCAGAAGCAGTTGTAATATTAAGTTGAATGTTAATAAAAGCTGCTGTTCATATTACATCTCTTTTCATTCTTATGCTTTATTAATATATTGCTTATTTACACTTAACGTGTTTACTTCTGAGTAAATACGTCGCGTGTCTCACCACGTCCTCTTCTCCGTAAACCGGGAAGCGGGATGTGACGGGTTTTGTTGGCGGCCCATGCATGTCAGTTTTGCATGGAAACCAAGCAATATGTCACAAGAACTATAAGAATCAGCAACTAAACATTCCTTACATTTCTAAGCTTTTGAATCTATCCCAACCCTTCCTTTTCTCTCAAGGTTATGGATTCCCCGAACAACACCAGCACCAACGTGAATGGAAACACTCCACCTCCTCTATCACCACCACCTACCGTTACAGCTCCCATCAACGAGCAGACGATACTGCTTGAGGCGATAAGAAGCCTCTTGGAGGGTCAGCAGCAGACTGCTATTCTCTTGCACCGCCGTGAGACCGAGGCATCCGGAGTCAAGAAATTCCTGGTATTGCACCCTAAGCACTTTTCTTGGAAAGAGAGCATATTAGAGACAGAGGAATGGGCTCAGTCCATTAAAGATGACCTGACAGCAGCACAAGTGCGAGAGATTGCTTGGATGAGAGTTGCGAAACTGCAACTCACTGACAACGCCAGAGTATGGTGGAAGGCTGGAGAAAGCCGACTCGCCCAACCGATCGAATGTAGGACTTTTCGCGATATGTTCGACACGAAATACTTCCCTGAGACTGCCCGATTTGACATGGAACAACAGTGCATCCATTTACAACAAGGTTCGATGTGGAACAAAACCGTGGATGAATATGATGTCGAGTTTACCATGCTTAGCAGGTTTGCGGCACATTTATACCGATTGCTGAGATCCGGCTCGAAGATTTCAACAAGGGTTGGATCTGGAGATCCAAGCTGCATTAGCTACAGGGGATTTCCCAACCCATGACCTTGCTCTGAAGGCTGCCCGACGATATGAAGCAGTAGTGAAAAAGAAGGGGCAGACTTCAAACTGCCGGTGTGAAACGCCCTGCTACCCAGATGGCAGGAGGAGCCTCTTCCAGGCCTACTTTTATATCCAAGAGACCGGAGTACCATTTAACCAGCCCAATCCAGAATTTTGCTTCTATTGCAAAAAGAATGGACACCCGGCGAAGGATTACATGTGTGCGAATGGCCTGTGCTTAGTTTGTGGCGCATCCACTCACTCCATCGAAGCTTGCCTACATCGTCTCACCCCCAGCTCCCGCATCCCGACCAGCGATCACTTATCCGCAGCGGCCAGCGATTCAGGCTCCTGCACCTCGCTTAGCCCTACCTACTCCACCTTCTCGTGGACCTCCTGCACAGCCTTCTCGTCAGGTCCATCAGGCACAGAGGAACATGCCTCAAGGACAGCGAAACGGACCGAGGAATGTGCCTCCAGCAAAGAGGAATGTACCCATGCGTCAGGCTTTCACAATGACTGTGGAAGAAGCTGAAACCACTGGCCAAGTCATCACCGGTAACTCCCAATATTCAAACCTTTTCAATCCTTGTTTACATAAATGTATTCTTTTATATACCTAAACATATCCCACACAACTTAGGTGCAATCTTAGTAGCCTCCCTACCTGCCTTAGCACTCTTCGATACTGGAGCATCGCATTGCTTTATGTCGCAACGGTTCGTCCGAACTCATGCGATTACAGTTAAACCGCTCATATCCAGCTGGAATGTCAGTTCAGGGAACGGCGTTCTAAAGGTAACTATGGGATATGATCTGTGTCCAGTGGTCGTCTGCAGAAGAGAATTTTATACGGACTTCAAGTTGCTGGACATACCGAACTTTGACGTAGTCTTAGGAATAGACTGGTTAGGAACTTTCTTCGGACATACCGAACTTCGACGTAGTCTTAGGAATGGACTGGTTAGGAACTTTCTTCGCTACCATCGACTGTCGTCAAAGGAGGGTAGTGTTCGAGATACCAGATCATCCGGTCTTTTATTTCAAGAGTGGAGACCGTCCCCTGGAACCTAGCCACCTACAAGGCTAAACCAAAGAAAGCAATGATTGCAACAATACAAGCGGAAGAAGACAAGCCAGAGGTAGTTTGAGAGTTTGAGAATGTATTCCCTGAAGACATCTCGGGTTTGCCTTCCGATCGAGCTCTTGAATTCAGCATTGACTTAGTATCTGGTGCGCAACCGGTGATAAAAGCACCACATCGCTTAAGTCCAGAAGGATTGAAGGAGATCCATATTCAGTTGGACGGATTTTTGAAGAAAGGATGGATTCGTCCCGGTACTTCAAGTTAGGGATCTCCAATTTTGCTCGTGAAGAAGAAAGAAGGTTCATACAGAATATATATAGAATATCAAGTTCTGAACGAAGTGACGATAAAGAACAAGTATCCACTACCGCATATCGACGATCTGTTCGATCAACTAAGTGGGTCTTGCGTTTTCTCAAAACTAGATCTTCGTTCGGCTTATCATCAGGTGATGGTCAAAGAGTCTGATATTCCTAAGACGACATTCAGGACTCTCTATGGTCATTATGAGTTTCTCGTGATGCTATTTGGAGTGACCAATGCACCTGTTATTTTCATGAATCTGATGAACCAGGTTTTTCGAGAGTACCTAGACAGGTTTGTTGTTATTTTCATCGACGACATCCTGGTGTATTTAAAGAATCGGAAAGAACATGCCGAGCATTTGCAGATTGTCCTGGAGATATTGCGACAGTATCAACTCTATACCAAGTACAGCAAGTGCGAATTTTGGTTAGATCAAGTTGGATTTCTCGGGCACATTGTTTCGGGCGAAAGAATTTCAATAGATCCAGCTAAGGTATCAGCTGTCAGTGAATGGCCGACACTAAAGATGGTGAAAGACATTCGAAGTTTTTTGGGATTAGCAGGATATTATTGAAGATTCATAGAAGGCTTTTCGAAAATTGCAACATCCCTGATCAAGCTCACACGTAAAGACGAAGTATTTGTATGGTCAGAAGTATGTGAACAAGTTTTTGTAGAACTCAAGTCAAGATTGACATCAACATCTATTCTCGTAATACCGGATCAATCTGGAGGTTTCGTTATGCATTGCGATGCATCCGGTAAGAGATTAGGATATGTTCTACACCAGCATGGAAAGGTTGTAGATTTTGCATCAGGACAGCTGAAAATTCATGAGCGCAACTATCCAACACACAACTTGGAGTTGGCAGCCGTTGTCTTCGCACTTAAGATTTGGCGCCATTATCTTCTGGAAGAGCGAGTGCACATATATACTGACCACAAGAGTCTGAAGTATGTGTTTACTCAGAAGGAGTTGAATATACGGCAAAGAAAATAGTTAGAATTTATGTCGGATTTCGACATCAACCTACAATATCATCCAGGGAAAGTAAATGTAGTTCCTGATGCACTTAGTCGCCCGCCACTATCAATGAATCTCACCGCTCAGTGGAAGCTTCAACAAGAATTGCACGGGATGGAAGTTTCAACAAGAATTGCACGAGATAGAAGTGGTTATGCCAGGTAACGCTTCGTATTTGATGAATTTAGAAGTTCAGTCTACTATTGTCAATCAGATCAAAGCATCTCAACCAAGTGATGTCAGGCTGCAAAAGATCCGAGAGCAAGTATAAAGTGGGCTATGAACAGACTTCATCATCCATGAAGACGGATCTTTGAGATATGGAAACAGGTTGTGTGTATCATAAGGTTCTGTTCGAGAAGAGTTGATGAAAGAAGCTCACAGCTCTTCTTGCTCAGTACACCCTGGTGGTACAAAGATGTACAAAGATCTATGAAAACATTACTGGTGGTATGAAATGAAGCATGAAGTGGCCAGAAACGTAACCAAGTGCTTAGTATGTCAGCAAGTAAGGCTGAATATCACAGAACTGCTGGTCTACTTCAACCGTTGTCTATCCCAGAGTGGAAATGGCAACACATCACCATGGACTTCATGACTGCACTTCCTCGCAGCACGAAAGGTAACGATGCAGTATGGGTTATTGTGGATCTACTCACCAAGTCAGCTCACTTTATCCCATTTCGAGTTGGCTAATCTATCGAGACAATAGCAAAGAAGTACATGGAGGTAAGTATGAATCTAATGTAAGATTTAACCTCAAGATGTACTATTTCTGATACCCATAAACTCCTGCAGGAGATCGTGAGATTGCATGAAGTACCGGTTTGCATTGTCTCCGATCGTGACACCAGATTTCGATCGCAGTTTTGGCAGAGTCTGCAAGCTAGCCTGGGAACTAGTCTGAACTTCAGCATAGCTTACTATCCACAAACAGATGGACAGTCTGAACGAACAATTCAGATTCTAGAAGTCATGCTACAAACTTGTATGTTAGATTTCGGAGGATCATGGGAAGATCATCTATATCTTGTGGAGTTTTCATACAACAGCTACCAGGCGAGTATTGGAATGACACCATATGCAGTTCTTTATGAAAAGAAGTATCATTCACCATTAAATTGGGACGACATCGGAGATAGGAAACTCTTTGGACCAGAGATGATCGTGGCAACTGTAAACATAATTCGCACGATCAGGGAAAGAATGCGCATAGCCCAAGACAGGCAGAAGCAAGGGCGGATGCAAAGCGACGACACCTGGAGTTCCAACTGAGAGATCATGTTTTCTTGAAGATCTCTCCAAATCGTGGAGTAATTCGCTTTGGCAAGAGGGGTAAGCTCAGTCCAGATATATTGGACCGTTCGACATTCTTGAATGAGTCAGAGAAGTGGCATATCGTTTAGCACTACCACTCTCATTAGAAAGAGTGCACAACATGTTCCACATATCCCAGCTTCGAAGATATGTGAGCGTCCCCAGCCACATCTTTGATCACTCCGAGCTCACTGTACAGACAGATATATCTTGTGAGCAACAACCCGTTAAAATCCTGGACCGAAAGGTAAAGTCACTGAGGAACAAGGAAGTAAACTTGGTCCGAGTGATGTGGAGAAAAGATTCATCAGGAGAATCAATTTGGGAGCGAGAAGATGGCATGCGTACAAGATACCCATACTTATTTGTAAATTAGTTCTTATGTAATTGTAAATTTCGAGGACGAAATGTTTGTAAGGAGGGTAGAATATAACGACTCTAATTTTACTGTACGAAATTTTTTAAAGTTAATGTACTGAATGGAGTTTGAGTGCAAGTTATAAATTTAATTTGTTTAAGAACACAAGAACAACTTGTAGCTTATTAGTAAAGTCTTGCATTGCTGTGACATAGCCTCTGTGTTCGAATCCCATCAGCCACATTATTTTTCTGAATTTTTATTTAAAAATTTTTGGAAGCCCATAAGTTTACACGTGCAATACATGTAAGAAATGAAAAGACAGAAAATCAAACATGTGCAAATTAGAGTTAACAGTGAGTAGGACACGTGGTAAAAATCCAACCCCCAACACCCACACTTGGCCGGCGAGATCTTGCTCTGGGCCGGCGACGCCAAGCCATCTGTCGGGCATGAGGCCCATGCTTTGCACACACCCTTTGGCCTACCCCACTATCCATGTTCTGTTTGTTTTCTCTGCAATTTAACAGAGAATTAAAATTCATCTTAAATCTCATTTTTAATGCTTTTTAATTCAATCTTTCAATTCCAAAACCCTAATTTCACCCTATAAATACAACCCATACCCTGGCCCCTCCTCATTCTGAAATCTCTAGTCAAATTATCAAAAATTCTCAAGTCCAAGAAGAGTACAGGTGGAGTTAGCCCAAGGTCAAATTCCAGCAAGAATTAGAAGCGATTCCGGCAACTCTACGACGTCACGAAGGTTACGACATCTTCCTCTACCTCTCCTCTCTCCTCCTAGCTAGTAAGTTCCTTCTATTTCCTCACTCTCTTTGCTAAATTCTCTTTTCAAACCAAAGCATCGTGAGTGGAGTTATTACCGATGTAAATCTTCTAAACTCTATAATCTCACTTTTCATTTATATATTGTTAAATAAACTTTTACACAATATTTGTAACACTATTATAAAGGTTTAGAAACAATTTTCACTCTAAAACTCCATGTTAAATAACTTTAACCTATCTTTTACGTTTAAATACGATGAAGTTTATATACGTTATCTTTTTAAACATTTTTCTTAGCATACCTTTAGAAAACTTTACGAGGTAATAACCTACCTCTCACATACACACATATTGACATAACACGATTCTCTTGAGACATAATTTTTGTGGCAAAATACGACTTTTCAACAAAATATCTTGAACTATAAAAACTCGGTTTTTTTTAAATGGTGTTATCAAATTCTTTACAATTATACCTCTACAACCCATTTCGGGGAACCCGCTCTTGGATGGTGCGGATTATCGCACATCCTCGAGTTAGTAGAGCGAGATGCAGACCTCCTCACGGAGCATACGATCTCGAAAGAATTTTAATACAATTTTAAAGAAAAAATGAGATTTTCTAATTAATAAATACAATTAATTTTTAATAATTATATTATCAAACCATATATTTTTAATATATAATAAAATTCCATGTTTTCTAGAAAATAAAAGAATGACAAGTTTCATTAAAATACCATCAAGTATCAATACAAGACAAGTTACACTAAAATAAAATGAACTATTCATGCTAAGTTATTATTCACTAATATACCCCACTCTTTAAAATTCACATCCATGGAAACCCTAAAGAATATAAATAATTACTCGAGCTTTATTTTGAAAGTATATAAAATATTTTTCATTAAACCCTCTCGAGATATATAAAATTATTTTAAGGATCCTGGTAAATATAGGTTTAAGCGGGACCAATTCTTTTTAGCCTCAGGGAGCCGGAGAAAGTAGGTGCTTGCCTATTTAAGATAGAGAACTAAAACGGTGTTATCAATGGTACTTGTCTTGGAAAAAAACAAATCCTGCCGTCCATGTGCAGCAGTTACCGATAACTCCTAAACCTAATTCAGGATCCAAATTCTGTTCTAAGTGTCTAACTCAAGTCTGAGTCCAAATCAATCTGAATCCAATTCAACATGAATCCAATATACCAAACATGAATACTTGAACCTGAACCTGAATACCAGAACAATATCAATCATGCAACATGACTTGACTTGACCGAACCAAGGTTATGAATTGACTTCAGTACATGACTACTTGATACATCCTGAAACCGTTTACATGAACAACTTATATCCATGGTCTAGGCAAATCTAACAACTACAATCTATACAATATACATTATGGGGTTTAACGGGGTAGACTGGTACAGAATGTATTAAAAGTGGCATGATAATGGACACTAAAAGACACCTATATGAACATCCTGTGCTGTTGTCTCGTGGGTTTTGACAGGGCCTTATACTTACATGTTACCACAGTCCACGGGATAATTGGACCCCTCTTGTATACACTGATATATTCTGTACCAAGGTACAACAACTACGTTAGCATAGCAAACAAATAATTTACCAATTTTATTCTCTTTACTTGTCTATTCCATTCTATCTTTTGGGATTTACCGAGCGCTATTTCACTGACGACGTTCATGTTTCTTCTTTCTCTGGAATGTTCGTCGGGAGGACCCGACTTTCAAAAGATCGAGCCCATTTAGGAGTATTTGGAGCAGATTGAGGCCTAGATAGACTTAGATTTCTTGTACTTATTTCCATTTCATATGCCACTGTTTAGACTTTGCTTTCAGCATTGTATTTTCCTTTTCAAAAACAGTTGTAATGTAAAGGTGAATGTTAATAAAAGTTGCTGTTCATATTACATCTCTCGTCATTCTTGTGCTTTATTTATATATTGCTTATTTACGCTTAACGTGTTTACTTCTGAGTAAATACATCGTGTGCCTCGCCACGTGCTCTTCTCTGTACACCGGGAAGTGGGGCGTGACACCAATCCTGTTATTTTGAGAGAGTGGATCTTACATAATACAAAAGAAATCTGAATAAATGTTAAAGTAGGATTGCAATGTTCCGTCCACAAGATCGTTTATTGGGATAAAATTACCCTCCTTTTTGTTAGAGTAGTAATATATGTGCTTGAACATCCATTACAATTCATGTAATATTAATAAAGTTTTATAGTTTCACTTAATAATTTATAATGTGGGTGTTCTTATTTATTTATAATTATTATAATATCTTTAGAAATTATATTGTTAAATCATGCATTATGATAGGTCACTTGCATAGAGATATGATCTAATTTAGTAATTTCTTAAATTGAGTATTTAACCTACAACTAGCAAAGGATAGCTAGAGTTGTGACATGCTATCATGCATGACACTGACATATGAGATGCGGTGTCTCAATCACCGAAAATGGAGATTCTCCAGATGTATATCATGAGCGTATATAATGATATATGTAGTAAGAACCATATTTGAATTCTTTAGGATATGTCACTTATAGAGATGGAGAATTCAAATTATTATATAATTATTTTGACTTGATGATATTGTACTTTTCATTTGTTAACAAGTGAGTTTTGATATGATGGTAAATCTTGTCATTTAGACAAGAACAAGAAACCTGAAATATTGAGCTGCTTGAATGCATTTACGAAAACTATAGATGCCTGGATAGGATCCAATATTCTCATACCGATGAGAATAAGTTTACTGTTCAATCCCATGAGCGTCAAATCCTGATCAGATATTTTGGAAATTGTTTTTTTTCAAAATTATATTATTATTATATTTATTTTCGAAATAAATTTATTGTGTTCATGGGCAATTGAAGCTTTGGGTTTGAGCGATTAGGTGGTTTTATCCTGCTTAGTTAAAGCACCTAAAGAAAAGTAACTTGATATTGGAAGGGTTCGCATGTAAATTAATATTAATTATTATCTCACATTAGGTAGAGCTTTTATGAAAAATTGGTTTGATGGGAGTTTGATTGTTAAATTAAATTGTCAATTAATTAATTACGAATAAATTGAGATTGACAATTAGTTCTCGATGTGAGACCCAATTGGTCTCACCGCAAAACCTTAATTTAGAAGAGCAAATAAAAACAAATAAGAGAAGAAATATTATAATACAATTTTTTGTGATTATATTGTTGGGAAGTTTAGCCCCACATCGGTAGAATAGGAAAAAAAATATTGTATCACAACCCTATAAAAGGATGGCTATAGTAGACCATAAATAATGATGATAAAACGATGATGAAATAGAGATTTCATATAGAAAAATAATTGAGAATTATTTAAATCTCCTTCTAAAGAAGGGTTCCTATCCCCCAAGTTTTTATTTGTCCCCTACGTAAAATGGTGGATTTGATTGAAGCCTTCTGCGCTTGTGGTTGCTACAAAAGATATTCTTTTACCAACAGATATTCAGATCCGAAAGATATGTATTTTATGATTCATATAGAAGAATAATCGGAGATCATATGCACTGCTTCCGCTGCTTTTCGGGCATGGTTTCCCTCACTTTTATCCTAGAATGGCTACACTAGACTGTGATAATTTATTAAAATATTGGCCATATAGGCCAATATAATGCCTGACATATCGATTTAGAATCCCTTGCAAAATGGTATGGGTGATAGTAGGCGGATATTGTTTTGGCGTAAATATCAACCGGTATATCTCAGTCACTTTATATCGGTCCAAATATCTCTAAAAATTCAATATGCCAAGTTCAATCGACTTGTATTTGGTAGAGGATTTAGTTCTTGAAGATTTGGAAACTCTTTCCTCAAAATCCAATAATAAAAAAATGATTAGAGGAGAAGCCATATCAACAGTGTTTTATTATAGCTACTAGCTAATGCAATTCATAGCTTCAATTTCTCCTTTTGCCCATTTACTTGTTTATTTAAATTTTATTTTGCTATGGTTTATTTTATTGCATTTAGCTCACAATACATCTTTAAGATAGATGACATTTAAAACTTTATCCCGGATCTTATATACCTAAAATATATATGAACAAATATTTATAATAACTTATATAAATCCAACATATCAGATAGATATATAGAAATCCTGACAGCTATGAACATCCGATATCGACACTAATTCCCGATATATTGTGAAATATTCAATATCTGTAACAGAATATACTCGTCCAATACTATCCCAATATCCGATAATTGAAACCTTGCCTTTGATTACATCTAGTTCTGATCAAGCCACTGTTAACAATAAGTTTTTTTTGAGAGAACCGTTGAACTATAAGTTGGCCATATATTGTAGCAAACCCATTAGGTCGCTTCAGGCATGGCAAGATTTGTTTCTTATCTATGGAAATTAAAATACTTAAGCACTCGCAGCGTGTTAGGGTAGAGTTGCACCACCCAGATCCCATACCCAATACGGGTTTCTTCTGTTCAGTATTCCGCTAACCAATTTAAATTGCAACACATTCTTGATCTTTATTTCATTGCTTATTCTAACTATACGATAGAAAATGCCATGCCTTACAATCGAAGTGTATCATTCTGAAAAGTATCCATTGGTGCTAAACCATCTTGATCATGTAAGATCCTTTATTCTCACCTATGCCATGCCCTACAATTAACGTATCATACAATAGAAAGATGATTGTCATATCTGATGACAGTAAGATGTTGACTAAATATAAAGTTGCCAGGTGGTTGTGTTTGATACCCTAAAAAAGATTACCCTAATGACAAATTGATCAATGATCTTGGATGGATTCTTCAAGAAGATGCCCTATACCTTTTCTTTTGAATGCAATTAGTAATTTCCATTTGCAATATGCTCAACTGTTAAATTGATTCCAAAAAATTGTGCCTTGTAGGGAAATAATGATTGAGTATGCGAACCATATGCAAAGATTGGGCGACATTCTCTTTGAGTTACTGTCAGAATCCCTTGGACTGAATCCTGAGCATTTGAAGGAAATGGAATGTGCTAAAGGATTCTCCCTCGGTGGACACTACTACCCAGCATGCCCGGAACCACATCTGACGTCTGGCACCAGCAAGCATTCTGATCCGAACTTCTTAACCATCCTTCTTCAAGATGATATTGGTGGTCTACAAGTGCTTCACGAGAACCACTGGATTGATCTCCCCGCGTTGCCCGGTGCTTTCATCGTCAATATTGGCGATGTTCTACAGGTACATAAAAAATCTATGTTCACAGCCGGAAATTACAATTACAGGCATGTGTTGTTCTCCTTTGCTTTTTATTTTTGTTAGGGATACAGCAATGAAAAGAAGCGAACTAGTACTTTTTTTGTTAGGGATACAGCAGCAGCAGCAAGCCTTTTAACTCGAACCTCTGAATTTGGCTGTATGAATTTTTTTCTTTGGTTCAGCTCTGATAGGGACCATTTCCTGATTTAAAAGGCAAGCTGACAGCTCTCTTTTTAATTGCTTCCAACCAGATTTGTGTAGGCCTAGATCACGCAAACTTTTCATTCCTTGCATGTTCATGGTCTACATTGCATATGTCCAAACAAAATCAATCGGTTTATCCTCACTAAATCTTTTTTTTGGGAAGTCCTCACTATATCTTATAGGTGCTACCTCCGACTTATTATGAATGTACTCGTTTCTTTATCTATCTTTTAGTGTATTGCCATTCTCCGTCCAAACTCTCTCATTTTAGCTACACATGTATCTGGATACGGTAATCATCATCTAGCATTTTGATCTATCAAGTCATCGATCGTGTTCCTAGACATCTTAAAGAATTCTTTCTTTGATTTCATCAGTTTTCTACAGACACATAATATCCCAAAAGTTCTTCACTTTAACCAGCCCTTTTAGATTATGTGATCCATATGCGGATTGATCAAACCAGTACAACGATGAATTATTGATCTTAACCTGTGTGGTTAGGGGGATTAAGAGTGTGCATGCGTGTGTGTATTGGTCGATTCATGATGTTGGCATTTGGCCGTTGACCTGGCCCAAACCCAACCAACCAAGTGGACGAGTTGAGGGGTATATCGTGCCGTGGTAAGACCGACCTGTGCCAGGTGTGAGTTCACTAGGGTCAGCTGAACCCTAGCTTGGGCTTGGGTCAGCTGTTTGTCCTATACATACATACATACATTATTATTATCATACATACATACATTATTATTGTTATTATTATTTATCCTATAATAAGAGTTGAAAGCAGTGGAAGAGCCATCTTCGTCCTCCAAACTTTGTTGAGGGTTAGCTTGCACTGTAGTAACTAGAAGCTTCTTGCTTAATAAATGTGGTTGTTTTCTCTATCATCTCCTTCATTCAGTTGTGGTGTGGTGTCTGGGATAGGTATGATCTCTACATCACGTTGATATGTACGTAGAACTGCCTGTGTAGAATCTTTCTTGCTTCCACCGTTTGTCGTCCTATGGTGATCAAGATTATGTTAGTTGATTCTCCACATGCTACAATCTAAATTAGCTATGGATTTTCTTTATGCATCGAAATTATCTACATATATTTCTACAAGTTTTAATACATTCAAAAGGATTTTGGGGCAAAATAATATATGGATATTTCAGTTTAAGTTGTCATTCACACTTTCTCAACTTGCAGCTCCTCTCCAATGACAAGTTTAAAAGTGTAGGGCATAGAGTCCTCGCGAACAAGGTTGGCCCAAGAATTTCGGTGCCGTGCTTCTTTACCACAAGGCATTTGCCATCAGCGAGGCTTTGCAGCCCTATCAAGCAGTTAACATCCGATGACAATCCTCCCAAGTATAAAGGTGTTTCGGTGAAGGACTTCTTCGCTTATTACTTCTCCAAAGGACTCAATGGGCAAGCACTGAACAATTTTTGCTTATGATTATGGAGCCTGAGCAGATGAGATGTTGTACCATATGTATGTTATTGTTGTAAGAGAATAACAAAGAAAAGAAGCCCTAGGAGGGTTTTTCGTTAGGTGACGTTTATACTTTCCAACAATTTATTCAACGATCGGCACTCATTATTATCATTTTTATCATCTAAGATATGGATACACCAAATTTCATGTGATTCTCCTGCCTTTTCACCACCATTGAATTAGCAATGTAAAAAGTTCTACTGTCGGTAAACCGTAAATTTTGCACCCACTAAATCAACGGTGAAAAAGTGTTGGAATCAAATGAAATTTGATGTATCCATATCTTAGATAATAAAGATGACGATGATGAATGCCGATCATCGAAAAAAATCATGGAGGGTGTATTTTTTCGATGAGGAAATTCACGCACCTTTACTCCATTATCCTAGCATTGTAACTCCTTATTGTTGCTACTATATAAATGTATATTTTCTCAAAAAAATTACTATATGTATATTGTCCTTTCTAAGTGTTGTGCATGGCTTCTGAAAATATCATAGAAGCATTTATAGAAACCATGGTAGCAAACAATTGAGCATGTCATTCTTCATAGCATGTTCTTCTAGAAGCTTTTATTTTACTTCCTGGTCTTGGATGCAAATTAATCTGGTATTATTGGTTCATGCAACTGATTTTATTTATTTTTTAGATAAAGATGGGATAATTAAGACTATCATGATTCATTAAAATTGTTTGATGAACCAGGAAGTTCCCCAAAAAAGTTGCATCCACCCCCACCCCACAAACAAAAAGATAAAATACAATTAGAACCAAGGAATTTGCCTATGATTTCTTCTATTGCTCATTGATATTTTGGATGTCATCTTTCAAAAATATCCACATCATAGCCTGACTTGTTAGGACTGGGTTGGGCTTCTCATGATCTTATCATGGTCAGATCAGACGTGGATCCGTCTGTCTTCAATTCCTTACCGTCATATATTAGGGGTGAATGGTTATATGACATGAAATATGATATTCATTTAATACAATTAATATATACAGAGAGAGAGAGAGGATTAGAAACAATGGATCGTTTTTTCGACATCCAAATCCAAAGGGTTGGGTCATACTCCTTGTGTTTCAATTTGGTTGTCTATTTGATCAAGGTATATTTCATTATCAAATCCCAATATATGACGCTTGAAAAATGGTTGCTCTTCACATAAAAAAGAGTCCAACACTTCTGTAAACAAAGTATGCAGTAGGTCAAAAGAAACAACTACACTGAAAGAAACAGAGTGAAATAAGCACATATAAAATATTAACACTCATCCACATTGACGAAATCAATGAAGATATAAACTCTTATTGTTTTTCTTCCTCAAGAAATAAATAGGGGCAAGCCACCGAACTTGGAAACCAATAGTGGCGGCAAGGACTCATAAAACTTTTTTGAGGAACTACAAGTCAACGAGTGGAACCCATCTGGTATTTTTCCTTCCATAAATAGTAAAAAAATAAAAGATGCAATGCCCTTCCTCAATTGATGTTGCCCAACATCCATAAATAGGATAGGATACACACCCTTTTTTTTTGGTAATAAATACCTTCACAAGGTTCGTAGCGCTATCAATTAATGTGCGGGGGCTACCAAAGAAAAGATCAGAAAATAGACTCTGGTATTAAGTTTGCTGCTAAGAAGATCTAGGGCTGCTGGTTAGTAAGAAAAAATAATGATTTTTCCAAATTTATTATTAACTTGTTCATAAAATATGGAATACATTTCATTTCGTTCTTGGCTATATCCATTAGGGGTGTTCACCGGGTCGGGTTAGACCCGTTACCCGTCCGAACCGGTCTGCTTTTGAGGGATAAAATAGTCGTGCAAAACCCGTCCGAAATTGACAGGTTCAAAACCCGAACCCGCCTGCATTTGAATAGACCAGGTTTTAAATTTTTTATAGCCCGTCCGGACCCGCACCCGCCCGCAACCCTTATCGACCTGCAAATGACCCGAATTCGCTCGCTTCATTAACATTTGGGCTGTTGATAGGTTTGATTTTAGGCTAAGATTAAACTCTAATTATCAATAATTTATTTAAACTCTATTCTCACTTTTCATATCCAAAATTTAATTGAGCCACATAACTTTTTAATCTCCTCTCTCTTCTCATCTCTTTCCATCTTCTTAAATTATCAAATCTTATTAATTCTCGGTCATAGAATTTAGTGGAGAAACCTATAATTTCAATTTCTAAAATTTCAATTTCTAAAATCAAAAGATTATAGAAAACTATGATTTTACAAGAAAGAAAATTAGGCTTTTATATGGTTTTTATTTTATTTCATATAAGCTATATATTAAATTTAGTATGTTAAACCCGCTATTATCCGAAACCGCGTTTAACCCGTCCGAATTAATTAAAACCAAACCCGGTCCCGAAACCCGCCCGAATCCGTTGGGTTCGGGTTCGGGTTTATCTATCCATTACAACGGACGGGTTTAAAGTGGTTAGAAAACCTGCCCAACATAACGGGTCCGGGTTCATTT
Organism: Agapanthus africanus; assembly: GCA_030015575.1. NCBI lineage: Eukaryota > Viridiplantae > Streptophyta > Magnoliopsida > Asparagales > Amaryllidaceae > Agapanthus > Agapanthus africanus. Next base: position 148,795,720 of record CM057338.1, on the reverse strand, counting down.
ATGATAAAAAAAAACCCGCCCAATCCGACCCGTGCATACCCCTAATATCCATCTTAAAGTTGAACATGACTGCATGTGGCAAATATATGATCTTTTTCCCTTCATTTAGATTTTTCATAGTCTACGAGGGGAAGATATCAGCTAATGATCTGATCTAATACTAGAACAAGCAATCTTTGGCCATAGTTTTAAAAACCAGGAATTTGGCACTTATATGAATAGAGTTGACGTCATGTCGACAATCAAGACTTTATCATATTTAAATTGAGGCTTTACTTGATAGCCAAGCCATTTGGACCAGAAAAAACATTTTTGACGAAGATGATAATGATGATGGGAAAACGCTTTTGTTCATAAAAGGTTTTTTTTTATAGGAGCATCACCAATATGACAAAAGACGCCCCCCATGTTTTACTACCAAGCATTGCAACAGGTAGCTAGATCATTTTAAGTTCGATCGTGAGTCGGAAAGAAAGACTCATTTAGCCTAAGAGTCAAACTTGAACTGGATCCACGAGTTGTTTTATATCAGCATTCTTTTCATTACTTTATCCAGCAAATCCCTACATTCTGAAGTTTTCTCTACAAAATCGGTGTAAAAACTTTTGAAAACCTTTCATCACATCCTACACATATTTTTATAGTTAAATTTGTTGGGTAAGACCATCTCAGATAACTCTTTTTGTCCCTGCAAATTAACTATCCCTGTATATATATATATATATATATATATATATATATATATATATATATATATGCGCGCGCGCGTGGGTGGAGACTCGTGTATTTTGTCTGATATATGTTTTGCTGCTGTTTTTGAAATCCTAACAACCCTCACATCTCAAAAAAATATACACACAAACCGCGGTCCTCTCTATTTTACCCAATTTCGGCCGTACAATCCAATAGCAACGAATAGCACTTGCCAAATTATAGCGGCCACTCAAAATCGGAATAAAGTACTATGGCTGTTTAAATAAAAGATTAAATGGCTAATAAAATATGTTTGGCTTAAATTGGTCCTGTTTGAGCCAAAACGATGCTTTTATATTTTTATTCTTTTTATTTGCGGCGAAGGATCTCAGCACATAGCATTTGTCTCATGCATTCAAACTAACAAAGTGTGTCGGAAAGAGAGAGAAACTTGCATTAGAAGAAGGGGGGAAAAGAATGCCACTAAAACCTTGCACCTAAAGAGCCAAAATGGAGAAGGAAACAAATGCAGAGAAAAAAGAGAACACTCTGAAAAGGTAGAAAAACAAAAATACCCAAAATTAAAAAAAAAAATCAAGTTTTTAAACTCATTATTAGCCAAGAAGAATTTCCAATTCTTTTTTTATTTTATCAAAACGAAGTCAAATGTTTCTGCTGGACCTTTAAATGAAAATTTTAACGAAACATCAACCCATTCTAAAACAAAACTAAAGCAGAAATAAAAGGTTAAAGAGAACAAAGCTAATAAATAAAAAACAAATCCCACTTATCGCAAAATTGATTCCTTTTCTTACCCGGATTTCGTCCTGATCTGTTGTGCTCGGCTCCTAGTCCCTCTCTTCAGTTATATCTGCCGACTTATGTCCTCATTCTTCAACTATCACTTGTTACCCTTAGCCTTTTTCTGGTTCCTTGCAGCAGTTGCACGTGACCAAAATGCAATATTTAACTTTGTCCCACTTATCCAATTCTTGAGATAATGGTAAGGGAGGAGGTGAACGGCTTCTTGATATATTTTATAATGCAATATTTAACTTTGTCCCACTTATCCAATATTTAACTTTGTCCCACTTATCCAATTCTAAATAAAAAATGTTCGAATTTTTTTGAAGTTTATCTGGATCTCGATCATAACCTTCTAAGATTATTTTTTCTTTATGAATTAATTTTATGAGTTTATGATCAAGAAACAGACGGTCTTCAAATCCGGTAATTTTTTGTGCATAACCTATTTATGCATTATAAAATATATCCGTAAGGTTGAAATTGAATTTGTACTCGAATCTTGAGCATTTAGTCGTTATAATTATTAAATTCAAATAATTATAATAAAAAATTTACGAACAAAAAAAAAATTACAACCGTACGGATGTGATCTACGATATTAACATAGCTTGCACAAAAAAAAGTTAAATAATTTGAAGACCATTTGTTTCTTGATTATAAACTCACAAAATTAATGCAAAAAAATAAATTCATCTTAGGTCCAGATAAACTTTAAAAAATTTGAATTTTTTTATTTAAGCTATTTTATCATATACAAATCGGTACGGTTGAATTTTTTTAAAATGTCTATATATGACTCACAGTTCAATCTTAACTAGTACATAGCTGCCTTAATAGTTTTACATGCTCTCTGACCAATCAAAATTTAACTGTGAGTCATAAATATGTATTTTTCCTTTTAATTTAAGCCGTGCCGATTTAATATATGGTGATAAAATAGCCTAAATAAAAAAATTCAAATTTTTTGAAGTTCTTCTGGGTTTTGATCATAAGCTTCTAAGATTATTTTTTTTGTGCATTAATTTTGTGAGTTTATGATCAAGAAACAAATGACCTTCAAATCAGGTAATTTTTGGTGCATAATCTATTTATGTATTGTAAAATATATCCGTAAGTTTGAAATTGAATTTTTGTACTCGGATCTTAAGAATTTAGCTGTTATAATTATTAAATTCAAATAATTATAATAAAAAATTTACGGATAAAAACAAAATTACAACCGTACGGATGCGTACACGAAAAAAATCAAATAATTTGAATACCATTTGTTCCTTAATCATAAACTCACAAAATTAATACACAAAGAAAAATTCATCTTAAAAGCTTATCATCGAGGCTCGGATAAACTTAAAAATATTTTAATTTTTTTATTTAATCTATCTTATATATAGTCATATATCAAATCGATATGGTTGAATATTTTTTAATACCTATATAGGACTCATAGTTCAACCTTAACTGGTGCATATCCGCCTTAATAATTTTACATGTTATCTAACCAAGGAAGGTTGAACTGTAAGTTATAAATATGTATTTTTCTTTTTAATTTGAACTGTACCGATTTGATATATGGTGATAAAATAGCCTAAATATAAATATTCAATTTTTTTGAAGTTCATAGTCCTCGATCATAAAGATTATTTTTTCTTTGCGCATTAATTTTGTGAGTTTATGATCAAGAAACAAGTGGCCTTCAAATTCGGTAATTTTTTGTATGTAACCTATTTATATATTGTTAAATATATTCGTAAGGTTGAAATTGAATTTTTGTACTCGGATCTTGAGAATTTAACTGTTATAATTATTAAATTTAAATAATTATATTAAAAAATTTATGAACAAAAACAAAATTACAACCTTATCTATACGATCTACCATGATTACATATCAAGTGTTTAAGTTAATGGGTACTAGTAATTTGCACGTACGATGCACGTGGATTCTGAGTTTCGACTTTGCAAATTTATTATTTTTATATAAGAATATATATTTAAAATTTAAAAACATAGTTGAAAAGATATTTTACTTGTGGAGATAATATTTGGAAAGAGAAGATTTTTCTTAGAAAGATAGAATATTATTTAAAATTTTAAAATATTAAAAAGTTAGCATAGTTTTCTAAAATTACAATAAACTCTGAAGACCCTTTTCTATTTTTAATAACTTTTTCTAGGAAAGAGTACATCGTCTTAGATACACAGTAGATTGTAAATTTTGTAGGGCTCAAATGAGTTAGTATTATAATATTAGAGATTAGAGATGCCCAATAAGATATATTGCCAAAAGAATAATTAATTAGTAAAATACATGATAGTTTCATAAATAGACGATCTCAGAATTTTTGTTAAAAAATCACAAAAGATTAGAGAATATCATCAAACTTATTAGAAGTCAAGGATTTTTAATTGGCGATTAACTACTCAGAAGTAACAAATAATAATGGAAATGTTCGAATATTTTCTTACGGTTTCAAGAAAAGAAGGTCTGAATTTTTTCATTTCTAATTGTCATTATTTACCTAATCAGATAAAAAATGTCAAATAAAAGAATGATTTTATGATTATTAATATGAAAATAAATGGTAATTTTTGCGAGTAATTTAGGAAAATAATACATGGTGGTTAATTTTAAAAAGCCATGAAATTACAATCTACATATTGTCAACATATTTTGTTATAAAGAATATCAGAACAAATGGAATTGATGAATAATTTTTCGAGAGAGAATTTTATTGAACCAAAACATTAGAAAAGAAAAAAATAAAGAGATGAGAAAGAAAATAGATCAAAGAATAAAGATGCACTTCATCTCTTCTTTTAATTTTGGATCGTTTTTCTTTTGCATTTTTTGTTAAAGAGAAAGATAATGGGTTCATTTACTACGTTCTCTACTATTATTGTTTCTTGAAGGAAAATTTGCTTTAAAAACCAAAAGATTATAGAAGATCCTAGATGACCATTTGAAATTTGAAATTTGAATTTTGATCTTTCGAACTTCCCAAAAGAATCATTTACATAGGGAAAGGGGAATCAAATAGATATATTTTATTTATTTATTTAGGGCTAAAGTGGATAACCTAACATCTCAACTTTGTTTCTAGGATTTTTGTTCTTTTTTGAGTTTTACCTTTCCAAAAAATAACACAATGCCACATCACAACCCGAGAGTTTGGATTATACTAGCAGAGATTATAGCTTTTGGTTATAAAAATACTTGATTATTTCGGAAAAATTCCAGCACTTTTAAATTTATGCAGTCATATGTGTGGCTTTATTATTGTAATGTTTTCAAGTGGGACTAAAAAGTTCTTAGATGGAACTATAAACTTTGCAGGTGGAACTATAAACTTTGAAAGTAGAACTATTGATTTATCAATTTAGAATGAATTTTCATTGAGTATTTCTACGGGTGGTACTATTTGTTTACTAAGTGGGATTTTCTGTTTACTAAGTGAGATTTTCTGTTGACTAAACGAGACTTTTTAAATGAGACTTTTTGATGTGGACTGGATTCAAATTATGTCAAATTGGTGCTCATTTGAAAAAGAATTTCAATACGAATCCAATGAACCAAATTTGAATTAATTCTGACGTATGTGAAATTTATGAAATTTTTAAGTCGGGGATTTGTTTTACCATGAATTGGACGAATCGAAACGCGACACATGTCTCTTTCAATAAGAATATTTGCAGCTTTACAACCGGTCATTTTACTTTACAACCGGTCATTTCCATATGAAAATAGTGACCGTCGGATTTAAGATGGATGAACCATATAATTTACAAATTTTACTTTTAAGCTTTTTTGTTCCACAGAATCATGACACAATTTTATATAGCTATCCTTTGACTCTCTTTGATGGGATAAACAACATAATAATAATTATTTTTTCCGTAACCTGTGTGAATTATTGTTTCTGATAAATAATTTGCTAAGAGTTGATATAGCCTATGTGCAGAATTGCAGAAAAAATGTAAATTACACTAAAATACCCTTAACTATCACAGTTTTTCACTAAAACGCCTTAAATTTTTTATTACAATAAAATACCCTTGCTATTATTTTTTAGGGTATTTTAGTGAAAACAAATCATCTTGAAATCCATGGTTTTAAGGTAATTTGTTGTAATAAAGAAATTTTAAGATACTTGTGAAAGAAATCTATCATAGTTAAAGATATTTTAGTGCAATGTACACTGCAAAAAATTTACAGGTCCAAATTTTCTAAGTAATCATGAAAAATATTTTTCATGCCTACTTTTATTTCTATTCGTATGTACTCAAAAGGTAACCCATGTATGCATTTATATTTAAACGGTATGAACCCCGCCGTTTGATCTTTTGAGTGAATGTGGATGGAGAATAAAAGAAAGGAAAAGTAAAGTATTAATGAATATTTCTATTATTTTATAGTAAAGGAAAATGGAAGAAACTCCGCATAAAATATAATTAATTAAAAAAAGGGGTTAGCTAACAAGTGCAAGCAGGGCACTTGTTAGACAACCTATTAAATGACAACCTTTTGGAGTTCATTAGTGTTTGACTTCTCGTTCCAAGAAACAACTTAAAAGCCTTAAATATTCTACCATTAATTATGCTGACATCACCTTTTTTTTATTCCTAGTTTGCCCTTTGCATAATCATTTCTCAAAAACTGCCGTTGCAGTAAGCTTATTACACCCTCCGTCCCCTGTTACTTGTCATTTTGGAGAGAGAGAATTGTCTCACTTTACTTGACGTTTTTGGAATAATGAGAAAATTATTAATGATAAATATATCAATAAATGATACAGTACCAAAAATAGCCTTGAAAATTAACTAATGATATTAAAAAAGTGATAATGATTTCCTTAATAATTGAGTGCAGAAATGGTATGATTTTTTTAGTGGTGATGTGGCAGTAGATTAATTGTTGATATTAATAAAGTGATAATATTTTCCTTAATCGGTGTGCATTCCTCTAAAATGATCAGTAAAAAGGGACGGAGGGGATTGTTAGCAAAGAAAACATAACTTTTGGACTGCAGAATGCAATGGAATCCACATGCAAGTTATTGGAAAATGACTTATGTAAGGATTCAAGCATGGTAAATTGAACAAAGGAGAAGGCATGTTGCCATTATTACTAACTTTCAATTTAAAAGACGTAAAATAAGAAAACTGGGGGCAGAGTATATATGTCTCTCCAAGTCACTATGTATAGATTCATAGACTTGAGATGGGATGGGGGATATACTATCTTCTTCTTGCCATCAAAGGAAAGGAGGATAACACATGAGAGATGGCAAAAGAGGAACAGTTATTTTTGGAAATGTATGAAAAATTATGCTACCATTGCACAGAATTATTAAGGGTAAACTTGGTATTTTATTAAAAATGGGTCATGCAGCATATTTAATGCTCTCTTTTCAAAATAGAGACTTAAGACTCTTCGTACTACACACCAGGCTTCAAAAGGTTGTCATTTAATAGGGGGTCTAACAAGTGCCCTGGATGCACTTGTGAGCAAAGCCCTTAAAAAAGCCGTCTTTATAAATGGATTAGGCTTTATTATCCTACATTAATGTGATATAACCCTACACTAGCAACATACTTTTCCTGGTCTCCATTGATCTCTCAATCCATGAATTTTAAATGCTTCATTGAATTGAGTCCTTGTCTTTCTATCTTAAGCCTAGGGAGTAGGAAGCAACCTCTGCTGCATTAAAATGCCCTTCTTAATAAAAATATCAGATGCTCTCATTACTCCTACCTCTTAGCATTAAACTCTATACTATATATATTTGATCAAAATAAATGTACCACATGATATATATGACTCCAATTAAATTAATCTAAATCTTGCAGCTGATCTTCTGGGCCTACCTCTTGTTCCACCCTACTCCAATTAAATAAATCTAAATCAACCAAGCCTCCGGCGACTCCGGCCTACATGGAGTCAACTATGCCTCAGCAGCCGCTGGAATTCTGGATGTCACAGGCAGAAATTTTGTAAGACAATTAGATATCACATGTCTCTGTATACAAGCATTAAGTTGCAAGTTCTTCTATAATGACTTGAATTATTCATCTTAGGTGTGGCAAAAATGTCATTATAAGAGAGTTTGTGTGAAACTGAAAGCATAACATTGGAAATCAGGGTTATTTAGACTTGCTACTTCCAGCCACTTCAGTGATTTGATTACTGAAAAGAACCCAGATATCTACTTAATACCAATGAACTCTTGTTTGGTGCGTGGAAGCTAAATAAACGACTTGGTGCATTATTAATGGTGCGGGTTGGACGCATACCATTCAACCAGCAGATCAAGAACTTCGAGACCACCTTCGATCAGATCACCGACAACCTCAGTGCCAGCGCCGTGGCTGATGCCATTGCACACTGCATCTTCTTTGTTGGAATGGGTAGCAATGACTACCTCAATAACTATCTCAGGCCCAACTATAACACCAGGAACGAATACAACGGGGAGTAGTTCATGGATTTGTTAGTTCAGCAACACTCTCAACAGCTCACTGTAAGCTAGATTTTTATCTCAAATTTGTTACGGCATTTCAAATATTGGCTTATCTGGTCCCAACATGTAGAGACTGTACAATCTTGGAGCTTGTAAATTTGTGATATCAGGCGTTGGATCCATTGCCTGCATCCCGAGCATCCTTGCACAAAATATGTTGAGTCGATGTTCGCCCGATGTAGACAATCTCATGAACCCATTCAACAGCAAGGTAAAGGCAATGGTGAACAACAGACTCAACACCAATCTCCCCGGCTCCAAGTTCATATATGCCGATATCTATCGCATGTTTATGGAAATCCTAAGCAGCCCCAAATCATATGGTAAGCATTTTTTTTTTCTGTATGATCGTTTAAATTTTTTTATTAGCTAGTACATTTTTTCTAATTATTTTGATTTCTATTCTGACTAATTTCATGGTTTAGTGTGATCGATCGAGGGTGCTGTGGCATCGGTAGAAACAGCGGGCAGATGACACGCCTTCCATTTCAGACCCGTGCCTGAACAGAGAAGAGTATGTGTTCTGGGATGCATTTCACCCAACTGCTGCTGTTAATGATATTGTGGCAAGAAAGGCTTTCAGTGGCAACACTAATGTTGTTTTTCCCATCAACATACAGCAGTTAGCAACCTTAGACCTCCAACCTAACTCATTAAATGACTCTTTTTTCTAAATGTGTGCATGATAAAGAGAAATTGCAAGTAGTTGGGGGTTATTTCTTTCCTTCAACTGTTGAATTGAGGGTGAGTTAGTGTTAATGAAACCACTATCTTTTTGTCATTTTATCACAAGTAAACTTCCTTGAGAGTCTCTATACTGCTTAGCATTTCATAATTCATCAAATGACCTTATTGATTAACTAGCCGGCAGCTAGTTTCCAGTTACATGATGTTTGAAGTGAAGGCCACCTAAAGAGTAACCCTATGAAATTGAAAAATGAGGTTGAATTGCTCACCTCTGATGGAGTTTTCAGGCATGCACGTGCAGTAAGTTCCAGGAGAAATGATAAGTTCCCAAACTCAGTAGACTAGAATTGTTCAAACCTGTAGAACATGACAAGTAACAAATAAAAGGAAAGCCAAATTGAAATACTTCGTATGGAAATCATTAATAGCTCATTAATATCATCCATCGTCTAATATGGTGTGCATTGTCACATATAGCATAGCAACACATGACATACAATAGTATGTCAATTTTCAGAAGTGGACCGAGAACCCAAGACATCTGCTTACAAGCTATACTTGGCTTGAATACCCGAAACATGCTACAATAGTTTCCTTCATGAGAGTTGAGTATATATGGTGGAAATTCTATTATCTAGACAACCAATTAACATTATTACAAAAAGAAAAGAATAAAGAAACAACCATAGATGGCCATATAGGTAAAATTCAACATGCAAAGTTAATCAAGCCAGAAATACATTAAATAATTCACTTAGCGATGTGTAAATGAGTTGTGGTGGCCAGTTAGAAAGGACTAGGAAATCGAGTTAAGATGCACAAAATGTTAACCACAAGTTGGATAGCGAACCAAAGAGGACTATATTTGCTGCACTTGCAGTATTACTACAGTAATCAAGTAAAAACAATAAGATCCAGATACCAAGCTTTTTTTAAATATTTTTTTTCGAAGGAAACCAGATACCAAACTTTTAGAATAAATAGTATCCAGATACACACAATAATAACCATGTCTTCAAAGTTAAACAGAATTTGCAGAACCGATATTCACAATGTTTCATTAAGTGGAAGAATATGGATCGCGAAGCAACTAGATAAGGATAATTCTAATAATGATTCCATGTGCTCCTAGGTAATACTGCTAGTTGTGGCCCTGAACCAATCTTATCCTGCAGTGACCCACGAAAAAAACAAAGCTTCAATCATGAAATATCATATTCATATCCTCTCCATTGCCTGCGTGGTAATGGACTTGATCCGTTGAATTATATCCAACGGATAGGGGCTGCAACAAAGGAGAAAAAATAACCCTCTTTACCCTCCCTTTTTATCAGCGGCAGCATGGGCTGGGATGCCATCTTCCTTTGTTAGATACAAGTCCAAACATCAGTTCCCATTCTCATCCACTAATTTCTTCATTGTTCACAAAAAATAAATAATTTGTAAGTTTGGTCTTTTCATCCATAACTCACTACCCAGCTTCGCAAGACATCGGCAAATGAAAAACAATAATTCGAGATTATAATTATACACTTCCAATCATCTCCAAAAAAAAGATCCAAGATGACAGCATTGATGTTTCACTCTTTAGCAAGAGAGTTTCAGGTTTGATAGCATTTTGATAGAATTTAAAAGAGATCGATGTTGAGGGAAATTAGCATCTAACTGCCAAAAAATCAAAATATTCAACATGAGAGGATTGAGAGGCATAAAAGAGATTGAGGTACAGTGAAATTACAGAAGAATGAGACTGGGAAATCAGCATAGAAGCAACAGATTCAACATATTGGGTTTTTTATCCATCATTTTTTCGCCTTATCTAGAGTTATTGAAAACAATCTTCATCAAGTTGGGTATGCATAGAGATGGAGGGGCCTTTCCGGTCTCCTTCAGATGTTGTCTCCCGTTGATATGCCGATGGCTGCGATTGACGGCTGGGATTTGATCTGGAGCGTGATCTCCTGCGATGTGTGGATCTCAATGGGTTGGAGGAGATTTGCGCCGAGTACCTGCAAGGAAGTCCCGGGTGGTTTGGTACCACCGAGGACCCTCCGACGATCAAGTCAGTAACCAGATCCGAGCAGAGTAACGGCTTAGTGGAGTAAAAAATGGCTTACTTGATCCCTCTGGAAGAGGGGTTTATATAGCGGCGGCGGCATGCAGGGGCAGGCGCGAGAATCACGCTGGCCGTTACGCTCCCGACGTCACGCCCGCGTGATAAGCAGATCTTCCCATTAATGGCGAGACATACTCGTTAATGGGGATCGTAATGGCGTGGAACGTGGGATGTGGCCGGCGAAGATCTCGCGCATGGCGAGATTCGCGGAGCGGCGGTTACGTCTGCGAGTGGCACCATTGGTCAGTCAATGAGACCGAGCAAAATGGCCTCGGCGGGAGAGCTCGGGGGAGAGCCGAGGTATCTTGGTTCTGTGATAGCTCGGAGGCGAACTGGGAGGCCGAGGAAGCCAATTTGTGCATGGTGGCTCTGAGGAGAGCCAGCTTGTGCTTGCGGGTCGGGCACAGGGGTGGCTTGGTCGGCCCATGTAGGCCCTTTCTTCTGAGCTCTGGGGCACGTCATCTGCCACGTGTCACAATCTGGGAGATCGCCGATATCGAACATCATCATTAGCCCCCCACTCTTGTCCCGACCAGCTGACGGGTCGGGTCGAGAGTGGACTGCCGGGCACCCGGGGTGAGCTCCCTTCGAAGATATCGTCGGGACGTGTCCCCGGGCAATCTGTTGTCTTTTCTGCCAGCGAATCATGCGCGAGATCTCGGCATTTAAGGAAGGTACGCTGGTTCGTGTGTTCCGTCACTGAAGCGACGGTCCACGTGTTGAGCGTCGATTGGGCGACGCGACGTGTTGCAGACCTGCGGCGTCTGATGGGATGCGGCCCAATGCTGGAGCGACAGGTGGAGCAATCGGGGTCGTCGGACGCGAGGAGTCGTTTTGGCCGGAGATGAAGGGCGCCGTTGGATGAGGGCGATAGCCGTAATAAATAGGGATGGGGTCCACTCCAGGGCCCCTATCTCTCCATACTTTCCTCGCTTTAAGTCTTGATTGCTCGGCGCTCTTCTTCTTTCTTCTGCTTTTGCCTCCCGAGGATCCCTCTTCTTCAGGTTAGATGTCTTCCTTTGTAGAGTTTGTTGATGTGGTGGGAGTGGGCTCTAGAGACCCTCCGGTCGAGCCCGAGTCTGCCCGGGAAGCAGGGGTCAGATCCTCTTCCCGGGATCATGCGACTGGGGCAGTCCCCAGGGAGGAGGCGGCGGACGCCGCTCCTGGCGCGCCGTCTTTGATGAGGCACGAGGATGAGCTCACCAACGCTCGGGCTCGCTTCCATATCCCTTCTGGCTATACGTTTCGCTTGGCCAAGGAAGGAGAGAGGGAGGACCAAGTACGGGGTAAGGAGATCGCCCTGTACCTAGAAGCCTTTTGAGGCGGAATGCGCCTGCCCCTCCCTCCGGAGGTCGTCGAAGCGCTGAACTTCTTCGGGTCAGCTCCGGGCCAGTTAGTGCCGAACTCATGGAGGATCCTCCTCGGATTCCTGGTTCGCCTGAAGCTACAGGCGGTCCCCTTCAGTCTCTCCATCCTTGATTCCTCTCCTCTTCAAAAATCATCCTGAGGGTCGAGCGGGTGACCCGAGGTGGGTCCACCTCTCCTTTAGGAAGCGACAGGGTAGTGCCGCCGGGTCAGGAGTTGTAATCCTGCCTTCTTCTATTCATGACTGGAAGAAGTTCTTTGTTGCGCCGCCCGAGGGTGAGAACTGGCCCGTGCCGACCCAATGGTCAAGGGATAAGTGCTTCCCGGGAAATCAGTTCAATGACCCCGCCGCGGTGAGAGTGGCGTCGTGGGAGCCCGTTCCCCGACCTGACGTGCTGCTATCTGAGCGGGCCTTGAGTTGGGCCGGGCTCAGCCCCGCCGAGTTCGTCGGTGAGTCAGGCTTGCGTTTTGCTTTATTTTTGTATGCGGCGCTAACTCCACTGCACCTTGTTTTGTGCAGAACCCATGGATATGAACGAACTCCGAGCTTCCATGCGGCAGCCGAAGAAGGGCCCGAAGGCTGGAGGCGCCAGCTCTTCCCGCTCGAAGCCTGTCCCAGTTCCTTCGGCCACCGTCCCGATGCCTCCGGTGGCTGTACCTCCTCAGCGTTCGGGGGCGGGTCCCGCCCCGGAGTCCAGCAAAGCGTCGAGCCGGAAGCGGATGCGTGAACAGGAGGGACTAACCTCGGAGGAGGAGGAGACCGGGTCTCCATCAGCCCCCCTCAGGAGGGTCCACTGAAGGGTTCCTCGGGCCCCGGCCTCCCCGATCATGGTGAAGGAGGTAGGCCTCTGCTTTGCGGTGCCCTCGGGGCTCGCCGTCGCCGACAGCCTGCTGTTCGACATCGAGAAGTCGGCAGGGGGCAGGGTCCCCGGGGGACCCTCAGAGTCCAGATGGCGTTCATTGCCCAGGAGGCCGTGCAGGTAAGCGCTCGGCTATTCGTGAGATTTGGTGCCTCATTTGTCTTTCTGACCTCTCTTTGATTATCTCAGGTCCTCCAACATGTTGCCCTCGCCATCCGCATGGAGGAAGAGGTGATAACCGCGACGATGAAGGCCGCGGGCCAGCTTGCCTCGCTGGAGGAGAGCTCCAAGCGGGAGCTGGAGACAGCGATGGCGAGGGTCGCCGCCCTGGAGGGCGAGGTGGCGGCCGGGAAGCAGGAGGTGGCCGCTGCGGCGTGGGCGGCTGCGGCCTCGAAGCAAGAAGCTGCCCGACACCATGAGGCCACCCTGGCCGCCAAGGCCAAGCTCCAGGACGCCAGGGTGCTCGTCGGCACCATGAAGAAGACGGTGGAGACCCTCCGGAAGGAGTTGGAGGTGGCAGCCGAGGAGGTGAAGCGGGCCAATCTCGGGGCGGCTAAGGCGATGGAGGGCTATAAGAAGTCGAAGGACTACTACTCCGACCTAGCCGTGGCCACTACGAACATCTGGCACGAGGCCCTCGACGCCGTCAAGACCCGGATGCCGGAGTTTGCTGATGAAGAGCTCCGGGCCGAATACCCCCTCGCGGGTGCCGACGAGCAGGGGGACGACCTCGGAGAAGAAGAGGTCCCTGACGAGAGAGTTGCCGAGGACCCTGCCCGAGCCGTGGTAGATATTGAGGTTCCCGGGGTTGCGCCTGGCCCCGAGGTCTGAAGCCCTCGTCTTCCTGCTTCTTTCATTTTGTCTCATCAGTAATTTTGTAAGGCTGGGGAGCCCTCAATACCCTTGTAAAGAATTGTTTGTGCGAATAAACTTTTGTTGTTTCATTGCTTGCATATTATCCTCTGTTTGTGAAGAATACTCGTAGAATATTCGGACTTGCACTGTCGAGCTTCCATGTCAGGTCAGTTCTTCGTCTGGCGATCGCGCGTCGAGTTAATTTTGTTGGAAAGAAGGTATCTCCATGGCCCCGAAGTTGAGGGGGGATCGCTCGGACTTATATAGACCTGGTGTCTCTCGAAGAGTGCTTCAGATCCGCGGCGTTTGATGGGCAGTAGGCTGCCCGCTGCAGATGTGCCGAGCCGAAGAGAGCTCGGTGTCCTCACTCTGAGGGCTTCAGATGCCTCTTGGCGAGTGCTTTGATCCCTGTTGTCATGGGTGGGTAGGGAGCTACCAGCCGGGGATGACCGAGCAGGGTAGCTGCTTGATGCCTCTTGGCGAGGGCTTTGCTCCCTGGCGTCGTGGGTAGGTAGCCACCAGCCGGGGATGACCGAGCAGGGTAGCCGCTCGGCTGCCTCTTGGATCCTTGGCGTCGTGGGTAGGGAGCTACCAGTCGGGGGTGACCGAGCAGGTAGCTGCTCGGTGCCTCTAGGCGAGGGCTTGGATCCCTGGCGTCGCGGGTAGGAAGCTACCAACCGGGGATTACCGAGCAAAGTAGCCGCTCGGTGCCTCTAGGCGAGGGCTTAGGTCCCTGGCGTCGTGGGTAAGGAGCAACCAGCCGGGGATGACCGAGCAGGGCAGCTGCTCGGTGCCTCTTGGCGAGGGCTTTGATCCCTGGCGTCGTGGGTAGGGACCTACCAGCCGGGGATGACTGAGCAGGATAGCTGCTCAGTCATCCCCGGCTGGTAGGTCCCTACCCATGACGCCAGGGATCAACTCGGCCACCTCTAGGGAGGACTTTGATCCTTAGCGCGGGAGGGGCTGTAAGAAGCCTACTAAGGATGGGGCTGGGCAGGGTTACTTCCCAGTGCCTCTTGACGAAGGCTTTTGTCCTTTAGGATGGGGCCGAGCAAGGTTACTGCCGATACCTCTTGGCGAGGGCTTTGATCCCTGGCGTCATGGGTAGCGAGCTACCAGCCGGGGATAGCCGAGCAGCGTAGCCGCTCGGCTGCCTCTAGACGAGGGCTTTGATCCTTAGCGTTGAAGGGGCCGTATGAGGCCTGCTAAGGATAACCGGGCAGTGAAGCTACGCGGTTGGCGAGGGCTTTGATCCCTGGTATTGTGTGTAGGAAAGCTACCAGCCAGGGATAGCCGGACAGGGTAGCTGCGCGGCTGCCTCTAGACGAGGGCTTTGATCCTTAGCGCTGGAGGGGCCGTAGGAGGCCTGCTAAGGATAACCGGGCAGTAAAGCCGCGCGGTTTCCTCTTAACGAGGGCTTTGACCCCTGGCGTTGTGTGTAGGGAAGCTACCGGCCAGGGATAGCTGGGCAGGGTAACTGCGCGGCTGCCTCTAGACGACGGCTTCGATCCTTAGCGCTGGAGGGGCTGTAGGAGGCCTGCTAAGAATAACCGGACAGTGAGGCTGCGCGGTTGCCTCTTGGCGAGGGCTTTGACCCCTAGCGTTGCGTGTAGGGAAGCTACCGGGCAGGGATAGCAGGGCAGGGAAGCTGCGCGGCTGCCTCTAGACGAGGGCTTCGATCCTTAGAGCTGGAGGGGCCGTAGGAGGCCCGCTAAGGATAACCGGGCAGTGAAGCTGCGCGGTTGACTCTTCATGATGTTCTGTTCGACCTTCCCGGTGTTGGTATGGGGAATAGGAACAGTCGCGGCGAATACGCGTAACATGCGCATTGAATGCGTGGGGGAGGTGAAGCGTCAGAACCGCGTCGTTTCGATTTCTCCAGAAAAGGCTCAATGTTTGCCGTGTGGCGGCACCTTTGGGTCCTTTGGGAGCGCAGCGGGCTATAAAACGGAGGGAGTGTTGGTCTTTCCTCTCTTCACAAGCAAATCGTAAAGATGGAAGACTTCCCCTTCACCATCCCTGACATTATTCACTTCGAAGACGTGTACCTCTACGACCAGAACTGCACCGAGGATACGGTGCAGTTGGTTTTTGGCAGCATCGAGGACCACTTCGGCCGGCTTCTCCCCCGGCGCTCGCCTCTAAGCAGCTGCTAATGTACTCCATTTGGAGGGCGTCGCCGGGGCTCTACAACCCCATGTCCAAGCAGCTCCAAGACGAGGCCGTGGGTAAGCTACGGTCTCTAAGGCGTTTCGGCCTGATCTCTGCGGGTCGGCTGAACCGCTCGGTGGCGCTCCTCCATGAGTGCTACCAATTGAGGCTCGATACTAACGCGCGCGGGGGAATTGAGGGTAGAGGCTGGACTCCGCGAGGCGTCGGCTGGCGGAAATCTTCTCAGAGTACCACGAGCAGTGCTCTCTGCACCCCTTTCTCCCGCTGTTGTAATTAATTTTTTTTCGATGTATGGCCGAGGAGCCCCTAGTACCCCTTTTTTTTGAATAAATAAGACCGTTTTCTTCTTTTTCGCAATATTCCATCGATATTTTTGATTACATAAGCAGCAGATTCTAGGAAGAGTTTACATTGCCTTTGAAAAAGTACATGCTAGTAGATGACCTTATCTGCACAGTCCGAGCCCCTCGGATGTTCGTTGGTCCCCGTGCTCGGCAGAGGGTACTGGGCTCCGCGGGCGCCGGACGTATCATGTTGATACGAGCATGATTTGGCCGATGGTCAGCTCGGCGGGAGAAGGACGTTGCTCCTGCTCGCGGTCGGCTTGCCGCTTATCCCTCAGGTAGGCGGCAAGGTGCCCTGATCGGATGAGCTCCTCGATGTAGTCCCGGAGTTGCTTGCAACTCTTCGTAGAGTGGCCGAGCGACCTGTGGAAACCGCAGTAGGGGCCGGGTTCGCTTCGAGGCCTGACGCGGGATCGGAGGGAACTTGAAGAACCCTTCGCCTTTAGCTTCCTCCAGTAGCACTGCTTGGGAGACGTTGAGCGGGGTGTACTCCTGGAACTTCGGATGGTAGGGCTGCTGACGCTCTGGTCTCTCTTCCATTGCCCTCTTCTTCTGGTCGGGTCAGTCTGCCCGGGGAAGGTTCACATTCATCTCGGACTCGAGCTGGACTTCGCGCTCGGTCCATGCCTTCACTTCGGCCATGGTCTTAGGTTGCGCCAGTGCAAATGAGCGTAGCCACTCCTTATGCCTAAGACCCGACCTGAGAGCCGTGATGACCGTTTCGTCCCAGTGCTCGGGGACCTCAAGAAGGGCGCTGTAAAAGCGGGTGACGTAAGTTTTGAACGTCTCCTTATTCCCGCTCTTGATTGTGAAGAGCTAGTCGACCGTGCGCTTTTGCCGACGGTTCCCGACGAAGTAGCCGAGGAACTGAATGACCAGCTCGTCGAAGGTTGAAATCGAGCGAGGCTTGAGTCCTCGGAATCAGTCCCGCCCGGAGCGGATGAGGGTGGCCGCGAAAGCTCGGCACTGGGCGGCAGCGGAGTGGTCTTGGAAGCTCATCCCCGCGGTGAAAGCATCCAAATGGTCCTTCGGGTCGGTTTTCCCGTCAAAAAGAGAGACCTTTGGGGGCTTGTTGTGCGAGGAGACATGGACGGCAAGCAGCTCCTCGGTGAATGGCTTGGTGAGCAAGTCGGCAGCGTACTTAGTCCCGTCGCCCGAGAGGTGACCTTCCCGACATATGCCCTCGATCTTCTTCTCGAGGGCGTCGAGTCGGCCATGGTACCCCGAGAATTCAGCACCCCCCGATCCTTGGCCTCTGCTGTGGGAGACCCACATCTGGACGCAGCCCGGTTCCTCTCGATGAGGTCCCTCAGATTCCCGGGCGAGGTAGCCCTCGAGCCGTTGTGGCGAGCCCCGTCCTCGTGACCCCGTCGAGGGAGGGGGTGTTGGTCATGCCTGGGAACAGGCGAGCTGGCCGACATCTCCTCGGGAGGGTAAGGGTCGTGAGGAGGCTCGAGGCGAGGCGCTCTGGCGGTGGATCTTGGTGTGGAGTTGTGGGACGCCCAGTGGGCTGCAGAGAGTACCGGTCCGGGAGATTTGTGGCCGTGGGAGGTAGCTTGTCGGTGGTCGGCCGTGGCGACGCGGGCGGAGTCTTCTCGAGGCGGAGGAGCGACGATTCGGGGTTCAGGCTCTGCCGTTTGGACGCGGACGAGCGCCTCCACGATGGACGCTAGTCGGTCTATTCGGCCGGCAAGAGCGTTGATGACAATCGCCGGGAGAGGTTCATCCGCGCCTCCGTTGAGGGGAAGGCGGCGGCTGGTGCTTGAATCTTCAGGGTGATCGCTTGCCATGTGGTTGGAGATCGGGAGACGAACTTTTGTTTTTGTGGAGTTAGTTCCTACAGACGGCGCCAGCTGATGGAGGGGCCTTTCCGGTCTCCTTCAGATGTTGTCTCCCGTTGATCTGCCGATGGCTGCGATTGACGGCTTGGATTTGATCTGGAGCGTGATCTCCTGCGATGTGTGGATCTCAATGGGTTGGAGGAGATTTGCGCCGAGTACCTGCAAGGAAGTCCCGGGGTGGTTTGGTACCACCGAGGACTCTCCGACGATCAAGTCAGTAACCAGATCCGAGCAGAGTAACGACTTAGTGGAATAAAAAATAGCTTACTTGATCCCTCTGGGAGAGGGGTTTATACAGCGGCGGCGGCATGCAGGGGCAGGCGCGAGAATCACGCCGGCCGTTACGCTCCCGACGTCACGCCCGCGTGATAAGCGGATCTTCCTATTAATGGCGAGACAGGCTCATTAATGGGGATCGTAATGGCGTGGAACGTGGGATATGGCCGGCGGAGATCTCGCGCATGGCGAGATTCGCGGAGCGGCAGTTACGCCTGCGAGTGGCACCGTCGGTCGGTCGATGAGACCGAGCAAAATGGCCTCGGCGGGAGAGTTCGGGGACGAGTGGAAGAGCCGAGGCATCTTGGTCCTGTGATAGCTCGGAGGCGAGCTGGGAGGCCGAGGAAGCCAATTTGTGCATGGGGGCTCTGAGGAGAGCCAGCTTGTGCTTGCGGGTCGGGCACAGGGGTGGCCTAGTCGGCCCCTGTAGGCCCTTTCTTCTGAGCTCTGGGACACATCATCTGCCACGTGTTACGATCTGGGAGATCGCCGATATCGAGCATCATCACATAGGCTCATTGTTTTTTACCCGTTGGATTATATATAATCCAACGGTTCATGTTACTCAATCGACTCTCCATTGCCACACAGGCAATGGAGAGGATAAGAATCCCGAAATATCATTCCAAAGGTTAATTATACAATAATTTCTTCCTTCTGTTAGATGATATAAGGGTTTCATTTCACAAATTAAGTTTTTGTTTTGAAAATCACCACATGAATGAAACAGAACAACAGTAGTGCTAATTCATGTGATATTTACGAATCTTCCTTAACTATATTCAGGCAATAGCTGCTGTGTAGGTTGTCATACGCACGCACGCACCAGTAAGAGCTCAATTTTCACAATGCCACATTCATCAACCTAAATTATTGAAATGAAGCTAAGACGACTATGATTTGCATATGTAGTGTCACACAAAAATATAAAAAATAAATTAACTAAACATCGCGACTGGATAGATTAATTTCTAAGCTCAATCGCTGTAAAACAACATAAACACTAAATCTCATACAATTTAGTAATCATTGACATTTGGATGCCTAATATCATAGCAAAATTAAAAATGATGCGGCAAGTAATGTAACAGCAAAATTAAGTTGCTTGAGGCGGGTACTAAGAAATTGGGACAAACGCATATGGGAACTTGAAAAGGCTAGGAAGAGAGTTGACAGGCTATATCGACACGGTGAAAAAGAAGGAAGAGTTAGGAGACTTATCAGAAGTGGAATATGAGAACCTATAAGGTTGGCGGTTGGAGCTACATCGGATATATGAAACAAAAGAAATGGTGTGGGCGCAAAGAGTGAGAGAACAGTGGCTTCAAGAAGGAGACACAAATATGGCGTACTTTCATCGCATTGCAAATGGAAAAAGAAGGATGAATCATATCCCGACCCTGCATCACGAAGGACAGACGGTAACTAATACAGCACAGATAAAGGAGATAGCCGGAAATTACTTCTAAAATCTTATGGGTACAGAGGGCCAAGGGCGATTAACGGCATCTACTGATTTCTGGGAAAATGGAAGTGTGCTTTCGGCAGAAGAAAAGGATAATTTGGAGAGTGAGTTCTCTAAGGAAGAAATCAAAGCGCCAGTCTTCGAGATGGACCCCGACAAAGCACCTGGACCGGACGGATTTCCTATGATTTTCTACAGGATATTGTTAGAGGGGATGTTTTAAAGATCTTTGAATCCCTGTTCAAGGGGGGACTCAATTGGGAGAGACTCAATACCGCTAATATTATTCTCCTACCAAAAAACCAATGCCAGAGCTATTTAAGACTATAGGCCGATCAGTTTGGTCAATTGTTCTAGTAAAATCATAGCAAAGGTATTGGCTAATAGAATGTGCACGGTGGCTAATAAGATGATTGGGACGACACCAACGGGATTTATACCAGGGCGGAACATTATGGAGGGAATGGCAACGACACAGGAAGTCCTGCAGGATGCTAAAAGAAGATCGAGGGATGGATGGATGGATATCTGTTAAAATTAGATTTTACTAAAACTTATGATATGGTTGATTGGAGATGTGTGCTTGAAAGCCTAGAATTGAAAAGGTTTGGGTACAGATGGATCAATTGGATCAGGATTTGGCTACCCTCTTCCTCGGCATCAGTGCTGGTCAATGGCGATGAATGCAATGAGTTTCGTTATAAAATGGGATTATGCCAGGGAGACCCCTTTATCTGAGCATTTTTGACCTGGTGGCTGATGGATTAGCTAATATGATTCAACAGTGCAAAGAAAAGGGATACATACAAGGATTAGGACCGGGTGATGACAAATTCTCGATTATCAACCTGCAATATGCAGATGATACCACACTGTTTGGAAGACGGTCCTTAGATCAGGTTGTCAGTATAAAATGGATTTTGTATTCCTTCGAGCTCTGGTCGGGGTTGATGATTAATTTCGATAAAAGTGAGATTGTCATTTGGAATGGACATGTCGATAACTCTCTTATTGCAAGAATGTTTAATTGTAAAACTCAGACCTTCCCGATCAAATATTTGCGTTTACCAATTAGCCCGGGTACGCTAAAATAAGCGGATCGGTTCCCTTTGATAGAGTGTGTTCAAAAACGACTGGAAGGCTGGAAGGCCCACTGTCTATTGCTGGGCGGGAGGCTAACTTTCATAAACTCGGGGTTTTCGACATTACCGACTTATTATATGTCTTTCTATCGATTGTCACGATGGGTTATTGACAGATTAGATAGGATCAAGAGAAATTTCTTATGGAAAGGAAACCCGAGTGCCAGAAAAGTGTACAATCTTGTAAGATGGAAAATTGTCTGTCGTCCAAAAGACGAAAGGGGTTTTAGCATCAAAGGTCAAGATGAGATGAACAAGGCTTTACTAGCGAAATGGTGATGGAGGTTGATCGAAGGAAAGGAAGGATGGGTAAATACCAAGGTTCAAGAACTCGGTTTCGGTTTCGGTCTCTCGTAACTTTGTTGGTTTCGCTTGGTTTCGGCTAGTTTCGCTAATCTCAATTCGGGTTTTGGTTTCGACGGTAATACAACATGCATAAGTGTAGATATATTAAATACTTAAATTTATGCTTCTATATTACAAGACAATGATCCTAATATTTAAAAATCTAGCCATGATGTAAAATATATTGAAAAGTGTACTTAGATAAGTATTATATAGGGTTTGGATTCACTTTTTGCGGGTTTCTAACATCGAAGACCTACAATGGTCACAATGACAGTAAAAATGGTATAAAAATAAGTTTTTAAATATTTTGACCGAAACAATATTGTGCCTATTTGGATGCAAAATAATTTGGTCAACAATCACTTATTTTTCCCATCAATGTGGGTCCCGCATCAATAAGCTTGTTTGGATGCATCCTGAGATAAGTGATTATTGCCTTGAATTATATGTTTCCACTTAAAATGGTATCTTTTCCCATTTAAAAATAAACTGGGATTCCTAACTTATTTCATAAATGATTATGGAATAGTAAAGTTGATCAAGTAATATACCATAATACCCCTTTTCTTTTCATCCAAATTTTAAAATGACATTAATGATACATCCTTTTGGTCCTTTTACACTCAATAATCACTTATTTATCACTTTTCATACAAAATCATCCAAACACTAAATAACTTATTTGTCATAATCTGTAACACCCGAGCCCAATACTACTATTTCTGTTACTGGTTGAGTGTTAGATATTACTCATTTCATTTATCTTGCTTGTTTGGGTCTTACTGTAAAATTTTATCTGACAAAGTCATTTCTGCATATAACAAATTTTAGCACCTAAAATTTGTTTAAAATATCTATCTTGGCCTACTCGTCACCCCTAGCCGCGTGGTAGCGTCCGTGCGTCGAGTTCTCATCCCATTCGGTGAAACGGGCGAGTTTGGACGACTACGTGCGCGTGCAGGTGTCCGACTTGGGGGTATGCTTTTTAATCATAAAATATTTCATTTTCAAATTTGGAACCCGCTTAAAATCCTATTATTTGAATTTCGAATTTTTGGACCCAACCCGGGTGCGATTTGGAAATGTTTCATTTAGCGCCAAAATCCCAAATTAATATAATATTCTAAACCATATAATATTTCGTTATATAAGGATTTTCACTGTTCTTCTAATCTGGGAAATCTTTTTAGAATTTCCTTTTAAATCTTTGCCCCAGCCAATCACGAGGTTTCTTTACCCCGTGGGCCCCCTTCCTATCTCTCTCTCTTTCTCTCTCCATCTCTCACGTCTCTCTCTCTAATTTCTCTCTCTCTCTCTCTAACTTTCTCTCTCTCTTCCCTATATATATATATGTACAGTCCTCTCCCTCATATTTTTCCCAGAACTCCTTCGCGAGAACCCAGCGCATCTAGCCCTAGCCACCGTGCCCATCGCCGCCGCAGCCCCAATGCCGACGCCACCACCACCATCACCCTCGCCTCTTCGCCCTCGTCGCAGCCACTGCACCTTCTTCCCCCTCTTCCCTCTTTCCCGAATGCCTACGCGCCGCCTGCACGCCACCTGCACACCGCCTACACCTCGTCGGATCACCGCCGGCGATCTCGATCCGCCCCCGACCTCGCTAGCACCCCCTCGGTGAGCTCCTCATCCTCCATCTTCTCCTTTCTTCTTCTTCCTTCTCTGATTAAGGTTTCTTGATCTGGAAATGTTTCCGCCGTCGCTGCAAGTACCCGCCGGAGCTCCGTCGCCGTGGTCGGCGATCACCACCCGTCCCACAGATCCTCGTGAGCGGTCCCTTCTCCATCCTCCTTCACTTCCTCTTTGTTTTCTTTCTATTCTTGTTACAATTCTTGATTGTCGCTGTTTTTTTGCATCTCTCCGGAATCCGGCCGTGCCGACGACTTGATCCGACGTTCCAGCGAGGTATCCCGATCCGCGTGGTCCCATTGTTCGTTGTTTAAGTTCAATCCGTGAACCGTGCGTCCGTCGCGAGTTTCCCCGTCGACGTTACGTTCCGTTTTTCCGGTTCGCGACCCGTCGAGGCAAGTATCACTTGCTACATGTTATACTATACAATTATATATGTTTTGACTCATTAAACCTGCAAAACTTAACTCGGTATAGTTATTTTCTCATTTGATTGCAATATGACATATATCATTTTACAGTTAACATAGAAATTACAAATTGCCACTTTTAACCTAAGAACCAAGTTTACCTGTTAATCACATTTTACCGTTTAATAGATTGTAGCACTTTCCCATGTAGTTCTATTACATTCGGATATTCGTATTCAAAGGCTTGACATAACGGTATTGCATCATCCTTTAAATTGTTGCACCGCTAAGGGTGCTCAACCCCTGTTAATATAATAAAACGGATGCTCTGTATTAATGCACTATTGTGATTGAATGAACTGCTTATTATTGTTTTAATTTATTGGCAATCCCCTGTTCGATTTTATATCTGTTTGTGAGTACATCCACGATGTGTTCGTACCTTGACTTGACATTGCTACACGATGCACCTGACATGGTACCATTTACCTTGACTTGACCCGATATACCATGGCCGGACCTGTTACCTGATCTCATGCCTAATGCCAACAAACCTGACATGGAGTCCTCATGGACCATTCCTGTTGTCTATCCAGACAAACCTGCTGTTACCTGATCCTGTGTTGGCATTAGTTCTTGATTACTGAATACCTGACCTGACACATATAACTTGGGGGTATGGGGAAATCAAAAGTGTAAACTAAAGTGTAACTTAAAAGGGTATTACTTGATCCGTGGTCCCGGGGGGTAACGGGACAGAGCCATTCGTGACTCTTACATTTTCCTGATCCGTGGTCCCGGGGGGCAACGGGACAGAACCACTATTGGTTCACATATTTCTGATCCGTGGTCCCGGGAGGTAACGGGACATATCCTTTGAGTTACATGGAGGATTACTCGAATTGATTTCAAAAACTTTAGAATAGAAAACCTGATAGAACAGTTTAGTTACCCACTGCACACTACCCTGCACTGCTTGTTTCATACTATTGCTTTATTCATGTTTATTTCTGTATTGCCTATTACACTGTTTAGATTATATTATTGGTTGACATGACGCACTGACGTCTGGGTTTTGCATGGCCCAGCTTCTTTACCATTGTCGCTGTCCGAGCAGGAGCACTTCAGCCAGCAGGCTGATTTGTGAGTTCTGTAGTGGTTAGTTTTATTTCCTGCATTCTTATTTCCAGATGTGAGCCCGCATTATGGGACATACTTTTCTATTACTCTATTGGATCATTTGCTTCCGCATTTATTTGTCATTGACTCTTGTTATTCTGGATTGTGGACATGTGTTAGATAGTTTTATCTTGTTCTTGATATCTCTACAGCCGTAATGTGACTGTGGATGGATACTTCCTACCCACAGGTAGCATGGTTGGCTATGTCACTTGCCCAATCTTGCGTACTCTGGGAAGCGGGGCGTGACATAATCACTTATAAGTGACTCACTTTTTCAAAAAATAATCATTTATAAGTGATTATGGCAAATAATCACTTAAAAATAAGGTCATCCAAACAGGCCCATTGTATGGTTGGTTTCGTATCGGTCTCGGTTGGTTTCGTATCGGTCTCCACCGAACGATACGAAACCACCACGTATCAATGGTTTCGGCCGAAACCATTGACCTTGGTAAATACCATTAATACGGCCCACAGGAATCGGTCCGAAGTAATAAACGCAAAAAGAAAAAACTACAACTCTGCATCCAGTTTCTGGAAGGAAATTACATCGATCAAAGAAGTCTTTTTTGGAGGAGACACGTTCACCGTAGGGAATGAAAAGACTATTAACTTTCAGAAGGATTACTGGTGTGGAGACCTTACATTGGCGGAAAAATTTCCTGCACTATTCAACTCAGCCAAGAATAATGATATTTCCGTCCACAACCAATAGAGGAATAAATGGCGGTCGTCCTTTAATAGGGCACTAACCCGTCAAGAGAGGACGGCCCATAGGACGATTAAGTTCCTTCAGTCATGGAAGCCGCAGCTGGTCGACTGTAATTTTAAGCCGAGTTGGAGGTGGGCCTCTAATAGAACCTTCTCCGTGAACTCGTTGTATCGGATTTTGAACTATGGAGGTAAGGTTGATCGTCTACTATTGAGACTGTAGAAGGTCGGCGTGCCGCATAAGGTCAATTTTTTATGTGGCTGACATTGCGGAAATCTATTCTAACTAGAGACAACTTAGCAAGAAAGAGATGGATTGAGCCACTAGGGTGTGGTCTATGCGGAAAGAATGAAGAATCAATTGATCACCTTTTCCTTAATTGTGAATCACCTCATAAATATGGAATAGGTTTGGCACGCGAACTAAGGACGGGGTGTTTCCTCACACTGTTCAAGAACTTTTGGGTTCTTGGAGATCTAGAAATTTCGTACGAGAGGATCGGCCAACGTGGGACATTTTAGTTAGTGTTATTTGTTGGATTGTGTGGAACAAAAGAAACAATAGAATTTTCAATTCAGCTTGTAAATCGCTATTCGGTTTGATATGTTACACCGAGACTACGATTGCTCTACGGACAGGTGCAGTTGAGGAGCGGGCTCAGAAGAGGGCACGGCCTTTACTCCAGACAGCGACGAGGGGTGAGGAGTGTTTGGTCACTGTGCCAGTGAGCGGCTTACATCATTGAGAGGAGTTAGAGGATCCAGTACACAGTACTTAGAGCGACTTTTTGATGGGTGACCCATCCTAGGGTAGGATTCGGGTCCCTTACAGTGAGTTTGGATGGATCGGACTGTGATTTGGAGTTGTGTTTGTATCTTTATTTTTCTATCTTTTTCTTTGTTTAGCTTTGACTCTATGATGTTTCGTTAATTTTTCTTTAATGGAATTTCTTTAATGGAACGTGGGGCCCTATTTTGGCTTTTGTTTTAAATCAAAAAAAAAAATCATAGTCCTTGCCCTTGTCATTAAAACATCATATAAATTTACTTCTTGAAACACAAAAGGCATATGCATATCAATGTTTCTAGGATTTGAAAAGATAATTATTTATTCATTTATAAATTGAATGGCCCTGACACCTGAATTTGTCATTCAGAACAACGGTCAACGTTAAAGCGCCTTTTGCAGGTTAATGGAAGCTGGGTTTAATTATAATCATTATATTCATTACACAAGAGGCTTGTAACCTAGATAAACACCTTTACAGTGTCATGGAGCTAAAATTTAATTGAAGAAGCAGTTTGTAGGGAAAAAAACAATTTTTTCCTTTTTGATGAAAACAATAGCGAAGCATTTGAAGTTTAAAATAGGGTACAGAGTTTATATTCAAAGCTATATCTAGCTTTTCAAGAAATCCAACTGATCTTATACATAACATTTCCTGTACTACTGTTCCTATGTCAAGTCTCAAAAGAAAGAAGAAATGAGAGTATATATACAATCAAATGGTATATTAAGTAAGTTTAAATCCTTTTCGGGCATTCGATATATGATTTCAGTGTACGGT
This sequence comes from Agapanthus africanus, assembly GCA_030015575.1. Taxonomy (NCBI): domain Eukaryota; kingdom Viridiplantae; phylum Streptophyta; class Magnoliopsida; order Asparagales; family Amaryllidaceae; genus Agapanthus; species Agapanthus africanus. The sequence goes on along the minus strand of CM057338.1, from coordinate 148,768,714 downwards.
GAATTTGCAACCATATACTAAACCTCTTGCAAACAAAAGGTGATTTGAATGTAGAAAACAACACTAAATCATCAGTAATAGAAATGAGATCTTAATTAGGATTAAGGTGGAAAATATTGAGCTATGGAGATGCGAGATAGGAACTTGGGAAGAGATATGAGTCCTGTAGTTTGTGTCCTTTTTCTATCACATCTGTGCTAACTAATAAGTAACCAGTTGTCATGTATAAAACGATTTGGGAACCAACCTGAAATTGTTTGGAAAAAGGCTCGATGCTTATAGCTGGAAATTATCGACACTTTCAACCTTCTCATAACAAATGCCTAAAACTCCTAAATGAGGACCCAAAACAATTAAAAACTACGTCATCCATTTGGTCGTCAGAAAATTGTTCGTCCGCTCGCTAAATAGTAATGTCGATGTTAAAGAAATAAAGAGATAGATGTCATGTCCCTTCTCCACATAAAACTCACCCGCGATAACTATCTCGGCTGAAAGATGCAGTTTGAAGCCGTCCTCAAGTTGCAAGGGTACATAGGCATCGTCGACGGCACAGAATGGTGTTCGCCCATGACTGTCCCTGATGAACAAATCATGCTGGTTACAGCACACAATTCGGCATATGTTGTATGGATCCAAAAGGATTAATTGATTGTGAGGTGGATGTTAATGTCATTGACTAAATCACTAATTACATTGGTGGTCGGTAAAACTACAGCAAAGACGATATGAGAGACATTTGCCAAAGCCTTCGCATCGTACTCTCGCGCTCGCATCTTTCAACCGAAGACCCAACTTCAGAATATCAAACGAGGATCCGCTCCCATCACAGAGTACATTCAGAACATCAAGCCTATTTTCGACAATCTTGCGGTCATTGGACATAAGATTTCTGATGCTGATCTTGTCATGCATGTTTTGGCCGGCCTAGAATTGGCCTATGACTCCTTTGTTCATGCTATCACAACCCGCATAGACGATCTCTCTCTTGAAGATCTGCATGGCATGCTCCTTGCACACGAGAGACTCTGCCAGCAACGAGATAAGGCGCTCGATGCTACTCTCTTTCCGTCTGTCAACATCGCAATCATGGGCCGTGGAAGTTCCTCTTCAGATATGACCAATAATGTTAAAATTTTCTAATTAGCCCTCATGGGCACATGGGTTACACCTTTAGCATCTAGGCATACTAAACCCGAGTCATTGAACAATAAGCTTGCAACTCTTGGGCATGGTATTGGTAGTTTAAAACTCTCATTGGAAACTACAAGTGGTGGATTTGAGGGGAAAAGGTCACTGCTTGAGCATAGGTTCGATCGGTTTCCTTTCAATACTAAATCTCCATTCCCGGCCATTACTCCATGCAGGATCAAGCAATGTATAGAAGAATGTTGGCCATGTTCTACTCTCACAATAACTGGTGTGATTGCTTTGTTAGGTCAAGGAGAGGATCAATGATGTTTTCTTTCAAAGAACTCGGTTTTGACAATTACAATTCAAATTGAAATGCTTGTGATTTTTCTCTTTTTCAATCATCGGTTTAGCCTCACCAGCATTCATTAAAGATCAGTAATGAAGCTGAAAAGTTCTTAACACAAGATCAGGCAGCCAACCAGCACGGCGCTGCCCGCATTGGAAATATCCACATACACCAGCATGGCTTCTGAAAATTTTGAAGTCGAATTACATCATACTGATGTAAGCAAAAAATAACAAGAAATGACAAACAAAACTCCCAAGCATACTGGTGTAACTATGGGCATACGAATCATCCTGTTAACAAATCTCAATCCGGCTTCATAATTAAGCACATTCAATCAAAACGAAACCCTAAACTTAAAAAGGCCCAAATTGGATAAGGGTTTAAAACTCACAGAGAATCTCAGAAGAAGGCAGGATTTCCCCCATCAGAAGAGACGCCAATGAAATCGGTTTGGAAGCTTGCTGCTGATTCTGAGGATTTCTCATGGCAAAAACTAAAATAAAAAAATACAAGGAAACCAATATTGCCACAACTATTTTGGCTATGCCCCAGACCCTCATTTAGGTACCATACTTCTCAATTTAATCTAAGCATTAATAAACTCACTTATAATTATTATGTGCCTTCTTTTTCCAATCTTTGTAATTAATATACACCATTAAACTTTATTTATTTATTTTTTTGGGAAACTTTATATGCTACTTTGCTTTGTCCTTTAGAAAAATCCTTCTAATTTTTTCTTTTAAGAACAAATACACATCTCTCAAAAGTTTCTCGGTTTACCGAGTGTAAAACACCCAGACGGGAGAAAGAGAAACAGATGGAATTCATCGTATCCTTCGGACTGCTTGATGGGGCCATGTTTTTATTTCGTTCTTTCGTATGAGGAGGCAATATGATCAGGCACTGAATAATTCCTCGTGGAAGGGAGTATCATAGTAACTATCTTTAATAAAAATTTTTTTTAAGGAAAATATGGAAAAAGACAAAAAAATAAAAAAGGGGTGTGTGTAAGGTACATATTGTGGAAAATGCTTTTTCCACCCGGCTTAGCATCCCACCCTCGTCGTACCCAAGAGAATGAGAAATGTTAATATGGAGCCCACATGAAGCCTGATCGAACTTCACATTGTCTAAAAATTTATGCTATGTCTTGGATAGCATGAGCGTGGGATGCAAGATGGGTAGAAAAATTATTTTCCATTGTGCATGGAAAGGGGAAAAATAAACTTGCTATAAATAAGCGTCAATTAATACAAGAAGAAAAGGGAGAGTGCAAAATACATACAACAATTATATGCGGATCCATTAATGTTGAGATTAAAAAGAGAGGGAGGGTAAACAGTAATTAAAAAATTTACCTCATTTATGAGGATGTGGCCACAACCAAAATAGCTGTCCCTAAGATTAAAAAGAGGAGGGTAAAACAGTAATTAAGAGATAAATAAATAAAAACATGGGCCCCACTAAGCAATCCAAAGGATACGATGAATTTCATCTCTTTCGCTCTACGTTTCCTGGGCATTTTACACTCGGCAAACCTAGAAACTTTTGAAAGATGTGTATTTGTTCTTAAAAGAAAAAACTAGAAGGATTTTTCTAAAGGACAAAACTAGTAGCATACGAAAAATTCACCAAAAACAAGTTTAATGGTGTATGGTAATTACACGAGAGTGGAAAGAGAATGCACATAATAATTGTAAGTGGGTTTATTAATGCTTAGATTAAAAAGAGAAGAAGGGTATAATAGTCAATAAAAGATTGACCTTATTTATGAGGGTGTGCAAAATAGTTGTGGTAATAGTGGTGTCCTGAACAAATGGAACTTAGGGGGTTTTTTTTTCAAATTTTTCTCGGTCTCTTGTTTTTGGCCGGCTTCCAAAAAACAGGCATTTTATCCTAAAAATTTAACTTCTTTTTTTATGTATATTTCTCATAATGCCATTTTTCTTCTCTGAAAATTATTTCCTCCAAATTTTATGTTCTCTTTTTTCCCTAAGAATTTCTAATTTAAAACACCGCTTATCTTTTCTCTAATCCTCCAAACTACCAGCATAGATTCAAGAGTATAGATTTGAGGGAAAAAAGAAGGAAAAGTGAATATTAGGTTGGTCAATTAAATTTAGTAGATGGGTATTTTTGGGATTAAAAAGTCATATGGATGGAAAAGTTAACACTGTTAGAGTTTTGGAATTAAAAAGTCATATGGATGGAAAAGTTAACACTGTTAGGGTTTTTGGGATAAACTGCATATTTTTCAAGTTTAGAGGGTTTCATGATTCACAGACAAAGCCGAGAGGTCTTGCAATTTTAGCTTTTTTTTTTGGAGGAAAAACGTTACCTAGGACCTGATAAAGAACCAAAGCTGACTCTCGTTACAGACCAACTATTATAAACTTCTAAAAGTATATATTTTAAGGAATAAAACTTCTAAAAGTTTAATCTCATCAAACCCGATTTTGGGCTTTTTGTTCATTCCATCGTCAACCTGCAAGTTGTTTCGTTCACCAAAAATGTGAAATTTGCAATCTTATCCAAACCAATTATTTACATCATCAAGCATCGCCTTAGCAATGCTAGAAGAGAAGAGAATTTTCAATGTAAAATTTGTTTAAAGTCAAAAAATAATGTGTCAAACCAAAGCTTGAAATCCTACAAACTCGGGTTTGAAAACTTGATTTTAGTGTCAATATTGTGGGTGTTTAAAGTGTTTTTAAAAAAAAAATTAATTAGATAATCACAAGACTAGCCCCGAACCGCTTCAAGAATTCCTCAACCTTGCTCGCATTTGGTATGGATCTCATAAATTTATAGAGACTGTAAGGTGAGGAAGACGAAGAAAAGGGGAAAAGAGGGTTATTTAGTAGCCACTCAACCTTATTTTTGCCCGAAAATTTTATTTGAAAAGTCATGTAATTATTGAGTTAACAGAGTGGTGACAGATTGTAGTTTTCTGAAAAGTCCATGATTTACCTCCTTTAAACTTCAAGGGTAATTGTGAAAAGTGTATAAACTTCATGGTTACAGGTTAAAATTTAGCCTAATAAAAGATTTCGTGTTTAACAATTCAAATTTATAAACATCTCTGTTAAATCGTTTTTTATAATTTATTTCTACTCAAATCGTTTTTTTATAATTTCTAAAAGATGTATACCTGCCAATGCACGTGTAAATTAATATGTATTACTATAAAGCATTGGATCCCTAATAATTTTTATATGAAGCTAAGTTGTTGTTGTTGTTATTATGAAGCTAAGTTGTTATTATTATTATTATTATGAAGCTAAGTTATATATAAGAGAACAGTCGAGAATTATTGGGACAAATGATCATGAAATTAGAAAAAAAAAGGAGCCTCCATAACTTTAAATTTCAAAATCTTTCCATAATAATCCATTTGATTGGTTGAAATTGGTACAAACAATGATTTATATTATACAATAAATATAATTAGTGTCAAAAATCCATTAAATGGTCCCGTGGCTCAGTTGCTTAGAGGGTTGGTCTTTATGAGCCCAAAGGATGGGAAAAAATTGGTTAAAAGTATTTAAATTTATCAAATTCCTGCCATGATTAGCATAGGTATATTGTAGACAATCATCCTAGAGACTTTGCTCACCAATGAGCCATAGCTCAATAGGTATGGCGTTTTGGTTACTGAGGAGCGTACGTGGTTCGAACCCCAGGAGGGGGGGAGTGACCACAAATTAACGTTTTCGGCCAAATTCGTGGTCATCTAGATCCTTATATGAGTTGTGTGTTTTCGGCCAAATTCGTGGTCATCTAGGTCCTTGTATGAGTTGTGCGCTATGTGCATGTGTTTGGTGTGTGCTTGGATGAGGCCAACGGGCTAGAGCAAAAAAACAAAACTTGTCGGGCACATCTATTATCTTGGAGGAAAAAATATTAAAACTAGGTTCAAATCAAGAATTATAGAAACCAAAATTCATAAAGATTTTTTCAACTTAAAAAAAAATATGCTAGAAAGAAAACATACCAGAAAAAAATAGAAAGCACTGAGCATTTTTTGGTTGCTTCTCTAAATGTTGAATCCACCATTTCATTTTTTGGTTGCTTCTCCAAATTTTTTTGGTTTCCTCTAAAAACTGGTCATTTTCTGTCATGCCCCACCCCCAATACAGAGAGTATTGTCCGCTCTGACTAAAGCCGCACGGTTTTGTCCTTCGGGACGAACCGGACCCGACCAGGAGCCACTTCCCAGGAGGTCACCCATCACAGAACTTTCCTGGCTCGAGCACGCTTAACTACGGAGTTCTCAAGCTCTTGTAGTGCGGTTCACTTAAAAGGCGCCTCTGTAATGAAAAGTGGTATCATTCCATTTATAGTACAGATCTGCCCTCTTTCGGAATGTATTCCGAAGATTCCCCATTGTTCTACAGTGGGTCCCACGGACTCAAGAGGTGGCCCCCGCCCACTTAACACGACACTTGGCGTGGCACTTTGTTCCGTGTGGCACTTTGCTCCGTGAGCAAGAACCGGGTCCCGACATTCTCCACTATGGAGTTCTCAAGCTCCTGTAGTGCCGGTTCACTTAAAAGGCGGCTCTGTATTGAAGAGTGATATCATTCCATTTATAGTACATATATGCTCTCTTTCGGAATGTATTCCGAAAATTCCCCATTGTTCTACAGTGGGTCCCACGGACTCAAGAGGTGGCCCCTACAGATTCAAGAGGTGGCCCCCGCCCACTTAACACGACACTTGGCGTGACACTTTGTTTCGTGTGGCACTTTGCTCCGTGAGCAAGAACCGGGTCCCGACATTTTCTGAATGGTTAATTTTTTTTGGGGACACAAAAAGCAGGACAAGACATACTATTCAATAAAATAAATTAAACAAACAAAATATTTACATGATAAAACATTTATACATCGAGATAAACAATTAGTGCTATAGCTAATATCTCACGATTTTATATGTGGAAGTAGAACACACAATCGTCGTTATCCTTCACATAAATGCAACCATAAGATATATGCTCTAGACCTTACAATTAAAATCTTCGATACATCATACAAAAATACAATAAAAAATGCTGCAACTATTCATTTAAACATTGACGACCGCTAAATTGAATGCATTGCAAATTTTTCTTTGAAGTCAAAATATGTGTCCGTCTTGAAAAGCTCTAATCAATATCCTCAGAAAGAATGTTCCCTAAATTACTAAAGATTAAGATACCCCCCTTGCCTCTGTTTTTATCCAAAAGCCGAATACTATTAATAGCATTTCCATCCTTAATAATAATACCGCAAGAATTAGCAATATCCATAATACCATTATCATCATAGTCATTAAGAGATTTGGTAGATGGAGATTTAATAGAGCGTTTCATATCCGCTTTCTGCTTAGAATTTTTTAACGTAGAGGCAAATTCACGCGACAGAGAATGATTTTTAGAAAAAGCTGTAGCAGTATACAATTTTCTCGTAGGGCTCATCTTTTTTTAACAGGGTGGTTTAAATCCAGGAGGGATCAAAGGATCCCCTTCCGAATCCAACTCAATGGAGTTGGAATTTTGCACCACTGAATTTTTTAACGTAGAGGCAAATTCACGCAACAGAGAATGATATTTAGAAAAAGCTGTAGTAGTATACAATTTTCTCGTAGGGCTCATCTTTTTTTAACAGGGTGGTTTAAATCCAAGAAGGATCAAAAGATCCCCTTCCAAATCCAACTCAATGGAGTTGGAATTTTGCACCACCGAATTATCTGAGTTAACGGGTTCAGACGTCGTATCTGAAATCACATGATTATTATTTTCCTCTTTATCTGGGTTTTTTATTAATTGAATTTCATATGAGGGAGCAGGAGGAGCAGACATATGATTAGAAGTAGATTTATTGATATACAATACTGATGTATCGAGTATAGTTGCATCTTCGGTTGGACCGGAGGAAGGTGGAAGCATAAGATCATGATATAGAGCAGTTTCAGGTGCAAAATTGGTTGGAAAATGACAAGAATGTTGTGCATGATCAGTGGTGTCTTGAAAGAAAGCTTGAGATACCCATGCTTTAGTAGAAAGTACGGGCTCTGTGTGGGAGGGTATGATGTCAATTTGTCACGCCCTAATTCTTTATTCTTATAAAGAAATGTCTATAAATATTTTCTTAAAACTTCACCTCTATTACTTTCAATTTATAGGTTTTGATCCTAGTTTAAGGTTACTTGGCTTACGGTGGGATCCACTGGACTTCATGTGATCCTTGTGCCGGTCACGTGCTTTTTCAGGTCGTGACACAATTGGACCTGAATTTTCTTTGACATACGCAATGTCAACTTTCTTTCCGGTAGGCTGCCATTGACACACCTGATTTTATTTGAGCGCATGATCTTGTTTCCTTCGGTTATTGAAATATTAACATTCTCGGAATCACTAGGGTTTTTATCAACTTTCTGTGCATGGTGCACATTACTAATAGAAGGCCGACCCTTTTGGACTATTTTATTACAATCTGAATTTCTATGCCCCAATTTGAAACAACTGGTGCAGTAAACAAAATTCTTTTCAAAAGAAAAGGCTTGCAAATCTCCCTGATGATCTTTAGTTGAGATTCCAACCCAAATTTTATTCGGAAGAATTTTAGATAGATCTGGTACTATATAAACCCTTGCTTGATCTGTTCTTGTGCCTCTTAAGATGTTTATATCAATAGTTAACAATCTTCCTAATGGTTTCACAATTGATCGCAACATATCAGAATAATAAAAATTAGGAGGAAGTTCATGAATAATTTGTTGCAAGAATTATGTATATATGCGTAGCGGAAATCCAAAACCTTTGTTTTAGGATAGATTGAAAAAGACCATCCAAAACCTTTGTCTTAATCTCTTCACTTTCTCAACATCTTGGAACTCCGTTCGCGTCGTCTTATACCCGAAGGTACCTCAACAATTAATTAATAATCAATTAGGCAAAACTTGAATTTGCACCAGAACCATCTCATAAACGCGTTTGTCAGATTCTCATGGGTACCAATATTCGTAAAAGACATTACCTTCTTCTTGGTCTCTAAGAAGAACACTTTCACCTCTTGTAGAACTCCCATATCGAACAATCTCCGCAAATCGATGACCTCCCTAACCGCCTGCATAGCACTTATCAACCATGCCTCCATTGTTGAAACCGCGATAACAGCCTGAAACGTCGATCCACCTGTCACTGCATTCATGCCCAATATGTAACACGTCGTTGAGCTTCATCTGCCTCTATCACCAGTATAATCTATGCCTGATGATAATATCGCCAAAAACCTGAAGTACGCTTCTAAGTGAGAAGACACGGGTCGAGTCACCTCCATCCCATACCGAGCTAGAACCTGCTCGATACTTTGCTGCAACCGACGAAACTCCCCAACCATGACACTTTTCATGCCACAAATCAAACATGCATTCTTTTTGTCTAACTCCCGATCCTCTTGTCTTGGAGACTCGTCCCTAACCACTCCTGTGCATCGAACTGTCCTCGACCTTTGCACCACTGGCTCTACTAGACTCTCCACCTGAATCGATGTACCGACCACCTCATCTCTCGTAATTTGGATTGGGACTTCGAACTCCACCTCTCGTGCCGGCATACTCGTTCTCCATTCACCATCTGACCGAGTCTGTCTTCTATGAAGTATCGCAGACTCAACAAATGTCACTTGGCTGATTACTCCACTCTGGATCCCAAGACACTACGACTTGTATCCTTTTGCTCCGCCTCTAAAGCCGATAAGAGAACATCTCTTGATCCTCGGTTTCTCGGTGCACCCAATAATGCGAAGCCTTAAGTAATCTCTAGCACGTCCAATCCATGACTCCTCGGAAATTCTCATATCTATCGCCGTCGACGGTGATCAATCGATGAGGTACTCGGCAGTAGATTTGGCTTCAGCCGAAACTCCATTAGAAAACCAGCCGTAAGCCGTAAAGTTCTGTTCTTCCCAACTGTTTGAACTATCCACCCTACAATGCTATCTAACCGAAGATATCCTAATGTGGTGTACTGTTACACGATCCTCTTCGGCCTGCAAAATTCAGCAGACTACTGCGAAGCGAACCCTCCGCTAAAATTGGATTGAAAAATCTCTACACGCTCCCCGGGCTGCCTTAGATAGATATGGTTAGTAAGAAATTTCTTCATGTAAACAGACTTCAACTTGTTCCACAATTCTGCCGCTGTTATCTCTTGCGCCATTTCGCAAAGAACCTTATCAACCATTGAAAGCTGGATTGAACTGTGAGCTTCGTCCTCCATCTCTACACTTTCCGCTACCGTGGTCGTTGCCGGATTCCTAACTTTCACAAAGACAATCTTGTGCATACCTTATTGTTTCAGCACCGCCGTCATCTTCAATCCCCATAGACAGAATTTATAGCGCCCATCGAACTTTTCGATCTTGTAATTTATATACGTCATCTCTCCAATCAACCCCGAAACGCGAACTTGACGCTCTGAAACCACTTGTTGTAAGGATTACGTATATATGCACAGTGGAAATTCAAGACCTTTATTTTAGAGTAGATTGAAAAAGACCATCCGACGGATACCAAATCATGTGAAAAGAATACACAAAAAAACACACACAAGATTTACTCAGGTTTAACGCAACTAGCATCTAATCCTGCAAACCGCAACGAGAACTTTCACTATGAAAAAGAATTATAAGAGATTACACCGGTTTCTTACCCTCTTTTACAAAGAAATACATTCTCTTACAAAACCTCTCTATCCGCGCCCACGCTTGGCCGCTCTCTCCCACTCTAATCAAACCCTAACTTATTAGAGAATTATATATCACCTTAAAATCTTAGAGAAATCTTTCTATTTATAGCATAAATATATGCTTGGAAATAAATATGAATTTAAATTAGAGATTAGATTTAAATATAAACTAAAGGGGTTAGATTTAAATCCTAACCAATCCCGAATTTAAATCAAATTCAACAGTTGTTCCCTGATTAAAAATCAGGAAAAAACTTCAAAAAAGGCATCACGTGCTCACACGTGACCAATGGTCACGTGTTGACACGTGACGGCTAAAGCGGCAGCGCAAAATAGCGCAGAGAAGAAAGTCCATCCGGAGGTCATGTGCTTACACGTGACCAGGGGTCATGTGCTCACACGTGACCAAAGGTCACGTGTCAACACGTAACTGGCTTTAAAAGCCTCGCGGTTTAATAGAATTAAATTCTAAAAGATTATTTAAAACTTTTCCAAAATGGAAAAGGATTATGGAGAACCGTTGGATTAAAATCCAAGGGTGATTAAAAGTCACCAGTTTATGGAAAAATCTTAGAGAATGAAAGATTTCCCCTAAATCTCGCCAAAAATAACAAATAGAATAATTTTGGATTAAACATCCAACGGTGAATAAAATTCACCTAATAATTTAAAGGCTCGGATTAATGATGAAAATAAATCAAATCTTTCAATGAGAGATTTGCTAAACAAATTGATTCTCTTCCTCCTCTTATAAATAGGAGTCGAGATAGAGAACTAGAGAGAGAATTTTGGAGAGAAAACTTTAGAGAGAATTTTGGCATCTTGAAAATTCAGAAAGAAAACCCTAGGTGAGAAAAAGAAAGGGGATCAAAACTTCAGAAAAAAGAGAATTTAATTCTCAAAAATCTAAGAGTTTAACTCTTTTGCAAAGAATTTAGTTTCTTCCTCTGGTTGAGGATCTGCAAAGAGCACATCTCCCCATAAGTTGAGAATTTAATTCTCATCGGGTTGAGATCCTGCCATGCAGATCCAAAACTTAGAGGGGGAATCGAGTTTAGAGAATTTAATTCTCCCAAAGCTATAGGAATTTAATTCCTTTCAAAATAAAATTAGGGTTTAACCCTATATGAGAATTCAATTCTCCAAAATTATAGGAATTTAATTCTTTTAAGATGGACAGAACTAGGGTTTAACCATAATTGAGAATTTAATTCTCTCAAGCTCACAGGAATTTAATTCCTCTAAAAATGAAATTAGGGTTTCACCCTATGGCAGAACTTAATTCTTTACATATATGGGAATTTAATTCCTCTAAAAAGAAAATTAGGGTTTAACCCTACATAAGAATTTAATTCTTTCATAAAAAGGGCATTAATCCCCCCAGAATCACAATTAGGGTTTAACCCTATGAATAATTTAATTCTTTAAAAGATAAAGAGATCTTCAAATATGCAAAAAACCAGGGTCACGTGTCCCCACGTGACCCCTATAAAGATCCACAGAAATAAGGAGGAAAGAGCTCGGAGGCAACGCCTCACGTGCTCCACATGACTCCCGAAACACAGAGAGAAAAAGTAAAAGAAATAAAAGGCCTTGGGCGCTCTCACGTGTTCCCACGTGACCCCTTGGCAGACGCTCTAACAATCAGTGCATGAATCCTCCTCACGTGTCAGCACGTGATGCTCCAAAGTAAATATAAAAAGTGTTTAACACTTAATTGCAGAACGAAAAAAGGAGATCTGGCCCCACCTTTGGACGCCCTCACGTGTCCCCACGTGACCCTTTTTTTTAGTGTTTAAACACTAATTCAAGAGCTTTATTCTCAGTGTTTAACACTGATCATCTTTTAGTGTTTAACACTAATTTGAGAATCTTACTTCCAGTGTTTAACACTGATTATCTTCTAGTGTTTAACACTAATTCGAGAATCCTATTTCCAGTGTTCAACACTGTTATCCTCTAGTGTTTAACACTAATCTGAGAGCTTTATTTCCAGTGTTTAACACTGCTGTTTCTTATTGTCTAACACTACTTTTAGCCAACTTGGCTAATTTTCCAAAGGCAAAGCCTCCCCTTCGATTGAATCTCAAAATTGAGGAAATAAAAAATGAAAATGTTTAGCATTGCTAAATAATGGGGGCTTGAACCCAGACAAATGCCTAATGGTCCAACAGAGGGCCAACATTCCAAACTTAATTGGACTTAGCCCAAATTGGCCATAAGTCATCAATCCAGACTTAACTGAGCCAATGTGCTCGTAATATAATTAATTGGTCTTGGTTTCAAGTTGGGCTACAGATCATTTAATCCACCTTGGTTCAAGAGTACATCTCTTCACTCCTTTGATATTTGTCGTTGTAATTCCTCAACGTCTTCAAAGAGGTGACGGGTCCCAACAACCATACATTTCATGGACTGTGGGGTCCTTAAACTCATGGACTATGATGTCCTTAACCTTGATCGTGATGTCTTAAAACTAACAATGGATTGTGGGGTCCTTAAATCCACGGACTATGATGTCCTTAACCTTGACCGTGATGTCTTAAAACTAACAATGGACTGTGGGGTCCTTAAATCCACGGACTATGATGTCCTTAACCTTGACCGCGATGTCTTAAAACTAGCAATGGACCGTAATGTCCTTAAACTAATTATCGACCGCAATGTCACTAAACAAACAATAGAGCCTACCCCCCTTAATTGCTCTTTTGTCGGATTTAAACGATCCCGTTAAGTCGATCTTAGTCTAAAATTAGACTAGTGTATCCTTAACTAACGTTTAAGTTGATCTTAGTCTCAAATGAGGCTAACGTATCCTTAAACCCAAACCCCCAAACCAAAATCTAAGAAAGATACGGATTTGGACTAGTCCACGCCCTACGGGCGACAACATAACTTAGTCTCCGTATACAATCCACGGGCAACCAAACACAAAACAAAACACCCACGACACGAAGTGATCACATGGAGAAGGAGAAAGTGGTTACCGCGATGCGGTAGCGTAATTAACTGCAGGGGCTTGCGCCTGCAGGGAAGAGCGTCCCTACAATCAAAAACCCCTCAAACGGGGGGGGGGGAATCTGACGAAGTCTGCTACATCGGTCGCATCCATTTAAACCTTCGATACATGGTGCCATAAATCAGCTTGGCATCTTCGGAGAGGTGGACGGATAGCACCAATTAGCATCTGCCCCAATATTCAGGCAAGACGTCCAGTCTTCCCGGCTTCCGGCGGTGAACAGATTCTGGCACGCCCGGTGGGACATTTTCCTCTTTCCACTCCACACTTCGTGTGTCGTGTTCGCGAACTAATCGCGGTTTGCTAATGGTTGCCCTTGGGTTTCAAGGTACTAAGATTTGGCGTTTTGCTTGCTGCAGAAAGCAGAAAATCAATGGCGTCCACTCGTGCAAGATGTTCCAACTGCAACTGCAACCTACGCTCCACCTCACCTGGAGGTGTAGCTTATGGACCTCAAGCGGCGTCCCTGTTCACGATGCCCGTGGAACAGGTCACCCAAGCCACCACAGGGCTGTTTTTCAGGACCATGCTTCCGCCAACGAGCTCCACCGCTCCCGTGTCCATACCAGAAGCTCCTAAGAAGTCGGTCTTCGATCGACTTACAGCTACTGCGGCCCCTCTCAACAGGTCGTCCAGTACCAGCGCCTCGGTCTTCTCCAGATTGGGCTAAAATTCCTGTAGGCCCACAATGAAGCTTGCAATCCCAGAGAAGGTTATTCCGAAGAGAGTGACCAACCTTGCTCCTGAAATCTTCAAGGCGACTTCTCTTGCCAAGGGGTCGGTCTTTACAAGACTGACTGTCCCAACTCCCACTCCCGCTCCCGCTACTCAAAGGACATCAATCTTCAACAGGTTGACACCAGCAACGGTCCCTCACCTGAACAGGGGGCAAGACAAGGCCATCCCCGTCACCGAGCCAACTCCATCAGCGCGACACGCTCGACGTCGCCACTGGCGCCGAGTGAGGAAAGCCGGGGGCAACTCCTCTTCTGGGCTAACTCCACCAGCTCCGACGGTGGAAATTAATGCTGTTGTTCCAACCGGGAACAGTTTTGAGCTGCTGAATAAGGTGCGTAGGAATTCCCCTACCGCCGTACTGAAGAGATCTCCCCCTCCGGTGGAGAATGTTGCGGAAACAAAGCCAGGACAGTCCCCGCAGCGGCTGTGCTCCAAGATCTACAAAGTTTGGCGGCAGGTCCGAGACTCGGTGATCGATCCAAATTTCTCCCGTCAGCACAAGAAGCAGAAGGTCCAACAGGAAGTAAGTCATCCTGCCAAGCCACGAAAAGCTGTTTGGGTGTCCACTGCTATGGCCCCCTCGGCTTCGATCGCTCATAAGAAGAGAAGGCCGGAGAAGATCCCTGTGCTTACGACAAAAGTCAAAGACACTGAACCCAAACGCCCTAAGTCTGGGGGCATGGTGGTGCATACCGTCTACATGGCATTCGGGAAGGAGGATAGCCGCGCTTCTATGGGCCACCGACCACTCACCCGATCCATCACAAGAGCCCAAGAATAGCAGCAACAGAAGCTCCACGAGATGCTGACAGCGATGGCCGCACTCACCGGGCCAAAAGAAAGCCCGGAGGCGTCATCGGAACAACGTCACGAGCACGAGACTGATGCTGAATTCCTTCGAAGAATGCTCGAGAAGAAGGACAAGGAGGATGCGGAACAAGCGGCCAATATAAAGCAAATGGCTCTTCTGTTCCAAGACATGGTGGGGATGATGATACAGCCGAACCCTCCAGCTGAAGATCCTCCAATACGACAGAGGAGAAACATCAAATTCACCTCCAGCTCTGTCAACAGCCAAAGAGGAAACAATCTCTAAAGCTGCCCTGGATGACTATATTGCTCAACAAATACGAGTTCACCAAGCAAATAAAGCGGCTGGCCAGGTCGTTAAAATGGGGCGACCATATCCGAACTGGTATGATCAGATAAAATACCCGCCGGGCTACACGATCCCGAAATTCCATGTCTACAAGGGGACAGGCAATCCCCATCAACATGTCGCCCAATTCAGGGTTCTTTGTGGAAACACCGGCGGCGATAAGCTCTTGCTCCGTTAATTCGTCGGCAGCTTATTGGAGACGGCGTTTGAGTGGTACTCTGAGCTTCCGAACGACTCCGTCAAAACTTTCGCAGAGATGGAGTTGCTATTCACCCAGCGATTCGCGAGCGCCAGCGAACGCACCCCAATAACGACATTGATTAATGCAAGGGTGAAGCCGGGCGAAACTTGGGTTCAATATGCAATCCGATGGCGAAATCTGTGGTCAAAGTGTGAACAGCGCATCGAAGAAGCACCAGCGGTGGGCATGTTCGTAGGCACCCTAGACCCTCATGCAACTATTTCACAGTTCATGATGTTCTTCAAACCGACCACGTTCCAGGCTTTAATTGATAAGCTAGCCCAGATGGATCAAATGGGTCACAGACCGTCTCCCCCGAAGCCGGAACCTCGGAACGACAAGGGTAAAGGGAAGGCGACCTTCGTTGCGAACACTCAACAGCAGCCCAGTACTCCAAAGCTAGCAGATCAACTGGAAGAGAGACGGCGCTATTACAATGAGAAAATGAAGCGTCCCTACTCATTCCCACGGGACAAGATGAAGAGGCTGTTCGAGCTGGCTATGCGCAACAGGCTTATCAACTTGCCGAATCCCAGGCAACCGCCACAGCCCAACGAAGTGAATAACCCCAATTACTGCCCTTACCACCAAACGGTAAGTCACCCGATCGAGGATTGCTTCATCTTTAAGGGATGGATCGAAGATCAGTACTTACAAGGCAAGTTTGCGCTGTCTGAGAAGTGGAAAGTAAACCCACCGCAACCGCACACTCCTAAGAAGACGGACACACCGGGGGAAACATGCTCTTTTGTTGAAGAAGCTCCATGGGAAGTGGTTCTTTCGGCCAAAACCAAAAGGATGCTGAATGAGCTCCAGACATGCCTGGCGATCAGGTGGAAGAACCCGCTGGAACCCCAGATCATCGAAGGGATGCTGAAGCCGTGCCCAACTCCAAAGATTGGTGGTGATAGCCAAAGCGTTCATGCTCAGCCGTCAAAATCTTCGAAAAAGAAGAAGAAGAGATCCGAAAAGCCCGTGAAGCCTGACGACAAGCGCACGGACCTGCAGAAACAGATCGACGTACTGGAAGAGTACAACCAGAAGGCGCGGACTTCGATCACGCTCCAAGAATTTCTCGGTCAGGTCCTTGAGAATGGAGAGGATAGAGAAGACTCATCAGATGGATCTGAGGACTGCGTAGCAAGTTGTCATGTGATCTCTCACTCGTCGATAGACGACGAAGAGACTCCTTGTACAAAGAAACTGGGGGCAGGTCCTGAACCAGAACTTCTATGGCCGTCAGACGAGATGATCGACGCCTTCCTGAATGAAATTCATCATAAAAGCAAAGCCGATCGGGAGCGTGAGATGGCCATATTTGAAAAGGCCAAACGCCGGCGACTGGACGAAAGAATCGAGACACTCCCGCCGAATTAAGGAACATCCGTCGTGAATAAAAACAAGTTCAAGACGAAGAAAAGGTTTGCTAAAGCCATATCAATGGGAATGAAGCTACTGCCCTCTGAAGGAAACACTCCTGGTGAAACAAAAACACATCTTGGCTACTGCTTATATCATCGAAAGATTTCGCACCCTACTGAAGAGTGCGACGCTTTTAAAAGATGGTGGCAGGGATATGTTGCTCACCGGCAACATTTTAAGCGGATGAAACGCAAAACTCGTCGGGAGCAGAGAAGTACGACCGAGGAGCATAAAAGAACTACCGGTAACTGTCGCACGGTCAACGCCGAAGGATCGCAGGTTCTCACATTCGGGAGCGACTCCGACGAGGAAATGGCTCTGGGCCCTCTCTTTAAATAATCTACCTTGGGGAAGGAGGAAGAACCGAAGGCCTGTGAAAATATTCAGCTGCGCAATCGCACACTTCCATGAAAGAATCTCGGACCCACGAGTAGAAAAGATAAGGAAAAAGAAAAGATCTCCGAGGATATCGCCCTGGACGACCAAGTCATGAAAGAACTGACCGCCAAGGACCCACCAAAGAAAAGTATGGTGGACTACAACGTTCTAGCGTACCTGAGGAAGCTACCCTCTCAGCTCAGCATTCTCGACGCCTTCTTATTATCAAAAGAAGCAAGAGATTCATTAATCAAGGCATTGCAAGAGCCCAAGCAATTCCAAGCTTTTCTCGCCGAAGAAAAGATGAAGGACGAGCTGGAAGAAGTGCACACAGCCGATGTCACTTTCGGTGATGAAGACCTTCTCCTCGGGACGTGCGACCACAACCGTCCCCTATATGTCTCCGGATACTGTCACGATATCAAGATAGGTAAAATCCTGATCGATAATGGATCCTCCGTCAATCTCCTTAATGTACGGGTGTTGAAGGAAATCTTCATGAGCGTCCAGCATCTTGCTCGCGATAAGATCACCATCTCCGGTTTCGACTCCTAGTCATCACGAACTCTCGGATCTATGATACTAACATTACGCTTCGGACTACTTGTCACGGATATTAAGTTTTACGTCATTGACGCCAAGACCTGCTACAATGCTTTGCTCGGTCGTCCCTGGTTACACGAGTACAACATCATCCCTTCTACGCAATATCAGTGTATGAAGTATTTCAAGGATGATCTCGAGTATACGTAACAGGAAAGCTGAACTCATTCTCCGTGAACGAAGTCCGCAAGTACGAAGATGCAAAATACTTTTTGCCAGATTTCGAGGACACGGAGAGATGTCACAAACCGGAGAACAAAGCTGTCACCACCATTCCTGTCTTCGGGAGCGATACCGAGGAAGAAGAAGAGATAGTTTATTCTGGGCCGTCTCGACGTAACAACCCGGGACCGTCCTCCCCCATCTTGATCTTCGGCAGCGACTCAGAAGATGAGGTTAATGCTGTATTCTCCGTTCGGCCGTCAATACAAGCATTCGCTGGTGATAATCAGAGTTTGCAAATTACCATAACTCCGCGGGAGCACTACAAAGATCTCGACGCACTTGAAGCTTATAGTGTGTAAGACCTGCAGACATTTTACGTCCCCCCAAGGCAAAAGGATGAAAAGGCGATCCTATTTTACCGGTCTACGGAAACAAGAGTGGAGAAAGAAATCTGGCACGGAGCGGATTCTACACTCGACAGGCTCCAGCCCATCCGTTTGCCCAGATATTACATGAACGGACTAAAAAGGCTCTTGAAGCGCCAAGGAGTACCTTTCAAACAGACCATTCGACAAGTTCGGTTCTACAACAGGATTTGGGACGTTCCTGGAACTCAGCACAAGCTGCCTAACGGGAGAATGGAAACGCTCGGGCTTGGATATGTGAAATCCGGAAAACGGGAACGAGTCCATGGTAGCTACGTCATATATGACTTCGATGAAGAAGAGGACGCCCTGTCAAAAAACGCTGACCCTGAACCAAAACGAGAGCCTGCGATCAAAATGTCGAGTCCGTCATTTGAAGAACGATTGGATAAGCTTATCAGGGAAGCAGGTCAAAAGGTTCGAGATGACCATAATCGCGAAATGGCTATCTACGAGAAAGCCAGGACGCAACGCCTTCTTCATCAGGCTGCGAAAGACGAAAATGCTCCTCCCTGTCAATCTGTTGTGCAAAAGGCCCGACGCAGAGGCAGAAACAAGTCAAAGAGCGGAAAAGGCGTTCGGCAGCAACAAAGTGGGACCAAGAAGCCACGCGATCGGGAATCGAACAATCCGGATTCGTCCCTTATGAAGAAGATGAGTCGAGCGTACTCTTTTCCTCAGAACAAAACACGGAAGATACTTGATCTCGCTATAAAATATCAGATGATTACACTTCCGGAGTCCAAACACCCCAAGCAAGTCAACGAGACCTCCCACCCAGATTACTGCTCTTATCACCGAGCAATAGAACATCCTCTCGAAGACTGCTTCACCTTCAAGAACTGGATCGAAGATCAATATCAGCTTGGCAGATTCGCATTATCCAGCAGCTGGAGCATAAATCCGCCACAGAAGCACGAACCAAAAGCCACCCATACAGCGGGGGTGGAACCGGATCAATATTGGTCCTGGAAGTGAGCTCGTACCTGTCATATGATAATGCTGTCAGAAGAAGGGCATGAGAATATAGATGGCCTCCCTTGGTGCTTCGAAAACGATGATGACGAGGTGATCTCAGAATTTCCACCGGCACCGAAAGAGCTGGAAGATGGAATATATACCACTGCAGATGAACTCAAGAAAATTGACTTGGGGACGGCAAGTGACCCGCGACTGACATTCGTCAGTGAGTTGCTATCTGAGGAAAGGATAGCTGCGCTAAAAGATGTGCTTATACAGTATAAAGATTGCTTCGCCTGGAACTATTCCGAGATGCCAGGACTAGACCCAGAGATTGCTGTCCACAAACTGGCCATATCTCCGGATGTCAAGCCAATCAAACAAGCACCAAGGAGAATGCGTCTCGAGCTTGAGATGAGCATCAACGCCGAGGTCAAGAAGCTAATCGATTCCGGCTTCATCCAAGAGGTTCAGTACCCTGACTGGATCGCCAACATCGTCCCGGTGATGAAGAAAAATAGGACGGTGCGCATATGTGTAGACTTTTGGGATCTCAATAAAGCTTGCCCGAAGGACGACTTCCCAGTACCGGCTACCGAGCTGATGATAGACAACACATCCACTCACGAAGTTTTCTCCTTCATGGACGGATCGTCAGGATACAATCAGATAAAAATGCATCCCGAGGACCAGAAACATACCGCTTTCCGGATCCCTTTGGGCATATTCTGCTACAAGGTGATGCCTTTCGGTCTAAAGAACGCCGGTGCCACCTATCAGAGGGCTATGACGAAGATCTTCGATGACCTCATACATGAAATCGTCGAATGCTATATCGACGACCTCGTGGTTAAAAGCAAATCATACGAGGAACATCTCGAGCATCTGAAGATCGTATTTCAACGTCTTCGACAATACAACTTGAAGATGAACCCTCTCAAATGAGCGTTCGGGGTGTCTTCAGGCAAATTTCTAGGATTTATCATCCGACACTGAGGTATCGAGATAGATCCGTCAAAGATCAAGGCGATCATGGAAATGCCTCCGCCAAGGACTCTCAAACAATTGCGGTCTCTCCAAGGGAAGTTCGCGTACATCCGGTGGTTTATAGACAATCTCTCTGGTAAGTGCCGCCCTTACAGTCACCTGATGAAGAAGGGAACCCCGTTCGTCTGGGATCACAAATGCCAAGGCGCACCGGACAAAATCAAGCAGTACCTGCAGAACCTGCCTCCGGTCAAGGGAAAGCCCCTTATTCTTTATACAACAGCCCTCGAAGGTTCGTTAGGCGCGCTGTGGGCACAAGAGAACGACTAAGGGAAGGAGAGAGCCCTCTACTATTTGAACCGAGTTCTATTGGGGGCAGAAGCAATTACGCTCCCATCAAAAAACACTGTCTGGCGTTGATCTTCGCGATAGCGAAACTCCGGCATTATTGATGGGGCGACTCGCTAAATGGGCCTTGCTCTTAATGGAGTTCTCAATAACTTATCAGCCTCTTAAGGCAGTGAAAGGCCAAGCCATCGCCGACTTCCTCGCTGAGCATCCAATATCTGCCAATTCTCCTTTGAACTGCGAACTGCCAGACGAACATACATTTGATGTGATTGATGGTGGTGATACCCGATGGGAACTTTATTTTGATGGAGCGTCTTCCATGAAGAAGCGCAAACAAAGCACACCCATAATCAAATCAGGGGTAGTCCTTATCTTCGTGACCCCACAAGGAGGGATAATGCGCTTCGCCTTCTCCTTGACAGAGCCGAGGACGAACAATGAGGCCGAATATGAAGCTTTAATAGCAGGTCTCGAGATCGCCATCGACATGGGAATTGAAAACCTCCCCATATACGGAGACTCCCAACTAGTCGTTAGTCAAGTAAACGGCAACTCCCAGACGTGCAAGCCAGAGCAGGTAAAGTATGGCGAGAGAGTACAGCAACTGCTGACTCAAATCCCTTCCTACATGCTGGAAAGCATACCGCGCGTGGAAAATAGCAAAGCGGATGCATTAGCCAAGCTTGCAAAAGAATTGGCGGATGAGAACCTCAATGACGTAAGAATCGTGGTACAAAGCCGTCGGGTTCTTGCACCGGCGGAGATATCCCCGGAGTCGTCCGAAGAAAAAGGAGCGACTGAGCAAATGGCTATGCAAATAAAAGACCGGGAAAAGGCTGAGGGTTGGAGAGAAGTCTTTATAGACTACTTCAAATCCCGTCGAACGCCTGAAGATGCGTTCTCAAAACATCAGCTCTTGAAGCGAGCCTTATCTTTCGCCTTTGTCAATGATACTCTGTACAAGAGGTCGTTTGATTCCCTGTGGTTGAGATGCCTAAGACCTGAAGAGGCGAAAAGAGTCGTCCAAGAAGTTCATGACGGACTCTGCGGTTCTCACCAAGCAGGCCCGAAGATGAAGCTGAAGATTAAAAGGATGGGTTATTATTGGCTCACGATGATCCAGGACTGCCTCGAGTATGCGAAGCAATGCCACTCGTGCCAGATTCATGGGGACTTTATCCATCAACATCCAAATCCACTACATCCAACGGTGGCTAGCTGGCCATTCGAAATGTGGGGAACTGACATAATCGGCCCCATCGAAGCAGCATCGTCTAGGGGACATCGATTCATTTTGGCGACTTATTGCTTCTCCAAATGGGCAGAAGTAGTACCGCTGAGGGAAGTGAAGACGGAGAATATCCTCCACTTCTTCAAGACGCACGTTATTTATCGGTTTGGAACTCCGAGATGGATCATCTCTGATAACGGGCCAGCCTACAGAAGCCACAAGATTAGCCGCTTCGCACAACAGCACAACATAGACTGGAGATACTCTTCAGTTTATAATCCCCGAGTCAACGGTCTAGCTGAAACTTTTAACAAGACCCTGACAAAAATCGTGAAGAATACGGTGTCCCGAAATAAGAAGGACTGGCACAAGAGACTGCAAGAAGCTCTCTAGGCGTATCGAACTACGTTCAAGACGGTCACGAATACAACGCCGTACGCGTTGGTATTCGGTACAGAAGCGGTACTCCCCCTCGAGATAGAGTTACCCTCTCTACGAGTGGCAGTTCATTACGAGCTGACGGACGAGGAGAACGCTCACATTCGGCTTGAGGAACTCGATGCCCTTGATGAAACCCGGCTCCTGACGCAGCAAAATCTGGAAGCTTATAAAGCAAAGATGACGCGCTCATATGAAAGATTGACCAGGCCGAGGATATTCCGCCAAGGAGAACTCGTGCTAGTGGTCAAAAGACCTATGATCCCCAATCGTGCCAAGCGGGGAAAATTCGAGCCGAACTATGAAGGCCCATACATCATAGACAAGGTCTACCAGGATGGAGCCTATCTACTCATGGAATGCATGGTGAAAGACCTTTCAGGCCAATAAACGGTCGCTTCCTGAGGAAATACTACGCTTGATGAGTCATGGCATAGGTCAATGATAGATGACGACAACTATGTCTGCTCGCTATCTTCCTAAGCCTAAACTCCGTAGGTAATAACCGGCTTCCTTTACAGCGGACCGAAACGTCCTTAAAACTAACGGCAGACCGAAACGTCCTTAAACTAACAGCGGACCGAAACGTCCTTAAACTAACGACGGACCGAAACGTCCTTAAAACTAACAATGGACCACTATGTCCTAAAACTAGCTGTTGACTGAGATGTCGATAAACTACGGTGGATTGCAGCATCCCGAAGCTGATACAAATAAAAAAAAAAGAATAAAAAAAAAGGAAGAACGGTAGGTCCATAAGCAAAATGGGCACAGATGAAAACCCGAAAGGGATCCGTGAGTAAAAACAGCAGGGCTACCGGCAAGTCTTGCGAAAACCCGAAAGGGCGCAACCTCGTTAGAATAAAAAAAAAGAAAAAAAAGAATAAAAAAGAAAAACGGTATGTCCATAAGCAAAATAGGCACGGATGAAAACCCGAAAGGGCTCCGTGAGTAAAAACAGCAGGGCTACGGGCGAGTGTTTGTGAAAACCCGAAAGGGCGCAACCTCGTTTAAAAGACACTTACGAGGTTCTCTCGACCTTGTGAGGAGAAACCACCTGCGTGAGATCCTTATGACTCACAGGAGAGCAACACACTTAGGAATCCTCACGATTCTTAAGGAGAAATTACAGCTATGAGATCCTCACGACTCGTAGGGAGAATCCTCTTATGAGACCCTCACGGCTCATAAGATTTGAAAGTCTTAAGCTACAGAGACCTGAACCTGTTCTTAAGCAGCCCCCACAACCTCCAATCCTGCCCTACAAGCGGCTCAATGCTGACCCTTGTATACAATCCACGGGCGCGAATAAACATTTCCCTGACGGAGTTTCATCCGTGACTAGGAATATGTCCATATGGTGAAAAACCCTTGTAAGTCCTCTCGATTTATAAGGAGAAAACTCTCTTGTAAGATCCTTACGACTTACAGGAGAACATGCACTTAGGAATCCTCATGATTCCTAAGGAGAAAACACACCTACGAGATCCTCACGATTCGCAGGGAGAAATACCTTTGTGAGACCCTTACGGCTCATGAAGTCAAAAACCTTAGTCGACAGGACCCTAACCTTGTTTGCTAAGCTACCTTTGTTCGATATCGACAGAGGCAAATGATGATTCACTCCTGGCAATGTCCCAGTTGTAGCGGTGCTGATGCCGAAATCGGTGTCTAATCCCAAGCTTGCAGCGAAAAGCTAGCAAACCACACATGCATATGAAATAGCCGAAATGATGGGGCAACTTGCAACAGAAGCAGCAAGTAAAAAGAAAATGTATGCATGCAAAATAGCCGAAATGATTGGGCAACTCGCAATAAAAAGCAGCGAGTAAAAAATAAATAAATAGCCGAAATGATTGGGCACCGCGAAAAATAGCCGAAATGATGGGGCAATCGCGACCTTCGCGATATAAAAAGCTGAAATGATAAAACATCGCGGAAAGAAATAAAATAAAAATAAAAACGAAGTTTATGCCCTACAGGCGATATTACATCAATCCCTGTATACAATCCGGGGGCGCAAACAAAGGAGGAATCACACTCCTCCTTCCCAGGTTTCATCAGAAGAAGAAGCTAAATCTTGATGGGTCACAGATAGCCTGCAGATCATCTCAACGTTCGTCTCATTATAGTTGACACAACATCAAGCAAAGCGGAACATCGGCAACTCCTATTCCCATGGCTCGGCGGTGTACAGATGACCGAGAGTCAAATCCCAACTCTGTGAAATGCGGATATAATCAACAAAATTCCTGGTTACGTGGAACGCGGATAACGTCACTTCTGACCCCGTGGAAAACATCCAGAGCGGAGCCTAGTCCTCGCCGAACACGGCAGTGAACCCGTGGGAAGTATCTAGAGCAAAATTTCTGGTTACGTGGAACGCGGATAACGTCACTTTTGACCCCGTGGAAAACGTCCAGAGCGGAGCCTAGTCCTCGCCGAACACGGCAGTGAACCCGTGGGAAGCATCTAGAGCAAAATTCCTGGTTACGTGGAACGCGGATAACGTCACTTTTGACCCCGTGGAAAATGTCCAGAGCGGAGCCTGGTCCTCGCCGAACACGGCAGTGAACCCGTGGGAAGCATCCAGAGCAAAATTCCTGGTTATGTGGAACGCGGATAACGTCACTTTTGACCCCATGGAAAACGTCCAGAGCAGAGCCCGGTCCTCGCCGAACACGGCAGTGAACCCGTGGGAAGCATCCAGAGCAAAATTCCTGATTATGTGGAACACGGATAACGTCACTTTTGACCCCGTGGAAAACGTCCAGAGCAGAGCCTGGTCTTCGCCGAACACGTCAGTGAACCCGTGGGAAGCATCCAGAGCAAAATTCCTGGTCACGTGGAACGTGGATAACGTCACTTCCGACCCCATGGAAAACGTCCAGAGCGGAGCCTAGTCCTCGCCGAACACGGCAGTGAACCCGTGGGAAGCATCTAGAGCAAAATTCCTGGTTACGTGGAATGCGGATAACGTCACTTTTGACCCTGTGGAAAACGTCCAGAGCGGAGCCTGGTCCTCGCCGAACACGGCAGTGAACCTGTGGGAAGCATCCAGAGCAAAATTCCTGGTCTCGTGGAACACGGATAACGTCACTTCCGACCCCGTGGAAAACGTCCAGAGCGGAGCCTAGTCCTCGCCGAACACGGCAATGAACCCGTGGGAAGCATCTAGAGTAAAATTCCTGGTCACGTGGAACGCGGATAACGTCACTTCTGACCCCGTGGAAAACGTCCAGAGCGGAGCCTAGTCCTCGCCGAACACGGCAGTGAATCCGTGGGAAGCATCTAGAGCAAAATTCCTGGTTACGTGGAACGCGGATAACGTCACTTCTGACTCCGCGGAAAACGTCCAGAGCGGATCCTGGTCCTCGCAGAGCACGGCAGTGAACCCGTGTGAAGCATCTAGAGCGGAGCCTGGTCCTCGCTGAACATGGCAGTGAACCCGTGGGAAGCATCCAGAGCAAACATCGGACTGTGGAATCCCTAAATCCACGGACTATGATGTCCTTAACCTCGACCGTGATGTCTTAAAACTAACAATCAACCATAATGATTTTAAAACTAATCTCACCTTGGTTCGAGGGTACATCTCTTCACTCCTTTGATATTTGTCGCTGTAATTCCTCAACGTCTTCAAAGAGGTGACGGGTCCCGACAACCACGCATTTCACGGACTGTGGGGTCCTTAAACCCATGGACTATGATGTCCTTAACCTCGACCGTAATGTCTTAAAACTAACATCGGACTGCGAGGTCCTTAAACTCATGGACTATGATGTCCTTAACCTCGACCGTGATGTCTTAAAACTAACATTGGACTGTGGAGTCCTTAAATCCACGGACTATGACGTCCTTAACCTCGACCATAATGTCTTAAAACTAACATTGGACTGTGGAGTCCTTAAATCCACGGACTATGATGTCCTTAACCTCGACCGCGATGTCTTTAAACTACGGTACCCTGGAAAACATCCAGAGCAACCCCTGACCCCGTGAAATACGGATAAGGGCAACTGCATCCAGCACTTGCGGGTCCTCACGACCTGTAAGGAAGCAAATTCTCTTGTGAGATCTTTACGACTTTCAAGGGAAAAACACACTTAGGAATCCTCACGATTCTTAAGGAGAAATTACACCTATGGGATCTTCTCGACCTGTAGGGAGAAAAACTCTTTATGAGACCCTCACTACTCATAAAGTTTAAAAGTCTTAGGAGGCAGATCTTAACCCTGAATCCTAAGCCATCATTGTCCTGCAAAGAGATCAAGATAGACTGTCCGCAGAATACATTCAATAAAAAGGGATACGCCATTGAGAAGAAAAAATATGTCTATTATTCATGAGCCTGTTGGGGTAAAAATTTACACCCCGGTTGACCAAGTCAAAATCCAAGTCAACCCCAAGCCAAGTGGGCCCAAGCCCAGACCCAGTGGGCCCATGCCCGAGTCGAGCCCGAACATGAAGCGGCCGGCCTCCTCCACACCAAGATAAAATTTTTGTAATAAATAATCTTGTTGCATTTTCTTTTATTTTATTTTATGGATAAATGTAAGAAAATGGGCATAAAGCCAAATTCTTGTAAAGCCCATGGCTTATGTGCAAAAAGAAATGGCACATGAGCCATGAAATAGGCAAAATGCCATTTTGTGAAGCCCAAGGGGCTATGTGTAAAATGTATGGCCTATAAAGGCAAAGATAATGAAAATATCTCATAACTTTTTCTCTCTCCAAAAAAGTTTCAGAGCTGAGCTCTTTCCTCCTTCTTCAAGGTTCTAAAACCTTCTTCTTTCTTTTGAATTAAATCAAGAGTTTTACTCTTCCTTTTTCAAAACTAAATAGTTTTCCACCACAAAACCCACAAAGGGGAACTTGGATCTGTCATCAGATCTTAAAAAGGAGAGATTTTGAGATTTCACATCTCTTGATCTTCAAGATCCAGCAAGCGACAGGAGGAAGAAGAAGAACCACTTCCATTAAACCCAAAACACATTCAGGAGTCCGACTCCTCTCTGATTTCTCCTTTGAGAAATCCTTTTTTTCAGGCTAAAAGCCTCTTGTGCCTCTCCGGCGCGTTGCGCAAGTGCGCAAGGCGCCCGCGTGCCGACACGTGGCGCGCGCGCTTGCGCAAGTGCGCAAGGCGCCCGCGTGCCGACACATGGCGCGCGCGCTTGCGCAAGTGCGCAAGGCGCCCGCGTGCCGACACGGGGCGCACGCGCTTGCGCACCTGCGCGCTTGCGCAAGTGCGCAAGGCGCCCGCGTGCCGACACGTGGCGCGCGCGCTTGCGCACCTGCGCAAGTGCGCAAGGCGCCCGCGTGCCGACACGTGGCGCGCGCGCTTGCGCACCTGCGCACAGCACCTAAGCGCACAGCGCCCAAGGTGCTGCCCCACGCATCCCTTGGATGCCTTTTCCCCCTCTTTTTATGTATATACATATACATATACATATGTATACAAATTCACACATATACATACTCCGCCATATTCTCCCCCTCCAAAAAAATTTCGGGCCGGGGCGCTGCCCCGAACCCCGCAACGGGGCTGCTAGCCCCCTTGACCCCCAGCCCGCTATCCGGGTAGCGGGACCCCCGTAAAAACTCTGCGTGGCTCCCGATATATCCAAAACCCCCTTTCAAAACAAAACACACGCACACTGCACATTGAGTTCGCATGACCAATTTTACCCGTTAATCGGAGGTTCCCTCGCCCCAAAGGCGGGGGGGTAATTAACGGCAGCTTAGTCCGCGGCTGCCGGAGATTCGGATCCCCACAATCATTAAACCCCGGCCTACCCTAGGCAGGGGGAATCTGTAGTACGCCTGACAAGCACTCGCGTATTCCCATCTCACTGGGGTGACGAAAAACACCCTACAGATTCTGGCACGCCCGGTGGGACCAATCTCTCCTCCCATATTTCGGGTTAAATGTTCATACGAACTCAATCAATATACATATCGATTGCCTATACTGAAATGATGTTTTTTTTCCGTGCAGCAATCAACCTTCAACGACAATGTCTTCCCAGACGAATTCAACTTCCAAAGCGACCCCGATTCCATACGTGGTCAAGATCAACGCTCGTGTGGTTCTCCCTGCAAGCCTCAGTCGACAGTGGGAGGAACCGCCCCGCCAGTTTGGCTCCGTCATCATCTACCCTGCTGGAAGCGCTCATCTGGCGGAAATCCCGGCGGAACAGGTGGTCAAGCCGGTCCCAAGGGGCAAGAGGCCGAATGTTGTGATTGCTAAGGCACCACAACCGAAACTTAAGATGGTGTCTGAACGATTCCCTGACGCTCTAGCTGGGGGCAAGACTTCCGGTGCGAAGGGCAACAACAAATGTCGCGGACGAGATCAAGCGATGACTCCAACAAACGCACAATCGAGCGTATCTCCAAAGCCCTCCGGCGCCCGGTCTGCAGCGCCTTCCCAAAGAGCTGAAGTCTGCCAGGTGCTTAGAACAGAAAAGTTAAGGCAGAAGCGGCTCAGGTATCGAGCCAACAAAAGGGCCAAGGCTTCGGCCAAATGGAATCATGTGAAGTTCCAAGTGCAGGGTTTCCCCGCGACGACGGCTGAGTCGGACGTAAGAATCAGCAATTCCTTCGAGCCTCTGAAGTGGGTTCAGAAAAACGCCATGACCGCCAGAATCAAGAAGACAGCGGTCCGAACAGTGCCACAAAGAGACGTGTCCCCGCCCCAACAGAAAACGTACGACACTATCTCTTCAAGAGTCTATCAAGCGCTCTGTGCCGCACGAAAGCAGCGGGGCAAACCCAGAAAAGATGCGCCAGCACCATTTAAGAACCTGGTTAGGCCAGCCGCCTTCAATCGACTACCAGCTACCGAAACAAGGGGGTCAAGACAGCGATCCACGAAATCAACTGCCAATGATAGAAAGACGGCCGGATATATCATCCATACGGTCTATATGGCGGGCGGGCGCCCCAGCGACAACCTTCGCAGCAAAAGCAAGGACGGGGCCACCACATCCCAAGCCCAATCTAGCCTGAATGTGGTTGCCGCCGCCCAAGAACAGCCGCCCCTGCTGGATGAAGAAAACCCTCTCGATGAGGATGATAGGCAGAAAGACCCCTCGGTCCATGCAGGGTCAAGCTCGGACAGCGAGGAAGAGCCGACTTTCCGCCCCAGGACTGCGGAGCAAGAGCTGCTTCAAGAGCTTCGAAAACAGCTCAGGAGCAAAGATAAAGAGATGGCCAAGCTCTATTCGAAGATTGACGACTTAACGAATGTGGTGATGCAGCTTACGGCTCAAATTGCTCGAGCGCCTCCTAATCAAGCGCAAGCCGCTACTAATCAGCCGGGTGAGGACAATCCGAGGCAGCCAATGCCTGTTCCTTTGGGACCAAGACTGGTCGAGCCAAATGAAAGCCGGCTACATTCCGCTTCTGGGGACGCCTTGGCCCCAGATAGCACCATCCCGCTAACACAGGATCGGATAATGGATTTGGTCACCAGCAAGGTTAAAACATTGGTGGCCGAAGCTGAAGCTCAGAAAGAAATCGGCAGTAGTGGGCGGCCATATCCCGCGCAGTACGATCTGATTGAGTTCCCAAGCGGCTACGTCATTCCTAAGTTCGGAAGATTTGATGGAACGGGGAATGCAAACCAGCACGTCGCCCACTTCAAAGCATCGTGCGGAAATACAGGGGGCAATGACGCGCTCCTTCTTCGTCAGTTTGTCAACAGCCTGACCGGCGTCGCCTTCGACTGGTATGCGAGTATACCGGACGGGTCCGTCATTACCTTTGCCCAAATGGAGTCCCTGTTTCGGCAAAGGTTCATGAGTGTCAGTGATAAAATCTCCATTGCCGACCTTGTGAGGACTAAGCCGGGGAAGAATGAAAGCAACACCGACTTTATCGCCCGATGGCGTAATCTCACAGTCAAATGCGAACCGCCGCTGGAGCAGGACCAGTCCGTCAGCCTTCTCATTGGGAACCTCAGCAATTGGATGGTCCCATTCTTGTGTACAGCGGGCCTCAAGACATTTCAGGAGCTAACCAAGAAAGTTCAAATGCTAGAACGCTCGAAGCAAGAGTCCCCGCCGGACTCTCAGAGAGACAAAACCTGGAAAAGCAAGCGGGACGACAACCGTAGAAGCGGGAGTTCCAGCAGTACCAATGTCTTCAATGCGTCCGACAATGAAGAAAAGCGAAGGGCGGGCGAATCCAAAACCAACCGGTCGCGAAAGCCATTGCTGGGAGGAGATGGGCCTTCCCTAGAGGAGAAAAAGAACAAGGTTTACTCTTTCAGGAGGGACAAAGTCCGCAAGATATTTAAAGATGCCTTGAACAACGGCCTCCAATTGCCGGAGTCGAAAAGACCCCAAGAAGCAAAAATGACCGACAATCCTCTGTATTGCCCGTACCACCGAGTAGTGAGCCATGCGATCGAGGATTGCTATATCTTCAAAGACTGGGTCGAGAAGCAGTACAAGGCTGGAGAGATCGAGCTGTCCAAAAGCGTGTTGGTGAACAATCAAGTTGCGACCGCCAACTTTATACAGACAGAAGTTGAAGCCTTCTGGGAGCAGACAGCTGAACCCGCTGCCCCGACAAACGAAACCGACTCATCGCAGCCTCCGTGGAGTACGCACATATCTAATAAGACGAAGAAGCTGCTAAAGCTACTTCAGAAAGAACCCAGGACGGAATGGGAAGGGCAAAAGAAGCCTACCAGTCCAGCTGCCAATGCAGCTCCATCAGGCTCAAAATCCAAGAAGCTCAAGAAGAAGAAAAGTGTAGCTCGGCGCGAAAAGGAGCCTGCAGGGAGATCGACCATTCAAAAATATATCGATTCCCTTGAAGAATATGAACAAAGGGAAAGAACATTGATTCAATTGAAGGAGTTCTTCCCTGTACAAGCGGCTGAAATTCTGGAGGAGTTAGAAGAAGACTCCAATGAAGAGATCCCAATAGTGACCTGCTATGCCATCCATCTTGGCAGCGACTCCGAGGATGATCTCTGTTTTCCCGAAGAGGACGAGGAGCTCACCACAAAGGTCAATCAAATCCAGCTCAGAAGTGGCAGAGCTCTACCGCAAAATCAGGGCAACGCCCCAAAAGGGAAGGAAAAACAAGTCGCTAATGAAGAAAATGGCAGAGAACCGGCCGACGAAAACATAAATCCTTCCTCGGTGGACTATAATGTCTTGGCACATCTCCGGAAGCTTCCATCTCTCCTGAGCATCTACGACGCCTTGGTCCTATCTAAGGAGCTTAGAGACGTTCTCATTCACGCTCTACAAAACCCCGAGCGGTATCAGGCTCACTTTGCGGAAATTAACATGAAAGAAGCCCAGCACGCTCTGCATGCCGCCGCAGTCACATTTAAGGATGAAGACTTGCTACTAGAAACGGCTGAGCACAATCGGCCGCTTTACGTGACCGGGTACAGCGACGGAGATCGAATTAATCGCATATTGATTGATCCGGGGTCCTCAGTGAACATCATGAACTTGCGGACGCTGAAGAGTTTGTCGATGGACGTCCGACACCTGTCAAGGGAAAGGATTGTCATTCAAGGCTTCAACCAAAATTGCCAGCAAGTTCTGGGGTCTATAGCTCTGCCAATCAAATTCGGGGATCTGCAAACTGAAGCTAAGATATACGTGATCGATGCCGACACGTCTTATAAGATTCTCTTGGGACGGCCATGGCTCCACGATTATGGTATCATTCCGTCAACTCTCCATCAATGCATGAAGTATACTAAAAATGGCGAAGAAAAACGCATCAACGGAGACATCCAGCCATTCGGTGTCCATGAAGTCCGCTACGAAGATTCTCGGTACTTTATGAACCACCAAAATGCTAAGCCACAACTGACTGAGGATAGACCGGCCCCAAGACCCAAAAGCAAATCTGCGCCGGCTATGACTTTCAAAAGCAAAAATACCCAAGTACGCCCGCATTTCGGCAGCGACACTGATGAGTCCGACGTTGGAAGCCCGTCCTTCCGCCAAACTCGCCCTCATTTCGGCAGCGATACGGACGAATCTGTTACTGAAGGCCCATCTAGCAGCAAAGTCCGCCCTCATCTTGGCAGTGACACTGAAGAGTCAGAAGAAGAGGACCTGCCGTGCGACAGCTGTGCAGATCGACCCCCCATGCAGCAAGCGAAACTACGAGAGACCTTCAAAGTCGCAGAAGGGTCCCTGGCTATCACAAGGGTGCCGGAACGGATGTGCAAAGAGCTCGACGCATTGTCAGTCTCTACCGTGGACCAGCTGAAAACTTTCTACGTGCCCGGGAGGAAAAATGGACAGAAGGGCATCCTGTTTTACAAGTCAAACCCCGTTGTGCACCCGGACGATCTTTCTGTCGCGTGCCTTCCCTATGAGAGAGGCATAAGAGCCGTCCTCAATCCCAGATACTATGCGCCCAAGATGCGGGAATACTTTAAGAAGTGCGGATGCCGGTTATATCAAACGGAGTCCGAAGCAAAGTTTTACGAAGGGCTATGGTATCCGCCCCAGGTCCGAGCACTCATCGATGGACGAATTCCAGATAGACGGGGCATAGGCTACATTCAACCTGATTCCAAAGCGTGCTACATGATCTATGTTGGTGAAGCCAGCGAAAGATCAAATGATGATGACGAGATAGCCGAGCCAGAAGAAGCTCCTCAAGAGCTCGAAGATGGCGGACAAGCAACCTTTGATGAGCTAGCCGAGATTGACTTAGGAACGCCCGATAATCCAAGGCCGACCTACATCAGCTCACTCTTGTCGGAGGAAATGAAAGAGCAGATAATTGCCCTGCTGCGTGAGTTCGTCGACTGCTTCGCGTGGACGTACAAAGAAATGCCTGGCCTTTCTCCTGAGGTAGCCGTGCATAAGCTGGCTATATCTCCTGATGCTAAGCCAGTCAAACAAGCTCCTCGAAGAATGAGAAGGGAGTTGGAAGAAAGGGTCATCGAGGAAACCAAGAAACTCATCGATACCGGCTTTATCAGGGAAGAGAAATATTCAGACTGGATCGCATGCATAGTCCCAGTGAAGAAGAAAAATGGGCAGATCCGAGTTTGTGTCGATTTCAGGGACCTCAACAAGGCATGTCCTAAAGACGACTTCCCGCTACCGGTCATGGAAATGATGGTCGATGACACCTCAAATTACGAGCTGTTCACTTTTATGGATGGCTTGTCTGGATATAATCAGATCAAGATGTCGCCTGAGGATGAGAAGCACACAGCATTTCGAACTCCGATCGGAATATATTGCTACAAGGTGATGCCGTTCGGACTGAAGAACGCAGGTGCTACATATCAAAGGGCAATGACCAATATCTTCGATGACCTAATTCATAAAGTCGTCGAATGTTATGTTGATGATCTGGTCGTTAAGACTGAAACCAAGGCCGATCATATCCAGGATCTTAGGGCCGTTCTCACCAGACTGAGGGAATTTGATCTGAAGATGAATCCTCTGAAATGCGCTTTTGGCGTGTCATCGGGAAAATTCCTGGGCTTCATAGTTCGACATCGAGGGATCGAAGTTGACCCATCAAAGATAAAGGCCATCATGGAGATGCCTCCTCCGAAGAGTCTGACGCAGCTAAGATCTTTTCAAGGCAAGCTTGCTTATATACGGAGGTTTATCTCAAATTTATCGGGGAGATGTAGGCCCTTCTCAAAGCTCATGAAGAAAGGAGCTCCTTTTATCTGGGATGCCGAGTGTCAAGAAGCGTTCGAAAGTATCAAACAGTACTTGTTGCACCCTCCAGTGTTGGCCGCTCCCATTCCAAATAAACCGCTGATTCTCTACACTGCCGCGCTAGATGAGTCACTTGGTGCGCTCCTTGCTCAGAACAACGAGGAGGGAAAAGAAAATGCCCTCT
Source organism: Agapanthus africanus (assembly GCA_030015575.1). Taxonomy (NCBI): domain Eukaryota; kingdom Viridiplantae; phylum Streptophyta; class Magnoliopsida; order Asparagales; family Amaryllidaceae; genus Agapanthus; species Agapanthus africanus. Next base: position 148,734,518 of record CM057338.1, on the reverse strand, counting down.
ACTACCTCAGTCGAACTCTAGTCGGGGCGGAACACAACTACTCCCCAATCGAAAAGCAATGCCTGGCTCTGATATTTGCTGTGAAGAAGCTGAGGCACTATCTGCTGGCTCATCGGGTTATGCTGATCTCCAAGGTCGACCCGCTCAAACACTTGATGACCAAAGCAAGCCTAGCCGGCAGGATGGCAAGATGGGCTGTCATGCTACTTGAGTTTGACATAGTTTATACCCCTCAGAAAGCAGTAAAAGGGCAAGCTATTGCAGACTTTCTCGCCGCTCATCCCATACCAGAAGGGTCGCCGCTAAATTGTGAGTTACCCGATGAACAAGTACTGCACCTCGAGGAAGATGAGCCATGTTGGGAGCTCTACTTCGATGGAGCCTCATCGATAAGAACCTCCAGTAAATCAAGCGTCCCGGAGATAAAAGCAGGGATAGGATTGGTGTTTATCACACCATCAATGGGAACCCTACGGCGTTCTTTTGCTCTCACCGAGCCTCGCACAAACAATGAGGCCGAGTATGAAGCTCTGATAGCTGGTTTGGAGCTCGCCATAGAAATGGAAATCCTTCGGCTACGGGTTTACGGTGATTCCCAGCTTGTCGTCAACCAAGTAAGCGGCGACTATAAGATATACAAACCCGAGTTGGCTCAGTACAGAAGCCGGGTGGTGGAACTCATGAAACGGTTCACTCATATCGAACTAACAAGAGTCCCTAGAGCATTGAACGGAAAAGCCGATATACTCGCTCGCCTAGCCAAGGAGCTGGCTGATCCTGACATGGACGAAATTCTGATCACAGTCAGGAGCCGACAAATTCTACCTCCAGTCTCTCTACGAGAAGAGGAAAGCGCGGAACAGGAGAGCAGTCCTGCCGAAGAAGCTTCGATCATCCAAGATGAGCCCGATTGGAGAGAACCCTTCATAGAGTACATTCGATACGACAAGCTGCCCGAAGAAAAATCTACGAGGATCCAGCTGAAGAAAAGAGCTCTCCGATACGTGTTTGTAAATGACACGTTGTACCGCAGGTCATATGACCAACTCTGGCTCAGGTGCCTGTCATTGGCCGAAGCCCAAAAGGTCATGAAAGATGTCCACTCGGGCATTTGCGGTGCTCACCAATCTGGCCCCAAGATGCGACTTCAAATCAAACGGCTTGGGTATTACTGGCCCACCATGATACGGGATTGCGGAGAGCATGCAAGGAAATGTTATGTCTGCCAAATTCACGGTGATTTTATTCACAAGCATCCCAATCCATTGCATCCTACAGTGGCGTCGTGGCCCTTCGAAGTCTGGGGCACCGACATTGTTGGCCCAATTGATCCTCCGTCATCTAAAGGCCACCGGTTCATACTGGCCGCGACAGACTACTTCTCCAGATGGGCTGAAGCTGTCCCGCTAAAAGAAGTCAAGACAAAAGATATTCTGACATTCTTCCAGCATAATATTCTATACCGCTTCGGTACACCAAGAAGAATCATTTCTGACAACGGGCCTTCTTTCAAGAGCTTCAATGTCTCAAGGTTCGCTACTCAGCATAAGATAGACTGGAGATATTCCTCCATCTATAATCCAAGAGCCAACGGGCTAGCCGAAGCCTTCAATAAGACTCTATGCAAGCTCCTGAGGAAAAATGCTTCAGCCAACAAGAGAGACTGGAATCTCAAACTTCACGAGGCGTTGTGGGCATATCGTACCACGCACCGTACTCCAACACAGTCCACTCCATACTCATTGCTCTTCGGAGTGGAAGCGGTCCTCCCCCTCGAAGTCGAAGTCCCAAGCTTAAGAATGGCCGTCCAACATGAGTTGACGGAGGAAGAAAACGTGCTCCTTCGACTTGAAGAACTCGATGCCCTCGAAGAAAAGAGGCTCGCGGTGCAGCAAAATCTGGAGCTATACCGAGCCCAAATGTCACGGGCCTATGACAAGATAACCCGTCTCCGCGCTTTCAAGAAAGGTGAATTAGTGTTGGTCCTCAAAAGACCGATCATCCCCAATCGACATGCCAAGGGAAAATTCGAGCCAAACTGGGAAGGACCATACGTCATCGAGAAAGTGTTCGACGGAGGATCCTACCAACTAATAAGTGCAGAGGGAGAAAGGCCCATGCCACCCATCAATGGACGATATCTCAAGAAATACTACACATGAATGCTCCAAGTCGCAGGCGAATTGAGCACATCAGCCCTACGGTCTGGATCAGACATCCTGCAAAACCGTATACAATCCACGGGCGTAAATGACCCCTATTTCTCCCAAATCCTGCCGGTGAGACTACTTTAAAGTCCCACCAGCGGCCAAAAAAAAAAAAAAAAAAGAAGAAGAAGAAATAAACGGTATGTCCACAAGCAAAACGGGCACGGATGAAAACCCGAAAGGGCTCCGTGAGTAAAAACAGCAGGACTACCGGCGAGTCTGTGAAAACCCGAAAGGGCGCAAACTCGTGAAAAGAGATGAAATACACTCGCAAAGCCCTCTCGACCTTGCGAGGAGAAAACCCCTGCGTGAGATCCTTACGACTCACAAAGGAGCAACACACTTAGGAATCCTCACGATTCCTAAGGAGAAAATACACCTGCGGGATCCTTACGACTTGTAGGGAGAAAATGCTTTTATGGGACCCTCACGGCCCATAAAATTGAAAAGCCTTGGGTGGTAGGGACCCAAACCTATCTCCTAAGCCATCGTTCCCCAACGGGCAAAGGCAAATGATGAGTCGCTCCTGGCATTTCGCTTCAGTGTTAGCGGTGCTGATGCCGACCAAAAACCCAAATCCCAAGTCCTCCCAAGGCAAATGATGAGTTGCTCCTGGCATTATTCCAGTGCAGCAATGCTGATGCCAAACAAGATCCAAATTCCAAGTCCCCAAACGGCGAATGATGAGTCGCTCCTGGTACCATATTCCAGTGCAGCGATGCAGACGCCAACCAAAATCCAATTTCTCAAAATTCTCCCGGCCCTACGGTTGGTCCCCAAATTGACTACCGTATACAATCCACGGGCTCAAATAATTCTCATCACCCTCAGGCCCCACCGTAATCACCAGTCACGCGGCTGGTCTCCGCCTTTGGAATTATGCTCTATTGAGAAGACCCACTCATGTGTCCTCACGATACATAAGGAGAACAAACCTTCGTGGGATCCTTACGACTCACGAAGGAAAAACACACTTAGGAGTCCCCACGACTCCTAAGGAGAACATACACCTGCGGGATCCTTACGACTCGCAGGGAGAAAATACCGTTATGGGACCCTCACGGCCCATAAAATTGAAAAGTCTTAGGTGGTAGGGATCTAAACCTGTCTCCTAAGCCATCGCTCCCCAATCCCCATGCACCAAGAGGCGAATGATGAGTCGCTCCTGGTACTACATTCCAGTGCAGCGATGCAGACGCCAACCAAATTCGCTCCCCCAATCCCCAAGTGGCGAATGATGAGTCGCTCCTGGTACCATATTCCAGTGCAGCGATGCAGACGCCAACCAAATTCCAAATCCCATACCCCAACGGCGAATGATGAGTCGTTCCTGGTACCATATTCCAGTGCAGCGATGCAGACGCCGACAAAGTCCCGAAATTTTTCCGGCCCTACGGTCTGGATCATACATCCTGCAAAACCGTATACAATCCACGGGCGTAAAACAATCCTAATTTCTCCCAAATCCTCTCGGGGCAAATGATGAGTTGCTCCTGGCATTATTCCAGTGCAGCAATGCAGATGCCAAACAAAAACCAAAATCCCAAAATCCTCTCCATGACAGATGATGATTCGCTCCTGGTACCATATTCCAGTATAGCGATGCTGATGTCAACCCAAATCAAAATCAACAAGTCAACTTCCACTCCGACGCCACAGAAAGCGGAGCAAGTCAGAATCCAATCTCGACACCGCAAGAAGCGGAGCAAGTCAAGTCTACCCCTGACACTGCAAGAAGCAGAGCAAGTCAAATCAAGCATCGACCGTCCACGTCGCTAAAATGGCAGCACCGACCGTCCAAGTCGCAAAAAGGGCAGCACCGACCGTCCACGTCGCTAAAAGGGCAGCATCGACCGTCCACGTCGCTAAAATGGCAGCACCGACCGTCCACGTCGCTAAAAGGGCAGCACCGACCGTCCACGTCGCTAAAAGGGCAGCACCGACCGTCCAAGTCGCAAAAAGGGCAGCACCGACCGTCCACGTCGCTAAAAGGGCAGCACCGACCGTCCACGTCGCAAAAATGGCAAAACCGACCGTCCACGTCGCTAAAAGGGCAGCACCGACCGTCCAAGTCGCAAAAAGGGCAGAACCGACCGTCCACGTCGCTAAAAGGGCAGCACCGACCGTCCACGTCGCTAAAAGGGCAGCACCGACCGTCCACGTCGCAAAAAGGGCAGAACCGACCGTCCACGTCGCTAAAAGGGCAGCACCGACCGTCCAAGACGCAAAAAGGGCAGAACCGACCGTCCATGTCGTAAAAAGGGCAGTGCCAGCTTCCCAAAAGGTGGGAACCAAATCAAGTCGCCTCCACGCGAAAGAAGATCCATCAATTTCATGCACACGACCCATATATGTGGTGTGCATTTATTGATGGGGGGCAATTTGTTGGGGTAAAAATTTACACCCCGGTTGACCAAGTCAAAATCCAAGTCAACCCCAAGCCAAGTGGGCCCAAGCCCAGACCCAGTGGGCCCATGCCCGAGTCGAGCCCGAACATGAAGCGGCCGGCCTCCTCCACGCCAAGATAAAATTTTTGTAATAAATAATCTTGTTGCATTTTCTTTTATTTTATTTTATGGATAAATGTAAGAAAATGGGCATAAAGCCAAATTCTTGTAAAGCCCATGGCTTATGTGCAAAAAGAAATGGCACATGAGCCATGAAATAGGCAAAATGCCATTTTGTGAAGCCCAAGGGGCTATGTGTAAAATGTATGGCCTATAAAGGCAAAGATAATGAAAATATCTCATAACTTTTTCTCTCTCCAAAAAAGTTTCAGAGCTGAGCTCTTTCCTCCTTCTTCAAGGTTCTAAAACCTTCTTCTTTCTTTTGAATTAAATCAAGAGTTTTACTCTTCCTTTTTCAAAACTAAATAGTTTTCCACCACAAAACCCACAAAGGGGAACTTGGATCTGTCATCAGATCTTAAAAAGGAGAGATTTTGAGATTTCACATCTCTTGATCTTCAAGATCCAGCAAGCGACAGGAGGAAGAAGAAGAACCACTTCCATTAAACCCAAAACACATTCAGGAGCCCGACTCCTCTCTGATTTCTCCTTTGAGAAATCCTTTTTTTCAGGCTAAAAGCCTCTTGTGCCTCTCCGGCGCGTTGCGCAAGTGCGCAAGGCGCCCGCGTGCCGACACGTGGCGCGCGCGCTTGCGCACCTGCGCGCTTGCGCAAGTGCGCAAGGCGCCCGCGTGCCGACACGTGGCGCGCGCGCTTGCGCACCTGCGCAAGTGCGCAAGGCGCCCGCGTGCCGACACGTGGCGCGCGCGCTTGCGCACCTGCGCACAGCACCTAAGCGCACAGCGCCCAAGGTGCTGCCCCACGCATCCCTTGGATGCCTTTTCCCCCTCTTTTTATGTATATACATATACATATACATATGTATACAAATTCACACATATACATACTCCGCCATATTCTCCCCCTCCAAAAAAATTTCGGGCCGGGGCGCTGCCCCGAACCCCGCAACGGGGCTGCTAGCCCCCTTGACCCCCAGCCCGCTATCCGGGTAGCGGGACCCCCGTAAAAACTCTGCGTGGCTCCCGATATATCCAAAACCCCCTTTCAAAACAAAACACACGCACACTGCACATTGAGTTCGCATGACCAATTTTACCCGTTAATCGGAGGTTCCCTCGCCCCAAAGGCGGGGGGGGTAATTAACGGCAGCTTAGTCCGCGGCTGCCGGAGATTCGGATCCCCACAATCATTAAACCCCGGCCTACCCTAGGCAGGGGGAATCTGTAGTACGCCTGACAAGCACTCGCGTATTCCCATCTCACTGGGGTAACGAAAAACACCCTACAGAGCCAAAATGGATACAAAGTACAATTTGTGAAAGAACAAAAAAAAACAATACTATCATTCAGGAGTATGTACAAAAAGAAAGAAAAAGAGATATACAAGTCTTCAGGACGGCGGGCGATTTAGCAGAGTGGTCAGCTCATCCCTCTTCCGATGGGCCTCGCCTTCGTGATTCAGTATCGCCAGAAGACGGGCTTCCACCTGAGCCTGCTGGGCCTGATATGAAGCAAGCCGACCTTCGAGCTCCTTCTCGGTAGCCTTATGAGCCTCAACCCTTTCGCGAGTGAACACGGCAGCTTTATCGAGGGCCACCACCTCTTTGATAGACTCTTGAAGTACTCGCCAGAGTTCATACGCTTTGTTGGCTTTGGCTGTAAGGTTGGCCTGGAGCTCGTTCAACGCCTTGGAAGCCAGCTCTCTCTCCGAGAATTTGCGGCCGAGCCACTTCTCGCATGACACCATATTCGCCGTGCACCGCTTGATTAAGCCCCGTAAGCTCACCTTCGCAGCCACAGCCTCTGGAGTAGGACATGTATGCTCAAGACTGTATAAACAAACCTCCATTCGACGGCAATAGTCGATCTGAAACACGCACACATCACCTGATATGGGAGGCAAAAAGGGAAATTTCTGATGCGGACCCTATCAAGCATGCATTTGCGACTATATGAATTTTCGAAAAGAACTGATACCCGAAGCTCTGATGTGCATGCAACATAATGGTAGTACTCGCAATTAAAGAAAGTTCTCATGGGAGGAATATGAAGCTCATTTACGCAGGCAAAACACATGTACGAGTGCACAACAAACATGAAAATTCAATATAAAGCACGCAACAACTAATAAAAAAGGAGTACACTAATTTGAATATACTACGCTAGCGGAAAAAGGTCACCAAACAAAGGATCGGTGGCACAAGGGTTAACAAAACAAAGAGCAAAATTCTCTATTTCTCTTTTTGCCTTCTCCAACACATCGAAGCGACGGTTCTCGCGAGGAGTCGCTCCCCACCGATTGGCATCATGTTCGTACGCAAAAGCAGACATAATAGCCCGCCCGGCTTTTATTTGGCCCAACAGGTGAACCGAGCAATCTTTCAAAGCCTGAGTAATCAGGCACGCTTTGTGAAAACACTCGAGCTTGTCTTCAGCCGCGTCAAGCATCGCCAGGGTCATCTCCGCTGGGTGAGAAGGGATGTCAGCAAGCACGGCAGCAAGAATCATCCGGAGCTAAAGGGATCCCATTGGGAGGGGGGACCCCCTACGGATCAAGAGATCATATATCGCCGAATCACATTCGTCGTCGGTAAGAAGGGGATCCATCAGTCGTGCAGCAAAGCGAGGAATCATCTCCTCGATAGGTACTTCCCATGGCCGTCGACGAGCATGGGGGCGGTTGCAGGCCATGGCACTCAGTTGTTTTATCAAGATAAATCATACTAAAGTGAGAATAGATTTCTCTGTGAAGAAACAAAGAAGACCATGGCCGCAGGTTATAAAGAGGGGCATTAAATGCTGCGCCCGAAGAATATTGCATGGTGGAACTACTTCCAAGGCCCAAAAAAGGGAAGGCATTGAAAATCAAGGAGATGGAACTATTTCCAAGGCTCCTTTTCAGCATCTAATGCTGTGCACAGAAAATATGGCATGAAAAATTAAACAGCACCATCAAAAGGGCCCCACGTGCGGAGCACGTAAGCATCACACTTGATGTGCACTGAAAAGTGAAATAGTGCCTCGCACGCCAAACACATCAGCAGCAACAATGACAAAATGACAAAATCCCATAAAGAAGGCATGCAAACACAGAAGGGCACAATAAAGCTTATCACTCATACTTTAAAAGTTCATACAAAAATAAAAAAGAAATGATTACAACGGCAAGACCTCAGATGGGGGGCAGGGATTGAGAAACTCAAAAGTGACTTTGTTCGAGATCTTCCAGGCATTTCGAACCATCCTACTATGTTTTCTTTCACGATCACAAGCGTCGGGATTCTCACGGATGTCCTCCACCCTCCGATAGGCAGCAAGTATGGCCGACTGCTGAAAAGCCTGGTGCAAGAGATCAATGAGGTTGTCTCACCTCCTCTTAGAGATTAGGCTCATCAGATACACCGAATGCACCTTATCCTCGGCGGCATCCAATGCCCTGAGCGGTACGCCGGTGCAAAAGAGAGGGAGTGCCCCCCAGATCACCAGCACAATGAGTCTCAAAAGAGAAGAGCGACGAGGGAGTAACTGACCATTGTACTCGTCGAAGCGGCTCATGACCTCAGCACACTGAGCGTTGGTGAACTCCTGGTTCTGGCTGCGGCCCAGTGCGCGAATATTTCCGTAAGAAATAATTTCGTCAAGATCATATAAATGGGCAACCATAATACCTGAAATAAAGATCATAGAGATTCATTACAAACTTCTTCTTCTCGGATTGTGAGAGAGACAACTCGGAGCAAGAAAACCCCAAGAAGTCCCCATGGGAAGAACTTAGTTCCTCATAGGAATTAAATTCCTTTTTGAAAAAGGGAATTAAATTCCCAGAAAATTTTTGTTCTAAAAGCAGAGCTCCTTTATGATGGAATTAAATTCCATGAAAAAAGACAACTGACACCATTATCTTCCTAAGGATTAGAGAAACCCTAAGAGATCTACTGTTTGAAGATTAAATGGTTTTCTGTTCTTGTTAAAGGACTTGAACAAAAATGGGTTCTTATTAAAATAAGGGGGGAAACCCTTGGTATGGATTTAAAATCCAGAGAGTTGTATGTGTATGAAAGTTCTTCGATCATCCAAAGATCATTACCTGAGGAAAAGGAATCTTTCAACAGAGTTAAACTCTGGAAAATGCTTGAAGCAGAGAACTAAGCTCTGGAAAAGGAGAATTAAATTCTCAAAGGAAGAAAGTTATCAAAGGAGGAAGATGAAAAGTGGAGGCGCTTCTGAAGAGACCCCTGCATTTATAGGATGTGATGGAAGACGTTTCATCGACTCTACTCCCTAGACAGATCCAACGGTCACAAAAGTGACAGCGTTGCACTCACGTGCAGACACGTGAGAGCAACGCTGTGGGGGCATTTGTTCCCTGATTAAAAATCAGGAAAAAACATCAAAAAAGGCATCACGTGCTCACACGTGACCAATGGTTACGTGTTGACACGTGACGCCTAAAGCAGCAGCGCAAAATAGCGCAGAGAAGAAAGTCCATCCGGAGGTCATGTGCTCACACGTGACCAGGGGTCACGTGCTCACACGTGACCAAAGGTCACGTGTCAACACGTGACTGGCTTTAAAAGCCTCGCGGTTTAATAGAATTAAATTCTAAAGATCATTTAAAATCTTTCCAAAATGGAAAAGGGTTATGGAGAACCGTTGGATTAAAATCCAAGGGTGATTAAAAGTCACCAGTTTATGGAAAAATCTTAGACAAGAAAAGATTTCCCCTAAATCTCACCAGAAATAACAAATAGAATATCTTTGGATTAAACATCCAACGGTGAATAAAATTCACCTAATAATCTAAAGGCTCGGATTAATGATAAAAACAAATCAAATCTTTCAACGAGAGATTTGCTAAACAAATTGATTCTCTTCCTCCTCCTATAAATAGGAGTCGAGATAGAGAACTAGAGAGAGAATTTTGGAGAGAAAACTTTAGAGAGAATTTTAGCATCTTGAAAATTCAGAAAGAAAACCCTAGGTGAGAAAAAGAAAGGAGATCAAAACTTCAGAAAAAAGAGAATTTAATTCTCAAAATTCTAAGAGTTTAATTCTTTTGCAAAGAATTTAGTTTCTTCCTCTGGTTGAGCATTTGCAAAGAGCACATCTCCCCATAAGTTGAGAATTTAATTCTCATCTGGTTGAGATCCTGCCATGCAGATCCAAAACCTAGAGGGGGAATCGAGTTTAGAGAATTTAATTCTCCCAAAGCTATAGAAATTTAATTCCTTCCAAAATAAAATTAGGGTTTAACCCTATATGAGAATTCAATTCTCCAAAATTATAGGAATTTAATTCCTTCAAGATGGACAGAACAAGGGTTTAACCCTAATTGAGAATTTAATTCTCTCAAGCTCACAGGAATTTAATTCCTCTAAAAATGAAATTAGGGTTTACATATATGGGAATTTAATTCCTCTAAAAAGAAAATTAGGGTTTAGCCCTACATAAGAATTTAATTATTTCATAAGAGGGGCATTAATCCCCCCAGAATCACAATTAGGGTTGAACCCTATGAAGAATTTAATTCTTAAAAAGATAAAGAGATCTTCAAATATGGAAAGAACCAGGGTCACGTGTCCCCACGTGACCCCTATAAAGATCCACAGAAATAAGGAGGAAAGAGCCTCACGTGCTCCACGTGACTCCCAAAACACAGAGAGAAAAAGTAAAAGAAATAAAAGGCCTTGGGCGCTCTCACGTGTTTCCACGTGACCCCTTGGCAGACGCTCTAACAATCAGTGCATGAATCCTCCTCACGTGTCAGCACGTGATGCTCCAAAGTAAAATATAAAAAGTGTTTAACACTTAATTGCGGAACGAAGAAAAGGAGATCTGGCCCCATCTTTGGGCGCCCTTATGTGTCCCCACGTGACTCTTTTTTTTAGTGTTTAAACACTAATTCAAGAGCTTTATTCCCAGTGTTTAACACTGATCATCTTTTAGTGTTTAACACCAATTTGAGAATCTTACTTCCAGTGTTTAACACTGATTATTTTCTAGTGTTTAACACTAATTCGAGAATCCTATTTCCAGTGTTCAACACTGTTATCCTCTAGTGTTTAACACTAATCTGAGAGTTTTATTTCCAGTGTTTAACACTGCTGTTTCTTATTGTCTAACACTACTTTTTGCTAACTTGGCTAATTTTCCAGAGGCAAAGCCCCCCCTTCGATTGAATCTCAAAATTGAGGAAATCAAAAATGAAAATGTTTAGCATTGCTAAATAATGGGGGCTTGAACCCAGACAAATGCCTAATGGTCCAACAGAGGGCCAACATTCCAAACTTAATTGGACTTAGCCCAAATTGGCCATAAGTCATCAATCCAGACTTAACTGAGCCAATGTGCTCGTAATGTAATTAATTGGTCTTGGTTCCAAGTTGGGCTACAGATCATTTAATCCATCTTGGTTCAAGAGTATATCTTTTCACTCCTTTGATATTTGTCGTTGTAATTCCGCAACGTCTTCAAAGAGGTGACGGGTCCCAACAACCATACATTTCATGGACTGTGGGGTCTTTAAATCCACGGACTACGATATCCTTAATCTTGACCGTGATGTTTTAAAACTAACAATGGACTGTGGGGTCCTTAATCCACGGACTATGATGTCCTTAATCTTAACCGCGATGTCTTAAAACTAGCAATGGACTGTAATGTCCTTAAACTAATTATCGACCGCAATATCACTAAACTAAACAATAGAGCCTACCCCCCTTAATTGCTCTTTTGTCGGATCTAAACGATCCCGTTAAGTCGATCTTAGTCTAAAATTAGACTAGTGTATCCCTAACTAACGTTTAAGTTGATCTTAGTCTCAAATGAGACTAACGTATCCTTAAACCCAAACCCCCAAACCCAAATCTAAGAAAGATACGGATTTGGGATAGTCCACGCCTTACGGGCGACAACATAATTTAGTCTCCGTATACAATTCACGGGCAACCAAACACAAAACAAAACACCCACGACACGAAGTGATCACATGGAGAAGGAGAAAGTGGTTACCGCCATGCGGTAGCGTAATTAACTGCAGGGGCTTGCGTCTGCAGGGAAAAGCGTCCCCACAATCAAAAACCCCTCAAACGAGGGGGAATCTGACGAAGTCTGCTATATCGGTCGCATCCGTTTAAAACTTCGATACATGGTGCCATAAATCAGCTTGGTATCTTCGGAGAGGTGGACGGATAGCACCAATTAGCATCTGCCCCCAGATTCAGGCAAGACGTCCATTCTTCCCGGCTTCCAGCGGTGAACAACAGTATTACGAAACAATGTCTCTGAATGGTTATTAGTTCCACTCTTATTTTCATATGTACAATATCTCTATTTTCCTTAAATTCCTAAGTTCACGTAATTAATTTCTTAAATCAGTTATTTAAATCATTTTATTTTAAATTTTTTGGTAGTTGTGGAGAGGTGGTTAGGCATGAATATTAACTAAAAGCAAATCCCAAATCCTTCGATGTCTTTCTTTTTTTTAAAAAAAAAATCTTAACAGTAATTTGAAGTAAAACTATAATAGCGCTTGGCATTTTATTTTAGTTTTTGATAAAAACACCCTTTAAGAAGAGTTCACGGCTTTTTCAGAGTTTAATGTTATTATGTCAAAAACCCTGGAAAGTCAATGGTGTTTTATAAAATTTACTCAATAAAAAATCCCTAATATTAACCTCTAATTTTCAAAAATAATTTATATTTAGTATTTTTCTATAATAAGAATATAGTTCGGATTTTGTTTGAATGATGTAGTTGTATTGTTTTCTGTATGCAACTATTTTGTAACTCGTTAAATTCCTTTTAATGAAATATGATGGGCTTAGGCTTAATTGTTCCATCTTTTCTAATTAAAAAAAGAATTTTAAAAAAGTATAACTTCATCCTAGGTTTAAGCAAATCTTGAATAAGATTTTTTTTAACACTTACCTCATTGCTAATGACATCAAAATTATAACATATTATATTAAATTTACTATAGTACTTCCAAGAAAATACTTACAGCATGTGATTCTATTAAAAATTTAAAATGTAGCAGGATATAAACTTATACCATAGGACAACGTAATTAAAATATAAGTTTAGCACTTGCGTCATAATTTAGTTTAGCAAGAAAATAATAATAACACAATGTTTATAAGCAACATTACGGTCGCAAAAGAAAAGAAATGTGTCATATCCTTATCCATTTCTACCAGCCTCTGAGAAATTAAGCTAAAATATTTGCTTTCATCAAAAAAAGGAAAAAAAATGACTATTATATATGAGAATAATTGAGGAAAGAGGCCATAGAAGAGAATTATCTATTTATCTCCTATGGCGTCGAAAAAGTACGCCCTCCGTTATATTTTTCTATGATCGAGATCCATCATCTTCATCGTTATCATCTAAGATATGGATACGCCAAATTTCATGTGATTCTACAACTTTTTCACCGTTGATTTAGCAATGTAAAAAGTTCTATTGTCGGTAAACCGTTAATTTTGAATCCACTAATTCAACGGTGAAAAAGTTGTAGAATCACATGAAATTTGGTGTACCCATATCTTAGATGATAACGATGAAGATGATGGGTGCTGATCGTCGGAAAACATAATGGAGGGCGTACTTTTTCGACGCCATAGGAGGAAATTCCCTCCTATGACATCTTTCCTCCATTATTCTTATTATATATAGGCCTCAATATTACAAAAGAAACTACTAGTAATAAAGATTTTCAAAGCGATTTTCAAACAATTTTCTTTCTTGAAAATTACTAATTTAGAGGTGAAGGAAGGCAGGACGGATGGTTTTTGATAATTTTTATATCCAATTAAAATTATAAAGCCTAGGCCCAAATCCCTTTCACACCCAACGAATTTACAAAGTGTTATATCCAAACCCGCAAATTTTGGATGGATTTGGACAGGTTCAAAGTTTAGAGCTGGTCAGTTTCTTCGTGCTTTTGGGCTTGACCCATTATATATTATCTTTATCTTTAGGATTTTAATAAGAAGAGGAGTGCCAATTTTCAAATTTTGATTTTGAAATCTGAGGACAACCTCACCACATGTCGGGCAAACAAGTAAGCAAAGGCTGCTATAGTTCGAGAAGGCATCGATTTTGAGCCGAGAAGCTACACCGCGTGTTCAGCGATGAGCTGCCTGAAGAAGAAAATCAAAACGTGACAACCTCCCACTATGAGCTTTGAGAATAGCTTGACTTTCCCCGACCTTATAGGAAGCTTCCCCGGAACGGAGAAGTCGAGACCTAACAAAAGAAGTAAACCAGAAGTTCCGTAACTATTACCGTGGTTGTTGCCAAACGCCAAGGTATTGACGGTGCTTCTCAAATGTCGTAACAACCTCTCGGTTGAGCTCGGCTTAAAGTAAAGCCTTGAACTCGTAACTGTCCATTCTATCTAGAAGTCCAAGAATCAGACTCGAAACTCCATTCTTAGAATCTTTTTCACGTAAATCATGAATTTAAAATTCGATCATATAATCTATTTGGTTGGAGTAAATTAAAGAAAAGCGCCACCTCATCACTAAATTTTAAAATTCTATCAAATAATGTATCGATTTGGTTGGAGTAAATTGAAGAAAAGTGCCACCTCATCACTAAATTATGCTCGTAAAATAAACCAATAAATAATAATAACTAACCAAGATGTTTTGTAATCGCACATGCATAGCATGTACAAAGCACTAGTTTAAAAAACTTGAAACTATGTAACTTGAGGTGAATTTTGTCATATATGTATAAGAGCAAAATTTATACATGCGACAAAACTATATTAAAGGTTTTTAGATTAAAAAAAATTACCCCAAATAAATTTCTTACAGTAAAATACAATATATAGATTATAATATTCTGAATTAAATGTCTACGATATATACTGGACGGATCTATGCTATTGCAAGGGTGTGCAGTTCTGCACACCCTAATTTCTGGGGGGAAAATAGCACCGGTGCTATTTGTTCAATATAGAGGTGAAAAGTGAAAATTTCGAATAATGAAGGGTCCATTAGAAAAAACCACATGCTTTATTAAAAAAAAGCCAAACAAGAAATGATCCAAATGCAATCTTCGTAGGGTTCCCTTTTCCTGAACCCACGATTCTCCTTTTCTTCAACCCTAGCTGTTGGAGTTTCCAGCATCCTAGCCGTTAATCATGACCGTTGCGGAACGAAAAACTTAACTTTTAAAAGCTTGGCGTTAGCAACTACGACCTCAAATCTATCTAAACACTAAACTAGTAAACTTGAGGAGTTCTAACTACTCTGTAAGAGAGTTATATCTAGAGATCCGCGTCCTTCGGTCTTCAACCCTCTTTTTTAGCTCATCGAGGTCTCCGTGATCGGGCTTGACCGCCGGTCTTCCTTGGTCGAAAATGATCCACCCGAGGGATATGCTTCAAGGCTCTAGCTTCACTCATTGAAGCAACTAAATGTCTTACCATGCTACACTAGGATATTTAGAGATGTAGTGATGATTTGTAGTATTTTTCTATCTCTCTTCCATCCTTGATTCTCAACTCATGAGAGGGTAGGGAGGAAGAAGAAGAAGAAGCTCATAAAAAGAGTTAAGTGAGGAGAGAGAATAAAATGGTGAGAATGGAAAAACTAGTGAGAGAAAAATCAAAAGCCATGGTTTTATATAAATGATATTTTCCAATATAAAATGGCAACCATGCTTGAATAGTTTGCACAAATGATGTCTCTCATCATTCTCATCTCACTTTCCCTTTACACCTCAATTCCATTTTATGAAAAATAGAAAATATATGATGAAGTGTCCTCCTTCTAAAATGTATACTTGTATAAATATAAGAATACGTCTCCGTATATACATACCATGTCACGACTCGAAAAGGGCACATGATCGGCACAAGAATTACATGAAATCAAGTGGACCCATCGTAACCCAAGTAAATCAAAACCAGGAATCTAAACCATATATATAAGGAAATAGATAGTAATAGGTAGAGGTGGGGTTTTAAAAAAGTTTTATAAAAAAGTAAAGCTTGTTTCGAATGATTGTTTGAAAAAAGGACAACACCTTCTTAGTAAATTTTGAACAAAACTGATACAATGATAAGTATATAACAAGTATTCCCACATACGGGAGCTAAATCAACACCCAAATGGCGGATCACAACCACACAGTAATATATGACGCCAAAAGGCGAAGGATCAATAAAGCGGAAAGTAAACAACATAAATATACACCAAGTCGATTCCACACGAGTCCGGCAACAACAAAATATACAACTCTAAGGTCTCGACAAAACTAGACTTAGTCTTTGATGGAGTACTTTTAGATACAAATAGGTACAAGGCAAAAACCGATACAAAAATATACCCACCAACTCAGATATGCGCAACCACGCCCAAAAGACAGCGAATGTGCCAAAAGGCCGCTACGGATCCAAGTGGTCAAACCTGTAAGGAATTATAGCACAATGGGGGTGGGTTGCCAACTCGTAAGTAAAATTATATAATAAGCTAGAAGTCGTATAGATAAGTGGTGAAACAACTAAAACATGAATAATGTGTACATCGATGAGGGTAAATAAGCACGCGTTGAAACTAGAGTTCGAGCGATGAAATATAAGATAGTAAGCTCTCGTGTACAACTCGTGTGCCGTTATCCTCGCATGTGGAATATATGAATCTGTGTGTGGTTATTGTATCAACATCAAGTAATCGGTATCTGTCTCGGTACGGACGCAACGTAACCATAAGCATCCGAAAGCATGTGAGTTCAGGAAGTAAATACAATACTGCGAAATGAAACACTAACAATCATCAATCGTCGATAACTCACCCCGCGCGCGCGCGCACACACATATACAACGGCGTCAAATCACGATCACCGTAGCCATAACGCAATATCTATAACACACGACCAACGAGAACACAATCAAGCCTATAATATATATAGCACCCATCTATATGCAATCATATAAAAGTAGCCGGAATATATATGTATACAGAATCCTTTCAAGATAGCCATATGATATATATATATATATATATATATATATATATATATATATATATATATATATATATATATATATATAGCGGCATATATAACGGACGTTGTTTTGTGAAGAAAGGTATGCATCCTATTTAAAGTATATGTCCCGCCTTTTGAAAATAATTTATTTAAAAAGGGGTTTTCTTTTGTAAAAGTTTGTGTCGATTCTAAACACATGGAAAATAATGAGACCATAGTTCCTTTGAAATGCTCTTTAGAATATATCGATATATGAAAATAATATTCAGGTACTGTCTCGTGGACCAGTCTTGTCCAGCTACTATATATAGCATAATATTTCTCATCAGTGCAGAGCATTTATATCGATCTCTCACATTGTATATAATATCCATCTCAATGTAGAGTATCTATATTGATCCTCCACATATAATATCCATCCCAGCGCATGTCATCTATATCGATCCCTCACATATATAATATCCGTAGAGATATCATGTGTCAACTATCCTCAATCACTCATGAATTGATCACACATATATCAACGGGCGATATCGTGTATTTCCCTGCCTCAATCTCTTATGGATTGATCACACACACACATACCTCATTGATCCCCGGCTATATTCACCTTGTCCGAATCATCTTTATCTTCTTATATACCTTTATATATATATATATATATATATATATATATTCAATCTCTTAGGATTGATAATATATCACATCATATCCATAGTAATATAAATCTCGTCAAACTCGCATCCTTTTAGTCTGTAACACCTTAGTACTTTTATACTATATATGTAGGTATTTCAAATCTTGCGGCAAAATCCATTATTATTGTTGCTATTGGGTTACGAATGATGCAATTAGTAGCTGTGGTTATTATCCGACCCGACCCGCATGGTTGAAACCCAACATGATTCGAGATTATATCAAATATTTGCTAATACAGTGTATCCGTGCAAATCTAGAATATATATACATATATAATATTTCTAGACTCTAAATATCTTTTTATAATACAATATAAAACCAGATAATATTTTTTCCATCTAGTTTTGCATGTCATATTACCCCATATCGGGTGGTTGCGCCCATATATCATGTTCGTATCCTGAGGGTTAGACAGACTAGTATTTGGATCGCTACGTATATTTATGTAGATTTTTATTTGGGGGTATATGTTTTTAATTACAGGATATTGCATTATAGTTTAAATCCTTACGTATATTCTTCATATTTAAAAACTAGATTTTTAGAGCTATACGGGTAATATTCGGAGCAATATGGTATTATCTGTAAAATCCTACAATCTATACATATTACATTTTTTATAACCATAATATATATAAACCATTTATATATATAAAATATATAATATATTAATTTTTAAAATAAACTTTCTCTCTATCTCTCTCCCATCTCTCTCCCTGTCACCACACTTTTCTCTCTCTCTATATATAATATATATATTATAATGTAAAATTTATTATAAAACCCTATTTCCCTATTTCTCTCTCCCTTATTTCTTTCTTCCTCCTTTCCCAACGCTGAACCCTAACCAACGCCCCGTCGCCCTCTCGCCGTCGCCTCCCCTATCTTCTCGCCATCACTTCCCTCTCGCCGATAGCACCTCCTCCTCCTCCTCCTTTCCCGAACGCCACCCAACCCCATAACCCCGACGCCAGAACCCATCGCACCCACCTTATCAACCTCTCGCCTGAAACCGACCACTATCACCATCATCCCGTCACCTTCCCCGTCTCCCAGCAACTCCAAAGCACCCACACACCACCATCACCACCAACCTCTGTTCATCCCTGATCACCTTCAAACCCCTCACCGCCTACAACGCCTCGCCGTCGGCCTCATCCCGTCACCTCGTTGCCGACATACTTCTTCTTCTGTCCTCGCCAAATCCAGAGAACCTCAGAACACCAGCAACCCCGCCATCACATTCTTTTTCTTCTTCTTCTTCTTCTTCTTCTTCTTCTTCTTTATCTTTATTTTCCTTCTCTTTTCTTGATCCCCGATCAGTTTTCGCCGGAGTTGCGCACATCGCCGAAGGTCCAGACGACCCAGTCACCGTCGTTATCTAACCCAGTTACCACGTCACGCAGCTGCTCAGCCAGGTCAAGTCCTGCGTGCGTAAGTTTTGCGTTGTGACTTTATTCGGCGTTGGAACGTGATATCCGTATCTCAACATGAGATTCGATTAGGCAAGTTATAAATTTGCAACATTCTATTTTGATTATATCGATATTTATATGCTTGACTATAGTATACACGTTTTAATATTCAGTAAGTAGTAGCGATTTACCGTTTTATAATATCAGTCTGTATCCGTATTGATAATGGTTTACCTAGTTGCATTCCGGATCATCATGATATTATCATACTACTATATCAATTCAGTATGTTATCTAAATTGTAATATATATGGTAATGGACGTGAAATAGTTATTACAGATAGATACATATACATCCTGGCATTAGTTGTGGTTATCGTGTTTCGATATTGGTTATAGTTTTACATTCGGTGTCTATTTGGGCTAAAATATATTGCATAACATGTTCACGACCCACTACCAGACTTGTTACTTGGATCTTATTACTAATGCTGACAATTTTGATTTATTGTCCCGACGGACGTGACTTATTGTCTACATAGACAAGACCTATACCTGCTTGATTCTGTGTTGGCATTAGATTTATATCATCGATACCTGACTTGAACACAAATCCTTAGGGGTAAGAGGAAATCAATAATGAAACCTGACTTGTAACTCAACAGTTCGATACTTCCAGGTACTGATCAGTCTATACGGGCTCGGCCGGACCCGGAATGATGATGCTGACATCATTCATCTGTACATGTTACCTGTTTACTGCTTAGCGGCACGTCTCGGATTCAGCCCGAGAATCTTGACCGTGGTCTCGGGCACGCACGTGATACTATTGAGTTAGATCGACGATTCTATTAAATTGATTTCAAAGACTTGTAGAATAGATAACCTAGAAGCACAGACTCTTGGATACACATCATATACATGCAGCTCACTGTTTATACATGTGTTTATTATTTACATTCTTGTTTAATCATATCATCCTGTCCTGGTTATTACTATTATTTTGATATTATGACGCACCGACGTCTGGGTTTTGCATGGCCCAGTTCCTCTGACATTATCGCAGGCAGATCAGGAGTATTTTAGCAAGCAAGCCGAGCAATGAGGAGCTAGACGTTTAATTTAGAGATGCTTAGTTTCTTTTATTTCCGTAGTTTTATTTTATCGATGTGATCCCATAAAGGACGTGATTCAGATATTATTATTTATTGGATCTTGATTCA
This sequence comes from Agapanthus africanus, assembly GCA_030015575.1. Lineage (NCBI taxonomy): Eukaryota > Viridiplantae > Streptophyta > Magnoliopsida > Asparagales > Amaryllidaceae > Agapanthus > Agapanthus africanus. The sequence continues at coordinate 148,714,445 of CM057338.1, read as the reverse complement.
TTTCCGCTATATGCATTTCTTGATTTTATTTGTTGTAGCAGATGGACATGTGTTAGCTAGATTCTATTTTACTGTTCTTGATATCTGATTGACAGCCGTAATGTGACGGATTATTCCTAACCATAGGTAGCATGGTTGGCTCTGTCACGTGCCGTATTTACGTATTTTGGGAAGCGGGGCGTGACATAGTCTGTGTGAACTAGGCATAGCACAGACGTGTAATATATCATGGCATAAGCCAGTAATATAAGTGTGTGTGTGTGTGTCAGTGTCCCATACCACTGAGGTATAACATCAACAATATATGACACATAGCGGAAATCATAAAGCGTAGCATAACGAATAAGGTAAATAAAGCACGAGCGAATGACATGAAAAGTAAGCGTAGCGTAAAAGAACAGTAAATAGGCAATTCATTCTAATATTCTCATTTATATGTTTTTAAAGTAGAACGAAATGTTGTTTGAAAATAAGGAGACATCGATATTTTTAAAACACATATATATACCCCTCTAAAATCCAAGTAGCACATCTTTTCATCATCACTTTTTAAAAAAATATGAAACGAATCGTTGTTTTTAGAAAGTGGATAATATCAACATATCAGTACAATCTCCCAAACGTGTAAAATAGTAAGACTCCACAAGTCGAGTAAAAATGGGGTCATATCTGGCTAACCATCATCATCTATCATAATCATATCATCCTGTATGGAATCTCACCTTGTACGATAACCATCAAATATTCTATTATCCTATATCATAATAATAATCGGTACGGATATCTAATCTACGTATCCAAACACATAGTATAACTGGTACGGACATCAAGTCTACGTACACACATAGCAATGGAATATCAACAGTACAGACATCTAGTCACGTACAAATATAGCACTGATTGGTTCGAAAAAGTGTGTTTGTAGTTAACCGCAATCAATAACGGTGTCGCGTTAAGCAAGAATGCAAAAATATAGATCTAGATTATTTAAGGATGTAGTTAATATAATAAGGGGGCTTGTAGGGTTCGTTAGGATTTAGTAGTTATGGACGATTAATTAAAAGTTACCCTTTTTATCCTTTAATAGATTTAAAACTAGAACGACGGTGATGTGTGTAGATTAGGGTTTCTGGAGGGAAAAGGAATCCCACTCTTAACCCTTATCTCGACACGGAACTCCGTTCATATCTAGCCTTTATCAAAACAATCATTAATCTAATCTCTAATCGCGGTCGGAACTAGCAAAGAATTGTTAGCGCGCCCGATTAGGATGTTAATGATTCTTTTGATAAAGCTCATAAACTTTATAGGACTTAAAAAGGGTTTAGAGATGTTCATCATCCATTAGCCTACCCTAATCCTACGAACCCTAACAAGCGGAGAATTACTCGCGCATGTTGGGAAAAGAAGATGAAAAGACAGAGAGGGAAAACATAATGTAAAATGCAAAAGAATTAAATAAAACAACTACCTTTATTAATCAACTTGAACAATCTACACTTTGATTTCTTAGAAAATGATTACAAAGACTAGTTTGCTTCTCGATCTCTTCCAAGGAGGTAGACGAACAGTTGATGATCAGCCTGGATGCGTGAGCCGTCTTGGACTTCGTGATCTCGTCGGCTTGATGCCTTCTAAGTTTAGCCCTTGGTCCTTTATATAGCCCTCAAAGAAGAAAAACTAGTTACCATATATGGTGACTTCCTAATATGGTGACTTTCCATATATGGATTCTGAGTCCCTGTCAGTATTGATTTTATGATTTTGGCAGATTTTTGATCCTGACATCTTGAACATCTTGATCTCTTGACCTGAGCTAAATCTTGCACAATATCTCTATGAATAATGCTAGTACTATTTATTAAATTAGAGAGAGTGTCTTAATCACTATATATGGTAATAAATCTTTAAGAAACTTGATTAAGAATATTTAATATACTATGCACTTTATATGGTAATAAATCTTTAACAAACATGATTAAGAATATTTGATATGCTATGCATCTTTTAATTAATAAAATATTATGCATATATTTTGAAATATTATTCTAACCATTTGTATGATATTATATCTTTTAAGAATTGTGATTAGAATATTTGATATGATATGCATATTTTCAATTACCAAAATATTATATAAATATAAAATGCCTATATTTTTCTTCATAATATTAATTATAATATATAAACATATGGAAAATAGTATTTTGCAGATAAATCCAAATATGTTTAATATTTATAATAAACACCTTTTATTATTTAAGAAATGTAAGGAAAATACTTATACCAAAGTGCAATATTTTCAACTGAACAAATACTCCCAAACTTATCTTTGATCGTCCCGAGCAAACTAGTTTATTCAAGAGAAGGAGAAAAAAGAAAGGAGAAAACTAAGCACACTTTCGTAGGCAGACACGATTGCACTGAGCACGTGCAACAAGCCGTTAAACCTCTAGGTGTCCCTAGTAGGAGGAATGCTGTCTCCTGAGGGTTTTCAGCGGATTACACCCACAAAATCCTATAACAAAAGAAAGATGGTGAAATTTACATATAAAGATAAGAACCATAAAAGAAAGGCCTTGAAAAGAAGAGTTTCCAACTATACTAGCTTTTCAGTTGTCATGAGCCCTATCTTAATAGTCATGAAAAAATGTTAGAAATCACATTATCCCTCAATAAAATATCGTCTTTATTCTTCATTCCTACCTTTCATCCAAACATTGATCATATGACCCCACGTGTGTGTAAAGAACATCTCTACACTCGGAGAATTCAATTCAAACTATCATACTCTTGTCCATCTACCTTAGTACTTTTTAATTTGATGAATATTAAGATTTGCTCACACATTTCCATGCGACCGTTAATACTTCTTGAGGTACTAACAGACCGATTACTCGTGTGCTTGCTGATTAGGTGATAAGTATTTTCCTCGTCTTGCACCACCTAAGGCTTAGCAGTGACTCCCAGACCAGTTGGCCTTAGGGCACTAGGTGAAGAGGCATCCTCGCTATATATTTTTTTATTGCTGCCTTGGCTATAAAAAAACCAGTGTTCATTTTTTTCTTTTCGCCATTTTTATATTTTCTTCATTTTTTTTCCTTCATACTTAGGCTTTTAGACAAGAGCATTTCAAGGTATCCTCTACTATCCCGAGTTTCAAGACGTGTGTAAGTGCATATAGTAGGGTATCAACATTCAAATGTTTGGCTTCCAGAATAGAGACTATTTTTCAGACTTATTTTTATTCTCAGATTAGTGACTTCCTTCATCTTACTAACCCTTGGGACAACAGCTCATAACTACCTATTACCAGTTCGTTTAAGAAAACTTCTAATTTTCTTGGTTTTCTTAAACTATTCCTATCTTTTGGATGTAATTTTTCACTTTCTACTCTTTTGTTATAAAAGAAAAAAAATTTTAAAATTTTTTAAAATGTTGTGCTTATGCAAAATATGATGCAAATTTATGTGTAAATAAGCACAAACCTCCCCCAAACTTGTTTTCAATAGTGTCCTCACTGTTGCTATCTGCTGGATCACAAAAACCTGTAAGCTTGGAAGGACATTATTAATGTGGGCAAAAATATATGAAAGTGAAAATCCTCCCCCAAACTTATTTTTGGCTCACAAATTTGAGGACAAGAGTTATGTTCAAGAGCCAAAAATATACCCCCCCTCAAACATGAGTTAGACAATATGAAGCATTTTAAGAGGGGGTGAGTCATTTGGTCAAAATAAGACTTTACAAAGACCAAAAATTAACACCAACCATTCAAAGATTTTATCAGTATAGCGTATAGGTTGGTGGAAGAATGTGTTGTGTCGAGTCAAGAAAAAATGGGGAAGGGATAAGAGGTGGTCTGGAAAGGGTTTGAAATTAGAGAAAAGAAAGGATGAATATGAATGATTAGGAAGAAGGAATGGTGGCGGTTCAACCTCTATAGGTGGAGATTGATCAATCACAAAATCCGTATTGTTTAAAAATTCAAGTTCGTCAGCAAAAAGTTCTTCAAAACTTTTATCAATGGTGTGATTGAATATTTTGCTGTCAAAGAGTTTTGTGCCAGAATTTATCCAACTTGATTCATCAAAAATTATAGAGGTAGAGGATTTGAAAAACTCATCTACCTTATTTTCAAAAATATCCAAATCAAGTTGAATTTCTGGTATTATTGAACTTGAATTAACGGATTGTGGTTCATCAAAACTCGCTGAAACTATAGGAACAGAAGAAGAACCGGAGAAAGTAGAAGATGAAATGGGTAAACAAATTGGTGTGTCGAGTGTTGCTGAACCAGATGTGGAAGATGGAGGCTGTATTTCGGTCTAATCTTCAGGTATACCATTATCATCAACTTCAAGACATATTTGGGGTTCGGGAAGAATTAAAGGCTGAAGATGATGACCACAAGGAAGTGAAAGGATTTGATGAATTGTTGGGACAAAATCATCCAAAATTTCGGGTTCATCAATCAATATATCCCCAATGTCAATCACCTCATTCAGGTGAAGGTTAAAATTCTCAAACACCTTATCAAAAGTATGGTTTTCAATCAGTTTTGGTTCAAGAGTGGAGGTGTAGAGATCACAAGGGTTGGGTATGGTTTCACTTGAAATGGACCCTTCACAGTCGGGTAAATCAAACAATACAAAGTCACACAACTTATCAGTCATTCTATTTGGTGTACTTGATGAATCTATGAAACTGGAGTTGTGGATTTCAGTTTGGAAAGGGGAGGTTTGATTAGGAAGGGTATATAATTCTGTCTCTCTACCCAAATTCTCATTTTGTCCGATGCCCGTATTATATACTGAAAAATTTTGGGCTGGTTTGGAACTCGTTGCCCTTTCATAATTAGCCATGCTTTCCTTCCATTCCTCTCTAATGTGGTTCATCATCACTATACCTTCTTCTAATTTCCGCTCAAGACTAGACTTTGGTTGATAAGGGGTTTCGGTATAAGATTGAAATTCCTGTGGATAATTAAAACTCCCAAATGACCGATTAGAAGAACTGTCTAGAGAAGGTGGAAAAGTCGGATTGGATTGATAGGAATAGAATGGTTGCGAAAATTGGATAGGAGTAGGATTAAAATTATGATAAGAAGAATATTGATATGGGTTGGTCGGTTGGCTATCATACTCTTCTTTGGAAAGTGGAGGTGATGGTTGATATCGGTCCGGGTTGAAACTTTGGCCTCTAGACCTAGCTATGTGCTCAGCAATGGACATTCGTCTAGGGGCTTCCTCACTCTGGGTAAGAACTGAAACAGGTGTAGGATTAGGATACGGTTGATAAGACCTAAACTGAGCTGGCCAACTGTTTCTTCCTGCTTGTTCTATATGAACTCTTAAGGACATGGAAGAGCAGGACGGTATACCGAAGGGATTTCAAAAACAAGAGATATCTGGTTGTGGACAGCAAAGCTCGGCAAGTGTTCTTCTGTTTAGGTTACCCATTATAAGAATAGAAGAAGGGGGAAGGGGTAAAAAGGGGAGAAAATAATTGGTTGGTTTTGAAAAAGTGGGACTCAAGACAAATCACCCTAAGATGCACAAGCAACCCTAGAACTAAGGTCACCTAGGTCCAGTCTCTAGACCGCTCCTAGACTTCCAAAGGACAAGCCGCAGGATAAATCCTCTACCGCCTCCGTACTACCCTTGTAGCCAGGTAAGTGCCAGGTAAGTGGGAAGGAACCACGTCGTGGGCCTAATTAAAAACCACTAGCCTTTGTCACACTTGCCTAGGCACTACAAAAGTAATGCGGATAAACGATAGATTACCCACGACCTTCCTCTGTCCTTATTGAGCGCGACAGTCCTTAGAGTCTGGTGTAGATATTTTTTTTTAATTAATGAAGGGTTGATCTAGATGCTCGGTTTGTGATTTGTGGGGCTTAGGAAGGGTGATGAAATCCCCACCTAATCTTGATTTGGTGTTTGCCCCTTAAAGTCCGTATTAAAATATGCAAAACAAAACCAATCACAAAACTTTTGCAAAAAGATTTTTTTTTAGCGGCGCAATTTTGCAAAGAATCCTGCAGAAAATAGATTTTATTGGATTTGAGAGGAGAGAGAAGGAGTTAAGAAAGATACCAGAGAAATGTGAAACCCTAGATCTCCTGTTTCCTCAAGTCCGTGACTCCAGATTTTCTCGCAAAAATTCACGCATAAATCGTTAAATATGCAATTTGCAGTTTTGTGTTAATAATGATATGACTCGTCTAAGAAATCAACACAAATAGTAAAAATAAAAAGTTACGCACGTATCCCCGGCAACGGTGCCATTTGATTGGTTCGAAAAAGTGTGTTTATAGTTAACTGCAATCAATAACGGTGTCGCGTGTAGCTAGACCGAGATGAGTACGGGTCGTCCTCTGGGAAACGTGGAACCTTTTACTTTTACTTTAGATGTGTTGAGAAAGAGAGGAGGGATAAAGAATTTTGAATAATGGTTTCTAGATCTACGTTAAGCAAGAATGCAAAAATATAGATCCAGATTATTTAAGGATGTAATTAATATAATAAGGGGGCTTGTAGGGTTCGTTAGGATTTAGTAGTTATGGACGATTAATTAAAAGTTACCCTTTTTATCCTTTAATAGATTTAAAACTAGAACGACGGTGATGCGTGTAGATTAGGGTTTCTGGAGGGAAAATGAATCCCACTCTTAACCCTTATCTCGACACGGAACTCCGTTCATATCTAGCCTTTATCAAAACAATCATTAATCTAATCTCTAATCGCGGTCGGAACTAGCAAAGAATTGTTAGCGCGCCCGATTAGGATGTTAATGATTCTTTTGATAAAGCTCATAAACTTTATAGGACTTAAAAAGGGTTTAGAGATGTTCATCATCCATTAGCCTACCCTAATCCTACGAACCCTAACAAGCGGAGAATTACTCGCGCATGTTGGGAAAAGAAGATGAAAAGACAGAGAGGGAAAACATAATGTAAAATGCAAAAGAATTAAATAAAACAACTACCTTTATTAATCAACTTGAACAATCTACACTTTGATTTCTTAGAAAATGATTACAAAGACTAGTTTGCTTCTCGATCTCTTCCAAGAAGGTAGACGAACAGTTGATGATCAGCCTGGATGCGTGAGCCGTCTTGGACTTCGTGATCTCGTCGGCTTGATGCCTTCTAAGTTTAGCCCTTGGTCCTTTATATAGCCCTCAAAGAAGAAAAACTAGTTACCATATATGGTGACTTCCTAATATGGTGACTTTCCATATATGGATTCTGAGTCCCTGTCAGTATTGATTTTATGATTTTGGCAGATTTTTGATCCTGACATCTTGAACATCTTGATCTCTTGACCTGAGCTAAATCTTGCACAATATCTCTATGAATAATGTTAGTACTATTTATTAAATTAGAGAGAGTGTCTTAATCACTATATATGGTAATAAATCTTTAAGAAACTTGATTAAGAATATTTAATATGCTATGCACTTTATATGGTAATAAATCTTTAACAAACATGATTAAGAATATTTGATATGCTATGCATCTTTTAATTAATAAAATATTATGCATATATTTTGAAATATTATTCTAACCATTTGTATGATATTATATCTTTTAAGAATTGTGATTAGAATATTTGATATGATATGCATATTTTCAATTACCAAAATATTATATAAATATAAAATGCCTATATTTTCCTTCATAATATTAATTATAATATATAAACATATGGAAAATAGTATTTTGCAGATAAATCCAAATATGTTTAATATTTATAATAAACACCTTTTATTATTTAAGAAATGTAAGGAAAATACTTATACCAAAGTGCAATATTTTCAACTGAACAAGCACCGGTGCGGACATCTCGTTCACACACCCGCTCCATGGTCGGTACGGATACCTCGTGTCACGTACATGCACGGCGACTAGTACGGACTCCAAATCTCGTACGCGCATCCAATATGAATCGTATATATATCGTCCTACTATAACGTCGATATTACTACGACACGTAAGTATGGAAAGTTCTACGTGACATGGCAGTACTAATGATGTGTAGTGTATATGCGAGTCTGTGATCGTGCAACATTGCAATCATTAGTATTTGTGCTAGTGTTCTACCAAGTGTATCTGTAACGACTCTGAAATCCTTGTACAAAATTACTTGTTTATTGTATAGAAAGGGTATTTCAGCCTGTTGTAAAGTTATAAGTTAGATTTGTTTAAAAAATGCAAGAAGCAATATGTAGCTCACTGGTAAAGCCTCTATACTGCTGTGGCATAGCCCGTATGTTCGATTCCCATCAGTGCTAATTATTTTTTTAGATTTTTCTTTTTAATTTTTCGGAAGCCCAAGAGTTGCACGTGAAATTCACGGAAAAACGAAAAGTTTAAGAAAAATCAAACATGCGCAAAAATGAGTAAACAATGATTAAAACTGGTGGCACGAATCTCGAGGCAATTGGGCCAAATCCGACCGCCCATTTTACCTATATGGCCGGCGCCGACGGTTGAGATAAGTCCAAATGACTCCGTGCTTTGCACACACACCCCTTCAACTCCCCTCAACTCCCCTGCACTGTTTGATTTTCCTGCAATTAAACAGTGACCATTCAATTCCTCATTTAACACCATTTTAATTCTTTTAATCCAAATTTTAAATTCCGAAATCCTAAATTCTTCACCATAAATACCACCCCATGTCCTAGCTCCTCTCTATTCTGAAAATTTCTATCAAAATTCTCTCAAAATTTTCTAAGTACAAGAGGAGTCAAGTGGAGTTAGCAACCAAGCTCTTTTCGTTGAAGATCGAAGTCATTTCCGGAGCTACTGCGACGCCCTGGAGCTACCGCAACGCCACGGAGCCCCCCCTCTTTTTTTACTCCTTTCTTGAATTTATAAAGCTGTAAGTCCCTCTTCTCTTTCCATCATTTCATCTCAAATCATCTTCTAAAAACACATCGGCAAAGTGAAGTTAGCTCCGATATAAAGTTCTTTTAAACATTTGTACCCCTTCTTTAAGCAAGATAGGTCAAACTAACTTTCTCACACCATTCGTAACCGTATTTGAAATCATTTAGATTTTATTTTAATGAAGTTTTCATGAGAAATAATCAAATAACGGACTTTTTCATTAAAATACCATGGACTTTAGTATAACCTTTCTCGATAACTAGTTTATCCACCTTTAGAAAAACTTCATGGGGTAACAACCTACCCCACACGCACACTATGGTTTCATAGCACGGTATTTTAAACATATGGCTAATTTAAAGAATAAGTTTTACATTAAAATACCACACATTTTCAAAACGAATTTCTTTTAATCGATATTTTTAAATCCTTGGCAATTACGCCTCTACAGCCCTCGTTAGGGGATCCGCTAATGGATGGTGCAGATTATCGCATATCCTTGGGACAACAGAGTGAGATGTAGAAATCCTCACGGAGTATTCGGTCTCGAAAGGAAATAAAAATACGGTTTTTAAGAAATACTACTTTTCTAAATAAAAACTAAAATTTGGAAATTATATAAAACTATGAATTCGTATTTTTCAATAAAGACATATTATGAAACTATATTTTTTAAAATAAAAGATTAGAATTTTTAATAAAAAGCCACCAAGTTTCCAAAAGTAGTATTTTTCATAAAAATACCATAAATTGTCAAAAAGTTAGGTTTTACCACTAAAATACCACAACAATTAAAATACATGTTCATGAAAACCTTAAATATTATAAATCACCCTCGAGATTGAATTTTAAAACTATATCAAAGTATTTTTTCATAAAACCCTCTCGAGATATACAAGACAATATTTTAAGGACTATAAACTAATATAGGCTTAAGCGGTATCATTTCTCTTGAGCCTCGGGAAGCCGGAGAAAGTGAGTGCTTGCCTATTCAGGCTAGACAACTTAACGGAATTATCAAATGGCAATTGTCTTGAAAAAGGACTCAAATCCTGTTGTCCATATGCAGCAGTTGCCGATTACTCCCGAACCTAAGAATTTCAGGAGCCAAATCCGTTCATAAGTTCCTGACTTCAATCTGAATCCAAACTCAAACCAGAATCCTAAAATCAAACACGAACTTGAATACTTGATCATGAACCTGAACACTCGAATCCAAACATCAAACTCAAACTTATATACTTGATTCGACTTCACCGAACCATAGTTATAACTTGACATTAATACCTGAACACATGATTACATCTTGAACATGAACCTGAACAGTTTATATCCATGGTTTCAGCCAAGACCTATAATCTTAAAATCATATAATACAATACACGGGGAAAAAGGGTAGATTGGTACGGAACGTATATCGTGGCACGAGAGGTCACTTTAAAATATACCTACATGAATTCACGTGCCATTATCCCGTGGGTTATGACGGGACTTTGTACTACATGTTACCATAGTCCACGGGGTAAGATGGACTCCTCTCGTATACATGAATATTTTCTTTATCAAACTACAAATAACCACGTTAGAATAACTATCTTATACTTGTGAATGATTATATATAATTTTACCTGTTCTCTGTTCATTTGGTTTCTATTCACATTATATACTATCTTCCCTTATTTCTTTTGGGGACTTACTGAGCGTTAGTTCGCTGACGATATTCCTTTCTGTTTCTTTCTTTGGAATGTTCGTCAGGAGGACCGGACTCTGAGGAGATAGAGCCAAGCCTGGAGGACTTGGACCAGTTTATTACTCAGCCAGACTACTAGCTTCTTCCTGCCTGCACTTACTTTCAGTATGCCATTGTTTAGGCATTTATTTTTATTATTGTATCTTTTATTTCAGACAGCTGTATGTAAAGGTGAATGTAAATAAAGTTGCTGTTTTATTTCATTACTCTTGTTATTCTTGCACATTGTTATATTGCTTAATTACGCTTAACGTATTTCCATAGAAAATACGTTGCGGGTTTACCACGTCACCATTTCCGTCTACTGGGAAGCGGGGCGTGACAGTTTCTACAATAAGGCTACTAAGCGATACTAACGAAATATACTACATATCGAACAAGTCTAACGTACATGACATGAATCCTGTAACGACTCTGTTTTAATGTACAAAATTTTTAAAGTTGATGTACAGAATAGAGTATTTGTAAGTCTGAGCACATGTTATAAATTTAATCTGTTTTTGAACAGCAAGAAATAACTTGTAGCTCACTGGTAAAGCCTTATACTGCTGTGACGTAGCCCCTGTGTTCGAATCCTATCAGCCACATATTATTTTTAATGATTTTTCTTTTAAACTTTTTGGAAGCCCAAAAGTTTACACGTGTAATACATGTAAAAATGAAAAGTAACCGAAAACAAACATGTGGAAAATGTTATATGAACAGACCCCGACACGTGGCACCAATCCAAGACCCAAACCATCCCAAACGACCGGCGAGATCTCTCTCTAGGCTGGCGCTGCCAGGCTCCACCGTCGGGAATACCTCCATATTTTGAACGCTAGTCGTTTGGCCTACCCCCACTACTCCTCTTCTATTTGTTTTTCTTGAAATTAAACAGAGAATTAAAAATGAGCATTAATCCAAGTTTAAATGAATTTTTAATTCCTTTCTTCAATCCTCAAAACCTTAATTTCTCCGATAAATACCACATCATACCCTAGCCCACTCCATTCTGAAATCCATTATAAAAAATTCTCAAATTTTTCTAAGTCAAAGAAGTATACAAGTAGAGTTAGTCCAAGGTCAAGTTCCGGCGACGATTCAAGAAGATTCCGACGACCCCGCGACTCCACGAATCTCTCAAATCCTTAATATACCTCCCTTCTCTCATCCCAACTCGTAAGTTTCCTCTTTTCTTCTCTCTTCCTAACTTAAAAACTTCTCTTTTCAAAACTCGTCGGAAGTGGAGTTATTCCGACGTCCGATTCTAAACTTATTATAAAACACAATCTGTCTTAATAAACAATCATCCATATTGTTATATCTTGTTTAGTAATCATAAAACAAATATTGAGAACAAGTTTCATTTTAAAATACCTTACCATGCAACTTTTATTACACTTTTACGTTTAAATACCACAAACTTCACATACGACATCCTTTATCATATTTGTTTGTATTACCTTTAGAAAAATCTCACGAGGTAATGACCTACCTCTCACAACACACATCTTGACATAGCACGATTGTTTGAAAACAATATTTTGGGACAAATACGAATTTACATTTAAATAGCATAAACTATTAAAAACCGTATTCTTTAAATTGTTTTAATTAAATTCCTTACGATTATGTCTCCACAACCCACTTTTGGAGAATCCGATTTGGTTGGAACAGGTTATCGCACATCTATCGGACTAGTAGGACGAGATGCAGACCTCCTCACGGAGTATACGATCTCGATGGAATTTTTAATACAATTTTTAAGAAAAACATGAATTTCTATTTAATAAATAAAATTTATTTTTAATAATTATATATAATATTATCAAACCATCTATTTTAAATATATATAATAAATTCCTTGTTTTCTAAACAAAAGAATCACAAGTTTCATGAAAATACCATCAAGAATCCATACAAGTAAAATTTACACAAAAATACCATATATTATTCAAGCTAGGTATTTATTCACTAGAATATAACACTTTTAAAATTTACATCCATGAAAACCATAAATACGATAAATAAGTACTTGAGGATTATTTTGAAATTATACTAAAACTATTTTTCATAAAACCCCTCAAGTTATATTAATTTACATTAAGGACCCTAGTAAATATAGGTTTAAGCGGGACCAATTCTCTTGAGCCTTATTTCCCCCAATCAGAGCAAAACTCTGTTCAAAATTCAAATTTTGAAATGAGGCAACGCTTTATAGCAGCGCTAAGCGCGCTGCGCCCTAAACAGCGCGCCACGTGCAAAGCACGTGTGCGCTAGTGCTAAGTGCGCTGCACTCTAAACAGCGCGCCACGTGCAAAGCACGGGTGCGCTAGCGCTGGAACTAAAAGCTCCCCACCGTCAGATCAAAGATCCAATAAAGATAATAAATCATCAATTAACTAGAATAAAATTCTGTTAAGAAAAGATTCCTTAAAATTTTTCCAAAACAAAACATTGTGCTCTGTGAATTAGAGCACCGTTGGATCAATGATCCAAAGGTGATTAAAAATCACCAAAATACAGAATAAATTCTGTATGGAAAACATTTCCCAATCTTGTTAAAAACAAGAAAATTGCCTTATGTAAATCAGAAACCCTTGGATCAAAGATCCAACGGTGGGGAAATCCCCAAATCAATTGGAGAAAAGATCTCCTTAACTGATTGAACAAATCAGCTTGCCTTATATAAAGGCCCCAAGACTTAAAATCTCATACAGAGGAACCCCCCCTAAACTTTGAAAAGAATTCAAAGACAAAGAGCAAGCTCTCAGTAGAAGAAGAAAATTCTTTTCAAGGTAAAAAGAACAGAAAGACGAAATCGTCTCATATAAAAAGAAGAACTCACTTCTTTCTTTAAGATCATAGATCTATAAGACCAAGGTCTTTCAAAAAGAGATTGAAGTATCTCATCATTAAAAAGAAGAGGAAGAACTTAACCTTCTTCAGATCATAGATCTATAAGACTAAGGTCTTTTACAAAAAGAGATCATGAACATCTCATTATAAAAAAGGGGGGAGAATAATTCAATTCTCTTAGGATCACAGATGCATAAAGGAAAAACCTTTCATCAAAATAAGAGATTGAAACATCTCCTATAAAATAAGAATTTTTGTTCTTAAAATCTTGAGATAAAATCTTTTATAAACGAGAATTTATTTCTCAGATTATAAAACTGATCAAATAGCGCTTTGCGCTCATAAACTAGCGTTTTGCGCTCTTGGACTGGCGCTCAGCGCCAAGCGTACCACGTGCTCCTCACGTGTGCGCCACTGAATAAATAGCGCTTTGCGCTCATAAGTTAGCGCTCTGCGCTCATAGACTGGTGCTCAGCGCTAAGCGCACCACGTGTCCCTCACGTGTGCCCTACTCGGCAGAAGCGCACTGCGCTCTTTGACTAGCGCAAAGCGCCAAGTGCACCACGTGCTCCTCACGTGTGCGCTGATAGAACATAAATTGTTCTTTAACAAAGCCCTAGAGCTATGATAAATGCTCAGCATTCCATAAAAGACAAAAATTGTCAGAAGCTCAAATCAATGCTCAGCATTGTCAAATGTTTAACATTTTAACTGAATGGGCCAAGCCCAAAGTGGCCACAGAACCCTCATTCAGATTAACTGAGCCCATATATCATAAATCTTAGATCTTAGTCCTAATTGGACTACAGATCTCCCAACCAAAATTGGTTCAAGGGTACATCTCTTCACTCCACGGATATTTTTGTAATCCTTCAACGTCTTCAGAGAGGTGACGGGTCCCGATAACCATACATTCCATAGACTATGACGTCTTTAAACTGGACTGTGGGGTCCTTAAACCCATGGACTATGATGTCTTTAACCTTGGATTGTGGGGTCCTTAAACCCATGGACTATGATATCCTTAACCTCGGACTGTGAGGTCCTTAAACCCATGGACTATGATGTCCTTAATCTCGGACTGTGGGGTCCTTAAACCCATAGACTATGATGTCCTTAACCTCGGACTGTGGGGTCCTTAAGCCCATGGACTATGATGTCCTTAACCTTGGACCATAATATTCTTAAACTAATTATGGACTGCAAAGTCCTTAAACTAAATAATAGAGCCCAAATGCTCTTTTGTTGGATCTAAACGATCCCGTTAAGTTGATCTTAGTCTGAAATTAGATTAACGTATCCTTAACATTCGTTTAAGTAGATTTTAGTTTCAAATGAGATTAACGTATTCTTAAACCCAACCTAAACCCAAATCTAAGAATACACGGATTTGGACTAATCCACGCCCTATGGGCGACAACATAAATTAGTCTCCGTATAGAATCCACGGGCAACCAAAAACAAAACAAACACACACGATACGAAGTGACCATATGGAGAAGGAGAAAGTTGTTACCGCGATACGGTAGGGTAATTAACTGCAGGGGCTTGCGCTTGCAGGGAAGAGCATCCCCACAATCAAAAACCCCTCAACGAGGGGGAATCTGACGAAGTCTGCTACATCGGCTGCATCCGTCTAAACCTCCGATACACGGTGTCATAAATCAACTTGGTATCTTTGGAGAGGTGGACGGATAGCACCAATTAGCATCTGCCCTCGAAATTCAGGCAAGACGGACCTACCCGGTCACGTCTCTGTTTTCGGCAGAGAACAGATTCTGGCACGTCTGGTAGGACCTCTTCCTCTTTCCACTCCACATTTCGTGTACCGTGTTTCGCGAACAAGTCGCGGTTTGACATGGTTGCCTTTGGATTTGAAGTACTAAGATTTGGTATCTTGCTCCGTGCAGAAAATAGAAGATCAAATGGCTTTCAACTGCACAAGTTGCAACAATGGCAATAACTCTCACTCCGTCCCTGCTGGAGGAGTGACCTATGGGCCTCAGGCGGCCTCCGTTTTTATAATGCCGGTGGATCAGGTGACGCAAGCCACCACAGGGATATTCTTTGGGACCATGATCCCACTAACAAGCTTTAGCGCTCCTATACTATTACAAGAAGCTCAGAAGAAGTCGGTCTTCGATCGGCTTACCACTACTGCGGCCCCTCTTAACGGGTCGCCCAAACCAAGCGCCTCAGTTTTCAGCAGACTGGGCCAAAGCTCCAACGGGCCCGTGAAGAAGTCCGCAATACCAGAAGGCGTTATCCCGAAGCGGATAGCTATTCTTATTCCTGAAGTCACCAAGGCGTCTTCTCCGGTCAAGGGGTCGGTCTTCACAAGACTGGCCGTTTCAGCTCCCACTCCGGGTGAAGTAACTAAGGCCGTTTCCCCTGCACGAAAATTGGCCTTTTCAAGATTGGCCATTCCCTCTCAGCGAGCATCTGTCTTTGACAGGCTAGCGCTAACAGCAGACTCTCATCAGAACAGGGGGTATAGAAAAGCTGATCCAACAGCGGAGGTGAATCTGGCCGCACGACATGCTCGACGTCGCCACTGGTGCCGAGTTAGCAAAGCTGGGGGCAATTCCCCTTCTGGACTGACTCCGCCAGCCCCAATGGTGGAAGTTGATGCTGCTGTTCCAACTGGGAACAACTTTGAATTACTTAACAGGGTACGCAGGAATTCGCCAACTGCTGTGCTGAAAAGATCTTCTCCACTTATGGAGAATGCCCCAAGGGCGAAACTGGAGCAGCCCCCTGAGCGGCTGTCCTCTAAAATTTATAAAGTTTGGCGACAGGTCCAGAACTCCGTAGTAGATCAAGATTACTCTCGCCGACAGAAAAAGATGAAGGTTCGGCAAGAAGAGGATCACCCTGTCAAACCACAGAAAGCGACAGCTACTTGGGTGCCCACTGCAACGGCCCCCTCAACCTCGACCCCTCACAAGAGGAGAAAGCTGGAGAAAATCCCGGTGTCTGCGACGAATCGCAAGAACACTGAATCTAAACGCCCCAAGTCTGGGGGCATGGTGGTGCACACCATCTATATGGCATCCGGAAGAGAGGATAGCCGTATCTCCACAGGTCATCGACCGCTTACGCGATAAGTGACTAAGGCTTAGGAGCAACAACAACAGAAGCTCCAGGAAATGTTGACGCGGATGGCCGTACTCACAGGGCCAAAAGAAAGCCCGGAAACGTCATCAGAGCAACGTCAAGAACAAGAAACTGACACTGAGTTCCTTCGCAGAATCCTCGAAAAGAAGGACAAAGAGGTAGCGGAACAAGCTGCCAACATTAAACGAATGGCGTTCCTATTCCAAGACATGGTCGGGATGATGTTACAGCCGGAGCTTCCAGCTGAAGATCCTCCGATTATCCTCGAAGACGACCGAGCGGAGACGTCAAACCCTTTTCTGGATTGTTCAGCAGCCAAAGAGGAGACTATCTCAAAAGCTGACCTAGATGATTACATCGCTCAGCAGATACGAGTTCATTAAGCGAAAGAAGTGGCTGGGCAAATTGTTAAGACTGTACGACCCTATCTGGATTGGTACGACTAGATAAAGTACCCACCGGGATACACGATCCCCAAATTCCACGTATATAAGGGGACGGGAAACCCGCACCAACATGTTTCTCAATTTAGAGCCTTGTGCGGTAATACTGGAGGTGATGATAAACTACTGCTCAGCCAGTTTGTTGGCAGCTTTTCAGAGACGGCATTTGAGTGGTATTCGGAACTCCCGAATGACTCTATCAAGATATTTGTAGAGATGGAGCTGCTATTCACCCAACGTTTTGCGAGCTCTAGCGAACGTATCCCAATCACGGCGCTGATCAACGCTAGGGTGAAGCCGGGAGAAACTTGGGCCCAGTACGCAATACGGTGGCGGAATCTATGGTCGAAGTGCGAGCAGCGCATTTGTCACGACCCGGAAATGGTACATGACTGGCACTTGAATCATATGAAGTCTATAGGGCTCCATCTAATTCAAGTAAGCCAAAAATTCGAGAAATCTAAACCATTTTTAAAGAAAGTGTTTTGATAAAATAGGCCGAATATGCGTTTTATAAACATCGAGTATTTTCTGAAAATTTCGGCAGAGTTTCCTTTGTAAATACTGACCCCGAACGGGGTACAACATGATAAAAGGCATCCCCAAGCGGGAGCTAGCTCTTCGTCAATCGACGGCCATAACCACGCAAGCAATATAATATACAACGCCGAAGGGCGAGAATCAAAACTGAAAGGAACTCAAAAACAACATGAAAAACCTAAAATAATACAACGTGCGACTCTAAGTCGAAAGAATATACATCACCGGTCTCTAAGTTTGAAATAAATATACATGTCTGGTTGATGGAGTTTCTAAATACAACTGAATAAAATAAGTACAATGGTGGTCACGATGCAAATGAACCCACCTACCAAAGCAAATCACCCGGAAAGGAAGCAGTGTGCCAATAAAGCCGTAATAAAACTTGTACGGCAAAACCTGCAAGAAACTGTGGCACAACGGGGGTGAGTTGCCAACTCGTGAGTAGAAAACATCACCGAGCAGAAATCGTATATATGACACAATCCTAGGTCAATACGATCAATATATATATAACCTCAAAATGATTAGTCTGAAGTATGAAAAGGTGGCAAGGGTAAACATCTATACATAACTGTAATCCCATGTGCTCGTGTCAGTGCTTCAAGTAGCAATGTATCATATGTATGAGGTATGAATGTAATGTAATGAAATGAGTGAGATTTCTGTACTTTAAAATGAGGTATCATCAATAAATCAATATAAACCAGTGTTTAGCATCGACACAAAACATAAATCTCAATATCTAATATCTCAGGCTCCGGCTATCCGGACTGGCCTGTATCATCAAATCTCAATACCTCAATGTCTCAAATCTCAAAATCTAGGGCTCCGTCAGTCCGGATCAGCCCATATCATTAATCACACGACCACGAACGGTATCCTCCGGATATCCGACGCGCCAGGTAAAATCACCGGTAGGCAGTCTGCCCCTGCCTGGCTCATCGTCCTCCATGAAATCACTCTCGCCCCGGGGTACCATACCGGGTCCACCATGTACCCGAGATGGTTCATACGTCTCTTCGAATCGGGTCTCGAAATCTAGCTCATAACCGAGAAAACATCATGGTGGACGACTCATACATCACGAGAAAACCACACTTTTCATTTTAAAAAGAGAGAGAGAAAAGTTTATATATATTCTTGCGGTTTTCCCCCAAATCCAGGAAATCTCATGAAAATCCGAAATCCAATCATCAATAGCAAGTAAACAGGGAATATCAACATAAAACTCCATAATACTGCATAACAGTGAATAATAATATGCATGAAGTAGCAAGTAATAACCGCAATGTCTAAACTAGTATATAAAGACGAGTACGCTAATACCATGTCGAACTATCAGTTAACAAGTTATGTCAATGAATAATATTCTCTAAAGTGTACGTGACATGGCGATTACCGATGATGATGTGTGTGAGCCGGCAAGTAAGTTATGTAGAACATACGCATCATTGGTAATGGTGCTGGTGTCCTGACAACATGATCTCAATAATGTCATATGGAAATACAATATAAACATGCAAATGCGATGCGAACAACAATAATATGCGGGAGCTGAATAATAAACATAATGATAACTAATCTGCATTTATATAAATATGAGTCATACAGTCTTGCCATTTGTAATAACACGAATCGTGGTGTTTTGAAAATAAGGGCTACGGTGTTTTTAAGAAAAGATACGTTCTTTGAAATATCCGTAGAATCCCTTGGCCTGTCTTTAAAATACTCACGATTCGTTAGTTTTGAAATAGGTATGACTCGAGTCTGATCTATCATTTACAAGTAAACTACAGGACTAAACTAAACAGGCTGATCGAAAGATAAGGAAACCGCCTAACATCTGAGTCGATACCTATATATATATAATAGTCGGTGATCCCGCCTCAATAGTATCCCATACGATACCCTAATATAATATGACATCCTCGAGTCAAGAGTGCGGATCTATCATCAATATATAGCTCGTACGGTAAATCCATCGTACGGCATCCCAAATCAGGGCATGGGTCAAATATCCCATTATCCCATTAATCATCTGGTATCCTTTTCATCATATATCATGATCCGGGGGTACTGATCTAAGTCTAGTACAATACTGATACCATATATGTATATGCATGCGTGTGTATGAAAACACCACGCCTAAAGGACCCGCTAAACATCGTGTCGTATCTCATAATACGAACCATGCCATATCACCGATCTCACGGCCTCAAGCCCAATCTCATTGACTCATCACCAATCCCAAGTACTATCCTCATAATCCATGTATATGTATACGTGTGTGTGTGTGTGTGTGTGTGTGTAGTCCCATACCCATGTGTGTGTGTGTATATATATATATATCCATATCCCCATATACACATAAGTAATAAAATAAATGTATGCAAGTGTGTGTGTCTGTGTGGGTGTAACAACTATTCTAGGGTTCGCGACTAAGAAGCTAAACTAAGTTACTTCTAATTACACTACACCATCCCATGAACCCTATAACCTATCTTTAAAATCCATGTTTCACATAACAATATCATATATGTAACATATATATATATATATATATATATATATATATATATATATATATATATATATATATATATATATCAAACTATACTTCGAACTGCGGGGGTGCTATACGCCATTCACCCGACTTCCCCCGTAGATATATATCTACTCACCTTGCTCTTCGCTTGCTGGAGTCGATGACGCCACGCTCATCCTCGTCGTATCGAAGTCTACATGGGGTACCTACAACCAATACACAATCGCAAACGTGTATTAAAACCAATTCGGAAAACCAAAAAGGCACGCGTTTCGCCCATAGGTCAAAACCTATAACTTCACGTGCAAAACTCGACCAATAACCCTAGTCGTTGGCGTTCAAATGCCACATGACGGAAACACAATATCAAATACTAAATTCCAAATCATTAAACGCCGCAAAACGAATTCAGAAACTTCGTAAAACACTTCCAGATTTTGTTTCAGGTGAAATTAGCAAATTCTGCATATGAGGTAGTTCTAATTTGCCTAAAATGAAGCCATGGACCAAGCACGGGACGATTCCAAAGTACCAAGGCAGTAAATTGCGGCCAAAATGAGTAAAATTGCGGCCTAAACATGAGTATATGGTCCCGGGTTTTGGGTATAGGTTCTAGGTTGCCTGCACATCTCTCAGTCTTCGCTAAATATTTTTCAGGTGTCCCGGGTGATAGCAGATGTCAATATACCCTCACAGAATCCACAATTCTCCAATATCGGGGTTTCTAAGTTTGTGTTTTGGGGTTTAAGTTTATGGTTTAGTCCAATATACTGTCACTAAAGGGGTTGTATAGTCTCTACTAACCTCAATTACACAATCCCAATTCAAAATTCCTCAAACCCTAACATGGAATTTCCAATGTTCACTTAACCGCATTAAAACACTTCTAAACTAACATGAGTGCGAAAGCAATGGAAATTCTATACTAATGATGGAATAATTACCTCATTTAGCAACTCAAGAATTTTCTTGAGTTGCCCTAAGTCTCCAAAATCCTAGCTTTCTTGGTCCAAAGCGTTTGCCATGAGCTTGTGCACAAAATTTGTGAAGAGGAGAAGATGTTTTGGTGAATTTTTCATGGAGTTGTGAGGGTTTTGAGATGGGTGAGGAAAGAGTGCTGCCATGGGGGAGGAGAAGAGAGAAGGATGAAGATGAGAATGAAACAAATGGTCTTGGTCAATGGAAGACCCCTCACCTCTCTTTCTCTCAATTGCCCATGCCTCATTTTTTTTATTGTTTTCCTTTCCTTTCCTTTTCTTTTGTTTTCATTTTCCTTTCTCTTTCCTTAAAATCATTAACCATGCATGAATGAAGAAATAACCATGAAGGAAAAGCAACAAGTGCGAAAAATGAAATGTGCACAAAACACGCTTAAAGCCCGATTAATGATTTTTAATCGCGATTAGCACTAAATTAGTGTTAAATAAATCATAAACTTTCATAATTTGCATGAATCACATAAAGCACCCTCATTTCAGTAATTTCTAAAAATTTTCAAAATTTCCCCCATTTATAGGTATTTAATTATGTCACGCCCCGCTTCCCAGAGTACGCGAGATTGGGCACGTGACATAGCCAACCATGCTACCTGTGGGTAGGAAGCATCCATCCACAGTCACATTACGGTTGTAAGGTTATCAAGAACAAGATAATAAGCTAATCTAAACATGTCCAAATCCATAATAACAAGAATTAATAAACAATAAGTGCGGAAGCAATGATCCAATATGATAATAGAAAGGTACGTCCCATAATGCGGGATCGCACCTGGAAATAAAATGCAATAAACGAACTAACCGCTATAGAACTCAAATCAGCCTGCTGGCTGAAGTACTCCTGCTCGGTCGTCGACAGTGGTACGGAATCTGGGCCATGCAAAACCCAGACGTCAGCGCGTCATGACATCAAGTATATAGTATAAACATGGTAATAAGCAGTGCAGGTATGAACATGAATAAAGCAGTACAATAACAGAGCAGGGTAAAGTGCAATGGTGTCCAAACTGTCCTATCAGGTTTTCTACTCTATAGTCTTTGAAACCAATTGATGAATCTTCGATGTAACTCAATAGTATCCCGTGCGTGCCCGGGACCACGGTCAAAGCCCTCGGGGCTGAATCCGAGATGTGCCGCTAAGCAGTAAAAGTAGGTAGTAGGATGGACGAGTGATGTCAGCATCATCACTCCCGGACTGGCCAAGCCCGTAAGACTGATCAGAACAAGTATCGAACTGTTGAGTTACAAGTCGGTTTCACCTTTGATTTCCCCATACCCCCAAGCTATGTATGTCAGGTCAGGTATTCAGTAGTCAGGGACTAATGCCAACACAAAATCCGGTAAGAGTAGGTCTGTCTGGCTCGACAGCAGGAATGGTCAGGTTTGTTGGCATTAGGCATGAAATCATGAAACAAGTAATGTCATGGTACAACAGGATGAGTCGGTATGTATGTATATGTCAGGTGTAGCAGGGTCAGGCCAATAGGTAGTGTAACCGGGTACGTGCTCACAACAGGTATACAATCAATAATGAACAGCAGCAGGAAACAGTAAATAACCATAATGTTCTATGTAACCACAGTGATGTTTGTATTCTCTCATTTATCAGGTTCACGCACCTTTGAGGTGCAATAGCCACAAGGTGAAGCAATATCGATAATATACGTCATGGAGTTACATGAATTTAAACTAAGCATAATAATTGTCTCATGGGTGATTTAACAAATGAAGTGAGGACGATCTACTTGGTTTAATTAGTTAAGTGTGAATTAATAGCAGACTGGTTAATACGAGCAACGATTACATTGATTTAAAGTTACGGATAAATGTGACTAGCAATTCTAAGTTATAAAAGGTATCGATGTTATAAATAGCTGTGTGGTTATAATATGATGATTAAGTTTGTAGCATGTTAAAGCAAGTATTCGGATACTTGCCTCGACGGTTTCGCAAACCGGAACGCACGGATGTAATGTCGGCAGAAACGCGATATGATAGCACGGGCTACGGATCGAGTCCCAACAGAGATCAACGGGATCACACGGACCAGGGGCTTCGCTGGAGCGTCGGGTTCGCCAAGGCGGCACGGTCGGATTCCGGCAACGACAAAAGTAGCGAAATTAGCAATACAATAGGATACAAGCGAATAACGACCAGCAAGGGGGATGATTTGCACAAAGGGAGGAAAGGGGACACTTACAGAGAGGTATACCAGGTGACCCCGGCGAGCTCGACGGCGCTGGAACGCCGGCGAAGCAACGGCAGCGGCTGCAGCAAGGGTTGAAGGCTTCGGGGTGCGCGGGAGAGGGTGCTGCGGCGAGCTGGAGGAGAGGGGGGTCGGCTCTGGTGGTCGAGGGGGAGAAGTAGGTGGCCCTGGTGACGACGGCGAGGTCGCCGGTGCGTTCTCCGGTGAACAGCGGGGTAGGCGATGGGTGAAGGCTCGGGTTGGTGGTCCGGCGAGGAGAGGAAGGGAGGTGCTGACGAGGTCGCGACGAGGAGGGTGAGAGGGAGTCGTGGGAGGCGTCGGCGGCGAGGGGCGGCGTCGACGTCAGCTGCGCAGGGTTGGAGGAGACGCCGGGGGTTGGGTGCAGTGCGGGAAAGAGCGGGAGACGAGGAGGAAGGTGCGGCTAGGTCTCGTAGTGGCGAGGGCGGCGACGGCGAGGTCGCGGGGGAACCGGCGGTGAGGTCGCGGGAAGCTAGGGTTAGGGTTTGTTGGGTTTTCTCGTGATGAAGATGGGTCGGGGAGGAGGCTGCTGCATGGCTTTTATAGAGGAAGAGAGAGAAAGGGATTGGAGAGAGAGAGAGAGATTGAGAGAAATATTGTGGGAAGAGAGAGAGAGAGAGATGGGGAAAACGAGGCGGGGCCCACGAGCTCAAATAGGAGCTCGTGATTGGCTGCAGGGAGGTGAGGAAAATATTTGAATAAGGATTTACGTAGGATTTAAAGTTAAGGAAATCTTAGATTCGAATAAATATAGTTTAGATATTAAATTGAAACGGGCCCTTTTTGGCGCGAAATGAAACATTTCCAAATCGCGCCTGGGTTGCGCCCAAATATTCCAAATTCAAATTATAGGATTTTAAGCGGGTTCCAAATTTTGAAAATAGGTGTTTAGTGATTAAAATGCATGCCCCCAAGTCGGACACTTGCACGCGCGCGTAGTCGCCCAAACTTGCCCGTTTAGCCAAACGGAACGGAATCTCGACACGCGGACGCTACCACGCAACTAGTGGCGACGAGTAGGCCAACATGGACATCTTAAAGTTCATTTTAGGAGTTAAAATTTGTTATGTGCCAAAATGACTTAAGCGGGTAAAATTTAGCAATAAACACCAGAAAAATCAGGAAAATTGGAATGAGCAATATATAACCCTCAACTAGTAATATAAATAGTATTATTGGGCTCGGGTGTTACATCATACCCAACTACAAAAAGAATTTCGTCCTCGAAATTTCAAGAATACAAGATAGCTAACTACTGGAAAAGATGAGGGAATTTCTGCCGGATCTCGTCTTCTCGCTCCCAAGTGGATTCTCCATGCGATCGATTACCCCAAGAAACTAGCACAAGAGGGATAACCTTGTTCTTAAGAACCTTTTCTCTTCGATCCTTGATTTCAGCTGGTCGCTCCTCGAAAGTCAGGTCCTCTCGCACAGTCAACTCCGAATGATCCAAGACATGAGTCTCATCACGAACATACCTGCGTAGTTGAGACACATGAAACACGTCGTGAACTCCTGCTAATGACGGCGGTAACGCCAACCTGTACGGTACCTCTCCAACACGCTCCAATATCTCGAAGGGTCCAACGAATCGGGGGCTAAGCTTTCCCCGACTCCCAAAGCGAATCACCCCTCTAGTCGGTGATATCTTCAAGAATACCAAATCACCCCACGGTGAACTCCAGAGGTCTTCTTGACGTATCTGCCCAACTCTTCTGTCTGTCTTGAGCTGCCTTCATATGCTTCCTGATTGTATTCACCTTCTCGACTGTCTGTACCACCAAATCTGGTCCTAGTAACCTTCGTTCACCAACATCATCCCAACAAACAGGTGAACGGCACTTACGACCATACAGTGCTTCAAACGGGGCCATCTGAATAGTTGCTTGGAAGCTGTTGTTGTACGAAAACTCCACCAGGTGTAGATGATCTTCCCAAGAACCTTTGAAGTCCAACATGCAAGCCCTCAACATATCTTCAAGGGTCTGGATCGTTCTCTCTGATTGTCCATCAGTTTGAGGATGATAAGCTGTGCTAAACTTCAATCGAGTCCCCAAACTTTCTTGTAAGCTCCTCCAAAAGTGCGACAAGAACCGAGTGTCCCGATCGGACACGATGCTTACCGGTACTCCATGCAATCTGACAATCTCCTGCATGTACCGCTCTGCCAAAGTCTCTGTCGATTGACCAACCCGAAAATGAATAAAGTGAGCTGCCTTGGTCAACCGATCGACAATCACCCATACTGCATTGTTGCCCTTTGGACTCCGCGGTAAAGCCGTCACGAAATCCATGGTCATATGTTCCCACTTCCACTGAGGAATCGGAAGTGGTTGCAACAAACCAGCAACCCTTTGGTGTTCAGCCTTGACTTGCTGACACACCAAGCACTTAGCCACGAAGCGAGCAATTTCCCGTTTCATACCTTCCCACCAGAAGTGCTGTCGAATATCTCGGTACATCTTTGTCCCTCCTGGATGTACAGAGTAAGCTGAACTGTGTGCCTCCTTCATAAGCTCTTCACGCACATCTCCTTTTGGCACACACACACGGCTACCATATCTCAACGAACCATCTTCATGGATCAGTAAATCGGTTCGTAGTCCGGCTCCAACCTGTTCTCGAAACCTTTGCAGTCTAGGATCCTGCGATTGTGTCGCTTTAATCTTCTCAACTAAGGACGATTGTACTTGCAATTGCATGAGCTGTCCTGTAGCATGTGGTAGCACAACCTCCAAGTCAAATCTCCGAAAATCCTCAATGATCTCTCTTTGTGCAGTCAATAACTGAATTGCTGGTAACCGACTTAGCGCATCTGGCACGACGTTAACTTTTCCCGGGTGGTACTTAAGATCAAGGTCATAGTCGGCCATCAGCTCCAACCATCTGCGTTGCCTCATGTTCAACTCCTTCTGAGTGAACACATATTTCAAACTCTTATGATCTGTAAAGACTTCAACTCTCTCGCCCAAAAGGTAGTGCCTCCAAATCTTCAGGGCGAAGATCACGGCTGCAAGCTCTAAGTCATGAGTCGGATAGTTCTTCTCATGAGTCTTCAGTTGTCTCGATGCGTAAGCGACGACTTTCCCATTCTGCATTAAAACACATCCCAATCCTTTTCCAGATGCGTCGCTGTGAATCACCAGTCCTCCTGAATTGTCCGGTACGGTCAGGATCGGGGCGGTTATCAACTTCTGCTTCAACGTCTCGAAGGCCAATGCACATCCATCCGTCCAGACAAACGGTACCTCCTTTCGTGTGAGCTTGGTTAACGGCTCGGCTACGCGAGCGAAGTTCTCCACAAATCTTCTGTAGTAACCGGCGAGTCCAAGAAAACTCCTTATCTCTGCAACATTCTTCGGAATAGGCCAGTCTTGAACTGCTGCAATCTTCTCGGGATCAACGGCGATTCCATTGCCCGACACAACATTCCCCAGAAACTTCACTTCTTCCAGCCAGAATTCGCACTTACTCATCTTCGCGAATAACTTCTCTTGTCTCAGCGTCTGCAGTGCGATCCGTAAGTGCTCAGCATGCTCCTCCGGACTCTTCGAGTACACCAGAATATCGTCAATGAATACCACAATAAACTGGTCCAAGAACGGTGAAAAGATCCTGTTCATCAAATCCATAAATATTGCCGGCGCATTAGTCACTCCGAAGGGCATCACTAAATACTCGAAATGCCCATACCGAGTCCGAAACGCCGTCTTGCAAATGTCT
The DNA here is from genome assembly GCA_030015575.1 of Agapanthus africanus. Taxonomy (NCBI): domain Eukaryota; kingdom Viridiplantae; phylum Streptophyta; class Magnoliopsida; order Asparagales; family Amaryllidaceae; genus Agapanthus; species Agapanthus africanus. Next base: position 148,687,365 of record CM057338.1, on the reverse strand, counting down.
TCTGCCTTCACTCGGACCTGATGATATCCTGATCGCAAGTCCAGTTTCGAGAATACCCTCGCGCCACTAAGCTGCTCAAAGAGTTCTCCAATGCGAGGGATCGGGTACTTGTTCTTAATAGTCACCCGGTTCAATTCTCGATAATCAATGCACATCCTTCTCGTGCCATCCTTCTTCTTTACTAAAAGGACTGGAGCTCCCCAAGGCGAGTTGCTGCTTCGAATCCATCCCTTCTCGAGTAATTCACCCACTTGTTTCTTAACTTCTTCCAATTCCACCGGTACCATCGGATAATAAGATTTTGATACTGGCGCTGCACCAGGAACTCCACATCTCGCTTCGGCGGTAAGCCCGAAATATCTTCAAACACATCCATAAAGTCACGAACAACTGTTGGCTCTTCCACCTCCATTGCCGCAAGAATACTGTTCGTCGGCCTAGCCCTAAACTCGACTGGCCCGACAGAACTGCTTCCTTACCGCAACTGCTGTCTACAACGTTGGCCGCGAAAGGTCCAGCGAGACTACTGAGTCTCGTCCACTCTGCTGCATGCACGTCCACGGCTGCTCCATTCTGCCTTAGTCCGATGAACTTCTCTTCCATTCCCTCCCGTGCGGTCCGCGGGAAGAATTTCTCCAGGAAACTTTTAGAGAAGTCCGCCCAACTGATCGGCCTGGGCAAACGGGTCTCCTCCACAAGCCATCACTTTCGGGTGCAAAGCACCAGCTGAATCAACACTCTTGTCTCCTGGGATCTGTGTCGCAATCAGCAAATTCTCCGTGTTACTAGCCACTGCTCGGCTGGCAACAGCTCCTCCAGACCAGTGAAAGTAGTAGGACCCAACCGTCTGAAATCTGCTACGGTCCTTACTCGGTCGACTGATCTAGTTCTAACTTCGTTTACAGACTGCTGAACGATCTGCAAACCTTCCTGAAACAAGTCTGCTATTGCTGATTCAGCTCAGTCGGTCTCTTTGATCTCCAGCATTTCTCTTATCACTCCAAGTATGGCGGCTTCGCTCACACACCTTCGGTACGTCTTCAACTTCTTACCTGTCGTAATCCTGAACTCAAAACACCCAACATTAGCATGATGATAGATTCTGAATATAGATCAAGGCTAGAACTCCAAGATACTTAAATAGAGTACTGCATTGTAGCTATGCCGCGGTATCATAGCCGCAATTACTTAACTCCACCCAAGTCGCCCAAGTCCTAGGGATAACAAGAAATCAGGTTTTCGAGTTGACAATGCAAAGTAAGTTTGCATGTCGACATGATCCGGAAGAATGATTCAAGGATGGTAAAACGGTCAAGGTGGCTGGACATGTTTCCTAATCACGGGTACTATGATTCGTGTATCGGGTGCAATACCCAACTACAAAGAATCAACCCAATTAACCTATGGCTCTGATACCAAAAGAACCATGTCATGCCCCGCTTCCCAGAGTACGCGAGATTGGGCACGTGACATAGCCAACCATGCTACCTGTGGGTAGGAAGCATCCATCCACAGTCACATTACGGTTGTAAGGTTATCAAGAACAAGATAATAAGCTAATCTAAACATGTCCAAATCCATAATAACAAGAATTAATAAACAATAAGTGCGGAAGCAATGATCCAATATGATAATAGAAAGGTACGTCCCATAATGCGGGATCGCACCTGGAAATAAAATGCAATAAACGAACTAACCGCTATAGAACTCAAATCAGCCTGCTGGCTGAAGTACTCCTGCTCGGTCGTCGACAGTGGTACGGAATCTGGGCCATGCAAAACCCAGACGTCAGCGCGTCATGACATCAAGTATATAGTATAAACATGGTAATAAGCAGTGCAGGTATGAACATGAATAAAGCAGTACAATAACAGAGCAGGGTAAAGTGCAATGGTGTCCAAACTGTCCTATCAGGTTTTCTACACTATAGTCTTTGAAACCAATTGATGAATCTTCGATGTAACTCAATAGTATCCCGTGCGTGCCCGGGACCACGGTCAAAGCCCTCGGGGCTGAATCCGAGACGTGCCGCTAAGCAGTAAAAGTAGGTAGTAGGATGGACGAGTGATGTCAGCATCATCACTCCCGGACTGGCCAAGCCCGTAAGACTGATCAGAACAAGTATCGAACTGTTGAGTTACAAGTCGGTTTCACCTTTGATTTCCCCATACCCCCAAGCTATGTATGTCAGGTCAGGTATTCAGTAGTCAGGGACTAATGCCAACACAAAATCCGGTAAGAGTAGGTCTGTCTGGCTCGACAGCAGGAATGGTCAGGTTTGTTGGCATTAGGCATGAAATCATGAAACAAGTAATGTCATGGTACAACAGGATGAGTCGGTATGTATGTATATGTCAGGTGTAGCAGGGTCAGGCCAATAGGTAGTGTAACCGGGTACGTGCTCACAACAGGTATACAATCAATAATGAACAGCAGCAGGAAACAGTAAATAACCATAATGTTCTATGTAACCACAGTGATGTTTGTATTCTCTCATTTATCAGGTTCACGCACCTTTGAGGTGCAATAGCCACAAGGTGAAGCAATATCGATAATATACGTCATGGAGTTACATGAATTTAAACTAAGCATAATAATTGTCTCATGGGTGATTTAACAAATGAAGTGAGGACGATCTACTTGGTTTAATTAGTTAAGTGTGAATTAATAGCAGACTGGTTAATACGAGCAACGATTACATTGATTTAAAGTTACGGATAAATGTGACTAGCAATTCTAAGTTATAAAAGGTATCGATGTTATAAATAGCTGTGTGGTTATAATATGATGATTAAGTTTGTAGCATGTTAAAGCAAGTATTCGGATACTTGCCTCGACGGTTTCGCAAACCGGAACGCACGGATGTAATGTCGGCAGAAACGCGATATGATAGCACGGGCTACGGATCGAGTCCCAACAGAGATCAACGGGATCACACGGACCAGGGGCTTCGCTGGAGCGTCGGGTTCGCCAAGGCGGCACGGTCGGATTCCGGCAACGACAAAAGTAGCGAAGTTAGCAATACAATAGGATACAAGCGAATAACGACCAGCAAGGGGGATGATTTGCACAAAGGGAGGAAAGGGGACACTTACAGAGAGGTATACCAGGTGACCCCGGCGAGCTCGACGGCGCTGGAACGCCGGCGAAGCAACGGCAGCGGCTGCAGCAAGGGTTGAAGGCTTCGGGGTGCGCGGGAGAGGGTGCTGCGGCGAGCTGGAGGAGAGGGGGGTCGGCTCTGGTGGTCGAGGGGGAGAAGTAGGTGGCCCTGGTGACGACGGCGAGGTCGCCGGCGCGTTCTCCGGTGAACAGCGGGGTAGGCGATGGGTGAAGGCTCGGGTTGGTGGTCCGGCGAGGAGAGGAAGGGAGGTGCTGACGAGGTCGCGACGAGGAGGGTGAGAGGGAGTCGCGGGAGGCGTCGGCGGCGAGGGGCGGCGTCGACGTCGGCTGCGCAGGGTTGGAGGCGACGCCGGGGGTTGGGTGCAGTGCGGGAAAGAGCGGGAGACGAGGAGGAAGGTGCGGCTAGGTCTCGTAGTGGCGAGGGCGGCGACGGCGAGGTCGCGGGGGAACCGGCGGTGAGGTCGCGGGAAGCTAGGGTTAGGGTTTGTTGGGTTTTCTCGTGATGAAGATGGGTCGGGGAGGCGGCTGCTGCATGGCTTTTATAGAGGAAGAGAGAGAAAGGGATTGGAGAGAGAGAGAGAGATTGAGAGAAATATTGTGGGAAGAGAGAGAGAGAGATGGGGAAAACGAGGCGGGGCCCACGAGCTCAAATAGGAGCTCGTGATTGGCTGCAGGGAGGTGAGGAAAATATTTGAATAAGGATTTACGTAGGATTTAAAGTTAAGGAAATCTTAGATTCGAATAAATATAGTTTAGATATTAAATTGAAACGGGCCCTTTTTGGCGCGAAATGAAACATTTCCAAATCGCGCCCGGGTTGCGCCCAAATATTCCAAATTCAAATTATAGGATTTTAAGCGGGTTCCAAATTTTGAAAATAGGTGTTTAGTGATTAAAATGCATGCCCCCAAGTCGGACACTTGCACGCGCGCGTAGTCGCCCAAACTTGCCCGTTTAGCCAAACGGAACGGAATCTCGACACGCGGACGCTACCACGCGACTAGTGGCGACGAGTAGGCCAACATGGACATCTTAAAGTTCATTTTAGGAGTTAAAATTTGTTATGTGCCAAAATGACTTAACCGGGTAAAATTTAGCAATAAACACCAGAAAAATCAGGAAAATTGGAATGAGCAATATATAACCCTCAACTAGTAATATAAATAGTATTATTGGGCTCGGGTGTTACAAATTATACCACAATATTAAAATATTCACTATATTTAATATTTAATATAAAAATTCCCAAAAATAATATTTTATTTTTCTGAAATGTTACAGTATTGAAGAAGCACCTGTGGTAGGCATGTTCGTAGGTACTCTCGACCCTCAGGCGACCATTTCACAATTCATGATGTTTTTCAAGCCGACCACCTTCCAGACCTTAATTGATAAACTGGCCCAGATGGATCAGATGGGTCATAGACCATCTTCTTTGAAGCTGGAATCTCGAAATGAAAAAGGGAAAGGGAAAGCGACCTTCGTCGCCAATGCTCAACAGTAGCCTAGTGGTCCAAACTAACTGATCGCCAAGACGAGAAACGGCGATTCTTTAATGAGAAAATGAAGCGCCCTTATTCGTTTCCCCGGGACAAAACGAGGAGATTTTTTGAGCTGGCGGTGCGCAACAGGCTCATTAACTTGCCAGATCCAAAACGCCCATTGCAACCCGGTGAGACTAATAATCCCAATTATTGCCCCTATCACCAAGCGATAAGCCATCCAATTGAAGATTGCTTCGTCTTTAAAGGCTGGATTGAAGACCAATACCAACAGGGCAAATTCACACTGTCTGAGAATTGGAAAATAAGCCCGCCTCAATCGCACGCTCTTAAAAGGGGGGACACACCGGGGGCATCATTATCTTTTGTCGAAGAAGCTCCATGGGAGGTCGCTCTTTCAGCCAAAACCAAAAGAATGCTGAAAGATCTCCAAACATGCCCGGCGATCAAATGGAAAAGTCCGTTGGAACCTGAAGTCATCAAGGGAATGCTGAAGCCGCGCTCGACGCCAAAAATTGGTAGCGATAATCAAAACGCTCAAGCTCAGCCATCAAAGTCTTCGAAAAAGAAGAAGAAGACCAAAAAGCCCGTGAAGTATGGGGACAAGCGCACGGACCTGCAAAAACGTATTGACGCGCTGGAAGAATATAACCAGAAGGAGCGGACCCCAGTCACACTCCAAGAATTTCTCAGCCACGTCCTTGAAGACGGAGATGATGACAATGGAGAAGACCCGTAGGCTGAACCTGAGGATTATGTGGCAAGCTGCCATGCGATCTTTCACTCGTTAATAAACGGTGAAGAAGCTCTGGATACAGAGAGACTAGGGACGATCCTGAGCCGGAACTTCTAGGACCATTAGACGAAATGATTGATGTATTCCTGAAGGAAGCTCTTCTGAAAATCAAAGCTGATCGGGAGCACGAAATGGCCATATTTGAAAAGGCCAAACGCCGGCGACTGGACGAAAGGGTTGAAACACCCCCACCAGATCAAAGTACATTCGCCGCAAATAAAAGCAGGTTCAAGACAAGGAAAAGGTTTGCCAAAGCCATATCGATGGGAATGAAGCTGCCCTCGTTCAGAGGAAATTCTCCTGGTGGTATACATCTCGGTGAAGCGAACGTACATCCTAACTTCTGTTTATATCATCAGAAGATCTCACACCGTACTGAAGAATGCAACGCCTTTAAAGATTGGTGGCAAGGGTATGTCGCTCACAGGCAACACTTCAAGAGGATGAAGCGTGAAGCTCATCGATAGCAGAAAAATGCGACAAACGAATGAGGAAGAGCTGCCGGCAACTGTCACATGGTTGATAACAGGGGATCGCAAGTTCTTACCTTCGAGAGCGATTCTGAAGAAAAAATGACTCTCGACCCTCTCTTCAAAGAATCTACCCCAGGAAAAGAGGAAGAACCAAAGAGCTGCGAGAACATTCAGCTGTGCAACCGCACGTTACCTTGAAAGAATCTCGGACCCGCAAACAAAGGATCGAACAAAAAGGATAAGGGGAAAGAAAAGGTCCCTAAGGATATCGCCCTCGATGATCGAGTCATCGAAGAGCTGGCAGCCAAGGACTCGCCCAATAAAAACAAGGTGGATTACAACGTTCTGGCATACTTAAGGAAGATCCCCTCATAGCTAAGCATTCTCGACGCCCTTCTACTATCTAAAGAGGCGAGAGATTCTTTGATCAAGGCATTACAAGAGCCTGACTAATTTCAAGCTTTCCTAGCCGAAGAAAAGATGAAGGATGAGCTGGAAGAAGTGTACACGGCCGATATCACCTTCGGCGATGAAGATCTCCTCCTCGGGACATGCGAGCATAACCGTCCCCTTTACGTCTCCGGATACTGTCATGATATCAAGATAGGCAAAATCCTGGTGGACAATGGGTCCTCCGTCAATCTCCTCAATTTAAGAGTGTTGAAGGAAATCTGCATGAGCGTTCAGCACCTCGCTCGTGATAAAATCACCATTTCCGAGTTCGACTCCCAGTCATGACGGATGCTCGGGTCTGTGATATTGACGTTACTCTTTGGGCTGCTCGTCACGGACATCAAATTTCACGTCATTGACGCTAAGACATGTTATAATGCTTTGCTCGGCAGGCCTTGGTTACATGAGTACAACATCATCCCTTCTACACAATATCAGTATATGAAGTATTTCAAGGATGGTCTTGAGTATACTGTGACAGGGGAACTAAACCCATTCTCCGCGAATGAAGTCCGAAAATACGAAGATGCAAAATACTTTATGTCAGACTTTGAAGACACGGAAAGGTGCCATAAGCAGGAGAATAAGCAAAAATCTATCATCACCATTCCGGTCTTCGGGAGTGATATAGAAGAGGAGGAAGAGATAGTTTATTCAGAGCCTCCCCAATGCAACAAGCCGGGACCATCCACCCCTACGCTAGTCTTCGGCAGCAACTCGGAAGATGAGGTCAATGCAGTATTTTCTGTTCGGCCATCAATACAAGCCTTTGCTGGCGATGATCGGAGTTTGCAAATCGCCATGGTCCCACAGGAGCATTACAAAGAACTCGACGCATTTCATACTTACAGTGTGGAAGAACTGCAGAGGTTCTACGTCCCTCCCAGACGAAAAGATGAAAAGGCGATCCTCTTTTATCGATCCACGGAAACCAAAATGGAGAAAGAAGTCTGGCGCGGTGTCGACTCGACACTTAACCGACTTCAGCCCATCCGTCTGCCCAGATACTACACAGAAGGATTGAAGAGGCTGTTGAAGCACCAAGGCGTACCCCTTAAGCAGAATGCTCGACAAGCTCAGTTCTACAACAGGATCTGGAACGTCCCTGGAACTCAGCAAAAATTGCCTAACGGGAGAATGGAAGCGATCGGGCTTAGATATATCCGATCCAAGAAACGGGAGCAATTCCATGACTGCTACATCATACACGACTTCGATGAAGAAGGAGATGCTCTATGGGAAGATACTAACCTTGAATCAAAACGAGGTCCCGCCGTGAAAATGCCAACTCCGTCGTTCGAAAAACAGATGGACAAGCTTATAAGGGAAGCGGGTCAAAAAGTCTGGGATGACCATAGCCGTGAAATGGCCATTTATGAGAAAGCCAAGAAGCAGCGTCTCCTTCAGCGGGATACAGAGAATGACGATGCCTTTCGTCGTCAACCCGTCACACAAAAGACCCGACACAGAGGTAAAAACAAGCTAAAGAACGGAAAAAACGTTCGACAGTGGCAAAGCGGGTCCAAGAAACCTCGCGATCAAGAATTGGGCAGCCTGGATCCATCTCTTATGAAGAAGATGGGTCGAGCATATTCTTTTCCTCAAGACAAGACAAAGAAGATATTCGATCTTGTCATAAAACATCAGATAATGATGCTCCCGAAGTCCAAACACTCCGAGCAAGCAGGTGAAGTTCATCATCCGGACTATTGCTCCTATCACCAAGCGATAGGGCATCCTCTTGAAGACTGCTTCACATTCAAAAATTGGGTTGAAGACCAATAACAACTCGGCAGATTCGCTCTATCCGACAGTTGGAGGGTAGCCCCACCACAAAGGCATGTGCCGAAAGCAACGCACATAGCAAGAGTAGAACCAAATCAACATCGGTCTTGGAAATGATCTCATACCTGTCATATAATAACGTTGACAGAAGAAAGAGGGCCCGAGAATATGGACGACCTCTCCCGATGCTTCGAAAATGATGATGACGAGGTGATCTCAGAGTTTCCACCGGCGCCATAAGAGCTGGAAGATGGGATACATACTACTGCAGATAACCTCAAGAAAATTAACTTGGGGACGGCAAGTGACCCGCGGCCGACGTTCGTCAGTGAATTGTTGTCTGAAGAAAGGGTGGCCACGCTAAAAGACATGTTCATGCAGTATAAAGATTGCTTTGCATGGAACTATTCTGAGATGCCCGGATTGGATCCAGAAATAGCTGTCCACAAATTGGCGATATCTCCGGATGTCAAGCCGATTAAAGAAGCACCTAGAAGAATGCGGCTCGAGCTTGAAATGTCGTCCCTACAGTCACTTGATGAAGAAGGGAACCCATTTGTTTAGGATCGCAAATGCTAAAGCGCGCTGGACGAAATCAAGCAATACCTACAGAATCCTCCGGTGCTGACCGCTCCAGTCAGGGGAAAGCCCCTCATTCTGTATACATCTGCCCTTGAAGGTTCCCTAGGCGCGCTATGGGCACAAGAGAATGACCAAGGGAAGGAGAGAGCTCTCTACTATTTAAGTCGAGTTCTTCTGGTGGCAGAAAACAATTACTCCCCCATTGAAAAACACTGTCTGGCGTTGATCTTTGCGATAACGAAGCTCAGACACTATGTGTTGGCACATGAGGTCCATCTCATATCAAAAGTGGATCCTCTCAAATACTTGATGTCAAAGGCCATATTAACGGGACGGCTCGCTAAATGGGCCCTACTCTTAATGGAATTCTCGATAACTTATCGACATCTCAAGGCAGTGTAAGGCCAGGCCATCGCTGACTTCTTCGTTGAGCATCCGATACCTGTCGATTCTCCTTTGAACTATGAATTGCCCGACGAGCACGCGTTTGACACGATTGACGGGGAGAGAAGAGAGAATAATACCCGGTGGTAACTCTACTTCGACGGAGCATCTTCCATGAAGAGGCGAAAGCACAGCTCCCCCATAATCAAGTCTGGGGTAGGCCTCATCTTCGTGACTCTACAAGGAGGGATAATGCGCTTTACCTTCTCCTTAACCGAGCTAAGAACAAACAATGAAGCCGAACATGAAACTTTGATAGCAGGTCTTGAGATCGCTGTCGACATGGGAATCGAAAACCTCCTCATATACGGAGACTCCCAATTGATCGTTAATCAAGTAAATGGCGACTATCAAACGTGCAAACCGAAGTTGGTAAAGTACGGTGAAAGGGTACAACAATTGCTGACTCAAATCCCTGCCTATGGCTTGGAAAGCATACCGCGTGCGGAAAATAGCAAGGCGGATGCATTAGCCAAGCTCGCTAAAGAACTGGCCAACGAGAATCTCGATGACGTGAGGATCGTTGTGCAAAGCCGTCAGGTTCTTACACCGGCAGAAATATCTCCAGAGTCGTCCGAAGAAAAGGGAACGACAGAGCAAGCAACCCTACAAGTAAAAGACCAGGAAAAGGCTATGGATTGGAGAGAAGTCTTTATAGACTACTTCAAATCCTGTCGAACACCTGAAGATGCGTCCTTAAGACATCAGCTCATGAAACGAACTCTATCTTTTGGCTTCATCAATGATACTCTGTATAAGAGATCGTTCGACTCCCTGTGGCTAAGATGCCTGGGACCTGAAGAGGCAAAGAGAGTCGTCCAAGAAACTCACGACGGACTCTGCGGTTCTCACCAAGCCGGACCGAAGATGAATCTGAAGATCAAAAGGATGGGCTATTATTGGCCCACAATGATCCAGGACTGCCTCGAATACACGAAGTAATGCCACTCGTGCCAAATTCACAGGGACTGCATCCATCAGCATCCAAATCCGCTACACCCAACGGTGGCTAGCTGGCCATTCGAAATGTGGGGGACTGACATAATCGGGCCCATCGAACCAGCATCGTCCGGAGGGCACCGGTTCATATTGGCGACGACCGATTACTTTTCTAAGTGGGCAGAAGCCGTACCATTAAGAGAAGTGAAGATGGGGAATATCCTCCATTTCTTCAAAACACACATCATTTACTGGTTCGGCACTCCGCGACGGATTATCTCCGATAACGGACCAGCCTACAGAAGCCACAAGATCAGCCGCTTTGCACAACAACATAATATAGATTGGAGATACTTTTCGGTCTATTATCCCCGAGCTAACGGTCTAGCTGAGGCTTTCAACAAGACCTTGACGAAGATCGTGAAAAAGACGGTGTCAAAAAATAAGAAGGACTGGCACGAGAGACTGCATGAAGCTCTCTGGGCATATCGAACTACGTTCAAAATGGCCACAAACACAACGCCATATGCATTGGTATTCGGCACAGAAGCGGTACTCCCCCTCGAGATAGAGTTACCCTCTCTACGAGTGGCGGTTCGTTACGAGCTAACAGACGAAGAAAATGCTCATCTTCGGCTTGAGGAGCTCGACGCCCTCGACGAAACCCGGCTCATGGCGCAGCAAAACTTGGAAGCTTATAAAGCAAAGATGACGCGCTCATACGAAAGATTGACTAGGCCAAGAACATTTCGCCAAGGCGAACTCGTGCTGGTGGTCAAGAGACCTATGATCCCCAACCGTGCCAAATGGGGGAAATTCGAGCCAAACTATGAAGGCCCGTACATCATAGACAAAGTTTACCAGGGTGGAGCCTATCTACTCATGGACATGCATGGTGAAAGACCTTTCAGGCCAATAAATGGTCGCTTCCTGAAAAAATACTACGCCTGACAAGTCATGGCCTAGGTCAACGATAGAATACGACGCCTATGTCCGCTCACTATCTTGCTAAGCCCAAACTCTATAAGTAGTAGCTGGCGCCACGGACCGAAACGTGCATAAACTAACAATGGACCACTATGTCCTAAAACTAGCTGTTGACCGAGACGTCTATAAACTACTATGGACCGCAGCATCCCAAGGCTGACAAAAAAAAACGGTATGTCCATAAGCAAGATGGGCACGGATGAAAACCAGAAAGGGCTCCGTGAGTAAAAACAACAGGACTACCGGCGAGTTTTGTGAAAACCCAAAAGGGCGCAATCTCGTTAAAAAACAGTTGCAAGGTCCTCTCGACCCTGTAAGGAGAAACCACCTGCGTGAGATCCTTACGACTTACAAAGGAGAAACACACTTAGGGATCCCCACGATTCCTAAGGAGAAATTACACTTGCGAGATCCTCACGACTCGTAAGGAGAACCCTCTTATGAGACCCTCACGGCTCATAAGATTCAAAAGCCTTAAGCTACAGGGATCTGAACCTGTTCTTAAGCAGTCATACCCCCCGATTTTGCTCTACAAGTGGTTCAGTATTGACCCTTGTATACAATCCACGGGTATGAATAAACATTTCCCTAACAAAGTCCCACCAGTGACTAGGGATATGCTCATATGGCAAAAGACCCTTGTAAGTCCTCTCGACCTGTAATGAGAAAACACTCTTGTAAGATCCTTACGACTTATAAGAGACCATACACTTGGGAATCCTCACGATTCTTAAGGAGAAATGCACTTACGAGATCCTCACGACTCGTAGGGAGAAATACCTTCATGAGACCCTTACGGCTCATCGACAGAGGCAAATTATGATTCGCTCCTGGCAATATCCCAGTTGTAGCGATGTTGATGCCTAAATCGGTATCAAATCCTAAACTCATAGCGAAAAGTCAGCGAGCCAAAAAAATGCATATGAAATAGCCGAAATGAGGGGGCAACTTGCAACGAAATCAGCAAGTAAAAATGTATGCATACAAAATAGCCGAAATGGTTGGGCAACTCGCAATAAAAAGCAGCAAGTAAATAAAACAAATAGCCGAAATGATTAGGCACCGCGAAAAATAGCCGAAATGATTGGGCAATCGCGACTTTCGCGATATAAAAGCTGAAATTATAGAGTATCGCGGAAAGAAAAATATATAAGACAAAAAATTTTGCCATGCAGGTGAGGTCACATTGACCCCTATATACAATCTATGGGCACAAACAAGAAGGGAACCGTACCTTCCTACTAGGCTCCATCAGAAAGAGAGCCAAGTCTCAACGGCCACATCTACAACCTAGAGACCCACAACAGCGTTCCTCCTCAGTCCAGCAGGATTCAGACGCGACAATCAACCTTGGAGCCATGGCAAAGTCCCTGTTCCAAACCTCGACGGTTCACAGACAACCGAGAAAGCAAATCCTGGTCCCGAAGAACACGGCTAATGTCAATCCTGACCCCGTGGGAAGTGCCCAGAGCACCTCCTGGTCCCGTAGAACACGGCTAATATCAATCCTGACCCCGTGGGAAGCGCCCAGAGCACCTCCTGGTCCCGAAGAAAACGGCTAATGTCAATCCTGACCCCGTAAGAAGCACCCAGAGGAAATCCTGGTCCCGAAGAACACGGCTAATGTCAATCCTGACATCGTGGGAAGCGCCCAGATCAAATCCTGGTCCCAAAGAACACGGCTAATGTTAATCCTGACCCCATGGGAAGCGCCCAGACCAAATCCTGGTCCCGAAGAACACGGCTAATGTCAATCCTGACCCCGTGGGAAGCGCCTAGAGCACCTCCTGGTCCCGTAGAACACGGCTAATGTCAATCCTGACCCGTGGGAAGCGTCCAGAGCAATCCCTATCTCTATGAAATGCCGATAAAGTCAATCCCTGACTCCGTGAAATACGGATAAAGTCAACCCCTGACCCCGTGAAATGCGGATAAGGTCAACCCCTGACCCCGTGAAATGCGGATAAGGTCAACCCCTAACCCCGTGAAATGCGGATAAGGTTAACCCCTGACCCCGTGAAATGCGGATAAGGTCAACCCCTGACTCCGTGAAATGTGGATAAAGTCAACCTCCTGACCCCATGAAATGCGGAAAAGGTCAACCCCTGATTCCGTGAAATACGGATAAGGTCAACCCCTGACCCCGTGAAATGCGGATAAGGTCAACCCCTGACCCCGTGAAATGCGGATAAGCTCAACCCCTGACCCCGTGAAATACGGATAAGGTCAACCCCTGACCCCGTGAAATGCGGATAAGGTCAACCCTCGACCCCGTGAAATGTGGATAAAGTCAACCCCTGACTCTGTGAAATGCGGATAAAGTCAACCCCCTGACCCCGTGAAATGCGGATAAGGTGAACCCCTGACTCCGTGGAATACAGATAAAGTTAACCCCTGACTCCGTGAAATGCGGATAAAGTCAACCCTCGACTTCCCCATCAAAACAATTCTTTGATTTGGGAGCAAGTCAACTCATCAACCACTTACAAGTCCTCTCGACTTGTAAGGAGAAAATTTTCTTGTGAGATCCTTACGACTCTCAAGAGAAAACACACTTAGGAATCCTCACGATTCCTAAGGAGATAATACACCTACGGGATCCTCTCGACCTGTAGGGAGAAAATTCTTTATGAGACCTTCACGGCTCATAAAGTTGAAAAGTCTTAGGTGACAGATCCTAACCCTGTCTCCCAAGCCATCATGGCCTCGCAGAAAGGTCAAGGTAGATTTTCTACAGGCCACACTCTCCGACAAGAAAGGAAACAATCACTTATGAGTCCCCTCGACTTGTAAGGAGAAAATTCTCTTGTGAGATCCTTACGACTCTCAAGAGAAAATGCACTTAGGAATCCTCACGATTCCTAAGGAGAAATACACCTACGGGATCCTTTCGACTTGTAGGGAGAAAATTCATTATGAGACCCTCACGGCTCATAAAACTGAAAAGTCTTAGGCCGCAGACCTGAACCCGTTTCCTAAGCCATCGCTGCCCTACAAGGAGACTAAGATGAAATGTTCTCCACTATCTACAGGCCACTTGCTAAAATCACATGGCAATGACACAGCGAAGAGAAGAAAGCAGCAATAGAACAAAAAAATGTGTATCTTTTATTCATGAATTCAATGGAGTACAAGTTGAATCGTATGAAAGAATAAAAAATGGACACATGTTATTCAAAGATTACAAACAAAACAGCTACTGAGAAGGAAGCGTTTTCAATAAGTCAGCAAGTTGCTCTCGCACTCCTTTCAGCGCCTTCTCGTGATCAGCCGCCGGGCCAGCTCCGCTTCAATTCGAGCCCTTTGCTGCAAGCATGATGAAATCTTCTCATCGATTTCCCGTTGGGCAGCTTCGCGACTCTGCGTAACCCGCTCAATAGAGTCGAGCTTCTGCCTCAATACCAGCACGTCCGAAATACATCGCTGCAAATTGTCGAAGACGGCTCTCAGTTGCGCGGCATTCGCTTCAACTTGGGCGCACAGCCGGGTGGATTCATCCGAAGTCTCCTCGCGTCCCTTCCACCTCAAGGTTGCTTCTTATTCGAAATGGCAGAGGAAGGACATGCTCTGCTCAACCCACGCAGCCCGCTGAGAGTTCAAAGCCTGAATCTCAGGAGCAGGATGCCTAAGCTCAAGCTCATGCAGGCAGGCCTCAATCTTCCTGCAGTGGTTAACCCAAGACTCAATGACGCCTTCATTATGGAAGTTCACAAGCGTCGCTAGGATTGGATTAACCTTGGCAGCAAAATCTGCAGCAAATGTAGGGGCCTCCGCATTAAACACCTCGATATAATCGCTCAACACACGCAGACTGGTTACAGCGCATTTTGAAGATGGACGTCTGGAAAAAGGCCATGCTGGCATTATGATTCGAGACTCGAACGGAGCTGGATTCGGTGTCACTGCTGTAAAACAAATCATAGTCAAATGACGGCTTAATAAATAGAGAAAATACACGAACAATAGAGTCCACTATACCAGCTGCAACAGGGAGCAGAGCTGGGAGTACTGGTGGCGCGACGATACCCTCGTCCCCTCCTTCAATTTGTAAGGATACAAGTAATGCAAAGAAGAATTAGCAATGACATGGCTGCCCGTTAAAGAAAAGAAAAGATGTCGGTTAGAAAAGATACTCACCGGCACCAGCGGGTAGCCTAATCTCCGACTGGAAGGAGAAGTGCGGGTTCAGCACTTGATACAGATGATCAAAGAGAACTCCTGCGAGATTACGATGATACATAGTCAGTACACGAAAGATGTTGTTCCCGATTTAAATTAATCGCAAACCCATACCTTCCAGCAGTTGGGAAGATATAAGAGGAGACGAAAGGGCAACGACCGTCAGAGCGGCAACTGGTGGTGCTTCTTCAGATGTCGCAACCTCTGCGCTCGCCCCACCTACATTCGAAAGGAACAAAATGTGTCACGTCCCGCTTCCCAGAGTACGCTAAGGTAGGCACGTGACATAGCCAACCATACTACCTGTGGATAGGAAAAATCCTTCCACAGTCACATTACGGCTGTAGAGATATCAAGAACAGGAAAGTAGACTAAACTATCTAGTACATGTCCATGAGCCAGAATAAATGAGTCAAGAAATAATATAGTATGCGGAAGCAAATGATCAAATGAACACCTGGAAAGTAAGGCTGGATACCAACAGGATCCTTACCACTCGGTCTAACAGCGGCAAAACTCCTGATCAGTCTGCAATAAAGGTAGAGGATCTGGGCCATGCAAAATCCAGACGTCAGCGCGTTATAACATTAAGAAATAATATATAAACAGGGTAGCAAGACATGCAAGTATGATCATAAAAGGTAAAGCAAGTGTAACAGCAATGTAAATCAGGGCAGTGACAGGTAGTGTGCAGTGAGTAATCTAAACTGGTCTATTGGATTAAATACTCTCAAGTCTTTGAAATCAATTTGATGAATCGTCGATGTAACTCAATAGTATCCCGTGCATGCTCGGGACCATGGTCCAGATTCTTGGGCTGAAACCGAGACATGCCGCTAGGCACTAAACAGGAAACATGTACAGATGAATGATGTCAGCAGCAACATCCCAGGGCTGGCCTAGCCCCTAAAACTGATCAGTATAAGCATCGAACTGTCGAGTTACAAGTCAGGTTTTATCATTGATTTCCCCATACCCCCAAGTTATATGTTCAAGTTAGGTATTGATAAATCTGAGACTAATGCCAACACAGGATCAAGCAGGAACATGTTTGTCTATACAGACAACAGGATATGTCCATCGGGACAACATGTCAGGATTGTCGGCATTAGAAACAGGATCAGGTAACATGTCATGTAATGATATATCAGGTCATGTCAGGTAGCACAAGATGTCATGTGGGTGCTCATAATCAAACTAACATAAGCATGTGTATAAATAAACAAGCATGGGTACTATCAGAACAATAAACTGGAACATGTAATATGATATGCAAATAGATATAATTTCAAGGATATGGATGCACAGTTATCGATTAGGGTTACATTTATAGTTCCAATATTAATTAGGATGCAATTTATTAAACATGGAGTGATAATATCACAGTATTATGTAGTAATGTGATCTATGAATGCAATTATATGTATCTTAAATGCGATGGATGCAAACGGCTATCCGAAAAGTTATAAAACTATAAAATGGTAATGTGGGATGTAAAACTAAGCAATATGTGATATAAATATTGATATAATAATATTAATATGGATAGAATATTCAAAGCCATTAATAACTATAAAAGTGGTATTGATTAACCATGCACAAGAAAGTTCCGTTCAGAAATTCAGCGTCACCATAATTTGTAAAATAGCTTAAAAATAACAAACGTTCTCGAAAAGGGACGTGTCTTATACCAAAAAAAAGATGATTCAATAAGGTTTTCATTTTTATAAGTATAAGCATTTCAGGTTGTCCCTACAAAAAGTTATGAACATTCGAAGTTGAAAGTTTGCTGTTGGAATTTGCATGGACAGCAGTTTAGAGACATTTTTATTTGCATTTTACGTTATTTAAACAATTTATTTTGCAAGTAAATATTTCATAAAGTTATATTATTCTAAGTTAGTTTCGTAACGAACTAAAGAACGTATACTAATAATTTTTCTATGATTTATAATGAATTTTATAAGTCAAGGTGTACAGTAAATTTCAGATTTGTCGTATCCACTTTTTCAACGACGTTTCATATGTAAACTATAATATTTTCATATGTATAACATTATAAAATGAAGATTATAAACTAATTAAAGATAATAATAAGAAATATTACGATGATATATATTTTAAATGATATAGATGCAGTATAATGTAATCTAGTATGTCACAAGATAAGTTTTCATGATTTAGATTTAATATGATATAAACGGATGCAAACGGAACATCGAAATGTTATAAAATTAAACATGGGGCACTAGATTTAAACTATAGGTATGGTATTTATTTAAATAGGTATAAAATGAATTATATAGCATGTAGCAAGATTAACTTGCCTAGACGGAACAAGAACGGATGTGTACGGAACGTCCTTCGTCGGCGAAATGTCGCGACGCGTGCACGGTACATGGAATGGTTCCAAACAACACACGAGGGTGATCACGCAAGTCAGGTACGTTCACAGGATCACTCGGATCATTGGCGACGAGCACGGCTCTGGCGGTGATCACCGGAATCAAGAAACAAGATCAAGAAGAAGAAAGAAGAAAGAAGAAGAAGAAGTAAGAAGAAAATGTTGTGTATTAAATAAGGAAAGAAAAATTAACTAAATAAATTATATATAAATATATATATGCAGAGGAGAGAGAGAGAGAAAGGAGTTGTTAGTTTGTTAGGAAATTAGATTTAAAATTTTTAAAGATTTTTAGATTTAAAATTTTAGATAAGAGGTTTCAGTTTGTTAAAGAAATCATATGAAAATATTTAAACTAAAATTTAAAATTAAATAAATTGAATTTTGGCGGGATATAAAAATATTTCAAAACACGCCCGGGTCGGGTCTAAAAATTTAGATTTAAAATACGAAAAATATGTGCGACTTTCAAAATTCAAAATGAATGCTCAGGTAACAAAAATGCATACCCCCAAGAACGGATGCACGTACATGCGCGTAGCCATCCAAACACGTTCATTTCACTGAACGGGACGAGAACAAGATGCGCGGATGCTACCACGGGGTTAGGGGTATCATGCAGGCTATGAAATATAATTTTAAATTATTTTACATGACCTAAAATGTTATATGGTAAAATATGCAATGCCTGGTAAAATGCCAGTATGCAGTATACATGAGAAGCACGTGTCTATGTAACAACTCAGGGTAATCTATAAATATGAATCAAATAGGTTCAAGCAAGTGGGTCAGGTCGAATGCAATGTAAAATGTAAAATACTATTCGCACCCAAAACACGATAAATTAGGAAATTACCACAATTAAGGAAATACGAGAACTAGAATTGGTATAAATGAACTAGGATGTTACATTATACTCAACTACAAAAGAATTTCGTCCTCGAAATTCCAAGAACAAGAAAGGATAAACAATCAACAAACTACAAGAATAGATGTAGAAACTTCTGTCGGATTTCATCTTCTCGTTCCTAAGTTGATTCTCCATGCGAGCGATTTCCCCAAGAAACAAGTACGAGAGGGATAACCTTGTTCTTAAGAACATTTTCCCTTCGATCCACAATCAACATTGGTCGTTCCTCAAAGGTTAAATCTTCTCGTACAGTCAGCTCTGAATGATCCAGCACGTGTGTTTTATCTCGAATATATTTACGGAGTTGAGATACATGAGACACGTCATGAACATTCGCCAAAGATTGCGGTAACGCCAAATGATACGTCACCTTTCCAATACGCTCCAAAATCTCAAAGGTCCAACGAGTCGAGGACTAAGCTTTTCTCAACTTCCGAAACGAATCACCCCTCTAGTCGGTGATATCTTCAAGAATACCAAATCACCAACGGCGAACTCTAGAGGTCTTCTCGATGTATCTGCCCAACTCTTTTGTCGGTCGTGTACTGCTTTAAAATGATTCCAAATAGTATTAACCGCCTCAACTGTCTGCCCAACCAAATCTGGTCCCAACAATCTTTGTTCATCGACATCGTTCCAACAGACAGGTGAACGACACTTGCGACCATATAAAGCCTCGAATGGAGCCATCTGAATAGTCGCCTGAAAACTGTCATTGTAAGAAAACTCCACTAAGTGTAGATTATCCTCCCATCAACCCTTGAAGTCTAACATGTAATCTCTCAACATGTCCTCAAGAGTTTGGATCATTCTCTCCGACTGGCCATCTGTTTGAGGATGGTAAGTTGTGCTAAACTTCAATCAAGTCCCCAAACTTTCCTGTAAGCTCCTCCAAAATGTTGTAAGAAACGGGTGTCACGGTCGGACACGATGCTCACCGGCACTCCATGCAATCTTACAATCTCCTGCATGTACCGTTCTACAAAAGCTTCTGTTGATTGACCAACTTGAAATGGTATGAAATGAGCTGCCTTTGTCAATCGATCAACAATCACCCAAACTGCATTGTTGCCTTTTGGACTCCGCGGTAGAGCTGTCACGAAATCCATGGTTATATGTTCCCACTTCCACTGATCGGAAGTGGTTGTAATAAACCAGCAACCCTTTGATGTTCAGCCTTAACTTGCTGACACACCAAGCACTTTGCCACAAAGCGGGCAATCTCCTGCTTCATGCCTTCCCACCAGAAATACTGCCGTAGATCTCGGTACATCTTTGTGCCTCCTGGATGTACGGAATATGCGGAACTGTGCGCCTCCTTCATAACTTCTTCGCGGATGTCTCCCTTTGGCACACACAACGACTACCATATCGTAACGAACCCTCTTCATGAACCAATGAGTCCGTTCGAAGTTCAGCTTCAACCCATTCTCGAAACTTCTGCAATCTTGGGTCCTGTAACTGCACTGCTGTAATATTCTCGATCAACGATGACTGTACTTGCAGCTGCATCAACTGTCCCGACGAATGCGGTAGCACAATCTCCAAGTCAAATCTTTGAAAGTCTTCAATAAGTTCCTTCTGAGTAGTGAACGTCTGAATTGCTGGCAACCGACTAAGCGTATCCGGTACAACATTAACTTTTCCAGGATGGTACTTAAGATCGAGATCGTAGTCAGCCGTCAGCTTCAACCATCTACGCTGTCTCACAATTAGCTCCTTCTGAGCGAACACGTACTTTAGGCTTTTGTGATCGGTGAATATTTCGACCCCTTTCGCCCAATAAGTAGTGTATCCAAATCTTCAAAGCGAAAATCCCAGCTGCTAACTCCAAGTCATGAGTTGGGTAATTCTTCTCATGGGTCTTCAACTGTCTCGATGCGTAAGTTGTAACCTTCCCATGCTGCACCAAAACATATCCCAATTCTTTCTCCGGTGCGTCGCTGTGAATCACCAATTCTCCGGAACCGTCTGGTACGGTCAAAATAAGAGCGGTTATCAACCTCTGTTTCAACGTCTCGAAAGCTGACGCATACCTACCAGTCCTCACAAATGGTACTTCCTTGCGCGTAAGCTTGGTCAAAGGCTCTTCCAGACGAGCAAAGTTCTCCACGAGTAATACTCGGCAAGTCCAAGAAAGCTTCTTATCTCTGCAACATTCTTCGGAATCGGCCAATCTCGAACTACTGCAATCCTCTCGGGATCAACGGCGATTCCATCACCGGATACGACATGCCCAAAAACTTCACTTCTTCAAGCCAAAACCCGCACTTGCTCATCTTAGCATACAATCTTTCTTGCCTCAATGTCTGTAGTGCGATCTTCAAGTGTTATGCACGCTCTTCAATACTCCTTTGAGTAGACCAGAATATCATTAACGAACACCACTATAAACTGGTCCAAGAATGGTGAAAAGATTCGGTTCATCAAGTCCATAAATATCGCCGGTGCATTCGTGACTCCGAATGGCATCACTAAATACTCGTAATATCCATACCGAGTTCGGAACGTAGCCTTGCAAATATCTTCTGATTTAACTCGGACCTGATGATATCCGGATTGCAAATCCAGCTTCGAGAATACCCTCGCGCCACTGAGTTGCTCGAATAATTCGCCAATGCGAGGGATCGGGTACTTGTTCTTAATAGTCACCCGGTTTAATTCTCGATAATCGATGCACATCCTCCTTGTGCCATCTTTCTTCTTTACTAGAAGAACTGGAGCTCCCCAAGGTGAGTTATTGCTGCGAATCCAACCCTTCTCAAGTAATTCAGTACCTACTTCTTAACTTCTTCCAACTCCACTGGTGCCATCGGGTAATACGCCTTTGAGATTGGCGCTGCACCAGGAACAAGATCAATCGCGAACTCCACGTCTCGCTTCGGCGGTAAACCTGATATGTCTTCAAACACATCCATGAAACTCTCGAATATAGCCGGCGCTTCTTCCTTATCCACTTCCATCGACGAAAGAACATTATTTGTCGGCCTAGCCCTAAACTCGACTGGCCCGACAGAACCGCTTCCTCCAGCAAAACAAGCTCCGGATGTCTGGGAATCTGGAGAATCACTTTCCTTTCCTTACAATCAATATGAGCATGGAAAGTGCCACGAAAATCCATTCCCAAGACAAAAACAAACAAAGGGATGCACCAGAATTGAATAAGCCTAATGCGGGGAAATCATGAACAAGTAAGATACTGAGATGACTTCATCCGAAGTCAAGATACTGAAGAGGATTAAGCACGGTAAACGTGATCCAAGCTGGCGATAAAATAATAACTGGTAAGCAATGAAACCGAGAGCAGCAAGGTAATATAACGATCATGAAACAAGGGAATGAATCAAGACCAGGACTCCAAGTTACTTAAATAGAGTACCGCATTGTAACCATGCTGCAGTTCATGGGTACAATTACATAACTCTACTCAAGTCGCCCAAATTCTAGTATCAGAATCAAGGAACAGGGAGAAACAATGGTGAACCAAAAAGGTTTCAAGTCGAGATGCAAGTGGTTTGCATATAGTCAAAGCGAAGGATAAAAGAAGGATATGATTCAAGAATTACGATAACAAGGTGGCAGGACATGTTCCTAATCACGAGTATTCTGATTCGTGTATTGGGTCCAATACCCAACTACAAAAGAATCAAACTCGATTAACCTATATCCTATGGCTCTGATACCAAAAGAACCATGTCACGCCCCGCTTCCCAGAGTACGCTAAGGTAGGCATGTGACATAACCAACCATGCTACCCGTGGATAGGAAAAATCCTTCTACAGTCACATTACGGCTGTAGAGATATCAAGAACAGGAAAGTAGACTAAACTATCTAGTATATGTCCATGAGCCAGAATAAATGAGTCAAGAAATAATATAGTATGCGGAAGCAAAGGATCAAATGAACACCTGGAAAGTAAGGCTGGATACCAACAGGATCCTTACCGCTCGGTTTAACAGCGGCAAAACTCCTGATCAATCTGCAACAAAGGTAGAGGATCTGGGCCATGCAAAACCCAGACGTCAGCGCGTCATAACATCAAGCAATAATATATAAACAGGGTAGCAAGACATGCAAGTATGATCATAAAAGGTAAAGCAAGTGTAACAGCAATGTAAATCAGGGCAGTGACAGGTAGTGTGCAGTGAGTAATCTAAACTGGTCTATTGGGTTAAATACTCTCAAGTCTTTGAAATCAATTTGATGAATCGTTGATGTAACTCAATAGTATCCCGTGCATGCCCGGGACCACGGTCCATATTCTCGGGCTGAAACCGAGACATGCCGCTAGGCACTAAACAGGAAACATGTACAGATGAATGATGTCAGCAGCAGCATCCCAGGGCTGGCCTAGCCCCTAAAACTGATCAGTATAAGCATCGAACTGTCGAGTTACAAGCCAGGTTTCATCATTGATTTCCCCATACCCCCAAGTTATGTGT
This sequence comes from Agapanthus africanus, assembly GCA_030015575.1. Taxonomy (NCBI): domain Eukaryota; kingdom Viridiplantae; phylum Streptophyta; class Magnoliopsida; order Asparagales; family Amaryllidaceae; genus Agapanthus; species Agapanthus africanus. The sequence continues at coordinate 148,664,348 of CM057338.1, read as the reverse complement.
TCAAGTCAGGTATTGATAAATCTGAGACTAATGCCAACACAGGATTAAGCAGGAACAGGTTTGTCTATACAGACAACAGGATATGTCCATCGGGACAATATGTCAGAATTGTCGGCATTAGAAACAGGATCAGGTAACATGTCAAGTAATGATATATCAGGTCATGTCAGGTAGCACAAGATGTCATGTGGGTGCTCATAATCAAACTAACATAAGCATGTGTATAAATAAACAAGCATGGGTACCATCAGAACAATAAACTGGAACATGTAATATGATATGCAAATAGATATAATTTCAAGGATATAGATGCACAGTTATCGATTATGGTTACATTTATAGTTCCAATATTAATTAGGATACAATTTATTAAACATGGAGTGTTAATATCACAGTATTATGTAGTAATGTGATCTATGGATGCAATTATATGTATCTTAAATGCGATGGATGCAAACGGGTATCCGAAAAGTTATAAAACTATAAAATGGTAATGTGGGATGTACAACTAAGCAATATGTGATATAAATATTGATATAATAATATTAATATGGATAGCATATTCAAAGCGATTAATAACTATAAAAGTGGTATTGATTAACCATGCACAAGAAAGTTCCGTTCAGAAATTCAGCGTCACCCTAATTCGTAAAATAGTTTAAAAATAACAAACGTTCTCCAAAAGGGACGTGTCTTATACCAAAAAAAAGATAATTCAATAAGGTTTTCATTTTTATAAGTATAAGCATCTCAGGGTGTCCCTACAAAAAGTTATGAACATTCGAACTTGAAAGTTTGCTGCTGGAATTTGCCTGGACAGCAGTTTAGAGACATTTTCATTTGCATTTTACGTTATTTAAACAATTTATTTTGCAAGTAAATATTTCATAGAGTTATATTATTATGAGTTAGCTTCGTAACGAACTAAATAACGTATACTAATGATTTTTATATGATTTATAATGAATTTTATAAGGTAAGGTGTACAGTAAATTTCAGATTTGTCGTATCCGCTTTTTCAACGACGTTTCATGTGTAAACTATAATATTTTCAAATGTATAACATTATAAAATGCAGATTATAAACTAATTAAAAATAATAATAAGAAATATTACGACGATATATATTTTAAATGATATAGATACAGTATAATGTAATCTAGTATGTCACAAGATAAGTTTTTATGATCTAGATTTAATATGATATAAACGAATGCAAATGGAATATCGAAACGTTATAAAATTAAACATGGGGCATTAGATTTAAACTATAGGTATGGTATTTATTTAAATAGGTATAAAATGAATTATATAGCATATAGCAAGATTAACTTGCCTAGACGGAACAAGAACGGATGTGTATGGAACGTCCTTCGTCGGCGAAATGTCACGACGTGCGCACGGTACACGGAACGGTTCCAAACAACGCACGAGGGTGATCACGCAAGTCAGGTACGTTCACAGGATCACTCGGATCGTCAGCGACCAGCACGGCTCCGGCGGTGATCACCGGAATTAAGAAACAAGATCAAGAAAAAGAAAGAAGAAAGAAAAAGAAGAAGTAAGAAGAAGAGGTTGTGTATTAAATAAGGAAAGAAAAATTAACTAAATAAATTATATATAAATATATATATGCAGAGGAGAGAGAGAGAGAGAGAGAAAGGAGTTGTTACTTTGTTAGGAAATTAGATTTAAAATTTTAAAAGATTTTTAGATTTAAAACTTTAGATAAGAGGTTTCAGTTTGTTAAAGAAATCATACGAAAATATTTAAACTAAATTTTAAAATTAAATAAATTGAATTTTGGCGGGATACAAAAATATTTCAAAACGCGCCCGGGTCGGGTCTAAAAATTCAGATTTAAAATACGAAAAATATGTGCGACTTTCAAAATTCAAAATGAATGCTAAGGTAATGAAAATGCATACCCCCAAGAACGGATGCACGTACATGCGCGTAGCCATCCAAACACATTCGTTTCACTGAACGGGACGAGAACAAGATGTGTGGATGCTACCACGGGGTTAGGGGTATCATGCAGGCTATGAAATGTAATTTTAAATTATTTTACATGACCTAAAATGTTATATGGTAAAATATGTAATGCCAGGTAAAATGCCAGTATGCAGTATACATGAGATGTACGTGTCTATGTAACAACTCAGGGTAATCTATAAATATGAATGAAATAGGTTCAAGCAAGCGGGTCGGGTCGAATGCAATATAAAATGTAAAATACTATTCGCACCCAAAACACGATAAATTAGGAAATTACCACAATTAAGGAAATACGAGAACTGGAATTGGTATAAATGAACTAGGATGTTACAAAATGTCATCAGAAAGGATTGAAAAATGAAAAGAATGCAGCGACCCGAGACCTACCAGACAGGTCATCTGCCAGAACTGTGACGGGAGCATCGCCAAGCATCACGACTTCCTCGATCTCATTCGAGGGGATGGTTTCGCCGCCCGTGGCTTCGTCCCCTGATTCCACGAGGGCTGTCGTAACACTCGCAATACCAGGAGATGGCAGGGAACCACAGGTGGAAAGAGAGGCAATTGGAGCGGTCCTGGACTCCTGAGAAAGATGAGTCGCTTCGGGCTCAGTAGTGGCCGTCATCTCGCCTGCCACCTCCTCACCTGGACTTGGCCCTGCAGGATAGGGTATATGAGAATCTAAAGATTAAAACTTTGACAAAAGGACTCAGTGTTACATTATCTTGGGTCGGCCTTTCAATTGCTTCCCGAGCCGCACGTGCTGCCTGTCTGTGAGCGGTAGACATGGTGCACAGAGCACCCTTTGAAGAAGTAGGGACAGGGGAAGCAGCGCTCGAGCCTGCACCCGTGGCCAAGGCAGCGTTGCGTTCTCTTGCTGCACGCCTCCTGCGCTTCCTTTCCGCCTTGGCCATGAGAGCTGATCTTCTCACGACCTCCGTCAAGGAGACGTCATCGTCCGCGTCAGGAGCTACCTTTAGAGCCGTTATGGAGTTTGTCATCGGTTGCTTAAGTGAAACCTCTTTTGGCAATACTGGCGGAGCTGGGACTTCGGTAGCCGGCCTTAGAAGCGTCTTCGCACTACCCTGTGAAGTCAGCACGACACTTGGGATAACTTGGGTCGAAATAATCCCCGCGATAAGATGAAAAATGGGTCAGATTACCTATAAGAAAAGGGAATGAAAGCACAATGAGCCGAAATATACCAACGCCCAGCGAAGCGCGAAGCCTCTCTTCCTCCTCAAAAGTCTTGAGGGAAGCCGCGAGAGCCTCTTCAGTGGAAACGCCTGTTGAAGGAAAAGTGTCAGTCAAAACATGATAATAAAAATGTAATGCAATGACTAAAGATACGGCTGAAGTTTACTTGATTGTGCGAGGATGATCAGTCCTGCTTTGTGGCTAGCGAGTCGCTCGGAAGCTGCGATGGCGGCCGCTAGATCAGTATCATCCGGCGCCATAAATAAGCCCTCGTTGGTCCCATATTCGCTTAGGTCCTCGCTATAAGGAGCATGAGGCTCCTAGTCGAGTACAACGTCTGCAGAAAGAATCGACTTCTTCTTCTTCTGTGAGCGAGTACCGATCGCCGCTAGCACAAGCTTACGCTTGGTGGGCGCCTTGGGACGACGAGTCCCGATATCTGAACCCACGCCAGACTCAGGAGACGCCATAGTCACCGCTTCAATGGGAGCGCGGGGCATCGATAGCTCAAGAATATCACGTGGCGCCACAGCCACAGTAGCTTCCTTTAAGGGAGGACGGACAATGGTCCGTCGCTTTAAAGGAACATCGGGGTTACCAGCCGGCGCTGCACCCTTGCGATCAAGCAGCAATCGCTTTTCTTACCTAATGACGGCACCCATCGAATATTGATACCATGCCACATACACATTCAGGGCCTTCGGAACACAGCTCGGTTCACCAATGAAGAAGTTGGACCCTGTGTTTATGCGCATAAAATGGTGCAGCGCGCTCCGGATACCCTCTTCGGTAGCAGCGGGTTTTGCCAAGAAAGCCTCAAGCGGGATGCCCTGATTATAGCTTAGCTGCTGGGCAAAATGATGCGGTTGTATCTCATGAACAACGCCACATCATTCTGCCTAAATACGAGAAAGCCCGGCCTGATGGAGTACAGATGAAGAATCTCCCGAGCTTTTAACACAGAGGCCCCGTCTTTAAAAATGTCCTGCAATGGTAGCACCGTTTTTGTAGATTCCTGGCCGACGGTCAAAATTTTATCGGTGAAGGACATACCATCTCCAACCGTGCGTGGACGAAGGAGAAAACCCCTAGCTTCTCGCGGTGTTGGATTTATGATGGATGCGTCGACTAGCCGCATTATCCGAGGGAACTTATATCTGTCATAAAAGGAAGGTCTTCTGTGGATACCGAAGACGCCAAGCACGTGCAACTCAAGCAACGAGGTGAAATAATGCATTGAGAAGTTGGCAGGCTGCACCCATGGCTCAGTAGTATCCGCTGCCAAGCTGAGGCCGTGATACAAGTGGGCTAACCCAGCGATCCCGACGACCACTTGTATCCCAGCAACCTTCGATGCGCTGGGTAGAATACGGACGACCTCATATGGCGAGGGTGCATCGGAAGCGCAAACCAGCTCAGCCATAACCCGAGAAACCCCAAAAAGAATGTTTCTTCGTTGATCCCAGGAGCTGCCAGCTCTGCAAAAGGGACGGCCGGGGTGTCGGGGAGAAAGAAGTTCTTCTGATCCGCCTCCTCCGTCGGTAGGTTGCCCAAACCTAAGCTAAAAGGATCGTCTAGTTTGGCGAATTTCGCGGCTTCCTTCGATAATACTTCCGTACGGAGAAAACGGGCGATGAAATCGGTAAAATTAACCCCGCGGCCTCCGGATTCGAGAAAGAGGCTCTCATAGATATTCAACACCTTTATCAAACTTGGGAATTGGTGTTGAATGGCGTTCTCTGGGGTAAGACCCTGTTTCCCCCAATCAGAGCAAAGCTCTGCTTGAAATTTCAAAAATTTAAAAATTGAAGCAACGCTTCAAATCCCTTGCGCTGCGCGCAACGCGCCACGTGTCAGAAACTGATACGTCAGCGCAGCGCCCAAGGAAGCGCGCCCAATCAGAGAAAGGCTCTATTTAAAACAAAATTAAAGGAAGCAACGTTTCAGATGATCTGCGCTCTTCGATGGGCGACACGCGGCAGCGCAGTTGCGCTGCGCGACACGTGTCAGCGCAGTTGCGCAAACGCAGTTGCGCTGCGCTGTGCGCTGTGCGACACGTGTCAGCGCAGTTGCGCAAACGCAGTTGCGCTGCGCTGTGCGCTGCGCGACACGTGGCAGCGCAGTTGCGCTTGCGCAGGTGCGCTGCGCTGCGTGACACATGTCAAGCGCTGGGGCGTTTGCGCCAAACAGAATTAAAATTCTAGTAAGATCCTTCTGTTCTTGTTAAAACAAGAAGATTGTCTTCTGTAAAACAGACGCCCTTGGATCAGGGATCCAACGGTGGGGAAAATTCCCCAAATCACTCAGAGAATGATCTCTTTAACAAACTTAACAAATTTATGGGCACTATATAAAGACCCCTAGACCCCAATTCAAAAGAGGATGAAGATTGAGAACATCAAGAACTTCAAAAAAAAAAAAGCAGAGAGAACTTTGAAAGATTGTGAGAAGAACTCAAGAACAAAAAAAGGTAAAAACCTTTATTCAAGAAGAACTTCTTCTGAATAGATCATTGATCTAAGAACAAGATCAATGATCTTCAATAAAAACTAAATAATAACAGTGCCTTGCACTTTTTTTATGAACCATTGGTTCTGGAATCTTAAGGATTCTCAAGTTATTGAAACAGTGACTTGCACTTGCAAAAACTACACTGTTGCGCTCCTGGGTTGGCGCAAGCCACCAGAGAGCGCCACGTGCCAGCTCCAGAACCACTTGCGCTATGTGCTTTTAAAAATACAGCATTGCTCTTTAAAGTTGGCGCAACTCACCAGAGCGCGCCACGTGTCAGTAGCGCAACAGCGCAGTGCACTGGCGCAGCGCACTGCGCTGTTGTGGTTGCGCTCACCAGAGTGTGACACGTGTCACCACGACAAGCGCTTGCGCTCAGTAATTGGCGCAAAGCGCCTAACAAGCCACTGTCAAGTAATTAATGCACTGCAGAAGGGCCAAGCCCAATTAAAAAAGGCCTAACAGGCCAAATAAAATGCAACGCATTATTTTAAAAAGGGGCAGAGCCCAAACCAAAACAGATGCTCTGCATCATTTACAAAGGGACTAAGCCCAAATCAAAAAGGCCTAGCAAGCCAAAAGAAAATGCAGTGCATTATTAAACAAGGGAAAAGCCCTAGAACAGGACTAATAGGCCAAAGATAAAAATGTCGAATATTCTCAACTGGACTTAACCCAATCATGGCCGTAAGTCCTCAAATTAAATTGACTGAGCACGGCTGCTCTCTTAAATCAATTTACATCCGGTTCAAGGGTACATCTCCGAACTCCTCTGACACTTATCGTTGTAATCCTTCAACGACGTCAGAGAGGTGACGGGTCCCGACAACCACACACCCATACGGACTGTGGGGTCTTTAAACTAATGGACCAATGCGTACTTACACACATCCATATAGACTATGGGGTCCTTAAACCCATGGACTAATGCGTCCTTAAACTAACATCCATCCCCAAAACTGGCAGTGGACCGCAATGTCCCTAAACTACCTATGGACCACTATGTCCTTAAACTGGAACAATAGAGCCCCTAAATGCTCTTTCCTTTAAGTTGATCTTAGTCTCAAATCAGACTAACGTGTCCTTAACAAACGTTAAAGTTGATCTTAGCCTCAAAAATGGCTAACGCATCCTTAAACCAATACCCCAAACCCAAATCTAAGAAAATACGGATTTAGACTAATCCACGTCCTACGGGCGACGACATAAATTAGTCTCCGTATACAATCCACGGGCAACCACAAACAAAACAAACACCCACGACATGAAGTGAAATTCTGGAGAAGGAGAAAGTTGTTACCGTGATGCGGTAACGTAATTAACTGCAGGGGCTTGCGCCTGCAGGGAAGAGCGTCCCCACAATCAAAAACCCCTCAAGCGAGGGGGAATCTGATTAGTCTGCTACATCGGCCGCATCCATCTAAACCTCCGATACACGGTGCCATAAATCAACTTGGCATCTTTGGAGAGGTGGACGGATAAAACCAAATAGCATCTGCCCCCAGATTCGGGCAAGACGTCAGTCTTTCCCGGTTTCCGGCGGTAAACAGATTCTGGCACGCCCGATGGGACCTCTTCCTCTTTCCACTCCACACTTCGTGTGTCATGTTCGCGAATGAATCACGGTTTGCTGTGGTTGCCTGTGGATTCGAGGTACTAAGATTTGGTGTCTTACTCCGTGCAGAAAATAGAAGATCAATGGCTTCAAACTGCACTGCCTGCAACTGCAACTCTCACTCCGTCCTTGCTGGAGGAGTGACTTATGGGCCCCAAGCGGCCTCTCTTTTCAAGATGCCAGTGCAGCAGGTAACTCAAGCCACCGCTAGACTATTCTTCGGGACCATGCTCCCACCGGTGAGCTTCAATGCCCCAATGACGTTGCAAGAAGCCCCAAAGAAGTCGGTCTTTGATCGACTTACCACTGCCGCGGTCCCTCTCAACGGGTCTCCCAACTCCACTGCCTCAGTTTTTAACAGGCTAGGTCAGAGCTCCAACGGGCCCACGAAAAAGCCAGCAATACCATAAGATGTTATCCCGAAGCGGATAGCTATCCCTACTCCAGTTTCAGGCGAGATCACCAAGGTTGCTTCCTGTAACACCCGAGCCCAATGCTACTAATTTCAGTTACTGTTTGAGTGTAATGTGGTACTCTTTTCACTTATCTAGCTTGATTATTATTTACAGTAAAATTTTACCCGGCAAATTCATTTCTGCATATAACAAATTTTGGTATCTAAAATAAAATTAAAAATATTCATCTTAGCCTTCTTGACACCCCTAGCCTTATGGTAGCGTCCGTGCATCGTGTTCTCGTCCCGTTCGGTGAAACGGCCGAGTTTGGACGGCTACGCGCACGTACGTGTGTCCGTTTTGGGGGTATGCTTTTTGATCGTAAAACACTTCATTTTAAATTTTGGATCCCTCTTAAAATTCTATTATTTCAATTTCAAATTTTTGGACCCGACCCGGGCGCGATTTGGAAATGTTTTATTTGGCGCCAAAATCCCAAATTTTAATATTTTATAACCTTCGAATATTTTCCTTTAACCTATATATATATTACTGTTCCCCAAATCTTATAAATCTTTTAAATAAATTTTTCCTAACGTCCTACAGTTCTTTCAACCAATCATTTCCTTTTTAAACCCCCCGTGGGCCCCCGTCTCTCTCTCTCTATCTCTCTCCCGTAACTCTTTCTCTCTCTCCCCATTATCTCTCTCTCTTTCTCTCTCTCTCTCTCATCTCGATAATCTCTCTCTCTCTATCTCTTTCTCTCTCTCTCTCTCTTCTATATATTCAAATCTCCTCTCTCCTCATTCTTTTCGAAAATGATAACCCAAACCTACGCAAACCCTACCGCCGCGTGCCTTCGCCGCTGCAGACCACCGCCGACGACGCCATCACCAACACCCTCGCCTCCTTATCCTCACCTCACCTAGCCCCCTCTTCCTCCTTTCCCGACGTGCCATTACTCCCTACGCCAGCGCTGCGGCCGCCTGCATTTCCCTGCACGCATCTGCGTCGCCGGAGTCGCCGCCGGTGACCTCCTTCCCGTAGCCCCGACCCTCGCGCACACTCCTCGGTGAGCTCCACCATCCTTCCTTTCTTTTCTTTTTCTTTTCTTACAATACAATCTTTGATAGAGTTGTTCGCTGTTTTGGTCCCGCCGGAATCCGGCCGTGCCGGCGACGTGACCCGACATTCCAGCGAGGTACCCCGGCCCGTGTGGTTCCGTTGTTCGTTGTTTGGGTTCATTCCGTGAACCGTGCGCCCGTCGCGAGTTTTCTCCGCCGACATTTATCGTTCCGTTTTTCCCGATTCACGACCCGTCGAGGCAAGTACCCCTTTCTACATGCTATACAATATTTACATATATATTATGACACCCTAAACCTGTAAATTTAGCTTGGTACAATCATTTCTCATTTTCATGTAAAATAGTGTTATATATCATTTTATCTTTAAACTTGGAACTTACAGTTTGCAATTGAACCAGATAACCACATTTACCTGCTTAATCACATTTTTTAATATTGACATAGCATATGGCATCTATCCCTGTAGTTTTGTTCCATTCGGACACTCGTATGCATTTAACCTGTAATAGCTACACTGAACCGTTATATAAATCATTGCACCTCTAAGGGTTCTTAAACTTGTTAACATGACTAAATGGCTATACTTGTCTTACTGCACTCTTGTAATCATTTCTGTGACAAATTTGATAACAGTATTGCAAATCGAATGAATCTGCCTATTGCTTAATTCGTTACTTATATCATGTTATTAATGACCATGCTTGATTATATAACTGATTGTGAGCACACTCATGATATTGTTACCTCTCGACATGACTTGCTACATACATAGTGCTTGACCCAACATGGTACCGTATACTGTTGACTTGACCTGACGTACCATGACCTGACCTGTTACCTGATCCGGTGTCTAATGCCAACAAACCTGACATGTAGTCCTCATGGACCGTTCCTGTTGTCTATCCAGACAAACCTGTTTACCTGATCTTGTGTTGGCATTAGCTCTTGATTTTGGAATACCTGACTTGACATACATACATAACTTGGGGGTATGGGAAAATCAAAGGTGAAACTTGACTTGTAACTCAACAGTTCGATACCTGTTCTGATCAGTCTTACGGGCTAGGCCAGCCCCGGAGTGATGATGCTGACATCACTCGCCTGTACCTGCTACCTGCTACTGCCTAGCGGCACGTCTCGGTTTCAGCCCGAGAGTCTTAGACCGTGGTCCCGGGCATGCACGGGATACTATTGAGTTACATCGATGATTTATCAATTTGGTTTCATGGACTTTAGGATAGAAAACCTGATAGAACAGTTAGTGTACCCACTACACACTACCCTATACTGCTCTGATTCATATTATGGTTACTCTTGCTTATTTCATGTTTATATTGCATTGCCTGTTACCCTGTTATTATTATATTGCTTGATGACATGACGCGCTGACGTCTGGGTTTTGCATGGCCCAGATTCTGTACCGCTGTTGCAGTCCGAGCAGGAGTACTTCAGCCGACAGGCTGAGCTGTGAGTGTTGGCAGTAGTTAGTTTTCTTTCCTGCATTTTTTTATTCCTGATGTGAGCCCGCATTATGGGACATACATTCCAGTTGTTTGTATTGAATCTTTCGCTTCCGCATTTTATTTTATTATTCTTGACTCATGATTTATCTTGGTTTATGGACATGTTTTAGATAGTTTTATTTTGGTCTTGATATCTCTACAGCCGTAATGTGACTGTGGATGGATGCTTCCTACCCACAGGTAGCATGGTTGGCTATGTCACATGCCCATTTTAGCGTACTCTGGGAAGCGGGGCGTGACATGGTTTTTTTGGTATCAGAGCACAGGGGTTAGTTGGGTTGATTCTTTTGTAGTTGGGTATTGTACCCAATACACGAATCAGAATACCCGTGTTTAGGAAACATGTCCTGCCACCTTGCTGTTTCACCATTCTTGAATCACATTCTTCCTGATTATATTTTTTATGATGTGCAAACTTCCTTTGCATATCGACTCGAAAACCTGATTCCTTGTTATCTCTAGGACTTAGGCGACTTCGGTGGAGTTAAGTAATTGTGGCTATGATACCGCGGCATAGTTACAATGCGGTACTCTATTTAAGTATCTTGGAGTTCTAGTCTTGATCTATATTTTGAATCTATCATCATGCTAATGTTGGGTGTTTTGATTTCAGGAATATGGCAGATAAGAATTTGAAGACGTACCAGAGGCGTGTGGACGAAGCCGCCATGCTTGGAGTGATAAGGGGAATGCTGGAGAATCAAAAGAGACAGACCGAGTTAATCCAGCAGCAAGCAGAATCATTCCAGGAAGGTTTGCGGACCGTTCAGCAGTCCGTAGATAAGGTTGAAGCTAAACCAGTCGACCGAGTAGGGACCGTAGCAGATTTCAGGCGTTTGGGTCCGTCTACATTTACTAGTTTGGAGGAACCGTTGCCAGCAGAGCAGTGGTTAGTTGACACAGAGAATTTGCTTATTGCGGCACAGATTCCAGAGGACAAAAGAGTGGATGTGGTACGCATTCAGCTAGTGGACTACGCCCGAGAATGGTGGCTTGTGGAGGAGACCCGCTTGCCCAAGCCGATCAAGTGGGCGGATTTTTCTAAGAGTTTCCTAGAGAAGTTCTTCCCGCGGACTGCACGGGTGGAAATGGAAGAGAAGTTTATTGGGCTAAGGCAGAATGGAGCACCCGTGGATGTGCATGCAGCAGAATGGATGAGACTCAGCAAATTCGCTGGACCTTTAGTTGCCAACGATGCAGACAGGGCACGGAGGTTCATGCGCAGCTTGGATGTGGACATCCAGAGGCAGATTGTCTCCCTGGGTTTGACCACTTTCTCATAGATTCTTACGGCAGCTCGGGAACAACAGAGTTTATCTGGGATGAAAGGGAGTTTGCAGCAGACAGCAGTTGCGGCAAGGAAGCCCGCATTTGTGCCTCACCGAGCTCATGGTCGCAGAGGTATTCCAGTAGACCGTCGAAGTGTAGCACCCATGAAGAAGCCTGTGATCGTTGATCGAAGAAGGAGCGTGATTTGTGACTACTGCCGTTTACCTGGGCACGTGCAGAGGGAGTGTCGAAGAAGGCAAGGACTCTGTTTAGTTTGTGGAGCGGCAGATCACAATGTCAGTGCTTGTCCGTCGAAGCTTCGTTCAAAGGATGATATTCAGAAGCCTCCGCAGAGACCGTTCCAAGGGCAGAAACAGCTGACTCAAGGACCTAATCAGGCTCGAGCTTTTACCTTGACAGCAGAAGAAGCTAAGGCGTCAGGAGAAGTTGTTTCAGGTACTTTACTCGTTCATGGTTTTCCCGCATTGGCATTATTTGATTCTGGTGAATCCCACTGTTTTATGTCATCCAAGTTCATAACTACACACTCGATTACCTGCACGACCCTGTCTAGTTTCTGGGACATACACACTGGGAATGGGAAAATCATATCTAGTAGGGAATGTAAAGATTGTACAGTTGTTGTATGCGGACGGGAGCTTTTTGCAGATTTCTTGGTGATTGATACGGGCAGCTATGAAGTCGTCTTGGGAATGGATTTTCTTGGCACTTTCCACGCTCACATTGACTGTAGGGCAAAGAAAGTAATTTTCCAGATTCCCGGACATCCTGAGTTTACCTTCACTGGAGGAAGCAGTTCTGTCGGGCCAGTCGAGTTTAGGGCTAGGCCGACAAACAATATTCTTGCAGCAATGGAAGTTGATAATGGTGAAGAGCCGGCGGTTGTTCGTGATTTTATGGATGTGTTTGAAGATATATCGGGTTTACCGCCGAAGCGAGACGTGGAGTTCGCAATTGATCTTATTCCTGGTGCAGCGCCAGTATCCAAAGCGTATTATCCAATGGCACCGGTAGAGTTGGAAGAAATCAAGAAACAAGTTGCTGAATTGCTTGAAAAGGGTTGGATTTGAAGCAGTAACTCGCCTTGGGGAGCTCCAGTTCTTCTAGTAAAGAAGAAGGATGGCACAAGAAGGATGTGCATCGACTATCGAAAATTAAACCGGGTGACTATTAAGAATAAGTACCCTATCCCTCGCATTGGAGAACTTTTTGAGCAGCTTAGTGGCGCGAGGGTATTCTCGAAGCTGGATTTGCGATCCGGATATCATCAGGTTCGAGTGAAAGCAAAAGATATTTGCAAGACGGCGTTCCGGACTCGGTACGGACATTACGAATACTTAGTGATGCCCTTCGGAGTAACGAATGCGCCGGCAGTATTCATGGACTTGATGAACCGAATCTTTTCACCGTTTTTGGATCAGTTCATTGTGGTATTCATTGACGATATTCTGGTTTACTCGAAGAGTTTTGAGGAGCATGCTGAGCATTTGAAGATCGCACTGCAGACGTTGAGACAGGAGAAGCTTTATGCGAAGATGAGTAAGTGCGAGTTTTGGCTGGAGGAAGTGAAGTTTTTGGGGCATGTTGTATCTGGCGATGGAATTGCCGTCGATCCAGAAAAGATTGCAGCAGTTCGAGATTGGCCGATTCCAAAGAATGTTGCGGAGATAAGAAGCTTTCTTGGACTCGCCGGATATTACAGGAGATTTGTGGAGAACTTTGCTCGTCTGGCGGAGCCGTTGACCAAGCTTACGCGCAAGGAGGTACCTTTTGTATGGACGGACAATTGTGCGTTAGCTTTTGAGACGTTGAAGCAGAAGTTGATAACCGCCCCTATTCTGACCGTGCCAGACAATTCCGGAGGATTGGTGATTCACAGTGACGCATCTGGGAAAGGATTAGGATGTGTCTTGATGCAGCATGGGAAGGTTGTAGCATACGCATCGAGACAGTTGAAGACCCATGAGAAGAATTACCCAACTCATGACTTGGAGCTTGCGGCTGTGATTTTCGCTTTGAAGATTTGGAGACACTACCTTTTAGGCGAAAGGGTCGAAGTTTTTACAGATCATAAGAGCTTGAAGTATGTGTTCACACAGAAGGAGCTTAACATGAGGCAGCGTAGATGGTTGGAGCTGATGGCTGACTACGATCTTGATCTTAAGTACCATCCGGGGAAGGTTAATGTTGTGCCGGATGCGCTTAGTCGGTTACCAGCAATTCAGGCATTAACTACGCAGAAGGAGCTCGTTGAAGATTTTCGAAGATTTGACTTGGAGGTTGTGCTACCGCGTTCTACGGGACAATTGATGCAACTGCAAGTACATTCGTCATTAATCGAGAATATTAAAGCAGCACAATCGCAGGATCCTAGACTGCAAAAGTTTCGAGAGCAGGTTGAAGCTGGACTACGAACAGATTTACTGATCCACGAAGATGGTTCGTTGAGGTACGGTAGCCGTTTGTGTGTGCCAAAGGGAGATATTCGTGAAGAGCTTATGAAGGAGGCACACAGTTCAGCTTATTCTGTACATCCAGGAGGCACAAAGATGTACCGAGATATTCGACAGCATTTCTGGTGGGAAGGCATGAAACAGGAGATAGCTCGCTTTGTGGCAAAGTGCTTGGTGTGTTAGCAAGTTAAGGCTGAACATCAAAGGGTTGCTGGTTTATTGCAACCACTTCCGATTCCTCAGTGGAAGTGGGAACATATAACCATGGATTTCGTGACGGCTTTACCGCGGAGTCCAAAAGGCAACAATGCTGTATGGGTGATTGTTGATCGGTTGACCAAGGCAGCTCACTTTATTCCTTTTCGGGTTGGTCAATCAACAGAGACCTTGGCGGAGCGGTACATGCAGGAGATTGTAAGATTGTATGGAGTACCGGTGAGCATCGTGTCCGATCGGGACACTCGGTTCTTATCACACTTCTGGAGGAGTTTACAGGAAAGTTTGGGGACTCGATTGAAGTTTAGCACAGCTTATCATCCTCAAACTGATGGCCAGTCGGAGAGAACGATCCAAACTCTTGAGGATATGTTGAGAGCATGCAAGTTGGATTTCAAGGGTTCTTGGGAGGATCATCTACATTTGGTGGAGTTTTCTTACAACAACAGTTTTCAGGAAACTATCCAGATGGTTCCGTTTGAAGCTTTGTATGGTCGTAAATGCCGTTCACCTGTGTGTTGGGACGATGTCGGTAAACGAAGATTGTTGGGACCAGATTTGGTTGTGCAGACTGTTGAGAAGGTTAACACTATCAGAAATCATATGAAGGCAGCTCAAGACCGACAGAAGAGTTGGGCAGACACGTCAAGAAGACCTCTAGAGTTCGCCCTGGGTGATTTGGTATTCTTGAAGATATCACCGTCTAGAGGGGTGATTCGTTTTGGAAGTCGAGGAAAGCTTAGTCCTCGATTTGTTGGACCCTTTGAGATCTTGGAGCGTGTTGGTGAGGTAGCGTATCGTTTGGCGTTACCGCAGTCCTTAGCGAATGTGCACGATGCGTTTCACGTATCTCAACTACGAAGGTATGTTCGAGATGAAACGCATGTATTGGATCATTCGGAGCTAACGGTACGAGAAGATTTGATTTTTGAGGAGCAACCGATTGAAATCGTGGATCGAAGGGAAAAGGTTCTTAAGAACAGGGTTATCCCTCTTGTACTTATCTCTTGGGGTAATCGCTCGCATGGAGAGTCCACTTGGGAACGAGAAGATAAAATCCGGCAGAAGTTTCCTCACCTTTTCCTGTAGTTTTATATCTTTGTATTCTTGGAATTTTGAGGACGAAATTCTTTTGTAGTTGGGTATAATGTAACACCCGAGCCCAATGCTACTAATTTCAGTTACTGTTTGAACGTAATGTGGTACTCTTTTCACTTATCTTGCTTGATTGTTATTTACTGTAAAATTTTACCCGGCAAATTCATTTCTGCATATAAAAAATTTTGGCATCTAAAATAAAATTAAAAATATTCATCTTGGCCTTTTTGACACCCCTAGCCTTGTGGTAGCGTCCGTGCATCGTGTTCTCGTCCCGTTCGGTGAAACAGGCGAGTTTGGACGGCTACGCACACGTACGTGTGTCCGTTTTGGGGGTATGCTTTTTGATCGCAAAATACTTCATTTTAAATTTTGGATCCAGCTTAAAATTCTATTATTTCAATTTCAAATTTTTGGACCCGACCCGGGCGCGATTTGGAAATGTTTTATTTGGCGCCAAAATCCCAAATTTTAATATTTTATAACCTTCGAATATTTTCCTTATCCTATATATATATTACTGTTCCCTTAATCTTATAAATCTTTTAAATAAATTTTTCCTAACCTCCTAGAGTTCTTTCAACCAATCATTTCCTTTTTAAACCCCCCGTGGGCCCCCGTATCTCTCTCTATCTCTCTCCCGTAACTCTTTCTCTCTCTCCCCATAATCTCTCTCTCTCTCTCTCATCTCGATAATCTCTCTCTCTACCTCTTTCTCTCTCTCTCTCTCTCTCTATCTCTTTCTCTATCTCTCTCTCTTTTCTATATATTCAAATCTCCTCCCTCCTCATTCTTTTCGAAAACGATAACCCAAACCCATGCAAACCCTACCGCCGCGTGCCTTCGCCGCTGCAGCCCACCGCCGACGACGCCATCACCAACACCCTCGCCTCCTCATCCTCACCTCACCTAGCCCCCTCTTCCTCCTTTCCCGACGTGCCAGTACTCTCTGCGCCAGCGCCGCGGCCGCCTGCATTTCCCTGCACGCATCTGCGTCGCCGGAGTCGCCGCCGGTGACCTCCTTCCCGTAGCCCCGACCCTCGCGCACACTCCTCGGTGAGCTCTACCACCCTTCCTCTCTTTTCCTTTTCTTTTCTTACAATACAATCTTTGATAGAGTTGTTCGCTGTTTTGGTCCCGCCGGAATTCGGCCGTGCCGGCGACGTGACCCGACGTTCCAGCGAGGTACCCCGGCCCGTGTGGTTCCGTTGTTCGTTGTTTGGGTTCATTCCGTGAACCGTGCGTCCGTCGCGAGTTTTCCCCGCCGACATTTATCGTTCCGTTTTTCCCGGTTCGCGACTCGTCGAGGCAAGTACCCCTTGCTACATGCTATACAATATTTACATATATATTATGACACCCTAAACCTGTAAATTTAGCTTGGTACAATCATTTCTCATTTTCATGTAAAATAGTGTTATATATCATTTTATCTTTAAACTTGGAACTTACCGTTTGCAATTGAACCAGATAACCACATTTACCTGCTTAATCACATTTTTTAATATTGACATAGCATATGGCATCTATCCCTATAGTTTTGTTCCATTCGGACACTCGTATGCATTTAACCTGTAATAGCTACACTGAACCGTTATATAAATCATTGCACCTCTAAGGGTTCTTAAACTTGTTAACATGACTAAACGACTATACTTGTCTTACTGCACTCTTGTAATCATCTCTGCGACAAATTTGATAACAGTATTGCAAATCGAATGAATCTGCCTATTGCTTAATTCGTTACTTATATCATGTTATTGATGACCATGCTTGATTATATAACTGATTGTGAGCACACCCATGATATTGTTACCTCTCGACATGACTTGCTACATACATAGTGCTTGACCCAAAATGGTACCGTATACTGTTGACTTGACCTGACGTACCATGACCTGACCCGTTACCTGATCCGGTGTCTAATGCCAACAAACCTGACATGTAGTCCTCATGGACCGTTCCTTTTGTCTATCCAGACAAACCTGTTTACCTGATCTTGTGTTGGCATTAGCTCTTGATTTTGGAATACCTGACTTGACATACATACATAACTTGGGGGTATGGGGAAATCAAAGGTGAAACTTGACTTGTAACTCAACAGTTCGATACCTGTTCTGATCAGTCTTACGGGCTAGGCCAGCCCCGGAGTGATGATGCTGACATCACTCGCCTGTACCTGCTACCTGTTACTGCCTAGCGGCACGTCTCGGTTTCAGCCCGAGAGTCTTAGACCGTGGTCCCGGGCATGCACGGGATACTATTGAGTTACATCGACGATTCATCAATTTGGTTTCATGGACTTTAGGATAGAAAACCTGATAGAACAGTTAGTGTACCCACTACACACTACCCTATACTGCTCTGATTCATATTATGGTTACTCTTGCTTATTTCATGTTTATATTGCATTGCCTGTTACCCTGTTATTATTATATTGCTTGATGACATGACGCGCTGACGTCTGGGTTTTGCATGGCCCAGATTCTGTACCGCTGTTGCAGTCCGAGCAGGAGTACTTCAGCCGACAGGCTGAGCTGTGAGTGTTGGCAGTAGTTAGTTTTCTTTCCTGCATTTTTTTATTCCTGATGTGAGCCCGCATTATGGGACATACATTCCAGTTGTTTGTATTGAATCTTTCTCTTCCGCATTTTATTTTATTATTCTTGACTCATGATTTATCTTGGTTTATGGACATGTTTTAGATAGTTTTATTTTGTTCTTGATATCTCTACAGCCGTAATGTGACTGTGGATGGATGCTTCCTACCCACAGGTAGCATGGTTGGCTATGTCACGTGCCCATTTTAGCATACTCTAGGAAGCGGGGCGTGACACTTTCCCTGCTCGGAAGTCTGCTTTTGACAGGTTGGCTGTCCCCATTCAACGGACGTCGGTCTTTAAAAGGCTGATACCAGCAGATTCTGACCAACACAGGGGGCATGAGGAGGTCACCCCCGCGGCTCAATCAATTCCACAAGCACGACGCGCTCGACGTCGCCACTGGCATCGAGTAAGGAAGGCTGGGGGCAACTCCCCCTCTGGATTTATGCCACCAGCTCCGATGGTGGGGATCGAGGCCGCTGTTCCAACCGGGAACAGCTTTGAATTGCTGAACACGGTGCGCAGAAACTCTCCTACTGCGGTGTTGAAACGAACTCCTTCATCTGTGAAGAATACTCCAGAGAAGAAGCTAGAGCAGCCCCCTCAACGGATGTTCTCTAAAATTTACAAAGTCTGGCGACAGGTCCAGGAGTTGGTGATTGATGAAAACTATCCCTGCCGACAGAAAAAGATGAAAGTGCGGCAGGAGAAGAATTACTCCGTCAAGCCACAAAAAGCAACAGCTACTTGGGTGCCCACTGCAACGGCCCCCCCATCTCCAATCCCTCAAAGGAAAAGGAGGCCGCAAAGAGCCCCTGTGAACATGGCGAAGCGTAAAAGCGCTGAACACAAACGCCCCAGGTCTGGGGGCATGGTGGTGCATACTGTTTATATGGCTTCCGGAAAGGAGGAAAGCCGCGCTTCGACGGGTCACCGACCGCTCACCCGATCCGTGACAAAAGCCCAGGAGCAGCAACAGAAGCTTCAGAAAATGATGACCGCGATGGCTGCACTTACCGAACCGAAAGAAAGTTCGGAAGTATCATCAGAACAGCGTCATGAACAAGAAACTGACGCTGACTATCTACGCAGAGTCCTCGAAAAGAAGGACAAAGAGGCAGCAGAACAAGCTGCTAACATAAAACAAATGGCGCTCCTCTTCCAAGATATGGTAGGGATGATATTACAGCCAGATCCCCCAGCCGAAGATCCGCCGATTATGCTTGAAGATGAAAGAGGAGAAACGTCAAATCCACCGCCGGCTCTTTCAACAGCCAAGGAGGAGACAATTTCCAAGGCCGCACTGGATGACTATATAGCTCGGCAAATACGAGCTCATCAGGCGAGTGAAGCGGCTGGACAAATTGATAGAACTGGACGACCCTATCCGGGCTGGTATGTCCAAATCAGTTAACCCCCGGGATATACGATCCCTAAGTTCCACGTATATAAAGGGACAGGGAATCCGCATCAGCATGTCGCTCAATTCAGGGCCTTATGCGGCAATACTGGAGGCGATGACAAATTGTTGCTTTGCCAATTCGTCGGCAGCCTAGCAGAAACAGCCTTTGAATGGTATTCGGAGCTACCTAACGACTCTGTCAAAACATTTACGGAGATGGAGCTACTGTTTACACAAAGATTCACGAGTGCTAGTGAACGCACCCCGATAACGGCACTGATAAATGCCAGGATAAGACCAGGCGAAACGTGGGTCCAATACGCAACACGATGGCGGAACCTATGGTCGAAATGCGAACAACCCATAGAAGAGAAACCTGCGGTAGGCATGTTCGTGGGCACTCTCGATCTACAAGCGACCATCTCGCAATTCATGATGTTCTTCAGGCCGACCACGTTCCAGGCCTTGATCGACAAATTAGCCCAAATAGACCAGATGGGCCATGGACCGTCTCCTCCAAAACCAGATCCTCGGAATGAGAAAGGAAAAGGGAAAATGATCGTCGTCGCCAATGCTCAACAGCAGCCGAGCAACTCAAAGCCGGTTGTTCGCCAAAACAACGTGCGTCCACGTCTATCTCTCGAGGAGAGACTGGGACGTCCTTACTCGTTTCCTCAGAATAAAACGAGAAGACTGTTTGAGCTGGCAGTGCGCAATAGACTCATCAATCTGCCGAGTCCGAAACGTCTGTTGCAGCCAGGTGATCTCAATAATCCCAATTATTGCCCTTACCACCAAACGGTAAGTCACCCGATCGAGGATTGCTTCGTCTTTAAGGGATGGGTCGAGAATCAGTACCTACAAGGCAAGATCGCGCTGTTTGAAAAGTGGAAAGTAAACCCACCACAGCCGCACACTCCAAAGTAGACGGACACGCCGGGAGCAGCTTGTTCTTTTGTTGAGGACGAAAACGATGGAGGAGACTCATCAGATGAATCCGAAGACTACAGAGTGAGTTGTCATGCGATCTCTCACTCATTGGCGGATGATAAAGAGGCTTCTTGCACCGAGAAACCGAGGGCGGACCCTGAACCAGAAATTCCGCGGCCGTCAGACGAGTTGATCGATGCCTTCCTGAATGAGATTCGTCTGAAAGTTAAAGCCAATCAAGAGTGTGAGATGGCCATACTGGAAGGAGCCAAACACCGACGACTGGACCAAAGAGTCGAGGCACTCCCGTCAAATCAAAAGCCATTCGCTGCGGATAAAAACAAATTCAAGACGAGGAAAATGTTTGCTAAAGCCCTGTCAGCGGGAATGAAGCTACCACCCTCTGAAGAAAATACTCTCGGTGGAGTGGAGATACATCCTAACTTCTGCTTGTATCATCAGAAGATCATACATCCTACCGAAGACTTGACTCCTTTAAGTGTTGGTGGCAAGGGTATGTCGCTCAAAAGCAACACTTCAACAGGACAAAGCGTGGAGCTCGTAGACATCAGAAAAATGCGATAGATGAGCGCAAAAGAGCCGCTGACGACTATCACATGGCCGACTCCAAGGGATCACAAATTATCACCTTCGGAAGCGACTCTGACGAAGAAGCTGCCCTCAACCCTCTCCTCAAGGAATCCATTTCGAAAATGAAAGAATTGAGGAGTCGCGAGAACGTTCAGCCGTGCAATCGCACGCTACTCTGAAAAAATCTCGGCCTCGCGAACAAAGAATCGAGCAAAAAGGATAAAGTGAAGGGAAAAACAGCCCTCGTAGCCAATACTCAACAGCAATCGAGTGGCCCTAGACCGGTTGTTTTCCGAAACAACAAGCGGCAACCCCTCCAGAAAAAGTTGAAACGTCCTTACTCGTTTCCTCAAGATAAAATAAGGAGACTGTTCGAGCTGGCAATGCGTGACAGACTCATTAATTTGCCGAGTCCAAAACGTCCGTTGTGGCCAGACGATGTCAATGATCTCGATTATTGCCCTTACCACCAAACGGTAGGTCACCTGATCGAGGATTGCTACGTTTTCAAAAATTGGGTTGAAGATCAATACCAACAAGGCAAGTTCGTCATATCTGAAAACTGGAAGGTGAGCCCGCCACAACCGCACGCGACGGGAAAGATAGAGACGCCGGGGGCATCATGCTCATTCATAGAGAAAGCCCCATAGACCGAAAAGTCAGTAAACTAGAGATTCGCCTCGAATACGGCGACAACGGACCGCAACGTCCTTAAACTAATGGTGGACCGCAATGTCCTAAAACTTGCAAAATGACCGAAACGTCGTTAAACTACTACCAGCCGCGGCATCCTCAGACCGACGTGTTAAAAAAATAAAAGATAAAAAATAAAAAACAATAAAAAAAATAATAAAGACGGTATGTCCATAAGCGAAGTGGGCACGGCTGAAAATCCGAAAGGGCTCCGTGAGTAAAAACAGCAGGACTACCGGTGAGTGTTCGTGAAAACCTGAAAGGGCGCAACCTTGTAAAAAAAAAAATTAAAAAAAACCGGTATGTCCATAAGCAAAATGGGCATGGATGAAAACCCGAAAGGGCTCCGTGAGTAAAAACAGTAGGACTACCGGCGAGTGTTTGTGAAAACCCGAAAGGGCGCAATCTCGTTAAATGACACCTACAGGGTCCTCTCGACCTTGTAAGGAGAAATCACCCGCGTGAGATCCTTACGACTCACAAGGGAGCAACACACTTAGGGATCCTCACGATTCCTAAGGAGAAAACACGCTTGCGAGATCCTCACGACTCCTAAGGAGAACTCTCTTATGGGACTCTCACGGCTCATAAGATTTGAAAGTCTTAAGTTACAGAGACCTAAACCTGTGCTTAAGCAACTCCAGCAACCTTCGATATTGCCCTACGAGCGGCTCAATACTGACCCTTGTATACAATCCACGGGCGCGAATAAACATTTCCCTAACCAAGTCCCATCCGTGACTGGGGATATGTACGCATGATGAACAACCCTTATAAGTCCTCTCGACATACAAGGAGAAAACCCTCTTGTAGGATCCTTACGACTTACAGAGGAACATACACTTAGGAATCCTCACGATTCATAAGGAGAAAATACACCTATAAGATCCTCACGACTTGTAGGGAGAAATACTTTTGTGAGACCCTTACGACTCATGAAGTCAAAAGCCTTAGTCGACAGGACCCTAACCCTGTTCGCTAAGCCACCTTTGTTCGACATCGACGGAGGCAAATGATGATTCGCTCCTGGCAACATCCCTGTCGTAGCGGTGCTGATGCCGAAATCGGTGTCTAATCCTAAGCTTGCGGCAAAAGGACAGCAAGCCACACGTGCATACGAAATAGCCGAAATGATGGGGCAACTCGCAATGAAAAGCAGCGAGTAAAAATAAAATTAAATAGCCGAAATGATTGGGCGACTTGCAATAAAAAGCAGCGGGTAAAAATAAATTAAATAGCCGAAATGATTGGGTGACTCGCAATAAAAAGCAGCGAGTAAAAATGAAATAAATAGCCGAAATGATTGGGCACCGCGAAAAATAGCCGAAATGATTAGGCAATCGCGACCTTCGCGATATAAAAGCTGAAATGATAGAGCATCGCGGAAATACAAAAAAAATGATGAATGAAGCTTTTTGCCCTACAGGTGAGATCACATCGATCCCTGTATACAATCCAGGGGCACAAACGAAGCAAAAGGAAATCCCTAGCTTCAGACGAAAGGACGACCTAGAGAAAGACCTCGACATTTGTTGCAATATTGCAGACACGATGTCAACAAATGAAGCAAAAGGAAATCCCTAGCTTCAGGGTCTCGACGTTGATATCGATAACTTAGAGATCACCAACGGCGTTTCTCCTCACTCCAACCAGATGCAGACATGACGTCAACAACCGACCTCAGAGTCGCAATGAAATGGAGCCACGGCATAGTCCCTAGTTCCAAATCTTAACAGCAATATCTACGGCCTAAGAATCAACAAAGGCGTTCCTTCGCAGTCCATCAAGATGCAGATACAACGCCAACAAAAGACCTCGCGGTCAAAACAAAATGGAGTAACAGCAAAATCCCAGCTCCACCTCGGCATTCGTCTCGATACAGCAGACGAGATGTCACGACAGCGTTCTTCCTCCAACAGGATTCGGACGTGACAAAGCAAACGAAGCAAAGGCCAGATTCCTAACTTCAAGGTCTTAACGGCGAGTAATATAAAGCCTAAAAGACACCTAGAGATTATCTCACACCAGTGCGGAATGGTCACCACTTCGACGTTCGTCTCGACACAGCAGACGCAACATCATCAAACTAACGGAGTAACGGCAAAATCGCAGCTCCACCTCGGCATTCGTCTCGATACAGTAGACGAGATGTCACGACAGCGTTCTTCCTCCTACAGGATTCGGACGTGACAAAGCAAATGAAGCGAAGGCCAAATTCCTAGCTTCAAGGTCTTAATGGCAAGTCATATAAAGCCTGAAAGACAACTGGAGATCGTCTCACACCAGTGCGGAATGGTCACCGCCTCGACCTTCGTCTCGGCACAACAGACGCGACAATCAAACAAACGGAGTCATGGCAAAATCCCTAGTTCCAAACCCCGACGGTTCACCAGCAACCTAGAGATAATCGTGATGTTCGTCTCGATACAGCAGACTAGATGTCACCCCAGCGTTCTTCCTCCAGCAGGGTTCAGACGCGACAATCAAACAAATAGAGCCACGGCAAAATCCCTAGTTCCAAACCTCGACGGTTCACCAGAAACCTAGAGACAACCGTGACGTTCGTCTCAATACAGCAGACGAGATGTCACCCCAGCGTTCTTCCTCCAGCAAGGTTCAGACACGACAATCAAACTAACGGAGCCACGGCAAAATCCTTAGTTCCAAACCTCGACGGTTCACCAGCAACCTAGAGACAACCGTGACATTCGTCTCGATACAGCAGGCGCGATGCCAGCAAACGAAGCAAAGGCCAAATTCCTAACTTCAGGGTCTTGACGGCAACTCACATAAAACCTGAAAGACTATCGGAGATCATCCCACACCAACGCGGAGTGGTTATGACTCATCGGGGCTCTCCAAAATGAGCCTAACCTCAAGTAAAAAGCGGCATGGCAAAATTCCTAACGCTTGCTCTTCCGACGGTCAAACTGCCAAGGAGGATTACTTGAAGACGTCTTGTCCAGCCCCCGAAGGGATCAGAGACACGGCAGTCGCAGGGCTACTCGAATAGCACGATTGCCTATCGAGGAATATATCAGCTGATGCGACGGTACGACGGCCAAAATCCTAAGTACCACAGACCCCAACGGACTTCTGTCGTAAAGAGCAGAGGTTAACTGTGACGTTGGGATATTCTTGCGAGAAATGCTCGATTCGTCTCGACTTGTGAGGAAATTGATGTCTTTGCGAGAACTTCTCGATATGGCTCGACTCGTAAGATAAAGCCTTAGGCAACAGGGATTAAAAAACCTGTTTCCTAAGCACTGGGACCCTGCGAGTTGGCCCAAAACGGTCTTTTGCATACTATCCACGGGTCTCACTCTCCAAACTCGAATCTCGACAAGGAGGGAAACAACCGCTTACGGGTCCTCTCGACTCGTAAGAGGGAAAATTCTCTTATAAGATCCTTACGACTTATAAGAGAAAACGCACTTAGGAATCCTCACGATTCCTAAGGAGAAAATCCACCAACGAGATCCTCTCGATCCGTAGGGAGAAAAGTCTCTATAAGACCCTCACGGCTCATAGAGTTGAAAAGTCTTAGGCAGCAGATCTGAACCTGCGGCCTAAGCCATCGTTATCTCTCGAAGAAACCAAGATGCTTACTATATTACCTGTCAACCATGTTTATCAAGACAGCATGCTAATAATAAGAGAAGGGAGAAAGAAAAGAAATGATACAAGACATTGCAAAAAAAAATGTGTATCTTTATTTATTAATTCAATCAAGTACAAGGTGAATCGTACAAAAGAATAAAGAATGGATACATCTTATTCGAAAAAGAATTTTTTTACAGGTATATTGATACAAGGGCAGCTACTGGGAAGGAAGCGTCTTAAATAGCCCTATCAGTTGTTCGCGCATTTCCTTCCACGCCTTTTCCTGGTCAGCCGTCACCGCCAGTTCCGCCTCCACTTGAGCCCGCTGCTGCAAGAAGGATGCAGGCTGCTCCCCGACGACCTGCTGAGTTGCTTCGCGGCCTTGGGCGTCACGCTCGGCGGCATCAAGCTTCCGCTTCAAGTTTAGCCCATTAGAGATACGCTCCAAAAGGCCCTCGAAGATAGCCTTCACCTGGGCAGCGTTCGCCTCAACCTCAGCACGCAGACGAGCCGTCTCGTTCGAGATCTCTTGGCATTCCCTCAGCCTTAAAGCCACTTCTTGTTCCAGGTGATGCAAATAAGAAATGCTTTGCTCAATCCATGCTGCTCTTTGATTGCTTGCGGCTAAGGTCTCGGGAGCAGGGCGCATAAGCTCTGATTGATGCAGGCGGACCTCGATTTCCCTACAGTGATTAACCCAAATCTCGACGACGCCTCCATCATGAAAAGTCACAAGCGCTTCCAACATCGGGTTAACCTCCGCAGCGAAATCCGCAGCTGATGGGAGAGCGTCTGCGTCAAGCTCCTTGACGTATCCGCTCAACATACCCAAGCTCATTACAGCACCCTTTGAAGACGGACGTCTTAGGAAGGGGCCTGTCGGCATTATAATGTGAGACTCAAAAGGCGCCGGGATCGGAACGACAGCTGAAAAAACAAAATACGATTAGATGACAGTTCAAGAAATACAAAAAAAGGAGGGTCATTGATGAGATAGTTTACTATACCAGCTGCAGCGGGCGGCAAGGCCGGAAGGGCCGATGGCACGACCGGTCTCTCATCCCCTCCTTCGATTTGTAGCACTGCAATCAGGATAAGGGAAAGTTAGAAATAATTCCATCACTAAAAAAGGAAAGACATCAGTTGGAAACTATACTCACTAGCGCCACTGGAGGAAGAAGCGAGTTCAGATGGGAAGGAGAAGTGCGGGTGCAACACCTGATAGAGATGATCAAAAAGCACTTCTGAAAAGACGCAATAGTACGACATTAGTACATAAATTATGCGGCTGAAAGATAAAACTAATGGGTTGCAAATCCATACCTTCCAACATCTTTGACGGTACAAGGGAAGGCTGAGAGGTGACCACCGCCAAGGCAGTAGTTGACGGCGCTCCCTCGAGCAATGGAGCATTGGCACTGGCCGCACCTGCGTTAAAAACAAAGATAAACTTGTCAGAAAGGATCGCAAGATATAAAAAAAAGGGGGACAATAACTCGAAATTTACCCGATGAGCCGCCAGCCGAAACGGAGGCGTCTCCCTCCTCTATTGATACGAGTCCACCTCCTATGGCCTCATCACCGGACTCTACGGGGGCCGTCGTCGTGCTCGTGAGGCGGAGGACCGTAAGCGGGGAGAGCAATGATCGGAGCATTGCCAGACTCTTGAGAAAGAGCGGCCGGTTCGTCCTCAGGAATCATGCCCGCCTCATCCGCTGCTCCCTCGGGCTCGGCGGTTGTTCACATCATAATATTGCAATTCATACGCCCCATTTTTGTGCAATTTATAAGTAAACAGGTGCTTTTGACGATCGTTTGTTACATGATACAGGATACAGACTTTTGAAGCAATTACAGTGAAAAAGACAAAGATGATACAGGAAATGGATTTTTGACCAAACAGCACACGGATCCTACTCAAGCCGAGACGAACGTCAAGAGAAACGGTCGAAAAGATCCTTACAAGATTCACTGAGAACCTGGAGAATACTAGAAAGCCCAACAGAGAAAAGAACAGTAAAAGAAGAGAGCCCAAGAGAGGATCAATCAACCACAGAAAGATGGTGGGCCCAGCCTACCATATGGCCGCGGTTTCGCGGCCAAAGGCATGTTTTTGCCGCGGAACCGCGGCCATATGGTGCCCGTGTTGGCACCGACTTCTTGTGTCGGTGTGTCGTTTCATTGTTGGGATTTTTAGGGGTTAAATCAGTAAATTCATGTCTACGAGAGTCTGTAACCCTAGCTTCACTAGTTACTTATAAATTGTAATCTAGATCTTAAAAATTGTATGCCTCTTTATATTCAATAAAAGTGAGATTTGTTGAAGGAATCAAGAGCATCATCTTCTTCTTGTAAGTCTTTAATTTATTTAATTTCTGCCTTAGTATAATTGTTTGCTTGCCCTAGGAATCATTTAATTGCTAGTTAGCTAATTTCTAAATCTGTCGTAAGATAACTATTTAAAACATAAAACATAAAAATGTTTCTTACTTATAATTCCCTAATGTGCGAGTAAAAATTCTCGCTCGTTAGGGTTAGGAACAAGGGAGTGAGTGAGAGATGGATGTCTCTCACCTTCTTCAATGTCAACTTATTTTTAAACGAAACCTTCATGCACACATATACGATCCGCCCCCTACGGCACCCTACCTATAAGGTAACGGTGTTCCGTAGTATAAAAGGCCGGACTTATATGATGTCCATGAAGCTCACATCAATGAATAAGAAAAGACGGACAAGGATCTAGAGGAAGAAACTTTGTTTCTTCCCGATCATCCTAATCCCTTTTCCTATTGATTGTTGTGACTTTCCTAAAAGCTTAAATCACGACATTGAAAGGGGTGAACACATTGATCTCAACACACCTACCTTCGACCTAACCCTAATGAGTTCTTTCTCATCACATAAATTCGTCTTAAACTCAATCGATAAAAAAACCAACAACGATTTGAATCAACTCGTTATAACACAAAATCGGAAATTAACCATCCCTGTGGATCGACCCGTATTCACTGGCTAGCTGCGAAGCGACGCCGTTTCTGATTACGGTAAACTACAAATTTTTGGATTAATCAAATGGCGCCGTTGCCGGGGATGGCGTAATTTTCTCTTTTTGTATGATTTCGGGTTGATATAAAATTTGAAAATTATAAAAATCTGAAAATACAAAATACAAAAAATATTCTTTTCATTATTTTTATCTGTTTGAAGGGTTTCTCGTTTGAATCTTGCAGGAACAATAAGAACTTTTTGGATCTGGAATTTTACAGAAGGTCAAAACAGAAAAGGAGGCATAAAAACAGAGAGGACTTGAAAGTACAGAGCCACAGAAATTTTTCCAGAGGCTGAACCCATCTCTTTGCCGCGCTTCCGCCGCACCAGTACCCCATTTGCCGCGGTTCCGCGCCTGTGATGCCACGTCAGCATCTCAAATTTGCTCTGTTTGTTCTCTTTCCCTCTCCTCTGTAACCTCCATATATCCACTGTTAAAAATCTTTCTGCAGGATTTCTTTGCGTAAAGAGTCTTTCTCCCCCTTCTAAATAACAGATTTCTGCAGGTTTCTTTGCGCCGCGCTAAAAAAATTGATTGCAAGTGAATTGTTGTTTTGCATATTTTAATCGGACTTAAGGGGCTATTTGACCAAACTCAGATTGGGTGGGGATTTCATCACCCTTCCCAGGACCCCAGAAAACACCTAAAGCATTTTGCATCGACCACCTTTAATTAAAAAAGATTAGACTCAGACCTAAGGACAGCGAGCTCAATAGGAAAAGGACTAGGGTAGGCATCGGCCGTTTATTCTAACCGACATTGCGGTGACTAGGCTAGTGGTTTTTAATTAGGCCCACTGTAGTGGTGGTTCCTTCCCACTTACCTGGCCGTATTTGTCCGTGAAGAGGCGGTTTGAGGTCTATTTCTAGCCCTAGTTAGGAGCTGTCTAGTAGACCTAGGCGA
Source organism: Agapanthus africanus (assembly GCA_030015575.1). NCBI lineage: Eukaryota > Viridiplantae > Streptophyta > Magnoliopsida > Asparagales > Amaryllidaceae > Agapanthus > Agapanthus africanus. The sequence continues at coordinate 148,635,187 of CM057338.1, read as the reverse complement.
CCCTAGATCTAGGCCTGATTGTGCATGTGTGGTTGATACTTTTTGTGTCACGAGTCCGTTTTCAAAAACTTCCTTGCAAAATTCACAAATAAAAAAAAATAATAAAATCTTTTAAAAACTTGCAACTTGCCGCTAAAGAAACTTGAAACCTCACTTCCACCACTTCTTCTCACTTCCACCACCTTCTGTTTTTCTCTTTTTTCTGACTGCACTACCCTTTAGTGTATGTCATTTTGGACTAGGGATACTAACGCCCGATTAGTCCGCGTTTCGTTGGTACCGACCAACGAACCCTTCGACGAACCCTTCGTCGATCTTCCGTCCACTTCCTTACCTCCACATTCAAATTCTTCATTCGAAGGTATGTCGGGATTCAACCCCAACGATACCTTACCGACGGGAATGATTCCACCTCCGCCAGGTGCGAATAACCCGAATCTACCGCCTGTTGTAGCGCCCGCACGAGTTGCGCTCCAGGATCTCTTCTACCCCGTTCGCACTTCTTTACCCACATGTCTTTCACCCCCACCGGCGAATGGGGATAATTTTGAAATAAAACCACACTTCATCAATATGCTGCCTAAGTTTCATGGTTTGGAATCCGAAGATGCATATATTTTCATTAATAAATTCCAAAACGTTTGCAGCATGATGAAGACAACCCAATTAAGTGATGACGCTATAAGGCTAAGGGTCATTCCTTTCACCTTATGTGACCTAGCCGAGAAGTGGCTATATAGCACCGCATCACATTCTATAAGAAATTGGGATGAGTTTGTGAAGGCTTTTCTGAAAAAGTTCTATCCTCACCATAAAACTGCCAGAATTCGAAATGAAATAATTCAATTTTCACAACTTCCTTTCGAACCATTCTGGAAGTGCTTCGAGAGATTTAAGGACCTACTAGTTCAATGCCCTCACCATGGGATAGAAAGTTGGCAACTTTGCCAAACATTATATGAGGGATTGAACTCGGCAACGAAGCAGTTGCTAGAAACCATCTGTCAAGGTCATTTTCTCTCTAAGTCTAATGATGAGGCGTGGCAGTTTCTCGAGGATCTTAGTGAGCAGACAATACAGTGGGAGAGCACCAAGACCACATCAACTTCTAGTGGTCAATCTAGGGCGGGCATACATCAAATAGAGATGTCGATTGCTATGAAGGCCGAGATGGCCGCTCTTACGAAAAAGCTAGAAGCGATCGAGACCAAAATCTCGTCGTCTTCTCCTGCCCCTGCTATGCCCCCACGAACTGTCTGTGCTTGTTGTGCGGATCCATCGCACTTAACTGAAGAGTGTCCTTATAATGCATCCACTCAAGGACAGGATCAAGTCAATGCTGCATTTCAGCAACGACAAAGGAACGATCCGTACTCTTCGACGTATAATCCGGGGTGGAGGAGTCACCCAAATTTCGCTTGGAACCAAAATCAACAATTCCAAGGAAATAATAATAATTTTCAAAGACCTCCTCCTCCTCAACAACAACAAGCACCCTCGCAAACTCAATATCAACCGCAACAATTTCAACAACAACCTTACCCTAATCAGGTGAACAATTTTGTGCCGAACAATGCTTACCAGCCAAACAATTATGTTCAACCTAATAATGATAAGGTTAGCTCGCTCGAGAGAAGTCTAGATGCATTTCTTAAGCAATCTACACAGTCTACAGCAAGACTTGAGACTTCTATTCAATCTTTAGTGCAAAACAGTGCCTCCCACGATCAGAGTATCAAATCTATTGAGGCACAAATTGCACAACTTAATGCAGCTTTGAGCGAGCGCGAAAAAGGAAAACTCCCGTCTCAACCGTTGTCCAACCCCGGTCACGCACATGCTGCACACAATCAGCAAAATCATAATGTGAATGCGGTGACCACGTTGAGATCGGGAAAAGTGTTGCGGAACAATGTGGGCATTAACAATGACACCCCTGCCGGTGGGTCTTCTTCTTCTTCTTCTTCTTCACCATCTTCTTCTTTAGAGCCTATTCTCCACCCTTCACATGGCTCTACCTCTTCTAGCTTGAACGGACCTAATTCTCACGACATGAACACTTCTACACGAGGTACCGTTCCAACTCGACAATCTGATCCACAAAAATTGGACTCAACCACCTTTCAAAATGTTCCTTTTCCGAATCGGTTGAGATCCAATAAACCAACTCCTCAAATGGAAAAGATTGTCGAGTTGTTCAAACAGGTTAGCATAAACATCCCTCTCTTGGATGCAGTTCAGCAAGTTCCTTCATATGCCAAAATTTTAAAGGACTTGTGCACCAAAAAGAGGAAGTCGCAAGTGCCAAAGAAAGTTTTTGTGGCCAGTGCTATTAGTGATGCTCTTGTAAATTCCCTTCCCCCAAAACAAAAGGACCCCGGGTGTCCTACCATTTCGATAACAATTGGGGACAAGAATATCAATAGAGCACTCTTAGATCTTGGCGCGAGCGTCAATTTGCTACCCTATTCTGTGTACGAGCAATTGGGCGTTGGAGAGCTTAAGCCCACTCACTGTACTCTCCAAATGGCCGACCGGTCAATAACCCATCCTAGGGGAGAGTTGGAGGATGTGTTAATAAGAGTAGGGGATTTCATTTTCCCCGTAGACTTTATAGTGATGGATACACAACCTGTTGCAAACCCCCGGAACCAAATTCCGGTTATATTAGGGCGACCATTTTTGGCTACTTCCAATGCAGTGATCAATTGTCGTAACGGTTCAATGAACTTATCTTTCGGCAATATGACAATTGAGCTCAATATTTTCAAGTTAGGAAGTCAGCCTGCTGAGCCCAATGCTAGCATACTAGACGTTTGCTCGATCAATGAGATCGCGGAGGAGGACTGTGAGTTCGAGAATTTTTTATTCGACCACAGCAATGTTAACGCCACTAGTGCGTCCCTCCTAGAATCCGACTCAGTTTTCGCGGCGGATAATGATTTTGAATGTTTTACATTCGTCGACGAATTCGAAGACTCATCACCTGATTTGGAGTCTTTTGCTTTTGCGGATGAGTTAGTAGAACCATCCGACACTATTGCGTACACTCAGTTCGAACCTTTGATGGAATCATTCGAGTTTGAAACAACTACCCCATTGTTACCATCTATTGTTTCACCCCCTAAACTCGAATTAAAGCTTTTGCCGACGCACCTAAAATATGCATATCTAGGTGATAATGAGACCTTACCTGTCATTATATCAACTTCTCTAGCTCTTGAGCAAGAGAAGGCTCTCTTGACGGTCTTACTTAATAATCGGCAAGCTTTCGGCTGGTCTATGGCGGACATAAAGGGGATTAGTCCCCTCATAGTCGAACATCATATACACTTAATGGATGATGCCAGGCCAGCACGAGATCCACAAAGGCGCCTCAACCCCATCATGAAAGAGGCGGTTAAGAAGGAAATTGTCAAATGTCTGGATAGCGGTATCATTTACCCTATCTCGGACAGCCAATGGGTTAGCCCAATCCACGTCGTGCCCAAGAAATCGGGCATTACGGTCATTGCAAACGAGGCAAATGAGTTGATTCCCACTCGCACCCAAACTGGGTGGCGAGTCTGCATAGACTATAGGAAACTCAATGCCGCTACAAGGAAAGACCACTTTCCTTTACCTTTCATTGACCAAATGCTCGAGCGATTGGCAGGGCACGAATTCTATTGCTTTCTCGATGGCTATTCCGGTTACAATCAAGTCCCCATCGCCAAAGAGGACCAAGACAAGACAACATTTACTTGTCCCTTTGGCACCTTTGCTTATCGTCGCATGCCCTTCGGGTTATGCAACGCGCCCGCTACATTTCAGCGGTGTATGATGGGGATCTTTTCAGACATGGTCGAAAAGTTCTTGGAGATTTTTATGGACGATTTCCCCATCTTTGGCGACTCCTTCGACGAGTGTTTACGCCATCTTGACGCTGTTCTTACCCGCTGCAGGGATAAGAACCTAACATTAAATTGGGAAAAGTGCCATTTCATGGTACGAGAGGGCATTGTCTTAGGACATGTTATCTCGCAAAACGGCATCGAGGTAGACAGGGCTAAAATCGAAGTGATTTCTAACCTACCTCCCCCAAAATGCGTCAAAGATATTAGAGCCTTCCTTGGCCACGCCGGTTTTTACAGACGGTTTATCAAGGACTTTAGCAAGATTGCTAGACCCTTGACCCTTTTACTGGCCAAGGACACGACCTTCGCTTTTGACTCCACATGCACTGAAGCATTTGAGTCTTTAAAACATTCACTCATCACTGCACCCATCCTCTCATCTCCCGACTGGACGCACCCTTTTGAAATCATGTGCGACGCATCAGACTTTGCAATTGGAGCTGTTCTTGGACAGCACATTAATAAGATGCCGCACGTGATTTATTATGCCAGCCGAACACTAAATGAGGCCCAACTTAATTACACAACAACAGAGAAAGAATTTTTAGCTGTTGTGTTTGCACTCGAGAAATTTCGGCCTTATTTAATCGGCTCTCCAGTCGTTGTTTTTACTGATCATTCGGCTCTTCGCCACCTCTTTGCGAAGAAGGATGCTAAGTCTAGGCTAATACGTTGGATCCTTTTATTGCAAGAATTCGACCTTGTCATTAAGGACAAAAAGGGATGTGAAAACGTAGTAGCTGATCACCTATCACGACTTCCTTCTTCGCCCACGCTCGATCTTCCAATCTCTGACGTTTTTCCCGACGAGCAGCTCTTGACCGTTTCTTGCGAACCATGGTTCGCCGATATTGTAAATTATTTAGCCACCGGCCTGATTCCTAATGATTGGTCGAAACAGGATAAGCTTCGATTTTTGTCCCAAGTAAAGCATTTTTACTGGGATGAACCCTATCTTTTCAAATACTGTTCCGACCAAATCATTCGTCGGTGTGTGCCCGAGAGTGAGGTCAAGAGCGTGCTGTCTTTCTGCCACGATCAAGCATGTGGCGGGCACTTTGGCCCAAAGAAGACAGCCGAAAAAGTTTTGCAGTGTGGTTTCTATTGGCCACGACTCTTCAAGGATGCATTTGAATACTGCAAAACCTGCTCCCGGTGCCAACATTTGGGCCGGATTTCGCGGAGAAACGAAATGCCACTCCAACCCATTTTGGTAGTGGACATTTTTGATGTTTGGGGTATAGATTTTATGGGACCATTTCCTAACTCTTTTGGAAATGTGTATATTCTGTTGACGGTTGACTACGTTTCTAAGTGGGTCGAGGCTGTGCCCAGTCGAACGAACGATAATAAAGTTGTCGTTCGATTCCTTAAAGAACACATATTTTCTCGATTCGGGCACCCTCGGGCGATTATAAGTGATAATGGTTCTCATTTCTGCAATAGGACTTTTGAGTCTTTGATGCGTAAATACTCTATCACCCACAAATTGTCAACGCCTTATCACCCCCAAACATGTGGGCAAGCCAAGGTTTCAAATCGGCAGATAAAGCAAATTTTGGAGAAAACGGTTTCCAAAAACCGTAAAGATTGGTCACTAAAACTGATAGATGCACTATGGGCTTTCCGTACTGCATATAAGACCGACCTTGGTATGTCTCCATATCGGCTTGTGTACGGGAAGGCTTGCCACCTCCCAGTAGAGATCGAGCACAAAGCTTTCTGGGCTATAAAAGAGCTAAATTTGTCTTTAGGAGATGCGGGCAGCAACAGAAAGCTGCAACTGAATGAGTTGGAGGAGCTAAGGGATGAGGCATATGACAATGCCATAACTGCTAAAAACCGAGCCAAGGTGTTCCACGATAAACACCTTTTACGAAAAACTTTTGAACCTGGTCAACAGGTTCTACTTTATGACACTCGGTTACACTTGCATCCTGGTAAGCTCAGGTCCAGATGGAGAGGACCTTTTGTGGTCCGCACCGTTTATCCGCACGGTGCGGTTGATCTTGAGAACCCTGAAGACGGTACCTTATTTAAGGTAAATGGGCATCGACTAAAACCGTTCTTCACTGCGGATCCTTCGGAGGAGCTCCTGTTTTTGCAGGAGCCGCTTTACACTGATTGATCTTCCTCCGCTTTCACCCCCAAACTTTGTTTCCCAAGGACACTATTTCAAATAAGTTTGGGGGTGTGTATATCATTTGTATGTACATTTCCAAAATACCATAAAAATAAGATAATATAAAATAAAAATAAAAAATAAAAAAATAATAAGAATAATAATATTTTTCTGGACTAAATTGCAAATGTGCAGATTAATAGCTGCATTTACGAATAAAACCCTCACCTTTGAGGGTGTTTTTTGTAAATCACCCCTTTCCCCCTATATAATGGAACCCGAGCCCTCCTGCCCTCATACCCTAAAACATTTTCTCTTCATAAAAACCCTAGGCGCCGCCCTTCCCTCTGCAGAAATCTCGAGACGCGCCGCCACCATCCAACCGCGGAACCGCCGCTCCTGCCGTCTCCAGCCGCGCAACCGCCGCCGATCTGCCTCGTCACCCCCTGAAATTTTCAGGGGAGGTAAACCTGAACCCTTGCTCTCTGTTTCTTCATAGACCTTTCTCTGTAAACTTGTGATGGCCCACAAAATGCAGTACGAGAGAGATTTCTCACCGGTGTTCGCACACGAGATCTATGGATCATACTTTCCACACGAAATTGCACAAAGGGGATGGAATTTCCTCCTCTATAACCATGGATCTGCATTTGCCGTCCCTAGCTTAGTTACCCAATTTTATGAGTCAATGGAAGAAAATAGCCTAGACAACTTAGGTTATATTAAACTGATTTGGGGAAATAATGAAATTCGCATTGATAGGGATATGATACACGAGGTGACACTAATACCACGTGTACCGGCACACGAACAACCCCTTCGCTTTGAAGACTATATTCCTTTAATGGGTAATGACTGTGCGCGAGAACCGCGCAAGGGGATCCAAGCACGGACCCTCTTCGCAAATGTTTTAACTGTGTGCCGGTGGGCACAAAACAATATTTTTGGAAGTTCTCACAACACAACCTTTTTCACCCCTTCCTTACATGTCGTTCATACTTTAATGACGAAAAACCCTAGATTCGACATGTGCACAGTTTTGCTATACTCCATAGGTTCGGGTAAACGAGGGAGTGTATATCCATGTCCCATGCTCGTGACCCAACTCTGCCGTTATTTCCTCCCGGCCGAAGAATTTGACTCTTATTTGACAGAAGGTACCGCAGTTCGACCACTTTTAGAGGGTGTCTCGTCGTCTTACTCTAGACTGACGGATATTTGGACACGGACTGAGCCGGGAGAAAACATACCTGCACACACCCCCAGCTCGAGCTCGACTTCGAGCGGGGAAGAACTAACTCCCCAAGAACATGCGCGATTAATGAGAAGAACAGTGAGGAGATTAGACTCTTTGCGGGATGAGTTTCGGGAAACGGCACGAGAACACGACCGTCGGTTGACGGAGATTGAGAGGGGGATACAAACACTGTTGGCTAGGGGGGAGAGATCACGTTCACGCTCACGAGCACGACGTGGGGCCGGGCAGTGAGGGCACTGCTTGGTTCAAGTTTGGGGGTATTAGAGGTGATGTATATAGTTATCCTTGCATTGCATATTGTATATATCTTTGTTTTCCTTTTGCATATTTAATTTCTGCATTGCATTTTTATAAAAAATCATAAAAAATTTTGAAAGTTTGAAAAATAAAAAAATTAGAAAACAGTAAAACCCATAAAAAATTGAAAAATTTCAAAAAGTAAAAAAATTAATGTATTCAATTCTGGTTAATTGACTTGAGTTTGATAAATAGGTTAACTGGCTAAGAAAAACTAAATCTTAGACTTAGCAAATTAAAAACCCTAAAAATAACCTTCCTTATAGTTTAACTGTGGAAAGCATATGTCTTTGTAGGCTATTTAGAAATAGGCAAATCTTGGGTTCAGTTCTTGGGCTAAGTCGAAACAAAGGAAAAGTATTAAAACTCTTATTAGAGTATAAGTTTGAAAAATAGTTCCTAACTTAAGTCTAGATTCTGAAAATGTATACCCTACAAATTGCACAAACACGCACCTTGAAACTTGGATTAGTAGAAGAGACCTTGAAATACTCTTGTCTAACGTCCTTAGCACAATGAAAAAGAAAAAAAAAAGAGTGAATAAAGAAAAAAATGGACACTGGTTTTTGTGATTACTTAAGGCTAAAAAAAAAAGAAGAAAAAAATAGAAAAATATTTAGCGAAGGTGCTACTGCTAAAAGCTTTGGGTGTTGCAAAACTAGGAAGTACGCCTTAAAGTGCTAACGCATCTGATAATCGGTTGTTGGTACCTCAAGAAGTATTAGCAATCGCATGAAGGATGTGAAAGCGAAGTCTCACAAGTGCTTTGGACAATGGGCTGGAGTATGATTGCTTGATTTGAATTTCCAAGTGTAGGGGTGATATTTACACACACGTGGGGATATGTGATTAGAGTTTAGATAAGAGAAAGGAATGAAGAATAGAACTTGTGTCTTTAATAGAGTTGATAGAAATTCCTAAGTGGAGATGGAACTCTAGAAGGAAAACTTAAGAAATGCCGAAAGCTAGGTAATTCTACAGGATATGTGTAATCTTAAGTTAAATAATGAGCAAGCGTGAAGAATATGGGTGGATAATTTGCGGGTCAACGATAATAGATTTCCTTGTTAGAAAACCTAAATGGAGAACAAAAGTCGAAAAACCAAGTTGATAGGATTTTGTGGGTGTAATCCGCTGAAAACCCTCAGGAAACAACACTCCTCCTACTAGGGACACCTAGAGATAGCCTTCACCTGGGCAGCGTTCGCCTCAACCTCAGCACGCAGACGAGCCGTCTCGTTCGAGATCTCTTGGCATTCCCTCAGCCTTAAAGCCACTTCTTGTTCCAGGTGATGCAAATAAGAAATGCTTTGCTCAATCCATGCTGCTCTTTGATTGCTTGCGGCTAAGGTCTCGGGAGCAGGGCGCATAAGCTCTGATTGATGCAGGCGGACCTCGATTTCCCTACAGTGATTAACCCAAATCTCGACGACGCCTCCATCATGAAAAGTCACAAGCGCTTCCAACATCGGGTTAACCTCCGCAGCGAAATCCGCAGCTGATGGGAGAGCGTCTGCGTCAAGCTCCTTGACGTATCCGCTCAACATACCCAAGCTCATTACAGCACCCTTTGAAGACGGACGTCTTAGGAAGGGGCCTGTCGGCATTATAATGTGAGACTCAAAAGGCGCCGGGATCGGAACGACAGCTGAAAAAACAAAATACGATTAGATGACAGTTCAAGAAATACAAAAAAAGGAGGGTCATTGATGAGATAGTTTACTATACCAGCTGCAGCGGGCGGCAAGGCCGGAAGGGCCGATGGCACGACCGGTCTCTCATCCCCTCCTTCGATTTGTAGCACTGCAATCAGGATAAGGGAAAGTTAGAAATAATTCCATCACTAAAAAAGGAAAGACATCAGTTGGAAACTATACTCACTAGCGCCACTGGAGGAAGAAGCGAGTTCAGATGGGAAGGAGAAGTGCGGGTGCAACACCTGATAGAGATGATCAAAAAGCACTTCTGAAAAGACGCAATAGTACGACATTAGTACATAAATTATGCGGCTGAAAGATAAAACTAATGGGTTGCAAATCCATACCTTCCAACATCTTTGACGGTACAAGGGAAGGCTGAGAGGTGACCACCGCCAAGGCAGTAGTTGACGGCGCTCGCTCGAGCAATGGAGCATTGGCACTGGCCGCACCTGCGTTAAAAACAAAGATAAACTTGTCAGAAAGGATCGCAAGATATAAAAAAAAGGGGGACAATAACTCGAAATTTACCCGATGAGCCGCCAGCCGAAACGGAGGCGTCTCCCTCCTCTATTGATACGAGTCCACCTCCTATGGCCTCATCACCGGACTCTACGGGGGCCGTCATCGTGCTCGTGAGGCGGAGGACCGTAAGCGGGGAGAGCAATGATCGGAGCATTGCCAGACTCTTGAGAAAGAGCGGCCGGTTCGTCCTCAGGAATCATGCCCGCCTCATCCGCTGCTCCCTCGGGCTCGGCGGTTGTTCACATCATAATATTGCAATTCATACGCCCCATTTTTGTGCAATTTATAAGTAAACAGGTGCTTTTGACGATCGTTTGTTACATGATACAGGATACAGACTTTTGAAGCAATTACAGTGAAAAAGACAAAGATGATACAGGAAATGGATTTTTGACCAAACAGCACACGGATCCTACTCAAGACGAGACGAACGTCAAGAGAAACGGTCGAAAAGATCCTTACAAGATTCACTGAGAACCTGGAGAATACTAGAAAGCCCAACAGAGAAAAGAACAGTAAAAGAAGAGAGCCCAAGAGAGGATCAATCAACCACAGAAAGATGGTGGGCCCAGCCTACCATATGGCCGCGGTTTTGCGGCCAAAGGCATGTTTTTGCCGCGGAACCGCGGCCATATGGTGCCCGTGTTGGCACCGACTTCTTGTGTCGGTGTGTCGTTTCATTGTTGGGATTTTTAGGGGTTAAATCAGTAAATTCATGTCTACGAGAGTCTGTAACCCTAGCTTCACTAGTTACTTATAAATTGTAATCTAGATCTTAAAAATTGTATGCCTCTTTATATTCAATAAAAGTGAGATTTGTTGAAGGAATCAAGAGCATCATCTTCTTCTTGTAAGTCTTTAATTTATTTAATTTCTGCCTTAGTATAATTGTTTGCTTGCCCTAGGAATCATTTAATTGCTAGTTAGCTAATTTCTAAATCTGTCGTAAGATAACTATTTAAAACATAAAACATAAAAATGTTTCTTACTTATAATTCCCTAATGTGCGAGTAAAAATTCTCGCTCGTTAGGGTTAGGAACAAGGGAGTGAGTGAGAGATGGATGTCTCTCACCTTCTTCAATGTTAACTTATTTTTAAACGAAACCTTCATGCACACATATACGATCCGCCCCCTACGGCACCCTACCTATAAGGTAACGGTGTTCCGTAGTATAAAAGGCCGGACTTATATGATGTCCATGAAGCTCACATCAATGAATAAGAAAAGACGGACAAGGATCTAGAGGAAGAAACTTTGTTTCTTCCCGATCATCCTAATCCCTTTTCCTATTGATTGTTGTGACTTTCCTAAAAGCTTAAATCACGACATTGAAAGGGGTGAACACATTGATCTCAACACACCTACCTTCGACCTAACCCTAATGAGTTCTTTCTCATCACATAAATTCGTCTTAAACTCAATCGATAAAAAAACCAACAACGATTTGAATCAACTCGTTATAACACAAAATCGGAAATTAACCATCCCTGTGGATCGACCCGTATTCACCGGCTAGCTGCGAAGCGACGCCGTTTCTGATTACGGTAAACTACAAATTTTTGGATTAATCAGCGGTCGCTATTGTCTCATCCGCCGTCACCATGGGGTCTCCGGCTTCAGGCGCCTCATCCGCCGCTGCCCCAGGCTCAGTTATAGCGGTCGTCTCATTTGCCGCCACCTCAGGCTCGGCATCAAGGACCTTCTCTGGTGCAGCTCTCTCAGCCCCCAGCTCAGGCTCAGCAACCCCGGCGACGTTGCCCACCGTCAACTCGGGTTCGGCCGGTGCCTCTTCCTCTGTCCCCTTAGGCTCGACGGTTTCCGCCTCCCCTTCGGTTGGACTTGGCCTTGCAGGACGAGATATATAAGAACTGATAGGTTTACAATTCTTACAACAAAATCTTGAAAGACACACTACCTGAGGTGGACTGATCGTTGGTCTCCCGAGCTGCATACAACGCCCGCCTATGAGCAGTGGACAGGGCGACCGGAGACTCTTTCGAAGGAGTAGCAGCACGAGGGACAGTGCTTGGGCCAGCTCCCACGGCCAAAGCATCCCTGCGTGCCTTCGCCTCGTGCCTTAGCCGCTTTCTCTCCTCCTGAGCCGTTGAGACAGACCTCTTCAAAGTCTCCTTCATTGAAACATCCTCGTCTGTGAACAGGGATGCCTCCAAATCCTTCAAGGCATCCCTCGTCGACTTGTCGAGTTGAGGCTCTCGCGGCAGCCCCGAGGAGACTGGGACTTCAGTAGCGGGCCCGGGGAGAGTCCCCGCATCAGCTGGCTCAGCCCCTGCAAAGAAGCAAAGAAAGAAGGTTAGGTTGACCATCAGAAAAGAGGATAAAAACTTAATATGGCGAGACGTACCAATGCCCATTAAAGCACGCTTCTCTTCCTCCTCCTGGAAGGTTTTCAAAGAGGCAGCAACCGCTTCTTCTGTAGTGACACCTGTTAAAAAGGGGGAAAGCATCAGTCGAAGATAATAATAGAAAAAAATATAAAAATGCTATAAAATGACGAAAAGTACAGCTAATGATTACCTGCTTGAGCGAGTTTATCCAACCACGCTTCGAGCCTCGCTGATCGTGCAGAAGCCGCAATGGCAGCCGCCAGGTCGATGTCTGCGGGGTCTACCGAGAAGCCTTTATTGCTGCCATACTCGCTTATACCTTCGGTAAGAGGGGCCTGAGGCTCTAAACCTAGGATCGCGTCGAGAGAAAGGAGCGACTTCTTCTTCCTCTTCTGCCCACCAGCCCTGGGTGCACCCGAGATCGACTTGCGCTTTGCAGGCACCTTAGGGCGGCGGGTCCCGATATCCGTGCCCATGCCGGACTCCGGCGAAACCACATCTACCGTCTCCACTGGAGCACGGGGCGCTGGTGGTGCATCCGTAGTACCACGGAGCGGCAGTCTGCGAGGAGGGCTCAACACGTGCGGTGGCACGGTTCCGGCATCTTTCAGCGGAGGAATGACCGGGGTCCTTGGCTTCAAGGGAGCCTTGCGATCGCCGCCGGGAGGCGCACCCTTGCGGTCAACCAGCATGCGCTTCTCCATAAGGATAACTGGACCCATTGCATGCGTGTACCAAGCCACATACGTGTTGAGCACCTTGGGGACGCAGCTCGGCTCGCTGATGAAGAAATAGGAACCCGTGTTAAGCCGCATGAAATGGTGTATTGCATTCCTTATCCCCTCTCGGCTGGCCACGGGCTTTTCCAAGAAAGCTTCCATCGGGATCCCCTGGTGATAGCTCGATTGCTGAGCGAACCGGTGAGGGTTATACCTCATGAAGAGTGCCGTCTCATTCTGCCTAAACACCAGGTAGCCCGGCCGAATAGAGTAGAGGTGGAGGATCTCCCGAGCTTTCAATATGGAGGCCCCGTCCTTAAAATCATCGCGCAGCGGCACTACCGACTTGGTGGTCTCCGAGCCTATGGTTATGACTTTATCCAAAAAAGAAACCTTCGCTCCGACCACGTGTGGACGAAGGAGCAACCCCCTAGCCTCCTGCGGAGGTGCAACCACGATCGAAGCGCCGACCAACCGCATGACTCTTGGAAGCCTGCACTTCTCAAAAAATGGAGGGATCTTGTGGGCGCCGAACACCCCGTGAACATGTAGTTCTATTCAAGAGGTGAAGTAGTGCATCGGGAAGTTAGCAGGCTGCACTCCAGGCTCATTAGTGTCCGCCGCTGCGCTAAGTCCATTATAAAGGTGAGCCAGCCCGGCGATTTCTACTGTCAACTGCAGACCAGCCACCATCCGATGCGCTGGGTAGAAAACAGACGGCCGCATGTGGCGCGGGTGCATGGGGAGCGCAAATCTGCACAGTCACAGTCCCAGGAATCCTACAAAAAAGGTCTCCTCATCCATGCGCGGGATGGCGATTTCTGACAAGGGCATGACGGCGGCGCCGGGGAGATAAAAGTCCTTGGGATCATACTCCGATGTGGATCGGCGGTCCAAGCCGAAGCCAAAAGGGTCATCAAGCTGGGCGAACTTCTCGCTCCACTCCGATAGGAACTCTGGTCGAATGAAGCGAGCGATAAAATCTGTGAAACTGACTCCCCGAACGCCAGATTCCAGATAGAGCCCTTCATAGATCTCCAGCACCTTCACCAAGCCCGGAAACTGGTGCTGAATAGCGTTCTCCGGCGTCAGATCAAACACCAGCGGCTTGGTAGCAAAGACGTATTCGTCAGGAGGAAGCAGCTCCTCGTAATGCTCCCCCCTCATTGGCAAACCCGAGATTTCAGCAAACTCCTCCAAGGAGATAGAGACTTCCCTGTCCGTCATCAAGAAGGTGTGGGTGGGGATATTTCATTGTTCGATAAAAGCCTTAACCCACCACGTTGGAGGAGAGGGATACTCAAAGAGCGAGATGTAGATGGCCGAATACAAACCAATCTTCATCAAATGAGTCCTCTTCGCTGATAAGATGTACCGGGCCCACTGCAAATATCCGGCGGGCGGTCGCGGGATCAATCCAATGTTATAGGCATGTCCCCAAGGGCGTGCTTCACCCTGACAGATTCGCCTCCCCAAAATATCTATTGTCGGCGGCGGCTACACGGGAATAGCCCCAATTGCAGGCTGGAGGAGGTCATCCGAATTCCAATTTTTGACCTCCACGGCATACTTCACTGGGGGTTCATCCGCATAGGAGATCGAAAATATTGGCTTGGACGGTGTAGCAAAACCGAAGCTTCAGCGACCCTGGATGATATCCTTATACAACCTACCCTACAAATGAAGGTTCTTATGCTCGAGGTCATGATCCTTGATGAGGGTGGGCACCTCTCGGTCCACTGGTGCCTGAGGAAAACCTCCCTCCGAGCGAACGAACGGGAATGATAGGTCAGCAGGCATGTTTCCTGTGGAGGGACAAAAAGTAGCCGTCAGTGTTGTAATTCCAACGCTTGGCATTTTAAAATTTATACTATATTGCAATGCAGTGGGTAGGGGACCAAATGGGGACCCACAAAATCTGGATGACAGTGCATCATTTAATAAGACAGCCCCATCATTGGATGAGACTGTCAATTAATGAAGAGATCCCCAAGAGAATATTCTCATTAATGGGAAATCCCTAGAGACAAGGAGAAAATCTCCTCTTTCAGAGTAAAGCTCTGTCACTGAGTGACATTTGTCAAACTCTGGTCTCAAGGGAATAAAATTTCCTAAAAAGAGCCTAGCTCTGTAATAATGATAGAAAGATCCATCAAAAGAAAATTTTAACTCCTAAAGATTAAAAATTTGGGGTCTTAAAAAAAATCCATGAAGACTTATGAAAAATTCTACATTTGATCCATGAGCAAAGCTCTGTTCATGGGTTAAAACCCATGAACAAGATCTCTGTAGATCTATGGACTTTTGAGAGCAACGCTCTGTTGATGTAACCCCAAAGGGGTTTTCTTTAAGTCAAAGATCTATAAGAGCAAAGCTCTGTTAATTAAATTTAATTAAATTTAAATTTTACCTAAGTTGTTCTAAAAATCTGAACTCTGGAGTTCTTGAAAAGAAACGAGAGCAAGGCTCTAAAGTTCTCAAAAGCAAGAGCAAGGCTCTGAAAATCAAGATTCTTGAAAATGGTAAAACATTTACTAAGGACCAAGGGTCCTATTTATAGGCGCCTGCGCCTCTTCAACTCACCCGTTGATCCAACGGCTAAGATCTTGCCACCGCTGCACTCACGTGTGCGCCACGTGAGTACAACGGTGGGGGGGCATTTGTTTCCCCCAATCAGAGCAAAGCTCTGTTTGAAATTTCAAAAATTCAAAAATTGAAGCAACGCTTCAAATCCCGTGAACTTCGCGCAACGTACCACGTGTCAGAAACTGATACGTCAGCGCAGCGTCCAAGGCAGCGCGCCCAATCAGAGCAAGACTCTATTTAAAACAAAATTAAAGGAAGGAATGCTTCAGATGATCTGCGCTCTGCGCTGCGCGACACGTGGCAGCGCAGTTGCGCTGCGCGACTGCGCTGCCACGTGTCGCGCAGCGCAGAGCGCAGATCATCTGAAGCATTCCTTCCTTTAATTTTGTTTTAAATAGAGTCTTGCGCTGCGCGACACGTGTCAGCGCAGTTACGCAAATGCAGTTGCGCTGCGCTCTGCGCTGTGCGACACGTGGCAGCGCAGTTGCGCTTGCGCAGGTGCGCTGCGCTCTGCGCTGCGTGACACGTGTCAAGCGCTGGGGCGTTTGCGCCAAACAGAATTAAAATTCTAGTAAGATCCTTCTGTTCTTGTTAAAACAAGAAGATTGTCTTCTGTAAAACAGACGCCCTTGGATCAGGGATCCAACGGTGGGGAAAATTCCCCAAATTACTCAGAGAATGATCTCTTTAACAAACTTAACAAATTTATGGGCACTATATAAAGACCCCTAGACTCCAATTCAAAAGAGGATGAAGATTGAGAACATCAAGTACTTCAAAAAAAAAAAAGCAGAGAGAACTTTGAAAGATTGTGAGAAGAACTCAAGAACAAAAAAAGGTAAAAACCTTTATTCAAGAAGAACTTCTTCTGAATAGATCATTGATCTAAGAACAAGATCAATGATCTTCAATAAAAACTAAATAATAACAGTGCCTTGCACTTTTTTTATGAACCATTGGTTCTGGAATCTTAAAAATTCTCAAGTTATTGAAACAGGGCCTTGCACTTGCAAAAACTGCACTGTTGCGCTCCTGGGTTGGTGCTGTTAGTTATATGTATGCCCTAGAGGCCATTACTGTACATTGGATGTATATTGTAGTGGATGCTGGGACATATATAGGTAGGACTTTCTTGCTCGACATGATAGTATGCTATCTGGTTGCTCTTTATCTTAACATGTATACTTTCTGTCTCTCTGGTACATGTTGATAAAGCCCTTAGGATGTGTACTCGACTTCCAGGAATGTGATGCAGATCATACTAGTGGGGCCTGGATAGTCCATGAGTACATCCTTCATTGTTCCTAGTCCTTCATCCTTCCAACAATACATTGATTCTGAACGAATGTTGTTAGATACCGAACCTGATATACAAATTCATATCAGTCTCTTTATCAGTAAAGAAATGATAAAATTTTGTATTGTTGGATAATGTTTTGAACATTTCCTATATCAAAAGTTGATCGGTTCAGGCACGTTATCTGAAAGCATTGATGTTCTAAATCAAACTACAGTTCCTAGTATACGGAACACACACAAGAGAAAGAGTTCAGAAATGAACGAATCATTCTTGAGGCATTGTAGACTAGGTCATATCAATGCGACCCGACTGGCTGAAGTTACATTTTAGATGCATATTTAAATCAGTTTGAATTTACATCTTGTGAAACTTGCCAGTCATGTCACAAAGATAAGATGACCATAGCTCTGTTTGTTGGAAACAGAGAAAGAGTTAGTAAACTCTTGGGACTGATACATTATGATGTATGTAAGGTCTCCTGTCTACACATGCCAGGACTGGTTCTTTATACTCCATTACGTTCTCTGATGATCTCTCAAGATTCTGACATATGTTCCTGTTGAAACACACGTCCGAACCTTTTAAGATATTCACAGAATATAAGTTAGAAGTAGAGAACCAACAACCGGGTATAAGTATTATATCCTATGATAAGATCAGGGAGGAGAATACTTGTGCATGGCATTCCTGGACTATTCTAAAAGAAAATGAGATTCTCTCTCCGTATTACTCCTCTGAATACACCACAGCACAACGGTGTATCAGGGCGGAGCAATCGCACAATATAAGATATGGTGTGCTCTATGATGAGTATTACTGAGTTACCTATTTCCTTTTGGGGTTATGCGCTTGAGAAGCTACGTACCTATTGAATTAGGTTCGAATCAGATCACTGCCTACCATTCCATATGAGATATGATATGGGAAGAGCCTATCTCTTAAGTAAGTTAAGATTTGGGATTATCCGGCCTATGTCAAAAGCAAAATCCGGACAAGATCGAGGCAAGATCATTTCTGTAGAACTGGAAAGGTTCCAGTTGTACAAAACTGCTAATGATTTGACAGAACCAAAGGATTCAATAGTTTCCGACGAACCTCAGCCTCTCCGCCGATCTGGTAGGGTTCCTCATCTGCCTGAGAGATACCTCGGTTTCTCGATGACAGTGGGAGCGAGGAATGCATCATGAGATGATGACCCAACTAGTTTCGAGCAGGCCATCGAGAGTAGGGACTCTGTAAGAATGGCTGGATGCTTAGCGATCTGAGATGGAATCCATGTACACCAGCAAAAGTATGGACTTAAGCTGCTATATCTGAAGGGTTAAATCCCCATCAGGAGCAAGTATATCTTGAGAAGATTACTTGGTGTAGATGGAAAAGTTGTGACTTTCAAAGCTAGACTTGTTAAAGGTTTTAGTCATCGACCAGGTGTGGATAATGATGAAACCTTTTCTAGGGACTATGCTTAAGTCTATCTAGATCCTACTTGCCATTGCTACATACCATGACTACGATATCTGGTGGTTGGGTGCCATGACTACTTTTCTAAATATTGATTTAGAAGAGAACGTCTATAAGAACACAGCCAAAGGGCTTCGTAAACAGTGGGAGCAGCGGAAACGTGTGCAAGTTGCTTTATATAATGAAGCAGGCATCGCGGAGTTGGAACATCTGTTTTGATAAGTTAGTCAAACAGTTTGACATCATCAAAATGGTAGATGAACCAAGTATATACAAAGAGGGTAGTAGGGAGTATGGTGGTGATCTTCGTATTGTACGTAGACAACATACTCTAGATAGGAAAAGAGTTTCCTATACTACGATCGGTCAATCTCCTATTATCACATGGATTCTCCAAATAGGATAAAGGTGATACCTTCTCGATCCTGGGGAGAATCGCTGGAAAAGTTCCAGAGTGATAAGGACGACTGAATGTCAGTCGCAGGCATTGTCTTTACCCACCGTAAAGGGACGGTATGTTGGAAGAGTTCCAAGTTAGATACCGTGGCAAACTAGACAATAAAGGCTGGCAACATTGCTATTTAACATACTACCAAAGAGGTAGTTTGGGTGTATATTGGTTCATAAGATGAACTAGGTTCCTTCCATTGTATGACAATGGAAGTGTGGCTTCGGCCCTGGAACCCTGGTCCCATCAGTGACCCAGACAAATTCTGAGGCAGCATCACCTGATCATGGAGATAGTTGATCTCCAGGGTGATCGAGGTCAGGAGAGTAGACTTAGAGGACAACACGGTGGATCCACTCACGAAGGCCTTTTCCCGAAGAGAGACTTATATGGGATGGTTGAGTATGTGATACTGTAACCACTGCTACAGATGGCCCTAGTGCAAGTGGGAGATTGTTAGTTATATGTATGCCCTAGAGGCCATTACTGTACATTGGATGTATATTGTAGTGGATGCTGGGACATATATAGGTAGGACTTTCTTGCTCGACATGATAGTATGCTATCTGGTTGCTCTTTATCTTAACATGTATACTTTCTGTCTCTCTGGTACATGTTGATAAAGCCCTTAGGATGTGTACTCGACTTTCAGGAATGTGATGCAGATCATACTAGTGGGGCCTGGATAGTCCATGAGTACATCCTTCATTGTTCCTAGTCGTGGGAATATCGAGACGGGGCATCGATATTCCAGAGTAGACTAGCGCATATCTTCTCGACCCATGTGATGGGCGATGGATGATCCCATATCCATTGGTATTTGACATCAGAGATGGTATACGGGTGCTCAGTGGAGACTGGGTACACTGAACGGACTCGCCGAGAACTCCCAGATGGTATTATACCTCACGTCAGATGGCAGTTCTCTGGTGACACTGGTACAACTTAGTCTGTTGATCCGAGATCGTCATAGAGCCTTGTGTGTCTCCCACTGTGCTTTGATTTCCACCCTACCACGGCTCTACTGAGTCGTGCAAACAGGTGGTTTTTGGGTACAGTCCCGATTCACATGGAGGCAATGAGTGATAGGAGGGGATTCGTCTCTCCCGGTATTGGGGGTTGATGTTGCGCTATGCTCGACTGGCCATAACAGGAAATCCCTGGCCAGGGTTGCAGTGGCCTACTGGTAAGTGTTATCAGTAGTTTCACACATGTCATGGACTTCACGTCGGCATGACTTATCGAGCTACTGGGGTCTGACGTTTACCACCCCTAGGCGAGATATGCGACATATCAGACGAACAGACCGGACTGTACGGTAAGTGTTACTGGTTGGATTCACAGGAGTGTGAGCGGGCTTGCTCGTCGATCTTCTGATCGCTCAATACCTGGATGGCCGTTACGTTTAGCAGACCGCTTGCGGCTTGTGGGTATTTGATATGATCATCATCTGCTGCCGGCGTATTGACGAGTCTTTAGAGTCCTACACAGAGGTTTCCTGGCTCAAGAGAAACGAAATAGGAGCGCATATGAGATATGTGCGGGACCGAGAATAATTCGTGTATGTGATACCGTATTCCATTCTCGCGATGAATGTATCGATTGGTTATATGCGATATAACCTAGTTGTCGAATCAAGGATTGATTCGATAAGCCGATACATTGGATACTAGCCGGTTATATGCGACATGACCGGATCATTGAATCAAGTGTTGATTTAATGATTTAATGTATAATTATATATTTGATATATTACTTTGCATCAACTAGTATTGGTTCACTTTAAATGGATTTACTCACTTGAAATGCACATTGTATATGTGATATATTTTTGTGCACAAGATTGTATCATGTTTGATGATACTTGCTCATTTGGGTTTGTGTAAAGATTAAACCATGTTTAGTGAATGGTTAGGGTTTCTTTTCTCTTATTTATTTATCCATTTATTATTGTTTTGGAAAAGATAAAGAGAAAAAAAGAAATGGTGGCTTAGTTTGTTTTTTGTTGAAACTTCTTGAAGCTTTGAACAAGTCCACCATTCTTGTCTCATGTCTAACCCTAACCATTCATCTAACCTTAGTTAAATCTCTACACTAAACCATGGTTGAATTATGATAAGTATCATATTGTTTTCCTTTTTTAAACATACTTATCATATTTTCTATCATTATTATCTTCTTCTTCTTCTTCATCTTCAACAAATGAAGAAGCTTGTCTTCATCAATGGCAAGTTGAGCATATGAGTGAGAAATCCAATTCTAAAGTGAACCCACCTCCTATTTCTTCATCCTCTACCTCTTGCCAAGTAGTATAGGGTGTTTCCTTCACAAGTTTTCATGGCTTTGTGAAGGTGGAGCTTGATCTAGTGATGCCTCGACGTAGATCATCTTCGGCATCGAAGCCGACGACCAAGCCCGCCCATTTCTTCGATGAAGCCGATGCTTGAGTCAGGAATCCGATTTGGACAGCGAGGGGACTTCATCGCGGAGCCTAGGAGGTGGAGGATCGGATCTACAAAGGTTGTAGCCCCTTCCCTTTAGCTATATTTCCGTTTACTTGCTTGCATCGCCTAGTTTTTCTAGTTAACGATCCGTATTAGGGTTTGTAGGCACTTGTAAAATTTGAATTAGCCATGTTTGATCACTTGTGAGACTTCATTAGTGTGCCTAGGAACCCTACAGTGGTATCAGAGCCTAGCTAGAGCCTTAGGCGATGCGTAGACGGAATTAGAAGTCCGATCGAACCGAAACCCAAACCCTAAAATGCTATCTGTACATTTTTGAAATTCGTGGATTTTTGAGAATTAAAAAATATGCAGAAAAATCAGCAGGAGAATTTAAGAATTACTGTGAAATTCGAGCGACCAATTCCTCTTAACTGCGGCGGAACCGCGGCAATAGCATGGCTATTGCGGCGGTTCCGCGGCCAAGTAGTCACATCAGGTCTTACTTTTTGCACAGTAATTCCTATAATGTGGTCCTGTATTTTCTGGGAATTTTTAATTTAATTTCTAGAGTTGAATTTTCTGGGTTGTATTGGGGATTCGGTGTATCGATCGGATTGTCTAATTTTGTCAGTGTGTTTTTCCGCGTAGTTTTAGAATATGTTAAAAAGTTCGACCGGATATAAATACCCAAGTTTTCCACTGTTGGGAAATTTCCAATTGTTGGACTTTTCCAGGGTTTAAAGACGTTCTAAGTAGTGCAAGTAACGCGATGGACCCTCTAGAAGACAACAAACCTTAACTCGATTATGTGACCGTCTTGAACTGCCCTTTGAACCTTCGGATTTGGGGCAGTACGGCGTGCCACATGTGAGGCGTTGGCTTGACCCTTCTACGGCTGGACCGTTGGTACTGAGGCACGAACAGAATGTCTTTAGACTTATTTCATGTGTTAGACTGTATCGGGAAAACTTGGGTGTTCGATTGTTCGATCGGAAAGTTTAACATTTTCTGTCTTATCCGGAATGTGATACAACATTTGGAATTCACAAGTAGTTATGAGATAACTGAATGAATGTTATAAATCTAGTAGTTTAGTCTCACTTGATCGGTTGCCACGGAATTTTGATGTGATCAAAAGTCCGTCGCAATCACGTAGCGTACGCGGATACTCGTCGGGTAAACTTAATAGACAGCCTCACTCCATTGCCCCGACCAAGTGACTGTAGGAGAACCCCGTCCCGAAAGCATCCGTTCGGGTGCTCGCGGCAGCGGTGTTCCGCCTTAGTGCACTTCGTCGACGGTATCGGAGGTGCGGCCGCCTACTAAAGTTTGCGACGAGCATTCGATCTGAATGTCGGGAATCCTGTTGAATTGCCCGACTTTTATATTGAAAAGTGTTTTCGATTTTGAGACTAAAATGCGGGGTTTATAATTGTTAGGCATGCGATGTCTAAGGAATTCATTTGATTAGGCATGCGATGTCTAAAGAGGTTGCGGATTCCAACTGTTGTAGTTTTACACTTTCTTTTCTGTGACCGTAAGTGTAATATGTGATATCGCCGGTTTCGTTGCTATATGTCAACGACAATTGGGATGCGCATATTTACTTACGTTGATGTCATGTGATGTTATGTGTTGCTGGATATGTTATATTGGATCGTCGTGTTTGAATAGCCGGGGGTTTTTATGTGAGATGAGTGTTTTTTCATTTTCATTCATGTAAAAACTTGTATGTAATATTCTTTTATTGGGGCACTTCCTGGTTGCGGAAGATGTCACCTTTGTATATTATTTACTTTTCTGCACTAGGATAGACCCAAGGAGGAGGGCACAAGTAACCGGGTTCTAGGGTCCAGTGGGAGACCAACTCGAGGAGTCGAGTCTGGGTCTCCTAACTCTAGAATTGGTAGGGTTACTTGCCGCTCTCGTAGGGGTCTAGGGGTGTGGGATTGGCTATTCATCACGACCGTGGAATCCGTGTTTTATACTGGCTCATATTGAAAACACGGACGTCCTAGTATATCCAATATTTCATATGTATCTTCTACTGTGATTTATCTGTGATGTGATCATGTGATGTTCTGTGTTAGATATTGTATATAGTATATATGATATATTATATAAACGTTGCTTATGTTTTACACCCGCGCTAGCCCTGCCCCGCTCTGCCGTTAGTTACCTAACCTAACGGTGCAGACGGGACATCGAGGCGAATGCGGATGGCATAAGCGTACGTTATATTTATCTGTGATGATTAGGTGGATTTAAATGATGGGATATTCATTAATGAGATTAATGAAAGAAAATAAACCTAATTGATGTTGTGGAATCGAATTTCAAAAATAAAACAGGTAGCTACAGTTCTTGCTTTGCATCGCGGTGTTCATTATAGAACATCCTGCACCTTATTCGATGAGGAAAGGACCGAGATCCCTTCACCGGGAGTGACTCCTTTAGCAATAACTGGCAGATGCTACAACCCTCGGTCTGTCTTTTGATCGCTTCTATAGTTTCCTCTTTGCACAGAGATATATATGATATATCCCGCACCTCATTCGACGAGGAAAGGGCCGACGATCCCTTCACCGGGAGTGACCCCTTTAGCAAAACTAGAAAAGCCTAAAAAACATTCCATTTAAAAACCATTTGATTCCGTAACGAGATCAAGTTCAAAGCGTTAAAGGTTTTCTTAAAAACCATTCGCAACCCTCCGTCATTTTAGGAAGTAGAGTACTTAGTATTCGTGCTGTGTTTGTTGACCTTAGTTAAGGCACAGTGTACGGTAGCTAAGTGATGTCTTCCTACACCGCATATGATGCGATTAGTTAGGACAGTTGCGTGACTTTGTTGACCTTAGTTAAGGGTCATGTGGGTGGGTCTAATTAATCACGAAATGACGGGTAGAACTTGACTAGTACTTATGATTTGTTGACCTTAGTTAAGGTCATAAGTGCTAGGGGTAAAAACCATTATCGGTAGTTTCAAGTGTTGAAATTTGCAATGAGATTGCATACCTTCTATGTGATAGTTGGATCCCGATACCCACTGCGAGTAATTGTTACTCCTGGGAGAGTTTTGCACTTTGCAATTAGCCGATCAAGTAGGTGTCTAGAAAGGTGTCAACGGGGTTACGCCTATGGGAAAACGAGGTTTACTGTAATTAGGTCCGTGCGAAAGCACGGGGAACCTCCCTCAAAGTACCGACACCAGCCTGGCTGAAAGATTGGCGAACTTGTAGAGTGTAATTAATCCCGGCTAGTCTTTCCTTTTAAGGTTTGAAGAAAGATTTGATAAAAACAGTGGGAGCCATCCTGATTAGATAAAATATATAACCAATCTAATCTTGCAAGAGCGCACGCAGAGTGTTTTCTTCTCTCTCTCTCCAGGTAGCGACCATATCACGCCTTAATCAAGATAATAATATGGATGTTATTGACCGAACCCGCTTGTTATACTGAGCTGGGGAACGTTGGCCCCGCTCCATCTTATAATAGTTATAAGACCGAGCAGGAGTTAGGGGAATACCAGAATTCCTATGCCGCCCAAACGAAGAAAGTGCATATGATGCATCTCCTTCGGGTGTGTTCATTACATAGAACTGTTTCTCAGTATCCTCTGCATCCTGGGTATTTGAGACAGGATCAGGATCCCAGATATGTAATCCGTTACGTAGGGCTACAAAAGGGTAGAAAAACTGAGAACGGGTGATAAGTTTCATGAGACAGAAAATGGGGCAAGTGTTGCAGCCAAGTCTGTTGGTCACTGTCACCCTGTATTACCAATACATTGATTCTGAACGAATGTTGTTAGATACCGAACCTGATATACAAATTCATATCAGTCTCTTTATCAGTAAAGAAATGATAAAATTTTGTATTGTTGGATAATGTTTTGAACATTTCCTATATCAAAAGTTGATCGGTTCAGGCACGTTATCTGAAAGCATTGATGTTCTAAATCAAACTACAGTTCCTAGTATACGGAACACACACAAGAGGAAGAGTTCAGAAATGAACGAATCATTCTTGAGGCATTGTAGACTAGGTCATATCAATGCGACCCGACTGGCTGAAGTTACATTTTAGATGCATATTTAAATCAGTTTGAATTTACATCTTGTGAAACTTGCCAGTCATGTCACAAAGATAAGATGACCATAGCTCTGTTTGTTGGAAACAGAGAAAGAGTTAGTAAACTCTTGGGACTGATACATTATGATGTATGTAAGGTCTCCTGTCTACACATGCCAGGACTGGTTCTTTATACTTCATTACGTTCTCTGATGATCTCTCAAGATTCTGACATATGTACCTGTTGAAACACAAGTCCGAACCTTTTGAGATATTCACAGAATATAAGTTAGAAGTAGAGAACAAACAACCGGGTATAAGTATTATATCCTATGATAAGATCAGGGAGGAGAATACTTGTGCATGGCATTCCTGGACTATTCTAAAAGAAAATGAGATTCTCTCTCCGTATTACTCCTCTGAATACACCACAGCACAACGGTGTATCAGGGCGGAGCAATCGCACAATATAAGATATGGTGTGCTCTATGATGAGTATTACTGAGTTACCTATTTCCTTTTGGGGTTATGCGCTTGAGAAGCTGCGTACCTATTGAATTAGGTTCGAATCAGATCATTGCCTACCATTCCATATGAGATATGGTATGGGAAGAGCCTATCTCTTAAGTAAGTTAAGATTTGGGATTATCCGGCCTATGTCAAAAGCAAAATCCGGACAAGATCGAGGCAAGATCAGTTCTGTAGAACTGGAAAGGTTCCAGCTGTACAAAACTGCTAATGATTTGACAGAACCAAAGGATTCAATAGTTTCCGACGAACCTCAGCCTCTCCGCCGATCTGGTAGGGTTCCTCATCTGCCTGAGAGATACCTCGGTTTCTCGATGACAGTGGGAGCGAGGAATGCATCATGAGATGATGACCCAACTAGTTTCGAGCAGGCCATCGAGAGTAGAGACTCTGTAAGAATGGTTGGATGCTTAGCGATCTGAGATGGAATCCATGTACACCAGCAAAAGTATGGACTTAAGCTGCTATATCTGAAGGGTTAAATCCCCATCAGGAGCAAGTATATCTTGAGAAGATTACTTGGTGTAGATGGAAAAGTTGTGACTTTCAAAGCTAGACTTGTTAAAGGTTTTAGTCATCGACCAGGTGTGGATAATGATGAAACCTTTTCTAGGGACTATGCTTAAGTCTATCTAGATCCTACTTGCCATTGCTACATACCATGACTACGATATCTGGTGGTTGGGTGCCATGACTACTTTTCTAAATATTGATTTAGAAGAGAACGTCTATAAGAACACAACCAAAGAGCTTCGTAAACAGTGGGAGCAGCGGAAACGTGTGCAAGTTGCTTTATATAATGAAGCAGGCATCGCGGAGTTGGAACATCTGTTTTGATGAGTTAGTCAAACAGTTTGACATCATCAAAATGGTAGATGAACCAAGTATATACAAAGAGGGTAGTTGGGAGTATGGTGGTGATCTTCGTATTGTACGTAGACAACATACTCTAGATAGGAAAAGAGTTTCCTATACTACGATCGGTCAATCTCCTATTATCACATGGATTCTCCAAATAGGATAAAGGTGATACCTTCTCGATCCTAGGGAGAATCGCTGGAAAAGTTCCAGAGTGATAAGGACGACTGAATGTCAGTCGCAGGCATTGTCTTTACCCACCGTAAAGGGACGGTATGTTGGAAGAGTTCCAAGCTAGATACCGTGGAAAATTAGACGATAAAGGCTGGTAACATTGCTATTTAACATACTACCAAAGAGGTAGTTTGGGTGTATATTGGTTCATAAGATGAACTAGGTTCCTGCCATTGTATGACAATGGAAGTGTGGCTTCGGCCCTGGAACCCTGGTCCCATCAGTGACCCAGACAAATTCTGAGGCAGCATCACCTGATCATGGAGATAGTTGATCTCCAGGGTGATCGAGGTCAGGAGAGTAGACTTAGAGGACAACACGGTGGATCCACTCACGAAGGCCTTTTCCTGAAGAGAGACTTATATGGGATGGTTGAGTATGTGATACTACAACCACTGCTACAGATGGCCCTAGTGCAAGTGGGAGATTGTTAGTTATATGTATGCCCTAGAGGCCATTACTGTACATTGGATGTATATTGTAGTGGATGCTGGGACATATATAGGTAGGACTTTCTTGCTCGACATGATAGTATGCTATCTGGTTGCTCTTTATCTTAACATGTATACTTTCTGTCTCTCTGGTACATGTTGATAAAGCCCTTAGGATGTGTACTCGACTTTCAGGAATGTGATGCAGATCATACTAGTGGGGCCTGGATAGTCCATGAGTACATTTTTCATTGTTCCTAGTCGTGGGAATATCGAGACGGGGCATCGATATTCCAGAGTAGACTAGCGTATATCTTCTCGACCCATGTGATGGGCGATGGATGATCCCATATCCATTGGTATTTGACATCAGAGATGGTATACGGGTGCTCAGTGGAGACAGGGTACACTGAACGGACTCGCCGAGAACTCCCAGATGGTATTATACCTCACGTCAGATGGCAGTTCTCTGGTGACACTGGTACAGCTTAGTCTGTTGATCCGAGATCGTCATAGAGCCTTGTGTGTCTCCCACTGTGCTTTGATTTCCACCCTACCACGGCTCTACTGAGTCGTGCAAACAGGTGGTTTTTGGGTACAGTCCCGATTCACATGGAGGCAATGAGCGATAGGAGGGGATTCGTCTCTCCCGGTATTGGGGGTTGATGTTGCGCTATGCTCGACTGGCCATAACAGGAAATCCCTGGCCAGGGTTGCAGTGGCCTACTGGTAAGTGTTATCAGTAGTTTCACACATGTCATGGACTTCACGTCGGCATGACTTATCGAGCTACTGGGGTCTGACGTTTACCACCCCTAGGCGAGATATGCGACATATCAGACGAACAGACCGGACTGTACGGTAAGTGTTACTGGTTGGATTCACAGGAGTGTGAGCGGGCTTGCTCGTCGATCTTCTGATCGCTCAATACCTGGATGGCCGTTACGTTTAGCAGACCGCTTGCGGCTTGTGGGTATTTGATATGATCATCATCTGCTGCCGGCGTATTGACGAGTCTTTAGAGTCCTACACAGAGGTTTCCTGGCTCAAGCGAAACGAAATAGGAGCGCATATGAGATATGTGCGGGACCGAGAATAATTCGTGTATGTGATACCGTATTCCATTCTCGCGATGAATGTATCGATTGGTTATATACGATATAACCTAGTTGTCGAATCAAGGATTGATTCGTTAAGCCGATACATTGGATACTAGCCGGTTATATGCGACATGACCGGATCATTGAATCAAGTGTTGATTTAATAATTTAATGTATAATTATATATTTGATATATTACTTTGCATCAACTAGTATTGGTTCACTTTAAATGGATTTACTCACTTGAAATGCACATTGTATATGTGATATATTTTTGTGCACAAGATTGTATCATGTTTGATGATACTTGCTCATTTGGGTTTGTGTAAAGATTAAACCATGTTTAGTGAATGGTTAGGGTTTCTTTTCTCTTATTTATTTATCCATTTATTATTGTTTTGGAAAAGATAAAGAGAAAAAAAGAAATGGTGGCTTAGTTTGTTTTTTGTTGAAACTTCTTGAAGCTTTGAACAAGTCCACCATTCTTGTCTCATGTCTAACCCTAACAATTCATCTAATTTTAGTTAAATCTCTACACTAAACCATGGTTGAATTATGATAAGTATCATATTGTTTTCCTTTTTTAAACATACTTATCATATTTTCTATCATTATTATCTTCTTCTTCTTCTTCATCTTCAACAAATGAAGAAGCTTGTCTTCATCAATGGCAAGTTAAGCATATGAGTGAGAAATCCAATTCTAAAGTGAACCCACCTCCTATTTCTTCATCCTCTACCTCTTGCCAAGTAGTATAGGGTGTTTCCTTCACAAGTTTTCATGGCTTTGTGAAGGTGGAGCTTGATCTAGTGATGCCTCGACGTAGATCATCTTCGGCATCGAAGCCGACGACCAAGCCCGCCCATTTCTTCGATGAAGCCGATGCTTGAGTCGAGAATCCGATTTGGACAGCGAGGGGACTTCATCGCGGAGCCTAGGAGGTGGAGGACCGGATCTACAAAGGTTGTAGCCCCTTCCCTTTAGCTATATTTCCGTTTACTTGCTTGCATCGCCTAGTTTTTCTAGTTAACGATCCGTATTAGGGTTTGTAGGCACTTGTAAAATTTGAATTAGCCATGTTTGATCACTTGTGAGACTTCATTAGTGTGCCTAGGAACCCTACAGGTGCAAGCCATCAGAGAGCGCCACGTGCCAGCTCCAGAACCACTTGCGCTATGCGCTTTTAAAAATAGAGCATTGCTCTTTAAAGTTGGCGCAACTCACCAGAGCGCGCCACGTGTCAGTAGCGCACTGGCGCAGCGCACTGGCGCAGCGCACTGCGCTGTTGCGCTTGCGCTCACCAGAGTGTGACACGTGTCACCACGACAAGCGCTTGCACTCAATAATTGGCGCAAAGCGCCTGACAAGCCACTGTCAAGTAATTAATGCACTGCAGAAGGGCCAAACCCAATTAAAAAAGGCATAACAGGCGAAATAAAATGCAATGCATTATTTTAAAAAGGGGCAGAGCCCAAACCAAAACAGATGCTCTGCATCATTTACAAAGGGACTAAGCCCAAATCAAAAAGGCCTAGCAGGCCAAAAGAAAATGCAGTGCATTATTAAACAAGAGCAAAGCCCTAGCACATGCCTAATAGGCCAAAGATAAAAATGTCGAATATTCTCAACTGGACTTAGCCCAATCATGGCCGTAAGTTCTCAAATTAAATTGATTGAGCACGGCTGCTCCCTTAAATCATTTTACATCCGGTTCAAGGGTACATCTCCGAACTCCTCTGACACCTATCGTTGTAATCCTTCAACGACGTCAGAAAGGTGACGGGTCCCGACAACTACACACCCATACGGACTGTGGGGTCTTTAAACTAATGGACCAATGGGTCCTTAAACACATCCATATGGACTATGGGGTCCATAAAGACTAATGCGTCCTTAAACTAACATCCATCCCCAAAACTAGCAGTGGACCGCAATGTCCCAAAACTACCTATGGACCACTACGTCCTTAAACTGGAACAATAGAGCCCCTAAATGCTCTTTCCGTTAAGTTAATCTTAGTCTCAAATCAGACTAACGTGTCCTTAACAAACGTTTAAGTTGATCTTAGCCTCAAAAATGGCTAACGCATCCTTAAACCAAAACCCCAAACCCAAATCTAAGAAAATACGGATTTGGACTAATCCACGTCTTACGGGCGACGGCATAAATTAG
Source organism: Agapanthus africanus (assembly GCA_030015575.1). Taxonomy (NCBI): domain Eukaryota; kingdom Viridiplantae; phylum Streptophyta; class Magnoliopsida; order Asparagales; family Amaryllidaceae; genus Agapanthus; species Agapanthus africanus. The sequence goes on along the minus strand of CM057338.1, from coordinate 148,604,691 downwards.
TCTCCGTATACAATTCATGGGCAACCACAAACAAAACAAACACCCATGACATGAAGTGAAATTCTGGAGAAGGAGAAAGTTGTTACCGTGATGCGGTAACATAATTAACTGCAGGGGCTTGCGCCTGCAGGAAAGAGCGTCCCCACAATCAAAAACCCCTCAAGCGAGGGGGAATCTGACGAAGTCTGCTATATCAGCCGCATCCGTCTAAACCTCCGATACACGGTGCCATAAATCAACTTGGTATCTTCGGAGAGGTGGACGGATAAAACCAAATAGCATCTGCCCTCAGATTTGGGCAAGACGTCAGTCTTTCCCGGTTTCCGGCGGTAAACAGACCCATTACCACTAATTTGGTGGCAAAAATATACTCATCCGGAGGAAGCAGCTCCTCGTAATGTTCTCCCCTAACGGGTAAACCAGAGACCTCGGCAAATTCCTCTAAAGAAACGAAGACTTCTCGATCAAATAAGAGGAAGGTGTGGGTCAGAATGTTCCACTGCTCCAAAAATGCCTTGACCCACCATGTAGGAGGTGTGGAATACTGGAACAAAGAAGCATAGATCGTAAGGTACAATCCGAGCCTTAGCAGCTGTGGTTTCTTTGCCGATAAGATGTATCGGGCCCACTGCAGATATCCGGATGGGTGACGGGGGTTTAGTCCTATGTTGTATGGCTGTCCTCAAGGGCGCGACTCGCCCTGACATATGAGCCGCCCTAGAGTGTCCAAATCCGCCGGCGGCTGCACGGGTATTGTGGCCATAGAAGGCCGAAGGAGACCCTCGGAAGTCCAATTCACCTCCTCCACAGTATAGTTTATCGGGGGTGCATCTGCATAAGGGATCGCCGAAATAGGATCCGAAGGTGTCGCGCAAGAAAAGCTCCGTCGATCCCTGATGATTTGGTTGTACCATGTTCCCCATAGATGAAGATTCTTGTGCTCTGGGTCATGGTATTTGAAGCGCAAAAACTTCTCGGTCTACGGGCGCTTCAGGGAATCCGCCTTTCGAACGGACGAACGGGAAGGAAGTGTCGAAATACATAGTACCTGGGCGGAAAAGAACAAATGTTCAGCCACCAATGCTACAGTTTAAGTTCTGTCACTAGGTACTTTAAATCTGTACCACACTGCAATGCAGTGAAAAGGGACCAAAAGGGACCTACATAATCTAGATGACAGTTCATCATTAATAAAACAGTCTCATCATTTGATGAGACTATCATTAAATGAAGAAATCCTCAATTGATTCTCATTCAATGAGAACCCCTCGGGCAGAGGAGTAAATCTCTCCTTGAGAGCAGTGCTCTGTGATAGAATGACACCTGTCGGATTCTAATGATGAAGGAACAAAATTCCTCAAGAAAATTCTAAGAGCCTTGCTCTGTAAAAATGATGGAATAACCCATCAGAGAACTTAAAGTAAAGTTTTAATGGAATAAAATTCCATGATCTTCAAGATCCATGAACAAACTCTTAAGAGTTCTTTATGAAAGATTAATAAATCTATATGATTTAATAAGTGCAAAGCCCTGTTAATGGGTTAAGAAACCCTGAAAAGGATCTCTTAAGATCTAAGATCTAACAAGAGCAAAGCTCTGTTGAGAAACCCTACAAAGGTTTTCTTGAAGATCTATGATCTAAAAAGAGTAAAGCTCTGTTGGTAGGGTTAAGAAACCCTAAGAAAGATCTCTTTAGATCTATGATTTCAAGAGAGCAAAGTTCTGTTAATGAAACCCTAAAAGAAGGTTTTCTTTAGATCGAAGATCTATGAAGAGCAAAGCTCTGTTAATGGGTAAAACCCTAGATTATTAAAAGATCCTTTAAAAGATTTAATCTTTACCTAAATTCTGACAGAGTTCTGTCCTTAAGAAAATTCGTAAGATGAAGAGCATGCTCTGAAGGAGAATAAATTTTTTTCAGAAAGTAAGAAGGTGAACAGAAATCATCTCAAGGGCCAAGGGTCCTATTTATAGGCGTTGAGAGCCGTTTCAACTTCTGAGTTGATCCAATGGCAGATATGCTGCCATCGCTGCACTCACGTGTGGGCCACGTAAGCGCAACGGTGGGGGCATTTGTTTCCCCCAATCATTGCAAAACTCTGTTCAAAATTTCAAATTTTGAAATGAAGCAGCGCTTCATAGTAGCGCTAGCGCTGAGTGAGTCTTCAAATTTTGAAATGAAGCAGCACTTCATAGTAGCGCTAGCGCTGAGTGAGTCAAAGATTCTGAGGCAGCGCTCACATGCAAAGCACATGAGTGCTAGCGCTAAGAGCGCTGCACTCTAAACAGCGCACCACGTGCAAAGCACGAAAGCGCTAGCGCTAAGAGCGCTAGCGCTAAGAGCGCTGCACTCTAAGCAGCGCACCACGCGCAAAGCACGTAAGTGCTAGCGCTAAGTGCGCGGCACTTTAAGCAGCGCACCACGTGCAAAGCACGGGACCGCTAGCGCTGGAACTAAACGTTCCCAACCGTTGGATCAAAGATCCAATGAACATGATTAAAAATCATCAATTGATCAGAATAAAATTCTGTTAAGAAAAGATTCCTCAAAATCTTTCCAAACAAAAAGATTTTGCTCTGTAAATCAGAGCACCGTTGGATCAATAATCCAATGGTGATTAAAAAATCACTAAAATACAGAATAAATTCTGTATGGGGAAAGATTTCCCAATCTTGTTAAAAATAAAAAGATTGCCTTCTGTAAATCAGAAGCCTTTGGATCAAAGATCCAACGATGGGAAAAATCCCTAAATCAATTGGAGAAAAGATCTCCTTAACCGATTGAACAAATCAGCTTGCCCTATATAAAGGCCCCAAGACTTCAAGTCTCATACAAAGGAACCCCCCATAAACTTTGAAAAGAATTCAAAGACAAAGAGCAAGCTCTCAGTAGAAGAAGAAAATTCTCTTCAAGGTAAAAAGAACAGGAAGGCGAAATCGTCTCATATAAAAAGAAGAACTCGCTTCTTTCTGTAAGATTATAGATCTATAAGACCAAGGTCTTTCAAAAAGAGATCGAAGTATCTCATCATTAAAAAGACGAGGAAGATCTTAACCTTCTTCAGATCATAGATCTATAAGACTAAGGTCTTTTACAAAAAGAGATCATGAACATCTCATTATAAAAAGGGGGGAGAATAATTCAATTCTCTTAGGATCACAGATCCATAAAGGCAAAGCCTTTCATCAAAATAAGAGATTGAAATATCTCTTATAAAATAAGAACTTTTGTTCTTAGAATCTTGAGACAAAGTCTCTTATAAACGAGAATTTATTTCTCAAATCATAAAACTGATCAAATAGCGCTTTGCGCTCTTGGACTGGCGCTCAGCGCCAAGCGCACCACGTGCTCCTCACGTGTGCGCCACTGAACAAATAGCGCTTTGCGCTTATAAGTTAGCGCAATGCGCTCATAGACTGGCGCTCAACGCCAAGCGCACCACGTGTTCCTCACGTGTGCGCTACTCGGCAGAAGCGCACTGTGATCTTTGACGTGCGTGTGCTGATAGAACATAAATTGTTCTTTAACAAAGCCCTAGAGCTATGATGAATGCTCAGCATTCCATAAAAGACAAAAATTGTCAGAAGCTCAAATCAATGCTCAACATTGTCAAATGTTTAACATTTTAACTGAATGGACCGAGCCTAAAGTGGTCACAGAACCCTCATTCAGATTAACTGAGCCCATATGCTCATAAATCTCATATCTTAGTCCCAATTGGACTACAGATCTCCCAACCAAAATTGGTTCAAGGGTACATCTCTTCACCCCTATGATATTTGTTGTTGTAATCCTTCAACGTCTTCAGAGAGGTGACGGGTCCCAATAACCATACATTCCATAGACTATGACGTCTTTAAACTGGACTGTGGGGTCCTTAAGCCCATAGACTATGATGTCCTTAATCTCGGACTGTGGGGTCCTTAAACAATGGACTATGATGTCCTTAACCTCGGACTGTGGAGTCCTTAAACCCATGGACTAAGATGTTCTTAACCTCGGACTGTGGGGTCCTTAAATCCATGGACTATGATGTCATTAATCTCAGACTGTGGGTTCGTTAAGCCCATGGACTATGATGTCCTTAACCTTGGACCATAATGTCCTTAAACTAATTATGAACCGCAAAGTCTCTAAACTAAACAATAGAGCCCAAATGCTCTTTTTTGGATATAAACGATCCTATTAAGTTGATCTTAGTCTGAAATTAGACTAACATATCCTTAACATACGTTTAAGTTGATCTTAGTCTCAAATGAGACTAACGTATCCTTAAACCCCACCCAAACCCAAATCTAAGAATATACGGATTTGGACTAATCCACGCCCTACGGGCGACAACATAAATTAGTCTCCGTATACAATCCACGGGCAACCAAAAACAAAACAAACACACACGACACAAAGTGGCCATCTGGAGAAGGAGAAAGTTGTTACCGCGATAGGGTAGCGTAATTAACTGTAGGGGCTTGCGCCTGCAGGGAAGAGCGTCCCCACAATCAAAAACCTCTCAACGAGGGGGAATCTAACGAAGTCTGCTATATCGGCCGTATCCGTCTAAACTTCCGATACACGGTGTCATAAATCAACTTGGCATCTTCGGAGAGGTAGACGGATAGCACCAATTAGTATCTGCTCGAAATTCAGGCAAGACGGACCTACCCGGTCGTGTCTCTGTTTTCGGTGGAGAATAAGCCTCAGGGAGCCGGAGAAAGTGGGTGCTTGCCTATTTAAAGTAGAAAACTAAAACGGGGTTATCAATAGTAATTGGCTTGGAAAAAGTCACAAATCTTGCCGTCGATGTGCAGCAGTTACCGATATCTCCAAAATCTAATTCAGAAATCCAATTCTGTTTAAGTGTTTGACTCAGACAGAGTCTCAGTCTAATCTGAATACAATTCCAACCTATATCCAATTCAAATATAACTCCAATACAACATGAATCCATATATACTGGAACTTGAACATGAATACCAGAATACTATCAAATATCAACATGACTCGACTGGACCGAACCATGGATTGACTTGACTACATGACTATCCTTCTATATCCTTATCCGTTTACATGAACAATTTATACCATGGTTTCGGCAAGACTTATACAAAAAATCATTAAAATCAATACAAAATACATTACGGGGTTTTTAAAGGGGTAGACTGGTATGGAATATGTTAAAAGTGATATGATGATGGTCACTAATACACCTAACCTGAACATCCGTTGCAGTTGTCCCGTGGGTTTTGACGGGGCCTTGTACTTCATATACCTTAGTCCACGGAGCAAGTTGGACTCCTCTCGTAAACACTGGCACATTCTGTACCAAGCTACAAACAACTACGTTAGCATAACAAACATACATTATACAGTTATATTCTCTTTAATTGTCCATTCTATTTTTTCTCTCTCTTTTGGGACTTACCGAGCGATTGTTCGTTGATGGCATTCCTTTTTCCTTCTTTCTTTGGAATGTTGTCAGGAGAACCCGACTCTCTGGAGATCAAGCCTAGCCAGAACGATTTGGAGCAGTTCATTAAGGACCTAGAGCTCTAGTTCACTTGTATATACTTTTACTTTCAGTTCATGCCATCGTTTAGGCATTACTTTCCAGTATTGTATTTACTTTCCAGTGTATTGTAAAGAATATTTAATCAATAAAAAGTTGCTGTTGATTTATATCTTTTGTTATTTCTTGTGTACATTTATTATATTGCTTATTTACGCTTAACGTGTTTACTTCTGAGTAAATACGTCGCGAGCCTCGTCACGTTTCCTTACCCATACTCTGGGAAGCGGGGCATGACAAATCCTAAATAATTTCAATGATATAATAAAAGATATGTTTCACGGGTGTGCTATACGCCATCCACCCGATTCCCTACTCATAGATATAATCTACTCACCGTTTTCGATCGAGCTAGTCGTATCTTAAGACCGCCTTGCCCTTCGTCACCGCTTCAGAGGTCTCCGCGATCAAACCTAGCATTCATATAACCACACACACACATAAGAATTTAATTCGATATCGATATAACGAACAACACCCATAAGTTAGAATCTATGACCAATCGTGAGCCATCCGTATGCTAATTACCACGAATTAACCCTGGACACTCTGTTCTAATACAAAGAATGCATCAATACTTCAAAATACGGATTATCAAGTTCAAAAACCTTAAAACATCGTCCGAAAGCTAAGTAAAACAACTCCAGATTTTGACTCGAGAATTCAGGGACAATTTAGCATATAAAAGGGCTTATATATCATGTATAAGATCTACGGGCCAAACCCCGACACCTAAATCAAAAGTTTGACCGCCAAAAAAATAGATTTTACCGCAATTTGCGGTAAAGAATTGGAGTTAGGGGTTCGTACTCTTGGTGGGGTTTCCTAGTCTAAATATGTCAAATTTATACGCAATTTTTTTTGTAGAGATCCCAAATTACACCAGATTTTGTTTAGACACTAAAACTTTATCAAAACTCCTAGTTTTGAAGACTTTTGCAGATATTTGAAACGTTGAACACATGCAAAACTTGATGAAAGAAGAATGTTTACCTATATGAAGAGATGAAGGAGAAGATCAAGCTTTGATGAACTTCATAGTGGTTTCTACTTGAATTCTTAGAATGGCTTCCTCTTGATGAGGCTTGAAGAAGTGTGAGAGAGGGTTTTGAACTTTGGGTTGGGATTAGTGGTGAGTTGAGAATGTTTGTGAGTGTGAGAGAGGGGAGGGGGCAGCCATGGGAGTGAGAGTGTGAGTGAGAGGAGTTGTAGAGAAAGAGAGGGAAATGGGAGAGGAAAATGAGAGGGAGCAAGAGAGAATGGGGAGGTATGGTTGTGCCATACAAAAAAAAACAAAAGGGTGTAACCATGCCACAATTTCTAAAACCAAATAAAATCCAAAAAAAAAATCTGAAGACATTAACATAACCACATACTTGTCATGCCAAAATGAAGTGTTAACATTAACATGAGAATATTGGTTTTGCCATTTTAATCATACCAAATCTTGATAACCCAATTTAATAACTGGCATTATTTTAATAAACATATTATTTTATTATTTAAATTCTAAAATAATATTTTCCATTTTCTGAAATGTTACATAGCCATATTCGTATCGAAATACCAACACCTAAAGAGATAGAATAATACTATGAACATAATATTATAATATACATATCGAAATATATATGTAAATTAATAAATCAATACTTAATTTAATAATCCGGTCATAAGCCGGCTAGTATTATCAGCCGTCCGATCAAAAGTTTGGGTAGCTAGTACACTCATTTGATCGAAACCCTGTATGTATAAAAAATACGGCTACTACATATTTTAGACTGAACCAGGGAAACTCTATGTGTGGGACTCTAAAGACTCGACAATATGCTGGCAATGGGTTTAACCACAAGCACGTCAGCGGCACTAGTTGTACGTAACGGTGATCAGTCAAAATTATTCCACATCTGTATAGACATTTTCCCTATTATTGTTAATTACTAAAGGCATTATTTGTAAATTAAGAACATATGTGGGTTTATTTGTAAAAAGATTATTTTCATATGTTTCTTTATTTATAATTAATATAATTAGGGAAAATATATGCATATCATATTTAAATAAAATATCCATGAGATTATTCATATTAAAATATGCATATCATATCAAATATTCTTAATCAATATTCTTAAGATATCATATCATTTAATTAGTTAGAAAAATATCTCAAATAAAACAAATAGTACTAAAAAGATGATTTGAGATATTGTGCAGGTATTATAATAAGATTAGCTCAGGTCTGAAATACAAGTAGGAGATCTACAACAAATCGGTTCACCAAACCAAACCTGCCAAATATTAGGAGCAAATCGAAGAATCTCGCAACGGCAGAGACTAAAAGATATATTTTCAGAATATTTTTATCAAGAGGATCTCCAAATATAGAGAGAAGAAGCTACGAGAAATCCGAGGTCACAAACCCACAAAGGGACGGCGGATCCGCGGTCAAAAGGGTATATGGGCGGCGGTTCCGCGGTCTGATGGCAACCGTAGGATCTGAAATTTCAGGGTCTTGATCGTAATTTCACATACTTCAATTTGGCATCTAGGGTTTTTAATTTCAGAGACTATATAAAGGACCGAGAGCTTCAACATTCAATATCATCATACTATCTATCCATCGATCGAGAGAGATCTAGCGAGCAACTAAGATTTTTGTAATTTACTTTTTCAGCGAGCAGTTTTGTAATACACTAGTTGATCAATAAAGGTAATCTTTTCTTTTAATTTTGTCGCATTTACTTTCCGCATTTACTTTCCGCATTACTTTCCTTTCCGCATTACTTTCTGCACTTACTTTCTGCGTTTTTAATTATGGGTTTCGTATTCTTCCACCTTTCTTCTACTATGCTAATATGCATGAGCGAGTAAATTCTTGCTTGCTAGGGTTTGTAGGATAGGATAGAATAATGGATGAAAACTATAACTTAAATTCTTTTTAAAGTTTTAATTTTTATCAACTTTAGTAAAATGAATATTAACTCTCTTATCAGGCGCGCTATCACTTCATGATAGTCACGATCACGATTTGAGATTCATTAATAATCATTTTGTTAAGAGCTTGAGATAAATAGAGATCAATGGAAGGACAAGGGTCAGTAGAGGGAAACCCTAATTCCCTACAAGAACCCTAATCCACATTCATCGCTATCTCTCTAATATTAAATAATTAAAAGATAAAAAGAATTATTATTTTTTTAACTTCATCCATTGACTACTAAATCCTATAAACCCTACAAGCCCTTCTATTATAAACTTTTAAAACCTTTCTAGTATAAAACGACAACAATCCACTTTTCTTTTATCAACTCGTCTAAAAAAGAAAAGCAGTTCACCGTTCCCTGCGGACGACCCGTACTCATCACGGCTAGCTATTTATGAAATCGACTTAATTGCGGTTATTTACAACATGCATATACACACTTTTTCGCATCAATCAAATGGCTACCCGGGTCACCGTCGAAAGGAAGGTGGACGAGCAAACTCATCTGAACCCCTACCGAGCCTATCCATGACAATCTCAGTACAGTTTGGTCTCTTCGTCTGAGAGTATCGCATACCGGGTCAAGGGGATGGTAAACGTCCGACCCCTAATAGCTCGATAATTCGTGTCGATATGGCTTAGGATCGATATGAGAAACTACTGATCTAACCATCGGTAAATCCCATCTACCTTCACCAAGGTCTTATGGTTCTGGCCAACCGGACATAGTGCGATATCGACTCATAATACCGGGAGAGACGAATCCCTGACAATTACTCACTACCTCCGTGTGGCTCGGGACTGTATCCAACCAAGACCTGATTGCATGACTCAGTAGATCCATGGTAGGATAGTGATCTAAGTACAGTGGGAACTCACACGAGACAAATGATGATCTCAGGTCTAAAGACCAACTTGTACTCATGTCACCTTTGAACCGATATCCGATGATAGGTATAATACCATCTAGAAGTTCTCGGCGAGTCCGTCCAGTATACTCACTCCCAGTGAGCACCTATATACAATCTTAGGTGATCACACCAATGGTTGTGGGACCAACCACCGTCCCTCATCGGGGTCTAGAAACGTATACACAAGTCTACTCTAGAATATCGATGCCTGGTCTCGATACTCCCGCGACTTGGGACATTTAAGTATATTCTTATGGACTACCCAGCCCCCACAAGTATGATCGCCATCATAACACTGGTAGTCAAGCAAATTCCTACTGGCTTTATCAACATGTATCAGCCATATGTGATAATAAGTAAAACATATGCACATGTTAAGATAAAAACAAACCAAAATAGTATACTACTGTATCGAGTCTTAATCAACATGTATAAGCAATAAGAAAAACAAATACACATGTTTAGATAAAAACAACTCAAATAGTATACTATATAACTGAGAAAGACTGTCATGTACATACATATCCCTAGCATCCTATACAATACAGGCCTCTAGGACATGCATATCCAACAATCTCCCACTTGCACTAAGGCTTGTAATTGGTGTGCCGAATATCCAACGTTTGCTCTACGGCCAGTTGTTGGTGTATTGCATACCCAACATCTCAAAAAGTCGCTTGAACTACACTTGAGGGAGGGCCTTGGTAAATGGATCTGCCGTGTTTTCTTTCGTATCTACTTTTCGGACCTCAATCTCCCGGCGATCTACAATCTCTCTGATCAGGTGATACCGTCTCAAGATGTTTCTGAATTTCTGATGTGATCGTGGTTCTGTTTCGCCCAATCAGAGCAAAGCTCTGTTGAAATTCAAAATTCAAAACTTTGAAGCAACGTTTCAAATCTCGGACGCAACACGCCACATGTCAGGCGCTAATACGTCAGCGCAGCGCCCAAGAAGGCGCGCCCAATCAGAGCAAAGCTCTATTTTAATGAAGCAACGCTTCAGCAGCGCAAGCACTGCGCTGCGCGACATGTGTCAGCGCAGATGCGCTAGCGCGACACGTGTCAGCGCAGATGCGCTAGCGCAGTTGCGCTGCGCTGTGCGCTGCGCGACACGTGTCAGCGTAGATGCGCTGCGCTGTGCGCTGCGCGACACGTGTCAGCGTAGATGCGCTAGCGCAGTTGCGCTGCGCTGTGCGCTGCGTGACACGTGTCACACGCTGGAGCATCTACGCCAAACAGCATTGAATTTCTAAGAAATCTTTTCTGTTCTTGTTAAAACAAGAAGATTTTCTTCTGCAAAGCAGAAGCTCTTGGATCAAAGATCCAACGGTGGGGAAAATTCCCCAAATCACTCAGAGAAAAATCTCTTTAACAAATTTAACTAATTTATGGGCACTATAAAAAGGACCTCAAACCTCAATTCAAAGGGATGGACATTTCTTTAAAAAAAAGGTCAAGAGCTTCAAACAGAGAGAACTCTGAGAAAATTTCAAGAAAAAGGTAAAGAACCTTCATGAAATAGAAGAAATTTCTTCTAAAAACAAGATCAATGATCTTTACATAAAAAACAGTGCTTTGCACTTCTTATGAACCTCTGGTTCTTTAAAACAAGAAAACAATAAAATAAAAAATAGTGCTTTGCACTTTTATGAACCTCTGGTTCTTCAAACAAAAGAAAAATTTATTTTTCTTAAATTAGATCAAGAAATTAAATAGTGCTTTGCACTTCTGTTGTTGAATCTAAAAGATTCTTAGTGCTCTGCACTTACAAACTGCGCTGTTGCGCTCTTAAGAGAGCGCCACGTGTCAGCTATAGAACTACTTGCGCTACGCGCTCTTGAAATAGAGCTTTGCTCTCTGGAATTGGCGCAACTCACCAGAGCGCGCCCCGTGTCAGCAGCGCAACAGCGCAGTGCACTAGTGCAGCGCACTACGCTAGTGCGCTTGCGCTCACCAGGGCGTGACACGTGTCACCACCATATGAGTTTGCGCTCAATACTTAGCGCAAAGCGCCTGACAAGCCACGTGGGGCACTGTCAGAGTATTTAATGCTCTGCATTATTAAAGAAAAGGGACAGAGCCCAATTAAAAGGCCTAACATGCCTAATAAAAAATGCTATGCATTTTAAAAAGGGGGGGGCAAAGCCCCAAAAAAAAAAATAGATGCTCTGCATCATTTATAAAAGGGCAAAGCCCAATCAAAACAAGAATAATGCAGTGCATTACTAAAAAGGGGTAAAGCCCTAGCAAAGGCCGAAGACAAAAAATGTTGAAACTGGACTTAGCCCAATTCTGGCCATAAGTCCTTAAATTAAATTGACTAAGCCAGATTGCTCTCCTAAATCAATTTACTACGGGTTCAAGGGTACATCTCTGAACTCCTCTGATACATGTCGTTGTAATCCTTCAACGACGTCAGAGAGGTGACGGGTCCCGACAACCACATATCAATATCGGACCGAAATGTCCCTAAACTAATATCGGACCGAAACGTCCCTAAACTAATATGGGACCGAAAGGTCCCTAAACTAATATCGGACCGAAACGTCCCTAAACTAATGTCGGACCACCACGTCCCTAAACTGGAACATGGACCGCAACGTCCCTAAACTACCTATGGACCACTACGTCCCTAAACTACCTATGGACCACTACGTCCCTAAACTGGAACAATAGAGCCTCCAAATACTCTTTTGCCGGATCTAAACGATCCCGTTTAAGTTGATCTTAGCCCCTAAATACGGCTAACGTATCCTTAAACATTTAAACGGACTATAAAATTCCAAATTAATCTTGGTTCAAGGGTACATCTCTGAACTCCTCTGACACCTGCCGTTGTAATCCTTCAACGACGTTAGAGAGGTGACGAGTCCCGATGGCCAGATATTAAATGGATTATCACGTTAAGTTGATCTTAGTCTCAAACAGGACTATCGTATCCTTAACGAACGTTTAAATCGATCTTAGCCGCAACGCGACTAATGCATCCTTAAACTAAAAACACCAAATCCAAATCTAAGTAAATACGGATTTGGACTAATCCACGTCCTACGGGCAACGGCATTACTTAGTCTCCGTATACAATCCACGGGCAACCACAAACAAAACAAACACACACGACACGAAGTGAAATTCTGGAGAAGGAGAAAGTTGTTATCGCGATGCGGTAGCGTAATTAACTGCAGGGGCTTGCGCCTGCAGGGAAGAGCGTCCCCACAATCAAAAACCCCTCAAGCGAGGGGGAATCTGACGAAGTCTGCTACATCGGCCGCATCCGTCTAAACCTCCGATAAACGGTGCCATAAATCAACTTGGCATCTTTGGAGAGGTGGACGGATAAAACCAAATAGCATCTGCCCCGAATCTCAGCGTCAGGCCATCGCGGTCCTGTGCGCCGTCTTTCGGAGGGGAACAGATTCTGGCACGCCCGGTGGGACCTTTTCCTCTTTCCACTCCACACTTCGTGTGTCGTCTTCGCAAACCAATCGCGGTTTGTTAACGGTTGCCTTTGGATTTTAAGTTACTAAAATTTGGTCTTTTGCCTGGCAAAGAGCTCAAGATTCAATGGCCTCTAATTGCACCAACTGCTCGAAGTGCCACTGCAAAGGACGCTCCACCTCACCGGGAGGTGTAGCATATGGGCCCCAAGCGGCTTCCTTTCTCGCTCTGCCGGTAGGCCAGGTGACCCAAGCCGCCACTGGCCTGTTCTTCGGGACCATGATCCCACCTACAAGCTTCCCTACGCCAATACCTGCACCGGAAATGAACAAAAATTCGGTCTTCGACCGGCTCACTGCTACGACGACCCCTGTCAACGGGTCGCCCACTACCAAACCGACAGCCTCTGTTTTCACCAGGCTAAATCAGAACTCTAAACTAGCTATCCCAAGGAAAGCAATAACTACTGCTCCAGAAGTCGTCAAGGCGGCTTCCCCTGTCAAAGAGTCAGTCTTTTCAAGACTGGCGATTCCTGCTCCTGCCCCTGCCCGAGGATCTGTCTTCGACAGGTTAAAAATCACCCCTCAAAAGACAACTTCAGTCTTTAAGAGGTTAACACCAGCGGCGCCTCATTCAGACAGGGGGCAAAAAGAAGCAACCTTTATCTCCGAGCCAGTCCCAACAGCTCGTCGTGCTCGACGTCGCCACTGGCAACGAGTAAGGAAGGCAGGAGGCAACTCCCCCTCAGGCCTAACTCCACCGGCTCCAGTGGTGGAAGTCAACGCTGCTGTTCCAACTGGGAACAGCTTTGAACTGCTGAGAAGGGTACGGAAGAACTCTCCAACCGCTACATTGAAAAGATCTCCTCCGACCGCGGAGAGAGTTCCGGAAACGAAGCAAGAACAGCCCCCTCAACGGCTGTCCTCAAAAATTTATAAAGTTTGGCGGAGAGTTCAAGACTCCGTGATTGACCCAGGTCACTCTCGTCACCAGAAAAGGGCGAGGGTGGAAAAAGACAAGGGCCGTCCCATTGAACAGCAGGGGACAGCAGCTGCTAGGATGCCCACTTCAATGGTTCCTTCAACCTCAACGGCCCACAAAAGAAGGAGGCCAGAGAAAACTCCCGCGTCAGCGGCAAAAGTTAAAAATAGTGAGCCTAAACGCCCCAAGCCTGGGGGCATAACAGTTCATACGGTTTACATGGCATCGGGAAAAGAAGATAGCCGCATATCAACAGGTCATAGACCGCACACGAGGTCAGTGACCAAGGTTCAGGAGCAGCAGCAGAAGCTCCAAGAAATGATGAACGCTATGGCCGCACTTATAGGGCCAAAAGAAACCCCTGAAACATCCTCGGACGAGCGTCAAGAACAAGAAACGGACGCTGAATTCCTTCGTCGCGTACTGGAGAAAAAAGATAAAGAAGCTGCGGAGCAGGCAGCCAACATAAAGAAAATGGCCCTCCTATTCCAGGATATGGTGGGTATGATGATTCAACAAGATCTGCCTGCTGAAGATCCCCCAATCATTCTTGAAGACGATAGGGGAGAGACGTCGAATCCTCCACCAGTTCTGTCCACAGCTAAAGAGGATACAATCTCCAAAGCTGATTTGGATGAATACATCGTCCAGCAAATACGGGTTCATCATGCAACCGAAACAGCCGGCCAGGTCGTGAAAACGAGGAGACCATACCCAAGTTGGTACGATCAAATCAAGTACCCGCTAGGTTATACAATTCCCAATTTCCATGTCTATAAGGGGACGGGCAATCCTCATCAGCATGTTTCCCAGTTCAGGGCACTCTGCGGCAACACCGGTGGTGACGACAAGTTGTTGCTTTGCCAGTTTGTTGGAAGCTTATCAGATACGGCGTTCGAGTGGTACTCTGAGCTCCCGAACGACTCTATTAAAACCTTCACAGAGATGGAGCTGCTGTTTACTCAACGTTTTGCAAGCGCCAGTGAACGTACCCCGATGACGGCACTGATTAACGCTAGGGTAAAACCCGGCGAGACGTGGGTTCAGTACGCTATACGGTGGCGGAACTTGTGGTCAAAGTGTGAGCAGCGCATTGAAGAAGCTCCCGCAGTGGGTATGTTTGTGGGAACCCTCGATCCACAAGTAACCATCTCGCAGTTTATGATGTTTTTCAAGCCGACTACCTTCCAAGCCTTGATCGACAAACTAGCACAGATGGATCAGATGGGCCATAAACCTCCTTTTCCAAGGCCGGACTCCCGAAATGACAAAGGAAAGGGAAAAGCAATCGTCGTCGCTAATGCTCAACAACAACCGAGCGACTCGAAGCCGGTTGCTCGCCAAAATAATATGCGCCCGTACGTACCCCTTGAGGATAGGATGGGACGTCCTTATTCCTTTCCCCGCGATAAAACGAGGAGGTTATTCGAGCTGGCGTTGCGCAACAGACTCATAAATCTGCCGGATCCAAAACGTCCGTTGCAACCAAGTGACGTCAACGAGCCCAACTACTGTCCTTATCATCGAGTACTAGGCCATCCGATCGAAGATTGCTACGTTTTCAAAAATTGGCTTAAAAACTAGTACCGACAGGGCAAGTTCGCGTTATCTGACAAATGGAAGGTGAATCCCCCGCAGCCCCACACCTCTAAGGGGACGAATACGCCGGGGGCAACATGCTCCGTCATTGAAGAAGCTCCTTGGGAGGTTGTATTATCAGCCAAGACAAAGAGGATGCTAAACGATCTTCAGACATGTCCAGCAATCAAGTGGAAGAATCCGTTGGAACCGCAGGTCATTGAAGGGATGTTGAAGCCACGTCCAACTCCAAAGACCGATGGTAGCGGTTTAAGCACTTGCAGCCAGTCGTCAAAATCTTCGAAAAAGAAGAAGAAGAAATCTAAGAAGCCCGTGAAGCCTGGCGGCAAACGCACGGACTTACAAAAACAATTTGATGCATTGGATGAATATAATCAAAAGGCACGGACTCCCATTACGCTCCAAGAATTCCTCAATCACGTTTTTCAAGAAGAAGATGAGGAAGGAAGTTCATCGGATGAATCCAAGGAATATGTGGCGAGCTGTCATATGATCTCCCATTCGGCCACAAACGAGGAGGAGACTCCTTGCACTGAAAAGCTGGGGGCAGATCCTGAACCAAAAGTCCTGGGGCCATCAGATGAGGAAATTGACGCATTCCTCAACGAAACTCGATTGAAAAGTAAAGCTGATCGAGAACGCGAGAAGGCTATATTGGAAAGGGCCAAGCGCCAGCGACTTGATGAAAGAGCTGAGACGATCCCGCTGGAGCTAAACACTTTCGCTACCGACAAAAGTCTATTCAAGATAAAGAAAAGGTTTGCTAAGGCCATATCAATGGGCATGAAGCTACCATCCTCTGAAGAAAAAATTACTGGTGAAATAGAAACGCACCTCTCCTATTGCTTATATCATTAAAAGATCTCGCACCCCACTCAAGAGTGCAAAGCTTTCGATAGATGGTGGCAAGGATACATTGCTCATCGACAACGCTTTAAGCGAGAAAAGCGCAAAACTCGTCGGGAACAAAGAAATACGACCAAAGGGCTTAAAAGAACTGCTGGCGATTGTTGCATGATTAACACCAGTAGATCACAAGTGCTTACATTCGGTAGTGATTCTGATGAAGAGCTAGAACTTGCCCCTCTCTTTAAAGGGTCCGCTTCGAGAAAAGAAGAAGAACCGAAGGTTTGCGAAAATATCCGGCTACGAAATCGCACGCTGCCCGGAAAGAACCTCGGACCCTCGAACAAAAAAGATAAAGGGAAAGAAAAGGCCTCTGGGTATATCGTCTTAGATGACCAAGTGGTGGAAGAGCAAGCTGCCAAAGATCCACCAAAGAAGGATAAGGTGGACTACAACGTCTTAGCACATCTGAGGAAGCTGCCCTCACAGCTCAGCATTCTTGACGCCCTTTTGCTATCAAAAGAGGCGAGAGATTCGTTGATTAAGGAGCTCCAAGACCCAGAACAATTCCAAGCATACTTGGCCGAGGAAAAGATGAAGGATGAATTGGAGGAAGTGCACACGGCCGATGTCACTTTTGGCGATGAAGACCTTCTACTTGGGACGTGCGAACACAATCGCCCTCTCTATGTCTCGGGATACTGCCATGATATAAAGATAGGCAAAATCCTGATCGATAACGGGTTGTCTGTTAACCTACTCAACGTGCGGGTGTTGAAAAAAATCTGCATGAGCGTCCAGCACCTTGCTCGGGACAAGATCACCATCTCCGGGTTCGACTCCCAATCGTCAAAAACTCTTGGGTCTGTGATACTGACGCTACGCTTCGGGCTACTCGTCACGGACATTAAGTTCCACGTCATAGATGCCAAGACATGCTACAACGCTTTGCTCGGCCGACCGTGGTTACACGAGTACAACATCATCCCTTCTACACAACATCAGTGTATGAAATATTTTAAGGATGGCTTTGAGTATACCGTGACGGGAGAACTAAACCCATTCTCTGTGAACGAGGTCCGCAAATACGAAGATGCCAAATACTTCTTACCGGATTTTGAAGATACGGAGAAGTGTCACAAGCCGGAGAATAAAGCTAATGCCACCATACCTGTTTTCGGCAGTGATACCGAGGAGGAAGAGGAGATAGTGTATTCGGGTCTGCCCCAACACAACAAGCCAGGACCGTCCGCCTCTACGTTGATCTTTGGTAGCGACTCAGAAGATGAGATCCATGCTGTATTCTCTGCTCGATCTTCAATACGGATGTTCCCTGATGAAGAGCAAAGTTTGCAAGTCGCCATGGTGCCGCTCGGACACCATAAAGAACTGGATGCACTTAATACCTACAATGTAGAAGAGCTACAAACATTCTACGTCCCTCCCAGGCGAGAAAGCGAGAAAGCAATTTTGTTCTACCGCTCTGAAGAAACCAAGGTAGAAAAGGAAATTTGGCATGGTGCGGATTCTACGCTCGACAGGCTTCAGCCCATCCGTCTCCCCAAATATTATACGGAATGTTTGAAAAAGCTGCTGAAACGCCAGGGGATATCCTTCAAACAGACCGTTCGAAAATCCAAGTTCTATGATAAAGTCTGAAACGTGCCCAGGACTCAGCGTAAACTGCCTAATGGGAGAATGGAAACAATTGGGCTTGGATACGTCCGGTCAAAGAAACGGGAGCTACTAAACAGCTGCTATGTCGTGTATGACTTCGATGAAGAAGCGGATGCTCAATGGGAGGACGCTAATCCTGAGACAACGAAAGTTCCGGATGCAAAAGTGCCCAGTCCGTCGTTCGAAGAACAAATGGACAAGCTTATAAGGGAAGCGGGTTAAAAAGTCCGAGACGATCATAACCGTGAAATGGTCATCTACGAGAAAGCCAGAACGCAACGCCTTCTCCAACAAGCTGTGAAAGATGAAAATACCGCTCCTTGTCAACCTGTTATAAAGAAAGCTCGGCGCAAAAGCAGAAATAAGTCGAAAGGCCAAAAAGACACTCAACAACAACAAGACGGGGCTAAGAAACCACGCAAACGGAAGGCGAGCATTATTGATCTATCCTTCATGAAGAAAATGGGTCGAGCATACTCTTTTCCTCGGGACAAGACGAAGAAGATACTTGACCTTGCGCTAAAACATCAAATGCTTACACTGCCGGAGTCCAAACACCCCGAACAAGTAAGCGAAGTCTCTGGCCTAAACTATTGCTCTTACCATCGAGTAATAGGGCACCCGCTCGAAGATTGCTTCACCTTTAAGAATTGGGTCGAAGATGAGTATCAGCTTGGCAAGTTTGCTCTGTCCGACAACTGGAGGGTAACGCCACCACAAAAGCACGAGCCCAAGGCCACGAAAGAAGAACCAGTTTCACATTGGGATTGGAAGCGAATTCGCACCTGTCATATGATTACAATATTAAAAGAAGAGCTCGAGGACATAGATGAGCTCCCTTGGTGCTTCGAAAACAGCAGCGACGAGATAATCTCAGAATTCCCACCAGCGCCAAAAGAACTGGAAGATGGAATCCATACCACTGCGGATAACCTCAAGAAAATTGAATTGGGAACGCTAGATGACCCGCGACCAACATTCATCAGCGAGCTGCTATCTGAAGAAAGGGTGACCGCGTTAAAAGACGTGCTCCTACAGCATAGAGATTGCTTTGCGTGGAACTATTCCGAAATGCCGGGACTAGATCCAGAAATCGCTGTGCATAAATTGGCGATATCCCCAGGCATCAAGCCAGTCAAACAGGCGCCGAGAAGAATGCGACTCGAGCTTGAAATGAGTATCAATGCTGAAGTCAAAAAGCTGATCGACTCCGGCTTCATCTAGGAGGTTCAATATCCGGAGTGGATCGCCAACATCGTCCCGGTGATGAAGAAAAATGGGACAGTGTGTATATGCGTAGACTTCCGGGATCTTAATAAAGCTTGTCCGAAGGACGATTTCCCAGTGCCAGTCACCGAACTGATGATAGACAATACGTCCACTCATGTGATTTTCTCTTTCATGGATGGTTCGTCAGGATATAATCAGATAAAAATGCATCCAGAAGACCAGAAGCACACAGTCTTCAGGACCCCTTTAGGAATATTCTGTTACAAAGTGATGCCCTTCGGTTTAAAGAACGCCGGTGCCACCTACCAAAGGGCCATGACGAAGATCTTCGATGACCTTATACATGAAATCGTCGAATGTTATATCGACGATCTTGTGGTTAAAAGCAAATCATACGAGGAACATCTCGAGCATCTGAAGACCGTATTTCAACGCCTTCGACAATACAACTTGAAAATGAACCCGCTCAAGTGTGCATTCGGAGTTTCCTCAGGCAAATTCCTGGGATTCATTGTTCGACACCGAGGTATTGAAATAGATTCGTCAAAGATCAAAGCGATCATGGAAATGCCTCCGCCGAGAACTCTCAAACAGTTGCGATCCCTCCAAGGGAAGCTCGCATACATACGGCGATTTATAGCCAACCTTTCAGGCAAGTGCCGTCCCTATAGCCACTTGATGAAGAAGGGAACCCCATTCGTCTGGGATCAAAAATGCCAAAGCGCGCTAGACGAGATCAAGCAATACCTGCAGAACCCGCCGGTGTTGGCTGCTCCGGTTAAGGGAAAGCCTCTCATTCTTTATACAACCGCCCTCGAAGGTTCCTTAGGCGCATTATGGGCACAAGAGAACGATCAAGGGAAAGAAAGAGCACTCTACTACATAAGTCGAGTTCTACTGGGGGCAGAAAGCAACTACTTCCCTATTGAAAAACATTGCCTGGCGTTGATTTTCGCGATAACAAAGCTCAGGCACTACGCGTTGGCGCATGAGGTCCGTCTCATTTCAAAAGTGGACCCCCTTAAATACTTGATGTCAAAGGCCATATTGACGGGACGACTCGCTAAATGGGCCCTACTCTTGATGGAGTTTTCGATAACGTATCAACCTCTCAAGGCAGTGAAAGGTCAGGCCATCGCCGACTTCCTAGCTGAACACCCGATACCTGCCGATTCTCCTCTGAATTGCGATCTTCCAGACGAACATGCGTTTGATGCAATCGACGGTGATAATAGCCGATAGGAGCTTTATTTCGACGGAGCATCTTCCATAAAAAAGCGCAAACAAAATACCCCTATAATCAAATCGGGGGTAGGACTCATCTTTATAACTCCACAAGGAGGGATAATGCGCTACGCGTTCTCCCTAACAGAGCCGAGGATAAATAACGAAGCCGAATATGAAGCTTTGATAGCAGGCCTTGAGATCGCCATTGACATGGGAATCGAAAATCTCCTCATATATGGAGATTCCTAACTGGTTGTTAGTCAAGTAAACGGCGACTACCAGACATGCAAACCAGAATTGGTGAAGTATGGCGAAAAGGTGCAACAGCTGTTGACCAAAATCCCCTCCTACACTTTGGAAAACATACCGCGCGCGGAAAACAGTAAAGCAGACGCATTGGCCAAACTTGCTAAAGAACTGGCTGACGAGAACCTCGATGACGTTAAAATCGTGGTGCAAAGCCGTCGGGTGCTTGCCTCAGCAGAAATATCTCCGGAATCATCCGAAGAAAAAGAAGCGAGCGAGCAGATGACCCTGCAAGTAAAAGACTGGGAAAATACCGAGGATTGGAGAGAAGTCTTCGTAGATTACTTCAAATCCCACCGATTGCCTAAAGAAGCGTCCACAAGACATCAGCTCATGAAGCGGGCTCTATCTTTCGCCTTCGTCAATGACACTCTGTACAAGAGATCGTTTGATTCTCTGTGGTTGAGATGCTTAGGACCTGACGAAGCGAAAAGGGTCGTCTAGGAAATTCATGACGGACTCTGCGGTTCTCACCAAGCAGGCCCAAAGATGAAGTTGAAAATAAAACGGATGGGCTACTACTGGCCCACGATGATTCAGGACTGCATCGAATATGCGAAGCAATGCCACTCATGCCAAATTCATGGGGACTTCATCCACCAGCACCCAAATCCACTACATCCAACGGTGGCTAGCTGGCCATTCGAAATGTGGGGGACTGACATAGTTGGCCCTATCGAACCAGCATCGTCTAGGGGACATCGTTTCATCCTGGCGACGACTGACTACTTCTCTAAATGGGCAGAAGCAGTACCGTTAAGAGAGGTGAAGACGGAAAATATCCTCCACTTCTTCAAGACGCATATCATATATCGGTTTGGAACTCCGCGACGGATCATCTCCGATAACGGGCCAGCTTACAGAAGCCACAAGATCAGTCGCTTCGCGCAACAGCATAATATAGACTGGAGATATTCCTCGGTTTATAATCCGCGAGCTAACGGACTAGCTGAAGCCTTCAACAAGACCTTGACAAAAATCATAAAGAAAACGGTGTCCCGAAATAAGAAAGATTGGCACGAAAGACTGCAAGAAGCTCTTTGGGCATATCGAACTACATTCAAGACGGCCACGAACACAACGCCGTACGCGTTGGTGTTCGGTACAGAAGCAGTACTCCCCCTCGAGATAGAGTTACCCTCTCTACGAGTGGCAGTTCACTACGAGCTGACGGACGAAGAAAATGCTCACCTTCGGCTTGAGGAGCTTGACGCCCTTGATGAAACCCGGATCATAGCGCAGCAAAATCTGGAAGCTTATAAAGCAAAGATGACGCGCTCATACGAAAGATTGACCCGACCAAGGACATTCCGCCAAGGCGAACTCGTGTTAGTGGTCAAAAGGCCTATGATCCCCAATCGTGCCAAGCGGGGAAAATTCGAGCCAAACTATGAAGGCCCGTACATCATAGATAAAGTTTACCAGGGTGGGGCCTATCTACTCATGGACATGCACGGTGAAAGGCCTTTCAGGCCGATAAACGGTCGCTTCCTAAAGAAATACTACGCTTAATGAGCCACAGCCTAGGTCAATGATAGATGACGACGACTATGTCCGCTCGCTATCTTCCTAAACTCAAGCTTTATAAAAGTAGCCGACCTTCTCCACGACGGACCGAAACGTCCTTAAACTAACGACGAACCGAAATGTCCTTAAACTAATAGCAGACCGAAACGTCTTTAAACTACTACCGCAGCATCTTTTAGGCTGACGAGATATTAAAAAAACATATAAAAATAAAATAAAATAAAAAACGGTATGTCCATAAGCAAAAAGGGCACGAATGAAAACCCGAGAGGGCTCCGTGAGTAAAAACAGCAGGGCTACCGGCGAGTGTTCGTGAAAACCCGAAAGGGCGCGACCTCGTAAAAAATATATTAAAATAAAAAGAATTAAAAAAAAACGGTATGTCCATAAGCAAAATGGGCACGGATGAAAACCCGAAAGGGCTCCGTGAGTAAAAACAGCAGGGCTACCGGTGAGTGTTTGTGAAAACCTGAAAGGGCGCAACCTCGTTAAAGGACACTTATAGGGTCCTCTCGACCTTGTAAGGAGAAATCACCTGTGTGAGATCCTTACGACTCACGAGGGAGCAACACATTTAGGGATCCCCACGATTCCTAAGGAGAAAATACACTTGCGAGATCCTCACGACTCGTAAGGAAAACTCTTTTATGGGACCCTCACGGCTCATAAGAGTTGAAAGTCTTAAGTTACAGAGACCTAAACCTGTACTTAAGCAACCCCCACAACTTTGGATATTGCCCTACAAGTGGCTCAATACTGACCCTTGTATACAATCCACGGGCGCGAATAAACATTTCCCTTATCAAGTCTCATCCGAGACTGGGGATATGTTCGCATGATGAACAACCCTTATAAGTCCTCTCGACTTACAAGGAGAAAATCCTCCTGTAGGATCCTTACGACTTACAGAGGAACAAACACTTAGGAATCCTCACGATTCCTAAAGAGAAAATACACCTACAAGATCCTCACGACTTGTAGGAAGAAATACCTTTGTGGGACCTTTACGGCTCATGAAGTCAAAAGCCTTAGTCGGCGGGACCTTAACCCTGTTCGCTAAGCCACCCTTGTTCGATATCGACAGAGGCAGATGATGATTCGCTCCTGGCAATATCCCAGTTGTAGCGGTGCTGATGCCGAGATCGGCGTCTAATTTCAGGTTTACGGCGAAAAGCCAGTAAGCCGCACATGCATATGAAATAGCCGAAATGATGGGGCAACTTGCAATAAAAAGCAGCAAGTGAAAATTTATGCATGAAAAATAGCCGAAATGATTGGGCAACTGGCAATAAAAAGCAGCGAATAAAAATAAAATAAATAGCCGAAATGATTGGGCACCGCGAAAAATAGCCGAAATGATTGGGCAATCGCGACCTTCGCGATATAAAAGCTGAAATGATAGAGCATCGCGGAGATAAAACAAAAAAATGATGATGAAACTTTGGCCCTACAGTTAAGATTACATCGATCCCTGTATACAATCCAAGGGCGTAAACAAAGAGGGAACCATACTTCCCCAACAGGCTCCGCCAGAAGACGAAGCCAAATCTCGACGGTTCAGTCCAACTCCGAAGAAACCAACGTCTTTAGCAAACTCCTCGACTCACGGATACAAACACTCCTTGACGAGAGCCTCCTGTTTCGCGTCGACTCGCAGAGCCACCAGTGCCTCCGTGGGGAATCCTCGACTCATTTCAAACCCCAAGGAAACAAATAATCCTTGATGCTTGGGAAACAAATAATCCCTAGCAAACTCCTCGACTCACGGATACAAACACTCCTTGACGAGAGCCTCCTGTTTCGCGTCGACTCGCAGAGCCACCAATGCCTCTGTGGGGAATCCTCGACTCGTTTCAAACCCCAAGGAAACAAATAATCCTTGGCGCTTGGGAAACAAATAATCCCTAGCAAACTCCTCGACTCACGGATACAAACACTCCTTGACGAGAGCCTCCTGATTAGCGTCGACTCGCAGAGCCACCAGTGCCTCCGTGGGAAATCCTCGACTCGTTTCAAACCCCAAGGAAACAAATAATCCTTGATGCTTGGGAAACAAATAATCCCTAGCAAACTCCTCGACTCACGGATACAAACACTCCTTGACGAGAGCCTCCTGTTTCGCGTCGACTCGCAGAGCCACCAGTGCCTCCGTGGGGAATCCTCGACTCGTTTCAAACCCCAAGGAAACAAATAATATTTGACGCTTGGGAAACAAATAATCCTAGCAAACTCCTCGACTCACGGATACAAACACTCCTTGACGAGAGCCTCCTGTTTCGCGTCGACTCGCAGAGCCACCAGTGCCTCTGTGGGGAATCCTCGACTCGTTTCAAACCCTAAGGAAACAAATAATCCTTGGCGCTTGGGAAACAAATAATCCCTAGCAAACTCCTCGACTCACGGATACAAACACTCCTTGACGAGAGCCTCCTGATTAGCGTCGACTCGCAGAGCCACCAGTGCCTCCGTGGGAAGTCCTCGACTCGTTTCAAACCCCAAGGAAACAAATAATCCTTGGCACTTGGGAAACAAATAATCCCTAGCAAACTCCTCGACTCACGGATACAAACACTCCTTGATGAGAGCCTCCTGATTCGCGTCGGTTCGCAGAGAAACTGTGTCTCCGCGGGAAATTCCTGATTCGTCTCAACATGCAAATGAAGCCTCAGGCAGCAGGGACTAAAAAAAAAAACTTGCTTCCTGAACAAATGGACCCTGCAAGTCAATCCAAAATGGTCTCTTGCATACTATTCATGGGTCTCACTCTCTAAAGTCGAATTTCGACGAGGAGGGAAACAACCGCTTGTGGGTCCTCTCGACTCGTAAGAGGGAAAAATTCTCTTATAGGATCCTTACGACTTATAAGAGAAAACCACACTTAGGAATCCTCACGATTCCTAAGGAGAAAACCCGCCTATGAGATCCTCTCGATCCGTAGGGAGAAAAGTCTCTATGAGACCCTCACGGCTTATAGAGTTGAAAAGTCTTAGGCAGCAGATCTGAACCTGCGGCCTAAGCCATCGCTATTTCTTAAGAAAGTCAGGATACTCGTTCTAATCATCCGTCAACCATGGTTACTAAGGTGGCATGCTAATAATGAAAGAAAGAAAAGACGAAAAAATGACACATTACAAAAAAGGTGTATCTTTTATTCATAAACTTGATGGGATGCAGGATACATTATGTCAAAGAATAAAAATATATATATATATACATTCTTTTATCTACAAGTACAAACGATACAAAGATGGATAGCTACTGAGGAGGAAGTGTCTTTAGTAAATTCACAAGCTGCTGTCGCACTTCCTTCAGCGCTTCCTCTCGAGCGACAGCCGCGGCCACCTCCGCCTCCACCTGGGCCCGCTGCTGCAAGAAGGATGAAAGTTGCTCCTCCGCCGCCTTCTGGGCTGCTTCCTGGCTGGGTGCAGCTCGCTCGACAACGTCAAGTTTTTGCCTCAATGATAACCCTTCGGAACGACATTGCAGAAGGCCCTCAAAGATAACCTTCAGCCGTGCGGCGTTGGCCTCCACCCGAGCATGCAGTTGAGCAGACTTGCTCGAAGTCTCACCACGCTCCTTACGCCTTGAAATGACTTCTTGTTCGAGATGGCGGAAGTAAGGAGCGCTCTGCTCAATCCACGCTGTTCTTTGATTACTGGCAGCCAAGGTCTCGGGAGCGGGACGCAGCGACTCCAACTGATATAGGCGACCCTCGATCTCCTTACAATAGTTAACCCAGGATGCAACGATGCCCTCATCATGAAAGTTCACGAGTATTGCTAGCATCGGGTTAACCACCATAGCGAAGTCTGCGGCAGATGTAGGAGTTTCAACGTCGAGTTCCTCGACGTAGTCACTCAACATGCGCAGACTATTCACGGCGCCTTTTGAAGACAGACTCCTCAGATAAGGACCCGCCGGCATTGTAATGCGAGGCTCGAAGGACGCCGAAGCCAGAACGACAGCTGAAAAGAAACAGGATGCGATCAGATAACAGTACAGAAAATAAAGAGAGGAAAGTTATCAATGTGATGGTCACTGTACCAGTTGAGACAGGTGGCAAGGTCGGAAGGGCTGGTGGCGCAGCTGATCTTTTATCCCCTCCTTCAATCTGTAGCACTGCAGTTGAGATGAGAAAAAGAGGTTAGAGGTAATTCCATCAATAAAAAAAAAGAGGAAGGATGTCAACGGAAATCATACTCACCAACGCCACCAGTAGAAGAAGCAAGCTCGGATGGGAAAGAAAAGTGTGGGAGCAACATCTGATATACATGATCAAAAAGCACTCCTGGAAACACAACAGTGTGACTTTAGTACACAAATTATACGTCTGGAAGATAAGATTAATAAATCGTAACCACATACCTTCCAACATATTCGAGGGTATAAGAGAGGGTTGAGAGGTGACCACCGCCAAGGCAGTCGTTGAAGGCGCTCCCTCGAGCAGTGGGGCATCGGTACTGACTGCACCTGCATTACGAAAAGGTGAACTTGTCAGAAAAGATTGTAAAGTAAAGAAAAGCAGCAACTTAGGGTTTACCTGAAGAGCTCCCAGCTGAAACGGAGGCGACTCCCTCCTCTATCGACATGAGACCACCGCCCGTGGTTTTGTCACCCGACTCGACGGGGACCGTCGTCGTGCTCGCAAGACCTGGGGACGACGGAGGGCCATAAACGGGGAGGGCTATAACTGGAGTATTGCCAGATTCCAGAGAAGGAGCGGTTGGCTCGTCCTCGGGAATCATGGCCACCTCACCCACTACTCTCTCAGGTTCAGTAGTCGCAGTTGTATCACCCACCATCACAACGAGATCGCCGGCCTCGAGCGCCTCATCCGCCACCACCCTGGGCTCAGTTATAATGATCATATCATCTGCCACCACTTCAGGCTGGGCATCAATGACCCTCTCAGCTGTAGACCCCTCAACCTCTATCTCGGGCCCCGAAGCCTCGGCGACGTTGCCCACCGTCGGCTCAGGCTCGGTAGGAGCCGCCTCCTCTGCCTCCTTGGGTTCAACGGTCTCCGTCTCCCCCTCGATCGGACTTGGCCCTGCAAGATAAGAGAAATAAGGACCAATGGCATTAAAATCCTTATAACAAAAACTCTGAGAGAAACATTACCTGAAGTGGATTTACCGTTTGCGCTCCGAACTGCGCGCGCCACCTCTCTGCGGGCAGTGGATAGGGCGACAGGGGCCTCTTCAGATGGAGTATCAGCACGAGGGGCAGTGCTGGGACCCGCTCCCGCAGCCAAGGCAGCCCTGCGTGCCTTTGCCTCACGCCTCAGCCGCTTCCTTTCATCCCGGGCTGTCGCAATGGACCTTTGCGACGCCTTCTTCAAGGCGTCGTCATCCTCGTTCAGGGATGCCTCCAGAGCCTTTAAGGCATCTCTCATCGGCTCTTCAAGACGAACCTCCTGCGGTAGCCCAGAGGAAGCAGGAACATCGGCAGCCGGTAGAACATCTGCGTCACTTGGAGGGAACGGCATTGAGGTTCCTGTGATTAAAAGGGAAAGGTTAGATCGACCATAACGCAAGGAAAATGAAAACTTGATGAGTCGAAACTTACTAAGGCCCATAGATGCTCTAAGACGTTCCTCCTCCTGGAAAGTCTTCAGAGAAGCGGCAATGGCTTCTTCGTCAGTGATGCCTGTCGAAAGGAAAGAAAGAAAAGCGTTAGTCAAAGGCAATGAAGAGGATATGTTGCAATAAAGAAAAGGCGACTAATAGTTACCTGATTGCGCAAGCTTGGCCAGCCACGCATCACGCTTTGCCAACCACGCCGAAGTTTTGAGAGCGGCTTCCAAGTCTGTATCGTCCGGCGGCGGCATCACTAGTCCTTCGTTCGTCCCGTATTCGATCAGGCCCTCGGCATAGGGAGCATGGGGTTCCTGACCGAACACGACGTCCGCAGCGAAGAGCGACTTCTTTTTCTTTTGCCCTCCGACCCTAAGCTCATGGGGGATCGACTTCCGTTTAGCAGCCACTTTGGGACGACGGGTCCCGATGTCCGCACCCATGCCAGACTCCGGCGAGGGTACAACTACTGTCTCCACTGGAGCACAGGGTGCGGGAGGTGCATCCGTGATATCAGGGAGCGGCAACTCACGTGGAGGACTTTGTGCACGCGAGGGTCCGGCTTTGGCATCTTTTAAAGGGGGGATCACCGGGGTCCTTGGCACCAGAGGAGCGTTGCGATCGCTACCTGGAGGTGCATCCTTACGATCGATCAGCAACCGCCTTTCCTCCTTTATGACCGCTCCCGTCGAATGACTATACCATTCTGTGTATACCCTAAGAAGTCGGGGGGCGCAAGCCGGCTCACTGATGAAGAAGTGAGAGCCCGTGTTTAGACGCATGAAGTGATGCAGTGCCCTCTCCATCCCTTCTTCAGTCGCGGCAGGTTCCGATAAAAAAGCCTCCAGCGGTACCCCTTGATTATAGCTCAGCTGTTGGGCGAAACGATGCGGGTTATATCTCATGAAGATCGCTGCCCCGTCCTGCCTAAACACCAAGAAGCCCGGTCTGATGGAATATAGGTGAAGGGTCTCCCGGGCCGTTAAAACTGAAGCTCCATCCTTGAAAGTGTCTTGCAATGGCCGCACTGCGGTGGTGGACGTTTTTCCAATAGTCAACACCTTGTCAATGAAAGACACACTGGTTCCAACGGTGTGGGAGCGAAGGAGTAAACACCTGGCATCTCGTGGCGATGGATTTACAATTGATGCGCCGATCAACTGTAGAATGCGAGGAAAACTGCACCTTTCGTAGAACGAGGGCCTTTTATGCATGCCGAAGACACCCGCTGTATATAGCTCGAGCCACGACATAAAGTAGTGCATCAGAAAGACCACGTGCAACACCCCAGGCTCATTAGCATCCGCTGCTCGACTGAGGCCATGATACAAGTGCGCCAAACCGGCGATCCCAACGGCCACCTTTACCCCGATAGTCATTCGGTGGGCCGGGTAAAAAACAGAGGGCCGCATGCGGTGAGAGTGCATTGGGAGCGCAAACCAACTCAGCCAAAGCCCAAGAAATCCTAAAAAAAAGGCCTCCTCGTCCATCTCAGGGGCTGCGACTTCTGCAAAAGACATGGTTGGGGAGTTAGGAAGAAAAAAGTTCTTTTGGTCTATGTCTTTCGCTGGCAGGTTATCCAAACCTAAACCAAAAGGGTCCTCAAGGTTGGCAAACTTGGCAGCTTCCGCCGAGAGGACGTTTGGATGAAGGAACCGAGCAATAAAATCCTCAAAATTAACTCCGCGGCTCCCACGCTCAATGAAAAGGGCCTCGTAGATGTTCAACACCTTGATCAGACTTGGAAATTGATGTTGAATAGCGTTCTCCGGCATGAGCCCTCTTATCACCAGCTTAGCACCAAAGACGTACTCATCCGGCGGGAGCAACTCTTCATAATGTTCCCCCATGACCGGTAGACCGGATACCTCCGTAAACTCTTCCAAAGAGATTGACACTTCCCGATCCATGGCAAGGAAAGTGTGGGTAGGAATGTTCCACTGCTCCAGGAAGGCCTTGAACCACCAGGTGGGAAGCGTGGGATACTGGAAAAGGGAAATATAGACTGCGGTATACAATCCTAATCTTATCAACTGCGACTTCTTCGTCGACAGGATATACCGAGCCCACGGCAGATAGCCGATCGGGTGGCGGGGGATCAAACCGATATTATATGATTGCCCCCAAGGTCGCGCCTCGCCTTGACAGATGCGGCGCCCCAGGATATCCAAAACCATAGGACGCTGAACCGGAATCGCATCTATGGCGGGATGTAGGAAGCCCTTTGATGTCCAATCAACCATCTCCACGGCGTACTGCACTGGGGGTGGGCTGGCGTAATGAATCGCCGTTATGGGTTCTGACGGCACCGCGCATGTGAAGCTCTGTCGGCCCATGATGATCTGATTATACCACGACCCCCAAAGGTGGAGACTCTTGTGTTCCGGGTCGTACTCCTTAATCATGGTCAGGACTTCACGGTCCAAGGGCGCCTCGGGAAATCCCTCCTCCGAGCGGACGAACGAGAATGAAGTGTCTAGAGACATGATCGCTACAAAAGAACAATTTAGCCGTTAGTGTTGTAATTCCAACGTTTGGCGTATAAAAAAAAGAAAATGCATTTATTAAATTAGATTAAAATTAATTAATTACACCACACAACAGTGCAGTGAGCAGGAGACCAAAGAGGGACCCACAAAATCTAGATGACAGTATGTCAGTTAATAAGACAATCTCATCATTGGATGAGATTGTCAGTTGGTCCCCAGGAAAACATTCCCATTTATAAAAGGGGGGGGGAAGAATCCCTAGAGACAAGAAGAAAATCTCCTCTTTCAGAGCAAAGCTCTGTCACAGAATGACACTTGTCAAATTCTGGTCTCAAAGGAATAAAATTCCTTAAAAGAGCATAGCTCTGTGATAATAATGGAAAAGATCCATCAGAAAATTTTAACACTTAAAAAATTTTAAAATTTTTGGGACCTAGAAAAATCCATGAAAACTTATGATAAGTTCTTCATTTTGCAGATCTAAAAGATCCACACTTGATCCAAGAGCAAAGCTCTGTTCATGGGTTAGAACCCATGAACAAGATCCCTGCAGATCTATAAATGTTTGAGAGCAAAGCTCTGTTTATGAAACCCCAATGTGGGTCTCTTTAGATCAAAAGACCTATGAGAGCAAAGCTCTTTGGTTAAAATTAATTAATTTGATTTGAATTAATTTTTACCTAAAGTTTTCTAACTTAGAAAACGAGAGCAAAGCTCTAAAGTTCTGGAAACGAGAGCAAAGCTCGGGAATCAAAATCTAGAAAATGGTGAAGTTTTCTGAAGGGCCATAGTTCCTATTTATAAGGCGCTTGCGCCCCTTGATCCAACGATCAGGAGTTTGCCACTGCTGCACTCACGTGTGCGCCACGTGAGCGCAACGGTGGAGGGGGCATTTGTTTCGCCCAATTAGAGCAAAGCTCTGTTGAAATTCAAAATTCAAAACTTTGAAGCAACGTTTCAAATCTCGGGCGCAACGCGCCACATGTCAGGCGCTAATACGTCAGCGCAGCGCTCAAGAAGGCGCGCCCAATCAGAGCAAAGCTCTATTTTAATGAAGCAACGCTTCAGCTGCGCAAGCACTGCGCTGCGCGACACGTGTCAGCGCAGATGCACTAGCGCAGGTGCGCTGCGCGACACGTGTCAGCGCAGATGCGCTAGCGTAGTTGCGCTGCGCTGTGCGCTGCGCGACACGTGTCACGCGCTGGGGCATCTGCGCCAAACAGAATTAAATTTCTAAGAAATCTTTTCTGTTCTTGTTAAAACAAGATGATTTTCTTCTGCAAAGCAGAAGCCCTTGGATCAAAGATCCAACGGTGGGGAAAATTCCCCAAATCACTCAGAGAAAAATCTCTTTAACAAATTTAACTAATTTATGGGCACTATAAAAAGGACCTCAAAGCTCAATTCAAAGGGATGAACATTTCTTTAAAAAAAAGGTCAAGAGCTTCAAACAGAGAGAACTCTGAGAAAATTTCAAGAAAAAGGTAAAGAACCTTCATGAAATAGAAGAAATTTCTTCTAAAAACAAGATCAATGATCTTTACATAAAAAACAGTGCTTTGCACTTCTTATGAACCTCTGGTTCTTTAAAACAAGAAAACAATAAAATAAAAAATAGTGCTTTGCACTTTTATGAACCTCTGGTTCTTCAAACAAAAGAAAAATTTATTTTTCTTAAATTAGATCAAGAAATTAAATAGTGCTTTGCACTTCTGTTCTTGAATCTAAAAGATTCTTAGTGCTCTACACTTACAAACTGCGCTGTTGCGCTCTTAAGAGAGCGCTACGTGTCAGCTATAGAACCACTTGCGCTACGCGCTCTTGAAATAGAGCTTTGCTCTCTGGAATTGGCGCAACTCACCAGAGCGCGCCACGTGTCAGCAGCGCAACAGCGCAGCGCACTAGCGCAGCGCACTGCGCTAGTGTGCTTGCGCTCACCAGGGCGTGACACGTGTCACCACCATATGAGTTTGCGCTCAATACTTAGCACAAAGCGCCTGACAAGCCACGTGGGGCACTGTCAGAGTATTTAATGCTCTGCATTATTAAAGAAAAGGGACAGAGCCCAATTAAAAGGCCTAACAGGCCTAATAAAAAATGCTATGCATTTTAAAAAGGGGGGGCAAAGCCCAAACAAAAAAAATAGATGCTCTGCATCATTTATAAAAGGGCAAAGCCCAATCAAAACAAGAATAATGCAGTGCATTACTAAAAAGAGGTAAAGCCCTAGCAAAGGCCGAAGACAAAAAATGTTGAAACTGGACTTAGCCCAATTCTGGCCATAAGTCCTTAAATTAAATTGACTGAGCAAGATTGCTCTCCTAAATCAATTTACTACGGGTTCAAGGGTACATCTCTGAACTCCTTTGACACATGTCGTTGTAATCCTTCAACGACGTCAGAGAGGTGACGGGTCCCGACAACCACATATCAATATCGGACCGAAACGTCCCTAAACTAATATCGGACCGAAACGTCCCTAAACTAATGTCGGACCGAAACGTCCCTAAACTAATGTCGGACCGAAACGTCCCTAAACTGGAATATGGACCGCAACGTCCCTAAACTGGAACATGGACCGCAACGTCCCTAAACTACCTATGGACCACTACGTCCCTAAACTGGAACAATAGAGCCTCCAAATGCTCTTTTGCCGGATCTAAGAGATCCCGTTTAAGTTGATCTTAGCCCCTAAATACGGCTAACGTATCCTTAAACATTCAAACGGACTATAAAATTCCAAATCAACCTTGGTTCAAGGGTACATCTCTGAACTCCTCTGACACCTGCCGTTGTAATCCTTCAACGACGTTAGAGAGGCGACGAGTCCCGATGGCCAGATATTAAATGGATTATCACGTTAAGTTGATCTTAGTCTCAAACCGGACTATCGTATCCTTAACGAACGTTTAAGTCGATCTTAGCCGCAACGCGACTAATGCATCCTTAAACTAAAAACACCAAACCCAAATCTAAGTAAATACGGATTTGGACTAATCCACGTCCTACGGGCGACGGCATTACTTAGTCTCCGTATACAATCCACGGGCAACCACAAACAAAACAAACACACACGACACGAAGTGAAATTCTGGAGAAGGAGAAAGTTGTTACCGCGATGCGGTAGCGTAATTAACTGCAGGGGCTTGCGCCTGCAGGGAAGAGCGTCCCCACAATCAAAAACCCCTCAAGCGAGGGGGAATCTGACGAAGTCTGCTACATCGGCCGCATCCGTCTAAACCTCCGATAAACGGTGCCATAAATCAACTTGGTATCTTCGGAGAGGTGGACGGATAAAACCAAATAGCATCTGCCCCGAATCTCAGCGTCAGGCCATCGCGGTCCTGTGCGCCGTCTTTCGGAGGGGAACAGGTTCCTTCGCTAAAGCAATAGCCCTATTGTTATCGCAATACAAATGTATTAGATCAATAATAGACGGAACCACCTCATGTTCTGTAATGAACTTCTTCATCCAGACCGCTTCTTTTGCGACATCGTTGGCAGTAATGTATTCAGCCTCTATTGTCGAGTCTGCGACGGTGTCCCGTTTGGAGCTTTTCCAATAGACCAACCCTCTGTTAAGGGTAAACACATAATCCGAGACAGACTTGTTGTCATCTTTGTCACTCTGGAAGCTTGAATCGGTAAAATCCTCCATCTGGAGGTCTCCATTACCGTAAATAAGGTATATCTCCTTAGTCCTTCTCAGGTACTTGAGAATGTTCTTCACAGCTATCCAGTAGCTCTCTCTTTAGTTAGACTGATACCGGCTTACCACGCTAAGTGCGTAAGCTACATCTGGTCTGGTACATAATATTGCATACATTATAAATCTTACCACCGAAGCGTAGGGTATAATGTTCATGCGAGCCCTCTCCTCATCAGTCTTGAGAGACATCTCTTTGGAGATGGTGATTCTGTGTAAAGCCGGTATATTACCGCGTTTGGAATCTTCCATACTAAAGCTCTTTAGTCTGGTGTTCTGTACTTGGACTGTGATAGTCCCAACAATCTTTTGAATCTATCTCTATAGATCTTAATCCTCAGAATGTAGGAGGCATTACCCAGATCTTTTATGGAGAATTTTTGTGACAAGAACAGCTTGACCGATTGCAGCATAGTAATATCATTTCCTATCAAGAGAATATCATCGACGTACAAGACAAGGAACACGACAGTTCTCCCTACAATCTTCTTATAGATACATGGCTCGTTTATGTTTTTAATGAAGTCAAATTCTTTAATCGTCTCATCAAAACAGATGTTCCAGCTATGCGATACTTGTTTTAATACATAAATGGATTTAAGCAACTTGCACGCCTTCCCGCTGCTCCGACTTTCTACGAATCCCTCCGGCTAATCTATATAAACGCACTCTTCTAAACTTCCATTTAAAAAAAACT
Organism: Agapanthus africanus; assembly: GCA_030015575.1. Lineage (NCBI taxonomy): Eukaryota > Viridiplantae > Streptophyta > Magnoliopsida > Asparagales > Amaryllidaceae > Agapanthus > Agapanthus africanus. The sequence continues at coordinate 148,569,928 of CM057338.1, read as the reverse complement.
TTTTTACGTCCATCTGCCAGATATCATAATCATGAAAGACAGCAATGGAAAGCAGGATTCGAATGGATTTCAGCATGGCCATTGGAGAAAATGTTTCGTTATAGTCCAATCCTGATTTTTGACGAAAACCTTTTGCAACAAGTTTAACCTTATAGGTTTCCATCTGTCCATCTACACCAATTTTCTTTTTGAAGATCCACTTGCATCCAACGGGTTTTACCTCAGGAGGAACAACATCCAAAATCCAAACTTTGTTGGTGTACATGGACTCTATTTCGAATCTCATAGCATCCAGCCATTTTACAGAGTCCCTACTGGTGATTGATTGATTTGATTTAAAGAAGTGTTGTAGTAATAACCACAATCAATAACGGTGTCGCGTGTAGCTAGACCGAGATGAGTACGGGTCGTCCTTAGGGATATGTGGAATCTTTCCATCTTACTTTAGACGTGTTGATTGAAAAGAGGAAGAAGAGAAGAATAAAGAATAGTGGATAATAGTTTCTAGATCTATGTTAAACACGGATGTAGAAAATAGATCTAGTTTAAATACGGATATAGAATATATAAGAAGAAGGCTTGTAGGGTTCGTTCGGATTTAGTAGTCATGGATGGCTAATAAAGATAACTCTTTTTATCTATTGGTAGATTTAAAACTAGATAGATAGTGATGAATGAGGATTAGGGTTCTTGGAAGAAACTAGTGTTTTCATACTATTGACCATTGTCCTTTCATTGATCTCTATTCATGTCTAGCCCTTAACAAAACAATTATTAATCTGATCTCAAATCGCGGTCGAGACTAGCAATAAATTGGTAGCGCGTCCGATTAGGATATTAACGATTCTTTTGCTAAAGTTTATAAACTTCATAAGACTTAAAAGAAGTTAAGAAATTCTTCATCTTCCATTGATCTACCCTAATCCTATGAACCCTATCAAGCGGTGAATTATTCACGTATGATGGAAATAGAAGAATGGATAGAGATCATGATGTAAATAAAGAAAATAAATGCAATAAGAATAAAACAACTACCTTTATTAATCAACTTGATTAATTACATTTTTTGTTCCTTTAGAAAGTGGAATACAAATTCAAGTTTGCTTCTCGATCTATCTTGAAGGAGGTAAATGAACAGCTGATTGGTCAACCTGGATGCGTAAGTCAACTTGAACTTCATGATCTCTTAGATTTGATGAACTTCTAAGAGGGTCTCTGGGTTCTATTTATAGTCACAAAAGTTGCAATCCCTAGATTCCATAAATTAGGGTTTGTTGAGACGATCCTACACAAAAAATCCCATATCCCAACTCCCCCTTTTAGCCGCGGATTCGCCGCAATAATGGGCATTTGGCCGCGGTTGGGCGGTACTCTAGTGGGGTCTTGGATGCAAATTTTTAGAGTTTCATCTAGTTGACATGTGGTGATCTTTTGGATATCTGGAGTTTGGAAATCTTCTCTAAGTCTCTACTAGAATTGATTTCATGATTTACTTCAATATTTCGGCAGATTTGTTCTCGATATCTCGGATCTCTTTAATTCCAGTCCTGATATAATTTCTGCACAATATCTTAATGAATAATGTTAGTATTATTTGGTGTTTTTGAGATTTATCCTAACCATTTTATATGATATTATATTTTAAGAATATTGATTAAGAATATTTGATATGATATGCATATTTAAATTATCAAAATATTATATAAATATTATATGCATACATTTTCCTTCATAATGTTAATTATAATATATACACATATGGTAAATAGTATTTTTACAGATAAACCCTCATATGCATCATATTTATAATAAACACCTTTAGATATTTAAGAATAGTATAGAAAGTGTTATATCAAAAGTGCAGTTTTATCGACTGAACAGTGATGGTCTGGTCTAAACTAGTAGGATCATCTTCTTCCAAGATGCAATTCCCTCGATCCTCATCCATGAGAAAACCTAGTATTTCTCGGACGGATGAGAAATCCTACTATATCTGCGGATTGGCCCAGATTCGTCCGGGATTATTGAATCCCGAGGTTCCACCAAATCTTCAGTTTCAGTTTATTGTTCCAGGATTTCTTCCAGTTCCACCGTGCTCCCACTAATTTCTTTTGCAAGAAGTTCAATTTCTAAGAAAACGGCGTGGTGAGAAACAAACACCTTCTGTTCCTCGGTATAGTAGAACATATATCCATAACCATTCTTTGGATATCCCGCAAACTTACATAGAACTGACTGTGCCTCTAGTTTGTCCGGATTATGCTTTTTATCGTAAGCCGGACAACCCCATATCTTAAACCGTTTATGATATGGTCTCTTACCATTCTATAATTCGAATGGTGATTTAGGCACGGATTTGGATGGAATATGTCACGCCCCGCTTCCCAGTGTACGGGCAGAGGACGCGATGAGGCCGCTACGTATTTACTCTGAAGTAAATACGCTAAGCGTATCTAAGAAATATAAATATAAAGGCACAAGAGATAAGATATAATAAAACGGCAATTTTATTTATTCACATTCTTTTTTTACAATGCATAGAAAAGTAAATACATCTGAAAGAAACAATGCCTAAACAGTGACATAACAGAAAAAGAAAAGTACTGAAATAAAAGTGTACAATGTAGATAGAGCTCTGGGTCGTAGGAAAGCTGGTCGAAGTCTTCAATGCTGGGCTCGATCTCTGGAAGGTCCGAATCACCCGACGACATTCAAAAAAGAAAGAAAGAGAATGTCGTCAGCGAACAAATCGCTCGGTAAGTCCCAAAGATAAGGGAGAAATAGAATAGACAGAGAGAGTGTAGCTTTTAAAGTTGTATTATTTTTCTATACTGTTGTATTTAGTATTAATGCTGTTATTATCGTAAGTTCAAGGGTGAATGTCAATCAATCTCAAGAGTGTTCTCAAAGCCAACAGGCTGTAATCCAGGGAGAGAACCACGGGTCCGGATCAAATGTTAGTAACGGGACTTCGACCATCGTCGAAGTATTCCAAACTCAACAGGTTGTAATTTAGGAGCATGGAAACACGGGCCCTCATGATAACTTGCTTGTGTTAGTAGACATGGATTCATGATCTAGGGGGACTCTTGAGATTCTGTTGGATTCACGAATGAACTACCCCAATACCCCGTGTATTTATTGTATTGATAGTAATGATTGTACTGATGGTATTGTATTGTATTGTCTTGAAAATTGTATAGATGACTTTGCCGAAACCATGATATCAGTAAATGGATGTAACTGGAGAATCATGTAAATGGATGTAACTGGAGAATCATGTAAATGGAAGTATATCCATGGTTCGGTTCAGTCAAGTTGTATAGGTTGATAGATTGAATATATATGGATTCATGAATTCATGTTGAATTGTAGTTTGGATACTTGAATCATATTCAAGTCAGATTATTAATGAGACTCAGTCTGAGTCAGAATAATTAGAAAAGAAATTGAAGTCCTGATTATTTTGATGTTATCGGTAATCGCTGCACATGGGCGGCAGGATTTGTGTCTTTTTCAAAGATGATTACCGTGTTGATAACACCGTTTGTTAAATTGTCTACCTTAGATAGGCAAGCACCCATATCTCCGGCTCTCTGAGGCTCAAGAGACTGGTCCCTCTTAAACCTATGTTTACTAGAATCCTTAGGGTAATTTATAGAACTTGAGGGGTTTTATGTAAAAATACTTTTGTATAACTTTCAAAACACACCCCAAGTGTTTAATTATCGTCTTTAGAGTTGTAATAAATGTAGATTTTATATATGTGATATTTCTAGTGAGATTAACCTAATTTCATAATATAGGGTATTAAATTGTAATATTGTACTTAGTATGGAATTCATGGTATTTTAATGTAAAGTGACTCTTGTGATTTTAGAAAAAGTTGGAATATTTATATTATCACAAAATATATATTTTAATTATACATATATATATATATATAAAGAGTATTTAATATATATTATATTTCTAGAAATCTCATTTTCTTAAGATTTTGTATTTTGTAAATCTTTCGAGACCGAATGCTCCTTGCGGAGGTCTGCATCTCGCACTACTAAGCCCGAGAATGTGCGATAATCCGCACCATCCCGAACGGGTTCCCCAAAATGGGTTGTATCGGCGCTTTGCAAAGATTTGTTTAAAAATACTAAATCTTGTAAAAAATGGTTTTATTAGTAAAGGGTATTTATATGTAAAGGTTCGTTTCCCGTATTCTATGTTCACAAAAAGTATTGTGCTATGTTTCATATGAGTGTTGTGAGGAGGTAGGTCATTACCTCGTGATCTAACTTAAAGGTATAGCAAGATTGTGATGATTTAATGTCAAAATGAAACTACATGGTATTTTACTGAAATAGTACGATAAAAGTTACAAAATGAATTAGATTGTCATGAAACTTGTTCAACATGTTTGTTAATGATTAATAGTCAACACGTAATAGTTTAATAAGGTTGTGTTTAAGAAAAGTGGGATTTTTAGAAAGAACCGAATCGAAAATCGGTTTGACTCCGATTCCGTCGGGTTTTATTAAAAGATGTTTTTAGAGTAGAAAAGGAGAGAGGGAGGTGGGACTTACTGGCTTAGATGTTAGGGATGAGGAAGAGGAAGTGAATGTAAGTTCCGGTGCGTCGTTTCGTTGCCGCGAGCTCCTAGGATTGTCGTCGGAAAATCGCCGAAGCTTCGCCCCTTTGCTAACTTAAATTGCACACAATTTCACTAGAGTTTTCTTGAGAGTTTTGATCAAAATTTTAGAGTTAGGGGGGTGTGTCTAGGGGTTGTATTTATAGGGTAAGGCTAGGGTTAGGGTAGGTGAAAGGGTGAAATGAAAAAAATGTGATAAAATGTATTAAAAGTGGAGTAATTAGGGTTTTAAAAGAGTTCTGTTACTGGTCTAGGGATTTAAACTATGCAGGTGTGCAGGGGATCCCAAAAGTCACAACTTTCATGTTGATGACTCGGCGGTCCGGCCGAGTTCGACTGAGTCAGGCGGTCGGAAGGTCCCCCGTCGGTTGGTTATCTCACTGGTGTAGTTAGTTTACAGGGTGTAGTGGGGGTTTTTATGAGATATGCACGTGTAAACCCTTGGTATCTAAAAATTCAAAATAAAACAATATTTGGGGTGTAAGATTTGAACTCTGGTGGCTTGTTTCATCAGTGCAAAGTCTTATCAATGAGCTACAAGCTCTTGCTTGCTATTAAAAAGCAAAACAAACTTATAAGTTGTGCTCAGACAAAAATACCCCTTTCTGTAATTTTGAAAAAAATTGTATAGAAAGTTGTACAGAAAGTTTGGGCTGTTACAGACATGATTCAATAAATATGTCGCTGTCTGAAGCGCATTTCCCCAGAATGAAAGAGAAAACTCGGTATTACTCATCATGGAGCAAACCATATTCAAGGAGGTGCAATTCCTCCGCTCCGATACACTATTGTGCTGTGGTGTATATAGAAGAGTAAGCTGAGAGAGAATACCATTCTCTTTTAGAAAATCAAGGAACTCCGTGCTCAAGTATTCCGTTTCTCGATCAGATCGAAGGATCTTGATACTTTTTCCTGTCCGGTTCTTTACTTCTCTTTTATATTCTTTAAATTTCTCAAAATCTTCAGATTTTTGTTTTATCAAAAATGCATATCCGAACCTGGAGATATCATCAGTGAATGTAATGAAATACGATAACCCACCCCTTACATATATATAGGGGTAAGCAAAAAAACCGACCGAACCGGAAAACCGATCGAATCGAATTAAAAAACCGATTTTCCCGGTTCGGGTCGGTTCTTCGGTTCAGTTTCGTTTTAAAATATTGGCAAGTTTCGGTTTTCGGTTCGGTTTCGGTTATTGGCAAAACTGAACCGAGAACCGACCCGAACCAAACTGAGGTACATATTATATTAGAAAAATTGTGATGTATATATACCATTATCTCTTTTGAGAAACCCTAACTCTTTTTCTCTTTTCTCAGTTCTCACTTCTCATTATATTGCGCCGCCCCCTTCCTTAGTTCTTTTCACTCGCTTCTTTTTCTCTGTGCTCTCGATTTGGACTCCCTCTCTCTCGTTTCTCCTCTCTCTCGTTTCTCCTGCTCTCGACCTTGCTCCCTGGCTCACGACCTAGCTCCCTGGCTCGCGATCTCACTCCCTCGCTCGCGATCTCGACTCCCTCGCTCGTGATGTCGCTCCCGACCTCGCTCCATGGCTCGCGGTCTCAACTCCCTCGCTCACGATCTCGCTCCCTCGCTCGCGATCTCGACTCCCTGGCTCATATCATTCAATAATTGATTGGTATGGATTTTCCTTTTAGCGATTCAATTTTTTTAGGGTAAAAATCTATAGCTTTTGCTTGTGGTTTTTTTTATTATAAAATATTTTATTTTACTTTTTTTTATTTATCTCAAGAGATTGTAGGGGATCATGTTGGACCACAATAATGAAAACTTATATGCGTTGTAATTTTACAGCTAAAAATGGGTTGCATACTAGAAAGAGGACAATGCTATTTTCCATCAATTTTGTGTGTCAATGACATCAAATATTTACTATGTTTGTTGCATAGATAGAGACATGAATAAGGAAAAGACGTGAATGATATAGTTTCTCTTGTTTCTTGTATTGTTAGTCGATCGCGATCTTGACTCCCTGGCTCGCGCTCTCTACTCCCTCCTCTCCCCTGTTGGCTGTCGCTCTCGATCTCATTTCTCGCTTCTCAGTCTCGGATCTCGTTTTTCGTCAAAATCAGCGGCATGAGTACTTTAACTTCGCAGCCTTCAAATCCTAATGGACCAAATTCAGAGATTGCGCCTATTATTGTGAACGATGAGGTTTGTTTCTATTTTTTTTATTTGAGTGAAATGAAATTGATTAGATTTCAATGACAGCAACCCTTGGAATTAATTAGATTTCAATGACAGCAGCCTTTTTCATGTTAGATCATGCACCTTTTGTGAAGTATTTAATTAAATTGTTGAAATTTGCTTGCTAATTTGAGTTAAGTTTTTTAAATGCTTGTTGAAAATTTGTTTTAATGTGTTAATAATATGTTATTTAAGTGTATTTGATTAAATGATTCAAATAATTAATGAATGAATATTTAACATACACAATGTCTAAATTTTGTAAACAAGTCAAGCTGATCCACCGTATGAAGGCACAAAGCAATCAGTCGCATCCTCTTCTTTACCAAAAACGAAGAACAGGTCTAGAGCTTGGGATCATTTCACGCTGTTGAAATTACTGTCCTAAACAGTATCATTGTAATAAAATGAGAAATGGCACAAAGGCATTACTTACACATATGGAAAAGTGCCAATTTAACCCTCATTTTAGAGATACAATACAAGCTCAGCTGTCTCTTAAACTTGGTGAAGGTGGACAGATTGCATCTGTTGGCACATGGGCTTTTGAACAAGCCGCGGTGAGAAAAGCTCTTTCATATTTCATTATTATTGATGAGCTTCCTTTTAAATTGGTGGATGGTATAGGGTTCAAGCACTTTATGTCCATTGCTTGCCCTTTTTTTTATTCCATCTCGTTTCAAAATTCAAAGAGATATCTTTGAGATATATTTGGAAGAGAGAAACAAATTAAAATTAATGTTGCGAGACCAAAGGGTGTGTCTCACCATCGATACATGGTCGTCAATCCAACGCATTAATTATATGTGTCTTACGGCATATTGGAGATAATTGGATCTAAAGAAAAATGATATTAAACTTTTGCCATATTGATAGTCATAGGGGTGAAGATCTTGGTAGGGCGGTTGAGAAGTGTTTACTAGATTGGGGTATTGAAAATGTCTTCACCATTACCGTCGATAATACAAGTTCGAATGATGTGATGGTTAATTATTTTAAAAAAAGGATTAATAATTGGGGTGGTTTCTTGCTTAGTGGGAAATTTCTTCATATGCATTGTATTGCACACATTCTCAATTTAGTTGTTAGCGATGGCATTAAGGAGTCGGCAAAATCGGTAGCCCGTATCCGTGGGGCCGTGCGATATGTTAGGCAATCTCCTATGAGATTTAAAAATTTCAAACAATGTGTAGAAATTGAAAAATTGAAGTACAAAAAAGGATTAGTTTTGGATCTTTGCATTCGATGGAACTCAACATACTTAATGTTAAATGCCGCCCAACAATATGAAAATGCTTTTGATACGTTTTCTACTCAAGATTGTTTTTATATTAGTGAACTTGAGAATGGGGATGGAATTCCTATGGAGAATGATTGGCAAAATTCTAGAAGATTGTGCACATTTCTAAAAAGTTTTTTTGAACTTACCAATTTCGTGTCGGGTTCTTCCTATGTTACAAGTAACGGATTTCCCCCCAAAATTTCTGTTGTTGCAAGTGATTTGATCAAGTATCAAGCAAGTAATGACATTGAGTTGAGCATGATGGCAAAGAAAATGAAGGAGAAGTGTGATAAATATTGGGAGAATTGGAAAAAAAATGAACTTCTTGATTTACATTGCAGTTATTCTTGACCCTCGAGAAAAAATGGGTTATATGGAGTTTGCTATCCAAGATTTATATGAAAATGACAATTATGTTGATAAAATTCAAATGATGAAAAATGCGTTATTTGCTTTATTCAATGAATATCAAAAGAAATATGATGGTTTCAATCTAGTAGTGCTACGAATCCAAATGTTGAAATAGAAGGAGAAGATTTGAGATCTCGTTATAAAAGGATGAAAGCGGCAAGAGAAGGTGGTAATTCAAAATCGGAATTGGAGAAATATTTAAGTGAATCGCTTGAAAGAGATACTTCAAAATATGATGTATTGAATTATTGGAAAAATTAACGTTCAAGATTTCCTATTCTTTCAAGAATGGCTCGCGACGTGTTAGCCGTTTCTATCTCTACGGTAGCTTCGGAGTCTACATTTAGCACAAGCGGACGAGTTCTTGATATATTTCGAAGCTCATTGACTCCACGAATTATGCAAACTCTTATATGCACGGAAGATTGGCTTCGGGTTTCAATGGGCTCGAAAAAGAAAATGAATATCGAGGAGGATTTAGAATATCTAGAGGCATTAGAAGTTGGTAAGAATTTAGAAATTAAAGCTTCAAGTCTTTATATTTTATAGCATTTCATAATATATATTATTGTTTTTATGTCATATTAAAATTTAATTCTTTTTTATATTTCAGAATTTGACAAATTATCTATCGACTATGACCGATCTTTGAATTGTTGATTGCTGGAGTTGCAGCTGAATCCGCCAAGGTAAGTTTTCTCATACATTCGACCTTAAAAATTTCATGATAACGATTTGCTTTTTTAGTCAAGTTTCTTCATCCTCTGTCATTTTCATCTTTCTTTTAGATCAATACATTTGTCAAAACAGCTGCACAGGTACAAACCTATAGCAAGTAAATTAACAACAATAATAACTTGTGTTTTTACTTCCATTCACAATTGTTCTGCCCATTTTAGACTTGTTTACAAATGAAGTTGCAGATGAGCAATACAGGGGTTATAAAATACCATTTTTTATGAGCAAACCATATAATAAATAGTGAAATATAAATTCTGTTATAGTACTAAATTAAATCCTTCGTCGCTTATATAAAATGCTTCCACAACCATTGTAACAAGATTTTAACAGAATGCATATGAATAGCAAGAGTACAAAATACATTCAGCTATGCTGACATTCTTATATTAACTTGAGAATGATAATGTTAAATAGATTAATTTCACAAACAAATAAGTATATATGAGGGAAACCATAAATACCATTCAAAATGGTATCCCTTACATTCTATGCAAGAATCAGACATGAGACAAGATTACTTTCAAATTCCGCTGCATCTTTTTTCCTGTTGTCATCAAAAAAATCTGAATCCTGCAAGAAATCTATAGGCTATATAGCACCAAGAGATTGATTTTGTTCTGCTTAGATTAAATGAAAAGTCGTTTCCTTAGAATGTCATGCCTCGCTCGTGCTCAGAGCCTCAATTCTGAAATGGCAGATGGTCTTGATGCAGTTGAGAACTTGAGGTAATTAGTTGATGTAATGTATTCTATTCGATACTCTTGAATTTGAATTTTATTACAACTGTGAATCTTAATTTTTTTGTTTTGCATCCAGGCATGAAGATAAGGTCTTTTGAATCCGAGCCTGCAAAATGAGAGAAGAAATTAGCAATAGCGAGACAAGGACGCCTTTAAAGATTTTTAATTAGCTGCTGGATTATTAAGTTTAAAATGTATGATGTATTAAATTTATATTTGTTATGGTTATATCATGTAGAATGTTGAATTCAAGTATTTTTATTCTCGTTTATGTCATCATATATTGATGTTAAAAGTGGTTTATATTTTATGTTGATATGATATATGATAGATTGACTTAAGGCCTTTTCTTTTTATTAATTTGTTGTTATGATATATTTGTTTCCCCCAATCAGAGCAAAACTCATTTCAAATTTTGAAATTTGAAATGAAGCAGCGCTTCATAATAGCGCCAGCGCTAAGAGTCAAACACTCTGCTGCAGCGCTCACGTGCAATGTACGAGAGCGCCAGCGCTAACAGTCAAAGACTCTGCTGCAGCGCTCACGTGCAAAGCACGAGAGCGCTAGCGCTGAGACTAAATGTTCCCTGTCGTTGGATCAAAGATCCAAAGGTGATTAAAAATCACCAAGATGCAGAATAAATTCTGTATGGGGAAAGATTTTCTCAATTTTGTTAAAAATAAGAAGATTGCCTTCTGTAAAGCAGAAGCCCTAGGATGAAAGATCCAATGGTGGGAAACATCCCCAAATAAATTAGAGAAAAGATTTCTTCAACAGATTCAACAAATCAGCTTGCCCTATATAAAGGCCCCAAGACTTCAAGTCTGAGACAAAGGAACCCCCCATAAACTTTGAGAAATTTCAGAAAGAAGAGCAAACTCTCAGCAGAAAAAGAATTTCTTCAAGGTAAAATAAAGAGATTAAAGCATCTCATCAGAAAAAGAACTTAGTTCTTTTGCCAGATCATAGATCTTTAAGACAAATTGTCTTTCACAAAAGAGATCATAACATTTTATTATAAAAAGGGGGGAGAATAATTCAATTCTCTTAGGATCACAGATCTATAAAGGCAAAACCTTTCACCAAAAATATAAGAGATTGAAACATCTCCTGTAAAATAAGAACTTTGTTCTTAAATCCACGAGACAAACTCTCTTATAAGAGAGAATTTAATTCTCAGAGAATAAAGATGTCTAAAAAGAGCCCTAGCGCTCCAATTAAAAGAAGCGCTTTAGCGCTTTAGAATTTAGTGCACAACGTTGCAGAGCCCTAGCGCTTCAATTAAAAGAAGCGCTTCAGCGCTTCAAATCTAGCGCATAACGCTGCAGAGCCTTAGTGCTCCAAATTTAAAGAAGCACTTCAGCGCTCTAAGTCTTGCGCACAGCGCCAAGCGCGCCGCGTGCTCCTCACGTGTGCGCTATTTCACCAGAAGCGCTCTGTGCTCATTGAATGGCGTTCAGCGCCATGCGCGCCACGTGCTCCTCACGTGTGCACTACATCATAAGAAGCGCTCTGCGCTCATTGACTGACGCTCAGAGCCAAGCACGCCACGTGCTCCTCACGTGTGCGCTACATCACAAGAAGTGCTCTGCGCTCATTGACTGGCGCTCAGCGCCAAGCACGCCACGTGCTCCTCACGTGTGCGCTGAGTGAACATAAATTATTCTTTAAATGATAAAACCCAGAGCCATAATGAGTGCTCAGCACTCAATAAAAGACAAAAACTGTTGTCAGAATCCAAACCAATGCTCAGCATTGTTAAATGAAAAAAGAACCGAGCCTAATTAAATTCCCAACATTTTAACTGAATGGGCCGAGCCCAAGTTGGCCACAGATCTCTAATTCAGATTAATTGAGCCCATATGCTCATAAATCTTTGGTCTTAGTCCCAAATTGGACTACAGATCTCTCAACCAATATTGGTTCAAGGGTACATCTCTTCACTCCTTTGATATTTGTCGTTGTAATCCTTCAACGTCTTCAAATAGGTGACGGGTCCCGAAAACCAGACATTTCACGGACTGTGGGGTTCTTAAACTCATGGACTATGATGTCCTTACACATTACAGACTATGATGTCTCTAAACTACCATGGACAGTGAGGTCCTTAAACTCATAGACTATGATATCTTTAAACTTTACAGACTATGACGTCTTTGTTTACTGATTTAAAATCAGGAAAGCTTACGAAGGAGGCATCACGTGCTAGCACGTGACCAGCAGTCACGTGTTGGCACGTGACATTTGAAAACAGCGGCAAAAGCAGATTCAATTCCCTGATTAAATCGAAGAAAAGGCTTCAGAAAGGGTCACATGCTCACACGTGACCGGAGGTCACGTGTTGGCACGTGACGGTTGAACAGCGGTCAGAAGAAAGAACGCAGAAAGAAGAAGAAAGCTCGTTCCTGGGGTTACGTGCTTACACGTGACCAGGGGTCACGTGGCCACACGTGACTGGCTTTCAAAGCCTATTTAACAGAATCAAATTCTGAAGAGATCATTCAAATCTTTCCAAAGGAAAATGATTATTTGGAACCGATTGGACTAAAAATTTAAAGGTGATTAAATATCACCTACCTATGGAAAAATCTTGAACTTGGAAAGATTTCCCCTTAAAATCTAATCGAAATAACAAAGGAAAATCTTTGGATTAAAAATCCAATGGTGAATAAAATTCACCTAATAATCCAAAGGTCCAAACGAATGGTGAATACAAATCAAATTTCTCAATGAAAGATTCATCAAAACTAATTGATTCCGCTTCTTCTTCTATAAATAGGAGCAAAGAGACATACAGAGGGATATAGAGAGAGAAAGAGACAGGAAAAAAAGAGAAAAAAAAGCCCTAAGATTTTGGAGGAATTGGATCTTCTGCAGAAGAAAACCTTAGGTAAGAAAGGAAAGGCCTCTAAAAGAGAATTTAATTCTCAAAAGAGTTTAACTCTTAGATTAAAAAGGAGAACTTAGTTCTCTCTTTAGTAGAGGATCTGCAAAGTGCACATCTCCCCATAAATAGAGAATTTAATTCTCATTGGGTCGAGATCCTGCCATGTAGATCCAAAGCATAGAGAGGGAATGAAAGTTTGAGGATTTAATCCTCGCAGAATTATATGAATTTAATTCCTTTGAGATGAATTAGGGTTTAACCCTATGTTATAGGAATATAATTCCTTTAGAATGAACAGAATCAGGGTTTAACCCAAGTTAACAACTTAGTTCTGTTAAAATAACAGGAATTTAATTCCCTTAAGAAAGAAGAAATTAGGGTTTCACCCTATGACAGAATCTAATTTCTCAGAATATAAATTAGGGTTTAACCCTATCTAAGAGTAATTCTCTAAAGAAATAAGGAATTTAGTTCCTTTAAAGTTATTATTAGGGTTTAACCCTATGACAGAACTCAATTCTTCACATATATGAAGAATTTAATTTCTACAGGAAAATCAGAGTTCAACTCTATCAGAGAATATAATTCTTCAGAAGACAAGGGGATTTAATGAAGAATTTACTCTGAAATTGCAAAGAGGCAGGGTCACGTGCTACCACGTGACCCCTGGAATGATCCACAGAGAAGGGCTTTTGAGGCAATGCCTCACGTGACCCACGTGACCCTTGGCAGAAGCTTTAACACACAAATAATTAAATGCCCATCACGTGACAGCACGTGATGTTCCAAAGTATTCAATACTCTCGGCAGAACAAATAAAGGGGAGGGCGCCCTCACGTGCTACCACGTGACCCCTCTTACCTTAGTGCTTAACGCTAAATTGGACCCTCTGAATCCAGTGTTTAACACTGTTTTGCCTTAGTGTTCAACACTAATCGAAGAGCCTTTCTTGCAGTGTTTAACACTGAATTTCTTAGTGTTTAACACTAAATTAAATCTCTGTTAACAGAGTTTAACATTAATTTTCTTAGTGTTCCACACTAAATTAAAATCTCTGTCACCAGTGTTTAACATTGATTATCTTAGTGTTTAACACTAATTTGAGATCTCTGTTGCTAGTGTTTAACACTGATTTGTTTTAGTGTTTAACACTAATTTGAACCCCCTGTTGCTGGTGTTTAACACCAACTATCTTGTAGTGTCAAACACTAACTTTTTCCCAGTGTTAAACACTGCTGGTCTTTAGTGTTTAACACTAATTTTAGCCCAAGTGGCTAAGTGTCTAGAGGCAAAGCATCTCCTCTAATGGACCAACAGAGGGCCAATATCCTAAACATGATTGGACTTAGCCCAAGTTGGCCATAAGTCCTCAATTCAAATTCAACTGAGCCAATGGGCTCATAATATAATTAATTGGTCTTGGTTCCGAATTGGGCCAAAGATTATTTAATCTACCTCGGTTTAATGGTACATCTCTTCACTCCTTTGATACTCGGCGTTGTAATTCCTCAACGTCTTCAAAGAGGTGACGGGTCCCGATGACCACATATTGATACGGACTGTGGGGTCCTTAAACTCATGGACTATGAGGTCCTTAACCTTGACCGGGATGTCTTAAAACTAACGCCGGACTGTGGAGTCCTTAAATCCACGGACTATGAGGTCCTTAACCTTGACCGTGATGTCTTAAAACTAACGCCGGACTGTGGAATCCTTAAATCCACGGACTATGACGTCCTTAACCTTGACCGCAACGTCTTAAAACTAACATTGGACCGCAATGTCCTTAAACTACCTATTGATCGCAATGTCACTAAACTAAACAACATGGTTCCCTTAATTGCTCTCTTGTTGGATCTAAACGATCCCGTTAAGTTGATCTTAGTCTTAAAACTAGACTGACGTATCCTTAACAAACGTTTAAGTTGATCTTAGTCTTAAATGAGGCTAACGTATCCTTAAACCCAAACCCCCAAACCCAAATCTAAGATAATACGGATTTGGACTAGTCCACGCCCTACGGGCGACGACACAACTCAGTCTCCGTATACAATCCACGGGCAACTAAACACAAAATAAACACACACACGACACGAAGTGACCATCTGGAGAAAGAGAAAGTGGCTATCGCGATGCGGTAGCGTAATTAACTGCAGGGGCTTACGCCTGCAGGGAAGAGCGTCCCCACAATCAAAAACCCCTCAAGCGAGGGGGAATCTGACGAAGTCTGCTATATCGGACGCATCCGTTTAAACCTTCGATACACGGTGCCATAAATCAACTAAGCATCTTCGGAGAGGTGGACGGATAGCACCAATTAGCATCTGCCCTGAATCTCAGGCGAGACGTCCTCACGTCGTCGTCGTCTTTCGGAGGGGAACAGATTCTGGCACGCCCGGTGGGACCTTTTCCTCTTTCCACTCCACACTTCGTGTGTCGTGTTCGCGAACGAATCGCGGTTCGCTAATGGTTGCCCGTGGGTTTCGAGGTACTAAGATTTGGCGTTTTGCTTGGTGCAGAAAGCAAAGGATCAATGGCGTTCATCTGCTCAAAGTGTTCCACATGCAACTGCAACCCACGTCCTGCCTCAACTGGGGGCATAGCCTACGGGCCCCAAGCTGCTTCCTTGTTCACGATGCCCGTGGAACAGGTCACTCAAGCCACCACAGGGTTATTTTTCGGGACCATGCTCCCGCCAACGAGCTTCACCGTTCCTGTGCCAACGCCGGAAGTTTCTAAGAAGTCGGTCTTCGATCGGCTTACCCCTATTGCGGCCCCTCTCAACGGGTTGTCCAACACCGGCGCCTCGGTCTTCTCCAGATTGGGCCAAAGTTCAGGTGGATCCATGATGAAGCCTGCACCTCCAGAGAAGGTTATTCCGAAGAGAGTAAGCAACCCTGCTCCTGTAGTCGTCTAGGCGGCTTCTCCTACCAAGGGGTCGGTCTTTACAAGACCGACTGTCCCAAATCCAGCTCTCGCTCCTGCTGCCCAAGGGACATCGGTCCTTGATAAGCTGACACTAGCAGCGACCTCCCACCTACACAGGGGGCAAGACGAGACTATCACCCTCACCAAGCCGGTTCCATCAGCACGACGCGCTCGACGTCGTTACTGGCTCCGAGTAAGGAAGGCCGGAGGCAACTCCCCTCCTGGGCTAACTCCTCCGGCCCTGATGGCAGAAGTTAATGCTGCTGTTCCAACTGGGAACAGCTTTGAGATACTAAATAAGGTGTGTAGGAATTCTCCTACCGCGATGCTAAAGAGGTCTCCCCCTCCGCTGAAAAAGGCTGTAAAAGTAAAGCCAGAACAGCCCCAATCTCCTCAACGGCTGTCCTCCAAGATCTATAAAGTCTGGCGGCAGGCCCGAGACTCGATGATCGATCCAAATTTCTCCCGCTAGCACAAGAAGCTGAAAATCCAACAGGAAGTCAGTCACCAGGCTAAACCACGAAAAGCTGTCTGGGTGCCCACCTCAACGGCCCCCTCAACTTCCACGGCTCACAAAAAGAAGAGGCCAGAGAGGACCCCCGGGCCTGCAACGAAAGCTAAAAGCGCTGAGCCCAGATGCCCTAAGGCTGGGGACAGGATGGTCCATACTGTATACATGGCGTCGGGGAAGGAAGACAGCCGTGCGTCTACAGGTCATAGACCGCTTACACGGCCGGTGACCAAAGCTCAGGAGAAACAACAAAAGCTCCAAGAAATGATGAACGCAATGGCCGTGCTTACTGGACCGAAAGAAAGCCCCGAGGCGTCCTCGGATCAGCAACAAGAACAGGAAACCAACGCCGAGTTCCTCCGGAGGATACTGGAAAAGAAAGATAAGGAGGCTGTGGAACAAGCGGCCAATATAAAGAAAATAGCCCACTTATTCCAGGACATGGTGGGAATGTTGATCCAACAAGACCCACCTGATGAGGATCCTCCGATTGTCCTTGAAGACGACAGGGGAGAAACGTCAAATCCACCGCCGGCTCTCTCAACGGCCAAGGAGGAGACAATCTCTAAGGCTGACTTGGACGACTATATAGCCCAGCAAATCCGGGTTCATCATGCGACCGAGGCAGCTGGTCAAGTCGTAAAAACGGGGCGACCATATCCGAGCTGGTACGACCAAATCAAATATTCGCCGGGTTATACAATACCAAAATTCCACGTGTATAAGGGGACCGGCAATCCCCACCAACATGTTGCCCAGTTCAGAGCCCTTTACGGTAACACTGGCGGTGATGATAAACTGTTGCTTCGCCAGTTCGTGGGCAGCTTATCAAAAACAGCGTTCAAATGGTATTTGGAACTCCCGAACGATTCTATCAAGACGTTCGCTGAAATGGAGTTGCTATTCACTCAGCGATTCGCAAGCGCCAGTGAACGCACTCCAATAACGGCATTGATTAATGCCATGGTGAAACCAGGCGAAACGTGGGTCCAGTATGCTATACGCTGGCGAAATTTATGGTCGAAATGCGAACAGCGCATTGAGGAAGCGCCTGCGGTAGGCATGTTCGTGGGTACCCTAGACCCCCATGCAACTATCTCCCAGTTTATGATGTTCTTTAAGCCAACCACATTCCGGGCTCTAATCGACAAGTTGGCTCAGATAGACCAGATGGGTCATAGACCGTCTCCCCCGAAGCCCGAGCCTCGGAGTGACAAGGGTAAAGGAAAGGCAACCTTCGTCGCGAATGCTCAGCAGCAGCCTAGTGCCCCAAAGCTGGCGGATCAACTGGAGGAAAGACGCCGGTATTATAATGAAAAGATGAAGCGTCCCTACTCGTTCCCACGGGATAAGACAAAACGGTTATTCGAGCTGGCAGTACGCAACAGACTTATAAACCTGCCAAATCCAAGGCGACCGCCACAACCCACTGAGGTGAATAACCCCAACTATTGCCCTTACCATCAAACGGTGAGCCATCCGATTGAGGATTGCTTCGTCTTCAAAGGATGGATTGAAGATCAATACCTCCAGGGGAAGTTCGCACTATCTGAAAAATGGAAGGTGAACCCACCACAGCCGCATACTCTTAAGAAAGCAGATACACCGGGGGCAACCTGTTCCTTTATTGAAGAAGCTCCATGGGAGGTCGTGCTGTCAACTAAAACCAAAAGAATGTTGAGGGACCTTCATGCATACCCGGCGGTCGAATGGAAGGACCCGCTGGAACCCCAGATCATTGAAGGAATGGTGAAGCCGCGCCCAACTACAAAGAACGGTGGTGATGGCCCAAGTACTCACGCCCAACCATCAAAATCTTCGAAGAAAAAGAAAAAGAAATCTAAGAAGCCCGTGAAGCCAGGAAACAAGCACACGAACTTGCAGAAGCAAATCGATGCGCTGGAAGAATACAATCAAAAGGCGCGGACTCCCGTCACGCTGCAAGAGTTCTTCAACCACGTCTTTCAGGAGGAAGATGATGGAGAGAGCTCATCAGAGGAATCCGAGGGATATGTGGTGAGTTGTCATGTGATTCCCCACTCGGAAGATGAGAAAACTTCTGGCACTGAGAAACTGGGGGCACAGCCTGAGCCAAAACTTGTATGGCCAACAGATGAAATGATCGACGCCTTTCTAGAAGAGATTCGTTTGAAGAGTAAAGCCGATCAGGAGCGTGAGATGGCCGCATCGGAAGGAGCCAAGCGCAGGCGACTAAACGAAAGAGTCGAAGCACTCCCGCCAGATCAAAAGACATCTGATGCGAACAAAAACAAGTACAAGACGAGGAAGAGATTTGCCAAAGCCGTGTCAGTAGGGATGAAGCTACCACCCTCGGAAGAGAACGCGTTCGATGGGGGCGGAAAGACACCCTAATTATTGCTCATATCATCGGAAAATTTCACACCCTACGGAAGAGTGCGGCGCCTTTAGGATATGGTGGCAGGGATATGTTGCTCACTGGCAACATTTTAAGCGCATGAAGTGCAAGACTCGTCGGGAACGAAGAAGTACTACCGACGGGCACAACAGAACTGCTGGCAACTGTTACATGGTTAACGTTGGAGGGTCACAAGTTCTCACCTTTGGGAGCGAATCTGATGAAGAAATGGCTCTGGGCCCTCTCTTTAAAGAATCCGTTTTAGGGAAAGAAGAAGAATTGGAAGCTTGCGAAAACATTCAGCTGCGCAATCGCATGCTCCCGGAAAAGAATCTCGGGCCCGCAAATAGAAAAGATAAGGGAGAGGAAAAGGTCACTGGGGATATCGCCTTAGATGACCAAGTCATGAAAGAGCTGACTGCCAAGGACCCTCCCAGGAAGGGTAAGGTGGACCACAACATCCTAGCGCACCTAAGGAAGCTACCTTCTCAGCTCAGCATTCTCGATACCCTCCTATTATCAAAAGAAGCGCGAGATTCATTAATTAAGGCGTTACAAGAACCCGAGCAGTTCCAAGCCTTCCTCGCCGCAGAAAGGATGAAGGATGAACTGGAAGAAGTGCACACGGCCGACATCACTTTCGGTGACAAAGACCTTCTCCTCGGGACGTGCGACCACAGCTGTCCCCTCTATGTCTCTGGATACTGCCATGATATCAAGATAGGCAAGATCCTGGTGGATAATGGATCCTCCGTCAATCTCCTTAATGTTCGGGTGTTGAAGGAAATCTGCATGAGCGTGCAGCACCTCGCTCGTGATAAAATTACCATCTCCGGTTTTGACTCCCAGTCATCACGGACTCTCGGATCTGTAATACTAACATTACGCTTCGGACTGCTCGACACGGACATCAAGTTTCACGTCATTGACGCCAAGACCTGCTACAACGCCTTGCTCGGTCGTCCTTGGTTACACGAGTACAACATCATCCCTTCTACACAGCATCAGTGTATGAAGTATTTTAAGGATAGTTTCGAGTATATCGTAACAGGTGAGCTGAACCCATTCTCCGTGAACGAAGTCCGCAAATACGAAGATGCAAAGTACTTTTTGCCGGACTTCGTGGATACAGAAAAGTGTCGCAAGCCGGGGAACAAAGCCGCCGCCACCATCCCTGTTTTCGGGAGCGATATCGAAGAAGAAGAAGAGATAGTTTACGCTGGGCCGTCTCGACGCAACAAACCGGGACCATCCGCCCCCATGTTGATCTTTGGAAGTGACTCGGAAGATGAGGTTAATGTCGTGTTCTCCAGTCGGTCGTCAATGCAAGCATCCCCTAGCGATGATCAGAGTTTGCAGATCACCATGGTGCCGCGGAAACACTATAAGGAGCTCGACGCACTTCAAGCTTACAATGTGCAGGACCTGCAGACGTTATACGTCCCACCCAGGCGAAAGGGTGAGAAGGTGATCCTATTCTACCAATCCACAGAAACGAGAGTGGAGAAAGAGATGTGGCATGGCGCGGATGCTACACTCGACAGGCTCCAACCTATCCATTTGCCCAGATATTATACAGATGGACTAAAAAGGCTATTGAAGCGCCAAGGGGTACCCTTAGAACAGACTGTTCGACAAGCTCGGTTCTACAACAGGATTTGGAATGTCCCTGGGACTCAACGCAAATTGTCCAACGGGAGAATGGAAACGCTTGGGCTTGGATATGTAAGATCCAGGAAACGGGAGCGAGTCCACGGCAGCTACGCCATATATAACTTCGATGAGGAGGAGGACACCCTGTCGGGGAATGCTAACCCCTCGTCAAAACTGGATCCCGCGAGCGAAGTGCCGAGTTCGTCATTTGAAGAAAAAGTGGACAAGCTTATCAGGAAAGCAGGTCAAAAGGCTCGGGAAGACCACAACCGTGAGATGGCCATCTACGAGAAGGCCAGGACGCAACGTCTGTTTCAACAGGCTGCAAAAGACGAAGATGCTCCTCCCTGTCAACCCGTTGTGCAAAAGGCCCGACGCAGAGGCAGAAGTAAGTCAAGAAGCGGAAAGAGGAGCCGACAACAACGATGCAGGATTAGAGAGTCATGTGATCGGGCATTACGCGGTCCGGACTTGTCCCTCATGAAGAAGATGAGTCGAGCGTATTCCTTCCCCCGAGACAAGACGAAGAAGTTACTCGAGCTCGCTATAAAACATCAAATGATCGCACTTCCGGAGTCTAAGCACCCTGAGCAAGCTAACAAAGTTTCTCATCCGGGCTATTGCTCTTATCACCGAGCCATAGGACACCCTATCGAAGACTGCTTCACCTTCAAGAACTGGGTCGAAGACCAGTACCAGCAAGGCAGATTTGCTCTATCCAGCAGCTGGAGGGTAACGCCGCCACAAAAGCACGAACTCAAAGCCGCAAGAGCCGAATCAGACCCGCATCGATCTTGGAAGCAGATTCGCACCTGTCACATGATTACAATATTAAAAGAAGAGCCCGAAGACATAGATGAGCTCTCTTGGTGCTTCGAAAACAATGACAATGAGGTAATCTCAGAATTTCCACCGGCTCCGAAAGAACTGGAAGATGGCATACATACTACTACAGATAACCTCAAGAAGATTGAGTTAGGATTGCCAGACGATCCGCGACCGACATTCGTCAGCGAGCTGCTATCTGAAGAAAGGGTGGCTGCGTTAAAGGGCGTGCTTCTACAGCATAAAGATTGCTTCGCGTGGAACTATTCCGAGATGCCGGGATTAGATCCAGAGATTGCTGTGCATAAATTAGCAATATCCCCGGATATCAAGCTAGTCAAGCAGGCGCCGAGAAGGATGCGGCTCGATCTTGAGATGAGCATCAACGCCGAAGTCAAGAAGCTGATCGAGTCTGGATTCATCCAAGAAGTCCAATATCCTGACTGGATCGCCAACATCGTCCCGGTAATGAAGAAAAATGGGACGGTGCGCATATGCGTGGATTTCAGGGATCTCAATAAAGCCTGCCCGAAGGACGATTTCCCAGTACCGGTAACCGAGCTGATGATAGATAACATGTCCACCCACGAGGTTTTCTTCTTTATGGACGATTCATCAGGGTACAATCAGATAAAGATGCATCCCGAAGATCAGAAGCACACCGCTTTCCGGACTCCTTTGGGCATATTCTGCTACAAAGTCATGCCCTTCGGATTAAAAAATGCCGGCGCCACCTATCAGAGAGCAATGACAAAGATCTTTGATGATCTCATACATGAAATCGTCGAGTGCTATATCGACGACCTCGTAGTGAAGAGCACGTCATATGAAGAGCATTTAGAGCATCTGAAGACCGTATTTCAACGCCTTCGGCAATATAATTTGAAGATGAACCCCCTCAAATGCGCGTTCGGAGTCTCCTCGGGTAAATTCCTAGGATTCATCGTCCGACACCGAGGTATCGAGATAGATCCGTCCAAGATCAAGGCGATCATGGAAATGCCACCGCCAAGGACTCTCAAACAGCTGCGATCTCTCCAAGGAAAGCTCGCGTATATCCGGCGGTTTATCGCCAACCTGTCAGGCAAGTGCCGTCCTTACAGCCACCTGATGAAGAAGGGAACTCCGTTCGTCTGGGACCACAAATGCTAAGGCGCACTGGGCGAGATCAAACAATACCTGCAGAACCCGCCGGTGTTAGCTGCTTTGGTCAAGGGAAAGCCTCTTATTCTTTATACAACAGCCCTCGAAGGTTCCTTAGGCGCATTATGGGCACAAGAGAATGATCGAGGGAAGGAGAGAGCTCTTTATTACTTAAGTCGAGTTCTGCTGGGGGCAGAATGCAATTACTCCCCTATCGAAAAACACTGCCTGGCGTTAATCTTCGCGATAACAAAACTCCGGCACTATGCATTGGCACATGAAGTCCGTCTTATATCAAAGGTGGACCCCCTAAAATATCTAATGTCAAAGGCCATGTTGACAAGGAGACTCGCTAAATGGGCCCTGCTCTTGATGGAGTTTTCAATAACCTATCAGCCGCTTAAGGCAGTGAAAGGCCAAGCCATCGCCGACTTCCTTGCTGAGCATCCAGTACCTGCCGGTTCTCCTCTAAATTGCGATTTGCCGGACGAACATGCGTTTGATGCGATCGACGGTGGTGATACCCGATGGGAACTTTATTTCGATGGAGCGTCCTCCATAAAGAAGCGCAAACAAAGTACCCCAATGATCAAATCGGGGGTAGGCCTCATCTTCGTAACTCCACAAGGAGGGATAATGCGCTTCGCTTTCTCCTTAACAGAACCGAGGACGAACAATGAAGCCGAATACGAAGCTCTGATAGCAGGACTCGAGATCGCCATTGACATGGGAATTGAAAACCTCCTCATATACGGGGATTCTTAACTGGTCGTTAGTCAAGTAAACGACGACTACCAAACGTGCAAACCGGAGTTGGTGAACTACGGTAAAAAGGTGCAACAACTGTTGACCCAAATTCCCTCCTATACTTTGGAAAGTATACCACGCGCGGAAAATAGCAAAGCAGACGCGTTAGCTAAGCTCGCTAAAGAATTGGCTGACGAGAACCTCGATGACGTCAGAATCGTGGTACAAAGTCGTCGAGTGCTCGCCCCAGCAGAAATATCTCCGGAATCATACGAAGAAAAGGGAGCAACTGAGCAGACGACCCTACAAATAAAAGACCGTGAGAAGGCTGAGGACTGGAGGGAAGTCTTCATAGACTACTTTAAGTCCCACCGAATGCCCGAAGAAGCGTCCTCAAGACATCAGCTCATGAAACGAGCTCTATCTTTCGCTTTCGTCAACAATACTCTGTACAAGAGGTCGTTTGATTCTCTATGGCTGAGATATTTAGGACCTGACGAAGCAGAAATAGTCGTTCAGGAAGTTCATAACAGAATCTGTGGTTCTCATCAAGCAGGCCCGAAGATGAAGTTAAAAATTAAACGGATGGGTTGCTACTGGCCCACGATGATCCAGGACTGCCTCGAATATGCGAAACAGTGCCACTTATGCCAAATTCATGGGGACTTCATCCATCAGCATCCGAATCCACTACATCCAACGGTGGCTAGTTGTCCATTCGAAATGTGGGGGACTGATATAGTCGGCCCCATCGAACCAGCATCGTCTAGAGGACATCGTTTCATCCTAGCGACGACTGACTACTTCTCTAAGTGGGCAGAAGCGGTACCGCTGAGGGAAGTAAAGACGGAGAATATCCTCCATTCCTTCAAGACGCATGTCATATATCGGTTTGGAACTCCGCAACGGATCACTTCCGATAACGGGCCAGCCTACAGAAGCCACAAAATCAGTCGCTTCGCGCAACAGCACAATATAGACTGGAGATATTCCTCGGTTTATAATCCGCGAGCTAACGGTCTAGCTAAGGCCTTCAATAAGACCTTGATAAAGATCATGAAAAAGACGGTGTCCCGAAATAAGAAGGACTGGCATGAGGCTCTTTGGGCGTACCGAACTACGTTCAAGACGGCCACGAGCACAACGCCATACGCATTGGTATTCGGTACGGAAGCGGTACTCCCCCTTGAGATAGAGCTACCGTCTCTACGAATGGCAGTCCACTGCGAGCTGACGGACGAAGAAAATGCTCACCTGCGGCTTGAGGAGCTTGATGCCCTCGATGAAACCCGGCTCATAGTGCAACAAAATCTGGAGGCTTACAAAGCAAAGATGACGCTCTCATATGAAAGATTGACCAGGCCGAGGACATTCCGCCAAGGCAAACTCGTGCTAGTGGTCAAAAGGCCTATGATCCCCAATCACGCCAAGCGGGGAAAATTCGAGCCAAACTATGAAGGCCAGTACATCATAGATAAGGTCTACCAGGGTGGGGCCTATCTACTCATGGACATGCACGGTGAAAGGCCTTTCAGGCCAATAAACGACCGCTTCCTAAAGAAACACTACGCTTAATGAGCCATAGCCTAGGTCAATGATAGATGACGACGACTATGTCCGCTCGCTATCTTCCTAAAGCTCAAGCTCTATAAGTAGTAGCCGGCCCTCTCCTCAGACGGACCGAAACGTCCTTAAACTAACGTCGGACCGAAACGTTCTTAAACTAACGACGGACCGAGACGTCTTTAAAAACGTCCTTAAACTAACGACGGACCGAGACGCCCTTAAACTAACCACGGACCGAAACGTCCTTAAACTAACGACGGACCGAGACGTCCTTAAACTAACATCGGACCGAAACGTCCTTAAACTAACGTCGGACCGGAACGTCCTTAAACTAATGACGGACCAAAACGTCCTTAAAACTACTACCGCAGCATCCTTGGGCTGACGATATAAAAAAAATAGAAAAAAAAATAGAAAACGGTATGTCCATAAGCAAAAAGGGCACGGATGAAAACCCGAAAGGGCTCCGTGAGTAAAAACAGCAGGGCTACCGGCGAGTGTTCGTGAAAACCCGAAAGGGCGCGACCTCGTGAAAAAAAAGAGAAAAAAAATATATAAATAACGGTATGTCCATAAGCAAAATGGGCACGGATGAAAACCCGAAAGGGTTCCGTGAGTAAAAACAGCAAGACTACCGGCGAGTGTTTGTGAAAACCCGAAAGGGCGCAACCTCGTTAAAGGACACTTGCAGGGTCCTCACGACCTTGTTAGGAGAAACCACCCGCATGAGATCCTTACGACTCACAAGGGAGTAACACACTTAGGGATCCTCACGATTCCTAAGGAGAAAAGACACTTGTGAGATCCTCACGACTCATAAGGAGAACTCTCTTATGGGACCCTCACGGCTTATAAGACTTGAAAGTCTTAAGTTACAGAAACCTGAACCCGTGCTTAAGCAAAATCCCCTATAACCTTCGACAATTCCCTACAAGTGGCTCATACTGACCCTTGTATACAATCCACGGGCGCGAATAAGCATTTCCCCAGCAAAGTCCCACCCGTGACTAGGGGTATGTCCCTATGGTGAACAACCCTTATGAATCCTCTCGACTTATAAGGAGAAAGCCCTTTTGTAAGATCCTTACGAATTACAGTGGAACATACACTTAAGAATCCTCACGATTCCCAGGGAGAAAATACACCTACGAGATCCTCACGACTTGTAGGGAGAAATACCTTCGTGAGACCCTTACGGCTCATGAAGTCAAAAGCCTTAGCTGACGGGACCCTAACCCTGTTTGCTAAGCCACCTTTGTTCAACATCGACATAGGCAGATGATGATTCGCTCCTGGCCATATCCCAGTTGTAGCGGTGCTGATGCCGAAATCTGTGTCTAATTTCAGGTTTATGGCGAAAAGCCAGTAGGCCGCACGTGCATACGAGATAGCCGAAATGATGGGGCAACTTGCAATAAAAAGCAGCAGGTAAAAATGTATGCACGCAAAATAGCCGAAATGATGGGGCAACTCGCGATAAAAAACAGCGAGTAAAAATGAAATAAATAGCCGAAATGATTGGGCACCGCGAAAATAGCCGAAATGATAGGGCAATCGCGACCTCCGCGATAGAAAAGCTGAAATGATAGAGCATCACGGAAAAAGGAATAAAAAAAAGTTTTAATTTATGCCCTACAGGTGATGTTCCATCACACCCTGTATACAATCCAAGGGCGTAAACAAAAAAGGGATCATACTTCTCCCCCAGGTTTCATCATAAGAAGAAGCAAAATCTCGACGGGCCGCGAATGACTTAGAGATCATCTCAGCACTCGTCTCGTGACAACGAACACGACTTCAAGCGAAACGGAACAGCGGCAACTCCCAGTTCCATGGCTCGGCGATATCCTAATCACCGAAAAGTCAAATCCCAATTCCGTGAAATACGAATACAATCAACGAAATTCCTGGTTACGTGGAACGCGGACAATGTCACTCTTTGACCCCGTGGAAAACGTCCAGAGCGGGGCCTGGTCCTTACAGAACACGGCAGTGAACCCGTGTGAAGCATCTAGTGCAAAATTCCTGGTTACGTGGAACGCGGATAACGTCACTCTTTGACCCCGTGGAAAACGCCCAGAGCGGATCCTGGTTCTCACAGAGCACGGCAGTGAACCCGTGTGAAGCATCCAGAGCGGAGCCTAGTCCTCGCCGAGCACGGCAGTGAACCCGTATGAAGCATCTAGTGCAAAATTCCTGGTTACGTGGAACGCGGATAACGTCACTCTTTGACCCCGTGGAAAACGTCCAGAGTGGATCCTGGTCCTCGCAGAGCACGGCAGTGAACCCGTGTGAAGCATCCAGAGCGGAGCCTAGTCCTCGCCGAGCATGGCAGTGAACCCGTGTGAAGCATCTAGTGCAAAATTCCTGGTTACGTGGAACGCGGATAACGTCACTCTTTGACCCCGTGGAAAACGTCCAGAGCGGATCCTGGTCCTCACAGAGCACGGCAGTGAACCCGTATGAAGCATCCAGAGTGGAGCCTAGTCCTCGCCGAGCACGGCAGTGAACCCGTGGGAAGCATCTAGTGCAAAATTCCTGGTTACGTGGAATGCGGATAACGTCACTCTTTGACCTCGTGGAAAACGTCCAGAGCGGATCCTGGTCCTCGCAGAGCACGGCAGTGAACCCGTGTGAAGCATCCAGAGCGGAGCCTAATCCTCGCCGAACACGGCGGTGAACCCGTGTGAAGCATCTAGTGCAAAATTCCTGGTCACGTGGAATGCGGATAATGTCACTCTTTGACCCCGCGGAAAACGCCCAGAGCGGAGCCTGGTCCTCGCCAAGCACGGCAGTGAACCCGTGTGAAGGATCCAGAGCAAACACCAGACTGTGGAGTCCTTAAAATCCACGGACTATGATGTCCTTAACCTCGACCGTAATGTCTTAAAACTAACAATCAACCACCCTGATTCTGTACTGATTCTACCTTGGTTTAAGGGTACATCTCTTCACTCCTTTGATGCCTGACGTTGTAATTCCTCAACGTCTTCAAAGAGGTGATGGGTCTCTGCAACCAAACACCGGACTGTGGAGTCCTTAAATCCACGGACTATGAGGTCCTTAACCTTGACCGTGATGTCTTAAAACTAACATCGGACTGTGGAGTCCCTAAATCCACGGACTATGAGGTCCTTAACCTTGACCATGATATCTTAAAACTAACATCGGACTGTGGAGTCCTTAAATCCACGGACTATGACGTCCTTAACCTTGACCGTGATGTCTTAAAACTAACATCGGACTGTGGAGCCCCTAAATCCATGGACTATGACGTCCTTAACCTTGACCGTGATGTCTTAAAACTAATATCGGACTGTGGAGTCCCTAAATCCACGGACTATGAGGTCCTTAACCTTGACCGTGATGTCTTAAAACTAACATCGGACTGTGGAGTCCTTAAATCCACGGACTATGACGTCCTTTAACCTTGACCGCGATGTCTTTAAACTACGATACTTTGAGCAAACCCTGACCCCGTGAAACACGGATAAGGGCGACCACATCCAGCACTTGCAGGTCCTCACGACCTGTAAGGAAGAAAAACTCTCTTTTGTGATCCTTACGACTCTCAAGGGAAAACCCGCTTAAGAATCCTCACGGTTCTTAAGAAGAACTTACACCTATGGGATCCTCTCGACCCATAGGGAGAAAAACTCTTTATGAGACCCTCGTGGCTCATAAAGCGCAAAAGTCTTAGGAAGCAGATCTTAACCCTGAATCCTAAGCCATCGCTGCCCTACAAGGAGATCAAGATAAATTGTCCGCAAAACACATTCAATGAAAAGAGACACACCATTGAGAAGAAAAATGTATCTTTTATTCATAAACCAAAATGGATACAAAGTACAATTCATGAAAGAAACAAAAAGAAAATACTCTCATCCATGAGTATCTACAAAAAGAAAGGAAAAGATACAAGTTTTTTCAAGCCGGCAGGCGATTTAGCAATTTCGCTAGCTCATCCTGCTTTTGCTGGGCCACGGCTTCATGATTCAGGATCGCCAGAAGACGGGCCTCCGCCTGAGCCTGCTGGGCCTGATACGAAGCGAGCCGGCCTTCAAGCTCTTTCTCGGTGGCCTTATGAGCCTCGACCCTCTCACGAGTGAACGTGACAGCTTTATCGAGAGTCATCACCTCCCTGATAGACTCTTGAAGCACCCGCCAGAGTTCATACGCTTTGTTGGCCTTGGCAGTAAGACTCGCCTGAAGCTCGCTCAGCGCTTTAGAAGCCAGCTCTCTCTCCGAGAATTTGCGGCCAAGCCTCGTCTCGCACGATGTCATGTTTGCCGCGCACCGCGCTATCAGCCCCCGCAAGGCCGCCTTTGCAGCCATGACCTCCGAGGAAAGACGGGAACATTCAAGTGCGTGCAAGCAAGCCTCCACCTGCCGACAGAACTCCACCCAGACTCGCACCACCTCTTCGCTATGGTAGGTGGCAAGAAAAGGAAGAGAACTGTTTGCCTCGGCAGCAAATGCTTCAGCTGTGGTTGCACTTCCAGCACGAAGCTCCTCGATCAAAGACGACAGGGAGACAAGGCTCAATTGGGCCGAGCGTTCTGAAGCTCGCAAAGCATAAGGGCCAGGCGGCATGACGACACGCGATTCCAATGCTATTGGAGCTGGCAAGGCTGTTCAGAGTTGAAAAATATTAGTAAAACTCTTAAGCAAAGGAACAAGTGAGGCTATACCGGAATATCACTTACCTACGGTCATGCAAGTAGGAGCTGAGGAATCCCCTGGCCCTTCGAGAACCTCGACCTCATCATCGGCCTCCAAAACTGTAGAGAACATCAATGTCAATACGCAAAATAACAACGATACTATGAGAAGTGATGAACAACACTCACCTTGTCCAGACGAGAGGACGATGCGTTGAGGAGATATCGCCTGCGGAGCGGCCATTTCCAAAAGACGCTGGAAGGACTGCCGAGGAGACAGATCGACAATGGAGGCCGCCAGTCCACGTAATTCTGAAAAGACAAAAGAGTTCAGGTAACAGAAAGATTACTAGCTCAAAACGTGGAAGGTTACCTTCGACACTCCTCCCGTTCTGAGCCGGGGGGATAGCAGCTTCAGCGGCCTCTGTCGTGATCTCAGGCTCCAACAAAGGGAGGGTAGTCCTGATTACCTCCATCTCAGCCTCTGGTCCGCCTTCGGAAAGAGCCGTTGGAGCGGTAGTCTCCAAAGGAGCCTCCCTTAAAGGGGCAAGCACTCCCTGATCAAGAAACGCTGCTGGAGGCTCTACCATAAGAGGAGCAGCCTCATCAGCCCCCTCCACATCGAGCAATGCTTCATCGGGAATTTCAGCAGGCTTCAGCTTCAATGAGCCCGTAAGAAGCTCCCCCAGCGTCGAAAATTCTGCACAATTCAAATAAGAATAAAGATACACATATACAGGCGTAAATAATCTGAAAAGCTACAAAAAAAAAAACAACAACGTACCGATGCGCAAAGAAGCCCTCAATATGGCTTTTTCAAGCCGCTGCTCCTTCTCAAGGAGGCGTGCTCGTCGGGGTTCCAGGATAGACTCATGGCCGCCGGTCCATAAAGAAAGTGTGTCCGCTGCGTCTTCTGAAGCGGCCTGCTTCAGGGCCTTTTCCCCCCATTCCTCCAAAGGACCGATAAACCGCCGCCGAATCCACGAAGGGTCTTCGTAAAAGATTACAGCGGGATAGGGCTTCTTCGGAACCCTGGCGTTATGAGACGCGTCTTTGGAACGCCGTATGGCCTCGGCCAACTGTGCGGCTTCCTCATCGGCCGAATTCGGGAAGAGAAGTCCAGCGTCTGACTCTTGCAAGGCCAATGGTTCGTCTTCAAGAATAGGCTCAAACTCACCAAAGAATTGAGCAAATTGGTGGCCGCTTTCCTCCGCCGCTTAGACCCAGAGCTGGTCGCCGAGGATGACCCTTTCCTCCCCCGTGAAGCCTTAGGGCGGCGCCGACCCACATCGCCCTCGACACCCTCATCCCTATTACTCTCGCTCGGTGCCACAACCGAGGATGACACCGCCATTGTCGACGCCACGGGGGGCGGTGCTGCCACTGGCGGTGGTGCTACTACTGGGGCCCGTCTACCCCGCGACCGGGAACCTAGAGGCATACCAGCTGTTGGAGTAAGGTCCACCCCTGACTCCCCCGGAATGAGCGCGGTACCAATCTCCCTTAGAGGGAAGCAGACCGGAGCCCTCGGTCGCAGCTTAGCCCCCGGAACCTGAGGAGGGGCATCATGACCAAGAAGCACCCTCCTTTCCTCAAGAATAATTGGGCTGACCCGGTGAAGATACCAACCCGTAAACGAGCCCACGCACCGGGGCATGTACTCAGCTTCAGGGACCATGAAGTGGGAGCTGGTGTTTAGCCTCACGAAATGATGAGCGGCATCGCGAACGGCATCAAGCGAAGGGACTGGTGCAACTATAAAAGCCTCGAAAGGAACACCTTGGTCGTATCCGAGTTGTCGGGCGAATCAATGCGGGTTGTACCGCATGAAAAGAGCTGCACTGTCCTGGCGAAACACCAAGTAGCCCGGTCTAATTGTATACAAGTGTGCGGCCTCCCGGGGCTTCAAAGAAGGTACGTTGTCTTTTGACTGGTCCCAGAGTTGTTGAACTGGACCTGAGGGAGTAGACAAGACCCGATCATTAAAAACCAGCCCGCCAGCGGCAGCGTAAGGAGAAATCAGCACCCGAATAGCCCCAATTTGGGTCAGGTCGGCGGCAGAAGCATCCACTAATCGCATAAGTCGTAGGAAGGGGTAGGCATCGTAAAATGTGGGCCTCTGATGCATAGCAAAAGCCCCCAACACGTGCATTTCGATCCAGGATGTGAAGTAATGAAGCGAAAAATTCACTACGTCTACGCCAGGGCTGGAAGTGTTGGCCGCAGCGCCCAACTCGTGGTAAAGATGCGCCAGCGCCGGGATGCCGATAGCCAATCGCGTCCCTTCAGCAATACAATGAGCCGGGTAGATAACTGAGGCTCTCATGAAGCGACGATGCATGGGGATAACGAACCAACTGAGCCAGACACTGACAAACCCCACGAAGAACGTCTCCTCATCCATACCGGGTGCTGCAATGGACTCAAAAGACATCGGCGACATGATAGGGATATAGTATTGAGGTAGATCCGATTCAGTGGTCGGCAGTTTCTTCGGACCAAACCCAAAAGGGTCTTTGACGTTGGCAAACTTCGGAGCTGTCTTCGACACGACATCTTCACGAAGGAAGCAGGCAATGAAGCTCTTAAAAGTGACGCCCTGCTCCTCAGATTCGGTGAACAATCGGTCAAAGATACCTAGCGCCTTGATCAAGCTGGGACGCTTATGGCGAACGGCGTTCTCAACAGACAAGCCGTCAACCGGTGCAGGCTCGGGCTCGAAAACGTACTCGTCAGGAGGCAACAACTCCTCATACAGTGTACCCCTGATTGGCAATCCCGAGATTTCATAAAATTCTGCCAGAGAAATCGAAACCTCGCGATCTCCTAAAATAAAAGTGTTGGTGGGGAGATTCCATTGATTCATGAACGCCCTAACCCACCAGACATGCGGGGACTTATAATGGAAGAGTGACGCGTATATTGCCTGATAAAGCCCAACCTTCTGCAGCCGTGCACGATGGGTGGCAAGGATATAGCGAGCCCAGAGAAGGTAGCCCGTGGGGTGTCGAGGAGTAAGCTCTATCTTATAAATCTGCCCCCATGGGTGGGCCTCACCCTGACAAATGCGACGCCCCAGGATATCTATAGCGGGGACCGGATGGTTCAGGATACCTGTCGTCGAAGGCTCGAGCCTCCCCGTTGGAGTCCAGTTGGGCATCTCCACAGCAAAAACCGTTCTTGGAGGGTCCATCGGCAAGAATGGGAAAGTAGGCTCTATCGGTACTGCACAGAGAAAACTCCGGCGACCCCGGATAATATGGCTGTACCAAGTTCCCCACAGAAGCAAGTTGGTGCAGTTCGGGTCATGAGCCCGGATCATCGCCATCGCTTCCTCGTCAGATGGTGATTGAGGAAAAGCGGCCTCCGAACGAGTAAAGGGAAAGCACGGAACAGAAACCATCGCACCTGAAATCAAATAAAAGAAGACTGTCAAAAGCAAAGCCAGCAATATATACATGCATGAACATGAAGACAAGTTGAGGAAGGCAACAGCAGACTCTTTTTATGGGACCATTGGCTGCAAAACACATGGGCCCCACAGAATCAAGATGACGGCTCGTTAATAATGAGACCAAGCAGTTGTAATAAGACAAAGGGGATTCCCTCATTAATAAAATGTAGGTTTCAAGTGGCCCTGCACATCCCCTAGAAGACAAATCTACCTTGGACTCCACAACGAATCAAATGGGATCAAGGGAATAAAATTCCCACAGAAGATATCATTGCAAACTTCTGTTCCATTAATTGCAGAAGGACAACCTCGGGCCAAGAGACCCTAAGAAGCCTCCATGTGAAGAAACTGAGTTCTTCGTAGGAATTAAATTCCTTATTAAGAGAAAGGAAATTAAATTCCCAGAAACTTTTTTTTTGAGATGGAATTAAATTCCATAGATTCTAACCGCCACCATTATCTCCTTAAAGATCATATGAACCCTAAAAAGATCTGCTGTTGAAAGTTCTATTTCATACTTTGGTTGAAAAACTTAAAGGAAAAATGGGTTCATATTAAAAGGGTGAAACCCTTGAAGTAGATTTAAAATCCAGAGAATTTTATGTATAAAAAGTTCTTCGACCACTCAAGATGATTACTTGAGGAAGAGGAATCCGTCAGACAGAGTTAAACTCTGAAAAGGTTTCAAGGCAGAGAACTAAGCTCTGGAAGAAGAGAATTAAATTCTCAGAAAAGTTTGCAAGAGAAGAAGATGAGCAAAGTGGAGGCTTTTCTGAAAGGACATGAGTATTTATATGATGTGATGGAGACGCTTCATCTCCCCAAATCCCTAGAGGAATCCAACGGTCACAAAAGTGACAGCGTTGCACTTACGTGCAAACACGTGAGAACAATGCTGTGGGGGCATTTGTTTCCTGATTTAAAATCAGGAAAGCTTACGAAGGAGGCATTGCGTGCTAGTACGTGACCAGCAGTCACGTGTTGGCACGTGACATTTGAAAACAGCAGCAAAGGCAGATTCAATTCCCTGATTAAATCGAAGAAAAGGTTTCAGAAAGGGTCACGTGCTCACACGTGACCGGAGGTCACGTGTTGGCACGTGACGGTTGAACGGCGGTCAGAAGACAGAACGCAGAAAGAAGAAGAAAGCTCGTTCCAGGGGTCACGTGCTTACACGTGACCAGGGGTCACGTGCTTACACGTGACCAGGGGTCACGTGCTTACACGTGACCAGGGGTCACATGGCCACACGTGACCGGCTTTCAAAGCTTATTTAACAGAATCAAATTCTTAAGAGATCTTTCAAATCTTTCCAAAGGAAAATGATTATTTGGAACCGATTGGACTAAAAATTTAAAGGTGAATAAATATCACCTATCTATGGAAAAATCTTGAACTTGGAAAGATTTCCCCTTAAAATCTAATTGAAATAACAAAGGAAAATCTTTGGATTAAAAATCCAATGGTGAATAAAATTCATCTAATAATCCAAAGGTCCAAACGAATGGTGAATACAAATCAAATCTCTCAATAAAAGATTCATCAAAACTAATTGATTCTGCTTCTTCTCCTATAAATAGGAGCAAAGAGACATACAGAGGGATATAGAGAGAGAAAGAGACAGGAAAAAAAGAGAGAAAAAAGCCCTAAGATTTTGGAGGAATTGGATCTTCTGCAGAAGAAAACCTTAGGTAAGAAACGGAAGGCCTCTAAAAGAGAATTTAATTCTCAAAAGAGTTTAACTCTTAGATTAAAAAGGAGAACTTAGTTCTCTCTTTAGTAGAGGATCTGCAAAGTGCACATCTCCCCATGAATAGAGAATTTAATTCTCATTGGGTCGAGATCCTGCCATGTAGATCCAAAGTATAGAGAGGGAATGAAAGTTTGAGAATTTAATCCTCGCAGAATTATAGGAATTTAATTCCTTTGAGATGAATTAGGGTTTAACCCTATATTATAAGAATATAATTCCTTTAGAATGAACAAAATCAGGGTTTAACCCTAGTTAAGAACTTAGTTCTGTTAAAATAACAGGAATTTAATTCCCTTAAGAAAGAAGAAATTAGGGTTTCACCCTATTACAGAATCTAATTCGTCAGAAGATAAATTAGGGTTTAACCCTATCTAAGAGTAATTCTCTAAAGAAAGAAGGAATTTAGTTCCTTTAAAATTATTATTAGGGTTTAACCTTATGACAGAACTCAATTCTTCACATATATGAGGAATTTAATTCCTACAGGAAAATCAAAGTTCAACTCTATCAGAGAATATAATTCTTCAGAAGACAAGGGGATTTAATGAAGAATTTACTCTGAAATTGCAAAGAGGCAGGGTCACGTGCTACCACGTGACACCTGGAAAGATCCACAGAGAAGGGCTTTTGAGGCAATGCCTCACGTGACCCACGTGACCCTTGGTAGAAGCTTTAACACACAAATAATTAAATGCCCATCACGTGACAGCACGTAATGCTCCAAAGTATTCAATACTCTCGGCAGAACAAATAATGGGGAGGGCGCCCTCACGTGCTACCACGTGACCCCTCTTACCTTAGTGCTTAACGCTAAATTGGACCCCCTGAATCCAGTGTTTAACACTGTTTTGCCTTAGTGTTCAACACTAATCGAAGAGCCTTTCTTGCAGTGTTTAACACTGAATTTCTTAGTGTTTAACACTAAATTAAA
This sequence comes from Agapanthus africanus, assembly GCA_030015575.1. Classification (NCBI taxonomy): domain Eukaryota; kingdom Viridiplantae; phylum Streptophyta; class Magnoliopsida; order Asparagales; family Amaryllidaceae; genus Agapanthus; species Agapanthus africanus. The sequence continues at coordinate 148,534,463 of CM057338.1, read as the reverse complement.
TCTCTGTTAACAGAGTTTAACATTAATTTTCTTAGTGTTCGACACTAAATTAAAATCTCTGTCACCAGTGTTTAACACTGATTATCTTAGTGTTTAACACCAATTTGAGATCTCTGTTGCTAGTGTTTAACACTGATTATCTTAGTGTTTAACACTAATTTGAGATCTCTGTTGCTAGTGTTTAACACTGATTTGTTTTAGTGTTTAACACTGATTTGTTTTAGTGTTTAACACTAATTTGAACCCCCTGTTGCTGGTGTTTAACACCAACTATCTTGTAGTGTCAAACACTAACTTGTTCCCAGTGTTCAACACTGCTGGTCTTTAGTGTTTAACACTAACTTTAGCCCAAGTGGCTAAGTGTCTAGAGGCAAAGCTTCTCCTCTAATGGACCAACAGAGGGCCAATATCCTAAACATGATTGGACTTAGCCCAAGCTGTCCATAAGTCCTCAATTCAAATTCAACTGAGCCAATAGGCTCATAATATAATTAATTGGTCTTGGTTCCGAATTGGGCCAAAGATTATTTAATCTACCTCGGTTTAAGGGTACATCTCTTCACTCCTTTGATACTCGGCGTTGTAATTCCTCAACGTCTTCAAAGAGGTGACGGGTCCCGATGACCACATATTGATACGGACTGTGGGGTCCTTAAACTCATAGACTATGAGGTCCTTAACTTTGACCGGGATGTCTTAAAACTAACGCCGGATTGTGGAGTCCTTAAATCCACGGACCATGAGGTCCTTAACCTTGATCGTGATGTCTTAAAACTAACGCCGGACTGTGGAGTCCTTAAATCCATGGACTATGACGTCCTTAACCTTGACCGCAACGTCTTAAAACTAACATTGGACCGCAATGTTTTTAAACTATCTATTGACCGCAATGTCACTAAACTAAACAACAGGGCTCCCTTAATTGCTCTCTTGTTGGATCTAAACGATCCCGTTAAGTTGATCTTAGTCTAAAAACTAGACTGACGTATCCTTAACAAACGTTTAAGTTGATCTTAGTCTTAAATGAGGCTAACGTGTCCTTAAACCCAAACCCAAATCTAAGATAATACGGATTTGGACTAGTCCACGCCCTACGGGCGACGACACAACTCAATCTCCATATACAATCAACGGGCAACTAAACACAAAATAAACACACACACGACACGAAGTGACCATCTGGAGAAGGAGAAAGTGGCTACCGCGATGCGGTAGCGTAATTAACTGCAGGGGCTTGCGCCTGCAGGGAAGAGCGTCCCCACAATCAAAAACCGCTCAAGTGAGGGGGAATCTGACGAATCCTGCTACATCGGACGCATCCGTTTAAACCTTCGATACACGGTGCCATAAATCAACTTGGCATCTTCGGAGAGGTGGACGGATAGCACCAATTAGCATCTGCCCCGAATCTCAGGCGAGACGTCCTCACGTCGTCGCCGTCTTTCGGAGGGGAACAGTCTTTAAACTATGGACTATGACGTCCTTAAACTTCATGGACTATGATGTCCTTAAACTTCTGGACCGCAATGTCCCTAAACTAAAACAATATAGCCCAAATGCTCTTTTGTTGGATCTAAATGATCCTGTTAAGTAGATCTTAGTCTAAAATAGACTAACGTATCCTTAACAAATGTTTAAGTTGATCTTAGTCTCAAATGAGATTGACGATCCTTAAACCCAACCCAAACCCAAATCTAAGAAAATATGGATTTGGACTAATCCCCGCCCTACGGGCGACAACATAAATTAGTCTCCGTATACAATCCACGGGCAACCAAAAATAAAACAAACACACACGACATGAAATGACCATATGGAGAAGGAGAAAGTGGTTGCCGCGATGGGTAGAGTAATTAACTGCAGGGGCTTGCGCCTGCAGGGAAGAGCGTCCCAACAATAAAAAGCCCCTCACAATGAGGGGGAATCTGACGAAGTCTGCTACAACGACCGCATCCGTCTAAACCTTCGATACACGGTGCCATAAATCAACTTGGCATCATCAGAGAGGTGGAAGGATAAAACCAAATAGCATCTGCCACCAAAATTCAGGCCGAACGTCCCAACATCCCGGTTGCGTCTTTCGCCGGAGAACAGATTCTGGCAAGCCCGGTGGGACCTTTTCCTCTTTCCACTCCACACTTCGTGTGTCGTGAACAAGTCGCGGTTTGACATGGTTGCCTTTGGATGTGAAGTACTAAGATTTGGTATCTTGCTCCGTGCAGAAAAACAGAATATCAATAGCTTCAAACTGCACTAGTTGCAACAAATCCCACTCCGTCCTCGCCGGAGGAGTGACCTACGGACCTCAAGCGGCCTCCCTTTTTACGATGCCGGTGGACCAGGCGACGCAAGCCACCACAGGGCTATTCTTTGGGACCATGCTCCCACCAATGAGCTTCAATACCCCATTGCCGTTGCAAGAAGCCCCGAAGAAGTCGGTCTTTGATCGGCTTACAACTACCGCGGCCCCTCTCAATGGGTCGCCCAAGTCCAATGCCTCAGTTTTCAATAGACTGGGCCAAAGCTCAAGTGGACCCGTGAAGAAGCCCGCGTTACCTGAAGCGGCCATCCCAAAGCGGATAGTCATTCCTGTTCCTGAAGTCATCAGACAGACTTCCCCTGCTAAGGAGTCGGTCTTTGCAAGACTGACCGTTTCAGCTCCCGTTCCAGGCAAAGTCATCAAAACTGCCCCCCTGCACGAAAGTCTGCCTTCGATAGATTGGCCATCCCCACTCAACTGACGTCGGTTTTCAAGAGGCTAACACCGGCAGCAACCCTCCGCCAGAACAGGGGGCATGACAAAGCCACCCTCATAACTGAGCCGGTCCCGTCAGCACGACATGCTCGCTGTCGTCACTGGCGCCGAGAAAGGAAGGCTGGAGGCAGCTCTCCTTCTGGACTGATTCCGCCAGCTCCGATGGTGGAAATTGATGCTGCTGTTCTAACTGGGAACAACTTTGAACCACTTAGGAGGGTCCGCAAGAACTCTCCGACTGCTGTGCTGAAAAGATCTCCTCCACCTATGGAGAATTCTACAAAGACAAAGCTGGAGCAGCCCCCTCAGCGGCTGTCTCTAAAATTCGCAGGGACTGGCGACAGGTCCAAAACTCTGTGATCAACCAAGACCACCCCCGCCAACTGAAGAAGATGAAAGTTCGGTACCATTTTTTCATACCACAGGAGATGTCATCTATTTGGGTGCCCGATGCAACGGTTCCCTCAATTTCGACCGCCCACAAAAGAAGGAGGCCGGAGAAAGTCTCCATGTCCGCGACGAATCTTAAGAACACTGAATCTAAACGCCCCAAGTCTGGGGGCATGGTGGTGCACACTGTTTATGTGGCATCCAGGAAAGAGGATAGTAGTATCTCTACGGGCCATCGACCACTCACCAGATCCGTAACAAGGGCCCAGGAGCAACAATAGAAGCTCTAAGAAATGTTAACACAGATGGTCATACTCACTGGGCCAAAAGAAAGCCCGGAAATGTCGTCAGAGCATCGTCATGAACAAGAAACCAATGCTGAGTTCCTCCGCAGAATCCTCGAGAAGAAGGACAAAGAGGCAGTAGAACAAGCTGCCAATATGAAACGAATGGCACTTTTATTCTAAGACATGGTCGGGATGATGTTACAGCCGGATCCTCCAGCTGAAGACCCCCCGATTATCCTTGAAGATGATAGCGGAGAGACATCGAACCCTCTTCCGGCTTGTTCGGCAGCCAAGGAAGAGACCATTTCCAAAGCCGCCCTGGATGACTATATCGCTCAACAGATACGAGCTCATCAGGCGAACGAAGCGGCCTGCCAAATTATTAAGACTGGATGACCATATCCGGGTTGGTACGGTGATTTAGAGAGGTTTTGTCGATCAAAAATTATTTGCCGCAATCAAGAACGGCGTCGCTTTGCAGCTAGCCGGTGAATACGGATCGGTCCACAGGGATGTGTAAATCTTCTTTAAGTTCTTACGAGTTAATTCCAAATGGTGTTTGGAAGCATAATTAAACTTAAAAATTGAAGTTGTATGATACTAGGATTAGAAACTTGCTAGGATTAGGCATAGGGAAAATTTGGTAAACAAAGATCTACATCTCTTTCCATTGCCATTAATTAAATATATCATATTAGTGTTATGGTAAATCTTAACAAAGGGGATTAGGATGATTGGGATGATTGATTCTTCCTCTAGATCCTTGTCCTTCCTTTCTTAATCTTTACCCTAACCTCCATGGAAAACCTTAAAATCCGGGCCTTTAGACTACAGATCACCGTTACCTCGAGGGTAGAGTGCCGTAGGGAGCGGAATAAGAAGGTATGCATGGAGTTCTAATGTTCATAAAAGGTTGGCAATGAAAAGAGATGAGAGATCTTCATCTCTCAAATCCTTCCCTATTCCTAACCCTAACAAGCGAGGAAACTACTCGCTCATTGAGGGGATGAAGAAAGACATGAGTTTATTAAAGAGAGAAAACATCTATTGCAAGTTAATAAAAACTAAACTAAATTAGACTAAGGCAATAAAATAATTTACCTACGGCAGATATGAAAAACTATAACTAGGGCAAGAAAAATAACCTACTTACGATTGATGCGCTCTAACTTCAAGAAAACAGAATTTTATTCATGAGTAGAGGCATGAGAAAATACAAAGCTTTTGGGTTCTATTTATAGGACATAGAAACCCTAGGTTTACAATTGTTCCGCATGTCTACAATTACAAATATACCCCCAGAAAATCTTTCCATAGCCTTCAGAACATTTTGGTAAAATTTTCTTTCCATGAAGACCTTATACGGCCGCGGAACCGCAGCATTGGTGCGCTTGGGCCGCGGTTCCGCAGCCCAAAGGTGAGCTCATGCAATGAATTTTCTTGGGCTGTCTTGGTATCTTTTGGGCTTCCTGGTTCTTTATTCCTTTTATCAATTGGGCTTCTGTATTAATTCCAGATCCTCAGTGAACACTTTGCAATGGATCTTTTAACCGTTTTTCTTGCAAATTTGGATCTTGCGTTGCCTTGTTGATGGTGAACCGTTCTTCTGCTGGGCTTTACTAAGATCTTCCTAATTGTTGGTCAAAAGTCCTTCTTTTGTGTCGTCTTTTGTGTTTTTCACTGTTTTTGCTCCAAGAACCTTTAACCTGTAACATGTAGCAGACATGGGTCAAAAGCACCTGTTTTTATTCTTAAATGCATAAGAATGGGGAATACAAAATGCAATATTATGTTATAAACAAATACCCCCAAACTTATCTTTTGCTCGCCCTCGAGCAAACTTATTATTTTATTTATTCTCGATAAAAATCTAACATAGCCACACTTTCGCAGGGAAACGCGATTGCACTGAGCACGTGCAACAAGCCGTTAAACCTCTAGGTGTCCCTAGTAGGAGGAGTGTTGTCTCCTGAGGGTTTTCAGCGGATTACACCCACAAAATCCTATCAATTCGGTTTTTCGACTTTTGTTCTCCAATTAGGTTTTCTAACAAGGAATTCTATTATCGTCGACCCGCAAATTACCCACCCATATTCTTCACACTTCCTCATTATTTAACTTAAGATTATACATGTTCTATAGAATTACTTAGCTTTCGGCATTTCTTAAGTTTTCCTTCTAAAGTTCCATCTCCACTTAGGAATTTCTATCAACTCTATTAAAGATACAAGTTCTATTCTTCATTCCTTTCTCTTATCTAAACACTAATCACATATCCCCACGTGTGTGTAAATGTCACCCCTACACTTGGAAATTCAAATCAAGCAATCGTACTCTCGTCCATTGTCCAAAGCACTTATTAATTTGTGAATTTTTACTTGAATTTCGCTTACACATCCTTCATGCGACCGTTAATACTTCCTGAGGTACCAACAACCGATTATAAGATGCGTTAGCACTTTAAAACGTACTTCCTAGTCTTGCAACACCCAAGGCTTTTAGCAGTGACTCCCAAACCAGTTGGTCTAAGGCACAAGGTGATGAAGCACCCTCGCTAAATATTTTTCTATTTTTACAGCCTTAAGTAATCACAAAAACCAGTGTCCATTTTTTTCTTTATTCACTTTTCTTTTTTCTTTTTATTTTCATTGTACTAAGGACTTTAGACAAGAGTATTTCAAGGTCTCCTCTACTATTCCAAGTTTCAAGGTGCGTGATTGTGCATTTTGTAGGATACATGTTTTCAGAATCTAGACTAAAGCTAGGAATTATTTTTCAAACTTATATTCTAATAAAAATTTTAATACTTTTCCTTCGTTTCGACTTAGCCCAAGAAGTGAACCCAAAATTTGCCTATTTCTAAATAAACTACAAAGGCATATACTTTCTACCGTTAAACTTTAAGAAAGGTTATTTTTAGGGTTTTTAATTTGCTAAGTCTAAGATCTAGTTTTTCCTAGCCAGTTAACCTATTTATCAAAACCAAAATTGAATACATTAATTTTTATAATTTTTGAAATTTTTCAATTTTTATGGGTTTTTCTTTTTCTAATTTTTTTTTCTTCAAATTTTTATGATTTTTTATATAAAAATGCAATGCAGAAGTTAAATATGCAAAAGGAAAAGAAAAATATATACAATATGCAATGCAAAAGATAACTATATACACTACCCTCTCCCCCAAACTTGAGCAAAGCAGTGCCCTCACTGCCCGGCCCCACGTCGCGCTCGTGAGCGTGAACGTGATCGTTCCCCTCTAGCCAAAAGGATTTGAATTCCCCTCTCAATTTCCGTCAACCGACGGTCGTAATCTCGTGCTGTCGCCCGAAACTCATCTCTCAAAGAATCAATTCTTCGCATTGTTCTCCGCATCAATCGCGCATGCTCCTGAGGGGTCAGTTCTTCCCCGCTCGATGTCGAGCTTGAGCTAGGGGTGTGTACGGGAATATTTTCTGCCGGTTCCGTTCGTGTCCAAATATCAGTAAGTCTAGAGTAGGACGAAATAACGCCCTCAACGAGTGGTCGAACCGGAACACCGTCTATCATGTATGAATCAAATTCCTCGACGGGGAGGAAATAACGGTAGAGTTGGGTGACAAGCATGGGACATGGGTAGATGGTACCCCCGTTTCCCCGTACCTATAGACTGGAGCAATACAGTGCACATGTCGAACCGTGGATTTTTCATCATAAGTGTGTGTACGACATGTAATGAGGGGGTGAAGAAAGTCGTGTTGTGCGAACTACCAAAGATATTGTTTTGTGCCCACCGGCACACGGTAAAAACGTTCGCAAAAAGGGTCCGTGCTTGGATACCCTTACGCGGCTCTCGTGCGCAGTCATTCCCCATCAAGGGCATATAATCCTCAAAGTGCAATGGGTGTTCATGCGCGGGTACACGTGGTATGAGTGTAACCCCGTGGATCATATCCCTATCAATGTGAATTACACGATCTCCCCAATTTATTTTAATGTAGCCTAAGTTGTCAAGACTATTATCCTCCATTGATTCATAAAATAGGGCAACGAGTTCAGGTAGGGCAAACGCAGAGGAGTGATTATAGAGCAGGAAATTCCAGCCCCTTTGCTCGATTTCATGTGCAAAATATCTACCGTATACTTCGTGTGTGAAAACCAGGGAAAAATCCCTTTCAAACTGCATTTTATGTGCCATATAGATTTTCTAGAAAAAAAATGCAGGAACAGAGAGGAAATCTACAGAGTTACCTCCCCTGAAAATTTCAGGGGGCGACGACACCAGACGGCGGCGGAAGCGCGGCTGGAGGCAGCAACGGCGGCGGAAGCGCGGCGGTTTGGCGGCGGCACGTCGAGATTTTTCTGGAGAAGGTTGGGGCGACGGCTAGGGTTTTATGAAGAGGAAAAATTTAGGGTAAGAGAACAGGGGGGCTCGGGTCATATAAATAGTGGATGGGAGGGTTATTTGTAGAAAACACCCTTTACAATGAGGGTTTTATTTGTAAAAAAAAGTCAGCTATTAATTCTGCAAATTTGCAATTAGGTCCAAAATTATATATATTTTTTTATTTTTTATTTTTGTATTTTTTTATTTTTTATGGGATTTTGGGAATATATATTTACAAATTATATACACACCCCCAAACTTATTTGAAATAATGTTTTGGGAAAAAAAGAAATTTGGGGGTGAAAGTGGAGGAAAATTACTCAGTGTAGATCGGCTCCTGCAAGAACAGGAGCTCCTCCGAAGGGTCCGCTGTGAGGAACGGTTTCAAACGATGCCCATTTACTTTGAAAAGCGTACCGTCCTCCGGGTTTTCAAGATCAACCGCACCGTGCGGATAAACGGTACGGACTACAAAAGGTCCCTTCCACCTAGAACGGAGCTTGCTGGGATGAAAATGTAACCGAGTATCATATAATAAAACCTGTTGACCAGGTTTAAATGTCTTTCGCAAAAGGTTTTTATCATGAAATACCTTAGCTCGGTTCTTAGCAATCACGGCATTATCATATGCCTCATCCCGCAACTCTTCTAGTTCATTTAACTGCAGCTTTCGGCTGCTGCCCGCATCTCCTAAAGATAGATTCAGCTCTTTAATGGCCCAAAATGCCTTATGCTCAATTTCTACTGGAAGGTGGCACGCCTTCTCGTAAACAAGCCGGTATGGAGACATGCCAAGATCGGTCTTGTATGCAGTACGGAAAGCCCATAGCGCATCGATTAATTTTAGTGACCAATCTTTACGGTTTTTAGAAACCGTTTTCTCCAAGATTTGCTTAATTTGTCGATTCGAGACCTCGGCTTGCCCACATGTTTGGGGGTGGTATGGTGTTGACAGCTTATGGGTGATAGAGTATTTGCGTATTAAGGACTCAAAAGTCCTATTGCAAAAATGAGAACCATTATCACTTATTATCGCGCGAGGGTGCCCAAATCGAGAAAAGATGTGTTCTTTTAGAAATCGAACGACAACCTTGTTGTCATTCGTTCGACTTGGCACAGTCTCGACCCACTTTGAAACATAGTCAACAGCCAGAAGAATATACACATTTCCAAAAGAGTTAGGAAATGGTCCCATGAAATCTATACCCCAAACATCAAAAATATCTACAACCAAAATTGGTTAGAGCGGCATTTCGTTCCTCCGTGATATCCGGCCCAAGTGTTGGCACCGGGAGCAAGTTTTGCAGTATTCGAATGCATCTTTGAAGAGTCGTGGCCAATAAAAACCACACTGCAAAACCTTCTCGGCTGTCTTCTTTGGGCCAAAGTGCCCGCCACATGCTTGATCGTGGCAAAAAAACAGCACACTCTTAACCTCAGTTTCCGGTACACACCGACGAATGATTTGGTCGGAACAATATTTAAAAAGATAAGGCTCATCCCAGTAAAAATGTTTTACTTGGGACAAAAATCGAAGTTTATCTTGTTTCGACCAATCTTTAGGTATCAAGCCGGTGGCTAAGTAGTTTACAATATCGGCGAACCATGGTTCGCAAGAAACGGTCAAGAGCTGCTCATCGGGAAAAACATCAGTGATAGGAAGTTCAAGAGTAGGCGAAGAAGGAAGTCGTGAAAGGTGATCGGCCACTACGCTTTCACATCCTTTTTTGTCCCTTATAACAAGGTCAAATTCTTGCAGCAAAAGGATCCAACGTATTAGCCTAGACTTAGCATCCTTCTTCGCAAAAAGGTGGCGAAGAGCTGAGTGATCCGTGTACACTATAACTGGAGAGCCGATTAAATAAGGCCGAAATTTTTCAAGTGCAAACACAACCGCTAAAAACTCTTTTTCTGTTGTTGTGTAGTTTAGTTGGGCCTCATTTAATGTTCGGCTAGCGTAGTAAATTACGTGCGGCATCTTGTTAATGTGTTGTCCAAGAACAGCACCGATGGCAAAATCGGATGCGTCGCACATAATTTCGAAAGGGTGCGTCCAGTCTGGAGATGAAAGGATGGGTGCAGAAATGAGTGAGTGTTTCAAAGACTCGAAAGCTTCCATGCAAGTTGAGTCGAAAACAAATGTAGTGTCCTTGGCCAATAAGAGAGTCAAAGGTCTAGCAATCTTGCTAAAATCCTTGATGAACCGTCTATAAAAACCGGCATGGCCAAGGAAAGCTCGGATATCTTTGACGCATTTAGGAGGAGGAAGATTAGAAATGACTTCAATTTTAGCTCTATCAACCTCTATGCCGTTTTGCGAGATGACGTGTCCTAAGACAATGCCTTCTCGTACCATAAAGTGGCATTTTCCCCAATTTAAAGTTAGGTTCTTCTCCCTACAGCGGGTAAGAACTGCGTCAAGATGTCGTAAATACTCATCGAAGGAGTCACCGAAAATGGAGAAATCATCCATAAAGATTTCCAAAAACTTCTCCACCATGTCCGAAAAGATCCCCATCATACACCGCTGAAATGTAGCGGGTGCATTGCATAACCCAAAGGGCATGCGACGATAAGCAAAAGTGCCAAAGGGACAAGTAAATGTAGTCTTGTCTTGATCCTCTTTGGCTATGGGGACTTGGTTATAACCGGAATAGCCATCTAGAAAACAGTAGAACTCATGCCCCGCCAACCGTTCTAGCATTTGGTCAATGAAGGGTAAAGGAAAGGTGGTCCTTCCTTGTTGCGGCATTGAGTTTTCGGTAGTCGATGCAAACTCGCCACCCAGTTTGGGTGCGAGTAGAAATTAACTCATTTGCCTCATTGGTTATGACCGTGATGCCCGATTTCTTTGGCACGACATGAATGGGGCTAACCCATTGGCTATCCGAGATAGGGTAAATGATACCGCTATCAAGACACTTAACAATCTCCTTCTTGACAGCCTCTTTCATAATGGGGTTGAGGCGTCTTTGTGGATCCCTTACCGGCTTGGCATCATCCATCAAGTGTATGTGATGTTCAACTATGAGGGGACTAATCCCCTTGATGTCCGCCATAGACCAGCCGAAAGCTTGCCGATTATTGTATAAGACCGTTAAAAGAGCCAGAGAGGCCGATATGATAACGGGTAAGGTCTCATTCTCACCTAGATAAGCATATTTTAGGTGCGATGGCAAAATCTTTAGTTCGAGTTTAGGTGGTGAAACAATAGATGGTAACAATGGACTAACTGTTTCAAACTCGAAGGATTCCATCAAAGGTTCAAATCGAGTGTACGCTACCGAGTCGGATGGTTCAACTAACTCATCCGAAAAAGCAAAAGACTCAAACTCGGGTGGAGAGTCTTCAAGATCGTCAACAAAGGTGAAACACTCATAATCTTTGTCCGTCGTGAAAGCTGTGTCGGATTCTAAGAGGAACGCACTAGTGGCGTCAACATTGCTGTGATCAAACATAAAATTTTCGAACTCACAGTCCTCCTCTGCGATCTCATTGATCGAGCAAACATCAAGTACGCTAGAATTAGGCTCGCAAGACTGACTTCCTAACTTGAAAATGTTGAGTTCAACTGTCATATTGCCAAAAGATAAATTCATTGAACCATTATGACAGTTGATTACTGCGTTAGAAGTCGCAAGGAATGGTCGACCAAGTATCACCGGAATTTGATTACGGGGGTTAGCGACAGGTTGTGTATCCATAACAATAAAGTCAACGGGGAAAATGAAATCCCCTACTCTAATTAACACATCCTCCAACTCTCCCCTAGGATGGGTGATTGATCGGTCGGCCATTTGGAGAGTGCAATGAGTGGGCTTAAGCTCTCCAACTCCTAACTGTTCGTACACCGAATAAGGTAGCAGATTGACACTAGCACCAAGGTCTAATAGTGCGCTATTGATGGTCTTGTTCCCAATGGTGATCGAAATAGTAGGACAACCGGGGTCCTTGTGCTTTGGGGGTAAAGAATTGACAAGAGCATCACTAACAGCACTAGCCACAAAAACTTTCTTTGGTACTTGTGACTTCCTCTTTTTGGTGCATAAGTCCTTTAAGATTTTTGCATATGAAGGAACTTGTCGGATTGCATCCAAAAGAGGGATATTTATGCTAACCTGTTTGAAAAACTCTACAATCTTCTCCATCTGTGGAGTTGGTTTATTGGATCTCAACCGATTTGGAAAAGGAACATTTTGAAAAGTCGTTGAGTCCAATTTTTGCGGATCAGATTGTTGAGTTGGAACGGAACCCCGTGTAGATGTGTTCGTGTTGTGAGAAGAGGGTCCGTTCGAGCTAGAAGAAGTAGAGCCATGTGAAGGATGGAGAATAGGCTCTAACGAAGAAGAAGATGAAGAAGATGAAGAACCACCGGCAGGGGTGTCATGGTTAATGCCCACATTGTTTTGCAGCACTTTTCCGGATCTCAACGTGGTCACATCATTCACGTTATGATTCTGCTGTTCATGTGCAACATGTGCGTGACCAGGATTTGGGAGTGGTTGAGATGGAAGCTTTCCTTTCTCTCGCTCTTTCAATGCTGCGTTGAGTTGTGCAATTTGTGCCTCAATAGCTTTAATGCTTTGATCGTGTGAGGCATTGTTTTGCACCAAAGATTGAACAGAAGTCTCTATCCTAGCTGTGGACTGTGCAGATTGCTTTAGGAATGCTTCTAGACTTCTTTCGAGCGAGCTAACAGCACTTTGAAGGGGAACAAAATTGTTGGGCACAAAATTGTTCATCTGATTAGGGTAAGGTTGCTGTTGGAGAGGTTGCTGAAATTGAGTTTGTGGAGGTGCTTGTTATTGTGGAGGAGGAGCCCTTTGAAAATTGTTGTTTCCTTGGACTTGTTGATTTTGGTTCCAAGCGAAATTTGGGTGGCTCTTCCAACCCGGATTGTATGTTGAAGAGTATGGATCATTTCTTTGTCGTTGCTGAAAGGCAGCATTGACTTGATCCTGTCCTTGAGTAGATGCAGTGTAAGGACACTCTTCGGTGAGATGTGATGGATCCGAACAACAAGCACAAACAGTTCGTGGAGACACAACCGGGGCAGGAGAAGGTGCTGAGATTTTGGTCTCAAGCGCTTCTACCTTTTTCGTAAGAGCGGCCACCTCGGCCTTCATAGCAATTGACATCTCTACTTGATGTATGCCTGCCCTAGGTTGACCAATAGAAGAAGATGATGATGTGGTCTTGGTGCTCTCCCACTGAATTGTTTGTTCACTAAGATCCTCAAGAAACTGCCACGCTTCCTCACTAGACTTGGATAGAAAGTAACCTTGACTAATGGTTTCTAGCAACTGCTTCGTTGCCGGATTCAATCCCTCGTATAATGTTTGGCAAAGTTGCCAACTTTCGATCCCATGGTGAGGGCATTGAACGAGTAGGTCTTTGAATCTTTCAAAACATTTCCAAAATGGTTCGGAAGGAAGCTGTGTAAATTGTATAATCTCATTACGGATTTTAGCAGTTTTGTGATGAGGATAGAACTTTTTAAGAAAAGCTTTCACAAACTCATCCCAATTTCTAATTGAATGTGATGCGATGTTGTATAGCCACTTCTCGGCTAGGTCGCATAAGGTGAAAGGAATGTCCCTTAGCCTTATAGCGTCATCACTTAATTGGGTAGTTTTCATCATGGCGCAAACGTTTTAGAATTTGTTGATAAAGATATATGCATCTTCGGATTCCAAACCATGAAACTTAGGCAGCATATTGATGAAGTGGGGTTTGATCTCAAAATTGTCCCCATTTGCCGGTGGGAGGGAAAGACAAGTAGGAAGGGCGGTGCGGATGGGGTATAAAAGATCCTGGAGCGCGACTCGTGCGGGCGCTTCAACAGGTGGGAGATTCAGATTATTCGCACCTAACGGAGGTGGAATCCTTCCCGTCGCTAAGGTGTTGTTAGGATCGTATCCCGACATACCTTCGAAAGAAGAATGTGATGGTGAAAGTGAAGAAGTAGACAAGATTTCGACTTCGGAGTCGAAAGGTTCGTCGGTCGGTACCAACGAAACACGGACTAATCGGACGCTAGGGTCCCTAGTCCAACCGGACATACACTAAAAAGGGTTAGTGTAGTCGAAAGATGAAAGACAGAATGTGGAGGTAAGAAAACGTCAATGAGAAGAAGTGGTGTAAGTGAGTGCAAAGATTCTTTAGCGACAAGTTGCAAGTTTTGAAAAGATTTTTATCCTTTTACCTTTTAATGTGTGCTTTTGCAAAAAGATTTTTATAAAAGAGACTTGTGACACAAATGCAATTAACCACACATGCACAATCAGGCCTAGATCTAGGGTCACCTAGGTCAGTTAGACCGCTCCTAACTGTTCCAAAGGGCTAGAGATAGGATCTCAAACCGCCTCTTCACCGCTAATTACGGCCAGGTAAGTGCCAGGTAAGTGGGAAGGAACCACGCTGTGGGCCTAATTAAAAACCACTAGCCTTGACACACTTGCCTAGGCACCGCAAAGTCAGGTTAGGATAAACGGCCGATACCTATACTAGTCCTCTGTCCTATTGAGCGCGACGTCCTTAGGGCTGAGTCTAGTATTTTTTAATTAAGAGTGGTCGATGCAAATACTTTAAGTGATTTCTGGGGTCCGGGAAAGGGTGATGAAATCCCCACCCAATCTGAATTGGTCAATAGCCCCTTAAAGTCAGATTAAAATATGCAAAGCAGTAAATCACTTGCAATCAATTTGCTATTTAGCGCGGCGCAAAGAATCCTGCAGAAAATCAATTATTGGAAGGGGGAAGAAGATTTTTAGCGCAAAGAATCCTGCAGAAGATTTGACAGAAAATATATGGGGGTTTGCAGAGGAGAGAAAGAGGGAACAAACAGTGCAATTCCTTTACAGAGAGGGCTCCAGAAGGCCGCGGTTCCGCGGTTTTGACAGGGTATTAGCCGCGGAATCGCGGTCGGATTGAGAGATCAGGTCTCTGGATTTCTTCAGCTGTTCTGTACTTTCAATCTCCTCATGTTCTGATGTATCTTTTTCTCTTTTGCTTTCTATGTTGTTTCAGATCCGTCAAACCTGCAAAGATTCACAAAGAAAACCCTTCAAACAATAAAAGATGATAAAAAAATTTTATTTTTGGATTTTTCAGATTTTTAAGGTTTTTTTTGTATATTTTATATTAACCCGAAATTACAAAAAGAAAATTTTACGCCATCCCCGGCAACGGCGCCATTTGATTTAGAGAGGTTTTGTCGATCAAAAATTATTTACCGCAATCAAGAACGGCGTCGCTTTGCAGCTAGCCGGTGAATACGGGTCGGTCCACAGGGATGTGTAAATCTTCTTTAAGTTCTTACGAGTTAATTCCAAATGGTGTTTGGAAGTATAATAAAACCTAAAAATTGAAGTTGTATGATACTAGGATTAGAAACTTGCTAGGATTAGGCTTAGGGAAAATTTGGTAAACAAAGATCTACATCTCTTTCCATTGCCATTAATTAAATATATCATATTAGTGTTATGGTAAATCTTAACAAAGGGGATTAGGATGATTGGGATGATTGATTCTTCCTCTAGATCTTTGTCCTTCCTTTCTTAATCTTTACCCTAACCTCCATGGAAAACCTTAAAATCCGGGCCTTTAGACTACAGATCACCGTTATGTAAGTGCACGGCGGCGCCCCGGCCGTCAATCCGACGGCCAAATGCGGAAACGGTGATAAACTTTAATTTTGCGAACTTTGCAAACCGGCACCACCGCGCACTAAACCCCGGATCGGGCCATTAAACTAGTTCTAGCTAACTACAAGATGGGAAGAGATAAACCGAGTGATCCGAGTCCTCCGGTCTTCTCGTCGTCATCCCGATCCTCTGCGGAAACACCGGTCGTCGTCTCCTCGCCGGAAGGGCACCACATCGCCTGCATCTTTTACGGGCTCCCGCCTCTATACCGAGGCAACTCGGGCACGAAGCTGGCAAGTCGACGTGCCCAAGATGTGCTGTAGAATATAGTGTAGAGTGCATGTCTCACTTTGGGGTATTGGTTGCCATGGAGGATGGAGGGATCATGAATGGACTTTGGAATGAAGTGTAGAATTTTGCAAGCATGAAAATGATATGAACCAATCTTTTCTCAAAATGAACTCTCTCCCTCTCTTCCACAAAATGTGGCCGGCCCCTCATCAAGAGAATGGTGGAGGAAAAATGAAATCAACCATACTTAAACCATGAAGGAGAGTGAGTGTAGTAGAAAGCAAGGGGTGACCACAAACAAACATCATGATAACAAAACCCATATCCAAATCAAATCCTTTCAAATCTCATTAATGCAAAAGCATGGATGAAAGATATCATAATCAATACAATTGCAAGAAACCCCCTCCACAAATGTTATTTGCACAATTGCAAATAACCCCCTCCATCGGAAAAGTCCGGCCGGGAAAGAACAAAGGAAAACCGGCCGGAACGAAATGCAAACTGGCAACTCCAGAAAACTGGTCCCGTAATAAATTATAGGAAAACCCCAATACTGTGCATACACACCCGCATCTGTATTCCGTCCGGATACAAATGCAAAGAGACAAAATCTACACTGTACTAAACTAGGATCCGGCTTAAACCAAAGCCGGCTAGTAATATCCGTTCGATCCTGATCCGTGCAATACCGCACGTATCTGACCGAACCCTGCCATATATCTATACGGCCTCTAGTACAAACCGTCCGATCCTGATCCGTGCAATACCGTACGTATCTGATCGGACCCTGCCATATCTCCATACGGCCTCTACAGCGTTTCGCCCGAAAGCTTGAGTAACAGAAAGTGTGGTGGACTCTAAAGACTCGTCAATACTATGGCTGTGGATTTAACCACTAGCACGTCAGAGGTATAAGCCAATACGTGACGGGCCACCAGCTATTGACCAAAAGGGACGTCGATGAGCGAACTCATCCTGACACCCTACTGAGCCTGTCAGTGACAATATCCATACAGTCCGGTCCGTTCGTCTATGAGCATCGCATGTCGGGCCTAGGGGGTGGGTAAAAGTCAAACCCCCAAAAGCGGTACAAGTCGTGTCGGAGTGTAGCCCAGAACACCCTGAGATACTACTGGAATACCTACCAGTAAATCTCCTGCCTTGGCCAAGGACTTCGTGTAATGGCTCTCCTAGACACAGCGCGACCTCACCCCCAATACCGGGAGAGACGAACCCCCGAAGATCCGCTCACTGCCTCCATGTGGCTCGGGACTGTACCCAACTAAAACCTGTTTGCACGACTCCTTTGAGCCGTGGTAGGGTAGTAATCAAAGCACAGTGGGAACTCACACGAGACAAATGACGATCCCCAGGTCGATGAACTAACCTGTACACATGTCACCTGGGAACTGCCATCTGACGTCAGGTATAAGACCAACTAGCATGTTCCCGGCGAGTCCTGTCCGGTGTACTCATAACCCAATGAGCACCTGTATACATCTTAGGTGAACCAACTGACACCAGTGGCTTGTGAGACCGGCCACCGCCCCTCGTCGGGGTCTCGACTGTATACACTAGTCTACTCTGGAGAATCGATGCCCTGTCTCGAAACTCCCACGACTAGGGACCTTTTAAGGAAATGCTTGTAGACCCCAGCTCTCACGTATATGATCGCCCTCATACTGCCGGCAGTCAAGCAAGAATCCTAGGGGCTCTATCAACGTGCAATAGCGACCTGTCAGGTCACCTAAAGCAGTACACGATGATAAAGGTAAACCAGATAGCAAACTATCATCTCGAGTAAGACTGTCGTACCGGGATAGGTCCTCCCTCAATCATTGCAATCACGTGCCTGTGATCCAATAATTGACTCTGAGGGCACTATCTCCAACAATCTCCCACTTGCACTCAAGGCTAATTATTGCGATGTCGCATACTCACAGCCCGTGTGATACCGAACACCCAACTCCTCTACTAGTCAGTCGCACAAAGCCTGTTTGCGAAACTATTGCGTTCGAGGAATAGCCTCAGCGAGTTGATCCGCTCTGATGTTTCTTTCTATGTCTCTCTAAATCTCAAGTTCGCGGAGAATGCCATCTCCCGAAATGAGCAATACCTGTCTTAGAATGTCTGGATGTCTGATGGGACCTAGCTCATAAATGAACTCCAAATCCAAACTTCTTAGACTGTATCGTCAACTGAACTTAATCAGTATCTTGCACCATGCCTCCCTCAGTATTGCCTTGGATCACCTGTCCAGAATACTGCCCCTCGTCAGAAGGAAAACTATAACTCTGATAACATCCTTGTCGTCCATGTCACCTTGGAAGCCTGGAATGATAACTGTCTCCCAAATGAGACTGTCGTTATCATATCCCTAGAACATCCACTTGTGTTCTAAAACTGCTTCCGACTGTTTCTCCAGGATTGGATCAATGTTAACTTATTGCATCTAGTGCAAGAACAACATCTGGTGTGGTACTTGACATCTCATGATTGACTCAATTGCCTAAGCAAGTGATCTGCCAATCATGCATATCCCTCTCTACTTTAGTCTATAAGACACCTTTAGAGAGGGTGACTCCATCACCTGCAGGTACACTACCGTGCCAGGAGTCGTCCATTCCAAATACTCTTAGAATGCTGTCAAAGTACCCTGATTGGGAAACCACCCAAATCTAGATCTAAAACCATAGATCTAGTAACCAGTATGTCTGATATAATGTCCAAGTCCCTTGTGGAGAAACTACTGTGTGACAACCAAAGTATAACCGATCGTAGCATAGGAATATCACTTCCTACTACCTTCTCAACAGATCCATCCCCTATTCTGATGACGTCAAACCCATGACTGTCACATCAGAAACAGATGATCTAACTCCGCTATATCTGCTTTAGTCTATAAATAGACATAAGCCTGAAGTCCACCAATGCTTCCGCTGCTCCCACTGACTACGACAACCCTCTGCCAGAGTCATATAGACGTGCACTTCTAAAGCTAGTTTAGAACGACGCTATACTCATCCTCCTGCCGGGTCTCGCAGCCTGGAACAACAACAATGGCAAGTGTGGGTAAACAAGAACTTTCCTGTCACCGTCCTTGAGGCTACTGGAGTACCTCTCGGGTGCCTGAAGTTACCCACCTTATCTGCGGAGTGGCCATTGGAATGTCAATTCAGATTGAATCTTTAGGTTCCTTATCAAATCTTCAGTAATCGTTTGCGGTTCTGGAATCACTTCCAGTTCTACCATACTCCCACTACTGTTTTTGAAAAACCATTTTTATTAAAACTGTGGCGAGTCAAGAACAATATCACTATTGATCTTTCTTATGGTAGAAAGTCAACCCTCGTCATAGCCTGGGTCAACCCACAAACAGCCATTACAGAAACGTGCCTTGAGTTATCCAGAGTCTGGTTTTAATCATAGGCCGGACAACTCCCCGTACCTTAACAAAGTTAAGATATGAACTGTACTATATCCAATATAGCACCAGAGGCACTGATTTAATTTAACCAGATTCAAATCATGCAGCTATCTCCAGTGCATGTCAACTAAATGGATAGGGGCCGATCAGCATTACTCAACTTAGGAATGCTTCCAATTATGAGTAACCTGAAAGAGAAGCAATTTCTCTTTATCGTTACTATCAACTGAATACCATACACAAGTATCTACATCTTCGATCACTTTGAAAAATCCCGATACTTGCTACACCTGGTTCTCTACTCTATTCAAATACCTATAACTCCTCAAAACTGAGACCCTGTGTTTCTACGAAACACATGTCTAAGAACTAGAGAAGTTAAAAGTAAACAGAATATAGTATGAGGACCAACCCCTCTGTCCTAATGGACACTGGACAACATACAATACTCTGTATAAGTCCGCCGAGTCTAACAACTCTTTCACTGTGTGTCGTAGGTTGAAAACTGTACTTATGGTTAAGAAGAATTACACCGCTGTTTAATGCTCCTTACCTAACCATCCACTGATATAGGTAAATGTCATCGACATAATATCAAAAGGTATATCTCACTCTATGAAAATAGACGTACAGATATATCAATTTGAAATTGGTGCACAACAGCGGATATTCAAAACCAAATATTTGCCGACCGGCAAACAACCCAGGTAATCTCCTCAAATATCACCGATTATAACGAATCCCGATATAATGAGGATGATCACCCAATTCCTAATAACTTACTCCCACTCATCATCTGTAAAACCATACAGATGTGAGAATCATACCTGGTAAATACATACCCTGGAGTAAGTATCCAATTGGGAAATCAGTTTTTCTTTTAACAGTACACAGTTGAACTGAAACATTGAAATGTTTCGATGGGGTATCCTGGTATTCCTAGTAATGCCTCTACCATTATCCAGATTCACAACTATAACCGTATAATTCTTTGCCACCTCTCCAAATCCCTTTATATGTCTTTAGTCATTACCTTCCGCACACCCCTTAGGCCAAATGGTTTTCTTCCTTCCCTACCATTCGGCACCAGCCTATGGTTTGGAAGAAGACTATCCAATAAGCATAACGGGTGTACTGTCCTAATCCTAGGAGCACTCGCAATGCGAGAGAAGGTGAGGATAAAAGACAACCGAATAAACCTTATTCCTATTTCTCCTGGACCAGAATCCATCCCCGAACTGGAACAAGTTCCTTTCGAGTTCGTATATAACCATACGATGGAGTATCCAATGAACTGTGGATCTTCGTAGTGATACGGAGTGTCCTGGAGAAATACAAAGGTGATTTAGGATTGGCGAAGAAATATTTGGTTTGGTCGTGAATATCAGTCGCATTTTACTTTGCCCTCTTACTAATCCCTTGCTTTGTCTGAACTTGATACCTTCTGCACACCATCGTTATGCTAATTGGTTTTCTTCATTCCCTACCGGTCGGCACCTGCCTATGGTTTGAAAGAAGACTATCCAATTTGCATAATAGGTGTACTACCCCTAAACCAAGGAGTACTCGCAAGCTGAGAGAAGGTAGAAGGAAAAGACAACTGAATAGTCCTATTCGTTTTCTCCAGAACCGGAAACCATCCTCGAATTCCTTCGAGTTCGTATCTAACCATACGATGGTTTTGTCCAATGGAAGTGGACGTTCGTAGTAATGCGGGGTGTCCTGGAGAAAAGGGTAAAAGTAGGAGTGGCAATGAGGTCTGCAACTCTGACAATCCAAAAGCCAGTGTAAAGAAGGTTCGGTCAACTTGGTCACTGAGTCATAGTCTTGGGTCGGGTCAATGGTCGCTGCCAGAGAGAAGAGAAAAGAAACACTCAGCGTGCACTCTAACCAAGATCAGAATGGTTACCAATTTATCTAATCTGGAAACCTCCCACTGTACCTCAAATTCACCTCCAAACCTGAAAGAAGAATTAGTCGGGGTCACCCGAGGAGTAAACTAACTCATCAGTGGGAATCGGGATCCAACTATCATCGCATGATAATGTGACGGAATCCGCTCACGGTATTACACTCCAAAAGGTATGCGCATAGCTGGCAAGTTTCAGTTCTTTTGAAACTCCCGATGTGATTTTTACCCCATGCTCTTATGACCTTGACTTTGGCCAACAAATCATAAGTCACATGTCAAGTTCTACCCGTCATTCTCCAGGTTAATTTGAATCCACCCATACATACCCTTGACTTTGGCCAACAAGGCAGTACGGCTGTTCCAAACCAACGCATCTATCTATGCTGCATATGAATACCCAACAGCTACCAAACACTGTGCCTTGACTTTGGCCAACAAACACAGCTTGAATACTATTGACTACCCATATGAAACGACGGAGGGCTACGAATGGTTTCTGGCGAAAACCTTTAACGTAATGAACTTGATATCGTTGAAGGAACGGATAGCTTTTTAGAAAATATAGTGACGAAAACCTTTACTAAAGAGGTCACTCCCGGTGAAGGGATCTCGGCTCTTTCCCCGTAGAATGGGGTGCAGGATATTCCAACTGAATACCACGATGCAAAGCAAAAGTAATCGGCTATAGTGAAGTTAGTGCCCTGACGCAAACTTCTGTCCAAGGGGTCACTCCCGGTGAAGGGATCTCGGCCCTTGCCTCGTCGACTGAGGAGCAGGATATTCCAAATGAATACCACGATGCAAAACAAAAGTGAACGTCCTTGCAATAACAGCTTTTTGAAAAGTGTTCCAACAACATCAGATTAGGTTTGTTTTAACTTGCATTGATCCGAATCAATGCAGTCCCATCAAATGATCACACCACAAAGAACGAAAATATACTGACGTACGTATATGCCATCCGCATTCGCCACTGGGTCCCGTCATCACCCGTTAGGTTAGCTAACTAACGGCAGAGCGGGGACTGGACTAGCGCGGATGAAAAACATATACAACATCTACTAATATATATACCAATATATAGTATTTCGCTCAAGGCGTGAATAAAATGCAACATCACAGAATGTACAGCATCACAGAACAATACAGATATCTGGGATCCCCGGGTTTCACAGAGCCACTACTGAAACCCGACGTTCCCCTGGTCGTGTGGATAGCCTGTGCAATGAAAACCTAGACCCCTACGGGCGCGGCAAGTCACCCGCCAAAACCTGAAGCGAGGCAGCCCCCTTAGCGCTGTGAATGGACCACCCAGCACTTCACGGAATCCGGTAACTTGGGCACCCCTCCTGGGTCAACCTGTACCCCCTACGAGTGCGGCGAATAGCCCGCCAATTCCAGACTGAAGCCCCCTCCGTCCCAATGCCATGAGATGCGGACTTGTTGCCCTCCAGAACCCGGCTATCCGTGCACCCCTCCGCGGGGTAACCCTAGTACAGAAAGTAAAATATACATACAACGGGTACATCGACCGCAACCAGGTCGTGCCCCAAAAGAATAATACAAACAGGCAGTGACGGCAGTCCACATGTCGGACGCTCGCCCCGCAATATCAAATGTACATGATACAACAGAAACAGTACTAGCATTGCACCCAGGCTATCCCCCACGACCGATCCGCAACATCACAGCAAAACACAGAACATCAACGTGAAAGTCACGTTCGCAAATCCGTCTAACCGGGCTATAGCAGTTAGACCGGATTTACCGATCGAGTGACATTCACGGTCGCAGATATAATGTAAATACTGTGAAAAATGTGTTTAAAATATCCGATCGATCAAAAAAAAACAGGTGGGTCCCCAAGCAATACTGTAGCACTCACAGAAAATCTGGGCCCAATTTTAATATTCCAAAACCCCTAATTATAAGCCCAGAAGCCCACTGGAAAAATACGACGCAGTGAAGACAACAATGTGCGGCGGAACCGCGGCCCAAGGGGGGGTTTGGCCGCGGTTCCGCGCTTAGGTGGTCGACTGAATGTGTCGAATTTTCCCAGTAGTCTTAGAATTTCCAGTACATTAGTTTTTTACAACCTGAAAAATTTTTAGACACCAAAAAATTTTAACAGAAAACTGATGTGAACTAAAATTGGGTTTTTGGAATTTTGGTCGATCGGAACTGAAAAACACATCAAACGAAGCTAGACGAAGTTAATGGCGAGGCTCTGATACCACTGTAAGTGCACGGCGGCGCCCCGGCCGTCAATCCAACGGCCAAATGCGGAAACGGTGATAAACTTTAATTTTGCGAACTTTGCAAACCGGCACCACCGCGCACTAAACCCCGGATCGGGCCATTAAACTAGTTCTAGCTAACTACAAGATGGGAAGAGATATACCGAGTGATCCGAGTCCTCTGGTCTTCTCGTCGTCATCCCGATCCTCTGCGTAAACACCGGTCGTCGTCTCCTCGCCGGAAGGGCACCACATCGCCTGCATCTTTTACGGGCTCCCGCCTCTATACCGAGGCAACTCGGGCACGAAGCTGGCAAGTCGACGTGCCCAAGATGTGCTGTAGAATATAGTGTAGAGTGTATGTCTCACTTTGGGGTATTGGTTGCCATGGAGGATGGAGGGATCATGAATGGACTTTGGAATGAAGTGTAGAATTTTGCAAGCATGAAAATGATATGAACCAATCTTTTCTCAAAATGAACTCTCTCCCTCTCTTCCACAAAATGTGGCCGGCCCTTCATCAAGAGAATGGTGGAGGAAAAATGAAATCAACCATACTTAAACCATGAAGGAGAGTGAGTGTAGTAGAAAGCAAGGGGTGACCACAAACAAACATCATGATAACAAAACCCATATCCAAATCAAATCCTTTCAAATCTCATTAATGCAAAAGCATGGATGAAAGATATCATAATCAATACAATTGCAAGAAACCCCCTCCACAAATGTTATTTGCACAATTGCAAATAACCCCCTCCATCGGAAAAGTCCGGCCGGGAAAGAACAAAGGAAAACTGGCCGGAACGGAATGCAAACTGGCAACTCCAGAAAACTGGTCCCGTAATAAATTACAGGAAAACCCCAATACTGTGCATACACACCCGCATCTGTATTCCGTCCGGATACAAATGCAAAGAGACAAAATCTACACTGTACTAAACTAGGATCCGGCTTAAACCAAAGCTGGCTAGTAATATCCGTTCGATCCTGATCCGTGCAATACCGCACGTATCTGACCGAACCCTACCATATATCTATACGGCCTCTAGTACAAACCGTCCGATCCTGATCCGTGCAATACCGTACGTATCTGATCGGACCCTGCCATATCTCCATACGGCCTCTACAGCGTTTCGCCCGAAAGCTTGAGTAACAGAAAGTGTGGTGGACTCTAAAGACTCGTCAATACTATGGCTGTGGATTTAACCACTAGCACGTCAGAGGTATAAGCCAATACGTGACGGGCCACCAGCTATTGACCAAAAGGGACGTCGATGAGCGAACTCATCCTGACACCCTACTGAGCCTGTCAGTGACAATATCCGTACAGTCCGGTCCGTTCGTCTATGAGCATCGCATGTCGGGCCTAGGGGGTGGGTAAAAGTCAGACCCCCAAAAGCGGTACAAGTCGTGTCGGAGTGTAGCCCAGAACACCCTGAGATACTACTGGAATACCTACCAGTAAATCTCCTGCCTTGGCCAAGGACTTCGTGTAATGGCTCTCCTAGATACAGCGCGACCTCACCCCCAATACCGGGAGAGACGAACCCCCGAAGATCCGCTCACTGCCTCCATGTGGCTCGGGACTGTACCCAACTAAAATCTGTTTGCACGACTCCTTTGAGCCGTGGTAGGGTAGTAATCAAAGCACAGTGGGAACTCACACGAGACAAATGACGATCCTCAGGTCGATGAACTAACCTGTACACATGTCACCTGGGAACTGCCATCTGACGTCAGGTATAAGACCAACTAGCATGTTCCCGGCGAGTCCTGTCCGGTGTACTCATAACCCAATGAGCACCTGTATACATCTTAGGTGAACCAACTGACACCAGTGGCTTGTGAGACCGGCCACCGCCCCTCGTCGGGGTCTCGACTGTATACACTAGTCTACTCTGGAGAATCGATGCCCTGTCTCGAAACTCCCACGACTAGGGACCTTTTAAGGAAATGCTTGTAGACCCCAGCTCTCACGTATATGATCGCCCTCATACTGCCGGCAGTCAAGCAAGAATCCTAGGGGCTCTATCAACGTGCAATAACGACCTGTCAGGTCACCTAAAGCAGTACACGATGATAAAGGTAAACCAGATAGCAAACTATCATCTCGAGTAAGACTGTCGTACCGGGATAGGTCCTCCCTCAATCATTGCAATCACGTGCCTGTGATCCAATAATTGACTCTGAGGGCACTATCTCCAACACGTTACCTCGAGGGTAGAGTGCCGTAGGGAGCGGAATAAGAAGGCATGCATGGAGTTCTAATGTTCATAAAATGTTGGCAATGAAAAGAGATGAGAGATCTTCATCTCTCAAATCCTTCCCTATTCCTAACCCTAACAAGCGAGGAAACTACTCGCTCATTGAGGGGATGAAGAAAGACATGAGTTTATTAAAGAGAGAAAACATCTATTGCAAGTTAATAAAAACTAAACTAAATTAGACTAAGGCAAGAAAATAATTTACCTAGGGCAAATACGAAAAACTATAACTAGGGAAAGAAAAATAACCTACTTACGATTGATGCGCTCTAACTTCAAGAAAACAGAATTTTATTCATGAGTAGAGGCATGAGAAAATACAAAGCTTTTGGGTTCTATTTATAGGACATAGAAACCCTAGGTTTACAATTGCTCCGCATGTCTACAATTACAAATATACCCCCAGAAAATCTTTCCATAGCATTCAGAACATTTTGGTAAAATTTTCTTTCCATGAAGACCTTATACGGCCTCGGAACCGCGGCATTGGTGCACTTGGGCCGCGGTTCCGCGGCCCAATGGTGAGCTCATGCAATGAATTTTCTTGGGCTGTCTTGGTATCTTTTGGGCTTCCTAGTTCTTTATTCCTTTTATCAATTGGGCTTCTGTATTAATTCCAGATCCTCAGTGAACACTTTGCAATGGATCTTTTAACCGTTTTTCTTGCAAATTTGGATCTTGCGTTGCCTTGTTGATGGTGAACCGTTCTTCTGCTGGGCTTTACTAAGATCTTCCTAATTGTTGGTTAAAAGTCCTTCTTTTATGTCGTCTTTTGTGTTTTTCACTGTTTTTGCTCCAAGAACCTGTAACCTGTAACATGTAGCAGACATGGGTCAAAAGCACCTGTTTTTATTCTTAAATGCATAAGAATGGGGAATACAAAATGCAATATTATGTTATAAACATACGGCCAAATAAAGTACCCGCCGGGATATACGATCCCTAAATTCCATGTATATAAGAGGACGGGGAATCCACACCAGCACGTTGCTCAATTCAGAGCCTTGTGCGGTAATACTGGGGGTGACGACAAACTGCTGCTTCGCCAGTATGTTGGCAGCTTGTCGGAGACAGCGTTTGGATGGTACTCTGAGCTCCCGAACAACTCCGTTAAGACATTTGCAGAAATGGAGTTACTGTTTACACAAAGATTCACAAGCACTAGCGAGCGCACCCCGATCACCGCATTAATTAACGCCAAAGTGAAGCCAGGCGAAACATGGGTGCAGTACGCGATACGGTGGCGGAATGTATGGTCGATGTGCGAGCAGCACATCGAAGAAGCGCCTGCGGTAGGCATGTTCATGGGTACTCTTGATCCGCAAGCGACCATATCCCAGTTCATGATGTTCTTCAAGCAAACTACTTTCCAGGCCTTGATTGACAATCTGGCCCAAATGGATCAGATGGGTCATAGACCATCTTCTTCAAAGTTGGAATCTCGAAACAAAAAAGGGAAAGGGAAAGCGACCTTCGTCACCAATGCTCAGTAGCAGCCCAGTGGTCCAAAACCAACTGATCGCCAAGATGATAGACGGCGATTCTTTAATGAGAAACTGAAGCGCCCTTATTCGTTTCCTCGGGATAAAACGAGGAGACTGTTCGAGCTGGCGGTGCGCAACAGGCTCATCACATTGCCGGATCCAAAATGCCCATTGCAACCCGGTGAGGCAAATAATCCCAATTATTGCCCCTATCACCAAGTGGTAGGCATCCAATAGAAGATTGCTTCGTCTTCAAAGGCTGGTTGAGGACCAATACCAACAGGGCAAATTAGCACTGTCCGAGAATTGGAAACTAAGCCTGCCTCAGCCGCAGGCTCTTAAAAGGGGTGACACACCGGGGGCATCATGCTCTTTTATAGAAGAAGTTCCATGGGAGGTCGAACTTTCAGCCAAGACGAAAAGAATGCTGAAGGATTTCCAAACATGCCCGGCGATCAGGTGGAAAAATCCGCTGGAACCCGAGGTCATTGAGGGAATGCTGAAGCCGCGCCTGGCTCCAAGAATTGGTAGCGATAATCAAAACGCTCAGGCCCAGCCGTCAAAGTCCTCGAAGAAGAAGAAGAAGACCAAAAAGCCCGTGAAGCCTGATGACAAGCACACGGACCTGCAAAAATATATTGACGCGCTGGAGGAATATAACCAGAAGGCGCGAACCTCGGTCACACTCCAAGAGTTTCTCAACCACATCCTTAAAGATAGAGATGGCGATGAAGATGAGGGAGAAGACTCGTTAGACAAACCTGAAGATTATGTGGCAAGCTGCCACATGATCTCTCACTCGTCAGTAGATGGTGAAGAAGCTCCTAATACAGAAAAACTGGGGGCATATCCCGAACCGGAACTCCTAGGACCGTCAGAGGAGATGATTGACGTATTCCTAAACGAAGCTCTTCTGAAAAGCAAAGCTGATCAGGAGCGTGAAATCGCCGTATACGAAAAAGCCAAACGTCGGCGACTGAACGAAAGGATTGAAATACCCCAACCGGATAGGAGTGTAGGGTTAGCTTAGCACCATGTGAAGGTTTTCGCAAGCATCAAACATGCACTATTGAAAATTTTGGGGTGCTAAACCAACCCGCCAAATAATCGAACTAGAGAATTAGTGTTAAACAAGATATGTAAACACTTTACATCTAAGTGAATAAGGAATACAACCTTTGTAGACCGGTCCTTCACTTCAATAGCTCCGTGTAGTAGTCCCTTCGCTACGATCACGATCCCCGGACTCTAGAAAGGCTCCCCAAGATGTACGGAATAAGCTTGCTTTGAAGTCTTCGAGGCCGAAGATGATCTACGTCGAGGAGACACTAGCTCATGGTATCTCTTCACTAATTGTGAGATTAGTGAAGCAAACACCCTAAACTAAATGGCAAGTACTGGAGGATGATGAAGTAGGAAGTTGGCTCACTTTAGTTTTATTTTTCTCACAAGGTTTCATCACTTAGAAAAAACTAGCAAGCTTTTTCTCTTCAAGAAGAAGAAGAAGCGATGAAGCAAATGAATGAGAGAGTGAGGTTAGAATTGCAACCATGGATGAGTTAGTGTCATGCCTAACTCATATAGAGAATAAACCATAACTATGAGTTAAGGGTTGGGTTAAGAAATATCTTAAGCAATGACAAAAGAGTGGACTTGGTCAATATTTTCTACAAGCTTCTTCAAGCTTCAACCATGACTCATTCCAAATCTTTTGTTAATTACTTAATGATAAATAAAACCCAAACATAAACCCTAGAATGGTATAAATCTCATAGATACATGTTGCAAGTGTAACCCAACATGACACAACAATATATATCACATATATATTTTTTGTGCAAAGAAAACAATTAACATATATCACATATATGTTAAGTGTATCAAATATGAGAAAAGAAATATTTAAGTGAGCTAATATTAGTTAATGTAATTTAATATATCAAATATATAATTCTACATTAAATTATTAAATCAATACTTGATTTAATAATCCGGCTATATTACATATAACCGACTAATATCAAATGTAACAACTTATCGAATCAACACTTGATCCGATAACTTGGCTATATCACATATAACCTATGATGTCACTAATCGCGAGAATAGAATGCGGTATCACATACACGCATTAATCTCGGTCCCGCACATATCACATATGTGCTCCTACTCCGTTTCGCATGAACCAGGAAACCTTTGTGTAGGACTCTAAAGACTCGTCAATACGCCGACAGTAGGTGATGATCATATCAAACACCCACAAGCCGCAAGCGGTCTGCTAAACGTAATGGCCACCTGGGTATTGAGCGATCAGAAGATCAACAAGCAAATCTGTTCGTACTACTGCGAATCCAATCAGTAACACTACCGTACAGTCCGGTCTCTTCGTCTGATATATCGCATATCACGGCCTGGGGGTAGTATAGCGTCAGACCCCAATAGCCCGATAAGTCATGCCGATGCAAGGTCATAACGGTTCGAGAAACTACTGGTAACACTTACCAGTAAATCTCAGCAACCCTGGCCATGGATTTCCTGTTATGGCCAATCGAGTATAGCGGGAGAGACGAAACCCTCCTATCGCTCATTGCCTCCATGTGACTTGGGACTGTACCCAAAAACCACCTTTTTGCACGATCTCTTAACCGTGGTATGGTGGAAATCAAAGCACAGTGGGAATCACACAAGACTCTATGACAATCTCGGGTCTACAGACTAACCTGTACCAGTGTCACCAGAGAACTGCTATCCGACGATAGGTATAATACCATCAAGGAGTTCTCAGCGAGTGCATCCAGTGTACCCAGTCTCCACTAAGCACCCACATACCTTCTCTAATATCAAACACCAATGGATATGGGATCATCCATCGCCCATCATATGGGTCGAGAAGCGTATACGCTAGTCTACTCTGGAGTATCGATGCCCTGTCTCGATACTCCCATGACTAGGAACATTTGAAGGATGTACTTATCGACTACCCTATCCCCACTAGTATGATCTGCATCATAATCCTGGTAGTCAAGTACTCATCCTAAGGGCTTTATCAACATGTAATAGAGAGACAATAAGTGTACATGTTAAGATAAAGTGCAATCAGATAGCATACTATCATGTCGAGCAAGAAAGTCCTCCCTACATATGTCTAAGCATCCACTACAATATACATCGTATGTACAGTAATGGCCTCTAGGGCATACATATAATTAACAATCTTCCACTTGCACTAGGGCCATCTGTTGTAGTATCCAATACCCAACAATATAGCAGTGGTTGTAGTATCCCATACTCAACCATCCCATAGAAGTTTCTATAGGGGTAAGGCCTTTGTGAGTGGATCCGCTGTGTAATTCTTCGTGTTTACTCTCCTTATCTCGATCCCTTGGAGATCAACCATCTGCCTGATCAAGTGATACTTGCCTCAGAATATGTCTGGAACGCTGATGGGACAGGTGTTCCTAGGCCAAAGCCACAATTCCATTATTGTCATAATAACAATTATTGGACGCTCAATGGTAGGAACCTTGTTCATCTCATGAACAAGAAATGCCCAGACAGCCACTTTGGCAGTATCATTGGTAGCAATGTATTCAGCCTTTATCGTCTAGTATGTCACGGAATCTAGTTTGGAATTTTTCCAACATACCGTCCCTCCACTGAGGGTAAATACAATGCCTGTGACTGACTCTCAGTCGAACTTATCACCTTGGAAGCTGGAACCAAGAACTTTCTTTTAGTGCTTCTCAAGTACTTAAGAATGTCCTCCACAGATGTCCAGTGATTCTCCCAAGATCCGATTGATATCTGATCACTACACCTAGTGAGTCATCTACATCTGATATGGTACATAACATCGCACACTTTGATAGAGCCTACTGCTGAAGCATAGGGTATCCCTTGCACGCGAGCTCTCTCCAAATCAGTCTTGAGAAATATCTTTTTGGAGAGAGTAATCCATGAGTAAGTGGGTGAAGCACCACATTTAGAATCATCCATACTAAATCCCTTTAGTATGGTGTTAATATACCTGGATTTGGGACACTCCCAACATCCACATAGATCATTATCTACAAGATGTGGTAGGTATCATCCAAATCTTCCTTTGAGAATCCTCATGATAAGAGGAGCTTGACCGAGTGTAGCATAGGAAACCATTTCCTATCAAGAGTATGTCATTTACGTACAATACGTGGAAGACAACCTTACTTTCTACAGCCTTCTTTTATATATACAAGGTTCATCTATGGTTTTGATGAAGTCAAACTCTTTGACTGTCACATCAAAACAGATGTTCCAACTCCGTGGTGCGCACATTGATCCTGATGGACTTAAGCATAGGTTTGAAAGTCTCAACTTTTCCATTTATACCAATAATCTTCTCAAGATCTATTTGCTCCTAATGGGTTTTACCCCTTCAGGTGTAATATGCAAAGTCATACTTTGTTGGTATACATGGATTCCATCTTTGATCGCATAGCATCCATCCATTTCACAGAGTCGCCACTCGTGATGGCCTGCCTGAACCTAGTTAGGCCATCATCTCATGATGATATCCTCTCTCCCACTGTCACCAAGAAGACCGTAGTATCTCTCAAGTGGATGAGGAACCCTACCAGATTCGCGGAGAGGCTGAGGCTCGTTGGAGACTATTGAATCCTTTGGTTCTACCAAATCATCAGCTGCTAGTTTATCTAACTGGAACTCCTTCCAATTCTACCTCATGACCACTAATTTCTTCACAAGAAATTGCTTTTCTAAAATGGTGGCATGCTGAGAACCAAAACACCTTTTGCTCCTCAGAGTGGTAGAAGATATTCCCTCACTAATGTTTGGGATATCCTAACAAACTTATACAGAACTGACCTTGCCTCGAGCTTGTCCGGATTTTTCCTTTCAACATAGGCCGGACAACCCTATATCTTAACTCGTTTAAGACATGGTCTGTTCCCATTCCATATCTCATATGTAGTGGTAGGCCCTGATTTGGACGGAACCCTATTCAATAGATATGCAGCTTCTCAAGTGCATAACACCAAAAAGGATACAGGTAACTCAGCAATACTCATCATAGAGCGCACCATATCTCATAGGGTGCGATTGCTCCACCCCGATACACCGTTGTGCTGTGGTGTACTCGAAGGAGTAAGCTGAGAGAGAATCATATTCTCCTTTTAGAAACTCCAGGAACTCCATGCACAAGTATTCACCTCCTCGATCACATCGAAAGACTTAATACTTCTACCCGTCTCGTTCTCAACTTCAAGCTCATATTTCTTGAATTTCTCAAAAGTTTCAAACTTGTATTTCAACAGGAACATATGTCCGAATCCTGAGAGATAGTCGATGAATATAACGAAGTTCAAAGAACCAACCTCGGCATTTGTAGACATAGGACCGTATACATCATCATGCATTCGTCCAAGAGTTCACTAACTCTTTCTCTGTTTCCAGTAAACGGAGTATTGGCCATATTACCTTTGAAACAAGACTGACAAGTATCATAAGATGAAAATTCGAATAGATTCTCATTTTCATCCTTATGTAACTTAGTTGGTCGTGTCGTATAGATATGACCTAGTCTACAATGCCTCAAGAAGGATTTGTTCATTTCTGAATTAGTCCTCTTGCATGTGTTCTAGATAATTTGAACTGTGGTTTGATTTAGAACATATATGCTATTATATAACGTGCCTGATCGAATCAACTCTTGATTCAGGAAAATGTTCACAACATAATCCTCTAATACAGAATTGTATCCTTCTTTAACTCATTAAAGAAACTGATGTAATATTGTATATCAGGTTCGGTATGTAATAACATTCGTTCAGAATCAATGTATTAATACAAGGTGATATCTGCCAACAGACTTGGCTGCAACAATTGCACCATTCTCTAATACTTAGAGACATATCACCCATTCTCAGTTCTCTACCTTTCTGTAGCCCATGTAACTCTTACATATGTAGGACCCTGATCCGGTATCTTATACCTAGGACGTAGAGGATACTGAGAAACAGTTCTCGGTAATAAGGACACCCGAAGAATATGCATCAACATGCACTTTCTTCGATTGGGTGGCATGAGAATCCGGATATTCTCCTATTTCCTGCTCGGACTTATAACAGTTATAAGATAGAGCGGAACCAACATTCCCTAGCTCGGCATAATAAGCAGGTTCGGTCAATGCATCCATATTATTATCTTGATTAAGGCGTGACATGGTCGCTACCAGGAGAGAGAGAAGAAAAACACTCTGCGTGCGTTCTTGCAGGATTAGATTGGTTATTATTTTATCTAATCAGGATGGCTCCCACCGTTTTAGTCAAATCTACCTTCAAACCCTAAAAGGTAAGACTAGCCGGGATTAATTTCACCCTACAAATTTGCCAATCTTTCAGCCAGGACAATGTCGGTACTTTAAGGGAGGTTCTCCGTGTTTTCGCACTGACCTAATTAAAATAAACCTCGTTTTTCCAAGGGCATAACCCCGTTAACACCTTTCTAGACACCTACTTGATCGGCTATTGTAATGTGTAAAACTCTCCCAGGAGGTACTCTTACTCGTAGTGGATATCGGGATCCAACTATCTCATAGAAGGTATGCAATCTCATTGCAAATTTCAACACTTGAAATTCCCAATAATGTGTTGCCCCTAGCAACTTATGGTCTTAACATAGTCAACAAATCATAAGCGCTAGCCAAGTTCAACCCGTCATTTCCCGATTGAATTAAACCCACCCGCACGACCCTTAACATAGTCAACAAAGTCGTACGACTACCCTAATCCAATCACATCTCATATTTTAGCAGATAAGCACTAATTAGCTACTGCACACTACGCCTTAACATAGTCAACAAATGTAGCACGAATACTAAGTTGTACTTATCTGAAATGACGGAGGGCTACGACAGGTTTTTAAGAAAACCTTTTGCGTAATGAACTTGACATCTTTGTAGAATCGAGTGATTTTGAAAACGAGTGTTTTTTAGGCCTTTACCAGTTTTGATAAAGAGGTCACTCCCAGTGAAGAGATCTTGGCTCTTTCCTTATCGAATAAAGTGCAAGATATTTCATAAATACCACTATGCAAAGCAAAAACTATAAAATCAATCAAAAGACAAACCGAGTTTGTAGCATCTGCTAGTTTCGCTAAAGAGGTCACTCCCGGTGAAGGAATCTCGACTCTTTCCTTATCGAATAAGGTGCTGGATATTCTACAAGGAATACCGCTATGCAAAGCAAAAACTAGAGCTACCAGTTTTTAAACAAGTTTTTACAACATCTTTAGGTTTCTTTTATTTCATTAATCTCATTAATGAATTCCCATCACTTTTATATGCTTCCCAAGCATCACATATGAAACGAAAGCAGCAATATTAATTATATCTCATATATATAATATAGGCATTCGTCTGAACATATTACAGTGATCACATCACAGAGCTGCAGAAGATAACATATGAAATATTGGATATACTAGGATTTCCATGTTTTAATTTAAGCCAGTATAAAACACGGATTCCATGGTCGCGATGAATAGCCAAACCCACATCCCTAGACCCCCTACGAGAGCGTCAAGCAACCCTACCAATTCTAGAGTTAGGAGACCCGGTCTCAACTCCTTGAGATGGTCTCCCACTGGACCCTAGAACCCGGTTACTTGTGCTCCCCGCCTTGGGTTTATCCGAATGCGGAAAAGTAAATAATATACATCAATGGTGATATCATCCTCAACGCGGAAGTGCCCCAATAAAAGAATATTACATACAAGTTTTTACATGAATGAAAATGAAAAACTCTCATCTCACATAAAAAAAAACCCGGCTATTCAAAACACGACGATCCAATATAACATATCACAGCAACACATAACATCACATGTCATCAACATAAGTAAATATACGTATCACAATTGTCGTTGACATATAGCACCGAAACCGGCAATACACCACATATTACACTTACAGTCGCAGAAAAGAAAGTGAAAAACTACAACAATTGGAATCCGCAACCACCTTAGACATCATAAACCCAATGTATCACATACATTAGATTTCATGCCT
Organism: Agapanthus africanus; assembly: GCA_030015575.1. Classification (NCBI taxonomy): domain Eukaryota; kingdom Viridiplantae; phylum Streptophyta; class Magnoliopsida; order Asparagales; family Amaryllidaceae; genus Agapanthus; species Agapanthus africanus. Next base: position 148,499,339 of record CM057338.1, on the reverse strand, counting down.
AACCAAATGAATTCCTTAGACATCGCATGCCTAAAAATTATAAACCTCGCATTTTAGTCTCGATATTGAAAACACTTTCTAATAGCCTGTCAGGTAATTCAATAAGATTCCCGATAACCTGATCGAATGCTCGTCGGAAACTTTATTAGACGGCCGCACCCCCCGATGCCGTCGACGAAGTGCACTAAGGCAGGACACCGCGGCCGCGAGCACCCGAACGGATGCTTTTTGGCGACGGGGTTCTCCTATAGTCACTTGTTCGGGGCTATGGGGCGTGGCTATCTATGAAGTTTACCCGGCGAGTATCCGTGTACGCTACGTGATTGCGACGGACTTTTGATCAACATCAAAATCCTGTGGCAACCAATCAAATGAGACTAAACGGCTAGATTTATAAAATTCAAACTAGTTATCTCATAACTAATTCTTGTGGATTCCAAATATTGAATCACAATCACAGAAAGCTAGGCGAAGTTAGATAATTCGATCGATGCAACGAATTCCCAAAAATTCCCAGAGAGCTCAACACTTGAGCATAGTTAAAGTTAACCAGAGGCATGCCACAACACCTACGGACCAACAGCTGAAGCGCCCGACCCAAGCCTCTCAAGTGACGCCATGGATCCGCCGCCAAACCCATGTTTTGACCGCGGATCCACGATCACTTGGACGAGTTGGGATTTCGTTCTTCAGGTGTGTCCATAGAATTCCCTGCATGATTTTCTGAGTATTTTTAACATAGAAAAATCCAACTTTTGGAAAAAGTTCCAGAAAGGGGGTCGTTTCGGGCTTTCGGAGTTCGATCGGACTTTAAACTTTGTCTAGACAACGCCTAATGCTCTAGCTTGGCTGTGATACCACTGTAAGGTTAGCATAGCACCATGTGAAGGTTTTGGCAAGCATCAAACATGCTCTATTGAAAATTTTGGGGTGCTAAACCAATCGCCAAGTAATCGAACTAGAGAATTACAGTTAAACAAGATATGTAAACACTTTACATCTAAGTGAACAAAGAATACAACCTTTGTAGACCGGTCCTTCACTTCAATAGCTCCGTGTAGTAGTCCCTTCGCTGCGATCACGATCCCCGGACTCTAGAAAGGCTCCCTAAGATGTACGGAACAAGCTTGCTTCGAAGTCTTCGAGGCCGAAGATGATCTACGTCGAGGAGACACTAGCCCATGCTATCTCTTCACTAATTGTGAGATTAGTGAAGCAAACACCCTAAACTAAATGGCAAGTAGTAGAGGATGATGAAGTAGGAAGTGGGCTCACTTAGTTTTATTTTTCTCACAAGGTTTCATCACTTAGAAAAAACTAGCAAGATTTTTCTCTTCAAAAAGAAGAAGAAGAAGTGATGAAGCAAATGAATGAGAGAGTGATGTTAGAATTGCAACCATGGGTGATTTAGTATCATGCCTAACTCATGTAGAGAATAAACCATAGCTATGAGTTAAGGGTTGGGTTAAGAAATATCTTAAGCAGTGATAAAAGAGTGGACTTGGTCAATGTTTTCTACAAGCTTCAACCATGACTCATTCCAAATCTTTTGTTAATTACTTAATGATAAATAAAACCCAAACATAAACCCTAGAATGGTATAAGTCTCATACATACATGTTGCAAGTGTAACCTAACATGACACAACAATATATATCACATATATATTTTGTGTGCAAAGAAAACAATTAACATATATCACATATATGTTAAGTGTATCAAATGTGAGAAAAGAAATACTTAAGTGATCTAATATTAGTTAATGTAATTTAATATATCAAATATATAATTCTACATTAAATTATTAAATCAACACTTGATTTAATAATCCGGCGGTATCACATACATGCATTAATCTCGGTCCCGCACATATCACATATGTGCTCCTACTCCGTTTCGCATGAACCAAGAAACCTCTGTGTAGGACTCTAAAGACTCATCAATACGCCGGCAGTAGGTGATGATCATATCAAACACCCACAAGCCGCAAGCGGTCTGCTAAACGTAACGGCCACCCGGGTATTGAGCGATCAGAAGATCAACAAGCAAGCCTGCTCGTACTCCTGTGAATCCAATCAGTAACACTACCGTACAGTCCGGTCTCTTCATCTGATATATCGCATATCACAGCCTGAGGGTGGTATAACGTCAGACCCCAATAGCCCGATAAGTCATGCCGATGCAAGGTCCATAACGGTTCGAGAAACTACAGGTAACACTTACCAGTAAATCTTAGCAACCCTGGCCAGGGATTTTGTCATGCCCCGCTTCCCAAAATACGGAATACGAGGGGTAGACAAGGCCAGCCATGCTCCTACGGTCAAGGAAATGTCCTGCCGTAGTCACACTTCGGCTTCTGGTTTTTCATGGTAAACAGTAAATGATGCGCAGGTAATGAGAAATGCAGTAACTGAAAGGAACAATGTAAAGACTGACCTGAAGTGGAACAAACGAATGTAACTCGGAATGGAAAGTCAAGAAGTCTGTGATGCACTGGTCCAGGCTAAATCTTCTCCTCACACTGAGCATGCATACTCAGGTCGTCAGAGCGACATAATAGCAATATAATATATATAAAATCAAGTAACAGTTCTAACAGTGGTAATCGATATGAATAACAGTAAATCAATGACAGCATGAATATGAATGTGCAGTAATCGATGCAGCGGAGCAGTAAAGTAGTAGAACGATATGTCACGAATGTCAACACAGTATATAAGGTATATAAATGCCAGTAACCCTATCAGTCTCTAAATCTCACTGTACAGGTCACTAAGCCTATCGTCAGTCCAAGTGTGAGAGTCAACCACTCGCGAGTGTCCTCCACCCAAGGGTAGAACCCAAGGGCAAGGGACCACGGGCCCAGCATGTAACATGTATATCACGGTGTATATCACATACCCTGTAAATCTCCATATATCTCCATAAATATATAAGCCGGCATGGGACTCCCGAGATTCTGTTGAACTCACACTTAAACTACCCCACACCCCGTGGTCTGCATCAAACGCTAACCATAACCCTAAATACTAATCGATCCGTGACAAGTCTGCGCGAGAACTGGAGGCAGGACCTCCATCAAGCACGTCCCGACTAATACCTAAGATAAATGGCAGTGTCTGGTGCCTTATCTGTGACACCCATGCAAGCGCTTCCATAAGTGTCCCATACCACTTATAGTCACACGTACACGCATCTCACAGACGTCGACAATGCAAAAGAATAATAGGGTCACTGATTGTGTACAAGTACGTATCACTTTCACTTAATCACGGATACACGAACACTGACGTACTTGCCACAATCATCACTAAAATCTAACACTGGGTAAATGCACGATATCATTAGGTTATCACTGCAATGATATAGGTATGATATGATGCATGAACAGTATATAAGCACGATTAAGGTGCCATAAAATAGCATTCTATCACTTGCACGATTTATCATGAAACGTACGTGTACATTTTAGCGAAACGATAAACAGGTAATAATCAGTATGTTCAGTTATCTATCCATCTAATTTAGTTTCAAGCTAATCGGGTTCCAGGATCATTAGTTATAACCATTTCATTTTAAGCGCTCGCGACTGGAAATCCGGTTTTAGAATCAGAAGTCCGTTTCGAAACACATTTTAATCCCCGTTGGGGTCATATTATAGCGATGCTACAGTTGGATGAAATCTAGGGTCTTCAGTAAGGTTTTCAACGCAACAGACGGACCTTCGATCGCGTCTGTACGTTAAGTTATACTCTATTTAACACTAATATGTTGGTTCTGATTCTGTTGGGACTGTTATGCGTCCCGATTTTTTAAATTACAGAATACATAACAAATGGTAACGAAACAAAATGAAATTAATTGTGTTGTCTAGCTAACAGGTTCACCTACAATAAACAGCAGAGTTCCGTAACCTACGAGTTAAGGAAATCCTGTGGTACCCATTACGGAACAGCAAGCAACAATTGGAGTCGCTCTGGACTGCAGTCCAGAGTCGCACTCCGATCCAATTATCATCATGGTTTAAGTACAGGAATGTCTGGAAACTAGTATAGGGTTAAAGTTCGTCGAGATGGCTTCGATTTGAGCCCTCGAACGCACCATTCTAGTGTGTATATGATTTATGGTGAATTTAACGATTTTCAGGTACAATAAAATTACAGTTTTACGATTAAACTTGGGGGTAGTCGTTTTAGTCATTAGCAGTCATATTATCAAACGAAATTTGCACAAGATATTCATCACACCAAGGGCCAACAAGAACAATCTGATTCCGTCAAATTAGACAAGTAATTTCATTGGGATCACACATCGAACGGTTGCATCGTGTACTTTATCGAGGATGTTTAGTATAAAATTTATAAGATTATAGTTTGTAACAAATACCAAATAGCATGTAGCAAGTATAAAACTTGCCTGGACACGGTGAATTGATGGCGCGGCAGCTAAAGCAGTAGTGACACGTCCCGGGCACGGGGTAGCAACCACGCGACGAGTCTCGGCTAGACTTGGGCTTGGCTCGAGCTTGGGAATGGGCTGTTGCGGGCTCAGGCAATGTCGTGTGGTGGTAGTAGGTTGATAGAGAATGGAACGACGGTGAGATTTGAGAGAGAGAGAGTGCTAGAGAGAGAGAGAGAAATGAGAGAGAGAGAGAGTAGGCAGAGAAAGAAAGAGAGAGAGAGAGAGTAGACTGAGAAAGAGAGAGAGAGAAAAACAGTGAGGGAAAGAGATGGTGGGAAAGATGACGACGACGATGATTATGTTGATGGTGATGCTGCTGCGGGGGAGGTCGACGACGAGAGGAGAAGATCACCGGTCGTCGGCGCAGGGGATGTCGAGCTCGGATGCAGGGGGCTCTGTGGAGGTGCCGGCGGCGATGTGAGCGAGTGTGGTCGGCTGCGGTGAGCCAGGATGGAGGATGGAGAGAGGAAGCGAGGTCGTGGTCGTCGCTGTCGGGGCGAGCGAAGTGGTGGGATGAACGCCGGCGGTGGAGGTGGCAATGGGTTGGTGTACAGGGGTGCTCGGCAGGGGCGACGAGCGGAGTTGTAGGAGGATTCGTGTTGGTAGGGAAGGAGTTGTCGAGTTGAGGGTGCGATGAGGTTGGGGACGAGGCGATGGTGATGGAGGAAGGTGGCCGGTGATGGGTAGCGGGAGTAGAGAGGAGGAAGGAGAACGAGGGAGAGGAAGAATGCGATGAGAGTGCAACAAGGGGGTGATCGCGAGTAGGCAACAAGGCGTGCGTCGTGGGTGTAACGTGCGCGGGTGCGGGCGTCGGTGGAGGCGAGGAACGCGGCGAAGGAAACGTGCGCGGGAAAGAAGGAGAGACGTTAGGGAGAAGTAATGTTGCTGGCGGGTCGGGTTTGGAGAACGGGTCGGGAGTGGGCTCGGGGAGACTGGGCCGGGCCAAGAGAGAAAGGAGAAAAGAAAATGGTTTAATAAATTTCCCTGGGCTCGGGCTGCTGGGCTGCAGAATTTAATGAAAAAAATCAAATGGAGAAATATATATGATTGGGCCGGGGACAACTGTTGGGTTTGGGAAGGAGTTGGGTTATAAGGGGAAAAATTAGTTAGGTTTAGGATAGGTAAAATTATAAATGAGATAAGTAAAATTATAAATAAAATTAATAAATAAAATAAATAAAATTATAAGTAAGATAAATAAGATTATAAAATAAAATAAGTAAAATTATAAAACAACAAAATACAGATTTTGGTATAAAAGAGCTGGGTATTACAGATTTCCTGTTATGGCCAATCGAGCATAGCGCAACATCAACTCCCAATACCGGGAGAGACGAAACCCCTCCTATCGCTCATTGCCTCCATGTGACTCGGGACTGTACCCAAAAACCACCTTTTTGTACGATCTCTTGACCATGGTATGGTGGAAATCAAAGCACAGTGGGAATCACACAAGACTCTATGACGATCTCGGGTCTACAGACTAACCTGTACCAGTGTCACCAGAGAACTGCTATCCGATGATAGGTATAATACCATCTAGGAGTTCTCGGCGAGTCCGTCCAGTGTACCCAGTCTCCACTGAGCACCCGCATACCTTCTCTGATGTCAAACACCGATGGATATGGGATCATCCATCGCCCATCATATGGGTCGAGAAGCGTATACGCTAGTCTACTCTAGAGTATCAATGCCCTGTCTCGATACTCCCACGACTAGGAACATCCCCACTAGTATGATCTGCATCATAATCCTGGTAATCAAGTACTCATCCTAAAGGCTTTATCAACATATAATAAAGAGACAATAAGTGTACATGTTAAGATAAAGTGCAACCAGATAGCATACTATCATGTCGAGCAAGAAAGTCCTCCCTATATATGTCCAAGCTTCCACTACAATATATATCGTATGTACAGTAATAGCCTCTAGGGCATACATATAACTAACAAGGAGCACTTCGGCCGCCAGCAAAAGCAGGTTCAAAACAAGGAAAAGGTTCGCCAAAGCCATATCGATGGGAATGAAGCTGCCACTCTTCGAAGGAAACACTCCTGATAGGATACACCTTAATGAAGAGGATGCACATCTAAACTACTGCTTGTACCATCGAAGGACCACACACCCTACTGAAGAATGCAACGCCTTTAAAAATTGGTGGCAGGGATACGTTGCTCACCGGCAGCATTTCAAGCGGATGAAGCGCAAAACTCGTCGGGAACAAAGAAGCACGACAGATGAGCATAAAAAAACTGCCGGTGAATGTCACATGGTTAATTCCGGAGGATCACAAGTTCTCAATTTTGGGAGTGATTCTGATGAAGAAATAGCCCTCGGCCCTCTCTTCAAGGAATCCATTTCTGAAACAGAAGAGATGAAGACCTGCGAGAACATTCAGCTGCGCAATCGCACGCTACCTGAAAAGAATCTCGAACCCGCAAACAAGGGATCGAACAAAAAGATAAGGGGAAAGAAAAGGTCCCTGAGGATATCACCCTCGATGACCGAGTCATCGAAGAGCTGGCAGCCAAGGACCCGCCTAAGAAAAACAAGGTGGATTACAACGTTCTGGCACACCTGAGAAAGATACCCTCGCAGCTAAGCATTCTCGACGCCCTTCTGCTATCCAAAGAGGCGAGAGATTCTCTGATCAAGGCATTACAAGAGCCTGACCAGTTTCAAGCTTTCTTCACCGAAGAAAAGATGAAGGACTAGCTGGAAGAAATTCACACAGCTGACATCACTTTCGGCGATGAAGATCTCCTCCTCGGAACATGCGAGCACAACCGTCCCTTATATGTCTCCGGGTATTGCCATGACATTAAGATAGGGAAGATCCTAGTTGACAATGGGTCCTCTGTCAATCTCCTAAATGTAAGGGTGCTAAAAGAAATCTGCATGAGCGTTCAACACCTCGCTCGAGATAAAATCACTATCTCTGGGTTCGACTCCCAGTCATCACGGACGCTCGGGTTTGTAATACTGACGTTATGCTTTGGGCTGCTTGTCACTGCTATCAAGTTCCACGACATTGACGCCAAGACTTGCTACAATGCTTTGCTCGGCCGGCCTTGGTTACACGAGTACAACATTATCCTTTCTATACAGCATCAGTGTATGAAATACTTCAAAGATGGGCTTGAACACACTATGACAGGGGAGCTGAACCCATTCTCCGTAAACGAAGTCCGAAAGTATGAAGATTCAAAGTACTTCTTACAAGACTTTGAAGACACAGAAAGATGCCATAAACCTGAGGATAAGCAAAAAGTTATCACCACCATTCCGATTTTCGGGAGCGATACCGAGGAGGAAGAAGAGATAGTCAATTCGGGATCTCCCCGATACAACAAACCGGGACCGTCTACTCCTATTCTGGTCTTTGGCAGTGACTCTGAAGACGAGGTCAACGCAGTATTCTCGGCTCGTCCATCAGTGCAAGCCTTCATTGGAGATGATCAAAGTTTGCAGATTACCATGGTTCCGCAGGAGCATTACAAAGAGCTCGACGCACTTGATACCTACAGTATGCAAGAACTGCAGACGTTCTACGTTCCTCTCAGGCGAAAAGATGAAAAGGCGATCCTCTTTTATCGATCCGTGAAAACCAAAGTGGAGAAAGAAATCTGGTATGGCGCCGATTCTACGCTTGACAGGCTCCAGCCCATCCGTCTGCCCAGATACTACACAGAAGGATTAAAAAGGCTGTTGAGGCGCCAAGGCGTACCCTTCAAACAGACTGCTCGACAAGCCCAGTTCTACAACAGGATCTGGAACGTCCCAGGAACTCAGCGAAAATTTCCCAACGGGGGAATGGAAACGATCGGTCTTGGATATGTTCAATCCAAGAAACGGGAGCGATTCCATGGCTGCTACGTTATACATGATTTCGATGAAGAAGGAGATGCTCTGTTAGAAGACGCTAACCCTGAACCAAAACGAGGTCTCGCCATGAAAGTGCTAAGTCCGTCGTTCGAAGAACAGATGGATAAGCTAATAAGGGAAGCAGGTCAAAAGTTCCGGGATAACCATAGCCGTGAAATGGCCATCTATGAAAAAGCCAGAACGCGGTGCCTCCTTCACCAGGCTACGAAAAATGACGATTCCCTTTGTTGCCAGCCCGTCATACGGAAGACTTGACGTGGAGGCAAAAACAAACTGAAGAACGGAAAAAACGTTCGACAACAACAAAGCGGGTCCAAGAAGCCACGCGATCGAGAATTGGGCAGCCTGGATCCGTCTCTTATAAAGAAGATGGGTCGAGCATATTCTTTTACCCAAGACAAGACAAGGAAGATATTCGGTCTTGTCATAAAACATCCAATGATTACTCTCCCGGAGTCCAAACACCCCGATCAAGAAAACGAGGTTCATCACCCAGATTATTGCCCCTATCACCGAGCAATAGGACATCCTCTCGAAGATTGCTTCACATTCAAAGACTGGGTAGAAGACCAGTATCAGCAAGGCAGGTTCGCTTTATCCAGCAGTTGGAGGGTAACCCCGCCACAGAAGCATGAACCGAAAGCCATATATGCAGCGAGAGTAGAATTAGATCAACATCGGTCTCGGAAACAATCTTCTACCTGTCACGTAATAACGCTGACAGAAGAAGGAATGCCCGAGAATATGGATGACCTCTCCGGGTGCTTTGAAAACGAGGATGATGAAGTGATCTCAGAGTTTCCACCGGTACCAAAAGAGCTGGAAGATGGGATACATACTACTGCAGATAACCTCAGAAAAATCGACTTGGAGACAGAAAACGACCCATGGCCGACGTTCGTCAGTGAGCTGTTGTCTGAAGAAAAGATGGCTACGCTCAAAGACGTGCTCATGCAGTATAAAGACTGTTTCGCATGGAACTATTCCGAGATGCCAGGATTAGATCCAGAAATAGTCGTCCACAAATTGGCGATTTCTCCGGAAGTTAAGCCAATCAAACAAGCCCCGAGAAGAATGCAGCTCGAACTTAAAATGAGTATCAACGCCGAGGTCAAGAAGCTAATTGACTCCGGCTTCATCCAAGAAGTTCAATATCCTGACTGGATCGCCAACATCGTCCCAGTGATGAAGAAAAATAGGACGGTGCGCATTTGCATGGACTTTCGGGACCTCAACAAAGCATGTTCGAAAGATGACTTTCCCGTACCGGTTACTGAGCTGATGATAGACAATACGTCCACTCATGAAGTTTTCTCCTTCATGGACGGCTCGTCGGGGTACAATCAAATAAAGATGCACCCCGAAGATCGAAAGCATACCGCTTTCCGGACTCCGCTAGGCATATTCTGCTACAAAGTGATGCCTTTCGGTCTGAAAAACGCAGGCGCCACCTATCAGAGGGCTATGACGAAGATTTTCGATGACCTCATACATGAAATCGTCGAATGCTATATCGACGACCTCGTGGTTAAAAGCAAATCATACGAAGAACATTAGGAACATCTGAAGATCGTGTTTCAAAGCCTTAGGAAATACAACTTGAAGATGAACCCTCTGAAATGCACGTTCGGAGTCTTCTCAAGAAAATTCCTAGGATTCATCGTACGAGACCGGGGAATCGAGATAGACCCGTCAAAGATCAAAGCGATTATGGAAATGCCTCCGCCAAGAACTCTTAAGCAGCTACGGTCTCTCCAAGGAAAGCTCGCATATATACGGCGGTTCATAGCTAACCTCTCTGGTAAATGCCGCCCCTGCAGTCATCTAATGAAGAAAGGGACTCCGTTCGTCTGGGATCGCAAATGCCAGAGCGCACTAGACGGAATCAAGCAATAACTGCAGAATCCGCCAGTACTGACTGCTCCGGTCAAGGAAAAGCCTCTCATCCTATATACAACAGCCCATGAAGGTTCTTTAGACGCACTATGGGCATAGGAGAACGATCAAGGGAAGGAGAGAGCCCTCTACTATTTGAGTCGAGTTCTCCCGAGGGCAGAAAACAACTACTCCCCCATTGAAAAACACTGCTTGGCGTTAATCTTCGCGATAACGAAGCTACGGCATTATGCTTTGGCGCATGAGGTCCACTTAATATCAAAAGCGGATCCTCTCAAATATTTGATGTCAAGAGCCATACTAGCAGGACGGCTCGCTAAATGGGCCCTCCACTTGATAGAGTTCTCGATAACATACAAACCTCTCAAGGCAGTGAAGGGTCAGGCCATTGCCGACTTCCTCGCTGAGCATCCGATACCTGCCGATTCATCCCCAAATTGCGAATTGCCAGACGAGCACGTGTTTAACACGATCGATGGGGAGAAATGAGAGAGTGGCACCCGATGGGAACTCTACTTCGATGGGGCATCTTCTATGAAGAAGCGAGAGCACAGCACCCCAATAATTAAATCTAGGGTAGGACTCATCTTCGTGACTCCACAAGAAGGGATATTGCGCTTTGCCTTTTCCTTTGACAGAGCCGAGGACAAACAATGAAGCCGAATATGAAGCTTTGATAGCAGGTCTTAAGATCGCTGTTGACATGGGAATCGAAAACCTCCCAGCTGGTCGTTGGTCAAATAAATGGCGACTATCAAACGTGCAAACCAGAGTTGGTAAAGTACGGTGAGAGAGTACAACAACTGCTGACTCGAATCCTTTCCTACGCCCTGAAAAGCATACTACGCGTGGAAAATAGTAAGGCGGATGCATTAGCCAAGCTCGCAAAAGAACTGGCCGACGAGAACCTCGATGACATAAGGATCGTTGTGCAAAGCCGTCGGGTTCTTGCACCGGCAGAAATATCTCCGGAGTCGTCCGAAGAAAAGGGAGCGACCGAGCAAACGGCCCTACAAATAAAAGACCAGGAAAAGGCTAAGGATTGGAGAGAAGTCTTTATAAACTACTTCAAATCCCGTCGAACACCTGAAGATGTGTCCTCAAGACATCAGCTCATGAAACGAGCTCTATCCTTCGCCTTCGTCAATGACACTCTATATAAGAGATCATTTGATTCTCTATGGCTAAGATGCCTGGGACCTGAAGAAGTAAGGAGAGTCGTCCAAGAAACTTACGACGGACTCTGCGGTTCTCACCAAGCCGGGCCGAAGATGAAACTGAAGATCAAAAGGATGGGCTACTATTGGCCCACAATGATCCAAGACTGCCTCGAATACGCGAAGAAGTGCCACTCGTGCCAGATTCACGGGGACTTTATACACCAGCATCCAAATCTGCTACATCCAACGGTGCCTAGCAGGCCGTTCGAAATGTGGGGAACTAACATAATCGGGCCCATTGAACCAACATCGTCCAGAGGACATCGGTTCATACTGGCGACAACTGATTACTTCTCCAAGTGGGCAGAAGCAGTACCACTAAGAGAAGTGAAGATGGAGAATATCCTCCATTTCTTCAAGACGCACGTCATCTATCGGTTCGGCACTCCGCGACGGATTATCTCCGATAACGGGCTGGCCTACAGAAGTCACAAAATCAGCCACTTTGTGCAGCAACATAATATAGACTGGAGATACTCTTCGGTCTATAATCCCTGAGCTAACGGTCTGGCTGAGGCTTTCAACAAGACCTTGACGAAGATCGTGATAACGACGGTGTCCAAAAATAAAAAGGATTGGCATGAGAGACTGCATGAAGCTCTCTGGGCGTATCAAACTATATTTAAAACGGTCACAAACACAACGCCGTATGCATTGGTATTCGGCGCTGAAGCAGTACTTCCCTTAGAGATAGAGCTACCCTCTCTACGAGTGGCGGTCCATTACGAGCTAACAGACGAAGAGAATGCTTATCTTCGCCCGGAGGAGCTCGATGCCCTCGATGAAACTCGTTTTATGGCACAGCAAAACTTGGAGGCTTACAAAGCAAAGATGAGGCACTCATACGAGAGATTGACTAGGCCGAGAATATTCCACCAAGGTGAACTCGTGCTTGTGGTCAAGAGACCTATGATCCCCAATCGTGCCAAATGGGGGAAATTCGAGCCGAATTATGAAGGCACGTACATCATAGACAAAGTATACCAGGGTGGGGCTTACTTGCTCATGGATATGCATGGCGAAAGACCCTTCAGGCCAATAAACGACAGTTTCTTGAAGAAATACTACGCCTGACCGAGACGTCTATAAACTACTATGGACCGCAGCATCCCAAGGCTGACGCAAAAAAATAAAATAAAAAAAAACGATACGTCCATAAGCAAGATGGGCACGGATGAAAACCCGAAAGGGCTCCGTGAGTAAAACCAGCAGGACTACCAGCGGGTTTGTGAAAACCCGAAAGGACGCAATCTCGTTAAAAGACACTTGCAAGGTCCTCTCGACCCTGTAAGGAGAAAATATCTGCGTGAGATCCTTATGACTCACAAGGGAGCAACACACTTAGGAATCCCTACGATTCCTAAGGAGAAATTACACTTACAAGATCCTCATGACTCGTAGGGAGAACCCTCTTATGAAACCCTCACGGCTCATAAGATTCAAAAGCCTTAAGCTACAGGGATCTGAAACTGTTCTTAAGCCATCACAATCCCCAGATTGCCCTACAAGCGGTTCAATATTGACCCTTGTATACAATCCACGGGCACAAATAAACGTTTCCCCAACAGAGTCCCACCACTGACGAGGGATATCTTCATATGGCGAACGACACTTGTAAGTCCTCTAGACTTATAAGGAGAAAACACTTTTGTAAGATCCTTACGATTTATAAGAGAACACACACTTAGGAATCCTCACGATTCCTAAGGAGAAAATGCACCTACGAGAGCCTCATGACTCGTAGGGAGAAATACCTTTATGAGACCCTTACGGCTCGTATAGTCAAAAAGCCTTAGTTAATAGGATCTTAACCCTGTTTGCTAAGCCACGTTTGTTCGACATTGATAGAGGCAAATGATGATTCGCTCCTGGCAATGTCCCAGTGGTAGCGATACTGATGTCTAAATCGGTATCAAATTCCAAGCCCTTTCACGACAAATGATGATTCGCTCCTGGCAATATTCCAGTCGTAGCGAGGCTGATGCTGAGATTGGCACCAGATTCCAAGTTCCGAACTCACGATAAAAATCAGCGAGCCAAAAATGCATATGAAATAGCCGAAATGATGGGGCAACTTGCAACAAAATCAGCTAGTAAAAATATATGCATACAAAATAGCCGAAATGGTTGGGCAACTCGCAATAAAAAATATCGAGTAAAAAGAAAAATAGCCGAAATGATTGGGCACCGCGAAAAATAGCCGAAATGATTGGGCAATCGTGACTTTCACGATACAAAAAGCTGAAATGATAGAGCATCGCGGAAAGAAAACAAAAAAATATATATATATATAATACATATAAAATGAAACTTTTACCCTACATGTGAGATCACATCGATCCATGTATACAATCCAGGGGCACAAACAAAGAGGGAACAATTTCGTCCCACCAGACACCATCAGAAAGAGAGCCAAGTCTCGGTGGCAACATCTGTATCTCGAGAGATCAACAATGGCGTTCCTTCTTATTCTAACCAGAAGCAGGTACGACATCAACAAGCGGAGCCATGGCAAAGTCCCCTAGTTCCAAATCTCGAAGGTTCACAGACAGCCTAGAGACTATCTCGGAGCCACGGCAGAGTCCCTAGTTCCAAGTCTCGACGGCCGTATCTACAGCCTGGAGACCCACAACAGCGTTCCTCCTCATTCCAGCAGGATTCGGACGTGACAATCAAGTGGAGCCATAGCAAAGCCCCTAGTTCCAAATCTCGAAGGTTCACAGAAAGCCTAGAGACTATCTCGAAGCCGTGGCAAAGTTCCCAGTTCCATGACTCGGCGGTGCACAGACAACCAAAATTCAATCCTGACCCCGTATGGCTAAAGTCAATCCTGACCCCGTACGGCTAAAGTCAATCCTGACCCCGTACGGCCAAAGTCAATCCTGACCCCGTGGAAAACGGCTAAAGTCAATCCTGATCCCGTACGGCTAAAGTTAATCCTGACCCCGTATGGCCAAAGTCAATTCTGACCCCGTGGAAAACGGCCAAAGCCAACCCTCGACCTCCCCGTCAAACCAATGCTTTGATTCGGGAGCAGGTCAACTCATCAATCACTTACGAGTCCTCTCGACTTGTAAGGAAGAAAATTCTCTTGGGAGATCCTTACGACTCTCAAGAGAAAAACACACTTAGGAATCCTCACGATTCCTGAGGAGAAAATACACCTACGAGATCCTCTCGACTCGTAGGGAGAAAAATCTTTATGAGACCCTCATGGCTCATAAAATTGAAAAGTCTTAGGCGGCAGATCTGAACCTGTTTCCTAAGCCATCGCTACCCTATAAAGAGTCCAAGATGGACAGCTACCTACTATCTACAGTCCATACTTGCTAAAATCACATGGCGACAAACAGCAAAGAGAAGAAAGCAACAGTGGGAGATAAAAAAAATGTGTGTATCTTTTATTCATGAATTCAATTGAGTACAAGACGAATCATATAAAAAAATAAAAAAATGGATAAATGTTATTCAAAGATTACAAATGTTTAATTGATACAAAGGCAACTACTGAGAAGAAGGCGTTTTCAATAAATCAGCCAGTTGCTCGCACGCTTCTCTCAACTACTTTTCATGATCAGCCGCTGCAGCCAGCTCCGCTTCGACTCGAACCCGTTGCTGCAAACAAAACGAAAGTTTCTCATCGATTTCCCATTGAGCAACTTCGTGACTCTGCGTAACCCGCTCCAGAAGGTCGAGCTTTTGCCTTAGCGCTAGCCCGTTCGAAATGCATCGTTGCAAATTGTCAAAGACGGCTCTCAGTTGCGCAGCGTTTGCTTCAACCTAGACGCGCAGCCGGGCGGACTCACCTGAAGCCTCCTCGCGTTCCTTTCTCCTCAAGGTCGCTTCTTGTTCGAAATGGCAGAAGAAGGGAACGCTCTGCTCAACCCATGCAGCCCATTGAGAATTCAAAGCCAACATTTCTGCAATGGGACGCCTGAGCTCAATCTTATGCAGACAGGCCTCAATCTTCCTGCAGTAGTTAACCCAAGACTCGATGACGCCCTCGCTATGGAAGTTCACGAGCATCGCCAACATGAGATTAACTTCAGCGGCAAAATCTGCAGCAGATGCAAAGGTCTCGGCGTCAAGGTCCTCGACGAACTCGCTTAACATCCGCAGGCTATTCGCAGCACCCTTGGAAGAAAGGCGTTTAGAAAAAGGCCCTGCCGGCATGGGAATCTGAGACTCGAAGGGAGCTGAAGTCGGTGTGATTGCTGCAAAACAAATCATAGTCAGATATCGGCTTAAGAGATAAAGAAGATGCAAGAGCGATGAAGGCTACTATACCGGCTACGACAGGTGGCAGAGTTGGGAGTACTGGTGGCGCGACGATTCTCTCGTCCCTTCCTTCAATTTGTAGTGCTGTAATCAATTTAAAGTTAACAACGGTAGGGTCACCCATTAAAGAAAAGAAAGGACGTCGGTTAGAAAAGATATTCACCGGCACCAGTAGGCAAAGAGACTTCCGATTGGAAGGGGAAGTGCGGGTTCAGCACTTGATACAGATGATCAAAGAGAACTCCTGCAAGGTTATGATGATACATGGTCAGTACACTAAAGATGCTATCCTCGATTTAAATTAAATCACAAACCCATACCTTCCAGCATTTGAGAGGATGTAAGAGGAGACGAAGGGACATCGACCGTCAAAGCGGCAACTGATGATGCTTCTTCAGGTGGCACAACCTCTGCGCTCACCACACCTCCATTCAAAATAAACAAAATGTCATCAGAAGGGACCCAAAGGGATTGCAAAACGAAAATAATGCAGCGATCTGAGACTTACTAAACTGGTCATCAGCCAAAACTGCGATGGAAGCATCACCAAGCGTCGCGACTTCTTCGGTCTCATTTGGGGGGATGGTTTTGGCACCAGTAGTTTCATCCCCCGATTCTACGAGAGCCGTCGTGACACTCGCAATGCCAGGCGATGGCAGGAAATCGCAAGGGGAAAGAGTAGCAATTGGGGCAGTCCCGGACTCCTGAGAAAGAGTAGCCACTTCAGGATCGGTGGTTGCTGTCATCTCATCTGCTGCCTCGTCGCCAAGACTTAGCCCTGCAGGATATGATATATGAGAATTTGAAGATCAAATTCTAATAAAAAGACCCAGTATTATGTTATCTTGAGGCAGCTTTTCGATTGCCTCCCGAGCCGTGCGCAAAACCTGTCTATGAACGGTAGACAAGGTAGCTGGAGCATCTTCGGAGGAAATAGTGACGGATAGAATAGCGCTTGAGCCTGTACTTATAGCCAAAGCGACATCACGTTCCTTAGTTGCACGCTTTCTATGCTTCTTGTCGGCCTTGGCAGTGATATGTGACCTCTTCAAGACCTCCGTCAAGGAGACGTCATCGTCCGAACCAAGTTCTGCCTCTAGAGCCTCTACGGCGTCCATCATCGGTTGTTTGAGCGAAGCTTCTTTTGGCAATACTGGGGGAGCTGGGACTTCGGCAGCCGGCCTTGAGAGCGTCGCCGCGTCACCATACGGGATTAGCACCACACTCAGGATAACCTGAGTCGAAGCAGTCCCTGTAATAAAAAAGGGGGATCAGACTATCCATAAAGAAAAAAGGGAACGAAGGCACAATGAACCGAAATATACTGAGGCCCAAGGAAGCGCGAAGCCTTTCCTCCTCTTCGAAAGTCTTGAGGGAAGATGCAAGAGCTTCTTCGGTGGAGATACTTGTTGAAGAAGAAAGCGTTAGTCAAAGCATAGAAATTAAAATGACCACGGAAAGATAAGTCTGAAGTATACCTGATTGAGCAATGGTGATCAGCGCTACCTCATTGCGAGCCAATTGCGCTGAAACCGCGGTAGCAGCCTCCAGATCGGTATCATTCGGCGCCATGAATAAACCTTCATTGGTCCCGTATTCACTTAAGCCCTTGCTATAGGGAGCGTGGGGCTCCTGGCCGAGTACAACGTCGATAGAAAACATCGACTTCTTCTTTTTCTGTGAGCGAGTGTCAGCAGCCGACAACACGAGCTTGCGCTTGGCGGGCAATTTGGGGCGACGAGTCCCGATCTCAGTACCCACACCAGACTCAGGAGACGCCACAGCCACTGCTTCTACAGTCACGCGGGGTAGGGGCAGCTTAGACATAACATGTGGTATCACAACCGTAGCAGCTTCCCTTAAGGGAGGGCGGACGATGGTCCGTCACTTCAAGGGAACGGCTGGATTACCAGCCGGGGCGGTGCCCTTGCGATCAAGCAGTATCGCTTTTCTTCCTTCATAACGGCGCCCATCGAATGTTGATACCACGCCACATATGCGTTCAAGATTCGCGGGACGCAACTCGGCTCACTGATAAAGAAATTGGAGCCGATATTCAACCGCATAAAATGGTGCAATGCATTTCGAATACCTTCTTCTGTAGCAGCTGGCTCAACTAGAAAGGCTTCAAGCGGGACACCCTGATTATAACTTGATTGCTGGGTGAAATGGTGCGGGTTGTACCGCATGAACAACGCCGAATCGTTCTGCCTAAACACGAGAAAGCCCAGCCTAATTGAATATAGATGAAGAATCTCCCGAGCTTTCAAAGTGGAGGCCCCATTTTTAAAAGTGTCCCGCAGTAGCTGCACCATTTTTGCAGATTCTTTACCAATGGTTGGAACCTTATCGACAAAGGTCATGCCATCTGCAATCGTATGCGGACGAAGGAGCATGCCCCTAGCCTCTCACTATGTTGGATTTACAACGGATGCGTCAACTAAGTGCATAATCCGAGAAAAGTTGTAGCTGTCGTAGAAACGAGGTCGTTTATGGACACCAAAAGTGTCACGCCCCACTTCCCGGTGTACGGCGAAGGGGAAGCGACGAGGCCGCTACGTATTTACTTTGAAGTAAATACGCTAAGTATATCTAAGCAATATAAAAGAAATGTACACAAGAGACAAATGTAATGAAACATCAACTTTATTTATTAACATTCTTTTGTACAATGCATGGAAAAGTAAATACATCTGAATGAAAGCAATGTCTAAACGGTGGCATAACAGAATGTAAAGTAATGAAAGAAAATGTGTACAATGAAGCTAGAGCTCGGGGTCTTCAGCAAACTGGTCCAAATCTTCAGCGCTGGGCTCGATCTCTGGAAGATTCGAATCACCTGACGACATTCAAAGAAGAAAGAAAGAGAATGTCGTCAGCGAACAAATCGCTCGGTAAGTCCTAAAGATAAGGGGAAACTAGAATAGACAGAAAGAGAAGGTAGCTTTTAAATTTGTATTATATGGTTAACGCTGTTGTTTGTAGTTTGGTACAGAAGGATGCCAATGTATACGAGAGGAGTCTCTATATGCTAGAAACTAGGGCAAATGAAAGTACAAGGCTCCGTTATACAACCCGGAACAACGACAATTGGATTCAGGTTAGGTGTCTTAATCTTGCAGTCCCGTGCCACTTCTAACACATTCCGTATCAATCTATCCCTTAAACCCCGCGATGTCTTGATTGTATTGTTGTATTGTTTGAATTGTATTGCAACTTGTATTGTCTTGTAATATAGATTGTATAATTGGATGACTTGCCGAAATCATGATATTAGTAAATGGATGTAACTGAAGAATCATGTAAATGGAAGTATATCCATGGTTCGGTTCGGTCAATACAGATTGAATAGATTGAATATATGGTTTCATGGATTCATGTTGAATTGTAATATTATAGATTGTACTTGAATCATATTCAAATCAGATTATTAAAATAAGACTCAGTCTGAGTCAGAACAATTAGAAAAGAAATTAAAGTCCTGATTGTTTTGATGTTATCGGTAACCGCTGCACATGGACGGTAGGATTCGTGTCTTTTTCAAAGACGATTACCGTGTTGATAACACCGTTGTTAAGTTTTCTACCTTAAATAGGAAAGCACCCACTTCTCCGGCTCCCTGAGGCTCAAGAGATTGGTCTCTCTTAAACCTATATTTACTAGGGTCCTTAGGGTAATTTATAGAACTTGAGGGGGTTTTATGTAAAAATACTTTTGTATAATTTTCAAAATACACCCCAAGTGTTTATTTATCATCTTTAGAGTTTTCATAGATGTAGATTTTATATTTATGATATTTCTAGTGAAGATAACCTATTTTTCATAATACATGGTATTTAATTGTAATATCGAACTTGTATAGATTTCATGGTATTTTAATGTAAAGCGATTCTTGTGATTTTAGAAAAAGTTGGTATATTTATATTATCAAAAAATAGATATTTTAATTATACATATATATAAAAATAGTTTTTAATATATATTATATTTCTAGAAATCTCATTTTCTTAAGATTTTGTATTTGTAAATCTTTCGAGACCGAATGCCCCTTGCGAGGGTCTGCATCTCGCACTACTAAACCCAGGGACGTGCGATAATCCGCACCATCCCAGTCGGGTTCCCCAAAATGGGTTGTAGCAGCGCTTTGCAAAGATTTGTTTAAAAATACTAAATCTTGTAAAAATGGTTTTATTAGTAAAGGGTATTTATATGTAAAGGTCCGTTTCCCGTATTCTATGTTCCCAAAAAGAATTGTGCTATGTTTCATATGAGTGTTGTGAGGAGGTAGGTCATTATCTCATGATCTAACCTAAAGGTATAGCAAGATTGTGATGATTTAATGTCAAAATGAAACTATATGGTATTTTAATAAAAAAGTACGGTAAAAGTTACAAAATGAATTAGATTGTCGTGAAACTTGATCAACATATTTATTAATGTTTAATAGTCAACATGTAAGAGTTTTGTGTGAATGTATTTAAGAAAATGTTGGTTTTTTAGAAAGAACCGAATCGGAAATCGGTTTAACTCCGATTCCGTCGGGTTTTGAAATTTCGTATTTTTAGAACAAGATTAGAGAAGAAGGAGATGGACTTATGGGTTTAGCTTAAATAGGAGAGGGAGAGGGAGTGGACGTAGCTTCTGGTGCGTCGTTTCGTCACCGGGATCTCCTAGGGTTGTCGCCGGAAAAATCGCCGGAGCTTCGCCTTTTGCTTCTTCCAAAGTACACTAGGATTCTAGGAAATTTCTTGAGAGTTTTGATCAGAATTTCGGAGTGAGGGGATAGTGTTTAGAGCTTGTATTTATAGGGTTAGGCTAGGGTTTAGGGTAGGTGAAAGGTTAAATAAAAAAATGTGTTGAATTGTATTAAAATATAATAAAATGGGGTAATTAGGGTTTAAAGAGGCTCGGGTACTGGTCCAAGAATTTAAAGTATGCAGGTGTACAAGGAAGTCCAAAAGGCAACTTTTCAAGTTGAGGACTCGGCGGTCCGGCCCGAGTCGGCCGCGTCACCGACCGATTCGGCTGATCCCGGCCGAGTCTGGGGTGGTCGGGGCTCCTTGACGCTTCACTAACTCTCTGGTACAGTTATATTTTTGGGTGTACTGGGGTTTTGTGAGATATGCACGTGTAGACTCTTGGTATTCTAAAAATTCAAAATAAAACAATATTAAAAATAATGTAGGGTATGCGATTTGAACTCTGGTGGCTTGGTCCAGCAGTGCAAAAGTCTTACCAATGAGCTACAAGCTCTTGCTTGCTATTAAAAAGCAAAACAAACTTATATCTTATGCTCAGGAAAAAATACCCCTTTCTGAAATTTTGAAAAAATTGTACAGAAAGCTGTACAGAAAGTTTGGGGTTGTTACAAAAAGCGCCAAGTACGTGCAGCTCGATCCATGACATAAAATAATGCAGTGAGAAAGTGACGGGTTGTACCCCTGGCTGAGCGGTGTCCGCCGCTAAGCTGAGACCATGGTACAGATGTGTTAACCCAGCAATTTTGATAGCCACTTGCATTCCCGCAACCATACGATGGGCTGGGTAGAAGACTGATGGCCTCATATAACGAGGATGCATCGGAAGCACGAACCAGTTCAGCCATAAGCCAATGAACCCCAGCACGAACGTCTCTTCATCGACGTCCGGGGCAGCAATCTCTGTGAAGGGAACAACAGGAGCAGCCGGAATAAAGAAATTCTTTAAATCCGCCTCCGTCGTCGGTTGGTTATCCAAATCAAAACCAAACGGGTCGTCAAGCTTGACGAACAGTGCAACTTGCTTCGATAGGGCTTTCGGACGAAGAAAGCGAGTGATGAAGTCTGCATAGCTAACTCCATGCCCTCCGGACTCCAGAAATAGACTTTCGTGCATATTCAACACCTTGATCAAGCTCGGGAATTGGTGTTGAATGGCGTTCTCTAGGGTAAGACCCGTTATCACTGATTTAGTGGCAAATATGTACTCGTCCGGAGGAAGCAACTCCTCGTAATATTCTCCTCTAACGGGTAATGCAGAGATCTCTGCAAACTTTTCCAAAGATACTGAGACTTCTCAATCTGACAGAAGGAAGGTGTGGGTCAGAATATTCCATTGCTCCAGAAAAGCCTTGACCCACCATGCAGGAGGTGTGGAATATTGGAAGAGAGAAACATAAATCACGGGATACAACTCGAGCTTCAGCATCAGCAACTTCTTGGCCGACAAAATGTAGCGGGCCCACTGCAAATACTCAGCCGGATGACGAGATGTTAGGCCTATCATGTACGGCTGCCCCCAAGGGCGCGACTCGCCCTGACATATGCGCCGTCCTAGAGTATCCAAAGTCGTCGGCGGCTGTACGGGTATTGCAGCCATAGCAGGCTGAAGGAGGCCCTCTGAGGTCCAGTTGACCTCCTCCACGGCATAGTTCACCGAAGGTGCACCAGCATAAGAGATTGCCGAAATAGTCTTCGAAGGTGCCACGCAAGAAAAGCTCTGTCGGACCCTGATAATTTGACTGTACCATCTACCCCATAAATGAAGATTCTTTTGCTCCAGGTCATGATCTTTGATCAACGCAAAGAGTTCCCTGTCCACAGGTGCTTCAGGGAATCCGCTTTCCCAACGGACAAACGAGAAAGAAGTGTTGAAAGATATAGTACCTGCGCGGAAAAGAACAAAATTTTCAGCCGTCAATGCTACAGTTTAAGTTCTATCACTAGGTACTTTAAATTCGTACCGCACTGCAATGCAGTGGAAAGGGACCGGGGGGGACCCACATAATCTGGATGACGGCTCATCATTAATAAAACAGTCTCATCATTTGATGAGACTGTCATTAAATGAGGAAATTCTAAAAGGATTTTCATTTAATGAGGGCCCTCGGGCCAAGGAGTAAATCTCCCATTGAGAGCAGCGCTCTACAACAAGAGTGACATCTGTCAACTCTGATGATGAAAGGAATAAAAATTCCTCAAGAAAAATTCTGAAGAGCCATGCTCTGTAAAGATGATGGAATAACCCATCAGAAAACTTAAAGTAAAGCTTTTAATGAATTAAAAATTCCGAGATCTTCAAGATCTATGAACAAACTCTAAAAGTTCTTCATAAAAGATTAACAAATCTACATGATTTGAAAGAGAAAAGCTCTGTTAATAGGTTAAGAAACCCTAAGAAAGATCTATTTAGATCTATGAAGAGCAAAGCTCTATTGAGAAACCCTAAATATCTATATGATTTGAAAAGAGCAAAGCTCTGTTAATAGGTGAAACCCTAAATTATAAAATAATCTCTTTAAAAGATTTTATCTTTACCTAAAAAAATTTCACAGAGTTCTTTCTCTAGGAGAGTTCTTAAAACAGAGAGCTATGCTCTAAAAGTGAATTAATTCTCAGAAAAATAAGAAAGGAGATGAACAGAGGTCATCTCAAGGGCCAAAGGCCCTATTTATAGGCACTGAGAGCCGTTTCAACTTCTGAGTTGATCCGATGGCAGAGATACTGCCACCGCTGCACTCATGTGTAGGCCATGTGAGCGCAACGGTGGGGGGGCATTTGTTTCCTCCAATCAGAGCAAACCTCTGTTCAAATTTTGAAATTTGAAATGAAGCAGCGCTTCATAATAGCGCAAGCGCTAAGAGTTAAAGACTCTGCTGCAGCGCTCATGTGCAAAGCATGAGAGCGCTACCACTAACAGCGCCGGCGCTCAGAGTCAAAGACTCTGCTGCAGCGCTCACATGTAAAGCACGAGAGCGCTAGCGCTGGGACTAAATGTTCCCTGCCGCTGGATCAAAGATCCAATGGTGATTAAAAATCACCAAGATGCAGAATAAATTCTGTATAGGGAAAGATTTTCTCAATCTTGTTAAAAACAAGAATATTGCCTTCTGTAAAATAGAAGCCCTAGGATCAAAGATCCAACGGTGGGAAACATCCCCAAATCAATTAGAGAAAAAATCTTTTCAACTGATTCAACAAATCACCTTGCCCTATATAAAGGCCCCAAGACTTCAAGTCTAAGACAGAGGAACCTCCCCATAAACTTTGAGAAATTTCAAAGAGAAGAGCAAGCTCTCAGCAGAAGAAGAATTTCTTCAAGGTAAAATAAAGAGATCAAAGTATCTCATCAGAAAAAGAACTTAGTTCTTTTGCCAGATCATAGATTTTTAAGACAAATTGTCTTTCACAAAAGAGATCATAACATTTCATTATAAAAAGAGGGAGAATAATTCAATTCTCTTAGGATCACAGATCCATAAAGGCAAAGTCTTTCACCAAAAACATAAGAGATTGAAATATCTCCTGTAAAATAAGAACTTTGTTCTTAGATCCACGAGACAAAGTCTCTTATAAGAGAGAATTTAATTCTCAGAGAACAGAGCTGTCTAAAAAGAGCCCTAACGCTCTAATTAAAAGAAGCACTTTAGCGCTTCAGAATCTAGCGCACAGCGCTGCAGAGCTCTAGCGCACGCTCCAAATCTAGCGCATAACACTGCAGAGCCTTAGCGCTCCAAATTTAAAGAAGCACCTCAGCGCTCCAAGTCTGACGCACAGCGCCAAGCGCGCCGCGTGCTCCTCACGTGTGCGCTACATCACAAGAAGCGCTCTGCGCTCATTGATTGGCGCTCAGCGCCAAGCGCGCCACGTGCTCCTCACATGTGTGCTACATCAGAAGAAGCGCTCTGCGCTCATTGACTGACGCTCAGCGCCAAGCGCGCCACGTACTCCTCACGTGTGCGCTACATCACAAGAAGCGCTCTGCGCTCATTGACTGGCGCTCGCGCCAAGCGCGCCATGTGCTCCTCACGTGTGCGCTGAGTGAACATAAATTGTTCTTTAAATGATAAAGCATAGAGCCATAATGAGTGCTCAGCACTCAATAAAAGACAAAAATTGTTGTCAGAATCTAAACCAATGCTCAGTATTGTTAAATGAAAAAAAAGGACTAAGCCTAATTAAATGCCCAACATTTTAACTGAATGGGCCGAGCCCAAGTTGGCCACAGATCTCTAATTCAGATTAATTGAGCCCATATGCTCATAAATCTTTGATCTTAATCCCAAATTGGACTACAGATTTCCCAACCAATATTGGTTCAGGGGTACATCTCTTCACTCCTCTGATATTTGTCGTTGTAATCTTTCAACGTCTTCAAAGAGGTGACGGGTCCCACAACCAGACATTCCACGAACTGTGGGGTCCTTAAACTCATGGACTATGATGTCCTTAAACTTTACAGACTATGATATCTCTAAACTATCATGGACTGTGAGGTCCTTAAACTCAAAGATTATGATGTCTTTAAACTTTACAGACTATGACGTCTTTAAAATATGGACTATGACGTCCTTAAACTTCATGGACTATGATGTCCTTAAACTTCTGGACCGCAATGGCCCTAAACTAAAACAATAGAGCCCAAATGCTCTTTTGTTGGATCTAAATGATCCTGTTAAGTAAATCTTAGTCTAAAATTAGACTAACGTATCCTTAACAAATGTTTAAGTTGATCTTAGTCTCAAATGAGATTGATGGTCCTTAAACCCAACCCAAACCCAAATCTAAGAAAATACGGATTTGGACTAATCCCCGCCCTACGGGAGACAATATAAATTAGTCTCCGTATACAATCCACGGACAACCAAAAATAAAACAAACACACATGATACGAAGTGACCATCTGGAGAAGGAGAAAGTGGTTGCCGCGATGCGGTAGCATAATTAACTGCAGGGGCTTGCGCCTGCAGGGAAGAGCGTCCCCACAATCAAAACCCCTCACAATGAGGGGGAATCTGACGAAATCTGTTACAACGGCCGCATTCGTCTAAATCTTCGATACACGGTGCCATAAATCAACTTGGCATCATCGGAGAGGTGGACGGATAAAACCAAATAGCATCTGCCCCCAAAATTCAGGCCGGAGGTCCCAACGTCCCGGTTGCGTCTTTCGGCGGAGAACAATATTCAATTTTATTATTATCTGTCGGGTTTATTAAAAGCCCAAAAAACTATTTGGGCCCAACCGAAAAACCGATCGGACCGGACCGAATCGGTTCGGTTTGGTTCAAATTCGGTTTACTTTAATTTTCGGTTCAGTTCGGTTCATTAATATAACCGGTTTTGTTTGGTTCAAAAAATTTGGCAAAAAACCGAACCGAACCGAACCATGCTCAGCCCTACATATATAGATATTGGACCACATATATCACTGTGTATGAGTCCTAAGAGCTCTGTAGCTCTCTCTCCGTATCCCGTAAACGGGGTTTTGGTCATCTTTCCTTTAAGACAGGACTTGCAAGTTTCATAAGATGAAAATTCAAACAAATTCAGAAATCCATCTTTATGCAACTTGGCTAGTCTTTTCTCATTGATATGACTAAGTCTACAATACCACAAGTAGGTTTCGTTCATATCTGAACTCTTCTTATT
Source organism: Agapanthus africanus (assembly GCA_030015575.1). Taxonomy (NCBI): domain Eukaryota; kingdom Viridiplantae; phylum Streptophyta; class Magnoliopsida; order Asparagales; family Amaryllidaceae; genus Agapanthus; species Agapanthus africanus. The sequence continues at coordinate 148,473,190 of CM057338.1, read as the reverse complement.
GCGTGTGTTTTGTATATTAAAAACTGTGTTTTGATTAAGAACATAGATATCATTATATAATGTAGCTTCTGTAACCAATACCTGATTGAGGTAAATGTTCATAATATTTCTATTTAGAACGAAGTTATATCCATCTTTATCAAGTAAAGAAACTGATATAATATTGCAGAGTATGGATGGTACATAATAGCAGTTGTTCAAAATCATAGTATTGCCACTTGGCAATACTAGGTGATATTCACCGACGACGGCAATATCAACTTGTGTTCCGTTCCCTACTCTGAGGGACATATCATCCGGTCTAACCATTCTACTTTTTCTCAGTTCTTATAATAAATTACAGATATGAGATATTGATCCGGTATCTAGTATCTAGGAGGTAGGGTTGACCGAAAAACAGTTTTCAATAATAAATACACCCGAAGAAGATGTATTAGAATGCTTCTCCTTTACTAGGGTCGTATGGAATTCCTTATAGTCCTATTTCCCGTGCCCATACTCGCGACAGTTGTCATAAGTTAGAGCCGAACAGACGTTCTCCAGCCCAGTGTAATAAACTGGTTCGATCAAGTCAAACATTTTATTATCTTGATTAGGGCGTAACATGGTTGCTACCTGGAGAGAGAGAAAAGAAACACTCAGTGTGCGCTCTTACAAGATTAGATTGGTTATTAGTTTATCTAATCAGAATGGCTCCCACTGTTTTCTCGAATTCTCCTCCAAACCTTAAAAGGAGAACTAGTGGGGATCATTTACACCTACAAGTTCGCAAACCGTTCAACCAGCTGGGTGTTGGTACTCCGAGGGAGGTTTCTCGTGCTTTCGCATGGACCTAATTAAAATAAACCTTATTTTCGTAGAGGCGTAGCCCCGTTAACACCTTTCTAGACACCTAATAGGTTAGCTAATTGTGAAGTGAAAAATATCCCCCAAGATTAATCCTACTCATCAGTGGGATCAGGACACGACTATCATCACGTGATAACCTAGATGGAAGCCACTCTAGTTACCACACTCTAGAAGATATGCAACACTAGCAAGTTTCCTGTATGTTTTAAACCCCCTATGTGGTTTTTGCTCCTAACAACCTATGACCTTGATAAGGTCAACAAACCATAAGTAGTTAATCAAGTTCAACCCGTCATTATCTTGATTACCCTTGACCCACCCGCATAAGCCCTTGACAAGGTCAATAAGGTTATGTGGCCGTCCTACTTAATCGTATCGTATGCTACAAACAAGCACCACTCAGCCACCGTACACCACTGTTGGGGTCAAAAATTACACCCCGGTTGACCAAGTCAAATTCAAAGCCAACCCCAAGTAAGCGGGCCCAAGCCCAGGTCAAGTGGGCCTATGCCCAAGTCGAGCCCCGCAGCCGGCCTCTCCCATGCCAAAATGAAAATCATGTAATAAATAATTTTGATGTAATTTTTATGAATAAATATAAGAAAAATGGGCATAAAGCCAAATTTTTGTAAAGCCCATGGCTCATGTGCAAAAGAAATGAGCACATGAGGCATAGGATGGGCAAAATGTCATTTTGTAAAGCCCAAGGGGCTGTGGGTAAATTTGTAAGCCTATATAAGGCAACATGATAATGAAATGAAAGGATAATTCATTTCCCTCAAAATCTAGGGTTTCTGTGCCTCCTTCTCCTTCCTCAAGGTTCTAAACCTTCTTCCCCTTTTTCGAATTGAATCAAGAGTTTAACTCTTCCTTTTCTAAAAAGAAACAGTTTTTCACTATAAAACCCTTGAAGGGGAACTCATATCTTCCATCAAATCCCCAAAATGGGTGATTTTTAAGTCTCACTCCCTCTTCTTCAAGATCCAGCCAATAAAGAGGAGAAAGAAGGAGACCTATCTCTATAAATCCTATTTTGGGGAAAATTCGAGGCTTAGGAGAGGATCCGAGGCTCAAGGAAGAAAAAATGAGTCTCCTTTCATCATCTTTGAAAATCTCTTAGGAGTTTAACTCCACAATATATATATATATATATATATATATATATAACAATAATAATAAATCTTCCTTTTTAGGTGTTCAACTCCAAAAGTCAATTGGGAGTACAACTTCCAGTGCAGGGGCTAAGCCCTTTTGTCCTTTTTTTAGGAGTTTAACTCCAAAAGTCAATTGGGAGTACAACTCCCAGTATAGGGGCTAAGCCCCTTTTTCCCGTTGGCGCCCAGCGCCTGCGCGCCAGGCACGTGAAGCGCCCGACGCCCGTGCGCCAGGCACGTGAGGCGCTGGTGCCCACGCATCCTTTGGACGCTATTCATCCGTTTTTTTATATATACATACTCCACAACACTTTCCCCGTTAGAAAAAATTTCTAACGGGGCGCTGCCCCTCACCCCGCAAGGAGGCTGCTAGCCCCTTTGACCCCCAGCCCGCTATCCGAATAGCGGGACCCCGTAAACTCTGCGAGGCCCCCGATATATCCAATACCCCTAAAAACACAGCACACTCACGCTGCATATTGAGTTCACATGACCAGTTTGACCTGTCAATCAGAGGTTCCTTCGATCCAAAGGCGAGGGGTAATTAACAGCAGCTTAGTCCGCGGCTGCCGGAGAGTCGGAACCCCACAATCAATAAACCCTCGCTTACCCTAGGCATGGGGAATCTGTAGTACGCCTGACAAGCGACGCGTATTCCCATCTCAATGGGGTGACGAAAAACACCCTACAGCCACGCCTTGACAAGATCAACAAACGCGGCATGAATACTAAGCACTACTCTTAGGAAATGACGGAGGGCTACGGCTAGTTTTTGGCGAACAAACCTTTAACGTAATGAATTTGATATCGTTGAAGGAACCGAGCAGTTTTTAAAAGGAGTGGTTTAGACTCCGCTTTTGAAAACTAGTGGTTTTGAAGAAAACCGAGTAATTTATAGTATCATAAAATTTTGCTCTAGAGATCATTCCCCGTGAAGGGATGTAGGCTCTTGCCTCCTAGACTGAGGTGCGGGATATTCTTGACTGAATACCTCTATGCAAAGCAAAAGAATACGACTATAGTTTTTTGAAAAATGGTTCCGACATCTTATTAGGTTTATTTTCTTGCATTAATCAAAATTAATACGGTCCCATCAATTAATGTCACGCCCCACTTCCTAACATACGTAACTACGACACGTGACGGTGCCAACCATGCTACCTGTGGTTAGGAATCATCCATCCACAGTCACATTACGGCTGTCTATAGGATATCAAGAACAGTAAAATATATAATCAAGCTAACCCATGTCCATCTGTCATAATAAATAAAATCAAGAAATGCATATAGTGGAAACGAATCAAGATCCAATAAATAACAATATCTGAATCGCGTCCCAATATGGGCTCATATCAATAGGAATAAAACTGCTGAAACAAATAAACTAAGATTCTCTAAACTAATTGGCTAGCTCCTCATTACTCGGCTTGATTGCTAAAGTACTATTGATCTGCCTGCGATAAAGGTAGAGGAACTGGGCCATGCAAAACCCAGACGTCAGTGCGTCATAATATCAAAATAATAATAGTAACCAGGATATGATACTATTATTAAGCTTGAATGTAAATAAATAACACAGGTATAAACAGTGAGGTACATGTATATGAAGTGTATCATAGAGTTTGTGATTCTAGGTTATCTATTCTATAAGTCTTTGAAATAAATTTAATGGAATCGTCGATATAACTTAATAGTATCCCGTGCGTGTCCAGGACCACGGTCAAGATTCTCGAGCTGAATCCGAGATGTGCCGCTAAGCAGTAAACAGGTAATATGTACACATGAAATATGTCAGCAGCATCATTCCGAAGCTGGCCGAACCCGTAAAGACTTATCAGTATAAGTATCGAATTGTTGAGTTACAAGTCAGATTTCATTATTGATTTTCCCTTAACCCCGAGGTTTTGTGTTTAAGTCGGGTATTGATGATATAAATCTAATGCCAACACAGGATCAAGCAGGTACAAGTCTGTCTATGTAGACAACAAGTCATGTCCATCAGGACAACAAGTCAGGATTGTCGGCATTAGTAAAAGATCCAAGTAACAAGTCTGGTAGTGTGTCGTGCACATACCATGCAATGTACTTGTAACAACCCTAATTTTCCTATACGCTTTTCTATACAAATTTTTTTCAAAATCCATAAAAGAGTATTTTAACCTGAGCACAATATATAAGTAATTATTTTGTTTTTAAATAACTCCATCTTTTTTAGTGTACATAAAATTGTTTTAAAATTAAAGCATACTTAGGGTATTTAATGGTGTCGTCACCACTTTAAGTAATTATTTCACACCATAATTACAAGAAGGAGCTTGTAGCTCATTGGTAATACCTTGCACTGCAGAACCAAGCCACCAGAATTCAAATCTTATACCCCACATTATTTTTAATATTGATTTTTTTAAAAACCTTTAGAATACCAAGAGTTTACACGTGCATATCTCACAAAACCCCACTACACCCAAAGATGTAACACTTGCAGGAGTTAGATGAACCGTCGGGGGGGATCCTGGCCACCGGACTCGGCCGGGAATCGGCCAACTCGGTCTCGACTCGGCCGACTCAGTGCTCCGACCGAGTCACGGCCGAGTCACCCCCGAGTTGGCCGATTCCGGCGACGGCCCCAACATGAAAGTTGTGTCTTTTCATATTCCCTATGCACCTGCAAAATTTCAGCCTCATACCCCTTCCAGACCTCTTTAAAAACCCTAATTACTCCACTTTTAATACATTTTTATTACATTTTATCACATTTTTATTTTTAACTTTTCATCTACCATAACCCTAGCCTAACCCTATAAATACCAACCCTACACACTACCCTCTCACCCCCAAAATCTTGAGCCACTCTCTCAAAAAATTTCCAAGAGTTGTGTACTTTGAAAACAAGCTCGAGGCGAAGCTCTGACGAAATTCCGGCGGAAATTCCGGCTAACGTTTTAGGAGCTATCGGCGACGACGCAACACACCAACGATTCCTCTAGTTCCCCCTCACTCTCTTGAGTAATCAAAACCCGTAATTCCCATTCTAACCCCCTTTCTATTTCTCTAAAATACGAAATTACGAAACCCGACGGAATCGGAACAAATGCGATTTCCGATTCGGTTTTCTATAAAAGTTCACTTCTCACCAATACATTCATGTTTAAACATCTTTATCTTGACTATTAAACTTTTAAAAATCAATTTGAACAGGTTTTCTCACATGAAATGATAACCTTTCCAATCTATCGTATTTTTCACTTTAATACCATCATGTTTCGATTTCACAATTAACCCCTAAACTTTACTATACATTTAAAGTAGAGCACGAGATAATGACCTACCTCCACACACACGCAAATACAAACCTAAACGAAATCATCAAGAACTTAGAATACGATAAAACAAAACTTTCATTTAAATACCATATTCTTAATAAAACCATTCTTAAAAGTTTTAGATTTGATACGCTTTTAAATAAATACCTCTTATTAGGAAACATGATAAGTTGTGGACATCAATCGTTTATCTAAACCTGACTTTGTGGTGTCTAGGCTAGGCAAGTGAGCTTAGGTAACTTTAAAAGGCCCGTCTCACGATTCGTGAGCGGATCCCTCCTTCCTCACTTGTACTTACCTGGCCATAATTGGCGGTGAAGAGGCGATTTGAGGTTTCTAACGACTTGTCGTTTAGACCATATAGAAATAGGCTAGTTGGATTAGGAAACCCTAGAATCTAAAATACGAAAATTACACTTTGCAAATAAATACCTTTTACTTTATAAAACCGTTTTCTAAAGGATTAGTATTTTACAATCTTTGCAAAGCACCGTTACAACCCACCTTTGGGGAACCCGTTAGGGATAGTACAGTCGGGCTTAGTAGTGCGAGATTCAGACCTCCGCAAGGAGCATTTGGTCTCGAAAGGTTTAAAATACAACATCTTAAGAAAATGAGATTTTTGGAATATAAAATATTTATTAAAATTATTTTTGTATAAACATATGTATATTTATCATTTAAATACATATTTTACTATAATATAAATTTTCCACCTTTTCCTAAAAATCACAAAAATAAAGTTTACACTAAAATACCATGAACTTCAAATAATCAATATTACAGATAAATACCTATAACTAGGATATTTTCACTAGAAATGTCACAACATATAATCCACCCTCATTACAACTCTAAAGACGAACAATAAATACTTGAGGTGTATTTTGAAAAGTATATAAAAGTATTTTTACATAAAAACCCCTCAAATTTTATAAATTATCCTAAAGACCCTAGCAATTATAAGACTTCGATTCACATCCCTGATTGTCTGACTCGGGTTTGAGTCTGATTAATCTGACTTGAATATGATTCAAGTCAATCTATAATCTACATGTTTCCAATTCAAAATGAACACATGAATCCATGAATACAATTATCAATTTATACAATTTGACTGAACCGAACCATGCATATATATTCCTTTTACATGATTCTCAGTATTCCATTTACATGACTCTACGGTTACAACCGTTTCCTGATATCATGGTTTCGGTCAGTCAGTCAATCAATCTTACAATCAATACAATTTACAAGATAACAATACAAACAAGACATCGCGGGGTTTAAGGGGTAGATTGGTACGGAAGATGTTAAAAGTGGCACGAGACGGTCAGATTTAAGACACCTAACATGAATCCAATTTCCGTTGTTCCAGGCCTTCTAACGGAGCCTTGTACTCTATATTCCGTTTGCCCTGGTCTCTAACATATAGAGACCTCTCTCGTATACACTGGCATTCTTCTGTACCAAGCTACAAACAACAGCGTTAATACAACATTACAACAATACAATACAACATTAAAAGCTACTCTCTCTCTCCTACTCTTTGTCTATTTCTCCCCTATCTTTGGGACTTACCGAGCGACCTGTTCACTGACGACATTCTATTTCTTTCTTCTTTGAATGTTGTCAGGTGGTTTGGACCCGGTGGAGATCGAGCCATCCCAAGAAGACGTGGAGCAGTTTGCCGAAGACCCTACACTTTAGTTTCATTGTACACTTTTCTTTTCTGTATTTTCATTTTCTGTTATGCCATTTTTTAGGCATCGCTTTATTCCATGTATTTACTTTTCCATGCATTGTACAAAAGAATGTTAATAAATAAAGTTGATGTTCAGTTCATATCTTTTGTCTCTTGAGTATTTACTTTATATTGCTTAGATACGCTTAGCGTATTTACTTCACAGTAAATACGTCGCGGCCTCATCACGTCCTCCGCCCGTATACTGGGAAGCGGGGCGTGACAGGTTTTGTTGGTGGCCCATGTAGGTCAGAGCTGTATGAAACCCTATCATGCAGTTCTGTTCTGCGTGAACAACCTAAGCAATATAACACAAGAACCAGCAACTAAAACATTCTTTACAATTCATGTTCCTTGAATCTTGCAATTTCATATTCCTTGAATCTTATCATTTCATGTACTTGAATCTGTCCTAACCCAAATTTTTCTTCAGGGTTATGGATTCTCCGAACAACACCAGCACCAACGTCAACAACACACCTTAAGCACTATCTCTCACACCAGCTGTTCCTGCGCCACCTACCGAGCAAACAGTGCTACTTGAGGCGATCCGCAGCCTTCTCGAGGGACAGCAACAACTCCTGAACCGTCCTGAGACTGATGCTCCTGGAGTAAAGCAATTCAGGACTTTACATCCGAAGCAGTTCTCCGGAAAAGGAAGCCCTCTTGAAGCTGAAGAATGGGCACAAAGTATAGAAAATGATCTGGCAACAGCACAAGTGCCAGACATAGCTTGGGTCCGTATGGTGAAACTACAGCTCACGGACAATGCTCGCAACTGGTGGAAGACGGAAGAAAGCCGTCTTGCACAGCCTATTGAATGGAAGACTTTTCGCGAGAAGTTCGACGCGAAATACTTCTCTGTGACTGCCGGGTTTGCCATGGAGCAGCAGTTCATTCATCTACAACAAGGATCGATGTGGGACAAATCAGTAGATGAATACGACGCTGAATTCACCATGTTAAGCCGATTCGCGACACACTTGATACCGACGGACGAGATCAGAGCCCATCGATTTCAACAAGGTTTGGACACAGAAATTCAGGCTGCACTAGCCACAGGGAAATTTCTGACACATGAAGATGCTTTGGAAGCTCCTCGCAGTTATGAGGCAGTGATAAAGGCGAGGGGCAGACCCCAATATGCCGGTTTGAAACGCCCTGCCACTCAAATAGCAGGAGGAGCCTCTCCAAGGCCATCGTTTGAACCCAGGAGATCAGAAGAAACCAATAACCAGTCAAGTCCAGATTTCTGCTACTACTGCAGAAGAAAGGGACACTTGTGGAAGGACTGTAGGCGTGCAAAAGGCTTGTGTCTAATTTGTGGCGCATCCAACCACGGAATTGGGAACTGTCCTTACAATAGCAACTCAACTCACACACCCACCAACTACCCGCAGCGACCAGTTATCCAGGCTCCTGCACCTCGTTATGCACTACTTGCTCCACCACCTGCACAGCCTACTCGCCAATTTCAATAAGCAATGAGGGACATGCCTAGAGGACAGAGAAAGAGGCCCCAAAGGCAGAATGTGCTTCCAGCTAGAAGGAATGTACCACAGCGACAGATATTCACATTAGAAGCCGTAGAAGCCAAGACTGTAGGTCAAGATAACACTGGTAAGCCTTTTTCACCCTTGTATCACTTTGTTATTTTTATACACTATCTATACTACAGTCACCAGACTTTCCTTGAAACTGTTACACTTTCCTTTTACAAATTTCGAGGACGAAATTTTTATAAGGAGGGTAGAATGTAACAACCCTAATTTTCCTATACACTTTTCTATACAATTTTTTTTCAAAATCCATAAAAGAGTATTTTAACCTGAGCACAATATATAAGTAATTATTTTGTTTTTAAATAACTCCATCTTTTTTAGTGTCATAAAATTGTTTTAAAATTAAAGTATACTTAGGGTATTTAATGGTGCTGTTACCACTTTAAGTAATTATTTCACACCATAATTACAAGAAGGAGCTTGTAGCTCATTGGTAATACCTTGCACTGCTGAACCAAGCCACCAGAGTTCAAATCCCATACCCCACATTATTTTTAATATTGATTTTTTTAAAAACCTTTACAATACCAAGAGTTTACACGTGCATATCTCACAAAAACCCCACTACACCCAAAGATATAACACTTGCAGGAGTTAGATGAACCGTTGGGGGGGATCCTGGCCGCCGGACTCGGCCGGGAATCGGCCAACTCGGCCTCGACTCGGCCGACTCAGTGCTCCAACCGAGTCACGGCCGAGTCACCCCAGAGTCGACCGATTCCGGCGACGGCCCCAACATGAAAGTTGTGTCTTTTCTTATTCCCTATGCACTTGCAAAAGTTCAGCCTCAGACCACTTCTAGAGCTCTTTAAAAACCCCAATTACTCCACGTTTAATACATTTTTATTACATTTTATCACATTTTTATTTTTAACTTTTCATCTACCCTAACCATAGCCTAACCCTATAAATACCAACCCTACACACTACCCTCTCACCCCCAAAATCTTGAGCCACTCTCTCAAAAAATTTCCAAGAGTTGTGTACTTTGAAAACAAGCTCAAGGCGAGGCTCCGACGAAATTCCGGCGGAAATTCCGGCGAACGTTTTAGGAGCTATCGGCGACGACGCAACACACCAACGATTCCTCTAGTTCCCCCTCACTCTCTTGAGTAATCAAAACCCGTAAGTCCCATTCTAACCCCCTTTCTATTTCTCTAAAATACGAAATTACGAAACTCGACGGAATCGGAACAAATCCGATTTCCGATTCGGTTTTCTATAAAAGTTCACTTCTCACCAATACATTCATGTTTAAACATCTTTATCTTGACTATTAAACTTTTAAAAATCAATTTGAACAAGTTTTCTCACATGAAATGATAACCTTTCCAATCTATCGTATTTTTCACTTTAATACCATCATATTTCGATTTCACATTTAACCCCTAAATTTTGCTATACATTTAAAATAGAGCACGAGGTAATGACCTACCTCCACACACACGCAAATACAAACCTAAACGAAATCATCAAGAACTTAGAATACGATAAAACAAAACTTTCATTTAAATACCATATTCTTAATAAAACCATTCTTAAAAGTTTTAGATTTGATACGCTTTTAAATAAATACCTCTTATTAGGAAACACGATAAGTTGTGGACATCGATCGTTTATCTAAACCTGACTTTGTGGTGTCTAGGCTAGGCAAGTGAGCTTAGGTAACTTTAAAAGGCCCGTCTCACGATTCGTGAGCGGATCCCTCCTTCCTCACTTGTACTTACCTGGCCATAATTGGCGGTGAAGAGGCGATTTGAGGTTTCTAACGACTTGTCGTTTAGACCATTTAGAAATAGGCTAGTTGGCTTAGGAAACCCTAGAATCTAAAATACGGAAATTACACTTTGCAAATAAATACCTTTTACTTTATAAAACCGTTTTCTAAAGGATTAGTATTTTACAATTTTTGCAAAGCGCCGCTAAAACCCACCTTTAGGGAACCCGTTAGGGATAGTACGGTTTATCGTGCAACTCGGGCTTAGTAGTGCGAGATTCAGACCTCCGCAAGGAGCATTCGGTCTCGAAAGGTTTAAAATACGACATCTTAAGAAAATGAGATTTTTGGAATATAAAATATTTATTAAAATTATTTTTGTATAAACATATGTATATTTATCATTTAAATACCTATTTTATTATAATATAAATTTTCCACCTTTTCCTAAAAATCACAAAAATAAAGTTTACACTAAAATACCATGAACTTCAAATAATCAATATTACAGATAAATACCTATAACTAGGATATTTTCACTAGAAATGTCACAACATATAATCCACCCTCATTATAACTCTAAAGACGAACAATAAATACTTGAGGTGTATTTTTAAAAGTATATAAAAGTATTTTTACATAAAACCCCTCAAGTTTTATAAATTACCCTAAGGACCCTAGCAATTATAAGACTTCGATTCACATCCCTGATTTTCTGACTCGGGTTTGAGTCTGATTAATCTGACTTGAATATGATTCAAGTCAATCTATAATCTACAAGTTTCCAATTCAAAATGAACACATGAATCCATGAATACAATTATCAATTTATACAATTTGACTCAACCGAACCATGCATATATATTCCTTTTACATGATTCTCAGAATTCCATTTACATGACTCTACGGTTACAACCGTTTCCTGATATCATGGTTTCGGTCAGTCAGTCAATCAATTTTACAATCAATACAATTTACAAGATAACAATACAAACAAGATATCGCGGGGTTTAAGGGGTAGATTGGTACAGAAGATATTAAAAGTGGCACGAGACGGTCAGATTTAAGACACCTAACATGAATCCAATTGCCGTTGTTCCGGGCCTTCTAACGGAGCCTTGTACTCTATATTCCGTTTGCCCTGGTCTCTAGCATATAGAGACCCCTCTTGTATACACTGGCATTCTTCTGTACCAAGCTACAAACAACAGTGTTAATATAACATTACAACAATACAATACAACATTAAAAGCTACTCACTCTCTCTCCTACTCTTTGTCTATTTCTCCCCTATCTTTAGGACTTACCGAGCGACCTGTTCGCTGACGACATTCTATTTCTTTCTTCTTTGAATGTCGTCAGGTGGTTTGGACCAGGCGGAGATCGAGCCATCCCAAGAAGACCTGGAGCAGTTTGCCGAAGACCCTGCGCTTTAGTTTCATTGTACACTTTTCTTTTCTGTATTTTCATTTTCTGTTATGCCATTATTAAGGCATCGCTTTATTCCATGTATTTACTTTTCCATGCATTGTACAAAAGAATGTTAATAAATAAAGTTGTTGTTCAGTTCATATCTTTTGTCTCTTGAGTATTTACTTTATATTGCTTAGATACGCTTAGCGTATTTACTTCACAGTAGATACGCTTATCGTATTTACTTCACAGTAAATACGCCGCGGCCTAGTTATGTCCTCCACCCGTATACTAGGAAGCAGGGCGTGACAGTACTTTAACCAGAATAGGCACCAAATGTAAAACTATTATCAAAACACGACAATCACAACTAATCCCAGGATACATATGTATCTATCTGTAATAATTGTTTCACGTTCATTACCATGTATATTGCAATCTAGATAGCATATTGAACTGATATAGTATTATAATAACATTGTGATGTTCCGGTATGCAACTAGATAAACTATTATCGGTACGGATACAGACGGATGCTATAAAACTTTAAATCGGTAATTTCTGCTGAATAGTAAAACACATGCACTATAATTTATTAAATAACTATTGATATAATAACATAACATATTGCAAGTTTAGAACTTGCCTGATCGGATCTCATGTCGAGATACCGATGTCGGAATACGTCACGATGCAACCTACGCGTGCAGAACTGGACCTGGCTGAGCAGTGACATGATGTGATGACTGGGCTGGACCACGACGGTGACTGGGTCGTCTGGATCGTCGGCGATGCGCGCAACTACGGCGAGATGGCCTGCTAAGAAAAGATCAAGAAAAGAAAAAGAACAAGAACAAGAACAAGAAAAAGAAGAAGAAGAAGAGAGGACTTGTTGCTGTGGAGTTGCTGGAGTTCTAGGGATGGACAGAGGGATGGTGGCGACAAGGTGATGAGGTCAACGACGATGAGGTGCTACCGTCGGCGAGGTAGCTGTGAGTTTCTTGGGTCGGGTCGCTGTCACGCCCCGCTTCCCAGTATACGGACAGAGGCCGCGACGAGGCCGCTACGTATTTACTGAGAAGTAAACACGCTAAGCGTATCTAAGCAATATAAAGTAAAATACACAAGTGAAAATATGTAAATGAACAACTTTATTTATTAAACATTCTTTTACAGGTACAACTAAAAATATAAATATATGGAATGAAAGCAATGCCTAAACAGTGGCATAACAGAAATGAAAATGGAATAAGTATAAGTGGCTACAGCTCTGGATCATCGGTGTACTGCTCACGGGCCTGCTCCAAATGCTCCTAACTGGTCTCGTACTCCTCAGCGTCGGGTCCTCCTGACAACATTCCAAAGAAGAAGAGAAATAGGAATGTCGTCAGCGAACAATCGCTCGGTAAGTGCCAAAAATGAGGGAGAAGTAGAATAGACCGAAAGCGAGTATATCTATTATAATGTTGATTGTTATATTAACGTAGTAGTTTGTAGCTTGGTACAGAAAATGCCAGTGTATACGAGAGGAGTCCAACTTACACCGTGGACTTTAGTAACCCGTAGTACAAGGCTCCATCGATAATACCACGGAACAACGGCATGGATGTAATTACTTCTTAAGTGACCACCTCGTGCCACCTTTAACATATTCCGTACTAGTCTATCCCTTTATAACCCCGTAGTGTTTATGTATTGATTGTTTTGATTGTATGGATTGTATTGTCTTGTCCTGTATTATAAATTGTATAGATGGATGACTTGCCGAAACCATGATATTAGTAATGGAATGGATATAATGGATGAACATGTAGATGGAATATATCCATGGTTCGGTTTAGTCAATATAGATTGAATAGATTGAATGGATGAATTCATAGATCTATATTGTATTGCAATTTGATACTTAAATCATATTCAAGTCAGATTGATTATATTGAGACTCAGTCCGAGTCAGACAATTAGAAAAGAAATTGAAGTCCTGAATTATGTTTTGATGTTATCGGTAACTGCTGCACATGGACGGCAGGATTTGTGTCTTTTTCAAAGACAATTACCGCGTTGATAATACCGTTTGTTAAGTTATCTACCTTAAATAGGCAAGCACCCATATCTCCGGCTCCCTGAGGCTCAAGAGACTGGTCCCGCTTAAACCTATGTTTACTAGGGTCCTTATTGTAATTTAGTATAACTTGAGGGATTTTAATATAAAATAGTTTTTGTTATACTTTCAAAATATACCTCAAATATTTAATTATCGTCTTTAGAATTTTCATAGATTTTTTTTTATTCAATGTGAAATTTCTAGTGAATATGACCTAGTTTTTAAAGTATAAGGTATTTATTTGAAATATTGGAATTGTATGGTATTTTCTTGTAAAAGGAATATTTTTCTTTAATTTTGGAAATGTGGAATATTATAAATATTAAAAGTAGATATTTTGATATTAATTACATATATATTTATTTATAAAAAATATAAGTTTTATTTATATTAAAAATCACATTTTCTATAAAAAATTGTATTAAAAATCTTTCGAGATCGTGTGCTCCTTGCGGAGGTCTGCATCTCACTTTACTAGGCCCGAGAATGTGCGATAATCCGCACCATACCGAACGGATTCCCCAAAATGGGTTGTAGAGGCGCAATTGCAAAGATTTGTAAAATACACTTTTTTTTATAGAAAAAGGTTTTATAAGTTGAAGGTGGTTATATGTAAAGTCGTATTTTCCCAAATCTATGTTCCAAAATTCCATCGTGCTATATTAGATATGTGTGTTGTGATGAGGTAGGTCATTACCTCGTGAGTTATCTAAAGGTATAAAGGTATTGTAGAGTTTATGTCGGAAACTAAAGTTTGTGGTATTTTAATGTAAAATTGTGAAAAATGATGCATATAACAATTTTTTGTGATGAAACTTGTTAAAGATGTATATTAATGTTTAATGAACAATATGTGATGATATGAAGGTATCTTGATTAAGAAAAATTATAGTTTTTAAAGAAAACCGAATCGGAAGTCGGACTAACTCCGCTTCCATCGGGTTTTAGTTTTGAATGTTTTTAAAATAGAGAAAAGAAGGAGAAGTAGGGACTTACTGGATGATTGGCTAGAGGAGAGAAAGAAGAAGAGGTGGGAGTTTCCGGTGCGTCGTTTCGTCGTCGGAAACTCCTTGAGTTGTCGGCGGAAGTTCATCGGAGCTTCGCCCTTTGCTAACTTCACTTGCACGCAAAAGGATCTTGGAATTTTCTTGAGAGTTTGGGCAGGGATTTGTGAGTGAGGAGGGGTGATTTTAGGGTGGTATTTATAGGAAAAATTAGGGTTTAGGGTAGTGAAAGGGTGTATTAAAATTTGTAATAAAAAATGGATTAAATGTGAGTTTTATTGTGCTCTGTAAATGTGCAGGAAAAACAAATAATACTGGAGTTATTGGGGGAGTCCAAGAGTTGCCAGAGTTAAAGAAAATTGGGGTTTGGTCCGAGTTAAACCGGCGACGCCGGCCCGAGTCGCCATCTCATCGGCCCGAGTCATGAGGTGGGGGCTCGGATTCTCGCCATGTGTCCCTGACTCTTGGTCTAGCCTCGTGCACATGTTTGTTTAGGCTGTGACTCTTGGTTTTACGGGTTATGCACGTGCGGACTTTTGGGCTTCTAAAATATTAAAAGAATTTTAAATAAAAATAATGTGTGGCTGATGGGATTTGAACTCTGGTGCTTTGGTTCAGCAGTGCAAGGTCTTACCAATGAGCTACAAGCTCCTTCTTGCTGTTCAAAATCAAAACAAAGTTATAACTTGTGTTCAGGCTTAGGTGTGTCTTTCTGTATTTTGAAAAAAATTGTACAGAAACTTTAGGGTTGTTACCTTCTACCCTCCTTATAAAAATTTCGTCCTCGAAATTTGTAAAAGGAAAGTGTAACAGATTCAAAAAAAGTTTGGTAATAAAACTATTGGTAGTGTATGAAAAATATGTGAAAGAACGAAAGAATGAGAAAGATTTGAGGAAATTACCAGGTTTACCTTGGTCTATGGCCTCTGTTTCTTCAGCCGCTAAAAGGAAAGCCTGGCGCCGTGGTTCATTCCTCCTAGCTGGGGGCACATTTCTCTGTCCTTGGGGCATGTTTCTCTGCCCTCGAGGCATGTTTCTCAGAGCCTGATGGAATTGGCGATTAGGCTGTGCGAGAGGTGGGGCTGGGAGTGCTAGACGAGGTGCAGGAACCTGGATAGCTGGCCGTTGCGGGTAGTTGTTGGGTGTGTGAGCTGGGTTGCGTCTATAAGGATATTTTCCAATTCCGTGATTGGATGCGCCACAAACTAAACACAAGCCTTTTACGCGCCTACAGTCCTTTCACAAGTGTCCTTCCCTCTTGCAATAGAAGCAAAAGTCGGGACTCGACTGGTTATCTGTTACTTTCGGTCTCCTCAGTTCAATAGTTAGCCTTGAAGAGGCTCTTCCTGCCATCTGACTGGTACTCTGGCAGATTGAGGTATGCCCTTCTTCTTCACCACTGCCTCATATCTTCGGGCAGCTTTCAAAGCCATATCATGGGTTAGGAAATCTCCTGTAGCTAATGCAGCTTGGATTTCCGGGTCCAACCCTTGCTGAAATCTTCTAGCCCCGATCTCAGCAGTCGGTATGAGATGGGCCGCAAACCTGTTATGGTCTTGTGTTAGCTGTGTAGTATATGATATAAAATAGAACCTTGAGACATATCTTACCTGCCGAGCATGGTAAACTCAGTATCATATTCATCTACTGACTTGGTCCACATTGAACCTTGTTGCAGATGAATGAACTGTTGTTCCATATCAAAGCGGGCAGTCTCAGGAAAGTACTTTGAGTCGAACATATCACGGAAAGTCTTCCATTCGATGGGTTGATCAAGACGGCTTTCTTCCGCCTTCCACCAAACCCGTGTATTGTCCGTGAGCTGCAACTTCGCAACACGAACCCAAGCTATCTCTGGTACTTGTGCCGTTGCCAGGTCATCTTCAATGCTTTGAGCTTATTCCTCAGCTTCTAGAGGGCTCTCTTTTCCTGCGAACTGCTTGGGGTGCAAGGCCCTGAATTGCTTCACCCTAGGTGCTTCTGCCTCTGGTCGGTTCATCAGGATAGCAGTCTACTACTACTGTCCTTCCAGGAGGCTGCGGATTGCCTCAAGTAGAACCGTCTGCTCGTTGAGCAGAGCAGCGATGGCAGGTGTGAGTGGTAATGGTGGGGGAGTGTTGTTAAAATTCGTGCTGGTGTTGTTTGGGGAATCCATAACCTTGAAAGAAAAATTTGGGTTAGGACAGATTCAAAGTATATGAAATGATAAAATTCAAGGAATATGATTGTAAAGAATATTTTCAGTTGCTGATTCTTGTGTTATATTTCTTAGGTTGTCCACACAGAACAGATCCGAATGGCAGGGTTCCATGCAAAACTGACCTGCATGGGCCACCAACAAAACCTGTCACGCTCCGCTTCCCAGTATACGGGTAAAGGACGCAACGAGGCCGCTACGTATTTACTCAGAAGTAATACGCTAAGCGTATCTAAGCAATATAAAGTAAAATACACAAGAGATAAGATGTAAATGAACAACAATTTTATTTATTAAATATTCTTTTACAGGTACAACTGAAAATGTAAATACATGGAATGAAAGCAATGCCTAAACAGTGGCATAACAGAAATGAAAATGGAATAAGTACAAGTGGCTACAGCTCTGGGTCTTCGGTGTACTGCTCACGGGCCTGCTCCAAATGCTCCTAACTGGCCTCGTACTCCCCAGCGTCGGGTCCTCCTGACAACATTCCAAAGAAGAAGAGAAATAGGAATGTCGTCAGCGAACAATCGCTCGGTAAGTCCTAAAGATGAGGGGGAAGTAGAATAGACCGAAAGCGAGTATATATATTATAATGTCGATTGTTATGTTAACGTAGTTGTTTGTAACTTGGTACAGAAGATGCCAGTGTATACGAGAAGAGTCCAATTTACACCGTGGACTTTGGTAACCCGTAGTACAAGGCTCCGTCGATAATACCACAGAACAACGGCATTGATGTAATTACGTCTTAAGTGACCACCTCGTGCCACCTTTAACATATTCCGTACCAGTCTATCCCTTTATAACCCAGTAGTGTTTATGTATTGATTGTATTGATTGTATGGATTGTATTGTCTTGTCATGTATTATAAATTGTATAGATGGATAACTTGCCGAAACCATGATATCAGTAATGGAACGCATATAATAGATGAATATATAGATGGAATATATTCATGATTCGGTTTAGTCAATATAGATTGAATAGATTGAATGGATGAATTCATAGATCCATGTTATATTGTAGTTTGATACTTGAATCATATTCAAGTCAGATTGATTATATTGAGACTCAGTCTGAGTCAGACAATTAGAAAAGAAATTGAAGTCCTGAATTATGTTTTGATGTTATCGGTAACTGCTGCACATGGACGGCAGGATTTGTGTCTTTTTCAAAGACAATTACCGTGTTGATAACACCGTTTGTTAAGTTATCTACCTTAAATAGTCAAGCACCCATATCTCCGGCTCCCTGAGATTCAAGAGACTGGTCCTGCTTAAACCTATGTTTACTAGGGTCCTTATTGTAATTTAGTATAACTTGAGGGGTTTTATGTAAAATAGCTTTTGTTATACTTTCAAAATATACCTCAAGTGTTTAATTATCATCTTTAGAGTTTTCATAGATATTTGTTTTATTCAATGTGAAATTTCTAGTGAATATGACCTAGTTTTTAAAATATAAGGTATTTTATTTGAAATATTGGAATTGTATGGTATTTTCTTGTAAATGGATTGTTTTTCTTGAATTTTGGAAATGTGGAATATAATAAATATTAAAAATATATATTTTGATATTAATTACATATATATTTATTTATAAAAAATATAAGTTTTATTTATAATAGAAATCACATTTTCTAAAAAAATGTATTAAAAATCTTTCGAGATCGTATGCTCCTTGCGGAGATCTGCATCTCACTCTACTAGGTCCGAGGATGTGCGATAATCCGCACCATACCGAACGGGATCCGCAAAATGGGTTGTAGAGGCGCAATTGCAAAGATTTGTTAAATACATTTTTTTTATAGAAAAAGGTTTTATAAGTTGAAAGTAGTTATATGTAAAGTCGTATTTTTCCAAATCTATGTTCCCAAATTCCATCGTGCTATATTAGATATGTGTGTTGTGAGGAGGTAGGTCATTACCTCATGAGTTCTCTAAAGGTATAAAGGTATTGTAGAGTTTATGTCGAAAACTAAAGATTGTGGTATTTTAATGTAAAATTGCGATAAAAGATGCATATAACAATATTTTGTGATGAAACTTTTTTAAAATATTTATTAATGTTTAATGAACAATATATGATGATATTAAGGTATCTTGATTAAGAAAAATTGTAGTTTTTAAAGAAAACCGAATTGGAAGTCGGACTAACTCTGCTTCCATCGGGTTTTAGTTTTGAATGTTTTTAAAATAGAGAAAAGAAGGAGAAGTAAGGACTTACTGGATGATTGGCTAGAGGAGAGAAAGAGGAAGAGGTGGGAGTTTCCGGTGCATCGTTTCGTCGTCGGAAACTCCTTGAGTTGACGCCGGAAGTTCGTCGGAGTTTCGCCTTTTGCTAACTCCACTTGCACACAAAAAGATCTTGGAATTTTCTTGAGAGTTTAGGCAGGGATTTGTGAGTGAGGAGGGGTGATTTGAGAGTGGTATTTATAGGAAAAATTAGGTTTTAAGGTAGTGAAAGGTGTATTAAAATTTGTAATAAAAAATGGATTAAATGTGAGTTTTATTGTGCTCTGTAAATGTGCAGAAAAAAGAAATAATATTGGAGTTATAGGGGGAGTCCAAGAGTCGCCAGAGTTAAAGAAAATTGGGGTTTGGTCCGAGTTGAACCGGCGGCGCCGGCCCGAGTCATGAGGTGGGGGCTCGGATTCTCGCCACGTGTCCCTGATTCTTGGTCTAGCCTCGTGCACATGTTTGTTTATGCCGTGACTCTTGGTTTTATGGGTTGTGCACGTGCAGACTTTTGGGCTTCTAAAATATTAAAAGTATTTTAAATAAAAAGAATGTGTGGATGATGGGATTTGAACTCTGGTACTTTGGTTCAGCAGTGCAAGGTCTTACTAATGAGCTACAAGCTCCTTCTTACTGTTCAAAATCAAAACAAACTTATAACTCGTGTTCAGGCTTAGGTTAGGGTTGTTACAGTCGCTGTGGGTTAGGCTTGGGTCGTCAGGGAGAGGAAAGGGATGTGGTAATGATGTGAGGGCGAAGAGATGAAGACGAGGGAGACGGTGCTGGTGATGGGCGGCGGCGACGAGGGCTCCGGTGATGGGGTATGGGTTTCTTGGGTTGGGTCGGGTATGTTGCAGGGTGTGCTCGGGAAGAGGAGAAGGAGGAGAGGAGGTCTCGGGGGCAATGAGGAGAAGATGGAGGTGGCGGTGATGACGGGGGCGAGGTGAATGGCGGCGAGGGATGGTGGCGAACGTGGGTTAGGGTTTTGCAGCGGGCGAGGTCCTGAGAATAAGGAGAGAGAAAGGTTTAGTTAATAGGTTTTATAAATTATTAATATTATGTTATATATATATATATATATATATATATTAGAGATATATATAGAGAGAGAGGATATATTAATTAATTTATTAATATATTATATATAATATATAACAGTTATATATGTTTAGTTATAATATTATAATATATATATATTATAGGATTTTACAGATAATACCAGATTACTCCGAATATTACCCGTAACCGTCTAAAAATCTAGTTTTTAAATATGGAGAATATACGTAAAAGTTTAAAGCATAATATGATATCCAGTCAATAAAAATGTATACTCCAAGTACGGATTTTACGTAATATACGTAGCCATAAAAAATGAGTCTGTTTTAACAATTAGGGTATGAACATGATATATAGGTGCAACCACATGCTATGGGGTGTGATGACATGCAAGACTAGATATCAAAATATTTTATTTGGTTTTTATTTTGTATTATTAAAATATATGTGGAATATATTATATGTGTATAATATCTAGATTTGCATGGATCCTCTGTACTAGCAAATATTTGATGTAATTTTGAACCATGATGGGTTTCAAACATGCGGGTCGGGTCGGGTCGGATAATAACCATAGCCACTAATTGCACTATCCGCAGCCTAAAGAAACAACAATAAGGAATTTTACCGTAAAGTTTGAAATACCCCAAAATATATAGTATACATGCACTAGGGTGTTACAATTAATTTCTATCACACCAGAAAAGAACGAAAATAAAATGTATGTATATGCCATCCGCATTCGCCACGGGGCCCCGTTATGCACCGTTAGGTTACTTAACTAACGGCAGAGCGGGGGCAGGACTGGCGTGGATGCAAAACATATACAACATTTATATATATATATATATATATATAACCATTCGTTACAGGTATGATATAAGCAACATCACAGAGAAGCGACAAATAATATAGAATAGCGGATAATTTAGGAGCCCCGGCTTTCATTTGAGCCGCAAATAAAACTCGACGTTCCTCGGCCTGTGAATAGCCCAGTCCATATAATGTAGAACTATGACCCCTACGAGCACGGAAAGTTACCCGCTAATTCGAGAAGTGAGACAACTCGCACTCTAGGTCATGAGTGGGCCACCCGGCACTTCACGGAATCTGGTAACCTGAGCACTTCACCTTGGGTCATCTTAAAACCCTACAAGTGCAACGAATAGCCCACCAATTCTAGAGCGAGGTGGCTCGAACTTGCCACTGCGAGACAACCACCTAGCACATTCTAGTCTCGGCTATTCGAGTACTTCTCCATGGGTTTATCCTAGCACAGAAATGAAATAATATACAACGGTGACATCGACCTCAACCCGACCACTTCCTAATAAAAGAATATACAAACAGGCAGAAACGGCAGTCCACAAGTCGGACGCTCGCCCTGCAATAATGAATATACAAACGATATAAAACTGTACAACCAATATCGCACGAGGGGCTATCCAACACGACAATCCAAATAAATCATCATAGAGATAAATATCACGGCAGCAGAAGTAAGTATGTGCGACCCCATCTAAATGATATATAGAAATTAAACGACATTTGAAAACACATACACAATATCACAAATATCAATGATACAAAAGTTTCAAGTTTTAAAACTTTCCAAATTGTCCGAATACAAAGATAACACTAAATGAAATCTGAGGCAAATCAAACAAGACCAAAAATCCCAATTTCCAAAATCCAAGACACTGGATGAAAACGAGATCCAAAAGAGGACAAAAAACTGCCAGAAGCGGGTGAAATGGGAATTTGGGCAGTTTTTCTATGTCCATCGTATCTCGTTTTCATTCTGTGTCAACCATACATCAAGATCTCACTTCTACACTTGTTTTAAAAAAAATTTAGAGATCAAAAATATTTCGAAAAGAAAGTTGGGTTTTGAAAATCGGAAGTTTTCGGTTTTGAAAATAAAACATCTTCCACTACTAGTTTATAATGTTTGGGTGACTCTGATACCGTGTTATAGTTTCTAGTGCCTTAGCCGGTAACCATGTCCGTTGCGGAATGAAAAATTTTAACTTTTAAAAACTTGGCGCTAGCAACTACGACCTAGAATCTATCCAAACGCTAAACTAGTAAACTTGAGGAGTTCTAACTACTCTGTAAGAGGGTTATACCTAGAGATCCATGTTCTTCGGTCTTCAACTCTCTTCTTTAGCTCCTCGAGGTCTCCGTGATCGAGCTTGACCACCGGTCTTCCTTAGTCCAAGATGATCCACCTAAGAGATATGGTTCAAGGCTCCACTTAATGAAGCAACTAAAGGTCTTAGCTTGCTACACTAGATGTCTAGAGATGTAGTGATGATTTGTAGTATTTTTCTATCTCTCTTCCACCCTTAATTCTCAATTCATGAGAGGGTAGAGAGGAAGGAGGAAGAGCTCAAGAGAAGAGCTAAGTGAGGAGAGAGAACAAAATGGTGAGAATGGAAAGGCTACTGAGAGAAAAATCAAGAGCCATGGTTTTGCATAAATGATATTTTCCTATATAAAACGGCAACCATTCTTGAATAATTTACAGAAATGAATTTACAATTCATTTGTCAATACTATTCAAGCATATCTTTCACCATTCTTACCTCACTTTCCGTTTACACCTCATTTCCATTTTATGAAAAATAGAAAATGCATGATGAGGTGTCCTCCTTCTAGAATGTATACTTGTATAAATACAAGAATACATCTTCGTATATATATACCAGTATCCGTATCGAAATACGAACACCTAAAGAGGTAGAATAATACTATGAACATAATACTAGAATATACATATTGAAATATATATATGTAAATTATTAAATCAATACCTGATTTAATAATCCGGTTTTATCCTAAGCCGGGTGGTATTATCAACCGTCCGATCAAGAGTCCGGGTAGCTAGTACACTCATTTGATTGGAACCCTACACGTATAAAAGATACGGCTACTACATCTTTTCGCCTGAACCATGCAAACTGTCACGCCCCGCTTTCCAATAGACGAAAACGGTGACTGGCAGGCCGCAACGTATTTACTAAGAAATAAACACGTTAAACGTAATTAAGCAATATATAAAAATGTACAAGAATGACAAGAGATATAAAATAAAATATCAACTTTATTTGCATTCATCTTTACATACAACTGTTTAGAAAGAAAATATACAATGAGTAAAGCAATGTCTAAATAATGGCATACAGGAAATTAAGTATAAGGAACTAGAAGTCAGGCTGTGCCGCAAGCTGGTCCAAGTACTCCGGCTTGGCTCGATCTCCTGAGAGTCTGGTCCTCCTGGTGAACATTCCAAAGAAAGAAATAAGAAGGAATGCCATCAGCGAACTAACGCTTGGTAAGTCCCAAAGAAGAACAAGAAGATAGTATATAAAGTGAGAATGAACAGGTAAAGTATATGATTGATTACTAGTATATGATAGTTATTATAACGTGGTTATTTGTAGCTTAGTAAAGAAGATATTCATGTATACGAGAGGTGTCTTTTAAGTGACCTCTCGTACCACGATATACGTTTCGTATCAATCTACTACTTTATCCCCGCGTAATGTATTGTATAGATTACATTTACAAGTCTTTCCGAAACCATGGATACAAAATGTTCAAGTATTCATGTTCAGGATGTAATCAAGTATTCAAGTAGTCAAGTCAAGTTATAACCATGGTTCGGTCAAGTCAAGTCAAGTCAAGTATACATGTTTGATATGAATGTTTGGATTCGAGTATTCATGTTCATGATTAAGTATTCATGTTTGATTTTGGATTCAGGTTTGAATTGGACTCAGACTGAGTCAGACACTTGTACTAATTTAAATCTTGAATTTCTTAGGTTCGGGAGTCATCGCCAACTGCTGTACATGGACGGCGGGATTTGTGTCTTTTTCCAAGATAATTACTGTTGATAACTCTGGTTAAGTTTTCTAACTTGAATAGGTAAGCACTCACTTTCTCCGGCTCCCTGGGGCTCAAGAGAATTGATCCCGCTTAAACCTATATTTACTAAATTCCTTAAATATTGTTTTTGTTTAACTCGAGTGGGTTTTATGAAAAAATATTTTTAATATATTTAAAAAGTAATCCTTGAGAGTGATTAGTATTATTTAGGATTTTCATGAGCATGTATTTTAAGGATTTAGGTATTTTAATGATAAATATTTAGCATTTGAAAGTTCATGGTATTTTATTGAAAAACTTGTCCTTTTTTGTATCTTGATGGTATTTTATTGACATACTTGTTAATATTTCATTTTGAGAAAAATTATAGGTTTATTATATTTGAAAATATGGCTTGATAATTTTTATATAATTTTTAAAAATTAATTTTATTTAGAAAATTCGTATTTCTTAAAAATGTATTTAAATCCTTTCGAGATCGGATGCTCCGTGATGAGATCTGCATCTCGCTCTACTAGTCTAAGAATGTGCGATAATCTGCACCATCCATTGGTGGGTCTCCTAAAGAGGGTTGTAGATGCATAATCGCAAAGGAATTGAAATACCGCTTTAAAAGAAATTCGGTTTTAGATTTATGTGGTATTTTATTGTAAAGTTTTCTTCATAACAAATATTCATACAAAAGAGGCATCGTGCTTTGGAACCAAGTGTGCGTGTGGGGTAGGTCGTTACCCCATGAAGTTTTCCTAAAGGTATTGTTTTAACAAATACTAAAAGAAGTGTTTATAAAGTTCAAGATATTTTAATGAAAAAGTTCTACTATGATTGTTTCACATGAGAATTTTGATAAAATTTGATTCTAAACATTAGAGTTTAAGGTAACAAGTGATGTGGTAAAATTAGATTGATTAAATTGTAAAGGAAAAGGGAGTCATATGTTTTTAGAAAAGAAGATATTGGTAATAACTTTACTTTTACCGATATAAAATTTGAAGAGTAATTTCAATAGAAAGAAGGAGATATGGGAGGAACTTACTGTTTAGAGAGCTCAAAGAAAGGGTTAGGAAGGAAAGGGTGTTGTCGTAGCGTCGCGGGAGCTCCGGAACTAGTTTCGATTTTCGCCGGAACCAACTTGCTCGCTAACTCCACTTTTACTTCACTTGCACCAGAAATATTTTCGAGGGTTTTGGCTAGAATTTTCAGAATGGTGCTGAACCAAAGTATGGGGTGGTATTTATAGTGGAGAATTAGGGTTTGGGAATTAAAATTGTGGATTAAAAAGCATTAAAATTATGTTTAATTGTGAAATGAAATGTCTCTGTTTGATTGCAGGGAAATCAAATAGTGCAGAGGAGTTAGGGGTAGGTGAAGAGGTGTGTGTTCAAAGCCCGGGCTTCATCCAACCATCCCCGCCGATTTTATTGGGCATTTGGCCGGTCGATCTTGAGGCATTTGCCTCGAGATTCGTGCCACTTGATCAATCCTCTGTTTAAACCATTTTCCACATGTTTGATTTTTCTGAACTTTTCATTTCGCCGTATATTGCACATGAAATCTTTTGGGCTTTCAAAAAGTTAAAAAAAATCAGAAAAATAATTGTGTCTGATGGGAATCGAACACAAGGGCTACGTCACAGCAGTGCAAGGCTTTATCAGTGAGCTACAAGTTGTTTCTTGCTATTATTTTAAAAAATTGACTTATAACTCAAACTCAGGCTATAAAACTCATTTCTTGTATATTAACAAAAAATTTCCGTACAAAGATTTTTGATCGTTACATTCTACCCTCCTTATAAAAATTTTGTTCTCAAAATTTACATTTACATAGGGACTAATTTTCAAATAGCTAAGGGTATCTTGCATGCATGTCTTGTTCTCGTTCCCTTGTTGATTCTCCTGGCGAATCCTTTCTCCACATCACTCGGACCAAGTTTACTTTCTTGTTCCGCAGTGTCTTCACCTTTCGGTCCAGGATCTCAACGGGTTGTTGCTCGCAGGTTAAGTCAGTTTGTACCGTGAGGTCTGAGTGATCAAGAATGTGGCTGGGGTCACTCACATATCATCGTAGCTGGGATATGTGGAATACGTTGTGTACTCCTTCCAATGAGGATGGTAGTGCTAAACGGTATGTCACTTCTCCAACTCGTTCGAGTATGTCGAATTATCCTATGTATCTTGGATTTAGATTACCTCTTTTGCCAAAATGGACCACTCTTCTGTTTGGAGAGATCTTTAGGAAAACATGGTCTCTAGGTTGGAACTCCAGATGTCGCCATTTTGCATCTGCCCAATGCTTCAGTCTGTCTTAGGCTATGCGCATTCTTTCCATGATTGTGCGAATTAAGTCCACAGTTGCCATGATCATCTCTGGTCCAAGTAGTTCACGATCTATAACGTCATCCCAACTTAGCGGTGAACAACACTTCCGTCCGTAGAGTGCTGCGAATGGTGCCATTCCAATGCTTGCCTAATAGCTGTTGTTGTATGTAAAGTCCACAAAGTGTAGGTGATCTTCCCACGAACCTCCGAAGTCTAAAATACAAGCTCTTAGCATGTCCTCCAGAATTTGAATTGTTCGCTCAGACTGTCCATACGTTTGTGGATGATAAGCTGTGCTGAAATTCAGACTCGTTCCCAGGCTAGCTTGCAAACTCTGCAAAAACTATGATCGGAATATGGTATCACGATCGGAGACGATGCAAACATGTACCCCATGTAATATCATGATCTCCTGCATGAGTTCATGGGTATTAAATATGGTACATCTTGAAGGTTTAAATCTTACTTTAGATTTATTCTTACCTACATGTATTTCTTTGCTAACGTCTCGGTTGATTGGATAACTCAAAATGGAATAAAGTGAGCCGACTTGGTGGGTCGATCCACAATAACCCATACTGCATCGTTACCCTTCGTGCTGCGAGGAAGGGCAGTCACGAAATCCATGGTAATGTGCTACCATTTCCATTCTGGGATTAGTAATTGCTGAAGTAGACCAGCAGTTCTGTGATTTTCAGCCTTCACTTGCTGACACGCCAAACACTTGGCTACGCTCCTTACTACTTTACGCTTCATTCCATACCACCAGTAGTGTTGTCGTAGATCCTTGTACATCTTTATACCACCGGGGTGTACAGAATAAGGAGAGCTGTGAGCTTCTTTCATCAACTCTTCTCGAACATGGCCGTTTAGTACATATAATCGACTTCCATATTGTAAGGATCTGTCTTCGTGGATGATGAAGTCAGTTCGAAGTCTACTTTCTACTTGTTCTAGGATATTTTGTAGCTTGACATTATTTGCTTGAGCTGCTTTGATCTGATTGACAAGAGTGGACTGGACTTATAAGTTCATCAAATATGAAGCGTTACCTGACATAACTACTTCGATCGCCAATCCGTGCAATTCTTGCTGTAGCTTCCACTGAGTGGTGAGGTTCATTGCTAATGGCTGGCAACTAAGTGCATCAGAAACTACATTCACCTTCCCAGGAAGATACTGTAGGTTGATGTCGAAGTCCGCCATGAGTTCTAGTTGTCTTCTCTGCCGCATGTTTAGTTCCTTCTGACTAAATACATACTTCAGATTCTTATGGTCGGTGTATATATCCGCTTGTTCACCCAAAAGATAGTGACGCCAAATCTTAAGTGCGAAGATAACGGCTGCCAACTCCAGATCATGTGTTGGATAGTTGCGCTCATGAACCTTCAGTTATCTTGATGCAAAAGCCACAACTTTTCCATGCTGGTGTAGAAAACATCCTAATCCTTTATCAGACGCATCACAATGCACAACGAATCCTCCAGATTGATCCGGTATTACAAGAACAGGTGCAGAGGTTAACCTCGACTTGAATTCTACAAAAGCTTTTTCACATGCTTCTGACCACACGAATGCTTTATCTTTACGTGTGAGCTTGGTCAGGGGTGCTGCAATCTTTGAAAAGCCTTCAATGAATCGTTGGTAGTATCCTGCTAATCCCAAGAAACTTCGTATATCCTTCACTGTTTTTGGTGTTGGCCACTCACCGACAGCCGACCCCTTAGCTGGATCTACTGAGATTCTTTCGCCTGAAACGATATGTCTGAAAAATCCAACTTGATGTAGCCAAAATTCACACTTGTTGTACTTGGCGTAGAGCTGATGTTGTCGCAATATCTTTAGGACAATCTGTAAATGCTCGGCGTGTTCTTTCCGATTCTTTGAAAACACTAAGATGTCGTCGATGAAGATGACAACGAACCTGTCTAAGTACTCTCGGAAGACTTGGTTCATCAGGTTCATAAATATGACAGGTGCATTGGTCACTCCAAATGGCATTACGAGATATTCATAATGACCATAGCGAGTCCTAAATGCCGTCTTCGGAATATCGGACTCTTTGACCTTCACCTGATGATAACCCGAATGAAGATCTAGCATCGAAAACACACAAGACCCATTTAGCTGGTCGAACAGATCATCGATCCGTGGTAGTGGATACTTATTCTTGATCGTCACTTCGTTCAGAACTCGACAATCTACACACATCC
Organism: Agapanthus africanus; assembly: GCA_030015575.1. Taxonomy (NCBI): domain Eukaryota; kingdom Viridiplantae; phylum Streptophyta; class Magnoliopsida; order Asparagales; family Amaryllidaceae; genus Agapanthus; species Agapanthus africanus. Next base: position 148,444,398 of record CM057338.1, on the reverse strand, counting down.
TGTATGAACCTTCTTTCTTCTTCATGAGTAACACTGGAGATCCCCAGCTTAAAGTACGAGGACGAATCCAACCTTTCTTCAAGAGTTCATCCAACTGAATGCGGATCTCCTTCAATCCTTCAGTACTTAGCCGGTATGGAGCTTTGATTACCGGTTGCGTACCAGGTTGTAAATTGTTGCTGAATTCAAGAGCTCGATCGGGAGGAAAACCTGATATATCTTCAAGGAATATATACTCCAACTCTCGAACTACCTCTGGCTTCGATTCTTTCGCTTGCAATGCTGCAACCACTGCCTTCTTTGGTTTTGCTTTGTAGACACTAGGTTCCAAGGTACGGTCTCCACTCTTGAAATAGAAAACTGGATGATCTGGTATTTCGAACACTACCCTCCTTTGGCGACAGCCGATAATAGCTAAGAAAGTTCCCGGCCAGTCCATTCCCAAGACTACGTCGAAGTTCGGTATGTCCAGCACCTTGAAATCTGCATAAAATTCTCTACTGTAGACGACCACTGGACACAGATCGTATCCCAGAGTTGCTTTTAGAACGACGTTCCCTGAACTAACATTCCAGCTGGATATGAGCGGTTCAACATGAATCGCGTGAGTTCGGACAAACCGTTGTGACATAAAGCAATGTGATACTCTAGTGTCGAAGAGAGCTAGAGCATGTAGGGAAGCTACTAGGATAGTACCTAAGTTGTATGAGTTTGGGTTTAGTTATAGAAAAGTTATAGAGATATAAAAGGATTGAAAATGTTTGAAGGGATTGGGAATTACCAGTGATGACTTGGCCCGTGGCTTCGGCCTCCTCGACCGTCATTGTAAAATCCTGACGTCGGGGTACATTCCTCCTTGCTGGAGGCACATTCCTCTGTCCTTGGGGTACGTTTCTCTGCCCTTGAGGCATGTTTCTCTATGCCTGATGGAATCAACGTTGAGGCTGTGCAGGAGGTCCACATGGAGCGTGTAACAACCCTAAACTTTCTGTACAACTTTCTATACAATTTTTTCAAAAAATACAGAAAGGGGTATTTTTGCTTGAGCACAAGATATAAGTTTGTTTTGCTTTTTAATAGCAAGAAGGAGCTTGTAGCTCATTGGTAAGACCTTGCATTACTGAACCAAAACACCAGAGTTCAAATCCCATCACCCATATTATTTTTAATATTGTTTTCTTTTAAATTTTTAGAAGCCCAAGAGCCTACACGTGCATAACTCGTAAAAACCCCACTACACATGTAAACCAAACTGACCCAGGGGCTACACCAAGCGACGAGGGACACGTGGCGGCGAGCCCCGGCCCGACTCGGCAGACTCGGCCCACCGCCACCGACCGGTCTCGGCCGGATCGCCGATCCTCCAACACAAAAGTTGTGTCTCTTGGTCTTCTTAACACCCTGTATAGTTTAAATTTCCTGCACATGAACAGAACACTTTAAAATCCCATTAAACTATATTTTTAATACAATTTAATATAATTTTCTTTACACCCTTTCACCTACCCTAAACCCTAGCTTTACCCTATAAATACCACCCTAAACACACACCCTCACTCACAATTCTGTCCAAACTCTCAAGAAAACTCTACAGAACTTTTGTGTATAAGTGGAGTTAACGAAGGGCAAAACTCCGGCAATCTTCCGACGACGACTTTAAGAGCTTCCGGCGACGAAACGATGCACCGGCAAATCCTACGTCTTCCTATCCCTCTTCTCTAATCTCTAAGCCCGTAAGTCCCTCCTCCCTCTCCTCTTTTCTATTCTTAAAACTCATATTTCTAAAACCCGACGGAAGCGGAGTTAAATCCGACTTCCGATTCGGTTTTCTTTATAAAGTTCAATTTCCCTTAACACACCCATGTTAAACTCTTACATCTTGACTATTAATCATTAACAAAACATGTTGAACAAGTTTCATAGCAAAATATTTCTTATTGCAATTTTTATCATACTTTTTCAGTAAAATACCATGTAGTTTAATTTCGACATTAAAACATCATAATCTTGCTATACCTTTAAGTAGATCACGAGATAATGACCTACATTCTCACAACACTCATATGCAATATAGCACAATACTTTTCGGGAACATAGAATACGGGAAAACAAGATTTTACATATAAATATCATTTACAAATAAAACCTTTTTCTACAAGAAATATGTATTTACACAAATCTTTGCAAAACGCCACTAAAAGCCATTTGGGAAACCCGTTCGGGATGGTGCAGATTATCGCACATTCTCGGGCTTAGTAGTGCGAGATGCAGACCTCCGCAAAGAGCATTCGGTCTCGAGAGATTTAAAATACAAATATCTTAAGAAAATGAGATTTCCAGAAATATAATATATTAAAATTATTTTCATATAAATAAATCAAAATATCTATTTTTGTGATAATATAAACATTCCAGCTTTTCTAAATAAAAAAGAATCATTTTACATGAAAATACCATGAAACTCCGTTCAAGTTCAATATTACAAAAAAATACCCTATATTATGAAAATTAGGTTTTATCCACTAGAAATGCCACATATATCAAATCTATATCAATGAAAACTCTAAAGACGATAATTAAATACTTGGGGTGTATTTTGAAAATTATACAAAATTATTTTTACATAAAACCCCCTCAAGTTCTATAAATTACCCTAAGGACCCTAATAAATATAAGTTTAAGCGGGACCAATCTCTTGAGCCTCAGGGAGCCGAGAAGTGGGTGCTTGCATATTTTAAGGTAGACAACTTAACAAACGGTGTTATCAACACGATAATCGTCTTTGAAAAAGACATAAATCCTGCCGCCCATGTGCAGCGGTTACCGATAACATCAAAACCTAATTCAGGATTCAATTTCTTTTCTAATTGTTCTGACTCAGACCGAGTCTCATTATAATAATCTGAATTGAATATGATTCAAGTACAATCTACAATACTACAATTCAATATGATTCCATGAATCCATATATTCAATATATTCAATATTGACTAAACCGAACCATGGATATACTTCCATTTACATGATTCTCCAGTTACATTTACATAATTCTCCAGTTACATCCATTTACTGATATCATGGTTTCGACAAGTCATCCAATTATACAATCTATATTACAAAACAATACAAGTTGCATTATAATACAAACAATACAAACAAGACATCACGGGGTTTAAGGGGTTGATTGGTACGGAAGGTGTTAGAAGTTGCACGAGACAGCAACCATAAGACGTAATTACATCCATACCGTTGTTCTATGGTATTATCGACGGAGCCTTGTACTTCCATTTGCATTAGTCTGTGGCATATAAAGACTCCTCTCGTATACACTGGCATCCTTCTATACCAAGCTACAAACAACAGCGTTAACACTGAGTACAACAATATAACAAAATAATACAACTTTAAAAGCTATACTCTCTCTCTCTTACTCTCTGTCTATTCTACTTCTCCCTTATCTTTGGGACTTACCGAGCGATTTGTTCGCTAACGACATTCTCTTTCTTTCTTCTTTAAATGTCGTCAGGTGATTCAGACCTTCCAGAGATCGAGCCTAGCACTGAAGACTTGGACCAGTTTATTGAAGATCCCGAGCTGTAGTTTCACTTGTACATTTCCTTTACATTCTGTATTTTCTTTTCTGTTATGCCACTGTTTAGGCATTACTTTCATTCAGATGTATTTACTTTTCCATTTATTGTAAAAAGAATGTGAATAAATAAAGTTGATGTTTATTATATCTTGTCTCTTGTGCATTTATATTTATATTGCTTAGATACGCTTAGCGTATTTACTTCATAGTAAATATGTAGCGGCCAGTCGAGTCCCTTTCGCCGTACAACGGGAAGCGGGGCATGACAGGTTTTGTTGGTGGCACATGCAGGTCAGAGCTGTATGGAACCATACTATGCAGTTCTGTTCTGCGTGAACAACCTAAGCAATATAACACAAGAACCAGCAACTAGAACATTCTTTACAATTCATATTTCTTGAATCTCATCATTTCATATATTTTGAATCTATCCTAACCTAAATCTTTCTTTCAAAGGTTATGGATTCCCCAAACAACACCAGCACCAACTTCAACAACACTCCCCCTCCACTACCAATCACACCTGCCGTCCCTGCTCCGCTCAACGAGCAGACGGTTCTGCTTGAGGCGATCTGCAGCCTCCTAGAGGGACAGCAGCAGCAGACTACTCTTTTAATGAACCGTCCCAAGGCAGAAGCACCTGGGGTGAAGCAATTCAGGGCTTTGCTCCCCAAACAGTTCTCAGGAAAGGAGAGCCCACTGGAAGCTGGGGAATGGGCTCAGAGTATCGAGGATGATCTGGCAGCGGCACAAGTGTCAGAAATAGCTTGGGTCCGTGTTGCGAAACTGCAGCTCACGGACAATGCACGGAATTGGTGGAAGGCGGAAGAAATCCGTCTTGATCAACCCATCGAATGGAAGACTTTCCGCAACATGTTTGATGCAAAGTACTTCCCAGAGACTGCCCGCTTTGATATGGAGCAGCAGCTCATCCATCTGCAACAAGGTTCAATGTGGACCAAATCAGTAGATGAGTATGACGCTGAGTTCACCATGCTCAGTAGGTAAGATATGTCTCAATATTCGATATTATATCGCATACTACACAGCTAACACTAGACCGTAACCGGTTTGCGACCCATTTCATACCGACTGCTGAGATCAGTGCTAGAAGATTTCAGTAAGAGTTGGACCCGAAAATCTAAGCTGCCTTAGCTACAGGGGATTTCCCAACCCATGATTTGGTTTTGAAAGCTGCCCGAAGATATGAGGCAGTAGTGAAAAAGAAGGGCAGACCTCAATCTGCCGGTTTGAAGTGCTCTGCCAATCAAATGGCAGAAGGAGCCTTTCCAAGACCAACTGTTGAACCCAGGAGACCGGAAGAAATTAGTAACCAGCCAAGTCCCGACTTTTGCTTCTATTGCAAGAGAGAAGGACACTTGTGGAAGGACTGTAGGCGCGCAAAAGGCCTATGCTTAGTTTTTGGCGCATCCAATCACGGAATTGGAAACTGTCCTTATAGACGCAACCAAGCTCACATACCCACCAACTACCCGCAGCGGTCAGCTATCCAGGCACTTGCACCTTATCTTGCACTCCCAGCTCCAACACCTGCACAGCCTACTCGCCAATTCCAACAAGCAATGAGGGACATGCCTCGAGGGCAGAGAAACATGCCCCAAGGACAGAATGTGCCTCCAGTTAGGAGGAATGTACCACGGCGACAGACATTCACATTAACAGCCGTAGAAGCCGAGGCTGTAGGTCAAGGTAACACTGGTAAGTCTTTTTTTTCACATTTTTTTACCCTTGTATCACTTTGTTATTTTTTCATACACTATCAGTACTTCAGTCACCAAACTTTCCTTGAATCTGTTACACTTTCCTTTTACAAATTTCGAGAACGAAATTTTTATAAGGAGGGTAGAATGTAACAACCCTAAACTTTCTGTACAATTTTTTCAAAAAATACAGAAAGGAGTATTTTTGCCTGAGCACAAGATATAAGTTTGTTTTGCTTTTTAATAGTAAGAAGGAGCTTGTAGCTCATTGATAAGACCTTGCATTGCTGAACCAAAACACCAGAGTTCAAATCTCATCACCCACATTATTTTTAATATTGTTTTCTTTTAAATTTTTAGAAGCTTAAGAGCCTACACGTGCATAACTCGTAAAAAGCCCACTACACATGCAAAACAAACTGACCCAGAGGCTACACCAAGCGACGAGGGACACGTGGCGACGAGCCCCGGCCCGACTAGGCCGACTCGGGCCGGCGACTCGGCCTACTCGGGCCGGCGACTCGGCCTACTCGGCCCGCCACCGCCGTCCGGACTCGGCCGGATCGCCGATCCTCCAACACAAAAGTTGTGTCTCTTGGTCTTCTTAACATCCCTGTATAGTTTAAATTTCCTGCACATGAACAGAACACTTTAAAATCCCATTAAACCATATTTTTAATACAATTTAATACATTTTTCTTTACACCCTTTCACCTACCCTAAACCCTTGCTTTACTCTATAAATACCACCCCAAACACACCCCCTCACTCACAATTCTGTCCAAACTCTCAAGAAAACTCTATAGAACTTTTGTGTACAAGTGGAGTTAGCGAAGGGCAAAACTTCGGCGATCTTCCGACGGCGACTCTAGGAGCTTCCGGCGACGAAACGATGCACCAGCAAATCCTACGTCTTCCTCTTCCTCTCCCTCTTCTCTAATCTCTAAGCCCGTAAGTCCCTCCTCCCTCTCCTCTTTTCTATTCTTAAAACCCAGATTTCTAAAACCCGACGGAAGCGGAGTTAAATCCGACTTCCGATTCGGTTTTCTTTATAAAGTTCAATTTCCCCTAACACAACCATGTTAAACTCTTACATCTTGACTATTAATCATTAACAAAACATGTTGAACAAGTTTCATAGCAAAATATTTCTTATTGCAATTTTTATCGTACTTTTTCAGTAAAATACCATGTAGTTTAATTTCGACATTAAAATATCATAATCTTGCTATACCTTTAAGTAGATCACGAGGTAATGACCTACCTCCTCACAACACTCATATGCAACATAGCACAATACCTTTCGGGAACATAGAATACGGGAAAACAAGATTTTACATATAAATATCATTTACTAATAAAACCTTTTTCTACAAGAAATATGTATTTACACAAATCTTTGTAAAGCGCCGCTACAACCCATTTGGGGAACCCGTTCGGGATGGTGCGGATTATCGCACATTCTCGGGCTTAGTAGTGCGAGATGCAGACCTCCGCAAGGAGCATTCGGTCTCGAGAGATTTAAAATACAAATATCTTAAGAAAATGAGATTTCCAGAAATATAATATATTAAAATTATTTTCATATAAATAAATATATATATATGTATGTGTGTGTGTGTGTGTGTCATCAAAATATCTATTTTTGTGATAATATAAATATTCCAACTTTTCTAAATCAAAAAAGAATCATTTTACATGAAAATACCATGAAACTCCATTCAAGTTCAATATTACAAAAAATACCCTATATTACGAAAATTAGGTTTTATCCACTAGAAATGCCACATATATCAAAATCTACATTAATGAAAACTCTAAAGACGATAATTAAATACTTAGGGTGTATTTTGAAAATTATACAATTTTTTTTTTATATAAAACCCCCTCAAGTTCTATAAATTACCCTAAGGACCCTAGTAAATATAGGTTTAAGCGGGACCAATCTTTTGAGCCTCAGGGAGCCGAGAAGTGGGTGCTTGCATATTTTAAGGTAGGCAACTTAACAAACGGTGTTATCAACACGGTAATCGTCTTTGAAAAAGACATAAATCCTGCCGCCTATGTGCAGCGGTTACCGATAACATCAAAACCTAATTCAGGATTCAATTTCTTTTCTAATTGTTCTGATTCAGACCGAGTCTCATTATAATAATCTAACTTGAATATGATTCAAGTATAATCTACAATACTACAATTCAACATGATTCCATGAATCCATATATTCAATATATTCAATCAGTATTGACTGAACTGAACCATGGATATACTTCCATTTACATGATTCTCCAGTTACATTTACATGATTCTCCAGTTACATCCATTTACTGATATCATGGTTTCGGCAAGTCATCCAATTATACAATCTATATTATAAAACAATACAAGTTGCAATACAATACAAACAATACAAATAAGACATCATGGGGTTTAAGGGGTAGATTGGTACGGAAGGTGTTAGAAGTGGCACGAGACAGCAACCATAAGATATAATTACATCCATGTCGTTGTTCCATGGTATTATCGACGGAGCCTTGTACTTCCATTTGCATTAGTCTCTGGCGTATAGAGACTCCTCTCGTATACACGGGCATCCTTCTGTACCAAACTACAAACAACAGCGTTAACACTAAATACAACAGTATAACAAAATAATACAACTTTAAAAGCTATACACTCTCTCTCTCTTATACTCTCTGTCTATTCTACTTCTCCTTTATCTTTGGGAATTACCGAGCGATTTGTTCGCTGACGACATTCTCTTTCTTTCTTCTTTGAATGTCGTCAGGTGATTCGGACCTTCCAAAGATCGAGCCTAGCACTGAAGACTTGGACCAGTTTATTGATGATCCCAAGCTGTAGTTTCACTTGTACATTTCCTTTGCATTATGTATTTCCTTTTCTGTTATGCCACTGTTTAGGCATTATTTTCATTCAGATGTATTTACTTTTCCATGTATTGTAAAAAGAATGTGAATAAATAAAGTTGCTTTTTATTATATATTGTCTCTTGTGCATTTATATTTATATTGCTTAGATACGCTTAGCGTATTTACTTCATAGTAAATACGTAGCGGCCAGTCGCGTCCCCTTCGTCGTACAACGGGAAGCGGGGCGTGACAGAGTGGATGGCGGGAGAGCTAGGCGAGGTGCAGGAGCCTGAATGGCCGGCCGCTGCGGAACTGTGATTGTTGGTCTGGGTGCTAGAGCTGTGTTGAAACGGTATGGACATGCTCTTATGGCGTGAGTGGATGCGCAACAAACTAAACATAGGCCATTTGCAAGCCTGCAGTCCTTCGCCAGGTATCCCGTCCTCTTGCAATAGAAACAAAATTCTGGACTGGACCGGTTAAATGATCCTCCCAGTCTCCTGGGTGCAAAAGTTGGCCTAGAAAAGGCTCCTCCTGTCATCTGTGTAGCAGGGCGTTTCACACCGGCAGTCTGCGGTCTGCCCTTCTTCTTCACAGTTGCCTCATAGCGTCGGCAGCCTTCAAAGCAAGTTCATGGGTTGGAAAATCCCCTGTAGCGAGTGCAGCTTGGATTTCTGGGTCCAACCCTTGCTGAAATCGTCGTTCCCGGATCTCAGCAGTAAGAATCAGGTGTGGAGCGAACCTGTTACGACCTTGTGTTAGCAGTGTAATGAGTGAGATCTGGAATTTGAATTTGAGACAATATCTTACCTGCTGAGTATGGTAAACTCAGTATCGTATTCATTCACAGACTTGACCCACATCGAGCCTTGTTGTAGATGGATAAACTGCTACTCCATGTCAAAACGGGCAGTCTCAGTAAAGTACTTTGCATCGAACAGGCAAAACGTCTTCTACTCAATAGGTTGGATGAGACGGCTTTCCTCAGCTTTTCACCAGATTCTGGCGTTGTCTGTCAGTTGCAGCTTAGCAACTCTCACCCATACAATATCTGGCACTTGAGCTGCTGCCAGATCATTTTCAATCGATTGAGCCCATTCTTCTGCCTCCAGTGGGCTCTCTTTTCCCAAGAAATGTTTTGGGTGTAGTGCCCGGAATTGTTTGACTCCGGATGCCTCGGTTTCGGGGCGGTGAATGAGGATAGCAGTCTGCTGCTGCTGACCCTCCAAAAGGCTTTTGATCGCCTTAAGCAGTACCGTTTGCTCATTGATAGGAGCTGCAACGGTAGGTGGTGGTGGTAGAGTAGGCGGTGGAGTGTTTCCATTGACATTGGTACTAGTGTTGTTGGGAGAATCCATGACCTTGATAGAAAAAAGAATGGTTAGGATAGATTTAAGAAATTTGAAATGTAAGGAATGTATAGTTGCTGATTTTTATAATTCTTATGATATATTGCTTAAGACTTCATGCAGAACATACCTGCATAAGGCCGCCAACAAAACCTGTCACGCCACGCTTCCTAATAGACGGAAACGGTGATGTGGTAAGCCGCAATGTATTTACTAAGAAATAAACACGTTAAGCGTAATTAAGCAATATATAAAAATGTACAAGAATGACAAGAGATATAAAATAAAACAACAACTTTATTTACATTCATTTTTACATACAACTGTTTGAAAAGAAAATATACAATGAGTAAAGCAGTGCCTAAACAATGGCATACAGGAAAGTAAGTATAAGGAACTAAAAGTCAGGCTGTGCCGTAAGCTGGTCCAAGTCCTCTTGGCTAGGCTCAATCTCCCGAGAGTCCGGTCCTCCTAACGAATATTCCAAAGAAAGAAATATGAAGGAATGTCGTCAGCGAACCAACGCTCGGTAAGTCCCAAAGAAGAACAAGAAGATAGTATATAAAGTGAGAATGAACAAGAAAAGTATATGATTGATTACTGGTATATGATAGTTATTATAACGTGGTTGTTTGTAGCTTGCTAAAGAAGGTATTCATGTATACGAGAGGAGTCCATCTTACTCCGTGGACTATGGTAACATGTAGTAAAAGACCCCGTCATAACCCACTCCTAAAGGACTATGGTATATGATAGTTATCATAACGTGGTTGTTTTGCCATTGAATGCCTCCTATCGGCCGTCGCCCACTCCTTTCTCTTTGTCGACTGATTCTGCTAATAGTGTATGCGCCTAATTCTCTCTTTTTTTTTTTAATTGATTTTTTTAATTCTAATTTTTGCCCTAATTCTTGTTGATTTCGTGCAGTTTTGCGATCAAACGTCCGTAGACGAAGACCAGAGTATCTCAAAAAAATGGAGGCTGCAGCAGGTAATTTTTTTCATTATCTTTTATGAGATTTTTTCCTTATTGATACCTTGAACACCCTGAAAAAAATTCATGGATCCACCACTGGATATATATCAAGTGGATCAAATACGTAACATAAGTTTTGTCCGGGCTAGCTTTAGGGTTTGGGTATGCGGTTTTTATGTTATACCCAGTTTTGATCTGAAAATGTTTGTATGTAATGTTTTACCGTCCGCCTGTGTTTTGGGCAGCATTGGAGGTTTGAAAGACCCAAAAATATTTGATAGGTTGTGATCGGGGTCGCGTCAAACCCGACCCGCTTGCGCCCCTAAATTAGCTAGTATTTTATCTCACAAAGTTTCATCCGTTTTGCCCTTTAATACTGTAATAGTTTGCTCGTCATGACGGGGCGAAGATGCAAATTCCGAGAAATTGGAGGACGCAAAGGTGAAATTCACCAACAGCGCCGGTTCGACGCCGATGATGCACGTCCCGTGAAAACGATCCTTCAATTCCAACGCAGCCAACGATGAAGATTCGACGGTCGAGATCGATCCAGAGCTCAGATACAGTTTTCAGAGGAACTTTCAGGTGATCTCCCCCCCCTTTTAAAGTCGTTTATGTCCCTATCTTTTTGCTTATTTGCATTGTTGGTAGACGATTGAATGATAATTGATGCACATAAATTAGTTTTGGGTGTTTAGGATTTTTTTTCACCCCTTTATCAGTTTTGAGTTCTAATGAAATTATGAATGCCCATGAATTATAATTATTCTTTGAATGCTGCATTGAATTGATGGGATATATGTGATTTTTGCTTTCTTTAGCCAACCGGAGGATTAGTTTTGGTAAATATGATTATTTATTTATTTATTTTAAGAATGGGTCCTAGAAACTTCGTTTTGTAAGGTAAATTTAATAAAGCAGATCAAACTTTCAGTGTTTTTGATATAGCACCATTGAACATTTTTTTTCTTTGCATAGCACTTTCAGACATCATTGCCAACTCATAGGGGGTTCATGGCATTTTTAAAGTTCAATTGTATTATCTCAAAAACTCTAAAAATACGTCTGTTTTTTAAAATTTACCCTTTCTAATTCACGTCTAATTAATAGCCTTGTCTGTGAACCGGAATATGATTATGATATAGAAACTTGATATGAGTGATGAACTCAATCGAGTTACAATGTGGAAAATAACCCATATTTGATTTACTATGGCAAGCTCCATTCTCCTAATTCTGATGTTAATATATGCATATATTTTATCATATGTTTTATATCATTTTGTATTTATCTTTTTGTATTGGGGTTTACGTGTATTATACGTATATTACATATTAGGGTTTTATCTTGTGGGCTATATATAGAGAGAGGCATATTGTATATTGCATTTTGATCAATCGTCAATAATATTTTTCCTCTCCCAAATTCAATGGTTTCTAACATGGTATCAAAGCTCACCCTACCATTGATTTCTGCCATCATCGTTGATTGATCCTCTCCACCACCTCGTCTTTTCGATCACCACATCTTCCCATCGTCAAACCCCTCTCCATTTGATGACTCCGACGCCACCATTGATCTGTTTCTTTTTCTCCTCTTATTCGAACCTAAATTTCTCTTTATTGCTCTTCGTTTCTTGCTTATTTACCACAATTTGATACTTCACATCAAAATCATCATCGCCATCGCCATCTCCATCTGAAATTGCAAAATCAGAATCTGATGAATGTGAATCCTCTTTTGTTCTCTTCTCCTTCTTTTCAATTTTCTCGTCTTATTCATCTTCTTCCTATCTTTTCCGTGATTACCAATAACAACAAAATCTTCCTCAATAAAATCATCATCATAGGCATGGAAAGATCTATCCATCCCCATCTTCTTGCTCTTCTTTTCTCGCTTATCCACAACATGATGCTCCACATCAAAATCATCATCGTCGTTCTCGTCTTCCGAAAACTCTATCGGTGATTTCTAGATCCTCTCAATAATATCAAGATATCTTTCCACCGTTGAAGTCATCTTCTTTCCGATCTCGTCGAAGCCTTCACCTTCATCACCGATCTTAAGATTACCGTCGAAGTCACCTTCTCCTAAAACAAATTAAAAGAAAAAGAAAAAAACTTCGAGGTGATATCATTTTCGCTAATAACGTCGTCTTCTATATCTTTCGCTGCTTCTATTTTTATTTGGGTAATGTCATCTACTCCTTTTTCTTTTTCTTGTACTACCTTTTCTTTTATATATGTGATGTCATCTTCTCGGGGTTTTTTCTTCTCTTCTCTCCAGTGCTTCTACTTCTATATTGATGGCGCCATCTCTTATTTCTTCTTTTTCTACGTCTTCATCGATCTCTACTTCTTTATGGTTACAATCAACTCCTACTTTTGGTGGTTTTTCTTCTACTTCTTTATTGACTGTGTCATCTTCTTTTTATTCGCCTTTCTCTTTTGCAACTGCAACGCGGGCAATTGCTTCACTTTGTTCTTCTGTTTTTTCTATTTTGTTGGTGATACCATCTCCCCTTTTTCTTCTTCTACTTCAATATGAGCAATGTCTTCTCCTCTTCCTTTTCCTTCCTTTTTTAATACTTCTATTTCAATATGAGTGATGCCGTTTGTTCCTCTTTCGTCTTCTTTTTTCCCTATTAACTATTCTTCCTTTTCTTTTGATTTTATTTTTATCTTTCTTCTTCTTGGTCTTTTTCCCCTTGTCTTGATAGAACTTCTTTTGTTCTTTTTTTTTATTTTCTTTATAGGACCTCTTCTTGATCTTGGCTCAATTCCTTGTGGTTATCTTTTATTCTTCTTGTTCTTCTTGCTCTTGTGATCATTTTTATTCCTTAGTGGAACCTCATTTTGATCTTGGCTCAATACCAAATGTTATCTTTTGATCTTGGCTTTCTTTGTCATGTCATGTTCTATGTATGGTCCCAGGGTATATAAGGTCGAGTTCTTCTCTTGATCTATATTGATGATATGATTATTATTGTGATGGCTCAGCAACTATCACATATCTCAAGCAACTTCTTTCTTCAACAGCAGTTTGAGATGAAGGATCTTGGATATTTGCGCTATTTCTTGGGGATTAAAATTGCTTACTCTTTCGGTGGCCATCTTCTATCACAGCAGAAATGCATTTTCGATTTTCTTGCAAGTTGACGATTTTACTATTATTGACAGAACTTCTACAGCTACGCCGATGGAGCTTCATCTGAAACTTCATCAAGCAGATGGAGCGACTCTACCACATCCATTCCACAGATCAAGCGGCCGATCTCTTTACGAAACCTCAAACACGTACCAAACTTTTGCATTTCTTGCCCACTCTTAGTTTATGGTCCACCATGAGTTTGAGAGGCCGTTAAGATATGCATTTATTTTATTATGCCTTTTATATCATTTTGTATTAGGGCTTACGTGTATTATACGTATATTACGTATTAGGGTTTCGTCTTGTGGACTATATAGAGAGAGGCATATTGTACATTGTATTTTGATCAATCATAAATAATATTTTCTCTCTCCCATATTCAATTGTTTCTAACAATTGACATTAGAAATTCCAGTCATATGAATACTATAGTACATTTTCTATTCTATATGAAACACTATTGACATTGAGTTGTTATAGTTCGTTAGTATGAAGTTCTTCACATATGTTTAAATGTTTGGTTGCGAGTTAGGGGTCTTCTTTGATATGCTGTGATGGTTTTTTGTTTTTTAATTTATTTAATGTTTTGGGTACTAAAAGGAGTTGAAATCGATAAAAAAAAATCCCCTTGTACGTCTACAACATACGGCATTGTAAGAACTTGAATGATTCCAAAACCTAAACCCTAATACCTCATCATCATCATCACCACCACCATCTCATCATAATCATAATCATAAATGGCGGAACTCAGATTGCCACAAATTCAAATGTATGGCTTCACTTCTCTTTTGCAAATAAGATTGCGATCTAAATTTCCCCTTTATCCTCCAAGTCCTCGTATGTACCTCAACTTCAATTAACCATATTCATCAATTAATCAAGAAATAAATATCCCCCACTACTCCATTATCATCAACAAGATCAGCATTCGACATTGTCTCCTAATAACCTTTCAACTCCTCGAGCACCATCATCAACTAATCAGATGTTAACATCGTCTGATCCTATTAAACCTCCTCCTTTATATAATTTTACCATAATTGTTCCTGTTAACCTTCCTTGTCCTTGTAGCCCATTTTTTATTGTTCAGTCCTACATTTTTAGATATACTTGTTAATTCTTTAGGCGAATGTGGATTATGATATATAAAAAATTTAGTTGATAGGTTATTTACAAATGTGTGTGCATATGTTATAGTAGTCGTATCACCCTGTCCCCGAGTCCTATGTTTTAGTAACTTGCGGTGTCTCCGTATCCGTGTCGTATCAATATCCTGTGTCCGTGTCCATACTTGACAGTATGATTCATATTTCGTAATGATTTTTCTCGACTTGAAACCTCAAATTTGCAGTTTTCTATAGACAGTTGTGCATGCCAAAGCTACCTGAAAATGATATATTGTAAATTCGACTTATGAGTCTGGGTGTTTTGAAACCATCACTTTCAATCATTTACCGACATTTCCTTCGACGTTTATCATTAGCGTTTCTAAAAATCTTAGGAGAAAAAGCCCTGAAATAAACCCTTGGGCTCGACACATAATTTTCCAACAATCTTGAGCAATATGTTACCCCATACTGATGTGCTTTGTAAAGTGAGGTTCTTGGGAATTTCATTCCTGTTTACCGAAGAAATTTCTCATCTATTTGTTCTGCAATTTCATTCCAGTTTACTGAAGAAATTCCTGTTAACACTAGACTTTGACCCCACGCGTTCCGCATGGGATCAAATATTATCGAATATGTTTATAGATGAATATCAGTTTTAGGTATGATTGAAAAAAAGATAAATAGATATGTTTTTATTATGTTTGAAAAAAATATATACGATGATGTTAGTCAGTTTTTGTTATTTTGATACAAATATTATATTTTATAGACAAATTCGTACATTACATAAAGTTGTTACAGCTATGTAAGCAATGCAAGATAATATATATATATATATATATATATATATATATATATGTATATATATATATTATAAGAAATATTTTATCACTTAGATTTTAGTTTTACATTTCACGATTGCATAAAAGCTTTTGGTGTTTTTTTAACATATATACCATGTACTTTGTGACCTGTACCACGAATAATGATGATAGCTATATATATAGAGAGAATAATGATTAAAGGCCCTAAGAGAGTTTTTCGTTAGATGGCGTCGAAAAATACACCTTCCAACATTTTATTCACCGATCATCACCCATCATCATTATTTTTATCATGTAAGATGTGAATACACCAAATTTCACATGATTCCACTAATTTTTTTAAGTTGAATAAGCAATGCAAAAAGTTTTATTGTCAGCAAACCGTTAATTTTTTACCCACAAAATCAATGATGAAAAAGTGATGGAATCACATGAAATTTGGTGAATCCACATCTTACATGATAAAGATGATGATGGTGGGTGTCGATTGTCGAAAAAACCGTAGAGGATATATTTTTTCGACGCCATAGGAGGAAATTCCCTGATATGACACCTTTTCTCCATTATCCTCACATATATACAGGGGAGTGCTCCATTGCAAACATGTCCCGTGTTTTTTAAAAACAGGAACTCTCAGTCAATGACATATCTTAACGATCCGATCCGTTCAAATTGATCACCCTACCCTCAAATGTATGTGTATGAAAAATCAAAAGATTTAAAGATCTCTAACCAATCCATCGGATGAATTCAAAAATGAACGTCTTTCGATAATGCAATATAAACTTCATCTGATGCATTGATTAGAGGTCTTCAGATCCTTTGATTTTTCATGCACATACATTTGAGTGTAGGGTGATCAACTTGAACGGATCGGATCGTTGAGATATGTCGTAGACCGAGAGTTTCCGTTTTTTAAAAACGCAGACCGGTTTGCAATAGAACAATCCTCTCTCTCTCTCTCTCTCTCTATATATATATATATATATATATATGAGAATAATAGAGCAAATGTGCCATGGGAGAGAATTTCCTCCTATGACGTTGAAAAAATACATCCGTCATGATTTTATTCGACGATCGGCATCCATCATCTTCATCTTTATCATCTAAGAAGTTGATACACCAAATTTCATTTGATTCCAACTCTTTTTCACCGTTGATTTAGTGGGTACAAAATTAACGGTTTACCGACAATAGAACTTTTTACACTGCTAATTCAACGGTGAAAAAGTGGTAGAATCACATGAAATTTGGTGTATTCACATCTTACATGATAAAGATGACGATGATGGGTGCCGATCGTCGAAAAAAATCATGGAAGATATAAATTTTAGACACCACCTGACGATTAAGGACTTCTTTCCTTCATTATTCTCTCTTTTTATATATATAGAGAGAGAATAATGGAGGAAAGATGCCATAGGAGGGAATTTCCTCCTATGGCGTCAAAAAAATACCCTCATTTTTTCGACGATCGGCACCCACTATCTTCATCGTCATCATCTAAGATGTGAGTACACCAAATTTCATGTGATTCTACAACTTTTTCACCGTTGATTTAGCAATGTAAAACATTCTATTGTCGGTAAACCGTTAATTTTGAACCCACTAAATCAACGATGAAAAGGTTGTAGAATAACATGAAATTTGGTGTACCTACATCTTAGATGATAACGATAAAGATAGTGGGTGCCGATCGTCGGTAAAAATGAAGGACGGTGTATTTTTTCGATACCATAGGAGGAAATTCCCTCCTATGGGAATTTCCTCCTATAGCGTTGAAAAAGTACGCCTTCCGACGATCGGAATTCATCATCTTCATCGTTATCATCTAAGATGTGGCGATCATCTAAGATGTGGGTACGCCAAATTTCATGTGATTCTACAACTTTTTCACCGTTGATTTAGCAATGTAAAAAGTTCTATTGTCGGTAAACCGTTAATTTTGAACCCACTAATTCAACGGTGAAAAGATTGTGGAATCACATGAAATTTGGTGTACCCATTTATTAGATGATAAAGATGAAGATGATGGATGCCGATCATCGAAAAACATGATGGACGGCGTACTTTTTTGACACCATAGGAGGAAATTCCCTCCTATGGCATCTTTCCTCCATCATTCTCTCTCTCTCTATATATATATATATGTGTGTGTGTGTGTGTGTGTATATGTGTGTGTGTGTGTGTATGATGTTTTGGTATTTTTCGATTTAAAATTCGTTAACTTAAATACAAGAATTACCATTAAAATAAAAAATGGGATTTGCAAAAAAGCTAAGGACGAAACGCGGAAGGCTAAAATTAGTGCTTTGACTTGCAAAAGATTTCTTGACCAAACCCAACTTTGTATTAGATTAATGATTGATGGCACTCATGCTTGATGCTTGCGCACATCAAGCTGAAACATTAATGATTATAGATTTAGATATATATAGTGCATATTTGAACCTTCAAATCATTAACTTAAATATAGGAATCTGTGTTGTAATCTGGTTAAATCCTAACATTCCAGTCTTTTGCTTTTTCCAGATCCAAAGGCGATTGCTGATGCTAAAAAATCACTTGGTTTGGGCCAGGAAGAAAGAATGTGCCGTGTTCGTTAAGCAATTGGTTATGTGAATCATCGTGTCTTTTTTATATCGAGTTTGTTATCCTTTCGAAGATTCTCTGCATTTAGTTGAATCACATTTTTTTTTTAAAAGTACCTTCTTTAATCCATTTGTAATTTTTCCTAGCTCTTCCACTGTTTATCTACATGGTGTTCTTTTTGTCTACTTTTGTTTCTGATTTGAGGTCTGAACATCACTCCTGTTAAAATTCCAAATTCTGCATGCAGTTGGCCATACCTTGGTTACGAACGTTTTTCATCACCATTCATCCTCAGTTTCTAAATTCTAAAGCTTCCTTTAGTTTCTATAATGCTGCACTTGCTGCACTTGACTATGCAGAGTAATCTTATCGGAGAAACTGTAAATTTTAAGCGAGTGATGGTTTTTAGCAGTATCCGCCTCCATTTTCTGAAACAGGGATCCATAGGTTTGGATTATTTTGATCTATGATGTGGGGCTATGACTTGAGCAGAGAAATAATAGCATAGTCCCCAAAACCGCTAGAAATGTACCTCAACAAAAAAACATAATAAAACATGAAACTCTGGACCACAAGAATTAGCAGCCTGCATTAGTACATGGCATACCCCCAGCAAAGTGTGACAAATTCATGTTGACATAAATGATACACTGCAACAAAGTTGATCTCAATACATCCTTTCATACAACCAAAGCTCAATAGTTCATTTAACCAGTTAATTCCAATTCAATTCCTCATCCTCTTTTAACATAACAAAGAAGTTCAACAGATAACAAAAATTAGAAATGCATGGCAACAAGTTCCCCAATTCTATAAAAGACGAAAGAATATAAACTAGTAACTCAACACACACATATAAAGGGAGGGAAAAAAAAGAGAGAGAGATTAAAACAACAAAACATCCTGAAATCTCAAGGACAAAAGGGCATCCCCAAAGTAGTTTTGTGACTAGGAATCCTAAAATGCCTCAACCTCCCCTCTTGCTCCATCAAGTACCCTTCACACAAGAACTCCTTGGAAAACTTATCCTCCACAATCCTATCCACATCATGCACAAACACGTCCGTCTCCCCGTCCTTCCTCCCCCTCGCCACCATCCCTGCCGTCCATATCGCCCCCATCCTCCCCGGCGCCTCCGGTATCCACCCAGTCGGCGCGTCCACCATTATCAAATCCCACTCTGTCTCATACACCAAGTCAGGCAGCTCCTTCAACGCCAACCTACACTCCGAGTTTTTCAGTAGTACATTATCACCTACGTTCCGGCATTCCGTTAGTTTCCCTACTTGTAACAATTCGTCGGCTTGGGTCACTTTCGTGTCGTATTTGACATGGTAGGATTCAAGCTGGGGGAACCGCGTGGTTATGGTTTTGATCCAAGCTGCGTCTTCCTCGAGGAACACCGTGCGGCCGCCGTGGTTGAGGGCGGCCCACATGAGGCTGTCGTGGCCGAGGCCGAAGACGAGGAAGTTGCATGGGGACTTCTTCTCGAGGACGCGAGATGTGACCGAGATCTCCTTGATGGTTTGCTGTGGCGTGGTGTTGGAGGTGGTGTAGTGGAGGAGGGTTTGGACCAAAGATGACGGTATTTTATTGCAAGAGTATGTTGTAGGACTTGGGGTTGATTGTGTTGGTGGCAAAGATATGGACGATGTTGTGATTGGAGGAGGGAGAGGGGAGGTGTTTGATTTGAGGAAGATGAAGAGGATGAAGAGGAGGAGGAAGCCAAGGAGGATGAGCTTGACGCTTGGGGTACTGTTTTGGATCTTGACCCTCATGTTTTTGTGGAGGAGGTTGGGCATTTGAATGTGGTTGTGATCAATAACTCCTTTTTCTTGTTTTCCTTGGATTGAAGAAGAAGGTGAGAGAGGTTGGATGAAAGGAGGTGGAGATGATTGAGGCACGTAATGTGTGGAAATTTTTATGAGGTTGGTGATGGGGACATGGGACCAACCTAACCTAGGTTAGTTTATGAGTGAATGTCACATGGTTAGCATATAGTTTAAGAGTTAGTAGATATTTTATTTGTATATTAGTATGTGAGGGGAGGGGGGGGGGGGGGGGAGCGGAGGGGATAGTTGTGTGAGCATGGGGTATAAAATGCGTTTTGTTCAATTTTTCAATGGTTCTTATGTTAGTGCATGATGGGTGGTGGGATCATCACCGTGGATATTTAGAAGGGTATACTCGAATCTTTACAAACCCTATGTGATGCAGATCTAAGATAAGAAGGTTACTATGGCAACTCAATTTGGAAGAATATTTGTATGGTTAAGACAGAATCAAGTACACACATGGTGAAAGGAAGGGGCAAGTTTAAGGTCCAACTTCTGAAGCTCTAACTTTTGACCTGGAATCAGAATTTCTATTATTATATATTTTGGTAGATGACATTAAAAAAAAAATCCTACAAAGGGGTCAGTAGGTAAACCTTGTTGACTATCCGGCTCGGTCCTATTTTGAAGTCGGTGGGAGGATATACCAACTTATCAAATTTTATTGTCTAAATTTGCCATTTTTACTAGTTTAGCTATCTTTTTAACTGAAGGAAATCATATGCCTAAAGCAGCGGAAACGGTACATATGATCTCCGATTATTCATTGAATCATAAAATACATAACTTTGCAGATCTGAACATCTGTTTGTAAAAGAACATCTCTTGTAGGAACCACAAGCGCAGAAGCCTCCAATTAAATGCACCATCTTGTGTATGAGCCAAATCAAAAACTTGGACGATAGGAACCTTTCTTTTAAGATGAGGAGTTTTAAAACAATTCTCAATTATTTTCTCTTTTGAAATCTCTTATTTCATCGTTGTTTTTCATCATCGTTCATGGTTTTCTATAACATCCTTTAATAGGGTCCTGATAAAATATATTTTCCCTATTTTATAGATGTAAGACTAAACCCTCCAATATTATAATCACAACAAATTGTGTTATAATATTTCTTCTCTTATTTGTTTTTATTTGCTCTTATATCTTAAAGATTTGTGGTAATTGGGTTTCACATCGAGAACTAATTGTCAATCTCAATTAATTCGTAATTAATTAATCGACAATTTTAATTTAACAATCAATCTCTCATCAAGCCAATTGTTCATAAAAGTTCTATGTGATGTGAGATAATAATTAATATTAATTTACATGCAGCCCCTTCCAACATCCAGTTACTTTTCTTTAAGTCCTTTAACTGAGCGGGATAAAATCACCTAATCGGTCAAATCCCAAACTTCAATTGCCAACACAATAAATTCATTTCAAAAATAAATATAATAATAATATAATTTTGAAAAAACAATTTCCAAAATACCTGATCAGAATTTGACGCTTTCATGAGATTGAACAGTAAACTTATTCTCGTCAATATGATAATATCGGATTCTATCTATACATCCATAGTTTTCCTAAATGCATTCGAGTGGCCTAATATTTCAGGTTATTTGTTCCTTTCTAAACGATAAGATTTATCATCATATCAAAACTTACCTGTCAACAAATCGAAAACTACAATATCATCAAGTCAAAAGGAATATATAACGGTTTGGATTCTCCATCTCTATATGTGACATATCCTAGAGAATTCAAATATGGTCATATACTACACATATCATTATATTCGCTCATGACATACACCTGAAGATTCTCCATTCTCGTTAATCGAGATACACCACCACATCTCATATGTCAGTGTTATGCATAATAATTTGTCACAACTCTAACCATCCTTTACAAGTTGTAAGTTAAGTACTCAATTTAAGAAATTATTAAATTAGATCATATCTCCATACAAGTGATTCATCACAGTGCATAATCTAACAATATAATTTCTAAGAATATTATAACAATTATAAATAAATAATAATACCTATATTATAAATTATTAAATGTAACTATAAAATTTTATTAATATTCCACTAATATTTTATGCAATACCAATGGACGTTCAATAACATATGCTACTACTACGTACTTTTGCATCAACTGCTTAATATTTTTCTAATTTGGCGCTTTTTAACCGGGGTTGACTATTTAATGCTGAATAGCATTTTGCCTGCTTTTGGGTTCTGTTTTTTGTATTCTAATAAAATTGAGAGTTTCTTTTTCTCCTAGGCGATCTGGGGTTTGTTTTCGGTCCAATAGCAAGATAGTTATTTTCCCATCAACCTGCCATTCATGAATTGTAATACACTCTTCCTTTTGTTTTACTATCTTTTTTTATAATATACTAATTTGGTAGCAAGAGTGGAAATTTTAATAATTCCATTCTTGTCTCCATTCTTCACTCAAGATCTTTATTATGGGCATGTTTGGATGCAAAATAATTTGGTCAACAATCATTTATTTTTGTGTGTCCTGCATCAACAACCTTGTTTGAATGCATTCTGGAGATAAATGATTATTACCTTAAATTATGTGTTTGTAAGTTCATAGTGCCTATGTCGTGTCAATTACGGCGTTTGCGAAATCAAAAAATTTAAATTTTACTTGAGCACTATAAACTATACCCTTACAAATCGAATCCAAATACTAAACCAACATAATTAAAAGAGTTAGCTACTGTGTTAAGGACTACAACCTTTGATGTCGTGTCTTTCGGGTCTTTTGTGGTCCTCTTCTTAAGCTCTTAGGATTGTTGGATCGAGCTTGCAAGGTCGTCTCCCTACGTCAAAGATGATCTATCCGAAAATGCCGGTTCAAGCTCTAACTTCTAGTAATAAGCAAAGAAGCAACTAAAAATCAAGACTTGCTAAGTAATGAATCTTAGAGATGTGGTATTTGTGTGAAGAAGCTCTCTTTCCTTTTCCTTTAAAACTCAAGAGAGAAAAAGAGAAAGAAAATGAACTAGAGAATGGTTACCAAAAAGATAATGATAATATCTCACACCCTCATTCTTTATCTCTTCATATATTTTAAAATAAATATTGTGAGTGGGTTTGTGACTCACTTGGTGTGAGTCACAGGCCCACACACATCAAAACAAAACTAGAAGAGATGAGAGAAAGAGAGATGCCACCTCACAAGTGTGTGTGTATGCATACAACCATGTATACCTGTATTTATAATAAATACGTATACTCATATTTCTACCAAAATACAAATACCGTATTTGTATCGAAAATACAAAATACTCGTATTCATATTAAGAAAGAAATATATGTATTTGTATCAAGACACAAATACTCGTATTCATACAAACACACGTATTCGTATAAATACCGTATTCGTATTAAAATACAAATATCTAAAAGAGAGCATTATAATACTAGTTACATATCTGACTATCCTTCAAACCTACTAGTATTATCAAAATGTCCGTGTAGGGTGTTTTTCGTCACTCCATTGAGATGGGAATATGCGCGCGCTTGTCAGACATACTACAGATTCCCCCTGTCTAGGGTAGGCCGGTTTATTGATTGTGGGGATCCGAATCTCCGGCAGCCGCGGACTAAGCTGCCGTTAATTACCCCTCGCTTTTGGGACGATGGAACCTCCGATTAACGGGTTAAACTGATCATGCGAACTCAATATGCAGTGTACATGTGTTTTGTTTTGGAGGGGGGTTAAATATATCGGGAGCCACGCAGAGTTTTTACGGGGGTCCCGCTACCCGGATAGCGAGCTAGGGGTCAAGGGGGCTAGCAGCCCCCTTGCGGGATGCGGGGTAGCGTCCCGTTAGAAGTTTTTTTTTTAACAGCGACAGTGTCGTGGTGTATGTGTGTGTGCACATATGTATACATATGTGTATATATATATATACATATATGTGTGTGTGTGTGTATAAAAGGGAATATAAAAGGCATCCAAAGGATGCATGGGGGCAACACCTTGGGCGCTGTGCGCCTAGGTGCTGTGCGCTCAGGCGCTAGAGTGCCACGTGTCGGCACGTAGGCGCTCTGCGCTTGAGCGCAAGCGCGCCACGTGTCGGCACGTGGGCGCTTTGCGCTTCAGCGCCTGACGCTCGAGCGCAAGCGCGCCACGTGTCGGCACCTGAGTGACTTGCGCTCGAGCGCGTGCGCTTAAGCGCAAGCGTGCCACGTGTCGGCACCGGGGCGACTTGCGTTCGAGCGCCTGTGCTGGAGCGCAAGCGTGCCACATGTCGGCACCGGGGCGACTTGCGCTCGAGCACTTGCGCTTGAGCGCAAGCGCGCCACGTGTCGGCACATGGGCCCTTTGCTCTTGAGCGCAGGGCACTGTAGTGCAAGCGCGCCACGTGTCGACACGTGGGCGCTTTGCGCTCGAGCGCTGAGCGCGCCAAGTGTCGGCACGCGGGCGCTCCGCGCTTGAGCGCCGGCGAGAAAAGAGGCTTTTAGCCAAAAATATTTCTCGGAAGAGAAATCAGAGAGGAGTTGGACTCCTGAGTGTGTTTTTTTTTTGGGTTTAGTGAAAGGGGTTCTTCTTCTTCCTCCTCTGTTAGCTGGATCTTGAAGATCAAGAGATGTGAGATCTCAAAATCTCTCCTTTTTGAGATCTAAAAACAGATCCAAGCTCCCCTTTGTGGGTTTCGTGGTGAAAAACTATTTTGTTTTGGAAAAGGAAGAGTAAAACTCTTGATTTAATTCAGAAAAAAGAAGAAGGTTTAAGACCTTCAGAAAAGGGAAAGAAATACAAACCCTAGGTTTTTGAGAGAATGAAAAGGTGTTGTTATTTTATTCATCATCATTTTGCCTTATATAGGCTTACATATTTATATATAGCCCCTTGGGCTTTACAAAAATGGCGTTTTGCCCATCCCATGGCTCATGTGCCACTTTATTTTTGCACATAAGCCATGGCTTACAAGATATTGGCTTTATGCCCATTTTGCATACATTCATGTATAAAAAATTACATAAAAATTATTTATTACATGATTTTGTTGTTGGCATGAGGGAGGCTGGCCGCGGGCTCGACTTGGGCATGGGCCCGCTTGACCTGGGCTTGGGCCCACCTAGCTTGGGGGTTGACCTTGACTTTGACTCGGTCAACCGGGGTGTAAATTTTTACCCCAACAAAGTGCCCCCCATCAATAAATGCACACCGCACATTTAAGTTGTGTGCATGAAATTGATGGATCTTGAAGTTGGATTTCGAGGTGGAACATCATTCCAAGGGCGGAGCATCATCCCGATTCGCGGAGCATAATTCCAGGGATCGGAGTATCTCTCGGGGAGCATGATTCCCGGGGATCGGAGCATCATTCCGATTCGCGGAGCATAATTCCAGGATAGAAGTATCCCTCGAGGAGCATGATTCCCAGGGATCGGAGCATGATTCCAAAGATCGGAGCATCATTCCGATGAGCGGAGCATGATTCCAAGGATCGGAGCATCATTCCGAAGCGCGGAGCATAATTCCAGGGTTCGGAGCATCGTTCCGAAGGGCGGAGCATAATTCCAGGGTTCGGAGCATCGTTCCGAAAGGCGGAGCATGATTCCAGGGTTCGGAGCATCGTTCCGAAGGGCGGAGCATGATTCCAGAGATCGGAGCATCATTCCGATGAGCGGAACATGTTTCCAGGGATCGGAGCATCATTCCGATGAGCGGAGCATGATTCCAGGAGATCGGAGCATCATTCCGATGAGCGGAGCATGATTCCAGGGATCGGAGCATCATTCCGAAGAGCGGAGCATGATTCAAGGGGATCGGAGCATCATTCCGATGAGCGGAGCATGATTCCAGGGATCGGAGCATCATTCCGATGAGCGGAGCATAATTCCAGGGTTCGGAGCATCATTTCGAAGAGCGGAGCATGATTCCAGGATTCGGAGCATCATTCCGAAGAGCGGAGCATGATTCCGGCGCAGAGCTTGTTGGCTGACTTGATTCCGAGACGAAGCATAATTTCGACAGGGAAGGCTGGTACACCGAGGCGAAGCATCATTTCGACATGGGGTGCATTCTGAGACGAAGTATCATTCCGACGCAGAGCTTGCTGGTTGACTTGATTTCGAGACGGAGCATAATTCCGATGATGAGGTCGTTGGTTGATTCCGAGCCGAAGCATAATTCCGACAGGGAAAGCAGATACACCGAGGCGAAGCATCATTTCGACACGGGGTGCATTCTGAGACAAAGCTTGATTCCGACGCAGAGCTGGTTGGTTGATTTGATTCCGAGGCGGAGCATAATTCCGGCAGGGAAGGTAGATATCCCGAGGTGAAGCATGATTTCGACACGGGGTAAATTCTGGGACGGAGCATGATTCCGCCGCAGAGTTTGTTGGTTTGATTTGATTTGGGTTGACATCAGCATCGCTACACTGGAATATGGTACCAGGAGCGAATCATCATTTGTCATGAGAGGATTTAGGGATTGTTTTTTTTTTTGTTTGGCATCAGCATCGCTACACTGGAATATGGTACCAGGAGCGAATCATCATTTGCGTTTGTTTATTAGGAAACAATGGCTTAGGAGAAGGGTTTTAGGTCCCTATCACCTAATACTTTTCAATTTTGTGAGCCGTAAGGGTCTCACAAAGCATTTTCTCCCTACGGGTCGTAAGGATCCCGTAAGTGCATTTTCTCCTTAGGAGTCGTGGGGACTCCTAAGTGTGTTGCTCCTTTGTAAGTCGTAAGGATCTCACGTGGGAATTTTTTCCTCACAAAGTCGAGAGGACTTTGTGAGTGCATTTCATCTCTTTTTTTTACGAGTTTGCGCCATTTCAGGTTTTCATAAACTCGCCGGCAGTCCTGCTGTTTTTACTCACGGCGCCCTTTCGGGTTTTCATCCGTGCCCATTTTGCTTGTGGACATACCATTTTTTTTATTTTATTTATTTTTTCTTTATTTTAGTGGGACTTTGAATGTGGTCTCACCGGTAGGACTTTGGAGAGATTGGGGTTGTTTTACGCCCGTGGATTGTATACGGTTTTGCAGGATGTATGATCCAGACCGTAGGGCCGGAAACATTTTGAGATTTTGTTGGCGTCTGCATCGCTACACTGGAATATGGTACCAGGAGAGACTCATCATTCGCCATTGGGGTATGAGATTGGGAATTTGGTTGGCGTCTGCATCGCTGCTCTGGAATATGGTATCAGGAGCGACTCATCATTCGCCATTAGGGTATGGGATTTGGAATTTGGTTGGCGTCTGCATCGCTGCACTGGAATATAGTACCAGGAGTGACTCATCATTCGCCACTTGGGGATTGGGGAGCGATAGCTTAGCAGACAGGTTTAGATCCCTATCCCCTAAGACTTTTCAATTTTATGGGCCGTGAGGGTCCCATAAAGCATTTTCTCCCTACGAGTCGTAAGGATCCCGCAGGTGTATTTTCTCCTTAGGAGTCGTGAGGACTCCTGAGTGTGTTTTCCCTTTGTGAGTCGTAAGGATCCCACAAAGGTTTGTTCTCCTCATGTATCGTAAGGACACATGAGTGGGTCTTCTCAATGGAGCATAATTCCAAAGGCGGAGACCAGCCGCGTAACTGGTGGTTGCGGTAGGGCATGGGTATGCTGAGAATTATTTGAGCCCGTGAATTGTATACGGCAGTCAATTTGGGGACTAACCGTAAGGCCGAAAGAATTTTGGGAAACTGGATTTTTTTTTGTTTTTGTTTTTGTTTTACCGCGATTGCTTTATCATTTCAGCTTTTCTTATCGCGAAGATCGCGATTGCCCTATCATTTCGGCTATTTATTCGCGGTTGTCCCATCATTTCGGCTTTATTCTCATTTTTATTCTCACTCGCTGATTTTTATTGCGAGTTGCCCAATCATTTCGGCTTTATTATTTTTTTTAAAATTTTTTTTCTTTTATTTACACATTTTTTTTTATTTACATTTTTTTTTACATTCCTAGTTTAACGACTTAGAGGTCGACTGTTCCCAGTTTAATGACGTGGTGGTCGACTATTTTCAGAGAAAGGCAGATGTTTGAGAGAATCAGTTTCACGAAGAATTTCGGTCTCCGTTTGTATGAAATTGGCTGTCGCAGCTGGACTATTTGTTAACACGCCTTTGGATAGTTCTATCTCTCCTACCTTGTATTGCTTTTCGACCTAATCTTTGAAGACGAAGCAGTCCTCAATGGCATGACTTATCACTCTGTGATAGGGGCAGTATTTGGGGTCGTCGGTCATATTCGCTTCCTGCGGTCTTTTTGACTCTGGCAGTTGTAGACCGTTCTTCAGGGCGTCTTTGAATATTTTACGGATTTTGTCCCTTCTGAAGGAATAAACCTTATCCAGCTTCTCTTTCAGTGGAGATTCTCCTCCCTCTCCGAACATTGGCTTCCGAGGCTGGTTGGCGCTAGGCCCGCTCATCCCTTGCTTATTTCGGTTACCCAAAGTGTTGAAAGATTCAGAATTATCGGAGTTTCCGCCTTTGCGATTATCGTCCTTTCGGTTTCTCCAGGACCTATTGTTATTTTGGAAATCCGAGGAGAACTCCTGCTTTGAGCGCTCCAGCATCTGAACTTTCCTGGTCAGCTCTTGGAATGTTTTGAGACCCGCGGTGCATAGAAACGGGGCCATCCAATTGTTGAGATTTCCGACGAGGAGGCTGACAGATTGGTCCTGCTCTATCGGCGGTTCACATTTGACGGAGAGATTGCGCCATCGGTTTATAAAATCCGTGCTGCTTTCGTCGCTCTTGGGCTTGGTCCTTACGAGCTCGGCAATGGTAATCTTATCGCTGACGCTCATGAACCTCTGCCGAAACAGAGACTCCATTTGGACAAAAGTTATGACGAAGCCATCCGGTATACTCGCGTACCAGTCGAAAGCAACATCGGTCAAGCTATTAACGAACTGGCGGAGGAGAAGCGCATCGTTGCCCCCAGTATTCCCGCATGAGGCTTTGAAGTGGGCGATGTGCATTTCCCGTCCCATCGAATCTTCCGAATTTGGGGATGACATAGCCGCTAGGAAATTCTACCAGATCATATTGAGAAGGATATGGTCTCCCACTACTGCTGATATCTTTTTGCGCTTCGGCTTCGGCCACCAATGTCTTGACTTTGCTGGCAACCAAGTCCATGATTTGATCTTGAGTTAGCGGGCTACTGTCATCGGTAGCCAAGACATTTCCCGAGATAGGATGCGACTGATTTTCATGTGGTTCGCCCACTTTTGGATTTGAGGGAATAGGCGTCGGCTGCTTTGGGACACCATTTCCCGGTTCACGAGCCGAGCCCTCCGCCTGATTGGGCGGCTGAGAGGCAAGCCGGGCTGTGAGCTGCATCACGACATTCGTCAAGTCGTCGATTTTTTAGTAGAGCTTGGCCATCTCCTTGTCTTTGCTTCTGAGCTGCTTTCGGAGCTCTTGGAGAAGTTGCTGCTCTGCGGTCTTAGGACGGAAAGTTGGCTCATCTTCGCTTTCCGAGCCTGACTCCTCATGAATTGAGGGCTCTCTCTGCCTATCATCCTCATCGAGAGGGTTTTCATCATCTAGCGGAGGCGGCTGTTCTTGGGAAGCGGCGACCACATTCAAGCCAGATTGGATTTAAGATGCGTGGCCCCGTCCTTCCTCTTGCTGCGCGTGCCCACCATGTAGACAGTGTGGACCACATACTCAGCCATCTCTTTATCTTTGGCAGCGGATTTCGCGGAGCGGTCCAGGCTTTGGAAATTCATAAATTTTAACATGGACAGAGCCCTAGCCCTTTTGTTGGCTCTGTATCTGAGCCTTTTCTCCCTCAGCTTCTCGATTTTGAAGGCTTGGCGGGCATCCGCTATCCGGGAAGCTATTGTGAGTTGATCAGAGGGGAGCTTAGAGAAGACACCCGATCGAGCAGTGGTCAAGGGCACCGCTGGAGCTTGCCCGGGACGCGTTGTAGCTTTGTTGGTGTTGATGGCCTTGCCCTCAGCTGGGGCCATGGAGAGTCGTTCGGAAACGGACTTGCACTTGGGCTGAGGTGCCCTCGCGACCACCACATTTGGTCTCTTGCCTTTCGAGACCGGTTTGTCTGCCACCGGGGCTTGAGGAGCTGGGATGGCGCCAACTGGCATGAACACAATAGAGCCGAATGGTAGCAGCGGCTCCTCCCATTGTGGCCCGAGACTGGTCGGAAGGACCGTCTTGGAGTCTATCTTCATCGTGTAGGAGACAGGAGCTGAGTTCATTATCGAAGACATCGTTGAAAGGTGATTGCTTGAAAACCTGCATGAAAGAGCATTATTTTAGTATAAATACAGGTATGTACATTGATTGAGCTCGCATGAATGCTTAACCCGAACTATGGGAGGAGAGATTTGTCCCACCGGGCGTGCCAGAATCTGTAGGGTGTTTTTCGTCACCCGATTGAGATGGGAATACGCGCGCGCTTGTCAGGCATACTACAGATTCCCCCTGCCTAGGGTAGGCCGGGGTTTATTGATTGTGGGGATCCGAATCTCCAGCAGCCGCGGACTAAGCTGCCGTTAATTACCCCTCGCTTTTGGGGCGATGGAACCTCCGATTAACGGGTTAAACTGGTCATGCGAATTCAATGTGCAGTGTACGTGTGTTTTGTTTTGGAGGGGGGTTTAAATATATCGGGAGCCACGCAGAGTTTTTACGGGGGTCCCGCTACCCGGATAGCGGGCTAGGGGTCAAGGGGGCTAGCAGCCCCCTTGCGGGGTGCGGGGCAGCGTCCCGTTAGAAATTTTTTTTCTAACAGTGACAATGTCGTGGTGTATGTGTGTGTGCATATATGTATACATATGTGTGTATATATATATATATGTATATATATAAAAAAAAAGAGAAGAAAAGGCATCCAAAGGATGCATGGGGGCAGCACCTTGGGCGCTGTGCGCCTAGGTGTTGTGCGCTCAGGCGCTAGAGTGCCACGTGTCGGTACGTAGGCGCTCTGCGCTGGGCGCTTGAGCGCAAGCGTGCCACGTGTCGGCACGTAGGCGCTCTGCGCTGGGCGCTTGAGCGCAAGCGTGCCACGTGTTGGCACGTAGGCGCTCTGCGCTTGAGCGCTGGGCGCTTGAGCGCAAGCGCTCCACGTGTCGGCACGTGGGCACTTTGCGCTTCAGCGCCTGACGCTCGAGCGCAAGCACGCCACGTGTCGGCACCGGGGCGACTTGTGCTCGAGCGCTTGCGCTGGAGCGCAAGCGCGCCACGTGTCGGCACCTGGGTGACTTGCGCTCGAGCGCGTGTGCTTGAGCGCAAGCGTGCAACGTGTCGGCACCGGGGTGACTTGCGCTCGAGCGCCTGCGCTGGAGCGCAAGCGTGCCACGTGTCGGCACCGGGACGACTTGCGCTCGAGCACTTACGCTTGAGCGCAAGCGCGCCACGTGTCGGCACGTGGGCCCTTTGCTCTTGAGCGCAGGGCGATGTAGTGCAAGCGCGCTATTCCCCTCCGAATGACGGCGCGACAGGGACGTCTTGCCTGAGATTCGGGGCAGATGCTAATTGGTGCTATCCGTCCACCTCTCCGAAGATACCAGGTTGATTTATGGCACCGTGTATCGAAGGTTTAAACGGATGCGTCTGATGTAGCAGACTTCGTCAGATTCCCCCTCGCTTGAAGGGTTTTTGATTGTGGGGACGCTCTTCCCTGCAGGCGCAAGCCCCTGCAGTTAATTACGCTACCGCATCGCGGTAACCACTTTCTCCTTCTCCAAATGGCCACCTCGTGTCGTGTGTGTTTATTTTGTGTTTAGTTGCCCGTGGATTGTATACGGAGACTGAGTTATGTCGTCGCCCGTAGGGCGTGGACCAGTCCAAATCCGTATTATCTTAGATTTGGGTTTGGGGGTTTGGGTTTAAGGATACGTTAGTCTCATTGAGGACTAAGATCAATTTAAACGTTTGTTAAGGACACGTTAGCCTAGTTTTTAGACTAAGGTCGACTTAACGGGATCGTTTAGATCCAACAATAGAGCAATTAAGGGAGCCATGTTGTTTAGTTCAGTGACATTACGGTCAATAGGTAGTTTAAGGACATTGCGGTCCAATATTAGTTTTAAGACGTTGCGGTCAAGGTTAAGGACATCATAGTCCGTGGATTTAAGGACTCCACAGTCCGATATTAGTTTTAAGACATCCCGGTCAAGGTTAAGGACATCATAGTCTGTTGTTAGTTTTAAGACATTCCGGTCAAGGTTAAGGACGTCATAGTCCATGGGTTTAAGGACCCCACAGTCCGATGTTAATTTTAAGACATCCCGGTCAAGGTTAAGGACCTCATAGTCCATGAGTTTAAGGACCCCACATTCCGATATTAGTTTTAAGACATCCCGGTCAAGGTTAAGGACATCATAGTCCATGAGTTTAAGGATCCCACAGTCCGTATCAATGTGTGGTTGTCGGGACCCGTCACCTCTTTGAAGACGTTGAGGAATTACAACGCCAAATATCAAAGGAGTGAAGAGATGTACCTTGGAACTAAGGTAGATTAAATAATCTTTGGCCCAATTTGGAACCAAGACCAATTATTATGTTATGAGCCCATTGGCTCAGTTGAGTTTGAATTGAGGACTTATGGCCAGCTTGGGCTAAGTCCAATCATGTTTAGAATGTTGGCTTTCTGTTGGTCCATTGAAGGAGAGGTTTTGCCTTTAGAAACTTAGCCAATTGGGCTAAAGTTAGTGTTAAACACTAAAGACCAACAGTGTTGAACACTGGGAGTGAGATTGAAAAGTTAGTGTTTAACACTAAAAGATAGTTAGTGTTAAACACCAGCAACAGGGTTTTCAAATTAGTGCTTATACACTAAAGCAAATCAGTGTTAAACACTGGCAATGGAGATTTCAAATTAGTGTTTAACACTAAGGCAGATCAGTGTTAAACACTGGAAACAGGGTCTTCCAAGTTGGTGTTCAACACTAAGAAAGTCAGTATTAAATACTGTAAATAGAGTTTTCCAAATTAGTGTTTAAACACTAAGAAAATCAGTGTTGAACACTGGATATAGAGGTTTCAATTTTAGTGTTAAACACTAAGGCAAGAGGGGTCACGTGGTAGCACGTGTTAGCGCCCTTAATTCATTTTATTCTGCCAAAAGTATTGAATACTTTGGAGCATCACATGCTGTCATGTGATGGGCATTTAAATGTTTGTCTGTTAGAGCTTCTGCCAAGGGGTCACGTGGGGCACATGAGGCATTGCCTCAAAGCCCTTCTCTGTGGAAATTTTCAGGGGTCACGTGGTAGCACGTGACCCTGTTTCTTTGCCTGTTTGAAGATGTGTTTATATTTTCTTAAGAATTAAATTCTTCATGGGGTTAAACCCTAGCAATAAACTTTTAGAGGAATTAAATTCCTGTTTTCTTCTGAAGGATTATATTCTTAGATAGAGTTGAACTCTAACTTGTCTTCTGTAAAAATTGAATTCCCATACATGTGAGGAATTAGGTTCTTCTAAGGGAATTAAATTCATGTTATTTTGACAGATTTGAGTTCTTAACTAGGATTAAACCCCGGTTCTGTTCATTTGAAGGAATTAAATTCCTATAACATAGAGTTAAACCCTAATTTTATTTTAAAGGAATTAAATTTTCTATAGTTCTATGAGAATTAAATTCTCAAACTTCCATTCCCTCCCTATGCTTTGAATCTGCATGGCAGGATCTCAACCCAATGAGAATTAAATTCTCAATTCATGGGGAGATGTGCACTTTGCAGATCCTCCACTAAAGAGAGAACTATGTTCTTCTTATTAATATAAGAGTTAAACTCTTTTGAGAATTAAATTCTCTTTTTTAAAAGCCTTCCCTTTCTTACCTAGGGTTTTCTTTTGCAGAAAATCAAATTCTTCCAAAGTCTCAAGGCTCTGTTTCTTTTTCTCTCTATGCCTCTGTATATAGATCTCTGTATCTCCTCTTGTCTCTCCCTTTCTGAGTATCTCTTGGCTCTTATTTATAGGAGAAGGAGCAGAATCAATTAGTTTTAGTGAATCATTCATTGAGGGATTTGATTTGTATTCGTTAGAGATTTGATTTTCATTCATCATTCATTTGGACAGTTGGATTATTAGGTGAATTTTATTCACCATTGGATTTTGAATCCAAAGATATTCCTTTGTTATTTCGGTTAGATTTTAAGGGGAAATCTTTCCAAGTTCAATATTTTTCCATAGATAGGTGATATTTAATCACTTTTAAATCTTTAATCTAATCGGTTCCAAATAATCATTCTCCTTTGGAAAGATTTGAGTGCTATTCAGAATTTAATTCTGTTAAATAGATAGGCTTTGAAAACCGGTCACGTGTGGCCACGTGACCCTTGGTCACGTGTAGGCACGTGACCCCTTGGAACGAGCTTTCTTCTGCTTTCTGCGCTTTGTCTTCTAGCCGCTTTTCAGCCGTCACGTGCCAACACGTGACCCCTGGTCACGTGTGAGCACGTGACCCTTTCTGGAGCCTTCCCTTTGATTTAATCAAGGAGCTGAATCTGCCTTTGCCGCTGCTTTTTAATTGTCACGTGCCAACACGTGACTGCTGGTCACGTGCTAGCACGTGATGCCTCCTCCGTAAACTTTCCTGATTTTAAATCAGGAAACAAATGCCCCCACAGCGTTGTTCTCACGTGTCTGCACGTGAGTGCAACGCTGTCACTTTTGTGACCGTTGGATTCCTCTAGGGATTTGGGGAGATGAAGCGTCTCCATTTCAGCCTATAAATACCCATGTCCTTTCAGAAGAGCCTCCACTTTGCTCATCTTCCTCCTTTGAGAACTTTTTCCTGAGAATTTAATTCTCTTCTTCCAGAGCTTAGTTCTCTGCCTCAAAAACTTTTCAGAGTTTAACTCTGTTTGACCGATTCCTCTTCTTCAGGTAATCATCTTGAGTGGACGAAGAACTTTTATACATGAAATTCTCTGGATTTAAATCCACTTCAAGGGTTTCACCCTTTTAATATGAATCCATCTTTAAGTTTTTCAACCAAAGTATGAAATAGAACTTTCAACAGTAGATCTTTTTAGGGTTCATATGATCTTTAGGGAGATAATGGTGATGGTTAAAATCTATGGAATTTAATTCTATCCAAAAAAAAGTTTCTGGGAATTTAATTCCCTTTTTCTTAATAAGGAATTTAATTCCTACGAAGAACTCAGTTTCTTCATATGGAGGCTTCTTAGGGTCTCTTGGCCCGAGGTTGTCCTTCTGCAATTAATGGAATAGAAGTTTGCAATGATATCTTCTGTGGGAATTTAATTCCCTTGATCCCGTTTGATTTGTAGAGTCCAAGGTAGATTTGTCTTCTAGGGGATGTGCAGGGCCACTTGAAACCTACTTTTTATTTAATGAGGGTATCCCCTTTGTCTTATTAAAACTGCTTGGTCTCATTATTAACGAGCCGTCATCTTGATTTTGTGGGGCCCATGTGTTTTGTAGCCAATGGTCCCAAAAAAAAGTCTACTGTTGTTTTCTTCAACTAGTCTTCATGTTCATGCATGGATATATATTGCTGACTTTGCTTTTAACAGTCTTCTTCTATTCGATTTCAGGTGCGATGGCTTCTGCTCCATGTTTTCCCTTTACTCGTTCGGAGGCCGCTTTTCCTCAATCACCATCCGATGAGAAAGCGATGGCGATGATCCGGGCTCATGACACGAATTGCACCAACTTGCTTCTATGGGGAACTTGGTACAGTCATATTATCCGGGGTCGCCGGAGTTTCCTCTGCGCAATACCAACAAAGCCTACTTTCCCATTCTT
The DNA here is from genome assembly GCA_030015575.1 of Agapanthus africanus. Classification (NCBI taxonomy): domain Eukaryota; kingdom Viridiplantae; phylum Streptophyta; class Magnoliopsida; order Asparagales; family Amaryllidaceae; genus Agapanthus; species Agapanthus africanus. The sequence goes on along the minus strand of CM057338.1, from coordinate 148,408,636 downwards.
GCCGATGGACCCTCCGAGAACGGTTTTTGCTGTGGAGATGCCTAACTGGACTCCAACGGGGAGGCTCGAGCCTTCGACGACCGGTATCCCGAACCATCCGATCCCGGCTATAAATATCTTGGGGCGGCGTATTTGCCAGGGTGAGGCCTACCCGTGGGGGCAAATTTATAAGATAGGGCTCACTCCTCGACACCCTACGGGCTACCTTCTCTGGACTCGCTACATCCTTTCTGCCCATCGTGCGCGGCTGCAGAAGGTCGGGCTTTACCAGGCGATATATGCGTCGCTTTTTCACTACCAATCTTCGCATGTTTGGTGGGTTAAGGCGTTCTTGAACCAATGGAATCTTCCCACCAACACTTTCATTCTAGGAGATCGCGAGGTCTCGATCTCTCTGGCAGAATTTTATGAAATCTCGGGATTGCCGATCAGGGGTACGCTGTATGAGGAGTTGCTGCCTCCCGACGAGTACGTCTTTGAGCCTGAGCCTGCACCGGTTGACGGCTTGTCTGCCGAGAACGCTGTCCGCCACAAGCGCCCCAGCTTGATCAAGGCGCTAAGTATCTTTGACCGATTGTTCACTGAATCTGAGGAGCAGGGCGTTACTTTCAAGAGCTTTATCGCTTGTTTCCTTCGCGAGGACGTCTTGTCGAAGACAGCTCCAAAGTTCGCCAACATCAAGGACCCCTTTGGGTTTGGTCCGAAGAAGCTGCCGACCACTGAATCGGATCTTCCACAGTATTACATCCCCATTATATCGCCGATGTCTTTTGAATCCATTGCAGCTGCCGGCATGGATGAGGAAACGTTCTTCGTGGGGTTTGTCAGTGTCTGGCTCAGTTGGTTTGTTATTCCCATGCATCGCCGCTTCATGAGAGCTTCGGTTATCTACCCGGCTCATTGTATCGCTGAGGGGACACGGTTGGCCATCGGCATCCCGGCCTTGGCGCACCTTTATCATGTGTTGGGCACCGCAGCTAATACCTCTACTCCCGGCGTAGATGTAGTAAACTTTTCGCTTCATTATTTTACGTCTTGGATCGAAATGCACGTCTCAGGTGCTTTCGCTATGCATCAACGGCCCGCATTCTACGACGCCTATACTTTCCCTCGGCTTATGCGATTGGTGGATGCTTCTGCCGCTGACCCGACTCAATTCGGGGCTATTCGGGCGCTGATTTCTCCTTACGCTACTGTTGGCGGGTTAGTATTTAATGACCGGGTTTTATCTTCTTCCGCGGGTTCGGCCTAACCACTTTGGGACTGGTCAAAAGATAACGCGCCCTCTTTGAAGCCCCGGGAGGCTGCGCGCTTATACGCAATCAGACCGGGTTACCTGATATTCCGTCAAGATAGCACGGCCCTTTTCATGCGGTACAATCCGCACCGCTTTGCCCGGCAGTTTGGCTATGATCAGGGTGTCCCGTTTGAAGCTTTCATAGTCGCGCTGTTCACACCATAATATTGCATTATTATATTTCTCATTCTTATTCTTTTTATAAATAAACAGGTGCTTTTGACGCATGTCTGCTACATGTTACAGGTTACAGGTTCTGGGACAGGAAATAGTGAAAACGATGAAAAGACGACGTAAAAGTGAGACTTTGACCGACAAACGCCTACATAAAGAACAATTCACAAAGTAAGATTCAAGACATCGACTCAAAGCGAACGGGTAGAAGTCCACTATAATGTTCACTGGAAATCTGGAAGAGAACCATAGGCTAAATTGAGAAAAGATATATAGAAATAAGAAGGCCAAAACGAACCAGAGCAAGCCACAAAGTTTCAGAGTCCAACTCCATCATTGGGCCGCGGAACCGCGGCCCAAACCCTACCCAGGCCGCGGTTCCGCGGCCATCAAGAGCAATCAGAAACTAAAATTTCAAGCAAAATGTGGCGGAGGCTTTGACTAGTCAACCTAGGGCTATTTTTGTAAAATTTGACATGCGGTTCAAGATGTAACCTAGGGTTTCTATTTCCTATAAATAGAACTCTAAAGCTTGTAATTTCTTATGCCTCCCTTCATTAATAAATTTTAGAATTCTTTTGGAGAGCATCGGTGCCTCTTTTCAAATCATGAATCCAGATCTGACAACCCTGCGTTGATGTTTGGAGAGAGCCAACTGTAAGTAGTTTTATTTAATTGTTCTAGTTTAGATTTTAATTCCTTGCCTTAGATGTTAGCTTTGGGAGGGGCTTTTGAGAGATGAGATCTCTCATCCCTTTCTTACCCATCACATAGAATCTATAGGACTCCATGCATACACGCACACACTGCGCCCTATGGCACCCTATCCCTCGAGGTAGCGGTGATACCATAGTATAAAGGCTCAGTTGCGCGCGTTTTCCATGGAGGTTAGGGTAAGGATCTCTAAAGGAAGGACAAGAACCTAGAGGAAGGAACACCTTCCCGAATGGATCTAATCCCCTTTATTGATAATTACCATAACTTCTCTTAGATCCTAATCTGGGTATAGAAAGCGTTGAGATTTATTTACATTTCCAAACCATTTCTAAACCTAACCCTAGCAAGATTTAGATCTAGATAATTGCCCTAGGATAATTTAGGTTTTTAGATTTAATAACAACTCCGAACACCCTTCGGAATTAACTCGTAAGAACAAATCGGAGATTCACAACATCCCTGTGGATCGACCCGTACTCACCGGCTAGCTTCATGCGACGACGTTCTTGATTGCGGTTACAAATATTTTTGATCTATCTTTTAGAAAGCGCAAGCACGCTAAATCACTCAAATCAAATGGCGCCGTTGCCGGAGATGGCGTGTTATTTCCTTTTTGCAATTTCGGGTTAATCAAAATTAAAAAAAATCATAAAAATCTGAAAAATCACAAAAAATATAAAAATATATCATCTGTTATTTTTGGAAAGGGTATTTTGTTGTTTGAATCTTGCAGTATATACAATCGAGACGGATCTGGAAATTTCCAGAAAGCGAAACAAGAAGAACTGCGGAGATCTGAAGGGCAAAAAAAAAAAACGGCCGAAGCCACCAAACACTCGAAAAAGGCCTATCGTTTAAGAATTGGTTGCTACTTTTTCGAGCTAAGCAAGCAAAGGAGCCAAGCCAGTAGTATGCCGCGGCGGATCCGCGGTCTGAGGCTGCCATACGCCGCGGTTCCGCGGTCATACCAGCGAATCAGATCCCCAAACTTCCTCTGCGGTTAAAAAAAAAAAAAACCTCTGTAAGTCTTCTGATCTCTCCTCTGAATGTTTCGATATATCTTTTGTTAAATTTCCTGCAAGATTCTGTGCGCTTTAAAAATATATTCCCTCCCATATAACAGTCTTGTGCAGGATTTTTGGGCCCCACTTGAAATAAAATAGATTGCAAGTAATATTTTGCTGTTGCATATCGTTTCTCTAAAATCTTTTTGCAACAAAATTTTTCCAAATAAAGAGAAAGAAAAAAATCAATGAAAAATGAAAATAAAAAGGAAAAATATATTATAGAACTTGCAAAATTTTTTAGCCCCAAATAAATCCTTGCACGACCCAACCTTCCTTCTTGTCACCTTTCTTCTTCTAACATGGGTACCCCACACAATAAATCATTATCCGAACTTTGGTATCCCGAACCTAATTTTGCGTCGTACATTAATTTGTTCGGTCAATTTAAAAACGATCCTTCCTTGCCAAAAATTTCGTTGAAAGATCAAATAGAGGCGTCTAGGAGAAATAGTTTGACTTTTCAACCCACCTTGTGTCAATCGAGCCAACCTTTACCACCTACATATGTTGATACCACTTCGTCAAGTCCTTCTGTCACTCCTAGGCCGATGTCCATTGCTGAGCATATTGCTCAATCTCGCAGTCGATCTTTCACCCCTCTCCACTCATCCAGTTCTAGGGATCAACACGCTATTCACCTTTTTATCCATATGTTGACCCTACCCCTGCCCAACCGCCCACTTCCTACCAGTCATACCCAACCTTCCCACCTTCACTAGACACTGTTTCGACACAGCCATTAGGGAGTTTCACATATCTAACCAATTTTGAATCTTTTACTGAAACCCCCTCACCACCTAAGTCTAGTTTGGAAGAGTCGTTGGAAGCGTACATTGCAGCAACGAATAAAATGACTAGGAATGTGGAAGCGTCTTTAGCCGCCCTTATGCAACCTAGTGAACCAGTAGCTAGTGTCCCGCTAGCTCCAAATTTTTCAATGTATAATACGGCAGTTGGACAGAGTGAGAATGAGAGAGGATTTACAAATCAAACCTACCCGTACCCAATTGAAGTCCACAACTCCTGTTTTCCATCGATTGCCCTAAATGATTCTCCTGTTGAAAATAAAAATGAGTTGTGTGATTTTGTAGTGCTTGATTTGCCAAATTGTGAGGAACCCCTTTCGAGTGAAACCGCACCTAATCCTTTCGATCTTTACACCTCCCATCTAGAACCTAAATTGATAGATATCCATGCTTTTGATGAGGTGTCTAAGAAAATTGATTTTCACTTGATTGAGGATATAGACGCCGGGAAGATTTCGGATGATGAACCTGTCGATTTAATTGAGATTTTATGTTCAAATCATCATCCTAAGTTATTAAATGTTTCTCCCGAATCTCATATGCGTCTAGATTTTGATGATAATGGCATGGATGAGTTAAATATTGAGGATAGTATTGAGGAGAGTCTTGAGGATAATATTGAGGTTGAATCATTTTTGTTTGATGTGTCTGATTTTCCAATTCATCCTCCTGAACCTTTGACTGTTATATCACCCTCCCTATTTCCCATCGTTCCGACCCCGCTTGAAGACTGTGAGCTTGAAACCTTTTCCTTTGAATCTGACACAAGTCTCACAGACGATAACACCTACGAGTGTTTCACTTTTTCGGACGATGTTGATGACTCACCGCCCGAGTTTGAGTCCTTTACATTTTCAGATGAGCCATCAGACTCGGTTGATTATAGTAGTTTCGAACCATTAATGGAATCTTTCAAGTTCGAAACAGTTTACTACGGAGAGAAAGATACTATCCTTAATTCACTCCCTTTCGTCTCTTCTATTGTCCCGACCGTACAAATGACCGTTACGCTTTCATCTCCGATACCAAGTTCGGCGTACCCATGTTTTCTTGCGAATCTTGAGGGATTTGATCCCATTTCTCGACGAGTAGATAGGTTAGCGCAATCGCTTATAACATATCGGTCATCACATATTGCGCTAATTTATTCACTAAGTTTATACCCTCAAGATCGTACTCCACTTCCTTCTTCTTTTCTCCATTCTTCTCCCCCACCGAAACCGTATTCTACCATTCTTCTTTCCACACGGTCTCGCGTGCTTCTCATTTTCTTGCACCAACTATACCATTTCCACGATAAGATTTTTGAATAGTTGGTGCTAATCTTTGGCTTGTGTAAGGCCAAGCTTAAATTTGGGGGGATGCTTGTTGTATATATGTATATATCTTTTTGTTTTCTTTTTTCTATAAAAAAATTCAAAAAAAATTCAAAAAAAAAAATAAAAACAAAAAAAAATTATAAATAAATAAACAGGGGAGTGCCAGTATTTTGACCATCTTGGTTTAGTATGACAGTGAGGACACTGTCAAGTTCAAGTTTGGGGGTATGCTCGGTACGTCTTCTTCTTTCGCATTCATTTGTACATATTTTTGCATGTGCATATTTATTTGAAAATCCATAAAAATTTGAAAAATTTCAAAAATTATAAAAATAATTGTATTCAATTTTGGCCATATTTGACTTAAGTTTGACAAATAGGTTAACTGGCTAGGAAAAAACTAGATCTTAGACTTAGTAAATTAAAAACCCTAAAAATAACCTTCCTTAAAGTTTAACGGTAGAAAGTATATGCCTTGTAGTTTATTTAGAAATAGGCAAATTTTGGGTTCACTTCTTGGGCTAAGTCGAAACGAAGGAAAGATATTGAAACTTTTATTAGAGTATAAGTTTGAAAAATAGTTCCTAGCTTAAGTCTAGATTCTGAAAATGTATACCCTACAAAATGCACAATCACGCACCTTGAAACTTGGAATAGTAGAAGAGACCTTGAAATGCTCTTGTCTAAAGTCCTCAGTACGAAGAAAATAAAAGAAAAAAAAAGTGAAAAAAGGAAAAAATGGACACTGGTTTTTGTGATTACTTAAGGCTGTAAAAATAGAAAAATATTTAGCGAGGGTGCTTCATCACCTAGTGCCTTAGGCCAACTGGTTTGGGAGTCACTGCTAAAAGCCTTGGGTGTTGCAAAACTAGGAAGTACGCTTTAAAGTGCTAACGCATCTTGTAATTGGTTGTTGGTACCTCAGGAAGTATTAACGGTCGCATGAAAGATGTGTAAGCGAAATTCATGTAAAAATTCATAAATTAATAAGTGCTTTGGACAATGGACGACAGTACGATTGCTTGATATGAATTTCCAAGTATAGGGGTGACATTTACACACACGTGGGGATATGTGATTAGAGTTTAGATAAGAGAGAGGAATAAAAAATAGAACTTATATCTTTAATAGAGTTGATAGAAATTCCTAAGTGGAGATGAAATCCTAGAAGGAAGACTTAAGAGATGCCGAAAGCTAAGTAGGTCTACATAACATATATAATCTTAAGTTAAATAATGAGGAAGTGTGAAGAATATGGGTGGATAATTTGCGAGTCAAAAGATAATAGAATTCCTTGTTAGAAAACTTAATTGGAGAACAAAAGTCAATGGGCCGAGTTGATAGGATTTTGTGGGTGTAATCGGCTGAAAACCCTCAGGAGACAACACTCCTCCTACTAGGGACACCTAGAGGTTTAACGGCTTGTTGCACGTGCTCAGTGCAATTGCGTTTCCCTGCGAAAGTGCGGTTAGGATTTTTGTAGAGAATAAAAAATAAGTTTGCTCGAGGACGAGCAAAAGATAAGTTTGGGGGTATTTGTTCACACCATAATATTGCATTATTATATTTCCCATTCTTATTCTTTTTATAAATAAACAGGTGCTTTTGACGCATGTCTGCTACATGTTACAGGTTACAGGTTCTTGGACAGGAAACAGTGAAAACGATGAAAAGACGACGTAAAAGTGAGACTTTGACCGACAAACAGAGAATCTTGATCAAGTCTACATAAAGAACAATTCACAAAGCAAGATTCAAGACATCGACTCAAAGCGAACGGGTAGAAGTCCACTATAATGTTCATTGGAAATCTGGAAGAGAACCAGAGGCTAAATTGAGAAAAGATATATAGAAATAAGAAGGCCAAAACGAACCAGAGCAAGCCACAAAGTTTCAGAGTCCAACTCCATCATTGGGCCGCGGAACCGCGGCCCAAACCCTACCTAGGCCGCGGTTCCGGCCATCAAGAGCAATCAGAAACTAAAATTTCAAGCAAAATGTGGCGGAGGCTTTGACTAGTCAACCTAGGGCTATTTTTGTAAAATTAGACATGCGGTTCAAGATGTAACCTAGGGTTTCTATTTCCTATAAATAGAACTCTAAAGCTTGTAATTTCTTATGCCTCCCTTCATTAATAAATTTTAGAATTCTTTTGGAGAGCATCGGTGCCTCTTTTCAAATCATGAATCCAGATCTGACAACCCTGCGTTGATGTTTGGAGAGAGCCAACTGTAAGTAGTTTTATTTAATTGTTCTAGTTTAGATTTTAATTCCTTGCCTTAGATATTAGCTTTGGGAAGGGCTTTTGAGAGATGAGATCTCTCATCCCTTTCTTACCCATCACATAGAATCTATAGGACTCCATGCATACACGCACACACTGCGCCCTATGGCACCCTATCCCTCGAGGTAGCGGTGATACCGTAGTATAAAGGCTCAGTTGCGCGCGTTTTCCATGGAGGTTAGGGTAAGGATCTCTAAAGGAAGGACAAGAACCAAGAGGAAGGAACACCTTCCCGAATGGATCTAATCCCCTTTATTGATAATTACCATAACTCCTCTTAGATCCTAATCTGGGTATAGAAAGCGTTGAGATTTATTTACATTTCCAAACCATTACTAAACCTAACCCTAGCAAGATTTAGATCTAGATAATTGCCCTAGGATAATTTAGGTTTTTAGATTTAATAACAACTCCGAACACCCTTCGGAATTAACTCGTAAGAACAAATCGGAGATTCACAACATCCCTGTGGACCGACCCGTACTCACCGGCTAGCTTCATGCGACGACGTTCTTGATTGCGGTTACAAATATTTTTGATCTATCTTTTAGAAAGCGCAAGCACGCTAAATCACTCAAATCACGCGCCGGTTCCTTCGCTCGGGGCCGTTCGAGATGTCGTCCATCACTTTATGAGGCTGAACACCGGCTCTCAGTTTATGATCCCTGATGGTGATTACATGCCCCGATGCGTGGGGGCGTTTACTGGATGGTATCTCCATCGGGTCAACTCGATTATTCTTGAGGAAAGAAGGGTGCTTCTTGGTCATGATGCCCCTCCTCAGGTTCCGGGAGCTAAGCTGCGACCGAGGGCTCCGGTCCGCTTCCCTCTGAGGGAGATTGGCACCGCGCTCATTCCGGGGGAGTCAGGGGTAGACTTTACTCCAACAGCTGGTATGCATCTAAGTACCCGATCGCGGGGTAGACGGGCCCCAGTAGCAGCACCACCGCCTGCGGCAGCATTGCCCCCCGTGGCATCGACAATGGCGGTGTCATCCTCGGTTGTAGCACCAAGCGAGGGTAATAGGGACGATGGTGTTGAAGGCGACGTAGGTCGCTGCCGCACCAAAGCTCCGCGAGGAAAGAAACGGTCATCTTCGGCGGCCGGTGCTGGATCTTAGAGGCGGAAGAGGGTGGCCACCAACCTACTTGATTCTTTAACGGAGTCGGAGCCCCTACTTCCAGATGAGTCCCTGGCCGTGCAAGAGTCAGACGCTGGACTTCTTTTCCCGAGTTCGGCCGATGAGGAAGCCGCACAGTTGGCCGAGGCCATACATCGTTCCAAAGACGTGTCTCATAACGCCAGGGTTCCGAAGAAACCCTATCCCGCTGTAATCTTTTACGAAGACCCCTCATGGATTCGGCGGTGGTTCATTGGCCCTCTGGAGGAATGGGGAGAAAAGGCCCTGAAACAGGCCGCTTCGGAGGATGCTGCGGACGCGCTTTCCTTGTGGACCGGCGGCCATGAGTCTACCCTCGAACCCCGGCGAGCACGCCTCCTTGAGAAGGAGCATTAGCTTGAAGAAGCCATACTGAAGGCTTCCCTGCGCATTGGTATGTTTTTATATTTCTTTACAGTTCTTCAGATTGCTTATGCTTGTATATATGTATCCTTATTTTGTGCGACTTGTGCAGAGTCTTCGACGATAGGGGAGGTCCCTACGGGCTTATTGAAGCTAAAGCCTATCGACATTCCCGATGAAGTATTGCTCGATGTGGAGGGGGCTGATGAGGCTGCTCTTCTTGCAATAGAACCTCCGGTGGCGGCACTTGATTCCAGGGTACTCGCTCCTTTGGGAGAGGTTCCCTCGGTGATCGCCGTCCCAACGACTCTACCCGAAGGCGGCCCAGAGGTTGAGATGGAGGTAGTCGGGACTACCCTCCCTTTGTTGGAGCCTGAGGTCGCGACAGAGGCCGTTGAAGCTGCTATCCCCCCGGCTCAGAATGGGAGGAGTGTCGAAGGTAACCTTCCATGTTTTGAGTTAGTAATCTTTCTGTTACCTGAACTCTTTTGTCTTTTCAGAATTGCGTGGATTGGCGGCCTCTATTGTCGATCTGTCTCCTCGGCAATCCTTCCAGCCTCTTTTGGAAATGGCCGCTCCGCAGGCGATATCTCATCAATGCATCGTCCTCTCATCTGGACAAGGTGAGTGTTGTTCATCACTTTTCATAGCATCATTGTTATTTTGCGTATTGACATTGATGTTCTCTACAGTTTTGGAGGCCGATGATGAGGTCGAGGTTCTCGAAGGGCCAGGGGCACCCTCAGCTCCTACTTGCATGACCGTAGGTAAGTGACATTCCGGTATAGCCTCACTTGTTCCTTTGCTTAAGAGTCTTACTAATATTTTTCAACTCTGAACATCCTTGCCAGCTCCAATAGCGTTGGAATCGCGTGTCGTCATGCCGCCCGGCCCTTATGCTTTGCGAGCTTCAGAACGCTTGGCCCAATTGAGCCTTGTTTCCCTGTCGTCTTTGATCGAGGAGCTTCGTGCTGGCAGTGCAACCACAGCTGAAGCATTTGCTGCCGAGGCTAACGGTTCTCTTCCTTTTCTTGCCACCTACCATAGCGAAGAGGTAGTGCGAGTTTGGGTGGAGTTCTGTCGGCAGGTGGAGGCTTGCTTGCACGCACTTGAATGTTCCCGTCTTTCCTCGGAGGTCATGGCTGCAAAGGCGGACTTGCGGGGGCTGATAGCGCGGTGCGCGGCAAACATGACATCGTGCGAGAAGAGGCTCGGCCGTAAATTCTCGGAGAGGGAGCTGGCTTCTAAAGCACTGAGCGAGCTTCGGGCAAGTCTTACTGCCAAGGCCAACAAAGCGTATGAACTCTGGCGAGTGCTTCAAGAGTCTATCAGGGAGGTGGTGACTCTTGATAAAGCTGCCACGTTTACTCGTGAGAGGGTCGAGGCTCATAAGGCCACCGAGAAAGAGCTTGAAGGCCGGCTCGCTTCGTATCAGGCCCAGCAGGCTCAGACGGAGGCCCGTCTTTTGGCGATCTTAAATCATGAGGCCGTGGCCCAACAAAAGCAGGATGAGCTGACCAAGCTGCTAAATCGCCCACCGGCTTGAAACATTTGTATCATTTTCTTCCTTTTTTTGTATATACTCATAGATGAGAGCATTTTCTTTTTGTTCTTTCAGGAATTGTACTTTGTATCCATTTTGGTTTATGAATAAAAGATACATTTTTCTTCTTAATGGTGCGTCTCCTTTCATTGAATGAGTTTTGCGGACAATTTATCTTGATCTCCTTGCAGGGCAGCGATGGCTTAGGATTCAGGGTTAAGATCTGCTTCCTAAGACTTTTGCACTTTATGGGCCATGATGGTCTCATAAAGAGTTTTTCTCCCCATGGGTCGAGAGGATCCCGTAGGTGTAAGTTCTTCTTAAGAATCGTGAGGGTTCTTAAGCGGGTTTTCCCTTAAGAGTCGTAACGATCTCACAAGAGGGTTTTTCTTCCTTACAGGTCATGAGGACCTGCAAGTGCTGGATGTGGTTATCCTTATCCGTGTTACGCGGGGTCGGGGGTTGGTTTGGGATGGTTTCCAGGGTGTCGTAGTTTAAAGACATCGCGGTCAAGGTTAAGGACGTCATAGTCCGTGGATTTAAGGACTTCACAGTCCGATATTAGTTTTAAGACATCACGGTCAAGGTTAAGGACGTCATAGTCCGTGGATTTAAGGACTCCACAGTCCGATATTAGTTTTAAGACATCACGGTCAAGGTTAAGGACGTCATAGTCCGTGGATTTGAGGACTCCACAGTCCGCTGTTAGTTTTAAGACATCACGGTCAAAGTTAAGGACCTCATAGTCCGTGGATTTAAGGGCTCCACAGTCCGATATTAGTTTTAAGACATCACGGTCAAGGTTAAGGACCTCATAGTCCGTGGATTTAAGGACTCCACAGTCCGATGTGTGGTTGCGGGGACCCATCACCTCTTTGAAGACATTGAGGAATTACAACGCCATGTATCAAAGGAGTGAAGAGATGTACCCCTAAACCAAGGTGGAATCAACATAGACTCAGGGTGGTTGATCGTTAGTTTTAAGACATTACGGTCGAGGTTAAGGACATCATAGTCCATGGATTTTAAGGACTCCACAGTCCGGTGTTTGCTCTGGATGCTTTACACGGGTTCACTGCCGTGCTTGGTGAGGACCAGGCTCCGCTCTGGGCATTTTCCACGGGGTCAAAGAGTGACGTTATCCGCGTTCCACGTGACCAGGAATTTTGCACTAGATGCCTCACACGGGTTCACTGCCGTGCTCGGCGAGGACTAGGCTCCGCTCTGGATACTTCACACGGGTTCACTGCTGTGCTCTGCGAGGACCAAGATCCGCTCTGGATGTTTTCCGTGGGTCAAAGAGTGACGTTATCCGCGTTCCACGTAACCAGGAATTTTGCACTAGATGCTTCACACGGGTTCACTGCCGTGCTCGGCGAGGACTAGGCTCCGCTCTGGGCGTTTTCTGCGGGGTCAAAGAGTGACGTTATCCGCGTTCCACGTAACCAGGAATTTTGCACTAGATGCTTGACACGGGTTCACTGCCGTGCTCGGCGAGGACTAGGCTCCGCTCTGGATGTTTTCCACGGGGTCAAAGAGTGACGTTATCCGCGTTCCACGTAACCAGGAATTTTGCGCTAGATGCTTCACACGGGTTCACGGCCGTGTTCGGCCAGGACTAGGCTTCGCTCTGGATGCTTCACACGGGTTCACTGCCGTGCTCTGCGAGGACCAGGATCCACTCTAGACGTTTTCCACGGGGTCAAAGAGTGACGTTATCCGCGTTCCACGTGACCAGGAATTTTGCTGATTGTATCCGCATTTCACGGAATGGAGGTTTGGCTGTTGGTGATATGTATATTGCCGAGCCATGGAGCTAGGGGTTGCCGCTGCTCCGCTTTGTCTGAAGTTGTGTCCGTTGTTACGAGACGAGTGTTGGTATGATCTCTAGGTCGCTTGCGGCCCGTCGAGACTTAGCTTCTTTCTTTGATGAAACCTGGGGGGAAGTATGATCACTTCTTTGTTTACGCCCTTGGATTGTATATAGGGTATGATGTAACATCACCTGTAGGGCATAAATTAAAAAAAAAATTGTTTCTTTTTCCACGATGAGTAAGTGCGAATTTTGGCTGGAAGAAGTGAAGTTTCTGGGGCATGTTGTGTCGGGTGATGGAATCGCCGTCGATCCCGAAAAGATTGCAGCAGTTCGAGATTGGCCTATTCCAAGAAATGTAGCTGAGATAAGAAGTTTCCTTGGATTAGCCGGATACTACAGGAGATTTGTGGAGAACTTTGCTCATTTGGCAGAACCGCTGACCAAGCTTATGCGTAAGGAGGTACCTTTTGTATGGACGGATAAGTGTGCGTTGGTTTTGAGACGTTGAAGCAGAAGTTGATAACCGCCCCTATCCTGACCGTACCAGACAATTCCGGAGGACTGATGATTCATAGCGACGCATCTGGGAAAGGATTGGGATGTGTTTTGATGCAGCATGGGAATGTCGTAGCATACGCATCAAGACAACTGAAGACCCATGAGAAGAATTATCCGACCCATGAGAAGAATTATCCGACTCATGACTTGGAGCTTGCGGCTGTAATTTTCGCTTTGAAGATTTGGAGACACTACCTTTTGGACGAAAGAGTCGAAGTTTTTACAGATCATAAGAGCTTGAAGTATATGTTCACACAGAAGGAGCTTAACATGAGGCAGCGTAGATGGTTGGAGCTGATGGCCGACTACGATCTTGATCTTAAGTACCATCCGGGGAAGGTTAATGTTGTGCCGGATGCGCTCAGTCGGTTACTAGCAATTCAGGTGTTAACTACGCAGAGGGAGATCATTGCAGATTTTCGAAGATTCGACTTGGAGGTTGTGCTACCACATTCTACGGGACAGTTGATGCAGTTGCAAGTACAATCGTCTTTGGTTGAGAAGATTAAAGCGGCACAATCGCAGGATCCTAAACTGCAGAAGTTTCGAGAGCAGGTTGAGGCTGGACTACGAAGAGATTTACTGGTCCACGAAGATGGTTCGTTGAGGTATGGTAGCCGTTTGTGTGTGCCAAAGGGTGATGTTCGTGAAGAGCTTATGAAGGAGGCACACGGTTCAGCTTATTCTGTACATCCGGGAGGCACAAAGATGTACCAAGATATTCGACAGAATTTCTGGTGGGAAGGCATGAAGCGGGAGATTGCTCGCTTTGTGGCGAAGTGCTTGGTGTGTCAGCAAGTTAAGGCTGAACATCAAAGGGTTGCTGGTTTATTGCAACCACTTCCGATTTCTCAGTGGAAGTGGGAACATATAACCATGGATTTCATGACGGCTTTACCGCGGAGTCCAAAAGGCAACAATGCAGTATGGGTAATTGTTGACCGTTTGACCAAGGCAGCGCACTTTATTCCTTTTCGGGTTGGTCAATCAACAGAGACTTTGGCAGAGCGGTACATGCAGGAGATTGTAAGATTGCATGGAGTGCCGGTGAACATCGTGTCCGATCGGGACACTCGGTTCTTATCACACTTCTGGAGGAGTTTACAGGAAAGTTTGGGGACTCGATTGAAGTTTAGCACAGCTTATCATCCTCAAACAGATGGTCAGTCGGAGAGAACGATCCAAACTCTTGAAGACATGTTGAGAGCATGCATGTTGGACTTCAAGGGTTCATGGGAGGATCACCTACACTTGGTGGAGTTTTCTTACAACAATAATTTCCAAGCAACTATCCAGATGGCTCCGTTTGAAGCTTTGTATGGTCGTAAATGCCGTTCACCTGTTTGTTGGGACGATATCGGTGAACGAACATTATTGGGACCAGATTTGGTTGTGCAGACAGTTGAGAAGGTTAACCCTATCAGAAATCATATGAAGGCAGCACAGGACCGACAGAAAAGTTGGGCTGACACGTCAAGAAGACCTCTAGAGTTCGCCGTGGGTGATTTGGTATTCTTGAAAATATCACCGACTAGAGGGGTGATTCGTTTTGGGAGTCGAGGGGAGCTTAGTCCTCGATTCGTTGGACCCTTCGAGATATTGGAGCGCGTTGGAGAGGTAGCGTACCGTTTGGCGTTACCGCAGTCCTTGGCGGGTGTGCATGACGTGTTTCACGTATCTCAACTATGAAGGTATGTTCGAGATGAAACACACGTCTTGGATCATTCGGAGTTAACAGTACGGGAAGACCTAACTTTTGAGGAGCGACAGGTTAAAATCATGGATCGTAGGGGAAAAGGTTCTTAAGAACAAGGTTATCCCCCTTGTGCTCATTTCTTGGGGTAATCGATCGCATGGAGAGTCCACGTGGGAGCGAGAAGACGATATCCGACAGAAGTATCCTCACCTTTTCCTGTAGTTTTCTATCTTGTATTCTTGGAATTTCGAGCACGAAATTCTTTTGTAGTTGGGTATAATGTAACACCCGAGCCCAATACTACTATTTTCTATTATTGGTTGAGCATTAGATATTACTCATTTCATTTATCTTGCTTGTTTGGGGTCTTACTGTAAAAATTTATCTGGCTAAGTCATTCTGCATATAACAAATTTTAGCACCTAAAATAAAATTGAAAATATTCATCTTGGCCTACTTGACACCCTTAGCCTCATGGTAGCGTCCGTGCATTGTGTTCTCGTCCCGTTCAGTGAAACGGGCGAGTTTGGATGGCTACGTGCACGTGCGTGTGTCCGTTTTGGGAGTATGCTTTTTAATCATAAAACATTTCATTTTAAAATTTGGAACCCGCTTAAAATCCTATTATTTGAATTTCGAATTTTTGGACCCAACCAGGGCGCAATTTGGAAATGTTTCATTTGGCGCCAAAATCCCAAATTTTTAATATTATTAAAACCATCGCATATATTTTTCTAACTAACCTGATATCTTACTGTTCATTACCTATCTTTTAAATCTTTAAGTTAACCATATAATATTTTTTACAATCTTTTATATCCTTCTCAATTTATTCTCTCAGCCAATCGCAACCTCTCCTTTAACCCCGTGGGCCCCACTTTCTCTCTCTCCAATTTTTCCTCTCTCTCCCTCTCCCTCATATATTCTCTCGTACTTCTCTTTATCATTCTTTCTCTTCTTCCTTCATGTCTCGTTTCTCATTTTTTTTGAACTGTTCTTTTGTTGCCGGAATTCCGTCGTGCCGGTGACGCTTCTCGACGTTCCAGCGAGGTACCCCGACCCGTGTGGTTCCTTTGTTCGTCGTTTGGGTTCATTCCGTGAACCGTGCGCCCGTCGCGAGTTTTCCCCGTCGATGGTTAACGTTCCGTTTTCCTGATTCGCGACCCATCGAGGCAAGTTAATCTTGCTACATGCTATATAATTTATTTTATACCTATTTAAATAAATATCATATCATTTAAAATATATATATCGTCATAATATTTATTATTATTATATTTAATTAGTTTATAATCTTCATTTTATAATGTTATACATTTGAAAATCTTATAGTTTACACATGAAACGTCGTTGAAAAATCGGATATGACAAATCTGAAATTTACTGTACACCTTATCTTATAAAATTCATTATAAATCATAGAAAAATCAGTAGTATACGTTCTTTAGTTCGTTACGAAGCTAACTCAGAATAATATAAATGTATGAAATATTTACTCGCAAAATAAATTGTTTAAATAACGTAAAATGCAAATAAAAATGTCTCCAAACTGCTGTCCAGGGAAATTCCAGCAGCAAACTTTCAAGTTCGAATATTCATAACTTTTTGTAGGAACAACCTGAGATGCTTATACTTATAAAAATGAAAACCTCATTGAATTATCTTTGTTTTGGTATAAGACACGTCCCTTTTGGAGAACGTTTGTTATTTTTAAGCTATTTTACAAATTAGGGCGACGCTGAATTTCTGAACGGAACCTTCTTGTGCATGGTTAATCAATACCACTTTTATAGTTATTAATCGCTTTGAATATGCTATCCATATTAATATTATTATATCAATATTTATATCACATATTGTTTAGTTGTACATCCCACATTACCATTTTATAGTTTTTAACTTTTCGGATACCCGTTTGCATCCATCGCATTTAAGATACATATAATTGCATCCATAGATCACATTACTACATAATAATGTGATATTAACACTCCATATTTAATAAATTGCATCCTAATTAATATTGGAACTATAAATGTAACCCTAATCGATAACTGTGCATCCATATCCTTGAAATTATATCTATTTGCATATCATATTGCATGTTCCAGTTTATTGTTCTGATAGTACTCATGCTTGTTTATTTATACACATGCTTATGTTAGTTTTATTATGAGCACCCACATGACATCTTGTGCTTCCTGACATGACCTGTTACACTTCCTACTTGACATGACATGGTACCGTACACTCTTGATGACATGACGCGCTGACGTCTGGGTTTTGCATGGCCCAGATTCTTTACCACTGTCGCTGTCCGAGCAGGAGTACTTCAGCCAGCAGGCTGAGCTGTGAGTTCAGTAGTAGTTAGTTTTTTTCCTGCATTTATTTCCTGATGTGAGCCCGCATTATGGGACACACTTTTCAGTTATTTGTATTGGATCATTTGCTTCCGCATTTATTTATTATTGACTCATGTTATTCTGGATTATGGACATGTGTTAGATAGTTTTATCTTGTTCTTGATATCTCTACAGCCGTAATGTGACTGTGGATGGATACTTCCTACCCACAGGTAACATGGTTGGCTATGTCACGTGCCCAATCTTGCGTACTCTGGGAAGCGGGGCGTGACATGGGTTTTTTGGTATCAGAGCCATAGGTTAGTTGGGTTGATTCTTTTGTAGTTGGGTATTGTACCCAATACACGAATCAGAACACCCGTGTTTAGGAAACATGTCCTACCACCTTGACCGTTTTACCATTCTTGAATCACATTCTTCCTGATTATATTGATGTGCGAACTTACTTTGCATGTCGACTCAAAATCCTGATTTCTTGTTATCCTTAGGACTTAGGCGACTTGGGTGGAGTTAAGTAATTGTGGCTATGATACCGCGGCATAGTTACAATGCGGTACTCTATTTAAGTATCTTGGAGTTCTAGCCTTGATCCATATTCAGAATCTATCACATGCTAATGTTGGGTGTTTTGAGTTTAGGATTATGGCAGATAAGAATTTGAAGACGTACCAGAGGCGCGAGGATGAAGCCGCCATGTTGGGAGTAATACGAGGAATGCTGGAAAATCAGAAGAGGCATACTGAGCTGATCCAGCAGCAAGCAGATTTGTTTCAGGAGGGTTTGCAGATCGTTCGGCAGTCTGTAAACAGCGCTGGAGCTAAACCAGTTGACCGGATAGGGACCGTGGCAGATTTCAGACGTTTGGGTCCGACTACATTCACTGGTTTGGAGGAGCCGTTGCCAGCCGAGCAGTGGCTAGTTGACACGGAGAATTTACTGATTGCGGCACAGATTCCAGTTGACAAAAGAGTTGATGTGGTGCGCATTCTGCTAGTGGATTACGCCCGAGAGTGGTGGCTTGTGGAAGAGACCCGCTTGCCCAAGCCGATCAGTTGGGCGGAGTTTTCTAAGAGTTTCCTGGAGAAGTTCTTCCCGCGGACTACACGGGAGGAAATGGAAGAGAAATTTATTGGGCTGAGGCAGAATGGAGCACCCGTGGACGTGCATGCAGCAGAGTGGACGAGACTCAGCAGTCTCGCTGGACCTTTAGTCGCAAACGATGCAGACAGGGCACGATGGTCCATGCGCAGATTGGATGTGGACATCCAAAGGCAGACCGTCTCCCTGGGTTTGACCACTTTCTCACAGGTTCTTACGGCAGCTCGAGAACAGCAGAGCATATCGGGAAAATTGGGAGTTCACAGCAGACAGCAGTTGCGGTAAGGAAGCAGTTCTGTTGGGCCAGTCGAGTTTAGGGCTAGGCCGACAAACAATATTCTTGCAGCAATGGAAGTTTATAGTAGTGAAGAGCCGGCGGTTGTTCACGATTCTATGGACGTATTTGAAGATATATCGGGCTTACCGCCGAAGCGAGACGTGGAGTTCGCGATTGACCTTATTCCTGGTGCAGCGCCAGTATCTAAAGCGTATTATCCAATAGCACCAGTAGAATTGGAAGAAGTTAAGAAGCAAGTTGCTGAATTGCTTGAAAAGGGTTGGATTCGAAGCAGTAACTCGCCTTGGGGAGCTCTAGTTCTTCTAGTAAAGAAGAAGGATGGCACAAGAAGGATGTGCATCGACTATCGAGAATTAAACCGGGTGGCTATCAAGAACAAGTACCCGATCTCTCGCACTGGAGAACTTTTGAGCAGCTTAGTGGCGCGAGGGTATTCTCGAAACTGGATTTGCGATCCGGATATCATCAGGTCCGAGTGAAAGCAGAAGATATTTTCAAGACGGCGTTTCGAACTCGGTATAGACATTACGAGTACTTAGTGATGCCCTTCGGAGTAACGAATGCGCCGGCAGTATTCATGGACTTGATGAACCGAATCTTTTCACCGTTGTTGGACCAGTTTATTGTGGTATTCTTTGACGATATTCTGGTTTACTCGAAGAGTTCGAAGGAGCATGCTGAGCATTTGAGGATCGCACTGCAGACTTTGAGACAGGAGAAATTGTATGCGAAGATGAGTAAGTGCGAATTTTGGCTGGAAGAAGTGAAGTTTCTGGGGCATGTTGTGTCGGGTGATGGAATCGCCGTCGATCCCGAAAAGATTGCAGCAGTTCGAGATTGGCCTATTCCAAGAAATGTAGCTGAAATAAGAAGTTTCCTTGGATTAGCCGGATACTACAGGAGATTTATGGAGAACTTTGCTCATTTGGCAGAACCGCTGACCAAGCTTATGCGTAAGGAGGTACCTTTTGTATGGACGGATAAGTGTGCGTTGGCTTTGAGACGTTGAAGCAGAAGTTGATAACCGCCCCTATCCTGACCGTACCAGACAATTCCGGAGGACTGATGATTCATAGCGACGCATCTGGGAAAGGATTGGGATGTGTTTTGATGCAGCATGGGAATGTCGTAGCATACGCATCAAGACAACTGAAGACCCATGAGAAGAATTATCCAACTCATGACTTGGAGCTTGCGGCTGTAATTTTCGCTTTGAAGATTTGGAGACACTACCTTTTGGACGAAAGAGTCGAAGTTTTTACAGATCATAAGAGCTTGAAGTATATGTTCACACAGAAGGAGCTTAACATGAGGCAGCGTAGATGGTTGGAGCTGATGGCCGACTACGATCTTGATCTTAAGTACCATCCGGGGAAGGTTAATGTTGTGCCGGATGCGCTCAGTCGGTTACCAGCAATTCAGGTGTTAACTACGCAGAGGGAGATCATTGCAGATTTTCGAAGATTCGACTTGGAGGTTGTGCTACCACATTCTACGGGACAGTTGATGCAGTTGCAAGTACAATCGTCCTTGGTTGAGAAGATTAAAGCGGCACAATCGCAGGATCCTAAACTGCAGAAGTTTCGAGAGCAGGTTGAGGCTGGACTACGAAGAGATTTACTGGTCCACGAAGATGGTTCGTTGAGGTATGGTAGCCGTTTGTGTGTGCCAAAGGGTGATGTTCGTGAAGAGCTTATGAAGGAGGCACACGGTTCAGCTTATTCTGTACATCCGGGAGGCACAAAGATGTACCAAGATATTCGACAGAATTTCTGGTGGGAAGGCATGAAGCGGGAGATTGCTCGCTTTGTGGCTAAGTGCTTGGTGTGTCAGCAAGTTAAGGCTGAACATCAAAAGGTTGCTGGTTTGTTGCAACCACTTCCGATTTCTCAGTGGAAGTGGGAACATATAACCATGGATTTCATGACGGATTTACCGCGGAGTCCAAAAGGCAACAATGCAGTATGGGTAATTGTTGACCGTTTGACCAAGGCAGCGCACTTTATTCCTTTTCGGGTTGGTCAATTAACAGAGACTTTGGCAGAGCGGTACATGCAGGAGATTGTAAGATTGCATGGAGTGCCGGTGAACATCGTGTCCGATCGGGACACTCGGTTCTTATCACACTTCTGGAGGAGTTTACAGGAAAGTTTGGGGACTCGATTGAAGTTTAGCACAGCTTATCATCCTCAAACAGATGGTCAGTCGGAGAGAACGATCCAAACTCTTGAAGACATGTTGAGAGCATGCATGTTGGACTTCAAGGGTTCATGGGAGGATCACCTACACTTGGTGGAGTTTTCTTACAACAATAATTTCCAAGCAACTATCCAGATGGCTCCGTTTGAAGCTTTGTATGGTCGTAAATGCCGTTCACCTGTTTGTTGGGACGATATCGGTGAACGAACATTATTGGGACCAGATTTGGTTGTGCAGACAGTTGAGAAGGTTAACCCTATCAGAAATCATATGAAGGCAGCACAGGACCGACAGAAAAGTTGGGCTGACACGTCAAGAAGACCTCTAGAGTTCGCCGTGGGTGATTTGGTATTCTTGAAAATATCACCGACTAGAGGGGTGATTCGTTTTGGGAGTCGAGGGGAGCTTAGTCCTCGATTCGTTGGACCCTTCGAGATATTGGAGCGCGTTGGAGAGGTAGCGTACCGTTTGGCGTTACCGCAGTCCTTGGCGGGTGTGCATGACGTGTTTCACGTATCTCAACTATGAAGGTATGTTCGAGATGAAACACACGTCTTGGATCATTCGGAGTTAACAGTACGGGAAGACCTAACTTTTGAGGAGCGACAGGTTAAAATCATGGATCGTAGGGGAAAAGGTTCTTAAGAACAAGGTTATCCCCCTTGTGCTCATTTCTTGGGGTAATCGATCGCATGGAGAGTCCACGTGGGAGCGAGAAGACGATATCCGACAGAAGTATCCTCACCTTTTCCTGTAGTTTTCTATCTTGTATTCTTGGAATTTCGAGGACGAAATTCTTTTGTAGTTGGGTATAATGTAACACCCGAGCCCAATACTACTATTTTCTATTATTGGTTGAGCATTAGATATTACTCATTTCATTTATCTTGCTTGTTTGGGGTCTTACTGTAAAAATTTATCTGGCTAAGTCATTCTGCATATAACAAATTTTAGCACCTAAAATAAAATTGAAAATATTCATCTTGGCCTACTTGACACCCTTAGCCTCATGGTAGCGTCCGTGCATTGTGTTCTCGTCCCGTTCAGTGAAACGGGCGAGTTTGGATGGCTACGTGCACGTGCGTGTGTCCGTTTTGGGAGTATGCTTTTTAATCATAAAACATTTCATTTTAAAATTTGGAACCCGCTTAAAATCCTATTATTTGAATTTCGAATTTTTGGACCCAACCAGGGCGCAATTTGGAAATGTTTCATTTGGCGCCAAAATCCCAAATTTTTAATATTATTAAAACCATCGCATATATTTTTCTAACTAACCTGATATCTTACTGTTCATTACCTATCTTTTAAATCTTTAAGTTAACCATATAATATTTTTTACAATCTTTTATATCCTTCTCAATTTATTCTCTCAGCCAATCGCAACCTCTCCTTTAACCCCGTGGGCCCCACTTTCTCTCTCTCCAATTTTTCCTCTCTCTCCCTCTCCCTCATATATTCTCTCGTACTTCTCTTTATCATTCTTTCTCTTCTTCCTTCATGTCTCGTTTCTCATTTTTTTTGAACTGTTCTTTTGTTGCCGGAATTCCGTCGTGCCGGTGACGCTTCTCGACGTTCCAGCGAGGTACCCCGACCCGTGTGGTTCCTTTGTTCGTCGTTTGGGTTCATTCCGTGAACCGTGCGCCCGTCGCGAGTTTTCCCCGTCGATGGTTAACGTTCCGTTTTCCCGATTCGCGACCCATCGAGGCAAGTTAATCTTGCTACATGCTATATAATTTATTTTATACCTATTTAAATAAATATCATATCATTTAAAATATATATATCGTCATAATATTTATTATTATTATATTTAATTAGTTTATAATCTTCATTTTATAATGTTATACATTTGAAAATCTTATAGTTTACACATGAAACGTCGTTGAAAAATCGGATATGACAAATCTGAAATTTACTGTACACCTTATCTTATAAAATTCATTATAAATCATAGAAAAATCAGTAGTATACGTTCTTTAGTTCGTTACGAAGCTAACTCAGAATAATATAAATGTATGAAATATTTACTCGCAAAATAAATTGTTTAAATAACGTAAAATGCAAATAAAAATGTCTCCAAACTGCTGTCCAGGGAAATTCCAGCAGCAAACTTTCAAGTTCGAATATTCATAACTTTTTGTAGGAACAACCTGAGATGCTTATACTTATAAAAATGAAAACCTCATTGAATTATCTTTGTTTTGGTATAAGACACGTCCCTTTTGGAGAACGTTTGTTATTTTTAAGCTATTTTACAAATTAGGGTGACGCTGAATTTCTGAACGGAACCTTCTTGTGCATGGTTAATCAATACCACTTTTATAGTTATTAATCGCTTTGAATATGCTATCCATATTAATATTATTATATCAATATTTATATCACATATTGTTTAGTTGTACATCCCACATTACCATTTTATAGTTTTTAACTTTTCGGATACCCGTTTGCATCCATCGCATTTAAGATACATATAATTGCATCCATAGATCACATTACTACATAATAATGTGATATTAACACTCCATATTTAATAAATTGCATCCTAATTAATATTGGAACTATAAATGTAACCCTAATCGATAACTGTGCATCCATATCCTTGAAATTATATCTATTTGCATATCATATTGCATGTTCCAGTTTATTGTTCTGATAGTACTCATGCTTGTTTATTTATACACATGCTTATGTTAGTTTTATTATGAGCACCCACATGACATCTTGTGCTTCCTGACATGACCTGTTACACTTCCTACTTGACATGACATGGTACCGTACACTCTTGATGACATGACGCGCTGACGTCTGGGTTTTGCATGGCCCAGATTCTTTACCACTGTCGCTGTCCGAGCAGGAGTACTTCAGCCAGCAGGCTGAGCTGTGAGTTCAGTAGTAGTTAGTTTTTTTCCTGCATTTATTTCCTGATGTGAGCCCGCATTATGGGACACACTTTTCAGTTATTTGTATTGGATCATTTGCTTCCGCATTTATTTATTATTGACTCATGTTATTCTGGATTATGGACATGTGTTAGATAGTTTTATCTTGTTCTTGATATCTCTACAGCCGTAATGTGACTGTGGATGGATACTTCCTACCCACAGGTAACATGGTTGGCTATGTCACGTGCCCAATCTTGCGTACTCTGGGAAGCGGGGCGTGACATGGGTTTTTTGGTATCAGAGCCATAGGTTAGTTGGGTTGATTCTTTTGTAGTTGGGTATTGTACCCAATACACGAATCAGAACACCCGTGTTTAGGAAACATGTCCTACCACCTTGACCGTTTTACCATTCTTGAATCACATTCTTCCTGATTATATTGATGTGCGAACTTACTTTGCATGTCGACTCAAAATCCTGATTTCTTGTTATCCTTAGGACTTAGGCGACTTGGGTGGAGTTAAGTAATTGTGGCTATGATACCGCGGCATAGTTACAATGCGGTACTCTATTTAAGTATCTTGGAGTTCTAGCCTTGATCCATATTCAGAATCTATCACATGCTAATGTTGGGTGTTTTGAGTTTAGGATTATGGCAGATAAGAATTTGAAGACGTACCAGAGGCGCGAGGATGAAGCCGCCATGTTGGGAGTAATACGAGGAATGCTGGAAAATCAGAAGAGGCATACTGAGCTGATCCAGCAGCAAGCAGATTTGTTTCAGGAGGGTTTGCAGATCGTTCGGCAGTCTGTAAACAGCGCTGGAGCTAAACCAGTTGACCGGATAGGGACCGTGGCAGATTTCAGACGTTTGGGTCCGACTACATTCACTGGTTTGGAGGAGCCGTTGCCAGCCGAGCAGTGGCTAGTTGACACGGAGAATTTACTGATTGCGGCACAGATTCCAGTTGACAAAAGAGTTGATGTGGTGCGCATTCTGCTAGTGGATTACGCCCGAGAGTGGTGGCTTGTGGAAGAGACCCGCTTGCCCAAGCCGATCAGTTGGGCGGAGTTTTCTAAGAGTTTCCTGGAGAAGTTCTTCCCGCGGACTACACGGGAGGAAATGGAAGAGAAATTTATTGGGCTGAGGCAGAATGGAGCACCCGTGGACGTGCATGCAGCAGAGTGGACGAGACTCAGCAGTCTCGCTGGACCTTTAGTCGCAAACGATGCAGACAGGGCACGATGGTCCATGCGCAGATTGGATGTGGACATCCAAAGGCAGACCGTCTCCCTGGGTTTGACCACTTTCTCACAGGTTCTTACGGCAGCTCGAGAACAGCAGAGCATATCGGGAAAATTGGGAGTTCACAGCAGACAGCAGTTGCGGTAAGGAAGCAGTTCTGTTGGGCCAGTCGAGTTTAGGGCTAGGCCGACAAACAATATTCTTGCAGCAATGGAAGTTTATAGTAGTGAAGAGCCGGCGGTTGTTCACGATTCTATGGACGTATTTGAAGATATATCGGGCTTACCGCCGAAGCGAGACGTGGAGTTCGCGATTGACCTTATTCCTGGTGCAGCGCCAGTATCTAAAGCGTATTATCCAATGGCACCAGTAGAATTGGAAGAAGTTAAGAAGCAAGTTGCTGAATTGCTTGAAAAGGGTTGGATTCGAAGCAGTAACTCGCCTTGGGGAGCTCTAGTTCTTCTAGTAAAGAAGAAGGATGGCACAAGAAGGATGTGCATCGACTATCGAGAATTAAACCGGGTGGCTATCAAGAACAAGTACCCGATCTCTCGCACTGGAGAACTTTTGAGCAGCTTAGTGGCGCGAGGGTATTCTCGAAACTGGATTTGCGATCCGGATATCATCAGGTCCGAGTGAAAGCAGAAGATATTTTCAAGACGGCGTTTCGAACTCGGTATAGACATTACGAGTACTTAGTGATGCCCTTCGGAGTAACGAATCCGCCGGCAGTATTCATGGACTTGATGAACCGAATCTTTTCACCGTTGTTGGACCAGTTTATTGTGGTATTCTTTGACGATATTCTGGTTTACTCGAAGAGTTCGAAGGAGCATGCTGAGCATTTGAGGATCGCACTGCAGACTTTGAGACAGGAGAAATTGTATGCGAAGATGAGTAAGTGCGAATTTTGGCTGGAAGAAGTGAAGTTTCTGGGGCATGTTGTGTCGGGTGATGGAATCGCCGTCGATCCCGAAAAGATTGCAGCAGTTCGAGATTGGCCTATTCCAAGAAATGTAGCTGAAATAAGAAGTTTCCTTGGATTAGCCGGATACTACAGGAGATTTATGGAGAACTTTGCTCATTTGGCAGAACCGCTGACCAAGCTTATGCGTAAGGAGGTACCTTTTGTATGGACGGATAAGTGTGCGTTGGCTTTGAGACGTTGAAGCAGAAGTTGATAACCGCCCCTATCCTGACCGTACCAGACAATTCCGGAGGACTGATGATTCATAGCGACGCATCTGGGAAAGGATTGGGATGTGTTTTGATGCAGCATGGGAATGTCGTAGCATACGCATCAAGACAACTGAAGACCCATGAGAAGAATTATCCAACTCATGACTTGGAGCTTGCGGCTGTAATTTTCGCTTTGAAGATTTGGAGACACTACCTTTTGGACGAAAGAGTCGAAGTTTTTACAGATCATAAGAGCTTGAAGTATATGTTCACACAGAAGGAGCTTAACATGAGGCAGCGTAGATGGTTGGAGCTGATGGCCGACTACGATCTTGATCTTAAGTACCATCCGGGGAAGGTTAATGTTGTGCCGGATGCGCTCAGTCGGTTACCAGCAATTCAGGTGTTAACTACGCAGAGGGAGATCATTGCAGATTTTCGAAGATTCGACTTGGAGGTTGTGCTACCACATTCTACGGGACAGTTGATGAAGTTGCAAGTACAGTCGTCCTTGGTTGAGAAGATTAAAGCGGCACAATCGCAGGATCCTAGACTGCAGAAGTTTCGAGAGCAGGTTGAGGCTGGACTACGAAGAGATTTACTGGTCCACGAAGATGGTTCGTTGAGGTATGGTAGCCGTTTGTGTGTGCCAAAGGGTGATGTTCGTGAAGAGCTTATGAAGGAGGCACACGGTTCAGCTTATTCTGTACATCCGGGAGGCACAAAGATGTACCAAGATATTCGACAGAATTTCTGGTGGGAAGGCATGAAGCGGGAGATTGCTCACTTTGTGGCGAAGTGCTTGGTGTGTCAGCAAGTTAAGGCTGAACATCAAAGGGTTGCTGGTTTATTGCAACCACTTCCGATTTCTCAGTGGAAGTGGGAACATATAACCATGGATTTCATGACGGCTTTACCGCGGAGTCCAAAAGGCAACAATGCAGTATGGGTAATTGTTGACCGTTTGACCAAGGCAGCGCACTTTATTCCTTTTCGGGTTGGTCAATCAACAGAGACTTTGGCAGAGCGGTACATGCAGGAGATTGTAAGATTGCATGGAGTGCCGGTGAACATCGTGTCCGATCGGGACACTCGGTTCTTATCACACTTCTGGAGGAGTTTACAGGAAAGTTTGGGGACTCGATTGAAGTTTAGCACAGCTTATCATCCTCAAACAGATGGTCAGTCGGAGAGAACGATCCAAACTCTTGAAGACATGTTGAGAGCATGCATGTTGGACTTCAAGGGTTCATGGGAGGATCACCTACACTTGGTGGAGTTTTCTTACAACAATAATTTCCAAGCAACTATCCAGATGGCTCCGTTTGAAGCTTTGTATGGTCGTAAATGCCGTTCACCTGTTTGTTGGGACGATATCGGTGAACGAACATTATTGGGACCAGATTTGGTTGTGCAGACAGTTGAGAAGGTTAACCCTATCAGAAATCATATGAAGGCAGCACAGGACCGACAGAAAAGTTGGGCTGACACGTCAAGAAGACCTCTAGAGTTCGCCGTGGGTGATTTGGTATTCTTGAAAATATCACCGACTAGAGGGGTGATTCGTTTTGGGAGTCGAGGGGAGCTTAGTCCTCGATTCGTTGGACCCTTCGAGATATTGGAGCGCGTTGGAGAGGTAGCGTACCGTTTGGCGTTACCGCAGTCCTTGGCGGGTGTGCATGACGTGTTTCACGTATCTCAACTATGAAGGTATGTACGAGATGAAACACACGTCTTGGATCATTCGGAGTTAACAGTACGGGAAGACCTAACTTTTGAGGAGCGACAGGTTAAAATCATGGATCGTAGGGGAAAAGGTTCTTAAGAACAAGGTTATCCCCCTTGTGCTCATTTCTTGGGGTAATCGATCGCATGGAGAGTCCACGTGGGAGCGAGAAGACGATATCCGACAGAAGTATCCTCACCTTTTCCTGTAGTTTTCTATCTTGTATTCTTGGAATTTCGAGGACGAAATTCTTTTGTAGTTGGGTATAATGTAACACCCGAGCCCAATACTACTATTTTCTATTATTGGTTGAGCATTAGATATTACTCATTTCATTTATCTTGCTTGTTTGGGGTCTTACTGTAAAAATTTATCTGGCTAAGTCATTCTGCATATAACAAATTTTAGCACCTAAAATAAAATTGAAAATATTCATCTTGGCCTACTTGACACCCTTAGCCTCATGGTAGCGTCCGTGCATTGTGTTCTCGTCCCGTTCAGTGAAACGGGAGAGTTTGGATGGCTACGTGCACGTGCGTGTGTCCGTTTTGGGAGTATGCTTTTTAATCATAAAACATTTCATTTTAAAATTTGGAACCCGCTTAAAATCCTATTATTTGAATTTCGAATTTTTGGACCCAACCAGGGCGCAATTTGGAAATGTTTCATTTGGCGCCAAAATCCCAAATTTTTAATATTATTAAAACCATCGCATATATTTTTCTAACTAACCTGATATCTTACTGTTCATTACCTATCTTTTAAATCTTTAAGTTAACCATATAATATTTTTTACAATCTTTTATATCCTTCTCAATTTATTCTCTCAGCCAATCGCAACCTCTCCTTTAACCCCGTGGGCCCCACTTTCTCTCTCTCCAATTTTTCCTCTCTCTCCCTCTCCCTCATATATTCTCTCGTACTTCTCTTTATCATTCTTTCTCTTCTTCCTTCATGTCTCGTTTCTCATTTTTTTTGAACTGTTCTTTTGTTGCCGGAATTCCGTCGTGCCGGTGACGCTTCT
Organism: Agapanthus africanus; assembly: GCA_030015575.1. NCBI lineage: Eukaryota > Viridiplantae > Streptophyta > Magnoliopsida > Asparagales > Amaryllidaceae > Agapanthus > Agapanthus africanus. Next base: position 148,379,816 of record CM057338.1, on the reverse strand, counting down.
CGACGTTCCAGCGAGGTACCCCGACCCGTGTGGTTCCTTTGTTCGTCGTTTGGGTTCATTCCGTGAACCGTGCGCCCGTCGTGAGTTTTCCCCGCCGATGGTTAACGTTCCGTTTTCCCGATTCGCGACCCATCGAGGCAAGTTAATCTTGCTACATGCTATATAATTCATTTTATACCTATTTAAATAAATATCATATCATTTAAAATATATATCGTCATAATATTTATTATTATTATATTTAATTAGTTTATAATCTTCATTTTATAATGTTATACATTTGAAAATCTTATAGTTTACACATGAAACGTCGTTGAAAAATCGGATATGACAAATCTGAAATTTACTGTACACCTTATCTTATAAAATTCATTATAAATCATAGAAAAATCAGTAGTATACGTTCTTTAGTTCGTTACGAAGCTAACTCAGAATACTATAAATGTATGAAATATTTACTCGCAAAATAAATTGTTTAAATAACGTAAAATTCAAATAAAAATGTCTCCAAACTGCTGTCCAGGGAAATTCCAGCAGCAAACTTTCAAGTTCGAATATTCATAACTTTTTGTAGGAATAACCTGAGATGCTTATACTTATAAAACTGAAAACCTCATTGAATTATATTTGTTTTGGTATAAGACACGTCCCTTTTGGAGAACGTTTGTTATTTTTAAGCTATTTTACAAATTAGGGTGACGCTGAATTTCTGAACGGAACCTTCTTGTGCATGGTTAATCAATACCACTTTTATAGTTATTAATCGCTTTGAATATGCTATCCATATTAATATTATTAGATCAATATTTATATCACATATTGTTTAGTTGTACATCCCACATTACCATTTTATAGTTTTTAACTTTTCGGATACCCGTTTGCATCCATCGCATTTAAGATACATATAATTGCATCCATAGATCACATTACTACATAATAATGTGATATTAACACTCCATGTTTAATAAATTGCATCCTAATTAATATTGAAACTATAAATGTAACCCTAATCGATAACTGTGCATCCATATCCTTGAAATTATATCTATTTGCATATCATATTGCATGTTCCAGTTTATTGTTCTGATAGTACTCATGCTTGTTTATTTATACACATGCTTATGTTAGTTTTATTATGAGCACCCACATGACATCTTGTGCTTCCTGACATGACCTGTTACACTTCCTACTTGACATGACATGGTACCGTACACTCTTGATGACATGACGCGCTGACGTCTGGGTTTTGCATGGCCCAGATTCTTTACCACTGTCGCTGTCCGAGCAGGAGTACTTCAGCCAGCAGGCTGAGCTGTGAGTTCAGTAGTAGTTAGTTTTTTTCCTGCATTTATTTCCTGATGTGAGCCCGCATTATGGGACACACTTTTCAGTTATTTGTATTGGATCATTTGCTTCCGCATTTATTTATTATTGACTCCTGTTATTCTGGATTATGGACACGTGTTAGATAGTTTTATCTTGTTCTTGATATCTCTACAGCCGTAATGTGACTGTGGATGGATACTTCCTACCCACAGGTAACATGGTTGGCTATGTCACGTGCCCAATCTTGCGTACTCTGGGAAGCGGGGCGTGACATTTTGCGTGCATACATTTTTCCTTGCTGCTTTTTATTGCAAGTTGACCCATCCTTTCGGCTATTCCGTATGCACGTGCGGCCTACTGGCTTTTCGCCATAAACCTGAAATTAGATACCGATTTCGGCATTAGTACCGCTACAACTGGGATATGGCCAGGAGCGAATCATCATCTGCCTCTGTCTATGTTGAACAAAGGTGGCTCAGCAAACCAGGGTTAGGGTCCTGTCGACTAAGGCTTTTGACTTCATGAGCCGTAAGGGTCTCACAAAGGTATTTCTCCCTACAAGTCGTGAGGATCTTGTAGGCGTATTTTCTCCCTAGGAATCGTGAGGATTCCTAAGTGTATGTTCCTCTGTAAGTCGTAAGGATCCTACAAGAGGGCTTTCTCCTTATAAGTCGAGAGGACTTATAAGGGTTGTTCACCATAGGGACATACCCCTAGTCATGGATGGGACTTTGCCGGGGAAATGTTTATTCGTGCCCGTGGATTGTATACAAGGGTCAGTATGAGCTGCTTGTAGGGCATTGTCGAAGGTTATGGGGGATTTTGCTTAAGCACAGGTTTAGGTCTCTGTGACTTAAGACTTTCAAGTCTTATGAGCCGTGAGGGTCCCATAAGAGAGTTCTCCTTGCGAGTCGTGAGGATCTCGCGAGTGTATTTTCTCCTTAGGAGTCGTAAGGATCCCTAAATGTATTTCTCCCTTGTGAGTCGTAAGGATCTCACGCGGGTGGTTTCTCCTTACAAGGTCGTGAGGACCCTGCAAGTGTCCTTTAACGAGGTTGCGCCCTTTCGGCTTTTCACAAACACCCGCCGGTAGTCCTGCTATTTTTACTCACGGAGCCCTTTCGGGTTTTCATCCGTGCCCATTTTGCTTATGGACATACCTTTATTATTTTTTATTTTTTATTTTATTTTTTTTTACGAGGTAACGCCCTTTCGGGTTTTCACGAACACTCGCCGGTAGCCCTGCTGTTTTTACTCACGGAGCCCTTTCGGGTTATCATCCGTGCCCTTTTTGCTTATTGACATACCGTTTTTTTTGTTTTTTTTTCTTATTTATTTTCTTATTTTTTTTATTCATCTCATCAGCCTAAGGATGCTGTGGTAGTAGTTTTAAGGACGTTTCGGTCCGTCATTAGTTTAAGGACGTTTCGGTCCGTTTTTAGTTTAAGGACGTTTCGGTCCGTCGTTAGTTTAAGAACGTTTCGGTTCGTCACTGAGAGAGGGCCGGCTACTGCTTATAGAGCTTTAGCCTAGGAAGATAGCGAGCGGACATAGTCGTCGTCATCTACCATTGACCTAGGCTGTAGCCCCTTAAGCGTAGTATTTCTTGAGGAAGCGGCCGTTTATTGGCCTGAAAGGCCTTTCACCGTGCATATCCATGAGTAGATAAGCTCCACCCTGGTAGAACTTGTCTATGATGTACGGGCCTTCATAGTTTGGCTCGAATTTTCCCCGCTTGACGCGATTGGGGATCATAGGTCTTCTGACAATTAGCACAAGTTCGCCTTGGCGGAACGTCCTCGGCCTGGTCAATCTTTTGTATGAGCGCGTCATCTTTGCTTTGTAAGCCTCCAGATTTTGTTGCGCTATGAGCCGGGTCTCATCAAGGGCATCAAGCTCCTCAAGCCGAAGGTGAGCATTTTCTTCGTCCGTCAGCTCGTAGTGGACCGCCACTCGCAGAGAGGGTAACTCTATCTCGAGGGGGAGTACTGCTTCTGTACAAAATAACAATGCGTACGGCGTTGTGTTCGTGGCCGTTTTGAACGTAGTTCGATATGCCCAGAGAGCTTCTTGCAGTCTCTCGTGCCAGTCCTTCTTATTTCGGGACACCGTCTTCTTCATGATCTTTGTCAAGGTCTTGTTGAAGGCTTCAGCTAGACCGTTAGCTCGTGGATTATAAACCGAGGAATATCTCCAGTCTATATTGTGTTGTTGCGCGAAGCGGCTGAGCTTGTGGCTTCTGTAAGTCGGCCCGTTATCGGAAATGATCCGTCGCGGAGTTCCAAACCGATAAATGACGTGCGTCTTGAAAAAGTGGAGGATATTCTCCGTCTTCACTTCCCTCAGTGGTACTGCTTCTGCCAATTTGGAGAAGTAATCAGTCGTCGCCAAAATGAAACGATGTCCCCTGGACGATGCCGGTTCGATGGGGCCGACTATGTCAGTTCCCCACATTTCGAATGGCCAGCTAGCCACCGTTGGATGTAGTGGATTCGGATGCTGATGGATGAAATCCCCATGGATTTGGCATGAGTGGCATTGCTTCGCATATTCGAGGCAGTCCTGGATCATCGTGGGCCAGTAGTAACCCATCCGTTTAATTTTTAACTTCATCTTCGGACCTGCTTGATGAGAACCACAGATTCCGTCATGAACTTCCTGAACGACTCTTTCTGCTTCGTCAGGTCCTAAGCATCTTAGCCATAGAGAATCAAACGATCTCTTGTATAGAGTATCGTTGACGAAAGCGAAAGATAGAGCTCGTTTCATGAGCTGATGTCTTGAGGACGCTTCTTCGGGCATTCGGTGGGACTTAAAGTAGTCTATGAAGACTTCCCTCCAGTCCTCGGCCTTCTCACGGTCTTTTATTTGTAGGGGCGTCTGCTCAGTCACTCCCTTCTCTTCGGACGATTCCGGAGATATTTCTGCTGAGGCAAGCACCCGACGGCTTTGCACCACGATTTTAACGTCATCAAGGTTCTCGTCAGCCAGTTCTTTAGTGAGCTTGGCCAACGCATCTGCTTTGCTGTTTTCCGCGCGTGGTATGCTTTCCAGAGTATAGGAGGGAATTTAGGTCAACAGTTGTCGTACCTTTTCACCGTACTTCACCAACTCCGGTTTGCACGTTTGGTAGTCGCCGTTTACTTAACTAACGACCAGTTGAGAATCCCCGTATATGAGGAGGTATTCAATTCCCATGTCAATGGCGATCTCGAGGCCTGCTATCAAAGCTTCGTATTCGGCTTCATTGTTCGTCCTCGGTTCTATTAAGGAGAAAGCGAAGTGCAATATCCCTCCTTGCGGAGTTACGAAGATGAGGCCTACCCCCGATTTGATCATTGGGGTACTTTGTTTGCGCTTCTACGGAGGACGCTCCATCGAAATAAAGTTCCCATCGGGTATCACCACCGTCGATCGCGTCAAACGCATGTTCGTCCGGCAAATCGCAATTTAGAGGAGAACCGGCAGGTACTGGATGCTCAGCAAGGAAGTCGGCGATGGCTTGGCCTTTCACTGCCTTAAGAGGCTGATAGGTTATTAAAAACTCCATCAAGAGCAGGGCCCATTTAGCGAGTTTCCCTGTCAATATGGCCTTTGACATTAGATATTTTAGGGGGTCCACCTTTGATATTAGACGGACTTCATGTGCCAATGCATAGTGCCGGAGTTTTGTTATCGCAAAGATTAACGCCAGGCAATGTTTTTCGATAGGGGAGTAATTCCTTTCTGCCCCCAAGAAGAACTCGGCTTAAATAGTAGAGCGCTCTCTCCTTCCCTTGGTCGTTTTCTTGTGCCCATAATGCGCCTAAGGAATTCTCAAGGGCTGTTGTATAAAGAATAAGAGGCTTTCTCTTGACTGGAGTAGCTAACATCGGCGGGTTCTGCAGGTACTGCTTGATCTCATCTAGCGCGCTCTGGCATTTTTGGTCCCAGACGAACGGGGTTCCCTTCTTCATCAGGTGGCTGTAAGGACGGCACTTGCCTGACAGGTTGGCGATAAACCGCCGGACGTACGCGAGCTTCCCTTGGAGAGACCGCAATTGTTTGCGAGTTCTCGGCGGTGGCATTTCCGTGATCGCCTTGATCTTAGATGGATCTATTTCGATACCTCGATGTCGGATGATGAATCCCAGGAATTTACCCGAGGAGACTCCGAACGCGCATTTGAGGGGATTCATCTTCAAATTATATTGCCGAAGACATTGAAATACGGTCTTCAGATGCTCTAAATGCTCTTCATATGACATGCTCTTTACTACGAGGTCGTCGATATAGCACTCGACGATTTCATGTATGAGATCATCAAAGATTTTTGTCATGGCCCTTTTATAGGTAGCATCGGCGTTCTTTAAACTGAAGGGCATAACTTTGTAAAAGAATATACCCAAAGGAGTCCGGAAAGCGGTGTGCTTCTGATCTTCGGGATGCATCTTTATCTGATTGTACCCTGATGAACCGTCCATAAAGGAGAAAACCTCATGAGTGGACGTATTGTCTATCATCAGTTCGGTGACCGGCACTGGGAAATCGTCTTTCGGGCAGGCTTTATTGAGATCTCGGAAGTCCACACATATGCGTACTGTCCCATTTTTCTTCATTACCGGAACGATGTTGGCGACCCAGTCAGGATACTGTACCTCCTGGATAAACCCAGAATCGATCAGTTTCTTGACTTCGGCGTTAATGCTCATCTCAAGCTCGAGCCGCATCCTTTTCGGCGCCTGCCTGACTGGCTTGATATTCGGGGATATTGCTAATTTATGCATAGCAATCTTTAGATCTAGTCCTGGCATCTCGGAATAGTTCCACGCGAAGCAATCTCTGTGCTGTAGAAGCACGTCCTTTAACGCAGCCACCTTTTCTTCAGACAGCAGCTCGCTGACGAATGTCGGTCGCGGATCATCTGCCGACCCCAACTCAATCTTCTTGAGATTATCTGCAGTAGTATGTATGCCATCTTCTAGTTCTTTCGGAGCTGGTGGAAATTCTGAGATCACCTCGTCATTGCTGTTCTCAAAGCACCAGGGAAGGTCATCCATGTTCTCGGGCTCTTCTTTTAATATTGTTATCATGTGACAAGTGCGAATCTGCTTCCACGACCGATGTGGATCTGGTTCTGCTCTTGTGGATTTGGGTTCGTGCTTTTGTGGCGACGTTACCTTCCAGCTGCTGGATAAAGCAAATCTGCCTTGCTAGTACTGGTCTTCGACCCAGTTCTTGAAGGTAAAACAGTCTTCGAGGGGGTGTCCTATGGCTCGGTGATAAGAGCAATAGCCCGGATGAGAAACTTTGTTAGCTTGCTCAGGGTGCTTAGACTCCGGAAGTGCGATCATTTGATGTTTTATAGCGAGCTCGAGTAACTTCTTCGCCTTGTCTCGAGGGAAGGAATACGCTCGACTCCTCTTCTTCATGAGGGACAAATCCGGACCGCGCAATGCCCGATCACATGACTCTCTAATCCCGCGTCGTTGTTGTTGACTTCTTTTTCCGCTACTTGACTTACTTCTGCCTCTGCGTCGGGCCTTTTGCACAACGGGTTGACAGGGAGGAGCATCTTCGTCTTTTGCAGTCTGTTGAAACAGACGTTGCATCCTGGCCTTCTCGTAGATAGCCATCTCGCGATTATGGTCTTCCCGAGCTTTCTGACCCGCTTTCCTGATAAGCTTGTCCATTCGTTCTTCAAACGACGGACTCGGCACTTTGCTCGCGGGATCCAGTTTTGATGAGGGGTTAGCATCTCTCGACAGGGCGTCCTCTTCCTCATCGAAGTTATATATGACGTAGCTACCGTGGACTCGTTCCCGTTTCTCGGATCTCACATATCCAAGCCCAAGTGTTTCTATTCTCCCGTTGGGCAACTTGCGCTGAGTCCCAGGGACCTCCCAAATCTTGTTGTAGAACCGAGCTTGTCGAACAGTCTGTTTTAAGGGTACTCCTTGGCGTTTCAATAGCCTCTTTAGTCCATTTGTGTAATATTTGGGCAAACAGATGGGCTGGAGCCTGTCGAGTGTAGCATCCGCGCCATGCCATATCTCTTTCTCCACTCTCGTTTCTGTGGATTGGTATAATAGGATCGCCTTTTCACCCTTTCGCCTGGGAGGGACGTAAAACGTTTGCAGGTCCTGCACATTGTAAGCTTGAAGTGCGTCGAGATCCTTGTAGTGTTTCCGCGGCACCATGGTGATTCGCAAACTCTGATCATCGCCAGGGGATGCTTGTATTGACGGCCGACTGGAGAACACGGCATTAACCTCATCTTCTGAGTCACTTCCGAAGATCAACATAGGGGCGGACGGTCTCGGGTTGTTGTGTCGGGATGGACCAGCGTAAACTATCTCTTCTTCTTCTTCGGTATCGCTCCCGAAAATAGGGATGGTGGCGGCGGCTTTGTCCTCCGACTTGCGACACCTTTCTGTATCCTCGAAATCTGGCAAAAAGTACTTTGCATCTTCGTACTTGCGGACTTCGTTCACGGAGAATGGATTCAGCTCACCTGTTACGGTATACTCGAAACCATCCTTAAAGTACTTCATACATTGATGCTGTGTAGAAGGGATGATGTTGTACTCGTGTAACCAAGGACGACCGAGCAAGGCGTTGTAGCAGGTCTTGGCGTCAATGACGTGAAACTTGATGTCCGTGACGAGCAGCCCGAAGCGTAGTGTTAATATCACAGATCCGAGAGTCCGAGACGACTGGGAGTCGAAACCGGAGATGGTAATTTTGTCACGAGCGAGGTGCTGCACGCTCATGCAGATTTCCTTCAACACCCGAACATTAAGGAGATTGACGGAGGATCCATTATCCATGAGGATCTTGCCTATCTTGATATCGTGGCAATATCCGGAGACGTATAGGGGACGGTTGTGGTCGCACGTCCCGAGGAGAAGGTCTTCGTCACCGAAAGTGATATCGGCCGTGTGTACTTCCTCCAATTCATCTTTCATCTTTTCTTCAGCCAGGAAAGTTTGGAACTGCTCGGGTTCTTGTAACGCCTTGATTAATGAATCTCGCGCTTCTTTTGATAGTAGGAGGGCATCGAGAATGCTGAGCTGAGAAGGGAGTTTCCTTAGGTGCGCTAGGACGTTGTAGTCCACCTTACCCTTCCTGGGAGGGCCCTTGGCAGTCAGTCCTTTCATGACTTGGTCATCTAAGACGATATCCTCAGTGACCTTTTTCTTACCCTTATCTTTTCTATTCGCGGGCCCGAGGTTCTTTTCCGGGAGCGTGCGATTGCGCAGCTGAATGTTTTCGCAGGCTTCTGGTTCTTCCCCTTTCCATAAAAAGGATTCTTTAAAGAGAGGGCCTAGAGCCATTTCTTCGTCAGAGTCGCTCCCAAAAATGAGAACTTGTGATCCTCCGGCGTCGACCATGTAACAGCTGCCGGTAGTTTTTTTGTTCCTGTCGGTTGTGCTTTTTTGCTCCCGACGAGTTCTGCGTTTCATGCGCTTAAAATGTTGCCGGTGAGCGACATATCCCTGCCACCATATCCTAAAAGCGTCGCACTCCTCCGTAGGGTGTGAAATTTTCCGGTGATATGAGCAATAATTAGGGTGCCTCTCCGCCCCATTGAACGCGTTCTCTTCCGAGGGTGGTAGCTTCATCCCCATTGACATGACTTTGGCAAACCTTTTCCTCGTCTTGAATATGTTTTTATCCGCATCGGATGTCTTTTGATCTGGCGGGAGTGCTTCGACTTTTTCGTTTAGTCGCTTGCGTTTGGCTCCTTCTGATGCAGCCATCTTACGCTCCTGATCGGCTTTACTCTTCAGACGAATCTCGTCCAGAAAGGCGTCGATCATTTCATCTGTTGGCCATACAAGTTCTGGCTCAGGCTGTGCCCCCAGTTTCTCAGTGCCAGGAGTATTCTCATCTTCCGAGTGGGAGATCACATGACAACTCGCCACATATCCCTCGGATTCATCCGATAAGCTCTCTCCATCATCTTCCTCCTGAAAGACGTGGTTGAGAAACTCTTGTAGCGTGATGGGAGTCCGCGCCTTTTGATTGTACTCCTCCAGCGCGTCAATCTGTTTCTGTAAATCCGTGCGCTTGTCTCCAGGCTTCACGGGCTTCTTAGATTTCTTCTTCTTTTTCTTTGAAGATTTTGACGGTTGGACGTGAGTACTTAGGCCATCACCACCGCTCTTTGTAGTTGGGCACGGCTTCAGCATTCCTTCAATGATCTGGGGTTCCAGCGGGTCCTTCCATTCGACCGCCGGGCACGCATGAAGGTCCCTCAGCATTCTTTTGGTTTTAGTTGACAGCACGACCTCCCATGGAGCTTCTTCAATAAAGGAACAGGTTGCCCCCGGTGTATCTGCTTTCTTAGAAGTATGCGGCTGTGGCGGGTTCACCTTCCACTTTTCGGATAGTGCAAACTTCCCCTAGAGGTATTGATCTTCAATCCATCCTTTAAAAACGAAGCAATCCTCAATCGGATGGCTTACCGTTTGATGATATGGGCAATAATTGGGGTTATTCACCTCAGTGGGTTGTGGCGGTCGCCTTGGATTTGGTAGGTTTATAAGTCTGTTGCGTACTGCTAGCTCGAATAACCGTTTCGTCTTGTCCCGTGGGAACGAGTAGGGGCGCTTCATCTTCTCATTATAATACCGCCGTCTTTCTTCCAACTGATCCGCCAGCTTTGAGGCACTGGGTTGCTGCCGAGCATTCGCGAAGAAGGTTGCTTTCCCTTTACCCTTGTCACTCTGAGGTTCTGGCTTCGGGGGAGGCAGTCTGTGACCCATCTGGTCCATCTGGGCCAACTTGTCGATCAGAGCCTAAAACGTGGTTGGTTTAAAGAACATCATGAACTGTGAGATGGTTGCATGAGGATCTAGTGTACCCACGAACATGCCCACCGCGGGCGCTTCCTCAATGCGCTGCTCGCATTTCGACCACAAATTTCGCCAGCGTATAGCATACTGGACCCACGTTTCGCCTGGTTTCACCCTGGCATTAATCAATGCTGTTATTGGAGTGCGTTCGCTGGCGCTTGTGAATCGCTAAGTGAATAGCAACTCCATTTCAGCGAACGTCTTGATAGAATCGTTCGGGAGTTCCGAATACCATTCGAAAGCTGTTTCTGATAAGCTGCCCACGAACTGGCGAAGCAACAGTTTATCGTCACCGCCGGTGTTACCGCAAAGGGCCCTGAACTGGGCAACATGTTGGCGGGGATTGCCGGTCCCCTTATACACATGGAATTTCGGTATTGTATAACCCGGCGGATATTTGATTTGGTCGTACCAGCTCAGATACGGTCGCCCCGTTTTTACGACTTGACCAGCTGCCTCAGTCGCATGATGAACCCGGATCTGCTGGGCTATATAGTTGTTCAAGTCAGCCTTAGAGATTGTCTCCTCCTTGGCCGTTGAGAGAGCCGGTGGTGGATTTGACGTTTCCCCTCTATCATCTTCGAGGATGGTCGGGGGATCTTTAGCAGGAGGCTCTTGCTGGATCATCATACCTACCATGTCCTGAAACAGAAGGTCCATTCGTTGTATATTGGTTGCTTGTTCAGCAGCCTCTTTATCCTTCTTCTCCAGTATCCTACGAAGGAACTCAGCGTCAGTTTCCTGTTCCTGGCGTTGATCAGATGATGCTTCTGGGTTTTCTTTCGGCCCAGTGAGTGTCGCCATCGCGTTCATCATTTCTTGGAGCTTCTGTTGTTGCTCCTGAGCTTTAGTCACTGACCGTGTGAGCGGTCTATGCCCTGTAAACGCACGGCTATCTTCTTTTCCCAGCGCCATGTATACTGTATGCACCATCATGCCTCCAGACTCAGGGCGTTTTAGCTTATTGTCCTTGATATTTGCTGCGGGGGCGGGGACTTCCTCCGGTCTTCCTTTCCTGTAGGCCATTGAAGTTGAGGGGGCCGTTGCTTTGAGCACCCAATTGGTCGTCACCTTTCGTTGCTTGATCGGGGAATTTTCTTCTGGCCGACCTTTCGACTTCTTGTGTTGGCGAGAGTAATTAGGATCAATCGCAGATTCTCGAACTTGTCGCCATGTCTTGTAGATCCTGGAGGACAGCGATTGAAGGGTCTGCTCCGGCTTTTCTGCTTCCACGGCAGTTTCTACCGGTGGAAGAGATCTTTTGAGCACCGCAATTGGCGAGTTTCTGCATACCCTGTTCAGCGGCTCAAAGCGGTTCCCAGTTGGGATAGCAGCATTAACTTCCACCGTTGGAGCTGGTGGAGTTAGCCCAGTGGGGGAGTTGCCCCCAGCTTTTCTTATCCGGCGCCAGTGGTGACGTCGGGCGTGACGGGTTGTTGGGACTGGCTCAGCGATGGCTGCGTCTTTCCCCCTGTTCTGGGGAAGGGCTGCTGCCGGTGTCAGCCTCTTGAAGACTGACGTTCGTTGAGAAGCTACAGTTTTCTGAGCGGGAGTGGTGACGGAGGTAGTCAGTCTCGCGAAGACCGACCCTCTGGGAGGAGAAGCCGTCTTGACGACTTCATGAGTAGCTGTCTTCTTTGGGATGGCCTTCTCAGGTATCATGGGCTTTTTGGCGGGCCCTTTGGAGTTCAGGCTTAGTCTGGTGAAGACTGAAGAATTGGACGACCCATTGAGAGGGGTTGTGGGAGTAGCAAGTCGATCGAAGACCGACTTCTTCGAAGCTTCCGGTACGAGCATTGGGATATCAATGTTCACCGGCAGGAGCATGGTCCCAAAGAATAAACCAGTAGTAGCTTGGGTCACTTTCTCCACAGGCATAGTGAATAGGGAAGCAGCTTGTGGTCCATATGCTACACCTCCAGGTGAGGCAGAGCGCTGGTTGCAATTGTAGTTGGAGCATTTCGCACAAGTGGAAGCCATTGATTCTTTACTTTCTGCAATAAGCGAAATGCCAAATCTTAGTATCTCGAAACCCAAGGGCAACCATTAGCGAACCGTGTTTGGTTCGCGAACACGACACACGAAGTGTGGAGTGGAAAGAGGAAAAGGTCCCACCGGGCGTGCCAGAATCTGTTCCCCTCTGAATGACGGCGCGATAGGGACGTCTTGCCTGAGATTCGGGGCAGATGCTAATTGGTGCTATCCGTCCACCTCTCCGAAGATGCCAAGTTGATTTATGGCACCGTGTATCGAAGGTTTAAACGGATGCGTCCGATGTAGCAGACTTCGTCAGATTCCCCCTCGCTTGAGGGGTTTTTGATTGTGGGGACGCTCTTCCCTGCAGGCGCAAGCCCCTGCAGTTACTTACGCTACCGCATCGTGGTAACCACTTTCTCCTTCTCCAAAAATTTTGTGTTTAGTTGCCCGTGGATTGTATATGGAGACTGAGTTATGTCGTCGCCCGTAGGGCGTGGACTAGTCCAAATCCGTATTATCTTAGATTTGGATTTGGGGGTTTGGGTTTAAGGATACATTAGCCTCATTGAGGACTAAGATCAACTTAAACGTTTGTTAAGGACACGTTAGCCTAGTTTTTAGACTAAGGTCGACTTAACGGGATCGTTTAGATCCAACAATAGAGCAATTAAGGGAGCCCTGTTGTTTAGTTTAGTGACATTGCGGTCAATAGGTAATTTAAAGACATTGCGGTCCAATGTAAGTTTTAAGACGTTGCGGTCAAGGTTAAGGACATCATAGTCTATGGATTTAAGGACTCCACAGTCCGATGTTAGTTTTAAGACATCCCGGTCAAGGTTAAGGACGTCATAGTCCGTTGTTAGTTTTAAGACATTCCGGTCAAGGTTAAGGACGTCATAGTCCATGGGTTTAAGGACCCCACAGTCCGATGTTAGTTTTAAGACATCCCGGTCAAGGTTAAGGACCTCATAGTCCATGAGTTTAAGGACCCCACAGTCCGATATTAGTTTTAAAACATCCCGGTCAAGGTTAAGGACATTATAGTCCATGAGTTTAAGGACCCCACAGTCCGTATCAATGTGTGGTTGTCGGGACCCGTCACCTCTTTGAAGACATTGAGGAATTACAACGCTAAATATCAAAGGAGTGAAGAGATGTACCCTGGAACCAAGGTAGATTAAATAATCTTTGGCCCAATTTGGAACCAAGACCAATTAATTATGTTATGAGCCCATTGGCTCAGTTGAGTTTGAATTGAGGACTTATGGCCAGCTTGGGCTAAGTCCAATCATGTTTAGAATGTTGGCTTTCTGTTGGTCCATTGAAGGAGAGGTTTTGCCTTTAGAAACTTAGCCAATTGGGCTAAAATTAGTGTTAAACACTAAAGACCAACAGTGTTGAATACTGGGAGTGAGATTGACAAGTTAGTGTTTAACACTAAAAAATAGTTAGTGTTAAACACTAGCAACAGGGCTTTCAAATTAGTGCTTATACACTAAAGCAAATTAGTGTTAAACACTGGCAATGGAGATTTCAAATTAGTGTTTAACACTAAGGCAGATCAGTGTTAAACACTGGAAACAGGGTCTTCCAAGTTGGTGTTCAACACTAAGAAAGTCAGTGTTAAACACTGTAAATAGAGTTTTCCAAATTAGTGTTTAAACACTAAGAAAATCAGTGTTGAACACTGGATATAGAGGTTTCAACTTTAGTGTTAAACACTAAGGCAAGAGGGGTCACGTGGTAGCACGTGAGAGCGCCCTTAATTCATTTTATTCTGCCAAAAGTATTGAATACTTTGGAGCATCACATGCTGTCACGTGATGGGCATTTAAATGTTTGTCTGTTAGAGTTTCTGCCAAGGGGTCACGTGGGGCACGTGAGGAATTACCTCAAAGCACTTCTCCGTGGAACTTTTCAGGGGTCACGTGGTAGCACGTGACCCTGTTTCTTTGCCTGTTTGAAGATGTGTTTATATTTTCTTAAGAATTAAATTCTTCATGGGGTTAAACCCTAGCAATAAAATTTTAGAGGAATTAAATTCATGTTTTCTTCTGAAGGATTATATTCTTAGATAGAGTTGAACTCTAACTTATCTTCTGTAAAAATTGAATTCCCATACATGTGAGGAATTAGGTTCTTCTAAGGGAATTAAATTCCTGTTATTTTGACAAATTTGAGTTCTTAACTAGGATTAAACCCCGGTTCTGTTCATTTGAAGGAATTAAATTCCTATAATATAGGGTTAAACCCTAATTTTTTTTTAAAGGAATTAAATTCCTATAGTTCTATGAGAATTAAATTCTCAAACTTCCATTCCCTCCCTATGCTTTGGATCTGCATGGTAGGATCTCAACCCAATGAGAATTAAATTCTCAATTCATGGGGAGATGTGCGCTTTGCAGATCCTCCACTAAAGAGAGAACTAAGTTCTTCTTTTTAATATAAGAGTTAAACTCTTTTGAGAATTAAATTCTCTTTTTTAAAAGCCTTCCCTTTCTTACCTAGGGTTTTCCTTTGCAGAAGATCAAATTCTTCCAAAGTCTCAAGGCTCTGTTTCTTTTTCTCTCTATGTCTGTATATAGATCTCTGTATCTCCTCTTGTCTCTCCCTTTCTGAGTATCTCTTTGCTCTTATTTATAGGAGAAGGAGCAGAATCAATTAGTTTTAGTGAATCATTCATTGAGGGATTTGATTTGTATTCGTTAGAGATTTGATTTGCATTCATCATTCATTTGGACCTTTGGATTATTAGGTGAATTTTATTCACCATTGGATTTTGGATCCAAAAATATTCCTTTGTTATTTTGGTTAGATTTTAAGGGGAAATCTTTCCAAGTTCAAGATTTTTCCATAGATAGGTGATATTTAATCACCTTTAAATCTTTAATCCAATCGGTTCCAAATAATCATTCTCCTTTGGAAAGATTTGAATGCTGTTCAGAATTTAATTCTGTTAAATAGATAGGCTTTGAAAGCCGGTCACGTGTGGCCACGTGACCCTTGGTCACGTGTAGGCACGTGATCCCTGGTCACGTGTAGGCACGTGACCCCTTGGAACGAGCTTTCTTCTGCTTTCTGCGCTTTGTCTTCTAGCCGCTTTTTAGCCGTCACGTGCCAACACGTGACCCCTGGTCACGTGTGAGCACGTGACCCTTTCTGGAGCCTTTCCTTTGATTTAATCAAGGAGCTGAATCTGCCTTTGCCGCTGCTTTTTAATTGTCACGTGCCAACACGTGACTGCTGGTCACGTGCTAGCACATGATGCCTCCTCCGTAAACTTTCCTGATTTTAAATCAGGAAACAAATGCCCCCACAGCGTTGTTCTCACATGTCTGCACATGAGTGCAACGCTGTCACTTTTGTGACCGTTGGATTGCTCTAGGGATTTGGGGAGATGAAGCGTCTCTATTTCAGCCTATAAATACCCATGTCCTTTCAGAAGAGCCTCTACTTTGCTCATCTTCCCCTTTGAGAACTTTTTCCTGAGAATTTAATTCTCTTCTTCCAGAGCTTAGTTCTCTGCCTCAAAAACTTTCCAGAGTTTAACTCTGTTTGACCGATTCCTCTTCTTCAGGTAATCATCTTGAGTGGACGAAGAACTTTTATACATGAAATTCTCTGGATTTTAAATCCACTTCAAGGGTTTCACCCTTTTAATATGAACCCATTTTTCCTTTAAGTTTTTCAACCAAAGTATGAAATAGAACTTTCAACAGTAGATCTTTTTAGGGTTCATATGATCTTTAGGGAGATAATAGTGACGGTTAAAATCTATGGAATTTAATTCTATCCAAACTGATCAGTATAAGCGTCGAACTGTTGAGTTACAAGTCAGGTTTCATCATTGATTTCCTCTTACCCCCATGGTTATGTGTTCAAGTCGGGTATTGATAATCTGAAGCTAATGCCAACACAGGATCAAGCAGGTACAGGTTTGTCTATGCAGACAACAGGATACTCCCGTCAGGACAACATGTCAGGATTGTCAGCATTAGAAACAGGATCAGGTAACAGGTCAAGTAGTGGTGTATCAGGTCATGACAGGTAGTGCACAGGTAACAAACGGATGCTCATAATAAAACTGTAGAAAGTACGGGTGCACGATAAAAGTACGGATGCACAGTAAAACACGGATGCACAAATATCTATCAGGGATTACATCTACAACTCCATGACTACGCATGATGCACATTATCAAGAATAGGGTGTTAATATAACAGTAACATGAAATAATATGATCTGGCATACAACTAGATATATAATAAATGATACGGATGTGAACGGATATCGAAAAACGGTAAAACTGTAATATGGATGCACAATACCATAAACATGCAATATTCTTATTAATATAAATGCGAGTATAATAATATAGCCTGTATCAAGCTAACTTGCATACAACCAGATATGTAATTAATGATATGGATGCGTACGGATATCCGAAAACAGTAAAACAATAATATGGATGTATAATGCATTCAACATGTGATATTTTTATTCATATGGATAAAAAAATATGTATCATAGCATGTAGCAAGGTAAACTTGCCTGATCGGATCTCACGACGGGTGCGTACGGCATATCCGACGTCGGGTAAACGTCGCAATACACACACGGTGTCCAGAACAGGGCCAGGCAAAGCAAGAACACGACCACGCTGGCTGGGAACGCCCATTGGGTCGCCTGGATCGTCGGCGATGGCATGGCTCCGGCGGTGATCACCGGAATCAAGAACCAAGAAAAGAGGAGAAGAAGAAGTAGAAGAAGAAGTAAGAAGAAAAGCCTGTGTATAAGAAAAGAAAAATAAATAAATAAAATATATATAAATATATATGCAGAGGAGAGAGAGAGTCACGAGAGAGAGAGCGTGCTGTTAGATAGGAATTTTTAAAAAATATATATATTTTAGTTATAAATTTTTTTTAATCTTATATATATAATTATATTAACACTTAGAAATATAAAAATATAATATTAGTTAATTTTGAGATTTTGGTAAATACAAACTTACTCCAAAATATGTCCAGGTCGGGTCTAAAAATATAGTTTTAAAATACGGATAATATACGTATCAACTAAAACCAAAGTACGATAACCGGATAGCGAAAAGGCATACCCCCAAGAACGGATGCACGTAGCTATCCAAACGAGTCCGTTTCACTGAACGGAACAAGAACACGATACACGGATGCTACCATAGTGTCAGGGGTATGATGCAGGACATACTAGATATTTTTAAAATATTTTATTTGACTTTATATGTTATATTGAAAAATGCATATGCCAGATATAGTGCAGTTATACAATATGAAAGTGTACGGATTCTCATAACTAGCCGGGATAAATCATAAACAAGAATCAAGACGGGTTTCCAGCAAGCGGGTCAAGTCGGATGCAAATACAGATACAAATTACACTATTCGCACCCAAAACACAATAAATCAAGAAATAGCCATAAATAAATAATGAAATACCCAAAATAGAATTGGTATAAATGAACTAGGGTGTTACATTATACCCAACTACAAAAGAATTTCGTTCTCGAAATTCCAAAAACAAGAAAAGCAAACAAACATGAAATTACGAGAAGATGTGTGGAAACTTCTGTCGAATCTCGTCTTCTCGTTCCCAAGTCAATTCTCCATGCGAGCGATTCCCCCATGAAACAAGTACGAGTAGGATAACCTTATTCTTGAGGACCTTTTCTCTTCGATCAACAATCGATATCGGTCGTTCCTCATAAGTCAAGTCATCCCTTACAGTCAGCTCCGAGTGATCTAGCACGTGTGTTTCATCTCGAACATACTTACGAAGTTGAGATACATGAAACACGTCATGGACACTCGCCAAAGATGGTGGTAAAGCCAATGGATAAGCCACTTCTCCAACACGCTTAATAATCTCGAAAGGCCCCACGAATCGAGGACTAAGCTTGCCTCGACTCCCAAAACGAATCACTCCTCTAGTCGGTGATATTTTCAAGAATACCAGATCACCAACAGCGATCTCTAGAGGTCTTCTCAATGTATCGTCCCAACTCTTCTGCCGATCCTGTGCTGCCTTCATGTGATTCCGGATAGTATTAACTTTCTCCACGGTTTGCACAATCAAATCTGGTCCCAACAATTTTCGTTCTCCAATATCGTCCCAACAAACGGGTGAGCGACATTTGCGACCATACAAAACTTCGAATGGAGCCATCTGAATAGTCTCCTGAATGTTGTTATTGTACGAAAACTCCACCAGGTATAGATGATCCTCCTATGAACCCTTGAAATCCAACATACAAGCTCTCAGCATATCTTCAAGAGTTTGGATCGTTCTCTTCGACTGGCCATCTGTCTGAGAATGATAAGCGGTGCTAAACTTCAATTGCGTCCCCAAACTTTTCTGTAAACTCCTCCAGAAGTGTGATAAGAATCGGGTATCACGATCGGAAATGATGCTCATAGGTACTCCATGCAATCTCACAATCTTCTGCATGTACCGTTCTGCTAACGCTTCCGTTGACTGACCAACTCGAAATGGTATGAAATGAGCTGTCTTGGTCAATCGATCAACAATCACCCAAACTGCATTGTTGCCCTTCGGACTCCGCGGTAAAGCAGTCACGAAATCCATGGTTATATGTTCTCACTTCTATTGAGGAATCGGAAGTGGTTGCAATAAACTAGCCACTCTTTGATTTTCAGCCTTAACTTGCTGACACACCAAGCACTTCGCTACAAAGCGGGCAATCTCCCTTTTCATGCCTTCCCACCAGAAATGTTGTCGTAGATCACGGTACATCTTCGTGCTTCCTGGATGTACGGAATATACGGAACTGTGCGCCTCTTTCATAACTTCTTTACGAATGTCTCCTTTCGGTACACACAAACGGCTACCATATCGCAACGAACTATCTTCATGAATCAACAAATCAGTTCGAAGTCCCGCTTCAACCTGTTCTCGAAACTTCTGTAATCTTGGGTCCTGTGACTGTGCTGCTCTAATATTATCGATTAATGACGACTGTACTTGCAGCTGTATCAACTGTCCTGAAGAATGCGGTAACACGATCTCCAACCCGAATCTCCGAAAATCTTCGATAACCTCCTTCTGTGCAGTCAACATCCGAATTGCTGGCAACCGACTAAGCACATCCGGCACTATATTAACTTTCTTCGGATGGTAATTGAGATCAAGATCGTAGTCAGCCATCAGCTCCAACCATCTACGCTGTCTCATGTTGAGCTCTTTCTGCATGAACACATACCTTAGGCTTTTGTGATCGGTGAATACTTCGACTCTTTCGCCCAGTAAGTAGTGTCTCCAAATCATCAAAGCGAAAATCACTGCTGCAAGCTCCAAATCATGAGTTGGGTAATTCTTCTCATGGGTCTTCAACTGTCTCGATGCGTAGGCTATAACCTTCCCATGCTGCATCAAAACACATCCCAAACATTTCCCAGATGCGTCGCTGTGAATCACAAATCATCCGGAACCGTCTGGTACGGTCAAAATAGGAGCGGTTATCAATTTTTGCTTCAACGCCTCAAAAGATGACGCACAACTATCCGTCCATACGAACGGTACCTCCATTCGCGTAAGCTTGGTCAAAGGCTCAGCTAAGCGAGCAAAATTCTTCATGAACCTTCTGTAATATCCGGCAAGTCCAAGAAATTTCTGATCTCCGCTACGTTCTTCGGAATCAGCCAATCTTGAACTGCTGCAATCTTCTCAGGGTCAACGGCGTCGCACTTGCTCATCTTTGCATACAATCTTTCATGCCTCGATGTCTGCAATGCGATCTTCAAGTGTTATGCATGCTCTTCTACGCTCCTCGAGTAGACCAGAATATCATCGATGAACACCACTATAAACCGGTCCAAGAACGGTGAAAAGATTCGGTTCATCAAGTCCATAAATATCGCCGGTGCGTTCGTGACTCCGAATGGCGTCGCTAAATACTCGTAATGTCCATATCGAGTTCGGAACGCAGTCTTTCAAATATCCTCTGATTTAACTCGTACCTGATGATATCCGGATCGCAAATCCAGCTTCGAGAATACCCTCGTGCCACTGAGTTGCTCGAATAATTCGCCAATGCGAGAGATCGGGTACTTATTCTTAATAATCACCCGGTTCAATTCTCGATAGTTGATGCACGTCCTCCTTATGCCATCTTTCTTCTTGACTAGAAGAACTGGAGCTCCCCAAGGTGAATTGCTGCGAATCCAACCCTTCTCAAGCAATTCGGTAACCTGCTTCTTTACTTCCTCCAACTCCACTGGTGCCATTGGATAGTACGCTTTTGAGATTGGCGCTGCACCAGAAACAAGATCGATCGCGAACTCCACATCTCGTTTTAGCGGTAAACCCGAGATGTCCTCGAACACGTCCATGAACTCTCGAACTACAGCTGGCACTTTCTCCTTATCAACTTCCATCGATGAAAGAATGGAGCCTGTCGGCCTAGCCCTAAACTCGACTGGCCCGACAGAACTGCTACCTCCAGCCAAAACAAACTCCGGATGTCCAGAAATCTGGAAAATCACTTTCTTTGCCCTACAATCAATGTGAGTGTGGAAAGTGCCGAGAAAGTCCATTCCCAAGACAACATCATAACTGCCGGTATCGATCACCAAGAAATCTGCAAATAACTCTCATCCGCAACTAACAACAGAACAATCCTTGCACTCGCTACTATATATGATCTTCCCATTCCCAGTGTGTATGTCCCAACAACTAGATAGGGTCGTGCAAGAAATCGAGTGTGCAGAAATAAACTTGGACGACATAAAATAATGGGATGCACCAGAATCGAATAATTCTAATGCGGGAAAATCATGAATAAGTAGGATACCTGAAACAACTTCATCTGAAGCCTTGGCCTCTTCGGCCGTCAGAGTAAAGGCTCGAGCTTGATTAGGTCCTTGAGTTATCTGCTTCTGCCCCTGAATCTGCCTCTGCGGTGGCTTCTGAACATCATCCTTCAAACGAAGCTTCGACGGACAAACATTGACAGTATGGTCAGCTGACCCGCAAACCAAACAATGTCCAAGCATCCTTCAACACTCCTTCTGCACGTGTCCGGGTAGATGGCAGTACCCACAAATCGTCCTTCCCTTTTTCTCAGGCATGACTGGCTTCTTCATCGGTACAATGCTACATCTGTCCACCGGGATACCTCTGCGAAAAGGCGCTCGGTTCGGCGTAAAAGCCGGCTTCTGTACCACAACTGCCTGCTGCTGCGTATCCCTTATCTTCACTGATAAGCTCTGCTGCTCTCTGGCTGCTTTAAGAACTTGCGAGAAAGTGGTAATCCCAGAGATATAATGTACCTCTGGATTTCCACATCCAAACTACACATAAACCTTCGTGCCCTATCAGCTTCTTTGGCCACCAAAGGTCCCGCGAATCGGCTGAGCCATGTCCACCTAGCCGCATGCGCGTCCACGGATCCGCCATTCTGCTTCAGACTGATAAATTTTTCTTCCATTTCTTCCCGTGCAGTCTGCGGAAAGAACTTCTCCAAGAAACTCTGCGAGAAAGTTGCCCAACTGATCGACTTGGGCAAACGGGTCTCTTCCACAAGCCACCACTCACGGGCATAGTCCACCAATTGGATGCGTACAACATCCACTCTCTGGTCCTCCAGAATCTATGCTGCAACGAGCAGATTCTCTGTATCGACTAGCGACTCCTCCAATGGCAACGACTCCTCCAAACCAGTGAAAATGGACGGACCAAGTCTTCTAAAATCCTCCACGGTACCCACACGCTGTACTGGTTTGGCCGCAATATTGTTTACGGACTGCTGGGCAGTCCGCAAACCTTCCTGAAAAGTTTCGGCTTGCCGCTGGTTCAGCTCGGTTTGCCGCTTCTGGTTCTCCAGCATTCCACGAATTACTCCAAGTAATGCGACGTCATCAACATGCCTCTGGTACGATCGCGGTTCTCTATCCGCCATGATTCTGAAACCAATACACCGAAAAGGATCAGCAAGATAAATAAGATTCAAACTTGCGATAAAACATAAACTGGTAAGTAATGAAACCGAGAGAAGCAAGGTAATAAAACGATCATAAAACAAAGAAGTGAATCAAGGCTAGGACTCCAAATTACTTAAATAGAGTACCGCATTGTAACCATGCTGCAGTTCATAGTTACAATCATATAACTCCGTTCAAGTCGCCCAAATTCTAGTATCAGAATAGAAAGAAACAATAGGGAACCGGAAGGTTTCAAGTCGAGATGCAAAGTTGTTTGTATATCATCAAGACAAGGGTCACGAGAAGATATGATTTAACAATCACGATAACAATGTGGGAGGACATGTTCCTAATCACGGATTTTCTGATTCGTGTATTGGGTCCAATACCCAACTACGAAAGAATCAAACCCGATTAACCTAAATCTTATGGCTCTGATACCAAACAAACCCTGTCACGTCTCGCTTCCCAGAGTGCGCTAACATCGGCACGTGACAGAGCCAACCATGCTACCTGTGGTTTGGAAACATCCCTCCACAGTCACATTACGGCTGTCTATAAGATATCAAGAACAGTAAAATAAAATAAACTATCTAGTACATGTCCATATACCAGAAAAAACGAGTCAAGAAATAATATGCGGAAGCAATAAATCCAATAAAAAATAACATCTGGAAAGTACTCCCAAATACGGGCTCACATCAGGAAATGAAAATACAGAAATAAAACTAAACTAAATTAAGTACTAACAGGATGCTCACTGCTCAGCCTGTCGGCTGAAGTTCTCCTGGTCAGCCTGCGACAAAGATAGAGGATCTGGGCCATGCAAAACCCAGACGTTAGTGCGTCATAATATCAAACGATAAAATATAACCAGGAGGTAACAAAATATGCAGGCATGAGTATGAACAGTAACACGAATATAGAACAGTGAAGTGTATGTGCATGCGGTGAGTAATCTGTGCTACTGGGTTAATTACTCTCAAGTCTTTGAAATCAATTTAATGAATCGTCGATATAACTCAATAGTATCTTGTGCATGCCCGGGACCACGGTCAAGACTCTCGGGCTGAATCCGAGACGTACCGCTAGGCAGTAAACAGGTAACATGTACAAACGAATGATGTCAGCAGTATCATCCCGGGGCTGGCCTAGCCCGTAAAACTGATCAGTATAAGCGTCGAACTGTTGAATTACAAGTCAGGTTTCATCATTGATTTCCCCTTTCCCCCATGGTTATGTGTTCAAGTCGGGTATTGATAATCTGAAGCTAATGCCAACACAAGATCAAGCAGGTACAGGTTTGTCTATGCAGACAACAGGATACGTCCGTCAGGACAACATGTCAGGATTTTCGGCATTAGAAACAGGATCAGGTAACAGGTCAAGTAGTGGTGTATCAGGTCATGACAGGTAGTGCACAGGTAACAAACGGATGCTCATAATAAAACTGTAGAAAGTACGAGTGCACGATAAAAGTACGGATGCACAGTAAAACACGGATGCAAAAATATCTATCAGGGATTACATGTACAACTCCATGACTACGCATGATGCATATTATCAAGAATGGGGTGTTAATATAACAGTAACATGAAATAATGTGATCTGGCATGCAACTAGATATATAATAAATGATACGGATGCGAACGGATATCGGAAAACGGTAAAACTGTAACATGGATGCACAATACCATAAACATGCAATATTCTTATTAATATAAATGCGAGTATAATAATATAACCTGTATCAAGCTAACTTGCATGCAACCAGATATGTAATTAATGATATGGATACGCACGGATATCCGAAACCAGTAAAACAATAATATGGATGTACAATGCATTCAACATGTGATATTTTTATTCATATGAATGCAAAATATGTATCATAGCCTGTAGCAAGGTAAATTTGCCTGATCAGATCTCACGACGGGTGCGTACGGCACGTCCGACGTCGGGTAAACGTCACAATACACACACGGTGTCCAGAACATGGCCAGGCAAAGCAAGAACACGACCACGCTGGCTGGGAACGCCCACTGGGTCGCCTGGATCGTCGACGACGGCACGGTTCCGGCGGTGATCACCGGAATCAAGAACCAAGAAAAGAGAAGAAGAAGAAGTAGAAGAAGAAGAAGTAAGAAGAAGAGGCTATGTATTAAATAAGGAAAGAAAAATAAATAAATAATATATATATAAATATATATGCAGAGGAGAGAGAGTCACGAGAAAGAGAGAACTGTTAGATAGGATTTTTAAAAAATATATATATATTTTAGTTATAAAATTTTTTTTAAACGTATATATATAATTATATTAACAGTTAGAAATATAAAAATATAATATTAGTTAATTTTGAGATTTTGGCAAATACAAACTTATTCCAAAATATACTCAGGTCGGGTCTAAAAATATAGTTTTAAAATACGGATAATATACGTATCAAGCAAAACCAAAGTACGATAACCGGGTAACGAAAAAGTATACCCCCAAGAACGGACGTAGCTATCCAAACGAGTCCGTTTCACTGAACGGAACGAGAACACGATATACGGATACTACCACAGGGTCAGGGGTATGATGCAGGCCATGCTAGATATTTTTAAAATATTTTATTTGATTTTATATATTATATTGAAAAATGCATATGCCAGATATAATGTAGTTATATAACATGAAAGTGCACAGATTCTCATAACTAACCGGGATAAATCATAAACAAGAATCAAGACAGGTTTCCAGCAAGCGGGTCGGGTCGAATGCAAATACAGATACCAATTACACTATTCGCACCCAAAACACAATAAATCAATAAATATCCATAAATAAATAAACAAATACCCAAAATAGAATTGGTATAAATGAACTAGGGTGTTACATCAAGTCTGTTGCGTCCCGCTTCCCAAAAGAGCGGTAACGGCATGTGACAACCCCACGACGTATTTACTCCGAGAAGGTCATTTCTCGAAACAAATACGTTAAGCGTATATAAGCAATATAAAATGACAAGAAAAAACATGATAATGAAAATTCAACTTTATATATTTACATTCCCCACTTTCACAAGTTTCAAATTGAATATATGATGTCTGAAAACAAATATGCATAAAAGAAAGTGCCCAAATAGGTAGCATATAGGAAGTAAAAACTGAAAAGAAATAACTAATAGTCGGTCTGCCCCATAAGCTAAGAGTAATTCTCCTGACTCAGCTCGATCTTCTCAATCTCTAAATTATCTGACGAACATTCCAAGAAAACAAAAAAAATGAATGGAATGCCCGTCAGCGAACTTGCGCTCGGTAAGTCCCCAAGAAAGGTGAGATGTGAAAGTATATAAATGAATATGTAAGGTGACATGTTATATACTATGAATGGAAATAAAATATGAACAAGTATAACATGGTAATCTTAATGACAACTATGTAAACATGGCAATATAACATGAGCATAGCAAACAAATATAACATGATCGTAGAGTGTAGGTATAGTGAACATGAAGTGAATTAAGTATCCTAAAAGGTCTCTAAAAGGGTAAAAGTAACTAACGTGAGTTCAAGTGTGAATGTCAACCAATCTCAAAAGTATTCTCGAACCCAAGGCTAGTCCATGGACAAGAAATCACGGGCTCAAAATAGCGGGACTTCAATTGTTATTGAAGTATTCTAAACCCAATGTTGAAGTCGAAAATTGCATCCCGGTTGACCAAGTCAAAGTCAAAGTCAACCCCAAGCCAAGTGGGCCCATGCCCAGGTCAAGTCCGAACATAAAGCGGCCGGCTCTCCCCCATGCCAAAATGAAATCATGTTTTCAAGCAACCAACTTTCAATGACAATACCTCCCAAGACTCCATCAAGAGAAGAAAAACGGTCTCTTTTTTTATCATTCAAGATCTAGATCTTGGAGTTTCAAGAGAACCCATTTTGGGTTTCTTCTCAAAAGAGAAAGGAGAAAATCTTTTGGAGTTTAACTCCACCAGAAAAATTATTTTGGAGTTTAACTCCACCACCAGAAAAATTATTTTGGAGTTTAACTCCACTACAAAAATTCTTTTGGAGTTTAACTCCACAGTAAAAATCTTTTCTGCGGAGTTTAACTCCACATTTTAAATTCTTTCGGAGTTCAACTCCACAATAAAAATTCTTTCGGAGTTCAACTCCATTTAAATTCTTTCGGAGTTTAAATCCACAAACAAAAATTCTTTTGGAGTTCCAAAATAAAAATCATTTTTTTTGGAGTTTAACTCCCACTTCTGACACCAAAAAAATTTGTTTGGGAGTTGAACTCCATGTAAAAAAAATAATACTAAAAAATAATAATAATAATATTAAAAAAATTTAATTAATTAATTAAAAAAATTAAATTTTCGGAACCCTTTTTGCCCCCATCAGATGCTAGCACGTGAGGGGGAGAGCTCCCATTTAATGGGAGCCCTTTTGGCCCCCCTCACAAGTTAGCCTATGAGGGGTCACATGCTAGCATGTGATCTTCACATGCTAGTCACATGCTAGCATGTGACCTCCACATGTTAGCATGTGTCACATGCATGTGACCCTCACATGCTATTTTGGAGTTTAACTCCACAAAAAAAATTCTTTTGGAATTTAACTCCACAGTAAAAATCTTTTTTTTTTGGAGTTTAACTCCACTTTAAATCTTTTTAGGAGTTTAACTCCATACAAAATTCTTTCGGAGTTCAACTCCACATTTAAAATTCTTTCGGAGTTCAACTCCAAAATAAATTTTTTTTCGGAGTTCAACTCCATTTAAATTCTTTTGGAGTTTAACTCTATAATAAAAATTCTTTTGGAATTGAACTTCACAATAAAAATCTTTTTTTGGAGTTAAAACTCTATTTTTAAAATCTTTCGGAGTTGAACTCCATGTATAAAAAAAAAACTGAAGCATTTTTGCCCCCAACATGTGAGAGGTCACATGCTAGCATGCGACCCCCCCTCACATGCTAGCAAGTGAGGGGTCACATGCTAGCATGTGACTCCCCTCACAAGGGGTCACATGCTAACATGTGACCCTCCATATCACATGCTAGCATGTGACCCATCTCATAAGCTAGCATGTGAGGGGAGGCTCCCATTAAATGGGAGCCCAGGTTCTCCCTTTTTTTTTAAAAAAAATTCTTTTTTTTTCTTTCTTTTCTTCTTTCTTCCTTCTTTTCTTTATATAATCCATTTTTTATTTAAATAAAAATAAATTATAAATAATATTTAAAAATTTAAAAAATAATAATAAATTTTTAAAAAAAATTCTAAATATTTATTTACTTATTTATTTTATATAGAAAAATATATATATCTTTTTTTAACAAATGGAACAAAAAAAACACACATACACACCAACGCACTGCACATTGAGTTCGCATGACCAGTTTAACTCGTCAATCGGAGGTTCCTTCGCTCCAAATACGAGGGATAATTAACGGCAGCTTAGTCCGCCGCTTTCGGAGATTCGGATCCCCACAATCAATAAATCCCAGCCTACCCTAGGCAGGGGGAATCTGTAATGCGTCTGACAAGCGAGCGCGTATTCCCATTTCAATGGGGTGACGAAAAACACCCTACACCCAACAGGCTATCATCTAGGGACTTGGAAACACGGGCCCTCATTCGTGAATTCGTGATTTGTACCGTTTCAGCCCGGTACCACAGCAATATGATATGTACCGTTTCAGCCCGGTACCACAGCAACATAATTTATTTTAATGCGGCTCATGAGATTCCGTTGGATTTATACTCAAACTACCCCAATACCCCGTGTTAATTAGTTTATGATTAATGTTATGAGTTTTGATCAAATCCATGAATACAAAAGGTGATGCATGATATCAAGTTTTCAAGATTGAGTTCATGTAGTCATGTCAAGTGGAAGTCATGCCAATTGTATTCATGATTTGAGTCAAGTTGGTTTAAGTGTACATACTGGGTTCAAGTATTCATGATTGAGTCATGTCAAGATCAAGTCAATTCTAACATGTAATGATTTAATCTCAAATCATATTAAAAAAAATAAGCAATCACAAAACATGATATGAGATAAGTATATAAGCAACGTCCAAAATAATGTTGTAAATATGTGATATGTACGACTAGTTAATCAAGTCATTTGAAATCAGAATATAAACGAAAACATAGCCTTAAGTGTTATGCACACATGAGTTCCAGTCTCGTCTAAATACGACTACCGGTTTAGGAGATATACATGTTTTCATATTGTCGCGCAAAACAGATCAGAATCTGTTCAGCACCGCCACACAATTTTAAAACGCAGTTTGAGTTAATTTCTATCAGATTAAGGTTACCAAAATTATTAGAAAATTGTAGGTATTTTGGATTACTTATCCAAAACACCAAGACTCGCGCGATTTGGATTTCTGAAGCTCTAATTATGATCGTTTTAAAATCAGCGTTTAAAACAGAAATTCAGATTTATGGACAGCAACTATATGTTATATTGCAAAGCCTATATCGAGTTGTTTCATGCTTTTCTAAGTAATATAATATACAGGAAATTATATTTCTATCAATTTTACATCTACACATCTAAAATTTGTCACGAAAGGACATCGGGAGTTCGAGTTATGTCCTATTTAAAAACAGTGTGCGAATCAGGACAGATTCTATCCAGATTCGTCGCTTAATATTGTAACGCAGTTTTCTATATTTTACGTCGATTTTCAGTAAAAACTTAAAACCATAAAAATCTATATCTTTCGATGTATATGTTTAAAATATCTAAAAACACTTAATTTGGATCAACGATTACAATGTTATAGTCTCTTGAAAAAGACCCTTATTGGCAGTTTTCTAGTTTTAAAAATAGTGAAAAAACAACTACGCAATTTCTAAACCGCTATTTGATTTGATATGAAATTTTTACTGTAAACCTGAAATTCTATATATTATTAATCCTAATTTTTCTACGATTTCCAGATGTGAAAATTAATTTTTAAAAATTATTTTAAGGACAAAAGTTATCCAAGACCGTATTTAAAGGTGACAAATTACTGGATTTATTTGCAACTTCGTTTTTCTCTTTTATATAAAAAAATTAAACAGTTATAAAATAAACGGCATATACAATATATACTTCAAATTGTATTCCCTAATGTCAATATATGGATTATGAATTTCGACAACGTCCTGTACCAGGAAAGTCCTAATTTCAAGAGAGCTTATGTAAAGTTGTCTTATCGCGCATCATTTATTTATATTCAGTCCATGATATTCCTAATTAACATAAAAGTAAATCTATGACATGGAGGCATTTTTATTCTATAAGAAAAAAATGAATAAACATGAAGATTAAGTATAAACAAACAATATTTTTAAAATATATATATATGTAACTATATTCATTTATATATGTATGTATGTATGTTTATGCACTCGATTAGGTACCACGGTCAAGAAAATGAAATCATGGAGAAGACATAATAACAAAATGAAAGAGATGGAGAGGGAGAAAAGGACTTATAGGTTGTGTGAGTCGGTATAACTACCGGCTCACCGTTTAGATAAAATTTTCAACCGACTCTTTGAAGCTTGATGGAACCGGTGCTTCTCCAAGCTCAAGAGAAAAGAGATTTTATTTTATTTTATTTTTAGAATTGATCAAAAGAAAATGACTAAGACGGGATGAAGAAGAGATGAAGAAAGAGATAGGAAATGATAGAAATGTGAGATGAAAAAAGAAAGATAATAACCTGATATATAAAAAAGGTTTATGGCCGCCATAATTCTAATAAATTATAGCTCATAACCATTCTAATTATTTTGGGAGTTAAAAAGAAGATGAAATGAAATGTCTCATTTGTAGGTTATGAGAAGGATAAAAATTGATATAAAAAAATAATTGCAAGAATGAGGATTTGAACATGTGACCTATGAAATAACAATATAAGAACTTAACCAATGAGCTATAAAGATGTTCATACACATATTTAATTAGAATTAAATATATGTTGTTGCTTGAAAAGAAAGTGGGTTTTTGGGCTCATAGTTTTATAAAAGAAAACAAAAATAAGATTGGATTTGGGTTATGCTCTGGGTCAGGTCTTGCGTTTAATTTGAAATAGGTTAAGATTTAGTTTAAACAAATGGGTTTGGGAAAAATAGATAGAATAATAAAATAATATACTTAATAGAAAAAAAAATATACAGAAAATACTAAGAATAAATAAATACAATATTTTACTAAATAAAGAAAATACAAAGGTAGAGTAATATTGGGGTCGTTACAAAGTCTAGGGGGTAGAAACGTCAGACTCCTAATAACCTGATAAGTCGTGTCGATGAGGCTCATGACTATCCGAGCAACTACTGATCTAACTATCAGTAAATCTCAACTGCCCTGGACAGGGTCTTATGGTTTCGGCCAACCGTACACATCGCGACATCGACTCTCTGTACCAGGAGAGACGAATCTCCGACAATCGTTCACTGCCTTTATATGGATCGGGACTGTACCCAACTAAAATCTGTTTGCATGACTAAGTAGAGCCATGGTAGGATAGTAATCAAAACACAGTTGGAACTCACATGAGACAAATGACGATCTCAGGCCGACAGACTAACCTGTACTTATGTCACCTGAGAGTTGCTATCTGACGTTAGGTATAGTATCATCCAACAGCTCCCGATGAGTTCGTCCAGTGTAACTCATAACCTAATGAGCGCATGTATACAATCTTTGGTGTCGTACACCAATAGCTGTGGGACCGGTCATCTCCCCTGACGGGAATAAGAAACGTATACACTAGTCTACTCTGGAGTGTCGATACCCGGTCTCGATAATCCTACGACTAGAGACGATTTTAAGGATGTGCTTATAGACTACTCTGCCCCCACTAAGTATGATTGTCATCACAACACTAATAGTCAAGCAAGAATCCTACGATTTTTATCAATATGTATTAGCGATATGAAATAATAAGTATAACATATACACATGTTAAGATAAAGACAAATCAAATAGCATACTATCTTATCGAGCAAGATTGTCCTGTACATATATATCCCCAGTATCATTTACAATAAAGGCCTCTAGGGCATATATATTCTAACAGCGTTTCCACTTAAATATGACATCTTTTCTCATTTAAAAATAAGCTTGGATTCCTACCTTATTTCATAAGTGATTATGGAATAGTAAAATTGACCAAGCAATATACCATAATACCCCTTATCTTTTCATCCAAATTTTAAAATGCCAATAATGATAAGCCTTTTTAGTCATTTTATACTCAATAATCACTTATCTATCAATTTTCATACAAAATCAAACAACTTATTTATCATAATCACTTATAATTAATTATTTCACTTTTTTTTTATAAAAATAATCATTTATAAGTGATTATGGCAAATAAGCTCTTCCAAATAGGCTCATTCAAAAAATAGCCACTTATAGTTTGGATTTTGTAGGCAAATTTGAGGTTTTGAAGAAGTTATGAGGGTATTTATGGAAAATCTTAATAAAACATCACTTTAATTACAGTTTTGCCACCAACCCAACTTTCTATTAATTACAGTTTTTCCATCCGCTGAAAATTACAAATCTACCATCAATTCATAATCTCATATAGATTTTCACTAAAATACCATGTATTCTCAAAGTTTTTTTTTAATACATTGCCATGAATCTTTTTATTACAACTAAATACCATGAACTTCCAAATGCTTTAAAATAG
Organism: Agapanthus africanus; assembly: GCA_030015575.1. NCBI lineage: Eukaryota > Viridiplantae > Streptophyta > Magnoliopsida > Asparagales > Amaryllidaceae > Agapanthus > Agapanthus africanus. The sequence continues at coordinate 148,347,990 of CM057338.1, read as the reverse complement.
ATACCATGAAATTTTTCCAAATAAATACCATGAACTTCACAACGTTTTCTAAATCGGTCTCATGGACTTTTTTTTATATGAAATAAATATCATGAATTTCCGGCATTTTTCACATAAATACCATGGGCTTTACTTGATACAAATAAATAAAAAAACTTTTAATGTTTAAAAATAAAAAAATCATAGACTTTCAATGTTTTCCATATAGATATCATGGGCCTTTTTTTTTTATATAAATAAATATCATGAACTTTGTTTATTACCGAAATATGACTTTGATTTTGGAAAGAAATACTACGAGTTTTAACCATTTTTCAGATAAATACCATGTCATTTGTTGTTTGCAAATAAACGCCATGGACTAAGTTTTTTACTACTAATAAAAATACCATAGACTATGACATCTATAAATCTTAATTCATAATTAAATATCGCATTATATAATCAACTTTTTCAATGTATAAAGGTTTTATAGATTATTGGTAAAACTACTTCATTATGTGATGTCATGATTTCAATTAACAGTAACCTGAGGAGATTTGCAGGAGCAAAACTGCTTTTTCCTTGCACTTTGCACTGTTCATTTTATAATCAAAGAAACTTTAGTTTCCCACTCATTATGCAAATAAAATATTGGACCAGTAGGATTCTGTTATCTGTCAGTTGAAGGCTTGAAGCTTTATGAGTTAAATATTTGCAGAAACTGGAGCATTCCAAGCAACAACACCATGCTTGTGCGTTTATTTTGACCGAACCCACCTGCTGCCCGCAACACGGTACAAGTACATGTATCAATTCGGTGTCAGTTATAAATTTTCTTTTCTTTAAAACCAGAAAGTGCTGGTTCTATGCCGATATCCAAAAAAATACAGCATATTACATATGTTTATAGAAGAGTCTAATTATTTTTATTTATTTATATATTATTATTATAATCCAAAATCTGTGTTGTGACGTGATTATTACATTATTTGTAAAAAAATCAATAAAAAGAGAAATAATCTTTGCTATAATCAGGTATAAGAGAGTTCCACGTCACCATAATAAGACAAAACAAGAATAAAGTGTCACGATCCGGAAAAAGCACGTGACTGACACTTGAATTATTATGGTAATAAGACTATAAGCATGTGTATAAGTGTAATACCAAACGCTCGTGTCAGACAAAGTAGCAACATGTCATATATATGATATATGAATGCATCATGAATGAATAATCAACATGAAATCAGTATATATCTGTATGAGAAAATTCCTTGTTCTTTTCTTCGTAAAAATTTTAGTATTATAAAACTGGAGTATCATCAATGAAATCGACAGAAATCCGTGTTAAATATCGACACAATATATACATAAATATCTCGGTAGCCATCTATCAGATCGGCCCTCAAATCTGTCAAATCACACAATTCCGGTCGGTATCCTCTGGATAACCATCGGGTCAATAATCACCGGTAGGTAGTGCTCCCCTGCCGGGTTCAATATCTTTCTATATGGCCTTCTTGCCCCGGGGTATCTCACCGGGCCCATCATGTACCCGCAGACGGTTCCTCTCACTTCTCGAATCGGGTATGTGTACACACGCGGTTCAAGAACCGAGAAAATTCATGGTGGACGCCACACACATCATATCACGACAAAACCGCAATTTTTGCATGTAACGTTCAAAAAAAATCGTTTAGGTTAATTTTCCGATAATCGGTAAATATAACTTGTATTTTCCGTAAAATATAACTATAATTATTTTTCAACATAGAATTGAATACGTCTATTTTAACTATGTAATTGCTAGTATTTGGTATTTAATTAGTCACTTATAAATTATCAGTTTACTTAAATATTTTTGCTTAATTAATTATTTTAAATATTATTATAAGCCTTCACTTATATATTTAATTAGTGATAATTATAAATTGAAATGGGTTTAGTGTACATTAGTGAACCATGATAATTTAGAAACAAGTTTGTAACATGCTCTTTGTTTTTAAATGTGTCTCCACAATTCTAGAAAAGTCTAGGATTTAGTTAGAAAAGGAAATAAATTAATAAGAAATGAGTTAATATGTGATGCAATAATTGGAGAGCTTTCTACACACATCCCCACACACACCTCACTCTCTCTCCCTCTCCCCATTTTGGCCGAGCCCCCCTTGACAACAGCCCCATTTTCTTCACTTCCTTTTCTCTTCAAAAATTCTTCATTTTACATCAAAAAAAACAGCATAAAACCCCACTAATTTCTAAGTAGATCTTTACCCATTATTTCTTGGCCAATCTAGCATGGATTTTGGAGCAAGGAAGCAATTTAGATGCTAAGTTTGCAAGCTTGATTTAAGTTTTGTTGAGGTATAAATCCTAACCCTATTGTTTAGTTGTCGGTTAATTTCTTAAATCAAACTTAATTAGGCATTTATATGGTTCTATATTGCAAGTTTGGAAATTCAAGAGAAGGGTTTGAATTCAAAGTAGGGTTTTTATCACATCATTAAGCTTATAATATGTAGTTTAACACATTAAGACATGCAAAATCTAATCCAGTTGTTAATTGCTAATTGCTACTTTTAAAATTGTCTTAAGTAAATAATCTTGCAAACTAGATTTTTAGGATTGATATAAATAAGTGAGATTAAAATCTAGTTAATAATTGGATAGCTTAATTATGATATAAAATGATTATTTTGGCCACTGGATTTGTTAAAATATCTAAATTTGCACTAAAATGGTTAGGTGATACTTACTAGGTTTTTGGAACAAATCGCTTTTAATTAAGTTTGCGGTTTTGGTGAACTGCAACCTAATTTATATAATATTTAGAGTACTGTGAATGCGCAATTGGTATAAGTGGGTACTAGAATTGGTGGTTGTCACGTATAGCGACCCTAATTGCGGTTTGTGGCATTGTTGCGGGCGCGTTCTGTGCACCAAGTGTGTGCACGTCTAATTAGTGCGCGTTGATTATCTTGTTTCGCTGTGTCCACGACCATTTATATATCTATCCTCTTATTCACTCATGTGCGATTCTAGCATCGGGTGTGGAGGCGTCGGACGTGGTACGGAAAGACAAGGCTGAGATCGGATCAGATTAGCCGAGGCGTCCCGGTGAGTAGATGTACACATCTATGGGGGGATTGTCTGGATGGCGTGAGACGCCCGACAGTAGTATTACTAGTAGTGCTTGCATTATATGCATAGTTTTCCTAGTTATTTATTTTATTCCATTACATCATCTTATATACTCGTGATATCATTTCATAGACACTTACACCGTTACCATTGGTTCATATTGCACGTGCACTATTTATGCGAATACACACGTCTTTGGTAATTGCTATGTCACGAACACTATAGAACTTGATTAGAATCGGTAATTGTGCATTTGCATCATATATGATCCGTATTTCAATAAGATGGATACGTAGGGTTGTTAATCATATGTACATACCTCATTGCATCATGATTCATGCATAGTTTCTGGCCGTATTTCGCATGGTATATACTACCGCATCATAAATTTCCATCATCACCGGCATATTTATATATTGTGATTCTTCTCAAGGATACTAGTATTTATGAGATTTCTGGATTTTTGGGAAAACCGCAAGAATTTTATAAACCTATTATCAATTTTAAAAATAGAAAATTGCAGTTTTCTCGTGATATGATGTGTGTGGTGTCCACCATGAGTTTTCTCGGTTCTTGAGTTGTATCATATACCCGATTCGAAGAGGGGATGCACCGTCTGCGGGTACATGGTGGACCCGGTATGATACCCCGGGGCGAGATAGTTTTCGTGGGGATGACGATGAGCCCGGCAGGGGAGCACTACCTACCGGTTATTTGTGGTGCGGCGGATATCCGGAGGATACCGACCGTAGTCGTGATATTGATGATATGGGCCGATCTGGACTGACGGAGGCCGAGATATTGAGATATTGAGACATTAAGATATTGTGACATTGAGATGTCGAGACATTGAGATATTGAGGCATTCAGATATACATATTTAGTGTCAGTGTTTGACACGGAATTTCAGTTGATTTCATTGATGATACTTCAATTATTTCACAAAAGTTATTCTAAGATAAGAATACAGATTTTCTCGTACCAAACATATTCAGGTTTTATGTGATTATGTATTCATGTTGCACACATACTAGTGCATTGCATCATATCGGTATATGTAGCTTGTGATGCATTTGTGTGCATACTTATGATAGCCTTATTAGATATTACTTGCTACTCACGAGTTGGCAACTCACCCCTATTATGCCACAGTATCTTGCAGGTCTGACCCGTCAGCACAGTAGTGGTGGGCGTACTTTCTTTTCCGCTTCGTTTGCTTCGACTTACAGCTTGCTCATAGGTGGGTTTTGGAGGATGTTCTTTTGCTCCCACCGTGTATTTTATTTTGTATCTAGCATACTCCATATACCCTTGTATATTAGACTAGACGGTGAGATTGGTGAGACATGTTTTTGGGGTTTTTGGTGTCGATGCTCACTTGAGCCGACGCGGTGTTTCTTATTTCTTGCTTTCTGATGCTTATTTTCGTGCTTTTGATACACATATTGCATGTGGTTGTGATTTCGCCTTTGGTGAAAAGCTAGCTCCCGCTTAGGAATGCTTTTATTCATGATTTATATGTATTTTCATATGTTGTACCCTTTTGGGGGGCCAGTATTTACAAAGGAGACTCTGCCGAAATTTTCGGGAAATTTTGATATTTTTAAAAAATGTTAATGCGACTTATTTTGGTTAAAATCACTTTCTTTAGTAAGTTTTCCTTCACTCTATTTCTGTAAATGGTTTAGATTTCTGGGCTTTGGCTTACTCAGATTATTTTGCGTCTTGAGACATTTCGTAATTTAAGTGTCAGTCACGTTCCGTACCTTCGGGTCGTGACATTGCATTTTAAAATGATAATAGGTTTATAAAAATTTTGCGGTTTCTCCAAATCCAGAAATCTCATGAAATACCAAAATTTTCATAATCATGAATCAATGAGAAAACAATGAATATCGGCCATAAACCCTTCAACAGTGCATAACAGAATAAATACATGAATGTATGCGACATCTAAATAAGAAATGCAATATCTAAACTAACATGTGAGAGCAAGAATACTAACAATATGAATAAACTACCAGCTAGCAGGTTATACCTGTGAAGTAACGTTTTCTAATGTGTACGTGACATAGCAATTACCGATGATGATGTGTGTGAACCGGCCAGTAAGTGTACGTGCAACATATGCATTATCGGTAATGATGCAGGTGTCCTAGTAGACGAGATTATATCAGAAAGTAAACAACAAAAGCAACAATGAGATATCCACTACATACGAGCCATACCGTTTATCATGTTTAAATAGCACGGATCATTGTTTTTAGAAAAGTAGAGGCTACGGTGTTTTGAGAAAATAAATGTCTTTTGAAAATCCGTAGCATCCCTCGTTGATACTTTGAAAAAGCCTACGATTCGTCGGTTTTGAAAATAGATATGACTCGAGCCTAAGTTAGCCTATATCTACGCAACTAAAGACTAAACTAAGAACCTAATCGAAGGTGATAAGAAAACCTATAATATCCCGAGCCGATATATCTAATAGTCGGCGATACAGCCTCATATCATCACGTACGGTAATAATATATCGTACGACATCCTCGAGTCAAGAGTATGGATCAATCATCATATACATCTCGTACGGTAATATCCATCGTATGGCATCCCCAAAATCAAAGGTACGGGTCAAATATCATTATAAATCATCATTCACACGGTATCAATCTTCGTACTATATCAATATCATAATTTAGTGGTACGGATCTAAGGTCTCGTACAATCTATTATATCATCAAAATACATGTTATCACATGCTTATATATATATCGCCCAACGATCCTTTATATATCATATCATATACGGTGTCTCGACTCAATCACATATCAAGCCTCACGGCATGATGCCCGATCTTATCGACTCATATCCATAACATATACTATACTCATCTCATGTGTATATGTGTATGTGTGTGTGTGTGTAATCAAACACACACACACACACACACACACACACACACACACACACATACACGCATCTAACAAGTGTGTGTGACTACACATATCCTAACGTTCATGATTAAGGGGAAAAGATGACTAAGGGTATATCTTCCTAGAATTTCACTTAATCCAATCTATAGTCTCCTAAACCCTATTTGCTAAGTATCTAAATCGAACATCAGCCTAAAAATATAAGTATGTAGAATAACCCTAAGCTACGGTTGCGGGGGTGCTATACGCCATCCACCGTACTTCCCCAGTCGATATATATCTACTCACCTTGATCCTTGCTCGTCGAAATCGATGACGCCATGCTCTCCCTTTTCGTACGAAGTCCACGCGAAAGTACCTGCATTTCAACGAATATCGTATCGTAAACGAGAATCAAATACGAGAAATCCGATACGGCATACGATGTGTACATAGGTTAGAACCTACGGACTACGCATGCAAGAATAGCCAAACAAATTCTCGATGTTGATGTACAAACGTCAAACCACCGAGTTAAAACCCAAATACCAAAACCAAAGTTAAAACCAATTCGCAAAACGAAGCAACAACATAAGAAAACATCTCCATATTTTACCCTAGGTCGAATTAGCCAATTTTGTATATAGGGGAGGTCTAATTATCAGATGATTGAGCTTTCCACAAAAGATCACAGCCTAACTCCAAAATATGGCCGCAAATTGCGGCCATATCAGTTAAATCCGCGGCCCAAGTTTGGGTATAGTGGCTGCCAATTTCTATGGTAGCTTCCGAGGTGCCTGCTCATCTTACTATATTTGCAAAATATTTTTCCAATTTTCCGGGTCACAGCAGATCTCTAAAAGTCATCACAATTCTCACAAAAATCCGATATCGGTAAATCTAAAATTCAAGTCTTGGGGTTAAGTCTCTGGTTTGGTCTAGGTTTTGACACTAGAAAGGTTATGATCACTAATTACACTCAATTTCATCTTTTTCAATTCAAAATACCCCCTAACCCTCATCTAGAAAATTTCTAACATCATTAATCCTCATAAGTCTAGCTCAAAACCACCATAGGATATTAGGAAAAATTGAAACTTAATTAGAAGTGTAGATTATACCTCAAGGAAGCAACTAGGGAAATTTCTTGAGTTGCCCAAGTGACTCAATGTTCCAACTTGATCTTCATAGGGTTTAGGATGGGGTTTTGATCATTTTTTGTGAAGGAGAGATGAGATTTTGATTGAGTTTTTGGGGTGTTTGTAGGTGCTAGAGGAGGTGGGGGGATGAGGGTGAAGGAGAGGAAGAAGATGAGATGAAGATAAGGGAAAGGAGAAGGGAACCATGGTCAAAAGTCTTGAAGAGTCTAGAGTCTTCTCACTCTCTCTCTCTCATGTCACATGTCCCCACCCTCACTTAAGCATTCTTTTCTTTCCTTTTTAATAAAAACAAAAATTATTTTTAAACAAAAGAAGAAGCCATGTTTCAACAATAAAATGTAACAAGTGTTTTTGCAACATGTTAAGTTGCATGCCATGCATAATCAAATTTAATGCATAATTAGTGAAATATTAATCAAGTTTAGTATTAAACTTATATATAATTAATTATATAATAATTTATAAAATATCTAATTCATACAAATTCTTTCAAAAACAATAATTCTTATTAATCTTCCGAATATTTTTTGAACTATCGGTATATAATTATACCACTTCATCAAAACTAATTTCTATACCTTTATAGTGTCCATGAATTTAATTTTTTTATTTATTTAAACTCCCAAAAATAATATTTTATTTTCTGAAATGTTACAAACTTCCCCCCTTAAATAAAGTCGGTCCCCGAATTTAAAATTTACACTCCCCCAAGTACAAAAACATTTCAGCAAACCGGTTAAACCGCGACGATCAAATGCTTTGCGATCAAGTCGTCGAGGCTCCAAAATCACGAATACATAAAACATATCATAGCGCAACGCATGCGCATGAAAACGGGTGCAAAGCTCAAAATCAAAACTCCATCAAGCGCCACGCAATCATTAGAGTTATGATGAAAATACAATGTCAAATCCAATACGAAAATCAAACATGATATCGATAGGGCTATAACATACATGCAGTACGCATCGTTGTAAAATCGTCAAAACCACCAAATGAAAGTGCATGCAAAATCCTTTTCAAATCGCCGTGCAGTACGTATATCACGGAACAAGCAGCGGACATTCATTATAAGAAAAATAGTTATACATATATACATATCTTTTGTTTAACATATACGTCCCGCCTTTGAAAAAAAATGATTTAGAAGGGTTTTCTTCGTAAAGTTTCGTGTCATCATGGACACGTAAGAAAATATTGAGACTGTAGCTCCTTTTTGGAAATCCCTTCGGTAAATAACGATACATGTAAAAATACTTAGGTACTGTCCTCAGACCAGTCCTGTTCGGTTACTAAATCGTAGTATGTATAATAAAAACATGATACTGGAAGTGAAATCAATCTCAATAAAGTATATAAGCATACCACGTGCGTCTAATGTGCACGGAAATCAAAATCAATATAGGTTCCATGAATGTGCACAAAATAAAGCTAGGTACAACGGGTATGCACGAAAACATATGTCGAGTGCGACGGATGTGCACGACAACAATATCTGGTGCATCTAATATGCACGAAAAATCTCGATTTAGTATATCTGATGTGCACAAAATCGCATCTATTGCTCCATGTGCGCGCAAAAATCCCAATCAAGTACACAAGGTGCACGAAAACATAATCCAGAGCACTAAGGTGCATATAAATGAATATCGAATATTAAAATCGAAATTAACGGTATACGACATACACCAAATCAAATCAAGTATACCGTGGCAATTAAACTCATAAACATGTGCATCTGTGAGCACAAAATCATGTCAATACTGAAAACTCGTGTAACTACACCGAACGCATAAGTCCAAATCAATGAAATCAAAATCAAATGCAATGGGTATGCGTAAAACGAAAATCAGTACAACTGATACATGAGAATACAAATCAAGGGCAACTACGGTGCACATAAGAAATATCAATCATAAAACGAATCGTCGAAATACCGAAAATCCAGAACAACGGAAACGTGATATCCGAATCACCAAATCGCAACCCATAAATACTGTCGTCGTCGTGTCCCTCCTTCAATATCGAAGGGTGTCGGTGCATCCAAAGCTAGCAGAGCAAGTATCTACTTTCCTCCTGTTCACGGTCTGGCGCCTTCTGCCCTTAGGTTCTCATCTCTCTCTATGTATTACCAGTTATATGCCCTTTTAGCTCGACAGCCTGATTCGGGGTACCGACGGAAACAGTCTTGTTCTGGTGCTTCTATGAAGATCTCCTGACCAATTAACATGGTCACTCATAACTTATCTCGCCAATGATGGCAATTTCTGGCCCACTGAGTGTGCGTGATATGACCGATCCTGGGTCCAAGTCTTCTCGTGTAGTATTCCAGAAAGATTCTGTCGGGGTCTCTCCCAAATCCCTTCCCTGCCGGACTGCCCGGAAGTTATCACCCTTACTTAATCCATTTCTTGTTTCGGGACATCTACATTCTCTTCATGACTTTTTTCTGGAATTATGACTGTATTCAACGCCTCTGCATAGGCATCCAGTCTCTGATGTCAATAGAGTGGAACGTCATTTAGTCAAGATCTCGTACGAACCTCTTACTCCGCTTTTCTTCAATGTGAACCAATTCGGAATTATCTCTTTGTAGCCGTATGAACTGCGCTCCAAACGGCTGCACTCATATCTAGAGTCTCCTTTCCGAAGCTACGAACTCAGTATCTCTAATATCCTGTAGTAGGCATCTGGCTAATTACATTCCCGGGGACTCGTCCAAGTCATCGGAGTGATGCGCTTACGCTCGTCCTGTCTCGATCGACTCACAACACACCTGTGAGAAATCTTCTTCTAGCTGAAGCTAGCCAATCTAGTGATCTTGCATCGGGGTATCCAAACGAACCACATGTCCTAGTCATTCATCCATGGGTGACTAGCGATCTTCTTGTTGGATATATGTATGCCCTAGAGGCCATTATATGATATGTATGTACCGGTATGTGTGTGTGTGTGTGTGTGTGTGTGTGTGTGTGTGTATTCAGAGGACAGACTTGCTCGACATGATAGTATACTATCTGGTTACTCTTTATCATGACATGTTCACTTGATCATGCTTTTATTCATTTGGTACATGTTGATAAAGCCCTTAAGATATTTTGCTTGACTACTGGGATTATGATGTGGATCATACTAGTGGGACATCCGTAGTTTATAAGTATATCCTTGAAATGTTCTTAGTAATGGGTGTATCGAGATGGGGCATCGATATTCCAGAGTAGACTAGCGTATGCGATTCTTGTCCCATGTGATGGGCGATGGATGATCCCATATCCATCTGGTGTGTTGACACCAAAGATTGTATACGGGTGCTCAGTAGTGACTGGGTACACTGAACGGACTCGCCGAGAACTCCTATGTGGTATTATATCTCACGTCGGATAGCAGTTTTCAGGTGATACTGGTACAAGTTAGTCTGTAGACCCGAGATCGTCATAGAGTCTTGTGTGTCCTCCCACTGTACTTTGATCTCCACCCTACCACGGCTCTACTGAGTCGTGCAAGCAGGTGGATTTTGGGTATGGTTTCAAGGCACATGAGGGCACTGAGCGATAGGAGGGGTTTCGTCTCTCCCGGTATTGGGGGTTGATGTTGCGCTATGCACGATTGGCTATAACAGGAAGTCCCTGGCCAGAGCTGCTGAGATTTACTGATAAGTGTTATTAGTAGTTTCTCGATCTGTTATGAGCCATATACCGGCATGACTTATTGAGTTATTGGGGTCGACGATTCCATCCCCAGACTCGATATGCAGCATATCTGACGAAGAGATCGAACTGTACGGTAAGTGTTGCCAGTTGGCTCGATGGAGTTTTGACAGGTTCGCTTGTTTTTCTTCTGATCGCTCAATACCCGGGTGGCCATTACGTTTAGCTGACCGCTTGCAGCTTGTGGGTGTTTGATGTGATCATCACCTACTGCCGGAGTATTGACGAGTCTTAGAGTCCCACACAGAAGTTTCCTAGGTCAGGAAAAACGATGTGGTGTACATATGAGATATGCGCGGGAGCTCGATTAAATGCGTGTATGAGATACCGTATATTAATCGGGTGTTTACTATTGGTCAGGTCGTATGTGATATGAACGGTTTATTAAATCAAGTGTTGATTTAATATTGACTTTTAGCTCATTTTATTAAACCTTTTCTTTATGGATGTATGGATATATGTATATACATACACATGATGATGTGTATGCACACATACATACATACATGTGTATCATAGTTGATGATACATGGAAGATGGCAATGCAAGACTCACATGGTTCAAATTAATATGTGTATTTTTGTTTTGAGATAAAAGAAAAAGGAAAATAACAAATGGCTCATTTTTTCTACACTCTTCTAGGGTTGACCATTGACTTAACCTTAGGTTTATTTCCTTTGTTCTTTTAACTCATCACAAAATATCTAGATATTTCTTTTAACCATGGTTAGATGTGAGAGTGTCTCACATATATATCCTTTTGTTTTTATTTTAAAACATAACAATTATCATTATCTTGAGAAAGGCTTTGCCATCTTCATCTTCCTCCTTCTTCGTGCTCTTTTGAGTTTGTTTGAGTGTGAGGAAAAGAAAAGGAAAGGGTTTTTAAGTGAGATAACAAAACACACAATCATTCTATACTAGTTTAGCCTATTAGTTTAGAGTGTTAGCTTCACTTTCTCATTGATCAAGGGAAGCAAGGAGTTTTGGGCAAAGGGACTTCGGGTGGATCGTCGTGGACTAGGAAGGATTCAAGCGAGCCGTTCCAAATTCTAGGAGATCCAAGGAGTCACTCAAGGAGGTCTACAAAGGTTGTAATCTCTCCACTTAGTGATAGATTATTTATAGTATGTCATACTATTAGATGTTACCTTAAATTTCTAGTTTGATTCCATGGTTTGTTTGCTTAGCATCTCTTAAAATTTAAATTGTGGCATGTGTGATGCTTTCAAACCCTATATGAGGTGCTGTGGAAACCCAACAGTGGTATCAGAGCCAAGCTAGAGCTTTAGAGTAACCTAGACGACGTTAAAAATCTCGAACGAACGAAATACGACGCCCGAAGGGTCCTCACTGGAAATTTTTTAAAAAGTTGGATTTTTTCACATTAAAAATACTCAGAAAATCGTGCAGGGTATTTTATGGGCCCATAAGAAGAACGAAGCCCTAACTCAACTTAACGACCGCGGAACCGCGGTAGAAAGGTCTTTCTGCGGCGGTTCCGTGGCGCCGTTGGTGAGGCTTGGACTGTGCCTTCTATTCTGGCCCGTATGTGCTTATAGCAGTTTCTGGTATATTTTAAATCTGTTCAAGTGTTGAACTTTCTGAGAATTCCTTGGGGGATTGATTGTTCGATCGAACGTTTTAACTGCGTCTAGTATATGTGAATGTGATACAATAATTGGAATCTACAAATTTGTTTGTTGCGTGTAAATCTATCATTTCGGTCTCGGGAGTAATTGGAAATCTTGTTGAATTATCTGACTTATTTTGAAAAGGTGTTTTCATGGGTGAGACCTAAATGCGAGCTTTACATTGTTAGGCATGAAATCTTAGATATGTGATATCCCAGGTTTGTGTTGTCTAAGGGCAGTTACGATTCCAATCGTTGTAGTTTATCACTTTATTTCTCTGTGACCGTAAGTGTTGTGTGTGGTGTATTTCCGATTTCGTTGCTATACATCAATGACAATCGGGGTACACATACATGCTTACGTTGATGATATTTGATATTATGTGTTGCTGAGATATGATGTGCAGGATTGTCGTGATTGAATAGCCGGGGGTTTTATGTGAGATGAGAGTTTTCTTTTCATTCATGTAAAATTCAATTGTATGTAATATTCTTTTATTTGAGGCACTTTCGGGTTGAGGATGATGTAATCATTGTTGTATATTATTTACTTTTCCGCATTAGGATAGACCCAAGAAGGGGAGCACAAGTGACCGGGTTCTAGGGTTCAGTGGGAGGCCATCTCGAGGAGTCGAGATCGGGTCTCTTAAAATCTAGAATTGGTAGGGCCACTTGCCGCTCTCGTAGGGGTCTAGAGGTGTGGGCTTGGCTATTCATCGCAACCGTGGAATCCGTATTTTCTATTGATGGCTAAATACAAAATACGGACCTCCTAAATATCTTATATTATATGTGCTTCTGCTGCTTATATTCTGTGATGTGATCACTTGATATATCTGAGACGAATGGAATATTATATATATGATATATAACAGACGTTGCTTATGTTTTGCACCCGCGCTAGCCCCGTCTCGGTATGCCGTTAGTTAAGTAACCTAACGGTGCATAACGGAACATTGAGGCGAATACGGGTGGTATAAGCGTACGTTATATTTTCGTTTCTTTTCTGTGATGGCTTAAGGAATTAAATGATGGGGCTACATTAATGAGATTAATGTAAAGATAAATGGACCTAAAAGATGTTGTAGAATCGGATTTGAAACCCACTCGGCTTTTTGTGAAAAAACAAGTTTTCAAAGTGCGGAGCTTAAGCCACTCCTTTTTAACCCATTGGATTCTACAACGATATCAAGTTCAAAATGTTAAAGGTTTTCTTAAAAACTATCCGCAACCCTCCGTCATTTTAGGAAGTAGAGTACTTAGTATTCGTGCTGCGTATTTTGACTATAGTTAAAGTGCAGTGTACGGTAGCTGAGTGATGTCTTCCTATACCGCATATGATGCGGATTAGTTAGGATATTCATATGATTATTTGACTATAGTTAAGGGTCATATGGGTGGGTCTAGTTAATCATGAAATGACGGGTAGAACTTGACTAGTACTTATAATATGTTGACTATAGTTAAGGTCATGAGTGCTAGGGGTAAAAACCATATCGAGAGTTTTAAGAGTTGAAATTTGCAATGAGATTGCATACCTTCTATGTGATAGTAGAATCCCGATCCCACTGTTAGCAAGAGTTGCTCCCGGGAAAGTTTTGCACTTTACAATTTGCTAACCTATTAGGTGTCTAGAAAGGTGTCAACGAGGCTACGCCTCTGGAAAAACGAGGTTTATTTTAATTAGGTCCATGCGAAAGCACGGGGAACCTCCCTCAAAGTACCGGCACTGGCCTGGATGAACAATTAGCAAAGTTGTAGAATGTAATTAATCCTGGCTAGTTTTCTTTTTAAAAGGTTTTAAAGAAAATTTGATAAAAGCAGTGGGAGACATCGATTAGATAAGTAATAACCAATCTGATCTTTGTAAGAGCTTTCGCTGAGTGTATTTTTCTCTCTCTCTTAATGACAGATACCAATGACAGGCCTTAAGCTTCTACTAGATAAAAGCAAGCTGACCAGACCGAACTACAAAGACTGGCTGAGGAACATTAACATTGCTCTCGCATATGATAAAGTATCATATGTCCTCACTGCCAAGGCCCCGCCCACCCCAAGACCTGAATCTTCTACTGCGGATAGGGAAATCCGCAAAACGTGGGATATTGACTATACTACTGCTAAATGCCTCGCGCTTGTATCGATGGACAATACACATAAAAAAAAACACGAGCAGATAGATGTTCAATCTATCTTTCTCCATACAAAGGAACTGTATGGGGAGCAATCTCGGACCCAGAGATACGAAGTATCTCAAAATTTGTTTCAGATGCAGATGGCTCAAGGCACACCAGTAGGCGATCACGTTTTGAAGATGGTAGCTCTTATAGAAGAGCTTGAGGACCTCGGATGGACAATGGATAACAAACACTATACTGATATTGTTCTACAGTCTCTTCCCTCCGCTTTTGCTCCATTCATAGTGAACTTCAACATGCATGACATGGAGAAATCACTACCCGAACTTCTCAATATGTTGAGAAGTGCGGAGAGAACGCTGAAAGCGAAGTCCCCCTCTATGCTTGTTGGACAATCTTCCTATTCCGTCCCAAAAGACAAGGCCAAGGGAAGGAATAAGAAGAAATTCACCAAACCGAGAGGAGGAATAAAGAAGGCGAAGGGGAAGGACAAATCCAAAGCTGTGGAGTCGGGGAAGGGAGAATGTTTTCACTGCAAGAAGACAGGGCACTGGAAGCGGAACTGTATTGAGTACCTTGAACTCAAGAAAATGAAGTATGGTCATGCTTCAGCTTCAGCTGTGTTTGTGATTGAAAACTATTTTTCTATCAAGTCTACTTCCTGGATATTAGATACCGGTTCAGGTTCTCATATTTGCAATTCTGTGCAGGCGTTGAGAAATAGCAGAGTTTTGAAGACAGGTGATCATACTCTCCAAAGTGGAAATGGATCCAATATACATGCAGTTTCAGTAGGAGAGTATCACCTAGGGTTGCCGTCGGGTTGTATATTGGTTTTGAACCCATGTTATTTTGTACCAAGTATGCTTTGTAATATTATATCCGTTTCCCTGTTAAACAATGGAGGATATCATTTTGCTGTGCAACACAATGTTCTGAACATTAAACTAAATCAAGAGTTGATTGGTTATGGTACACTTAATAACGGGATATACATCCTTAATCAACACACAGTTTTCAACATTAAATACACAAGTAAAAGAAAATTTTCAGATATAAATGAAGCTTTTTTTTGGTATTGTAGACTTGGTCATATTAATGAAAAAAGACTAAACAAGTTTCATAAAGATGGATTTTTAAATCCTTTTGAGTATAAATCTTATGCAACTTGTCAGTCTTGTATCAAAGGTAAAATGACAAAAACTCCATTTAGTGGACACGGAGAAAGAGTTACTGAGCTCTTGGGCCTCATACATAGTGATCTATGTGGACCAATGTCTACACATGCAAGAGGCGGTTTTTCCTACTTCATAACCTTTACTAATGATTTCTCAAGATTCGGTCATGTGGTTTTGATAAAACATAAGTTTGAAGCTTTCGAGAAATTCAAGGAGTACAAACTTGAAGTAGAAAAACAAACAGGAATGAGCATTAAAATACTTCGATCAGATCGAGGTGGAAAGTACTTTAGTACCGAGTTTCTGAACTTTCTAAAAGAGAATGGGATTCTCTCTCAGCTCACTCCCCCTTACACACCACAACACAATGGTGTGTCAGAGCGGTGAAATTGTACTCTATTAGATATGGTACGATCCATGATGAGCGATTCTGAGTTACCTCTCTCCTTTTGGGGGCATGCATTGGAGACTGCAACTTTTTTGTTAAACAAAATTCCAACCAAGACCGTATCTACCATTCCATATGAGATATGGTATGGGAAGAGACCGTCTCTTAAACGAGTTAAGATTTGGGGTTGTCCGGCTTTTGTCAAAAAGCAGAATCCAGACAAACTCGAGACACGATCAGTCAAGTGTATATTTGTGGGATATCCGAAACATTCTTTTGGGTATCTTTTCTACCATAAGGAGGAACAAAAGGTGTTTGTTTCTCAGTATACCACATTTTTAGAAAATGAGATTTTTCCAAATGATACTGATGGCAATATGGTAGATCTAGAAGAGGTTCTAAAAACACAAGTTACAAATGACAACTTGGTTGAACCTGATGTTGCAACAGAATCTTATGAACCTCAGCCACTCCGTAGATCTGGTAAGACTTCTCGTCCACCGGAGAGATACTACGGTTTTCTCATTGATGGTGATGGAGAAGATTGCATCATGGATGATGATGACCCTGCCAGTTTTCAGCAAGCTATCATGCGTGGTGACTCTGTGAAGTGGCTGGATGCCATGAGATCCGAAATGGAGTCTATGTACACCAACAAAGTATGGACTTTGGAGAATGTGCCCTCTGGGGTAAAACCCGTAGGGTGCAAATGGATTTTTAAAAGAAAGATCGGCGTAGATGGACAGATGGAGACCTATAAGGCAAGGTTGGTAGCGAAAGGTTTTTATCAAAGACCAGGACTGGATTATGACGAGACTTTCTCTCCGGTAGCCATGCTTAAATCCATTCGGATCCTACTTGCTATTGCTGCTCACTATGACTATGAAATCTGGCAGATGGACGTTAAAACAGTATTTCTAAATGGTGATTTAGAAGAATGCGTTTATATGGATCAGCCAGAGGGCTTCATTGACAGTGAGAGCAGCGGGAAAGCGTGTAGGTTGCTTAAATCCATCTATGGATTAAAACAGGCATCACGGAGTTGGAACATCTGTTTTGATGATGTTATCAAAGAGTTTGATTTCATCAAAAATCCAGATGAACCTTGTGTTTACAAGAAGACTGTAGGGAAAACTGTCGCATTCCTTATATTGTACGTGGATGCCATTCTTCTGATAGGAAATGACATTCATATGCTACAGTTAGTCAAATCATTCTTATCACTAAGGTTCTCCATGAAGGACCTGGGAGATGCAACATACATTTTGGGCATTAGGATCTATAGGGATAGATCCAAACGGTTATTGGGATTGTCCCAAACCAAGTACATCAACACCATCCTAAAGAGGTTTAGTATGGAAGACTCCAAGCGGGGTGCCTTACCCGCTTGCCATGGAGTCACTCTCTCCAAAGACGATTGTCCAAAGTCTGATGAAGAGAGAGCTCACATGAGCATTATTCCCTACGCTTCAGCCGTAGGATCAATAATCTATGCGATGTTGTGTACACGCCCTGATGTAGCTTATGCATTGAGTGTAGTAAGCAGGTATCAGTCAAACCCAGGGGAGAATCACTGGACTGCTGTGAAGAACATTCTTAAGTACTTGCGAATGACTAAAAAATTGTTCTTGGTGTATGGTAACGAGGATCTCCAAATGGAGGCCTTTACCGATTCGAGCTTCCAAAGTGATAAGGATGACAGCAAGTCTATCTCAGGGTTTGCATTTACCCTCAACGGAGGGACGGTGAGTTAGAAGAGTTCCAAACAGGATACCGTTGCAGACTCTACGATGGAAGCTGAGTACATTGCTGCAAATGATGCTGCCAAGGAAGCCGTCTGGATGAGGAAGTTCATCTCGGAGCTAGGAGTAGTTCCAACCATTATTGATCCAATACCATTGTATTGTGACAATAATAGGGCTGTGGCGTTAGCCAAAGAGCCCAGCTCCCATCAGAAGTCCAGACACATCCTGAGGCGATATCATTTGATCCGGAAGATAGTAGATCGCCACGAGATCGAGATTAAGAGAGTAGATACAAAGGATAACACTATGGATCCATTCACCAAGGCCCTCCCTTAGCCACAGCATGAGTGAATTTTTGAGATGTTGGGTATGAGATACGCCATTAACTGGCCTTAGTGTAAGTGGGAGATTGTCGGATATATGTATGCCCTAGAGGCTATTATATGATAGTGTATGTACCGGTATGTGTGTGTGTGTGTATTCAGAGGACAGTCTTGCTCGACATGATAGTATGCTATCCAGTTAATCTTTATCATGACATGTTCACTTGATCATGCTTTTATTCATTTAGTACATGTTGATAAAGCCCTTAGGATATTTTGCTTGACTGCTGGGATTATGATGTGGATCATACTAGTGGGACATCCGTAGTTTATAAGCATATTCTTGAAATATTCCTAGTCGTGGGTGTATCGAGACGGGGCATCGATATTCCAGATTAGACTAGCGTATGCAATTCTTGTCCCATATGATGGGCGATGGATGATCCCATATCCATCTGGTGTGTTGACACCAAAGATTGTATACGGGTTCTCAGTAGTGACTAGGTACACTGAACGGATTTGCCGAGAACTCCTATGTGGTATTATATCTCATGTTGGACAGCAGTTCTCAGGTGACACTGGTACAGGTTAGTCTATAGACCCGAGATCGTCATAGAGTCTTGTGTGTCCTCCCACTGTACTTTGATCTCCACCCTACCACGGCTCTACTGAGTCGTGCAAGCAGGGGGATTTTGGATACAGTTCCGAGGCACATGGGGGCAATGAGCGATAGGAGGGGTTTCGTCTCTCCCGGTATTAGGGGTTGATGTTGCGCTATGCACGATTGGCTATAACAGGAAGTCTCTGGCCAGGGCTGCTGAGATTTACTGATAAGTGTTATCAGTAGTTTCTCGATCTGTTATGAGCCATATACCGGCATGACTTATTGAGTTATTGGGGTCGACAATTCCATCTCCAGACTCGATATGCAGCATATCTGATGAAGAGATCGGACTGTACGGTAAGTGTTGCCAGTTGGCTCGATAGAGTTTTGACAGGTTCGCTTGTTTTTCTTCTGATCGCTCAATACCCGGATGGCCGTTACGTTTAGCTGACCGCTTGCAGCTTGTGGGTATTTGATGTGATCATCATTTACTGCCAGAGTATTGACGAGTGTTAGAGTCCCATACAGAAATTTCCTAGGTCAGCCAAAACGATATTGTGTGCATATGAGATATGCGCGGGAGCTCGATTAAATGCGAGTATGAGATACCGTATATTAATCGGGCGTTTACTATTGGACAGGTCGTATGTGATATGACCGGTTTATTAAATCAAGTGTTGATTTAATATTGAATTTTAGCTCATTTTATTAAACCTTTTCTGTATGGATGTATGCATATATGTATATACATACACATGATGATGTGTATACACACATACATACATACATGTGTATCATGGTTGATGATACATGGAAGATAGCAATGCAAGACTCACATGGTTCAAATTAATATGTGTATTTTTGTTTTGAGATAAAAGAAAAAGGAAAATAACAAATGACTCATTCTTTCTACACTCTTCTAGGGTTGACCATTGACTTAACCCTAGGTTTATTTCCTTTGTTCTTTTAACTCATCACAAAATATCTAGATATTTCTTTTAACCATGGTTGGATGTGAGAGTGTCTCACATATATATCCTCTTGTTTTTATTTTAAAACATAACAATTATCATTATCTTGAGAAAAGCTTTGCCATCTTCATCTTCCTCCTTATTCATGCTCTCTTGAGTTTCTTTGAGTGTGAGGAAAAGAAAAGGAAAGGGTTTTTAAGTGAGATAACAAAACACGCAATCATTCTATACTAGTTTAGCCTATTAGTTTAGAGTGTTAGCTTCACTTCCTCATTGATCAAGTGAAGTAAGGAGCTTTGGGCGAAGGGACTTCGGGTGGATCGTCGTGGACTAGGAAGGATTCAAGCGAGCCGTTCCAAACTCTAGGAGATCCAAGGAGTCACTCAAGGAGGTCTACAAAGGTTGTAATCTCTCCACTTAGTGATAGATTATTTATAGTATGTGATACTATTAGATGTTACCTTAAATTTCTAGTTCGATTCCTTGGTTTGTTTGCTTAGCACCTTTTAAAATTTAAATTATGGCATGTGTGATACTTCCAAACCCCATATGAGGTGCTGTGGAAACCCAACACTTCTATCATATCCCCATGTATAAACTCATGCTACATTAGCTTCAAGGGTCTGGGGCGATACCTAATCCACTCAGCAACAGCTGGCTCATCTGTCCGCACGGTGGACAATGCCTCAATCATCTGGAGCAGACGGTACCATAATAATCTTCGCAATCTGGCTGGCCTCTAGCAATGGCCCGGTCATCTGGTGTACATCTCGAACGCTCACGTCAATGAGAAAACATAGTAAAACAATATATCGAAACGCTCGTGTCACCGGAATACATCCTGGTCAGTCCTCGTCCATGACGAGCTCGTGCTGACCGCAACTCTAGCCGCAGCTCTCTCTGCTTGTATAGATGTGGTAACAGAAACCAAAATCCGATATCTATGAGGATAGATCATAAGAACGAATAGAAATGCAATGCATAAAAAATGTATATCCAAAGGTTTCTTAAGCAGAGTAGCGTATCGTAAGTCTGCCGCGGAACATACACATGGTACGTCACTCTACTTAAGTCACCTACTCCATCAACCAAGGTCAACCCATGCGACGAAAGTTCAGGTCTAATACCCCTCGGCCAAGTCTAAGCTGCGTAAGGTCATGCCTAAGTTCCGAATATATATACGTCCTAGACTCCACATAGTCAAACCTAGACTCAAACCAAGATTAAACCTAACGCTCTGATACCAACTTGTCACGACCCGGAAAAGACACGTGACTGGCACTTGAATTATGTGAAGCCTATAAGACTCCACCTAATTCAAGTAAGCCAAAAGCCTAGAATTCTAAACCTTTTAGGGAAAATAGTGGAGGTGCAATTTTGAAATAAGGTTTTACTGAAATCAAGATTTTCTTTAAAACATAGATAATAGTATACGAAAACACAAAATTTGTAGCTATCTTAAAAACGCGTTTCGTCATTGAAAAATTCGGCAGCACCTCCTTTGTAAATTTTAACCCGAAAACGGTACAAGTAATATAATAAAGGCATCCCCAAGCGGGAGCTAGCTCTTCGCCAATTGGCGGAAACAACCATGCATGTAATATAAATATATAACGCCGAATGCGAGGATCAAAACTCAGCAAGAATTACAGTAAAGAAAACAAGGCATCAATAAGAAACCAGAAGTAACAAATAATACATGAGCATGAATCTAATCCCGAAAGAATAAATAACGGTGTATCTAAGTCTACTAAATATACATAGTCTGGCTGATGGAGCTTTTAACTAGATACAACTGGAATAAAATATACAAGTAAAAATGGCGGTCACGAGGCAATGTGTCCCACCTACCAAGGCAATCACCCAGAAGGAAGGAAGTGTGCCAGCAAGCCGCTATGGAACCTGTACGGCCAAACCTGCAAGAGACTGTGGCACAATGGGGGTGAGTTGCCAACTCGTGAGTAGAAGACATCACCGAGTAGAAATCCCATGTATGACGATCTCCCAGGTCATACAATACGCTAAATATAAATAGATATCGAGTAATAACAAGGGTAACATTATAAGCATGTGCATAAGTGTAATACCAAGTACTCGTGACAATGTCACAAAGTAGCAACATGTCATATATATGTTGTATGAATGCATCATGAATGAATAATCAACATGAAATCAGGATATATCTGTATGAGAAAACTCCTTGTTCTTTTCTTCGTAAAAATTTTAGTATTATAAAATTGGAATATCATCAATGAAATCGACAGAAATCCGTGTCAAATATCGACACAATATATACATCAATATATCGGTAGCCATCTCTCAGATCGGCCCTCAAATCTGTCCAATCACATGACTCCGGTCGGAATCCTCCGGATAACCGCCGGGTCAATAATCACAGGTAGGTAGTGCTCCCCTGCCGGGCTCTACATCTCTCTATATGGCCTTCTTTTTCCGGAGTACCTCATCGGGTCCACCATGTACCCGCAGACGGTTCCTCTCACTCCTCGAATCGGGTATGTGTACACACGTGGCATAAGAATCGAGGAAATTCATGGTGGACTCCACACACATCATATCACGAGAAAACCGCAATTTTTGCAATTTAAAATGATAATAGGTTTAGAAGAATTTTGCGGTTTCTCCAAATCCAGAAATCTCATGAAATACCGAAATTTTCATAATCATGAATCAATAAGAAAACAATGAATATCGGACATAAGCCCTTCAACAGTGCATAACCGAATGAATACATGAATGTATGCGACATCTAAATAAGAAATGCAATATCTAAACTAACATGTGAGAGCAAGAATACTAACAATATGAATAAACTATCGGCTAGCAGGTTATACCAGTGAAGTAACATTTTCTAATGTGTACGTGACATAGCAATTACCGATGATGATGTGTGTGAGTCGGCCAGTAAGTGTACGTGTAACATACGCATCATCGGTAATGGTGCAGGTGTCCTAACAGACGAGATCATAACAGAAAGTAAACAACAAAAGCAGCAATGAGGTATATCCCCTACATACGAACCATACCATTTATCATGTTTAAATAACACGAATCGTTATTTTTAGGAAAGTAGGGGCTACGGAGTTTTGAAAAAATAGATGTCTTTTGAAAATCCGTAACATCCCTTATTGATACTTTGAAAAAGCCTACGATTCGTCGGTTTTGAAAATAGGTATGACTCCAGCCTAAGTTAGCCTATATCTATGCAACTAAAAACTAAACTAAGAACCTGGTCGAAGGTGATAAGAAAACTTATAATATCCCGAGCCGATATATCTAATAGTCGGTGATCCAGCCTCATATCATCACGTACGATAATAATACATCGTACGATATCCTCGAGTCAAGAGTGCGGATCAATCATCATATACATCTTGTACGGTATTATCTATCGTACTTCATCTCTAAAATCGAGGGTACGGGTCAAATATCATTATAAATCATCATTCGCACGATATCAATCTTCGTACTATATCAATATCATTATTCAGTGGTATGGATCTAAGGTCTCGTATAATCTATTATATCATCAAAACACATGTTATCACATGCTTGTGTTCCCCTCCGAAAGACGCAAACACGACCGCGTAGGTCCGTCTTGCCTGAATTTCGGGGCAGATGCTAATTGGTGTTATCCGTCCACCTCTCCGAAGATGCCAAGTTGATTTATGGCACCATGTATCGAAAGTTTAAACGGATGCGGCCGATGTAGCAAACTTCGTCAGATTCCCCCTCGTTTGAGGGGTTTTTGATTGTGGGGACGCTCTTCCCTGCAGGCGCAAGCCCCTGCAGTTAATTACGCTACCGCATCGCGGTAACAACTTTCTCTTTCTCCAGATGGTCACTTCGCGTCGTGGGTGTTTGTTTTGTGTTTGGTTGCCCGTGGATTGTATACGGAGACTAAGATATGTTGTCGTCCGTAGGGCGTGGACTAATCCAAATCCGTATCTTTCTTAGATTTGGGTTTGGGGGGTTTGGGTTTAAGGATACGTTAGCCTCATTTGAGACTAAGATCAACTTAAACGTTTGTTAAGGATACATTAGTCTAATTTTAGACTAAGAGCAACTTAACGGGACCGTTTAGTTCTGACAAGAGAGCATTTGAACTCTATTGTTTAGTTTAGGGATATTGTGGTCGATTACCAGTTTAAGGACATGGTGGTCCATTGTTAGTTTAAGGACATCTCGGTCCAGGTTAAGGACATCATAGTCCGCGGGTTTAAGGACCCCACAGTCCGATGTTAGTTTAAAGACATCACGGTCGAGGTTAAGGACATCATAGTCCGTGGATTTAAGGACTCCACAGTCCGATGTTAGTTTTAAGATGTCACGATCGAGGTTAAGGACATCATAGTCCATGGATTTAAGGACTGCACAGTCCGATGTTAGTTTTAAGACGTCACGGTCGAGGTTAAGGACATCATAGTCCGTGAGTTTAAGGACCTCACAGTCCGATGTTAGTTTAGAGACATCACGGTCGAGGTTAAGGACATCATAGTCCATGAGTTTAAGGACCCCACAGTCCGTTGTTAGTTTTAAGACATCACGGTCGAGGTTAAGGACATCATAGTCCGTGGATTTAAGGACTCCACAGTCCGTTGTAATATATGGTTGTCGGGACCCGTCACCTCTCTGACGATGTTGAAGGATTACAACGACAGATATCAGAGGAGTAAAGAGATGTACCCTCGAACCGATGTAAATTGGTTGAAAGAGCAGATGAGCTCAGTTCAATTTAAGTTGAGGACTTATGGCCAGAATTGGGCTAAGTCCAGCTAAAAATGTTTAACATTTTATTTTTGTTCTGGCCATTAGGCCTTTATTTGGGCTCAGCCCTTTTAATAATGCTAGGCATTGGGCTCTGACATTTTTGTCTTGTATTGAATGCATAGCATCCATCAGAAACAAAGTTTGTTCTGACAGTGCGCCACGTGGCGCGCCAGGCGCATTGCGCCAGTCAAAGAGCGCATTGCGCTTCTGTCGGGTAGCGCACACGAAGGGGATATGTGTCGCGCTTAGCGCCAAGCGCTAGTTTGTTAGCGCATTGCGCTTTTAATTTATGAGCGCATTGCGCTAGTCTGTTGGCGCACCAGTGAGTGACACGTGGCGCGCTTGGCGCTGAGCGTCAGCCTATGAGCGCAGTGCGTGTTTCGGAAGCGCAAAGCGCAGATTGTGTCTCTGATTGACACGTGGCAAGTTTTGGCGCTGAGCGCCAGTCCAAGAAGCGCAAAAGCGCAATTCATGAGTGCAAGACACTTTTCCATAGCGCAGAGCGCATTTTTGATCAATTTTAAGATCAAAGAACAGATTTATGTTCCTCTTAAAAGAGGCTTTGCCTCAAGATTCAAGAACAAAAGTTCTTATTTTTTTTATAAAAGGGCTATGCCTTTATAGATCAAAGATCTGTGAATGAAGTAAAATACTTCTTTTGTTCACTATTTTTTTATGATTAGATCTTCTGATCTTTTCTTTTTTATTAAAGACCTTGGTTTTTTTCTTAGATCTAAGATCTTTTTAGAAGATGGTTCTTCTTTTTACGAAATTGTTTCATCTCTATTATTCAAGAACATAGTTCTTTTTTTACCTTAAAGATGAAGAAAAATCTTCTTTTTTTTCAAAGAGCTTGCTCTTCTTTTGCAGAGGGTTTTCTCTCTCTCTTTCTGTGTATCGAGACTTGAAGTCTAGGGGCCTTTATATAGGGCCAATTGATTTGTTAAATCAGTTTTGAGAGATCTTTCTCTGATTGATTTGGAATATTTCCCACCGTTGGATCTTTGATCCTAAGGCTTCTGTTTTACAGAAGATAATCTTCTTGTTCTAATAAGATTGAAAAATCTTTCCATAACAGAATTTTAGTTTTGATTATTTAATAATTTATTATTAGTAGATCTTTTGATCTGACGGTGGGGAATTTTTAATCCCAGCGCTGGCACACCTTGCGCTAGCGCACCTACGTTCGACACGTGGCGCGCAGCGCAGAGGCGCTAGCGCACCCGTGTTTGACACGTGGTACGCAGCGCAGAGCGCAGCGCAACTGCGCTAGCGCATCCGTGTTTGACATGTGGCGTGCAGCGCAGAGCGCAGCGCAACTGCGCTAGCGCATCTGTGTTTGACATGTGGCACGCAGCGCAGAGCGCACGGGATCTGAAGTGTTGCTTTAATTTTTAAATTTTGAATTTTGAAACAGAGATTTGCTCTGATTGAGAGTGCGCTTCCTAGGGCGCAGCGCACCTGGCGCTTGACATGTGGCACGCAGCGCGCAGTGCACGGGATCTGAAGCGTTGCTTCAATTTTTGAATTTTGAATTTCAAAACAGAGGTTTGCTCTGATTGGGGGAAAGAAATGCCCCCCCCACCGTTGCGCTCACGTAGCGCACACGTGAGTGCAGCGGTGGCAACATCTGAGCCCTTAGATCAACTCAGAAGTTGAAGAGGCGGTTCAGTGCCTATAAATAGGACCTTTGGTCCTCAGATGATTATCATCTTTTTCTCAAGAATTTTATTTCAGAGCCTTGCTCTTCTGTTCAAGAATTTTCAAGAGTTAGAACTCTACCAAACTTAGGTAAAATTAAATTAAATTAATTTTAATAAATTAGGGTTTTTACCCATTAACAGAGCCTTACTCTCCATAGATCCTTGATCTAAAGAAAACCCCTTTAGGGTTTCATAAACAGAGCCTTGCTCTCAAGAATCTATAGATCTGAACAGATCTTTTCTTGGGTTTCTTATCCCATGCATTAGAGCTCTGCTCTTTTGATAATATGTAGATTTTTAAATCTTTGATGAAGAACTCTTAAGAGTTTTTTCATGGATCTTGAAGATCCCAGAATTTTCATTCTCAAGAATTAATTTTAATTAATTTTTGATAGATTTTCCATCATCATTACAGAGCTAGACTCTTTAAGGAATTTTATTCCTTCATGACTAGAGTTTGACAAGTGTCACTCTATTACAGAGCTTTGCTCTCAAGGGGAGATTTTCTCCTTTTCCCGAGGGATTTCTCATTCAATGAGAAAAATCTTTGAGGATTTCCTCATTAATTGACAGTCTCATCCAATGATGAGGCTGTCTTATTAATTGATGCATTGTCATCTGGATTTTGTGGGTCCCCCTTTGGTCCCCTTTCCACTGCATTGCAGTGTGGTACAAATTTTAAAGTGCCGAACGTCGGGATTTTGAAATTAAATTATAACACTAATAATTGAATTCCGTTCTTTCTCACAGGCGACATGTCTTCCGATCTTTCTTTCCCGTTTTTTCGATCAGAGGGAGGATTCCCTGAGGCACCGGTGGACTGGGAGGTTCTTACGCTCATTAGAGACTATGACCCGGAATACAAAAACCTTCACCTGTGGGGTAGGTGGTACGCACAGATTATCAAAGGTCGCCGAAGCTTCTCTTGTGTGACGCCATCAGAGCCGATCTTGTCGATCTCGTATGCAGATGCACCCCCGGTGAACTATGCCGTGGAGGTTGTTAATTGGACTTCGGAGGGACTTCTTCAACCTTCGATTGCCGCCATACCCATGCAGCTGCCGGCGGCTTTGGATACTTTGGGGCGGCGCATATGCCAGGGCGAGTCGCGCCCTTGGGGACAACCCTATAACATCGAGTTGACCCCCCCGACATTCGGCCGGGTATTTGCAGTGGGCCAGGTATATTTTGTCAGCGAAGAAGGCGCACTTGCTGAAGATTTGTCTATACCCTGCGGTTTATGCCTCGCTGTTCCAATATTCTGCTTCTCCGACATGGTGGATTAAGGCGTTCTTGGAGCAATAGAACATCCCAACCCATACCTTTCTTCTACTGGACAGAGAAGTCTCCATCTCCTTAGAAGAATTCGCTGAGATTTCCGGTTTGCCGGTTAGGGGGGAACACTACGAGGAGCTGCTCCCTCCGGACGAATACGTTTTCGCCACCAAGCCAGTGGTAATAGGCCTAACGCCGGAGAACGCCATCCAGCACCAGTTTCCCAGCTTGATCAAGGTGCTAAACATGTACGAGAGCCTCTTCTTGGAATTCGGAGGCCGGGGGGTCAGTTTCGCGGACTTCATTGCCCGGTTTCTTCGTCCGGAGATTTTATCGCAACGGGGCGAAAAATTTGCCAAGCTTGACGATCCCTTTGGTTTCGGCTTGGACCGTCGACCAGTATTGGAAGATGATCAGAAGGGCTTTTATCTTCCCGATGCTGCGATCATTCCTCTGTCAGAAATCACCGCTCCGGGCATTGACGAGGAGACTTTCTTTCTTGGGTTTCTTGGGTTATGGCTGTGTTGGTTCGCGCTCCCCATGCACCCTCGCTATATGAGGCCGTCCGTCTTCTACCCAGCACATCGAATGGTGGCTGGCATACAAGTGGCCATCGGGATCGCCGGGCTGGCCCACCTGTACCATGGTCTTAGCGTGGCGGCGGATACAACCGAACCGGGGGTACAAGATGCCAACTTCCCGATGCACTACCTTACTTCATGGATGGAAATGCACGTGCTCGGGGTATTTGGTATTCATAAAAGACCCTCGTTTTTCGAGAAGTGCAAATTCCCCAGAATTATGCGGCTGGTTGACGCTTCCATCGTGAATCCGTCTCAGCGGGAGGCTAGGGGGTTGCTTCTTCGTCCGCGCACGGTCGGAGCCGGTATGTCTTTTACAGACAAAGTCCTAACGATTGGCCATGAAACTTCCAAGACGGTGCTAGCACTGTGCGACACCTTTAAGGACGGGGCCTCCGTGTTGAAAGCCTAGGAGATTCTACACCTATACTCCATTAGGCCGGGCTTTCTCGTATTCAGGCAAAGCGATGCGGCGCTTTTCATGAGATACAACCCCCATCATTTTGCCCAGCAGCTAAGTTATAACCAGGGGGTCCTACTGGAGGCATTTTTGGAAGAACCTGCTGCCACAAGAGAGAGAATACGGGGTGCGCTGCATCACTTTATGCGCTTGAATACGGGCTCCCACTTCTTCATTAGCGAGCAAAGTTGCGTCCCGAGGGCCCTTAATGTTTACGGGGCCTGGTATCAGCACGCGATGGGTGCTGTCATCAGGGAAGAGAGGCAGTTGCTGCTCGATCGCAAGAGTGCGCTCCCTGCCAGCGATCGGAACATCCCTTTGAAGCGATGGATCGCTGTCCCTCCTCCGCTAAGAGAGGCTGCTGCAGTTGAGCCTCCACGTATGCTTAGCCCCACGCGTGGATTGCCCCGTGATCCTATGGACGTGCCATCGGTGCCCTGTGCTCCCGTGGAGACGGTAAACGTAGCTTCACCCGAATCTGGCGTGGGCTCGGATATCGGGACTCGCCGTCCTAAGGTGGCCACTAAGCGCAAGCTGGTGTTGGCTGCTGTTCCCCTCCGAACGGCGGCCTGCGACGTTAGGACGTCACGTGCCTGAGGTTCGGGGCAGATGCTATTTGGTTTTTATCCGTCCACCTCTTCGAAGATGCCAAGTTGATTTATGGCACCGTGTATCGAAGGTTTAGACGGATGCGGCCGATGTAGCAGACTTTGTCAGATTCCCCCTCGCTTGAGGGGTTTTTGATTGTGGGGACGCTCTTCCCTGCAGGCGCAAGCCCCTGCAGTTAATTACGCTACCGCTTTGCGGTAACAACTTTCTCCTTCTCCAGAATTTCACTTCGTGTCGTGCGTGTTTGTTTTGTTTGTGGCTGCCCGTGGATTGTATACGGAGACTGAGTAATGCCGTCGCCCGTAGGGCGTGGATTAGTCCAAATCCGTATTTAATTAGATTTGGGTTTGGTGTTTTTAGTTTAAGGATGCATTAGTCGCGTTGCGACTAAGATCAACTTAAACATTCGTCAAGGATACGTTAGTCTTGCTTTGGACTAAGATCAACTTAAACATTCGTCAAGGATACGTTAGTCTTGCTTTGGACTAAGATCAACCTGACGTGGTGATTCATTTACCTGACGTGGTGATTCATTTAATTTATGGCCATCGGGACTCATCACCTCTCTAACATCGTTGAAGGATTACAACGATAGGTGTCAGAGGAGCTCAGAGATGTACCCTCTAACCAAAGCTGATTGAGGGTTTTATAGTCCATTTAAGTGCTTAAGGATACGTTAGCCGTATTTGGGGCTAAGATCAACT
The DNA here is from genome assembly GCA_030015575.1 of Agapanthus africanus. Taxonomy (NCBI): domain Eukaryota; kingdom Viridiplantae; phylum Streptophyta; class Magnoliopsida; order Asparagales; family Amaryllidaceae; genus Agapanthus; species Agapanthus africanus. The sequence continues at coordinate 148,317,994 of CM057338.1, read as the reverse complement.
TAAACGGGATCGTTTAGATCCGGCAAAAGAGCAATTGGCTCTATTGTTCCAGTTTAGGGACGTAGTGGTCCCTTATTAGTTTAGGGACGTCTCGGTCCGATACCAGTTTAAGGACGTAGTGGTCCATTATTAGTTTAGGGACGTTTCGGTCCGATGCCAGTTTAGGGACGTAGTGGTCCATTATTAGTTTAAGGACATTTCGGTCCATCGCCAGTTTAGGGACGTGGTGGTCCGTCATTAGTTTAGGGACATTTCGGTCCGATGCCAGTTTAGGGACGTAGTGGTCCATTATTAGTTTAAGGACATTTCGGTCCATCGCCAGTTTAGGGACGTGGTGGTCCGTCATTAGTTTAGGGACATTTCGGTCCGATGCCAGTTTAGGGACGTAGTGGTCCATCATTAGTTTAAGGACGTCTCGGTCCAATATTAGTTTAAGGACATCTCGGTCCGATATTAGTTTAAGGACGTCTCGGTCCGATATTAGTTTAAGGACGTCTCGGTCCAATATTAGTTTAGGGACATCTCGGTCCACGAGTTTAAGGACCCCGCAGTCCATATCGATGTGTGGTCGTTGGGACCCGTCACCTCTTTGACGTCGTTGAGGAATTACAACGACGGATGTCAAAGGAGTTCGGAGATGTACCCTCGAACCGGATGTAGATTGATTTAGGAGAGCCATTTTGCTCAGTCAATTTAATTTAAGGACTTATGGCCAAAATTGGGCTAAGTCCAGTTGAAATGTTCAACATTTTATTTGCGTTTGCATTGCATTTCTTTTTTTTTTTTATTTGGGCCTTGCCCAGAAAGGATGCAGAGTATCAATTTGTTTTGGGCTCTACCCTTTTAGGAATGATGCAAGGTATCAATTTTATTTGGGCTCTGCCCTTATATAAAGGATGCAAAGCATCAATTTATTTGGGCTCTGCCCATTTATTGCCTTGCAATTTATTTTGGCCTGTCAGGTCATTTTGATTTGGGCATGGCCCTTCAAATAGTGCAAAGCACCAAGAATCTTTTGGATTCAAGAAAATGAGTGCAGAGCACTTTTTAATGATCTAAATTTAGATCAAAGAAGAGAAAAGAAAATCTTTTCTTTCTTTCATAGCAAGTGCAAGGCACTATTTTTATTTATTTATTTATCTGAGAACCAGAGGTTCATAGCAAGTGCAAGGCACTATTTTTATTTATTTATTTATCTGAGAACCAGAGGTTCATAGCAAGTGCAAGGCACTATCTGTTGTGCGCACGTGCGTTGCACGTGGTGCCGCATGGCGGGCATACGTGCGTTGCACGTGGCGCACATGCGCATTATGAGGAGAAGCAAAGCTCTATATATGGAGAACAAGCTCCTTTTAATATTATTAAATATTCTCATATGGTGCGCACGTGCGTTGCACGTAGTGCCGCATGGCAGGCACACGTGCGTTGCACGTAGCGCACATGGCGCTTGCGCATATGCGCATTATGGAGGAGCATGCTCCTATCTTGGAGAACTAAGCTCCTTTAAGTATTGAATCCTTTGAGGATTTTTACTCTACCCTTTCTAAGAGGTATCCCCTCTTATTTATATGGGAGTGGTAGATAAGCCAGCTCTCCTTTTCCCGATGTGGGACTAAAAAATGCATTCCTCATGTAGTAGAGCATTACTTTAGATTACACGTGTATAACACATTTGCTCATAACTTTTGATCTCGGATGAATTATGAGGCCCATAATATATCAAATCGAAGGTCTTTTCGAGATGCTTTCAATATCATCAGAATTTAGCTGTTTTTCGTTCCGGAGTTTGTCAAAATACAGCTCGGAAAATACTGGTTCGCATCTTCTTCCTTAAATCACATGTGCATAGACATTTGCTCATAACTTTTGATCCCGGATGAATTATGAGGCCCATAATATATCAAATCGAAGGTTTTATCGAGACGCTTTCGATACAAATAGAATTTATCCATTTCTAATTCGGGAGTTTGTCAAAAAACAGTCCGGAAGATACTGGTTCGTATTTCCTTAAGCGTATCGCTGCCATTTGATACCTTGGACTCTTTTGCGCAGAAATTTTTGGTGGGAACAAATGCCCCCCACTACTTTGCCCACGTAAGTATGTACGTGGGTGAAGTAGTGCAGAGTTATGCAGAGTTATGCATGGCGTATGGCCAGTTTTGGGTTGATGTATCACTTTCAGAATCTTGATCTGAGAAGATAACGAGCGGACACAAGCGTCGTCATTTATCTTTGACTCAAATCTCAACTCTTAAGGGATATAGTTCCAACCCTTAACTCCATGAGCCGCATCCTTCTATTTCTTTTTTTGTCTCACTCTGGCGTGGAGTAGTTCATACGCTTACGAGTAAGTTCTCCATTTCAGTGGCATGTAGCTTTGGCAAGTGTGGCCCATAGATGGTCGGCCCATCTTGACTTCTTTGCAGGGCAGTGATGGCTTAGGAGACAAGGGTAGGATCTGCCACCTAAGGCTTTTCAACTTTACGAGCCGTGAGGGTCTCATAAAGACTTTTCTCCCTACGAGTCGTGAGGATCTCGTAGGTGTATTTTCTCCTTGGGAATCGTGAGGATTCCTAAGTGTGTTTTCTCTTATAAGTCGTAAGGATCCTATAAGAGAGTTTTCCCTCTTACGAGTCGAGAGGACCCGTAAGCGGTTGTTTCCCTCCTTATCGAGATTCGACTTTGGAGAGTGTGACCCGTGGATAGTATGCAAGAGACCGTTTTGGGCCGACTTGCAGGGTCCCAGTGCTTAGGAAACAGGTTTTTTAATCCCTACTGCCTAAGGCTTTATCTCACGAGTCGAGACGCATCGAGAAAATCTCGCAAAGACATCAATTTCCTCACGAGTCGAAACGGATCGAGCAGATCTCGCAAGAACATCTTAACGTCGCATTTAACCTCTGCTCTTTACGACAGAAGCCCGTTAAGGTTGGTGGTACTTAGGGTTTTGGCCATCGTACCGTCGCATAAGCTGATATAGTCCTCGATAGGCAATCGTGCTGTTCGAGTAGCCCCGCGACTGCCGTGTCTCTGATCCCTTCGGGGGCTGGACAAGACGTCTTCAAGCAATCCTCCTTGGCAGTTTGACCGTCAGAAGAGCAAGCGCTAGGAATTTACCATGCCGCTTTTTACTTGAGGTTAGGCTCATTTTGGAGAGCCCCGATGAGTCATAACCACTCCGCGCTGGTGTGGGGATGATCTCCGATAGTCTTTCGGGCTTTATATGAGTTGCCGTTAAGACCCTGAAGCTAGGAATTTGTCCTTTGCTTCGTTTGCTGGCATTGCGTCTGCTGTATCGAGACGAATGTTGCGGTGGGAACTAGGGATTTTGCCGTGGCTCCGTTTGTTTGATGACGTTACGTCTGCTGTGTCGAGACGAACGTTGGGGTGACATCTCGTCTGCTGTATCGAGACGGACGTCGAAGTGGTGACCACTCCACACTGGTGCGAGATGATCTCCGATTGTCTTTCCGGCTTTATATGACTTGCCGTTAAGACCCTGAAGCTAGGAATTTAGCCTTCGCTTCGTTTGCTGGCATTGCGTCCTCTGTATCGAGACGAATGTCGTGGTTGTCTATAGGTTACTGGTGAACCGCCGAGGTTTGGAACTAGGGATTTTGCCGTGGCTCCGTTTGTTTGATGACGTTACGTCTGCTGTGTCGAGACGAACGTTGGGGTGACATCTCGTCTGCTGTATCGAGACGGACGTCGAAGTAGTGACCACTCCATACTGGTGCGAGATGATCTCCGATTGTCTTTCCGGTTTTATATGACTTGCCGTTAAGACCCTGAAGCTAGGAATTTAGCCTTCGCTTCGTTTGCTGGCATTGCGTCCTCTGTATTGAGACGAATGTCACGGTGGGAACTAGGGATTTTGCCGTGGCTCCGTTTGTTTGATGACGTTACGTCTGCTGTGTCGAGACGAACGTTGGGGTGACATCTCGTCTGCTGTATCGAGACGGACGTCGAAGTGGTGACCACTCCACACTGGTGCGAGATGATCTCCGATTGTCTTTCCGGTTTTATATGACTTGCCGTTAAGACCCTGAAGCTAGGAATTTAGCCTTCGCTTCGTTTGCTGGCATTGCGTCCTCTGTATCGAGACGAATGTCACGGTGGGAACTAGGGATTTTGCCGTGGCTCCGTTTGTTTGATGACGTTACGTCTGCATCTAGTTGAAGTGAGGAGAAACGCCGTTGGTGATCTTTAAGTTGTCGATATTGACGTCGAGACCCTGAAGTTAGGGACCTTCCTTTGCTTCATTTGTTGACATCGTGTCTGTAATATTGCGACAAATGTCGAGATGGTCTCTAGGTTATCTATGAACCGTCGAGATTTGGCTTCGCTTTCTGGTGGAGCCTGTTGGGAAGGTATTGTTCCCTTTTTATCTGTGCCCCTGGATTATATACAGGGATCGATGTGATTTCACCTGTAGGGCAAAAGTTTCATTCTTTCATTTTTTTTTATTCTTTCCGCGATGCTCTATCATTTCAGCTTTTATATCGCGAAGGTCGCGATTGCCCAATCATTTCGGCTATTTTTCGCGGTGCCCAATCATTTCGGCTGTTTATTTTATTTTTACTCGCTACTTTTTATTGCTAGTTGCCCAATAATTTCGGCTGTTTATTTTATTTTTACTCGCTGTTTTTTATTGCGAGTTGCCCAATCATTTCGGCTATTTCATATGCATTTTTTTTTTGGCTCGCTGATTTTTTTCTTTCTCGCGAGTAGGGGATTTGGGATCCGATACCAATCTTGGCATCAGCATCGCTGCGACTGGAATATTGCCAGGAGCGAATCATCATTTGCCATAAAAGGACTTGGAATTTGATACCGGTTTAGGCATCAGCATCGCTACAACTGGGATATTGCCAGGAGCGAATCATCATCTGCCTCCGTCGATGTTGAACAAAGGTGGCTTAGCGAACATGGTTAAGATCCCGTCGACTGAGGCTTTTGACTTCATGAGCCGTAAGGGTCTCACAAAGGTATTTCTCCCTACAAGTCGTGAGGATCTTGTAGGTGTGTTTTCTCCTTGGGAATCGTGAGGATTCCTAAGTGCATGTTCTCTTGTAAGTCGTAAGGATCTTACAAAAGGGTTTTCTCCTTATAAGTCGAGAGAACTTACAAGTGTTGTTTGCTGTACAAGCATATCCCTAGTCACGGATGGGACTTTGTTAGGGAAATATTTATTCATGCCCGTGGATTGTATACAAGGGTCAATATTGGACAACTTGTAGGGCAATGTCGAAAGTTGTGGGGGTTGCTTAAGCACAGGTTTAGGCCTCTGTAACTTAAGACTTTCAAATCTTACGGGCCGTGGGGGTCCCATAAGAGAGTTCTCCTTACGAGTCGTGAGGATCTCGCAAGTGTATTTTCTCCTTAGGAATCGTGGGGATCCCCAAGTGTGTTGCTCCTTTGTGAGTCGTAAGGATCTCACGCAGGTGGTTTCTCCTTACAGGGTCGAGAGGATCCTATAAGTGTTTCTTTAACGAGGTTGCGCCCTTTCGGGTTTTCACAAACGCTCGCCGGTAGCCCTGCTGTTTTTACTCACGGAGCCCTTTCGGGTTTCATCCGTACCCTTTTTGCTTATGGACATACCTTTATTATTATTTTTTTCTTCTTCTTCTTTTTTTTTTTTTTACGAGGTCGCGCCCTTTCGGGTTTTCACGAACACTCGCCGGTAGCCCTGCTGTTTTTACTCACGGAGCCCTTTCGGGTTTTCATCCGTGCCCATTTTTCTTGTGGACGTACCTTTATTTTTTTTATTTTTTTTTTAACACGTCAGCCTGAAGATGCTGCGGGTTGGGAGTAGTTTAACGACGTTTCGGTCATTTGCAAGTTTTAGGACATTGCGGTCCGTCGTTAGTTTAAGGACATCTCGGTCCGTTGTTAGTTTAAGGACGTTTCGGTCCGTTATCCAGTTTAAGGACGTAGTGGTCCGTTAGGCTTTCTCTATGAATGAGCATGATGCCCCCGGCGTGTCCATATTTTTCGGAGCATGCGGTTGTGGCGGGTTCACCTTCCAAATTTCGGACAACGCGAACTTGCCCTGTTGGTATTGGTCTTCAACCCAGTTCTTGAAGACGTAGCAATCCTCGATCAGATGACCTACCGTTTGGTGGTAAGGGCAATAATTAGGATTATTAATATCGCCTGGCCGCAACGGACGTTTTGGATTCGGCAGATTAATGAGTCTGTTGCGTACTGCCAGCTCGAATAGTCCCCTTGTTTTATCTTGCGGAAACGAGTAAGGACGTTTCAATTTTTCCTGGAGGGATTGCCGCTTGTTGCTTTGGCAAGCAACCGGTCTAGGGTCACCTGATTGTTGGTGAGCGCTGGCGACGAGGGCCTTTTTTTCTTTTCTTTTATCCTTTTTGTTCGCTCCGTTGTTTGCGGGGCCGAGATTTTTTCCGAGTAGCATGCGATTGCACGGCTGAACGTTCTCGCAGCTTCTCAATTCCTTTATTTTTGAAATAGATTCCCCGAGGGAAGAGTTGGGGGTAGCTTCTTCGTCAGAGTCGCTTCTAAAGGTGATAATTTGTGATCCCTTGAAGTCGGCTATATGACAGTCGGCGGCGGCTCTTTTGCGCTCATCTATCGCATTTTTCCGATGTCCACAAGATTCACACTTTGTCTTGTCGAAGTGTTGCTTTTGAGCGACATACCCTTGCCACCAACAGTTAAAGGACTCGCAGTCTTCGGTAGGATGTATGATCTTCTGATGATATAAACAGAAGTTAGGGTGCATCTCTACCTCAGAGAAAGGATTTTCTTCGGAGGGCGGTAGCTTCATTCCTACTGATAGAGCTTTGGCGAACCGTTTCCTCGTCTTGAATTTGTTTTTACCCGCAGTGTATGGCTTTTGATTTGACGGGAATACCTTGGTTCTTTCCAGTATGGCCATTTCATGCTCTTGATTGGCTTTTGCTTTCAGACGAATTTCATTTAGGAAGGCATCGATCAACTTGTCTGACGGCCGAGGAATTTCTGTTTTAGGGTCCGCCATTGATTTCTCAGCGCAAGGATCCTCCTCATCATCCGTCAGTGAATGAGAAATAACATGACAAGTCGCTACGTAGTCTTCGGATTCATCCGATAAGTTTTCTCCATCGTTTTCATCCTCGACGAAAGAACAAGTTGCCCCCGGCGTGTCCGTCTTCTTTGGAGAGTGCGGCTGTTGTGGGTTTACCTTCCAACCTTCAGACAGCGCGAACTTGCCTTGCAGGTATTGATCCTCGATCCATCCCTTAAAGACGAAACAATCCTCAATCGGGTGACTTACCGTTTGGTGGTAAGGGCAATAATTGGGATTATTAAGATCGCCTGGCTGCGACAGACGCTTTGGACTCGGCAGATTGATGAGTCTGTTACGCACTGCCAGCTCAAACAGTCTTCTCGTTTTATTCTGAGGAAACGAGTAAGGACGTCCTAGCCTCTCTTCGAGGGATGGGCGTGGACGCACGTTGTTTTGGCGAGCGACCGGCTTTGAGTTGCTCGACTGTTGCTGAGCGTTGGCGACGATGATCGCTTTTCCTTTCTCATTTCGGGGATCGGGTCTTGGAGGAGACGGTCTATGGCCCATCTGGTCCATTTGGGCTAATTTGTCGATCAAGGCCTGGAAGGTGGTCGGCCTGAAGAACATCATGAATTGCGAGATGGTCGCCTGCGGATCGAGAGTGCCCACAAACATGCCTACCGCAGGAGCCTCTTCTATGCGTTGTTCGCATTTCGACCATAGGTTCCGCCATCGTGTTGCGTATTGGACACATGTTTCGCCTGACCTTATCCTGGCATTTATCAGTGCTGTAATCGGGGTGCGTTCACTAGCACTTGCGAATCTTTGTGTAAACAGCAGTTCCATCTCTGCAAATGTTTTGACAGAGTCGTTAGGTAGCTCCGAATACCATTCAAAGGCTGTTTCTACTAAGCTGCCGACGAATTGACGTAGCAACAATTTGTCATCGCCTCCAGTATTGCCGCATAAGGCCCTGAATTGAGCGACATGCTGATGCGGATTCCCTGTCCCTTTATATACGTGGAATTTAGGGATCGTATATCCTGGCGGGTAATTGATTTGGTCATACCAGCTCGGATACGGTCTTCCGGTTCTAACAATTTGCCCAGCCGCTTCATTTGCCTGATGAACCCGGATCTGCTGAGCTATATATTCGTCTAGGTCGACTTTGGAGATTGCCTCCTCCTTGGCTGTTGATAGAGCCGGCGGAGGATTTGACGTTTCTCCTCTGTCGTCTTCAAGGACGATCGGAGGATCTTCAGCAGGAGGGTCCGGCTGTAACATCATCCCTACCATATCTTGGAAGAGGAGCGTCATCTGTTTTATGTTAGCCGCTTGCTCTGCAGCTTCTTTGTCCCTCTTTTCGAGGACTCTGCGTAAAAAGTCAGCGTCGGTTTCTTGTTCTTGACGCTCATCCGAAGACGTTTCAGAGCTTTCTTTTGGCTCAGTGAGTGCAGCCATTGTAGTCATCATTTCCTGAAGCTTTTGTTGTTGCTCCTGGGCTTTCGTCACGGATCGGGTGAGCGGTCGGTGGCCCGTAGAAGTGCGGCTTTCCTCCTTTCCAGAAGCCATATAAACAGTGTGCACCACCATGTCCCACCGGGCGTGCCAGAATCTGTTCCTCTTTGAACGGCGGCCTGCGACGTTAGGACGTCACGGATCGGGTGAGCGGTCGGTGGCCCATAGAAGTGCGGCTTTCCTCCTTTCCAGAAGCCATATAAACAGTGTGCACCACCATGCCCCCAGACTTGGGGCGTTTGTGTTCGGTGTCTTTGCGATTTGCCGAAGACACAGGGGCTTCTTGCGGCCTCCTTTTTTGAGTGATTGGAGTTAAGGGAGCCGTTGTAGTGGGCACCCAAGTAGCTTTTGCTTTTTGTGCTTTGACAGAGTAATCCTTCCCCTGCCGAACCTTCATCTTTTTCTGTCGTCGGAGGCAGTCTTGATCGATCACCGACTCTTGAACTTGTCGCCAGACTTTGTAAATTTTAGAGGACAGCCGTTGAAGGGGCTGCTCTAGCTTCTTCTCTGGAATATTCTTCACAGATGAATGAGTTCGCTTTAGCACCGCAGTAGGAGAGTTTCTGCGCACCGAGTTCAGCAACTCAAAGCTGTTCTTGGTTGGAACAGCAGTATCGATCTCCACCATTAGAGTTGGAGGAGTAAGTCCAGAGGGGGAGTTGCCCCCAGCCTTCTTCACTCGGCGCCAGTAGCGACGTCGGGCATGTCGTGCTGATGGAGTTGTTTCAGCTATAGGGGTGACCTCCTCATGCCCCCTGTGTTGGTCAGAATATACCGGTACCAGCTTTTTAAAGATCGACGTCCGTTGAGCGGGGACGGCCAACTTGTCAGAAGCGGACTTCTGAACATGGGAAGCAACCTTGGTGATTTTGCCAGGAACGGGAGTTGGGATGGCTATCCGTTTCGGGATAACGCCTTCTGGTATGGCAGGCTTCTTCATGGGCCCGATGGAGCTCTGGCCTAATCCATTAAAACCTGAAGCAGTGGAGTTGGATGACTCGTTGAGAGGGGTCGCGGCAGTGGCAAGTCGGTCGAAGACAAACTTCTTTGGACCTTCTTGCGATGTTATTGGGGCATTGAAGCTTATCAATGGGAGCATAGTCCCGAAGAACAATCCAGCGGTGGCCTGAGTTACTTGCTCCACTGGCATCTTGAAAAGGGAGGCCGCTTGGGGCCCATAAGTCACTCCTCCGGACGGGATGGAGCGAGAGATGCAGTTGCACGTAGTGCAGTCTGAAGCCATTGATCTTCTGTTTCCTGCACGAAGCAAGATACCAAATCTTAGTACCTCGAATCCACAGGCAACCACAGCAAATCGCGATTCGTTCGCGAACACGACACACGAAGTGTGGAGTGGAAAGAGGAAAAGGTCCCACCGGGCGTGCCAGAATCTGTTCCCCTCCGAACGGCGGCCTGCGACGTTAGGACGTCACGTGCCTGAGGTTCGGGGCAGATGCTATTTGGTTTTTATCCGTCCACCTCTTCGAAGATGCCAAGTTGATTTATGGCACCGTGTATCGAAGGTTTAGACGGATGCGGCCGATGTAGCAGACTTTGTCAGATTCCCCCTCGCTTGAGGGGTTTTTGATTGTGGGGACGCTCTTCCCTGCAGGCGCAAGCCCCTGCAGTTAATTACGCTACCGCTTTGCGGTAACAACTTTCTCCTTCTCCAGAATTTCACTTCGTGTCGTGTGTGTTTGTTTTGTTTGTGGCTGCCCGTGGATTGTATACGGAGACTGAGTAATGCCGTCGCCCGTAGGGCGTGGATTAGTCCAAATCCGTATTTACTTAGATTTGGGTTTGGTGTTTTTAGTTTAAGGATGCATTAGTCGCGTTGCGACTAAGATCAACTTAAACATTCGTCAAGGATACGTTAGTCTTGCTTTGGACTAAGATCAACCTGACGTGGTGATTCATTTAATTTATGGCCATCGGGACTCATCACCTCTCTAACATCGTTGAAGGATTACAACGATAGGTGTCAGAGGAGCTCAGAGATGTACCCTTGAACCAAAGCTGATTGAGGGTTTTATAGTCCATTTAAGTGCTTAAGGATACGTTAGCCGTATTTGGGGCTAAGATCAACTTAAACGGGATCGTTTAGATCCGGCAAAAGAGCAATTGGCTCTATTGTTCCAGTTTAGGGACGTAGTGGTCCCTTATTAGTTTAGGGACGTCTCGGTCCGATACCAGTTTAAGGACGTAGTGGTCCATTATTAGTTTAGGGACGTTTCGGTCCGATGCCAGTTTAGGGACGTAGTGGTCCATTATTAGTTTAAGGACATTTCGGTCCATCGCCAGTTTAGGGACGTGGTGGTCCGTCATTAGTTTAGGGACATTTCGGTCCGATGCCAGTTTAGGGACGTAGTGGTCCATTATTAGTTTAAGGACATTTCGGTCCATCGCCAGTTTAGGGACGTGGTGGTCCGTCATTAGTTTAGGGACATTTCGGTCCGATGCCAGTTTAGGGACGTAGTGGTCCATCATTAGTTTAAGGACGTCTCGGTCCAATATTAGTTTAAGGACATCTCGGTCCGATATTAGTTTAAGGACGTCTCGGTCCGATATTAGTTTAAGGACGTCTCGGTCCAATATTAGTTTAGGGACATCTCGGTCCACGAGTTTAAGGACCCCGCAGTCCATATCGATGTGTGGTCGTTGGGACCCGTCACCTCTTTGACGTCGTTGAGGAATTACAACGACGGATGTCAAAGGAGTTCGGAGATATACCCTCGAACCGGATGTAGATTGATTTAGGAGAGCCATTTTGCTCAGTCAATTTAATTTAAGGACTTATGGCCAAAATTGGGCTAAGTCCAGTTGAAATGTTCAACATTTTATTTGCTTTTGCATTGCATTTCTTTTCTTTTTTTTTTATTTGGGCCTTGCCCAGAAAGGATGCAGAGTATCAATTTGTTTTGGGCTCTACCCTTTTAGGAATGATGCAAGGTATCAATTTTATTTGGGCTCTGCCCTTATATAAAGGATGCAAAGCATCAATTTATTTGGGCTCTGCCCATTTATTGCCTTGCAATTTATTTTGGCCTGTCAGGTCATTTTGATTTGGGCATGGCCTTTCAAATAGTGCAAAGCACCAAGAATCTTTTGGATTCAAGAAAATGAGTGCAGAGCACTTTTTAATGATCTAAATTTAGATCAAAGAAGAGAAAAGAAAATCTTTTCTTTCTTTCATAGCAAGTGCAAGGCACTATTTTTATTTATTTATTTATCTGAGAACCAGAGGTTCATAGCAAGTGCAAGGCACTATTTTTATTTATTTATTTATCTGAGAACCAGAGGTTCATAGCAAGTGCAAGGCACTATCTGTTGTGCGCACGTGCGTTGCACGTGGTGCCGCATGGCGGGCATACGTGCGTTGCACGTGGCGCACATGCGCATTATGAGGAGAAGCAAAGCTTCTATATATGGAGAACAAGCTCCTTTTAATATTATTAAATATTCTCATATGGTGCGCACGTGCGTTGCACGTAGTGCCGCATGGCAGGCACACGTGTGTTGCACGTAGCGCACATGGCGCTTGCGCATATGCGCATTATGGAGGAGCATGCTCCTATCTTGGAGAACTAAGCTCCTTTGAGTATTGAATCCTTTGAGGATTTTTACTCTACCCTTTCTAAGAGGTATCCCCTCTTATTTATATGGGAGTGGTAGATAAGCCAGCTCTCCTTTTCCCGATGTGGGACTAAAAAATGCATTCCCCATGTAGTAGAGCATTACTTTAGATTACACGTGTATAACACATTTGCTCATAACTTTTGATCTCGGATGAATTATGAGGCCCATAATATATCAAATCGAAGGTCTTTTCGAGATGCTTTCAATATCATTAGAATTTAGCTGTTTTTCGTTCCGGAGTTTGTCAAAATACAGCTCGGAAAATACTGGTTCGCATCTTCTTCCTTAAATCACATGTGCATAGACATTTGCTCATAACTTTTGATCCCGGATGAATTATGAGGCCCATAATATATCAAATCGAAGGTTTTATCGAGACACTTTCGATACAAATAGAATTTATCCATTTCTCATTCGGGAGTTTGTCAAAAAACAGCCCGGAAGATACTGGTTCGTATTTCCTTAAGCGTATTGCTGCCATTTGATACCTTGGACTCTTTTGCGCAGAAATTTTTGGTGGGAACAGCTGCGACCGGAGCTCGCTCTCAGAAGAAGAAAAAGTTGCTCTTTTGTCTTGACGTGGTACTTGGCCAGGAGCCTCATGCTCCCTATAGTGAGGACTTGAGCGAGTATGGGACAAATGAGGGCTTATTCTTGCCGCCAGATGATACTGATCTGGCGGCTGCCATTGCTGCTTCCGAGCGATTGGCAAGACGCGAAGAGGCGTTGGCTAACCTCGCGCAATCAGGTAATTATTAGTTGCATTTTTTTTGCCATTGCATCATACCTCTATCATTGTTTTTTGACTAACGCTTTTACTTCTTTAATAGGCATTTCTACCGAAGAAGCTCCCGCTGCTTCTCTCAAGACTTTTGAGGAAGAGGAGCGACTTCGAGCATCCTTAGGCCTTGGTACATTTCGGTTCGCCATGTTTCTGCTTTCGTTTCTTATGAGTAATCTGACCCTTTCTTTGTCTTATCGCAGGGATTACAATGCCTATCCCGCAAGCTGATGCGGAAATTCTCCCCGGGCCAGCTACCGAAGCCCCGGCCTCTTCAGCACTGCCGCGAGAGGCCCTACTCAAAAAACCAATGACGGAAGCCTTGACGGCTCCAAAGGTACCCCTGGATGTGGATGATGACGTCCCATTAAAGGAGGCTTCTAAAAGGTCTGTTTTGACGGCTCAGGAGGAAAGGAAGCGCCGGAGGCGCACAACAAGGGAGCGTAGTGCTGCTTTAGCTGCGGGAGCAGGTTCAAGCGTCGTTACCACTGCTGCTACTCCTTCAGAGGAGTCTCTGATTGCCTTGTCTACTGCTCACAGACGGACGGCACGTGCGGCTCGGGAAGCCAACGGTAACCCAACTCCAGGTAATGTGCATTGAGGCTCTGTTGTCAAAGTTTTAAGCTATCATTTCTAATATATCTTATCTTTGCAGAGCCGAGTCTTCCTGAAGAGGTGGCAGCTACCGCTGAGCCTAAGGGAGCGGTGGAGGAGGTGGCTGCTATTCTCGAACCCGGGGCGGCGGTAGACGATGTGGCCGCAATTGCTGGGCCCGAGGTAGTAGCCGACGAGACAGTCGCGATCGCTATGCCCGAGATAGCCACCACTGCCGAGACCGCGGTGGTAGCGAGCGAAACGGGTACAATTGCTGGGCCTGAGATGCCGCTCTTTTTCAAGAGTCGGGCACCGCTCCGATCATCGCTCTCACTGTCTACGGTTCTTTGTTGTCTCCCGGCGTCGCAAGCGTGACAACGGCTCCCGTGGAGTCAGGGGACGAGGCGACGGGAGGTGAGACCACCCCGATGGAGGAGGGAGACGCCGTTGTTGTATCAAGTGACGCCCTCATCATGGCTCCAGCTGGCGACTGATCAGGTAAATTTTAGGTTACCGCCCTTCTTTTTATTCTGCAACCTTTCCTGACAGGGTTTATCTTGTTTCTAATGTAGGTGCGGCTAGTGCTGATGTCGTGCCACCCAAGGCAACATCATCAGTTGCTGCTTTGACGGCGGCATCTCCTCTACCCTCTCTCATACCATCTCAGATATTGGAAGGTGCGGATTCGTGACTCATCAGTCTCATTTTTTAAGCTGTATAACCTATGTACTGACGTTACAATATCGCGTTCTTGCAGGAGTCCTTTTTGACCACCTGTATCAGGTGCTGCACCCACACTTCTCCTTCTTGTCAGAGATTAGTCCACCTGCCGGTGTCGGTGAGTATTTTCTCTAAACGACGTCCTTTTCTTTAACGGGCAGTCGCATTGCTGCTAACTCTTCTTCATCTTGCTTGTGGCCTTACGAATTGAAGGAGGGGACGAGGCCGTCGTTGCGCCACCAGTACTCCCAGCTCTGCCCCCTGCTGCAGCCGGTATAGTAGACTCTACTTTTTGCGTATTTTCTTTATTTCCTGAGCCGACATCTGATTATGATCTATTTTGCAGAAATTACATCGACTCCAGCCCCGTTCGAGTCTCGCATTATAATGCCGACAGGGCCTTTTTCCAGGCGTCCATCATCCAAAGGTGCTGTGACCAGTCTACGCATGCTGAGCGAATATATCGAGGAGTTTGACGCGGAGACTCCTACATCTGCTGCGGATTTTGCCCCAGAGGTTAACCCTATGCTGGCGACGCTCATGAACTTTCATGGTGAGGGCGTCGTTGAGTCTTGGGTTAATCGCTGCAGGGAAATCGAGGCTTGCTTGCATGAGCTTGAGCTTAGGCATCCTGCACCTGAGATTCTGGTTATGAGCACTCAACGGGCTGCATGGATCGAGCGGAGCACTTCTTACTTCCGCCGCCTTGAAAAAGAAGTGGCTTTAAAGCATAGGGAATGTAAAGAAACTTCAAGCGAGTCTGCTTGACTGCATGCTGAGGTCGATGCGAATGCTGCCCAGTTGAAAGTTATCTTCGAAGGCCTTCTGCGATGTATCTCTGATGGGTTAACATTGAGGCAGAAGCTCGACGTCATCGAGCGGGATGCACAAGATCGTGAAGCAGCTCAGCGGGCCGTCGAGGAACAACTCTCGTCTTACTTGCAGCAACGAGCCCAGGTCGAAGCGGAGTTGGCTGCGGCAGCTGATCAGGAAGAGGGGCTGAGGGAAGTGCGCGAGCGGCTGATTGGATTATTGAAAGTGCTTTCCTCTCAATAAAATTTTTGTACCATTTGTAATTTTGAATAAAATGTATTTGTTCTTTTATTCTTTCATATGATGTATTTTGTACCCAATCGAATTCATGAATAAAAGATACATGTTCTTTATAATGTCTTGTGACATCTCTCTGCTCTCTTCTTTCTTGCTGTGTTGTTTGCCATGTGACTTTAGCAAGTGCGGTCCGTAGATAGTATATAGCTGTCAATCTTGTGCTCTTTGTAAGGTGGTGATGGTTTAGAAAACAGGGTTAGGATCTGTCACCTAAGACTTTTCAATTTTATGAGCCGTGAGGGTCTCATAAAGAATTTTCTCCCTACCGGTCGAGAGGATCCCGTAGGTGTAATTTCTCCTTAAGAATCGTGAGTATTCCTAATTGTGTTTTCTCTTGAAAGTCATAAGGATCTCACAAGAGAATTTACTCCCTTACGAGTCGTGAGGACCCGTAAGAGATGGGTGAAGTTGCCCTTATCCGCATTTCACGGAGTCAGGGGTTGCTCTGGATGCTTCCCATAGGTTCACTGCCGTGTTCTGCAAGGACCAGACTCTGCTCTGGACGTTTTCCAGGATATCGTAGTTTAAAGACATCGCGGTCGAGGTTAAGGACATCATAGTCCGTGGATTTAAGGACTCCACAGTCCGTTGTTAGTTTTAAGACATCACGGTCGAGGTTAAGGACATCATAGTCCATGGGTTTAAGGACCCCACAGTCCAATGTTAGTATTAAGACATCACGGTCGAGGTTAAGGACATCATAGTCCATGGGTTTAAGGACCCCACAGTCTGATTTTTTGCTCTGGATGCTTCCTACGGGTTCACTGCCGTGTTCGGTAAGGACCAGGCTCCGCTCTGGATGCTTCACACGGGGTCATGGCCGTGCTCTGCGAGGACCAGGATCCGCTCTGGACGTTTCCCACGGGGTCAGGAGTGACATAATCCGCGTTCCACGTAGCCAGGAATTTTGCTCTGGATGCTTTCCACAGGTTCACTGCCATGTTCGGCGAGGACCAGGCTCCGCTCTGGATGCTTCACACGGGTTCACTGCCGTGCTCTGCGAGGAACAGGATCCGCTCTGGACGTTTTCCACGGGGTCAGAAGTGACATAATCCGCGTTCCATGTAGCCAGGAATTTTGCTCTGGATGCTTCCTACGGGTTCACTGCCATGCTCGGCGAGGACCTGGCTCCGCTCTGGATGCTTCACACGGGTTCACTGCCGTGCTCTGCGAGGACCAGGATCTGCTCTGGACGTTTTCCATGGGGTCAGAAGTGACATAATCCGCGTTCCACATAGCCATGAATTTTGATCTGGATGCTTCCCACGGGTTCACTGCCGTGTTCGGCGAGGACCAGGCTCCGCTCTGGATGCTTCATACGGGTTCACTGCCGTGCTCTGCGAGGACCAGGATCCGCTCTGGACGTTTTCCACGGGGTCAGAAGTGACATAATCCGCGTTCTACGTAGCCAGGAATTTTGCTCTAGATGCTTCCCATGGGTTCACTGCCGTGTTCGGAGAGGACTAGGCTCCGCTCTGGATGCTTCACACGAGTTCACTGCCGTGCTCTGCGAGGACCAGGATCTGCTCTGGACGTTTTCCACGGGGTCAGAAGTGACATAATCCGCGTTCCACATAGCCAGGAATTTTTCTCCGGATGCTTCCCACGGGTTCACTGCCGTGTTCGGCGAGGACCAGGCTCCGCTCTGGATGCTTCACACGGGTTCACTGCCGTGCTCTGCGAGGACCAGGATCCGCTCTGGACGTTTTCCACGGGGTCAGAAGTGACATAATCTGCGTTCTACGTAGCCAAGAATTTTGCTCTAGATGCTTCCTACGGGTTCACTGCCGTGTTCGGAAAGGACTAGGCTCCGCTCTGGATGCTTCACACGAGTTCACTGCTGTGCTCTGCAAGGACCAGGATCCGCTCTGGACGTTTTCCACGGGGTCAGAAGTGACATAATCCGCGTTCCACGTAGCCAGGAATTTTGCTCTAGATGCTTCCCACGGGTTCACTGCCGTGTTCGGCGAGGACTAGGCTCCGCTCTGGATGCTTCACACGGGTTCACTACCGTGCTCTGTGAGGACCAGGATCCACTCTGGACGTTTTCCACGGGGTCAGAAGTGACATAATCCGCGTTCCACGTAGCCAGGAATTTTGCTCTGGATGCTTCCCACGGGTTCACTGCCGTGTTCGGCGAGGACCAGGCTCCGCTCTGGATGCTTCACACGGGTTCACTGCCGTGCTCTGCGAGGACTAGGATCCGCTCTGGATGTTTTCCACGGGGTCAGAAGTGACATAATCCGCGTTCCACGTAGCCAGGAATTTTGCTCTGGATGCTTCCCACGGGTTCACTGCCGTGTTCGTCGAGGACCGGGCTCCGCTCTGGATGCTTCACACGGGTTCACTGCCGTGCTTTGCGAGGACCAGGATCCGCTCTGGACGTTTTCCACGGGGTCAGAAGTGACATAATCCGTGTTCCACGTAGCCAGGAAGGGTTGACTTTATCTGCATTTCACGGAGTCGGGATTTGACTCTCGGTCATTGGTGTACTGTCGAGTCATGGAACTGGGAGTTGCCGACGTTCCACTTTGCTTGATATTGTGTTTGTTGTAATGAGACTGATGTTGAGATGGTCTCGAGGCTATCTGTTAACCGTTGAGATTTGGCTTCTTCTTCTGATGAAACCTGGGGAGGAAAGGTGTGATTCCCTTCTTTGTTTGCGCCCCGGGATTGTATACAGGGATTAATCTGATATCACCTGTAGGGCATAAATTTCATTTTTTTTATGTTTCTTTCTTTCCGCGATGCTCTATCATTTCAGCTTTTATATCGTGAAGGTTGCGATTGCCCAACTATTTCGGCTATTTTTCGCGGTGCCCAATCATTTCGGCTATTTATTTTATTTTTACTCGCTGCTTTTTATTGCGAGCTGCCCAATCATTTCGGCTATTTATTTTATTTTAACTCGCTGTTTTTTATTGCGAGTTGCCCAATCATTTCGGCTATTTTGCATGCATATATTTTTACTTGCTGATTTTGTTTGCAAGTTGCCCCATCATTTCGGCTATTTCGTATGCATGTGTGGCTCGTTGGCTTTTCACCGCAAGCTTGGAATTAGACACTGATTTCGGCATCAGCACCTTTCAACTGGGATATTGCCCGGAGAGAATCATCATTTGCCTCTGTTGACGTCGAACAAAGGTGGCTTAGCGAACAGGGTTAGGATCCTATCGACTAAGACTTTTGACTTTACGAGCCGTAAGGGTCTCATAAAGGAATTTCTCCCTGCAAGTCGTGAGGATCTCGTAGATGTAATTTCTTCTTAAGAATCGTAAGGACTCCTAAGTGTATGTTCTCTTATAAGTCGTAAGGATCTTACAAGTGTGTTTTCTCCTTATAAGTCGAGAGGACTCACAAGGGTTGTTCACCTTGCGAACATATCCCTGGTCACGGATGGGACTTTGCTAGGGAAATGTTTATTCACGCCCGTGGATTGTATACAAGGGTCAGCATTGAGCCGCTTGTAGGGCAGTATTGGAGATTGTGGGGGCTGCTTAAGAACAGGTTCAGATCCCTGTAGCTTAATACTTTTGAATCTTATGAGCCGTGAGGGTCCCATAAGAGGGTTCTCCCTACGAGTCATGAGGATCTCGCAAGTGTAATTTCTCCTTAGGAATCGCGGGGATCCCTAAGTGTGTCGCTCCCTTGTGAGTCGTAAGAATCTCATACAGGTGGTTTCTCCTTACAAAGTCGAGAGGACCTTGCAAGTGTCTTTTAACGAGATTGCGCCCTTTCAGGTTTTCACAAAACTCGCTGGTAGCCCTGCTGTTTTTGCTCACGGAGCCCTTTCGGGTTTTTATCCGTGCCCATTTTGCTGATGGACATACCGTTTTCTTTTTCTTTTCTCTTTTCTTTTTATTGTAACGAGGCTGCGCCCTTTCGGGTTTTCACAAAACTCGCCGGTAGCCCTGCTATTTTTACTCACGGAGCCCTTTCGGGTTTTCATCCGTGCCCATTTTGCTTATGGACATACCGTTTTCTTCTTCTTTTTTTTGTATCAGCTTTGGGATGCTGCAATCCACCGTAGTTTATCGACATCTCGGTCAACAGCTAGTTTTAGGACATAGTGGTCCATTGTTAGTTTAAGGACGTTTCGGTCCGTCGTTAGTTTAGGGACGTTTTCGGTCTGTCGTTAGTTTAAGGACGTTTTCGGTCCGTCGTTAGTTTAAGGACATTTCGGTCCGTCGTTAGTTTAAGGACATTTCGGTCCCTTGTTAAGGAAGCCGGTTACTACTTACAGAGTTTAGGTTTAGGAAGATAGCGAGTGGACATAGTCGTCGTCATCTACCATTGACCTAGGCCGTGACTCGTTAAGCGTAGTATTTCTTCAGGAAGCGACCGTTTATCGGCCTGAAGGGCTTCTCACCATGCATGTCCATGAGTAGATAGGATGCACCCTGGTAGACCTTGTTTATGATATACGGGCCTTCATAGTTTGGCTCGAATTTCCCCCGCTTGGCGTGATTAGGGATCATAGGTCTTTTGACCACTAGCACGAGTTCGCCTTGGCGGAATGTTCTTGGCCTAGTCAATCTTTCGTATGAGAGCGTCATCTTTGCTTTATAAGCCTCTAGATTTTGTTGCGCTATGAGCCGGGTTTCGTCAAGGGCGTCGAGCTCCTCGAGCCGAATGTAAGCATTCTCTTCGTCCGTCAGCTTGTAATGAACTGACACTCGTAGAGAGGGTAGCTCTATCTCGAGGGGGAGTACCACCTCTGTACCGAATACCAATGCGTGCGGCGTTGTGTTCGTGGCTGTTTTGAACGTCGTTCGGTACGCCCAGAGAGCTTCGTGCAGTCTCTCATGCCAGTCCTTCTTATTTCGGGACACCGTCTTCTTCATGATCTTTGTCAAGGTCTTGTTGAAAGCCTCAGCTAGTCCGTTAGCTCGGGGATTGTAGACTGAGGAGTATCTCCAGTCTATGTTGTGTTGCTGTGCGAAGCGGCTGATCTTATGGCTTCTGTAGGCTGGCCCGTTATCGGAAATAATCCGTCGCGGAGTTCCAAACCGATAAATGACATGTGTCTTGAAGAAATGGAGGATATTCTCTATCTTCACCTCCATCAGCGGTACTGCTTCTGCCCATTTAGAGAAGTAATCAGTTGTTGCCAAATTGAACCGATGTTCTCTGGACGATGCTGGTTCGATGGAGCCGATTATGTCAGTCCCCCACATTTCGAACGGCCAGCTAGCCACTGTCGGATGTAATGGATTCGGATGCTGGTGGATAAAGTCTCCATGGATCTGGCACGAGTGGCACTGCTTCGCGTACTCGAGGCAGTCCTGGATCATCGTGGGCCAATAATAACCCATCCGTTTGATCTTCAGCTTCATCTTCGGCCCGGTTTGGTGAAAACCGCAGAGTCCGTCGTGAGTTTCTTGGACGACTCTTCTTGCTTCTTCAGGTCCCAGGCACCTTAGCCATAGAGAATCAAATGATCTCTTATACAGAGTATCATTGACAAAAGCGAAAGACAGAGCTCGTTTTATAAGCTGATGTCTTGAGAACGCATCTTCGGGTGTTCGACGGGATTTGAAGTAGTCTATAAAGACTTCTCTCCAATCCTCAACCGCTTCTTGGTGTTTTACTTGTAGATCCGTTGGCTCAGTCGTTCCCTTTTTCTCGGACGTCTCTGGAAATATTTCTGCCAGTGCGAGGACTCAACGGCTTTGCACAACGATTCTCACGTCATCGAGGTTTTCGTCAGCCATTTCTTTAGCGAGCTTGGCTAATGCATCCGCCTTGCTATTTTCCACATGTGGTTTGCTTTCCAAGAAGTAAGAAGGGATTTGATTCAGCGGTTGCTGCACTCTCTCGCCGTACTTCACCAATTCTGGTTTGCACGTCTGGTAGTCGCCATTTACTTGACTAACGACCAGCTGGGAGTCTCCGTATATGAGGAGGTTCTCAATCCCCATGTCGATGGAGATCTCGAGACCTGCTATCAAAGCTTCATACTCGGCTTCATTGTTCGCCCTCGGCTCTGTTAAAGAGAAGGCAAAGCGGACTTACGAAGATGAGGCCTACCCCTGATTTGATTATGGGGGTGCTTTGTTTGCGCTTCTTCATGGAAGACGCTCCATCAAAATAAAGTTCCCACCGGGTGCCATTACCGCCGATCGTGTCAAACGCATGCTCATCTGGCAGTTCTCAATTCAAAGGAGAATCGGCAGGTATCGGATGCTCAGTGAGGAAGTCGGCGATGGCATGGCCTTTCGCTGCCTTGAGGGGACGATAGGTTATCGAGAATTCCATCAAGAGCAGGGCCCATTTAGCGAGCCACCCCGTCAATATGGCCTTTGACATCAAGTACTTGAGGGGATCCACTTTCGATATGAGACGGACTTCATGCGCCAACGCATAGTGCCTGAGCTTCGTTATCACGAAGATCAATGCCAGGCAATGTTTTTCGATGGGAGAATAATTGCTTTCTGCCCTCAGTAGAACTCGACTCAAATAATAGAGAGCTCTCTCTTTCCCTTGGTCGTTCTCTTGTGCCCATAATGCACCTAAGGAACCTTCGAGGGCTGTTGTATAAAGAATGAGAGGCTTTCCCTTGACCGGAGCGGCCAGTACTGGCGGATTCTGCAAGTATTGCTTGATTTTGTCCAGCGCGCTTTGGCATTTGTGATCCCAAATGAACGGGGTTCCTTTCTTCATCAGGTGACTGTAAGGACGGCACTTGCCTGAGAGATTGGCTATAAATCGCCGAATATACGCGAGCTTCCCTTGGAGAGACCGCAATTGCTTGAGAGTCCTTGGCGGGGGCATCTCCATAATTGCCTTGATCTTTGACGGATCTATCTCGATGCCTCGGTGTCGGATGATGAATCCTAGGAACTTGCCCGAGGAAACTCCGAACGCGCATTTGAGAGGGTTCATCTTCAAGTTGTATTGCCGAAGGCGTTGAAACACGATCTTTAGATGCTCTAAATGTTCCTCATATGATTTGCTTTTAACCACGAGGTCGTCGATATAGTATTCGATGATTTCATGTATGAGATCATCGAAGATCTTCGTCATGGCCCTCTGATAGGTGGCGCCAGCGTTCTTCAGACCGAAGGGCATCACCTTGTAGCAGAATATACCCAAAGGGATCCGGAAAGCGGTGTGCTTCTGGTCTTCGGGATGCATCTTTATCTGATTATATCCTGACGATCCGTCCATGAAGGAGAAGTCTTCGTGGGTGGACGTATTGTCCATTATTAGCTCGGTAACCGGTACTGGGAAGTCGTCTTTCGGGCAGACTTTATTGAGATCTCGAAAGTCTACACATATGCGCACTGTTCCATTTTTCTTCATCACCGGAACGATGTTGGCGATCCAGTCAGGGTACTGCGCCTTTTGGATGAAGCCAGAGTCGATTAGCTTCTTGACCTCTGCGTTGATGTTCATCTCAAGCTCGAGCCGCATTCTTCTCAGTGCTTGTTTGATTGGCTTGGCGTCTGGGGATATTGCCAGTTTGTGGACAGCAATCTCTGGGTTTAGTCCTGGCATCTCGGAATAGTTCCATGCAAAGCAATCTTTATGCTGCATAAGCACGTCTTTTAATGTGGTCACCCATTCTTCAGACAGCAACTCACTAACAAACGTCGGTCGTGGATCACTTACTGTTCCTAAGTCAATTTTCTTGAGTTCATCTGCAATAGTATGTATTCCATCTTCCAGCTCCTTTGGCGCCGGTGGAAACTCCGAGATTACCTCATCGTCGTTGTTTTCGAAGCACCATGGGGGGTCATCCATACCTTCGGGCTCTTCTTTTGATAGCGTTATCATATGACAAGTACGAGCTCGCTTCCAAGACCTATGTTGATCTGGTTCTACCCTCGTGGATTTGGGTTCATACTTCTGTGGCGAGGTTACCTTCCAGCTGTTGGATAAAGCGAACCTGCCGAGCTGATATTGGTCTTCGACCCAGTCCTTGAAGGTGAAGCAGTCTTCGAGAGGATGTCCTATTGCTCTATGATAGGAGCAATAGTCTGGATGAGAGACTTCGCCAGCTTGTTCGGGGTGCTTGGACTCCGGGAGGATAATCATTTGATATTTTATAGCAAGATCAAGTATCTTCCGTGTTTTGTTCTGAGGAAAAGAATATGCTCGACTCATCTTCTTTATAAGAGACGAATCTGGATTACTCGATTCTCATTTGCGTGGCTTCTTGGACCCGCTTTGTCGCTGTCGAACGCCTTTCCCGTTCTTTGGTTTGTTTCTGCCTCTGCGTCGTGTTTTTTGTACAACGGGTTGACAGGGAGGGGCACTTTCATCTTTCGCAGCCTGTTGAAGAAGGCGTTGCGCCCTGGTTTTCTCGTAGATGGCCATTTCGCGATTATGGTCATCTCGAACCTTTTGACCCGCTTCCCTTATAAGCTTGTCCATTTGTTCTTCGAACGATGGACTGGGCATTTTCACGTCGGGAGCTCTTTCTGGTTCAGGGTTAGCATCTTCCTATTGAGCATCCTCTTCTTCATCAAAGTCATATATGACGTAGCAGTCGCTTAGTAACTCCCGTTTCTTGGATTGAACATACCCAAGTCCGGTCGTTTCCATTCTTCCGTTGGGCAATTTCCGCTGAGTTCCAGGAACGTTCCAGATTCTGTTATAGAACCGTGCTTGTCGCACAGTTTGCTTAAAGGGTACACGTTGGCGTCTCAAGAGTCTCTTTAGCCCGTCTGTGTAATATCTGGGCAAACGGATAGGCTGGAGCCTGTCAAGTGTGGAATCCGCGCCGTGCCAGATTTCTCTCTCCACTTTAGTTTCTCGGATCGGTAGAATAGGATCGCGTTTTCACCTTCTCGCCTGGGAGGGACATAGAACGTCTGCAGCTCTTCCACACTGTAGGTATCAAGCGCGTCTAGTTCTTTATGATGTTTGGGCGGGACCATGGCAACTTGCAAACTTTGATCTTCACCAGCGATGGTTTGTATTGAAGGCCGAGCAGAGAATATAGCATGGACCTCATCTTCCGAGTCACTGCCAAAGATCAACACCGGAGCGGACGGTCCCGGCTTGTTGTACTGGGGTGGACCTGAATAAACTATCTCTTCCTCTTCCTCAGTATCACTCCCGAAGACTGGAATGGTGGTGATAGCTTTGTTCTCCGGTTTGCGACATCTTTCTGTGTCCTCAAAATCTGGTAAGAAATATTTTGCATCTTCGTACTTTCGGACTTCGTTCATGGAGAATGGATTCAACTCTCCCGTCACGGTATACTCGAGACCATCCTTGAAGTATTTCATACACTGATGTTGTGTCGAAGGGATGATGTTGTACTCGTGTAACCAGGGCCGACCGAGCAAAGCATTGTAGCATGTCTTGGCATCGATGACGTGAAATTTAATATCTGTGACAAGTAACCCGAAGCACAATGTCAGTATCACAGACCCGAGAGTTCGTAATGACTGAGAGTCGAACCCGGAGATGGTGATCTTATCACAAGCGAGGTGCTGAACGCTCATGCATATTTCCTTCAACACTCGCATGTTGAGGAGATTGACGGAAGACCCATTGTCGATCAGGATTTTGCCTATCTTGATATCGTGACAATATCCGGAGACATATAGGGGACGGTTGTGCTCGCACGTCCCGAGGAGGAGATCTTCATCGCCGAAGGTAATATCGGCTGTGTGTTCTTCTTCTAGCTCGTCATTCATCTTCTCTTCGGCGAGAAAAGCTTGGAATTGCTCTGTCTCTTGTAGCGCCTTGATTAATGACTCCCTTGCTTCTCTTGATAGTAAAAGAGCGTCGAGATTGCTGAGCTGCGAGGGTAACTTCCTTAAGTGCGCCAGAATGTTGTAGTCCACCTTATTTTTCCCTGGCGGGTCCTTGGCTCTCAGCTCTTTCATGACTTGGTCATCTAGGGCGATATCTTCAGAGACCTTCTCTTTTCCCTTATCTTTTCTGTTTGCGGGTCCGAGATTCTTTTCGGGCAGCATACGATTGCGCAGCTGGATATTTTCACAGGTCTTATACTCTTCCTCTTTCCCCGAGGTGGATTCTTTGAAGAGAGGGCCAAGAGTCACCTCTTCATCGGAGTCGCTCCCGAACGTGAGAACTTGCGATCCCCCAGCGTTAACCATGCGACAGTTGCCGGTAGTTCTTCCACGCTCTTCGGTCGTATTTCTTCGCTCCCGACGAGTTTTGCGTTTCATCCGCTTAAAATGTTGCCGGTGAGCAACATATCCCTGCCACCATCTTTTAAAAGCGTCGCATTCTTCGGTGGGGTGCGCAATCTTCCGATGATATAACCAGTAGCTAGGATGTGTTTCTACTTCACCGGGGACGTTTCCTTCGGAAGATGGTAGCTTCATTCCCATTGATATGGCTTTAGCAAACCTTTTCCTCGTCTTGAACTTATTTTTATCTGCGACAGATGTCCCTCGATTCGGCGGAAGTGTCTCGACTCTTTCGTCCAGTCGCCGACGCTTGGCCTTTTCAAATATGGCCATCTCAAGCTCCCGATCGGCTTTACTTTTCAGATGAATTTCACTCAAAAAGGCGTCGATCATTTCGTCTGACGGCGATAGAAGTTCCGGCTCAGGACCCGCCCGTAGTCTCTTGGTGCAAGGAGCTCCTTCATCGTTCATTGATGAGTGAGAGATCACATAGCAACTTGCTACGTAGTCCTCAGATTCATCCGACGAGCCTTCTCCATCATCTCCGTCTTCAAGGTTGTGGCCGAGGAATTCTTGCAACGTGATCGGGGTCCGCACCTTCTGGTTATACTCTTCCAGCGCGTCGATCTGTTTCTGCAGGTCCGTGCGCTTATCGCCAGGCTTCACGGGCTTTCTGGATTTCTTCTTCTTTTTCGAAGATTTCGACGGCTGGGTGTGGGAGCTTTGGCTATCGCCACTGATCTTTGGAGTCGGGCGCGACTTCAGCATCCCTTCGATGATCTGGGGTTCCAACGGATTCTTCCACCTGATTGCCGGGCATGTCTGGAGATCATTCAACATCCTTTTGGTTTTGGCCGAAAGAGCCACCTCCCATGGAGCTTCCTCAACAAAAGAGCACATTGCCCCCGGTGTGTCCGTCTTCTTAGGAGTGTGCATTTGTGGTGGGTTTACTTTCCACTTCTCAGACAGCGCAAACTTGCCTTGTAGGTACCGATCCTCGATCCATCCCTTAAAGACGAAGCAATCTTCGATTGGATGGCTTACCGTTTGGTGGTAAGGGCAATAATTAGGATTATTCACTTCGCCGGGTTGCGATGGTCGCCTTGGATTCCGCAAATTGATAAGCCCGTTGCGCATCGCCAACTCGAACAGCCTCTTCGTTTTATCCCGCGGGAATGAGTAAGGACGCTTCATTTTCTCATTATAATAGCGTCGTCTCTCTTCCAGTTGATCCGCTAGCTTTGGGGCACTGGGCTGCTGTTGGGTGTTCGCAACGAAGATCGCCTTCCATTTACCTTTTTCGTTCCGCGGTTCCGGCTTCGGAGGAGATGGTCTATGACCCATTTGATCCATCTGAGCTAGCTTGTCGATTAAAGCCTGGAACATAGTCGGTTTGAAGAACATCATGAACTATGAAATAGTTGCATGAGGGTCTAGGGTGCCCACGAACATGCCCACCGCTGATGCTTCTTCGATGCGTTATTCGCACTTAGACCACAGATTCTGCCATCGGATTGCGTACTGAACCCATGTCTCGCCCGGCTTCACCCTGGCATTGATCAATGCCGTTATTGGGGTGCGTTCACTAGCACTCGCGAATCGCAAGGTGAATAGCAACTCCATTTCTGCGAAAGTTTTGACGGAGTCATTTGGAAGTTTAGAGTACCACTCAAACACCGTTTCCGATAAGCTGCCGACAAATTGGCGGAGCAAAAGCTTATCATCGCCACCAGTATTGCCACAGAGAGCCCTGAACTGAGCCACATGTTGATGGGGATTGCCTGTCCCCTTGTACACATGGAATTTCGGGATCGTGTAGCCCGGCGGGTACTTTATCTGATCATACCAGCCTGGATATGGTCGCCCAGTTCTAACAATTTGCCCAGCCGCTTCATTTTCCTGGTGAACTCTTATTTGCTGAGCAATATAGTAATCCACGACAACTTTAGAGATTGTCTCCTCCTTGGCTGTTGACAGAGCCGGCAGAGGATTCAATGTTTCTCCTCTGTCATCTTCAATTATTATTGGAGGATCTTCGGCTGGGGGATCCGGCTGGATCATCATGCCCACCATGTCTTGGAAGAGAAGGGCCATTCACTTTATGTTAGCCGCTTGCTCCGCGGCTTCTTTGTCCTTCTTTTTGAGGACTCTTCGAAAGAAGTCAGCATCAGTTTCTTGTTCGTGACGCTGTTCTGATGATGCCTCCGGGCTTTCTTTTGGCCCGGTGAGTGCGGCCATAGCAGTCAGCATCTCTTGAAGTTTCTGTTGCTGCTGTTCCTAAGCTCTTGTGAGGGATCGGGTGAGTGGTCGGTGGCCCGTAGAAGTGCGGCTTTCCTCTTTTCCGGAAGCCATGTAAACAGTATGTACCACCATGCCCCCAGACTTAGGGCGTTTGGGCTCGGTGTTTTTGTAGTCTTCCACGTTTACAGGGGCTTTCTCTGGCCTCCTTTTCTTTTGAGTAGTCGACGTGGAGGGGGCCGTTGTAGTGGGCACCCAAGTACCCGTCGTCTTTAATGGCTTAACAGGACGGTTTTCTTCCTGTCGGACCTTCAGCTTCTTCTGCCGGTGGGGATAGTCTTGATCAACCACCGACTCTCGGACTTGTCGCCAGATTTTATAAACTTTAGAAGACAGTCGTTGAGGGGACTGTTCCGGCTTCATTTCTATGATGGTCTCCACCGGCGGCGGAGATCTTTTTAGTACGGCAGTAGGCGAATTCTTGCGCACCTTATTCAGCAGCTCAAAGCTGTTCCCGGTTGGAACAACAGCATTAACTTCCACCGTTGGAGCTGGTGGAGTTAACCCAGAAGGGGAGTTGCCCCCGGCCTTCCTTACTCGGCGTCAGTGGCGACGTCGAGCGTGTCGAGCTATTGGAGTTGGTTCGGTGACGGGGATGACCTTGTCTTGCCCTATGTCCGGTTGAGGCGCTGCTGGTGCCAGCCTCTTGAAAACTGACGTCCGTTGAGTAGTGGTATCCAATCTGTCGAAGACAGACTTTTGGGCAGGAGTGGGAGCTGGAATAGTCAGTCTTGTAAAGACCGACCCTTTGGCAGGAGAAGCCGCCTTGACGACTTCAGGAGCAGGGATGGCTATCTTCTTTGGGATGGCCACTTCAGGTGTCATGGGCTTCTTAGCAGGCCCATCGGAGTTCAACCTCAGTCTGGTGAAGACCGAGGAATTGGAGCTGGATGACCCGTTGAGAGGGGCCGTGGTAGTAGCAAGCCGATCGTAGACCGACTTCTTGGGAACTTCCGGTATTGGCACAGGAGCGGTGAAGCTCGTTGGCGGGAGCATGGTCCCAAAAAACAATCCAGTGGTAGCCTGGGTGACCTGTTCCACTGGCATCGTGAATAAGGAAGCCGCTTGGGGCCCGTAAGCTACACCTCCAGGTGAGGCGGAGCGTAGGTTGCAGTTGTAGTTGGAACATTTTGCACAAGTGGACGCCACTGATTCTTTGCTTTCTGCAGCAAGCAAAACGCCAAATCTTAGTACCTCGAAACCCAAGGGCAACCATTATCAAACCGCGATTCGTTCGCGAACACGACACACGAAGTGTGGAGTGGAAAGAGGAAAAGGTCCCACCGGGCGTGCCCGAATCTGTTCCCCTCCGAAAGCCGCAAACACGACTGCGTAGGTCCGTCTTGTCTGAATTTCGGGGCAGATGCTAATTGGTGCTATCCGTCCACCTCTCCGAAGATGCCAAGTTGATTTATGGCACCATATATCGAAGGTTTAAACGGATGCGGCCGATGTAGCAAACTTCATCAGATTCCCTATCGTTTGAGGGATTTTTGATTATGGGGACGCTCTTCCCAGCAGGCGCAAGCCCCTGCAGTTAATCACGCTACCGCATCGCGGTAACAAATTTCTCCTTCTCCAGATGGCCACTTCGCGTCATGGGTGTTTGTTTTGTGTTTGGTTGCCCATGGATTGTATACGGAGACTAAGTTATGTTGTCGCCCGTAGGGCGTGGACTAGTCCAAATCCGTATCTTTCTTAGATTTGGGTTTGGAAGGTTCGGGTTTAAGGATACGTTAGCCTCATTTGAGACTAAGATCAACTTAAACGTTTGTTAAGGATAAGTTAGTCTAATTTTAGACTAAGATCAACTTAATGGGACCGTTTAGATCCGACAAGAGAGCATTTGAACTCTATTGTTTAGTTTAGGGACATTGCGGTCGATTACCTGTTTAAGAACATGGTGGTCCAATGTTAGTTTAAGGACATCTCGATCCAGATTAAGGACATCATAGTCCGCGGGTTTAAGGACCCCACAG
Organism: Agapanthus africanus; assembly: GCA_030015575.1. Classification (NCBI taxonomy): domain Eukaryota; kingdom Viridiplantae; phylum Streptophyta; class Magnoliopsida; order Asparagales; family Amaryllidaceae; genus Agapanthus; species Agapanthus africanus. The sequence continues at coordinate 148,288,225 of CM057338.1, read as the reverse complement.
TCCGATATTAGTTTAAAGACATCACGGTCGAGATTAAGGACATCATAGTCCGTGGATTTAAGGACTCCACAGTCCGATATTAGTTTTAAGACGTCACGGTGTCACGACCCAAGTTTGGATGTGACCGGCACTTAGATTGTATCATATCTAAAGATATGCACACAGTCCAAGTAAGCCGAAAACCAAGATCAAAATCCTTTTTGCGGAATTCTTTATATAGAAAATTTAGTTTTTAAGTAAAAATCACATGTTATGAAGTTAAAATATTAAGCAAGTATAAGGTGTTAAGTTTGGTTGCATTCCTAGTTGGGATCAACAATATCAACAGCGGAAAATAAAATCTCAGTATATAGGACATCAATACTAATCCCAGACATAAAGAAATGAAATAACAATTTATAGAACTAAACGATCTCAACTGTCAAATAATATACATGTCATCTCTCACTCTAGTCAAAATACAGGTCTGATGGAGATTTTCTAGATACAACATACAATACCCAAAAGAGAAGGTTACTACATATGTAACCCACCTAGCAAAAGATGTAATAAAGCTGCAAACGTAGATCTGCACCGCAGCTAACCGTCCACTCTACCCCTGCAAGGAACTGTGGCACAACGGGGGTGAGTTGCCAACTCAGTGAATATAACTAACATATAACGGTTAATTATGTAAATATGACGATCATACTAACTGAAATATGAACAAGTATAATATATGATTGTCTGTGGAAATCATGAATCTATAATATACGAATCTCATAATCAAAACTGAAATATCATCATTTATTCCCAATAAAATTTTCATTTCCCCGTGTCCATCATCGACACAAAACTTCTATTTCTCACAGGCATCATTCCTCGAATGATCCTGAAATCAACAAAGTCCACTATGTATCCGACTGTATTCCCCACCGACTCAGTCTGGATAAAACTGTAAATCCGTAACCGTATATCCACCGACTCAGTTTGGAATAATACTATAAATCCGTAACCGTATATCCACCGACTCGGTTCGGAATAAACCAAATCATAAAAACATCTCAGGTGTACATGTCCCATCAATCATGAAAATCACGGGATTTATGTAATAGTATTCAAAACTCAAACCATAATTCCTCAAAAATACCATTACCTCTTACATCAACATAGAATACTCAGATATTAAACATGATATTAATGATGCAATTTACTACTATTATTGGGGTGTAAGATACGATATGAATCATTTTAACAATAAATTTACTAAGTGTAAAAGTGACATGGTAATATCGACGAGGTGTGTGTAACATATAAGATGTGCACGTGGCATGACTCGTCGATACTTGTGTAGTGTTTTAGCAACTAAACAAGTATATGTGAATGATGAATGCATATGGTCAATTTGGCATAACAAAATAATGCATAGAGTTAAATAAAACTACGGGCGTATCACGCCATCTTTACACAATTCCCCGGTAGATATTTAGTCTACTCACCGGAAACGTCGAATCTATTCAGGAATTGCCAATCCTTTCCCTTTCCTCGCTGCCTCCGTAAATCCCGTATTCGAATCTAATATCACAATTTAATTTATATAAGGAAACGGCTACTCCGACATGACGGCAATGAAAAACACCTGTTCCCACGTACTAGTTATATTGTATACGACTATATCGAGCTATTAACCACTTAACCTTACTGGATTTTTAACTCAAATCTGTATCGCGACAGAAAACAGTTCGCGATACGCTTTAACCGTGTCGTATTTTGTGTTTTAAGATATCCTTTCCGATATACGCTTCCAAATTCTATCTGCAGTGAATTTAATTTATTTAAACAATACCAAAATGGCCAAAATGATACACTGAAATACACCCAACCAACCAAAACTACCTAGCCTCCTACAAAACCGGCGTCGCCGGAATTCCCATATTGGTCGCCGGCCCAAATCTGAGCCCTCTGGTTCGTGATCCTATGGGTTGCTCTAGGTGTTACATACATCATTTTATCACTGTTTTGTTAAGTTTATTCTTCTCTGAATGATAGCAGATTTTAACAGAGTTTAGGATTAACTAAAATACGATGTTATGGAACTTGTTCATTTCAAAATATTTTAAGTACAGAACCTAAATTCTTACTGTGATTAAGAGTTTACCCACAACATTTTGTTGGAATAACCCCTCCAAGATGCTAAGCCCTTTGTCCTAGCTTGATGGTGATGCAAACTAGAACTTAGCTTCCTTCTTCTTCTTCTTCCTCTTGTTCTTTCTTTCTCTCTTTAGTTTTTGTTTTCACTCAGAAATTTCAGAATTTTTAATTAACTATGATCTGAACAAGATTATATATGGCAATTGAAGGGATAAGATGAAGGAGGAGGTGTGATCAAGCTAGAGATAAGGGTTTCATGCAAGTAGGAGGTGTGAGGTGAGTGTTATGCATGCAAGCAAGAGGTGTTCATGCCTTATCTTCATAATTTGTTTTAATTTGAATTTAAATTCTGAACTAAATGATTTTCCATCCCATTTTCATTTACACCCTTAACAATTTTCCATTTGCACAATAATCCTAAACTTTACCTAAAAACCCCTCACAACTTAGTTTATTATAAAACACACATTTTATTAAAATGAAGCTAAAATTGTCACTAAAACCCTTATAACTTATTTATGTTGCATACTAAAATTTTTATTTAAATTGTTTTACATAGAACTTATGAAAATTGACTTATTTGTTTTTAACAACTTTGCGATTTATCATATTATTATTAAATTAATTAATTTTATTTATTTCTAAATTTTCAGAATGCTACAATATCCCTCCCTTAAGAAAATTCGGTCCCCGAATTTAAAATAATTAACTAGACATACCTTCGAAAAGATGTGGAAACTTCTTCCGCATCGTATCCTCGGTCTCCCAAGTAATCTCCTCACGATTCTTTCCTTGCCAAAGAACCTTTACAGACGGAAGTACCCTTGATCGTAATTTCTTTGCCTGCCTGTCAAGAATAACGACTGGCTGCACTGTATAGGATAAATCCGGCTCAAGCTGTAAGGTCTGATGCTGGATTATGTGAGAAGGATCGTGAAGATACTTGCGAAGCATGGAAACGTGAAACACCGGATGCACATCGGGAAAACTCGGTGGAAGTGCTAAGTGATAAGCTACAGCACCCACTCTCTCCAGAATCTCATAAGGTCCGACATATCTGGGGCTGAGCTTCCCCTTTTTCCCGAATCGCATCACATCTTTCATTGGAGATACATGAAGGAACACATGATCTCCCACTCCAAACTCGAGTCTATGAAGTCGTCGATCTGCATACGATTTCTGTCTGCATTGGGCCGCCTTCATTCTATCCTGTATCAACTGAATCTTCTCTGTAGTCTCCTGTACTATCTGCGGTCCCAAGATGCAACTCTCACTCAGTTCCGTCCAGCAAACGGGTGATCGACATTTCCTCCCATACAAAGCTTCAAAGGGTGCCATCTGGATCGTCTCCTGAAAACTGTTGTTGTACGAGAATTCTATCAAAGGTAGGTGACGATCCCAACTACCACCGAAATCAAGGCTACAAGCCCGAAGCATATCCTCTAGTGTCTGAATGGTTCGCTCCGACTGACCATCTGTCTGTGGGTAGAAAGCTGTATTAAAACTCAACCGTGTACCCAAAGCTTCTTGAAGTTTCTGCCATAGCCTTCTAGTAAACTGGGTACCCCTATCTGAAACTATGCACGTCGGAACCCCATGCAGACGTACAATCTCATCGATATAAATCTGAGCATACTGTGCAAAACCATACGTCGTCTTCACTGGGAGAAAATGAGTCTATCAACAATCACCCAAATGGAATCGTACCTTCTGCTAGTCCTGGGTAGACCCACCACGAAATCCATGGAAATCTGTTCCCATTTCCACTCTGGAATGGGTAAGGGCTGCAACTCTCCGGCTGGCCTCTGGTGTTCTGCTTTGACTTGCTGACAAGTCAAGCATCTCGAAATATATTCAGCAACATCCCTCTTCATTCCTTCCCACCAGTAAACATCCTTCAGATCATGAAACGTCTTGGTGGAACCAGGATGAATACTGTATGTTGACCTATGGGCCTCCTCTAAAATCTCACGCCTCAATCCGTCAGAATCTGGCACACAGAGACAAGTCCTAAAACGTAATACTCCATGATCATCAATCACAAACTCCGTCTCCCTGCCCTGCCTAACCTGATCCATGATCTCCATCATACGAGTATCTGCGGGCTGTGCCTCTCGAATGCGATCCAATAACTGAGGTCGGGTGCGAACATGTGATAGCTGGCCTCCTGTCGCTATGAACTCAAACTGTATACGACTATCACATAAAATCTGCCAGTCTGTAGAAGACTGTCTCTGCAAGATGCGTAAATGAGATAAGCTACCTCCAGGTCTCCGACTCAAAGCATCTGCTACAACATTCGCTTTGCCTGGATGATACAAGATCTCACAATCGTAATCTTTCACCAGTTCCATCCATCTACGCTGCCTTAGGTTCAGATCTCTCTGCTGAAAAATATACTTTAAGCTCTTATGATCTGTGAAGATTTGACACGACTCTCCATATAAGTAATGTCTCTAAATCTTCAATGCGAATACCACAGTAGCCATCTCTAGATCATGAGTGGGGTAGTTTTGTTCGTGCCTCTTCAACTGTCGAGAAGCATAAGCTACGACCCTGCCGTGTTGCATCAGCACACAGCCTAAACCCACTCTAGAAGCATCACAATACACTACAAAACCACCTGACCCGAAAGGTAAAGATAAGACAGGTGCAGTCGTCAAGCGCGTCTTCAACTGCTGGAAACTCTGCTCACATGCATCTATCCACTGAAATGGAACCTCCTTCCTAGTCAATCCGGTCAAAGGTGCAGCTATCCGTGAAAAATCCTGCACAAAGCGTCGGTAATAACCTGCCAGACCTAAGAAACTCCGAACCTCCGTAACTGACACAGGTCTGGGCCAGTGTTGTACCGCTTCAATCTTTTTTGGGTCTACACATATACCCTCTCTCGTAACTATGTGACCCAAGAACTCCACACTATCGAGCCAAAAAGCACTCTTAGAGAATTTTGCTATGTGGATTGTCGGGGAAAGGCGGTTAGATTTACGCCATACACCCGACTTTCCCCATAAATATACATCTACTCACCTTGATCCTTGCTCGCCGATGTCGATGACGCTATGCTCTCCCTTGTCGTACGAAGTCCACGCGAAGGTACCTACATTTCAATGAATATCGTATCGTAATTGAGAATCAAATACGAGAAATCTGATATGGCATACGAAGTGTACATAGGTTAGAACCTACGGACTACGCATGCAAGAATAGCCAAACAAATCATCGATACTGATGTACAAACGTCAAACCACCGAGTTAAAACCCAAATACCAAAAGTTAAAACGAAGTCGCAAAACGAAGCAGCAACATAAGAAAACACTTCTCTGACGACGTTGAAGGATTACAACGACATGTGTCAGAGGAGTTCGGAGATGTACCCTTGAACCAAAGTTGATTGGGGGTCTTATAGTCCAATTTGGGACTAAAGTCTGTTTGAATGTTTAAGAATATGTTAGCCATATTTGAGGCTAAGATCAACTTAAACGGGATCGTTTAGATCCAACAAAAGAGCGTTTGGGGGCTCTATTGTTCCAGTTTAGGGACGTAGTGGTCCATAGGTAGTTTAAGGACATTGCGGTCCATTGGTAGTTTAAGGACATTGCGGTCCATATTCCAGTTTAGGGACATAGAGGTCCATATTCCAGTTTAAAGACATAGAGGTCCATATTTAGTTTAAGGACGCTTGAGTCCGTGGGTTTAAGGACCCCACAGTCCGTGTTTTAGTTTAAGGACGCATAAGTCCGCGGGTTTAAGGATCCCACAATCCGTTTTTGGTTTAGAGACGCATAAGTCCATGAGTTTAAGGACCCCACAGTCCGTGTTGATGTGTGGTTGTCGGGACCCGTCACCTCTCTGACGTCGTTGAAGGATTACAACGATAGGGGCCAGAGGAGTTCGGAGATGTACCCTCGAACCGGATGTAAATTGATTTAGGAGAGCAGTCTTGCTCCGTCAATTTAATTTGAGGACTTACGATCATGATTGGGCTAAGTCCAGTTAAAAATATTCAACGCTTTTGCTTGTTTTTGGCCTATTAGGCCTGTGCTAGGGCTTTGCCCATGTTTAAGTAATGCATTGCATTACTTTTTATTTTGTTTGGGCTCTGCCCATTTATAAAGGATGCAGAGCATCAATTTTGTTTGGGTTCTGCCCTTTCATTACATTTTATTTTTGTTTGGGCTCTGCCCATTTATAAATGATGCAGAGCATCAATTTTACTTAGGCTCTGCCCTTTTTATTGCATTGCAATTTAATTTGGCCTACTAGGCCTTTCTGATTTGGGCCCGGCCCTTTAGTAAAAGAAATGCATTACATTTGTCAGGCGCTTTGCGCCAATCAATGAGCGCAAGCGCTTGTGGTGATGACACGTGTCACGCAAGCGCAGTGCGCTGCGCTTGCGCTGCTGACACGTGGCGCGCTCTGGTGAGTTGCGCCAATTTCAGATAGCAAGGCTCTTTTTCAAAAGCGCCTAACGCAAGTAGTTCAGGTGCTGACACGTGGCACTCTCTGGTGGCTTGCGCCAACCCAAGAGCGCAACAGTGCAGTTTTGCAAGTGCAAGGCACTGTTGACTTGAGAATCTTTTAGATTCCAGAACCAATGGTTCATAAAAAAGTGCAAAGCACAGTTTGATTTCTTGATCCAATTTAGATCAAAGAAAACAAGTTTTTCTTATTTTTTTCTTGTTTTCAGAGAATCAGTGGTTCATAAAAGAGTGCAAAGCACTTATTATTATATGAAGATCATTGATCTTGTTCTTAGATCAATGATCTATTAGAAGAAATTCTTCTATTTTACGAAGGTTTTTACCTTTTTTCTTGAAACTTCTTCAGAGTTTTCTCTGTTTTTGAGGTTCTTAATCTCTCACAATGTTGATGCCTTTGATTTGGGGTCTAGGGGCCTTTATATAGTGCCCATAAATTTGTTAAATTTGTTAAAGAGATCTTTCTCTAAGTGATTTGGGGAATTTTCCCCACCGTTGGATTTTTGATCTAAGGGCTTCTGTTTTACAGAAGGCAATCTTCTTGTTTTAACAAGAACAGAAAAATCTTGCTAGAATTTAATTCTGTTTGGCGCAAACGCCCCAGCGCGTGACACGTGTCAAGCAGCGCACGGCGCAGCGCATCTGCGCTGACACGTGTCGCGCAGCGCACGGCGCAGCGCTTCGGCGCTGACACGTGTCGCGCAGCGCAGCGCTCGCGCAACTGAAGTGTTGCTTCCTTTAATTTTGTTTTAAATAGAGGTTTGCTCTGATTGGGCGCGTTGCCTTGGGCGCTGCGCTGATGTATCGACTTTTGACACGTGGCGCGTTGCGTGCAGCGCAAAGAATCTGAAGCGTTGCTTCGAATTTTGAATTTTGAAATTCAAACAGAGCTTTGCTCTGATTGGGGGAAACAAATGCCCCCCCCCACCGTTGCGCTCACGTGGCGCGCACGTGAGTGCAGCGGTGGCAAGATCCTGGCCGTTGAATCAACGGGTGAGCTGAAGAGGCGCAAGCGCCTTATAAATAGGACCCCTGGCCCTTAGAAATCTTTACCATTTCCAAGATTTTGATTTCCAGAGATTTGCTCTTGCTTAAGAACTTCAGTGCTTTGCTCTTATTTCCAGAACTCTACAGTTTTGCTCTCATTTCCCAAAGTTAGAAAACTTTAGGTAATAATTAATTTTAAACTAAATTAAATCAATTTTAACTAACAGAGCCTTGCTCTCATAAATCTTTTGATCTAAAGAAATCCCCTTTGGGGTTTCATAAACAGAGCTTTGCTCTCAAGAATTTGTTTCAAGGTCTCTTAGCCCATGAACAGAGCTTTGCTCATATTGACAGAATATAGATCCCTGATCTTCTGATGATGAACTTTTAAGAGTTTTTTCATATGGATCTTTAAGATCCCAGAACTTCAACTTTTTAGGAATTAATTAGAAAAAATTTTCCTTTGATGAATTTTTTATTATTATTACAGAGCTAAGCTCTTTCAAAGAATCTTATTCCCCTGAGATCAGAGTTTGACAAGTGTCACTCTGTGACAGAGCTTTGTTCTGAAAGAGGAGATTTTCTCCTTGTCTCTAGGGATTTTTTATTATTAATGGGAATATTCTCTTGGGGACCAACTAACAATCTCATCCAATGATGGGGTTGTCTTATTAACTGACGTATTGTCATCCGGATTTTGTGGGCCCCCTTGGTCTCCTACCCACTGCACTGCAGTGCGGTGTAATTAATTTTAATTTAATTTTAATTTAAAAAATTTTAAACGCTAAGCGTTGGAGTTGCAACACTAACGGCTACTTTTGTTCCCTTGCAGCGACTATGTCTCTCGATACCTCATTCCCGTTTGCTCGTTCGGAGGAGGGGTTTCCTGAAGCGCTCTTGGACCGCGAAGTGTTAGCTATGATCAGGGACCACGACCCGGAATATAAGAGTCTCCACCTTTGGGGGTCGTGGTATAATCAGATTTTCATGGGTCGACGGAGCTTCACGTGTGCAGTGCCGGCGGAGCCCATTACGGCGATCCATTATGCCAGCCCACTCCTAGTGCAGTACGCCGTGGAGATGGTTGATTGGACATCGAAGGGATTTCTTCATCCTGCTATAGATGCAATCCCGGTTCAGCGTCCTATGGTTTTGGATATCCTGGGACGCTGTATCTGTCAAGGCAAGGCGCGACCTTGAGGGCAATCATATAACATAGGTCTGATCCCCCGCCACCCGATCGGCTATCTGCTGTGGGCTCGGTATATCCTGTCAACGAAGAAGTCGCAGTTGATAAGGTTAGGGTTGTACACCGCGGTCTACGTTTCCCTCTTCCAGTATCCCACGCTTCCCACCTGGTGGTTCAAGGCTTTCTTGGAGCAGTGGAACATTCCTACTCATACTTTCCTTGCAATGGATCGGGAAGTGTCAATTTCCCTGGAGGAGTTCACAGAGGTCTCCGGTTTACCGGTTATAGGGGAGCACTATGAGGAGTTGCTTCCGACAGACGAGTGTGTCTTCGGTGCTAAGCCGGCGGTAAGGGGCCTCACGCCGGAGAATGCTGTTCAACACCAATTCCCAAGTTTGATCAAAGTGTTGAACATCTATGAGGCCTTTTTCATTGAGCATGGGAGTCGCGGAGTTAGCTTTGAGGATTTCATCGCTCGGTTCCTTCACCCAAGCGTCCTTTCGGCAGAAGCTGCCAAGTTTGCCACCCTTGAGGACCCTTTCGGTCTAGGTTTGGATAACCTACCGGCGATGGAAATAGACCAAAAGGGTTTTTTCCTTCCTAACTCCCCGACCATGTCTTTTGCGGAAGTTGCAGCCCCCGAGATGGACAAGGAGGCCTTCTTTTTAGGATTTCTTGGGCTATGGGTGAGTTGGTTTGCGCTCCCGATGCATTCTCGCCATATGCGGCCCTCTGTCTTTTACCCAGCTCACCGGATGACCATCGGGGTAAAGGTGGCCGTTGGGATCGCCGGCTTGGCACACTTGTATCACGGCCTCAGTCGAGCGGCGGATGCTAATGAGCCTGGGGTACTGCACGTGATCTTCCCGATGCACTACTTCGTATCGTGGCTCGAGCTACATACATCGGGTGTTTTCGGTATGCATAAAAGGCCTTCTTTCTATGACAGGTGTAGCTTCCCTCGCATAATACAGTTGATTGGCGCATCAATTGTGACTCCATCGCCGCGGAACGCTAGGGGTTTACTCCTTCGCCCCCACACCGTTGGAGACGGGGTGTCTTTCATCGACAAGGTGTTGACTATTAGAAAGGCATCTACCACTGCAGTGCGGCCATTGCAAGACACTTTCAAAGATGGAGCCTCAGTTCTGACGGCCCGGGAAACCCTTCACTTATATTCCATCAGACCGGGCTTCCTGGTGTTCAGGCATAACGGTGCGGCTATTTTCATGAGATACAACCCGCACCGTTTCGCTCAACAACTGAGCTACAATCAAGGGTACCACTGGAGGCTTTCCTATCGGAACCTGCCGCTACCGAAGAAGGGATGGAGAGCGCGCTGCATCACTTCATGCGCCTGAACACGGGTTCTCACTTTTTTATCAGTGAGCCGGCTTGCGCCCCACGACTCTTCAAGGTATATACAGAACGGTACAGCCATTCGACGGGAGCCGTCATAAAGGAGGAAAGGCGATTGCTGGTCTACCGTAAGGGTGCGCCTCCAGGTAGTGACCGCAACGCTCTTTTAGTGCCAAGGACCCCGGTAGTTCCTCCTCTAAAAGATGCTAGAGCCAGACCACCGCGTGCGCAGAGTCCTCTACGCGGATTGCCGCTCTCCGATATTACGGATGCACCACCAGCGCCCTGTGCTCCAGTGGAGACAGTGGTTGTAGCCTCGCCGGAGTCTGGTGTGGGTGCGTACATCGGGACCCACCGCCCCAAGGTATCTGCCAAGCGCAAGTCGATCCCGGGTGCACCTAGGGTTGGTGGGAAGAAGAAGAAAAAGAAGTCGCTATTCGCCGCTGACGTCGCGTTTGGTTAGGAACCCCACGCTCCCTATGGTGAGGGCCTGAGTGAATATGGGACTAACAAGGGATTAGTCATGCCACCGGATGACACGGACTTGGTGGCCGCCCTCGAAGCTTCGGAGCGGTTAGCGAGGCACGACGCGTGGCTGGCTAAGCTTGCGGAATCAGGTAATCACTAGTCGCATTTTCTATTGCATCATATCTTTATTATTTCCTTTGACTAACATTTTTCCTTCTTTTCTTCCAACAGGCATCACCACTGAAGAAGCCATTGCCGCTTCCCTCAAGACTTTCCAAGAGGAGGAACGCCTTAGAGCGTCTTTAGGCCTTAGTAAGTTTCGATTCATCAAGTTTTCATTTTCCTTGTGTTATGGTCGATCTAACCTCTCCCTTTTTATCGCAGGAACCTCAATGCCGATCCCGCCAGGTGACGCGGAGACTCTTCCCAGGCCAGTCGCCGATGTTTCTACCTTCTCGGAGCTACCACGAGAGGTCCATCTTGAAGAGCCGATGAGAGATGCCTTAAAGGCTCTGGAGGCATCTCTGAACGAGGGCGACGACGCCTTGACGAAAGAAGCGTCGAAGAGGTCTATCGCGACAACCCGGGAGGAAAGAAAGCGGTTGAGGCGCAAGCAAAGGCACGTATGGCTGCCTTGGCCATTGGAGCGGGCCCAAGCACCGTCCCTCGTGCCGATACTCCATCAGAAGAGCCCCCGGTCGCCTTGTCTACGGCTCATAGACAGGCAGTGCGCGCCAATAGGGAGGCTAACGATAAGTCCACCTCAGGTAATATTTCTTTCAGAATTTTGTTGTAAGAATTATAAAGCTGCTGGTTCTTATATACTCTATCCTGCAGGGCCAAGTCCAACCGAGGGGGAGGCGGAGACCGTCGAACCTGAGGGGCTAGAGGGAGAGGTATTGGTCGAAGCCGAGCCGATGACGGATGACACAACCGGGCTTGCTGGGCCCGAGCTAGTGGCTGACGAAATGGTCACGTCCACTATGCCTGAGCAAGTGGTTGATGTCGAGCCCGAGGTAGCAGCGGACGGGGCGCCTGAGATCGATGACCTCGTGGCAATGGTGGACAAGACAACCGTAACTGCTGAGCCCGAGGGAGTAGCGGGTGAGGTGGACATGATTCCTGAGGACGAGCCGATCGCTCTTTCTCAGGAGTCTGGCAACGCTCCGGTCATAGCTCTCCCCGCCTATGGCCCTCCGCCGTCTCCTGGCCTCGCGAGCATGACGACGGCCCCTATGGAGTCTGGGGATGAGGCCACGGGTAGTGGACTTATGTCCATGGAGGAGGGAGACGCCTCCGTTTCGGCCGGAGGCTCATCAGGTAAATTTCGGATTACCGTCCCCCCCTTTTTTTTATCTTGCAATCTTTCCTGACAGGTTTACCCTTGTTTTTTTTAACGCAGGTGCTGCCAGCGCTGATGCTCCACTGCTCGAGGGAGCGCCGTCAACTACTGCCTTGGCGGTGGTCACTTCTCAGCCCTCTCTTATACCATCGAAGATGTTGGAAGGTATGGATTTGCAGCCTATTAGTTTCGTCTTTCATCCGCATAATTTATGTACTAAAGTCGTACTATTATGTCTTTTCAGGAGTGTTTTTTGATCATTTTTATCAAGTGTTGCTCCCACACTTCTCCTTCCCATCTGAATTCGCTTCTCCCTCTGGTGGCGCTGGTGAGTATAGTTTCCAACTGATATCTTTCTTTTTCAGTGATGGAATTATTTCTAACTTTTCCTTGTCCCGACTGCAGTGCTACAAATTGAAGGAGGGGATGAAAGATTGACCGCGCCACCGGCCCTTCCGGCCTTGCCACCTGCCTCAGCTGGTACAGCAACTATCATATTGATAACTCCCTCTTTTTTTATTTCTTGAACTGTTATCTGATCATATCTTGTTTTTTCAGCTGTCGTTCCGGTCTCGGCGCCCTTCGAGCCTCGTGTCATAATGCCGGCAGGCCCTTTCCTGAGACGTCCGTCCTCGAAAGGCGCCGCGAATAGCTTACGCATGTTGAGCGACTATATCGAGGAACTCGACGTCGAGACTCTTACATCTGCTGCGGATTTCGCTACAGCGGTTAACCCGATGCTGGTGATACTCGTAAATTTCCATGACGAGGGCATCATCGCGTCTTGGGTTAACTACTGCAGGGAGATCGAGGCTCGTCTGCATCAACTGGAGTTTGTACGCCCTGCTCCCGAGACCTTAGCCGCAAGCAACGAAATAGCAGCGTGGATCGAGCAAAGCGCTTCTTACGTCCACCACTTGGAATAAGAAGCGGCTTTAAGGCTGAGAGAATACCGAGAGACATCGAGTGAGACGGCTCTTCTGCGTGCTGAGGTTGAGGCGAATGCTGCCCAAGTGAAGGCTATCTTTGAGGGCCTCCTGGAACGCATCTCTCATGGGCTAAACTTGAAGCGAAAGCTTGATGTCGCCGAACGTGACACCCCAGGCCGTGAAGCTGCTCATCACGGCGTTAAGGAGCAGCTTGCATCTGTCTTGCAGCAGCGAGCTCAAGTGGAGGCAGATCTGGCGGTGGTGGCCGATCAGGAGAAAGCGTGGAAGGAGGTGCGCGAACAATTGCTAGAGTTATGCAAGACGCTTCCTTCCCAGTAATTCCCCTTGTATCTACATACTTGTAAAAAAAAATCTTTTTCAAAGAAGATGTATCCATTCTTTATTCTTTTGTACGCTTCACCTTGTACCTGATTAAATTAATAAATAAAGATACACATTTTTCTTTGCAATGTCTTGTATTATTTCTTTGCTTTCTCCTTTCTTTTATTATCAGCAGGCTGTCTTGATAAACAGATAATAGAGTAAGCATCCAGATTTCTCCAAGAGATAACGATGGCTTAGGCCGCAGGTTCAGATCCGCTGCCTAAGACTTTTCAACTCCATAAGCCGTGAGGGTCTCATAGAGACTTTTCTTCCTACGGATCGAGAGGATCTTGTAGGTGGATTTTCTCCTTAGGAATAATGATGATTCCTAAGTGTGTTTTCTCTTATAAGTCGTAAGGATCTTATAAGAGAATTTTCTCTCTTACAAGTCGAGAGGACTCGTAAGTGGTTGGTGAATTGACTTGTTTCCGAGTCGAAGTATTGCTCCGACGGGGAGGTCATTGGTTGACTTGTTTCCGAGACGGAATTGCTGACTTGTTTCCGAAACGGAGGTCGTTGGTTGACTTGTTTCTGCGACGAAGGTCGTTAGCTGACTTGTTTCCAAAACGGAGGTCGTTGGCTGACTTGTTTCCGTGACGGAGGTCGTTGGTTGACTTGTTTCCACGACGGAGGTCGTTGGGTGACTTGTTTCCTTGACGGAGGTCGTTGGTTGACTTGTTTCCGAGATGGAGGTCGTTGGCTAACTTGTTTCCGAGATGGAGGTCATTGGTTGACTTGTTTCCGCGACGGAGGTCATTGGCTGACTTGTTTCCGAGACGGAGGTCGTTGGTTGACTTGTTTCCGAGACGGAGGTCATTTACTGACTTATTTCCGAGACGGAGGTCATAGGTTGATTTGTTTCCGCGACGGAGGTCATTTGCTGACTTGTTTCCGAGACGGAGGTCGTTGGTTGACTTGTTTCCGAGAAGGAGGTCGTTGGTTGACTTGTTTCCGCGACGGAGGTCATTTGTTGACTTGTTTCCGAGACGGAGGTCGTTTATTGACTTGTTTCCGAGACGGAGGTCGTTTGTTGACTTGTTTCCACGACGGAGGTCATTTGTTGACTTGTTTCCGAGACGGAGGTCGTTTGTTGACTTGTTTCCGAGACGGAGGTCGTTGGTTGACTTGTCCGAGACGGAGGTCATTGACTGACTTATTTCCGAGACAGAGGTCATTGGCTGACTTGTTTCCGCAACGGAGGTCATTGGCCGACTTGTTTCCGAAACGGAGGTCATTGGCTGACTCTAGGTTGTCTGTGAACCGTAGAGTCTTAAGAACTGGGGACTTTGCCGTGGCTCCGATTGGTGATGTCACGTCCGTGTCCTGCTGGAATGAGGAGGAATGCCGCTGTTGGTCTCCAGGCTGTAAATGTGGTCGTCGAGATCTGACTTCCCTTTGACGCAGCCTGGTGGGGAAATGTAGTCCCCTTTCCCCTTTTTTTGTTTATGCCCATGGATTGTATACAGGGGTCACTATGGACTTACCTGCAGGGCAAAAGTTTCATTCATTCTTATTGTTTTATTTCCGCGATACTCTATCATTTCAGCTTTTAATCGCAAAAGTCACGACTGCCCAATCATTTTGGCTATTTTTCGCGGTGCCCAATCATTTCGGCTATTTATTTTATTTTTACTCGCTGCTTTTTATTGCGAGTTGCCCAATCATTTCGGCTGTTTTGTATGCATACGTTTTTACTTGCTGCTTTTTATTCCAAGTTGCCCCATCATTTCGGCTATTTCGTATGCATGTGCGACCTACCGGTTTTTCACCGTAAACCTGAAATTCGACACCGATTTCGGCATCAGCACCGCTACAACTGGGATATTGCCAGGAGCGAATCATCATTTGCCTCTGTTGATGTCGAACAAAGGTGGCTTAGCGAACAGGGTTAAGGTCCTGTCGACTAAGGTTTTTGATTTCATGAGCCGTAAGGGTCTCACAAAGGTATTTCTCCCTACAAATCGTGAGGATCTCGTAGGTGTATTTTCTCCTTAGGAATCGTGAGGACTCCTAAGTGCATGTTCCTCTGTAAGTCGTAAGGATCGTACAAGAGGGTTTTCTCCTTGTAAATCGAGAGGACCTACAAGGGTTGTTCATCCTGCGTACATATCCCCAGTCACGGATGGGACTTGGTTAGGGAAATGTTTATTCGTGCCCATGGATTGTATATAAGGGTCGGTATTGAGCCACTTGTAGGGCAATATCGAAGGTTGTGGGGGTTGCTTAAGCACAGGTTTAGGTCTCTGTAACTTAAGACTTTCAAATCTTATGAGCCGTGAGGGTCCCATTAGAGAGTTCTCCTTACGAGTCGTGAGGATCTCGCAAGTGTATTTTCTCCTTAGGAATCATGAGGATCCCTAAGTGTGTTGCTCCCTTGTGAGTCGTAAGGATCTCACACGGGTGGTTTCTCCTTACAAGGTCGAGAGGGCCCTGTAAGTGTCCTTTAACGAGATTGCGCCCTTTCAGGTTTTCACAAACACTCGCCGGTAGTCCTGCTGTTTTTACTCACGGAGCCCTTTCGGGTTTTCATCCGTGCCCATTTTGCTTATGGACATACCGTTTTTTTATTCTTTTTATTTTCTCTCTTTTTTTTTACGAGGCCGCGCCCTTTCGGGTTTTCACGAACACCCGCTGGTAGCCCTGCTGTTTTTACTCACGGAGCCCTTTCGGGTTTTCACCCGTGCCCATTTTGCTTATGGACATACCGTTTTTATATTTTATATTTTTTTTTATTTTTATATATATATTTTTCTTTTATTCATCTCGTCAGCCTGAAGATGCTGCGGTAGTAGTATAAAGACGTTTCGGTCCTTCGTTAGTTTAAGGACGTTTCAGTCCGCCATTAGTTTAAGGACGTTTCGGTCCGTCTAGAAGAAGGCTAGCTACTGCTTATAAAATTTGAGCTTAGGAAGATAGCGAGCGGACATAGTCATCGTCATCTATCATTGACCTAGGCAGTGACTCACTAAGCGTAGTATTTCTTTAGGAATCGGCCGTTTATTGGCCTGAAAGGCTTTTCACCGTGCATGTCGATGAGTAGATAGGCTCCACCCTGGTAGACCTTGTCTATGATGTACGGGCCTTCATAGTTTGGCTCGAACTTTTCCCGCTTGGCGCGGTTGGGGATCATAGGCCTTTTGACCACTAGCACGAGTTCTCCTTGGCGGAATGTCCTCGGCCGGGTCAATCTTTCATACGAGCGCGTCATCTTTGCTTTATAGGCTTCCAGATTTTGTTGTGCTATGAGCCGGGTCTCATCAAGGGCATCAAGCTCCTCAAGCCGAAGGCGAGCATTTTCTTCGTCTGTCAGCTCGTAGTGGACCGCCACTCGTAGAGAGGGTAACTCTATCTCGAGGGGGAGTACTGCTTCTGTACCGAATACCAGCGCATATGGCGTTGTGTTCGTGGCTGTCTTGAACGTAGTTCGATATGCCCAAAGAGCTTCTTGCAGCCTCTCATGCCAGTCCTTCTTATTTCGGGACACCGTTTTCTTCATGATCTTTGTCATGGTCTTGTTGAAGGCCTCAGCTAGACCATTAGCTCGTGGATTATAAACCGAGAAATATCTCCAATCTATATTATGTTGTTGCGCGAAGCGACTGATCTTGTGGCTTCTATAAGCTGGCCCGTTATCGGAGATGATCCGTCGCGGAGTTCTAAACCGATAAATGACGTGCGTCTTGAAAAAGTGGAGGATATTCTCCGTCTTCACTTCCCTCAGCGGTACTGCCTCTGTCCATTTGGAGAAGTAGTCAGTCGTCGCCAGGATAAAACGATGTCCCCTAGACGATGCTGGTTCGATGGGGCCGACTATGTCAGTTCCCCACATTTCGAATGGCCAGCTAGCCACCGTTGGGTGTAGCGGATTTGGATGCTGGTGGATGAAATCCCCATGAATTTGGCATGAGTGGCATTGCTTCGCATATTCGAGGCAGTCTTGGATCATCGTGGGCCAATAGTAGCCCATCCGTTTAATTTTCAATTTCATCTTTGGGCCTGCTTGGTGAGAACCGCAGATTCCGTCATGAACCTCCTGAATGACTCTTTTCGCTTCGTCAGGTCCCAGACATCTCAACCACAGAGAATCAAATAACCTCTTGTACAGCGTATCATTGACGAAGGCGAAAGACAGAGCTCGTTTCATAAGCTGATGTCTCGAGGACGCATCTTCGGGCGCTCGACGGTATTTGAAGTAGTCTATAAATACTTCTCTCCAATTCTCGGTATTTTCCCGATCTTTTATTTGCAGGGTTGTTTGCTCAGTCGCTCCCTTTTCTTCGGGAGATTCCGGAGATATTTCTGCTGGGGCAAGCACCCGACGGTTTTGTACCACGATTCTTACGTCATCGAGGTTCTCATCAGCCAGTTCCTTGGCGAGCTTGGCCAATGCGTCCGCTTTGCCGTTTTCCGCGCGCGGTATGTTTTCCAAAGTATAGGAGGGAATTTGGGTCAACAGTTGTTGCACCATTTCGCCGTACTTTACCAATTCTGGTTTGCACGTTAGGTAGTCGCCGTTTACTTGACTAACGACCAGTTGGGAATCTCCGTATATGAGGAGGTTTTCAATTCCCATGTCGATGGCGATCTCGAGGCCTGCTATCAAAGCTTCGTATTCGGTTTCATTGTTTGTCCTCGGCTCTGTTAAGGAGAAGGCGAAGCGCATTATCCCTCCTTGTGGAGTTACGAAGATAAGGCCTACCCCCGATTTGATTATAGGGGTACTTTGTTTGCGCTTCTTCACGGAAGATGCTCCATCGAAATAAAGCTCCCATCGGGTATCACTACCGTCGATCGCATCAAACGCATATTCGTCTGGAAGATCGCAATTTAGAGGAGAATCGGCGGGTATCGGATGCTCAACGAGGAAATCGGCGATGGCCTGGCCTTTCACTGCCTTGAGGCTGATAGGTTATTGAGAACTCCATCAAGAGCAGGGCCCATTTAGCGAGTCGTCCCGTCAATATGGCCTTTGACATTAAATATTTAAGAGGCCCCACCTTCGAAATGAGACGGACCTCATGCGCCAACGCATAGTGCCTGAGCTTTGTTACCGCGAAGATTAACGCTAGGCAATGTTTCTCATGGGGGAGTAGTTGCTTTCTGCCCCCAGTAGAACTCGACTTAAGTATTAGAGTGCTCTTTCTTTCCCTTGGTCATTCTCTTGCGCCCATAATGCGCCTAAGGAACCTTCAAGGACGGTTGTATAAAGAATGAGGGGCTTTTCCCTGACCGGAGCAGCCAACACTGGCGGATTCTGGAGGTACTGCTTGATTTCGTTCAGCGCGTCTTCGCATTTTTGGTCCCAGACGAACGGGGTTCCTTTCTTCATCAAGTGGCTGTAAGGACGGCACTTGCCTGAAAGGTTGGCTATAAATCGCCGTATATACGCGAGTTTCCCTTGGAGAGACCGCAGCTGTTTGAGAGTCCTTGGCGGATGCATTTCCATGATCACTTTGATCTTTGACGGATCTATTTCAATACCTCGGTGTCGGACGATGAATCCCAGGAATTTGCCCGAGGAACTTCCGAATGCACACTTGAGAGGGTTCATCTTCAAGTTGTATTGTCGAAGACGTTGAAATACGGTCTTCAGATGCTCGAGATGTTCCTCGTATGATTTGCTTTTAACCATGAAATCGTCGATATAGCATTCGACGATTTCGTGTATAAGGTCATCAAAGATTTGCATCATGGCTCTCTGATAAGTAGCACCGGCGTTCTTTAGACCGAAGGGCATCACCTTGTAGCAGAATATTCCCAAAGGAGTCCTGAAGGCGGTGTGCTTCTGGTCTTCGGGATGCATCTTTATCTGGTTATACCCTGACGAGCCGTCCATGAAGGAGAAAACCTTATGAGTGGACGTATTGTCTATCATCAGTTTGGTGACTGGCACTGGGAAATCGTCCTTCGGGCAGGCTTTATTGAGATCCCGAAAATCTACGCATATGCGCACCGTCCCATTTTTCTTCATCACCGGGACGATGTTGGCGATCCATTTAGGATATTGAACCTCCTGGATGAAGCCAGAGTCGATCACCTTCTTGACCTCGGCGTTGATGCTCATCTCAAGCTCGAGCCGCATTCTTCTTGGTGCCTGCTTGACTGGCTTGACATCCGGGGATATCGCCAATTTGTGCACAGCAATTTCTGGATCTAATCCCGGCATTTCGGAATAGTTCCATGCGAAGCAATCTTTATGCTGTACAAGCAAGTCTTTTAACGCAGCCACCCTCTCTTCAGACAGCAGCTCACTAATGAATGTCGGTCGCGGGTCATTCGCCGTCCCCAACTCAATTTTCTTGAGCTTATCCGCAGTGGTATGTATTCCATCCTCCAGCTCTTTCGGTGCTGGTGGAAATAATGAGATCACCTCATCGTCGCTGTTTTCGAAGCACCAGGGAAGGTCCTCCATGTTCTCGGGCTCTTCTTTTGATATTGTTATCATGTGACAGGTACGAATTCGTTTCCAAGCCCAATGTGGAACTGGATCTTCTTTCGTGGCCTTGAGTTCATGCTTCTGTGGCGGCACTACCCTCCAGTTGTCGGACAGAGCGAACTTGCCAAGCTGATACTGATCTTCGACCTAATTCTTGAATGTGAAGCAGTCTTCGAGAGGATGACCTACCACTCGGTGATAAAAGCAAAAGTCTGGGTGTGAGACCTCGCCTGCTTGTTCAGGGTGTTTAGACTCCGGCAGTGTAAACATCTAATGTTTTAGAGCGAGGTCAAGTATTTTCTTCGTCTTGTCCCGAGGAAAAGAGTAAGCCCGACCTATTTTTCTCATGAGGGATAGATCGGAACCGCTCGGCTCCCGCTTGCGTGGTCTCTTAGCCCCGCTTCGTTGCTGTTGAACGCCTTTTTCGCGTTTCGACTTGTTTCTGCCTCTGCGTCGAGCCTTCTTTATAACAGGTTGACAAGGAGCGGCATTTTCATCTTTCACGGCCTGTTGGAGGAGACGTTGCGTTTTGGCTTTCTCGTAGATGGCCATTTCGCGGTTATGGTCATCTCGGACTTTTTGACCAGCTTCCCTTATAAGCTTGTCCATTTGCTCTTCGAACGACGGACTTGGCACTTTTGCATCTGGAACTTTTACTGGTTCAGGGTTAACATTCTCCTATTGAGCATCCACTTCTTCATCGAAGTCATGCACGACGTAGCAACTATGGAGTAGCCCTCGTTTCTTGGACCGAATGTATCCAAGCCCGATTGTTTCCATTCTCCCATTAGGCAGCTTGTGTTGAGTCCCGGGAACGTTCCAGACCCTGTCATAGAATTTGGCCTTTCGAGCAGTCTGTTTAAAGGATATCCCCTGGCGCTTCAACAACCTCTTCAAGCCTTCTGTATAATATCTAGGAAGACGGATGGGCTGAAGCCTGTCAAGCGTAGGATCCGCGCCGTGCCAGATTTCTTTCTCCACTTTGGTTTCTTCGGAGCGGTAGAATAGAATTGTCTTTTCACCTTTTCGCCCGGGAGGGACATAGAACGTTCGCAGCTCCTCTACACTGTAGATATCAAGTGCATCTAGTTCTTTATGGTGTTTAAGCGGCACCATGGCGACTTGCAGACTTTGCTCTTTGTCAGCGAACGTTTGTATTGAAGGTCGAGCAGAGAATACAGCATGGACCTCGTCTTCTGAGTCACTATCAAAGATCAACATGGGAGCGGACTGTCCCGGCCTGTTGCGTTAGGACGGACCCGAATAAACTATTTCCTCCTCCCCCTCGGTATCACTGCCGAAGACAGGGATGGTGGCGTTAGCTTTGTTTTCCGGCTTGTGACACCTCTTCGTATCTGCGAAATCCGGAAAGATGTATTTGGCATCTTCATATTTGCGGACCTCATTCACAGAGAACGGGTTCAGTTCTCCCACCACGGTATACTCGAGACCATCCTTAGAATACTTCATACACTGATGTTGCGTAGAAGGGATGATGTTGTACTCATGTAACCATGGTCGGCCGAGCGGAGCATTGTAGCATGTCTTGGCGTTTATGACGTGGAACTTAATGTCCGTGACGAGTAGCCCGAAGCGTAGCGTCAGTATCACAGACCCGAGAGTTCTTGATGACTGGGAGTCGAACCCGGAGATGGTGATCTTGTCCCGAGCAAGATGCTGGACGCTCATGCAGATTTCTTTTAACACCCGCACATTGAGGAGATTAACGGAGGATCCATTGTCGATCAGGATTTTGCTTATCTTTATATCGTGGTAATATCCTGAGACATAGAGAGGGCGATCGTGTTTGCACGTCCCAAGGAGAAGGTCCTCGTCGCCGAAAGTGACATCGGCCGTGTGCACTTCCTCCAATTCATCTTTCATCTTTTCTTCGGCCAGGAAAGCTTGGAATTGTTCCGGCTCCTGTAGTGCCTTGATTAATGAGTTTCTCGCCTCCTTTGATAGCAAAAGGGCGTCAAGAATGCTGAGCTGCGAGGGTAGTTTTCTCAGATGCGCTAAGACGTTGTAATCCACCTTATTTCTCTTCGGCGGGTCCTTGGCACTTAGCTCCTCCACAACTTGGTCATCTAGGGCGATCTCCTCCGGGACCTTCTCTTTTCCCTTATCTTTTTTATTTGAGGGTTCGAGATTCTTTTCGGGAAGCGTGCGATTACGCAGCCGGATATTTTCGCAGGCCCTCGGCTCTTCCTCTTTTCCCGAGGTGGACTCTTTAAAAAGGGGGTTAAGAGCCAGCTCCTCGTCAGAATCGCTCCCGAATGTAAGCACTTATGATCCCCTGGCGTTAACCATGCGACAATCACCGGTAGTTCTGTTAAGCCCTTCGGTCGTATTTTTCTGTTCCCGACGAGTTTTGCGCTTTTCCCGCTTAAAATGTTGTCGATGAGCAACATATCCTTGCCACCATCTATTGAAAGCTTTGCACTCTTCAGTGGGGTGCAAAATCCTCCGATGATATAAGCAATAGGAGGGGTGCATTTCCACTTCACCAGTAATGTTTCCTTCGGAGGATGGTAGCTTCATGCCCATTGATATGGCCTTAGCAAACCTTTTCCTCGTCTTGAATTTACTTTTGTCCGTAGTGGATGTATTTTGCTCTAGCGGAAGTTTCTCAGCTCTTTCTTGAAGTCGCTGGCGCCTGGCCCTTTCAAATATAGCTGTCTCGTGTTCCCGATCAGCTTTACTTTTCAACAGAGCTTCATTGAGGAATGCGTCAATTACTTCCTCCGACGGCCCCAGGATTTTTGGTTCAGGACCTGCCCCCAGCTTTTTAGTGCAAGGAGTCTCCTCATCGTCTGTGAACGAATAGGAGATCATATGGAAGCTCACCACATATTCCTCAGACTCATCCGACGAACTTTCTCCCTCGTCTTCCTCTTGAAAGACGTGGTTGAGAAACTCTTGGAGTGTAATGGGAGTCCGTGCTTTCTGATTATATTCCTCCAGCGCGTCAATTTGTTTTTGTAAGTCTGTGCGCTTGTCGCCAGACTTCACAAGCTTCTTGGATTTCTTCTTTTTCTTCCTCGAAGATTTTGACGGCTGGTTGTGAATGCTTGGGCCACCACCATCGGTCTTCAGAGTTGGACTTAGCTTCAACATCCCCTCAATGACATGCGGTTCCAACGGGTTCTTCCACTTGATCGCTGGGTATGCCTGAAGATCGTTCAGCGTTCTCTTTGTCTTAGCTGACAGCACGATCT
The DNA here is from genome assembly GCA_030015575.1 of Agapanthus africanus. NCBI lineage: Eukaryota > Viridiplantae > Streptophyta > Magnoliopsida > Asparagales > Amaryllidaceae > Agapanthus > Agapanthus africanus. Next base: position 148,265,302 of record CM057338.1, on the reverse strand, counting down.
CCCATGGGGCTTCTTCGATGAGAGAGCACGTTGCCCCCGGCATATTCATCCTCTTAGAGGCGTGAGGTTGCGGCGGATTCACCTTCCATCTATCGGATAATGCGAATTTGCCCTGTTGGTACTGGTCTTCAAGCCAATTTTTGAAGACGTAGCAATCTTCGATCGGATGACCCAGTACCCAGTGATAGGGGCAGTAGTTGGGCTAATTGACATCATTTGGTTGCGACGGACGTTTTGGCTCCGGCAGATTTATGAGTCGGTTGCGCAACGCCAGCTCGAATAATCTTCTCGTTTTATCTCGGGGAAACGAGTAAGGACGTCCTAGCCTCTCCTCAAGGGGTACGTGCGGACGCATATTATTTTGACGAACAACCGGCTTCGAGTTGCTCGGTTGTTGTTGAGCATTAGCGACAACAATCGCTTCTCCCTTCCCCTTTTCATTTCGGGAGTCCGGCTTTGGAAGAGGGGGTTTATGGCCCATCTGATCCATTTGCGGTAGCTTGTCAATTAAGGCCTGGAAGGTAGTCGGCTTGAAAAACATCATAAATTGCGAGATGGTTGCTTGTGGATCAAGGGTCCCCACAAATATACCCACTGTAGGAGCTTCTTCAATGCGCTGCTCGCACTTTGACCATAAGTTCCACCATCGTATAGCATATTGAACCCATGTCTCTCCTGGCTTTACTCTGGCGTTAATCAATGCTATCATCGGGGTGCGTTCACTGGTGCTTGCAAAACGCTGGGTAAACAACAGCTCCATCTCCGCGAAGGTTTTGATAGAATCGTTCGGGAGCTCAGAATACCACTCGAACGCCGTATCTAACAAGCTTCCAACGAACTGGCGAAGCAACAGTTTGTCATCACCGCCGGTGTTGCCGCAGAGTGTCCTGAACTGGGTAACATGCTGGTGGGGATTGCCTGTCCCCTTGTAGACATGGAATTTGGGTATGGTATAGCCGGGCGGGTACTTGATTTGATCGTACCAACTTGGATATGGTCGTCCTGTTTTTACGACCTGGCCGGCTGCTTCAGTCGCATGATGAACCCGTATTTGTTGGGCTATGTACTCGTCCAAGTCAGGTTTGAAGATTGTCTCCTCCTTAGTTGTTGACAGAGCTGGCGGAGGATTTGACGTCTCTCCCCTATCGTCTTCAAGGACGATCGAGGGATCTTCGGCCGGAGGATCTTGTTGAATCATCATCCCCACCATGTCTTGGAACAGGAGGCCCATACGCTTTATGTTGGCTGCTTGTTCAGCAGCCTCTTTATCCTTCTTCTCCAATATCCGACGAAGGAATTCGGCGTCAGTCTCTTACCCCTGGCGTTCATCCGAGGACATTTCAGGGCTTTCTTTTGGCCCAGTAAGTGCAGCCATCGCGTTCATCATCTCTTGGAGCTTCTGCTGCTGCTCCTGAGCTTTGGTCACTGACCGTGTAAGCGGTCGATGACCCGTAGATATGCGACTGTCCTCTTTACCAGACGCCATGTAGACGGTGTGAACTACAATGCTCCCTGACTTAGGGCGTTTGGGTTCACCACCTTTGATATTCGCCGTCGGCGTGAGAACTTTCTCCGGCCTTCTTCTCTTATGGGCCGTTGAAGTTGAGGGGGCTGTTGCTTTGGGCACCCAAGTGGTCGTCACTTTTCATTGCTTGACCGGGAGATTTTCTCCTTGTCGACCTTTCGACTTCTTGTGTTGGCAAGAGAAATTAGGATCGATCACGGATTCTCGGACTCGTCACCATGTCTTGTAAATCCTGGAGGACAGCGATTGAGGAGGCTGCTCCGGCTTTTCTGCTTCCACAGCGGTCTCTACCGGTGTAGGAGATCTCTTGAGCACCGCAGTTGGCGAGTTTCTGCGTACCCTATTTAGTAGCTCAAAGCTGTTCCCAGTTGGAACAACAGCATTAACTTCCACCGTTGGAGCTGGTGGAGTTATCCCAGAGGGGGAGTTGCCCCCAGTCTTCCTTATCCGGCGCCAGTGGCGTCGTCGGGCGCGACGAGTCGTCGGTATTGGTTCAGAGGCAGAAACAGCTTCTTCTTGCCCCCTGTTCAGGTGTGGGGCTGTTGCCGGCATCAGCCTATTGAAGACTGATGTCTTTTGAGCAGCAAGAGCAGGAGTGGGAGTTGGGACGGTCAGTCTTGTAAAGACCGATCACTTAGCAGGAGAAGCCGCCTTGACGACTTCAGGAGCAGGTTTGGCTACTCTTTTTGGAATAAGCTTTTCTGGGACTGCAAGCTTCATTGTGGGCCCGCAGGAGTTTTGGCCCAGTCTGGAGAAGACCGAGGCACTGGTGTTGGGCGACCCGTTGAGAGGGGCCGCAGTAACTGTAAGTCGATCGAAGACTGACTTCTTAGGAGCTTCTGGTACGGGCACAGGGGTGCTGAATCTTGTTGGCGGAAGCATGGTTCCGAAAAACAGCCCTGTGGTGGCTTGAGTAATCTGCTCCGCGGGCATCGTGAACAAGGAGGCCACTTGGGACCCGTAGATTATGCCCCCAGTTGAGGCAGGACGCGAGTTGCAGCTGCAGTTGGAGCACTTCAAACAGGTGGATGCCATTGCTGTTTTACTTTCTGCGCCAAACAAGCGACCAAATCTTAGTAACTTGAAACCTAAGGGCAACCATTAACAAACCGCGATTGGTTCGCGAATCACGACACACGAAGTGTGGAGTAGAAAGAGGAAAAGGTCCCACCGGGCGTGCCAGAATCTGTTCCCCTCCGAACGGCGGCCAGGACGTGAGGACGTCTTGCCTGAGATTCGGGGCAGATGCTATTTGGTTTTATCCGTCCACCTCTCCGAAGATTCCAAGTTGATTTATGGCACCGTGTATCGGAGGTTTAGACGGATGCGGCCGATGTAGCAGATTTCGTCAGATTCCCCCTCGCTTGAGGGGATTTTGATTGTGGGGACGCTCTTCCCTGCAGGCGCAAGCCCCCGCAGTTAATTACGCTACCGCATCGCGGTAACAACTTTCTCCTTCTCCAGAATTTCACTTCGTGTCGTGGGTGTTTGTTTTGTGGTTGTCCATGGATTGTATACGAAGACTATTTATTTCGTCGCCCGTAGGACGTGGATTGGTCCAAATCCGTACTTTCTTAGATTTGGGTTTTGGGTTTTGGTTTAAGGATACGTTAGCCATATTTGAGGCTAAGATCAACTTAAACGTTTGTTAAGGATACGTTAGTCTAATTTCCATACTAAGATTTACTTAACGGGATCGTCTAGATCCATTTCCAGTTTAGGGACATGGTGGTCCATTTAATATATGGCCGTCGGGACCCGTCACCTCTCTGACGACGTTGAATGATTACAACGACATGTGTCAGAGGAGTTCGGAGATGTACCCTTGAACCAAAGTTGATTGGGGGTCTTATAGTCCAATTTGGGACTAAAGTCTGTTTGAATGTTTAAGGATATGTTAGCCATATTTGAGGCTAAGATCAACTTAAACGGGATCGTTTAGATCCAACAAAAGAGCGTTTGGGGGCTCTATTGTTCCAGTTTAGGGATGTAGTGGTCCATAGGTAGTTTAGGGACATTGCGGTCCATTGGTAGTTTAAGGACATTGCGGTCCATATTCCAGTTTAGGGACATAGAGGTCCATATTCTAGTTTAGGGACATAGAGGTCCATATTTAGTTTAAGGACGCTTGAGTCCGTGGGTTTAAGGACCCCACAGTCCGTGTTTTAGTTTAAGGACGCATAAGTCCGCGGGTTTAAGGATCCCACAATCCGTTTTTGGTTTAGGGACGCATAAGTCCATGAGTTTAAGGACCCCACAGTCCGTGTTGATGTGTGGTTGTCAGGACCCGTCACCTCTCTGACGTCGTTGAAGGATTACAACGATAGGGGTCAGAGGAGTTCGGAGATGTACCCTCGAACCGGATGTAAATTGATTTAGGAGAGCAGTCTTGCTCCGTCAATTTAATTTGAGGACTTACGGCCATGATTGGGCTAAGTCCAGTTAAAAATATTCAATGCTTTTGCTTATTTTTGGCCTATTAGGCCTGTGCTAGGGCTTTGCCCATGTTTAAGTAATGTATTGCATTACTTTTTATTTTGTTTGGGCTCTGCCCATTTATAAAGGATGCAGAGCATCAATTTTGTTTGGGTTCTGCCCTTTCATTGCATTTTATTTTTGTTTGGGCTCTGCCCATTTATAAATGTCACAAAGCATCAATTTTACTTGGGCTCTGCCCATTTATAAATGATGCAGAGCATCAATTTTACTTGGGCTCTGCCCTTTTTATTGCATTGCAATTTAATTTGGCCTACTAGGCCTTTCTGATTTGGGCCTGGCCCTTTAGTAAAAGAAATGCATTGTATTTGTCAGGCGCTTTGCGCCAATCAATGAGCACAAGCGCTTGTGGTGATGACACGTGTCACGCAAGCGCAGTGCGCTGCGCTTGCGCTGCTGACACGTGGCGCGCTCTGGTGAGTTGCGCCAATTTCAGAGAGCAAGGCTCTTTTTCAAAAGCGCCTAGCGCAAGTAGTTCAGGTGCTGACACGTGGCGCTCCAACCCAAGAGCGCAACAGTGCAGTTTTGCAAGTGCAAGGCACTGTTGACTTGAGAATCTTTTAGATTCCAGAACCAATGGTTCATAAAAAAGTGCAAAGCACTGTTTGATTTCTTGATCCAATTTAGATCAAAGAAAACAAGATTTTCTTATTTTTTCTTGTTTTCAGAGAACCAGTGGTTCATAAAAGAGTGCAAAGCACTTATTATTTTATGAAGATCATTGATCTTGTTCTTAGATCAATGATCTATTGGAAGAAATTCTTCTATTTTACGAAGGTTTTTACCTTTTTTCTTGAAACTTCTTCAGAGTTTTCTCTGTTTTTGAGGTTCTTAATCTCTCACAATGTTGATGTCTTTGATTTGGGGTCTAGGGGCCTTTATTTAGTGCCCATAAATTTGTTAAATTTGTTAAAGAGATTTTTCTCTGAGTGATTTGGGGAATTTTCCCCACCGTTGGATCTTTGATCCAAGGGCTTCTGTTTTACAGAAGGCAATCTTCTTGTTTTAGCAAGAACAGAAAAATCTTGTTAGAATTTAATTCTGTTTGGCGCAAACGCCCCAGCGCGTGACCCGTGTCAAGCAGCGCACTGCGCAGCGCAACTGCGCTGACACGTGTCGCGCAACGCAACCGCGCTGACAACTGCGCTAGCGCATCTGCGCTGACACGTGTCGTGCAGCGCACGGCGCAGCGCATCTGCGCTGACACGTGTCGCGCAGCGCAGCGCTCGCGCAACTGAAGCGTTGCTTCCTTTAATTTTGTTTTAAATAGAGCTTTGCTCAGATTGGGCGCGCTGCCTTGGGCGCTGTGTTGATGTATCAGCTTTTGACACGTGGCGCGTTGCGCGCAGCGCAAAGAATCTGAAGCGTAGCTTCGAATTTTGAATTTTGAAATTCAAACAGAGTTTTGCTCTGATTGGGGGAAACACTCTTCTTTCCGCCTCGACCTCCTCCTTGGACCCACCGTCGATGAGGCCACTACCATAGCCACCAACCTCCGCGCTGCCACCACCCTCGAACTTCACCTGAGCCACGACCGAGCGGCCAACCCAGCCCCGAGCCCCATCTCGCCGACTTCCTCACCTCACCACCACCCAGCAAGAACCCACGACGGCACCACCTCTCTGCCGACGTGCACCCTGCCACGCCAGCACCGCAACTCCACCGCCTGCTTGCCGCGGGAGCTCCAAGCCGCCGCCGTATGGACCACCGCAGTCAAGACGTCAAGCTTAAGCCCCTCTCCGCTGCACTCGAGCCTTAGCCGTAGCCAATCACTGTTCAATCCGAACTCGATCATCGAAGAACCAAGGACGTCGTCGTATCATTGCTTCTGCTGTCCATCACTGTGCCGGAGTCATCTCCATCTTTCCATTTCGATCGAGGCAAGTGCTCGCCACTTGCTTACATGCTACAGTAATGAATCGATTAATATATACGTTTATGTTTACACCAAAATATTACCGCAGCGTTTTAAATAGTAAACCGTATTAATTTTAGTAATATTGATTTGGGTCACAATCTAGTCTAAAATTTAGTGATAATATCATATGGAAATTGTAGAATCCAATAAGGCTGGTTTAGTTAAAAGAAAAGGGGCGTTTCGACTGCGAACCGAATGCTAAAATCTAGATTTCGATTCATAAATTTAAGTGAAACCCATCTTTAAATTGCGGAACTTGTGATTGTTACACCCGTTTACTATTCACAGTGGTGCTACGGAAATTTGGTTACAAATAAATATCGTTTCACCTATAAAATTTTACCCCGATAATCATTGCGAAATCAGAATTTTCCTGAACACGCTAGACCGTTAAATTCATATTAAATCTTTTACAGACCGGATTTTAGTGTTCCATGGCTTCTATCGAATCTAACAGATTAACCTATAGTACTCTATAGTTGACCTCTGAACTTTAACAAGTTATGATAGAGAGAACTGAGGAGAATTACGATTCTGGACTGCAGTCCAGAGCAGTAATCCCAGTTAACCCTTGTCTTTAAATCACTGTATAGCCTTTCTCAAATGTGAAAATGTGCGGAACCCGATATCTTTACGTAGAAAATTGAGTTATCTTTCTTACTCCACTGGTTTCATTGGATTCCTGTTTTGTATGATATTTTTAACACATTTTATAATGCCGATGCGTCCGGCTGAATTCTGCAGTGACAGATTTTACACATTGAACTTAACCTGACCATAACTCCCTGTTGATATAGGATATTACTGATCCGCCAATTGATATGGAAATATAACTGTTAAACCTAAATATTTTTCAACTATAGTGTCGCCTAATTTTGATCCCAACTGGGAGTAAAACGTGTTACTAAATGGACTTCCAGTTCTGAAACCAGATTTCCAGCAGGGAACACTTAAATTAAAATGGCCACCACTGGAAAACCTGAAACCCGATTGACGCGAAACTAATTTTTACGGATAGATAATTAAACATACTGCTTACCCCTTTTATATCGTTTCGCTTAATTCTGCATGTATGATTTATAGTAAATTATGCAAGTGGTAGGACACTGGCTAATGACATTTTATTCATGAGTATTGCATTCTCATCATAGTATGTAGAGGTCATATACATTGGTAACCTAGTGATCGTGTACATTACCCAGTGATAGATATTAGTGTTTTGATTGTGGCAAGTACGATAGTGTTAAAGTGTGAATGAATAAGTGAAGTGACACGCACTTGTACACAATCAATGGACCCAGTTAATTTATTGCATTGTCGACGTCTATGGGGTATGTATAAGTATAACTATAATTGGTATGGGACGATTACGGAAGCACTTATATGGGTGTCATATGTAAGGCACCAAACACTGTCCATTTATCTTGGATACCAGTTGAGACATGCTTGATGGAGATCCTGTCTTCAGTTCTCGCGCAAACTTGTCATGGACCGACTAGTATTCGAGTTTATGGTCGGTGTTTAATGTAGACCTCGGGGTGTGGGGTAGTTTGAGTGTGATTTCAACGGAATCTCGGGAGTCCCATTGCCGGCATATACCGTGATTTTGGGAGTTGTATGGATGGAGTTACTGATTATTATCGTGCTTGATTCGGGCCCGTGTTCCCTTGCCCCTAGGGCCCTACCCTTAGGTGGGGGATACTCACGAGTGGTTGACTCTCACACTTGGACTGACGATAGGTTTAGCGACCTGAACAGTGAGACTTAGAGACTGATAGGTTTAGTGACATGCATTGATTACTGATTCGATATACTTGCCATACTGTTTACCTGCTTTATTGTGTACCTGTACTGGCTCCTTCATGCTCATATCATCACTTCATGCTTGCTGTTTCATATTCATCATTATTGCACATGTTACATATGTATTTCTATTTATTTCTATTGTGTCCCTCTGACGACCTGAGTATGCATGCTCAGAGTGAGAAGTGGATTTAGCTTGGACCAGGACCTGACGTACCTAGAGGATACTGTGGACATATGGATCAGCAACTCAGCGATATCTTTCCTCGATCTCTATCTGATTAGTTTTCTGTATTTGTTTGATTTAGTGACTGCATTTCTATTTACCTGTGCATTGATTACTGATTACCACGTAAATCTAGAAGCCGAAGTGTGACTACGGCAGGATGTTTTCTCGACCGTAGGAGCATGGATGGCCTTGTCAACCCTCTCGTATTTCGTATTTTAGGAAGCGGGGCGTGACATGGTTTTGTTGGTATCAGAGCCAGGTTTTGCTATGATTGGGATTGCAGTTTCCGTATAAGGCTTGACAATCTAAGACATCCTTCGATCTAGATTGTAAACTCGTTATCTTTGATCTTGATTCACATAGTGTGTTCTACTACATATTTTGATCCATCCGCTAGAGTTTTGGGTGACTTAGTAGAGTTACGTGATTGTAATTATAGACTGCAGCATAGTTACAATACTGTACTCTATTTGAGTGACTTGGAGTTCTACATTTGATTTCCACTTGTTTGAGTTTCACCTCACCCGATATTCTTGTTTCGTTGCCTATTCTATATTGTATTCTAATTCTTATATCTTGTACCTTATGCCGTCCTAAAATTGTTGTTTCAGGACCATGTCTTCCAACGACTCTTCTTCTATCTCCACTTCCCAAGGTCAGACCGTCGAGATTTTGAGTGTACTGCAAGGCTTGAAGGAAGCCCAGGAGAGAACGAACGACCTTTTAGCTGAAAGATTAAGAAGGCAAATGGCTCAAGCGCCAGCGGAAGCCTCCAATCGTAAAGGAATCCCTGTTAAACAAGAAAAAGACGTAAAGATGAAGCGCCTATTTGTTCCTCAACAACGGAAGCAACGGAGAACTCAACGTTATGGATGCTGTAAGAGACCAGGACACTTTCAGAGAGACTGTCGCAGCGCCAAAAGGCAGTGCTTGATTTGTGGATCCGACGAACATCTTGTCAATGGTTGTCCTAGAAGGAAGGAGATATAAGGAGGAGATTCGTCCACACTCTCCACTCCTACTAAGTGACTTGGTTATTTCGTAGTTCGAGCTTCGAGGATAGTACGGACCTAGCGCAGGATTCAACTCGTTTGACGAGAATGCAGCGGTCTAGATATCAACGAAGAATTATCACATTTTCTGCTCTTAATAAAAATATTGTCACTCTTTAGTAAATGTTTCCTTTCGTTTAAAATCTTGTATCCGTTGAATTTCTTAGTTTGAATGCAATAAAATTGTGAGTTGTGGTGTATGTATCGTCCCCTTGCCACTCATTTTCTTTATACTGCTTATTGCATCAGTATTCTAAATTTTGATTTTCAGTCCTTACCTACCGTATATTTTCCTGATGCTCTACATCCTTGGTTATTTTCTTAGTGTGTTCCACTGTCTGATCATGACTCTTTCTTTTCAGGCCATGGCCAATCCTGGAGCAGCGCCGCTTATCGATGAGGACATTCGGTCCTGCGTTTCCTTGGACTGCATGCTGGTGAGTTCAGATGACGAGATCAACGGCCCACAGGTTATTTTCGGCAACAGCGATTCCAAGGACGAGGGAGTCGCAGCCTCAGAAGTCGACATGATCGGCGACTCTGACAACAAAGAAGAGGACCCCGAAGAGGACCCAATAGAGGAAGACCCCAAAGAAGACCCGGTAGAAGAAAATTCAGGAGAGGAAAACCTTAAGGAGAATCCAGTAGAAGAAAATCCCATGGAAGAAGATCCAGAAGAGGCGAATCACGTGGAAGCATACCACGATGAAGAAGCTCCAGCCGAGGCAGAAGGACCAGAAGAAAAAGACCCCGCGGCAGGAGAACCTCCAGTGGCAATCCCTGCGAGGCGTTATGGAAATGGACGCCCCTATCTTAGCGCGCGAGCATACCGTAACCTACTGAACTTCCATAACCGCGACTGATGCGATTTATCTTTTGTTTTCTCTGGCCAAATAAATCTATGTATAGTTTAGGGCCACCTTTTGTCTTTCGAGAATGCCTTGTTTGAAATCTTCTGGAATAATAATAAAGTTTCTGAGTCGCTAATCTTTCGAGTATTGATTCACATGATGCATTGACTGTTTTCCCTCTCCAATAAATTTCCTTCCCTTATGAGATTCATTACTATTCACCCTTGCACCTTGTGCTGACCTGACCCCAGCCTCTTCGACATTCAGATTGAAATACCGCACCCCGACCTTTTTGAATGGACCATACCCCATTGTAATCCATACCCTGACTAGCCCCTATACATTAATAGTGCTATTCTTTTATTACTATAATTACATTCAGTGACGTCGTTATTCGAAATTTAGCTTTTATTATTTTGTTTTTATCGAAGAATTGCGTGTTATTAACTACTTCCGTTTTATTCATTTTAAATGCTTTGCTATTCTCCATGTTTTCAATAGCGTAAACATATATCGCCCATACTGTTCCGTTTTATTTTCTTATTTCGCCATATAAGTTTTCTCAAGTTAATTTAAATTGTTTGATCGATATATTCATTCTAAAATACTTTGGCCTATCGGCAAATCCTTCACTATTGTTTATTATTGTTATTTTATTTGCTAGTATTGTGCATATAGTTTATCATTATAGATGGTTCTGCCTTGTGCTTACTTAAGCCTATTCTTATAGTTGCGTTATTTCTTATGCATATATAGACCTTGGATTTTATCTAGCTGCTTTTAAGTAAATCACCATATGTTAGTGTTTGATTTTGTGGCTTTTTGCATTATTGTTTATAGCTTATCGTTATTTTAATTTCGAGGACGAAATTTTCTATAAGTAGGGTATGATATAATACCCAGTCCCTATAAATAATTACTGTATTTTAATAAATAAACTTGCAAATATTTTTCCCAAATTTTCTACAAATTTTTCTAATTAATTTAAATTATAAATACCTTACCCTAATTTAATCTAATTTCTTTTTATTTTCCTAAACTAAACCCAAGCTTCAAGCCCAGCCCAAGAACCCCGGCCCAAAACCTTTCCCCCAAACCGACCCGACCCGAACTCCCAAACCCATGACCCGTTTTCCCTTTCTTCCTCCTTCATTTTCTCTTTTCCCGCTCATTTTCCCGTGCTCCCCCCACCCCCGCTTCTCGCGCCCGTTCACTCGCTCCTCATCCCACGACTCGCCCCCTCCTCGCAACGGTCCCCCACAATGAACCGCCATGACCCGCTCACCCCCATCTCCCTCAACCCATGTCTCTTCTTCTCCCCGTTCCCTGCGCAGCGACCACTCCCGCACCAAGTCCCCTCGACCTGCTCTCCACGACCCTCCCCTCTCTCTTCACTCCCTCTCATCATCTCCTCTCCTCTGCTCCTAACCCACGTCCCCGATGAAAACCCAAGAACCGACCCATCGACGCCTCACCCGTCCTCGTCACCGTCCCCGTCAGCCTTACCTCGTCCCACACCTTTTCGTCGGAACTTGTCGCCGTAGAGCTCCTCACCATGTCGCTGCAGCAACCAGCCCCACCTCTTTTCTCTACTCCCTCACCCTTTTCTCCTGCACACCCATCTCCGACGACCTCGACTTTCCCAAGCAGCCTCGTCTGCATAGCTCACTTCGCCGGAGCTCCTCACCCTAACGCCGACGGCTGCAGCTCCTCTTTCTGCCTCGACCTCCTCCTTGGACCCACCGTTGATGAGGCCACTACCGTAGCCACCAACCTCCGCGCTGCCACCACCCTCAAACTTCACCTGAGCCATGACCGAGCGGCCAACCCAGCCCCGAGCCCTATCTCGCCGACTTCCTCACCTCACCACCACCCAGCGAGAACCCACGACTACACCACCTCTCTGCCGACGTGTACCCTGCCACGCCAGCACCGCAACTCCACCGCCTGCTTGCCGCGGGAGCTCCAAGCCGCCGCCGTATGGACCACCGCAGTTAAGACGTCAAGCTTAAGCCCCTCTCCGCTGCACTCGAGCCTTAGCCGCAGCCGATCACTGTTCAAGCCGAACCTGATCATCGAAGAACCAAGGACGTCATCGTATCATTGCTTCTGCTGTCCATCACTGTGCCAGAATCGTCGCCATCTTTCCATGTCGATCGAGGCAAGTGCTCGCCACTTGCTTACATGCTACAGTAATGAATCGATTAATATATACGTTTATGTTTACACCAAAATATTACCGCAGCGTTTTAAATAGTAAACCGTATTAATTTTAGTAATATTGATTTGGGTCACAATCTAGTCTAAAATCTAGTGATAACATTATATGGAAATTGTAGAATCCAATAAGGCTGGTTTAGTTAAAAGAAAAGGGGCGTTTCGACTGCGAATCGAATGCTAAAATCTAGATTTCGATGCATAACTTTAAGTGAAAACCCATTTTTAAATGGAGGAACTTGTGATTGTTACACCCGTTTACTATTCACAGTGGTGCTACGGAAATTTGGTTACAAATAAATATCGTTTCACCTATAAAATTTTACCCCGATAATCATTGCGAAATCAGAATTTTCCTGAACACACTAGACCGTTAAATTCATATTAAATGTTTTACAAACCGGATTTTAGCGTTCCATGGCCTGTATCGAAGCTAACAGATTAACCTATAGTACTCTATAGTTGACCTCTGAACTTTAACAAGTTATGATAGAGATAACTGAGAAGAATTACGATTCTGGACTGCAGTCCAGAGCAGTAATCCCAGTTAACCCTTGTCTTTAAATCACTGTATAGCCTTTCTCAAATGTGAAAATGTGCGGAACCCGATATCGTTACGTAGAAAATTTAGTTATCTTTCTTAATCCACTGGTTTCATTGGATTCCTGTTTTGTATGATATTTTTAACACATTTTATAATGCCTATGCGTCCAGCTGAATTTTGCAGTGACAGATTTTACACATCGGATTTAACCTGACCATAACTCTCTGTTGATATAGGATATTACTGATCCTCCAATTGCGTTGGAAAACTAACTGTTAAAACTAAATATTGTTCAACTATAGTATCGCCTAGTTTTGATCCCAACTGGGAGTAAAACGTGTTACAAAACGGACTTCCAGTTCTGAAACCGGATTTCCAGCAGGGAACACTTAAATTGAAATGGCCACCACTGGAAAACCTGAAACCCGATTGACGTGAAACCAATTTTTACGGATAGATAATTAAACATACTGCTTACCCCTTTTACATCGTTTCGCTTAATTCTGCATGTATGATTTATAGTAAATTATCCAAATGGTAGGACACTGGCTGATGACCATTTTTTTCATGAGTATTGCATTCTCATCATAGCAAGTAGAGGTCATATACATTGGTAACCTAGTGATCGTGTACATTACCCAGTGATAGATATTAGTGTTTTGATTGTGGCAAGTACGATAGTGTTAAAACGTGAATGAATAAGTGAAGTGACACGCACTTGTACACAATCAACGGACCCAGTTAATTTATTGCATTGTCGACGTCTATGGGATATGTATAAGTGTAACTATAATTGGTATGGGACGATTATGGAAGCACTTATATGGGTGTCATAGGTAAGGCACCAAACACTGTCCATTTATCTTGGATACCAGTTGAGACATACTTGATGGAGATCCTGTCTTCAGTTCTCGTGCAGACTTGTCATGGACCGACTAGTATTCGAGTTTATGGTCGGTGTTGATGTAGACCTCGGGGTGTGGGGTAGTTTGAGTGTGATTTCAATGGAATTTCGGGAGTCCCATTGCCGGCATATACCATAATTTTGGGAGTTGTATGGATGGAGTTCCTGATTATTATCGTGCGTGATTCGGGCCCGTATTCCTTTGCCCCTGGAGCCCTACCCTTAGGTGGGGGATACTCACGAGTGGTTGACTCTCACACTTGGACTGACGATAGATTTAGCGACCTGGACAGTGAGACTTAGAGACTGATAAGTTTAGCGACATGCATTGATTACTGATTCGATATACCTGCCATACTGTTTACCTGCTTTATTGTGTACCTGTACTGGCTCCTTCATGCTCATATCATCACTTCATGCTTGTTGTTTCATATTCATCATTATTGCATGTGTTACATATGTATTTTTATTTATTTATATTATGTCGCACTGACAACCTGAGTATGCATGCTCAGAGTGAGAAGTGGATTTAGCTTGGACCAGGACCTGACGTACCTTGAGGATACTGCGGACATCTAGATCAGCGACTCAGCGATATCTTTCCTCGATCTCTATCTGGTTAGTTTTCTGTATTTGTTTGATTTAGTGACTGCATTTCTCTTTACCTGTGCATTGATTACTGATTACCACGTAAAGTTAGAAGCCGAAGTGTGACCACGACAGGATATTTTCTTGACCGTAGGAGCATGGCTGGCCTCTTCAACCCTCTCGTATTCTGTATTTTGGAAAGCGGGACGTGATATAGGGAAATTTCTTGAGTTGTCCAAGTGACTCAAAGTTCTAACTTGATACCTTCACAGGGTTTAGGATGGGGTTTTGGTTATTTTTTATGAAGGGGAGATGAGATTTTGATTGAGTTTTTGGGATGTTTGTAGGTGATAGAGGAGGTGGAGGCATGAGGGTGAAGGAGAGGAAGAAGATGAGATGAATATGAGGGAAATGAGAAGGGAGCCATAGTCAAAAGTCTTGAAAAGTCTAGAGTCTTCTCACACTCTCTCCCCCTCTCTCTCTCTCATGTCACATGTCCCCATCCTCACTTAAGCATTCTTTTCTTTTCTTTTTAATAAAAACAAAAATCATTTTTAAACAAAAAAAGAAGTCATGTTTCAACAATAAAATATAACAAGTGTTTTTGCAACATATTAAGTTGCATGCCATGCACAATCAAACTTAATGCATAATTAGTGAAATATTTATCAAGTTTAGTATTAAACTTGTATATTATTAATTATATAATAATTTATAAAATATCCAATTCATATAAATTCTTTCAAAAACAATAATTCTTATTAATCTTCTGAATATTTTCCAAACTATCGGTATATAATTATACCACTTCATCAAAACCAATTTCTATACCTTTATAATGTCCATGAATTTAATTATTTTATTTATTTAAACTATCAAAAATAATATTTTATTTTCTGAAATGTTACATAAAGACACAATGGTCAATTTCTTTCAATTCATACTAACCTTTAGAATTCAAATTCAAACCCAAAAACTGAAGCTAACTTTTAATTTAAGAGTTTTATATGGCCCAACAAAAAAATAGTTGAAAGAATGAAGAAGAGAGAAAAATATTCAATTAAAATCAATCTTAATCAGTTAAAAATGCATACACACTAATAAAATCTATCTACAAATAATATTTACCACATATTCTTCTCCCACAATAACAACCCATAAATAATAGTTATCCAATATTTAATCATCAATGCACGTGCAATATACTAGTTTTATATAACTAGAGCATGATCATGTGCTCCGTAGACCAAATTTTTCGATTTTATAATCTAAACCTAAATCTATTTTTATTATTTAGATGTTATACTCTGCAACTTATATCTATTTTTATTATTTAGATGTTTAGTATAACAGATGTCTTAAATTTTATTCATACGGATGCCTATATTTTATAAGATTTACAATGATTACATATCCCTGTTATGAATAATCAAATTTTTATGTTTCCTTTTCTTTTTTGAAGTTGTTAATGTATAAATTGCCTCCAAAATATTGGAATTTTGAAAATCAAACATTTATTTGGAAAATATAATAATGGAAATAAATAAGCTAGGATAAATTTTCTGATTTCAATGTATACATTTATATCTGTGGTTTGCCTTTTCTATGCTGGTTGGGGAGACGGGGTCGTAAATAAATGAAATTTTCTCTCATGTGCTTTAACATTTTTTCTTACAAAATGGAGGAGATGTCAACTCAACCCTCTTGGAAACTAGTTATATTATAGTAGATATATATTATATATGGTTAACTGCACAAATGTGTTAACATGCAAGAGATTGGGTCCTTAATTATGTAGTTAATTACAAGCTTTAGTATCTAAATTTCATGTCCGTAAATATTATCTTGATCAAGAATTTGATATCATAGCTAGATTCCTTGATCACGAATTTGATATTAATCAAGATGGTTGACGCTAGTTGGCAGAGATAATATTTGCTAAACCAACATTTTCATTACATTTTTATGGGCTTCTGTATCTGTTGCTGCGATCGACACACACTATCTCGGAGATCAGTCTTGTCCGAATATAACCCAAGAACGGATCAATGTTTCCTCCTTATGTGCCGCAGCAGTTGTAACGAACTAGCTGCGTTCGATCATAACTCCGTATAACTCTTTAATTTTCCGATTCGATTAAAAATGAGGGTAAAATAATTTTAGAGAGTGGTTGGGAGAGTGGGTGAGACATGAGACAGATGCGTCTTCTCTAAAGCAAAAAGCATGTGGCCATGCTGCTATGATTAAATGTGACCATAATAATGACCTAATGTACTCAGCGTCAATTAAAGCCGCAGCTGGTCCATGGACTAATTCCAATTAACTAATCACTAATGCTACTTAATTTTATAAGTTTATTGTTTAACCAGCTAATTTTAAAGATTTACATGGAAAGATGTAACTTAAAGATGAAGAAACATATCAAATTTGTCCGATCTTCTAAATTAAACTCGGAGATTCAAATAAGAAAGTGGCTCTGACACTCGTTGAAGCCTTGGTTGTAGCTTGCCATGAGATCCTTTATATCTACGTATTCATTAGATAACTCTTTATCGGAAAGTTCATGAAGCTGCATAGCAAAACGAAATTAAAACCGAGTAACATTCTCTTCTTGAGTTGGCTATATATATTTTTAGAGGGATTAATTATGCTCAAGTACTCCAGAAACCTTCAAACCGGGTTGTAAACATGGCGAAACCAATCCCGCTTCTTATTTCCGATCCAATTTGAACCGAAGCATACAATATAGATATTTAATTTTTAAATTCTAAAATATGTTTATATTAATCTTAGAACTTACTGGCCCTATCGGGGGCCAAGGTGGGCCCTGCCCACATCGGCACGGGTCCAGTTCACGGGCACATGTGATTCTCAGGGTCATTTAATTCTATATTTTATTAGTTTGTGCAATCTTTATGTTTAATGTATAATTCTTTATTATATAATTTAATATTTTACTCAAAATGTATAATGTATATTTTGCATCATATTTCTTTTGTAGCATTCATCACAATTTTTACATATTGGATATTATTAATAATTTTCATGGGTCAAGTCCCAACAAATCGAGGAAACCAGATCCTTACATCCTCTTCGGTCAGTATACTCACTTTTACATCAATTTTTTTTAAATAAATTTTTAGCTGCATTTTGGTGTTGGTTTGGGATGTCTTAATGAATTTAGGAAATAGGTATGAGTATATATGTTATCATCTGGTTGAAATACATTGGAGATTATTATTTGTATTTGTTAATGCAAGTAGATTCAGGCTATTTTTGGGATAAATTTAGTAATGGAAGGATGATGCTTCAGTGAATTCCTACAATTTTTCGCATTATGGGACTTGAACTTTGTGAGTTTTTAATCTAGTATCACCTATACAACATACGACACCTTAGATATTATGATGAAGCATTTACTCATTTAATTCTTATTGGTAGTAAACTAATATAATTATTCACAAACTATTTGATGTAAGATCTCATTTAGATATGCAAGATCTGTATATATTGTTTCTCTGTTAGATGGTACTCTTAAATAATTCACACTTTCACTGTTGAGATACATGTGACAATGTAGATATAACTAAGGTCTAGATGAATAGTTTTTTGTCATGTCATATATTGATAAGTTTGAATAAAAATAATGCATATTTATCAAATGAAATGAATGCATTTATAGTTCGAATCACATATGCATCTCCAATAAAAAAAATCAAATCCCATTTAGATATGCAATATCTGTATATAAAGTTCATGATATTTATTTATAATAAGATATGAGCATCTTGATATTATGATGTAATTTAATTATAATTACATTTAATTATTTAATTCTAAATAATAGTAATTAATATATTTATTCATAATCTATTCTATATCACCCATTTAGATATGCAATATCTGTATATATTAATATTTCTCTGTTTGATAATACTTTTAAATAATTCACACTTTCACTATTGATACATATGGCATCTATTGTAGATATAACTAAGGTCTAGACATGCAGTTTCTGTCATGTCATATATTAATAATTTGGGACAAAAATAATGCATATTGTACCGATGAAATGAATGCATTTATACTTCAAATCACATATGCATCTCCAATAAAAAAAAACAATTAAAAAGGAAAAACAAATCAAGATTTACATTAAGGCTACACAATTATTTTGATGTAAATTAATGGTAAAAACTTAAGAAGCCTGGAAAAAATTCCAAAGCTTTTCATGATAGAGAAACATCGTTGATTCATGATCTTGAAGCATTATATAGCCGGACCATCAACCTCAGAACCTTTTCATAAGGAAATTGGAATTGGAATATTTCTCAAACCATATGACAATGGAAGTGGTTAGATGTTAGGAAAACAAATGAACCCTCCTCATACAAAGGAGAGTGAAAGTTAAAAAAGTAAATGATGGCATAATAAAATATGACATCCCAAACTATTTGATGTGACATCTCATTTAAATATTCAATATTTGTATATATTGTTTCTCTGTTAGATGATACTCCTGACGGACCGTTTGGTTGCAAGATTATGAAATTTGGATTCCAAAATAGTACGGTAGAAAATTTCTGGATTTGGTAATTTGTTATTTGGTTGGTTTTGCATTTCGAGTATTGGATTTGTATATTCTTATAATATTTGATTGGTTGGCGAAAATATAGTGGGATTTGGATTTGAGGATTTTAGAGAGAGATAGACGGGGAGAGGATTAATAAATAAATAAAGTACACGGGTCCCATCTAAAAGTACAATGAATAGTGTCAAATCCTTGAAAATCCTTGAAAATTTTTAGGATTCAGGAATCCATATTTTGTGGTGGGCCCCCCCCATAAAAAACAAAGGAATTCTAGAAATCCAAATTCTCAAACCAAACACAAAATTATGGAATGCTAGAATTCCACAATCCAAATCCTAACAAATTCTCAAACCAAACAAATCCTAAATAATTCACACTTACACTATTGAGGTGACATCCTGATGATGCTCGATATTGGTAATCCCTAAGATTGTGACACGTGGCAGGTGACGTGTCCCAAGACCCAGAAGAAAGGGCCCACAGAGGCCGACCAGGCCACCCTTGTACCCGACCTGCAAGCGCAAGCTGGCCCTCCTCGGGCCCCGTGCAAATTAGCCTCCTCGACTCCTCAGCTCGCCCCGAGCTGCCACAGGACCAAGACTTCTCGGCCCTCACGGCCCTCTTGCTCGTCTCCAAGCTCCCCAGCCGAGGCCGTATTCCTTGGTCTCTCTGACCGACCAACTCCACCACTCAGAGGCGTAACCGCCGCTCCGCAAATCTCGCCACGCGCAGATTCTCCGCCAGCAACATTCCATGTTCCACGCCATCACAATCCCCATCAATGGGCAATCCGCTCTTTACGCGGGCGTGACGCCGGGAGCGTAACTGCCGGCGAGATTCTCGAGCCTGCTGCTGCGCGCTGCCGCCACTATATAAACCCCCATCACAAAGGGGCCAGGGAAGCCATTCTTTACACTTTACGCCGTTACTCTGCTCGGATCTCATCACTGACTTGAGCGTCGGAGGGTCTTTGGTGGTACCAAACCACCCCGGGACTTCTTTGCAGGTACTCGGCGACTGCTTCCTCACCCCACCTTCTCCTCTCAACACCCATTGAGACCTACACGCAACGAAGAATAATCGGCTAAGTTCACCGCGAGATCAACGGAAGACAACATTTGACGGAGGCCCGAAAAGGGGATCCATCAGTTGGCGCCGTCTGTGGGAACACAAAACTCCACAAAAACAAAAGTTGGCCTTCCGATCTCCATCCACATGGCGTGCGATCACCCTGAAGATCCAGGTACCAGCCGCCGCCTCCCCCTCATCGGAGGCGCGGATGAACCTCCTCCGGCGACCGTCATCACCGCCCTCGCCGGCCGAATAGACCGACTACAGTCCATCGCGGAGGCGCTCGTCCAAATGGCCGGGCCAGGGCCCCAGATCGCCGCTCCTCCGCCTCCAGGAGACTCGGCCCTCATCGGCGCGGCTGACACCGGCAGGCTGCGTCCCATGGCCACGGGTCTCACGGGCCGATACTCTCTGAGGCCCGCTGGGCGCCCCATAACTCCACACCAAGATCCTCCTCCAGGGCGCCTCGCCTCGAGCCTCCTGGCGACCGACACCCCCTCCCTTGATGGGGTCGCACAGAAGGGGTTCACCACGGCGGCTCGAGGGCCACCTCGCCCAAGGATCAAAGCTCTCGCCAAGAGGCACCGAGCAGCTACCCTGCTCGGCCATCCTTCGTAGGCCTCTCACGGCCCCTCTAGCGTCAAGGATCAAAGCCCTCGCCAGGAGGCGCCGAGCAGCTACCTTGCTCGGCTATACTTCGCAGGCCTCTCACGGACCCTCCAGCGTCGAGGATCTCAAGCCCTCACCGCGAGGCCGCCGAGTTCCTTCCTGCTGGGCGCATCCCCAGCGGGCACCCTCCTGTCCATCAGACATTGATGGTCTGAAGCCCTCGTCGCGAGGCCGCCGAGTTCCTTCTTGTTCGGCGCTTCCCCAGCGGGCATCCTCCTGCCCATCAGATGCCGAGGATCTCAAGCCCTCATCGTGAGGCCGCCGAGTTCCTTCCTGCTCGGCGCATCCCCAGAGGGCATCCTCCCGCCCATCAGACGCTGATGGTCTGAAGCCCGCCCTGGAGGAGGATCTAGGCCCTCATTAAAAGGCAGCCCAGCAGCTACCCTACTCGGCTATCCCTGGTGGGTAGCTTCCCTACCGCAACGCCAGGGATCAGAAAGTCCTCCCAGAGGCAGTCGAGCCCGAGGATCTCTCGCTCGGCTATCCCTGGCGGGTAGCTTCCCTACCGCAACGCCAGAGATCAGAAAGTCCTCCCAAAAGCAGTCGAGCCCGAGGATCCCTCGCTCGGCTATCCCTGGCGGGTAGCTTCCCTACCGCAACGCCAGGGATCAGAAAGCCCTCCCAGAGGCAGTCGAGCCCGAGGATCCCTCGCTCGGCTATCCCTGATGGGTTGCTTCCCTACCTCAACGCCAGGGATCAGAAAGCCCTCCCAGAGGCAGTCGAGCCCGAGGATCCTCGCTCGGCTATCCTTCAGGACAAAAGCCCTCGCTAATAGGCACCGGGTAGTAACCCTGTCCGGCCAAGGGTCCTTGGTAGGCTTCTTACAGCCTTATAGCTCTTCCCGCGCCAAGAACCAAAGTCCTCCCAGAGGCAGTCGAGTCCTTGCTCGGCTATCCCCGGCTGGTAGGTTCCTACCACAACCGACAGGGATCAAAGTCCTCGCCAAGAGGCACTGGGCAGTAACCCTGCTCGGTCCCCGTCCTGAAGGATTAGAAAGCCCTCCCGGAGGCAGTCAAGCCTGAGGATCCCTCGCTCGGCTATCCCTGGCGGGTAGCTTCCCTACCGCAACGCCAGGGATCAGAAAGTCCTCCCAGAGGCAGTCGAGCCCGAGGATCCCTCGCTCGGCTATCCCTGGCAGGTAGCATCCCTACCGCAACGCCAGGGATCAGAAAGCCCTCGCTAAGAGGCACCGAGAAGCTACCCTGCTCGGCCATCCTTCGCGGGCTTCTCACGGCCCCTCAGGCGTCAAGGATCAAAGCCCTCTCCAAGAGGCACCGAGCAGCTACCCTGCTCAGCCATCCTTCGCAGGCCTCTCACGGCCCCTCCAGCGTCAAGGATCAAAGCCCTCGCCAAGAGGCACCGAGCAGCTACCCTGCTCGGCCATCCTTCACTGGCCTCTCACGGCCCCTCCAGCGTCAAGGATCAAAGCTCTCGCCAGGAGGCGCCGAGCAGCTACCCTGCTCGGCTATCCTTCACAGGCCTCTCATGGCCCCTCCAGCGTCGAGGATCTCAAGCCCTCACCGTGAGGCCGCCGAGTTCCTTCCTGCTCGGCGCATCCCCAGTGGGCTTCCTCCTGTCCATCAGACGTTGATGGTCTGAAGCCCTCGTCGCGAGGCCGCCGAGTTCCTTCCTGTTCGGCGCTTCCTCAGCAGGCATCCTCCTGCCCATCAGATGCTGAGGATCTCAAGCTCTCATCGTGAGGCCGCCGAGTTCCTTCCTGCTCGGCGCATCCCCAGCGGGCATTCTCCTGCCCATGAGACGCTGATGGTCTGAAGCCCTCCTCACGAGGCCGCCGAGCCCCTTCCTACTCGGCGTATCCCGGCGGGTAGCTTCCTTCCCAACAGAGACAAGGATCAAGAGCCCTCGTAAAAGGCACCCGAGCAGCTACCCTGCTCGGTCAAACTCCGGCTGGTAGCACCCTATCCTCGACGCCAGAGGTCGAAGCCCTTACCAAGAGGCAACCGTGCAACTTCGCTGCCCGGACATCCCTGGTGGGCTTCTTACAGCCCCTCAAACGCTAAAATCCAAGCACTCACAAGAGGAAACCGAGCAGCTACCCTGCTCGGCCATCCCTGGCGGGTCACCCCCTACCGCCGCGACAGAAGCATAAAGCCTTAGCAGAACCCCGCCCGGTCACCCCCAGATGGTGGCAATTACTCCAAATCAGAAATGGATGTCAAGTCTGTCCAAGTTCAAACGATCTCCCCTCGACTCCGGGGCCCAGGGGGTACCTCCTCGGGAACGCTCGTCAGCAAGCGATTGCAGTCAACTCGATGGACGATCGTTAGACGGAGGGCCGACCTGACATAAAAGCACAACGGCACAAGCAAAAATGTCCTAAACAAACAGATGGCAGAACGAAGTTCTATGGAGCTGAAGAAAAATTTATCACTACTGCCAAAGACCAAAGTTTTTTTACAATCGGTATTTTTCTGGCTCCCCAGCCTTATGAAGTTCAAAGGGAAAACAAAATGAAGATAGAAGAACGGGGGCTCTACACCTCGGGGCCGGGCGTAACCTCGAGGTCCTCGACCTCCACCACTTGGGGCGCTGGTTCCTCGGCCATCTCTTCGCCGGGGACTTCTTCCCCTTGCTCGTCGGCGCCTATGAGGGGGAACTCAGCCCGGAGATCCGCGTCGTCGAACTCTGGCATCCGAGACTAAACGGCATCGAGGGCGTCGTGCCAAATGCGAGTCGTGGCCACGGTCAGGTCGTCGTAAAATTCCCTCGACCTCTTGTAGCTCGCCACGACCCTCGATTCCGCCGACTTATAGGCCTCGGCCGCCGCCCTTAGCTCCTTCCGGAGGGTCTTCACCGTCCTCTTCAGGTTGCCGGCGAGCACCTAAGAGTCCTCGAGCTTGCCCTCGGTGATCACGGTGGCCTCGCGGTGCCGAGCTATCTCCCTTTTTCCAGCGTCCACCTCGCCCTCTAAGGCGCTGATCCTCGCCGACATCGCCTCCTGCTCCCGCCTAGAGCTCTCTTTCAACGCGGCAAGCTGGCCTGCAGCCTCCGCCGCCAGGGATACAACCTCGGTTTCCAGGAGAAGGGCGAGGTCCACGTGCTGAAGAACCTGGGGAGACGCAAAAGGATCAGAGAGATGAAGAGGGCACCAAACCTCACAATGGACTGGGGGCTTACCTGCACGGACTCCTGGGCGATCGATGCCAGCTGAGCCTTGAGGGTTCCTACGGGGACCCGACCCCCGGCCGAGGTCTCTATTTCATGCAGGAGGCTGTCCGCGACCGACAGCCCCGACGGCACCGCGAACCGGAGCCCCCTTCCTCCACCACGGTCGACGAAGACCGGCCCCGGGAGGGTCTCCGGGAACTCCTCTTGAGCGGCTCCGGGGGAGAGCCGATCTCCTCTTCCGAGGCCGTGTCCTCCACAATCAGGGCCCGATTCCGACCCGATGCTTTGCTGAGGCCCGGGGCGGGATCCGCCGCTGAGTGTCCTCGAGGAGCCGCTACCGGGGCAGTAGGGGCCGGAGCGGGCTGCGCCTGAGAAGAGCTGGCGCCCCGGCCCTAGTTGGCTGCCTCGGCTGGCGCATAGCATCTCGGAGAACGCCGAAGTCTATGGATCCTACATCAAACAAAAACCCAACAGATCAGCAACACGAGTAAAATGTAAACCCAAAAAGCAAGCCTAACTTACCGACGAACTCGACGGGGCTAAGCCCGGCCCAGCTCAAAACCCTCTCGGACAGCAGCACGTCATGTCGAGGGACGGGCTCCCATGACGCCACTCTCACTACGGCGGGGACATCGGACAGGTCCCCCGGTAGACACTTCTCCCTCGACCGCTTGGTGGGCACCGGCCAGTCGTCGCCCTCGGGAGAGGAAACGAAGAAAAATTTCTTTTTCTAATCATGAATGGAGGAGGGCAAGGCCACGACCCCGGTCCCAGCAGCGACCCCCGGCCATTTCCTAAAAGTAAAATAAACCCATCTCGGGTCGCCAGCTCGACCGCCAGGGTGACTCTTGAAAACGAGGGAGGAATCGAGAAGGGATAGATTGAAAGGAACCGCCTGCAGCCTCAGGCGGATCAAGAACCCAAGAAGAATCCTCCACGCGTTCGGCACTAACTGGCCGGGGGCCAAACCGAAGAAATTCAGAGCGGCGATGACCTCAGGAGAGAAGGGCAGGCGCATTCCGTCCCAAAAAGCTTCCAAATACAGGGCAATCTCCCTGCCCCGTACCTGGTCTGCCTTCTCTCCCTCCTCGGCCAGACGAAGCGTGTAGCGCGGGGGAATGTGGAAACGAGCCCGAGCGTTGGTGAGCTCGTCCTCATGCCTCACCCAGCACGAGGTGCTGGGGGCCACATCTGCCTCCTCCTCCCTGGAGGCGGCCCTCGCCTCACGGCCCCGGGGAGAGGGCCCAGCCCCTGCTCCCCGAGGAGACTCAGACACTTCTAAAGGAACCCTAGCATCTACTCCTACAGCGTCTACTGATTCTACAAAGGAAGACATCTAACCTGGGAAAAGGAATTCTTCAAAGGTTGGAAACGAAAGAGGGGAGACGAGCGCCGAGCAGCTGAGGCTTGAGAGAGGAAAATATGAAAGAGTAAGAGCCCTAGGGCGGGCCCCACCCATATTTCTTGCCGCATACGGCCTTATCCAACGACGCCCATCGTCTCCCGCCGAAACAGCTCCGATCGCTCCACGTGGCAGCCCAGCGCTGGGCGGTGTCCCTTCAGACGCCGCAGGCCTGCGTACGTCGCATCGGCTAATCAACGCTCGACATGTGGACTGTCACTTTGACTGCAGAGTGCACGAACCGGCGCACCTTCTTTAAATGCAAAGATCTCGCCTTGATTCGCTAGCGGAAAAGACAACCGACGACCCGAGGACTCGTCCCGGCGAAACCCTAGAAGGGATCTCACCTTGGGAGGCCCGGCAGTCCACTCCTGACCTAACCAGTAGCTAGTCGGGACAAGAGTGGGGGGCTAATGATGATGCTCGATATTGGCAATCACTAAGATCGTGAAACGTGGCAGGTGACGTGTCCCAAGACCCAGAAGAAAGGACCTATAGAGGCCGACCAGGCCACCCTTGTACCCGACCTGCAAGCGCAAGCTGGTCCTCCTCGGCCCCCCTGCAAATTAGCCTCCTCGGCCCCTCAGCTCGCCCTGAGCTGCCACAGGACCAAGACTCCTCGGCCCTCACGGCCCTCTTGCTCGTCTCCGAGCTGCCCGGCTGAGGCCGTATTCCTCGGTCTCTCCGACCGACCAACTCCACCACTCACAGGCGTAACCGCCGCTCCGCAAATCTCGCCACGCGCAGATTCTCCGCCAGCAACGTCCCACGTTCCACGTCATCACAATCTCCATCAATGGGCGATCCGCTCTTTACGTGGACGTGACGTCGGGAGCGTAACTGCCGGCGAGATTCTCGCGCCTGCTGCTGCGCGCTGCCGCCACTATATAAACCCCCATCACAAAAGGGTCAGGGAAGCCATCTTTACACTTTACGCCGTTACTCTGCTCAGATCTCATCACTGACTTGAGCGTCGGAGGGTCCTTTGTGGTACCAAACCACCCCGTGACTTCTTTGCAGGTACTCGGCGACAGCCTTCTCACCCCACCTTCTCCTCTCAACACCCATTGAGACCCACACGCAACGAAGGATAATCGGCTAAGTACACCGCAAGATCAACGGAAGACAACATCTGACGGAGGCCCGAAAAGGGGATCCATCACATCCAATATAGGTATAATTAAGGTCCAGATGAGTAGATCTTTGGCATGTCATATATTGATAAGTTTGTACATTAAAAAAAATGCATAATACACAGATGAAATGAATGCATATATATAGTTCAAATCATATATGCATCTCCAGTAAAAACTTCAAAAGCCGGGAAAATTTTCAAAGCTTTTCATGGCAGAAACAGAATTGATGCATGTTTTGGAGCATTAGATAGGTGGAGCACCAACCTCAGAAGCTCCCAAAACTACTTCAACATCTGTCAAGGTGTGCATGCAATGACACATGCACCATTCGCCACTTCTTCCTTCTGTTCTCATATATCTCTTATGATCAGCTCTTCTCGTCTCAAATCCTGCTTAGTTTCTTCTAGATCTCACTCTCTTTGAAAAAAGATTGAGGTGATGATGTGCCGCCAGCAAGCATGGTGGTGCTGGCCTTCGCGTGGCCAACCCTGACCTTCATCCATGCTGTGGAGTGGTTCTTCCACAGCTTCTTCTACAGAGAGAACATGGAGGACAAAGTCGTCGTCGTCACCGGGGCTTCATTGGCCATGGGCGAGGTATATATATTGATCAAGCAATCAATTAAGTAGAATTTTGAAGGGGCTTTTGCGCGGCAGTATTTTTAATTTAAATACATCCAGTGAGAATCGAACATGTGTTGCTGTGATACTGATGATGCTCGGTACTGAGAACTTCCCAGATCACGACACGTGGCAGATGACGTGTCATGATGTAACATTTTGAAATATTTTAGATAATTTATTATTTTATTTATTTAATTAAAAATGTTATTTTAATTTTATTGAAATAAAAAGACCTTTTAATATGTAGTAGGTCACATTAGTAAAGAAAATAGTTTGTTTATATAATAATGAGTATCATGAAGGGGGTATTTGTGAAAAATTTAATTCTTTGTGGAAATTGGATTTTGTATGGGTTTTTTTTGTAAAGGTGTTAGGTCATGCTTATGATTAGTTGAACCTCACACACACCACAACTCTAATTGAACCTCAAACTCACACCTCCACTTTGCATGAACACACCACTTCACTTCATGGTGACACATCTTACTTGCATGAGTGCACCATTCTTCTTCTTGATGACACCTCCTTCTAAACTTATCCTTCATCATTCTTATCTTTTCCTTATAGCTCAGTTGGTTTATTAAGTTGGAAACAAATTACTAATTTAGAAAATAAAGAAAATCCAAGAACATACCAAAGAAAAAGAGAAGAGGGGAAGCTAGGTACCAGCGATCTTTACCACAACCCTCAAGCAAGGATTAGTGGTGCTTGTGCATCTTGGAGGGAGCCTCTCAGTTGATCATTCAATAGGTATAAGTTTCAAACTCTGCAGATCTTAGATAGATACCGTTTTATGAGATAAGTATGATATCAGAAATATCATATTTTGATAATTTAGGCTCTGTTTATGAATCTGCTATAGTCTAGGAAATTTGTAACAAAATCAAACAGTATCTTAATCTTGTAAATTGGAACTAGATAACACACCAAAAACACGAACCCATTCCTTGATAATTTGACCGGCCACATCTGCGAAATATCCGAGCTCGCCGGTTTTTGCAGGGAGTTGGGTGTTGGTTTTTCTAGGGCAGCTCTTTGTTTATATATTAGGGTGTTTGGTATAGTTAGTTTATGTTATATTTTTAGTATATTACACATATCTGTTTTAATGTGTGCAGTATAGGAAAACAGTGTATTTTGTGATATTTAGCCTATTATAATTGAATCTGGAATCAATAGATGAAACCACTAGTAAATCTAGCAAGACCAAAATTATAATAAGATCACTAGGAGACTTTACCAAAAGCCCTAGATCCTATCTTCAAATTTGGACCGGCGAGATGCCCATGATATCCGAGGCCGCCAGACTTTTGGAAGTGTTTGGTGTTGGATTTTGCTTCTGTAGCTTTATTTTAGTGTTCTATAAGTTACTGTGTTGTTTAATTTTTCCCAATAATTACACAGAGAAATCTGAGAATGTTTAGTTGGGTTTTATTAAAATTTTCGACATTTCGATACGATTTTCCGTATTTCTGTACTGCAACTGAAACGTTGGCGTTCGTACGTTAAGTTCAGGGGCATTTGATCGTCCTTGGGGTAAGTGAGCTTTAGGTTCTAACCTACGGGTGCTTAGCTCATTATTTTGGTTTGATATTTATATCGATGTGATTTTAAATATGATTTCGAAGATTTCCGAGATGAGGTTGACGGACATAGCGAATCATGGAATCTACGGCCTAGACAAGTTGGTGAGAAGATTTACATCTACGGGGAAAATCGGGCGGATGGCGTATAGCACCACCGCAACCTTGTAATAGTATTATAATATATAGTAGTCTTAGTGATTGTTTAAGATATGAATATTAGAATTAAATTGCATCAAGCATGATACTCATTGGTATATAGTTACGAATGGTTTGGTAAATTGGTACGAAGGATTATGCCGTACGAGAGATGATTTAAGTATAGTGATAATGTGAAGTATTGTACGAGATATTATACTGTATTGATGATGATGAGATTAGTATGCCGAATAACGGCCATGTTACCTTTAGACTCGTAAATTAGTAGTTATGCTTAAAATTACCTTACTTGTTCGCGTTATAGTTAATGATATTATACGTTTCCGTAATACGAACACTCTGATAAAACAATGCACAACTACCAATGAGTACTATACTGCACAAGCACATACATACATGTTACACTACACCTCATTGGTACCGTAGAATCGTTCAGTTATATAATGCGTGCGTGTGTGTGTGTGTGTGTGTGTGTATGTTAATATGAATAGGCTATTACACCTGTAGCACACTTGCACAAATACTAATGATTGCCATGCTGCTTGAGCACAGACGCGTATGCTACACTACACATCATTAGTAGTGCCATGACACAGTAGAATTGATATCATTATGCATATATGATTTAATTACAAAGTCTTTCTTTATTTCCTATTGCGTATTGTAAATGTCAGTACTATAGATGTTGTATTTGATTCTTATGGATTTTCTGGATATTCTACTCTTGATGATATATATCAGTGGTATGGGACGCTGTTATATATGTATATATATAATATATCATCAGAATAATTTATGCAAATATTCTCCTTTTTTACTTGATATTCCCGGATATGATGAGTTGACATCCATCATGAGTTTGATGTTTTATGATGATTTTTATTCCGAACCGAGTGGGGGAGCTATACGATTTCGGACTTGTTTCTTATCCGGACTGAGTGGGGGATATATACAGTCGGATACATGGTGGACCCGGATCGAGACCGAGGGGTAGGATAGTCGCAGATGAGGCGGGGAGCCTAGCGAGGATACTCGATACCGGAGATTGAGATGAGCACGGCAAATATCCAGGAGATACTGACCGGGGTTCGATTGGGCACGACGGATATCCAGGGGATACCGACCGAGGTCAGGAATATCGGGTGGCGATCATCTGTTGAGATGGTGTCGATGATATCTGCATTTACGTGTCGGTGATGGACATGAGAGATTTGAGGATTTGCGTGTCGGTGATAGACAAGAGAGATTTCTGATTTCGGGTGTCGATACTGGACATCCATATATATATTGATATGTTGCTATCAAGAGGTACACAGTTATATCATAGTTATTGTAGCCGACCATGACTGATCCTGGGGACAGTACCTGCAAATCATTTTACGGGCATTTGCATAAAAAAAAAGGAAATTCAAAAATCAAGCTATAGCCTCATTATTTTGACATGTCTGGTATGACATTGAAATCTTTTAAATCATAAAGCTCTTAACACTATTCATTAAAACAGCAGGACGTATATCTTAAATAAGATATGTACTATATTTCATACTATCACGTCTGCTTTTATGCCGAGACATATGTATTCAGCGGCTATTTTTAAGAAGAGGTTTATATATATATTTTCGTCTACTTATGGACGTATACCTAGATACAGGTCATTTGCATTTGATATATTCTATATTGGGATCATGTGATAGATAGACTTGCATTTTTGTTACATATGCATTTCATATATTATATTAGTATAAGATATGATAGTACTATACTTATGACCTAGTTATCGTTGTGCATTTCGATTTCTACCTTGTGATGTACTTTTATTCACTGAGTCGGCAACTCACCCCCGTTGTGCCACAGTTTCTTGCAGGTTTTACCATTTGGATTATCAGCGGATTAGAGCACACATTCCTTTCGGTGATTGCTTGGGTAGGTGGGTTAACGTTGTATCGTACCCACACTTGTATATTCATATCTTCTTATATCTAGTAAAACTCCATCAACTTAGAAATGGTATAGTATGGACTTAGAAGCGAGACTTAGAATTTGTGTGTTGTGAGGTCGCACTCATTGGAGTCAACTTTTTATATCGTTTTCTTGGTTGCTCCTCCATTTGGGCGTGGAAGCTAGCTCCCGTTGGGATGCTATTTTATTGTTGTAGTTGTATCGGGTTTTTATGCAAAACTTACAAAGGAGGTGCTGTCAAATTTCAAATTGTCATAGATGCTCTTTAAACATACTTAGTTAAATTTAAATGGTTATTTTAAAATGAATCTATCTGATGATTATTAAAACTTCACCTCCAATGTTTTCAAAAGAAAAAGGTTTAGATTCCGGGTTTCGGCTTACTTGGACTATGTTGACATTTTTAGATGTCACGTGATTTAAGTGCCGATCACGTGCCACATTTGGGTCGTGACACATGAGGCTTACGGGATGGGAGCAAGAACGGTACATTGGAAGCGTACCCTGGGCCTTCCTCCCGAGGATGTTCCCGACCTTCGATGGCCTTCCAGACCACTCCTATGCTCATCTTACAAACAATCATTGGATCGCCTCCGAGCCTTCCTGCACGCTGAGCTTCCTCAGCCCACCTAGCTCACCTCCGAGCTATCACAGAACTAAGCTTGCTCGGCCTCCCGCTCGCCTCCGTGCCTCCCGTCGAGCTCAACTTCCTCGGTATCACCGACCGACCAACATCACAGATCACAAGCGTCTCCGCCACGGCTTCGCAAATCTTGCCTGACGCGAGATATCCGCCGCCCACGATCCCACGTTTCACACCATCACGTTCTCCCTATTAACGAGCGTATCCCATCATTAATGGGGGATCCCGCCTTTCACGCAGGCGTAACGCCAGGGGCGTAACGGCCTGCGTGAATCTCGCGCCCGCTAGCCCATGGCTGCCACTATATAAACCCCTCTCTCAGAAGACTCAGGTAAGGCATCTTTACCCCCAATAGGCCGTTACTCTGCCCAAATATCTCGACTAACTTGATCTTCAGAGGGTGCACGGTGGTACAACCACCCCGGGACTTCCTTGCAAGCAACTCGGCTTCATTCCAAATCAAGCCCACTGAGATCCACATGCTTCTAGAGGCAACCCTCAAACCCAATCTCATCCATCCATCAGCGCTCACTATAGATCGATGGAAGACAACATCTGAAGGAGATCAAGAGCTCCATCAGTTGGCGCCGTCTGTGGGAATCGAAAAATTCTGCTCAACGAAAGTTGATCTTCCGATCTCGAACTCATGGCGAGTGATCATCACAACGATCCAAGCTCCAGCTGCCGTCCTCTACACAACGGAGACGCGTGTGGATCTCCTCCTCTCCCGAACGCCATTCACACACTGTCTGCGCGGATAAATCGGCTCGCGTCCGTCGTGGATGCGCTTGTCCGTGTCCAAACGGCAGGACAAGCTCCCAAGTCGCCGCTCTCCCACCTCGGGAGTGACACATAGGGTGAGAAGTCACAACCCGCGCCGGCACATCCGAGCACCGCCACTCTATCTCCGACGGCCACAGATCCCCCGTGGCGACCAATTCGATGACCCGGTGGGCACTTCACAACTCGACACCAAGGTCTTATGAAAGAGCGCCCTGCCCTGAGGCCCATCACGCTCCTGTCCCTCCCGAAGAGGAGTCGGTCAGCTCACCTGCTCTCAGGCATGGCCGGCGCCCTCTCCCTCGACA
This sequence comes from Agapanthus africanus, assembly GCA_030015575.1. NCBI lineage: Eukaryota > Viridiplantae > Streptophyta > Magnoliopsida > Asparagales > Amaryllidaceae > Agapanthus > Agapanthus africanus. Next base: position 148,233,122 of record CM057338.1, on the reverse strand, counting down.
GGTTCACGTGGATGGGACTCACCATGGCAGCTCGAGGACGACCTCGCCAGAGGACCTAAGGAACCTCATAGAACGGAACCGGAACTGCGGCCAGGCGTAAGTCGCCAGCAGCAGGGGCTATAAATCCGAATATGCCGAATCCTCGGGATATCAAGACCGACTCGATGCCCTCAAAAAGAAGATCGAGGGTATACATCGGAAGAGTCGCCCTTCAAGCAACGGGGCTAGATATGCCGCTGACTCACTTACGAAGCCCTTCACAGAATAGCTGCTCGTTGTCTACGTCTCCTCTAGGAACAAGCCCCCAAAGTTCTCCCTCTTCGACGGGAAGTCCGACCCAAAAGACTATTTGGACGCGTTCACAGCAGGGATGAGTTTTCAGGACAACTCCGCCGCCGCACAATGTCGTTCATTCCCCGCCACTCTCATCCGCTCTGGACGAGACTGGTTCTGAGGAATCACGCCACGCTCCATCTCTACCTTCGATGAGCTGGCCACCCAATTCCTCGGCCATTTCGTCGGGAACTGATGACAGAAGCGGACCGTCGATCATCTCTTCACCATAAAGAGCGGGGATAAGGAATCCTTCAAGGGATACGTTACCCACTTCTACTGCGCTCTCCTTGAGGTCCCAGTGCACCGGGACGAGACGGTCATCACTGCCCTTATGTCGGGTCTTAGGCACAAGGAGTGGCTCCGCTCCTTTGCATTAGCGCAACCTAAGACCATGGCCGGGGTAAAAGCATGGACCGAGCGAGAGATCCAGCTCGAGTCCAAGGTGAACGTGAACCTACCTCAGACAGACCAGACCGATCAGAAGACGAGGGCGAGAGAGGATAAAAAGATGATTGAGCGGCCAAAGCCCTACTCTCCAAAGTTCCAGAAGTATACCCCGCTCAACAACTCCTAGACAGAGTTGTTGGATGAGGCGGCTAAATGGACACGAGGCCCCTATTGTGCTTTCCATGGGTCGCAGGGACACCCCACCGAGAACTGCAAACAGCTCCGAGACTACATCGAGGAGTTAATCCGCTCGGGGCACCTGGAAAGATACTTGCGAGACAAGCGACAAGCCGACCGAGAGCAAGAGCACCCTATCCCGGCGAGTTGACGGTCGACCAAATCATGGTCGTATCAGCAGGGGGTGCGCCTGGGGCCGAAGAGACATGGCTCCCCTTGCCGGTCGAAAGGACTAGCAGCCAACCCAAGAAGAAGGTCAAAGCAGTTGAGCCCATCATCTTTACCGACGAGGACCTCCACAGGATATCCCTGCCTCACAAGGACCCTCTGTTAATTACAGTGCAGGTCCACCGCTATGAGGTTCAAAGGATATTGGTCGACTCGGGAAGCTCGACAGACATCCTCTTTTATGACTGCTTCCTGCGTATGGGACTTACCCCGTCGGACCTGAGGCCGACTCCCCACATCCTGTCGGGATTCACCAACCACTCCATCCCGGCAGAAGGGGTGGTCACCCTCCTTCTTAACATCGGGGAGACCAGCTATACGCGTACCGTGCCTGTTGAGTTCATCGTCGCCAGAATTCCATCGGCCTACAATATCCTCCTAGGACGCCCAACGCTGAATTCCCTTCGGGCCCAGATATCGACCTACCACCTAGCAATCAAGTTTCCCCTCGACCAAGGTGGAATAGGTCGGGCCTACGGGAACCAGCAAACCGTGAAGATTTGCTTTACAGCGACATCTATGCCCGAGGAGAGAAACGATGATCTTGAGAGCATGGATGATTTCAGGGGTTCTTTGGATACTCGGGACGAGCATAAAGAGATTCGAGGAGCCTCGGTGGAGCCGCTAATAGAGGTCCCCCTCGTCGATGGGGACAATGAACGAACCGTCCAAATCGGGTCACTCTTAACGGGAGCTTGGCATGATGACTTGGTCCACTTCCTCAGAGGAAACTCAGACGTGTTTGCCTGGGCGCCCGCCGACATGCCCGGGATCGACCCCAAAATAATATCACATAAACTCGTGGTCGACCTGGTGGTCCGACCCGTCAGGCATAAGAAACGAAGTTTCACCCCGATCAAGCAAAGAGCAATCGAGGACGAGGTTGACAGGCTGCTCACAGCCAACTTCATTTGGAACGTGGCTTACTCGAAGTGGTTAGCGAATGTGGTCATAGTTAAAAAGGCAAGCTGTATGTGGCGCATGTGCGTCAACTTCACTGACCTCAACAAGGCCCGCCCGAAAGACAGCTATCCCCTCCCTCGGATAGATTGGCTCGCCGACAGTTCGGCAGGCCATGAGCTACTCAGCTTTATGGACGCCTTCTCCGGCTACAACCAGATCCATATGAATCCGGCAGACGAAGATCTCACTGCATTCATAACGAACCGGGGGGTATACTGCTATAAAGTGATGCCCTTCAGCCTCAAAAACGCCGGGGATACGAACCAACGCTTGATCAACAAGATGTTTAAGCCTCAGATCGGCAGAAACATAGAAGTTTACGTCGACGACATGCTCGTCAAATCAACCTCATCAGATCAGCACGCCAAAGATCCAGGCGAGGCTTTCGACATCCTCCGCAAATATAAGATGAAACTGAACCCCGCCAAGTGCGCGTTCGGGGTCACTAGTAGAAAGTTTATTGGGTTCATGGTCACCCACCGAGAGATCGAGGCTAACCCGGAGAAGATCATTGACATCCTCAACATGGCAGCGCCTAAGACTAATGTTGAAATCATGCGACTCACAGGGAGGGTAGCCGCTCTGAGTCATTTCATGTCAAGATCCGTGGAAAAGTGTCTCCCGTTCTTCAAAGCTCTAAGGAAGATCCCAAGGTTCAAATGGTCGGAGGAGTGTCAGATCGCCTTCGAGCAATTGAAAGTGCATCTGGTGACTCCCCCGCTACTCACTTAGCCAGTTGAAGGAGATGAGCTATCGCTGTATCTGGCGGTGTCCGATCAATCTGCAGGCTTGGTGCTCGTCCGAGAAGTCGAGGGAGTCCAGAAATCGGTCTACTATGTAAGCCGCATCTTCAAGGATGCGGAAACAAGGTACCCAGCTATAGAGAAGATTGTCTTGGCATTCATCGTGGCCTCGAGAAAACTACAGCACTATTTCCAGGCGCACACCATCCTCGTCCTCACCGAACGCCCTTTAGGGGTTATTCTCGCCTCCCCCGAGTCTTCTGGTCGTTTGGAGAAGTGGAGGTGGGAGTTTTCCCAATTCGACATCAAATACCGCCCGAGGCAGGCTATCAAGGCACAAGTCCTGGCGGATTTTGTCATCGAATGCACTATCCCTAACAAGGAAGCAGTGCCCGTGCCGGTCCTCGGATCTCAACCCTCGATCGATGAGAGGCCGGGCTCTGTCCCCGATTGGGTCCTTTATGTCGACGGGTCATCAACTGAGGAAGGCTATGGTGTCGGCCTCATCATTCGGGGCCCGAACGAGGCAGAGATGGAGTATTCTTTAAAGCTCAGGTTCAAAACTCAAACAACGCAGTAGAGTACGAGGCTCTGCTCGCTGGACCGCGGATTGCCTCCGGAGTGGGGCTGAAGACGATCCAAATCCGTAGCGATTTCGCTCTAGTCATCGGCCAAGTGACCGGCCGTTTCGAGGCACGGGAGCCCCTGATGGTGAAGTACTTAGCCGAGGTAACAAGGCCGAGAAAGGACTTCGACAAAGTTCAAGTGGAACAGATCCCCCGACACCTAAACGTCCAGGCCGACGCCCTAAGCAAGCTAGCATCATCCTACACGGCCAACAACAAGAGGAATATCCTCTTCGATGTCTTTCCACGGCCCAGCGTGGAAGACAGAGCGGCATCGCTCCAAGTTTACACAGCCCGGGAAGAAAAATCAAGATTTGAGGAAGCCCATCGTGGAATTCCTGAAAGAGGGTACGCTCCCCGGAGATCGTGGGGAGGACCGTCGCCTCCAAGCCAAATACCGCCATTTCGTATGGAGCAATGTGAACCTCTATAAGAAATCCTTCACTCAACCCCTGCTTCGGTGCGTCGACCCCCACGAAGCCGACTATGTCCTCTGTGAGGTCCACGAAGGGGTCGGCGGGGCACATCAAGGGGCCCGCACCTTAGTCCAGAAGACGTTCCTCCAAGGGTACTACTGGCCGACCATCTATCACGACGCTCAGAAGCTCGTCAGAAGGTGCAAGAGTTGCAAACTCCACGGCAGCATACCCCGCCTTCCGGCTACCGAGCTGACTACCCTGACCTCCCCATAGACGTTTGCCCAGTAGGGAATGGACATGATAGGCCAAATCCCTATAGTTACGGGCGGACACAAATACATCCTCGTCGCGGTGGACTACTTTACGAAGTGGATCGAGGCCATTCCCATTAGAAAACCGGACGCTACTACGACCATCAAGTTCCTGCAGAACAACGTAATATTACAGTTCGGGATCCCGAGCTGTATCATCACCGACAACGGGACGAATTTAGAAAATGAAAGAGTTAAAGGATTCTGCAGCGAATACCATATACTGATGAAGTTCGCCGCAGCCGCGCACCCCCAGTGAAATGGGCAAGCCGAGGTCGCTAACAGGGACGTCATTCGAGGACTTCGAGCTCGCCTGGAAGGACGACATGGAAGTTGGGTCGACGAATTACCTCGGGTCTTATGAGCCTTGCGCACATTGAAGAAGACCCCCACCGGAGAGACCCCCTTCAGCCTCTGCTAGGTAGCGAGGCGATGGTCCCAGCAGAGATCGGGCTGCCCAGTTACAGGGTCGAGCACTTTGATGACAAGTCAAACACCTCGGCCCTCCGTACTAATTTGGACATCTTGCTGGAGAAGCGGGACTGGGCACAAATCAGAGCTACCGCTTACCAACGGCAGACTGCCCGCTACTACAACGCTCGGGTCAAGCATCGCGCCTTTAAGACCGGAAATTTGGTCCTAAGGCGGAACGAGTTTGTTGATCAGGGCAAATTGCATAAGTTTTCTTCGAAGTGGGACGACCTCTTCCTCGTCTCCGGAATTTTTCCCGGCGGGGCCTATCGCTTACAAGACACTGCGGGTCGCAAATTTCCACGTCCTTACAACGCCGAGAAGCTCAAGTTATACCTTTGAAAGGAATATCTATGAATGCATATTTCTTCTTTCACAAAAGCGATGTAAACTTTTCTGATAATAAGAAGGAAACAATATAGTATCGCAAAAAGGAGAACTTTATTTATTTATAAGGTATTGTGGGCTCCTCAGCCTTACATAAAAGTTGAAATTACAACAGCGGGGGAAGGGGGTGCAGGAAGCATTACACATGGTACTCCGAAGAAATTGCATCCAGCTGAGCCCTTGCCACCTAGGACCTCTGCTTTTAATGCTTCCTGTGAACCCTCGATGCCACGGAAAGGCCGGAGGACTCTCCAGCCGGACACCCATCGGCGAGATGCCTCATATGGTAACACTCGAGAATGAGTGCCAACGAGCGATCGTGCCGACTCTTTGAGATCATGCCAAGACGGTATAGAGATCTCAGCTTGCCAACCGCCTCGTCCTTCTATTGCTTGGTCAAGGGGTTGTGTAGTCCCGACGACGCCCTCCAAATCGAGTACATCAGCAGCTAGAGAAGGGGTGATCGCTGGGAAAGAAGGCGGCCTAAATGGTCCTCCACGCACCGAACCACCGCGTGAAACGTCTCCTTAGAGCTCAGCTGGTCGTACAAGTATACATCTTCAAAGGAAATGATCTCGGGGATGGAGAAAGGGAATCCGTCCATTCTTATGTTTCGGGGTGCAAAGCTAGGAATGAGCAACACACTTGTTCCCGCCAAAATTTTCGGCCAAGAGTTACTTGTTCCCTTATAAAAAGGGGGAGAATCCTCAAAATTTGGCCTCACGTGTTAAACACGTAGGTGCTCATATGCAAAGCATATGGGCGCTGAGAATAAAACAATTAATGGCCAAACAGGCCTCATGTGTAAAACACGTGAGCACTCATATGCAAAGCGTATGAGCGCTGAATAAAATAAACTTAAAGGGCCAAACAGTCCTCACATGTAAAACACGTGAGTGCTCATATGCAAAGCATATAAGCGCTGAACATAAATCACCAAGGGCCAAACATGCCTCACGTGTTAAGCACGTGAGCGCTCTGAACATAAACAGGCTAAAACCCATAATATGGGTCACGTGTTAAACACGTGAGTGCTTTTGTCAATCACGTGCAAAGCATGTGAGCACCCTAATTTAAAATGTTCTTATCAAATTTTAGAATTAAATTCTATTTGGGAAATATTTTCTTGATCTTCCTTAAACTAGAAAGATCAGCTCTGTTAAACAGAGGACCCTTGAATCAAAGATCCAGCGGTGATCATTTGATAGAATATAAATCTATCATAGGAAAATATTTTCCTAATCTTATAACAAGAATAAAATTCTATGTTAACAAGATATTCATATTAAGAAAATATATTTTTAATCTTGTTAAACTAAAAAGATTTGATAGAATAAAATTCTAATCTTGTTAAAACTAACAAGATATTCATAATCTTGCTAAACAAACAAGAAATCTTCTCTGTTAAACAGAGAGCCTTTGGATTAAAAATCCAACGGTGAATAAAATTCACCGATTGATCTAAAAGATCATTTTAGTTGATTATAAAATTAATCAACATCTCTCAATGAGAGATGGGCTGAACAAATTGATTCTTTTCTTTCTCCTATAAATAAGAGCAAAGAGACAGAAAAAGGGGCCCCCCATAAACTCTAAGTTCAAAAAGAGGAGAGACACATAGAGACAGAAGGAGAGGGGAAGAAAAATAGAGAGAGAATTTAATTTTCTAAAGAAGAGGAACCCCTCCCAAAAGCTCCCACAAAAGAGAATTTAATTCTCAAACCAAGAGTTTAACTCTTCTCAAAAAACTTAGTTCTTCCTCTGGTTAAGATCTGCAGAAGCAGATCTCCCCATAAGTTGAGAATTTAATTCTCATCGGGAGATTCTGTCATGCAGATCCAGAACCCAGGGGAAAGAACTGCATCCAAAAGAGTTTAACTCTTACAAAACATATGGGAATTTAATTCCTTTGAAACTAGGGTTTAACCCTTTAAAAAGAATCTAATCCATGCAAAGAACAAAAGGAGAACTTGATTCATCAGAACCATAGAAGAACAGCCTGGTGATGCATATTAGTGTTCAATGTTACACAATAAAAGCTCACGTGTCCCCACGTGAATACCTTTGAGGAACAAAAAAAGGGAAAGACTAAGATCTAGTCACGTGACCCCACGTGACCCCTGAGAAGTGCTCAGCACTTACAAAAGAGAAAAGGGAATAAACCCTATTTTTGGAGCGCCTCACGTGACCCCACATGACCTCTGAGAAGTGCTCAGCACTTATAAAAGAGAAAATAGAATAAACCATATTTTTGGAGCGCCTCACGTGACCCCACGTGAGCGCTTCATATTTTCAGTGTTTAACACTACTTCAAACACCTCACGTGACCCCACATGAGCGCTTCATATCTTCAGTGTTTAACACTACTTCAAACACCTCACGTGACCCCACGTGAGCGTTTCAAATCTTCAGTGTTTAACACTATTTCAAGCGTCTCATGTGACCCCACGTGAGCGCCTCAATTCTTAGTGTTTAACACTACTTCAAGCGCCTCACGTGGGAGCACGTGAGCGCTGAGCATACACTAGTGTTTAACACTACGAGAGGCTAACCTTAGCCCAAATCAGCCAAGTCTCCCAAAGTCAACACCCGAGCTCCAATTATACCTAAGTCTTTCAAAATTGATCTCAGATGGTATTCAAACTAATGTTCATCCCATTCCTTCTCAATCTGGTATTTGGTTCAAGGGTACATCTCTCCACACCTCTGATACATGTCGTTGTAACTCTTCAACGTCTTCAGAGAGGTCGAGGGTCCCAATAACCAATAACTCTTGGCGCACCACCGAACAAGCTTTTCAAAAGGGGAGTAAATCTAAAATACATCTCAATTTGGGGGCGCCTCACGTGACCTCACGTGATCCCTTGATAGTGCTTAGCACTCAGAAAAAGAAAAAGAGAATAAAACAAAGGCAATTTTCATTCTTTAGAGTGCATCACGTGATCTCACGTGACCCCATAGTGCTTAGCACTCAGAAAAGGAAAAAAGGAATAAACACGAGATAGCTCCCATTTTGGGGCCACCTCACGTGTTCCCACGTGATCCCCAAACAGTGGTGTATAAAAGAGGGAGAAAATTCCAAAGACAGCACTAGCATTTTGAAGGCACCTCACGTGTCTGCACGTGACTGTTTGATGAACCAAGTGCTTAGCACTTATAAATGAAAGAGGAATAATATCCAGAGAACAGTTCTCACCTCGGGCGTCTCACATGCTCACACGTGAGCCAAGTGCTCAGCACTTTTATATATATATGAGGGAATAAACTCAAGGAACATTGCCCGCTTCGGAGCCCCTCTTGTGTTCACACGTGAGCTCCTCCAAAGTCCAGTGTTTAACACTGATTCAATGCTTAGCACTATGGGATGACTAAAGGAAATCAACCTTAGCTCAAATTAGACAAGTCTTCCGAAGCCAAGACCCTTTCTGTCACCAATCAACCGAGCCCCCATGTTCAGGTATCCCCATACTAATCCTAGTCCTAAAGATGACTAGTGTTCTCCTAACAGATGACATCTAAACTGATGTTCATCCCATTTCCCAAATCGGGATATTGGTTCAAAGGTACATCTCTTCATACCTCTGATACATGTCGTTGTAATCCTTCAACGTCTTCAGAGAGATGGAGGGTCCCAATAACCACTAACTTTTGGTGCATCCCCAAACGGTGGAACCGAAATCAACCGGACTATGAGGTCCTTAAACTCATGGACTATGATGTCCTTAAACTTTATGGACTATGAGGTCCTTAAACTCATGGACTGTGAGGTCCTTAAACTCATGGACTATGATGTCCTTAAACTTGACAGACTATGATGTCTCTAAACTACCATGGACTCTGAGGTCCTTAAACTCATAGACTATGATATCTTTAAACTTTACAGACTATGATGTCTTTAAACTCCACGGACTATGACTCCTTAAACTTATGGACCGCAATGTCCCTAAACTAAAACAATAGAGCCCAAACGCTCTTTTGTTGGATCTAAATGATCATGTTAAGTAGATCTTAGTCTAAAATTAGACTAACGTATCCTTAACAAACGTTTAAGTTGATCTTAGTCTAAAATGAGATTAACGATCCTTAAACCCAAGCCAAAACCAAATCTAGGAAAATACGGATTTGGACTAATCCCCGCCCTACAGGCGACAACATAAATTAGTCTCCGTATACGATCCACGAGCAACCAAAAACAAAACAAACACACACGACACGAAGTGACCATCTGGAGAAGGAGAAAGTGGTTACCGCGATGCGGTAGCGTAATTAACTGCAGAGGCTTCCACCTGTAGGGAAGAGCGTCCCCACAATCAAAAACCCTTCACAATGAGGGGAAATCTGACGAAGTCTGCTACAACGGCCGCATCTTTCTAAACCTCCGATATACGGTGCCATAAATCAACTTGGCATCTTCGGAGAGGTGGACGGATGTCACGCCCCACTTCCCAGAGTACGCTAGATTGGGCACGTGACATAGCCAACCATGCAACCTATGGGTGGGAAGTATCCATCCACAGTCACATTACGGCTGTAGAGATATCAAGAACAAAATAAAACTATCTAAAACATGTCCATAAGTCAAGATAACATGAGTCAAGAATAAAAGTGCGAAAGCAAAAGATCCAATATAAAATAACTGGAATGTACGTCCCATAATACGGGCTCACATCAGAAATAAAAATGCAGGAAATAAAAGAACTAACTACTGCTGACACCTCATGGCTCAGCCTGCTGGCTGAAGTACTCCTGCTCGGACTGCAGCAACGGTACAGAATCTGGGCCATGCAAAACCCAGACGTCAGCGCGTCATGTCATCAAGTAATAAAGTGTAACAGAGTAACAAGCAATGCAATATATATAAACATGAATGAAACAGGTGTAACGGTAATATAAATCAGGCAGTACAGGGTAATGTGCAGTGAATAAACTAAACTGTTCTATTGGGTTTTCTACTCTAAAGTCTTCGAAATCAAATTGAGTAATCCTCCATGTAACTCAAAGGATATGTCCCGTTACCCCCGGGACCACGGATTAGGAATATGTGAACCGATAGTGGTTCTGTCCCGTTACCCCCCGGGACCACAGATCAGGAAAATGTAAGAGTCACGAATGGCTCTGTTCCGTTACCCCCCGGGACCACGGATCAAATAATACCCTTTTAAGTTACACTTTAGTTTACACTTTTGATTTTCCCATACCCCCAAGCTATGTATGTCGAGTCAGATATTCAGTAATCAAGAACTAATGCCAACACAGGATCAGGTAAGAGCAGGTTTGTCTGGATAGACAACAGGAACGGTCCGTGAGGACTACATGTCAGGTTTGTTGGCATTAGATGTAAGATCAAGTAACGGGTCAAGCCATGGTACATCAGGTCGAGTCAAGTAGTGTACGGTACCATGTCGGGTTAAACAATATGTGTGTAGCGAGTCAGGTCAAGGTGTAAAAGACATCATGTGTGTGCTCATAAACAGCTCGCACAATCAGGGTTATAATAATCAAGCATGGTTATCAACAACATGATCTAAGCAACGAGTTAAGCAATTAAGCAGATCTTGTTTATTTAGCTGTACAGTTATCAATTGTGTTTAACAGACAATGTCGGCATAATGTGAATACAGTACGAAAGATGTAAATGCTGAAAACAGGTTAGTAAATATTGAGTGATCCATGGATGCGATAACATGTATAATCTGTTTAATGAATGCAGTTGTAATTAGATCGGTTAAAGTTGCACATGGATGTCCGATAGGCTAAAAAGGTATCACAGCAATAAACAAAGGTGATCTATCATGTACAGGTGATTGTTAGATGTAAATAATTAGATGCAGAATTAGGTTTCACGTTTAGAATCATGAAATGTATAACGGAACCTTACACGATTAACTTGTAATCCATTTCTTTCTATTCTAACTAGAGATTTAACAGGAAATAAGTAATTTAGCATATGAATAGTTTATTATAGCATGTAGCAAGTTTCACTTGCCTCGACGGGTCGCGAAACGGAAAACGGAACGTTACGCATCGGCGGGGAAAAATCGCGACGCGCGCACGGTTCACGGAATGAACCCAAACAACGAACAGCGGAGTCACACGGGTCGAAGGTACCTGCTGGGTCGTCGGGAATCGCCGTCGGCACGGTCGGATTCCGGCAAACAAGCGGCAGTGAACAGTTAAAAGTCTTTGCATAAAGAAAGTGAATAAGAGAAGAAGAAGATCATACTGTGGTATGGCGTTTAGGGATTTCAGGGGAGTCGGCACGTGGTGCTGACGTCGAGGGGTTGCCGGTGTGGGTCTGCCGGCGAAGGGTGGTGGCTGCAGATCTTGAAGGCTAGGGTTTTTATGTTGTTTCGCTGCTGGTTGCACAGGGTTTGATGAGGGAAAAGAGAACAGAGGAGAGAGAGATAAGATGTGGAAAGAGGTGGCGACGGCGACGAAGGATGGTCGGCGACGATGGGAAGATGGGTACCGGGGTCGAGTTGGGTGTGTGCAGGGCTGTGCAGGGGAAGACTTGGGGAGAAGAAAGAAGAAGAGGAAGATGACGAGGAGGGGTTGGAGGCTTGGTTGAAGGGGATCGGTGATGAGGTGAAGGGTTTCTAAGGTTAGGGTTCGAGGAGAGCAGGGAGTTTTTATGGGTTCTCGTGGTCGCGGGGTATAAAAGAGAAGAGAAGAAGAATAGGAGGGAGGTGACCACACCCTTAAGGCAGTGACGGGACCTATTCCCACCACGAGAGGAGAGAGAAAGCAACGTGAGAAGAGAGAGAAAGAGAGAAACGTGAGGAGAGAGAAGGAGGAGGAGAGAGGGGTTTGGCTGGTAGCGGAGGTGAGGGAGAAAGAGGAAGAGAGAGAAAAAGAAAATGAAGAGAGAGAAAACGAGAGTGGGGCCAGCTGCATCCATAGAGGGGCTCTGATTGGCTGAAACAAAATGGGAATTGGTTGGGAAAAGATTTTATAAGAGATTTAATATTTTGAGAGAATCATTCGTTGGTGAAAGAAAGATTGTGAACTGGAATTGTATTTTATTTTATTTTATTTTATTTATTATTTTTTTTAAAACTGATTAAAGAATTTCAAAATAATTAGGATTTGGCGGAATACAAAGTATTTCAGAATTGCGCCCAGGTCGAGTCCAAAAATTTGAATTTGAAAAATGAAAATTATTGGCGGGTTCCAAAAATTAAAATGAAGGATTTTATAATTAAAAAGCATACCCCGAAGAACGGACGCACGTACGTGCGCGTAGCCGTCCAAACACGTCCGTTTCACTGAACGGGACGAGAACACGGTGCAAGGACGCTACCACAGGGTTAGGGATGCCGAGCAGGTCATGACAAGTATTTTTAATTTTATTTTAGATGACTTAAACCGTTATATGCCAAATTTGAATTGTCGGGTAAATTGCAATAAGCAACAATCAAGCAAGACAGATGAAATAAATATCACACACCAGACCTATGATAACTGAATTTAGTAAAATTTGACTCGGTTGTTACAACGGATAAAACCAAATAGCATCTGCCCCCAAATTCAGGCAAGACGTTTGTCTTTCCGGTTTTCAGCGGTGAACAGATTCTGGCACGCCCGGTGGGACCTTTTCCTCTTTCCACTCCACACTTCGCGTGTCGTGTTTTTCCGCGATCAAATAATCGCGGTATATATGTTTGTGGTTGCCCTTAGGGGAGGGGATACTGAAGCCGGCATTTCGTCTATTTGAAGAATGGCGTTTTCTCCCACCTTCACAACTCAGGCTCTGTCATATCTGGTGGAGTCAAGTACGGGCCACTTGCAGACTCAAATCTCTGCAATCCGGCTCTTCAAGAAATCAACGGGCTTATTTTTGGATCGATACTCCCAACCTCAGTGCCTCAACGCCGACGCAGGAATCCCAGAGGAAGTCTGTCTTCCACAGGCTGGTTTCCCAAGCAGCAGCTTTGCCGACGGAATCGGTCCTCAAACAATTGGCACATGCTGAGGACCAAGGTTGACGCAGGGGGCATATTCAAGATCTCAAAGGAAACAGGGGGCAAGCTCAGCAAAATCCTGAAGCTAATCAAATCCCGGCTGTAAGAAACGGCCAACGTCGATATCAACGTTATACAAAATGAGCTGCGGGCAATCCTCCGTATGGTCCTGTTTCAACCCCAGTGGTGAATGTTGTTGTTCCAACTGGGAACAGCTTCAAACTGTTGTGAAGGGTCACACAAAATTCTCCTACCGCAATACTGAAGAAGTCTCCGCAGCCCATGGAGATCCCACGAGAGCAGAAACAAGTTCGCTCCCTGAGATAATTTTCCTCATCTATATATAAGGTGTGGAAGCAGGTGAAGGGGTCTCACCCAAGACGGATCCTGATACAGCGGTTCCTCTCAAAACCAAAGAGGATTTTCACAAAAAAAAAAGAGAGGCTTAATAAAGCTCAAGTGCCCGAAGCAAACTCCAAAGGCCAAGACTCCAAACACCCCAAGCATGGGGGCATGGTAGTTCACATAGTGTATGTGGTGAATTCCAAAGATGAAGTTCGAGTTTCTAGTAGTCACCGACCTCAAACTCGGTCCCTGACAAAAGTTTAACTGCAAACGTGAAAAGCTGCATGATATGCTCGCTTAGGCAGCAACAAACGCTAATCCATCACCTAAGGAAAGTCCCGGAGACGCACCCGAAGAAAGAATAGAGAAGGAGTCGGATATTGATTTCCTAAAGCGCGCTCTGAAAAAGAGAGATGAAGAAGCGGCAGAAATGTCCACCAAAATGAACCAGATGACCCTTTTGATTCAGAATATGGCTGGAATGATGGTTCAATCGGAATCACAAGTGAATGAACTGCTGGTAGTCGCTCTTAAAGACAAGGGTGACATTTCAAATCCTCTATGAATCTCATCAACGGCCGAAGAGGAAATGATTGAAAAAGAAAAGCTGAATGAATATGCCGCTCAGCAAATCAAAACTCACTACGCTAGTAAAGCTGCAAATAGATCGATCAAGACCGATCGACTGTATCCGACATGGTACGATCAAATACAGTACCCGCCAGAATACATACTTCCGACTCCACATATACAAAGGAACCGGGAATCCTCACCAGCACATTGCGCGATTTAAATCCATGTGCGGTAACACTGGAGAGAATGATATATTTCTCCTCTGACAGTTCATCAGCTGCCTGGCGGGCATTGCCTTCGAATGGTATGCGGAACTCCCGAATGACTCCGTGAATACCTTCGACGAGATGGAGATGCTCTCCTATCAAGAAATTCTCTAGTGTGAGTAAACGCACTACCGTAATGGCATTGGTCAACGAAAGGGTAAACCGAATGAGACTTGGATTCAATATGTTACCCACAATGCATCGATGAAGTTGCAGACATGGGAATACTCATAGCCACCCTTGACACAAATTCAAAGGCGTCCTCGTATATGACCCACTTCAAGCCGACGACTTTCTAAGAACTCATGGATATAATGGCTCGATTGAATCAAATAGGTCAAGACTCTTTCTCATCCGATGATGACGAGTGAAAAGCGGAGGCAAGATGGCGTTTGTCGCATACGCTCAACAAAATAAGCGGCTTTGAAGCAACCTGTCGCCAAAATAGCGACGGCGTGGGTACTCGTTCCCCCCGGGATATACGCAGGGAGCATATTTCTCACTGGCGGAAGAATCTCTATGTAGAATGTGCCTTTCTTCTCGAAGGACGAGAAGGATATTAAGGGGCCTACAAACAAGTCCCACAATCTAGTGGAATGCCCCGTTAAAAAAACAAAAAAAACGGTATGTCCACAAGCAAAATGGGCACGGATGAAAACCCGAAAGGGCTCCGTGAGTAAAAACAGCAGGACTGCCGGCGAGCTTGTGAAAACCCGGAAGGGCGCAATCTCGTTAAAAAAACAATACGTCCACAAGCAAAATGGGCACGGATGAAAACCCGAAAGGGCTCTGTGAGTAAAAACAGCAGGGCTATCGACGAGTTTGTAAAAACCCGAAAGGGTGCAATCTCATTAAAAGACACTTGCAAGGTCCTCTCGACCTTGTAAGGCGAAAATACCTGCGTGAGATCTTTACGACTCACAAAGGAGCAACACACTTAGGGATCCCCACGATTCCTAAGGAGAAGTTACACTTACGAGATCCTCATAACTCGTAAGGAGAATTCCCCTTTGAGACCCTCACGGCTCATATGATTCAAAAGCCTTAAGCTACAAGGATCTGAATATGTTCTTAAGCCGTCATACACCCCGATTATGCCCTACAAGCATTTCAATACTGACCCTTGTATAGAATCCACGGGCACGAATAAATATTTCCCTAACAAAGTCCCACCCGTGACTAGGGATATGCTCACATGGTGAACGACCCTTGTAAGCCCTCTCGACTTATAAGGAGAAAACACTTTTGTAAGATCCTTACGACTTATAAGAGACCATACACTTAAGACTCCTCACGATTCTTAAGGAAAAAACGCACCTACGAGATTCTCATGACTCGTAGGGAGAAATATCTTTATGAGACCCTTACGGCTCATGAAGTCAAAAGCCTTAGTTGGCAGGATCTTAACCCTGTTTGCTAAACCACCTTTGTTTGAACCAACAAAGGCAAATGATGATTCGCTCCTGGCAATATCCCAGTTGTAGCGATGCTGATGCCTAATTCAGTATCAGATCCCAAGTCCCATACTCGCGAGAAAAAATCAGCGAGCCAAAAATGCATATGAAATAGCCAAAATGATGGGCCAACTTGCAACGAAATCAGCGAGTAAAATATATGCATACAGAACAGCCGAAATGATTGGGCAACCCACAATAAAAAGCAGGGAGTAAAAAAAAAAATAACCAAAATGATCGGGCACCACGAAAAATAGCCAAAATGATTGGGCAATCGCGACTTTCGCGATACAAAAAGCTGAAATGATAGAGCATCGCGGAAAGAAAAAAAATATATGAAATGAAACTTTTGCCCTATAGGTGAGTCCATACTAATCCCCGTATACAATCCATGGGCATAAACAAAAAGGGGACCACATTTCCCCACCAGACCTTGTCAAAAGAAGAGTCAGATCTTGACGGCAACATCTGCATCCCAGAAGAACAACAACGGCGTTCCTCCTCATTCCAGCAGGATTCGGACGCGACGTCAACAAAGCAGAGACATGGTAAAGTCCTAGTTCCAAGACTCTACGGTCCACAGACAACCTAGAGTTAACCAATGACCTCCCCGCCGGATCAACGCTCCGTATCGAAAACAAGTCAACCAATGACCTCCCCGCCGGATCAACGCTCCATCTCAGAAACAAGTTAACCAATGACCGCCGGATCAACGTTCCATCTCGGAAACGAGTTAACCAATGACCTCCCCGCCGGATCAACGCTCTGTCTCGGAAATAAGTCAACCGACCCCAGGGAAATCAGTGTCCTTGGCAAAACCCCTCGATTTAGGAAAATCAGCGTCCTTGACGAGAGCATCTCGATTCGAGTCGACCCGCAGAGAAATCAGTATCTTTGTAGGAATACCTCGATTCGTCTCAACCCCAGGAAAATCAGTGTCCTTGGCAAAAACCTCGATTGCCGGAAATCAGCATCCTTGACGAGAGCATTTCGATTCGCGTCGACCCGCAAGGAAATCAGTGTCTTTGCAGGAATCTCTCGATTCGTCTCAACTCCGAGGAAACCAGCGTCCTTGGCAGAAACCTCGATTCAGGGAAATCAGCGCCCTTGACGAGAGCATCTCGATTCACGTCGACCCGCAAGGAAATCAGTGTCTTTGCAGGAATCTCTCGATTCGTCTCAACTCCGAGGAAATCAGTGTCCTTGGAAAAAACCTCAATTCAGGAAAATCAGCGTCCTTGACGAGAGCATCTCAATTCGCGTCGACCCGCAGAGAAATCAGTGGCTCTGCAGGAATATACGACGTCAGCAAAACGGAGCAATGGCAGAGTCCCTGGTTCCAAGTCTCGACGGCCATATCTACAGCCTGGAGACCTACAACAGTGTTCCTCCTCATTCCAGCAGGATTCGGATGTGAAAATCAATCTCGGGGCCACGGCAGAGTCCATAGTTCCAAGTCTTGACGGCCACATCTACAGCCTGGAGACCCACAGCAGCGTTCCTCCTCATTCCAGCAGGGTTCAGACGCGACAATCAACCTCGGAGCCATGGCAAAGTCCCTAGTTCCAAATCTCAACGGTTCACAGACAACCTAGAGACCACATCGACATTCGTCTCATTACAGCAGACGCAACATCAGCAAAGTAGAGCCGTGGCAAAGTTCCCAGTTCTATGGCTCGGCGGTGCACAGACAACCGAGAGTCAATCCTGACCCCATATGGCTAAAGTCAATCATGACCCCGTATGTCTAAAGTCAATCCTGACCCCGTATGGCTAAAGTCAATCCTGACCCCGTATGGCCAAAGTCAACCCCTGACCCCGTGGAACACGGTTAAAGTCAATCCTGACCCCGTGGAAAACGGCCAAAGTCAACCCTCGACCTCCCCGTCAAAGCAATGCTTTGATTCGGGAGCAGGTCAACTCATCAATCACTTACGAGTCCTCTAGACTTGTAAGGAAGAAAATTCTCTTGGGAGATCCTTACGACTCTCAAAAGAAAAAAAAACACTTAGGAATTCTCACGATTCCTAAGGAGAAAATACACCTACGAGATCCTCTCGACTCGTAGGGAGAAAAGTCTTTATGAGACCCTCATGGCTCATAAAGTTGAAAAGTCTTAGTAGGTAGATCCTAACCCTGTCTCCTAAGCCATCACTGCCCTGCAAGGAGGTCAAGATGGACTATTCATGGACCATACTCTCCCAAGTCGAATATCGACAAGGAGGGAAACAATCACTTATGAGTCCTCTCGACTTGTAAGGGAGAAAATTTTCTTGTGAGATCCTTACGACTCTCAAGAGAAAACGCACTTAGGAGTCCTCACGACCCCTAAGGAGAAAATACACTTGCAGGATCCTCTCGACCTGTAGGGAGAAAAGTCTTTATGAGACCCTCATGGCTCATAAAATTGAAAAGTCTTAGCTGACAGATCCTAACCCTGTCTGCTAAGCCATCGCTGCCCTACAAGGAGGTCATGATAGACTATCTACGGGACATATTTGCCAAAGCCACATTTGACAATGAAATAAAGAAGCTACTTACGAGTCCTCATGATTCGTAAGGAAAATACCCGAGTGAGATCGTTACGACTCACGGAGGCGATGAACACTTAGAAATCCCCACGATTTTTAGGGAGAATTTGCACCTATAAGATCCTCTCGACTTGTAGGGAGAAAAACCTTCTTGAGACCCTTACGGCTCATGAAGATGGAAAAAGTCTTAGGCTACAAGGACCCTAAACTTTTCTCCCAAGCCTTCAATTCTACGGTCACACATTACTTTGCACTACTTCACCCACGTACATACATACGTAGGCAAAGTAGTGGGGGGCATTTGTTCCCGCCAAAATTTTCGGCCAAGAGTTACTTGTTCCTTTATAAAAAGGGGGAGAATCCTCAAAATTTGGCCTCACATGTTAAACACGTGGGCGCTCATATGCAAAGTATATGAGCGCTGAGAATAAAACAATTAATGGCCAAACAGGCCTCACGTATAAAACACGTGAGCACTCATATGTAAAGCGTATGAGCGCTGAATAAAATAAACTTAAAGGGCCAAACAGGCCTCACATGTAAAACACGTGAGCGCTCATATGAAAAGCATATAAGCGCTGAACATATATCACCAAGGGCCAAACATGCCTCACGTGTTAAGCACGTGAGCGCTCTGAACATAAACAGGCTAAAACCCATAATAGGGGTCATGTGTTAAACACGTGAGTGCTTTTTCCAATCACGTGCAAAGCATGTGAGCACCCTAATTTAAAATGTTCCTATTAAATTCTAGAATTAAATTCTATTTGGGAAACATTTTCTTGATCTTCCATAAACTAGAAAGATCTTCTCTGTTAAACAGAGGACCCTTGGATCAAAGATCCAGCGGTGATCATTTGATAGAATAAAAATCTATCATAGGAAAATATTTTCCTAATCTTATAACAAGAATAAAATTCTATGTTAACAAGATATCCATATTAAGAAAATATATTTTTAATCTTGTTAAACTAAAAAGATTTGATAGAATAAAATTCTAAACTTGTTAAAACTAACAAGATATTCATAATCTTGCTAAACAAACAAGAAATCTTCTCTGTTAAACAGAGAGCCTTTGGATTATAAATCCAACGGTGAATAAAATTCACCGATTGATCTAAAAGATCACTTTGGTTGATTATAAAATCAATCAACATCTCTCAATGAGATATGTGCTGAATAAATTGATTCTTTTCTTTATCCTATACATAAGAGCAAAGCGACAGAAAAAGGGGGGCCCCCCATAAACTCCAAGTTCAAAAAGAGGAGAGACACATAAAGACAAAAAGAGAGGGAAGAAAAATATAGAGAGAATTTAATTCTCTAAAGAAGAGGAACCCCTCCCAAAAGCTCCCACAAAAAAGAGAATTTAATTCTCAAACCAAGAGTTTAACTCTTCTGAAAGAACTTAGTTCTTCCTCTGGTTAAGATCTGCAGAAGCAGATCTCCCCATAAGTTGAGAATTTAATTCTCAACGGGAGATTTTATCATGCAGATCCAGAACCCAGGGGAAAAAACTGAATCCAAAAGAGTTTAACTGTTACAAAACATATGGGAATTTAATTCCTTTGAAACTAGGGTTTAACCCTTTAAAAAGAATCTAATCCCTGCAAAGAACAAAAGGAGAACTTGATTCCTCAGAAACATAGAAGAACAGCCCGGTGATGCATATTAGTGTTCAATGTTACACAATAAAAGCTCACATGTCCCCACGTGAATACCTTTGAGGAACAAAATAAAGGGAAAGACTGAGATCTAGTCACAAGACCCCACGTGACCCCTGAGAAGTGCTCAGCACTTATAAAAGAGAAAAGGGAATAAACCCTATTTTTGGAGCGTCTCACGTGACCTCACGTGACCCCTGAAAAGTGCTCAGCACTAATAAAAGAGAAAATAGAATAAACCCTATTTTTGGAGCGCCTCACGTGACCCCACGTGAGCGCTTTATATCTTCAGTGTTTAATACTATTTTGAGTACCTCACATGACCTCACGTGAGCGCTTCATATTTTGAATGTTTAACACTACTTCAAACACCTCACGTGTGTAGGGTTCCTAGGCACTCCCAAGAGGTCTCACAAGGCATCAACCATGCCAATTTCAAATTTTAACGGTGCCGAGAAACCCGACTACGGACCGTTGGCTAGAAATCTAGGCGAAACAATAAAGTAGTTAACAACTTAACTAATGGGAAACGGAAATACAACCTTTGTAGATCCGGTGCTCCACCTCCATAGCTCCGCAACGAAGTTCCTTTGCTGTCCAAAAGAAATCCGGGCTCTAGCGTCGGCTTCATCGGAGAATAGGCGAGCTAGGTCGTCGATGTCCATGCCGAAGATGATCTACGTCGAGGCATCGCTAGATCAAGCTCCACCTTCACCTTGCCATGAAAACTTGTGAAGGAAACACACTCTACTACTTGGCAAGAGGTAGAGGATGAAGAAATAGGAAGTGGGTAGACTTTAGAATTGGATTTCTCACTCATTTCCATCAATCACCATTGATGGAGCTTGCTTTCTTCAAGTGAAGAAAGGAAGAAGAAGAATAATAATGTTATGATAAGAATAAGAATAATGGAAAATAAAATCTATTCTTATCATAATCACACCATGGTTAAGTGTAGAGAGAGGACCATGGTTAGGTGTAGTGGTTAGGGTTAAGCATGAGACAAAATGGTCACTTTATTCAAACCTTCATGAATGTTCATGAAAGAAACAAAAATAAAAGCCACCATTTTATCTTTATGCATTATATTTTCCAAAGAAATAAATGAATAAATAAATGTATATGAAAAACAAAACCCTAACCATTTAAATAACCATGGATCAATCTTTAACACAAACCAAGTAAGCATGCATCATCAAACATGATACAATCATGTGCACAAAACTATATCGAATATACAATGTGCACATCCGAGCGAGAAAATCCAATTAAAGTGAACCGATACTAGTTAATGCAAAGTAATATATCAAATATATAATTATGCATTAAATCATTAAATCAACACTTGATTTAACGATCCGGTCATATCGTATATAACCGACTAGTATCCAATGTATCGGTTTGTCGAATCAATCCTTGATTCGATAACTAGGGTATATCGCATATAACCTAATCGATACATTCATCGCGAGAATGAAATACGGTATCACATACACGCATTATTCTCGGTCCCGCACATATCTCATATGCGCTCCTATTTCGTTTCGCTTGAGCCAGGAAACCTCTGTGTAGGACTCTAAAGACTCGTCAATACGCCGGCAGCAGATGATGATCATATCAAATATCCACAAGCCGCAAGCGGTCTGCTAAACGTAACGGCCACCCGGGTATTGAGCGATCAGAAGATCGACGAGCAAGCCCGCTCACACTCCTGTGAATCCAACCAGTAACACTTACCGTACAGTCCGGTCTGATCGTCTGATATGTCGCATATCTCGCCTAGGGGTGGTAAACGTCAGACCCCAATAGCTCGATAAGTCGTGTCGATATGAGGTCTATAACAATTCGAGAAACTACTGGTAACACTTACCAGTAAATCTCAGCAACCCTGGCCAGGGATTTCCTGTTATAGCCAATCGAACACAGCGCAACATCAACCCCCTATACCGGGAGAGACGAATCCCCTCCTATCGCTCATTGCCTCCATGTGACTCGGGACTGTACCCAAAAACCACCGTTTTGCATGCCCTCTTGGACGTGGTAAGATGGAAATCAAAGCACAGTGGGAACCACACAAGACTCTATGACGATCTCGGGTCAACAGACTACTCTGTACCAGTGTCACCAGAGAACTGCCATCTGACGTAAGGTATAATACCATCTGGGAGTTCTCGGCGAGTCCGTCCAGTGTACCCAGTCTCTACTGAGCACCCGTATATCTCCTCTGATGTCAAACACCAGTGGATATGGGATCATCCATCGCCCATCTGTATGGGTCGAGAAGGTACACGCTAGTCTACTCTGGTATATCGATGCCCTGTCTCGATACACCCACGACTAGGGACTTTGAAGGATGTACTTATAGACTACCATGTCCCCACTAGTATGATCCGCATCATAGTCCAGGTAGTCAAGTACACATCCTAAGGGCTTTACCAACATGTAACAGAGAGACAATTAGTGTACACGTTAAGGTAAAGATCAACCAGATAGCATACTATCATGTCGAGCAAGAAAGTCCTCCCTATATATGTCCCAGCATCCACTACAATATACATCCAATGTACAGTAATGGCCTCTAGGGCATACATATAACTAACAACGTGACCCCACGTGAGCGCTTCATATCTTCAGTGTTTAACACTACTTCAAACACCTCACGTGACCCCACGTGAGCGCTTCATATCTTCAGTGTTTAACACTACTTCAAACACCTCATGTGACCCCACGTGAGCGCTTCATATCTTCAGTGTTTAACACTACTTCAAGCGCCTCACGTGACCCTACGTGAGCGTTTCAAATTTTCAATGTTTAACACTATTTCAAGCGCCTCACATGACCCCACGTGAGCGCCTTAATTCTCAGTGTTTAACACTACTTCAAGCGCCTCACGTGGGAGCACGTGAGCGCTGAGCATACACTAGTATTTAATACTACGAGAGGCTAACCTTAGCCCAAATCAGCCAAGTCTCCCAAAGTCAACACCCGAGCTCCAATTATACCCAAGTCTTTCAAAATTTATCTCAGATGGTATTCAAAGTAATGTTCATCCCATTCCTTCTCAATCTGGCATTTGGTTCAAGGGTACATCTCTCCACACCTCTGATACATGTCGTTGTAACTCTTCAACGTCTTCAGAGAGGTGGAGGGTCCCAATAACCAATAACTCTTGGCGCACCACCGAACAAGCTTTTCAAAAGGGGAGTAAATCGAAAACACATCTCAATTTGGGGGCGCCTCACGTGACCTTACGTGATCCCTTGATAGTGCTCACTCAGAAAAAGAAAAGGAGAATAAAACAAAGGTAATTTTCATTCTTCAGAGTGCGCCACGTGATCTCATATGACCCCATAGTGCTTATCACTCAGAAAAGGAAAAAGGGAATAAACGCGAGATAGCTCCCATTTTGGGGGCACCTCACGTGTTCCCACGTGACCCCCAAACAGTGGTATATAAAAGAGGGAGAAAATTCCAAAGACAGCGCTCGCATTTTGAAGGCACCTCACGTGTCTGCACATGACTGTTTGATGAACCAAGTGCTTAGCACTTATAAATGAAAGAGGAATAATATCTAGAGAACAGTTCTCACCTCGGGCGTCTCACGTGCTCACACGTGAGCCAAGTGCTCAACACTTTTATATATATATGAGAGAATAAACTCAAGGAACAATGCTCGCTACGGAGCCCCTCACGTGTTCACACGTGAGCTCCTCCAAAGTCCAGTGTTTAACACTAATTCAGTGCTTAGCACTATGGGATGACTAAAGGAAATCATCCTTAGCTCAAATTAGCCAAGTCTTCCGAAGCCAAGACCTTTTTTGTCACCAATCAACCGAGCCCCCATGTTCAGGTCTCCCCAAACTAATCCTAGTCCCAAAGATGGCTAGTGTTCTCCTAACAGATGACATCTAAACTGATGTTCATCCCATTTCCCAAGTCGGGATATTGGTTCAAGGGTACATCTCTTCATACCTCTGATACATGTCGTTGTAATCCTTCAACGTCTTCAGAGAGATGGAGGGTCCCAATAACCAATAACTTTTGGTGTATCCCCAAACGGTGGAACCGAAATCACACGGACTATGAGGTCCTTAAACTCATGGACTATGATGTCCTTAAACTCATGGACTGTGAGGTCCTTAAACTCATGGACTATGATGTCCTTAAACTTGACAGACTATGATGTCTCTAAATTACCATGGACTGTGAGGTCCTTAAACTCATAGACTATGACATCTTTAAACTTTACAGACTATGATGTCTTTAAACTCCATGGACCATGACGTCCTTAAACTTATGGACCGCAATGTCCCTAAACTAAAACAATAGAGCCCAAACGCTCTTTTGTTGGATCTAAATGATCCTGTTAAGTAGATCTTAGTCTAAAATTAGACTAACGTATCCTTAACAAACGTTTAAGTTGATCTTATTCTCAAATGAGATTAACGATCCTTAAACCCAAGCCAAAACCAAATCTAGGAAAATACGGATTTGGACTAATCCCCGCCCTACGGGCGACAACATAAATTAGTCTCCGTATACGATCCACGGGCAACCAAAAACAAAACAAACACACACGACACGAAGTGACCATCTGGAGAAGGAGAAAGTGGTTACCGCGATGCGGTAGCGTAATTAACTGCAGGGGCTTGCGCCTGCAGGGAAGAGCGTCCCCACAATAAAAAAAAACCCTCACAATGAGGGGGAATCTAACGAAGTATGCTACAACGGCTGCAACCGTCTAAACCTCCGATATACGGTGCCATAAATTAACTTGGCATTTTCGGAGAGGTGGACGGATAAAACCAAATAGAATCTGCCCCCAAATTCAGGCAAGACGTTTGACTTTCCGGTTTTCGGCGGTGAACAACACCCTCTCTATTTTATAGCCTCCATAGAATCCCCAGGGTCCAAATTTGCGCGCGCATGGGCGTGAATCCAGAGATTCACTTAATTATTCCAATACCATACCGCCATGTGGCAGATATCCAGTATTTCTTGGCGAATCGAAGACGGAACGACGCGGATCTTGGAATGCCGCGCCTCACCTTTGCGTTCCTGCCACATGCCGCCCGCGACGGTCACTCTCCCCGATATTCACACATCTCGGAAGGTCGGGTAGAGCCTCGCAACACCGAGCAGCTACCCTGCTCGGTCCATCCATGGCTGGTAGTTCACTACCCACCGACGCCAAGGATCAAAGCCCTCGCCAAGAGGGAACCAAGCAGCTACCCTGCTCGATCCATCCATGACTAGTAGTTCACTACCCACAGACGCCAAGGATCAAAGCCCTCGCCAAGAGGCAACCGAGCAGCTGCCATGCTCGATGTAGGGTGTTTTTCGTCACCCCATTGAGATGAGAATACGCACGTGCTTGTCAGACGCATTACAGATTTCCCCTGCCTAGGGTAAGCTGGGGTTTATTGATTGTGGGGATCCGAATCTCCTGCAGCCGCGGACTAAGCTGCCATTAATTACCCCTCGTCTTTGGAGCAAGAGAACCTCCGATTGACGGGTCAAACAGGTCATGCGAACTCAATGTGCGGTATTATGTTTTGAAGCGGTTTTAGATATATCGGGGGCCCCGCAGAGTTTTTACGGGGGTTTCTCTACCCGGATAGCGGTTTGGGGGTCAAGGGGGCTAGCAGCCCCCTTATAGGGTGTGGGGCAGCCCCCCGTTAGAAATTTTTTCTAACGGGGGAGTTTTTTTTAGTTTGGAGTGTATATAGAATGAGGGGGAAAATGGCGTCTAAAGGACGCGTGAGAGCGAGCGCCTCACGTGCCTAGCACGTGGGCACTGGGCGCTGGGTGCCGGGTGCCGGGTGCCCCACGTGCTTGGCATACGGGCGCTGGACGCCAGCGCCCCAAGATCTTGGCACGCGGGCGCTGGGCGCCAGCGCTCTAAGAGCTTGGCATGTGGGCGCTGGCGCCAGCACCCCACGTGCTTGGCACGCGGGCGCTGGGCGTCAGCAGGAAAAAGGACTTTGTCCCTGCACTGGGAGTCGTGCTCCCGATTTGACTTCTTGAGTTAAACTCCTAAAAAGAGATTAATTTATGGAGTTGAATTCCAACAGATCTTGAATGGAGTTAAACTCCTTGAAATCTTTAGAAATGATCAAAGGGGGCCCTTTTGTTTCTCTCCCCTTTGGCCCTGGATCTTCTCAAGATGGGATTTCTGGAGATGGGTCTCCTTCTTCTTCCTCTCGGTCGGCCGGATCTTGGAGAAAGGGGGTGAGATTTAAAAATCTCCCCTTTTTGAGATCTGATGGAAGATCTGAGCTCCCTTATGTGGGTTTTATGGTGAAAACTATTTATTTTTAGAAAAGGAAGAGTGAAACTCTTGATTTAATTGAAAAAAGGAGAAGCTTTAGAACCTTGAGGAAGGAGAAGGAGGCACAAAAACCCTAGAGTTTGATAGAATGAAAAGTCCTCCTTTATTTCATTATCAGTTTGCCTTTTATAGGCATACAAAATTACACATAGCCCATTGGGCTTACAAAATGGCATTTTGCCCATCCCATATCTCATGTGCTCATTTCTTTTGCACATAAGCCATGGGCTTTACAGAAATTTGGCTTTATGCCCATTTTCTTACGTTCATGCATAAAAAATTACATCAAAATTATTTATGACATGATTTTTTATTTCGGCATGGGGGAGGCCAGCCGCGGGGCTCGACTTGGACATAGGCCTACTTGCTTGGGCCCGCTTACTTGGGGTTGACATTGACTTTGACCCGGTCAACTGGGGTGCAAATTTTGACCCCAACAAAGTGCCCTTATCAATAAATGCACACCGCGCATATGAGTTGTGTGCATGAAATTGATGGATCTTGAAGTTGGACTTCGAGGTGGAATATCATTCCGGGGACGGAGCATCCCTCGGGGAGCAAGATTCCCGAGGGTCGGAGCATCATTCCGATTTGCGGTGCATAATTCCAGGGTCGAAGTATCATTCCGAAGAGTCGGAGCATAATTCCGAAGAGTAGAGGCATGATTACAGGGATCGGAGCATGATTCCGAAGAGTGAAGCAGATTCCAAAGGGGGGTCGGAGCATAATTCCGACGGGCGGCAGACATTCTGACCGAAGCATAATTTCGATGCAAAGGTTGATTCCCAGGCGAAGCATAATTCCGACAGGGAAAGCAGATACTCCGAGGCGAAGCATGATTTCGACACGGGGTACATTCTGAGACGAAGCATGATTTTTACGCAGAGCTTGTTAGTCGACTTGATTCCGAGGTGGAGCTTAATTCTGATGAGGAAGTCGTTGGCTGACTTGATTCCGAGTCGAAGCATAATTCCGACAGGGAGGTCGTTGGTTGACTTGAATCCAGGACGGAGCATAATTCCGACGAGGAGGTCGCTTGTTGACTTGATTCCAGGGCGGAGCATAATTCCGACAGGGAAGTCGCTTGTTGACTTGATTCCGAGTCGAAGCATAATTCCGACAGGGAGGTCGTTGGTTGACTTGTCCCCGGCACGGAGTGTCTGTGGTCGACGTTTCCCCGGCACAGAGTGTCACTGGTTTTGATGTAGACGCTGATTCCCAGGCGAAGCATAATTCCAACAGGGAAGGTAGATACTCCGAGGCGAAGCATGATTTCGACACGGGGTACATTCTGAGACAAAGCATGATTCCGCCGCAGGGGTTGTTGGTTTGATTTGATTTGGGTTGACATTAGCATCGCTACACTGAAATATGGTACCGGGAGCGAATCATCATTTGCCATGAGTGGATTTGGGGATTTTAGTTTTTGTTTGGCATCAGCATCGCTACACTGGAATATGGTACCAGGAGCGAATCATCATTTACCATGAGGAGATTTTCCTCATTCCCAGTTTAGCAACTTAGAGGTCATCTATTTCCAGTTTAACGACTTAGGGGTCTTCTGTTCCCTACTTAGGGGTCTACTGTTTCTAGTTTAACGACTTAGAGGCCATCTGTTCCCAGTTTAAAGACTTAGGGGTCTACTGTTTCCAGTTTAATGACTTAGAAGTCATCTTTTCCCAGTTTAAAGACTTAGGGGTCTATTGTTTCCAGTTTAACGACTTAAAGGCCATCTGTTCTCAGTTTAAAAACTTAGGGGTCTACTGTTTTTAGTTTAACGACTTAGAGGTCATCTGTTCCCAGTTTAAAGACTTAGGGGTCTATTGTTTCCAGTTTAACGACTTAGGGGTCATCTTTTCCCAGTTTAAAGACTTAGGGGTCTATTGTTTCTAGTTTAACGACTTAGAGGTCATCTGTTCCCAGTTTAGAGACTTAGGGGTCTATTGGATCGGAAGTTTAGAATTTTGGAGTAGGGGTCGGCATCAGCGTTACTAACACTGAAGCAGAAATGCCAGGAGCAATTCACCATTTCCTTTGCCTGCTGGGGAGCGATGGCTTAGGAGACATGTTCAGGTCCCTATCACCTAAGGCTTTTCAATTTCATGAGCCGTAAGGGTCCCATAAAAGCATTTTCTCCCTACGAGTCGAAAAGATCTTGTAGGTGTATTTTCTTCTTAGGAATCGTGGGGACTCCCAAGTGTGTTTTTCCTTTGTGAGTCGTAAGGATCTCACGAAGGTGTTTTCTTACGAGTCGAGAGGATCTCGTAAGTTTGTTATCCTCATGTATCGTGAGGACACATGAGTGTGTCTTCCTAAATGGAGCATAATTCCAAGGGCGGAGACCGACCGCTTGACTGGTCGGGGGAGTGATGGCTTAGGAGATAGGTTTAGGTCCCTATCACCTAAGACTTTTCAATTTTATGAGCCGTAAGGGTCCCATAAAAGCATTTTCTCCCTACGAGTCGAAAGGATCTCGTAGGTGTACTTTCTCCTTAGGAGTCGTAGGGACTCCCAAGTGTGTTTTTCCTTCGTGAGTCGTAAGGATCCCATGAAGGTGTTTTCTTACGAGTCAAAAGGATCTCGTAAGTTTGTTCTCCTCATGTATCATGAGGACACATGAGTGGGTCTTCCCAAATGGAGCATAATTCCAAAGGCGGAGACCGGACGCGTAACTGGTGATTACGGTGGGGCATGGGTATGGTGAGAATTATTTGAGCCCGTGGATTGTATACGGTAGTCAACTTGGGGACCAACCGTAGGCCCGGAAGAATTTTGGGAAATTGGATTTTGGTTGGCGTCTGCATCGCTGCACTGGAATATGGTACTAGGAGCGACTCATCATTCGCCGTTGGGGCATTCAGAGTTTGGTTGGCGTCTGAATCGCTGCACTGGAATATGGTACCAGAAGTGACTCATCATTCGCCATTGGGGATTTGATTTTTTGGACGGCGTCTGCATCGCTGCACTGGAATATAGTAACATGAGCGACTCATCATTCGTCGTTTTTTTTACCGCGATTGCTCTATCATTTCAACTTTTCTTATCACGAAGGCTGCGATTGCCCTATCATTTCGGCTATTTATTCGCGGTTGCCCCATCATTTCGGCTTTATTTTCATCTTTATTTTTACTCGCTGATTTTTAGTGCGAGTTGCCCCATCATTTCGGCTTTTTTTATTTTTGTTTTATTTACATATTTTTACATCCTTAGTTTAACGACTTAGAGGTCGACTGTTCCCAGTTTAACGACGTGGTGGTCAGTTGTTTGCTTATCCCAGCTCCTCGAACTTTGATCTTGGCGGGGTTGTGTTGATGATCGTAGCTCTGTGGCTTGTCGGTACATCTGACGACTGTGAGGCTTTCCCAAGTTTTTATTGGTTCTCCACCCAATCTTTAAAAATATAGCAGTCTTCAATGGTATGACTCACCATTCTATGATATGGGCAGTATATGGGATTGCCGGTCATGTTCATTTCATGTGGCCTCTTTGGAATAGGCAGTTGCAAACCGTTGTTCAGGACGTCCTCGAATATTTTGCGGACTTCATCCTTCCTGAAGGAGTATACCTTCTTCTTTCTCTCCATTGGAGTAGGTGCCTTTACTAATACCGGTCCTTGAGGCCGATCAGTCTTTGGTTCGCCTGCTGTCCGCTTAGCCCATTCAGTGTACGCATCGGAGAGACTGGAAGCTGACCGCGACCGTTTTCTACAAAAGTGCTCCACTTTTGGGCTGGAGGGAGTATCAGTTGGCTGCTTCCGGATACCAATCCCTGGCTCATGAAACAAAATTTGATTTTTCTATGATTGCAATCGGGCGACTTAGGTCGTGAGATCTGCCACGACGTTTGCCAGCTCGTCGACTTTAGAATGGACCTTGGCCATCTTCTCGTCCCTATCCTGAAGCTGCTTTTGAAGCCATTGGAATAATGCTTGTTCTATAGTTCCGGGTACGACAACAGGGTCATCCTTACTGCCTGAGCTTGATTCAGCAAGCACCATGCATTCCTTTGGCTCAATGGTCTGAGCGGGCTCTTCATCATTTTGATCGAGCCGATGCTGGGTAGCGTCAACTATATCATCACCATGGCTCTGAAGCATAGGAAGGTTCTTTTGTTCATGTCTGACCATGTAGACAGTGTGGACCACATATCCAGCCATCACTTTAACTTTGGCGGCTGATTTTTCGGACCATCGTTGTGATCCTTCATCTTCTGGAAAGGACAGGCGACTGAAGACGGTTAGCCCGGCTGGGTCCTTGGGCGGCACTGTCCGGATCGCAGCTTTCTTGACCCTCGCGGTAATGGAATTCTTCTGAACCAATTTCAGCGGTTCAAAAGAGTTAGCGAGATTTACATACGTTTCAGCTATCGTTGCTGGGTAAGCTCGTTCTTGGAACCCTACAATGTTCAAATCAGCAACAGCCCTAGCCCTTTTGTTGGCTCTGTATCTGAGCCTTTTCTGTCTTAACTTCTCAATTTTGAGGGCTTGGCGGGCATCCGCCCTCCAGGAAGCCATCGTGAGTAGATTAACGGGGAGCTTAGAGAATATACCCAATTGACCAGTTGTCAGGGGCGCCGCTAGAGCCTGCCCAAGATGCCTTGTTGCTTTGGTGGTGTTGATGGCCTTACCCCCAGCCGGGGCCAAGGAAAGTCGTTCAAACACTAACTTGCGTTTGGGTTGGGGCGCCTTCGAGACCACCACATTTGGCTTCCTGCTTTTCGAGGCTGGTCTATCTGTTACTGGAGTTTGAAGAGCTGGGATTGCGTTAGCTGGCATGAACAGAATAGAGCCCAATGGTAGCGGTGGCTCCTCCCATTGTCGCCCGAGACTTGCCGAGAGAACCGTCTAGCGTCCATCTTCATCGTGTAGGAGATGGGAGCTGTGTTGAGAGCTGAGCTTGCCCTTAAAGACATCTTGTTGCGTTCAAAAATTACAGTGGAAAGTCGTTAACCCTGCAAATAGAAGCATGATTTCAGTACAGATAATCAATGTATATGTTGATTGAGTTCGCATGGATGTTTAACCCGAAATATGGGAGGAGAGATTGGTCCAACCGGGCGTGCCAGAATCTGTAGGGTGTTTTTCGTCACCCCATTGAGATGGGAATACACGCGCGCTTGTCAGGCGTATTACAGATTCCCCCTGCCTAGGGTAGGCTGGGGTTTATTGATTGTGGGGATTCGAATCTCCGGCAGCTGCGGATTAAGCTACCGTTAATTACCCTTCGCCTTTGGAGCAAGAGAACCTCCGATTGACGGGTCAAACAGGTCATGCGAACTTAATGTCCAGTGTTGTGTTTTGAAGGGGTTTTGGATATATCAGGGACCCGCAGAGCTTTTACGGGGGTTCCTCTACCCGGATAGCGGGCTGGGGGTCAAGGAGGCTAGCATCCCCCTTGCAGGGTGCGGGGCAACGCCCCGTTAGAAATTTTTTCTAACGGGGGAGGTATTTTTCAGTGTGGAGTGTATATAAAATGAGGGGGAAATGGCGTCCAAAGGAGGCGTGAACGCCAGCGCCTCACGTGCCTAGCACGCGGGCGCTGGACGCCAAAGCCCCATGTGCTTGGCATGCGGGCGCTGGGCATCAGCAGGAAAATGGACTTTGTCCCTGCACTGGGAGCTGTGCTCCCGATTTGACTTCTGGAGTTAAACTCCTAAAAAGAGATTAATTTATGGAGTTGAACTCCAACAGATCTTGAATGGAGTTAAACTCTTAGAAATCTTTAGAAATGATCAAAGGGGGGCCCTTTGTTTCTCTGCCATTTGGCCTGGATCTTCCCAAGATGGGATTTCTGGAGATGGGTCTCCTTCTTCTTCCTCTCGGTCGACCGGATCTTGGAGAAAGAGAGTGAGATTTAAAAATCTCCCCCTTTTGAGATCTGATGGAAGATCTGAGCTCCCCTTTGTGGGTTTTGTGGTGAAAAACTATTTATTTTTGGAAAAGGAGGAGTGAAACTCTTGATTTAATTGAAAAAAGGAGAAGCTTTAGAACCTTGAGGAAGGAGAAGGAGGCATAAAAACCCTAGAATTTGAGAGAATGAAAAGTCCTCCTTTATTTCATTATCATGTTGCCTTTTATAGGCTTACAAAATTACACATAGCCCCTTGGGCTTTACAAAATGGCATTTTGCCTATCCCATGTCTCATGTGCTCATTTCTTTTGCACATAAGCCATGGGCTTTACAGAAATTTGGCTTTATGCCCATTTTCTTACATTCATGCATAAAAAATTACATCAAAATTATTTATTACATGATTTTTTATCTCGGCATGGGGGAGGTCGGCCGCGGGGCTCGACTTGGGCATGGGCCCACTTGCTTGGGCTTGGGCCTGCTTACTTGGGGTTAACCTTGACTTTGACCCGGTCAACTGGGGTGCAAATTTTGACCCCAACACTCAGTCCATCCTTAGCAGGTAAGTTCTTACCCATCTACGCTATGGTTCAAAGCCCTCGCTAAGAGGCAACCGAGCAGCTACCCTGTTCGGTCCATCCAAGGCTGGTAGTTCACTACCCACCGACGTCAAGGATCAAAGCCCTCGCCAAGAGGCAACCGAGCAGCTGCCCTGCTCGGTCCATCCTTAGCGGGTAAATTCATACCCATCTACGCTAAGGATCAAAGCCCTCGCCAAGAGACAACCGAGCAGCTGCCCTGCTCGGTCCATCCTTAGCAGGTAAATTCTTACCCATCTACGCTAAGGATTAAAGCCCTCGCCAAGAGGCAACCGAGCAGCTACCCTGCTCGGTCTATCCTTAGCGGGTAATTTCTTGCCCACCGACGCTAAGGATCAAAGCCATCGCCAATAGGCAACTGAGAAGCTGCCCTTCTCGGTCCATCCTTAGCGGGTAAATTCTTACCCATCTACGCTAAGGATCAAAGCCTTCGCCAAGAGGCAACCGAGCAGCTACCCTGCTCAGTCCATCCATGGTTGGTAGTTCACTACCCATCGACGCCAAGGATCAAAGCCCTCGTCAAGAGGCAACCGAGCAGCTGCCCTGCTCGGTCCATCCTTAGCGGGTAAATTCTTACCCATCTACGCTAAGGATCAAAGCCCTCACCAAGAGGCAACCGAGCAGCTACCCTGCTCGGTCTATCCTTAGCGGTTAACTTCTTACCCATCTAAGCTAAGGATCAAAGCCCTCGCCAAGAGGCAACGGAGCAGCTACCCTACTCGATCCATCCATGGCTGGTAGTTCACTACCTACCGATGCCAAGGATCAAAGCCTTCACCAAGAGGCAATCAAGCAGATGCCCTGCTCAGTCCATCCTTAGCGGGTAACTTCTTACCCATCTACTCTAAGGATCAAAGCCCTCGCCAAGAGGCAACCGAGCAGCTGCCCTGCTCGGTCCATCCATGGCTGGTAGTTACTACCCACCGACGCCAAGGATCGAAGCCCTCGTCTAGAGGCCATCGAGCAGCTTCCCTGCTC
The DNA here is from genome assembly GCA_030015575.1 of Agapanthus africanus. NCBI lineage: Eukaryota > Viridiplantae > Streptophyta > Magnoliopsida > Asparagales > Amaryllidaceae > Agapanthus > Agapanthus africanus. The sequence continues at coordinate 148,199,463 of CM057338.1, read as the reverse complement.
GTTCCATCCTTGGTGGGTAACTCCCTACCCATCTGGGCTAAGGGTCAGAAGTCCTTAACCTTTGCGACGCCGACAGATCTTAAGAGCAGTGGTCACCGGTCCAACTCTACGTATCTTAAACAAGTGATCGCCACTTCGACTTTGGGGCCACAAGGACGCCGATATTACACCGGCCTTTATACACTTCAAATAATTGGATTTAACTCGACGCGCGATTTCTAACTAAAGGGCCTACCGCCAACCTAGCGATCATCAGGCAAGCAAAATGAAGACATTACTACTAAATGAAAACATCGCGACACAGATTTCTGCAAAAGGGATTTATTTACAACTCGGGAGTCTTTACAAAGGTATTGTGGGCTCCTCAGCCTTACAAAATCGCCCGAAGGCTTACAAAATTCCAAGACGAAAACAAAAAATATACAAAAAGAGGGCAGGGAGACTTAGGCCTCAGGGCCGGGAAGGACCTCGGCGTGCTCCGCGGCCACCTCAGGAGCCGGGGTGACTGCTTGAGGGTCATTGCCCACCGCAGGAGCTTCTGCACTGGGAGATGGGGTGGCCGCCTTCTCCCGACGCCCCCACCAGGGGCCTTCCCGCCAGCGACGCTTCCGGTGGCATCCCCCTGCACCTCGCCCTCGAGGGGGTACTCGAGCTGGAGCTTAGCATCAGCGCCTTGACGGCGTTGAGGGCATCATGCCAGATGAGGGCCAAGGCTTCGGCGAGGTCGGCGTAGAATTGATCCGATGTCCTGTAGCTCTCCACCGCTTTCGTAGCCCGGAGGTCGGCACACCTCATTGTTTCCATCTCGCCTCGTTTTCCCTCTTAAGGGTGTCCCGCGTCTTCTTCACAGTGGCGACGAGCACCCTGGCATCCTCCAATTTAGCCTCAATGGCCTTGTTGGACTCCATCAAAACTTCGATGGTCTTCCTGCAGCCGGCTTTCACCCGACCCTCAACTGCCACCTGGTCTTCGAGGGCGGCAATCCTCTCCTTTGCCTCACGCAACTCCCGGCTCAAGCCATCCTCCCGCGAGGAAAACTCACCAGCGATCTGCATCGCCGGAGCAATTTCCTCGCGCTCTATGTTGACAACGAGGGCGCAGTGCTGGAGGACCTGAGGAAAACAAAAGGATGGGTTAAAAAGGCACCTGATCCTACGAACAAAAAGTACTTAATAAAAACCCGAGCGGAAGGTGGACATTGACCTGCACGGCCTCCTGGGCGATGGCCGCCATTTAGGCCTTGAGGGTCCCCCGGGGGATTTTGCCCCAACCGACCTTTCCATTTCCGAGAGCAGGCTATCGGCGACAGCAAGCCCCGAGGGCACCTCGAAGCGAAAATCCCCTTCATCCACGAAGATCGGGGAAGACGGGGAATGGGGCACCGTCCTATGGTGCCTTTTGAGGAGGGGTACAGGAGGATCGGCCTCGCCTCCCACCTCCAAAACCCGGGGTTCCTGCTCTCGAGCGTGTTTGTGGCTCTGCGCGCGGCCGGCCTCTGAGGCCCGAGGCGTGCTGGAGCGCCTGGCAGGAGCGGCCGCCGACATAGCTGGGCTCGCAGCAGGGCATGACGCGCCGGCGCCTCCATCCTTCCTCCCTTTCTTCTCGGCCAGGGCAGCCCAGAATTTAGATCGGTCCATCGGCTCTGCAAAAAAAAAAGAGAAAATACAAAGAAGGGGTTAGCAATGCCAGAAAGAATAGAAGAATACACAAGTCTAAACAGGTCACCTAAGCTCCCAACTTACCCGCAAACTGAGCGAGGTTGAGCCCGGCCTAACTGAGGGCCTGCTCGGACAACAACACATAGGCCCGATGGACGGGCTCTCACTCCGACACCTCCACCGCATCAGGATCGGAAGACCGCCTCACCAGCGGGCAGCTGGCCCTGTGCCATTAGACAGGCACATGCCAATCCTCACCCTCAAGTGGCTCGACGAACAAGAACTTCTCCTTCCATTCATGAATAGAAGAAGGTACTGCTACGACCCCCGACCCGGCCGCCCTTCCTCTGTGTTTTCTAAAAGAGACGCATACCCAGCTAGGCTCGCCCCTATAAGTGCCGGGGTGATTTTTGTAGCAGAGGGAGGAAAGGAGAATGTTCAGGCTGAAAAGGATTTCCTGCAGTCTCAACTGGACCAGGAACCCGAGGAGAATCCTCCACGAGTTTGGCACTAACTGGTCCGAGGCTAATTGAAAGCAATGCAGCGCCACACTCACATCGGGGGAGAAGGGCAGACGCATTCCGACCCAAAAAGCTTCCAGGTACAAGGTAATCTCCTTGCCCCATACCTGGTCTGCCCTCTCTCCCTCCCCGGCCAAGCGAAGCGAGTAGCCGGGGGGAATGTGGAAGCGAGCCCGGATTGTGGTGAGCTCGTCCACATGCCTCAGGAGGGAAGGCGCGTCACGGGCACTCTTGACACGCGCTTTGGGGATAGTGCCCGTCGCACGGCCTCGGGGAGCATGACTAACCCTAACTTCCGGGGGGGATTCCGACTCGGACGAGGAAGAGGAAGAAGCAGAAGAGGAAGCTGCAGAAAACTTCCTAAACTCTACCCGAACAAATTCTACGGACTCCCCAGGGGAAGACATCTAACCTGAGCAAAGGAAGGAGTCCTCCGAGGAAAGAACGCAAGAAATCTAACCTAAGGGGAAGAGCGCCGAGCTAACACACGAAGGGATGAGGAAATTATAGCGAAGTGTGGACCGTGGGGGAGGGATCCTACCTCTATTTATAGCAGTCGGCGAACACATCCTACGGCGCCGATCGTCTCCCGCCAAAACAACACTTCGCATTCAACGACCGTCAACGTTCCACCTGTCGCACACGCATTGGGTGTGTCCCGTCAAGCGGGAAGAACACCGGCGACCCGTCACGTCAGCCAACCAGTGTCGGACACGTGGCCTGGCATTTCGGCGAACATACGCTCGAATCGGATCTTCCTCTTTAATGCAAGATCTCTCCCCTGATCCGCTGACGTCATCGAAAAAATACAACTAATTGCCCGGGGATCCGCGCCGACGATGTCTTCAAATAAGAGCTTAGCCCGGGTGACCGATCGTGTAACATTTTGAAAATTCGTTTAGGTTGATTTTTTGTTAATTCGTGATAATACATGTTTTCCGTAAAAACCAAAATATAATTATTTTTCCACATAGACTTAAATATACCTATTTTAACTATGTAATTGCTTGCATGAGTGCTGACTAGTTACTTATTAATTGCTAATTTACTTAATTATTTTCCTTAATTATTTATTTTTAAATATTATTTTAATCTTTCACTTACACATTTAATTAGTGATAATTACAAATTAGTATAGGTTAATACAAGTTTAGTGCACCATAACAACTAAAACTAATCTTGTAACATGTTCTTTTTCTTTCAATATTATAGATAGTTCTAGAATTATTTAGAAAAGAGAAAAGAAAAATAAATTAAAAGAAAAATTAAAAGAAAAATGAAGAATGTAAGCATTTATAGAGGTATGGTGCATGTTTTATTGGGGTATGGTCACCTCCCTCACTCACCTCACCTCTTCCTTTTCACTTTCGGCCAAGGGCAGCAGCCCCTCTCCAATTCTTCACCTCCTTTTCATCTCAAAAATCCCACAAAAACTCACTCAAAAATCCACAAATCCAACACTAATTTCTAGTTAAATCTGCACTAAAATTCATTGATCAAATCTAAGCTTGGATCTTGAAGCAAGTTAGCATTTTGGGTGGCCAAAGTTAGCATGTTTATCTTTCCAAAATTTTGAGGTATAAAACTTACTCTAATTGTAACCTTGTTAATATTTGTTCTGATCAAATTTTAATTAGGTGTTATTATGGTTTTAATTGCAAAATAGGAATTTAAAGAGAAGGGTTTGTTTAAAAATTAAGGTTTTTATCACTAATTTATGGTAGCAATGTGTAGTAAACATCTAATGATGTATCATATATAATCTAGTTGTTAAACTTGCAAATCTTTGCTTTTAATTATCTTAATTAAATATTCATGCAAACTAATTTCATGTATAGTGTGTAAAAAGGTGAGATTAAAATTTAGTTAATATTTGTGTGGCTTAATTAAGATATTATGTGTAAATTGTGGCCACTAGAATTGCTAAAATATCTACTTTTGCACTAAAATGGTTAATTGTTGCTTACTAGGTTTTTAGAATAAAAAGATTTTAATTAAGTTTGAGATAGGAATGATCTACATCCTAATTTTTAAGATATGTAATGTGATGTGAATGCGCGATTGGTACGATTGGGTTCTAGGTTTGGAGATTGCTACGTATAGCGACCCCTGGTTGTGGTGGTGGCAATGTCGTGCGCGTTTTGTGCACCAAGTGCACACAAGTCTAACTTGTGGACGTTAATTCTTTTGTATCGTTTATCTATGTGTCTCCTCAGAGTATCTAGCCTTATGTGTTGCATTGTGTAATTCTAGGATCGGTTGTGGAAATGTCGGACGCGGCGCGGAAAGAAAAGGCTGTGATTGGATCAGATTTGCCGAGGCGTCCCGGTGAGTAGATGTACACATCTATGGGGGGATCGTCTGGATGGCGCAAGGTGCCTAATAGTTAGGATTACTAGTAGTGCTCGTATTTATATGCGTAGTCTCCTAGTCATTCATCTTATTACATTGTATCATCTTATATATATATATATATATATATATATATATATATATATCCCATAAGACACTTGCACCATTACCATTGGTTCATGCCGCACGTGCACTATTCATGCGAACACACACGCCACTGGTAATTGCTATGTCACGAACACTATAGAACTTGCTTAAATCAGTATCTGAGCATTTACATTATTCATGATCTGTAATTTGCAGTTGTATATTCATTTCAACAGGATGGATACGTAGGATTTCTAGTCATATGTATATATCTCATTGCATCATCATTCATACATAGTATTCTAGTCACACATGGTATTTCATATTATTGATACCATAGGCATTCATCATCGCCGACATGTTCATATATTGTGATTTTCTTGGAGATTTCCTTGTTTATAAGATTTATGGATTTTGGGGAAAACCGCAAGAATTTAATAAACCTATTATCATTTTTTTTTAAATGCAAGTTGCGGTTTTCTCGTGATATGATGTATATGTCGTCCACCATGAGTTTTCATGATTTCTGTTGTTTTTTGAGACCTGATTCGAGGAGTAGGATGAACCGTCTCGGGTACATGGTGGGCCCGGTAAGGTACCCCGGGGCGAGAAGCTCGAGTTGTAGACGATGAGCCTGGCAGGGGCAGACTACCTACCGGTGATGTCTGGTGCGGCGGATATCTGGAGGATACCGATCGTAGTCGTGAGATTTGATGATATGGGCCGATTCGGACTGATGGAGCCCGAGATATTGAGAATATTGTGTCGATGCTTGACACGGACTTTTCTGTCAGTTTCACTGATGATATTCTAGTTTTACTATGCAAAAGTTTTACTGAGATAAGGACACAAATCTTCTCATATTAGATATATCATGATTTCGTGTTGATTATCTATTCATGTTGCATTCATACTAGTGTATCGCATCATATTTGTATATGTAGGTTGTGACGCATTTGCCTGCATGCTTACGCTAGCGTTATTAGATGTTACTTACTACTCACGAGTTGGCAACTCACCCCCGTTATGCCACAGCATCTTGCAGGTCTGACCCGTCAGCACAGTAGCGGCGGGCGTACTTCCTCATTTTGCTTCATTTGCTTTGACTTGCGGCTTGCTCATAGGTGGGTTGCGAAGATATTTTGTTCCCGCATTGTGTATTATTATTGTATCTAGTACACTCCATCTACCTTATCTACCGTTTTTCACCAGTTGTATATTGGACTTAGATGGTGAGCTTGTGAGATTTGTATGTATTCTATTTCTGGTGTTGATGCTCACTTGAGACGACGTGGTGTTTTCTTAGTTCTTGTTTTCAGATGCTTATCTCTTATTATGATGATATATATTGCATGTGGTTGTGATTCCGCCATTGGCGAAGAGCTAGCTCCCGCTTGGAGATGCCTTTATTCATTACTTATGCATATTTTTGTATTGTACCCGTTTGGGGCCAGAATTTACAAAGGAAACTCTGCCGAAATTTCGGGAAAATTTGATACTTTTAAAATGTTTAATGTGACTTTATTTTGTTAAAATCACTTTCTTTAAAACAAGTTTTCCTTCACTCTATTTATTTAACGGTTTAGATTTCTGGGTTTTGGCTTACTTAGATTACGTTACGTCTCCAGACGTTGCGTAATTTAAGTGCCAGTCACGTTTCGTACATTCGGGTCGTGACAAATTTGGTATCGGAGAGATATGTTTTACCTTTCTAAGTGTAGGATGACCTTTGGTAGATGGAGTAGGTGACTTAAGCAGAGTGACGTAGCGTGTGTATGTTCCGCGGCATATTTACGATACGGTACTCCGCCTAGGTGATGTTAAGATATATATTTGCTTGTATTTCCTTCCTTGATTCCACATATCCTTGATTCGATTGCAATATCCTTATCAATCCTATTCTTTCTCCAGCCACTATGCCGCCGAAGACTGCGAGGGCCAAGAGGGCTGCCGCCAGAGGTGAGATTAGAGCGGGCTCGTCTGAGACGAGGACCGATCAGGGCGGTACACCTACCCCTCAGGGATAGAGTGATCCGCTTTCTCCAGGACGGATAGCTAGGCTATAGTTGAGTATTCAGGACTTACGACAGATGGTTGGATCGTTAGTTGAGGCTTATCGAGCTCCGATACCCGATGATTCCCTTCCTACTGCAGGGACTGTGATTGTACCTGTTGCTCAGACAGCTTCTCCTACTGTTACCGAGACTATCCCCATATCATTGCAGGAGTTTATGAGGTTGAAGCCTCCAGTTTTTACTGGCATAGATGCAGCGGAGGATCCGCAGACATTCCTCGACAGGATGGATAGGATTTGTCGTTCACAGAGATGTTCTGACGAGAGATGGGTTAAGCTTGCGAGTTTTCGTCTTGAAGGTCTTTCTCAGACGTGGTGCGAGTCAGTCGAGAGAGGCCGAGCTGTAGGTCTACCTCCTATGACTTGGGATGAGTTCACAGCTGTATTTCTTGCTCGTTTCCTTTCTGAGAGCGTTCGAGATGCTCGAGCCTGTAGTTTTGAGTCTTTGCGCAAGACTCCTGGGATGACGGTGTCCGAGTACGACATTCAGTTTACTCAGTCGTCCCGCTATGCTCCTTACTTGGTGGACACTGAAAAGAAACGCATAAAGAGGTTCGTACGGGGACTTGACACGCAGTTATTTCTTGCCATCGGCGCCTAGCATTTCGACACTTATGCAGCTGATATGGACGCGGCCTTACTGTTGGAGGAGTGCCTTTCTGAGACTTCGGTCGTTTCGGAACGGAAACGGATTCGTACTGGTATTCCAGCTCTGAGGCAGTTAGGTAGATGCAGACCGTGGTGATAGCAGAAGCTTGAGACTAAGCCAATTATATAGACTTTTTCCTCAGGGTCAGCAGCCGTCGTCGGAATGTTTGTGGTGTGGAAGTCGGTATCACTGCATTAGGGATTGCACCGTGAGGCGCCAGGACACAGCGACAGTTCCACATGTGACTTTACCCCCTTTACCCCCTGCTCCGAGAGTTTTACTTCCTACCCCTGTTGATGCTCCACGCCAGGCAGATGCTCCTAGAGGCCATGGGCATGGCGGTCCAGTTTAGAGAGGACGAAGCGGCAGAGACAGAGGCAGAGGACAGCCGGCTACTAGTGCAGGAGAAGCCCGAGTGTTCGCTTTGACTCCTCTGGATGCGCAGGCATCCAATGTATTAATGACAGGTATTCTTACTGTGTTTTCTTCCGATGCGTATTTTTCTTGTGTTGTTTGAAATGGTATCCACATATTTTGTATCGAGGTTTAGCCGATACTAGTCCTTGCTAAATCAGCCGCTTGTTGTGATTTCTCCCTTAGGCTAGTCTTTTGTCGCTCGATATGTTTTCCGTTTGTGTTTGTTTTGTTCGTATCGGAGATAGGGATTCTTTTGTCAATTTGATTCTTCTCGATATGTTTGACTTCGAAGTTCTTCTGGGCATGGATTGGTTATCTACGTGTTATGCGTTCGTGGACTGCCGTGAGAAGGCGGTCAGATTTAGTTTTCCGAGTGAACTAGTTCTTGTTATTCAGGGAGACCGTAGCGTCACCCTTCCCAGTTTGATTTCTTCCCTTCGCGCTAGTCAGCTCTTGAGGAAAGGATGTCAGGGATTTTTTTGGCGTATGTTCGTGATGTTAGAGCCGCAGAGGTCCCGTTGGACCAGGTCCCGATTGTAAGAGAGTTTTTAGATGTTTTTCCAGACGAGTTGCCTGGATTGCCACCGGAGCGCGATTTTGAGTTCTGCATTGACTTGATCCCCGGTACGGGGCCTATTTCTATACCGCCTTATCGGATGGTCCCGGCGGAGCTAAGAGAGCTGAAGGATCAGTTGCAGGATTTGCTGGATAAAAGGCTTATTCATCCGAGTGTGTCACCTTAGGGAGCTCTTGTCCTGTTCGTCAAGAAGAAAGACGGCAGTTTGCATTTATGCATCGATTATCGTCAGTTGAATCGAGTGACTGTGTGAAACAGATATCCCCTACCTCGCATTGACGATTTGTTTGATCATCTCCAGGGTGCGGGACATTTCTCGAAGATTGACTTGCGGTCAGGTTACCATCAGTTGCGGGTTCGAAAGGATGATATTCCGAAGACTGCTTTTTCGCACACGTTACGGGCATTATGAGTTCTTGGTGTCATTTGGGCTCACCAATGCCCCAGCAGCGTTCATGGATTGGATGAACCGCATATTCAGGTCAGTTCTTGATCAGTTATTATCGTGTTCATTGATAACATTTTAGTATACTTCTGGAGCCAAGAGGAGCCTGGCAGCATTTGAGGATTTCGTTGCAGACTTTGAGGGAGCACCAGCTATTCGCTAAATTATCCAAGTATGCTTTCTGGCTGGATAGTGTTGACTTCTTGGGTCACGTAGTTACGAGAGATGGTATACGTATAGAACCGAAGAAGATCAAGGCCGTTCAGCACTGGCCCAGACCTGTATCAGTGATGGAGGTTCGCAGATTTTTGGGTTTGGCCGGATACTATCGATGTTTCGCAAACGATTTTTCTCGTATAGCTGCACCGTTGACCGGGTTGACCCGGAAGGGAGTTCCTTTTATTTGGACCGAGGCATGCGAGAAGCGCTTTTAGCAGTTGAAGACTCGTTTGACTACGGTGCCCGTATTATCTTTGCCTTCAGGATCTGGCGGTTTCGTTGTTTATTGTGATGCTTCTCGAGTGGGGTTAGGCTGTGTGTTGCTGCAGAACGGCAGGGTCGTCTCTTATGCTTCTCGGCAGTTGAAGAAGCACAAGCAGGACTATCCCACTCATGATTTAGAGATGGCTGCGGTGGTTTTTGCACTCTAGATCTGGAGACACTACTTATACGGCGAGTCGTGCCAAATATTGATGGACCACAAGAGCTTAAAGTATATCTTTTAGCAGCGAGATCTAAATTTGAGACAACGCTGTTGGATGGAGCTAGTGAAAGACTATGACTGCGAGATTCTTTATCATCCGGGAAAGACGAATATTGTGGCAGATGCTTTGAGTCGGAGCCCCGGAGGTAGCTTATCTTGTTGGAGCACAGTTCAGAGACAGTTAACGGCAGATTGGCAGATTCTATTTGACAGCCAAGTACAGTTCGAGTTTACGTTGACCGGGGAACATCTTGCCCGTGTTCGTGCAGATCCACAGTTACTTGATCGCATCAGTGAGGCACGGTCCGATGGCGTTCGTTTGTCAGAGATCATGGATCAGGTTCGACAGGGCAGAGATTTAGAGTTCGTGATCTATGATCGGGGAGTACTACGATTTGGGACTCGACTGTGTGTGCCATATTCCGAAGGGCTGAGACACGAGATTTTAGAGGAGGCACATCGGTCAGTATATAGTGTTCATCCGGGTTCCACCAAGATGTACCATGACTTGAGAGATGTTTACTGGTAGGAAGGGATGAAGAGAGATGTCACAAAATTTGTTTCGGAATGCTTGACTTGTCAGCAAGTTAAGGCCGAGCATTAGAGGTCAGCAGAAGAGTTACAGCCCTTGCCCATTCCGGAGTGGAAATGGGAGCAGATCTCTATGAATTTTATTGTGGGTCTACTTAGGACCAGTCGAGAATATGACTCTATTTGGGTGATCATAGACCGATTGACAAAAGCAGCTTACTTTCTGCCAGTCAAGACCATTTTCGGATTCGTTCGGTATGCTTAGATATATGTTGATGAGATTGTGCGACTACACAGCGTTCCGACTTGCATTGTGTCCGACAGAGGCACCCAGTTCACCAGCCGACTATGGCAGAAACTTCAGGAGGCGTTGGACACCCGATTGAGTTTTGGCACAGCTTTTTATCCGCAGACCGATGGTCAGTCAGAGCAGACCACACAGACTCTTGAAGACATGCTCCTAGCTTGCGTTCTAGATTTTGGTGGCAGTTGGGATTGTCATTTGCCATTGATGGAGTTCTCCTACAATAACAGCTTTCAGGAGACGATTCAGATGGCACCCTTCGAGGCTCTATATGGAAGGAGATGTCGATCACTAGTTTTTTGGACAGAACCCAGTGAGAGCAGTGTTTTGGGACCACAGGTTGTGCAGGAGACGACCGAAAAGATCCAGTTGATTCGGGATAGGATGAGAACGGCCCAGAGCAGGCATAAATCTTATGCGGATAGACGTCGTCGCAGAATCGAATTCGCTGTAGGTGATCATGTTTTCTTGCAGGTTTCTCCAATGAAGGGAGTGATGGGATTCGGAAAGAAAGGAAAGCTTAGTTCAAGGTATGTGGGTCCTTTCGAGATTCTCGAGCATGTCGGTGCAGTTGCTTATCGTTTGGCTCTTCCACCCAGCTTTCCAGATATTCACCCCATGTTTAATGTATTGATACTCCGCAAGTATTTTCATGACCCCTCTCACGCGATTCAGTACTAGACGATCCAGCTGGGGTGTGATCTTTCCTTCACCGAGGAGCCGATAGTCATTCTGGATCGGCAGGTGAAGAAACTGAGGTCTAAGGTCATACCATCCGTAAAGGTTCTTTGGTGTGGCCCGAACAGTGAAGAGGTCACATGGGAAGCCAAGGACGAGATGCGGAAGAAATTTCCTCATCTCTTCAAGGTACGCGTAGTTAAGTTTTAAATTCGGGGACCGAATTTTTTTAAGAGGGAAGATTGTAACGTTTTGAAAATTCGTTTAGATTGATTTTGTGTTAATTAGTGATAATACGTGTTTTCTGTAAAAACCAAGATATAATTATTTTTCCACATAAAATTAAATATACATATTTTAACTATGTAATTGCTTGCATGAGTGCTTGACTAGTTACTTATTAATTGCTAGTTTACTTAACTATTTTCCTTAATTATTTATTTTTAAATATTATTTTAAGCTTTCACTTACACATTTAATTAGTGATAATTAAAAATTAGTATAGGTTAATACAAGTTTAGTGCACTATGACAACTTAAACTAATCTTGTAACATGTTCTTTTTCTTTCAATATTGTAGATAGTTCTAGAATTCTTTAGAAAAGAGAAAAGAAAAATAAATTAAAAGAAAAATTAAAAGAAAAATGAAGAATGTAAGCATTTATTGAGGTATGGTGTATGTTTTATTGGGGTATGGTCACCTCCCTCACTCACCTCACCTCTCCCCTCTCACTTTCGGCCAAGGGCAGCAGCCCCTCTCCAATTCTTCACCTTCTTTTCATCCTAAAAATCCTACAAAAACTCACTCAAAAATCCACAAATCCAACACTAATTTCTAGTTAAATCTTCACTAAAATTCCTTGATCAAATCTAAACTTGGATTTTGAAGCAAATTAGCATTTTGGGTGGCCAAAGTTAGCATGTTGATCTTTGCAAAATTTTGAGGTATAAAACTTACTCTAATTGTAACCTTGTTAATATTTGTTCTGATCAAATTTTAATTAGGTGTTATTATGGTTTCAATTGCAAAATAGGAATTTAAAGAGAAGGGTTTGTTTAAAAATTAAGGTTTTTATCACTAATTTATGGTAGCAATGTGTAGTTAACAACTAATGGTGTATTATATATAATCTAGTTGTTAAACTTGCAAATCTTTGCTTTTAATTATCTTAATTAAATGTTCATGCAAACTAATTTCATGTATAGCGTGTAAAATGGTGAGATTAAAATTTAGTTAATATTTGTGTAGCATAATTAAAATATTATGTGTAAATTGTGGCCTCTAGAATTGCTAAAATATCTAGTTTTGCACTAAAATGGTTAATTGTTGCTTATTAGGTTTTTAGAATAAAAATATTTTAATTAAGTTTGAGATTGGAATGATCTACAACATAATTTCTAAGATATGTAATGTGATGTGAATGCACGATTGGGTTCTAGGTTTGGGGATTGCTACGTATAGCGACCCCAGTTGTGGTGGTGGCGATGTCATGCGCGTTTTGTGCACCAAGTGCACACAAGTCTAACTTGTGGACGTTAATTCTTTTGTATCGTTTATTTATGTGTCTCCTTACAGTATGTAGCCTTATGTGTTGCATTGTGTAATTCTAGGATCGGTTGCGGAAACGTCGGACGCGGCACGGAAATGAAAGGCTGTGATTGGATCCGATTAGCCGAGGCGTCCCGGTGAGTAGATGTATACATCTATGGGGGGATCGTTTGGATGGCGCAAGGCGTCCGATAGTTAGGATTACTAGTGGTGATCGTATTTATATGCATAGTCTCCCAGTCATTCATCTCATTGCATTGCATCATCTTATATATATGATATTATCTTATAGGACACTTGCACCATTACCATTGGTTCATGCCGCACGTGCATTACTCATGCGAACACACACGCCACTGGTAATTGTTATGTCACGAACACTATAGAACTTGCTTAAATCGGTATCTGAGCATTTGCATTATTTATGATCTGTAATTTGCAATTGTACATTCATTTCATCAGGATGGATATGTAGGATTGCTAGTCATATATATATACCTCATTGCATCATCATTCATGCAGAGTCTTCTAGTCACACATCGTATTTCATATTATTGATACCATAGGAATTCATCATCGCCGACATGTTCATATATTGTGATTTTCTTGGAGATTTCCGTGTTTATGAGATTTATGGATTTTGGGGAAAACCGCAAGAATTTAATAAACCTATTATCATTTTTTTAAATGCAAGTTGCGGTTTTCTCGTGATATGATGTATATGTCGTCCACCATGAGTTTTCCTGATTTCTGTTGGTTTTCGAGACCCGATTCGAGGAGTAGGATGAACCGTCTCGAGTATATGGTGGGCCCGGTAAGGTACCCCGAGCCGAGAAGCTCGAGTTATAGATAATGAGCCTGGCAGGGGCAGACTACCTACCATTGATGTCTGGCGCGGCGGATATCCGGAGGATACCGATCGTAGTCGTGAGATTTGATGATATGGGCCGATCCGGATTGACGGAGCCCGAGATATTGAGGATACTGTGTCGATGCTTGACACGGACTTTTCTATCGATTTCACTGATGATATTCTAGTTTTATTATGCAAATGTTTTACTGAGATAAGGACACAGATTTTCTCATATTAGATATATCATGATTTCGTGTTGATTATCTATTCATGTTGCATTCATACTAGTGTATCGCATCATATTTGTATATGTAGGTTATGACCTATTTTCCTGCATGCTTACGACAGCGTTATTAGATGTTATTTACTACTCACGAGTTGGCAACTCACCCCCGTTGTGCCACGGTATCTTGCAGGTCTAACCTGTCAGCACAGTAGCAGCGGGCGTACTTCCTCATTTTGCTTCATTTGCTTTGACTTGCGGCTTGCTCATAGGTGGGTTGCGAGGATATTTTGTTCCCACATTGTGTATTATTATTGTATCTAGTACACTCCATCTACCTTATCTACCGTTTTCACCAGTTGTATATTGGACTTAGATGGTGAGCTTGTGAGATTTGTATGTATTCATTTCTGGTGTCGATGCTCACTTGAGTCGACGTGGTGTTTTCTTATTTCTTGTTTTCAGATACTTATCTCATATTATGATGATATATATTGTATGTGGTTGTGATTCCGCCATTGGCAAAGAGCTAGCTCCCGCTTAGGGTTGCCTTTATTCATTACTTATGCATATTTTTGTATTGTACCCGTTTGGGGCCAGTATTTACAAAGGAAACTCTGCCGAAATTTTCGGGAAAATTTGATGCTTTTAAAATGTTTAATGCGACCTTATGTTGTTAAAATCACTTTTTTTAAAACAAGTTTTCCTTCACTATATTTATTTAACGGTTTAGATTTCTGGGCTTAGGTTTACTTAGATTACGTTATGCCTCTAAACGTTGCGTAATTTAAGTACCAGTCACGTTCCGTACATTCGGATCGTGACAGATTAGACCACTCTCGACCCGACTTATAAATAGGTCGAGACGAGAGTAGGGGGCTAATGATGATGCTCGGTACTAAGAACTCCCCAGATCACGACACGTGCAGATGACGTGTCATGAGGATTACGGGATTGGAGCAAGAATGGTACATTGGAAGCGTACCCCGGGCCTTCCTCCCGAGGATGTTCCCTACCTTCGTTCCTTCCGAGGATGTTCCCAACCATCGGTGGACTTCCAGACCACTCCTATGCTCATCTTACAAACAACCATTGGCTCGCCTCCGAGCCCTCCCAAACGCTGAGCTTCCTTAGCCCACCTAGCTCGCCTCCGAGCTATCATAGAACCATGCTTGCTCGGCCTCCCGCTCACCTCCGGGCCTCCCGTCGAGCTCAGCTTCCTCGGTATCACCGACCGACCAACAGCACAGATCACAGGCGTCTCCGCCACGGCTCCATAAATCTCGCCAGACGCGAGATATCCACCGCCTACGATCCCGCGTTTCACGTCATCGCGTTCCCCCCATTAACGAGCGTATCCCGTCATTAATAGGGGATCCCACATTTTACGCAGGCGTAACGCCAGAGGTGTAACGGCCGGCGTGAATCTCGCGCCTGCCCGCCCATGGCTGCCACTATATAAACCGCTCTCTCAGACGACTCAGGTAAGGCATCTTTACCCTAATAGGCCATTATTCTGCCAAAATATCTCGACTAACTTGATCGTCGGAGGGTCCACCGTGGTACAACCACCTCGGGACTTCCTTGCAGGTAGCTCGGCTTCATTCCAGATCAAGCCCACTGAGATCCACACGTTTCCAGAGGCAACCCTCAAACCTAATCTCAGCCATCCATCAACGCTCGCTACAGATCGACGGAAGACAACATCTGAAGAAGATCAAGAGCTCCATCAGATACCATATAAAATTATTCCTTCCATCACATCAAAACTTTGAGGTTATGACGAGGGTTGAGACGTGAGGGATTTATTTAGTTTATCCATGCTTAAATCTAGATGAACCTGCACGGATTAAAATAAGAAGATATCATAAACATGAGATTTCAAATTCATTCAATGTCGATTTATGAAAGTATATATTCAACGGAAACATCTATGTTTCAACCTAATAAAAATGCTTAACCTGCCAGAAAGTTTTAGTGGTTATATAAGTTTAGAACCAAGAAATTCAATAGGGGTAGCTTTTTGTTATCATCTATTTAACGCGTCGGTATTTTTTTTTTTTTGCTTTCGCAGTGGACCATCTCATCAACGTCGCAAGCCTTGGATACACCTTCTTCTTTGAGGATGCCATTGACACTTAGGTGTTCCCACATCTCATGGTACACTAATCACCAAATTCTACCATCTCGTATCAAAATGCTTCGTCGCCTTAACTCTTAAAAAAACGTTCCTAGCATCATTGATAAAATTGGAGGGCAATTGATGGAGGGATTTGTCTCCTTCAAATGTTGCTTCCCGTTGATCTGTTGATGGTTGCGATGGATGGCTAAGATTGGATCTGGAGGCTGTCACTCCTGAAGCGTGTGGATCTCAATGGGTTGAGGTTGTGGTTGCCGAGTTACCTGCAAGGAAGTCCCGGGGTGGTTGTACCACCGAGGACCCTTCGATGATCAAGTTAGTCTAGAGATCCGAGCAGAGTAACGGCTTAGTGGAGTAAAAATGTCTTACTTGAAACATCTGAAGAAGGGGTTTATATAGCGGTGGCAGTAGGCAAGGCAGGCGCGAGAATCACGCCGGCCGTTACGCTCCCGACGTCATGCCCGCGTGATGAGCGGGATCTCCCATTAATGGCGAGACAGGCTCGTTAATGGGGATCGTGATGGCGTGGAACGTAGGATGTGGCCGGCGGGTATCTCGCGCATGGCGAGATTCACGGGATGGCGGTTGCGCCTATGAGCGGTGCCGTTGGTCGGTCGATAAGACCGAGGAAGATGATCTCGGCGGGAGAGCTCGCGGACGAGCGGGAGAGCTGAGGTATCTTGGTTCTGCGGTAGCCCGGGAACGAGCTGTGAGGCCAAGGAGGCCAATTGTGCTGGGGGTCGAAGGCGAGCCAGCTTTGTTTGTAGGACGGGCATTGGAGTGGTCTGGTCGACCACTGTAGGTCCTCTCTAGTGAGCTTCGGGATACGTCATCTGCCACGTGTCATGATATAAGGAATTACCGTTATTGAGCATCATCATTAGCCCCCCACTCTCATTCCGATCTATTTGTGGGCGGGTCTAGAGTGGACTGCTTGGTTCTTTCTATGCGGCTTGGCTCTGGTAATTCCTTGTGGTGGATTATCCGGGGACGACACGGCGTTCTTGTTGTCGCGCATCGAGTATGAGTCGAACGAAGGACGAGTGAGGGAAGTTCGGTATCCTCCCTTTGTCGGAGTTGAAGCGCTGATCGCGCATTGAGTATGAGTTTATTCGGCGGGTCTTGGATCCGTGTCTTTGTAGGGTAGGAAGCTACCCGCTGGGGATGCGCCGAGCAGGAAGAGACTCGGCGGCCTCGTGAAGAGGGCTTCAGATCCTCAGTGTCTTATGGGCAGGAGCCTGCCCGCTGGGGATGCGCCGAGCCGGAAGAAACTCGGCGGCCTCGCGAAGAGGGCTTCGGGTCCTCATCGTCCGATGGGCAGGAGGCTGCCCACTGGGGATTCGCCGAGCAGGAAGAAACTCGGCGGCCTCACGATGAGGTCTTCAGATCCTCAGCGTCTGATGGGCAGGAGGATGCCCGCTGGGGATGCGCCGAGTAGGAAGGAACTCGGCGGCCTCACGATGAGGGCTTGAGATCCTCACCGTCTGATGGGCAGGAGGATGCCCGCTGGGGATGCGTCGAGCAGGCAGAAACTCGGCGGCCTCACGATGAGGGCTTGAGATCCTCAGCGTCTGATGGGCAGGAGGATGCCCGCTGGGGATGCGCCGAGCAGGAAGAAACTCGGCGGCCTCACGATGAGTGCTTCAGATCCTCAGCATCTGATGCGTAGGTGGATGCCCGCTCGGGATGCGCCGAGCAGTAAAGAACTCGGCGGCCTCGCAATGAGGGCTTCAGATCCTCAGCGTCTGATAGGCAGGAGGATACCCGCTGGGGATAGCCGAGCAGGGTAGCCGCTTGGCTGCCTCTTGGTGAGGGCTTTGGTCCCTGGCATTACGGGGTAGGGAAGCTACCGGCCAGGGATAGCCGAGCAGGATAGCTGCTCGGCTACCTCTTGGCGAGAGCTTTGATCCTTAGCGCGGGAGAAGCCGTGAGTGACCTACTAAGGATGGCCGAGCAGGTTAGCTGCTCGGTGCCTCTTGGCGAGGGCTTTAATCCTTAGCGCGGGAGGGGCCGTGAGTGGCCTACTAAGGATGGCCGAGCAGGGTAGCTGCTCGGTGCCTCTTGGAGAGGGCTTTGATCCTTAAGGACGGGCCGAGCAGGGTTACTTCCCGGTGCCTCTTGGCGAGGGCTTTGATCCCTGGTTTGGTAGGGAGCTACCAGCCAAGGATAACCGAGCAAGGGCAGGCCCGGTTGCCTCTTGGCGAGGGCTTTGATCCCTGGTTTGTTGGGGTAGGGAGCTACCAACCAGGGATAACCAAGCAAGGGCGGGCCCGGTTGCCTCTTTCAAGGGCTTTTCATCCTTAGCACGGGAGGGGCCGTAAGTGGCCTACTAAGGATGGCCGAGCAGGGTTACTGGCCGGTGCCTCTTGGCGAGAGCTTTTTGTCCTTAAGGATGGCCGAGCAGGGTTGCTGCCTGGTGCCACTGGGCAAGGGCTTTGATCCCTGGCGTTGTGGGGTAGGGAAGCTACTAGCCAGGGATAGCCGAGCAGGATAGCTGCAGGGATGCCTCTTCGTGAGGGCTTTGATCCTTGGCGCTTGTTTCCCGCCGAATACAGAGACGTGACCGCGTAGGTTCGTCTTGCCTGAAATTCGGGGCAGATGCTAATTGGTGCTATCCGTCCACCTCTCCGAAGATGCCAAGTTGATTTATGGCACCATGTATCGAAGGTTTAAACGGATGCGGCCGATATAGCAGACTTCGTCAGATTCCCCCTCATTTGAAGGGTTTTTGATTATGGGGACGCTCTTCCCTGCAGGCGCAAGCCCCTGCAGTTAATTATGCTACCGCATCGCGATAACAACTTTCTCCTTCTTCAGATAATCATTTCGTGTCGTGGGTGTTTGTTCGGTGTTTGGTTGCCCGTGGATTGTATACGGAGACTAATTTATGTTGTCGCCCGTAGGGCGTGGACTAGTCTAAATCTGTATCTTTCTTAGATTTGGGTTTGGAGGGTTGGGTTTAAGGAAACGTTAGCCTCATTTGAGACTAAGATCAACTTAAATGTTTGTTAAGGATATTTTAGTCTCATTTTAGACTAAGATCAACCTAACAGGATCATTTAGATCCAACAAAAGAGCAATTGGGCTCTATTGTTTAGTTTAGTGACATTGCGGTCGATTAGTTTAAGAACATTACGGTCCATTGTTAGTTTAAGAACATCTCGGTCCAACGTTAGTTTAAAAACATCGCGGTCGAGATTAAGGACATCATAGTCCATGGGTTTAAGGACCCCACAGTCCAATGTTAGTTTAAAGACATCACGGTCGAGGTTAAGGACATCATAGTCCATGGGTTTAAGGACCCCACAGTCCAATGCTAGTTTAAAGACATCACGGTCGAGGTTAAGGACATCATAGTCCATGGGTTTAAGGACCCCACAGTCCGATGTTAGTTTAAAAACATCACGGTCGAGGTTAAGGACATCATAGTCCGTGGGTTTAAGGACCCCACAGTCCGATGTTAGTTAAAAGACATCACGGTCGAGGTTAAGGACATCATAGTCCGTGGGTTTAAGGACCCCACAGTCCGATGTTAGTTTAAAGACATCACGGTCGAGGTTAAGGACATCATAGTCCGTGGGTTTAAGGACCCCACAGTCCAATATTAGTTTAAAGACATCACGGTCGAGGTTAAAGACATCATAGTCCATGGGTTTAAGGACCCCACAGTCCGATGTTAGTTTAAAGATATCACGGTCGAGGTTAAGGATATCATAGTCCGTGAGTTTAAAGACCTCACAGTCAAGGTTAAGGACATCATAGTCCGTGAGTTTAAAGACCTCACAGTCAAGGTTAAGGACATCATAGTCCGTGAAATATGTGGTTGTCGGGACCCGTCACCTCTCTGAAGACGCTGAAGGATTACAACGACAAATATCAGAGGAGTTCAGAGATGTACCCTTAAACCGACGTTGATTTGGTGATCTGTAGTCCAATTTGGAACTAAGATCAATTAATTAGTTTATGAGAACATCGGCTCAGTTAAATCTGAATTGAGGACTTATGGCCAACTTGGGCTAAGTCCAATTAGATTTGAAGTGTTGGCCCTCTATTGGACCATTAGACATTTGTCTGGGTTTCAGCCCACATTATTTAGCAATGCTGAACAAGAGTTTAAAAGCTTTGATAACATTTTTATCTTTGACTGAGCATGGAACATTATACCTCTGAATTTTACTCAATTTTGAGTGGGAGGCTTTGCCTCTGGAATATTAACCAATTTGGTTAAAACTAGTGTTAAACACTAGATAACAACAGTGTTAAAGCTCTCAAGTTAGTGTTAAACACTAGAAGATAACAGTATTAAACACTGAAAGTATAATCCCCAAATTAGTGTTAAACACTTGGAGATAATCAGTGTTAAATACTGAAAATAAGGTTTTCAAATTAGTGTTAAACACTAAAAGTAAAGTTCTCAAATTAATGTTAAACACTAGAAGACAATCAGTGTTAAACACTGGGAATAAAGCTCATGAATTAGTGTTAAACACTAGAGAAAGAGGGGTCACGTGTGGACACGTGAGGGCGCCCGAAGGTGGGACCGAATCCCCTTTTTATTTACTTCGCTCTGCAAATAAGTGTTAAACACTTTTTACTTTTATTTTGAGCATCACGTGTTGGCACATGATGGACATTTATGCACTGATTGTTAAAGCATTTGCTGAGGGGTCACATGATAACACGTGAGAGCGTCTAAAACTTAGATTTCCTTTGCTTTTTCTTTCTGTATTTTGGAGGTTACGTGGGAGCACATGAGGCACTGCCTCTGGGCTGATTCCTTCTCATTTTTGTCGACCTTTTCAGGGGTCACGTGGGGCACGTGACCTAGCTCTTTTCATGCTCAGAGATCTCTTAAGTTTCTTTATTTTATTTTGAGAATTAAATTCTCTGTAGGGTTAAATCCTGATCATGATTTTGGAGGAATTAAATTCCTATTATGAAAGAATTAAATTATTATGTAGGGTTAAACCCTAATTTCTTTTAGAGGAATTAAATTCCTATATATGTAAAAGAATTAAATTCTTGTATATGGTGAATCCCTAATTTCATTTTAAGAGGAATTAAATTCCTGTGAATTTGAGAGAATTAAATTCTCAATTAGGGTTAAACCCTAGTTTTGTCCATCTTGAAGGAATTAAATTCCTATAGTTTTAAGAGAATTAAATTCTCAGATAGGGTTTAAACCCTAATTTCATCATGAAGGAATTAAATTCCTGTGAGTTTGGGAGAATTAAATTCTCATATAAGATTAAACCCTAATTTTTTTTTGGGAGAATTAAATTCTCTAAACTCAATTCCCCCTCTAAGTTTTGGATCTGCATGGTAGGATCTCAACCCGATGAGAATTAAATTCTCAACTTATGGGGAGATGTGCTTCTGCAGATCTTCAACCAGAGGAAGAACTAAGTTCTTTTGTGCAGAAGAGTTAAACTCTTAGATTTGAGAATTAAATTCTCTGTTTGAATTTTTGATCCCCTTTCTTTTCTCACCTAGGGTTTTCTTTGTTGAGAATTAAATTCTACTTTCTTTTCTCTCTGAAATTTCAAGATTCTAAAACTCTATCTCCCCCATTTTTTCCTCTTCTCTTGGCTCCTATTTATAGGCGAAGAAAAAGAATCAATTTGTTTAGTAAATCTTTTATTGAAAGATTTTGTTTGTTTTCATAATCAATATGATCCTTTAGATCACTCAGTGAATTTTATTCACCGTTGGATTTTAAATCCAAAAGATATTCTGTTTATTATTTTTGGTAAATTTTAGGGAAATCTTTCCTTGTCTAAAATCTTTCCATAAATTGGTGATTTTTAATCACCATTGGATTTTTAATCCAACGGTACTCCGCTTTACAGAGCACAATCTTTTTGTTTGGAAAGATCTAAATAAATATCAGGGTTTTTGATTTCCCTTAATTTAGAATTTAATTCTATTAGTTCAGAAGGTTTAGATGCCTATCACGTGTAAGCACGTGACCCCACTGTTTAAGCTTTTAGCCAGAATTTAATTCTGTTGTTTTTAAAACACTCAGGAATTATCACGTGTCAGCACGTGACCCTTGGTCACGTGTGAGCACGTGATGCCCCATTGGGGTTTTTCTTTGTTATTTTATTATACTTTTAATTCTTTTTAGTGGGTTTAAAAAGCCCATCACGTGTTGGTACGTGACCCCATTAATTGATTATTTGATTAGAATTTAATTCTATTAATTAAGAGCTTAGGAACCCATCACATGTCTGCACGTGACCCCCGATCACGTGTAGGCACGTGATGCCTTATAACTTTTGATCCCGGATGAATTATGAAGCCCATAATCTATCAAATCGAAGGCTTTTTCGAGACGCTTTCGATTCCATCAGAATTTAGCTGTTTTTCATTCGGAAGTTTGTCAAAATACAGCCCGGAAAATACCGGTTCACATTTTCTTAAACGTATCGCTGCCATTTGATACCTTGGCTCTTTTGCGCAGAAATTTTTTTGGCGGGAACAGCGTTGGAGGGGCCGTGGGAGGCCTGCCAAGGATGAACGAGCAGGGTAGCTGCTCGGTGCCTCTTGGCGAGGGCTTTGATCCCTGGCGTTATGGAGTAGGGAAGCTACCAGCCAGGGATAGCCGAGCGGGTAGCTGCAGGGCTACCTCTTCGTGAGGGCTTTGATCCTTAGCGCTGGAAGGGCCATGGGAGGCCTGCCAAGGATGAATGAGCAGGGTAGCTGCTTGGTGCCTCTTGGCGAGGGCTTTGATCCCTGATTTGTTGGGTTAGGGAGCTACCAGGCAGGGATAACCGAGCAGGGTAGCCGCTCGGCTGCTTCTTGGTGAAGCCTTTGATCCCCGGCGTTGCGAGGTAGGGGAGCTACCAGCCAGGGATAGCCGAGCAGGGTAGCCGCTCGGCTGCTTCTTGGTGAGGGCTTTGATCCCTGGCGTTGCGAGGTAGGGGAGCTACCAGCCAGGGATAGCGGAGCGGGGTAGCCGCTCGGCTGCCTGTTGGTGAGGGCTTTGATCCCCGGCGTTGCGAGGTAGGGAGCTACCGGCTATGGATTTCCGAGCAGGGTAGCCGTCTGGCTGCCTCTTGGTGAGGGCTTTGATCCCTGGCGTTGTGGGTAGGGAACTACCAGCCAGGGATAACCGAGCAGGGTAGCCGCTCGGCTGCCTCTTCGTGAGGGCTTAGATCCTTAGGTCTCTTGGAGAGGTCATTTTTGAGCAGCTGTGACGAGGCTCGCATGCGCGACCCCGTCGAGGGAGGGGGTGCCAGTCATGCCTGGAATCAGGCGAGCTGACCGCCACCGTCTCGGGAGGGACAGGGGTGCGACGAGACTCGGGGCATAGCTCTCTGGCGTAAGACCTCGGAGTCAAGATATGCGGTGCCCACCGGGTCATTAAATATGTTGGCCCGGGAGATCTGCGGTTGTGGGAGGCAGCGAGGCGGTGGTCGGCATTGCCGATACGAGCAGAGTCTTCTTTCCCTCTGTAGAGGTCCCGGTCCCGGGGCGGGGGAGCTTGTCCCGCCGTTTGGACAAGGACGAGCACATCCACCATGAATGCGAGTCGATCTATCCGGACGGCTAGGGCATTGATGGTGTTCGGAGGAGGAGATTCGTCCGCTCCCCCGTTGTTGGGGAGGTGGCGTCTAGTGCTTGGATCATCGCGATGATCGCTCGCCATTAGGTTGAGATCAGAAGACGAACTTTTGTTTTTGTGGAATCAAGATTGCCCACAGACGGCGCCAGCTGATGGAGGGCTTTGTCTCCTTAAGATGTTGCTTCCCGTTGATCTGCTGATGGCTGCGATGGGTGGCTAAAATTGGATCTGGAGGCTGTCGCTCCTGAAGCGTGTGGATCTCAATGGGTTAAGGTTGTGGTTGCCGAGTTACCTGCAAGGAACTCCCGGGGTGATTGTACCACCGAGGACCCTCCGACGATCAAGTTAGTCTAGAGATCCGAGCAGAGTAACGACTTAGTAGTGTAAAAATGGCTTACTTGAACCGTCTGAAGAAGGGGTTTATATAGCGGTGGCAGCAGGAAAGACAGGCGCGAGAATCACGCCGGCCGTTACGCTCCCGACGTCACGTCCGCGTGATGAGCGGGATCTCCCATTAATGGCAAGACAGGTTCATTAATAGGGATCGTGATGGCGTGGAACGTGGGATGTGGCCGGCGGGTATTTCGCGTATGGCGAGATTCGCGGGATGGCGGTTGCGCCTGTGAATGGTGCCATTGGTCGGTCGATAAGACCGAGAAAGATGACCTCGGCGGGAGAGCTCGCGGACGAGCGGGAGAGCCGAGGTATCTTGGTTCTGCGGTAGCCCGAGGACGAGCTGTGAGGCAGAGGAGGCCAATTGTGCTGGGGGTCGGAGGCGAGCCAGCTTTGTTTGTAGGACGGGCACGGGAGTGGTCTGGTCGGCCACTGTAGGTCCTCTATAGTGAGCTTCGGGACACGTCATCTGCCACGTGTCATGGTATAGGGAATTACCGTTATTGAGCATCATCAGCAATCGTTTCTCAGATATATATACCCGCAATTGAAACATGATTCTAAAAATAGTTCGTCAGAAAATTTGATAGAGTCAATACAACTCTAGACAGATAAAATTGTTCATGATTCTAAGAATAGTACAGTTCAGTTTCAAATGTCAAGTAGATTTCGTATCAGGATATCAATTTCTGGGGCAATGTATATCCCACATATGTCGCGCTACCGTTCTTGAGGAAAAGCCATGGGAGAATCGTTGTGAATGCGTCCGTTGAGAGCAGGTTGCCTATGCCCCGGATGAGCCTTTATGCGGTGGGGAGCGATATGAAAACACTTGAAAACTTTTCTTCTTCATTGCTAGCTTGTTAATGGACTCAATTACAAGTATAAATTGTTTGATTAGTTTCTAGCCTCTCTGTTTGCTGTGATCTCTGTTAGGCAGCGAAAGCGGCGGTGATAAACTTCTACGAGACGCTGAGGTTCGAAGTGAAAGATGACGTTGGGATCACAATAGCAACTCATGGATGGATGGGTAGCGAGATGAGCAGTGGGAGGTTTATGCTTGAAGAGGGAGCAGAGATGCAATGGAGAGAAGGTAGAGAGGTAAAATCCAATCACCTTTGAGTCCGTTGGAAATCGCTTGCTCGAGCCAAGCCTCTTTGCCAATAAAGAGATTGTTGCTTTTGTGTGTCTAATATTAATGATTATAAATGTTCAACTAAAAAAGGTTTGCTTCCCTAACTTTGCACACACCGATTCTGATATCCGTCTCAAGTCGGCATCGCATACGAGTTTTTCGGCCTTTTTCTTTAATTTCTTTTTTCTTCGGATATTTTGGGAAGAAAAACTCTCTCTCTTGCCAACATTGGGGGAGAAAAGTCGGTTTAGAACTAGAACCGTTGAGCTTTAAATGATTTAGATTTATTAGAATATAAAATATATTCTCTCAACCCTTATCATAAGTTCAGAGTTTTGGTGCTGCAGTGGAAGGGAAATTTAACATGGTTGATGGGTTTCAATGATAGAGAATTCATCTCACAATTAAGTAGCATACTTCAAACTTGTGATGCCTCTCTTCAATCATTTATATTCATAAAAAAAAAATTATGACCTCTCCTATCTTATCCAAGCATTTACCAACTCTCTTCACGTTCCTAGATCTAACCCTGGATCGTTGTGTAACCTATATTTATCATCAATTAAACCCTTCAGAAAGCTAGAGTAGTTATATACGCCCTTGCGCAATGTTCCCTTAAATAGATTCCTACTGCTTTAATACAGAACAAGATTCATTCCCGCTGCTTTAAAACAGAACAAGATTCACTCCCAAGATAAAACGCGAACGGACAAAAGGAAATTTGAGCCTAAAAAGGTGCTATATTTGTATGCAGGTTCCTCTAGGAGGCTGGCAAGTACAGGAGTATGCAAAGATGTTGGTTTCCAGTGCGTGCAAAGGTAACACATACGTTAAACATCCAGGCTGGCACGACATATTTCTCCTGTACCGTGTGCTTGTCCCTGATGTTCTCGGCTGGACTTTCCGGCTACTTTTCACGGCACAAGGAACTCGGAGGGGATCCATTTCCGGCACCATGAGGCCAACGCCGCCTCGCAAGGCCCTTCCTTCACCTCATCAAGCCTTTTTGATGATGTTCGATATTGGCGATCCCCAAGATCAGGATACGTGGCAGATGGCGTGTCCCAGAACTCAGAAGAAGGGGCCCACAGGGGCCGACCAGGCCACCCCTGTACCAGGCCTGTAAGCACAAGCCAGCCCTCCTCGGGGTCCCTTGCAAATTGGCCTCCTCGGCCCCTCAGCTCGCCCCAAGCTGCCATAAGACCAAAACTCCTCGGCCCTCTTGCTCGCCTCCAAGCTCCCTAGCCGAGGCCGTCTCCCTCGGTCCCTCCGGTAGACCAACTTCGCCACTCACAGGCGTAACCGCCGCTCTGCAAATCTCGCTACGCGCAGATTCTCCGCCAGCAACGCCCCACGTTCCATGCCATCACGATCCCCATTAATGGGTGATCCGCTCTTTACGCGGACGTAACGTCGGGAGCGTAACTGCCGGCAAGATTCCCGCGCCTGCTGCCGCGTGCTGCTGCCGCTATATAAACCCCCATCACAGAGGGGTCTAGTAAGCGATTTTTGATTCCACTTAGCCGTTACGCTGCTCGGATCTATTACTAACTTGATCGTCGGAGGGTCCTCGGTGGTACCAAACCATCGCGGGACTTCCTTGCAGATACTCGACGCTAAACTCCTCAAATCACGAGTCTCCTCAAAAACCATTGAGACCCACACACAACAGGAGATCACCTCCAAAATCCATCGGGAGATCGACGGAAGACAACATCTGAAGGAGACCCAGAAAGGACCTCCATCCCTTTTCTTCTGTTTCTCTTAGGAAATTGGACTAGGGGCTTGTTACGTTAGAAGGGGGCTGGTTTTATATATTATTATGCTTTATATATTTGTGGATTTAATTAGATGGCAGAAACTGAATTTAATGTATGAGTTGTTGAATAAAGCTTGGCTTGGGCCATAGCCAGAGGACATATATGGATATTGAGTATAGGCTGATTTCAAATTTCAAACCTTTTCTTTTCCTCTGGGCTCTAATTAAAAAGTCATTCGTTTTTTCTTATCATGAGAAATTATTTGATATATGGGATGCAACTCATTTCCTCTTATCTTGTGTAATCTCTCTTTCTTGTGGGTTGTGACTAGACTCGTTTGGTTGGTACATTGAAGCTCAAATCATCAAGTGTGCCATCTGAAATGGTATGTATATGAAAATCATCATTTTTTTCTCTTGTCTAGATACATTGCAAAAGGCACTCTTTTTTTATGTTCTTGTATGAATGATTTACTTTTATGCTTTTTGTACAAAGCTAATTTCAAAAGGTATCTCATGCATTGGTTAATAGTTAGATAACATGAGAACACTGTGATTTAAACTTATCTATGGTAGAAAAATGCTTAAACCACTAATCCGGTAGATTCCACATAAACTACCGAGTTGGTGATTGGCTGCATAGATGCAGTAGGATTTCAAGTCTTGAAGCCCATCTATAAACCCAATCATCAATCTGATAGTTTACGCGGAATTTACCGGATTAGTAGATTATTATTGACGGACGATATTTGAGAAATCATATTAATAAAAGTTATTATTAAATAAACTTTTTCGTGAATAATGTCTTGGCCTGGGCCTAGGGCGGTGCTCATGTCACTATCAAGTTGGAAATCTAGTGGAGAAGCAAGAACCGGGTCAGTGAAACACAAATCAAAAGAGCCTTTTGACTTAGTCTGTGCCTAATTAAATAGTGGGGAAATTATCGAAAAGCCCCCGTCCAGCTTCAAACTTTTGCAAAAGCCCCTGGCAATTTTGCTCTTGCTAAAAAAAACCACTCAGGCCAATCAAAGATTCAAAACCCCTTTATACAAGTTACATGTAATATCTAAACAGTTGCATAAAATATCTAAACAGCTGCAGTTGTCTATAATGCCCAAACAATTGAGAGAATATAAGGTCTACATGAAATCCATTCTAGGGATTTTTTTACGAAATTTTTGAACAGTAGTCTCTTCTCAATAATTTCGAAAATTACAGGATTTTTAAGCAACTCCTGGACGGGCCCGGAGCTCTTCGACAATTTAACCCAAAATAATTGACTCTCTCTCTATCCATTGAAATCAAGACATTATCTGCCCTTGAAATCACAGGAGAACTTTTCATTCTCCAAAGAAACTCACCATTTCTCATCAGCAATGACATCATGGTATCATGCCCATGTACAAGAAAATGTTTTCCTTTTATTTCTACTTGCACTCTATTTGTATAAACAGAAAAATGTCGGAAAAATACTTATTGAGAGCTTTGGAGCTAAACCAAATAAAAATATTTTGAGAGTTGGTTAGCACATGAGAATTATGATCATAAAGCGTTAGACAGAGATGGTTGGCGCATGAGCAAAGAATCAAACAGTTGGTTTTGATCACTGGACCAGTGAATTCACAGGAGACCAAGCATGTTTATCAAATAGGAAAGGGATGCCTTCGCATACACATCCAATCTTATACCAAACACCAAAAAAGGAAAAACTAAAAAAGGAAAAGAGAAAGCAAGTAAAAATTCACTTAATATCCATTTGGGATATTAAGTAAAAGTCCATTTCTTCCAATGAAATATCTTCCCTCCACTCCCGCCCACAGCTCTCTAGCTCTACATTATTTCCTTTCTCCATCTCCATTGCATTCTCTCTTTGGATTGCCAGCTCGGCGTCAACCGCCATCCCGCGGTCCGACGCCGCCTTCTGCACCGACCTAGGCGACATTCCGGTCCAAACAAACCCTCCGACCTTGTCCGGAAAATTGAACCCGCGGGAAGGGCCCGGCCCTCGGAGGAAGAACACGGCGGTGTCGTGGGCCACGGCGGCCGCCTCGGGATTCGAGAACGACCCGAGCCAGAGCCTCTCCCGGGTCCCGGGGACTCGGATTTCCGAAACCCACTTCCCCCACCTCCGCTGCCGGACTCCTCTGTACTTCCTCGTCTCGGCGGCTTCGAATTCGGATTGCATGTTGGTGTTTTGCATGTTTTTCTAGAGGTCGAGTTTGAATATTGGAGAGTATTTATAGGTAGAGATGTCAACTCCATGCGGGAGTTTGGCTTTCTATAAAAGTTATTTAGAGGGGATGACATTTTGCTTTTGTCAAAATTCTCAATGGTCAAAGGTTGAAGTCAAAAGGAGATTTAGCTCACCTCCCCATGTGCGTCTTAGATGAACAATTGAAAGTTGAAATGGAGTCATTGGTGTAAAGGTGAAATATGTTTTGTTTTTGCCTTCAATTTTTGTAGAGGCAGTAGCAATAAGATTAAATTGGTACACATGGGAAAAGTAGCCAAAATGGGAATTATTTTTATATATTTTAAGATATGTCACAAGAAGTGATTGTTCAGCATATTAAATTTCACATTTTAAATATAAAAAATGGATTTCTTTTATACCAATTAAGAAATGATAAACCTAACGGATTGGTAGGTTTTTTATTCTTCACCAGTCTTTCTATTGAGTGTATGCCACTTTCAATAATGTTATTTCCCTACCATCTCATCGTTGAAAGCGACATGTGCCTAATAGGAAGGCTGGTGGGGATTAAAAAAAACCCATGTATCTTGTACAAAAAATATTGCCCAATGGCTTTATTTATTTTAAAATCATTCAAAGTTCATCTTTTAATGATCTTGTTTGTTTGCGTATTGATACTGTGAGATGGTGAGATTGGATTCTTAAAGTGAAATGGCCAAATCCGACAATCATTCGTCCATCAAAATGATGATCGGCTCTGTACATCTTGTTTAAAATGCTAATGAATATATATGTACTAAACTTTACATAATTTAGAGACTTATAGATGGATATCACATTTGCAAAATGGATGGACGTAAAAGATGCTTATATACCCTTGATGCATGACTTGCAGATCTCAAAATCATCCAAATTTTTAGGGCAGCGATATTGCCAAGGCTTAAATTGATAAAACCACATCCAAAATTGTGTATGGACAAAATTACCCCAACTACAACAAGCTTTAATTATACCGTTGATTTAATTTACTAAAATATCCCCACTGATATTCTCTCTACTACCCACCGATAAATTAATAATTTAAAAAATACTTCTGACTACACCGATGAACTAATATTAATAAACCTTCTCATCTCCCCCAAAACCTTCCGCCTGCGATTGCAACCCCGCACCCGCCGCGACGTCGCCTCCACCTCTCCTCCTCCAACCTCACCGGGTCCATTCTCTCCGTCTTAATTTTTAAGGCCTTTGTTTGAGTGAATATATATATATATATATATATATATATATATATATATATATATATATATATATATATATATAAGTCGATGTCGCGCACCCCGCGAGTTCGAGGGTAGGCGGAATTTACAAAAAAACGATTTTATCAAGTTTCGCAATACCGACTAAACTCCAGGATCTTAACAGAAATCTTAACCAGCTAAAACTACTTGGAGATTTAACTACTCGGTAAGAGTTTTATACCTCCTAGAACCTTGCTCTTCGGGTCTTCTCATCCTCCTCTCCTCGAGCTCCTCGAAGATCCAGATCAAGCTTGCAACGTCGGCTTTCTCGCGTCAAAGACGATCCACCCAAGAGTATGTGCTTCAAGCTCCAACCTCTAAACCGAGATAATTAGGGTATCTAGTTTGCTAAGCTAAGTGCCTAGATGATGTAGAGTATCTAATGGAGTGTTTTATCTCATGAGACACTATGTTTCACAACTCATGTGAGGGTTAGAGTTTTTGAGGAAGAAGGAGGAGAAAATGGAGAGAGAATGAGAATGAACAAAATGAGCAAGTCTAAGCTCAAGTGCAGGATGACTCACTCTCATCTCACTCATTCAAGCATGGATTATTTCACAATAAGAAATTACAACCATACTAGAATAGTGAGTCCAAACAAATAAAGAAATCCAAAGAGCCATGCTTCACCCATGCAAGTATGTCTCCAAATTTCCACCACATTAATCTATTTCCCAAAATAGATAATCCAAATAATGAGGTGTCTCCTTCTAAAAGCATGTCATGTAAAACTACAAGAATGCTCTCACCGTATATACATACCCGTATTCGTATTCCCAAAAATACGAATACAATGAGATGATAACAATCCAATAATATAATAATAGAATCCGGCTTAAACCAAACCCCACTAGTATTATCCATCCGAACATCATCCGTGTAGCCAGTACACGTATATGATCGGAACCCTGCCGTAAAACCATACGGCCTCTACATCGTTTCGCCCGAAGCAGGGAAACCCTCTGTGTGGGACTCTAAAGACTTGACAGTACGCTGACAGTGGGTTTAACCATAAGTCCGTCAGCGGTACTAGCTGCACGTAACGGCTACCCAGGTATTTGTCGATAAGAAGGCCGATGAGCAAACGCATCCGAACTCCTACTAAGCCTTTCTGTGACAATCTACATACAGTCCGGTCTGTTCGTCTAAGATACTCGCATATCGGGCCTAGGGGGATGTTAAACGTCAGACCCCTAATAGTGCAATAAGTCGTGCCGGGGTAGAGCCTAATACACCCTGAGAAACTACTGGAGTACCTACAAATAAATCTCGCCTGCCCTGGCTAGGGACTTTGTGTAATAGCTTTCCGAACACAGCGCGATATCAACCCCAAATACCGGGAGAGACAAATCCTATCTAACCGCTACTGCCTCCAAGTGCTTCACGACTGTACCCAACCACTACCTGTTTGCACGACTCATTTGAGCCGTGGTAGGGTAGTAATCTAAGTGCAGTGGGAACACACTTGAGACGAATAGTGATATCAAGTCAACGGACTAACATGTACTCATGTCATCCGGGAACTGCTACCCGACGATAGATATAATACCAACCAGCAGTTCCCAACGAGTCCGTCTAGTGTAACTCATAACCCAATGAGCACTTGTATATTATCTCCAGTACGACGTACTAATGGCGGTGGGACATACCATCTCCCCTACTGGGATGAGAAGCGTATCCACTAGTCTACTATGGAGTATCGATGCCCCGTCTCGATAATCCTACGACTAGGGACCTGTATAAGGATGCGCTTGTAGACTATCCAGCCCCCACTAGTGTGACTGCCATCACAACGCTGGTAGTCAAGTAAAGATCTTAAGGGTTCTACTAATATGTATAAGCGATATACTAAAAGAAACATATGCACATATTGAGGTAGAAACAAACCAAGTAGCATTCTACCATTTTGAGCAAGACTGTTATTATAACTGTGAATATCCCAAGCTTCCAAAATGTAATATACAATCCAATATGATACAATAAAGGTCTCTAGGGCATATCTCACTAACAATCTCCCGCTTTCACTAAGGCCATGTATTGGCATATCGCACATCTATCATCTCGATTAGCCTCTCGAACTGTGTCTGAGGGATAGCCTTTGTGAGTGGATCTGCAGTGTTGTTCTCTATCTCTACTCTCCGCACCTCAATCTCCCGGCGATCAACGATCTCTCTGATCAGGTAGAACCGCCTCAAGATGTGTCTAGATTTCTGATGGGACCTTAGTTCCTTCGCTAAAGCTATAGCGCCGTTATTGTCACAATATATCGGTGTTCCCGCCAAAATTTTCGGCCAATAGCAACTTGTTCCCTTATAAAAATGGGGGAGAGTCCTCGAAATTTGGCCTCACGTGTTAAATACGTGGGCGCTCATATGCAAAGCATATGGGCGCTGAAATAAAACAATTAATGGCCAAACAGGCATCACGTGTTAAACACGTGAGCGCTCATATGCAAAGCATATGAGCGCTGAATAAAATAAACTTAAAGGGACAAACAGGCCTCACGTGTAAAACACGTGAGTGCTCATATGCAAAGCATATAAGCGCTGAACATAAATCACCAATGGCCAAACATGCCTCACGTGTAAAACATGTGAGCGCTCATATGCAAAGCATATGAGCGCTGAACATAAACAGGCTAAAACCCACAGCAGGGGTCACGTGTTAAACACGTGAGTTCTTTTGCCAATCACATGCAAAGCATGTAGCACCCCAATTTAAAATGTTACTATCAAATTCTAGAATTAAATTCTATTTGGGAAATATTTTCTTGATCTTCCTTAAATTAGAAAAATCTTCTCTGTTAAACAGAGGACCCTTGGAACAAAGATCCAGTGGTGATCATATGATAGAATAAAAATTTATCATAGGAAAATATTTTCCTAATATTATAACAAGAATAAAATTCTATGTTAACAAGATATCCATATTACGAAAATATATTTCTGATCTTGTTAAACTAAAAAGATTTGATAGGATAAATTTCTAATCTTGTTAAAACTAACAAAATATTCATAATCTTGTTAAACAAACAAGAAATCTTCTTTGTTAAACATAGAGCATTTGGATTAAAAATCCAACGGTGAATAAACTTCACCGATTGATCTAAAAGATCATGGAATCAATCATGATCTCTCAATGAGGGATTTTCTTAACAAATTGATTCTTTTTCTTCTTATATAAATAGGAGAGGGGAGAGGAAAGAAAAGGAGGAGAGATACACATATGGACACAGAGGGAGAGGGAAAGAAAAATAGAGAGAGAATTTAATTCTCTAAAGAAGAGGAACCCCTCCTAAAAGCTCCCACAAAAAGAGAATTTAATTCTCAAACCAAGAGTTTAACTATTCTCAAAGAACTTAGTTCTTCCTCTGGTTAAGATCTGCAGAAGCAGGTCTCCCCACAAGTTGAGAATTTAATTCTCATCGGGGAGATTCTGTCATGCAGATTCAAAACCTAGGGGAAAGAACTGAATCCAAAAGAGTTTAACTCTTACAAAACATATGGGAATTTAATTCCTCTGAAACTAGGGTTTAACACTATAAAAAGAATTTAATCCCTGCAAAGAACAAAAGGAGAACTTGATTCCTCAGAACCATAGAAGGACAGCCTGATGATTCATTAGTGTTCAATGCTACACAATAAAAGCTCACGTGTTCCCACGTAAGCACCTTTGAGGAATAAAAAAGGAAAGACTGAGATCTAGCCACGTGACCCCACGTGACCCCTGAGAAGTTCTTTAGCCAAACTCGCTAAAGAACTGGCTGACGAAAACCTTGATGATGTGAGGATCGTTGTACAAAGCCGTAGAGTTCTTGCACCAGTGGAAATATCTCCGGAGTCGTCTGAAGAAAAGGAAGTGACCAAACAAACAGCCTTACAAATAAAAGACCAGGAAAAGGCTGAGGATTGGAGAGAAGTCTTTATAGATTACTTCAAATCCCGTCGAACACCTGAAGATGCATCCTCAAGGCACCAGCTCATGAAACGAGCTCTATCTTTCGCCTTCGTCAATGATACGCTGTATAAGAGATCGTTCGACTCCCTGTGGCTAAGATGCCTAGGACCGGAAGAAGCAAGGAGAGTCGTCCAAGAAACTCATGACGAGCTCTGCGGTTCTCATCAAGCAGGGCTAAAGATGAAGCTGAAGATCAAAAGGATGGGCTACTATTGGCCCACGATGATCCAGGACTGCCTCGAATACGCGAAGCAATGCCACTCGTGCCAAATTCACGGAGACTTCATCCATCAACATCCAAACCCGCTACATCCAACGGTAGCTAGCTGGCCGTTCGAAATGTGGGGAATTGACATAATTGGGCCCATCGAACCAGCATCATCCAAAGGATATCGGTTCATATTGGCGACAACTGATTACTTCTCTAAGTGGGCAGAAGCAATACCGCTAAGAGAAGTGAAGACGGAGAATATTCTCCATTTCTTCAAGACACGCGTCATCTATCGATTCGGCACTCCGCGACGGATTATCTTCGATAACGGGCCGGCCTACAGAAGTCACAAAATCAGCCGCTTCGCACAACAGCATAACATAGAC
Organism: Agapanthus africanus; assembly: GCA_030015575.1. Taxonomy (NCBI): domain Eukaryota; kingdom Viridiplantae; phylum Streptophyta; class Magnoliopsida; order Asparagales; family Amaryllidaceae; genus Agapanthus; species Agapanthus africanus. The sequence goes on along the minus strand of CM057338.1, from coordinate 148,164,800 downwards.
TGGAGATACTCTTTGGTCTACAATCCCCGAGCTAACGGTCTAGCTGAGGCTTTCAACAAAACCTTGACAAAGATCATAAAAAAGACGGTGTCCAAAAATAAAAAGGACTGGCACGAGAGACTGCATGAAGCTCTCTGGGCGTATCGAACTACGTTCAAGACGACCATAAATACAACGCCATTCACATTGGTATTCGGCACGGAAGCGGTACTCCCCTTGGAAATAGAGTTACCCTCTCTACGAGTGGCGGTTCATTACGAACTAACAGATGAAGAAAATGCTCATCTTCGACTTGAGGAGCTTGATGCTCTCGATGAAACTCGTCTCATAGCGCAGCAAAACCTAGAAGCTTACAAAGCAAGGATGGCGCGCTCATACGAAAGGTTGATTAGGCCGAGAACATTCTGCCAAGGCGATCTCATGCTAATTGTCAAAAGACCTATGATCCCTAATCATGCCAAACGGGAGAAATTCGAGCCAAACTATGAGGGCCCGTATATCATAGACAAAATCTACCAAGGTGGGGCTTACTTGCTCATGGATATGCATGGCGAAAGACCCTTCCGGCCAATAAACGGCTGATTCTGTTAGTTATATGTATGCCCTAGAGGCCATTACTGTACATACGATGTATATTGTAATGGATGCTTGGACATATATAGGCTCGACATGATAGTATGCTATCTGGTTGTACTTTATCTTAACATGTAATCTTATTGTCTCTATATTACATGTTGATAAAGCCCTTAGGATATGTACTCGACTACTGGGACTATGATGAGATCATACTAGTGGGGCCACGGTAGTCGACGAGTACATCCTATAACTGTTCCTAGTCGAGGGTGTATCGAGACAGGGCATCGATACACCAGAGTAGACTAGCGTATACGCATCTTGACCCATATGATGGGCGATGGATGATCTCATATCCATCGGTGTTTGACATCAAGGATGGTGTACGGGTGCTCAGTGGAGACTGGGTACACTGGACGGACTCGCCGAGAACTCCCAGATGGTATTATACCTCATGTCAGGTGGCAGTTCTCCGGTGACACTGGTACAGAGTAGTCTGTTGACCCGAGATCGTCATAGAGTCTTGTGTGATTCCCACTGTGCTTTGATTTCCATCATACCACGTCCAAGAGGGTGTGCAAAAAGGTGGCTTTTGGGTACAGTCCCGAATCACATGGAGGCAATGAGCGATAGGAGGGGATTCGTCTCTCCCGGTATAGGGAGTTGATGTTGTGCTGTGTTCAATTGGCTATAACCGGAAATCCCTGGCCAGGGTTGCTGAGATTTACTGGTAAGTGTTATCAGTAGTTTCTCGAACTGTTATAAACCTCATATCGACACGACTTATCAAGCTACTAGGGTCTGACGTTTACCACCCCTAGGCGAGATATGCGACATATCAGACGACGAGACCGGAATGTACGGGAGTGTTACTGTTTGGATTCACAGGAGAATGTACAGGCTTGCTTGTTGATCTTCTGAGCGCTCAATACCTGGGTAGCTGTTACGTTTAGCTGACAGCTTGCAGCTTGTGGGTGTTTGATATGATCATCACCTACTGCCGGCGTATTGACGATTCTTTAGAGTCCTACACAGAGGTTTCTTGGCTCAGGTGAAACGGAGTAGGGGCACATATGTGATATGTGCGGGACCGAGGATAATGCGATACCGTATTCTATTCTCGCGATATATGATATCAGCCGGGTCATCGGATCAAGTGTTGATTCGATGAATCGGTACGGATAAATATTAGTCGGTTATATGCGATATAGCTGGATTGTCGGATCAAGTGTTGATTCGATAATTTAATGTATAATAATATATATGATATATTAAATTACATTAACTAATATTAGCTCACTAAAATATTCTTTTTCTCACTCGGGTAATACATTGATATATATGCGATATATGTTAAATGTAATATTTTATTTTGTTACGATAAATATTATATATGTGATATATAATATTGTAACATGATATGATAACTAATGCAACATGTTTAGTGGAGTTTAAACATGATTAGGGTTTGGATTAGGGTTAAGACTTCTAGTAGATTCTAGAAGGTTTCTTTTTGTCATGATAAAGATATTTGTCTTGATATTTTTGTGTGACTCACTCTTAACTCAACCCAAACCCTATCCCTTGGTTAATTCTCTACAATGGTTAAGTCAACCATGGTTGCATTATTCATCATATTAATTCTTTCATTATTCATCACAAAAGAAATGGATCACTATTCTTCTTCTTCCTTGAGTTCATTCTTGAAAAAGTTTTCTAGTTTTTATTTATGATGGAAAATGAGTGAGAAATAGAAAACAAATGAGAGCAAAAATCCCACTTCATCATCCTCATCTATCTTTGCCATTTAGATGAGGGTGTTCACTTCATATTATGAGTGTTAGCTTATGTTAACGAAACTTTAAGGTAGATCATCTTTGTATCGAAGATCGGAAGCAAGACTGCATCTTTCTCTTCGTGGAATCTCTCGAGAGTCCGAAACACGATGATCGCAGCGAAGGGACTTCAACACGGAGCTTTAGAAGTGAAGGACCGGATCTACAAAGGTTGTAATCCCTCTCACTTAGTGTTAAACTGTTTAACATACTTGTTTTCGCCTAAACCCTAGTTTAAAGATCCGGCTTCGGGTTGTTCGGCACGGCTAATTTTTTAATCAGGCATGGTTGATGCCTCGTAGACCCTTGTGCGCGTGCCTAGCAACCCTATAGATTCCTCAAGAAGTACTACGCCTGACGAGTCACGAACCAGGTTAATGATAGATGACGACGCCTATGTCCGCTCGCTATCTTCTTGAGTCAAGACTCTACAAGTAGTATCTAACGATACCCCGTCCTAAATACGGAAAGCTATGGACCGAAACGTCCTTAAACTAACAATGGACCGAAACGTCCTTAAACTAACAACGGACCGAAACGTCCCTAAACTAACAGCGGACCGAGACGTCCTTAAACTAGCTATGGACCGAAATGTCCTTAAACTAACAGCTGACCGAGACGTCTCTAAACTACTACGGACCGCAACATCATTAGGCTAATGCGGAAAAAACAACAAAAAAACAAAAGAAAAAATGTTACGTCCATAAGCGAAATGGGCACGAATGAAAACCCAAAAGGGCTCCGTGAGTAAAAACAGCAGGGCTACCAGCGAGTTTGTGAAAATCCGAAAGGACGCAATCTCGTTAAAAGACACTTGCAAGGTCCTCTCGACCTTGTAAGGAGAAAATACCTGCGTGAGATCCTTACGACTCACAAGGGAGCAACACACTTAGGGATCCCTACGATTCCTAATGAGAAATTACACTTACGAGGTCCTCATGACTCATAAGGAGAATTCCCCCTATGAGACCCTCACGGCTCATAGGATTCAAAAGCCTTAAGCTACATGGATCTGAACCTGTTCTTAAGCCGTCATACACCCCAATTTGCCCTACAAACGGTTTAATATTGACCCTTGTATACAATCCACGAGCATAAATAAACATCTCCCCAACAGAGTCCCACCAGCGACGAGAAATTTTCCCATTTGGTGAACGACACTTGTAAGTCCTCCCGACTTATAAGGAGAAAACGCTCTTGTAAGATCCTTACGACTTATAAGAGAATACACACTTAGGAATCCACAAGATTCTTAAGGAGAAAACGCACTTACGAGATCCTCACGACTCGTAAGGAGAAACATCTTTATGAGACCCTTAAGGCTCATAAAGTCAAAAATCTTAGTCGACAGGACCTTAACCCTGTTTGCTAAGACACCTTTGTTCGAACCGACGAAGGCAAATGATGATTCGCACCTGGCCATATTCCAGTTGTAGCTATGCTGATGCCTAAATCGGTATCAAATTCCAAGTCTAAACTCGCAATAAAAATCAGCGAGCCAAGATACATATGAAATAGCCGAAATGATTGGGCAACTCGCAATAAAAAGCAACGAGTAAAAAAAAATAGCCGAATTGATTGGGCACCGTGAAAAATAGCCGAAATGATTGGGCAATCGCAACTTTCGCTATATAAAAAGCTGAAATGATAGAGCATCGTGGAAAGAAATAAAAAATGAAAGAATGAAACTTTTGCCGTGCAGGTAAGTCCATACTGACCCCTGTATACAATCCATGGGCGTAAACGAAAAGGGATCCACATGTTCCAACAAACTCTGTCAAAGGGGAAAGTCAGATCTCGACAGCAACATCTGCATCCCAGAAGACCAACAACGGCGTTCCTCCTCATGCCAGCAGGGTACGGACGCGACACCGCCGAACGGAGCTACGACAAAGTCCCTCGTTCCAAGACTCTACAGTTCATAGACAACCTAACGTCATCCAATGACCCCGTCTCGGAAATACGTCATCCAATGACCGCGTCGCGGAAATACATCACCCAAAGACCCCCTCACGGAAACACGTCTGCAAATGACATCGTCTCGGAAATACGTCATCCAATGACCCCGTCTCGGAAATACGTCATCCAAGGACCCCGTCTCGGAAATACGTCAGCAAATGACCCCGTCGCGGAAATAAGTCATCCAATGGCCCCGTCGCAGAAATACGTCAGCAAATGACCCCGTCGCGGAAATACATCAACCAGGAAATACGTCATCCAATGACCCCGTCGCGGAAACACGTCAACAAATGACCCCGTCGCGGAAACACGTCAGCAAATGACACCATCTCGGAAATACGTCAGCAAATGACACCATCTCGGAAATACGTCAGCAAATGACCCCGTCGCGGAAACACGTCAGCAAATGACCCCGTCTCGGAAATACGTCATCCAATGACCCCGTCTCGGAAATACGTCAGCAAATGACCCCGTCGCTGAAACACGTCAGCAAATGACCCCGTCTCGGAAATACGTCATCCAATGACCCCGTCTCGGAAACACGTCATCCAATGACCCCGTCTCGGAAATACGTCATCCAATAACCCCGTCTCGGAAGTACGTCAACCCTTACACTATAGAAAGCGAAGTACGTCAACCCTCACACCGCAGAAAATGGAGTACGTCAACCCTGACACCGAAGAAAGCGGAGTACGTCAACCCCGACACCGCAGAAAGCGGAGTACGTCAACCAGAAAGCGGGGTACGTCAACCCTGACACCGCAGAAAACGGAGTACGTCAACCCTGACACCACAGAATGCGGAGTACGTCAACCCTGCTACTGCAGAAAGCGGAGTACGTCAACCCTGACACCGAAGAAAGCGGAGTACGTCAACCCTGACACCGCAGAAAGCAGAGTACGTCAACCCTGACACAGTAGAAAGCGGATCAAGTCAAACCAGACACCGCAGAAAGTGGACCAAGTCAACCCAGACACCGCAGAAAGCGGAGCAAGTAAGCCAATGACCTCCCCGTCGAAGCAATGCTTCGACTCGGAAACAAGTCAACTCACTAAACACTTACGAGTCCTCTCGACTTATAAGGGAGAAAATTCTCTTGTGGGATACTTACGATTCTCGAGAGAAAACGCACTTAGGAGTCCTCACGACCCTAAGGAGAAAATACACCTGCGGGATCCTCTCGACCCGTAGGGAGAAAAGTCTTTATGAGACCCTCATGGCTCATAAAGTTGAAAAGTCTTAGGTGGCAGATCTTAACCCTGTCTTCTAAGCCATCACTGCCCTACAAAGAGGTCAAGATGGACTATCTATGGGCCATACTCTCCGAAGTCGAACATCGACAAGGAGGGAAACAACCACTTACAAGTCCTTTCGACTTGAAAGCGGGAAAAATTCTCTTGTGAGATCCTTACGACTCTCAAGAGAAAACGCACTTAGGAGTCCTCACGACCCCTAAGGAGAAAATACACCTGCGGGATCCTCTCGACCCGTAGGGAGAAAAGTCTTTATGAAACCCTCATGCTTCATAAAGTTGAAAAATCTTAGGTGGCAGATCCTAACCCCGTCTCCTAAGCCATAACTGCCCTGCAAAGAGGTCAAGATGGACTATCTATGAGCCACACTCTTCGAAGTCGAACATCGACAAGGAGGGAAACAACCACTTACAAGTCCATTCGACTTGAAAGCGGGAAAAATTCTCTTGTGAGATCCTTATGACTCTCAAGAAAAAACACACTTAGGAATCCTCACGATTCCTAAGGAGAAAACAACACCTACGGGATCCTCTCGACTCGTAGGGAGAAAATTCTTTATCAGACCCTCACGGCTCATAAAGTTGGAAAGTCTTAGGCTACAAGGACTCCAAACTTGTCCCCTAAGCCCTCAATTCTACGGTCATACATAACTCTGCACTACTTCACCCACGTACATGCTTACGTGGATAAATTAATAAGGGCATTTGTTCCCGCCAAAATTTTCGGCCAAGAGCTACTTGTTCCCTTATAAAAAAGGGGGAGAGTCCTCGAAATTTGGCCTTACGTATTAAACACGTGGGCGCTCATATGCAAAGCATATGGGCGCTGAAAATAAAACAATTAATGGCCAAACAGGCATCACGTGTTAAACACATGAGCGCTCATATGCAAAGCATATGAGCGCTGAATAAAATAAACTTAAAGGGACAAACAGGCCTCACGTGTAAAACACGTGAGCGCTCATATGCAAAGCATATAAGCGCTGAACATAAATCACCAATGGCCAAACAAGCCTCACGTGTAAAACACGTGAGCGCACATATGCAAAGCATATGAGCGCTGAACATAAACAGGCTAAAACCCACAGCAGGGATCACGTGTTAAACACATGAGTTCTAGAATTAAATTCTATTTGGGAAATATTTTCTTGATCATCCTTAAATTAGAAAGATCTTCTCTGTTAAACAGAGGACCCTTGGATCAAAGATCCAGCGGTGATCATATGATAGAATAAAAATCTATCATAGGAAAATATTTTCCTAATATTATAACAAGAATAAAATTCTATGTTAACAAGATATCCATATTAAGAAAATATATTTCTGATCTTGTTAAACTAAAAAGATTTGATAGGATAAAATTCTAATCTTGTTAAAACTAACAAAATATTCATAATCTTGTTAAACTAACAAGAAATCCTCTCTGTTAAACAGAGAGCCTTTGGATTAAAAATCCAACGGTGAATAAAATTCACCGATTGATCTAAAAGATCATGGAATCAATCATGATCTCTTGATGAGGGATTTTCTTAACAAATTAATTCTTTTTCTTCTCATATAAATAGGAGCGGGGAGAGGAAAGAAAAGGAGGAGAGATACACATATAGACACAGAGGTAGAGGGGAAGAAAAATAGAAAGAGAATTTAATTCTGTAAAGAAGAGGAACTCATCCTAAAAGCTCCCACAAAAAGAAATTTAATTCTCAAACCAAGAGTTTAATTCTTCTCGAAGAACTTAGTTCTTCCTCTGGTTAAGAACTGCAGAAGCATATCTCCCCACAAGTTGAGAATTTAATTCTCATCGTGGAGATTCTGTCATGGAGATTCAAAACCTAGGGGAAAGAACTGAATCCAAAAGTGTTTAACTCTTACAAAACATATGGTAATTTAATTCCTCTGAAACTAGGGTTTAACCCTTTAAAAAGAATTTAATCCCTGCAAAGAACTAAAGGAGAACTTGATTCCTTAGAACCATAGAAGAACAGCCTGATGATTCATTAGTGTTCAATGCTACACAATAAAAGCTCACATGTTCCCAAGTGAGCATCTTTGAGGAACAAAAAAGGAAAGACTGAGATCTAGCCACGTGACCCCACATGACCCTGAGAAGTGCTCAGCACTTATAAAAGAGAAAAGGGAATAAATCCTATTTTTGGGGCGCCTCACGTGACCCCACGCGACCCCCTAAAAGTGCTTAGCACTTCCAAAAGAGAAAGGGTATAAACCTCAGAGACAGTTACCACTATTGTGGCGCCTCACGTGATCCCACGTGGCACTCTAAAAGTGCTTAGCACTTATACAGAAAAGGGAATGAGCCCAAAGGCAGCGCTCACATTTTGAGAGCACCTCACGTGTTCGCACGTGAGCATTAATGAACTGAGCGCTCAGCACTTAAATACAGTGCTTACATTTGGAGAATATTTCTCGTGTCCGCACGTGACCAAACCAATTGCTCAGCACTCATATGGAAAAGAAATATATCCAAAAGCGGCGCTCACATTTTGAAGGCGCCTCACGTGTTTGCACGTGAGCACCATAGGGAGCTAAGTGTTTAACACTTACATATATAAAAGGGGAATAGAACCCAATGAACATCGCCAATTTTCAGACGCCTCACGTGCCACATGTGAGCGCTCCTAAAATTTTAGTGTTTAACACCGCTTTAAAGCCGCACGTGGGAGCACGTGAGCGCTGAGCATATACTAGTGTTTAACACTATGAGAGGCCAATATTAGCCAAACTCAGACCAAATCTCCCAAGGACAATCAATTGAGCCCCTCATGCTCAGGGTTCCCCAAACCGATCTCAGTCCCAAAGATAGCTAATGAGCTCGTAACAGATGGCATCTAAAATGATGTTCATCCCATCCCTCCTCGGTCGGGACATTGGTTCAAGGGTACATCTCTCTACACCTCTGATATATGTCGTTATAATTCTTCAACGTCTTTAGGGAGGTGGCGGGTCCCGACAACCAACAACTTTTTGGTACATTTCCAAACCCATGGATACACCCCAATAGACCGCAACGTCCTTAAACTAGCTATAGACCGTAATGTTTTTAAACTAACTATAGACCGTAATATCCTTAAACTAACTATAGACCGCAACGTTCCTAAACTAAACTCTATGGACTATGATGTCCTTAAACCCAATGGACCGCAACGTCCCTAAACTAAAACGATAGAGCCCAAATGCTCTTTCATTGGATCTAAATGATCCCAAAATCTTGTTGAGTATATCTTAGTCCAGAATTAGACTAACGTATCCTTAACAAACATTTAAGTTGATCTTAATCTCAAACGAGATTAACGATCCTTAAATCAACCCAAACCCAAATCTAAGAATATACGGATTTGGACTAATCCCCGCCCTACGGGCGACATCATAAATTAGTCTCTGTATACAATTTCACGGGTAACCTAAACAAAACAAATACATACGACAAAAAGTGAACATCTGGAGAAGGAGAAAATGGTTATCGCTACGCGGTAACGTAATTAACTGCAGGGGCTTGCGCCTGCAGGGAAGAGCGTCCCCACAATCAAAAAACCCCTCGCAAACGAGGGGGAATCTGCGAAGTCTGCTACAACGGCCGCATCCATTCAAACCTTCGATACATGATGCCATAAAGTAACTTGGTATCTTCAGAGAGGTAGATGGATAAAACCAAATAGCATTTGCCCCTAAAATTCAGGCCAGACGTCCCAACGTACCGGTCGCGTCTTTCGACGGTGAACAGATTCTGGCACGCCCGGTGGGACCTTTTCCTCTTTCCACTCCACACTTCGCGTGTCGTGTTTTTCCGTGATCAAATAATGGCGGTATATATGTTTGTGGTTGCCCTTAGGGGAGGGGATACTGAAGCCAGCGTTTCGTCCCTATGAAGAATGGTGTTTACTCCCACCTTAGCAACTCAAGCTCTGTCATATCTGGTGGAGTCAAGTACGGGCCACTTGCAGCCTCAAATCTCTGCAATCCGGCTTTTCAAAAAATCAACGGGCTTCTCTTTGGGTCGATACTCCCACTTCCTACCCTAGGTGCCTCAACACCGATGGAGGAAGCTCAGAGGAAGTCTGTCTTCCACAGCTAGTTTTCCAAGCTACAGCTTTGCCGACGGAATCAGTCCTCAAACAACTGGCACATGCCAAGGACCAAGGTCGTCGTAGGGGGCAGAATATTCAAGCTCTCAAAGGAAACAGGGGGCAGGCTCAGCAATATCCTGAAGCTAATCAAATCCCGGCCATAAGAAACGGCCAACGTCGATATCAGCATCATACAAAATGAGCTGGGGGCAGTCCTCCGTATGGTCTTGTTTCAACCCTAGTGGTGGATGTTGTTGTTCCAACTGGGAACAGCTTTAAACTGTTGTGAAGGGCCAGACAAAATTCTCCTACCGCAATACTGAAGAAGTCTCCGCAGACCATGGAGATCCCACGAGAGCAGAAACAAGTTCGCTCCCTGAGACAGCTTTCCCCATCTATGTATAAGGTGTGGAAGCAGGTGAAGGGGACTCATCTCAAGACGGATCCTGATACAGCGGTTCCTCCCAAAACCAAAGCAGCTTTTCACAAAGAGAGGCTTAAAAATCTTAAGTGCCCGAAGCAAACTCCAAAGGCCAAGACTCCAAACACCCCAAGCCGGGGGGCATGATAGTTCACATAGTCTATGTGGTGAATTCCAAAGATGAAGTTCGAGCTTCTACTAGTCACCGACCTCAAACTCGGTCCCTGACAAAAGTTCAGCCGCAACGTGAAATGCTGCAAGAGATGCTCGCTCAGGCGGCAACAAACGCTAATCCATCACCTAAGGAAAATCGACTTGGGGACAGCAAACGACCAGCGGCCAACGTTCGTCAGTGATATGCTGTCTAAAGAACAGGTGGATATGCTAAAAGACGTGCTCATGCAGTATAAGGGCTGCTTCGAGTGGAACTATTCCGAGATGCCGGGGCTAGATCCAGAGATAGCTGTGCATAAATTGGCGATATCTCCGGACGACAAGGTAGGGTGTTTTTCGTCACCCCTTTGAGATGGAAATACGCGCGTGCTTGTCAGGCGCATTACAGATTCCCCCTGCCTAGGGTAGACTGGGGTTTATTGATTGTGAGGATCCAAATCCAGCAGCCGCGGACTAAGCTGCCGTTAATTACCCATCGTTTTTGGAGCGAGAGAACCTCCGATTGACGGGTCAAACAGGTCATGCGAACTCAATGTGCAGTATTGTGTTTTGAAGAGTTTTTGGATATATCGGGGGCTCCGCAGAGTTTTTTTACGGGGGACAGTATTGTAGAGTATGTGTGTGTGTGTGTGTAAAGGAAAGGGCATCCAAAGGATGTGTGGGAGAAAGCGCCAGCGCCTTACGTGCACAGCACGCGGGTGCTGGCGCTATCGCCTTAGGCGCTAGCGCCTTGGGCGCAAGGCAGCTAGCGCTTTGGACGCTAGCGCCTCACGTGCCAGGCGCTCGGGCGCTAGCGCTTTGGGCACAAGGGCGCTAGCGCTTTGAGCGCTAGCGCCTCACGTGCCAGGCACGTGGACGCTCGGATGCTAGCGCTTTGGGCGCTAGCGCTTCACATGGCACATGGGCGAGCGCTAGCGCCTCACATGGCACGTGGGCGCTCGGGCGCTAGCGCCTCACGTGCCAGGTGCGTGGGCGCTAGCGCTTGGGCGCAAAAAGGAAGTTGGTCCCTTCACTGGGAGTTCTACTCCCAGAAAGAATATAATTATTATTTTGTGTGTGTGCGCGCGCGCGCGTGTGTGTGTGTGTATGAGGAGTTAAACTCCTAAGATATTTTGAAGCTGATGAAGGGGCTTCTCCCCTTGAGCCCTGGATCTTCCCCAAAGTGGGGTCTTTGGAGATGGGTCTCCTTCTTCCTCCTTTGTTGGCCGGCTCTTGGGTAACAAAAGGGGTGAGAATTTAAAAGTCTCTCCTTTTTAAGATCTGATGGAAGATCCAAGCTCCCCTTTGTAGGTTTTGTGGTGAAAAACTATTTAGTTTTGGAAAAAGAAGAGTAAAACTCTTGATTTAATTCAAAAGAAAGAAGAAGGATTTAGAAGCTTGAGGAAGGAGAAAGAGCATAGCTGTAACAACCCTAATTTTACTATACACTTTTCTACACAAAATTTTAAATTTTTTTTTCAAAATCCATAAAGGGGTATTTTAGCCTCAGCACAAGATATAAGTAATTATTTTGTTTTTTAATTACAAGTTACAAGAATGTAATAACTCCATTTTTAGTGTATAAGAAATTACTTTAAATTTAATGTATACTTGGAGTATTTATTCTTGCTACTATCATTTTAAATAATTAAAAAGCACCATAATTACAAGAAAGAGCTTGTAGCTCATTGGTAATACCTTGCACTGCTGAACCAAGCCACCAGAGTTCAAATCCCATACCCCACATTATTTTTAATATTGATCTTTTAAAAACCTTTAAAATACCAAGAGTTTACACGTGCATATCTTACAAAAACCCCACTACACCCAAAGATATAACATTTCCAGGGGTTAGATGAACCGTCGGGGAGGATCCCGGCCGCCTGACTCGGCCGGGAATCGGTCAAATCAGCCTTGACTCGGCCGACTCAGTCCTCCGACCGAGTCACGGTCGAGTCGGCCGATTCCGGCGACGGCCCCAACATGAAAGTTATATCTTTTGGTCTCGCTTGTACACCTGCAAAATTTCAGCCTCAGACCATTTCTAGAGCTCTTTTAAAACCCTAATTTTAATACACTTTTAATACACTTTTAATACATTTTATCACATTTTTCATTTTAACCTTTCACCTACCCTAACCCTAGCCTGACCCTATAAATACCACCCCTACCCTCTACCCTCTCACCCCAAACTCTGAGCCAACTCTCTAAAATTCTCAAGAACTCTCGTGTGCAATCGAATTGAGCGAAAGGCGAAGCTCCGGTGAATTCTTTGGCGGAATTTCCGGTAACGACCGTAGGAACTCCCGGCGATGAAACGACGCACCGGCGACTCCTCCCGATCTACCTTCCTTTTATCTTTGATCGAAACCCGTAAGTCTCATTCTATCCCTCTTTTTTATTCTCTAAAATACGAAATTACAAAACCCGACGGAATCGGAACAAATCCGGTTTCCGAATCGGTTTTCTATAAAATTTCACTTGTCACCAATACATTCATACTTAAACATCTTTATATTGACTATTAAACATTTAACAAACAATTTGAACAAGTTTCATCACATGAAATGATAGCGTTCTCAAATTATCGTATTTTTCACTTAAATACCACAATGTTTCGATTTCATATTTAATCCCCTTAACTTTGCTATACGTTTAAAGTAGAGCACGAGGTAATGACCTACCTCCCCACACACGCAAATACAACCCTAAACGAAATAATCAAAAATTTAGTATACGATAAAACAATACTTTCATTTAAATACCATATTCTTAATAAAACCATTTCTAAAAGTTTTAGCTTTGATACACCTTTAAATAAATACCTCTTATTAGGAAAATACGATAAGTTGTGGACATCGGTCATTTATCTAAACCTGACTTTGTGGTGTCTAGGCTAGGCAAGTGAGAAAGGTAATTTTAAAAGGCCCGTCTCACGGTGATTTGTGAGCGGATCCCTCCTTTCCTCACTTGTACTTATCTGGCCACAATTGACGGTGAAGAGGCGATTTGAGGCATCTAACAATTTGTCGTTTAGACCATTTAGAAATAGGCTAGTTGACTTAGGAAACCCTAGAATCTAAAATACGGAAAATTGACTTTTTACAAATAAATACCTTTTACTTTATAAAACCGTTTTCTAAAGGATTAGTATTTTACAATCTTTGCAAAACGCCGTTACAACCCATTTTTAGGGAACCCGTTCGGGATGGTGCGGATTATCGCACATCCTCGGGCTTAGTAGTGCGAGATTCAGACCTCCGCAAGGAGCATTCGGTCTCGAAAGGTTTAAAATACGACATCATAAGAAAATGAGATTTTTAGAAAATAAAATATTATTAAAATTATTTTTGTATAAGTATATGTATATTTATCCTTAAAATACCTATTTTAATATAATATAAATATTCCGCCTTTTTCTAAAAATCACAAGAATAAATTTTACACTAAAATACCATGAACTTCAAATAAATCAATATTATAGATAAATACCTTTATTTATAAAAACTAGGATATTTTCACTAGAAATGTCACAATATAAAATCCACCCTCATTACAACTCTAAAGACGAGTAATAAATACTTGAGGTATATTTTGAAAAGTATATAAAAATGTTTTTACATAAACCCCCCTCAAGCTTTTTAAATTACCCTAAGGACCCTAGCAATTATAAGACTTCGATTCACATTTCTGATTATCTGACTCGGATTTGAGTCTGATTAATCTGACTTGAATATGATTCAAGTCAATCTACAACCTACAATATTCCAATTCAATATGAATACATGAATCTATGAAACCAATTATCAATCTACACAACTTGACCGAACGAACCATGGATATTCCTTTAACATGGTTCTCCAGTTATTCCATTTACATGATTCTACGGTTATATCTGTTTACTGATATCATGGTTCCGGTCAGTCTTTCAATCATACAACCAATTCAATTTACAAGACAACAATACAAACAAGACATCGCGGGGTTTAAGGGGTAGATTGGTACGGAAGGTGTTAAAAGTGGCACGAGGCGGTAAGATTAAGACACCTAACCTATATTCCGTTGTTGTTGTACCGTGGCTTAACGGTTCCTTATACATTCTGTTTGCCCTGGTCTCTAGCATATAGAGACCCCTCTCGTATACACTGGCATCCTTCTGTACCAAGCTACAAACAACAGCGTTAATACAACATTACAACAACATTATACAGCTTTAAAAGATATCTTCTTATTTCTGCCTTTTCTACTCTCATCTTATCTTTGGGACTTACCGAGCGACCTGTTCGCTGACGACATTCTATTTCTTTCTTCTTTGAATGTCATCAGGTGGTTTGGACCCGGCAGAGATCGAGCCATCTACAGAAGACTTGGAGCAGTTTGCTGAAGAACCAGAGCTCTAGTATCATTGTACATTTTCCATTCAGCACTTTACATTCCTGTTATGCCATTGTTTAGGCATCATTTTATTTCAGTTGTATTTCCTTTTCATGCATTGTACAAAAGAATATTAATCAAATAAAAGATGCTGTTTTTATTATAACTTGTCTCTTGTGTATTTATTTTATATTGCTTAGATACGCTTAGCGTATGTACTTCTGAGTATATACGTAGCGGACCAGTCGTGTCCCCTTCGCCGTATACCGGGAAGCGGGGCGTGACAGGTTTTTGTTGGTGGCCCAAGCAGGTCAGAGCTGTATGAAACATTATCATGTTCTGCGTGAACAACCTAAGAAATATAACACAAGAACCAGCAACTAAAATATTCTTTACAATCATGTTTCTTGAATCCCATCATTTCTTATTCTTTGAATCACATACTTTGAATCTGTCCTAACCTTAAATTTTTCTTCATGGTTATGGATTCCCCGAACAACACCAGCACCAATGTCAACAACGCACCTCCACCTCCACCACTCACACCTATAGTTCATGCTCTACTCAACGAGCAAACGGTTCTGCTTGAGGAAATCCGCAGCCTCCTAGAGGGACAACAACAGCTCTTGAACCATCCCGGAGCTGAAGCACCTGGGGTAAAACAATTCAGAGCTTTACATCCCAAACAATTCTTAGGAAAGGGGAGCCCACTGGAAGCTGAGGAATGGGCTCAAGGTATCGAGGATGATCTGGCAGCAGCACAAGTGCCAGAAATAGCTTGGGTCCGAGTTGCAAAGCTGCAGCTCACGGACAATGCACGGAACTGGTGGAAGGCGAAAGAAAGCCGTCTTGATCAGCCCATTGAATGGAAGACTTTTCGTGATAAGTTCGACGCGAAGTACTTCCCTGTGACTGCCAGGTTTGCCATGGAACAACAGTTCATTCATCTACAACAAGGTTCGATGTGGGACAAGTCAGTAGATGAGTATGACGCTGAATTCACCATGCTCAGTCGGTAAGATATGTCACAGTATTTCAAATTTTTAATATCACATACTACACAGCTAACACAAGACCGTAATAGATTTGCGGCACACCTGATACCGACGGATGAGATTAGAGCCCGTCGATTTCAACAAGGTTTGGACACGGAAATCCAGGCTGCACTAGCCACAGGGAAATTTCCGACTCATGAAGATGCTCTGGAAGCTGCCCGCAGTTATGAGGCAGTGATAAAGGCAAGGGGCAGATCTCAGTCTACAGGAATGAAACACCCTGCCACTCAAATGGCAGGAGAGGCCTCTTCAAGGCCAGCTGTCGAACTCAGAAGACTGAAAGAAGCCAAGGATCGGCTAAGACCTGATTTTTGCTTTTATTGCAAGAGGGAAGGACACTTGTGGAAGGACTGTAGGCGCGCAAAAGGCCTATGTTTGGTTTGTGGTGCGTCCAATCACGGAATTGGAAACTGACCTTATAGACGCAACTCAGCACACCCACCCATCAACTACCCGCAGCAGCCGGCTATCCAGGATCCTGCAACTCATCCTGCACTCCTAGCACCACCTCCACGTGGACTTCTTGCTCGGCCAAGGCACTGAGAAACATGCCTCGAGTACAGGGGAATATTCCTCCAGTTAGGAGGAACATGCCACGGCGACAGGCTTTCACCTTAGCAGCCATAGAACCTGAAACTGTGAACCAAGGTAACCCAAGTAACTCCCTCACAACTTTGACCAAAACTCCTTTACAATCTTTAGTTGTCACTAAACTGTTACATTTTTCTTTTACAAATTTCGAGGACGAAATTTTTATAAGGAAGGTAGAATGTAACAACCCTAATTTTCCTATACACTTTTCTACACAAAATTTAAATTTTTTTTTTCAAAATCCATAAAGGGCATTTTAGCGTGAGCACAAGATATAAGTAATTATTTTGTTTTTTAATTACAAGTTACAAGAATGTAATAACTCCATTTTTAGTGTACAAGAAATTACTTTAAATTTAATGTATACTTGGAGTATTTATTCTTGCTGCTATCATTTTAAATAATTAAAAAGCACCATAATTACAAGAAGGAGCTTGTAGCTCATTGGTAATACCTTGCACTGCTGAACCAAGCCACCAGAGTTCAAATATCTTACCTCACATTATTTTTAATATTGATTTTTTAAAACCTTTAGAATACCAAGAGTTTACACGTGCATATCTCACAAAAAACCCACTACACCCAAAGATGTAACATTGCCAGGGGTTAGATGAACCATCGGGGAGGATCCTGGCCGCCAGACTCGGCTGGGAATCGGCCAAATCGGCCTTGACTCGGCCGACTCAGTCCTCCGACCGAGTCACGGTCGAGTCACGACCGAGTCGGCCGATTCCGGCGACGGCCCCAACATGAAAGTTGTGTCTTTTGGTCTCCCCTGTACACCTGCAAAATTTCAGCCTCAGACCATTTCTAGAGCTCTTTTAAAACCCCAATTTTAATACACTTTTAATACACTTTTAATACATTTTATCACATTTTTCATTTTAACCTTTCACCTACCCTAACCCTAGCCTAACCCTATAAATACCACCCCTACCCTCTACCCTCTCACCCCAAACTCTGAGCCAACTCTCTAAAATTCTCAAGAACTCTCGTGTGCAATCGAATTGAGCGAAAGGCGAAGCTCCGGTGAATTCTTCGGCGAAATTTCCGGCAACGACCGTAGCAACTCCCGGCGATGAAACGACGCACCGGCGACTCCTCCCGATCCACCTTCCTTTTATCTTTGATCGAAACCCGTAAGTCCCATTCTATCCCTCTTTCTTATTCTCTAAAATACGAAATTACAAAACCCGACGGAATCAGAACAAATCCGATTTCCGATTCGGTTTTCTATAAAATTTCACTTCTCACAAATACATTCATGCTTAAACATCTTTATGTTGACTATTAAACATTTAACAAACAATTTGAACACGTTTCATCACATGAAATGATAGCGTTCTTAAATTATCGTATTTTTCACTTAAATACCATAATATTTCGATTTCACATTTAATCCCCTTAACTTTGCTATACGTTTAAAGTAGAGCACGAGGTAATGACCTACCTCCACACACACGCAAATACAACCCTAAACGAAATCATCAAAAACTTAGAATACGATAAAACAATACTTTCATTTAAATACCATATTCTTAATAAAAACCATTTCTAAAAGTTTTAGCTTTGATAGACCTTTAAATAAATACCTCTTATTAGGAAAACACGATAAGTTGTGGACATCGGTCGTTTATCTAAACCTGACTTTGTGGTGTCTAGGCTAGGCAAGTGAGAAAGGTAACTTTAAAAGGGCCGTCTCACGGTGATTCATCAGCGGATCCCTCCTTTCCTCACTTGTACTTACCTGGCCGCAATTGGCGGTGAAGAGACGATTTGAGGCATCTAACAACTTTTCGTTTAGACCATTTAGAAATAGGCTAATTGACTTAGGAAACCCTAGAATCTAAAATACGGAAAATTGACTTTTTACAAATAAATACCTTTTACTTTATAAAACCGTTTTCTAAAGGATTAGTATTTTACAATCTTTGCAAAGCGCCGCTACAACCCATTTTTGGGGAACCCATTCGGGATGGTGCGGATTATCGCACATCCTCGGGCTTAGTAGTGCGAGATTCAGACCTCCGCAAGGAGCATTCGGTCTCGAAAGGTTTAAAATACGACATCTTAAGAAAATGAGATTTTTAGAAAATAAAATATTATTAAAATTATTTTTGTATAAGTATATGTATATTTATCCTTGAAATACCTATTTTAATATAATATAAATATTCCACCTTTTTCTAAAAATCACAAGAATAAATTTTACACTAAAATACCATGAACTTCAAATAAATCGATATTATAGATAAATACCTTTATTTATAAAAACTAGGATATTTTCACTAGAAATGTCACAATATAAAATCCACCGTCATTACAACTCTAAAGACGAGTAATAAATACTTGAGGTGTATTTTGAAAATTATATAAAAGTGTTTTTACATAATAAAAAAACCCTCAAGTTTTATAAATTACCCTAAGGATCCTAGCAATTATAAGACTTCGATTCACATTTCTGATTATCTGACTCGGATTTGAGTCTGATTAATCTGACTTGAATATAATTCAAGTCAATCTACAACCTACAATATTCCAATTCAATATGAACACATGAATCTATGAAGCCAATTATCAATCTACACAACTTGACCGAACCGAACCATGGATATTCCTTTTACATGGTTCTCCAATTATTCCATTTACATGATTCTACGGTTATATCCGTTTACTGATATCATGGTTTCGGTCAGTTTTTCAATCATACAACCAATTCAATTTACAAGACAACAATACAAACAAGACATCGCGGGGTTTAAGGGGTAGATTGGTACGGAAGGTGTTAAAAGTGGCACGAGGCGGTAAGATTAAGACACATAACCTATATTCCGTTGCTGTTGTACCGTGGCTTAACGGTTCCTTGTACATTCTGTTTGCCCTGGTCTCTAGCATATAGAGACCCCTCTCGTATACACTGGCATCCTTCTGTACCAAGCTACAAACAACAGCGTTAATACAACATTACAACAACATTATACAGCTTTAAAAGATATCTTCTTATTTCTGTCTTTTCTACTCTCCTCTTATCTTTGGGACTTACCGAGCGACCTGTTCGCTGACGACATTCTATTTCTTTCTTCTTTGAATGTCGTCAGGTGGTTTGGACCCGGTAGAGATCGAGCCATCTACAGAAGACTTGGAGCAGTTTGCTGAAGAACTAGAGCTCTAGTATCATTGTACATTTTCCATTCAGCACTTTACATTCCTGTTATGCCATTGTTTAGGCATCGTTTTATTTCAGTTGTATTTCCTTTTCATGCATTGTACAAAATAATGTTAATCAAATAAAAGTTGTTGTTTTTATTATAACTTGTCTCTTGTGTATTTATTTTATATTGCTTAGATACTTCTGAGTATATACGTAGCGGACCAGTCGCGTCCCCTTCACCGTATACCGGGAAGCGGGGCGTGACAACGGCTCTTGATTCTTTTTGGGAGAGAGAAAAAGTTGTTGAGATATTTTCATTATCTTTGCCTATATAGGCTATACACTTTACATATAGCCCCTTGGGCTTTACAAAATGGCATTTTGCCCATCCCATGCCTCATGTGCTATTTCTTTTTGCACATAAGCCATGCGCTTTACAAAAATTTGGCTTTATGCCCATTTTTCTTACATTTATTCAAAAAAATAAAAAAGAAATACACCAAAATTATTTATTACAAAATTTTTATTTTAGCATGGAGGAAGGCCGGACGCATCGTGTTCGGGCTCGCCCCGGGCATCGGCCCACTTGACCTGGGCTTGGGCCCACTTGGCTTGGGGTTGACTTTGACTTTGACTTGGTCAACCGGGGTGTACATTTTTACCCCAACAAATTGCCCCCCATCAATAAATGCACACAGCATATGTGGGTCGTGTGCATGAAATTGATGGATCTTCTTTCACGTAGAGGCGACTTGATTTGGTTCCCGCTTTTTGGGAAGCTGGCACTGGCCTTTTTACGACATGGACGGTCAATGCTTGACGTGTCTACGAGATGGAGTGTCTGGTTATCTTGATTCCAAGGCGGAGCATAATTCCGACGAGGAGGCCGTTGTGCCCTTTTAGCGACGTGGACGGTCGGTGTTGCCCTTTTAGCGACGTGGACGGTCGATGCTGGCCTTTTTGCTACTTGGACGGTCGGTGCTGCCCTTTTAGCTACTTGGACGGTCGATGCTGCCCTTTTAGCGACTTGGACGGTCGGTGCTTCCATTTTAGCAACGTGGACGGTCGGTTCTGCCCTTTTTGCGACTTGGATGGTTGATGCTGCCCTTTTAGCGATGTGGACGGTCGGTGCTGCCATTTTAGCGACGTTGACGGCCGGTTCTGCTCTTTTTGCGACTTGGACGGTCGATTCTGCGTTTTTTACGACTTGGACGGTCGGTTCTGCCCTTTTTGTGACTTGGACGGTCGGTGCTGCCCTTTTTGCGACGTGGACGGTTGGTTCTGCCCTTTTTGCGACTTGGACGGTCGATGCTGCCCTTTTAGCGACTTGGACGGTCGGTGCTGCCCTTTTAGCGACTTGGACGGTTGGTGCTGCCATTTTAGCGACGTGAATGGTCGGTTCTGCCCCTTTTGCGACTTGGACGGTCGATGCTGCCCTTCTAGCGTCGTGGACGGTCGGTGCTGCCATTTTAGCGACGTGGAAGGTCGAATGTTCTGATTTGACTTGCCTCGCTTTCTGTGGTGTCGGGATTTGACTTGTTTCCAAGGTGGAGTATGATTCCGCCAGGGAGGTTGTTGGTTGTCTTGCTGACTTGATATGATTTGGGTTGACATAAGCATGCTATACTGGAATATGGTACCAGGAGCGAATTATCATCTGCCATGACAGGGTTTGGGGATTTTGGTTTTGGTTTAGCATCAGCATCGCTTCACTGGAATATGGTACCAGGAGTGAATCATCATTTGCCATGAGGAGATTTCCCTCGTTCCCAGTTTAACGACTTTAGGGGTCATCTGTTCCCAGTTTAACGACTTAGAGGTCATCTATTCCCAGTTTAAAGACTTAGGGGTCTATTGGATTGGAGTTTGGAATTTTGGTATTAGGTTAGGCATCAGCGTTGCTAACACTGAAGCATATGTTCCAGGAGCAATTCATTATTTGCCTTTTCCTGTTGGGGAGCGATGGCTTAAGAGACAGGTTTAGGTCTCTATCACCTAAGACTTTTCAATTTTATGAGCCGTAAGGGTCCCATAAAAGCATTTTCTCCCTACGAGTCGAAAGGATCTCGTGGGTGTACTTTCTCCTTAGGAGTCGTGAGGACTCCCAAGTGTGTTTTTCCTTTGTGAGTCGTAAGGATCCCACGAAGGTGTTTTCTTACGAGTCGTGAGGGTCCCGTAAGTTTGTTCTCCTCATGTATCGTGAGGACACATGAGTGGGTCTTCCCAAATGGAGCATAAGTCCAAGGGCGGAGACCGGCCGCTGGACTGGTGATTGCGGTGGGGTATGGGTATGATAAGAATTATTTGTGCCCGTGGCTTGTATACGGTAGTCAATTTGAGGACTAACCGTAGGGCCAGGAGAATTTTGAGAAATTGGATCTTGGTTGGCGTCTGCATCGCTGCACTGGAATATGGTACCAGGAGCGACTCATCATTCGCCGTTTGGGGACTTAAGATTTGGGTTTTGGGTCGGCATCAGCACCGCTAACACTGAAGCGAAACACCAGGACCGACTCATCATTTGTCGTTGCCCGTTGGGGAGCGATGGCTCAGGAGACAGGTTTAGATCCCCATCACCAAAGGCTTTTCAATTTTATGAGCCGTAAGGGTCTCATAAAAGAATTTTCTCCCTACAAGTCGAGAGGATCTCGCAGGTGTATGTTCTCCTTAGGAATCGTAGGTATCCCTAAGTGTGTTTTTCCTTTGTGGGTCGTAAGGATCTCACCAGGGATTTTCTCCTCACAAGGTCGAGAGGACTTTGCGAGTGTATTTTATCTCTTTTCACGTGTTTGCGCCCTTTCGGGTTTTCAAAAACTTGCCGGTAGTCCTGTTATTTTTACTTATGGAGCCCTTTCGGGTTTTCATCCGTGCCCGTTTTGCCTGGGGACATACCGTTTTTTTTGTCGCTGGTAGGACTTTAAAAGTAGTCTCACCGGCAGGACTTGGGAGAGATAGGGGTCGTTTGCGCCCGTGGATTGTATACGGTTTTGCAGGATATATGATCCAGACCGTAGGGCCGGTGTGCTCAATTCGCCTGCGACTTGGAGCATTCACGCATAGTATTTCTTAAGATATCAACCATTGTTGGGTGGCATGAGCCTTCCTCCCTCGGCACTTATTAGTTGGTTGGATCCTCCGTCGAACACTTTCTCGATGACGTATGGTCCTTCCCAGTTTGGCTTGAATTTTCCATTGGCATGTCGATTGGGGATGATCGGTCTTTTGAGGACCAACACCAATTCGCCTTTCTTGAAAGCGCGGAGACGGGTCATCTTGTTATAGGCCCATGACATCTGGGCTCAGTACAGCTCCAGATTTTGCTGTACTGCAAGCCTCTTTTCTTCGAGGGCGTCAAGCTCTTCCAGCCGATGGAGCACGTTTTCCTCCTTCGTCAACTTGTGCTGAACGGCCATTCTTAAGCTTGGAACTTCGACTTCGAGGGGGAGGACCGCCTCCACTCCGAAAAGCAATGAGTATGGAGTGGATTGAGTTGGAGTACGGTGCATGGTACGATATGCCCAAAACGCCTCGTGAAGTTTGAGATTCCAGTCTCTCTTGTTGGCTGAAGCATTTTTCCTCAGGAGCTTGCATAGAGTTTTATTGAAGGCTTCGGCTAGCCTATTGGCTCTTGGATTATATATGGAGGAATATCTCCAGTCTATCTTGTGCTGAGTAGTGAACCTTGAGACTTTGAAACTCTTGAAAGAAGGCCCGTTGTCAGAAATGATTCTTCTTGGCGTACCGAAGCGGTATAGAATATTATGCTGGAAGAACGTCAGAATATCTTCCGTCTTGACTTCTTTTAGCGAGAAAGCTTCAGCTCATCTGGAGAAGTAGTCTGTTGCAGCCAGTATGAACCGGTGGCCTTTGGATGACGGAGGATCAATTGGACCAACTATGTCGGTGCCCCAAACTTCAAAGGGCCACGACGCCACCGTAGGATGCAACGGATTGGGGTGCTTGTGAATGAAATCACCATGGATTTAGCAGAGATGGCATTTCCTTGCGTACTCTTCGCAATCCCTTATCATGGTGGGCCAGTAATATCTAAGCCGTTTGATCTGAAGCAGCATTTTGGGGCCGAACTGGTGAGCCCCGCAGACGCCTGAGTGAACTTTTTTCATGACCTTTTGGGCTTCGGCCAATGACAAACACCTGAGCCAGAGTTGGTCATATGACCTGCGGTATAGCGTGTCATTTACAAACACGTATCGAAGAGCTCTCTTCTTCAACTGAATCCTCGCAGATTTTCCTTCGGGCAGCTTATCGTATCGGAGGTACTCTATGAAGGGTTCTCTCCAATCGAGCTCGTCTTGGATGATCGAAGCTTCTTCGGCAGGAGTGTTCTCTCGTTCTATACTTTCTTCTTCATGCAAAGTGGTTAGAGGCAGAATTTGCCGGCTTCTGACTGTGGTTAGAATTTCGTCCATGTCAGGATCAGCCAGCTCTTTAGCTAGGCGAGCGAGTATGTCGGCTTTTCCGTTCAACACTCTAGGGACTCTCATTAGTTCAATATGAGTGAACCGTTTCATGAGTTCCACCACTCGATTTCTGTACCGAGCTAACTCGGGTTTGTATATCTTCTAGTCGCCGCTTACATAGTTGATGACAAGCTGGGAATCACCGTAGACTCATAGCCGAAGGATTTCCATTTCTATGGCGAGCTCCAAACCAGCTATCAGAGCTTCATACTCTGCCTCATTATTTGTGCGAGGCTCGGTGAGGGCAAAAGAACGCCATAGGGTTCCTATTGATGGCGTGATGAACACCAATCTTATCCCTGCTTTTATCTCCGGGACGCTTTATTTGCTGGAGGTCCACATTGATGAGGCTCCATCGAAGTAGAGCTCCCAACATGGCTCATCTTCCTCGAGGTGCCGCACTTGTTCGTCGGGTAGCTCACAATTAAACGGTGACCCCTCTGATACGGGATGAGCAGCAAGGAAGTCTGCGAGAGCTTGCCCTTTTACTGCTTTATGAGGAGTATACACTATGTCAAACTCAAGCAGCATGACAGCCCATCATAACATTCTACCGGCTAGGTTTGCTTTGGTCATTAAGTGTTTGAGCGGGTTGACCTTGGAGATCATCATAACCCGATGAGCAAGCAGATAGTGCCTCAGCTTCTTCACAGCGAATATCAGGGCCAGGCATTGCTTTTCAATCGGGGAATAGTTGTGTTCCGCCCCAACTAAAGTTCGACTAAGGTAGTAGAGGGCATTTTTTCCCCACCTCGTTGTTCTGGGCAAGGAGCGCACCGAGTGATTCATCTAGCGCGGCAGTGTAGAGAATCAGCGGTTTATTTGGAATGGGAGCGGCCAGCACTGGAGGGTGCAACAAGTACTGTTTGATGCCTTCGAACGCTTCTTGACATTTGGCATCCTAGACAAAAGGAGCTTCTTTCTTCATGAGCCTTGAGAAGGGCCTACATCTCCCCGATAAATTTGAGATAAACCTTCGTATATAAGCAAGCTTGGCTTGAAAAGATCTTAGCTGCGTCAGATTCTTCGGAGGGGGCATCTCCATGATGGCCTTTATCTTGGATGGGTCAACTTCAATCCCTCGATGTCGGACTATGAAACCCAGGAATTTTCCGGATGACACGCAAAAGCGCACTTCAGAGGATTCATTTTCAGATCGTACTCTCTCAGTCTGGTGAGAACGGTCCTAAGATCTTGGATGTGATCGTCTTTGGCTTTAGTCTTGATGACCAGATCATCAACATAACATTCGACGACTTTATGAATTAGGTCATCAAAGATATTGGTTATTGCCCTTTGATATGTAGCACATGCGTTCTTCAGTCCGAATGGCATCACTTTGTAGCAGTATATTCCGATCGGGGTTCGAAATGCTGTGTGCTTCTTATCCTCAGGCGACATCTTGATCTGATTATACCCCGATGAGCCATCCATAAAAGTGAACAGCTCGTAATTTGAGATGTCACCGACCATCATTTCCATTACCGGTAGCGGGAAGTCGTCTTTAGGACATGCCTTATTGAGGTCCCTGAAATCAACACAAACTCGGATCTGCCTATTTTTCTTCTTCATTGGGACTATGCATGCGATCCAGTCCGCATATTTCTCTTCCCTGATAAAGCCGGCATCGATGAGCTTCTTAGTTTCTTCGATGACCTTTTCTTCTAGTTTCCTTCTCATTCTTCAAGGAGCTTGTTTGACTGGCTTAGCATCAAGAGATATAGCCAGTTTATGCACGACCACTTCAGGGGAAAGGCCAGGCATTTTTTTGTATGTCCACACGAAGCAGTCGACGAACTCATGCAGAAGGGCAATTATCTGCTCTTTCATTTCCTCTGATAAGAGTGAGCTAATGTAGGTCGGCCTTGGATTATTGGGAGTTCCTAAGTCAATCTCGGTTAGCTCATCAAAGGTTGCTTGTCCGCCATCTTCGAGCTCTTGAGGAGCTT
The DNA here is from genome assembly GCA_030015575.1 of Agapanthus africanus. Taxonomy (NCBI): domain Eukaryota; kingdom Viridiplantae; phylum Streptophyta; class Magnoliopsida; order Asparagales; family Amaryllidaceae; genus Agapanthus; species Agapanthus africanus. The sequence continues at coordinate 148,138,924 of CM057338.1, read as the reverse complement.
CTTCTGGCTCGGCTATCTCGTCATCATCATTTGATCTTTCGCTGGCTTCACCAACATGGATCATGTAGCAAGCTTTGGAATCAGGTTGAATGAAGCCTATGCCCCGTCTATCTGGAATTCGTCCATCGATGAGTGCTCGGACCTGAGGCGGATGCCATAGCCCTTCATAAAACTTTGCTTCAGACTCCGTTTGATATAGCCGGCATCCGCACCTTTTGAAATATTCCCGCATCTCGGGTGCATAGTATCGGGTATTGAGGACGGCTCTTATGCCCCTCTCATAGGGAAGGCACGCGACAGACAAATCGTCCGGATGCACAACAGGATTTGATCCATAAAACAAGATGCCCTTCTGTCCACTTTTCCTTCGGGGAACGTAGAATGTTTTCAGCTAGTCTACGGTGGATACTGACAATGCATCGAGCTCTTTGCACATCTGCTCCGGCACCCTTGTGATGGTCAGGGACCATTCTGCAATTTCGAAGGTCTCTCGTAGTTTCGCTTGCTGCATGGGGGTCCAATCTGCACAGCTGTTGCACGACAGGTCCTCTTCCTCTGACTCTTCAGTGTCGCTGCCAAGATGAGGGCGGACTTTGCTGCTAGATGGGCTTTCAGTATCGGACTCGTCCGTATCGCTACCGAAACAAGGGCGAGTTTTATAGAAGGAAGGACTTTCAGCGTCGGACTCATCAGTGTCGCTGCCGAAACGCGGGCGCACTTAGGCGTTTTTGCTTTTGAAAGTGACAGCCGGCTCAGATTTTCTTTTGAGTCTTGGGGCCGCTCTATCCTCAGTCAGTTGTGGCTTAGCATTTTGGTGGTTCATGAAGTACCGAGAATCTTCATATCGGACTTCATGCACACCGAACGACTGGATGTCTCCGTCAATGTGTCTTTCTTCGCTATTTTTAGTATACTTCATGCATTGATGGAGAGTTGATGGAATGATGCCGTAATCGTGGAGCCACGGCCGTCCCAAGAGAATTTTATAAGACGTGTCAGCGTCGATCACGTATATCTTAGCTTCAGTCTGCAGATCCCCAAATTTGATTGGTAAAGCTATAGACCCCAGAACTTGCTGGCAGTTTTGATTGAAGCCTTGAATAACAATCCTTTCCCTTGACAGGTGTCGGACGTCCATTGACAAACTCTTCAGAGTCCGCAAGTTCATGATGTTCACTGAGGATCCCTGATCAATCAATATGCGATTAATCCGATCTCCATCGCTGTACCCGGTCACGTAAAGCGGCCGATTATGCTCAGCCATTCCCAGTAGTAAGTCTTCATCCTTAAACGTGATTGCGGCGGCATGCAAAGCGTACTGGGATTCTTTCATATTAATTTCCGCAAAGTGAGCCTGATACCGCTCAGGGTTTTGTAGAGCGTGAATGAGAACATCTCTAAGCTCCTTAGATAGGACCAAGGCATCGTAGATGCTCAGGAGAGACGGAAGCTTCCGGAGATGAGCCAAGAAATTGTAGTCCATTGAGGAAGGACTTGAGTTTTCATTAGCCGGCTCTCTGCCATCTTCCTCATTAGCCACCTGTTTTTCATTTCCTTTTGGGGCGTTTTCCTGATTTGGCGGTAGAGCCCTGCCGCTTCTAAGCTGGATTTGGTTGGCCTTTGTGGCGATCTCCTCGTCCTCCTCGGGAAAACAGAGCTCCTCCTCAGAGTCGCTGCCAAGATGGATGGCGTAGCAGGTCACTATAGGGATCTCTTCATTAGAGTTTTCCTCTAACTCTTCCAGAATTTCAGCCGCTTCTATAGGGAGGAACTCCTTCAATTGTATCAGAATTCTTTCCTTCTGTTCATAGTCTTCGAGAGAATCGATATACTTTTGAATGGTCGATCTCCTTGCAGACTCTTTTTCGCACCGAGCTGCACTTTTCTTCTTCTTCAGCTTTTTGGATTTTGAGCCTGATGGAGCCGCATTGGTAGCTGGAATGGTAGGCTTCTTCTGCCCTTCCCATTCCATCCTGGGCTCTTTCTGAAGTAGCTTTATCATCTTTTTCGTCTTATTAGATATGTGCGTAGTCCACGGAGGCCGCGGTGAGTCCGTTTCATTTCTTAGGGCAGCGGGTTCGGCTGTCGGCTCCCAGAAGGCTTCAGCTTCTGTCTGTATAAAGTTGGTGGTTGCAACTTGATCGTTCACCAACACACTTTTGGACAGCTCGATCTCTCCAGCCTTGTGCTGCTTCTCGACCCAGTCCTTGAAGATATAGCAATCCTCGATCGCATGGTTCACTACTCGGTGGTACGGGCAATACAGGGGATTGTCGGTCATTTTTGCTTCTTGAGGTCTTTTCGACTCCGGAAATTGTAGACCGTTGTTCAAGGCATCTTTAAATATCTTGCGGACTTTGTCCTTCCTGAAAGAGTAAATCTTGTTCTTTTTCTCCTCTAGGGAAGGCCGCTCTCCTCCCAGCACTGGCTTTCGAGATCGGTGGGTTTTGAATTCGCCTGCCTTTCTCTTGTCATCATTGTCGGACGCATTGAAGACATTGGTACTGCTGGAATTCCCGCTTCTACGGTTGTCTTCCCTCTTTCTCTTCCAAGTCTTGTCTCTCGGAGAGTCTGGGGTGGACTCTTGCTTCGAGCGTTCCGGCATCTAGACTTTCTTGGTTAGCTCCTGAAATGTCTTGAAGCATGCTGTACACAAGAATGTGACCATCCAATTGCTGAGGTTCCCAACGAGAAGGCTGACGGACTGGTCCTGCTCCAGCGGCGGTTCGCACTTGACTGTGAGATTACGCCATCGGGCGATAAAGTCGGTGTTGCTTTCATTCTTCCCCGGCTTGGTCCTCACAAGTTCAGCAACGGAGATTTTATCACTGAAACTCATGAACCTTTGCCGAAACAGAGACTCCATTTGGGCAAAGGTAATGACGGACCAGTCTGGTATACTCGCGTACCAGTCAAAAGTGACACCGGTCAGGCTCTTGACAAACTGACAAAGAAGGAGCGCATCATTGCCCCCTATATTTCCGCACGATGCTTTAAAGTGGGCGACGTGTTGATTTGCATTTCCTGTCCCGTCAAATCTTCCGAACTTAGGAATGACGTAGCCGCTCGGGAACTCGATCAGATCGTACTATGCGGGATATGGCCGCCCACTACTGCCAATTTCTTTCTGAGCTTCAGCTTTGGCCACCAATGTTTTAACCTTGCTGGTGACCAAATCCATTATCCGGTCTTGTGTTAGCGGGATAGTGTTATCTGGGGCCAAGGCGTCCCCAGAAGCAGAATGTGGCCGGCTTTCGTGCGGCACGGCCAATCTTGGACCCAAAGGGACAGTCATCGGCCGCTTCAGATTGTTATCATCCGGCTCATGAGTAGCGACTTATGCTTGATTGGGGGGCGCTCGAGCAATTTGAGCCGTAAGCAACATCACAACGTTCATTAGGTCGTCAATTTTCGAATAGAGCTTGGCCATCTCTTTATCTTTGCTCCTGAGCTGTTTTCGAAGCTCTTGAAGCAGCTCTTGCTCTGCGGTCCTGGGGCGGAAAGACGGCACTTCCTCGCTGTCCGAGCTTGACTCTGCATGGACTGAGGGGTCTTTCTGCCTATCATCCTCATCGAGAGGGTTTTCATCATCCAGCGGAGTCGGCTGTTCTTGGGGAGCGGCAACCACATTCAAGCTAGATTGGGCTTGGGATGCGGTGGCCCCATCCTTGCTTTTGCTGTGAAGGTTGTCGCTGGGGCGCCTACCCGCCATATAGACCGTATGGATAACATATACAGCCGAATTTTTATTATTGGCGGCTGATTTCACGGATCGCTGTCTTGACCCTCCTGTTTCGGTAACGGGCAGTCGACTGAAGGCGGCTGGCCAGACCGGGTTCTTGAATAGTGCTTACGCTTCTTTTCTGGGTTTGCCCCGCTACTTTCGTGCGGCACATAGTGCCTGATAGACACTTGAAGAGATGGTGTCATGCTTTCTCGGTCGGGGCTGGGACACGTCTCTTTGCAACATCGTTCGAACTGCCGTCTTCTTGATTCTGGGAGTCATGGCGTTTTTCTGAACCCACTTCAGAGGTTCGAAAGAATTGTTGACTTTTATGGTCAACTCAGCCATCGTCGCAGGGTGACCCTGCTCTTGGAACCTCACAAGATTCCACTTGGCCGGTGTCCTGGCCCTCTTGTTGGCTCGATACCTGAGCCGCTTCTGTCTCAGCCTTTCTGTTTTAAGCACTTGGCTGGCTATGGCTCTTCAGGAAGCCGCCGTAGACCGGGCGATGGAGGACTTTAGAGAAACGCCTGATTGTGCATTTGTTGGAGTCATCGCCTGAGCTCGTCCGCAACGTTTGATGTTGCCCTTTATACCGGAAGTCTTGCCCCCAGCTGGAGCATATGAGAGTCGTTCAGACACCGTCTTAAGTTTCGGTTGTGGTGCCTTAGCGATCGCAACATTCAGCCTCTTGCCCCTTGAGACCGGTTTGGCCACCTGTTTTGATGGTTCTTCTGCCAGATGAGCGCTTCCGGCAGGGTAGATGACGACGGAACCAAACTGGCGGGGCAGTTCCTCCCACTGTCGACTGAGGCTTGCGGGGAGAACCACACAAGTATTGATCTTGACCACGTACGGAATCGGGATCGCATCAGAAGCTGGATCCATCTTAGGAGACATTGTCGTTGAAAGTTGATTGCTGCACGGAAAAAAAAATATTATTTCAGTACAAACATCGGCATATATGTTAAATGAGTTTGCATGAACACTTGACCCGAGATATGGGAGGAGAGAAAGGTCCCACCGGGCGTGCCAAAATCTGTAGGGTGTTTTTCTTCACCCCATTGAGATGAGAATACACGCGCGCTTGTCAGGCGCATTACAGATTCCCCTGCCTAGGATAGGCTGGGATTTATTGATTGTGGGGATCCAAATCTCCGGCAGCCGCGGACTAAGCTGCCGTTAATTACCCCTCGCCTTTGGAGCGAGAGAACCTCCGATTGACGGGTCAAACAGGTCATGCGAACTCACTGTGCAGTGTTGTGTTTTGAAGGGGTTTTGGATATATCGGGAGCCCCGCAGAGTATTTTTACGGGGGTCCCGCTACCCGGATAGCGGGCTGAGGGTCAAGGGGGCTAGCTGCCCCCTTGCGTGGTGCGGAGCAGCGCCCCGTTAGAAATTTTTTTTAACGGGGGACGGTATTATAGAGTATGTGTGTGTGTGTGTGTATGTGTGTGTGTGTGTGTGTGTGTGTGTATAAGAGAGAAAGGGCATCCAAAGGATGCGTGGGAGAAAGCGTCAGCGCCTCACGTGCACGGCACGCGGGCGCTGGCGCTATCGCCTTGGGCGCTAGCGCTTTAGGCACAAGGGAGCTAGCGCTTTGGGCGCTAGCACCTCACGTGTCAGGCACGTGGGCGCTCGGACGCTAGCGCTTTGGGCGCAAGGGTGCTAGCGCTTTGGGTGCTAGCACCTCACGTGCCAGGCACGTGGGCGCTTAGGCGCTAGCGCTTTGGGCGCTAGCGCTTTGAGCGTAAGGGCGCTAGCGCCTCACGTGCCAGGCACGTGGGCGCTCGGGCGCTAGCACTTTGGGCGCTAGCGCCTCACGTGCCAGGCACGTGGGCGCTCGAACGCTAGCGCTTTGAGCGTAAGGGCGCTTGGGCGCAAAAAGGGTGTTGGTCCTTTCACTGGGAGTTGTACTCCCAGAAAGAATATACTTATTATTTTATGTGTGTGTGTGTGTGTGTGTGTGTGTGTGTGTGTTTTTGAGGAGTTAAACTCCTAAGATATTTTGAAGCTGATGAAGGGGCTTCTCCCCTTAAGCCCTGGATCTTCCCCAAAGTGGGGTCTTTGGAGATGGGTCTCCTTCTTCCTCCTTTGTAGGCCGACTCTTGGGTAACAAGAGGGGTGAGATTTTAAAAATCTCTCCTTTTTAGGATCTGATGGAAGATCCAAGCTCCCCTTTGTGGGTTTTGTGGTGAAAAACTATTTAGTTTTGGAAAAAGAAGAGTAAAACTCTTGATTTAATTCAAAAGAAAGAAGAAGGTTTTAGAAGCTTGAGGAAGGAGAAAGTGCACAGCTCTTGATTCTTTTTGGGAGAGAGAAAAAGTTGTTGAGATATTTTTATTATCTTTGCCTATATAGGCTATACACTTTACATATAGCCCCTTGGGATTTACAAAAATGGCATTTTGCCCATCCCATGCCTCATGTCCTATTTCTTTTTGCACATAAGCCATGGGCTTTACAAAAATTTAGCTTTATGCCTATTTTTCTTACATTTATTCAAAAAAATAAAAAAGAAATATACCAAAATTATTTATTACAGAATTTTTATTTTAGCACGGCGGAAGGCCGGACGCTTCGTGTTCGGGCTCGCCCCGGGCATCGGCCCACTTGACCTGGGCTTGGGCCCACTTGGCTTGGGGTTGACTTTGACTTTGACTTGGTCAACCGGGGTGTAAATTTTTACCCCAACAGTCAAGCCAGTCAAACATGTGCCAAGAAGAATGCGGCTTGAGCTTGAGATGCGTATCAATACCGAGGTCAAGAAGCTGATCGACTCCGGACTCATCCAAGAAGTTCAATACCCCGACTGGATTGCCAACATCGTTCCAGTGATGAAGAAAAATGGGACGGTGCGTATCTGCGTGGACTTTCGGGATCTCAACAAAGCCTGTCCGAAGGATGATTTCTCCGTACCGGTTACCGAGCTAATGATAGACAACACATCCACTCACGAAGTCTTCTCCTCCATGGACGGATCATCGGGGTACAATCAAATAAAGATGCATCCTGAAGACCAGAAGCATACCGCTTTCCGAACTCCTCTAGGCATATTCTGCTATAAAGTGATGCCTTTGGTCTAAAGAACGCCGGCGCTACCCATGACGAAAATTTTCGATGATCTCATACATGAAATCGTCGAATGCTATATTGACGACCTCGTGGTGAAAAGCAAATCGCACGAGGAGCATTGGGAGCATCTGAAGACAGCATTTCAGCGCCTTCGGAAATACAACCTGAAGATGAACCCTCTCAAATGCGCGTTCGGAGTTTCCTCGGGAAAATTCCTAGTATTCATCGTACGACACCGAGGCATCGAAATAGACCCGTCGAAGATCAATGCGATCATGGAAATGCCTCCGCCGACAACTCTCAAGCAACTACGGTCTCTCCAAGGAAAGCTCGCGTATATCCGGCGGTTCATAGCTAACCTCTCCAGCAAATGCCGCCCCTACAATCATCTGATGAAGAAGGGAACCCCGTTAATCTGGGACCGCAAATGCCAAAGCGCACTGGATGAAATCAAGAAATACCAGCAGAATCCGCTAGTACTGACCACTCCGGTCAAGGGAAAGCCCATCATCCTGTATACAACAACCCTTGAAGGTTCTTTAGGCGTGCTATGGGCACTGAAGAATGACCAAAGGAAAGAGAGAGCCCTCTACTATTTGAGTCGAGCTTTCCTGGGGGCAGAAAACAACCACTCCCCTATCGAAAAACACTGCCTGGCGTTAATCTTCGCGATAATGAAGCTCAGACACTATGCTTTGGTGCATGAGGTCCATCGAATATCAAAGGTGGATCCTCTCAAATATTTGATGTCAAGAGTCATACTAACCGGACGGTTCGCTAAATGGGCCCTACTCTTAATGGAATTCTCGATAACATATCGACCCCTTCAAGACAGTGAAAGGCCAGGCCATCGCCGACTTCCTCGCTGAGCATCCGATACCTGCCGATTCACCCCTAAATTGTGAATTGCCAGACGAGCAAGCGTGTGACATGATTGACGGGGAGAGAAGAGAGAGTGATATCCGATGGGAACTCTACTTTGATGGGGCATCCTTCATGAAGAAGCGAAAGCACAGCTCCCCCATAATCAAATCTAGGGTATGCCTCATCTTCGTAACTCCACAAAGAGGGATAATGCACTTTGCCTTTTCCTTGGCAGAGCCGAGGACGAACAATGAAGCAGAATATGAAGCTTTGATAGCAGGTCTTGAGATCGCTGTCGATATGGGAATCGAAAACCTCCTCATATACGGAGACTCCCAGCTGGTCGTTAGCCACGTAAATGGTGACTATCAGACGTGCAAGCCAGAGTTGGTGAAGTACGGCGAGAGAGTACAACAATTGCTGACTCAAATCCCTTCCTGCGCCCTGGAAAGCATACCGCGTGCGGAAAATGGTAAAGCGGATGCGTTAGCCAAACACGCTAAAGAACTGGCTGACGAAAACCTTGATGATGTGAGGATCGTTGTACAAAGCCGTAGGGATCTTGCACCAGCGGAAATATCTCCGGAGTCGTCTGAAGAAAAGGAAGTGACCAAGCAAACAGCCTTACAAATAAAAGACCAGGAAAAGGCTGAGGATTGGAGAGAAGTCTTTATAGATTACTTCAAATCCCGTCAAACACCTGAAGATGCATCCTCAAGGCACCAGCTCATGAAACGAGCTCTATCTTTCGTCTTCGTCAATGATACGCTGTATAATAGATCGTTCGACTCCCTATGGCTAAGATGCCTAGGACCGGAAGAAGCAAGGAGAGTCGTCCAAGAAACTCATGACGGGCTCTGCGGTTCTCATCAAGCCGGGCCAAAAATGAAGCTGAAGATCAAAAAGATGGGCTACTATTGGCCCACGATGATCCAGGACTGCCTCGAATACGCGAAGCAATGCCACTCGTGCCAAATTCACGGAGACTTTATCCACCAGCATCCAAACCCGCTACATTCAACGGTAGCTTGCTGGCCGTTCGAAATGTGGGGAACTGATATAATTGGGCCCATCGAACAAGCGTCGTCCAAAGGACATCGGTTCATATTGGCGACAACTGATTACTTCTCTAAGTGGGCAGAAGCAGTACCGCTAAGAGAAGTGAAGACGGAGAATATTCTCCATTTCTTCAAGACACACGTCATCTATCGATTCGGCACTCCGCGACGGATTATCTCCGATAACGGGCCGGCCTACAGAAGTCACAGAATCAGCCGCTTCGCACAATAGCATAACATAGACTGGAGATACTCTTCGATCTACAATCCCCGAGCTAACGGTCTAGCTGAGGCTTTCAACAAAACCTTGACAAAGATCATAAAGAAGACGGTGCCAAAAAATAAAAAGGACTGGCACGGAAGACTGCATGAAGCTCTCTGGGCGTATCGAACTACGTTCAAGACGGCCACAAATACAACGACATTCGCATTGGTATTCGGCACGGAAGCAGTACTCCCCTTGGAAATAGAGTAACCCTCTCTACGAGTGGCGGTTCATTACGAACTAACAGACAAAGAAAATGCTCATCTTCGACTTGAGGAGCTCGATCTCTCGATGAAACTCCTCTCATGGTGTAGCAAAACCTAGAAGCTTACAAACTAAGGATGACGCGCTCATACGAAAGGTTGACTAGGCCAAGAACATTCCGCCAAGGAGATCTCGTGCTAATTGTCAAAAGACCTATGATCCCTAATCATGCCAAACGGGAGAAATTCGAGCCAAACTATGAGGGCCCGTATATCATAGACAAAGTCTACCAAGGTGGGGCTTACTTGCTCATGGATATGCATGGCGAAAGACCCTTCCGGCCAATAAATGGCCGATTCCTCAAGAAGTACTACGCCTGACGAGTCACAACCCAGGTTAATGATAGATGACGACGCCTATGTCCGCTCGCTATCTTCTTGAGTCAAGACTCTACAAGTAGTATCCAACGATACCCCTTCCCAAATACGGAAAGCTACGGACCGAAACGTCCTTAAACTAACAACAGACCGAAACGTCCCTAAACTAACAGCGGACTGAGACGTCCTTAAACTAGCTACGGACCGAAATGTATTTAAACTAACAGCTGACCGAGACGTTTCTAAACTACTATGGACCGCAGCATCCTTAGGCTAACGCGGCAAAAAAAAAAAGGTATGTCCATAAGCGAATGGGCACGGATGAAAACCCAAAAGGGCTCCGTGAGTAAAAACAACAGGGCTACCGACAAGTTTGTGAAAACCCGGAAGGGCGCAATCTCGTTAAAAGACACTTGCAAGGTCCTCTCGACCTTGTAAGGAGAAAATACCTGCGTGAGATCCTTATAACTCACAAGGGAGCAACACACTTAGGGATCCCCACGATTCCTAAGGAGAAATTACACTTATGAGATCCTCACGACTCGTAAGGAGAATTCCCCCTATGAGACCCTCACGGCTCATAGGATTCAAAAGCCTTAAGCTACAGGGATCTGAACCTATTCTTAAGCCGTCATACACCCCAATTTGCCCTACAAACGGTTCAATATTGACCCTTGTATACAATCCAAGGGCACAAATAAACATCTCCCCAACAGAGTCTCACCAGCGACGAGAAATTTCCCTATTTGGTGAAAGACACTTGTAAGTCCTCCCGACTTGTAAGGAGAAAACGCTCTTGTAAGATCCTTATGACTTATAAGAGAACACACACTTAGGAATCCTCACGATTCTTAAGGAGAAAACGCACTTACGAGATCCTCACGACTCGTAAGGAGAAACATCTTTATGAGACCCTTACGGCTCATAAAGTCAAAAGCCTTAGTCGACAGGACCTTAACCCTGTTTGCTAAGACACCTTTGTTCGAACCGACAAAGGCAAATGATGATTCGCACCTGGCCATATTCCAGTTGTAGCAATGCTGATGCCTAAATCGGTATCAAATTCCAAGTCTAAACTCGCAATAAAAATCAGCGAGTCAAGATGCATATGAAATAGCCGAAATGATTGGGCAACTCGCAATAAAAAGCTGCGAGTAAAAAAATAGCCGAAATGATTGGGCACCGCGAAAAATAGCAGAAATGATTGGGCAATCGCGACTTTCGCGATATAAAAAGCTGAAATGATAGAGTATCGTGGAAAGAAATAAAAAATGAAAGAATGAAACTTTTTCCCTGCAGGTAAGTCCATACTGACCCCTGTATACAATCCATGGGCGTAAACGAAAAGGGATCCACATGTCCCAACAAACTCTGGCAAAAGGGAAAGTCAGATCTCGACAGCAACATCTGCATCCCAGAAGACCAACAACGGCGTTCCTCCTCATGTCACCAGGGCACAGACGCGACACCACCGATCGGAGCCACAGCAAAGTCCCCAGTTCCAAGACTCTACAGTTCACAGACAACCTAACGTCATCCAATGACCCCGCATCGGAAATACGTGCGGAAATACGTCATCCAATTATCTCGTCATGGAAACACGTCAGCAAATGACCCCGTCTCGAAAATAGGCCATCCAATGACCCCGTCTCAGAAATATGTCAGCAAATGACCCCATCGCGGAAATACGTCATCCAATGACCCCGTCGTGGAAATATGTCAGCAAATGACCCCGTCGCGGAAATACGTCATCGAATTTCCCCATCGCGAAAATACGTCATCCAATGACCCCGTCGCGAAAATACGTCAGCAAATGACCCCGTCGCGGAAACACGTCAGCAAATGACCCCGTCGCGGAAACACGTCAGCAAATGACCCCGTCTCGGAAACACGTCAGCAAATGACCCTGTCTCGGAAAGACGTCAGCAAATGACCCCGTCACGGAAACACGTCAGCAAATGACCCTGTCTCGGAAATACGTCATCCAATGACCCTCTCTCGAAAACACGTCGTCCAATGACCCTGTCTCGGAAATACGTCATCCAATGACCCCATCTCGGAAATACGTCAGCAAATGACCCCGTCGTGGAAACACGTCATCCAATGACCCCGTCTCGGAAATACGTCATCCAATGACCCTGTCACGGAAACACGTCAGCAAATGACCCCGTCTCGGAAATACGTCATCCAATGACCCCGTCTCAGAAATACGTCAGCAAATGACTCCGTCGCGGAAATACGTCATCCAATGACCCCGTCTCGGAAATACGTCAGCAAATGACCCCGTCGCGGAAAGACGTCATCCAATTACCCTGTCTCGGAAATACGTCATCCAATGACCCCGTCGCGGATACGTCAGCAAATGACCCCGTTGTAGAAACACGTCAGCAAATGACCCCATCTCGGAAATACGCCATCCAATGACCCCGTCTCGGAAATACGTCAGGAAATGACCCCGTCGCGGAAACACGTCAACAAATGACCCCATTTCGGAAACACGTCATCCAATGACCCCGTCTCGGAAATACGTCATCCAATGACCCCGTCTCGGAAATTCGTCAGGAAATGACCCCGTCGCGGAAACACGTCAGCAAATGACCCCGTCTCGGAAACACGTCATCCAATGACCCCGTCTCGGAAACACGTCAGCAAATGACCCCGTCTCGGAAACACGTCATTCAATGACCCCGTCTCGGAAATACGTCGGCAAATGACCCCGTCGCGGAAACACGTCAACAAATGACCCCGTCTCGGAAATACGTCATCCAATGACCCCGTCTCGAAAATACGTCATCCAATGACCCCGTCTCGGAAGTACGTCAACCCTGACACCACAGAAAGCGGAGTACGTCAACCCTGACACCGCAGAAAAGGGAGTACGTCAACCCTAACACCGCAGAAAGCGGAGTACGTCAACCCTGACACCGCAGAAAGCGGAGTACGTCAACCCTGACACCACAGAAAGCGGAGTACGTCAACCCTGATACAGCAGAAAGCGGACCAAGTCAAACCAGACACCGCAGAAAGCGGACCAAGTCAACCCAACCGCAGAAAGCTGAGCAAGTCAGATAATGACCTCCCTGTCGAAGCAATGCTTCGATTCGGAAACAAGTCAACTCACCAAACACTTACGAGTCCTCTCGACTTCTAAGGGAGAAAATTCTCTTGTGGGATCCTTACGATTCTTGAGAGAAAACGCACTTTGGAGTCCTCACGACCCCTAAGGAGAAAATACACCTGCGGGATCCTCTCGACCTGTAAGGAGAAAAGACTTTATGAGACCTCATAAAGTTAAAAAGTCTTAGGTGGCAGATCCTAACCCCGTCTCCTAAGCCATCACTGCCCTGCAAAGAGATCAAGATGGACTATCTATAGGCCACACTCTCCGAAGTCGAACATCGACAAGGAGGGAAACAACCACATACAAGTCCTTTCGGCTTGAAAGCGGGAAAAATTCTCTTGTGAGATCCTTACGACTCTTAAGAGAAAATGTACTTAGGAATACTTACGACCCCTAAGGAGAAAATACACCTACGGGATCCTCTCGACCCGTAGGGAGAAAAGTCTTTATGAGACCCTCATGCCTCATAAAGTTGAAAAGTCTTAGGTGACAGATCCTAACCCTGTCTCCTAAGCCATCACTGCCCTGCAAAGAGATCAAGATGGACTATCTATGAGCCACACTCTCCGAAATCGAACATCGACAAGGAGGGAAACAACCACTTATAAGTCCATTCGACTTGAAAGCGGGAAAAATTCTCTTGTGAGATCCTTACGACTTTCAAGAGAAAACACACTTAGGAATCCTCGCGATTCCTAATGAGAAAACACACCTACGGGATCCTCTCGACTCGTAGGGAGAAAAGTCTGTATGAGACCCTCACGACTCATAAAGTTGGAAAGTCTTAGGCTACAAGGACTCCAAGCTTGTCCCCTAAGCCCTCAATTCTACGGTCACACATAACTCTGCACTACTTCACCCACGTTCATGCTTACGTAGGCAAAATAGTGGGGGGCATTTGTTCCCGCCAAATTTTTTGGCCAAGAGCTACTTGTTCCCTTATAAAAAAGGGGGGAGAGTCCTCGAAATTTGGCCTCACGTGTTAAACACATGGGCGCTCATATGCAAAACATATGGGCGCTGAAAATAAAACAATTAATGGCCAATATGCATCACGTGTTAAACACGTGAGCGCTCATATGCAAAGCATATGAGCGCCGAATAAAATAAACTTAAAAGGACAAACATGCCTCACGTATAAAATACGTGAGCGCTTATATGTAATGCATATAAGCGCTGAACATAAATCACCAATGGCCAAACAGGCCTCACGTGTAAAACACGTGAGCGCTCATATGCAAAGCATATGAGCGCTGAACATAAACATGCTAAAACCCACAGCAGGGGTCATGTGTTAAACACATGAGTTCTTTTGCCAATCACATGCAAAGCATGTATTACCCAAATTTAAAATCTTCCTATCAAATTCTAAAATTAAATTCTATTTGGGAAATATTTTCCTGATCTTCCTAAAACTAGAAAGATCTTCTCTGTTAAATAGAGGACCCTTGTATCAAAAATCCAGCGGTGATCATATGATAGAATAAAAATCTATCATAGGAAAATATTTTCATAATCTCATAGCAAGAATAAAATTCTATGTTAACAAGATATCCATATTAAGAAAATATATTTCTGATCTTGTTAAACTAAAAAGATTTGATTGGATAAAATTCTAATGTTGTTAAAACTAACAAAATATTCATAATCTTGTTAAACAAACAAGAAATCTTCTCTGTTAAACAGAGAGCCTTTGGATTAAAAATCCAACGGTGAATAAAATTCTCCGATTGATCTAAAAGATCATGGAATCAATTATGATCTCTTGATGAGAGATTTTCTTAACAAATTGATTCTTTTTCTTCTCATATAAATAGGAGCGGGGAGAGGAAAGAAAAGGAGGAGAGATACACATATAGACACAGAGGGGGAGTGGAAGAAAAATAGAGAGAGAATTTAATTTTCTAAAGAAGAGGAACCCCTCCCAAAAGCTCCCACAAAAAGAGAATTTAATTCTCAAACCAAGAGTTTAACTCTTCTCAAAGAACTTAGTTCTTCCTCTGGTTAAGATCTACAGAAGCAGATCTCCCCACAAGTTGAGAATTTAATTCTCATCGGGGAGATTCTGTCATGCAGATTCGAAACCTAGGGGAAAGAACTGAATCCAAAAGAGTTTAACTCTTACAAAACATATGGGAATTTAATTCCTCTGAAACTAAGGTTTAACCCTTTAAAAAGAATTTATCTCGTTGTAATTCTTCAAAATCTTCAGGGGGATGGCGGGACCCGACAACCGACAACTTTTTGGTATATTTCCAAACCCATGGATACACCCCAATGGACCGTAACGTCCTTAAACTAGCTATAGACCGTAATGTCTTTAAACTAACTATGGACCGTAATGTCCTTAAACTAACTATGGACCGCAACGTCCCTAAACTAAACTCTATGGACTATGATGTCCTTAAACCCAACGGACCGCAACGTCCCTAAACTAAACTCTATGGACTATGATGTTTTTAAATCCAATGGACCGCAACGTCCCTAAACTAAACTCTATGGAGTATGATGTTCTTAAACCCAATGGACCGCAACGTCCCTAAACTAAAACAGTAGAGCCAAAATGCTTTTTCGTTGGATCTAAATGATCCCAAAATCTTGTTGAGTAGATCTTAGTCTAGAATTAGACTAACGTATCCTTAACAAACATTTAAGTTGATCTTAATCTCAAACGAGATTAACGATCCTTAAATTAACCCAAACCCAAATCTAAGAATATACGGATTTGGACTAATCCCCGCCCTACGGGTGACAACATAAATTAGTCTTCGTATACAATCCACGGGCAACCTAAAATAAAACAAATACACACGACAAGAAGTGAACATCTGGAGAAGGAGAAAGTGGTTATCGCTAAACGGTAACGTAATTAACTGTAGGGGCTTCCGCCCGCAGGGAAGAGCATCCCCACAGTCAAAAAAACCCTCGCAAACGAGGGGGAATCTGACGAAATCTACTACAACGGCCGCATCCGTTCAAACCTCCGATACATGATTCCATAAATTAACTTGGCATCTTCAGAGAGGTGGATGGATAAAATCAAATAGCATCTGCCCCCAAAATTCAGGCCAGACGTCCCAACGTCCCGGTCGCGTCTTTCGGCGGTGAACAATCGGTATTGGATCAACAATGGAAGGAACCACGTGAAGCTCTGTCACGAACTTCCTGATCCAGACTGCTTCTTTCGCGGCGTCATATGCAGCGATATACTCCGCTTCCATCATCGAGTCAGCAATGGTGTCCTGCTTAGAGCTCTTCCAACAGATCGCCCTTCCATTGAGGGTAAAGACATAACCTGACATGGACCTGGTGTCATCCTTGTCACTCTGGAAGCTGGAGTCGGCGAAGGCCGCAACCTTGAAGTCTTCTCTGTTGTACACCTAGAACATCTCCTTAGTTCTTCTCAGGTACTTGAGAATGTTCTTCACTGCTGTCCAGTGTTTCTCCTGGGTTTGACTGATGCCTGCTTACAACGCTCAGTGCGTAAGCTACATCTGGTCTGGTACACAATATCGCATACATTATAGAGCCTACCGTAGAAGCGTATGGTATAATACTCATGCGATCCCTTTCCAAATCAGTCTTGGGAGACATCTCTTTAGAGAGGGTGATTCCGTGACAAGCCAGTAGATTACCACGCTTTGAATCTTCCATACTAAATCTTTTCAGTATGGTGTCGATGTACCTTGATTGTGAAATTCCCAACATCCGTTTAAATCTATCATGATAGATCTGAATCCCCAGAATATAGGAGGCATCACCTAGGTCCTTCATGGAGAACCTTTGTGACAAGAATCCTTTGACTGATTGTAGCATAGGAATGCCATTTTCTATCAGGAGAATGTCATCTACGTACAAGATGAGGAATACCACAGTTCTCGCTAAAATTTTACTATAAATGCATCTGGATTTTTGATAAAATTGAATTTCTTGACCGTCTCATCAAAACAGATGTTCCAACTCCGCGATACCTATTTTAATTCATAAATGGATTTAAGCAACTTGCATACTCTTCCGCTGCTCCCACTCTCTATGAAACCCTCCGGCTGATCCATATAGACACACTCTTTCAAATTTCCATTCAGAAAAGCGATCTTTACGTCCATCTGCCAAATTTCATAATCGTAGAAGGCAGCAATGGCAAGAAGGATCCGAATGGATTTGAGTATAGCCACTGGAGAAAAGATTTCATCATAGTCCAAACCAGGTCTTTGACGAAAACCTTTTGCAACAAGTTTAGCCTTATAGGTTTCAACCTGTCCATCTACACCAATCTTCTTTATGAAGATCCATTTGCAGCCAACGAGTTTTACCCCTTCTGTAGCAATGTCCAAAGTCCATACTTTGTTGGTGTACATGGACTTCGTTTCGGTCCACATTGCATCCAGCCATTTTACCGAGTCTCTGCTCTGAATGACTTGCTGGAAGTTAATTGGCACATCATCGTCGATGATGCAATCCTCTCTATCCCCGTCTATGAGAAAACCGTAGTATCTCTCGGGCGGATGAGACTGCCTACTAGTTTTGCGGAGTAGTGCAGGGATGTCCGGTTCTTTCGAAACTTCTGGTTCCACCATGCTTTCCGTAATAGCTTGTGCTTATGGAATATCTTCCAGTTCTATTGCGCTCCCACATATTTCTTTTTCAAGAAATTGAGTTTCCAAAAAGTTGGCATGCCGAGAAACAAATACCTTTTGTTCCTCCGCATAATAGAAAAGATACCCCCGGAGTTCTTTCGGTATCCCACAAACTTATACAGTACTGTGCGTGCCTCGAGTTTGTCCGCATGCTGCTTTTTTACAAAAGCTGGACATCCCCATATCTTCAGATACTGAAGATAGGGTTTCTTCCCACTCCACATCTGATATGGTGTGGTAGGCACTAACTTAGTAGGAATCTTGTTCAAAAGATATGCAGCTGATTCTAGTGCATAACCCCAGAAGGATCACGGTAACTCAGCGTTACTCATCATGGAACGTACCATATCCAATAAGGTTCTGTTCCGCCTTTCCGATACACCATTGTGTTGAGGTTTGTATGGAGGAGTAAGCAGAGAGAGAATTCCATTCTCTTTTAAGTAACCCAGGAACTTGGCACTTAAGTATTCATCACCTCGATCAGATCTAAGTGTCTTGATACTTTTGCCGGTTTGTATTTCCACTTCATTCTTGTATTTCTGGAATTTCTCAAAGGCCTCGGATTTATGTTTCATCAAGAATACATGTCCATACCTTGAGAAATCATCCGTAAAAATAATGAAATGGGAATAACCACTTCTTGCATGTGTAGACATTGGACCACACCCATCGCTGTGTATTGGTTCCTAGAGCTTAGTATCTCTTTCTCCGTATCTAGTGAACGGGGTCTTTGTTATCTTTCCTTTGAGACATGATTGACAAGTTGCATAGGACTGATATTCGAACGGATCCAAATATCCCTCTTTATGTAACTTCGTCAACCGTGTTTCATTGATGTGACCCAGTCTACAATACCATAAGAAAGCATTGTTTACCGCCGAAAACAAAAACGAACCCTGGATGGATCGTCTTGCTTGAATTTATGGGCAGATGCTATTTGGATTTATCCGTCCACCTCTCCGAAGAAGCCAAGTTGATTTATGGCACCGTATATCAGAGGTTTAGACGGATGCGGCCGTTGTAGCAGACTTCGTCAGATTCCCCCTCGTTTGCGAGGGGTTTTTGATTGTGGGGACGCTCTTCCCTGCAGGCGCAATCCCCTGCAGTTAATTACGTTACCACGTAGCGATAACCACTTTCTCCGGCTCCAGAGGTTCACTTTGTGTCATGTGTGTTTGTTTTATTTTTGGTTGCCCGTAGATTGTTTACGGAGATTAATTTATGTTGTCGACCGTAGGGCATAGATTAGTCGAAATCCATACATTCATAGATTTGGGTTTGGTTTGATTTAAGGTTCGTTAATCTCATTTGGGATTAAGATCAACTTAATTTTTTTTAAGGATACGTTAGTCCTATTTGAGACTAAGATCTATTTAACGGGGTTTTAGGATCATTCAGATCCAACAAAAGAGCATTTGGGCTCCATTGTTTTAGCTTAAGGACATTACGGTCCGTTGTTAGTTTAAGGACGTTTCAGTCCGTATCGGTTTAGGAGTGCACCAAAGAGTTGTTGGTTGTCGGGACACTCCATCTCTCTGAAGACGTTAAGGAATTACAATGACATGTTTCAGTGGTGTGGAGAGATGTACCTTTGAACCAATTTCCAGATTGAGGGGAGATGTGGGATGGACATCATCTTAGATGCCATCTGTCAAGAGATCATTAGTTATCTTCGGGACTGAGATCGGTTTGAGGAGACCTGAGCATAGGGGGTTCGGTTGATTTGGAGATCCAAGATGTTTTAATCTCAGGAAGACTTAGCCAATTTGGGGATGAAATTGGCTTCTTATAGTGTTAAACACTAATATATGCTCGGTGCTTACGTGCTCCCACATGCAACTCTAAAGCAGTGTTAAACACTGAAATTTGGGGCACTCACGTGTGGCACGTGAGGTGCCTGAAAGTTGGCACTGTACACTTGGGTCCAAATCCCCGTCTGTATATAAGTGTTAAACACTTAATTCTTGTGGCCCTCACGTGTGGGTACGTGAGGCGCCCCAAAGTTGGGCACTGCCTCTTTGGATTTATTCCCTCTTCCTTTTATAAGTGCTAAGCACTTAGCTCATATAATGCTTACGTGCAGACACGCGAGGTGCTCAAAATGTGAGCGCAATCTTTGGATTTTTCCACTTTTCCATATAAGTGTTAAGCAACTGTTTGGGGGTCACGTGAGAACGCGTGATTCGATCTCAGTCATTCCTTTTAGTTCATCAAAGGTGCTCACATGGGAACACGTGAGTTTTCGTTATAGCGTTGAACGCTAATGAATCACCAGTCTTTTCTTTTATATGTATAGAGATTTTGATATGAGTTTTGAGAATTTCAAGTCTCTTATTTTATAAGAATTAAATTCTTTTACAGGGTTAAACCCTAGTTTTATCAGAGAAATTAAATTCCTATATACTTTTGGAAGAATTAAATTCTTTGAACTTAGTTCTTTCTCCTAAATTTTGAATCCGCATAACAGAATCTCCCCAATGAGAATTAAATTCTCAACTTGTGGGGAGATCTGCTTCTGCAGACCTCAACCAGAGGAAGAACTAAGTTCTTTTTTTTTAAGGGTTAAACCCTTGGGGAGGCGAAGAAGAGATAAAATAATCTCAGAATCTCCCCAATTGAATTCTCTTTTCTTTTTTTGTACTCTCTCTTCTCTGTGTTTCTGTGTGTTATCTCTGTCTGTTCTCTCTGTGTTTCTCCTCCTCTCCTCGCTTCTATTTACACGAGAAGAACAAGAATCAATTTTTTAAAAGAATTCCTCATTGAGAGATCATGATTGATTCCATGATCTTTTAGGTCAATCGGTGAATTTTATTCACCGTTGGATTTTTAATCCAAAGGCTCTCTGTGTAACAGAGAAGATTTCTTGTTTGTTTAACAAAATTATGAATATCTTGTTAGTTTTAACAAGATTATAATTTTATTCTATCATATCTTTTTAGTTTAACAAGATCAGAAATATGTTTTCTTAATACAGAATTTAATTCTATCATATGGATATCTCGTTAGTTTAACATAGAATTTTATTCTTATCATATGAATATCTTGTTAGTTTAACAAGATTAGGAAAATATTTTCCTATGATAGAATTTTATTCTACCAGATGATCACCGTTGGATCTTTGATCCAAAAGTCCTCTGTTTAACAGAAAAGATCTTTCTAGTTTGAGGAAGATCGGAAAAATATTTCCCAAAGAGAGATCTTTCCATATTAGAAAGATCAGGAAAAATATTTCCCAAATAGGATTTAATTTTATCACATAGAATTTAATGGGAACATTTTAAATTGGGGCACTCACATGCTTTGTATGTGAGAGGCAAGAGAACTCTCGTGTTTAACACATGACCCCTGCTGTGGGTTTTAGCCTGTTTATGTTCAGCGCTCATATGCTTTGCATATGAGCGCTCACGTGTTTTACACGTGAGGCATGTTTGGCCATTAGTTATTTATGTTCAGCACGCTCACGTGTTTTACACGTAAGGCATGTTTGGCCCTTAGTTATGTGTTTTCAACGCCTATATGCTTTGCATATGAGCGCTCACGTGTTTAACACGTGAGGCATGTTTGGCCTTTTGTTATTTTCTTTCAGCGCTTATATACTTTGCATATAAGCGCTCACGTGTTTAACACGTGATCTCTAACCGTGAATTCTTTTCCTCTTTCTTCTCTTCCTTTTTTATAAGGGTTATAAGGGAACAAATAACTCTTGGCCGAAAATTTTGACAGGAACAAGCATGATTTAATTCTGGAGACTTTCTTTTAAGTGTGTTCTGGACATTGAAAACCGGAGCTTGATTTAATACGTATATACCGTTATATAGTGTACCTGACCCAATCAAATTTTGATTAAGGTGGATGTGGACCACATCGCTTACAAATATAAAATCATAACCTTCTTTAGAAAGTAAAGATACAGAAATGATATTACAAGCCAGATTAGGTACACACAAACAGTTACGCAAAATCAAAATCCGCCTACTTGTTAATCCTAGGTGATATTCCCCTACGGATACAGCATCCACGCTCATTCCGTAAGCAACCCTGAGAGTCATATCACCTGCCTTAATAACTCTACGGTTTCTCAGAGACTGTAATGAATTACAGATATGAGATCTTGATCCGGTATCTAGTACCCAGGAAGTAGAGTTAATTGACAGACAATTTTCAATCATAAACACACCTGAAGCCGAAACCACAACGTGCTTTGAATCCTGGTTTCTGGATTTCCAAGATCTGCAGTCTTTCTGCTAATGCCCTTTCCCGTGACAATAGAAACATTCCTCCTTCTCTACTGTTAGCCCCGAAACTTTTGCCCGGCCCTTTCTCTCTACCTTACTGACACTGCCTATCGTCTTGGTGGAGGCCTTCTTCTTCTCTCCTTTGGGTTTTGTCTTGGATCTAGGAGAGGAAGATTTCCCAATAAGCAGAGCGTGTGTCTCCCTGGATTTATGCAGGGCGCCCTCAGCGCTTCTTAACATGTTGAGAAGTCCTGGAAGTGAAACTTCCTTCCATTGAATATTGAAATTCAAGATAAACAGGGCGTAGGTGGAGGGGGGACTGTAGATCAAGTCAGTATATAACTCGTTCTCCAACGTGGTCCCAAGATCCGCGAGCTTTTCAATAGAGCTAATCATCATAAGGACGTGGTCCCCTACAGATGACCCGACAACCAATCTCGCTTGAAACAATATCTTCGAGGTCTCATATCTTCCGATACGAGACTGCTCTCCATATAAATCCTTGGTATAGAGGAAGATGGAAACTAAGTCCATTTTCTCGTGCCGCCTCTGGTGTTCATAATCCATTGAGGCTAACACGAGGCACTTGGCTCTCGCACTGACTTTTCCCACTGTCTTACAGATTTCAACATCCGCAACGATGAAATCTGGACCTGGGACGGTGGGGGCTTTGGTAGTAAGTAGGTAGCCCAGCTTGTCATAGGTAATGGCCATCTGGACATTCCTTAGCCAATCTTTATAGTTTGGTCCAGTCAATTGATTATTATCTAACAGTAACTTAAGCTCGGTCATTTTGGTTGCTGCTGTTAGGAGAGAGAGAATAAACACTCAGCATGATACTCTTGCAAGTTTAAATTGGTTATTAGTTTATCTAAACAGGATGGCTCCCACTGTTTCTCGAATCCTGCTTCAAACCATAAAAGAAGAATTAGTTAGGATTAATCTCACTCTTATAATTCTTGCTTAACATTTCGGCCAGGTTAGTGTTGGTACTTCGAAAGAGGTTTTCCAACGCTTTTGTGAAATTCCTTAATTACATAACCTCTTTTCCTTGGAGGCATAGCCCCGCTAACACTTTTCTAGGCACCTACTTGGTTTATAGCATTGATTGTTTAGTGAAAAATCTCCCGAAGAGTAGCGGATACTCAAAGTAGGATCGGGATCCAAATATCATCGTGTGACAACCTTGAAGGAATCCAACCAAAATCATCACACACCGAATGGTATACAACACTAGCAGGTTTCATTTTCCTTAGAAACTCCCGATGTGGATTTTTGTCCCAGGCGCTAATGACCTTGACAAAGGCCAACATATTATAAGACGCAAGTCAAGTTCTACCCGTCATTATCCAGGTTAATTTGAACCCACCCATACAAACTCTTGACGAAGGCCAAAATAGTTGTACGACTGTCCCAAATCAACGCATCTATCTATGCTCCAAATGAATACCCAGCAGCTACCAATCACTATGCCTTGGCGAAGGTCAAAATACATAGCTTGAATACTACTGAATACCCATCTGAAATGACAGAGGGCTACGAATGGTTTTAGCGAAACCGTCAACGTAATGAACTTGATATAGTCGAAGGAACCATGATAGCTTTTAAAAGGAGTGGTTTAGGCTCCGCATTTAAAAGTTGTTTTTCAAGAAAACCGAGTGGTTTTGAAATTGTTCCAACGATTTAAACTTTGGTTTGTTTTCCTTGAATTAATCAATGTTAATGTGGTACCCATCATTTAACCCTATCACTACAGAAAAGAAACGAAAATAGAACGTACGCTTATGCTATCCGCATTCGCCACGGGGCCCCATCATGCACCGTTATGTTACTTAACTAACGGCAGAGTGGGGGCTGGACTAGCGCGGGTGAAAAATATAAGCAACGTTTATTATATATAATATATATATAGCCATTCGTCTCACGCAATAATAGGCTTTCCAGATCACAGATGAAAATGTTGGATATACTAGAAATTCCATGTTTCGTTTTAGCCTAGAATGAAAGACGGATTCCACGGTCGTGATGAATAGCCAAACCCCACCCTAGACCCCTACGGGTGTGGTAAACTACCTGCCAAATTCCCGAAGTGAAGCAACCTCCCTTAATAAAATGAGTAGGTGATCAGTCAAAAATATTGTATTCTCAACACGTTAATTTCCCTATTCTTATCGGTCATATATAGGTGTTTATTGTAATTATAACACAGATTACGAATTCATCTGGAAAATACCAAATAACCTGTGTTATAGTTATAATCGACATTCTAAAGGGAAATTAAGTGTTTATTACTACTTGCATTGATCTGTATATATCAACACTTGTCTCGAGATTGTGTGCAGGAAATTCTCCAAGTAAAAGAACCGGAACTGCTAAAAGTGCTGATAAAAATACACCAAGTCCAAGACTTGTGATCTGGCAGTAAACAAGAAAGTATAAAAATATTCCAGACATCAGGAAAGTGCCACAAAGCTCACATGAAACAACCCTGAAGATTCCATGCATTGACTCAACTATATGGCCGTGGATCCGCGGCCGAGTCAGGCCGATCCGCCGCGGATCCACGGCCTTGTTAGCTCATCAGCGCATCAAATTTCTCTACGTGGCTACTTGTAACGGCCTCAGCTTTCAGAAGACTCTCAAAGAGCACGTGGCTTTATCCAAAAGGCTCTGCATAACAAACTCGCTCTAGAATATTCCTTGTAACAACCTTCCTCTAGAATATTCCCTCTAACAAGCTCATTCTAGAAGGCTCTCTCTAACAACCTAGCTTTGAAGGGAAGATTCAAATGAGTGGTTATAAAAGGAGATCTAAACCTAGAGTTTGAGGTTGTTGAATAAGTTGTTCATCAATTATGGTAAAAATTCTAGCAAGATCCAAATCAATTCTAAACAAATTGAGTGACACAATTTGATCCAAATCAAGATCTATCGAGTACCGATTCAAGCAAGCCTTCAATGATCCTTTGAAGCAACGCCGATCTTCATCCGAGCAAGAGATCCACGACGATCCGCGACTCAAGAAGACGATGCGAAGCTAATTTCGACGATTTAGTTCTCTCCTCAAATCTTGTAACCTCGACTCGAGTGAATTGTAACTAATCATCGATTGATAAATGTGAAGATTATAAATCTTGCTTATCTTTACATTCTTGCATTATGAAGAGTTGTAGATTCTTGATTCTTTTCTTTTTCATGATATTTGAGTGAAAACTCCGCTTTTGGAGGAATCGAGAGAATAGGTAGATGATGATGATTAAATTCTTGAACGATTCTTAAGTCTTATGAGTTTTGTAAACTCTAGGAAATTGAATTATTGAAGACCTAGTTTCGAGCGAGATCGCTTTCTTGAATATTTTCGCTCCAAATTAGAGATCAACGATCGGTGATTCAATTTGCTAGAGGCTTGAATTTGAATGATAATCAATGAAAGGACAAGGGATGATGAAGGAGAAACCCCAGTTTCTTCAATAGATCCCTAAACCTCATTGATCATCATCGATCTAGCAACAAATTCTCAATAAATAAGATTTCGTAATCTTTAGTTTTCATGATCAGATCGATTCCTACAAGCCACTTTACAAATCTTAATAATTCATTTGATTTGGACATTTTCTTGATCTTTAGTATTTCTTGATTTTAGATCTATCTCTTGATGATTCTTGACACTAAATTTCACAAATATTGAATCATTTTCTTTTATCTTTTAATTTTCAACTCAACTAAAACAAGATCGATCAAATCACACTTTCTCAGTGGACGATCCACATTCACCGACGAACCTATAATAGACACCGTCAATTGATTGCGGTATAAATTTCTTTGGTTGTGAAACATTTTACCAAACATACAAAGATCATCAATCAAATGGCGTTGTTGCCGGGGATAGTATGCTAATTTGTTCGTTTTTGTAATTTGAGTTGGAAAATTTATTATTCCATCATTTTTTTAGATCAAAATTCGCAACAAACGCTTAACAATTTGTTGAGATTTGCTGCAAGGAAATCTGGAATCTCTGGAGCGATAGGAAAAATATTCAGAGCATCACAGAGAGTTCAGTGAGTGAACAGGAGCATCTGCACGAATTGTTGTGCAGAGATCTCATCATCACACCGCGCATCCGCGGCATTAAGAAGCATCTCGCGGCGGTTCCGCGGCATTCCTAGGGTTTCACTGCACCAAATTTTCTAGGTGAATTTCTGACTTTCTTATCTCCTCCCTGCTCTGTCCAATAACCAATTTCTGCAGGTTTCTTTGCAAAAATTCGCAGCGCCGCAAAAAGAAAAATTATTGCGTGTTTGATCTTAGTTGTTTGCATATTTTAACACGGAAATTAAGGGGCAAAAGACCAAATTCATATTAAGTCGGGAGTTCATTACCCTTCCTAAGCCCCAAAAATCACAAACTTGCATCCGCATCACCCTCATTAACTAAAAAATATCTAGACAATACTCTAAGGACTGTCGCGCTCATTAAGGACAGAAGGAGGTCGTGGGTAATCTATTGCTTATCCGCGTTTCTTTTGTGGTGTCTAAGGCAAGTGGTTACTTAATTAGGCCCACTACTTACGTAGTGGAGAACCTCCCACTTACCTGGCACTTACCTGGCCACAGAAGGGGCAAAGAGGCGGTAGAGGATCTATCTTGCGACTTGTCTTCTGGAAGTCTAGGAACGGTCTAGAGATTTGATCTAGGAGACCACTAGAATTAGGGTTGCTTGTGCATTGTTTGTGTGAATTTTTCAAAAATCCGTATTTTTCAAAAACCAAACACTAATCCATCTTTTCCTTAATTATCACTTAACGCTGCCACTTATGCTAAACCATTTAGTGCATGCTCGGCGGGACACGGGATTCTAGTGCCCATCTTGTCCGCGTTCCTTCTATCGACTCCGAAGTCGGTAATTCTACGTCTACTTTTTCTTTACCCACTACCACACCCACTTCGATGGACGGTTCTCCATCAAACTTCTTTAACACTACTCTGCCACCGTCCACAGGTGCGCAGAATCCACCCCGTATCTCTCTCCAAGAGAGATGCTACCCTATGCGAGGTCCTCTTTCGACCTGTCTCACCATTCCACCAACCAATGAGGACAACTTTGAAATCAAACTACAATATATCAATCTTCTACCGAAATATCACGGTCTTGAGTCTGAAGACGCATATGTCTTTATTACCAAATTTGAAAATGTATGTGCTATGATGGGTACTTCATAGCTTTCTGTGGATGCTATGAAATTACGTCTTCTCCCATTCACTTTGTGCGATATAGCCGAGAAGTGGCTTTATAACACAGCCGCACATTCTATTTCAAACTGGGGAGAATTCGTAACAGCTTTCCTAAAGAAATTCTACGCTAATCATAAAACAGCTCGAGTCCGTAGCGAAATAAATCAATTTACCCAGCTTCCAAATGAACCATTCTCGAAGTGTTTTGAACGCTTCAAGGATCTGTTAATTCAATATCCTCATCATGGAATCCCTAGATGGGATCTGTGCAAAATCATTTATGAGGGCATTAATCCTACAACTAAACAGAGTCTTGAATCCATGTGTCAAGGCACCTTCATGAATAAAGATGATGGTGAAGCCTGGAGATTCTTAGAAGATTTCGCTGAAAAATCTTTACAGTGGGAGAGTGTAAGTCAACCATCATCTAGGGGTGGTAATCACCAATATGATATTTCCATAGAAGTTAGAGCTGAAATGGCAGCAATGCAAAAGAAACTCGAAGTTATGGAACATAAATTTTTAGCAGCCTCCCTAAATCAGATGTCACTCTCCAAAACTGTCTGTGGATGCTGTTCTGATCCATCTCATCTTACGGAAGAATGTCTTTTGAATTCTCCGTTTCAAAGTCAAGAGCATACCAATGCTGCTTTCCAACAAAGACCTAGAAACGATCTGTATTCTTCCACTTATAATCAGGGTTGGAGGAATCACCCTAATTTTGCTTGGAACCAATCAAAAACTCAAAACACGGTTCCAAACCAAAACAATTTCCAAAGGGCCCCTCCACCACAACAGCAACCACTCCAACTGAGTCAGCACCCCTACCAAACACAAACTTTTCAAAATCCGGCCACAAATTCTGTACCTGGGAATAATTCTTTTCAAACGGTCGGTTCAGATAACTCCTCTTCACTTGAACAAACCATGAATTTGCTTCTTACAAATTTCATGCAAGTTACGGCAAATTTTCAGTCTTCCGTCGATAAAATCCAGAAAAACTCTGACTCCCAAAGTGAGAGTATTAAATCGATGGAAGCACAAATTGCACGAATAAATGCCGAAATGGGCGCTAGAGAGAAAGGGAAACTTCCAGCTCAACCTTTACCAAATCCTGGCTATTCATATCAGGTGAATACTATCACCACGTTGAGATCTGGGAAAGTGCTTGACAACCATGTCGGTGAAGAGATTGATACTAATAATGATGAATCAATCGATGATACCCCGGCTGAGATTTTTCCTTCCACTTCCACTTCTACTTCTGACCCCAGTTCGTCTACCTCACCACTTTCTTCCGAGCCTATTCTCCGTTTTCCCCCAAGGCTCGAACCCTCAGCATACTTCTTCTACTCCACCTAGGACGATCCTCACTCCTATTCTTGGATCTTTCCTACCCACACGATCTTCTCCAATGTTGGACCCCGCTATTATTGCTAAAGCTTCTTATCCGAATCGGTTAAGGGAAAACAGACCAAGTCCGCAAATGGAGAAGATCACCGAAATGTTTAAACAGGTTAACATCAACATCCCTCTCCTAGATGCTATACAACAAGTCCCCGCTTATGAGAAAATTCTCAAAGACTTATGCACTAGGAAGAGGAAGACTCAAGTGCCAAAAAAGGTGTTCATGTCAAAAACTGTAGACACAACTTTTCCCCAACAATTACCTAGGAAACATAAGGATCCTGGCTATCCTACTATTTCTATTTCTTTTAGGGTTAAACACATTAACCGTGCTCTACTTGACCTTGGCGCAAGTGTTAACCTGCTTCCTTACTCGGTTTATGAGCAACTAGGGATCGGAGAGTTGAAACCAGCTCATTGCACTCTCCAAATGGCCGATCGATCAATCACCAAACCTAGGGGTGAACTAGAGGATGTGTTGATAAAAATCGGGGAATTTGTATTCCCTGTGGATTTTATTGTACTCGATACACAGCCTGTAACGAATCCACGGAATCAAATTCCGGTGATTCTTGGTCGACCCTTTTTGGCCACTTCCAATGCTATAATCAACTGTCGTAACGGCTCTATGACCCTATCCTTCGGGAAGATGTCAATATAGCTTAACATTTACAAGTTGGGAAGTGTACCCTCCGAACCTACTGCTCATGCATGTTTTGTCGAATTAATGGATGTCGACAGCAGCGAATTTGATCAGCCTCATGATACTGATCTAGACTCTTTTCATATGTTGTTGTTTGACCCAACTATGTATCATACACATACAGACTCTTCCACCGAGTTGTCCGGGTCAACATCTAACACTAATTATGAACTGTTTTTGGAGTCTGAAAATCACCCTGTGCTTTATGATGACATTATTCTTCGGGGTATCGATGAAAGTTTTGAGGAAATTTTCGCTGATGAGCTCGCATTTTTAGCAAACATGAGTGTTGAGATGAATCCACTTCAATACAAAGAAATTGAACCTCCACCCCTTCTTCTTGAAAATCATAAAAGTGCGAGTAATCCATCATCACTATCACTGTGTCGTCTCTCCAAATTGAGACGCAAACCCATTCTTTCACACCACTTATCTCTTCCCCACTTCTTCATGTCTCTCTACAACATGTTCTTCCACCAACCGGTGCTTTTCACTGATAAAATTTTCAAATGGTTGGTGTTGACTTTTGGTCTTTGCAAAACTTGGCATTGACCAGTATTTTTGACCCCCCCTCTTGTGATTTTAAATGCTTAACATTGTTTAACTCAAGTTTGGGGGGGTATAATTTGGCTCTTAAAAATAAAAATTTTACTCAAAATGGTGAGCCAAAAATAAGTTTGGGGGAGAATTTTCACTTTAATATATTTTTGCCCCCATTAATAATGTCCTTCCAAGTTTACAGGTTTTTTGAGCTTTAGCAGAAAACAACAGTGAGGACACTGTTGAAAACAAGTTTGGGGGAGATTTGTGCTTATTTACGCATCATTGCATCATACTTTGCATAAGCACAAAACTTTTAAAAATAAAAATTTTAAAAAAATTTAAAAGATAAAAATATCTAATATTTAATTTTATAATAAAAGATTGGATAGTGAAAAATTACATCCAAAAGATTAGAAAAATTTAAGAAAACCTAGAAGTTAGAAGTTTTCTTAAACGAAACTAGTAATAAATAGTTATGAGCCGTTGTCCTAGGGGTTAGTAAGATAAAAGAAGTCACTAATCTGCGGATAAAAATAAGTCTGAAAAAAATAGTTCCTATTCTGGAAGCCAAATATTTGAATGTTGATACCCTACTATACGTACTTACACACTTCTTGAAACTCATGATGGTAGAGGATACCTTGAAATGCTCTTGTCTAAAATCCAAAGTATGAAGGAAAATTATAAGTGGAAAATAAAAGATAAAATGGTGTAGAAAAATGAACACTGGTTTTGTAAACACCAAGGCAGTAATAAAAAAATATAGCGAGGGTGCTTCATCACCTAGTGCTTTAGACCAACTGGTTTGGGAGTCACTGCTAAGCCTTAGCTGTTGCAAGACGAGGAAAATATTAAATACACCGTATAAGCAATCATATTGAGTAATCAGTCGGTTAGTACCTCAAGAAGTATTAACGGTCGCATGAAAAATGTGTGAGCAATTCCATCTAAATATTCATTAATTAAAAAGTACTGAGGTAGATGGACAAGAGTATGATAGCTTGAATTGAATTCTCCGAGCGTAGGGATGTCTTTTACACACACGTAGGGTTATATGATCGATATTTGGAAGAAAGGTAGGAATGAAGAATAAAGATGATATTTTATTGAGAGATGATGTGATTTCTAATATCTTTTCATGACTATTAAGATAGGGCTCATGACAACTGAAAAGCTAGTGTAGTTGGAAACCCTGATTTTCAAAGTCTTTCTTTTACAGTTCTTCTCTTTATATGTAACTTTCACAGTCTTCCTTTTATTATGGGATTTTGTGGGTGCAATCCGCTGAAAACCCTCAGGAGACGACACTCCTCCTACTAGGGACACCTAGAGGTTTAAAGGCTTGCTGCACGTGCTCAGTGCAATCGTGTTGCCTACGAAAGTGTGCTAGCTAGTTTTTCTTTTTTCTTATATTTTCTCCTTCTCTTGAATAAAAGACGTTTACTCGAGACGAACAAAATTAAGTTTGGGGGAATTTGATCAGTCAAAAATATTGCATTCTCAACACGTTAATTTCCCTACTCTTATCAGTAATCTATAGGTGTTTATTGTAATTATAATACAGATTATGAATTCATCTGGACAATACCAAATAACTTATGTTATAGTTATAATCGACATTCTAAAGTGAAATTAAGTGTTTATTACTACTTGCATTGATTTGTATATATCAACCCTTGTCTCGAGATTGTGTGCAGGAAATTCTCCAGGTAAAAGAACCGGAACTGCTAAAAGTGCTGATAAAAATACACCAAGTCCAAGACTTGTGATCTGGCAGTAAACAAGAAAGTATAAAAATATTCCAGACATTAGGAAAGTGCCATAAAGCCCACATGAAACAACCCTGAAGATTCCATGCATTGACTCGACTATATGGCCGCGGATCCGCGGCCGAGTCAGGCCGATCCGCCGCGGATCCGCGGCCTTGTTAGCTCATCAGCGCGTCAAATTTCTCCACGTGGCTACTTGTAACGGCCTCAGCTTCCAGAAGACTCTCAAAGAGCACGTGGCTTTATCTAGAAGGCTCTGCATAACAAACTCACTCTAGAATATTCATTGTAACAACCTTCCTCTAGAATATTCCCTCTAACAAGCTCATTCTAGAAGGCTCTCTCTAACAACCTAGCTTTGGAGGGAAGATTCAAATGAGTGATTATAAAAGGAGATCTAAACCTAGGGTTTGAGGTTGTTGAATAAGTTGTTCATCAATTAGGGTAAAAATTCTAGCAAGATCCAAATCAATTCTAAACAAATTGAGTGACACAATTTGATTCAAATCAAGATCCATCGAGTACCGATTCAAGCAAGCCTTCAATGATCCTTTGAAGCAACGCCTAT
The DNA here is from genome assembly GCA_030015575.1 of Agapanthus africanus. Taxonomy (NCBI): domain Eukaryota; kingdom Viridiplantae; phylum Streptophyta; class Magnoliopsida; order Asparagales; family Amaryllidaceae; genus Agapanthus; species Agapanthus africanus. Next base: position 148,107,143 of record CM057338.1, on the reverse strand, counting down.
CTTCATCCGAGCAAGAGATCCACGACGATCCGCGACTCAAAAAGACGATGCGAAGCTAATTTCGACGATTTAGTTTTCTCCTCAAATCTTGTAATCTCGACTCGAGTGAATTGTAACTAATCATCGACTAATAAATATGAAGATTATAAATCTTGCTTATCTTTACATTCTTACATTATGAAGAGTTGTAGATTCTTGATTCTTTTCTTTTTCATGATGGTTGAGTGAAAACTCCGCTTGTGGAGGAATCGAAAGAATAGGTAGATGATGATGATTAAATTCTTGAACGATTCTTAAGTCTTATGAGTTTTGTAAACTCTAGGAAATTGAATCATCGAAGACCTAGTTTCGAGCGTGATCGCTTTATTGAATGTTTTCGCTCCAAATTAGAGATCAACTATCGGTGATTCAATTTGCTAGAGGCTTGAATTTGAATGATAATCAATGAAAGGACAAATGATGATGAAGGAGAAACCCCAGTTTCTTCAATAGATCCCTAAACCTCATTGATCGTCATCGATCTAGCAACAAATTCTCAATAGATAAGATTTCGTAATCTTTAGTTTTCATGATCACTACTTATTTGATCGATTCCTACAAGCTACTTTACAAATCTTGATAACTCATTTGATATGGACATTTTCTTGATCTTTAGTATTTCTTGATTTTAGATCTATCCCTTGATGATTCTTGACACTAAATTTCACAAATATTGAATTATTTTCTTTTATCTTTTAATTTTCAACTCAACTAAAACAAAATCGATTAAATCACACTTTCTCAGTGGACGATCCGCATTCACCGACGAACCTACAATAGACACCGTCAATTGATTGCGGTATAAATTTCTTTGGTTGTGAAACATTTTACCAAACACACGAAGATCATCAATCAGTTGGCCACTCGGCACTTCAAGAACCCGGTAGTTTATGCACCCCACCTTCGGTCTATCCTAGAAGCAAGAAACAGTAAATGAAATAATACAACGGTGGCTACAACCTCAACTCGGATGTGCACCGCAAAAGAATATTACATCAATTACAAATTTACATGAATGAAAAAAAACACCCTTCTCACATCCCCCAGCTATTCATCCACAATGATCTAATACTCCATATACACAAACCATCACAATACAGATATGTGCAACCTCCACTAATCGACGTATAGCGATTAGCAGACGTTTAGTATCTTATATACAAACATAGAATCACAATTAGTCAATAACCTTTAGAATTTCGATCGATAAACAAATCCGTGTCTACCCCATGTACAAACCAATACACAAACAATTCTGGGTAGAAACCACATATGCCTAAAACCATAATCTCGCAATTAAGACCCACAAAAGAAAAATAGACCGAGTCAGCCTTGACTCAGCCGCAGAATCGCGGCCAAACACACTGGAATTGGGGAACTATGAACTCGTTTTTCTTCCGTGTTCTTACAAAAGCCTGCTTGTATTTTTAAGGTTGCTGAAAATATTTTTGGAGCAGTTTTGAAAATTGACAGCAAGGCAAGTCTTGGATTTTGATTTCGGGTAAATTTTTCGTCGATTGAATTTCTAACTACTTGCTAACTAGCTAGTTAAGGTTTAGTAGTCTCTGATACCACTGTAAGTCGATGTCGCGCACCCCGCGGGGAGGCGGAATTTACAAAAAACGATTTTATCAAGCTTAGCAACAACGACTAAACTCCAGGATCTTAACAGAAACCTTAACAAGCTAAAACTACTTGGAGGTTTAACTACTCGGTGTCACTCCCAGCTTTCCAGCGTACGGGTAAGAGGACGCGGCAGGGCCGCGACGTATTTACTCAGAAGTAAACACATTAAGCGTAAGTAAGCAACATAAAAGTAAAGCACAGGAATGACAAGAGATGTAATGAAACAACAACTTTTTATTTATATTCATTTTTTACATACAACTGGAAAGTGAAATACAATAATGGAAAGCGATGCCTAAACAATGGCATATGAACTGAAAGTAAAGTAAATACAAGTAGTATATAGAACTCTGGCTCCTCTGCAAACTGCTCCAAATCTTCCAGGCTGGGCTCGATCTTCTGAGAGTCGGCTCTTTCTGACAATATTCCAAAGAAAAAGAAATAGGAATGTCGTCAGCGAACATTCGCTCGGTAAGTCCCAAAAGAGAGATAGATCAAGTAAAAAGGAATAGGTCTGGTAATATATTTGTTTTTGTTATACTAACATAGTTGTTTATAATTTGGTACAGAATACATCAGTGTATATGAAAGGAGTCCAACTTGCTCCGTGGACTAAGGAATATGGAGTACAAGGCCCCGTTAAACCCACGAGACAACGGCACGGATATTCAGGTTAGGTGTATTATAGTGACCGTCTCATTCCACTTCTAATACATTTCGTACCAATTTACCCAGTTAAACCCCGTAATGCATATTGTATTGATTGTATGTAGAATAAGACTTGCTGAAACCATGGTATAAATTGTTCATGTAAACGGTTCGGATGTAAACGGATAGTCATGTAGTCAAGTTCAAGATATAGGCATGGATCGATCAAGTCAAGTCATGTTGCATGCTCGTATTGTTCGGTATACATGTTCAAGTGTTCATATTTGATACATTAGATTCATGTTGAATTAGATATATGGTTAGATTTATGTTTGGGTTGTATTCAGATTAGACCGAGACTCAGATTGAGTCAGACACTTAAACAGATTTGGGTCCTGAATTAGGTTTAGGAGTTATCGGTAACTGCTGCATATGAACGGCAGGATTTGTCTTTTTCCAAAATAATTACCATTGATAACCCCGTTTTAGTTTTCTACCTTAAATATGCAAGCACCCACTTTCTCCGGCTCTCTGAGGCTCAAGATAATTGGTCCCGCTTAAACCTATATTTACTAGGGTCCTTAATGTAAATTAATATAACTTGAGTGTGTTTTATGAAAAATATTTTTAGTATACTTTCAAAATAAATCTCAAGTATTTATTTATCGTATTTAGGGTTTTCATGGATGTAATTTCTAAAAGTGAGGTATTCTAGTGAATAAATACCTAGCTTGAATAATACATGGTATTTTAGTGTAAAGTTAACTTGTATGGATTCTTGATGGTATTTTCATGAAACTTGAAAATCTATCATTTTGTTTGGAAAACGTGGAATTTAATAATATCTTTAAAATATGTGTTTTGATAATATTTATATATTTATTAAAAATAACATTTTAATAGAAATCCTCATTTTTCTTAAAAATTGCATAAAAATTCCATCAAGATTCTATTCTCCGTGAGGAGATTTGCATCTTGCTCTACTAGTCCCGAGGATGTGCGATAATCCGCACCATCCCGATCGGGTTCCCCAAAATGGGTTGTAGAGGTATAATCGCAAGGAATGTAATCACATAATTTAAGGAAATACGGTTTTTAATTGTTTAGGGTATTTTGATGGAAAAGTCGTATTTGCCACAAAATTGTTATTCAAGGGGATCGTGCTATGTCAAGATGCGTGTTTGTGAGAGGTATGTCATTACCTCATGAGATTTTCTAAAGGTATGCTAAGCTAAAAACTTAAAAGATGTCATATGTAAAGTTTGTGGTATTTAAATGAAAAATGCAAATAAAAGTTATATAACATGATATTTTAAGATGAAACTTGTTCTCAATATTTATTTCATGATTACTAAGCAAGATATAATGATGTGGATGATTGGCTATTAAGAAAGATTGTGATTTCAACAAGTTTAGAAACGGATGTCGGAATAATTCCACTTCCGAGAAGTTTTGAAAAGAGAACTTTTTAAATTGGGAGAAGAGGAGAAGAGAGGGGACTTACTAGTTGTTTGGTTTATAAAAAAAGAGAGGAAGAGTTTGATCTCGTTGTGGCGTCGCGGAGTTGCTGGAAACGTCTCGAATCATCGCCGGAACTTGACCTAGTGCTAACTCCACTTGTATTCTTCTTTGACTTGGAAATTTTTGAGAATTTTTAACAAGAGATTTCAGAATGAAGAGGGCTAGGGTATAATGTTGTATTTATAGGGTAAAATTAAGGTTTTGAGAATTGAAGATAGAATTAAAAAAATGCATTTAAACTTGGATTAATGGGATTTTAATCTCTCTGTTAACTTACAGGGAAATCAAACAGCATAGGAGTGGTAGGGGTAGGTCAAGGGACTGGGGTGCAGAGTTAAAGGGCATTTGCTACGGGGGGGCCCGGCGGTTCCGGCCGAAGTGCCAATCTCGTCGGCCATTTGTAAGGGGTGGGACTCTGGATCGATGCCACGTGTCCTAGTCTGTATAACTACCCATTTGCACATGTTTATTTTATCCGACTTTTCATTTTTACGTGTATTGTACGGGTAAACTTTTGGGCTTCCAAAAAGTTTAAAATAAATAATCGGCAAAAATAATATGTGGCTGGGGGGATTTGAACACAGGGGCTATGTCACAGCAGTGCAAGGCTTTACCAGTGAGCTACAAGTTGCTTCTTGTTGTTTTCAAACAAAAATAATACTTAATGTATACTCAGTCCTGCAAATACTCCATTCTGTACATTAATTTTTAAAATTTTTGTACATTAAAAACAGAGTCGTTACATTCTACCCTCCTTATAAAAATTTTGTTCTCGAAATTTACAATTATTTAAGGACTAATTTACAAATAGGAAAGGGTATCTTGCACGCATATCGTCTTCTCGTTCTCATGTTGATTCTCCTGGTGAATCTTTTCTCCATATCACTCGGACAAAATTTACTTCCTTGTTCCGTAGTGTCTTCACCTTTCTGTCCAGGATCTCAACGGATTATTGCTCACAAGATAGATTTGTCTGTACAGTGAGCTCGGAGTGATCAAGAATGTGGCTGGGGTCACTCACATATCTTCGAAACTGGGATATGTGGAATACGTTGTGCACTCCTTCCAATGAGGGTGGTAGTGCCAAACGATATGTCACTTCTCCGACTCGTTCGAGTACGTTGAATGGTCCAATAAATCTTGGAGTGAGCTTACCCCTCTTGCCAAAACGAATTACTTTACGATTTGGAGAGATCTTTAAGAACACATGTCGGGACCCGGTTCTTGCTCTCGGAACAAAGTGTCACGCCAAGTGTCATGTTTAAGTGGGCGGATGCCACCTCTTGAATCCGTGGGGGCCACCTCATGAGTCCGTGGGACCCACTGTAGAACAATGGGGAATCTTCGGAATACATTCCGAAAGAGGGCAGATCTGTACTATAAATGGAATGATACCACTCTTAAATACAGAGGTGCCTTTTAAGTGAACCGGTACTACAGGAGCTTGAGAACTTCGTAGTTAAGCGTGTTTGAGACAGGGAAGTTCTGGGATGAGTGACCTCCTGGGAAGTGGCCCCTGGTCGAATCCGGTTCGCTCCGAAGGACAAAACCGTGCGGTTTTGTCCAGAGCGGACAATACTCTCTGTATCGGGGGGTGGGGCGTGACAAAATGGTATCAGAGCTGGTCCCTCAATAGTAGGTCTGTGGTTCGAGAACGAACCATTGTTCAAAGGTGGAGAGAATGTCGGGACCCGGTTCTTGCTCACAGAACAAAGTGCCACGCCATGTGTCATGTTTAAGTGGGCGGGGACCGCCTCTTGAATCTGTAGGGGCCACCTCTTGAGTCCGTGGGACCCATTGTAGAACAATGGGGAATTTTCGGAATACATTCCGAAAGAGCGTAGATCTGTACTATAAATGGAATGATACCGCTCTTCATTATAGAGGCGCCTTTTAAGTAAACCGGCACTACAGGAACTTGAGAACTCCGTAGTTAAGCGTACTTGAGCCAGGGATGTTATGGGATGGGTGACCTCCTAGGAAGTGGCCCCTGGTCGGGTCCGGTTCGCCCCGAAGGACAAAACCGTGCGGCTTTGGCCAGAGCGGACAATACTCTCTATATTGGGGGCAGGGCGTGACAATACATGATCTCCCGGCTAGAACTCCAGATGTCGGCGCTTTGCATCAGCCCAGTGCTTCTGTCGGTCTTGGGCTATGCGTATTCTTTCCCTGATCGTGCGAACTACATCCACAGTTGCCACGATCATCTCTGGTCCAAGGAGTTCCCTATCTCCGATATCGTCCCAACTTAATGGTGAACAACACTTCCTCCCATAGAGGCAAAGGGTGCCATTCCAATACTCGCTTGGTAGCTGTTGTTGTATGAAAACTCCACAAGATGTAGGTGATCTTCCCATGATCCTCCGAATTCTAACATACACGCTCTTAGCATATCTTCAAGGATCTGAATCGTTCGCTCTGACTGTCCATCTGTTTATGGATGGTAAGCTGTGCTGAAGTTCTGAATCGTTCCCAAGCTAGCTTGAGCCAGGGAAGTTCTAAGATGGGCGACCTTCTGGGAAGTAGCCCCTGGTCGGGTCCGATTTGCCCCGAAGGACAAAACCGTGCGGCTTTGGCCAGAGCGGCAAATACTCTCTGTATTGGGGGTGGGGCGTGACAACACATGATCTCCCGGCTGGAACTCCAGATGTCGGTGCTTTGCATCAGCCCAGTGCTTCTGCCGGTCTTGGGCTATGCGCATTCTTTTTCTGATCGTGCGAACTACATCCACAGTTGCCACGATCATCTCTGGTCCAAGGAGTTTCCTATCTCCGATGTCGTCCCAATTTAATGGTGAACGACACTTCCTCCCATAGAGGCAAAGGGTGCCATTCTAATACTCGCTTGGTAGCTGTTGTTGTATGAAAACTCCACAAGATATAGGTGATCTTCCCACGATCCTCCGAAGTGTAACATACACACTCTTAGCATATCTTCAAGGATCTGAATCGTTCGCTCCGACTGTCCATCTGTTTGTGGATGGTAAGCGGTGCTGAAGTTCTGACTCGTTCCCAAGCTAGCTTGCAGATTGGTAAAACTGTGATCAGAATCTGGTGTTATGATCGGAGACAATACAAACCGGTACTCCATGTAATCTCACGATCTCCTGCATGAGTTCATGGGTATCAGAAATAGTACACTAAGAAGAGTTAAATCTTACTTAGATTCAGACTTACTTCCATGTACTTCTTTGTTAGTGTCTCGGTAGATTGACCAACTCGAAAGGGAATAAAGTGGGCCGACTTTGTGAATCGATCCGCAATAACCCATACAACATCGTTACCTTTCATGCTGCGAGGAAGAGCAGTCACGAAATCCATGGTGATGTGTTGCCACTTCCATTCTGGAATAGGTAACGGTTGAAGTAAACTAGCAGTCCTGTGATGTTCAGCTTTTACTTGCTGACGCACCAAGCATTTGTCTACGCTTTTGGCTACTTCACGCTTCACGCCATGCCACCAGTAATGTTGTCGTAAATCTTTGTACATCTTTATATCACCAGGGTGTACTTAGTAAAGAGAGCCGTGAGCTTCTTTCATCAACTCTTCTCGAACAGGACCTTGTGGTATACACAATCTGCTTCCGTATCTCAAAGATACGTCTTTATGGATGATGAAGTCTGCTTTAAGTCCACTTTCTACTTGTTCTATGATCTTTTGCAACTTAGCATCACTTGCTTGAGTTGTTTTGATCTGATTGACAATAGTATACTGAACTTGTAAGTTCATCAACTTTGAAGTATTACCTGGCATAACCACTTCCATCTCCATCTTGTGCAATTCTTGTTGAAGCTTCCACTGTGCGGTGAGATTCATAGATAACGGCTGGCGACTAAGTGCATCAGGAACTATATTCACCTTCCCTGGATTATATTGTAGGTTGATGTCGAAATCCACCATAAGTTCTAGCCATCTTCTCTGCCGCATATTCAACTCCTTCTGAGTAAACACATACTTCAGACTTTTGTGGTCCGTGTATATATCTACTTGTTCTCCAAGAAGGTAACGACGCTAAATCTTCAGTGCAAAGATAACGGCTACCAACTCCAGATCATGCGTTGGATAATTGCGCTCATGAATTTTCAACTGTCTTGATGCAGAAACTACAACTTTTCCATGCTGGTGTAGAACACATCCTAATCCCTTATCGGACGCATCGCAATACACAACGAAACCTCCAGATTAGTCTGGTATTACAAGGATAGGAGCTGATGTCAATCTTGACTTAAGTTCTACAAAAGCTTATTCACATACTTCTGACCACACGAATACTTCATCTTTACGTGTGAGCTTGGTCAGGGGTGTTGCAATTTTCGAAAAGCCTTTTATGAATCTTCGGTAGTATCCTGCTAATCCCAAGAAACTTTGAATGTACTTCACTGTCTTTTGTGTCGGCCATTCGCTTACTGCTGATACTTTAGTTGGATTCACAGAGATTCTTTCGCCTGAAACGATATGTCCGAGAAATCTGACTTGATCTAACCAAAATTCGCACTTGCTGTGCTTGGCATAGAGTTAATGTTGTCGTAAAATCTCCAGGACAATCCTCAAATGTTCAGCGTGCTTGTAACAACTCCAATTTCACTGTACATAAAATTGTTTAAAAGTTAAATGTACAATTGGGGTATTTGCAAATCCTGTGAGTACTATAAGAATTTGTTTTACTTTTGAACAGTAAGAACGTGCATGTAGCACACCGGTAAAGCCTTGCACTGCTGTTACAAAGAACCAGAGTTCAAATCCCATCAGCCACATTATTTTTTAGTTAAAATTATTTTAATATTTTTATAAGCCCAACATTCTACACATGCACAACACGTAAACTGAAGAGTTATAAATTATTTAAACATGTGCACTGAAGAATACGGGGCGACACCTATACGTGGCACGAAGACCAACACCACCCGTCGGTGTTGGCCCGGCGACATTGGCAAAAAGCCCGGTGCCGCCAGTCTCCCCCTTCCCTAATGCTCTCAATTCTTCACCCATGGACCCTTTCAACTACCCCACTAACCCCTTATTGCTTGTTTACTCTCAATTTATCCAGAGTCCAAAAAAATGCCCCTTTAATCCTTTTAAATGCATATTTTTAATGCATTTCTTTCACCCTCTAAATCCTAACTTTTCCCTATAAATACCCACTCCATTTTACACCCCTCTCACTCAGAATTCTATTACAAAAACTATACAAAATTCTCAAGTCCTTTAGTGTACAAGTGGAGTTAGCGAAGGGCGAAGCTCCGACGAACTTCCGAGGAGATTCCGGCGACGAAACGACGCCCCGAAGCCTTCTTTAGGACCCCCATCTCTCCTCTAGTCCAACAAGCCAGTAATTCCCCTCTCCTTTCTCTTCTTCTTCTATAAAAATATTCATTTCTAAAACCCGACGGAAGCGGAGTTAATCCGACTTCCGATTCGGTTTTTCTTCAAAACTCAACGTTTATTTAGCTAGAATATACCATACTCTCACATATTGTTTAACGAACATTAATAAATCTATTAAAACAAGTTTCACCTTAAAAGAATCATTTTTGTAACTTTTATCGCATTTTTACAGAAAAATACCATATACTTTAGTTTCGACATAATAACTTATTTCCTTGCTATACTTTTAGATAGTTCACGAAATAATGACCTATCTCATCACAACACACATCTCTATCATAGCACGATGAATTTTGGGACAATAGAATACGGGAAAATACGACTTTACAAATATATACCCTAAACTTATAAAACCATTTCTATATAAAAAAAAATGTATTAAACATTTCCATGCAATTGCGCCTCTACAATCCTTTTTAGGGATCCCGTTCGGGATGGTGCGGATTATCACACAATCTCGAGCCAAGTAGAGCGAGATGCAGACTCCGCAAGGAGCTTTCGATCTCGATGGAATTTTTGTATATTTTTCTTTAGAAAATGAGATTTCTACAAGAAAATAAATAAATTATTTTATCATATATATATATATATATATTAGCAAAATATCTATTTTAATTATATAAATATTCTAAGTTTTCTAAATTAAAGGAATCACCATTACATGAAAATACCATCCAAATATAACATAATTACAATATTTCACTAAAATACCATATATTATGAAATTGGGTTTTACTCACTAGAAATTTCACATTTATAAAATTTACATCTATGAAAACTCTAAAGACGATAATTAAATACTTGAGGTGTATTTTGAAATTATGCCAAATCTATTTTTACATAAAACCCCCTCAAGTTATACTAAATTACAATAAGGACCCTAATAAACATAGGTTTAAGCGGGACGAGTCTCTTGAACCTCAGGGAGTCAGAGATATAGGTGGTTGCCTATTGAAGGTAGATAATCTAACAAACGGTGTTATCAGCACGGTAATTATCTTGGAAAAGAACAAAAATCCTGCCGTCCATGTGCAGCAGTTACCGAAACATCAAAACCTAATTCAGGACTTCAATTTCTTTTATAATTGTCTGACTCAGACTGAGTCTCAATATAATCAATCTGACTTGAATGTGATTCAAGTATAAAACTACAATTCAATATGAATCCATCTATTCAATCTATATTGACCGAACCGAACCATAGATATACTCCATTTGCATGTTCATCCATTATATCCGTTCCATTACTGATATCATGGTTTCGGCAAGTCATCCATCTATACAATTTATAATACAAGACAATACAAACAATACAATTAAGATATCGCGGGGTTTATAAGGGGTAGATTGGTACGGAAGGTGTTAAAATGGCACGAGACTGTAACCATAATACACCTAAACTGAATATCCATTGTCGTTGTACCGTGACTGAATGGTTCCTTGTGCTCCGTATATCTTAGTCTCCGGAATAGTGGGACTCCTCTCGTATACACTGGCATTTTCTGTACCAAGCTACAAACAACAGCGTTAATAATATAATACAAGTCTAAAAGTTACATTCTCGTTCTGTCTATTCTGTCTATACCTATTCTTTGGGACTTACCAAGCGATTGTTCGCTGACGACATTCATTTTCTTCTTTACTTGGAATGTTGTCAGGTGGATCAGACCTTCTGGAGACAGAGCCCACCAGCGAGGACTTGGATCAGATAGCCTTCGACCCAGAGCTCTAGATTACTTGTACATATTTACATTTCTGTTATGCAATTGTTTAGGCATTGTTTTCATTCCATCTATTACTTTTCAGATGTATTGTAAAAAGAATGATGAATAAATAAAATTACTGTTCATTTACACCTTGTCTCTTTTGCACTTTTATTTTATATTGTTTAGATACGCTTAACGTGTTTACTTCAGAGTAAATACGTAGCGGACCTCGTCGCGCCTCCTTACCCGTACACTGGGAAGCGGGACGTGACAGGTTTTGTTGGTAGCCCATGCAGGTCAGCTCTGCATGAAGACCTAAGCAATATAACATAAGAACCAGCAACTGAAAACATTCTTTACAATTCATATTCCTTAAATCTTCCAATTTCATATATTTTGAATCTGTCATAACCCAAATTTTCTTTCAAGATTATGGATTCCCCAAACAACACCAGCACCAACTTCAACAACACTTCACCACCCCTACCAATTACACCGGCCGTAGCTGCTCCGATCAATGAGCAGACGATACTGCTTGAGGCGATCCACGGCCTCCTAGAAGGACAGCAGCAGCAGACTGCTATATTGATGAACCGTCCAGAGGCAGAAGCATATGGAGTGAAGCAATTCAGGGCCTTACACTCCAAACAATTCTCAGGAAAAGAGAGCCCTCTAGAAGCTGAGGAATGACTTAGAGTATTAAAGATGACCTGGCAGCAGCATAAGTGCCAGAGGTCGCTTGGGTACGAGTTGCAAAACTGCAGCTCACTGACAATGCACGGGTCTGGTGGAAGGTGGAAGAAAGCCGTCTCACCCACTCGATCGAATGGAGGATTTTCCGTGATATGTTTGACGCAAAGTACTTCCCCGAGACTGTCAGATTCGACATGGAACAATAGTTCATCCATCTACAACAGGGTTCAATGTTGACCAAATCAGTGGATGAGTACGATACTGAGTTTACCATGCTCAGTCGATTTGCAGCACATCTGATACTGACGGATGAGATCAGAGCCCGACAATTCCAATAAGGGTTAGATCCGGAGATCCAGGCTGCATTAGCCACAGGAGATTTCCCGACCCACGAATCGGCTCTGAAAGATGCCCGTCGATATGAGGCAGTGGTGAAGATGAGGGGCAGACCTCAGTCTGCCGGAATGAAGCGCCCTGCCAACCAGATGGTAGAAGGAGCCTTTTCAAGGCTGCCATTTGTGCCAAGGAGACCGGGAGTACCGAACAACCGGCCCAACCCAGCCTTTTGCACATACTGCAGGAGAGATGGACATCTGGTAAAGGACTGCCGACGTGCAAATCGCCTTTGTTTAGTCTGCGGCCCAGCTACTCATGACATTGGGTCTTGTTCTCATAGATATAACCCAAATGCTGCACCTAGGCAAGCAATCACTTATCCGCAGCGCCCAGCCATCCAGGCACCTGCTCCATGACTCGCACTACCTGCTCCATCTTCTCGTGGACCGAATGCACCTCCTCCTCGTCGGTTCCATCAAGCTCAAAGGAACCCACCTCAAGGATCGAGAAACGGACAGAAGAATGCTTCTCCAGCAAGGAGGAGTGTGCCGAGGCGACAGGCATTCACAATGACCGTGGAAGAAGCTGAAACCACCGGACAAGTCATCACTGGTAACACTTCCCTTTCAAATTCTTTTTCAGTCCATAGACATACCTATATATATTTTTTCCTTATACCTAAAACATATCCCACATAACTTGGCCGGTGGCTTCAGCTTCTTCCACGGTCATTGTGAAAGCCTGTCGCCTCGGGACATTCCTCTATCCATTGAAATCAAGACTTTATCTGCCTTGAAATCACAGGAGAACTTTTCATTCTCCAAGGAAACTCACCATTTCTCATCAGCAATGACATCATGGCCATGGACAAGAAAATGTTTTCCTTTTATTTCTATTTGCACTCTATTCCTTTCACCAGAAAAATGTCGGATACAATACTTATTGAGAGCTCTGAAGCTAAATCAAATAAAATTCTTTTGAGAGTTGGTTAGCGCATGAGAATTATGATCATAAAGCATTAGACAGAGATGGTTGGCGCATGAGCAAAGAATCAAACAGTTGGCTTTGATCACTGGACCAGTGAATTCACAGGAGACCAAGCATGTTTATCAAATAGGAAAGGGATGCCTTCGCATACACATCCAATCTTATACCAAAAACCAAAAAAGGAAAAACCAAAAAAGGAAAAGAGAAAGCAAGTAAAAATTCACTTAATATCCATTTGGGATATTAAGTAAAAGTCCATTTCTTCCAATGAAATATCTTCCCTCCACTCCCGCCCACAGCTCTCTAGCTCTACATTATTTCCTTTCTCCATCTCCATTGCATTCTCTCTTTGGATTGCCAGCTCGGCGTCGACCGCCATCCCGCGGTCCGACGCCGCCTTCTGCACCGACCTAGGCGACATTCCGGTCCAAACAAACCCTCCGACCTTGTCCGGAAAATTGAACCCCCGGGAAGGGCCCGGCCCTCGGAGGAAGAACACGGCGGTGTCGTGGGCCACGGCGGCCGCCTCGGGATTCGAGTACGACCCGAGCCAGAGCCTCTCCCGGGTCCCGGGGACTCGGATTTCCGAAACCCACTTCCCCCACCTCCGCTGCCGGACTCCTCTGTACCTCCTCGTCTCGGCGGCTTCGAATTCGAATTGCATGTTGGTGTTTTGTATGTTTTTTTAGAGGTCGAGTTTGAATATTGGAGAGTATTTATAGGTAGAGATGTCAACTCCATGCGGGAGTTTGACTTTCTATTAAAGTTATTTAGAGGGGATGACATTTTGCCTTTGTCAAAATTCTCAATGGTCAAAGGTTGAAGTCAAAAGGAGATTTTAGCTCACCTCCACATGCGTGTCTTAGATGAACGATTGAAAGTTGAAATGGAGTCATTGGTGTAAAGGTGAAATATGTTTTGTTTCTTCCTTTAATTTTTGTAGAGGCAGTAGCAATAAGATTAAATTGGTACACATGGGAAAAGTAGCCAAAATGGGAATTATTTTTATATATTTTAAGATATGTCACAAGAAGTGATTGTTCAGCATATTAAATTTCACATTTTAAATATAAAAAATGGATTTCTTTTATACCAATTAAGAAATGATAAATCTAACGGATTGGTAGGTTTTTTATTCTTCACCAGTCTTTCTATTGAGTGTATGCCACTTTCAATAATGTTATTTTCCTACCATCACATCGTTGAAAGCGACATGCGCCTAATAGGAAGGCTGGCGGAGATTTAAAAAACCCATGTATCTCGTACAAAAAATATTGCCCAATGGCTTTATTTATTTTAAAATCATTCAAAGTTTTTTAATGATCTTGTTTGTTTGGGTATTGATACTGTGAGATGGTGAGATTGGATTTTTAAAGTGAAATGGCCAAATCCGACAATCATTCGTCCATCAAAATGATGATCGGCTCCGTACATCTTGTTTAAAATGCTAATGAATATATATGTACTAAACTTTACATAATTTAGAGACTTATAGATGGATATCACATTTGCAAAATGGATGGACGTAAAAGATGCTTATATACCCTTGATGCATGACTTGCAAATCTTAAAATCATCCAAATTTTTAGGGCAGCGATATTGCCAAGGCTTAAATTGATAAAACCACATCCAAAATTGTGTATGGACAAAATTACCCCAACTACAGCAAGCTTTAATTATACCGTTGATTTAATTTACTAAAATATCCCTATTGATATTCTCTCTACTACCCACCGATGAATTAATAATTTAAAAAATACTTCTGACTACACCGATGAACTAATATTAATAAACCTTCTCATCTCCCCCAAAACCTTCCGCCTGCGATTGCAACCCCGCACCCGCCGCGACGTCGCCTCCACCTCTCCTCCTCCAACCTCACCGGGCCTATTCTCTCCCTCTCAATTTTTAAGGCCTTTATTTGAGTGAATATATATATAAGTCGATGTCGCGCACCCTGCGGATTCACGGGGAGGCGGAATTTACAAAAAGCGATTTTATCAAGCTTCGCAACACCGACTAAACTCCAGGATCTTAACAGAAATCTTAACTAGCTAAAACTACTTGGAGATTTAACTACTCGGTAAGAGTATTATACCTCCTAGAATCTTGTCCTTCGGGTCTTTTTCTCCTCCTCTCCTTGAGCTTCTCGAAGATCCGGATCAAACTTGCAACATTGGCCTTCTCGCGTCAAAGACGTCCACCCGAGAGTCTGTGCTTCAAGCTCCAACCTCTAAACCGAGATAACTAAGATACCTAGTTTGCTAAGCTAAGTAGCTTAGATGATGTAGAGTATCTAATGGAGTGTTTTATCACATTAGACTCTATGTTTCACAACTCATGTGAGGGTTTGAGTGTTTGAGGACGAAGGAGGAGAAAATGAAGAGAGAATAAAAATGAACAAAATGAGCAAGTCTAGGCTCAAGTGAAGGATGGCTCACTCTCATGTCACTCATTTAAGCATGGATTATTTCACAATAAGAAATTACAACCATACTTGAATAGTGAGTCCAAACAAATAAAGAAATCCAAAGAGCCATGCTTCACCCATGCCAAGTATGTCTCCAAATTTCCACCTCATTAATCTATTTCCCTAAATAGATAATCCAAATAATTAGGTGTATCCTTCTAAAAGCATGTCATGTAAAACTACAAGAATGCACTCACCGTATATACATACCCGTATTCGTATTCCCAAAAATACGAATACAATGATATGATAACAATCCAATAATATAATACTAGGATCCGGCTTAAACCAAAGCCCACTAGTATTATCCATCCGAACATCATCCGTATAGCCAGTACATGTATATGATCGGAACCCTGCCGTTAAACCATACGGCCTTTACATCGTTTCGTCCGAAGCAGGGAAACCCTCTGTGTGGGACTCTAAAGACTCGACAGTACGCTGACAGTGGGTTTAACCATAAGTCTGTCAGCGGTACTAGCTGCACGTAACGGCTACCCAGGTATTTGTTGATAAGAAGGACGATGAGCAAAATCATCCAAACTCCTACTGAGCCTATTTGTGACAATCTCCGTACAGTCTGGTCTGTTCGTCTAAGATACTCGCATATCGGGCCTAGGGGGATGGTAAACGTCAGACCCCTAATAGTGCATTGAGTCGTGCCGGGGTAGAGCCCAATACACCCTAAGAAATTACTGGAGTATCTACCAGTAAATCTCGCCTGCTCTGGCCATGGACTTTATGTAATGGCTTTCCGAACACAACGCGATATCAACCCCAAATACCGGGAGAGACGAATCCTATCTAACCGCTACTTCCTCCAAGTGCTTCAGGACTGCACCCAACCACTACCTGTTTGCACTACTCATTTGAGCCGTGGTAGGGTAGTAATCTAAGTGCAGTGGGAACACACTTGAGACGAATAGTGATATCAAGTCAACGGAATAATCTGTACTCATGCCATCCGGGAACTGCTACCTGACGATAGATATAATACCAACCAGCAGTTCCCAACAAGTCCGTCTAATGTAACTCATAACCCAATGAGCACAAATATACTATCTCTAGTACGACGTACTAATGGCTATAGAACAGACCATCTCCTCTATTGGGATGAGAAGCGTATACACTAGTCTAGTTTGGAGTATCGATGCCCCGTCTCGATAATCCTACGACTGGGGACCTGTATAAGGATGTGCTTATAGACTATCCAGCCCCCACTAGTGTGACTGCCATCATAACGCTGGTACACAAGCTAACATCTTAAGGGCTCTACTAATATGTATAAGCGATATGCTAAAAGAAACATATGCACATATTGAGGTAGAATCAAACCAAGTAGCATACTAACATTTTGAGCAAAACTGTTATTGGCATATCGCATACCTAACTGTGAACATCCCAAGCTTCTAAAATGTAATGTACAATCCAGTATGATACAATAATGGCCTCTAGGGTATATCTCACTAATAATCTCCCACTTGCACTAAGGCCATGTATTGGCATATCGCACACCTATCATCTCGATTAGCCTCTCGAACTATGTCTGAGGATTGGCCTTTGTGAGTAGATCTGCAGTGTTGTTCTCTGTTTCTACTCTCTGCATCTTGATCTCTCGGCGATCAACGATCTTTCTGATTAGGTGGAACCGCCTCAAGATGTGTCTGGACTTCTGATGGCACCTTGGTTCCTTCGCTAAAGCTATAGCGCCGTTGTTGTCACAATACAGTGGTATTGGATCAACAATGGACGGAACCACGTGAAGCTCTGTCATGAACTTCCTGATCTAGACTGCTTCTTTTGCGGTGTCACATGCAGCGATATACTCCGCTTCCATCGTCGAGTCAGCAACGGTGTTCTGCTTGGAGCTCTTCCAACAGACCGCCCCTCCATTGAGGGTAAAGACATAACCCAACATGGACCTGGAGTCATACTTGTCACTCTGGAAGCTGGAGTCGATGAAGGCCTCAACCTTGAGGTCTTCTCTGCCGTACACCAAGAACATCTCCTTAGTCCTTTTCAGGTACTTGAGAATGTTCTTCACTGTTGTCCAGTGCTTCTCCCCTGGGTTTGACTGATACCTGCTTACAACGCTCAGTACGTAAGCTACATCTGGTCTGGTACACAACATCACATACATTATAGAGCTTACCGCAGAAGCGTATGGTATAATACTCATGCGATCCTTTTCCAAATCAGTCTTGAGAGACATCTCTTGTGAGAGAGTAATTCCGTGACAAGCCGGTAGATTACCGCGGTTTGAATCTTCCATACTAAATCTTTTCAATATGGTGTCGATGTACCTTGACTGTGAAAGCCCCAACATTTGTTTAGATCTATCACGATAGATCTGGATCCCCAGAATATAGGAGGCATCACCCAGGTCCTTCATGGAGAACCTTTGTGACAAGAATCCTTTGATTGATTGTTGCATAGGAATGCCATTTCCTAGCAGGAGAATGTCATCCACGTACAAGATGAGGAATACCACAGTTCTCGCTACAATTTTACTATAATTTCATGGTTCATCTGGATTTTTGATAAAGTTGAATTGCTTGACCGTCTCATCAAAACAGATGATCCAACTCCGCGATGCCTGCTTTAATCCATAAATGGATTAAAGCAACTTGCACATTCTTTCGCTACTCCCGCTCTCTATGAAACCCTCCGGCTGATCCATATAGACACACTCTTCCAAATTTCCATTCAGAAAAGCGGTCTTTACGTCCATCTACCAAATTTCATAATCGTGGAAGGAAGCAATGGCAAGAAGGATCCGAATGGATTTGAGCATAGCCACTAGAGAAAAGGTTTCATCATAGTCCAAATCAGGTCTTTGACGAAAACCTTTTGCAACAAGTCTAGCCTTACAGGTTTCAACCTGTCCGTCTACACCAATTTTCTTTCTGAAGATCCATTTGCAACCTACGGGTTTTACCCCTTCTGGAGTAATGTCCAAAGTACAGACTTTGTTCGTGTACATGGACTCCATTTCGGCCCGCATTGCATCCAGCCATTTTACCGAGTCTCTGCTCTGAATGGCTTGCTGGAAGCTAGTAGGCACATCATCGTCGATGATGCAATCCTCTCTATCCCCGTCTATAAGAAAACCGTAGTATCTCTCAGGCGGATGAGACTGCCTACTAGTCCTGCGAAGTGGCGCAGGGATGTCTGGTTCTTTCGAAACTTCTAGTTCCACCATGATTTCAGTAATAGCTTGTGCTTCTAGAATTTCTTCCAGTTCTATTGCGCTCCCACTTGTTTCTTTTTCAAGAAATTGAGTTTCCAAAAAATGGGCATGCCGAGAAACAAAGAGCTTTTGTTCCTCCGCGTAATAGAAAAGATACTCCCTGAAGTTCTTTGGGTATCCTACAAACTTACACAGTATTGTGTGTGCCTCGAGTTTGTCCGCATGCTGCTTTTTTTACAAAAGCTGGACATCCCCATATCTTCAGATACTGAAGATAGGGTTTCTTCCCACTCCACATTTGATATGATGTGGTAGGCACTGACTTAGTAGGAACCTTTTTCAACAGTTATGCAGCTGATTCTAGTGCATAACCCCAGAAGGATCGCGGTAACTCAGCGTTACTCATCATGGAACGTACCATATCCAATAAGGTTCTGTTCCGCATTTCCGATACACCGATGTGTTGAGGTGTGTATGGAGGAGTAAGCAGAGAGAGAATTTCATTCTCTTTTAAGTAACCCAGGAACTCGGCACTTAAGTATTCATCACCTCGATCAGATCTAAGTGTCTTGATACTTTTGCCGGTTTGCTTTTCTACTTCATTCTTGTATTCCCGGAATTTCTCAAAGGCCTCGGATTTATGTTTCATCAAGAATACATGTCCATACCTTGAGAAATCATCCGTAAAAGTAATGAAATAGAAATAACCACTTCTTGCATGTGTAGACAATGGACCACATGCATCGCTGTGTATGAGTTCCAAGGGCTCAGTGGCTCTTTCTCCGTGTCTAGTGAACGGAGTCTTTTCTATCTTTCCTTTGAGACATGATTGACAAGTTGCATATAACTGATATTCGAACGGATCTAAATATCCCTCTTTATGTAACTACGTCAACTGTGTTTCATTGATGTGACCCAGTCTACAATACCATAAGAAAGCTTGATTTAATTCTGGAGACTTTCTTTTAACTGTGTTCTGGACGTTGAAAACCTGAGCTTGATTTAATACGTATATACCGTTATCTAGTGTACCTGACCCAATCAAATTTTGATTAAGGTGGATGTGGACTACATCGCTTACAAATGTAAAATCATAATTTTCTTTAGAAAGTAAAGATACATAAATTATATTACAAGCCAGACTAGATACACACAAATAGTTACGCAAAATCAAAATCTGCCCACTTGTCAATCCTAGGTGATATTCCCCTACGGATACAGCATCCACGCTCATTCCGTTAGCAACCATGAGAGTCATATCACATGCCTTAATAACTTTACGGTTTCTCAAAGCCTGTAATGAATTACAGATATGAGATCCTGATCCGGTATCTAGTACCCAAGAAGTAGAGTTAATTGACAGACAGTTTTCAATCATAAACACGCCTGAAGCCGAAGCCACAACGTGCTTTGAATTCTGGTTTCTGGCTTTCTAAGCCATGTTGTCCTTCTGCCAATGCCCTTTCTCGTGACAATAGAAACATTCCTCTTTCCATACTGTTAGTCCCAAAACTTTTGCCCTGCCCTTTCTCTCTACCTTACTGACACCGCCTATCGGCTTGGTGGAAGCCTTCTTCTTCTCTCCCTTGGCTTTCGCCTTGGATTTAGAAGAAGAAGATTCCCCAATAAGCAGAGCAAGTGTCTCTTTGGATTTCTGCAGGGTGCCCTCAGCGCTCCTCAACATGTTGAGGAGTCCTGGAAGTGAAACTTCTTTCCCTTGAATGTTGAAATTCAAGATAAACTGGGCGTAGGTGGAGGTGAGGGGCTGTAGAATCAAGTCAGTATATAACTCGTTCTCCAACGTGGTCCCAAGATCCGCGAGCTTTTCAATATAGCTAATCATCGTAAGGACGTGGTCCCCTACAGATGACCTGACAGCCAACCCTGCCTGAAACAATATCTTCGAGGTCTCATATCTTGCGATACGAGATTGATCTCCATATAAATCCTTGGTATGGAGGAAGATGGAAACTAAGTCCATCTTTTCGTGCTGCCTCTGGTATTCATAATCCATTGAGGCTAACACGAGGCACTTGGCTCTTGCACTATCTTTTTCTCATGTCTAACGGATTTCAACATCCGCGACGGTGGAATCTGAACCTAGGACGGCGGGGGATTTGGTAGTAAGGAGGTAGCCCAGCTTGTCATAGGTAATGGCCATCTGAACATTCCTTAGCCAATCTTTATAGTTTGGCCCAATCAATTGATTATTATCTAGCAGTAACTTAAGCCCGGTCATTTTGGTTGCTGCTGTCAGGAGAGAGAGAAGAAACACTCAGCATGATACCCTTGCAAGTTTAGATTGGATATTAGTTTATCTAAACATGATGGCTTCCACTGTTTCTCGAATTCTCTTTCAAACCATAAAAGAAGAATTAGTCAGGATTAATCTCACTCTTATAATTCTTGCTTAACCTTTCGGCCAGACTAGTGTTGGTACTTCGAGGGAGGTTTTCCAACGCTTTCACGAAATTTCTTAATTACATAACCTCTTTTCCCTGGAGGTATAGCCCCGCTAACACCGTTCTAGGCACTTACTTGGTTTATAGTATTGATTGTTTAGTGAAAAATCTCCCGAAGAGCAGTGGATACTCACAGTAGGATCGGAATCCAAATATCATCGTGTGACAACCTTGAAGGAATCCTACCAAAATCATCACACTCCAAATGGTATGCAACACTAGCAGGTTTCATTTTCCTTAGAAACTCCCGATGTGGATTTTTTCCCCAGACGTTTATGACCTTAACGAAGGCCAACATATCATAAGACGCAAGTCAAGTTCTACCCATCATTACCCAGGTTAATTTGAACCCACCCATACAAACCCTTGACGAAGGCTAAAATAGTTGTACGATTGTCCCAAATCAACGCATCTATCTATGCTACAAATGAATACCCAGTAGCTACCAATCACTATGCGTTGGCGAAGGTCAAAATACATAACTTGAATACTACTGAATACCCATCTGAAATGACGGAGGGCTACGAATGGTTTTGGCGAAACCGTGAACGCAATGAACTTGATATAGTCGAAGGAACCATGATAGCTTTTAAAAGGAGTGGTTTAGGCTCCGCATTTAAAAGTTGTTTTTTAAGAAAACAGAGTGGTTTCGAAATTGTTCCAACAATTTAAATTTTGGTTTGTTTTCCTTACATTAATCAATGTTAATGCAGTCCCATCATTTAACCGTATCATTGCAGAAAAGAAACGAAAATAGAACGTACGCTTATACCATCCGCATTCGCCACGGGGCCCCGTCATGCACCGTTAGGTTACTTAACTAACGGCAGAGCAGGGGCTGGACCAGCGCGGGTGCAAAACATAAGTAACGTTTATAATATATATATAATATATATATAGCCATTCGTCTCACGCAATAATAGGGTTTCCAGATCACGGATGAAAATATTGGATATACTAGGAATTCAGTGTTTCGTTTTAGCCTAGAATGAAAGACGGATTCCACGGTTGTGATGAATAGCCAAACCCCACCCTAGACCCCTACGGGTGCAGCAAACTACCCGTCAAATTCCCGAAGTGAAGCAACCTCCCTCAATAAAATGAGTAGGCCACTCGGCACTTCAAGAACCCGGTAGTTTGTGCACCCCACCCTTGGTCTATCCTAGGTGCAAAAAATAATAAATGAAATAATACAACGGTGGTTACAACCTCAACTCGGATGTGCCCCGCAAAAGAATATTACATCAATTACAAATTTACATGAATGAAAAAAAAGAAAACACTCTTCTCACATCCCCGGGCTATTCATCCACAACGATCTAATACTCCATATACACAAACCATCACAATACAGATATGTGCAACCCCCACTAATCGACGTATAGCGATTAGCAGACGTTTAGCATCATATATACAAACACAGAATCACAATTAGCCAAGAACCTTTAGAATTTTGATCGATAAACAAATCCGCGTCTACCCCATGTACAAACTAATACACAAACAATTCTGGGTAGAAACCACATATGCCAAAAACCATAATCTCACAATTAAGACCCACGGAAGAAAAATGGATCGAGTCAGCCTTGACTCGGCCGCGGAATCACGGCCAAACAAACTGTATTGCCGCGGTTCCACGGTGGAATTGGGGAATTATGAACTCATTTTTCTTCTGTGTTCTTACAAAAGCCTGCTTGTATTTTTAAGGTCACTGAAAATATTTTTGGAGCAGTTTTGAAGATCGACAGCAAGGCAAGTCTTGGATTTTGATTTCGGGTAAATGTTTCGTCGATCGAATTTCTAACTACTTGCTAACTAGCTAGTTAAGATTTAGTAGTCTCTGATACCACTGTAAGTCGATGTCGCGCACCCCGCGGATTCGCGGGGAGGCGGAATTTACAAAAATCGATTTTATCAAGCTTCGCAACACCGACTAAACTCCAGGATCTTAACAGAAACCTTAACTAGCTAAAACTACTTGGAGGTTTAACTACTCGGTGTCAAACCCCGCTTCCCGGCGCACGGGGAAGAGGACGCGGCAGGGCCGCGACGTATTTACTCAGAAGTAAACACGTTAAGCGTAAGTAAGTAATATAAAAGTAAAGCACAAGAATAACAAGAGATATAATGAAACGAAAACTTTTTATTTATATTCATTCTTTACATACAACTGGAAAGTAAAATACAATAATGGAAAGCGATGCCTAAACAATGGCACATGAATTGAAAGTAAAGTAAGTACAAGTAGGATCTAGAACTCTGGCTCCTCAGCAAACTACTCCAAATCTTCCTAGTTGGGCTCGATCTCCTGAGAGTCGGGTCCTCCTAACAGCATTCCAAAGAAAAAGAAATAGGAATGTCGTCAGCGAACAATCGCTCGGTAAGTCCCAAAAGAGAGATAAATCAAGTAAAAGGAATAGGTCTGGTAATATATCTGTTTTTGTTATACTAACGTAGTTGTTTGTAGCTTGATACAGAATGCATCAGTGTACATGAGAGGAGTCCAACTTGCTCCGTGGACTAAGGCATATGAAGTACAAGGCCCCGTTAAACCCACGGGACAACGGCACGGATATTCAGGTTAGGTGTATTATAGTGACCGTCTCATTCCACTTCTAATACATTCCGTACCAATCTACCCCGTTAAACCCCGTAATACATATTGTATTGATTGTAATGAGTTGTAGTATAAGACTTGCCGAAACCATGGTATAAATTGTTCATGTAAACGGTTCGGATGTAAACAGATAGTCATGTAGTCAAGTTCAAGATATAGCCATGGATCGGTCAAGTCAAGTCATGTTGCATGTTCATATTGTTCGCTATACAAGTTCAAGTGTTCATGTTTGATACATTGGATTCATGTTGAATTAGATATATGGTTGGATTCATGTTTGGGTTGTATTCAGATTAGACTGAGACTCAGATTGAGTCAGACACTTAAACAAATTTGGGTCCTGAATTAGGTTTACGAGTTATCGGTAACTGCTGCACATGAACGACAGGATTTGTGTCTTTTTCCAAGACAATTACCATTGATGACCCCGTTTTAGTTTTCTACCTTAAATAGGCAAGCACCCACTTTCTCCGGCTCCCTGAGGCTCAAGAGAATTGGTCCCGCTTAAACCTATATTTACTAGGGTCCTTAATGTAAATTAATATAACTTGAGGGGGTTTTATGAAAAATATTTTTAGTATAATTTCAAAATAAATCTCAAGTATTTATTTATTGTATTTAGGGTTTTCATGGATGTAATTTTTAAAAGTGAGGTATTCTGGTGAATAAATACCTAGCTTGAATAATACATGGTATTTTAGTATAAAGTTGACCTGTATGGATTCTTGATGGTATTTTCATGAAACTTGCAAATCTATCATTTTGTTTGGAAAACGTGGAATTTAATAATATCTTTAAAATATGTGTTTTGATATTATTTATATATTTATTAAAAATAAATTTTTAATAGAAATCCTCGTTTTTCTTAAAAATTGTATAAAAATTCCATCGAGATTGTATGCTCCGTGGGGAGGTCTGCATCTCACTCTACTAGTCCAAAAGATGTGCGATAATCCGCACCATCCCAATCGGGTTCCCTAAAATGGGTTGTAGAGGTATAATCGCAAGGAATGTAATCACACAATTTAAAGAAAACAGTTTTTAATAGTTTATGGTATTTTGATGTAAAAGTTATATTTGCCACAAAATTGTTAATCAAGGGGATCGTGCTATGTCAAGATGTGTGTTTGTGAGAGGTAGCTCATTACCCCGTGAGATTTTCTAAAGGTATGCTGACCTAAAAACTTAAAAGATGTCATATGTAAAGTTTGTGGTATTTAAACGAAAAATGCAAATAAAAGTTATATAACATGATATTTTAAGGCGAAACTTGTTCTCAATGTTTTTTTCATGATTACTAAGCAAGATATAATGATGTGGATGATTGTTTATTAAGAAAAACTGTGATTTTAATAAGTTTAGAAACGGATGTCGGAATAACTCCACTTCCGACGAGTTTTGAAAAGAGAACTTTTTAAATTAGGAAAAGAGGAGAAGAGAGGGGACTTACTAGTTGTTTGGTTTAAGAAAAAAGAGAGGAAGAATTTGAGGTCGTTGTGGCGTCGCGGAGTAACCGGAAACATCTCGAATTCTCGGCGGAACTTGACCTAGTGCTAACTCCACTTGTACACTTCTTTGACTTGGGATTTTTGAGAATTTTTAATAAGAGATTTCAGAATGAAGAGGGCTAGGGTATGATTTTGTATTTATAGGGTAAAATTAGGGTTTTGAGAATTGAAGAGAGAATCAAAAAAATGCATTTAAATTTGGATGAATGGGATTTTAATCTTTCTGTTAATTTACAGGAAAATCAAACAGTATAGGAGTGGTGGGGGTAGGCCAAGGGACTGGGGTGCAGAGTTAGGGGCATTTGCTACGGGGGGGCTGGCGGTGCCGGCCCAAGTGCCAATCTCGCCGACCATTTATAGCGGGTAGGGCTCTGGATCGATGTCAGTGTCCTTGAGTTTAAGGACCCCACAGTCCGTAAAGTTTAAGGACATCATAGTCCATGAGTTTAAGGACCCCACAGTCCGTGGAATGTTTGGTTGTCGGGACCCGTCACCTCTCTGAAAACGTTGAAGGATTACAACGACACATATCAGAGGAATGAAGAGATGTGCCCTTGATCCAATATTGGTTGGGGGATCTGTAGTCCAATTTGGGACTAAGATCAAATATTTGTGAGCATATGGGCTCAATTAATCTGAGGTAGGGTTCTGTGGCCCACTTGGGCTCGGCCTATTCAGTTAAAATGTTAAACATTTAACAATGCTGAGCATTGGTTTGAGTTCTGACAATCTTTTTGTCTTTTATGGAATGTTGAGCATTTATTATGGCTCTGGGCTTTATTTATAGAACAGTTTATGTTCTTTTAGCGCACACGTGAAGAGAACGTGGCGCGCTTGGCGCTATGCACCAGACAATGAGCGCAATACGCTTATTGTGAAGTAGCGCACACTTGAGGAGCACGTGGCGCACTTGGCGCAGTACGCCAGACAATGAGCGCAGTGCGCTTCTGTGAAGTGGCGCACATGTAGGGAGCGCGTGGTGCGCGTGGCGGTGAGCGCCGGTTCAAAGAGCGCAAAGCGCCTCTGTTAAGTAGCGCACACGTGGGGAGCACGTGGCGCGCTTGGCGATGAGCGTCAGTTCAAAGAGCGCAAAGCGCTTCTGTTAAGTAGCGCACATATGGGGAGCATATGGCACGCTTGGCGGTGAGCGCCAGTTCAAAGAGCGCAAAGAGCTTCTGTTAAGTAGCGCACACGTGAGGAGCACGTGGCGCGTTTGGCGTTGAGCGCCAGTCAATGAGCGCAGTAGCGCACACGTGAGGAGCACGTGGCGCGCTTGGCGTTAAGCGCCAGTTCAAAGAGCGCAGTGTGCTTTTGTTTAAGTTTGGAGCGCTAAGGCTCTGCAGCGCTGTGCGCTAGATTTGGAGCGCTGAGACGCTCTTCTTTAATTGGAGCGCTAAGGCTCTTTTTAGGCAGCTTTGCGTCCTGAGAATTAAATTCTCTTTCTTATAAAAGACTTTGTCTCATGGATCTAAGAACAAAGTTCTTATTTTTTATAGAGATGTTTCAATCTCTTATGTTTTTGGTGAAAGGCTCTGCCTTTATGGATCTATGATCCTAAGAGAATTGAATTATTCTCCCCCCTTTTATAATGAGATATTATGATCTTTGAAAGACAATTTGTCTTATAGATCTATTGATCTGAAGATGATTAAGTTCTTTCTCTTATTTTTTATGATGAGATCCTTTGATCTCTTTTTGTGAAAGATCTTGGTCTTATAGATCTATGATTTTAGAAAAAGAAGTAAATTCTTTTTTTTATATGAGATGATTTCATCTATCTGTTCTTTTTTTTTACCTTGAAGAAAATCTTCTTCTTCTGAGAGCTTGCTCTTTGTCTTTGAAATTTCTCAAAGTTTATTGGGGGTTCCTGTATATGTCTGTGTATATGAGACTTGAAGTCTTGAGGCCTTTATATAGGGCAAGCTGATTTGTTGAATCGGTTGAAAAGATCTTTTCTCTAATTGATTTGGAGATTTCCCTACCGTTGGATCTTTGATCCAAGAGCTTCTGATTTACAGAAGGCAATCTTCTTGTTTTTAACAAGATTGGGAAATCTTTTCCCATACAGAATTTATTCTGTATTTTGGTGATTTTTAATCACCATTGGATCATTGATCCAACGGTGCTCTGATTTTCAGAGTACAATCTTTCCTGTTTGGAAAGATTCTGAAGAATGTTTCCTCAACAGAATTTATTCTGGTTAATTGATGATTTTTAATCATGTTCGTTGGATCTTTGATCCAAGGGCCGAGAACATTTTGTTCTGTCGCCAGCGCTCACGTGCTTTGCACGTGGTGCGCTGCTTAGAGTGCAGTGCAATTAGCGCCAACGCTCTCGTGCTTTGCACGTGATGCGCTACTTAGAGTGCAGCACACTTGGCGCTAGCGCTCACGTGCTTTGCACGTGGTGTGCTATTTAGAGTGCAGCGCACTTGGCGCTGCTATAAAGCGCTGCTTCATTTCAAATTTTGAAATTTGAACAGAGCTTTGCTCTGATTGAGGGAAATAAATGCACCCCCACCGTTGCACTCATGTGGCCTACACGTGAGTGCAGCGGTGGCAGCATCTCTGCCATTGGATCAATTCAGAAGTTGAAACGGCTCTTTATGCCTATAAATAGGACCCTTGGCCCTTGAGATGACCTCTGTTCATCTCCTTCCTTATTTTTTTTTCTGAGAATTAATTCTCTTTCAAAGCATAGCTTTTTCCCTTAAGAACTCTTAAGAGTCAAAACTCTGTCCAATTTTTGGGTAAAAGATCAAATCTTTTAAGGGATTAATTAATAATCTAGGCTTTCACCCATTAACAAAGCCTTGTTCTTTTCAGATCATAGATATAAAGAAAACTTTTTAGGATTTTGTTAACAGAGCTTTGCTCTCTTGGAATCATAGATCTAAAGAGATCTTTCTTAGGGTCTCTTGACTCATCTAACAGAGCTTTGTTCTTTCCAATCATGTAGATTAATCTTTTATGAAGAACTCTTAAGTTTGTTCATAGATCTTGAAGATCTCAGAATTTTTAATTCATTAAAAGCATTGCTTTTAGGGTTTCTAATGAATTGTTTCATCTTCCTTACAGAGCGTTGCTCTGTTAGAATTTTTGGGGGGGATTTTTACTCCCCTCGTGATTAATTATGACAAATTTCTGTCTGTTGCAGAGCACTGCTCTCAATGGGAGATTTACTCCTTGGCCTGAGGGGCCCTCATTAAACGAGAATCCTTTGAGGATTCCTCTTTTAATGACAGTCTCATCAAATGATGAGATTGTTTTATTAAAAGTGAGAATCATTTAGATTGTGTGGGTCCCCTTTGGCCCCCTTTTATTGCATTACAGTGTGGTACGGATTTAAAGTACCAAGTACCGAACTTGAGTTGTAGCATTGACGGCTAATTTTGTTCTTTTTCGCGCAGGTACCATGTCTTTCGATACTTCGTTTCCCTTTATCCGTTCAGAAAGCGGGTTCCCTACAGCGCCAGTAGACCGAGAAGTTTTCGCACTGATCAAGGATCACGACCCAGAGCGGAAGAATCTCCATTTATGGGGAACATGGTACAACCGGATCATCATGGGTCGGCGCAGCTTCTCTTGCGCAACACCTTCAGAGCCCATTTCGGCGATTCATTATGCTGACGTACCCCCGGTGAACTATGCCGTGGAGGTGGTTAATTGGACTTCAGCCCTCTATGGCTGCAATACCTGTACAACCGCCGATGGCTTTGGACATTCTAGGGTGGCGTATATGCCAGGGTGAGTCGTGCCCTTGGGGACAGCCATACAACATAGGCTTGACTCCCCGTCATTCAGCTGGATATCTGCAATGGGCCCGATACATCTTATCGGCAAAGAAGTCAGAGCTACTGAGGCTCGGGTTGTACCCCGCGATCTATGCTTCTCTGTTCCAGTATTCCACACCTCTAGCATGGTGAGTCAAAGCCTTTTTGGAACAATGTAACGTTCCAACTCACACCTTCCTTATGCTAGATCGGGAAGTTTCCATCTCTTTGGAGGAGTTTGCGGATATCTCCGGCTTTCCTGTCAGAGGGGGGCATTATGAGGAGATCTTGCCCCCTGACGAGTATATTTTCGCTACCCGACTGGTGATGATGGGTCTAACCCCAGATAACGCCATTCAGCACCGATTTCCCTGCTTGATCAAGGTGCTAAACATTTACGAGGGCCTATTTCTTGAATCTGGAAGCCATGGGGTTAGCTTTGCGGACTTCATCGCCCGTTTTCTCCGTTCAGAAGCTTTATCGCAACAAGGTGAAAGGTTTGCCAAACTTGATGATCCGTTCGGTTTTGTCTTGGAAAGCCGGCCGATAACGGAAGCCGATCAAAAGAGTTTCTTCCTTCCAAACGTCGCGGTCGTCCCCTTTTCAGAAATCGCCGCTCAGGACATCGATGAAGAAGCGTTCTTTCTAGGGTTCCTCGGTTTGTGGTTAAACTGGTTCGCGCTTCCTATGTACCCTCGCTACATGAGACCGTCTGTCTTCTACCCAGCTCATCGGATGGTTGAAGGGAGACAGGTTGCTATTGGGATTGCCGTGCTGGCTCATTTATATCACGGCCTTAGCTTGGCGGCCGACACTACTCAACCGGGGGTGCAGCCCGTGAACTTCCCGATGCATTATTTTACTTCGTGGCTCAAGCTGCATGTGCTCGGTGCTTTTGGAGTGCACAAGCGGCCCCATTTCTATGAAACTTGCAATTTTCCACGGATCATGCGACTGGTCGATGCTTCCACTGTGGAGCCAAGTCAGCGAGAGGCTCGGGGTGTGATTCTTTGCCCGCGTACAGTTGGTGACGGCATGACCTTTGTTGATAAGGTCATGCATATCAGTAAGGAATCCACCAAGACGGTGCAGCCGCTGCGGGACACCTTTAAGGACGGAGCTTCTACCTTGAAAGCTCGGGAGATTCTCCATTTATATTCGATCAGGCCGGGCTACTTGGTGTTCAGGCAGAACGACTCTGCTTTATTCATGAGATATAACCCCCACCGTTTCGCCCAACAATCAAATTATAATCAGGGTGTCCCGCTCGAAGCCTTTCTAGTTGAGCCAGCTGCCATATAAGAAGGCATTCGAAATACACTGCACCATTTTATGCGGTTAAACACCGGGTACAGTTTCTTTATCAGTGAGCCGAGTTGCATCCCGCGAATCTTAAACGTCTATGTGGCTTGGTATCAACACTCAATGGGCGCCGTTATTAGGGAGGAAAAGAAATTGTTGCTTGATCGTAAGGGTGCAGCCCCTGCTGGTAATCCAGCTATTCCTTTGAAGCAACGGACCGTCGTTCGTCCTCCTTTGAGAGAGGTTGCTGCGGTTGTGGCCCCGCGTGTGATGCCTGAGCTGCTGCTACCCCGTGCCCCCGTGAAAGCGGTGACTGTGGCGTCTCCCGAGTCTGGCGTGGGTTCGGATATCGGGACTCGTCGTCCAAAGGTGCCCACCAAGCGTAAGCTTGTGCTAGCGGCTACCGGCACGCGCTCGCAGAAGAGAAATAATTCAATACTCTCTGCAGACATTGTATTCGGCCAGGAGCCTCATGCTCCTTACAGCGAGGGCATAAGTGAATACGGGACTAACAAGGGTTTATTTGTGGCGCCGGATGATACCGATCTAGAGGCTGCCATTGCAGCTTCCGAGCGGCTGGCTCGCGATGAAGCAGCACTAATCACTATCACGCAGTCAGGTAGACTTCGGTCATATTTTTCCGCGGTTATTTTAATTTCTATGATTTGACTAACACTTTCTTCTTTAACAGGTATCTCCACCGAAGAAGCTCTTGCAGCTTCCCTCAAAACTTTCGAAGAGGAGGAAAGGCTTCGCGCTTCCTTGGGCCTCGGTATATTTTGGCTTACTGTGATTTCATTCCCCTTTTTTATGGGTAATCTGACCCTTCTTTTTTATCTTATTGCAGGGACTACCTCGACCCAGGTTATCCCAAGTGCAGTGTCGATCATGCAAGGTGGCGCTGTAACGCTTCCAGGGCCAGCTGCTGAAGTCCCAGCTCCCTCAATATCGCCGAAAGAAGCTTCGCTTAAACAGCCGATAAAGGACGCCATAACGGCTCCAGAGGTAGCTCCTGGCTCGGACGATGACGTCTCTATGGCGGAGGACTTAAGAAGATCAGCTCTCACGGCCCAGGTATAAAGGAAGCGCAGGAGGCGTGCAGCAAGAGAACGTAACGCCGCCTTGGCTGTAGGTGCAAGCTCGAGCGCTGCTTCCCCTGTCCCTGCTTCTTCAGAGGGTGCTCCGGCCGCCCTGTCTATCGCTCATAGACAGGCGGTACGCGCGGCTTGGGAAGCAATTGAAAAGCCGTCCTAAGGTAACGTAACACTGGGTCCTATTGTCAGAGTTTGATCTTCAGATTCTCATATATCCTACCCCGCAGGGCCAAGTCCTGGTGAGGTGGCGGCAGGTGAGATGACGGAAACCACCGAGCCCGAAGCGGCTACTCTTTCTCAGGAGTCCGGGACCGCTCCAATTGCCGCTCTTCCCACCTGCAGTTCCCTGCCATTGCCTAGCATCGCGAGTGTCACGACGGCTCTCGTGGAGTCAGGGGACGAAGCCACGGGTGGCAAAACTATCCCCCCGAATGAGATCGAAGAAGTCGTGATGCTTGGTGATGCTTCCGTTACAGTTCTGGCTGATGACCTATCTGGTAGGTCTCGGGTCGCTGCATTCTTTTCATTTTACAATCCCTTCTGATGAAATTTTGTTCCTTTCGAATGTAGGTGTGGTGAGCGCTGAGGTTGTGCCACCTCAAGAAGCACCACCAGTTGCCGCTCTGACGGTCGCTGCCCTTTCGTCTCCTCTTATATCCTCTCAAATACTGAAAGGTATAGGTTTGCGATTAATTTAAATCGGGGACGGCATCTTCCGTGTACTGACCATGTATCATCGTGAACTTGCAGGAGTTCTCTTTGATCATCTGTATCAAGTGTTGAACCCGCACTTCTCCTTCCAGCCGGAAGTCGTTTTGCCTACCGGTGCGAGTGAGTATATTCCCTTTGTTTAAAACGACGTCTTTTCCTTTCTTCTACGGGTAGCCATGTCATTGCTAATTCTTCTTTGTATTACTTGTAGCCTTACAAATTGAAGGAGGGGACGAGGGTATCGTCGCGCCACCAGTACTCCCAGCTCTGCCCCCTGTTGCAGCCGGTATAGTAGACTCTATTGTTCGTGCATTTTCTTTATCTCTTGTGCCGACATTTGATCATAATTCATTTTGCAACAATTGCACCGGTTCCTGCTCCGTTCGAGTCTCGCATCATAATGCCGGCAGGGCCCTTTTCTAGACGTCCATCTTCCAAAGGCGCTGTGACCAGCCTGTGTATGTTGAGCGAATACATCGAGGAGCTTGACGCGGAGGCCCCTACATTCGCTGCAGATTTTGCTGCCGAGGTTAATCCAATATTGGCGACGCTTGTGAACTTCCATAACGAAGGCGTCGTTGAGTCTTGGGTTAACCACTGCAGGAAGATTGAGGCCCGCCTGCATGAGCTTGAGCTTAAGCGTCCTGCTCCTGAGATTCTGGTTTTGAACTCCCAGCGGGCTGCGTGGATTGAGCAAAGTGCCCTTTTCCTTTGCCATTTCGAACAAGAGGCGATCCTCAAGCGAAAGGAACATGAGGCGACTTTCGCTGAGTCTGTCCAATTGCGTGCCCAGGTCAAAGCGAATGCTGAGCAGCTGAACTCCATCTTTGAAAACCTTCAACGATGTATTTCTGACGGGCTGGTGCTGAGGAAAAAACTTGACTTCACTGAGCAGGTTACGCAGAGTCAGGAAGCTGCTCAACAGGAAATCGATGGAAAGCTTTCCTCCTGCTTACAGCAACGGACTCGAATTGAAGCAGAGCTGGCCGCGGCGGCCGATCATGAGAAGGAGTTGAGAGGAGTGCGCAAGCAGCTAGCTGATTTATTGAAGGCGCCTCCTTCTCAGTAGCTGTTTTTGTATAGATTGAACATTTGTGATCTTTGAATAACATGCCTTAATTCATTTTTTATTCTTTTATATGATGTATCTTGTACTCAATTGAACTAATGAATAAAGACATATTTTTCTTATCTCTCACTGCCGCTTTCTTCTCTTTGCATTGTTGTTGCCATGTGATTTTAGCAAGTGTGGCCTGTAGATAGTAGGTAACTGTCCATCTTGGACTCTTTGCAGGGTAGGGATGGCTTAGGAGACAGGGTTAGGATCTGCCACCTAAGACTTTTCAACTTTATGAGCCATGAGGGTCTCATAAAGGCTTTTCTCCCTACGGGTCGAGAGGATCTCGTAGGCATATTTTCTCCTTAGGAATCGTGAGGATTCCTAAGTGTGCTTTTCTCTTGAGAGTCATAAGGATCTCACAAGAGAATTTTCTTCCTTACATGTCAAGAGGACTCGTAAGTGATTGATGAGTTGACATGCTCCCGAATCAAAGTATTGCTTTGACGGGGAGGTCGAAGGTTGACTTTGGCCGTTTTCCACGGGGTCAGGATTGACTTTTGTCGTGTTCCACGGGGTCAGGGGTTGACTTTAGCCATATGGGGTCAGGGTTGACTTTAGCCATACAGGGTCAGGGGTTAACTTTAGCCATACGGGGTCAGGATTGACTTTAGCCATACGGGTCAGGAGTTGACTTTAGCCATACGGGGTCAGGATTGAGTTTAGCCATACGGGGTCAGGGGTTGAGTTTAGCCATATGGGGTCAGGATTGACTTTAGCCAAACGGGGTCAGGGGTTGGCTTTAGCCATATGGGGTTAGGATTGACTTTAGCCATACGGGGTCAGGGGTTGACTTTAGCTATATGGGGGTCAGGATTGACTTTGGCCATACGGGGTCAGGGGTTGACTTTAGCCATATGGGGTCAGGATTGACTTTAGCCATACGGGGTCAGGGGTTGACTTTAGCCATATGGGGTCAGGATTGACTTTAGCCATATAGGGTCAGGGGTTGACTCTCGGCTGTCTGTGCACCGCCGAGTCAAGGAACTGGGAACTTTGCCGCAGCTCCGTTTTGCTGACGTTGCGTCTGCTGTAATGAGATGAATGTCGATGTAGTCTCGAGGTTGTCTGTGAACCGTCGAGATTTGGAACTAGAGACTTTGCCGTGGCTCCGAGATTGATTGTCGCGTCTGAATCCTGCTGGAATGAGGAGGAACGCTGTTGTGGGTCTCCAGGCTGTAGAAGCGGACATCGAGACTTAGAACTACGGACTCTGCCATGGCTCCGTTTTGCTGACGTCGTATATTCCTACAGAGACACTAATTTCTTTGCGGGTCGACGCGAATCGAGATGCTTTCGTCAAGGACGCTGATTTCCCTGAGTCGAGGTTTTTGCCAAGGACACTGATTTCCTCGGAGTTGAGACGAATCGAGAGATTCCTGCAAAGACACTGATTTCCTTGCGAGTCGACGCGGATCGAGATACTCTCGTCAAGGGCGCTGGTTTTCCTGAATCGAGATTTTTTCCAAGGACGCTGATTTCCCTGGGGTTGGTTGACTTGTTTCCGAGACGGAGCGTTAATCCGGCGGGGAGGTCATTGGTTGACTTGTTTTCGAGACGGAGCGTCGATCCGGCGGGGAGGTCATTGGTTGACTCTAGGTTGTCTGTGGACCGTAGAGTCTTGGAACTAGGATTTTGTCGTGACTCCTCTTTGTTGACGTCTTTGATGCAGATGTTGCCATCGAGACTTGACTCTCTTTCTGATGGAGCCTGGTGGGATGATATGGTTCCCTCTTTGTTTGTGCCCCTGGATTGATTACAGGGATCGATGTGATCTCACCTGTAGGGCAAAAATTTCATTTCATATGTATTTTTTTATCTTCTTTTCGCGATGCTCTATCATTTCAGCTTTTATAACGCGAAAGTCGCGATTGCCCAATCATTTCGGTTATTTTTCGCGGTGCCAATCATTTCGGCTATTTTTTTTTGTATTTTACTCGCTGTTTTTTATTGCGAGTTGCCCAATCATTTCGGCTGTTTTGTATGCATATATTTTTACTTGCTGATTTTGTTGTAAGTTGCCCCATCATTTCGGCTATCTCATATGCATTTTTGGCTCGCTGATTTTTTTTCTCGCGAGTATGGGACTTGGGATCTGATACCGATTTAAGCATCAACATCGCTACAACTGGGATATTGTCAGGAGCGAATCATCATTTGCTTTTGTCGGTTCAAACAAAGGTGGCTTAGCAAACAGGGTTAAGATCCTGTCGACTAAGGCTTTTGACTTCATGAGTCGTAAGGGTATCATAAAGGTATTTCTCCCTACGAGTCGTGAGGATCTCGTAGGTGCGTTTTCTCCTTAAGAATCGTGAGGAGTCTTAAGTGCATGGTCTCTTATAAGTCGTAAGGATCTTACAAGAGTGTTTTATCCTTATAAGTCGAGAAGACTTACAAGGGTCGTTCACCGTGTGAGCATATCCCTGGTCGCTGGTGGGACTTTGCTAGGGAAATGTTTATTCGTGCCCATGGATTGTATACAAAGGTCAGTATTGAACCGCTTGTAGGGCAATCCTAGGGATTGTGATGGCTTAAGAACAGGTTCAGATCCCTGTAGCTTAAGGCTTTTGAATCCTATGAGCCGTGGGGGTCTCATAAGAGGGTTCTCCCTACGAGTCATGAGGATCTCGTAAGTGTAATTTCTCCTTAGGAATCATGGGGATCCCTAAGTGTGTCGCTCCCTTGTGAGTCGTAAGGATCTCACGCGGGTGTTTTCTCCTTACAGGGTCGAGAGGACCTTGCAAGTGTCTTTTAACGAGATTGTGCCCTTTCGGATTTTCACAAACTCGACGGTAGCCCTGCTGTTTTTACTCACGGAGCCCTTTCGGGTTTTCATTCGTGCCCATTTCGCTTATGGACGTTCCGTTTTTTTTTGTTGTTTTTTTGTGTCAGCCTTGGGATGCTGCGGTTTGTAGTAGTTTATAAACATCTCGGACCGGTGTTAGTTTAGGGACGTTTTGGTCCTGTTTACCGCCGGAAACCGGGAAGACTGACATCTTGCCTGAATCTGGGGGCAGATGCTAATTGGTGCTATCCGTCCACTTCTCCGAAGATGCCAAGTTGATTTATGACACCATGCATCGAAGGTTTAAACGGATGCGGCCGATATAGCTGACTTCGTCAGATTCCCCCTCATTTGAGGGGGTTTTGATTGTGGGGACGCTCTTCCATGCAGGCGCAAGCCCCTGCAGTTAATTACGCTACCGCATCGCGGTAACCATTTTCTCCTTCTCCAGATGGCCACTTCGTGTCGTGTGTGTTTGTTTTGTTTTTGGTTGCCCATGGATTGTATACGGAGACTAATTTATGTTGTCGCCCGTAAGACGTGGATTAGTCCAAATCCGTATTTTCTTAGATTTGGGTTTGGGGGTTGGGTTTAAGGATACGTTAGTCTCATTTGAGACTAAGATCAACTTAAACGTTTGTTAAGGATACGTTAGTCTAATTTCAGACTAAGATCAACTTAACAGGATCGTTTAGATCCAACAAAAGAGCATTTGGGCTCTATTATTTAGTTTAGGGACATTGCGGTCGATTACCAGTTTAAAGACATGGTGGTACAATACCAGTTTAAGGACATAGTTGTCCATTGTTAGTTTAAAGACATATCGGTAAAATGTTAGTTTAAAGATATCTCGGTCAAATGTTAGTTTAAAGACATCTTGGTCAAGGTTAAGGACATCATAGTCCGTGAGTTTTAAGACCTCACAGTCAAGGTTAAGGACATCATAGTCCGTGAGTTTTAAGACCTCACAGTCAAGGTTAAGGACATCATAGTCCGTGAGCTTTAAGACCTCACAGTCAAGGTTAAATACATCATAGTCCGTGAGTTTTAAGACCTCATGAGTTTTAAGACCACGCAGTCAAGGTTAAGGACATCATAGTCCGTGAGTTTTAAGACCTCACAGTCAAGGTTAAGGACATCATAGTCCGTGAGTTTTAAGACCTCACAGTCATGGTTAAGGACATCATAGTCCGTGAGTTTTAAGACCTCACAGTCAAGGTTAAGGACATCATAGTCCGTGAGTTTTAAGACCTCACAGTCCGTGAAATGTTTGGTTGTCGGGACCCGTCATCTCTCTGAAGACGTTGAAGGATTACAGCTACATGTATCAGAGGGGTTCAGAGATGTACCCTTGAACCGGTGTTAGTTGATTGAAAGATCTATAGTCCACTTTGGGACTAAGATCTGTTAAATATTCATGAGCATATGGGCTCAATTAAATATAAGTTGAGGACTTATGGCCAGTATTGGGCAAAGTCCAACAAGATTAAAATGTTTAACATTTTATTGTTTTGGGCTGTTGAGCCTTTATTTGGGCTTGGCCCTTTTTAATAATGCTGAGTATTGGGCTCTGACATTTTTGTTTTGTATTGAATGCATAGCATTCATCAAAACAGAGTGTGTTCTGACAGTGCGCCACGTGGCGTGTCAGGCACTTTGCGCTAATTAAGGAGCGCAATGCGCTAGCGCACATGTGAATGACACGTGGCACGTCAGGCGCTTTGCGCCAATTAAAGAGCGTATTGCGCTAGCGCACATGTGAATGACACGTGGCGCATTTGGCGCTGAGCGCCAGATGATAAGCGCATTGCGCTTCTGCTGAATAGCGCACACGTGACTGACACGTGGCGCATTTTGGCGCAGTGCGCCAGTCCATGAGCGCAGTGCGCTATTTCAAGAGCGCAAGCTGACACGTGGCACGTTTTGACGCTGAGCGCCGATCCAAGGAGCGCAAAGACGCAGTTCAAGAGTGCAAGGCATTTTCTGATAGCGCAAAGCGTATTTGATCAAGTTTATAATCAGAGAACAAGTTTATGTTCTTCTGAAGGAGGCTTTGCCTCAAGATTCAAGAAAATAAGTTCTTGTTTATTTATAAAAGGCTCTGCCTTTATAGATCAAAGATTTGAAAATGAAGTAAAATACTTCTTTTATTATTATTTTCTTTATGATTAGATCTTTTGATCTTTTGCTTTTTATTAAAGACTTTGGTCTCTCTTTAGATCTATGATCTTTTTAGAAGATGATTCTTCTTTTTACGAGATGGATTCATCTCTGTTATTCAAGAACATAGTTCTTTTATCTTGAATATGAAGAAATGGTCTTCTTTTTTTTCAAGAGCTTGCTCTTCTTTTTCTCAAAGTTTGCAGAGAGTTTCTCTCTCTCTTTCTGTATTCCCTCACTCTCTATCCCCTTTAGACTTGAAGTCTAGGGTCCTTTATATAGGGCCAAATGATTTGTTAAATCAGTTTTAAGAGATCTTTCTCTGATTGATTTGGGAATATTTCCCACCGTTGGATCTTTGATCCTAAGGCCTCCATTTTACAGAAGATGATCTTTTTGTTTCAATAAGATTAAAAAATCTTTTCATAACAGAATTTTAGTTCTGATTAATTAATAATTTATTATCAGTAGATCTTTTGATCTGACGGTGGGGGATTTTTAATCCCGGCGCTGGCGCACCTTGCGCTAGCGCACCCACGTTCGACACATGGCGCGCAGCGCAACTGTGCTAGCGCACCCGTGTCTGACACGTGGCGCGCAGCGCACAGAGCGCAGCGCAACTGCACTAGCGCACCCGTGTCTGACACATGGCGCGCAGCGCGCAGCGCACAGAACCTGAAGCGTTGCTTCACTTTTTGAATTTTGAATTTTAAAACAGAGGTTTGCTCTGGTTGGAGGAAACAGAAGCGTTGCTTCATTTCCAATCTTGGAATTTGAACAGAGCTTTGCTCTGATTGGGGAAACAAATGCCCCCCACCATTGTGCTTACGTGGCCCATACGTGAGTGCGGCGGGGGTAGCATCTTAGCCGTTGAATCAACTTTGGAAGTTGAAATAGCTCCCAATGCCTATAAATAGGGCCTTTGGCCCTCTGAGATGACCATTGTTCATCTCATCTTGTTTTCTGAGAATTTCATTCTCCCACCAAGCATAGCTCTCTTGTTTTAAGTACTTTTTAAGAGTCAAGACTCTGTCAAAATTTAGGTAAAGTTTAAAACTTTCAATAAATTAGGGTTTTACCCATTAACAGAACCTTGCTCTTTTGAATCATGTTGATTTCTTAATCTTTGATGTAGAACTCTTAAAAGTTTGTTCATGGATCTTGAAGATCCCAGAATTTTAATTAATCCTCTTTTGATGGATCATTCCATCATCATTACAGAGCCAGGCTCTTGACATCCTCGGGGAATTTCTTTAAATAATTAGAATTTGTTTTCTCCATGGGGATATCAAGAGTCGTTTAAATCACTGTGCCTGTTTTTCCTCATCACTAATCTTTTAATGATGTTTCTTTTCAGGCACTATGGCTGTCCATCTATATAGTCTGAACGAGTTTATCTCTTATGAGGGTATTCGCGTATAGGGGCGTCGCCAGAACCAAGAGTTTATAGACGCCCAATGTGCGGAGCTTATGGATCGTCTGTATGCACACGTCGGTGTTGGGGTAAAAATTTACACCCCGGTTGACCAAGTCAAAATCCAAGTCAACCCCAAGCCAAGTGGGCCCAAGCCCAGACCCAGTGGGCCCATGCCCGGGTCGAGCCCGAACATGGAGCGGCCGGCCTCCCCCCATGCCAAGATAAAAATTTTGTAATAAATAATTTTATTGTATTTCTTTTATTTTATTTTCGGATAAATGTAAGAAAAATAGGCATAAAGCCGAATTTTTGTAAAGCCCATGGCTTATGTGCAAAAAGAAATGGCACATGAGCCATGGGATAGGCAAAATGCCATTTTGTGAAGCCCAAGGGGCTATGTGTAAAATGTATGGCCTATAAAGGCAAAAGATAATGAAAATATCTCATAACTTTTTCTCTCTCCAAAAAAAGTCTCAGAGCTGAGCTCTTTCTTCCATCTTCAAGGTTCCAAAACCTTCTTCTTTCTCTTGAATTAAATCAAGAGTTTTACTCTTCCTTTTTCAAAACAAATTAGTTTTTCACCATAAAACCCACAAAGGGGAACTTGGATCTATCATTAAATCTGAAAAAGAAGAGATTTTGAGATTTCACATCTCTTGATCTTCAAGATCCAGCAAGCAACAGGAGGAAGAA
Source organism: Agapanthus africanus (assembly GCA_030015575.1). Classification (NCBI taxonomy): domain Eukaryota; kingdom Viridiplantae; phylum Streptophyta; class Magnoliopsida; order Asparagales; family Amaryllidaceae; genus Agapanthus; species Agapanthus africanus. The sequence goes on along the minus strand of CM057338.1, from coordinate 148,066,905 downwards.
GAACATCGTTCACTAAACCCAAAAAAAAAACACACACTCAGGAGTCCAACTCCTCTCTGATTTCTCTTCTGAGAAATTTGTTTTAGCAGCGCGCAGCGCAAGTGCGCAAAGCGCCCGCGTGCCGACACGTGGCGCGCGCGTTTGCGCACCAGCGCGCTTGCGCAAGTGCGCAAAGCGCCCGCGTGCCGACACATGGCGCGCGCGCGCGCTTGCGCACCTAAGTGCTTGCGCAAGTGCGCAAAGCGCCCGCGTGCCGACACGTGGCGCGCGCGCACCTGCGCACCTCCGCTCTTGCGCACGTGCGCAAAGCGCCCGCGTGCCGACACGTGGCGCGCGCGCTTGCGCACCTGCGCGCTTGCGCAAGTGCGCAAAGCGCCCGCGTGCCTACACGTGGCGCGCTTGCGCACCTGCGCGCAGCGCTCATGCGCAAAGCGCCCACGTGCCGACACGTGGCGCGCTTGCGCCTGAGCGCACAGCACCTAAGCGCACAGCGCCCAAGGTGCTGCCCCACGCATCCTTTGGATGCCCTTTTCCCCTTTATTTATATATACATGTATATATATACATATGTATACAAATGTACACATACACATACTCCGCCACACTCCCCCTCAAAAAAAATTTCGGGCCGGGGCGCTGCCCCGAACCCCGCAAGGGGGCTGCTAGCCCCCTTGACCCCCAGCCCGCTATCCGGGTAGCGGGACCCCCGTAAAAACTCTGCGTGGCTCCCGATATATCCAAAACCCCCCTTTCAGAACAGAACACACGTACACTGCACATTGAGTTCGCATGACCAGTTTAACCCGTTAATCGGAGGTTCCCTCGCCCCAAAGGCGAGGGGTAATTAACGGCAGCTTAGTCCGCGGCTGCCGGAGATTCGGATCCCCACAATCATTAAAACCCGGCCTACCCTAGGCAGGGGGAATCTGTAGTACGCCTGACAAGCGTGCGCGTATTCCCATCTTAATGGGGTGACGAAAAAACACCCTACAGATTCTGGCACGCCCTGTGGGACCAATCTCTCCTCCCATATTTCGGGTTAAACGTTCATGCGAACTCAATTAATATACATATCTATTGTCTATACTGAAATGCTATTTTCTTTTCTATGCAGCAATCAACCTTCGACGACAATGTCTCTCCAGACGAATTCAGCTTCCAACGTGACCCTGATTCCGTACGTGGTCAAGATCAACGCTCGTGTGGTTCTCCCCGCAAGCCTCAGTCGACAGTGGGAGGAACCGCCCCGCCAGTTCGGCTCCGTCATCATCTACCCTACCGGAAGCGCTGATCTGGCAGAGATCCCGGCGGAACAGGTGGCCAAGCCGGTCTCAAGGGGCAAGAGGCCGAATGTCGTGATCGCCAAGGCACCACAACCGAAACTTAAGACGCTATCTGAACGATTCTCTGGTGCTCCAGTGGGGGGAAAGAACTTCGGTACAAAAGGCAACATCAAATGTTGCGGACGAGCTCAGGCGATAACTCCAACAAATACACAATCGAGCGTATCTCTAAAGCCCTCCGTCGCCCGGTCTGCGGCGTCTTCCAAAAGAGCTGAAGTCTGCCAGGTGCTTAGAACAGAAAAGTTAAGGCAGAAGCGGCTCAGGTATCGAGCCAACAAGAGGGCCAAGGCTTCGGCCAAATGGAATCGTGTGAAGTTCCAAGTGCAGGGTTTCCCAGCGACGACGGCTGAGTCGGACATAAGAATCAGCAATTCCTTCGAGCCTCTGAAGTGGGTTCAGAAAAATGCCACGACCGCCAAAATCAAGAAGGCAGCGATCCGAACAGTGCTACAAAGAGATGTGTCCCGGTCCCAACATAAAAAGTATGACACTGTCTCTTCAAGGGTCTATCAGGCGCTCTGTGCCGCACGAAAGCAGCAGGGCAAATCCAGAAAAGAAGCGCCAGCACCATTCAAGAACCTGGTTAGGCCAGCCGCCTTCAATCGATTACCAGCAACCGAAGCAAGGGTGTCAAGACAGCGATCCGTGAAGTCAGCTTCCAATGATAGAAAGACGGCTGGATACATCATCCATACGGTCTATATGGCGGGGGGACGCCCCAGCGACAACCTTCGCAGCAAAAGCAAGGATGGGGCCACCATATCCCAAGCCCAATCTAGCCTGAATGTGGTCACCGCCGCTCAAGAACAGCCGCCCCCGCTGGATGAAGAAAACCCTCTCGATGAGGATGATAGGCAGAAAGACCCCTCGGTCCATGCAGAGTCAAGCTCGGACAGCGAGGAGGAGCCGACTTTCCGCCCCAGGACTGCGGAGCAAGAGCTGCTCCAAGAGCTTCGAAAACAGCTCAGGAGCAAAGATAAAGAGATGGCCAAGCTCTACTCGAAGATTGACGACTTAACGAACGCGGTGATGCAGCTTACGGCTCAAATTGCTCGAGCGCCTCCCCATCAAGCACAAGCCGCTACTAATCAGCCGGATGATGACAATCCGAGGCAGCCAATGCCTGTTCCTTCCGGTCCAAGACTGGTCGAGCCATATGAGAGCCGTCCACACTCCGCTTCTGGGGACGCCTTGGCCCCAGATAGCACTATCCCGTTAACACAGGATCGGATAATGGATTTGGTCACCAGCAAGGTTAAAACATTGGTGGCCGAAGCCGAAGCTCAAAAAGAAATCGGCAGTAGTGGGCGGCCATATCCCGCGCAGTACGATCTGATTGAGTTCCCAAGCGGCTACGTCATTCCTAAGTTCGGAAGATTTGATGGAACGGGGAATGCAAATCAGCACGTCGCCCACTTCAAAGCATCGTGCGGAAATACAGGGGGCAATGACGCGCTCCTTCTTCGTCAGTTTGTCAACAGCCTGACCGGTGTCGCTTTCGACTGGTACGCGAGCATACCAGACGGGTCCATCATTACCTTTGCCCAAATGGAGTCTCTGTTCCGGCAAAGGTTCTTGAGCGTCAGTGATAAAATCTCCATTGCCGACCTTGTGAGGACCAAGCCGGGGAGGAATGAAAGCAACACTGACTTTATCGCCCGATGGCGTAATCTCACGGTCAAGTGCGAACCGCCGCTTGAGCAAGACCAGTCCGTCAGCCTTCTCATTGGGAACCTCAGCAATTGGATGGTCCCATTCTTGTGTACAGCGGGCCTCAAGACATTTCAGGAGCTAACCAAGAAAGTCCAAATGCTGGAACGCTCAAAGCAAGAGTCCCCGCCGGACTCTCAGAGAGAGAAAACTTAGAAAAGCAAGCGGGACGACAACCGTAGAAGCGGGAGTTCCAGCAGTACCAATGTCTTCAATGCGTCCGACAATGAAGAAAAGCGAAAGGCGGCCGAATCCAAAACTAACCGGTCTCGAAAGCCATTGCTGGGAGGAGATGGGCCCTCCCTAGAGGAGAAAAAGAACAAGGTTTACTCTTTCAGAAGGGACAAGGTCCGCAAGATATTTAAAGATGCCTTGAACAACGGCCTACAATTGCCGGAGTCGAAAAGACCCCAAGAAGCAAAAATGACCGACAATCCTCTGTATTGCCCGTACCACCGAGTAGTGAGCTATGCGATCGAGGATTGCTATATCTTCAAAGACTGGGTCGAGAAGCAGTACAAGGCTGGAGAGATCAAGCTGTCCAAAAGCGTGTTGGTGAACAATCAAGTTGCGACCGCCAACTTTATACAGACAGAAGTTGAAACCTTCTGGGAGCAGACAGCTGAACCCGCTGCCCCGACAAACGAAACCGACTCATCGCAGCCTCCGTGGAGTACGCACATATCTAATAAGACAAAGAAGATGCTAAAGCTGATTCAGAAAGAGCCCAGGATGGAATGGGAAGGACAGAAGAAGCCTACCAGTCCAGCTGCCAATGCGGCTCCTTCAGGCTCAAAATCCAAGAAGCTCAAGAAGAAGAAAAGTGCAGCTCGGCGCGAAAAAGAGTCTGCAGGGAGATCAACCATTCAAAAATATATCGATTCCCTCGAAGAATATGAACAAAAGGAAAGAGCATTGATTCAATTGAAGGAGTTCTTCCCTATACAAGCGGCTGAAATTCTGGAGGAGTTAGAAGAAGACATCAATGAAGAGATCCCAGTAGTGACCTGCTACGCCATCCATCTTGGCAGCGACTCCGAGGATGAGCTCTGTTTTCCCGAAGAGGACGAGGAGCTCACCACAAAGGCCAATCAAATCCAGCTCAGAAGCGGCAGGGCTCTACCGCCAAATCAGGGCAACGCCCCAAAAGGAAAGGAAAAACAAGTCGCTAATGAAGAAGATGGCAGAGAACCGGCTGATGAAAACATAAGTCCTTCCTCGGTGGACTATAATGTCTTGGCACATCTCCGGAAGCTTCCGTCTCTCCTGAGCATCTACGACGCCTTGGTCCTATCTAAGGAGCTTAGAGATGTTCTCATCCATGCTCTACAAAACCCCGAGCGGTATCAGGCTCACTTTGCGGAAATTAATATGAAAGAAGCCCAGCACGCTTTGCATGCCGCCGCAGTCACATTTAAGGATGAAGACTTGCTACTGGGAACGGCTGAGCATAATCGGCCGCTTTACGTGACCGGGTACAGCGACGGAGATCGAATTAATCGCATATTGATTGATCCGGAGTCCTCAGTGAACATCATGAACTTGCGAACTCTGAAGAGTTTATCAATGGACGTCCGACACCTGTCAAGGGAAAGGATTATCATTCAAGGCTTCAACCAAAATTGCCAGCAAGTTCTGGGGTCCATAGCTCTGCCAATCAAATTCGGGGATCTGCAAACTGAAGCTAAGATATACGTGATCGACGCCGACACGTCTTATAAGATTCTCTTAGGGCGGCCGTGGCTCCACGATTACGGCATCATTCCATCAACTCTCCATCAATGCATGAAGTATACTAAAAATGGCGAAGAAAGACGCATTGACGGAGACATCCAGCCGTTCGGTGTGCATGAAGTCCGCTATGAAGATTCTCGGTACTTTATGAACCACCAAAATGCTAAGACACAACTGACTGAGGAAAGACCGGCCCCAAGACTCAAAAGCAAATCTGAGCCGGCTGTCACTTTCAAGAGCAAAAACACCCAAGTGCGCCCGCATTTCGGTAGCGACACTGACGAGTCCGACGCTGGAAGCCCGTCCTCCCGTAAAACTCGTCCTCGTTTCGGCAGCGATACAGACGAATCTGTTACTGAAGGCCCATCTAGCAGCAAAGTCCGCCCTCATCTTGGCAGCGACACTGAAGAGTCGGAGGAGGAGGACCTGTCGTGCAACAGCGGTGCAGATTGGACCCCCACGCAACAAGCGAAACTACGAGAGACCTTTGAAGTTGCAGAAGGGTCCCTAGCCGTTACAAAGGTACCAGAGCAAATGTGCAAAGAGCTCGATGCATTATCAATCTCCACCGTGGACCAGCTGAAAACTTTCTACGTTCCCGGGAGGAAAAGTGGACAGAAGGGCATCCTGTTTTATGGGTCAAACCCCGTTGTGCACCCGGACGATCTTTCTGTCGCGTGCCTTCCCTATGAGAGAGGCATAAGAGCCGTCCTCAATCCCAGATACTATGCGCCCAAGATGCGGGAATACTTTAAGAAGTGCGGATGCCGGTTATATCAAACGGAGTCCGAAGCAAAGTTTTACGAAGGGCTATGGCATCCGCCCCAGGTCCGAGCACTCATCGATGGACGAATTCCAGATAGACGGGGCATAGGCTACATTCAACCTGATTCCAAAGCGTGCTACATGATCCATGTTGGTGAGGCCAGCGAAAGATCAAATGATGACGACGAGATAGCCGAGCCAGAAGAAGCTCCTCAAGAGCTCGAAGATGGCGGACAAGCAACCTTTGACGAGCTAACCGAGATTGACTTAGGAACGCCCGATAATCCAAGGCCGACCTACATCAGCTCGCTCTTGTCAGAGGAAATGAAAGAGCAGATAATTGCCCTGTTGCGTGAGTTCGTTGACTGCTTCGCGTGGACATACAAAGAAATGCCTGGCCTTTCCCCTGAGGTAGCCGTGCATAAGCTGGCTATATCTCCTGATGCTAAGCCAGTCAAACAAGCTCCTCGAAGAATGAGAAGGGAGTTGGAAGAAAAGGTCATCGAGGAAACCAAGAAACTCATCGATGCCGGCTTCATCAGGGAAGAGAAATACGCGGACTGGATCGCATGCATAGTCCCAGTGAAGAAGAAAAATGGGCAGATCCGAGTTTGTGTTGATTTCAGGGATCTCAACAAGGCATGTCCTAAAGACGACTTTCCGCTACCGGTCATGGAAATGATGGTCGATGACACCTCAAATTACGAGTTGTTCACCTTTATGGATGGCTCGTCTGGATATAATCAGATCAAGATGTCGCCTGAGGATGAGAAGCACACGGCATTTCGAACCCCGATCGGAATATATTGCTACAAGGTAATGCCGTTAGGACTGAAGAACGCAGGTGCTACATATCAAAGGGCAATGACTAATATCTTTGATGACCTAATCCATAAAGTCGTCAAATGCTATGTTGATGATCTGGTCGTCAAAACTAAAGCCAAAGCCGACCACATCCAAGATCTTAGGACCGTTCTCACCAGACTGAGGGAATACGATCTGAAGATGAATCCTCTGAAATGTGCTTTTGGAGTGTCATCGGGAAAATTCCTGGGTTTTATAGTCCGGCATCGAGGGATCGAAGTTGACCCATCAAAGATAAAGGCCATCATGGAGATGCCCCCTCCGAAAAGTCTGACGCAGCTAAGATCTTTTCAAGGCAAGCTTGCTTATATACGGAGGTTTATCTCAAATTTATCGGGGAGATGTAGGCCCTTCTCAAAGCTCATGAAGAAAGGAGCTCCTTTTATCTGGGATGCCGAATGTCAAGTAGCGTTCGAAAGCATCAAACAATACTTGTTGCACCCTCCAGTGCTGGCCGCTCCTATTCCAAATAAACCGCTGATTCTCTACACTGCCGCGCTAGATGAGTCACTCGGTGCGCTCCTTGTCCAGAATAACGAGGAGGGAAAGGAAAATGCCCTCTACTACCTTAGTCGAACTCTAGTCGGGGCGGAACACAACTATTCCCCAATCGAAAAGCAATGCCTGGCTCTGATATTTGCTGTGAAGAAGCTGAGGCACTATCTGCTGGCTCATCGGGTTATGCTGATCTCCAAGATCGACCCGCTCAAACATTTAATGACCAAAGCAAGCCTAGCCGGCAGAATGGCAAGATGGGCTGTCAAGCTACTTGAGTTTGACATAGTTTATACTCCTCAGAAAGCAGTAAAAGGGCAAGCTCTTGCAGACTTTCTCGCTGCTCATCCCATACCAGAAGGGTCGCCGCTAAATTGTGAGCTACCCAATGAACAAGTTCTGCACCTCGAGGAAGATGGGCCAAGTTGGGAGCTCTACTTCGATGGAGCCTCATCAATAAGGACCTCCAGTAAATCAAGTGTCCCGGAGATAAAGGCAGGGATAGGATTGGTGTTCATCACGCCATCAATGGGAACCCTACGGCGCTCTTTTGCTCTCACCGAGCCTCGCACAAATAATGAGGCCGAGTATGAAGCTCTGATAGCTGGTTTGGAGCTCGCCATAGAAATGGAAATCCTTTGGCTACGGGTTTACGGTGACTCCCAGCTTGTCGTCAACCAAGTAAGCGGCAACTATAAGATATACAAACCCGAGTTAGCTCGGTACAGAAGCCGGGTGGTGGAACTCATGAAACGGTTCACTCACATTGAACTGACAAGAGTCCCTAGAGCATTGAACGGAAAGGCCGACATACTCGCTCGCCTAGCCAAGGAGCTGGCTGATCCTGACATGGACGAAATTCTAATCACAGTCAGGAGCCGACAAATTCTACCCCCAGTCTGTCTACGAGAAGAGGAAAGCGCGGAACAGGAGAGCAGTCCTGCCGAAGAAGCTTCAATCATCCAAGACGAGCCTGATTGGAGAGAACCCTTCATAGAATACCTCCGATACGACAAGCTGCCTGAAGAAAAATTTGCGAGGATTCAGCTGAAGAAAAGAGCTCTCCGATACGTGTTTGTAAATGACACGTTATACCGCAGGTCATATGACCAACTCTGGCTCAGGTGCCTGTCATCGGCCGAAGCCCAAAAAGTCATGAAAGAAGTTCACTCAGGCGTTTGCGGTGCTCACCAATCTGGCCCCAAGATGCGACTGCAGATTAAACGGCTTGGGTATTACTGGCCCACCATGATACGGGATTGCGGAGAGCATGCAAAGAAATGTTATATCTGCCAAATTAACGGTGATTTTATTCACAAGCATCCCAATCCATTGCATCCTACGGTGGCGTCGTGGCCCTTCGAAGTCTGGGGCACCGACATTGTTGGCCCAATTGATCCTCCGTCATCCAAAGGCCATCGGTTCATACTGGCCGCGACAGACTACTTCTCCAGATGGGCTGAAGCTGTCCCGCTAAAAGAAGTCAAGACAAAAGATATTCTGACATTCTTCCAGCATAATATTCTATACCGCTTCGGTACACCAAGAAGAATCATTTCTGACAACGGGCCTTCTTTCAAGAGCTTCAATGTCTCAAAGTTTGCTACTCAGCACAAGATAGACTGGAGATATTCCTCCATCTATAATCCAAGAGCCAACGGGCTAGCCGAAGCCTTCAATAAGACTCTATGCAGGCTCCTGAGGAAAAATGCTTCAGCCAACAAGAGAGACTGGAATCTCAAACTTCACGAGGCGCTGTGGGCATATCGTACCACGCACCGTACTCCAACTCAGTCCACTCCATACTCATTGCTCTTCGGAGTGGAGGCGGTCCTCCCCCTCGAAGTCGAAGTTCCAAGCTTAAGAATGGCCGTTCAGCACGAGTTGACGGAGGATGAAAACGTGCTCCTTCGACTTGAAGAGCTCGATGCCCTCGAAGAAAAGAGGCTCGCGGTACAGCAAAATCTGGAGCTATACCGGGCCCAAATGTCACGGGCCTATGACAAGATAACTCGTCTCCGTGCTTTCAAGAAAGGTGAATTGGTGTTGGTCCTCAAAAGACCGATCATCCTCAATCGACATGCCAAGGGAAAATTCGAGCCAAACTGGGAAGGACCATACGTCATTGAGAAAGTGTTCGACGGAGGATCCTACCAACTAATAAGTGCAGAGGGAGAAAGGCCCATGCCACCCATCAATAGACGATATCTCAAGAAATACTACACCTGAATGCTCCAAGTCGCAGGCGAATTGAGCACATCAGCCCTACGGTCTGGATCAGACATCCTGCAAAACCGTATACAATCCACGGGCGTAAATGGCCCCTATTTCTCCCAAATCCTGCCGGTGAGACTACTTTAAAGTCCCACCAGCGGCCAAAAAAAAAAAAAAAAAGAAATAAACGGTATGTCCATAAGCAAAACGGGCACGGATGAAAACCCGAAAGGGCTCCGTGAGTAAAAACAGCAGGACTACCGGCGAGTCTGTGAAAACCCGAAACGGGCGCAAACTCGTGAAAAGAGATGAAATACACTCGCAAAGTCCTCTCGACCTTGTGAGGAGAAAACCCCTGCGTGAGATCCTTACGACTCACATAGGAACAACACACTTAAGAATCCTCACGATCCCTAAGGAGAAAATACACATGCGGGATCCTTACGACTCGTAGGGAGAAAATGCTTTTATGGGACCCTCACGGCCCATAAAATTGAAAAGCCTTAGGTGATAAGGACCCAAACCTGTCTCCTAAGCCATCGTTCCCCAACGGGCAACGGCAAATGATGATTCACTCCTGGCATTTCTCTTCAGTGTTAGCGGTGCTGATGCCGACCAAAAACCCAAATCCCAAGTCCTCCCGGGGCAAATGATGAGTTGCTCCTGGCATTATTCCAGTGCAGCAATACTGATGCCAAACAAGATCCAAATTCCAAGTCCCCAAACGGCGAATGATGAGTCGCTCCTGGTACCATATTCCAGTGTAGCGATGCAGACGCCAACCAAAATCCAATTTCTCAAAATTCTCCGGCCCTACGGTGGGTCCCCAAATTGACCATCGTATACAATCCACGGGCTCAAATAATTCTCATCATACCCATGCCCCACCGTAATCACCAGTTACGCGGCCGGTCTCCGCTTTGGGAATGATGCTCCATTGATAAGACCCACTCATGTGTCTTCACGATATATGAGGAGAACAAACCTTTATGGGATCCTTACGACTCATAAAGGAAAAACACACTTAGAAGTCCTCACGACTCTTAAGGAGAAAATACACCTGCGGGATCCTTACGATTCGTAGGGAGGAAATGCTTTTATGGGACCCTCACGGCCCATAAAATTGAAAAGCCTTAGGCGATAGGGATCTAAACCTGTCTCCTGAGCCATCGCTCCCCAACCAAATTCCAAATCCCATACCCCAACGGCGAATGATGAGTCGCTCCTGGTACCATATTCCAGTGCAGCGATGCAGACGCCGACAAAGTCCCAAAATTTTTTTCCGGCCCTACGGTCTGGATCATACATCCTGCAAAACCGTATACAATCCACGGGCGTAAAACAATCCCAATTTCTCTCAAATTCTCTCGGGGCAAATGATGAGTTGCTCCTGGCATTATTCCAGTGCAGCAATGCAGATGCCAAACAAAAACCAAAATCCCAGAATCCTCTCAATGACAGATGATGAGTCGCTCCTGGCATTATTCCAGTGTAGCGATGCTGATGTTAACCCAAATCAAAATCAACAAGTCAACTTCCACTCCAACACCGCAGAAGGCGGAGCGAGTCAGAATCCAATCTCGACACCGCAAGAAGCGGAGCAAGTCAAGTCTACCCCTGACATTGCAAGAAGCAGAGCAAGTCAAATCATCACCGACCGTCCACGTCGCTAAAAGGGCAGCATCGACCGTCCACGTCGCTAAAAGGGCAGCATCGACCGTCCACGTCGCTAAAAGGGCATCACCGACCATCCAAGTCGCTAAAATGGCAACATCGACCGTCCAAGTCGCAAAAAGGGTAGCATCGACCGTCCACGTCGCTAAAATGGCAGAACCGACCGTCCATGTCGCAAAAAGGGCAGAACCGACCGTCCACGTCGCTAAAATGGCAGAATCGACCGTCCACGTCGCTAAAATGGAAGAATCGACCGTCCACGTCGCTAAAAGGGCAGTACCGACCGTCCAAGTCGCTAAAAGGGCAGCAACGACCGTCCAAGTCGCTAAAAGGGCAGCATCGACCGTCCAAGTCGCAAAAAGGGCAGCAACGACCGTCCAAGTCGCTAAAAGGGCAGCACCGACCGTCCAAGTCGCAAAAAGGGCAGCGCAGGATTCCTACAAAGCGGGAACCAGATAACTCCGGGCCAGGGAAAACGTCTATCACGGACACTCCGTCTCGGAGACATGTCAAGCAACGACCGTCCATGTCGTAAAAAGGGCAGTGCCAGCTTCCTAAAAAGCCGGAACCAAATCAAGTCGCCTCCACGTGAAAGAAGATCCATCAATTTCATGCACACGACCCACATATGTGGTGTGCATTTATTGATGGGGGGCAATTTGTTGGGGTAAAAATTTACACCCCGGTTGACCAAGTCAAAATCCAAGTCAACCCCAAGCCAAGTGGGCCCAAGCCCAGACCCAGTGGGCCCATGCCCGGGTCGAGCCCGAACATGGAGCGGCCGGCCTCCCCCCATGCCAAGATAAAAATTTTGTAATAAATAATTTTATTGTATTTCTTTTATTTTATTTTCGGATAAATGTAAGAAAAATAGGCATAAAGCCAAATTTTTGTAAAGCCCATGGCTTATGTGCAAAAAGAAATGGCACATGAGCCATGGGATAGGCAAAATGCCATTTTGTGAAGCCCAAGGGGCTATGTGTAAAATGTATGGCCTATAAAGACAAAAGATAATGAAAATATCTCATAACTTTTTCTCTCTCCAAAAAAAGTCTCAGAGCTGAGCTCTTTCTTCCATCTTCAAGGTTCCAAAACCTTCTTCTTTCTCTTGAATTAAATCAAGAGTTTTACTCTTTCTTTTTCAAAACAAATTAGTTTTTCACCACAAAACCCACAAAGGGGAACTTGGATCTATCATTAAATCTGAAAAAGAAAAGATTTTGAGATTTCACATCTCTTGATCTTCAAGATCCAGCAAGCAACAGGAGGAAGAAGAACATCGTTCACTAAACCCAAAAAAAAAAAACACACACTCAGGAGTCCAACTCCTCTCTGATTTCTCTTCTGAGAAATTTGTTTTAGCAGCACGCAGCGCAAGTGCGCAAAGCGCCCGCGTGCCGACACGTGGCGCGCGCGTTTGTGCACCAGCGCGCTTGCGCGCTTGCGCAAGTGCGCAAAGCGCCCGCGTGCCGACACGTGGCGCGCGCGCGCGCGCGCACCTAAGCGCTTGCGCAAGTGCGCAAAGCGCCCGCGTGCCGACACGTGGCGCGCGCGTTTGCACACCAGCGCGCTTGCGCAAGGGCGCAAAGCGCCCGCGTGCCGACACGTGGCGCGCGCGCGCTTGCGCACCTAAGTGCTTGCGCAAGTGCGCAAAGCGCCCGCGTGCCGACACGTGGCGCGCGCGCGCTTGCGCACCTCCGCTCTTGCGCAAGTGCGCAAAGCGCCCGCGTGCCGACACGTGGCGCGCGCGCTTGCGCACCTGCGCGCTTGCACAAGTGCGCAAAGCGCCCGCGTGCCTACACGTGGCGCGCTTGCGCACCTGCGCGCAGCGCTCATGCGCAAAGCGCCCACGTGCCGACACGTGGCGCGCTTGCGCCTGAGCGCACAGCACCTAAGCGCACAGCGCCCAAGGTGCTGCCCCACGCATCCTTTGGATGCCCTTTTCCCCTTTATTTATATATACATGTATATATATACATATGTATACAAATGTACACATACACATACTCCGCCACACTCCCCCTCAAAAAAAATTTCGGGCCGGGGCGCTGCCCCGAACCCCGCAAGGGGGCTGCTAGCCCCCTTGACCCCCAGCCCGCTATCCGGGTAGCGGGACCCCCGTAAAAACTCTGCGTAGCTCCCGATATATCCAAAACCCCCCTTTCAGAACAGAACACACGTACACTGCACATTGAGTTCGCATGACCAGTTTAACCCGTTAATCGGAGGTTCCCTCGCCCCAAAGGCGAGGGGTAATTAACGGCAGCTTAGTCCGCGGCTGCCGGAGATTCGGATCCCCACAATCATTAAAACCCGGCCTACCCTAGGCAGGGGGAATCTGTAGTACGCCTGACAAGCGTGCGCGCATTCCCATCTTAATGGGGTGACGAAAAAACACCCTACAGTCGGTCGGCTGCTTCCTCGTCGTTCCGCTCTCTTGAAAATTGTAGTGGGAGCAATTTAGGGAGCACTTCTTGGGTTTCACAAAGCCATGCCGCTTAATGCGCTGGATGATGCTGAAGACAAGGTGCATCCAGTGTACCTGTCGGGCCTGATCTCGAAGAAACGGCGAGATAACCTCATTGATATTCTGCATCAAACTTTCCAACAGACGACGATAATCGCTTCTTATCAAAAGGAGGAGGACATTGGCAAGGACCTTGACACTCGTAAGCGCGAGAGGATGCACACGAGAATGGTAAAAAAGGCCAGAAAGATTCTAGACGGCCTTACTTTCGGCTTCCTCAATCCATGCCCTGGATCTGAAGTTTTACCATTGTAACCATTTTGATGATGCTTTTTGTTTACTGCTTTCATGATTATAAGAACTTTTCGAAGTATGAAAGGCAAATTCCTTATTTCAGTGTGTTTATTTTATGTATTATCTCTTTTTCACATGCATGAACGGGTATGCCTCGAACGCTTAATTAAGTGCGAATCAAATGTTCTCCGTGTCGCTTTCTTCTCTTTGTTGTGTTGTTGCCATGCGACTTTAGCAAGTGCAGTCTGTAGATAGTATATAGCTGTCAATCTTGGATTCTTTGTTGGGCGGTGATGGCTTAGAAAACAGGGTTAAGATCTGTCACCTAAGACTTTTCAACTTTATGAGCTGTGAGGGTCTTATAAAGAATTTTCTCCCTACCGGTCGAGAGGATCCCGTAGGTGTAATTTCTCCTTAAGAATCGTGAGGATTCCTAAGTGTGTTTTCTCTTGAAAGTCGTAAGGATCTCACAAGAGAATTTACTCCCTTACGAGTCGTGAGGACCCGCAAGTGATGGGTGAAGTTGTCCTTATCCGCATTTCACAGAGTCAGGGGTTGCTCTGGATGCTTCCTACGGGTTCACTGCCGTGTTCTGCGAGGACCAGGCTCCGCCCTGGACGTTTTCCAGGATACCGTAGTTTAAAGACATCACGATCGAGGTTAAGGACATTATAGTCCGTGGATTTAAGGACTCCGCAGTCCGTTGTTAGTTTTAAGACATCACGGTCAAGGTTAAGGACATCATAGTCCATGAGTTTAAGGACCTCACAGTCCAATGTTAGTTTTAAGACATCACGGTCGAGGTTAAGGACATCATAGTCTATGAGTTTAAGGATCACAGTCCAATTTTTGCTCTGGATGCCTCCCACGGGTTCACTGTCGTGTTCGGAGAGGACCAGGCTCCGCTCTGGATGCTTCATACGGGTTCACTGTCGTGCTTTGCGAGGACCAGGATCCGCTCTGGACGTTTCCCACAGGGTCAGGAGTGACATAATCCGCGTTCCACGTAACCAGGAATTTTGCTCTAGATGCTTCCCACGGGTTCACTGCCGTGTTCGGCGAGGACTAGGCTCCGCTCTGGATGCTTCACACGGGTTCACTACCGTGCTCTGCGAGGACCAGGATCCGCTCTGGACGTTTTCCACGGGGTCAGGAGTGACATAATCCGCGTTCCACGTAACCAGGAATTTTGCTCTAGATGCTTCCCACGGGTTTACTGCCGTGTTCGGCGAGGACTAGGCTCCGCTCTGGATGCTTCACACGGGTTCACTGCCGTGCTCTGCGAGGACCAGGATCCGCTCTGGACATTTTCCACGGGATCAGGAGTGACATAATCCGCGTTCCACGTAACCAGGAATTTTGCTCTAGATGCTTCCCACGGGTTCACTGCCGTGTTCGGCGAGGACTAGGCTCCGCTCTGGATGCTTCACACGGGTTCACTGCCGTGCTCTGCGAAGACTAGGATCCGCTCTGGACGTTTTCCACGGGGTCAGGAGTGACATAATCCGCGTTCCACGTAACCAGGAAGGGTTGACTTTATCCACATTTCACGGAGTCAGGGTTCGACTCTCGGTTATCTGTGTGCCGCTGAGTCATGGAACTGGGAGTTGCCGCTGTTCCGCTTTGCATGATGTTGTGTCTGTTGTAATGAGATGAATGTTGAGATGATCTCCAGGCCATCTGTGAACCGTTGAGATTTGGCTTCTTCTTCTGATGAAACCTGGGGAGGAAAGGTATGATTCCCTCTTTGTTTGCGCCCCTGGATTGTATACAGGGATTGATGTGATATCACCTGTAGGGCAAAAATTTCATTCATTTTTATTTCTTTCCGCGATGCTCTATCATTTCAGTTTTCATATCGCGAAGGTCGCGATTGCCCAATCATTTCGGCTATTTTTCGCGGTGCCCAATCATTTCGGCTATTTGTTTTTATTTACTCGCTGCTTTTATTGCGAGTTGCCCCATCATTTCGGCTATTTTGCATGCATACATTTTTTTACTTGTTGATTTTGTTGCAAGTTGCCCCATCATTTCGGCTATTTCGTATGCATGTGTGGTTTGTTAGATTTTCTCTGCAAGCTTAGAATTAGACACCGATTTCGGCATCAGCACCGCTACAACTGGGATATTGCCAGGAGCGAATCATCATTTGCCTCTGTCGATGTCAGACAAAGGTGGCTTAGTAAACAGGGTTAAGATCCTGTCGACTAAGGCTTTTGACTTCATGAGCCGTAAGGGTCTCATAAAGGCATTTCTCCCTACAAGTCGTGAGGATCTCATAGGTGCGTTTTCTCCTTAGGAGTCGTGAGGATTCCTAAGTGCATGGTCTCTTATAAGTCGTAAGGATCTTACAAGAGTGCTTTCTTCTTATAAGTCGAGAGGGCTTACAAGGGGTGTTCCTCGCATAGACATATCCCTAATCGAGGATGGGACCTTGTTAGGGAAATGTTTATTCGCGCCCATGGATTGTATACAAGGGTCAACATTGAGCTGCTTGTAGGGCAGTATCGGAGGTTGGGGGGCTGCTTAAGAACAGGTTCAGATCCCTGTAGCTTAAGACTTTCAAATCTTATAAGCCGTGAGGGTCTCATAAGAGGGTTCTCCTTACGAGTCGTGAGGATCTCGTAAGTGTAATTTCTCCTTAGGAGTCGTGGGGATTCCTAAGTGTGTTGCTTCTTTTGTGAGTCGTAAGGATCTCACGCGGGTGGTTTCTCCTCACAAGGTCGAGAGGACCTTGCAAGTGTCTTTTAACGAGGTTGCGCCCTTTCGGGTTTTCACAAACACTCACAGGTAGCCCTGCTGTTTTTACTCACGGAGCCCTCTCGGGTTTTCATTCGTACCCATTTTGCTTATGGACATGCCGTTTTTTTTTGTTTTTCTCTTTCTTTCTTTTTTTTTATTCGAACGAGCTTGCGCCCTTTCGGGTTTTCACAAGACTCGCCGGTAGCCCTACTGTTTTTACTCACGGAGCCCTCTCGGGTTTTCATCCGTGCCCATTTTCCTTATGGACATACCGTTTTTTTAATTCTTTTTCTTTTTCTTTATATATCAGCTTTGGGATGCTGCAATCCACCATAGTTTATCGACATCTCGGTCAATATCCAGTTTTGGGACATAGTGGTCCATTGCTAGTTTATCAACGTTTCGGTCTGCAGCCAGTTTTAGGACATAGCGGTCCGTCGTTAGTTTAAGGACGTTACGGTCCGCAAGCCGGCTACTACTTATAGAGTTTGGGCTTAGGAAGATAGCGAGCGGACATAGGCGTCGTCATTCATCGTTGACCTAGGCCGTGACTCGTCAAGCGTAGTATTTTTTAGGAAACGGCCGTTTATAGGCCTGAAAGGCCTTTCGCCATGCATGTCCATGAGTAGATAGGCTCCACCCTGGTAGACTTTGTCTATAATATACGGGCCTTCATAGTTCGGCTCGAATTTCCCCCGTTTAGCACGATTGGGGATCATAGGTCTTTTGACCACTAGCACGAGTTCGCCTTGGCGGAATGTCCTCGGCCTAATCAATCTTTCATATGAGCGCGTCATCTTTGCTTTATAAGCCTCCAGATTTTGTTGCGCTATGAGCCGGATTTCATCAAGGGCATCGAGCTCCTCGAGGCGAAGGTGAGCGTTCTCTTCGTCCGTTAGCTCGTAATGAACTGCCACTCGTAGAGAGGGTAACTCTATCTCGAGGGGGTGTACCGCTTCTGTACCGAACACCAATGCGTATGGAGTTGTGTTCGTGGCCGTTTTGAACGTAGTTCGATACGCCCAGAGAGCTTCATGCAGTCTCTCGTGCCAGTCCTTCTTATTTCGGGACACCGTCTTTTTCACGATCTTTATCAAGGTCTTGTTGAAAGCCTCAGCTAGACCGTTAGCTCGGGGATTGTAGACTGAGGAGTATCTCCAGTCTATGTTGTGTTGTTGTGCGAAGCGGCTGATCTTGTGGTTTCTGTAGGCTGGCCCATTATCGGAGATAATCCGTCGCGGAATTCCAAACCGATAAATGACGTGTGTCTTAAAGAAATGGAGGATATTCTCCGTCTTCACTTCCCTCAGTGGTACTGCTTCTGCCCATTTGGAGAAGTAATCAGTTGTCGCCAAAATGAATCGATGTCCTCTGGACGATGCTGGTTCGATGGGGCCGATTATGTCAGTCCCTCACATTTCGAACGGCCAGCTAGCCACTGTCGGATGTAACGGATTTGGATGCTGATGGATAAAGTCCCCATGGATCTGGCACGAGTGGCATTGCTTCGCATACTCGAGGCAATCCTGAATCATTGTGGGCAAATAGTAGCCCATCCTTTTAATTTTCAGCTTCATCTTAGGGCCGGCTTGGTGAGAACCACAGAGTCCGTCGTGAGTTTCTTGGACGACTCTCTTTGCCTCTTCAGGCCCCAGGCATCTTAGCCACAAAGAATCAAATGATCTTTTATACAGAGTATCATTGACGAAGGCAAAAGACAGAGCTCGTTTCATAAGCTGATGTCTTGAGGATGTATCTTCGGGCGTTCGACGAGATTTGAAGTAGTCTATGAAGGCTTCTCTCCAATCCTCAACCTTCTCTTGGTCTTTTACTTGTAGAGCTATTTGCTCGGTCGCTTCCTTTTCCTCGGACGGCTCTAGAGATATTTCTGCCGGTGCAAGAACCCGACGGCTTTGTACAATGATCCTCACGTCATCGAGGTTCTCGTCAGCAAGTTCCTTAGCGAGCTTGGCTAAGGCATCCTCTTTGCTATTTTCCGCATGCGGTATGCTCTCTAAGGTGTAGGAAGGAATTTGAGTCAGCAGTTGCTGTACTTTCTCGCCGTATTTTACCAACTCAGGCTTGCACGTCTGATAGTCGCCGTTTACTTGACTGACGACCAGTTGGGAGTCTCCATATATGAAGAGGTTCTCGATCCCCATGTCGATAGCGATCTCAAGACCTACTATCAAAGCTTCATACTCGGCTTCATTGTTCGTCCTCGGCTCTGTTAAGGAGAAGGCAAAGCGCATTATCCTTCCTTGTGGAGTTACGAAGATGAGGCCTACCCCTGATTTGATTATGGGGGTGTTTTGTTTGCGCTTCTTCATGGAGGATGCTCCATCAAAGTAAAGTTCCCACCGGTTATCATTTTCGTCGATCGTGTCAAACACACGTTCGTCTGGCAGTTCGCAATTCAAGGGAGAATCGGCAGGTATCAGATGCTCAGCGAGGAAGTCGGCGATGGCCTGGCCTTTCACTGCCTTAAGAGGCTGATAGGTTATTGAGAACTCCAACAAAAGCAAGGCCCATTTAGCGAGTCGCCCCATCATATGGCCTTTGACATCAAATACTTGAGAAGATCCACGTTCGATATGAGACGGACTTCATGTGCCAACGCATAGTGCCTGAGCTTCGTTATCGCGAAGATCAATGCTAGGCAGTGTTTTTCGATGGGGGAATAATTGCTTTCTTCCCCCAGTAGAACTCAACTCAAGTAGTAGAGGGCTCTCTCTTTCCCTTGGTCGTTTTCCTGTGCCCACAGCGCGCCTAAAGAACCTTCGAGAGCGGTGGTATACAGAATGAGAGGCTTTCCCTTGACGGGGGCGGTCAGCACCGGCAGATTCTGCAGATACTGCTTGATTTCGTCCAGTGCATTTTGGCATTTGCGATCCCAGACGAAAGGGGTTCCCTTCTTCATCAGGTGACTGTAAGGACGGCACTTGCCGGAGAGATTGGCTATAAATCGCTGGATATACGCGAGCTTCCCTTGGAGAGACCGTAGTTGCTTGAGAGTCCTTGGTGGAGGCATTTCCATAATCGCCTTGATCTTCGACGGATCTATCTCAATGCCTCGGTGTCGGACAACGAATCCTAGGAACTTGCCCGAGGAAACTCCGAACGCGCATTTAAGAGGGTTCATCTTCAAGTTGTATTTCCGAAGGCGCTGAAACACGACCTTCAGATGTTCTAGATGTTCCTCGTATGATTTGCTTTTAACTATGAGGTCATCGATATAGCATTCAATAATTTCATGTATGAGGTCATCGAAGATCTTCGTCATGGCCCTCTGATAGGTGGCACCGGCGTTCTTTAGACCGAAAGGCATCACCTTGTAGCAGAATATGCCCGAAGGGGTCCGGAAAGCGGTATGCTTCTGGTCTTCGGGATGCATCTTTATCTGATTATATCCTGATGAGCCATCCATGAAGGAGAAAACTTCGTGAGTAGATGTATTATCTATCATCAGCTCAGTGACCGGTACTGGAAAGTCGTCCTTCGGACAAGCTTTGTTGAGATCCCGAAAGTCCACACATATGCGCACTGTCCCATTTTTCTTCATCACCGGGACGATATTGGCAATCCAGTTAGGATACTGCACCTCTTGGATGAAACCGAAGTCGATTAGCTTCTTGACCTCAGCGTTGATTCTCATCTCAAGCTCGAGCCGCATTCTTCTCGGTGCTTTTTTGATCGTCTTGACGTCCGGCGATATTGCCAATTTGTGGACGGCTATTTCTGGATCCAATCCGGGCATCTCGAAATAGTTCCATGCGAAGCAATCTTTATACTGCATGAGCACGCCTTTGAGCGTAGCCACTTTTTCTTCAGACAACAGCTCGCTGACGAACGTCGGCCGTGGGTCGTTTGCCATTCCCAAATCAATTTTCTTGAGGTTATCTGCAGTAGTATGTATTCCATCTTCCAGCTCTTTCGGTGCCGGCGGAAATTCCAAGATCACCTTGCCATCATTGTTTTCGAAGCACCAGGGGAGGTCATCTATGTCCTCAGGCTCCTCTTTTGATAGTGTTATCATATGATAGGTACGAGCCCGCTTCCAATACCGATGTTGATCTGGTTCTACTCTCGCGGATTTGGGTTCTTGCTTCTGCGGCGGGGTTACCCTCCAGCTGCTGGATAGAGCGAACCTGCCTTGCTGATATTGATCTTCGACCCAGTTCTTGAAGGTGAAGCAATCTTCAATAGTATGTCCTATTGCCCTATGATAGGAGCAATAGTCCGGATAAGAGACTTCGCCCGCTTGCTCGGGGTACTTGGACTCCGGGAGTGTAATCAGTTGATGCTTTATGGCAAGATCAAGTATTATCTTCGTCTTGTCTTGGGCAAAAGAGTATGCTCGACCCATCTTCTTTATAAGAGATGGATCTTGGTTGCTCGGTTCCTTATCGCGTGGCTTCTTGGGCCCGCTTTGTCGCCGTCTAACACCTTTCCTGCTCTTTGGTTTACTTCTGCCTCTGCGTCGGGCCTTTTGTACAACGGGTTGACAGGGAGGAGCATTTTCATCTTTCGCAGCCTGTTGAAGAAAGTGTTGCGTCCTGGCTTTCTCGTAGATGGCCATTTCACGATTGTGATCGTCTCGAACCTTTTGACCCGCTTCCCTTATAAGCTTGCCCATTTGTTCTTCGAACGACGGACTGGGCATTTTTACGACGGGAACTTTTTCTGGTTCAGGGTTAGCATCTTCCCAAAAAGCATCTCCCTCTTCATCAAAGTCATGTATGACACAGCAGTCTCGGAGTAGCTCCCGTTTATTAGATTGAACATACCCAAGTCCGATCGTTTCCATTCTCCCGTTGGGCAATTTCCGCTGAGTTCCAGGAACGTTCCAGATCCTGTTATAGAACCGTGCTTGTCGAGCAGTTTTCTTAAGGGGTACACCTTGGCATCTCAAGAGTCTCTTTAGTCCGTCCGTGTAATATCTGGGCAAACAGATGGGCTGGAGCCTGTCAAGTGTAGAATATGCGTCGTGCCAGATTTCTTTCTCCACTTTGGTTTCCCCGGATCGGTAGAATAGGATCGCCTTTTCACCTTCTCGCCTGGGAGGGACATAGAACGTCTGCAGCTCTTCCACACTGTAGGTATCAAGCGCGTCCAGTTCTTTACAATGTTTGGGCGGAACCATGGCAACTCGCAAACTTTGCTCTTCATCAGCGAATGTTTGTATTGAAGGTCGAGCAGAGAATATAGCATGAACCTCATCTTCCGAGTCGCTGCCGAAGATAAGCATAGGAGCGGACGGTCCCGGCTTGTAATACTGCGGTGGCCCTGAATAAACTATCTTTTCTCCTTCCTCGGTATCACTCCCGAAGACCGGAATGGTGGTGATAGATTTGTTCTCCGGTTTATGACATCTCTCTGTGTCTTCAAAGTCTGGCAAGAAGTATTTTGCATCTTCATATTTCCGAACTTCGTTTACGGAGAATGGGTTCAGCTCTCCCATCACAGTGTACTCGAGACCATCCTTGAAGTATTTCATACACTGATGTTGTGTAGAAGGGATGATGTTGTACTCGTGTAACCAAGGTCGGCCGAGCAAAGCATTATAGCAGGTCTTGGCGTCAATGACGTGAAACTTAATATCCGTGACAAGTAGTCCGAATCGTAGCGTCAGTATCACAGACCCAAGAGTCCGTGATGACTGAGAGTCAAAACCGGAGATGGTGATTTTATCACGAGCGAGGTGCTGGACGCTCATGCAGATTTCCTTCAATACTCTCACGTTGAGGAGATTAACGGAAGACCCATTGTCGACTAGGATTTTGCCTATCTTGATATCATGACATTATCCTGAAACATATAGGGGACGGTTGTGCTCGCACGTCCCAAGGAGGAGATCTTCATCACCGAAGGTGATATCGGCTGTGTGTATTTCTTCAATCTCGTCTGTCATCCTTTCTTCGGCGAGGAAAACTTGGAATTGCTCTGGCTCTTGTAGCGCCTTGATCAACGAATCTCTTGCTTCTTTTGATAGTAAAAGGGCGTCGAGGATACTGAGCTGCGAGGGTAACTTTCTCAAGTGCGCCAGAATGTTGTAGTCCACTCTACTTTTCTTTGGCGGGTCCTTGGCGGTCAGCTCTTTCATGACTTGGTCATCAAGGACGATGTCCTCAGAGACCTTTTCTTTTCCCTTATCTTTTCTGTTCGAGCCCTTACTTGCAGATGCGAGATTCTTTTCAGGCAGCGTACGATTGCGCAGCTGAATGTTCTCACAGGTCTTCATTTCTTCCGCCTCGGAGGTGGGTTCTTTGAAGAGAGGGCCAAGGGCTATTTCTTCATCAGAATCGCTCCCGAAGGTGAGAACTTGCGATCCGCTGGCGTCGACCATGTGACAGTTGCCAGCAGTTCTTTTGCGCTCCTCGGTCGTATTTCTCTGCTCCCGACGAGTTTTGCATTTCATCCGCTGAACATGTTGTCGGTGTGCAACATATCCCTGCTACCAGTTTTTAAAGGCCACGCACTCTTCGGTAGGATGTGTAATCCTCTGATAGTATAAGCAGAAGTTAGGATGTGCGTCCGCTTCATCAAGATGAATATCTCCGGGAGAATTTCCTCTGAAAGAGGGCAACTTCATTCCCTTTGATAGGGCTCTAGCGAATCGTTTCCTCGTCTCGAACCTGCTTTTATTTGCGGCGGATGTACCTTGATCTGGAGGGAGTGTTTTAAACCTTTCATCCAGTCGTCGACGTTTGGCTTTCTCAAATATGACCGTTTCACGCTATCGATCAGCCTTGCTTTTAAGACGGGCTTCGTTCAGGAATGCGTCGATCATTTCATTTGATGGCCCTGGTAGTTCCGGTTCAGGACCTGCCCCCAGTCTCTTGGTGCAAGGAGCTTCTTCATCGTCTATCGACGAGTGAGAGATCACATGGCAACTTGCTACGTAATCCTCAGATTCATCCGACGAGTCTTCTTCCTCAACTCCGTCTTCAAGGACGTGGCCCAGAAATTCCTGGAGCGTGATCGGAGTCCGCATCTTCTGGTTATACTCTTCCAGCACGTCGATCTATTTCTGCAGGCCCGTGCGCTTGTCTCCAGGCTTCACGGGCTTTTTGGATTTCTTTTTCTTTCTCGAAGACTTCGACGGCTGGGTGTGAGAACTTTGGCTATCACCACCAATCTTTGGAGTTGGGCGCGGCTTTAGCATCCTTTCGATGATCTGGGGTTCCAGCGGATTCTTCCACCTGGTCGCTGGGCATGTCTGGAGATCATTCAGCATCCTTTTGGTTTTGGCCGAAAGGGCCACCTCCCATGGAGATTTTTCAACAAAAGAGCACGTTGCCCCCGGTGTATCCGCCTTCTTAGGAGTGTGCGGTTGTGGTGGGTTTACTTTCCACTTCTCAGACAGCACAAACTTGCCTTGTAGGTACTGATCCTCGATCCATCCCTTAAAGACGAAGCAATCTTCGATTGGATGGCTTACCGTTTGGTGGTAAAGGCAATAATTGGGATTATTCGCTTCGCCGGGTTGCGATGGTCGCCTTGGATTCGGCAGATTGATAAGCCGGTTGCGCATTGCCAGCTCAAAGAGTCTCTTCGTTTTGTCCCGCGAGAACGAGTAAGGACACTTCATTTTCTCATTATAATAGCGCCGTCTCTCTTCCAGTTGATCCGTCAGATTTGGGGCACTAGGTTGCTGTTGGGTATTCGCAACGAAGGTCGCCTTCCTTTTACCCTTTTCATTCCGGGGTTCCGGCTTCGGAGGAGACGGTCTATGCCCCATTTGATCCATCTGGGCTAGCCTGTCGATCAAAGCCTGGAATGTAGTCGGTTTGAAGAACATCATGAACTGTGAAATAGTTGCATGAGGGTCTAGGGTGCCCACGAACATACCCACCGGTGGTGCTTCTTCGATGCGCTGTTCGCATTTCGACCACAGATTCCGCCATCGGATCACGTATTGAACCCAAGTTTCGCCCGGCTTCACCCTTTCATTGATCAGTGCTGTTATCGGAGTGCATTCACTAGCACTTGCGAATCGCTGGGTGAACAACAACTCCATTTCTGCAAAAGTTTTGACGGAGTCGTTTGGAAGTTTGGAGTACCACTCAAATGCCATCTCCGATAAGCTGTCGACGAATTGGCGGAGCAAAAATTTATCATCGCCACCAGTGTTGCCACAGAGAGCCCTGAACTGAGCGACATGTTGATGGGGATTGCCCGTCCCCTTGTACACATGGAATTTCGGGATCGTGTAGCCTGGCGGGTACTTTATCTGATCATACCAGCCCGGATATGGTCGCCCAGTTCTAACAATTTGCCAAGCCGCTTCATTCGCCTGGTGAATTCGTATATGCTGAGCGATGTAATCATCCAGGGCGGCCTTGGAAATAGTTTCCTCCTTGGCTGCTGAAAGAGCCAGGGGGATTAGATGTCTCTCCTCTATCGTAACAATGATCGAAGGGTCTTCAGCTGGAGGGGCCGGCTGTAGCATCATCCCGACCATGTCTTGGAAAAGAAGTGCCATTCGCTTTATATTGGCTGCTTGCTCTGTGGCTTCTTTGTTCTTTTTTTCGAGGACTCTGCGAAGGAAGTCAGCATCAGTTTCTTGTTCGTGATACTGTTCTGATGATGCCTCCAGGCTTTCTTTCAGCCCGGTAAGTGCAGCCATTGCAGTCAGCATCTCCTGAAGCTTCTGCTGCTGTTGCTCCTGAGCCCTTGTTATTGATCGGAAGAGCGGTCGGTGGCCTGTAGAAGTGCGGCTTTCTTCTTGTCCGGAAGCCATGTAAACAGTATGCACCACCATGCCCCCAGACTTAGGGCGTTTGGGCTCAGTGCCTCTGCGATCTGCCGTTGTCACAGGGGCTTTCTCTGGCTCCCTTCTCTTTTGAGCAGTTGATGTTGAGGGGGACATTGCAGCGGGCACCCAGGTGGTTGTCGCCCTTCGTGGCTTAACAGGACAGTTTTCTTCCTGTTGAACATTCAGCTTCTTCTGCCGGTGGGGATAGTCTTGATTAACCACCGACTCTCGGACTTATCGCCAGATTTTGTAAACTTTAGAAGACAGCCGTTGAGGGGACTGCTCCGGTTTTATTTCTATGACAGTCTCCACCGACGGCGGAGATCTTTTCAGTACGGCAGTAGGCGAGTTCCTGCGTACCTTGTTCAGCAGCTCAAAGCTGTTCCCGGTTGGAACAGCAGCATTAACTTCCACCGTTGGAGCTGGTGGAGTTAGCCCAGAGGGGGAGTTGCCCCTAGCCTTTCTTACTCGGTGCCAGTGGCGACGTCGAGCATATCGAGCTGATGAAGTTGGTTCGGTGATGGGGATAGCTTTGTCTTGCCCTCTATTCAGGTGAGGGGCTGTTGCTGGTGTCAGCCTCTTGAAGACTGATGTCCGTTGAGAGGCGGTATCCAACCGGTCAAAAACAGATTTCTGAGCAGGGACAGGAACCGTAGTGGGAACCGGAACAGCCAGTCTTGTAAAAACTGACCCTTTGGTAGAAGAAGCCGCCTTGACGACTTCGGGAGCAGGGTTGGTTACTCTTTTCGGAATAACCTTTTCTTGAGGTGCAGGCTTTATCATGGGCCCACCTGAACTTTGGCCCAATCTGGGGAAGACCGAGGCGCCGGTGCTGGACGCCCGTTGAAAGGGGCCGTGGTAGTTGCAAGCCGATCAAAGACCGACTTTTTGGGAGCTTCTGGTGTTGGTACAGGAGTGCTGAAGCTCATCGGCGGAAGCATGGTTCCGAAAAACAATCCGGTGGTGGCCTGAGTGACCTGGTCCACCGGCATCGTGAACAAAGAGGCTGCCTGAGGCCCGTAAGATATGCCTGCGGAGCGCGAGTTGCAGCTGCAGTTGGAGCACTTTACGCAAGTAGATGCCATTGCTGTTTTGCTTTCTGCGCCAAACAAGAAACCAAATCTTAGTAACTCGAAACCCAAGGGCAACCATTAGCAAACCGTGATTGGTTCGCGAACACGACACACGAAGTGTGGAGTGGAAAGAGGAAAAGGTCCCACCGGGCGTGCCAGAATCTGTTTACCGCCGGAAACCGGGAAGATTGACGTCTTGCCTGAATCTGGGGGAAGATGCTAATTGGTGCTATCCGTCCACCTCTCCGAAGATACCAAGTTGATTTATGACACCATGCATCGAAGGTTTAAAAGGATGCGGCCGATATAGCAGACTTCGTCAGATTCCCCCTCATTTGAGGGGGTTTTGATTGTGGGGACGCTCTTCCCTGCAGGCGCAAGCCCCTGCAGTTAATTACGCTACCGCATCGCGGTAACCACTTTCTCCTTCTCCAGATGGTCACTTCGTGTCGTGTGTGTTTGTTTTGTTTTTGGTTGCCCGTGGATTGTATACGGAGACTAATTTATGTTGTCGCCCGTAGGACATGGATTAGTCCAAATCCGTATTTTCTTAGATTTGGGTTTGGGGGTTGGGTTTAAGGATACGTTAATCTCATTTGAGACTAAGATCAACTTAAACGTTCGTTAAGGATACGTTAGTCTAATTTCAGACTAAGATCAACTTAAAGGGATCGTTAGATCCAACAAAAGAGCATTTGGGCTCTATTATTTAGTTTAGGGACATTGCGGTCGATTACCAATTTAAAGACATGGTGGTCCAATACCAGTTTAAGGACATAGTGGTCCATTGTTAGTTTAAAAACATCTCGGTCAAATGTTAGTTTAAAGACATCTCGGTAAAATGTTAGTTTAAAGACATCTCGGTCAAGGTTAAGGACATCATAGTCCGTGAGTTTTAAGACCTCACAGTCAAGGTTAAGGACATCATAGTCCGTGAGTTTTAAGACCTCACAGTCAAGGTTAAGGACATCATAGTCCGTGAGTTTTTAGACCTCACAGTCAAGGTTAAGGACATCATAGTCCATGAGTTTAAAGACCTCACAGTCAAGGTTAAGGACATCATAGTCCGTGAATTTTAAGTTTAAGACCTCACAGTCAAGATTAAGGACATCATAGTCCGTGAGTTTTAAGACCTCACAGTCAGGGTTAAGGACATCATAGTCTGTGAGTTTTAAGATCTCACAGTCAAGGTTAAGGACATCATAGTCTGTGAGTTTTAAGACCTCACAGTCAAGGTTAAGGACGTCATAGTCCGTGAGTTTTAAGACCTCACAGTCCATGAAATGTTTGGTTGTCGGGACCCGTCACCTCTCTAAAGACGTTGAAGGATTACAACGACATGTATCAGAGGGGTTCAGAGATGTACCCTTGAACTGGTGTGAGTTGATTGAAAGATCTATAGTCCACTTTGGGACTAAGATCTGTTAAATATTCATGAGCATATGGGCTCAATTAAATATAAGTTGAGGACTTATGGCCAGTATTGGGCTAAGTCCAACAAGATTAAAATGTTTAACATTTTATTGTTTTGGGTTGTTGAGACTTTATTTGGGCTTGGCCCTTTTTAATAATGCTGAGTATTGGGCTCTGAAATTTTTGTCTTGTATTGAATGCATAGCATTCATCAAAACAGAGTGTGTTCTGACAGTGCGCCACGTGGCGTGTCAGGCGCTTTGCGCCAATTAAGGAGCGCATATGTGAATGACACGTGGCGCATCAGGCGCTTTGCGCCAATTAAAGAGCGTATTGCGCTAGCGCACATGTGAATGACACGTGGCGCGTTTGGCGCTGAGCGCCAGATGATAAGCGCACTGCGCTTCTGCTGAATAGCGCACACGTGAATGACACGTGGCGCATTTTGGCGCAGTGCGCCAGTCCATAAGCGCAGTGCGCTATTTCAAGAGCGCAAGCTGACATGTGGCATGTTTTGGCGCTGAGCGCCGATCCAAGGAGCGCAAAGGCGCAGTTCAAGAGTGCAAGGCATTTTCTGATAGCGCAAAGCGCATTTGATCAAGTTTATGATCAGAGAATAAGTTTATGTTCTTCTGAAGGAGGCTTTGCCTCAAGATTCAAGAACATAAGTTCTTGTTTATTTATAAAAGGCTCTGCCTTTATAAACCAAAGATCTGAAAATGAAGTAAAATACTTCTTTTATTATTATTTTCTTTATGATTAGATCTTTTGATCTTTTGCTTTTTATTAAAGACCTTGGTCTCTCTTTAGATCTATGATCTTTTTAGAAGATGATTCTTCTTTTTACGAGATGGATTCATCTCTGTTATTCAAGAACATAGTTCTTTTACCTTGAATATGAAGAAATGATCTTCTTTTTTTTAAAGAGCTTGCTCTTCTTTTTCTCAAAGTTTACAGAGGGTTTTTCTCTCTCTTTCTGTATTCCCTCACTATCTATCCCCTTTAGACTTGAAGTCTAGGGTCCTTTATATAGGGCCAAATGATTTGTTAAATCAGTTTTAAGAGATCTTTCTCTAATTGATTTGGGAATATTTCCCACCGTTGGATCTTTGATCCTAAGGCCTCCATTTTACAGAAGATGATCTTCTTGTTTCAATAAGATTAAAAAATCTTTCCATAACAACATTTTAGTTCTGATTTATTAATAATTTATTTTCAGTAGATATTTTGATCTGACGGTGGGGGATTTTTAATCCCAGCGCTGGCGCACCTTACGCTGGCGCACCTTGCACTGGCGCACCCACGTTTGACACATGGCGCGCAGCGCAGAGCGCAGCGCAACTGTGCTAGCGCACCCGTGTTTGACGCGTGGCACGCAGCACAGAGCGCAGCGCAACTATGCTGGCGTACCCGTGTGACACGTGGCGCGCATCGCGCAGAGTGCCGCGCAACTGCACTAGCGCACCTATGTTTGACCCGCAGCGCACAGAATCTGAAGCGTTGCTTCACTTTTTGAATTTTGAATTTTAAAACAGAGCTTTGCTCTGGTTGGGGGAAACAGAAGTGTTGCTTCATTTCCAATCTTGGAATTTGAACAGAGTTTTGCTCTGATTGGGGAAACAGGTCCATTATTAGCTTTAGGACATCTCTGTCCGTTGTTGCAACGGTTTCCTTGGTTACCACTTCTAGAGTTTGGGCCTGGGAAGATAGCGAGCGGACATAGGCGTCGTCATCTATCATTACCCTGGGCCGTAACTCGTCAGGCGTAGTATTTCTTTAGGAACCGACCGTTTATCGGCCTGAAGGGTCTTTCGCCATGCATATCCATGAGCAAGTAAGCCCCACCCTGGTAGACTTTGTCTATGATGTACGGGCCCTCGTAATTTGGCTCGAACTTCCCCCGTTTGGCGCGATTGGGGATCATAGGTCTTTTGACCATTAGCACGAGTTCGCCTTGGCATGACGTTCTCGGCCTAGTCAATCTCTCGTATGAGCGCGTCATTTTTGCTTTGTAGGCTTCCAAGTTTTGTTGTGCCATGAGCCGGGTTTCGTTGAGCGCGTCGAGCTCCTCAAGCCGAAGATGAGCATTGTCTTCATCTGTTAGCTCGTAATGAACCGCCACTCGTAAGGAGGGCCGCTCTATCTCCAAGGGGAGTACCGCTTCAGCGCCGAATACTAATGCATACGGCATTGTGTTTGTGGCCGTTTTGAATGTAGTTCGATACGCACAGAGAGTTTCATGCAGTCTCTCGTGCCAGTCCTTCTTATTTTTGGACACTGTCTTTTTCACGATCTTCGTTAAGGTCTTGTTAAAAGCCTCAGCCAGACCGTTAGCTCGGGGATTATACACAGAAGAGTATCTCCAATCTATATTATGTTGCCGCGCGAAGCGGCTGATTTTGTGACTTCTATAGGCTGGCCCGTTATCAGAGATAATCCGTCGCGGAGTGCCGAACCGATAGATAACGTGCATCTTGAAGAAATGGAGGATATTCTCCGTCTTCACTTCTCTTAGTGGTACTGCTTATTCCCACTTGGAGAAGTAATCGGTTGTTGCCAATATGATCCGATGTCCTCTGGACGATGTTGGTTCGATGGGCCCGATTATGTCAGTTCCCCACATTTCGAACGGCCAGCTAGCCACCGTTGGATGTAGCGGATTTGAATGCTGGTGGATGAAGTCCCCGTGAATTTGGCACGAGTGGCACTGCTTCGCGTATTCGAGACGGTCCTGAATCATCGTGGGCCAATAGTAACCCATCCTTTTGATTTTTAGCTTCATCTTCGGCCCGGCTTGGTGAGAACCGCAGAGTCCGTCGTGAGTTTCTTGGACGACTCTCCTTGCTTCTTCAAGTCCCAGGCATCTTAGCCATAGAGAATCAAATGATCTCTTATATAGAATGTCAATGACGAAGGCAAAAGACAGAGCTCGTTTCATTAGCTGATGTCTTAACGACACATCTTCAGGTGTTCGACGGGATTTGAAGCAGTCTATAAAGACTTATCTCCAATCTTTAGCCTTTTCCTGGTCTTTTATTTGTAGGGTCGTTTGCTCGGTCGCTCCCTTTTCTTCGGACAACTCCGGAGATATTTCTGCTGGTGCCAGAACCCGACGACTTTGCACAACGATCCTCACGTCATCGAGGTTTTCGTCAGCCAGTTCTTCAGCAAGTTTGGCTAACACATCTGCTTTACTATTTTCCGCACGCGGTATGCTTTCCAGAGTGTAGGCAGGGATTTGAATCAGCAATTGTTGCACTCTCTTTGTAATGCTCTTGCGGAACCATGGCGATTTGCAAACTCCGATCATTGCCAGTGCAGGCTTGTATTGATGGCCGAACAGAAAATACTGCATTGACCTCATCTTTCGAGTCGCTGCCGAAGACCAGAATAGGGGTTGACGGTCCCGGCTTATTGCATTGGGGCGGCCCTGAATATACTATTTCTTCTTCCTCCTCGGTATTACTCCCGAAGACCGGAATAGTGGTGATAGCTTTTTGCTTATTCTCCGGCTTATGGCACCTTTCCGTGTCTTCAAAGTCTGGCAAGAAGTATTTTGCATCTTCGTACTTTCGGACTTCATTCACGGAGAATGGGTTCAGCTCCCCTGTCACAGTGTATTCAAGCCCATCTTTGAAGTACTTCATACACTGATGCTGTGTAGAAGGGATAATGTTGTACTCGTGTAACCAAGGCCGGCCGAGCAAAGCATTGTAACAAGTCTTGGCATCAATGACGTGAAATTTGATGTCCGTGACGAGCAGCCCAAAGCTTAACGTCAGTATCACAGACCCGAGCGTCCGTGATGACTGGGAGTCGAACCCGGAGATGGTGATCTTATCCCGAGCGAGGTGTTGAACGCTCATGCAGATTTCCTTCAACACTCTTACATTGAGGAGGTTGACGGAGGACTCATTGTCAACCAGGATTTTGCCTATCTTGATATCATGACAGTATCCGGAGATATAAAGGGGACGGTTATGCTCGCACGTCTCGAGGAGGAGGTCTTCACCGCCGAAAGTGATATCGGCCGTGTGCACTTCTTCCAGCTCGTCCTTCATCTTTTCTTCGGCGAGGAAAGCATGGAACTTCTCGGGCTCTTGTAGTGCCTTGATCAAAGAATCTCGCACCCCTTAGATAGCAGAAGAGCATCGAGAATGCTTAGTTGCGATGGTATCTTCCTCAGGTGTGCCAGAACGTTGTAATCCACCTTATTTTTCTTAGGCGGGTCCTTGGCCGCCAGCTCTTCGACGGCTCGGTCATTGAGGGTAATATCTTCAGGGACTTTTTCTTTCCCCTTATCATTTTTGTTCGACCCCTTATTTCCGGGTCCGAGACTCTTTTCAGGTAGCGTGCGATTGCGCAACTGAATGTTCTTGCAGTTTTTCGTTTCTTCCTCTTTTCCTAGGGTGTTTTCTTTGAAGAGAGGGCCGAGGGCCATTTCTTCTTCAGAATCGCTCCCGAAGGTGAGAACTTGCGATCTCCAGCTATCAACCATGTGACAGTTGCCGGCGCTCTTTCTCGTTCGTCTGTCGTATTTTTCCGCTGTCGACGAGCTTCACGCTTCATCTTCTTGAAGTGCTGCCGGTGAGCAACGTATCCTTGCCACCAGTTTTTAAAGGCGTTGCACTCTTCGGTGGGGTGTGCAATCCTCTGATGATATAAGCAGAAGTTAGGATGTATGTCCTCTTCGTTAAGATGTATCCTATCTGGAGTGTTTCCTTCGGAGGGTGGCAGCTTCATTCCCATCGACATGGCTTTGGCGAACCTTTTCCTTGTCTTGAAACTGCTTTTATTTGCGGTGGATATGCTTTGATATGGTGGGAGTGTTTTAACCCTTTCTTCCAGTCGCCGGCGTTTGGCTTTTTCAAATATGGCCATTTCGCGCTCTCGATCAGCTTTGCTTTTCAGAAGAGCTTCGTTCAGGAGTGCGTCAATCACTTCATCTGACGGTCCTAGGGGTTCTGGCCCGGGATCTGCCCCCAGTTTCTCTGCATCAGGAGCTTCTTCACCATCTATTGATGAATGAGAGATCACATAGCAGCTCGCCACATAGTTCTTAGGTTCATCTGACGAGTCTTCTCCCTCATCATTGTCGCTATCTCCGTCTTCAAGGATGTGGTTGAGAAACTCTTGGAGTGTGACCAGGATTCACGCCTTCTAGTTATATTCTTCCAGCGCGTCAATATGTTTTTGCAGGTCCGTGCGCTTGTCATCAAGCTTCACGGGCTTTCTGGTCTTTTCTTCTTCTTTGAAGACTTTGACGGCTGGGTATGGGCGTTTTGACCATCCCCACCAATTCTTGGCATCAGGCGCGGCTTCAGCATTCCCTCGATGACCTCGAGTTCCAGCGGACTTTTCCACCTGATCGCCGGGCATGTTTGGAGATCCTTTAGCATTCTTTTCGTCTTGGCTGAAAGAGCGACCTCCCATGGAGCTTCTTCTGTAAAAGAGCATGATGCCCCCGGCGTGTCCATCATTTTAGAAGCATATGGCTGGGGCGGACTCACCTTCCAATTCTCAGACAGCGCGAATTTGCCATGTTGATATTGGTCCTCAATCCAACCTTTGAAGACGAAGCAATCTTCAACTGGATGGCCTACTACTCGGTGATAGGGACAATAATTGGGATTATTGGCCTCACCGGGTTGCAATGGGCGTTTTGGATCCGGCAAGGTGATGAGCCTGTTGCGTACCGCCAGCTCGAACAGTCTCCTCATTTTATACCGGGAAAACGAATAAGGGCGCTTCAGTTTCTCATTGAAGAATCGTCGTCTTTCATCTTGGCGATCAGTTGGCTTCGGACCACTGGGCTGTTGCTGAGATTGGCGATGAAGGTCGCTTTCCCTTTCCCTTTTTCATTTCGAGATTCCAGCTTCGAAGAATATGGTCTATGACCCATCTAATCCATTTGGGCCAGCTTGTCAATCAAGGCCTGGAAAGTAGTTGGCTTGAAGAACATCATGAATTGTGAAATGGTCGCCTGAGGGTCGATGGTCCCTATGAACATGCCTACCACAGAAGCTTCTTCGATGCGCTGCTCGCACTTCGACCATAGATTCCGCCACCGTATCGCGTACTGCACCCATGTTTCGCCTGGCTTTACTCTGGCGTTAATTAATGCTGTGATTGGGGTGCGTTCACTAGCGCTTACGAAACGTTGGGTGAACAGCAATTCCATCTCTGTAAAAGTTTTGACGGGGTCGTTGGGAAGCTCTGAGTACCATTAGAACGCCGTCTCCGCCAAGCTGCCGACGAATTGGCGAAGTAGTAGCTTATCATCCCCTCAAGTGTTGGCGCAGAGAGTCCTGAACTGAGCGACATGTCGATGGGGATTGCCTGTCCCCTTGTACATATAGAATTTAGGAATCGTGTATCCTGGCAGGTACTTTATTTGATCGTACCAACCCGGATAGGGTCGTCCAGTTCTGACGACTTTGCCAGTCGCTTCATTCGCTTGATGAGCTCGTATTTGTTGAGCTATATAATCATCGAGCGTGGCTTTGGAGATGGTCTCCTCCTTGGCTGTTGACAGAGCCGGCAGATGATTTGATGTCTCTCCTCTACCATCTTCAATTATTACTGGAGGATCTTCGGCTGGAGGGTCCAGCTGGATCATCATGCCCACCATATCTTGGAATATAAGGGCCATCTATTTTATGTTGGCCACTTGTTCCGCAGCCTCTTTGTCCTTCTTCTCAAACATTCTCCAAAGGAATTCGGCATCCGTTTCCTGCTCATGACGCTGTTCTGAGGACGTCTCTGGGCTTGCTTTTGGTTCCGTGAGTGCGGCCATGGCTGTTAGCATCTCTTGGAGCTTTTGTTGTTGTTGCTCCTAAACCTTAGTCACTGATCGCGTAAGCTGTCGATGACCTTTGGAGATACGGCTGTCCTCTTTTCCGGATGCCATATAAACGGTATGCACCACCATGCCCCCAGACTTAGGGCGTTTAGGCTCAGTTCCCTTGACATTTGTCGCAAACACGGGGATTTTTTCCGGCCTTCTCTTTTTGTGGGCTGGTGAAGTTGAGGGGGCCGTTGTAGCGGGCACCCAGGTAGACGACACCTTCTGTGGTACGACAGAGTGGTCCTTCTCTTGCTGAACCTTTATCTTCTTCGGTCGGCGGGAGTAATCTTGATCAATCACCGAGTCTTGGACTTGATGCCAGACCTTGTAAATTTTAGAGGACAGCCGCTGAGGGGGCCGTTCAAGCTTCGCCTTTATGGTATTCTCCATAGGTGGAGGAGATCTTTTCAGCACAGCAGTCGGAGAATTATTGCGGACCCTCCTGAGTGGTTCAAAGCTGTTCCCA
Organism: Agapanthus africanus; assembly: GCA_030015575.1. Lineage (NCBI taxonomy): Eukaryota > Viridiplantae > Streptophyta > Magnoliopsida > Asparagales > Amaryllidaceae > Agapanthus > Agapanthus africanus. Next base: position 148,032,046 of record CM057338.1, on the reverse strand, counting down.
GTTGGAACAGCAGCATCAACTTCCACCGTTGGAGCTGGCGGCGTGAATCCAGAGGGTGAACTGCCCCCAGCTTTCCTCACTCGGCGCCAATGGCGGCGTCAAGCATGTCGTGCGGCCGGGATCACCTCCGTTGTTGGAGGAGCTTCCTTTTGCCCCTTACTTTGAGGAGAGACGGTTGTTGGCACTAGCCTGTCGAAGACTGACGTCCGTTGAGAAGGGATAGTCAGTCTTGCGAAGGCTGACTTTCGAACAGGGGAAACAACCTTCATGACTTTTCCTGGAACGGGAGCTGAAACGGTCAGTCTTGCAAAGACTAACTCCTTAACAGGGGAAGCCGCTCTGACGACTTCAGGGGCAGGAATGGGCTAACCGCTTCGGGATAACGCCTTCTAGTATTGCGGGCTTCTTCATGGGCCCGTTGGAGCTTTGGCCCAGTCTATTGAAAACCGAGGCACTGGATTTGGGCGACCCGTTGAGAGAGGACGCAGTAGTTGCAAGCCGATCAAAGACCGACTTCTTCGGAGCTTCTTGCGATGGTACAGGAGCGCTGAAGCTCGTTGGCGGGAGCATGGTCCGAAGAACAGTCCAGTGGTGGCCTGAGTCACCTGTTCCACTGGCAAGGCAAAGATGGAGGCCGCTTGGGGCCCGTAAGTCACTCTTCCGGACGGGACGGAGTGAGAGTTGCAGTTGCAGTTAGTGCAGTTTGAAGCCAATGATCTCCTGTTTTCTGCACGGAGCAAGACACTAAATCTTAGTACCTCGATTCCAGGGGCAACCATAGCAAAACGCGATTCGTTCGCGAAACACGACACACAAAATGTGGAGTGGAAAGAGGAAAAGGTCCCACCGGGCGTGCCAGAATCTGTTCTCCGCCGAAAGACGCGACCAGGACGTTGGGACGTCCGGCCTGAATTTCGAGGTCAGATGCTATTTGGTGCTATCCGTCCACCTCTCCGAAGATACCAAGTTGATTTAAGGCACTATGTATCGAAGGTTTAAACGGATACATCCGATGTAGCAGACTTCGTCAGATTCCCCCTCGTTGAGGGGTTTTTTGATTGTGGGGACGCTCTTCCCTGCAAGCGCAAACCCCTGCAGTTAATTATGCTACCGCATCGCGGTAACCACCTTCTCCTTCTCTAGATGGTCACTTCGTGTCGTGTGTGTTTGTTTTGTTTTTGGTTGCCCGTGGATTGTATACGGAGACTAATTTATTTTGTCGCCCGTAGGGCGTGGATTAGTCCAAATCCGTATTTTCTTAGATTTGGGTTTGGTTTGGGTTTAAGGACCGTTAATCTCATTGAGACTAAGATCAACTTAAACTTTTGTTAAGAATACATTTGTCTAATTTTAGACTAAGATCAACTTAACAATTGGTTAAGGACACGTTAGTCTAATTTTAGACTAAGATCTACTTAACATGATCATTTAGATCCAACAAAAGATTATTTGGGCTCTATTGTTTTAGTTTAGGGACATTGCGGTCCAGAAGTTTAAGGACATCATAGTCCATGGAGTTTAGAGACATCATAGTCTGTAAAGTTTAAGGACAACATAGTCCATGAGTTTAAGGACCCCACAGTCCGTAAAGTTTAAGGACATCATGGTCCATGAGTTTAAGGACCCCACAGTCCGTTGAATGTTTGGTTGTCGGGACCCGTCACCTCTCTGAAGATGTTGAAGGATTACAACGACACATATCAGAGGAATGAAGAGATGTGCCTTTGAACCAATATTGGTTGGGGGATCTGTAGTCCAATTTGGGACTAAGATCAAAGATTTGTGAGCATATAGGCTCAATTAATCTGAGGTAGGGTTCTGTGGCCCACTTGGGCTCGGCCCATTCAGTTAGAATGTTAAACAATTAACAATGCTGAGCATTGGTTTGAGTTCTGACAATCTTTTTGTCATTTATGGAATGCTGAGCATTCATTATGGCTCTGGGCTTTATTTATAGAACAGTTTATGTTCTTTTAGCGCACACGTGAAGAGCACGTGGCGCGCTTGGCGCTATGCGCCAGACAATGAGCGCAATGCGCTTATTATGAAGTAGCGCACACGTGAGGAGCACGTGGCGCGCTTGGCGCAGTGCGCCGGACAATGAGCACAGTGCGCTTCTGTGAAGTGGCGCACACGTAAGGAGCACGTGGCGCGCTTGGCGGTGAGCGCCGGTTCAAAGAGCGCAAAGCACTTCTGTTAAGTAGCGCACACGTGGGGAGCACGTGGCGCGCTTGGCGGTGAGCGCCAGTTTAAAGAGCGCAAAGCGCTTCTGTTAAGTAGCGCACACGTGGGGAGCACGTGGCGCGCTTGGCGGTGAGCGCCAGTTCAAAGAGCGCAAAGCGCTTCTATTAAGTAGCGCACACGTAGGGAGCACGTGGCGCGCTTGACGGTGAGCGCCAGTTCAAAGAGCGCAGTAGCGCACACGTGAGGAGAACGTGGCGCGCTTGGCGTTGAGCGCCAGTTCAAAAAGCGCAGTGCGCTTTTGTTTAAGTTTGAAGCGCTAAGGCTCTGCAGCGCTGTGCGCTAGATTTGGAGCGCTGAGACGCTCTTCTTTAATTGGAGCGCTAAGGCTCTTTTTAGGCAGCTTTGCGACATGAGAATTAAATTCTCTTTCTTATAAGAGACTCTGTCTCATGGATCTAAGAACAAAGTTCTTATTTTTTATAGAGATGTTTCAATCTCTTATGTTTTTGGTGAAAGGCTCTGCCTTTATGGATCTATGATCCTAAGAGAATTGAATTATTCTCTCCCCTTTTATAATGAGATATTATGATCTCTGAAAGACAATTTGTCTTATAGATCTATTGATCTGAAGAAGATTAAGTTCTTCCTCTTATTTTTTGTGATGAGATCCTTTGATCTCTTTTTGTGAAAGACCTTGGTCTTATAGATCTATGATCTTAGAAAAAAAAGTAAATTCTTCTTTTTATATGAGATGATTCCATCTCTCTGTTCTTTTTTTTACCTTGAAGAAAATCTTCTTCTTCTGAGAGCTTGCTCTTTGTCTTTGAAATTTCTCAAAGTTTATGGGGTCCTCTATATGTCTGTGTATATGAGACTTGAAGTCTTGAGGCCTTTATATAGGGCAAGCTGATTTGTTGAATCGATTGAAGAGATCTTTTCTCTAATTGATTTGGGGATTTTCCCACCGTTGGATCTTTGATCCAATGGCTTCTGATTTACAGAAGGCAGTCTTCTTATTTTTAAAAAGATTGGGAAATCTTTTCCCATACAGAATTTATTCTGTATTTTGGTGATTTTTAATCACCATTGGATCATTGATCCAACGGTGCTCTGATTTTCAGAGCACAATCTTTCCTGTTTGGAAAGATTCTGACGAATGTTTTCTCAACAGAATTTTATTCTGGTTAATTGATGATTTTTAATCATGTTCGTTGGATCTTTAATCCAAGGGCCGAGAACATTTTGTTCTGTCGCTCTTAGTGCTCTTAGCGCCAGCGCTTACGTGCTTTGCACGTGGTGCGCTGCTTAGAGTGCAGCGCACTTGGCGCTGCTATGAAGCGTTACTTCATTTCAAATTTTAAAATTTGAACAGAGCTTTGCTCTGATTGGGGGAAACACACGTGTAAACTTTTGGGCTTCCAAAAAGTTTAAGATAAAAAATCAGTAAAAATAATATGTGGCTGGGGGGATTTGAACACAGGGGCTATGTCACAGCAGTGCAAGGCTTTACCAGTGAGCTACAAGTTGCTTCTTGTTGTTTTCAAACAACAATAATACTTAAAGTATACCCAGGCTTGCAAATACTCTATTCTGTACATTAATTTTTAAAAATTTTGTACATTAAAAATAGAGTCGTTACACTCGGTAAGAGTTTTATACCTCTTAGAACCTTGTCCTTCAGGTCTTCTTCTCCTCCTCTCTTTGAGCTCCTCGAAGATACGGATCGATCTTGCAACGCCGGCCTTCTCGCGTCAAAAACGATCCACCTGAGAGTATGTGCTTTAAGCTCCAACCTCTAAACCGAGATAACTAGGGTATCTAGTTTGCTAAGCTAAGTACCTAGATGATGTAGAGTATCTAATGGAGTGTTTTATCTCATGAGACTCTATGTTTCACAACTCGTGTGAGAGTTAGAGTCTTTGAGGAAGAAGGAGGAGAAAATGGAGAGAGAATGAGAATGAACAAAATGAGCAAGTCTAGGCTCAAGTGAAGGATGGCTCACTCTCATCTCACTCATTCAAGCATGGATTATTTCATAATAAGAAATTACAACCATACTTGAATAATGAGTCCAAACAAATAAAGAAATCCAAAGAGCCATGCTTCACCCATACCAAGTATGTCTCCAAATTTCCACCTCATTAATCTATTTCCCAAAATAGATAATCCAAATAATGAGGTGTCTCCTTCTAGAAGTATGTCATGTAAAATTACAAGAATGCCCTCACCGTATATATATACCTGTATTCGTATTCCGAAAACCTCGAATACAATGAGATGATAATAATCCAATAATATAATACTAGGATCCGGCTTAAACCAAAGCCCACTAGTATTATCCATCCGAACATCATCCGTGTAGCCTGTATACGTATGTGATCGGAACCCTACCGTAAAACCATACGGCCTCTACATCGTTTGGCCTGAAGGAGGGAAATCCTTTGTGTGGGACTCTAAAGACTCGACAGTACGCTGGCAGTGGTTTTAACCATAAGCCCGTCAGCGATACTAGCTGCACGTAATGGCTACCCATGTATCTGTCGATAAAAAGGCCGATGAGCAAACTCATCCGAACTCCTACTGAGCCTATCTGTGACAATCTCCGTACAATTCGGTTTGTTCGTCTAAGATACTCGCATATCGGGTCTAGAGGGATGGTAAACGTCAGACCCCTAATAACGCAATAAGTCGTGCCGGAGTAGAGCCCAATACACCCTGAGAAACTACTGGAATATCTACCAGTAAATCACGCCTGCCCTGACCAGAGACTTTGTGTAATGACTTTCCGAACACAGCGCGAAATCAACCCCAAATACCTGGAGAGATGAATCCTATCTAACCGCTACTGCCTCCAAGTGCTTCGGAACTGCATTCAACCACTACCTGTTTGCACGACTCATTTGAGCCGTGGTAGGGTGATAATCTAAGTGCAGTGGGAACACACTTGAGACGAATAGTGATATCAAGTCAACGAACTAACCTGTACTTGCCACCCGGGAACTGCTACCTGACAATAGGTATAATACCAACCAGCAGTTCCCTATGAGTCCGTCTAGTGTAACACATAACCCAATGAGCACCTGTATACTATCTCCAGTACGACGTATTAATGGCTGTGGGACAGTCCATCTCCCATGCTGGGATGAGAAGCGTATAGACTAGTCTACTCTAGAGTATCGATGCCCCATCTCGATAATCCTACGACTAGGGATCTGTATAAGGATGTGCTTATAGACTATCCAGACCCCACTAGTGTGACTGTCATCACAACGCTGGTAGTCAAGCAAAGATCCTAAGGGCTCTACCAATATGTATAAGCGATATGCTAAAAGAAATATATGCACATATTGAGGTAGAATCAAACCAAGTAGCATACTACCATTTTGAGCAAGACTGTTATTATAACTGTGAATATCCCAAGCTTCCAAAATGTAATATACAATCCAGTATGATACAATAATAACCTCTAGGGCATATCTCACTATATATATATATATATATATATATATATATATATATATATATATCAATGAACAAGCATTGATTTGTAATAGTTGGTAAAATTGGCAAAATCGATTTGTAGAACAAAGGTATATTCACGCATGCCTGTTATACGTCAATTTTTTGTAGTAGTTTGTTACCTATTCTGCCAGGTTTTTGGATATAAAGTTGCATCACTGGATATATTCTATTATGTTTAAATAGTCTATTAAAACCATTTTGTAAAAAAGAAATCTTACTCTGCCTTTTGGAAAGTGGCGATACTGATGAATATTAGAGCAGAATATTCCCAGCAGAACATTATAATCTATCAAAAATATTCTTAGCATTTGAAAACAAATTGAAATTTCGATCAGTTAAAAAATGAATTTGTCACGCCCTGCTTCCCAAAATATGTAAATACGGTACGTGACAAAACCAACCATGATATCTATGACGAGAAAAAATCCTTCCATAGTCACATTACGGCTGTCAATTAGATATCAAGAACGGTAAATAAAAAAAATCTAACTATCACATGTCCATCTACCACAATAAAATAATAATAAGAAAAATAGCGGAAACGAATAAAGACCCAATAAAAAAATAATATCCTACTCACACCCCTTATGGGATCTCAACGTTAAACCATAATTAGAAATAAAATAAACTAAACATGTTTAAACTAAACAGCAAAACTCCTCACTGCTCAGCTTGCTTGTTAAAATATTCTCAATCTCTCTGCGACAAGATTAAAGGAATTGGGCCATGAAAAACCCAGACGTCGGTGCGTCATAAATATCATAATAATAATATATAAACAGAATAATGTGCCATGTAGAGTGTCACTTGCAAAATAAGGTTCAATTATAGACAGGGCAAACACGGGTGATATAACTGCAGGCTATAGGTATCTCACATGTATCCTAAAATATGTGTCTCTAGGTTATCTATCCTAACGGTATTTAAAACCAATTAATGTAATTCTCATCGTAACTCAATAAAATATATCCCGTTGATTCCCTATGAGACCACGGTATAATATATCCCGTTCATTCCCTATGGGACCACGGTACAATAACAATGGTTATTCCGTTCACGCCGGAATCACGGCAAACAATAATATCATTTTGAGTTACGTTTTGGTTACATTCTTGATTTCCCATTTCTCCCAGATTTCTTGTTCAAGACAGGTATCAATAGAATGTTTATCTAATGCCAACAAAGAAACAATCGTGTACAGGTCTTGTCTAGCAAGATAACAAGTCATGTCAATCAGAATAACAATACAGTATTGTTGACATCGGTAGCTATTACAGGAGACATGTATAAACAATACAGCTATAGCAATGGCAAGAAAACGTGTCGTGTACATGTCGAGTATTGTGTATTAAACAGGATAGATATTTAATTGCGCAACCAATTACAATAAAAGCAGTACTATAATCGTTATTGTTATCTAGCTATAACGGAATAAATATATTATGTGTTACTTGTTTAAAATATAACTATCTAACCGTTTAAAATATAAAATCTAACCGTATTTATTTTCGACTGTTAAATATTATAAATTAAACGGTATCTACTAGAATAGTTCGTGTAGATAATTTGTATAACTTCATCAGTTGCAACTACACACGTGTCAGTATTACTAACTAATAAAGTACGGATTATTTCATAAAATTGTATATCGATAATAGTTTGCAAAAATCATAAATATATGTATATTATCAATATATATGTATTGGTATATGTAACATAGCATGTTACAAGTTTAGAAAACTTGCTTTGATCGGTAAAATATGACGACGAATACGGATACCTGCATGATGACGACAACGTAAAATACGACGTACGATTCAAACAAGTCTCGGCCCGGCAAGTGCGATGATGGGGTGGTCTGCTCGTGTTCTGAACTTCAGAGACTCGGATCTGGGTTTAGATTGATGGAGATGATGGTGGTGGCCGGAGTTGGGTTCCAATGATGGTGTTCGGTTCTTGAAGTGAGGGGTGAAGTCGAGACTGTCGAAGGAAGAGGTGGTGTCGGGATTGGGGGTCTGGGATCGTGGTTGAAGGCGAGAGGGGGCAAGGAAGAGGTTAGGTCGGCGACAGGGTGAAGGCTGCAGTCGACGGTGGAAGAAGGGAGAAGGCGATGGTCGGCGATATGGGTGCAAGGGTTGTGTTTTCGGTTGGAGTTGGAGTTGGCGATGGGTTTTAGAAAGAGAGGAGATGATGAAGGTGAGGATGGTGGCGACGAAGAGATAAGGAAGGCGAGGAAGGAGGTGCGCAGCATGGGTAGGGCTCCAGGAGAGAGAGAACAGAGAGGAAGAGAGAGAGAGAGGTTTTTGTTATTAATAAATAAATAAATATATATATATAGACAGTTTAATGTGTGTGTATGTAAATATATTATAGTTTTAGGGTGTACAGATAATATCAAATTACAAATAAACTTCACCAGAATCTTGTCAAAAATATATTTTGGAGAATAATACATATACATAAGTTTTTAAACCATAATGCTAGAATAAAATTTAAATACATATACCCCCTAATATAAGATTTAAAAAGGATTTTAAATATATATATATATATATATATATATATATATATATATATATATATATATAGATTTAATAAATATTTGGTTATAAGATAGCTTGAGATTTAAACGAGATAGATAAAAGGAAACTAAGATATGAGATGATTAACCATGTGATGGTAGTTAGCAAAATATAACTTATCCTTAACTTGTGGTTACTAAAAGATATATGATGATTTGGATATATATATATATATATATATATATATATATATTCTAGATTCACATTGATTCGGTTTTACCGATAAATATTTAATAAAATATCATCTAACACCATACTGGATTCCACACATGCGGGTCGGGTTGGATAACACTACTACTATTCGAGACACTTGCAATCCAAAATGAATAAAATGGAAGAAATATAAAGCAAGCGTTAAAATACCAATTAATATCGTATAACCATACTAGGGTGTTACAGAATTAATTATCCATAAAAAATGTATTAATATGTCATTAATGGATGCTAGATAGATGTATTTTTTAAGTCATCAATGGAGTATTTTAGTAAATTAAACCAACAACATAATTAAAGGATGTTATAGTTGGGGTTAATTTTGTCCATACATAATTTTTTTGTGGATTTATCAATTTAAGTTTTGGCAATATCGCTACCTAATTTTTATGCACATACATATTTTGACATGTAGAACATGATTCACAAATACTATCGTCGATCCACCGGTCAGATTTGACCATCTCACTTTAAGAATCATATCTCACCATCTCATCATATCATTTATTTGAAAGTTATTCCTAGAGAAGGGTGAATAGGAATAAACTACTGAAATGCCCAAATTAAAAAATTATACTACACTTGCAAATACACAATCATAATTGAATAGCTTAACAAACGATATAATAATGAGATAAGAGACTAAGCAAGTCTCAATTATAAACAATGAACATATAGCAAGCAAGAACAATATCAAGTATAGCAATGAGCATATAGAGCGGAAGATCACAACCATGCTATAACACCCTGGCATGATTGTACGTTACTATATCAAATAATTATATTGGATAAGATAAATTATCCGTGTTATTGAGTTATATCTGATGTTGGATGGTTATGCAAATTGATCATGTTTATACTCGACCTGCTTGCATGAAATCTATTATAGGGGTTAAAATTTAGATGAAATATATTATATAAGTTGGTTGATAAAGGATAATTAGTATCTAACCATTATTTGTTAGTGTGCTATTATCTTATTTAATGATTCCTATGATATTTTATTGACATTTATAAATTATGTGTAAATCCATATACATCCTTATATAATATGTATGCAATATTTGATTAGAACATTTTGTAGCCGTTATATTATGGTTTAAGTAGGTTGTTAAGATAATATGTAAGTATATTTGTGTGTTGATAAGTTCTAAATATCTTTTGAGATTTTGTAGAGTTTGATGGATTTTTTTATAATATCTTTAAATAATATTAGGTTAATACACACACACACACACACACACACACTTTTACTTTTAATATTAATATAATAAAACCTTTATTCATCTCCTCCCCAAAAAAACAAAAAAACCGAGCCCTAAACCTTTCTCCTTCTTCTTTCTTGTGCTGTTGTCCTGATGGACGTATCCTATTGTCCTGATGGACGTATCTTATACCTGCTTGTTCCTGTATTGGTATTAGGTAGATATTACTTTTATACCTGACATGAAAATGAAACCGGGGGAAATAAAAAATGTAACTGAAGTGTAAATCAAAAGGATATTACATTTTTCCATAGTTTTGGAGATTAACGGAACAAATCATTCTTGATTCATACATTTTCTGTGGTCCCGGGGATAACGGGATATATCTTACGTCTGTGGTCCCGCAGGGTAACGGGGTATATACCGTCGAGTTACATGGAGGAGTATATTAATTGATTTCAAATACCTGCAAGATAGATAACCTAGAAATATGGACCCATAGGATATACGTGACATGTTTGACTACCTATATCTTTCTTGTTATATCACATGTGACTGCTTTGTTTATGCTCATGACAACTCACGCTTTCACATGGCATTCTATATAGCATACTGCTCATATTATTATTATGATATCTATGACGCATAGACGTCTGGGTTTTGCATGGCTCAGATCCTTTGACCTTATCACAGGAGGATTAGGAATATTTTGACAGGATTGCCAAACAGTGAAAAGCTTTCCGCTTATTTAGTTTAGTGATGCTTTAGATTTGTTTTCTAGTTCTGGATTTATCGTTTTTATCGTTGTGATCCCATAAGAGATGAGCCTGGGATATTGTTTCTTTATTATCTTGGATCTTTTATTGCTTCCGCTACCTTTCTCATTATTATTTTATTGTAGCAGTTTGGACATGAGATAGCTAGATGTTTATTTTCTGTTCCTGATATCTGATTGATAGTTGTAATGTGACTATAGAAGGATATTTCCTCACCACAGGCAGCATGATTAGTTTTATTACATTCCATATTTATGTATTTTGGGAAGCGGGGCGGGACACATGCAATTTCTATCTACAAATATAAAGCAAGAGAATAGAGAGATAGAAAAAGCAAACGCAAATACGAGATGATTTATAGTGGTTCGGGAGATCCCCTAGTCCACTTTTTTTAGGCGCACGAGTCCGTTCCACTAAATACGTCTTTCTCTTGGAGACAAATGTGTTGCCCGCAAGCAATACACAGCCTCGTTTCAGGTGGAGGGTAAACCAAACGCGTCTCCTCAAAAGACACACTTCTCTCTTACAAGCTCGTCGCTCTTCTCTCTATAAAGATACTTTTCTCTCTTACAATAGCAATCTTGTACTCAAGATCCCAAACACAAAGAAAGAAGAGATTATGCTTGAAGCACAATATTCTTGATAGAGTTTCTCTCAAGCTCATTTCTAATACTCTACAAAGTATGGATATACAAATTGCGCTCTTGAATGTTTTGTATGTAAGAGTGATTGGATAAGCAAAAAGAAAATCTTTTTAATCTCTCACAAGGGATGGGATTTTTCTTTCTAAAATCACTCAAGAAAAAGCCGGTGAAAATCAATGAGTGAATGGTGCCAAAAATTCAAAGCAAAAGTCTTTTTATAACCCCAATAGAAAATTAGCCGTTATAGGTCAAAATCACAAATCAACAGTATCGACAGACGTCTGAAGAAGGTTTGGGCAGACATCTGTCACTAAAGACAACAGACCCCAACGGCTATAAACGGTCAAATTTTACAAAACATTTTAACTGCAGACGGCTGAAGTTCAAATAGGGCAGACGTCTAAATAAAAAAAGTTTTGGCTAAAATATAACATCAGACGTCTGTCCCGATGAACTGCAGACGTTTGTGTTCCTCACTGAAAAGCGCAGCACGCAAACCAGACGTTTGAAGTTCAAATGGGAAGACGTCTGAAGTTTAAAAATGTCATTTGAAACCATTTATCGGACGTTTGGTCCATTGACCTTCAGACGTCTGTCTCATCTCAATTTTGAAAAATATATCCGATATATCAGATATCAACAGTGCATAGATGTCTGAATTTCAACGAGGCAGATGTCTGGCCAAGCACAAAAAACAAAAGTTTGGGTTTTTATAAAAGCGAAAACTTTAAGCTCGATGTAACGACTCTGAATTTTCTGTACGAAATTTTCCAGTTTAATGTACATAAATGAGTTATACAGCCTGAGATTGAGTTATAAGTTAATTTTATTAAATAATAGCAAGAAACAACTTGTAGCTCACTGGTAAAGCCCTTGTATTGCTGTGACGTAGCCCCTGTATTCAATCTCCATCAGACACATTATTTTTTTTATTTTTCTTTTTAACTTTTTGGAAGCCCAAAAGTTTACACGTGCAATACACAGAAAAATAAAAAGTCAGAAAAATCAAACATGTGGAAAATTGAGTAAACACTAAGAAGTACACGTGGCATCAATCCAGAGACCCAACTCCTCAAATCGACCGGCGGAAATGCCAATTTGGCCGGCACCGACGGCTTGGATGAACCCAATTGTCTCCGGGCTCTGCACACTTGACTCTTCCCTACCCCTAACACCCATGCACTGTTTGATTTCCCTGTAATCAAACGGAGACCCTTCATTTCACCATTAAACCAAATTTTAATGCATTTTAATTCCAAAACCCTAAATCTACATTATAAATACCACCCCACACTTTATCTCAGCATCATTCTGAAATTTCTAGCCAAAACTCTTAAAAATTCTTTAAGTACAAGTGGAGTAAAGTGGAGTCAGTAAACGGTCAACTTCCGGCGAAGAATCGAAACTATTCCGGAGCTCTCGCGACGCCACGACGACAACCCTCTCTTCTTCAACCTTTCTTTAAGCCTCCTAACTTGTAAGTCCCTCCTAAACTTCTTTTTTCTTCATTGAATTTATCTTTTTATAAAAATTGGTATAAGTGGAGTTAATACCGATATCACTTTTTCCAACTCCTATAACTCCAATTATTATTATCTTTTGGTCAAACAAATTTTTATACAATACTTGTAACCTTAAACATTAATATTTAGAATCAAAATTTCATCAAAATTCTTATGTGAAATAACAATAGTAGCATTTTTTTCATTTAAATACCATGAACTTTAAATATCATCTCTTTTAGTTTTTTGTTACAAACATACTTTTAGGAAAACTTCCCGACGTAACGACCTACCTCTCACATACACACTTGGTTTCATAGCACGATACTCTTTGAATGTATTTTTCGTTGCGAAGACATTATTACAAGAAAATACCACTTACTATATAAAAAAAACCCGGATTTCATTTAAATTGTATTTTAAATTCCTTTACGATTATATCTCTACAACCCACTTTAGGGAACCCGCTATTGGATGGTGCGGATTATTGCACATTCTTGGGTTAGTAAAGCGATATGCAGACCTCCTCACAGAGCATTCGGTCTCGAAAGATTTTAAATACGGTTTTTAAGAAAAACGAATTTTTCTAATTAAATAAAATTAATTTTTTAATAATTATATAAAATTACAAAATCCATATATTTTCAAAATATAATAAACTTACATTTTTTTAAATGAAAGAATTACAAGTTTCACTAAAATACCATCAAGATACCAACAAAAGATAAGTTTTACAATAAAATACCATGAACTTTTCAAGCTAAGCAATTTATCACTAAAATATCTCAAACCCTTACAATTCATATCTATGAAAACCCTAAATAATATAAATAAATACTCGAGCTTTATTTTGAAATTTTATTAAAATTTTTTTTCATAAAACCCCTTCGGGTTATATAAAATAATATTTAAGGACTTTAGTAAATATAGGTTTGAGCGGGGTCAATTCTCTTGAGTCCCAGGGAGCCGGGGAAAGTGAATGCTTGCCTATTTAAGGTAGAAAACTTAACGGATTTATCAATATTAATTGTCTTGGAAAAAGATACAAATCCTGCCGTCCATATGCAGCAGTTACCGATAACTCCCGAATCTAATTCAGGATCTAAATCAGTTACAAGTGTCTGACTCGGTTTGAGTCTAACTCAAACCTGAATCCAAACTCAAATCAGAGTCCATTTTAATTCCGAATCCAAAGTATAACATGAATCTTGAACTTGAACCTGAATACTTGAATTCAAATATCAATACTAAACATGAATACTTGACTTGATTTGGCCAAACCATGGTTATAACTTGACCTGACTACTTGAATACATGATTACATCCTGAATCTGACTATTTGAACAACTTGTATTCATGGTTTCGGCAAGTTTGATAATTATAACCCATACAATACATTACGCGAGGATAACGAGATAGATTGGTACGGAATGTATAGCATGGCACGAGATGGTCACTTAAAAGACACCTACATGAACTCTCGCGCCGTTGTCCCATGGGTTTTGACGGGGCCTTGTACTACATGTTACCATAGTCCACGGGGTAAGATGGACTCCTCTCGTATACACAAATACCTTCTGTACCAAATTACAAACAACCACGTTAGAATAACAATCATATACCTGTACAACTTACCAGTTCAATTCTCATTACTTGTTATATTCCATTCCTTCTTTTGGGACTTACCGAGCGCTAGTTCGCTGACGACATTCCTGTATATTTCTTTCTTTGGAATGTTCGTCAGGAAGACCGAACTCTCAGGAGATCAAGCCTAGCCAGGAGGACTTGGAGCAGCTCACCGCTCAGCCGGACTACTAGCTCATCTTGTACTTACTTTCAGTTTGTATGCCAATGTTTAGGCATTGTTTACATCATTGTATCTTTTCATTTTCAAACAGTTGTATATAAAGTGAATGTAAATAAAAGTTGTTGTTTATTATTTTATATCACTTGTCATTCTTGTGCATTATATATATATATATATATATATATATATATATATATATATATATTGCTTAATTACGCTTAACGTATTTATTTCGTAGTAAATACGTTGCGGCCCGCCACGTCACCGTTTCCGTACACTTGGAAGCGGGGCGTGACACTCGAAAACCCATTGATTGTAAAACTTTTGTGCTATCATGTGTGAATATTCAAGAAATATAATTGATAATAACTATATTCGATAGAGTACTTATATCGAATCCTATGTTGATGCCCCATTTCTTCGAAATCTTGAATCTTCGACACGAGCTCTTGAATGTTTGGCGCTTCGCTTGAACTTTGCGTTGGTCGATTGATCTTCAGTTAGCTTTGATATTTGTAGCTTCAAACCTGAACACGCAATTCCACTCATTTGCGTCCTGAAATCGATATTTGATTTTCAAATGAACTTCGCTTTGATTTCGATGCTTCAATACTTGGACTTTGGCTTCTAGTTTCTCCCAAACTATTCGTAGCTTGAATTCTTGAACTTTTGTTTCTCGACTATATAGTTTGAACTCATGAAACTTGATATGCAAGTTGAGAAGCTCTCGTCCATATTCTCCAACCTCCATTAGATATTCCAATTAAGCTCGATTTCCTTCTTCCTCCTTTATAAGCTTGTGTCGTGAGATATTCTGAATATCCTGAAAAGCAATCTCAAAAAGGCCAAGCACATCATATACATGGTTATGAAATATAAGCAAATTAATAAACACAAGTGTATAACCTTTCATTATTTCGATTATTATTTCGATATCACAACTATGAATAGTATATCAATATTAAGATATAAATCAAAAGCAAAGCATGAGATATTGATATACCAAACATATATACATATTATATGAAAAGCAAGATATAGAACACATGTACTTACATATTCATATTGCGAATCATCAAAACAATAAATGTGAGTAATATATCTATATTAAAAAATATAACAGAAGTAAAACATATCGATATTGGTATATTACTCGATATACACAAGATATATGATAAGTAAGCTAAACATCAAGCGTATACAAGTTTAGTGTCGAGAGGATAAGCAAGATAAGCATGTGATACTAAACGAACTATTCATGTTTAAGCTATCATCAAAACCAAAGTGAGAATGGATAAACTATATCATCAAAATTCATATGCTAACATTATTAATTTTAAAATAAATTTGAATCGATCTTGAAAATAATGATACGGCTTATTCTTGTAGTTCAAGTTAAAACTCTATATGCTATGCTTGTAAATAAAAATATATTTGATTTGTTTTAAAGTTGAATTCAAAAAATTAAGACGGTTCGAATAAACATGGCAATGATGGTTAAGTAGTGATTTTGGCAGTTATTAATTAAACTTGACAAGAGATGATTGTTTAGTTAATACTAATTAAGTTGGTGCCTGAATTTGTTAAAGAAAAACCTCCAATTATTTCTTTTCATGCCGATACGCAATTAGAGAATATGCCAAAATTTTGAAACTAAGAGTTGTGGCTATAATAATAGAGATATAATAAGTTTAACATGCAAACTCTTTTCAAGGGGGGCAAAACTTTGTATCAATATGAACAACATGCTCCCATGAAAACCTCACATCCTGCAGGCCAAACTGCATTTGAACTTTGCTTCCTTTTCAAAATTCTATTCATTTCAGTGCCTACCCCTTTTTTGTAACCAAGTGCGATATTCTTTATCATTGCTCTATTTAATTATTTGGCACATCACATTCCAAAAGCTTACATTGTCCACATAGGGTAAATTGAACAGAAGGATGAGAATAGACATACAAGGAGGTATTAATTATGGTAAAACTATCTCGATGAAAACGCTGTAATGTAATTCTCTGGTGTAACTTTAGTCTTTCATTTCTTTCTCTTTGTTTAGAATATGATTGCTGTTTATTACCATATTGACATTTTTTGTGACTGTTACTTTTTTATTCAATAATTTTTTTGCAAGAGCCGGTCTCCTTGACCTAGCTCTTTCGTCAAAAAATAAATCTCGATGAAAACACATGAGATACTATATTTCTGAATAGAACCAAAAAAGTTGAAATACTTATGTCTTTAACTAAATTGATTGCATTTGATTGTAGCATGCATAGAGTTAGGTATTTTCTTTTTGAGGAAAAGTGAATAATTTCCCCTCAATATTCATTAAAAAGTTTTAAATAAAATACACCAACTTCTTATTTTCCACGCAAATGCAAAATCAAAAAGAAAAGAAATATAAGAAATGCTCAAAGAGCTTATTCTCCGCATATTACTGCTAATTATCTATCCATTGGAGTATTTATTATAGCAAAATATTAAATTTAGACATACGTCCCTGCAGAGCGCATGCCATAAAGGACCTTACGTGACGTTTTGCACTTGAGCCTTGCATTTTAAGGAATACGATTGAAAAAGAATCGATGACTTAAGTGCAATACATAAAACAAAACCCAATAAAAACATGAAATGTCAACTCTTCTTTACGGTCTCTCTTTGTCCTTATCTTGGTGGATTAAATTAGCCCATGTTCTAGTTTGAAAAAAAGGATAAATATTAGCCTATATTAAAATATAAAATTTTGGTATTATCATAAAATACCAAAGACCTAATGTATGAACAAGATTATATAATATATACTGAATAATTTGGCATGTGTCTGACAGCACATTAATCATGTTTGGTATGATGTATGATGTCATGCAACCGGTCATTCGCCTTGCCCCTCTCAGTGGAAGGGATGAGTCTTGGCCTTTTGGGTTTGGTCCAAGTGCCGACATGGGTTGCGCATGCAAAGACTTGACCACTGATATTATAGAAAACCATGATCTTGGTTTCTCCACTTTTTTCAATTTTATTCTGCATACAATTGATGTTCAGCTCCGCTGGTCGAATTATATTGCAAGAAAGATTGAGCCAGCTGCGCAGCTCTGCATGCTATCGGGTTTCACTTATAGACTGGATTAATTAATTATGTAGGTCTTCTTTGGACGATGCAAAATCCATGCTTGATTATATATAGGACCGGGTGAGTGCTGGATGGTGCTGTGGCATTCTATATATGACATGATTGTTTCCGAGTATTTATTATAGTTGGTTCATAATGACGGCCGGTATTGCAATTTGTTGTATCTTAAGAAATGTTTTGCATAAAACATAAGAGGGATTTTCCTCGTTTTATGAGTCCTAAAACTTACCTATTTTAAAATATCAACTTACCTATTTTTAAATATCAACTTAAACGAGGGCATTTTATTATGCTACGGTTCTTTTAATTCTATCAAATTAATTGAGTATACCTTAACTTGATGCTTGTGAGGAGAAGGGAAGGGCTTGTTATGATGAAATGGGAACGAATGGGACAAAGCGTGTGAATGGTGCATGTGCAGGCTTTGTCACAGGATTAGGATTTCGTACAATCCGATGGCTTAAAAGATTTGGTTAGAATAGAGAAGCAGAGCGCTCGAGAGAGAAGAACAAAAAGATTTATAACAAAAGGCCGCACCTAAACCAGCCCGAGAATTTTATTTTGAATGCAGGGACGGATGTGAGAGATTTTTGGATAAGGCAATGTCTTGAGGCTATATATATGGAATATTGAAGAATTCCGGAATGAGTTTTAGACGTAGGTTAGTTTTGGGGTGATATACAGTAATTTTATTAATTAGTAATATAATGTATTTAAGAATGACAGAGAGGGGATGTAGCTCAGATGGTAGAGCGCTCGCTTAGCATGCGAGAGGTACGGGGATCGATACCCCGCATCTCCATTTTCAATTTTTCTATCTTTCTCATATCATTTTCATTTTTTCTATCTTTCTCAAATCACTTTCTTTTTACATAGATTCCATCTTCAATTCTTTTGGGCAAAATATCAAGCACAGAAACCCCATGCCTCTAAACCCTAACCCTAAATAAGCTCCCTTTTTGCCTTCCAATGGCGAGCAGCGCCAAGTCTGGGGAGAAATTCTTCAAATCGAAGTGTGCACAGTGCCATACTTTGGATAGAGGAGCCGCTCACAGACAAGGTACATCTCATCCCTCATCTAAAGATTCAAATCTTGCTTTCAAAATTTTCAAATTTCATTGCTTGAACTTCGATGTTTTGAGAGGGTGCATTGAGCAATTGGGTATACTCATTGAATTAGAACATCTTCGATATATTGTATCTTCTTCTCTGTTTTTATCATCTAGGGGAAGTGCTTGAGCACCAATACAGTTCAGTTGTTCTATGTTTTTGTATGCTAACAAAGGTGTTGAAATATTATATATGCTGAGTCATAATCCAAGGTTGGGAGTCCTTGAAATGTTTGAAGTATCGATTTGCCCAGACAACGGATTGCAATGTCATTACTTCCACCACTGGGAATTCCCACACACCTCTCGAGTTTAACCATGGGAGGTTTATGCCAATAAATCCAAATTTGATGCACATTTCCCATTATAGTATAGGGCTGCCCCAATTGATTCCGGGACCGGGCAAAAGGATCTGGGATTTCAATCTGTTTCGTCACGCAGAAGTGCTATTTAGTCGTATTTGTTCCTGATAGTAATTTTATTTGGGCTTTCATCGCTCCCTTAGAAGATTAGGTGGTTCAATTCTGAATTTCAATATGCACTATCTAGAAAGGTTTTTGAAGCCATTCCCCTTTCAATTGGATTCCCCATCAGCAACTCCTTCCAACTTAAAGGTGTAGATTGCGTATGTTACCATCAATTATCAGCCATTTGGACCGTATATTGAGCACCACAGGACGAAACAACCTGAAAAACAGGGAGTATCCATTGAGAACAGTCTCATACAGTCGATGCGAAACGAAACTAGACCATTACGAGATGGAATAGGCTCACAAATTTTAAATCATCGTAAAAGTAAATAAAGAGTACCAACCAAAATGACACTCCGAATATCATAATTGATGACAAGATTCAAATGCTATCTTATATTACAAGCATATATATTCTACTATCATTGCTGGAAAAGTGAGCTTGTCAAACTGGAATAGATAGTTGATGTGACACTTTCTTTTTAAATTTTTTTTTAAAAAACACACAGGACATCAACAAAATTTCTCTCGCTAGATTAATTGTAGGAGGTGAAACAAAAGGCTAATATGGAATAGATCTTCAGTTTTAACAGTTAATGGGTGCCCTTGCAATATTTGCTTTAGTTCTTGATAGAATCTTCATTTTGTCGACCATGAATGTCTAGGGCCATCACCATATGGGGTTTAGGCACCCCCACCCCCACCCCAACCCAACCCCGCGTGCATAAATCAACGGGTTTTCTATATATGTATTTAAGTACATGTCTAAGTTACTTTTCTAGAATTTGTTTAAGTTAGCCTAGTGATTAGAGACTTAAACTTAGATGGAGTCGGCAGAAGTTTAAGTTTTCTCTTAGACGACATTTTTTCGTAATCTTACCATTTATGTAGCCACTTATTTTTCTAATTACCATTTAAACTTTTTTCCCTACCTCATAAAGTCGAGTCTCCGCTACTAAACTTGTCGCTTTTATCTAATATGATTATGACTATTTTAGGCCCCAACTTGAATGGACTTTTTGGGAGAAGGTCTGCTACTAGTCCTTGTTATTCATACTCTACTGCAAACAAGAACATGGCAGTTGTTTGGGAGGATTCAACTTTGTATGAATACCTTCCTAATCCACAGAAGGTATGGTTCTTTGAACATTATAAAGAAAGTAGGGAGATATGCAGTTGAAACATTCACGTAATAAAACATTTCCTTGATCATTTATTTGTTCTATGATTGATGAATAACCTAAAACAGTAGAAAATAGCTTATTTGTCCCGTAGATCTGCAAGTTTAGGACTCTAGATGACTGAAATCTACTTTGGCCTGCTTAATACAACCGTCGACTCAAAATTTGATTTCAATCGATTTTCTTATTAGTTAGTAACGCATTTCTAATTAAAAACTTGGAAAACAGAGTCACTAGATTAACCCTGGGTCTAGTCAACGATTTAAAGAAATTAGTTTTGCAACGTAGAGTGGATTATGATCCGACTTGAAAAGTGAGCCATACCCATCTCATGAACCAACTTTATGATCGGATTAGGTATCAAGGTTTAGCTGATCATGAAAGTAATGTGTGCTTATTCTTCTATGTACTAACACTTCTTAGGATTGTTGTCATTGTCCAACCTTTAATGATCACTATTCCATTAGGATGCCGAGCATGACTTCACACTGTGAATCTAATTCCTGAATATAGAGTATACGCATGGTCAGGTCTAAACTTGTCTAGTCGATTCTTGATATCTTATTGATAATTCACCTTTAGGGTAGTGGATTTATTTTTGTTTCCCATGCTCTCAACGATAATTGGTGACACTCATGCTCCACATAGTAGAATAACTTTTGACTACAAAGCATTTAATTTAGCAAAATTTAAGCAACCACCATTAAAGTATTAGTTGACCTCTAAAGGCAAAGGACCATATTACACTACTACATCTGAGCATGTTGTATTTTCTTTCACAAGTTTGTTTTAGACCTATTTAATAAGTAGTCAATATCATTTGTTTGTCATGTAACTTGTGCAATATCCCACCTTAATTATCCATTATGGCTATAATGTGTTCATAAATTATCCCAAATTCAGTCCTAGTTATGAGCAGATTTTAGTTAGGACGGGCATAACATTTGTCGCATGGTTACCTATTGTTCATGTTATTTATCTAGTTTTTTAAGTCATGATCGATTCGTTTATTTAGCAAGTCATAATATCAATATTACCAATAAGTTTGACACGTTTTCAATAAACTACCAAATAGTTTCTAAATTACAAAGAACCACCATAACGTAGCATGATAAATGACCATTTACCCTTTAATTCAAAACAGTAGTGTATGGTTCAAAATGGAGTTTTCGTAACTCTACTTTTTAGTTCCAGCTCTTTTCTACATCCTAACCCAACTAGATGCTGCCATACATACTTTGCAACCCTTCTTGGTACCAATTTCCTTTTAAAAAAGCTGCTCCAAAAAACATGATAGCAGCCAATGCCGCCGTCTCAATCACCACCCCCACGTTGATTTCAAAAATAAAATCGCCCCCGCCTCCTCCTCCCTCCTCTGCGAGAGCTCAACCTCTCACCTCCTTCTCCACCGCCAGCGCCGCCCCTCTCCTCCCCTCTTCTACCACCTGCCTCCACCTCCCTTCTCTCTCACCCTCCCCCTCTTCTGCAGCAAAAACCATAGCCACTGCCTTAATTCTCAATGTCCTTCTCCTTCTGCAAGCCCTCGAGGGCTCGCGCAGGCGCCACGGAGCTCGCGAGATCGACCAAGGACAGCCTCCTCCAGCCCCCTCCCTCTCAACATCAAGACTGGAGCCAAGGTAAGCTATCATTTTGATGCTTAATTGGGTTTCCTGTGGCGAATCTTGAGATGGGGTTTGTTGTTATTTGTGTTTTTTTTTGTGTAATGGGTGCTCGTCATTTGGTCTAGATTTGGGGTTCTTTGCTGTTGAATTGTTACAAAAATAAATTATGATTTTGTAATAACTTTTCTTATTCTTATACTAATTTGGTAGATGGGGCATAAAAAGAATTTGCCTTTGTAAACTTACTTTGGGTTATTTGTTGTTGAATTATACTTTGACTGCACATTGGCTATGAATTATTAGGTGTCAGATTATTTTGTCACTTTTGTATGAAATAGATTACAAGAAATTATGTTTTTCTAATAAATATAAAGTTGAGTTTTACATAACCTTGATTATTTTTTTTTTGTTCTTGTAATATTTTGGTAGATGGGGCATGGGAAATTTTACCTTTGAAATTGCAGTCTAAAAAAATTCCTTTTATTGGTAACAAGCTGGAGATTGCGTCCATAGAAAGACGAGAAAGAATTGATTGAGGTGGTTTGGACATGTGCCACGTTGACCAATAAATGCCCCATGTAAAGGAAATGACAAAATTGTAGTTAAGGGTGCGAGTAGAGGTTTGGGTAGACCTAGACGAATATGGATAGAGACAATTAAGAATTGTTAATTTAACCGGTCCTTAACAGAGCAGAATGGAAGAAAACGATTCATATAGTCAACCCCACAATTTTGGGATAGATGCTAGTTGTTCTTGTTGTTGTTGGAGATATAGTAATATTTTCTTTACAAAAAAAACTGAACTAGCATAGCGCTTGTATTAAAACTTTGGCCTCCAATTTGGGAGTTTATAGGTAAGATTTATGTGAGGGTAGTCTCCAACCTAAAAGTGTACATACAAAGTTATTATGTATAGGCTTCTATTGATTAATTTTCGGCTATGTTTAGTTTTATGAAGTTTAGTGACTATTACTTGAATTTAATCTTTTGTCTACAGAATCATGTTAACCAAGTCTGAAACTGATCTTTTATGAAGCAAGAAAATTAATTCATTTTGTAACGTGGTGGAATAATACCATTTCAATACATTCTGCTGTAGCAGAGGTTTTGCATAGGGGCTGCAGGCCATAACATATGTATTTGCTTATTTCTTACCTGGTGACTGGTGTCTGTTTTGATACTCTGTTTCAACTGCTTACCAGTTCTAATTAATAATTTAATTCGACTTACTGTTTGTCGAATGCATATAATTGTATCAGTTCTTACATTTCATTTCCATTTTCCGTGCAGGACATTCTGAGCCCAAAGATGGATTTTCCTGCTCTCAGAGAGCCACAAGACCATATGGATCTCAGTATGTATCTCACGAAGCAGAAGAAAACAAGCCTTTCAGTGCCCCCTCCTATCATCATTTCAGAAAACAATCTCTCCCAAGTCAAAAGATACATCCCAAAATCATGGAGAGAGCCCCAGCTACCCTCAACCTGTTCTAATTTTCCTAGAGGAGAAAAAATGATAAAAGAACCTCTCACTTATCCCCCTAACCATCCGATCCATTTTCACATAGATTCCATCCAATCCCTCTCAATGCACGGGCAACTTTCTGAGGCCTTTAAGTCTTATTCTCTCCTTCAACTCCACTCATCTTCTTCCATTCTCTTTGCTCGACCAATCTCTTCGCTCCTTTTTGCTTCAGCCAACCTCAAAGCACTTCCTCAGGGCAAACAACTCCATGCGCACATAATCTCTCTTGGCCTACATGACAACCCATTTCTTGTTTCAAGGCTGTCCTCCTTTTACTCAACTGTTGGCCTCATTTCCAATGCCAAAACCATAGTCGAAGATTCCAGCGCCACTCATGCCTTGCCATGGAATTATTTAATTTCTGCGTATGTCCGCAATGGTTTATGGTTAAATGCCATTTTAGCATACAAGAAAATGTTGAAAAAAGGATGCGAGGCTGATAAGTTCACTTACCCATCAGTTCTAACAGCCTGCAGCGAGATTCTTGATTTGGATTTGGGGAGAGTGGTTCATGGGAGCATAGAAGTCAGTGGTTTACATCATGATTTGTTCATTCAGAACGCTTTGATATCAATGTACGCAAAGTGTGGAGTGATGAAAGTTGCGAGACAATTGTTCGAGCAAATGTCTGAAAGAGATGCCGTCGCTTGGAACTCTTTGATCTCAGGGTATTCTTCAAAGGGCATGTGGAAAGAATGCTTTGAATTGTTGGATAAGATGCAATTGGAGGGATCTATGATGAACACCATCACTTGGAACACTATTGCGACTGCAAATTCCCAGATGGGAAGTCACTTGGAAGCACTTGAGTTGGTAGCTAGGATGAGAATCAGAAATTCATCTATAGATTCTGTTTCATTAGTTATTGGATTGAACTCATGCTCTAGAATTGGGAGTTTGAGACCAGGTAAAGAGATTCATGGGTTGGCATTCCGCCTCCACTGTCACGAGCTTGATAATGTTAGTAATGCCTTGATCACAATGTATTCAAGATGCAAGCAAATAAAACTTGCTTATGTTCTGTTTAGAATGAAGAAATATAAAAGTTTAATTTCTTGGAATGCAATGGTTTCAGGGTTTGCAGGTGGAAACCAAGAAGAGGAAACATTTGTGGTTTTCCAAGAAATGATGAAGTCTCAGATTCAACCAAACCATGTGACAGTAATGACAATCCTCTCTCTTTGCGCACGTGTGACAAATGTTAAGTATGGGAGACAGCTCCACTGCTACATAACCAAGAACAACTTCCAGAACTACAAATTGGTCGGGAATTCTCTAATCGACATGTATTCCAAATCTGGAAGAATTTCGGTGGCCCAAAGGGTTTTTGACACAATGAGTGACTACGATAGAGTCTCCTACACTTCTATGATTGCTGGATATGGCATGCAAGGAGAGGGGATGATGGCATTAGATCTTTTTATTAAGATGACTTCTTCTGGGATTAAACCTGACGGCATTTCTATGGTGGCTGTCCTCTCAGCTTGTAGCTATTCTGGACTCGTTACTCAAGGCAACATGCTCTTTGAGAAGATGTTTGTTTTATATGGAGTTATACCCCAAATAGAGCATTATTCTTGTATGATCGATCTTTTTGGGCGAGCTGGCTTGTTAAGGAATGCTGAAGAGTTAATTAATCGAATGCCTTTTAAGCCAAGTATGAAAATACTAGCATCTCTTGTTAGGGCCTGCCGGGCTCATGGGAACATAGAGATGGGAGATCGAGCAGCGAAGAGGCTTCTTGAGATGAGATCAGATGATCCCTGTCACTATGTTTTGATTGCTAACATGTTCTGTTACTGCGGGAATGAGGAGGAATTGACTAGGGTTCAGGCATTAATGAAGGAGATGGGTATAGTAGAGCTCTACCTATTCTTGCAGGGATTGCTTGAGCACATGCGGGATGCTGGATACATTGGTAAGGAGGATTTGGGGGCTTTGGAGGAAGTTTATTATGATGGAATTGTAAGGCCTGAATAGATTGAGGTGCTGCTCAATCACTTCAATCACTTGGAGCTCTAGCACAAGCTACCAGCACCGGTGTGCATCATGCTTCCTTGTTTAGGATGAAAAGAGTTGACACTGAATATTTGGTATGGATTAGATTTATTTGGAAGAATTTTCATATTTCTTAGAAAAAAATTAACATGTTTCTTTTGATTATAGGACTAACTAAACTAGAGGGGGGACGCATGGTAGGCATTTTCCTCTTTTCTTGATTTATGCTTGTATGTAATATATTTATGCAACGGGGGAATTGGAATTAACTCTCTTTTTGTGCTATCAGATACCTTAATCGTCTAAAAAATTGGACGGATCCTTTTCTTTCAGTTTTTCTATTTCACGAGGAGAAGACTAAAAGAGCAAAAGGTTTGCCCATACAACCAAGCAAAAAGCATGCACCGAACTTGTATTTGTTAAATCAAAGTAAATGCTATACATTTGAGGTTATCCTTTTCTTTTTAAGTTATGATACAAAAATGCATCGTGACAAGTTTATTTGATATCTTATTCACAGAAGAAGAGGGGAAAAGAAATGACCGCTTTTCCAAACACCAACCTTTTGGTCAAATCCGTCACTCTGCCATCTACTCTTTTTGCCATGTAAGTGCTTTTAGTTCCCACACATTATCTTATTTTTGATTCGTTTTTTCTTCCTAATAAACCCTAGTGCAAATTTACTTCCATTTAATATCCATGCCCTAGAAAACAAGAAACTCGACAATATTAGAAGATAAGCTGACAAGAGGTTACTTGAGAATTTCCTACAGATAATGTTTAGTCGAATCGGTGCAAATTTACTTCCATTTTTAAACAAGAGACTTATGTGCTCCTGAGAGTACTTTGACAATTTCTTACGGATAATGTTTTGTTTATAGAGATAGTAATTGCAATCAAAATATAATTAGTTTACCATTATGATATAATTTTCTCTATCTTTTCCTTTCATCCAGCTGTTGCGTCAAGGATGAAACCTGGGAGCCCATAATCATGAAAGGAAACAATGATCAATGATTCGAAGCTTTTGAAGTGTCTTTTGAGTTTTGATGTTAGATATTGATTGCTTATACTGCTTTGTTTTATAAATTTTTATTTTTGCAAATGTTACACATGTTGGGGTCGAAAATTGCACCTCGGTTGACCAAGTCAAAGTCAAGGTCAACCCCAAGCCAGGTGGGCCCAAGCCCAGATCAAGTGGGCTCATGCCCGAGTCGAGCCCGAACATGAAGCGGCCGGTCTCTCCCATGCTGAAATAAAAAAATCATGTAATAAATAATTTTTGATGTAATTTTTATACATGAATGGGCATAAAGCCAAATTTTTGTAAAGCCCATGGCTTATGTGCAAAAAGAAATAGCACATGAGGCATGGAATGGGCAAAATGTCATTTTGTAAAACCCAAGGGGCTATATGTAAATGTGTAAGCCTATATAAGGCAACATAATAGATGAATAAAGCATATACATTTCATTCTCTAAAAAATCTAGGGTTCTTTGTGCCTTCTTGTCCTTCCTCAAGCTTCTAAACCTTTTTCCTCTTTTTCAATTAAATCAAGAGTTTTACTCTTCCTTTTCCAAAACTAAATAGTTTTTCACCACAAAACTCACAAAGGGGAAACCAGATCTTCCATTAGATCTCAAAAAGGGGAGATTTTTAAATCTCATAACTCTTGTTCTTCGAAAGCCGACCAACAAAGGAGGAAGAAGGAGACTCATTTCCAAAGACCCCACTTTGGGGAAGATCCAGGGCTCAAGGGGAGAAGCCTCTTCATCAGCTCCAAAATATCTTAGGAGTTCAACTCCTTAAAAATATATATACATATATATACAAAATAATAAATATTTCATTTTTGGAGCACAGCTCCCAGTGCAGGGACCAAGTCCTTTCTGCTGCTGACGTCCGGCGCCCGCGTGCCAGGCACGTGGGGCGCCCGCGTGCCTGGCACGTGGGACGCTAGCGTCTTCTCCCACGCATCCTTTGGATGCCCTTTCCCTTTATATATATATATATATACACATACTCCACCACACTGTTCCCGTTAGAAAAAATTTCTAACCGGGCGCTGTCCCGCACCCCACAAGGGGGCTGCTAGCCCCCTTGACCCCAGCTCGCTATCCGGGTAGCGGGACCCCCGTAAAAAACTCTGCGGTGCTCCCGATATATCCAAAACCCCTTCAAAGTACAACACTGCACATTGAGTTCGCATGACCTGTTTGACCCATCAATCGGAGGTTTTCTCGCTCCAAAGTCGAGGGGTAATTAACGACAGCTTAGTCCGCGGCTGCCGGAGATTTGGATCTCCACAATCAATAAACCCCAGCCTACGCTAGGCGGGGGGAATCTGTAATGCACCTGACAAGCACGCGTGCATTCCCATCTCAATGGGGTGACGAAAAACACCCTACAGATTCTGGCACGCCCGGTGGGACCCATCTTTCCTCCCATATTT
The DNA here is from genome assembly GCA_030015575.1 of Agapanthus africanus. Classification (NCBI taxonomy): domain Eukaryota; kingdom Viridiplantae; phylum Streptophyta; class Magnoliopsida; order Asparagales; family Amaryllidaceae; genus Agapanthus; species Agapanthus africanus. The sequence goes on along the minus strand of CM057338.1, from coordinate 148,004,125 downwards.
CGGGTTAAGCTTTTATGCGAACTCAATTAATATGCATATCAATTGCCTGTACTAAAATCATGTTTTTTTTTTGTGCAGGTTAACGTTCTCCAATTACAATCTTCGGACGCAGCAAAGATGTTTCCAAGGATCAGCTCAGCTCTCGACACAGCTCCCATCTCCTACACGATGAGGATGGACGTCAGGACGGTCCTCCCGGCCAGTCTCAGACGACAATAGGAGGAGACGCTGCTACCATTTGGCTCTATTATGTTCGTGTCAGCTAACGCCGTCCCAGCTCCTCAAGCTCCGGTAACAGACAAACCGGTCTCAAAAGGGAAAAGGCCGAATGTCATGGTTGCGAGGGCACCTCTGCCCAAGCACAAATCCGTTTACAAACGACCTTCCATCGCTCCAGCTGGGGGTAAGGCCATCAACGTCAACGAAGCAACGGGGCATCTCGGGCAAGCTCCAGCGGTACCCCTGACAACTGCTCGATCGGGTATCTTCTTTAAGCTCCCTATCAATCGACTCACGGTGGCTTCACAGAAAACGGATGCCCGTCAAGCCCTCAAAATCAAGAAGCTAAGGCAGAAAAGGCTCAGATATAGAGCCAATAAAAGGGTTAGGGCTCATACTAGGCTGGGCTTCATGAGGCTCCAAGAACGGGATTACCCCGCCAAAGATAAAGAGACGGCTGGATATGTGTTCCACACTGTCTACATGGTCGGACATGAAGAAACGAACCCTCCTATGCTTTACAGCCAGGGTGATGATGCGGTGGACGCTACCCAACGTCAACTCGGTCTAAATGACGAAGAGCTCGCTCAGGCTGATAAGTCAAAAGAGCCTAGGGTTCCTGCGGAATTGAGCTCAGGCAATAAGGATGACCCGGTTACCATAACCAGAACTACAGAACAAGCATTATTCCGATGGTTTCAGAGGCAGCTTCAGGACAGGGATGAGAAGTTAGCCAAGGTACAGTCTAAGGTCAATGAATTGGCAAACGTCGCGGCAGATCTCGCGACCCAAGTTGCCCGATTGCAATTACAGCAGAATCAAATTTTGGTTCATGAGCCAGGGATTGATACCCGGAGGCATCCAACTGATACCCCCTTCAACCTAAGAGCGGAGCGCCTTCGTGAAAAACGGCCGCGATCAGCCTCCAGTTCTTCCGATACACACACCGAAGGGGAATCGCCTCTGAAAGAGAAACCGGATAAGGTCCATTCCTTCAAAAGGGACAAAGTCCATAAGATATTCAAGGACGCCCTAAGAAACGGTCTACATCTACCAGAATCAAAGAGACTACAAGAAGCGAATATGACCGACGACCCAAAATATTCCCCCTATCACAAAGTGACAGGTCATGCCATTGATGACTGCTTCGTCTTCAAAGATTGGGTCAAAAGGCAATACAAGATGGGAGAGATAGAACTGTCTAAAGACGTGTTAGCAAACAGTCAAGCTACGACCGCCGATTTCATACAAATGGAGACCGAAGCCTTTCGGGAACCTAATCCTCCCAAACATGTGCCATTATCTGAAAAGGGCGAACCAAAGACTGATCGGCCTCAAGGACCAGCATCAGTAAGGGCACCTACTCTAATGGAGAGAAAGAAAGTGTACTCCTTCAGGAGGGATGAGGTCCGCAATATATTCGAGAAAACCTTGAACAACGGTCTGCAATTGCCTATTCCGGAGAGGCCACATGAAATGAATATGACCGGCAATCCCGTATACTGCCCATACCATAGGGTGGTGAGTCATACCATTGAAGACCGCCGTATTTTCAAAGATTGGGCAAATGACCAATATAAGCTTGGAAAAACCTCACGGTCATCGAATGTATCAGCAAGCCACAGAGCTACGGTCATTAACACAGCTTCGCCAAGATCAAAATTCAAGGAGCTGGGATAAGCAAAGAGGACCACCACATCGTTAAACTGGGAACACCAGTCGACTACCATGTCATTAAACTGGGAATAACTGACCACCATGTCATTAAACTGGGAATAATCGACCTCTAAATCGTTAAACTGGGGATGTAAAAATGTGTGTGTGTGTATAAAGCCGAAATGATGGGGCAACTCGCAATAAAAATCAACGAGTAAAAATAAAAATGAAAACAAAGCCGAAATGATAGGGCAACCACGAATAAATAGCCGAAATGATAGGGCAATCGCGACCTTCGCGATAAGAAAAGCTGAAATGATAGAGCAATCGCGGTAAAAAAAACGGCGAATGGTGAGTCACTCCTGGTACCATATTCCAGTGCAGCGATGCAGACGCCAACCAAAATCCAATTTTCCAAAATTCTCCCAGCCCTACGGCCAGTCCCCAAATTGACTACCGTATACAATCCACGGGCTCAAATAATTCTCATCATATCCATGCCCCACCGTAATCACCAGTTACGCGGCTAGTCTCCGCCCTTGGAATTATGCTCCATTGGGAAAACCCACTCATGTGTCCTCACGATACATGAGGAGAACAAACCTCCGTGGGATCCTTACGACTTACAAAGGAAAAACGCACTTGGGGGTCCTCACGACTCCTAAGGAGAAAATGCACCTACGGGATCCTTATGACTCATAGGGAGAAATTGCTTTTATGGGACCCCTACGGCCCATAAAATTGAAAAGCCTTAGGTGATAGGGATCTAAACCTGTCTCCTAAGCCATCGCTTCCCAATAGGCAACGACGAATGATGAGTCGCTCCTGGTACCATATTCCAGTGCAGCGATGCAGACGACAACCAAAATTCCAAATTTCTCAAATCCCAATGGCGAATGATGAGTCCCATACCCCAAGCGACGAATGATGAGTCGCTCCTGGTACCATATTCCAGTGCAGCGATGCAGACGCCGACAAAGTCCCGAATTTTTTCCGGCCCTACGGTCTGGATCATACATCCCGCAAAACCGTATACAATCCACGGGCGTAAAACGATCTCAGTCTCTCCCAAGTCCTACCCTCGAGACCACATTCAAAGTCCCACCGGCGGTGAAGATTCAAAAAAAAAAGATATGTCCACAGGCAAAATGGGCACGGATAAAAACCCGAAAGGGCTCCGTGAGTAAAAACAGCAGGACTGCCGGCAAGTTTGTGAAAACCCGAAAGGGCGCAAACTCATGAAAAAGAGATGAAATGCACTCGCAAAGTCCTCTCGACTTTGTGAGGAGAAAATACACCTATGAGATCCTTACAACCCGTAGGGAGAAAATGCTTTGTGAGACCCTTACGGCTCATAAAATTGAAAAGTCTTAGGTGATGGGGACCTAAACCTGTCTCCTAAGCCATCGCTTTCTAATAAGCAAATGCAAATGATGATTCACTCCTGGTACCATATTCCAGTGTAGCGATACTGATACCAAACAAAAACCAAAATCCCCAAATCCTCTCAAAGACAGATGATGATTCGCTCCTGATACCATATTTCAGTGTAGCGATGCTGATATCAACCCAAATAACAATCAACAAGTCAACTTCAACCCCGACACCACAGAAGCGGAGCAAGTCAGAATCCAATCTTGACACCGCAAGAAGCGGAGCAAGTCAAGATCACCCCTGACACTGCAAAAGGCAGAGCAAGTCAAATCAAGCGTCGATCATCCATGTCGTAAAAAGGGCAGTGCAGGCTTCCCACAAATTGGGAACCAAATCGCTCCGGGCCAGAGCGTCGACCGTCCATATCGTAAAAAGGGCAGTGCAGGCTTCCCACAAATTGGGAACCAAATCGCTCGGGGCCAGGGAAAAGTCTACCACGGACACTCCGTCTCGGAGATGCGTCAAGCATCGACCGTCCATGTCGTAAAAAGGGCAGTGCGGGCTTCCCACAAATTGGGAACCAAATCGCTCCGGGCCAGAGAAAAGTCTACCACGGACACTCCGCCTTGGAGACACGTCAAGCGTCGACCGTCCATGTCGTAAAAAGGGCAGTGCAGGCTTCCCACAAATCGGGAACCAAATCGCTCCGGGTCAGGGCGTCGACCGTCCATGTCGTAAAAAGGGTAGTGCAGGCTTCCCACAAATCGGGAATGACAAATCGGGAACCAAATCGCTCCAGGCCAGAGCGTTGACCGTCCATGTCGTAAAAAGGGCACGGCAGGCTTCCAACAAATCGGGAACCAAATCGCTCCGGTCCAGGGAAAAGTCTACCATGGACACTCCGTCTCGGAGACGCGTCAAGCATCGACCGCCATGTCGCAAAAAGGGCAGTGCAGGCTTTCTACAAATCGGGAACCAAATCGCTCCGGGCCAGGGAAAAGTCTACCACGGACACTCCGTCTCGGAGACACGTCAAGCATCGACCGTCCATGTCGTAAAAAGGGCAGTGCGGGCTTCCCACAAATTGGGAACCAAATCGCTCCGGGCCAAGAAAAAGTCTATCACGGATACTCCGCCTCGGAGACGCGTCAAGCGTCGACCGTCCATGTCGTAAAAAGGGCAGTGCAGGCTTCCCATAAATCGGGAACCGAATCGCTCCAGGCCAGGGCGTCGACCGTCCATGTCGTAAAAAGGGTAGGGCAGGCTTCCCACAAATCGGGAACCAAATAGCTCCGGGCTAGGGAGAAGTTTACCACGGACACTCCGTCTCGGAGACGCGTCAAGCATCGACCGTCCATGTCGTAAAAAAGGCAATGCGGGCTTCCCACAAATCGGGAACCAAATCGCTCCGGGCCAGGGAAAAGTCCACCGCGGACACTCCGCCTCGGAGACATGTCAAGCGTCGACCGTCCATGTCGTAAAAAGGGCAGTGCAGGCTTCCCATAAATCGGGAACCAAATCGCTCCGGGTCAGGGCGTCGACCGTCCATGTCGTAAAAAAGGCAGTGCAGGCTTCCCACAAATCGGGAACCAAATCGCTCCGGGCCAGAGCGTCGACCGTCCATGTCGTAAAAAGGGAAGGGCAGGCTTCCCACAAATCGGGAACCAAATCGCTCCGGGCCAGAGAAAAGTCTACCACGGACACTCCGTCTCGGAGACGCGTCAAGCATCGACCACCATGTCGTAAAAAGGGCAGTGCGGGCTACCCACAAATTGGGAACCAAATCGTTCCGGGCCAGGGAAAAGTCTACCACGGACACTCCGTCTCGGAGACGCGTCAAACGTCGACCGTCCATGTCGTAAAAAGGGCAGTGCAGGCTTCCCACAAATCGGGAACCAAATCGCTCCGGGCCAGGGAAAAGTCCACCGCGGACACTCCGCCTCGGAGACGTATCAAGTGTCGACCGTCCATGTCGTAAAAAGGCCAGTGCGGGCTTCCCACAAATTGGGAATCAAATCGCTCCGGGTCAGGGAAAAGTCTACCACGGACACTCCGTCTCGGAGACGCGTCAAGCGTCGACTGTCCATGTCGTAAAAAGGGCAGTGCAGGCTTCCCACAAATCGGGAACCAAATCACTCCGGGCCAGGGAAAAGTCCACCGCGGACACTCCGCCTCGGAGACGTGTCAAGCGTCGACCGTCCATGTCGTAAAAAGGGCAGTGCAGGCTTCCCACAAATCGGGAACCAAATTGCTCCGGGCCAGGGAAAAGTTTACCACGGACACTCCGCCTCGGAGACGCGTCAAGTTAGGGAAAAATCTACCACGGACACTCCGCCTCGGAGACGCGTCAAGCACCGACCGTCCAAGTCGCAAAAAGGGCAGCACCGACCATCCAAGTCGCAAAAAGGGCATCACCGACCGTCCAAATCGCTAAAATGGCAGCACCGACCATCTAAGTAGCAAAAAGGGCATCACCGACCGTCCAAGTCGCAAAAAGGGCAGCACCGATCGTCCAAGTCGTTAAAAGGGCAGCATTGACCGTCCATGTCGTTAAAAGGACAGTGCATCCTAAAAAGTGGGAATCAAAGCAAGTCGCCTCCACGCAAAAGAAGATCCATCAATTTCATGCACACGACCCATATATGTGGTGTGCATTTATTGATGGGGGGCACTTTGTTAGGGTCGAAAATTGCACCCCGGTTGACCAAGTCAAAGTTAAGGTCAACCTCAAGCCAGGTGGGCCCAAGCCCAGATCAAGTGGGCTCATGCTCGAGTCAAGCCTGAACATGAAGCGGCCGGCCTTTCCCATGTTGAAATAAAAAAATCATGTAATAAATAAATTTTGATGTAATTTTTATACATGAATGGGCATAAAGCCAAATTTTTGTAGAGCCCATGGCTTATGTGCAAAAAGAAATAGCACATGAGGCATGGGATGGGCAAAATGCCATTTTGTAAAGCCCAATGGGCTATATGTAAATGTGTAAGCCTATATAAGGCAACATGATGATGAATAAAGCATATACTTTTCATTCTCTCAAAAATCTAGGGTTCTTTGTGTCTCCTTCTCCTTCCTCAAGGTTCGAAACCTTCTTCCCCTTTTCAATTAAATCAAGAGTTTTACTCTTCTTTTTCGAAAACTAAATAGTTTTTCACCACAAAACCTATAAAGGGGAACCCAGATCTTCTATTAGATATCAAAAAAGGAAGATTTTTAAATCTCATAACTCTTGTTCTTCAAAAGCCGGCCAACAAAGGAGGAAGAAGGAGACCCATCTCCAAAAACCCCACTTTGGGGAAGATCCAGGGCTCAAGGGGAGAAGCCCCTTCATCAGCTCCAAAATATCTTAGGAGTTCAACTCCTCAAAAATATATATACACATATATACAAAATAATAAATATTTCCTTTTTGGAGCACAGCTCCCAGTGCAAGGACCAAGTCCCTTCTGCCGCTGGCGCACAGCGCCCGCGTGCCAGGCACGTGGGGTGCCCGCGCACAGCGCCCGCGTGCCTGGCACGTGGGGCGCTAGCGCCTTCTCCCACGCATCCTTTGGATGCCTTTTTCCTTTACACACACACACACACACATATATATATATATATATATATATATATATATATATATGCACACACACACCATTGAATGTGTGTTAAATGCAATTTTGAAATGACGTTTTATGTAATTTTTTATGCACTTTTCTAAAGTTCAACGGTTTTCAATATATTTATAAAGTTTTTAGTGGTCTGGTAAATATGCAAAAGATATATGTGGTATTTTATGTAATTTACCTAACATTTATGGTTCTCTTCCAGGTTATATGGATTTGTATAAGGATCTGCTGAAGCGCCATCTCCTCAAGTGACGGTCTCTTAGAAAAAGTCTCATTGTCTATCACGCTGCTGCATATGGTAAAAGTCCATACCACAGTGAACCGATCCCTTGTAAAATAATTCTAATGAAGCATTGGGTATGTCATGGTTGTAAGGTTTAGACGTCATAGATTTACATCAAGGTATCTGCTTGAAAAATCTAGTGAGCCCAGCTATACTCGCCGAGAATCTAAAGGTTAATGAAATATTCATCACTGTCATAGTCACAAATTCACGATTTGGGATTAATTCGGCGAGGTTGAGAATTCGGATTCGAGGAACTATTCGAAAAAAAGCAGCAAGTATTCGGGAAAGATTCGGCAGGTATCCAGGAAGGATTTCGAGGAAAAAATTAATATATGAGGCACTGGTTTTTTATGTTGCTAATTATTTGCCGATTTTGTTAATTCGCGAATTATTCGGAGCGTTTGCCAAAGGCTATTAAATCGGAGATTTAATCAGCCGAATAAAAATTCGCATATTATTCATGAACTCAACGAATAATTCGCGAATTATGTGACTATGATTACCGTTGCTTTTGGGAGGGGAGGGGAGGGGGAGCATTTTGTTCTTAGTTGAGAATATATTTTTGTATGCTTCCCTCTATCTTAAGCTGGTTCCTTCCCGCACTTCTGTTAGTCCGATCAATGGCACAAATCCTTATTATGCTTTCATTCATAGATCTTTTTTCACTTGTTGGACTTGACTTAGCATAGATAAACATATTCATGATTCCGCCTCTTTTTTTTTTGTTTTAAAAAATTGCTGGTCTGATGATGCAGTCTTTGTGGTGCTATAAGAAAAAGGTTCTTGATAAATATAAATTTCCCTGAAATTGATTATGCATTCAAATAATCATATTTCCTTCAAATTCTTTTCACCTGTTACAGTAGTATCTTCTTTTCTCAGCCCTCTGGTGTTTTTGATACAGGTTGCCACACAATTCCTGTTGCAGCCAAAAAAAAGTGATGCAAAAGGTGTCTTTGCTGATAAAACAAAGTAAAAGTTTGAAAGCTTGGCGGATGTGTATGTAGAAGTTTTACAAAATCACAGTTTTTTTTTGGTCGGATGTGCCCCTATGGGAATCGAACTGATGAGCTATAACCTTGGAGGGGAAAGTTATACCGCATGAGCTATGTTCAATCGGTCACATAATCACAGTTATTCTTCAAAAAATAAGTGAGAGTAAGATCGATCTCAGGCTGAGTTTCTCACAGTGGCTCTTGAGACAATAACTTTGAAGGTTTTTTTTGGAAATATGATAGTTTTAAATTAAAATTATTAAAATGGGGGCGGGGCCGGAGGGGAGGGTTTGATTTTAATTTGTAAAAATATGGTGGTTTGGGGACCTCACCCCCTGCTCAAACAGAGTACGGGTTCTAGGAACCCGTCCCATTTTCAAAAAAAAAAATAAATAAATAAAATTCACGAAATTAATTAAATATGAAATAAATGAATAAAAATTGTATAATATTAATCGTTTGAATCTGGTATACACTCTAATAACAAAATGCATCCGTCAAATTTATAATACAAAAAAATCATATCTGTTTGCAAAATGTAAATTCTATTTCGACGGTCAAATTTATAATAACAAAATGAATCCATCAAATTTATAATACAAAAAAATCTTATCTGTTTGTAAAATGTATATAACTATCGCTTTCCTTTTCCTTTTCCCTTTCCCTTTCTCAATCCGAGGAGACTTGACATGAGCCTATGTCTCCTGGGATGACTGGAGGACCCTCCGTTTCTTGGGTATAAGGCGGCGGCGGTGTCTGCTCTTCTGCTTCGGCTTTAGTTTCGTCTTCAGCAGCGTCTTGGACAGGCTGTTGTTCCGAAAATCCTGAATGTGGGACAGATGTCGGATATGTGCTGCCTCCCAACAACTGTATGTAGGACGAAAGATCCGTATCCCAACTGGGCAGTTGTTGCGAAGAATCTGTCCCGGTTTCATGCGGCTGCTGTTGCACAAAACCTGGGCCCCATGGCTGCGCAAATCCTGATCCCCAAGATTGCTGTTGTTGCGCAAAACCTGACCCCTAAGACGGCTGTTGAGCAAAACCTGACCCCAAGACGGTTGTTGCGCAAAACCGGTCCCCCAAAGCTGTTGTTCCTCCGGTTGTTGCGCTTGTCCGGTTTGCCAGGGTTGCTGTTGACAGTATGGTGATCCAAACCACTGATGCTGCGGCTCCGGTGCCGGCTCATGCTGCGGCTCCGGTGCCGGTTCATGCTGCTGCTCCGGTGCCAGCTCATGCTGCTGCTCCGGTGCCGGCGAGAAATGTGGAAGCATATTATATTGACCGAATATACCACCAATATATGAGTCGCAATTTGCAAATAAAGCCTGATTATCCGAACTAGCATCAAGCGGATATGGATCCTACATCATTGATTGTACATAATGCAACCCACGAGCCTGTCGTTACATTAGAAATAAGAAATAAGTATTGACTCATACTTCCGTATGTTAAAAAGTAATATAATTTAAAGAATTCAACTTACCAGATTTCGTTCCACGCGGCCTCTAAGCTCGTACCGCTGTATGTTTGGGAAGTCGTTAGGGGGAGTAGAAAGATATCTTATGGTGACATGCTTATACCACCGTAGATATGCTTCGGTAGCGTCGGTGGTTGTTTGGTCACCTATTTGCTGTAAGGCAATATTACGCTGCCTATCCTCCCATCTCAGCAAATATTGATGATGATACTCCCTCCAGTCACGCTCCGTCTTTCCTCCTCGCATGTCTCCCTCTATTGTCATAGGTGCAGGCGGCGGGACAGGAAATGTTGCGATCTACTGAACTGTCGCAACACCCAGTCCGGTAGGTGCATGACAACGATATTAATGCAGAGGAGTGGGCATCGAGCCCGCCAAACCGGCTCTCCTTCGATACAGATGTCGGCTAATCCTTGTAAACGATGTGCTGTATAAGGCGTCCACGTGAACTATGCAAATAACATAGTACAAAAATTGTGATGAAGGTATTTCAAAATTCTAAAACAAAGTTAATTACCTAAGTTATGGTTACCTGAGTCGCCTCCATACGATCCAACTCATTTCTATAGTGCCTAAGTACTCGACGAGGAGCCTTATACGCTTTCTTGCCACTCCACCAAAAGTCGAGCGGCTTTCCAGGGGTATCCAAGGCAGTTATTTTAACTTGATCCGGTCTTCCCATACACATATGCTACAATTTTTCTTCCCATTACTATACAGTTTCCAATTACCAAGGCGCATACGATCCAAAATTTCATCCTATACCGGACAGTCGCTATTGACACTATTATACTGGGAACAGACAAACACCGACTGTATTACCGCCGGAAAAAAATATAGGGCCCGGAAGACCTAAGGTGCGTCGAGATCGAATGACAATGGATATTGATCCTCAGCAAAGGCACGCCAGATGTAGTCTATGCAAACAACCAGGCCGTTATAGGACCAGATGTCCAGGACAGTCATCAAGGGCGGGACCTTCGAGATCGTGACAAGTGCACCGGAAGATTTTTTTGTATTATAAATTTAACGGATTCATTTTGTTATTATAAATTTGACCGTCGAGATATAATTTACATTTTACAAACAGATAGGATTTTTTTGTATTATAAATTTGACGGATTCATTTTGTTATTATAAATTTGACGGATTCATTTTGTTATTATAAATTTGACTGTCGAGATAGAATTTACATTTTATAAACATATATGATTTTTTTGTATTATAAATTTGACGGATTCATTTTGTTATTAGAGTGTATACCAGATTCATATTATACAATTTTATTCTTTTATTCGAAGTTTTTCCATTTTTCTGTTATTTATTTAAAAAAAAAATTATATGGGGCGGGTTCCTAGAACCCGCCCTCTCCTTTATATAGGAGAGGGCGGGTTCTGAGCTCGCCCTCTTTAATTTATTGGAGAGGGCGGGTTCTAGGAACCCGCCCTCTCCTATAAAGTCTAGGGGGCGGGTTCTAGGAACTCGTCCTCTAAACTGGGGGGTGAGGTCCTCCTAAACCATCCTATTTTTACAAATTAAAATCAAAACCCTTCCTTCCCTCATTTTAATAATTTTAATTTAAAACTATCCTATTTCAAAAAAAAAAAACCCTAACTTTGAACCCTATTAGTTTGGAGCCTGGAACCACTTTGGTTATTTTAATCTTTTTGCAGTCTAGTACTAGAACACTCCATGTTAGGCTAATTATAATAAGCCCTTCTCACCTTTGCCTATTAGAAAGAAAAAATATTCTGGTCTTCTCTTTTAAAAACTTACATGTCTTTTATTGGAAGTCCTTTAACTTTTCTTAACTCGGTATAATTCAAATTATCTCTTGGCAAAAATATTGATTTATAGAAATAAGGGCATCATTAAAAACAAATGGGCATCCATCATGCTAATTGACATATCATATGCTATATTATGAAAATGAAAGTTTGAAAAGATATTTTAATTTATCACGATACATTCATACTTGGTCCAAGTAAAAGCGATCGTGTCTCATAGATTAGTTTGCATAAAACGCCGCTGACCTTTTTTCTAATTGAACCCCTTTGACCTTGGTTTGGTGTTTAATGCAACTTTTTATAGTGTTTTGTTTGATATTTAATGCACTTTGAAAGCTCTCTAGGGTGTTTAGTGTAATTTTTGTCGTTAAATGGTATTCTAAGGAAAAATGAAAAATGAAAAATGTTCACTGGTTTCATACTGCCATGTAATCCTCCCTTGACGTAGAAGGGAAAATGGGAATTGATAATGCTCAATATTGGCGACCCCTAGGATCAGGACACGTGGCGGATGCCATGTCCCATAACTCGGAAGAAAGGGCCCACAGAGGCCAATCAGGCCTCCCCTGTACCCGACCTGCAATCACAAGCTAGCCCTCCTCGGGGCTCCTTGCAGATTGGCCTCCTCGGCCCCTCAGCTCGCCCTGAGTTGCCACAAGACTAAGTCTTCTCGGCCTTCTCGCCCGTCTCCGAGCCCCCGGCCGAGGCCGTCTTCCTCGGTCCTTCGACCAGCTCCACCGCTCACAGGCGTAACCGCCGCTCCGCGTATCTCGCCATGCGCGGATTCTTCGCCAGCAACATCACATGTTCCACGCCTCCGCGATCCCCATTAATGGGCGATCCGCTCTCTACGCGGGCGTGACGTCGGGAGCATGACTGCCCGCGAGATTCTCGCGCCTGCTGCTGTGTGCCATCACCGCTATATAAAACCCCATCACAGAGGGGTCAAGTAAGCCATTTTTGACTCCACTTAGCCATTACGCTGCTCGGATCTAGTACTAACTTGATCGTCGGAGGGTCCTCGGTGATATCAAACCATCCCGGGACTTCTTTGCAGGCACTTGGCGTCCAACTCCTTCAATCACCAAATCTCCTCAAAACCCATTGAGACTCACACACCTCACACACAATAGGGGATCCCCTCCAGAATCCGCCAGGAGATCGACGGAAGACAACATCTGAAGGGGATCTGAAAAGGATCTCCCTCAGGAATTCTTCTTTCTATAATTAATTCCAACTCAATACACACTTCTAAAGCCTAGTTTGACAATTAGATATTCCTAACCTCGGTTTGTAAGTTAAAAAAATCTACGGTTTTGTAAGAATAGGGGTTGGCAAAGATAAAGGTCGTTTGGCAAGTTAGTATTTCAACTTGAGGTTTCATTTAAGAAAAGGGTGTAAACAAAAATGGACGAATTGAAACTTTGTGAAACTCCTGTGGTGTTTCGAGTCCATGAAATTTTTGATACCACATGTTGAAAAATTCTATCATTAATTTCAAAAAGGTCTTGGTTATATTTTTTGAAGTTTAGCCCGAAACCATGATTTCAGAAACCGTAAACCTCTCGCCGTCGAGTGTGAGCCAATTCTACAGGAATTAAGGTTATTAAGCATAATACTAAAAATGAATAGATTGGTTTGCATAATCGCCCATGTAGCGCCGTTGTACTTTGCAGCCGGTAAGCTCACAGAAACACCCGGTCACATCGAACTTACGATTAACTGGCTACAGCCAGCAGTCACATACGGCGCCCAGCTGTCAAATCTTTTGGGTCCTCATGAAGCAAAGGAAGGGGACGGGCAAAATGGTAAATCAACTATTTTTACCCCTCGTTTAATTGACCATTTTACCCTTTTGATTACTGTTGCTGAATGGATCCGATCAAGTTAGAACTATTTACTTGGAGTCAGGATCCCAGAGTTATCTTTTAGGTAGAGATACTTTGGTAAAACTCTGATCTTTACCTACACTTTTAATAAAATGTTTTAACTCCATGAAGGCCTCCTTTTGTAATGGGGTTATAGTTTCTGAAAAGCCGGTTGCCACGGTGACGATGCTCGATATCAGTGATCTCCCAGATCATGACACGTGGCAGATGACGTGTTCCAAAGCTCATAAGAAAGGACCTACAGTGGCCGACCAGACCACTCCTATGCCCGTCCTACAAATAAACGCTGGCTCACCTCCGAGCTCTCTGCACAATTGGCCTACTCGGCCTCCCAGCTCGTCTCCGGGCTACCGCAGAACCAAGATACCTCGGCTCGTTCGCGAGCTCTCTCGCCGAGGTCATCTTCCTCGATCTCATCGACCGACCAACGGCACCGCTCACAGGCGCAACCGCCATCCCGCGAATCTCGCCATGCGTGAGATATCCGCTGGCCACATCCCACGTTCCACGCCATCACGATCCCCCATTAATGAGCATGTCTCGCCATTAATGCGGGATCCCGCCCATCACGCGGGCATGACGTCGGGAGCGTAACGGCCGGCGTGATTCTCGCGCCTGCCTGCCTGCCGCCACCCCTATATAAACCCTTCCTTCAGACGGTTCAAGTAAGCCATTTTTACTCCACTAAACCGTTACTCTGCTCGGATTTCCTCTCCAACTTGACCGTCGGAGGGTCTTCGGTGGTACAACCCCCCCGGGACTTCCTTGCAGGTAGCTCGGCCCAAACAACCTCAAACCCATTAAGATCCACACGCTTCAGGAGCCAGCCTCCAGATCCAATCTCAGCCGTCCATCGCCGCCATCAGCAGATCAACGGAAGGTAACATCTTGTTGTGATCCGACACACGTCAGCCGGCGCCGTCTGTGGGAAAACTTGATTCCACTAAAACAAAAGTTCATCTTCCGATCTCAACCTAATAGCGAGCGATCATCACGACGGTCCAAGCACTAGCCGCCGCCTCCCCACAACGGAGGCGCGGACGAATCTCCTCCTCCGAACGCCATCAACGATCTTGCCGGCCGGATAGACCGACTCACGTCCGTCGTGGAGGCGCTCATCCGCGTCCAAACGGCGGGGCAAGATCCCCAGGTCGCCGCTCCCCCGTCTCGGGACCGGGACCCCTACAGAGGGAGAGAAGACTCCGCTCGCGTCGGCACTGCCGACCACCGCCTCGCTACCTCCCACGGCCGCAGATCTCCCGGGCCGATACATACTGTGACCCGCTGGGCGCCCCACAGTTCGACACCGAGGTCCGTTGCCAGAGCGCCTCGCCCCGAGCCTCTTCGCGCCCCTTTCCCTCCAGAGGAGATGTCGGTCAGCTCGCCTGTTCCCAGGCATGACCGACACCCCCTCCCTTGATGGGGTCGCGCGGACGGGACTCGCCATGGCGGCTCGAAGACTACCTCGCCGGGGGATCTAAGGAACCTCATTGAGAGGAACCGGGGCCGCGGCCAGACGCAGGTCCCCAACAGCAGAGGCCATGGATCAGAATGTGGCGAATTATGGGGGTATCACGGCCGACTCGACGCCCTCGAGAAGAAGATCGAAGGTATGCATCGGGAAGGTCACCGTTCGAGCGACGGGGCTAAGTACGCTGTTGACTCGCTCACCAAACCATTCACCGAGGAGCTGCTCGCCGTCCACGTCTCCTCTCGCAACAAGCCTCCGAAGGTCTCCCTCTTCGACGGCAAATCTGACCCGAAGGACCATTTGGATGCATTCATCGCGGGAATGAGCTTCCAAGTTAACTCCGACGCTGCCTAGTGCTGAGCTTTCCCGGCCAATCTCATCCGCTCCGGACGAGACTGGTTCCGAGGACTCGAGCTACGCTCGATCTCAACTTTCGACGAGCTGGCCACCCAATTCTTCGGCCACTTTGTCGGAAACAGACGGCAAAGACGCACAGTTGACCATCTCTTCACGATCAAGAGTGGGGACAAAGGGACGTTCAAAGCATACGTCACCCGTTTTTACAACGCCCTTCTCGAGGTCCCGAACATCGGGACGAGACAGTCATCACAGCCCTGAGGTCTGGTCTTAGGCACAAGGACTGGTTACATTCCTTTGCATTAGCGCAACCTAAGACCATGGCCGAGGTAAAGGCCTGGACCGAGCGCGAGGTCCAGCTCGAATCCGAGGTGAACGCAAATCTTCCCCGGGCAGAGCAAGCCGACCAAAAGAAAAGGGCAAGGGAAGAGAGAAGAGGACCTGAGCGTGCAAAGCCCTACTCCCCGAAGTTTCAGGAGTACACCCCGCTCAACGTCTCCCAGACGGTATTGCTTGAGGAGGCCAAGGGCGAGGAGTTCTTCAAGCTCCCTTCGATTTCACGAATGGCCTCAAAGCGAACCCGGGGCCCCTACTGCGGTTTCCACAGGTCGCTAGTCCACTCCACGGAGAGCTGCAGGCAGCTCCGAGACTATATCGAGGAGCTCATCCGTTCGGGACACCTCGCAGCGTACTTGAGGGACAAGCGGCAAGCTAACCACGAGCAGGAGCAGCGTCCCCCTTTCGGCGAGCTGACAATCGGCCAAATCATGATCGTGTCAACGGAGGGTACGCCGGGTACCTATGAAGCTCAGCACCCTATGCCGATCGTGGGGACCAACAGACATCCGAGGGGCTCAAGCTACACAAATAAGAACATCTACTAGCATATATTTCTTTTTAAGGCAATGTACACCTTTCTTAAGATCTTTTTATTCATATAATAAGAAGGATCGATGAAACATTGCAAAAAGAAGAGTCTCATTCATTCAAAAAGGTATTATAGGCTCCGCAGCCGTACATCCACAAAAAAAAAAGAAATTACAGTAACGGGGGAAGGGGGTGCAGGAAACATTGCTCGTGGTACTCCGAGGAGATCTCCGCCAACCGAGCCCTCGCAACCTCAGACCTCTGCCCCCGGTGCCGCCCGCGAACGTTGGCGTCGTGCCTCAATTGGTAGCACTCAAGGATGAGCGCCACCGAGTGGTCCCGCCGACCCGCGGAGATCAGGCCGAAGCGCCACAGATACCTTAACTTACCGACAGCCTCGTCCCTCAGCTGCTCGGACAAGGGGTTGTAGAGCCCTGGCGACACCGTCCAGATGGAGTACATTAGCAGCTGTAGCAACGGGGAACGTCGAGAAAGCAGTCGGCCGAAGTGATCCTCAATGCAGCCAACCACTAACCGCACCACATCCTCGGTGCAGTGCTGGTCGTAGAGGTAGACGTCCTCGAAGCTCACAATGTCGGGGATGGAAAAAGAGAAGTCCTCCATTCTTACGTTTTGGGTGTGAAGGATAGAGTGATCAACACTCCCTCCATTTTATTGCGAACAACGCCCACGAGTCCAACAGTCGCTCACCCACAACTGTGCCGTCACGCGGCAGGCACCTAGCCTCTCTCGACGAAATCGAAACGACGCAGCTCCGGCGCTTCGCCTCCTCCAAGCGTTCATGGCACGTGTCACCCGCGACTATCCCTCTTCCCAAAATCCTCGCCAAGAGGCAGCCGAGCGGGGTACTCGACGAAATCAAAATGACGCAGCTCCGGCGCTTCGCCTCCTCCAAGCGTTCATGGCACGTGTCACCCGCGACTATCCCTCTTCCCAAAATCCTCGCCAAGAGGCAGCCGAGCGGCTACCCCGCTTGGCTATCCCTGGCTGGTAGCTCCCTACCCCATAGCACCAGGGATCGAAGCCATCGCCAAGAGGCAACTGAGCAGCTTTACTGCTTAGTCCATTCTTAGTAGGCCACTTACGGCCCCTCCCGTGCTAGCGATCTAAGCCCTCACCAAGAGGCAGCTCAGCAGCTACCCTACTCGGCTATCCCTGGCTGGTGGTTCCCTACCCCACAACACTAGGGATCAAAGCCCTCACCAAGAGGCAGCCGAGCGGCTACCCTACTCGGTTATCCCTGGCTCGTATCTCCCTACCCCAAAACGCCAGGGATCAAATCCCTCACTAAGAGGCAGCCGAGCGGCTACCCTGCTCGGCTATCCCTGGCTGGTAGTTCCTTACTCCACAACGCCAGGGATTTAAGCCCTCACCAAGAGGCAGCCGAGCGGCTACCCCGCTCGGCTATCCTTTGCTGGTAACTCCCTACCCCACAACGCCAGGGATCAAAGCCCTCACCAAGAGGCAGCAGAGTGGCTACCCTGCTCGGCTATCCCTGGCTGGTAGCTCCTTACCCCACAACGCCAGGGATCAAAGCCCTCGCCAAGAGGCACCGGGCAGCAACCCTGCTCGGCCATCCTTAAGGATCAAAGCCTTCGCTAAGAGGTACCGGGCAGCAACCCTGCTCGGCCCGTCCTTAGTAGGCCTCTTACGGCCCCTCTCGCGCTAAAGATCAAAAGCCCTCGCAAGAGGCAACCGGGCCCACCCTTGCTCGGTTATCCATGGCTGGTAGCTCCCTACCCCACAACGCCAGGAATCGAAGCCCTCGCCAAGAGGCACCGGGCAGCAACCCTGCTCGGCCCGTCCTTAAGGATCAAAGCCCTCGCCAAGAAGCACCGAGTAGTAACCCTGCTCGGCCCGTCCTTAGTAGGACTCTTACGGCATCAAAAGCCCTCGCAAGAAGTAACCGGGCCCGCCCTTGCTCGGTTATCCCTGGCTGGTAGCTCCCTACCCCACAACGCCAGGGATCAAAGCCCTCGCCAAGAGGCACCGGGCAGCAACTCTGCTCGGCCATCCTTAAGGATCAAAGCCCTCGGGAAGGCACTGGGAAGCAACCCTGCTCGGCCCGTCCTTAGTAGGCCCTCTTACGACCCCTCCCTCGCTAAGGATCAAAAACCCTTGCAAGAGGCAACCGGGCCCGCCTTTTCTCGGTTATCCCTGGCTGGTAGCTCCCTACGCCACAACGCCAGGGATCAAAGCCCTCGCCAAGAGGCACCGGGCAGCAACCCTGCTCGGCCATCCTTAAGGATCAAAGCTCTCTCCAAGAGGCACCGGGCAGCAACCCTGCTCGGCCCGTCCTTAGTAGGCCCCTTACGTCCCCTCCCGCGCTAAGGATCGAAAGCCCTCGCAAGAGGAAACCGGGCCCGCCCTTGCTCGGTGTTTCCTCCAATCAGAGCAAAACTCTGTTTTGAATTTCAAAATTCAAAAATTGAAGCAACGCTTCAGATCCCGTGCGCTGCGGGCCACGTGTCAAAAGCAGACACGCCAGCGCCAGGAGCGCTGCGCTCTAGGCAGCGCACCCAATCAGAGCAAAGCTCTGTTTTAAAATTCAAAATTTAAATTGAAGTAACGCTTCAGATTCTGCGCGCTGCGCGCCACGTGTCAAAAGCAGACACGCCAGCGCCAGGAGCGCTGCGCCCTAGGCAGCACCCCCCAATCCGAGCAAAGCTCTCCTCTAAAATTCAAAACTTAAAAGTTGAAGCAACGCGTCAGATCCAGCGCTCTGCGCTGCGTGCCACGTGTCAAACACGGGCGCGCTAGCGCAGTTGCGCTGCGCTGCGCGCCACGTGTCAAGCTCAGGTGCGCCGGCGCTGGAATTAAAATTCTCCCACCGTCAGATCAGAAGATCTACTAATAACAAATTATTAATTAATCAGAACTAAAATTCTGTTATGGAAACTTTTTCCAATCTTATTAAAACAAGAAGATTATTTTCTGCAAAGCAGAAGCCCTAGGATCAAAGATCCAACGGTGGGAAATATTCCCAAATCAATCAGAAAAAGATCTCTTAAACTGATTTAACAAATCAATTGGCCCTATATAAAGGCCCCAAGACTTCAAGTCTCAGATAGAGAAAACCCTCTGCAAACTTTGAGAAAACTCAAAGAAAAAGAAAGGCAGGCCTTTAGAAAAAGAAGATCATTTTTTCAAGATAAAGAATTAATTCTTGAACAACAGAGATGAAACCATCTCATAAAAAGAAGAAACATCTTCTAAAAGGATCAGAGATCTAAAAAAAAAGACCAAGGTCTTTAATAAAAAAGAAAAGATCAAAGATCTAATCATAAAATAATAAAATGAAGTATTTTACTTCATTCACAGATCTTTTTGATCTATAAAGGCAGAGCCTTTTATAAAAACAAGAACTTCTGTTCTTGGATCTTGAGGCAAAACCTCCTTTGAAGAACAAAAATTTGTTCTTAAATCTTAAAATTGATCAGATGCGCCCTGCGCTATTGAAAAGTGCATTGCACTCATGAATTGCGCCCTTGCGCTCATTGGAACAGCGCTCAGCGCCAAAACTCGCCACGTGTCAACCAGAGACACAATATGCGCTTTGCGCTTCTAAAACAGAGCACTGCGCTCATGGGCCGGCGCTCAGCGCCAAGCGTGCCACGTGTCGTTCACTGGTGCGCCAGCAGACTAGCGCAACGCGCTCATAAACTAAAAGCGCAATGCGCTAACAAACTAGCGCTTAGCGCTAAGCGCGACACGTGTCCTCTTCGTGTGCGCTACCCGACAGAAGCGCAATGCACTTTTTGACTGGCGCAAAACGCCTGGTGCGCCACGTGGCGCGCTGTCAGAACATACTTTGTTCTGATGAATGCTATGCATTCAATATAAGACAAAAAAATGTCAGAGCCCAATGCTTATCATTATTAAAAGGGCAGAGCCTAAGTAAAGGCCTAATGGCCAGAATAAAAATACAATGTTAAACATTTTTTTAACTGGACTTAGCCCAATTCTGGCCATAAGTCCTCAATTTAAATTGAACTGAGCCCATCTTCTCTTTCAATCAATTTGCACCCGGTTCGAGGGTACATCTCTTTACTCCTCTGATATCTGTCGTCGTAATCCTTCAACGTCGTCAGAGAGGTGACGGGTCCCGACAACCACACATTACTATGGACTGTGGGGTCCTTAAACTCATAGACTATGATGTCCTTAATCTCGACCGTGATGTCTTAAAACTAATATCGGACTGTGGAGTCCTTAAATCCATGGACTATGATGTCCTTAATCTCGACCGTGATGTCTTAAAACTAATATCGGACTATGGAGTCCTTAAATCCACGGACTATGATGTCCTTAACCTCGACCGTGATGTTTTAAAACTAACATCGGACTGTGAGGTCCTTAAACTCATGGACTATGATGTCCTTAACCTCGACCGCGATGTCTTTAAACTAACATTGGACCGAAATGTGCTTAAACTACTAATGGACCGTAATGTCCTTAAACTAATTATCGACCGCAATGTCACTAAACAAAACAATAGAGCCCAATTGCTCTCTTGTCGGATCTAAACGATCCCGTTAAGTTATCTTAGTCTAAAATGAGACTAACGTATCCTTAACTAATGTTTAAGTTGATCTTAGTCTTAAATGAGGCTAACGTATCCTTAAACCCAAACCCAAATCTAAGAAAGATACGGATTTAGACTAATCCACGCCCTACGGGCGACAACATAAATTAGTCGCCGTATACAATCCACGGGCAAGCACAAACAAAACAAATACCCACTACACGAAGTGACTATCTGGAGAAGGAGAAAGTTGTTACCGCGATGCGGTAGCGTAATTATCTGCAGGGGCTTGCGCCTGCAGGGAAGAGCGCCCCCACAATCAAAACCCCCTCAAACGAGAGGGAATCTGACGAAGTCTGCTACATCGGTCGCATCCGTTTAAACCTTCGATATACGGTGTCATAAATCAACTTGGCATCTTCGGAGAGGTGGACAGATAGCACCAATTAGCATCTGCCCCGAATTTCAGGCAAGACGTTTATCGCGTCTCTGCCGCGTCTTTCGGAAGATTCTGGCACGCCCGGTGGGACCTTTTCCTCTTTCCACTCCACACTTCGTGTGTCATGTTCGCGAACGAATCGCGGTTTGCCAATGGTTGCCCTTGGGTTTCAAGGTACTAAGATTTGGCGTTTTGCTCGGTGCAGAAAGTAAAGGATCAATGGCATTCACCTGCTCAAAGTGTTCCACATGCAACTGCAACCCACGTTCTGCCTCAACTGGGGGCATAGCTTACGGGCCTCAGGTGGCTTCCCTGTTCATAATGCCGATAGAACAGGTGACGCAGGCTACCACCGGTCTGTTCTTCGGGACCATGCTCCCGCCAGTGAACATTAATATCCCGATGCCTCAGGAAGCATAAAAGAAGTCGGTCTTTGATCGACTCACTACTACCACGGCCCCTCTCAACGGGTCGTACAATGTCAAGCCAGCAGCATCAGTCTTCGGAAGGCTGAGCCTGAACTCCAATGGGCCTGCCAAGAAGCCCATTACACCTGAAGTGGCCATCCCAAAGAAGATAGCCATCCCTGCTCCTGAAGTCATCAAGGCGGCTTCTCCTGCTAAAGGGTCGGTCTTTACAAGACTGACTGCTCTCATTCCCGCTCCCGCTCAGAAATCTGTTTTTGACCGGTTGGATACGGCTTCTCAACGGACATCAGTTTTCAAGAGGCTGACGCCAGCAACAGCCCTTCACCTGGACAGGGGGCAAGACAAAGCCGTCCCCATCACTGAACCAACCCCAGCAACTCGACACGCTCGACGTCGCCATTGGCGCCGAGTAAGAAAGGCCGGGGGCAACTTCCCTTCTGGGCTAACTCCACCAGCTCCCACGGTGGAAATTAATGCTGCTGTTCCAACCGGGAACAGCTTTGAGCTGCTGAATAAGGTGCGCCGGAACATGCCCACCACCGTACTGAAAAGATCTCCGCCACCAGTGGTGACCGTCACAGAAATGAAGCCAGAACAGCCCCCTTAACGACTGTCTTCTAAAGTGTACAAAATCCGGCGTCAAGTCCAAGACTCGGTGATTGATCCAAATTTCTCCTGCCAGCAGAAGAAGCTGAAGGTCCGACAGGAAGAAAACCGTCCTGTTAAGCCACAAAAGACGACGGCTACCTGAGTGCCCACTGCAACGGCCCCCTCAACTTCGACCGCCCATAAGAGGATAAGGCCGGAGAAAATCCCCATGCCTGCGACAAATGTCAAAGGCACTGAGCCCAAACGCCCTAAGTCTGGGAGCATGGTGGTGCATACCGTATATGGCATCCGGAAAAGAGGATAGCCGTATCTCCACAGGTCATCGACCGCTTACGCGATCTGTGACAAAAGCCCAAGAGCAGCAACAGAAGCTCCAGGAGATGATGACTGCTATGGCCGCGCTCACAGGACCAAAAGAAAGCCCAGAGGCATCCTCAGAGCAACGCCATGAGCAAGAAACTGATGCCGAATTCCTTCGGAGAATACTTGAGAAGAAGGACAAAGAGGCTGCGGAACAAGCAGCCAATATAAAACGAATGACCCCTATTCCAAGATATGGTGGGCATGATGATCCAGTCGGATCCCCCAGCCGAAGATCCTCCAGTCATAATTGAAGATGACAGAGGAGAAACATCAAATCCCCTGCCGACTCTGTCAGCAGCCAAGGAGGAGACAATCTCGAAAGCTGCCCTAGATGACTATATCGCTCAGCAGATAAGAGTTCACCAGGCAAATGAAGCGGCTGGGCAGATTGTTAGAACTGGGCAACCGTATCCAGGCTGGTATGATCAAATAAAGTACCCGCCGGGCTACACGATCCCGAAGTTCCTTGTGTACAAGGGGACAAGCAATCCCCATCAACATGTCGCTCAGTTCAGGGCTCTCTGTGGCAACACTGGTGGCGATGATAAGCTCTTACTCCGCCAATTCGTCGGCAGCTTATCGGAGACGGCGTTTGAATGGTACTCCGAAATTTCAAACGACTCTGTCAAAACTTTCATGGAAATGGAGTTGTTGTTCACCCAGCGATTCGCAAGTGCTAGTGAACGCACCCCAATAACGGTATTGATCAATGCCAGGGTGAAGCCGGACGAGATGTGGGTTCAGTACGCAATCCGATGGCGGAACCTGTGGTCGAAGTGCGAACAACGCATCGAAGAAGCACCAGCGGTGGGCATGTTCATGGGCACCCTAGACCCTCATGCAACTATTTCACAGTTCATGATGTTCTTCAAACCGACTGTCACGCCCCGCTTCCCAAAATACGGAAAACGAGGGATGACTAGGCCAGCCATGCTCCTACGGTCAGCGAATAATCCTGCCGTAGTCACACTTCGGCTTCTAACATTACATGGTAATCAGTAAATAAAGCCCAGCAGTAAAGGAATTACATCACTAAATTATTACATTACAATCCATGGTTCACAAATTACAATAAACAAGAAAAGTTACTAACCAAGTTCACTTACACGATCTCTTTTATGGAAAGCAGTAAAGAAAGAAAAGTACTCTAGACTAGATCTCCGTGAGCTCGAAAGATAAATCCGTCTCCTGCGCTGGTTCTTCCACGGAATCTGAGCATGCATACTCAGGTCGTCAGAGCGACACAATAGCAATATCATTGTAATGAGATGAAACAGGTAAATGAGGTAATAACAGTGAAAGTACAATGCGTGTAATCGCTATGTCACTATATGATGCAAAGTATGTTCTGTGTCCCTATCAGTCTCTAGGTCATGTTTGAAATCGTATAGTGGAAAGGAGAATCATGTTTAACAGGAGTCTCGTACATACCCGAGATAACGACCCACATGCCCGGGACATAACCCTGTCAGCCGGATCGCTAGATCCTACCTAATATATATATCACTGCTCGAATGATCATCTTCTAAAACACGGTCCCGCTAAATACGATTCTCTTTCCACTTCGATTTCCTCTTTTTCCCCAGGTTTACACTATTTATGATTTTGATTTAGTCGTGTACAAGTATACCAATGGCACGGTTTTATCACTGTTCACTGTATCAATCACTGTCACGAATCATTCACTTTCCATTGGTGTACTCGACACTCCTAAACCAATATCATTCATGCACGATAATGCAATGTCCACTGAACACTAACACACACTAATACTATGTATATGGCAAATGGGGTAAGATATGTGTATGTATGCCATTAACAAGCCAAGTATGTTATGAACCAATATGCACGTCATCAACTTACAAAATTTGCATTAATTTATATGTTCAGAATTCAACGTAATGATACAAATACGATAACAAGCACATTCTGTCCGCGGTTCATCAAAATTAGTTTTAGTTCGATCGGATTTCTAGTATTCAAGTTACAGCAGTTTCATTTTAAGTGCTCGCGACTGGAAATTCAGTTTCTGAACTGAACGTCCGTTTCGCGACACAAATTTCACCCAGTTGGGATCAGAATTTAGCGACGTTACAGTTGAATAAAATCTAGGGTTTTCAATAGGGTGTTCAACTCAACATACGGATCCTCAATCACGTCTGTACGTCGAAAGTTACACACTGTTTAACACTAGTTTGTCGCTTCTGAATCTGTTCTGGACTGTTATACGTCCTGCTCTCTTAATTTACAAATTAAATAGCAAACGACGATGAAACGGAGTGAGACCACTTGCGTTATTTAGTTAACAGATTCACCTTTAATAAACTGCGGAGTTCAGCAACATACGAGTTCAGGAAACCAAGTGGCACACATTACGGAACAGTAAATAGTAATCAGAGTCGCTCCGGACTGCAGTCCAGAGCCGCACTCCGATCCAAATATCGTCACAATTTCAGTACAGAAACCATTATAAACTTACATAGGGTTATAGTTCGTCGAGTCGGTTTCGATTTAAGCCCTCGAACGCATCATTCCAGTATGTACATAATTTATGGTGATTTTAAAAACTTTCAGATACGTGAAATTTCTAGTTTTACGGGTATAATTGGGGGTATTCATTTTAGTCACCAACAGTCGTATTTTCCAGTGATATTTATACAAGATATTCGTTATCACACGGGCCAGCATAGGAAATCCAATTCCGTTAAATTAGATGAATATTTTCATTGAGATCACACATCGAACAGGTATATCATATAAGTTATCATGGATTGTAAATTTGCAATTTATATGATTTGAGTTTGTAACATGAATAGATTAGCATATAGCAAGTAAAAATACTTGCCTGGAAATATTTTGGTTGATGTCCGACAGCGATAACGTCTCGAACGCGCCACGAGCGGCATGAATTGGTTTGCACGACCTTGGCTTGCAATACGGGTTTGACGTCGGAGCTGCCCGGTGACTTCTTGTGCTTGCTGGGAGCGGAGGGGGTGTTCAGTGGTCCTCTACGAGTGTGCTGGGGTTGACGACGGTCGGCGGCGGTGCTCCGGCGATGGGCAAAAGGGGGTCGCAGTGATGTGGTTTTAGGGTTTGAGAAAGAGAGTGAGAGAGAGAGGTAGTGGGCTCGGATTGGTTGTCGTGATGGAGATGATGCTGAGGAGAAGAGGGTGTAGAGGTCGACGACGTGATGGGGAGATCGCCGGTGTCGTGGGTGCCGGTGGTGGTCGAGCTCGGGTGTAGTGGGTTGGGTGTGCAGGGGGCTCGGTGAAGCGGTGAAAGGGAAAATGGTGGCTTGGGTTTGTGAGAGGGAGTGATGGGGCCGACGAGGAGGTTGTTGTCGTCGTTGGTGGGATGAGCGGAGTTGGGAGCTCGAGGCAGTGGGTTGAGGTTGGTATTTTTGAAGGGAGAGATGAGGAGTTTTGAGAGACTGTGAGTTTGAGAGAGAGACGGTCTAGAGGGAGTCGCGAGGGAGTGCGCGACGTGGGGCAAGGGCACGGGCGTGGGCGTGAGGTGAGGCGCAGAAGGTGGATCGAGTGAGCGGGAAAGGAGGGAGACGTTGGGGGAAGAGGAGGAGTTTTAAGAAGCGGGTCGGGTTCGTGGGTGTTGCGGGTCACGGGCTGCTGGGCTGGGCTGCAAGGATTTTTTATTAGGTTTTAAAGGTTATTAATCTTTTGTTGTTTAGGCTGAGGAAAAGAGAGTGGGCCTGGGATTAAAAGAATTTTATTGTTAAATTTCTGTTGGGCTGAGGGGAAGCGGGCTGGGCCGGAAAAAGAAAGATTTTAATTTTAAAATGGGCTGAAGGAATAAAATATAGTTTGGGTTTGGATTTATTAATATATTTTTGGTTTTAGTTTTGGTTTTAATTGGTTTTAAATTTTGGGTTTTGACTTTTAGGGTTTGGGAAATTTTAAATACTGGAATTTAAGCAATCAATTTCCCACAAAATCTACGAGGGAGAAAAGAAGGAAAAATAAACTCGGGGAATCTGGAAAAATTAGAAACTTTTATTAAGATGGAAACGGGGATTTACATCATACCCCCCCTATAAAAATTTCGTCCTCGAAATTTAACAAGAATACAAAGAAGCAAGGTACTAAACAAAGAGTTATGGATAACGAGCATGGATATCTTCCCCCCGCTCCCAGGTGGATTCCCCTGGGGAACGACCGCCCCAAGATACTCGGACTAACGGAATGACCTTATTCTTCAGCACTTTCTCTCTGCGGTCTAGGATGGTAGTGGGCTGCTCCTCGTACGATAGATCGGTACCCAAAACTAGCTCCGAATAGTCCAGGACATGGCTCTCATCCCGAACATAACGCCGCAACTGTGACACGTGGAAGGTATTGTGCACACCAGCTAGCGATGGAGGCAAGGCAAGTCGGTAGGCCACCTCTCCTACTCCCTCTAGCACCTCAAAAGGTCCGATAAAACGGGGACTGAGCTTTCCCCGACCTCCGAACCTGATAACTCCATGGGTAGGGGAAATCTTTAAGAACACGTGATCTCCGACTTCGAATTCTAGTGCCCTCCTGCTGGTATTTGCCCAGCTCTTCTGTCGATCCTGAGCCGTCTTAATACACTGCCTGATCATTTGGACCTTGTCGACTGTCTGAACAATGAGTTCGGGGCCCAGTAATCTTCGCTCTCCCACATCATCCCAACACACCGGAGATCGACACTTCCGCCCGTAAAGTGCTTCGAAAGGAGCCATCTGAATGCTAGCCTGATAACTATTGTTATAAGAAAACTCGACTAGATGCAGATGGTCCTCCCACGAACCCTGAAAGTCCAACATACAGGCTCTCAACATATCCTCGAGCGTCTGAATCGTACGCTCGGATTGTCCATCCGTCTGCGGGTGATGTTCATACCAGAATATTGCATTTTATACCGCCCATTCTTACGCTCGTTTATTTATAGGCAGGTGCTTTTAATCAGTGTTTGCTACATAATTGCAGAATACAGGTTCTCGGCTCTGAACAGTGAATATCATGGAAAAGTACGACAAATTCCGGATTACTGCCAACAACAGATAAAACACGGGTCTCCGCTCTCTATCCGTGTGTTGCCACATACCAGTTTAAGGGACAAGATGGCAAATCGATTGTCATGTCATGCACAAAGCTCTATGTCAACACAAGATCCAAGAAATCTACGCGGAGCTCGAGGAAATCATGGCAAAAGATCCACATCACATCACCTTTTTGTTCTACTAAAATTCTGGAATAATTGTTAAGAGTTTATGAGAAAAGTCATATACCACACAGCAGACAAAATGGAACCAGGGAAAACGACAAAAGCACATGACCTAATTCCCCTATACGGCCGCGTTTCCGCGGCCTAAGCAGGCTTAGGCCGCGGAACCGCGGCCATTTGGTCTCCTTGCTGGGTAAACTTTTGGGGGCTGTTTGGTAATCTTATTTATGGGCAGATTGTTGCCCTAGGTTTTCCATTCCCCTCCTATAAATACTCCAGAACTGAGCTAAGCCAAGGGTCCAATTTTCATGTCCATTCTTTTGCCTCTTTTTGTTAGGTTTTAGTCTTTTTCTTCTTCTTCTTCATCTTTTCTCCATGAAAATTGTAGTGAGAGCTTTTTGAGTGGAAGATCAATGAAGATGAGGGCTTTTGTATCATTCTCTTTTGTTTAACTTCCCCTTGAGATTCTTGCTTTCTCTTGATCTTTCAACCTCTTCATTGAGCTTGAAAGGTTAAGAGTTTGTTATTGATCTCAAGGGTCGTATTTTCTTATGGAATTAGCGCTTCATTTCACATGCGTTCTCTACCCTTCTCTTGATCTTGCAATCTCTTGATTGAGCTTGCAAGTTTAAGGGTTGGCTATTGATCCTATGCTTGTCTTGAGTTCTAGTTTCTATTTCTTTTTATTGCTTATTTATTACTTGCTTTTTATTATCTTGCTTTGCTTATTTGCAATTTAAATTCATGCACTTACTTACTTGTAATCTTTTCTTTTCTTTGTTCTTTTCTTTTGCTCTTTTTTGTTCTTTTGTGAATGGTTGTAATTATTGTTGTTGTTAAGAAGAAATACGATATTATAAGTTAACGTTTCTTTGCTCATTTCCTTTTCCCGTATTTTCCATTGAACTCCGCCCAAACGATACGCAAGAGCTCCGTTAGGCACCCTACCCTAATAAGGTAACGGTGATTCCTAACCGCGACCGGTTGCGTTCGGTTTGGCCGGAGGCGAAAGCAAGAGACAAGAACGGAAGGACAATGGTAAATAAGCCGGATTCCACGAATACCGCGCTTAAATCCCCTAATCCACGTTGTTGCCGATTGCTCTAGCTTCAATTGGTCAAGACTCGGCTCAAAGGTTTTGAGTACGGATTTCCTTAGCTTCTAATCTCGTATCTTTTTCTTAACAACTTTATACTTGCAAATAATACACATAGGTTAGATTGAACAAACTCATACAATTCTTTATTGACTCGTCTAAAACAAGAAAGGACATACAACCATCTCCCTGTGGATCGACCCGTGCTCAACCGGCTAGCTGCATAGCGACACCGTCCTGATCGCGGTAAACTTTAGAACTTTGAACATCCGACACGCTTTTGGCGTGCGATCAAATGGCGCCGTTGCCGGGGAAACGGTAGCGTATTTTCTTTCTTGTTATTCGGGTTAATATTCTTTTTGTATATATTTATAAAAAAAAATATTCTTTTTGCTTTTTTTGATCATTTTTGTGGGCAAGAGTGCAGATTTTTGCAGATTTGCAAACTGCGATTGTGGGGAGCAAAGTGTACATTCAAGGCTAAGGTGATTACAAAGTACAGTGCCAAAGATCCGGGTAGTTTGACCCGCGCAAGCGAACTTTTCAAGCTTACCGGATTTGATTCAACGGGGGTTTCCTAACCCAAAAACTTAACGGTACGTATTTTACTTACACCTTCTTCTCAAATCCGACGCATCCAATATACTATTCTTTGCAGGATTCTTTGCAAGTTCGCTAGCAAACGCTAAAAATTGACTAACCCGTATTTGTTGCAGTGCCGCGCTTAAACTAAAAAACGATTTTTTGATTCTTTATAGAATTTTTATTGAATTGCGCATTGCATCAATTAATACGGACTTAAGGGCAAGCGAACCCCACAATATACGGTAAAGGATTTCATCACCTTTTCCGTGGCCCACAAATCACGAACTTGAGCATAACGTTTACCCGCACAAATTTTAAAAGAAATTAGACTTTAATACTTAAGGACTTCGCGCTCATTAGGAGAAGTTAACCGTGTTTAGAACCTCGCTTAATGGTACATTGCTTACGGGGTGTCTAGGAAAGTGTTAACGGCGAAACCGCCAAAAGAGAAATGGTTATTTAATTAAGGAACTTCGCGAAAGCGTTGGAAAACCTTCCCTTATCTCTGCACTTACCTGGCCTCGTGATCAGTGTATCTTGAGCCCGTTTCTCGACACAGTTTTACTTCGACAATCAAGTTCTGGAGCAGGTCTAGTTGACCTAGGTGAACCCTAGAACGATTAGGTGTGTGGTATTTTTGTGTCGTGATTGTTTTTGTCCAGATTCTTTTTGTGTGTATATTTCATTCTTTTGTTAATATCTACCTAAAAAAAAAAAAAATTTAAAAAAAAAATCACATTCTTTTCCCCCTCCTTTTCTCTGCCTTTCTTTCTTTCTCTCTTCATATCATGGGTACCCCACCTTGCAAAACTCTTGCCGAACTTTGGTACCCACAACCAGACATTACTTCTTACAGTTCTTGCTTTGGCCGAACATCGAACGACCCCTCCATGCCTAAAATCTCTTTGAAAGATCGGATAGACGCATCTAGGACAAACACTTGCCCTTCGCCATCCACTTTGTATCGACCTTTTCAACATCCCCCACCCTCTTATGTTGATACCCCTTTTGCAAGTCGTCCTTTGTCCATCGCTGAACGTATTGAACAATCCTGTAGCCGATCTTTCACTTCTTTCACCACTACAGATTCTTAGGATCAACAATTCCATTCACCTTCTTATCCAAATGTTGATCCTGCTCCTGTCCAGCCATTCAATTCCTATCAATCCTAACCAACTTTTGCACCTTCCCTAGACATTGCTTCAGAACCGCCATTTGGGAGTTTCCAGTATCCAAACAACTTCGAATCTTTTACTGAAACTCCATCACAACACATGTCTAGTCTGGAACAGTCGTTGGAAGACTTTAGGGTAGCGTCATGCCAACAGATGATGGATTTGAATGCGTCCATGGCCGCCCTCATCCAACCTAGTGACCCGGTAGCTAGTTTTCAACTAGTTCCAAATTTTCCAATGTATGAAGAGGCGGTAGGACAGGTTGAGAATTTGAGTGGAGAGAGTGAGCTGTACCCCCTTCAGAATCAAGCCTACCCATTTCAACTTGAATCCCACAACTCCAGTTTTGAATGTCTATCTAGTGTTTCCAATGATTTATCAATTGAAGATAGAATGATTAATGAGTTGTGCGACTTTGTAGTGTTTGATTTACCCGATTGTGAAGGGTCACTTCCAAGTGAAACCACACCCAATCCTTTTGACCTCTACACCTCCACTCTAGAACCTGAATTGATTATTATCCATGCTTTTGTTGAGGTGTCTGAGAATATTGATTTTCACTTGATTGAGGATATTGACGCCGGGAATATTTTGGATGATGAACCCGCAGATTTGGCTGAGTTTTTCTCTCCAATTCATCATCCCGAGTCATTAAATATTTTTCCCGAACCCCATATGCGTCTGGATGTTGAAGAGAAATGCATGGATGTGCTAAATTTTGAGGATAGCTTTGAGGATGAACCAGTTTTAATTGATGAGTCGGATTTTCCAATTCATCCTGTTCCTTTCATTGACTGTGTACACCCTCCTGAACCTTTAACCAATAACCTTCCTCAATCACCTACCTCCATCCTTTCCATCGTTCCGACCTTGCAAGAACCCGTCTCACTTTCATTTCATATGTCTGGTTTACCAAGTTCGGCGTACCCATGGTTTCTTACGAATCTTGAGGGATTTGACCCCATTGCTCGACGGGTTAATAGATTAGCACAACCGATTTTTACACATCGCTCATCACAAATTGTGCTAATCTATTCACTCCATTTGCACCCTCAAGTTCGTACTCCACTTCTTTTTCCCTTCCGCCATTCTTCTTCTTCTGATATACCGAGACCGTATCCCGCTTCTATCTCCATACGGTCTCGCGTATTCTCCATTTCCTTTCTCTACGCCTTCTTTGACCAACCACTGCTTTATCATGATAAGATCTTTGAATGGTTGGTGCTCACTTTTGGCCTTTGTAAAGCCTTGTATAGCTTGATACTATTCTCTTTCCCCCCTAATCCTGAACTTCGACACTTAACAGTGGAAACACTGTTTTACTTAAGATTGGGGGGGACTCTTTTTTGTATATATTTTTTGTTTTCCTTTTTGTTTTGTATATAATTTGTTTCTAGGGAGCGCCGACATTTTTGACCCTCTTGGTGTAGCCTGACAGTGAGGGCACTGTCAAGTTTAAGTTTGGGGGTGTGCTCGGTAAGCTTTCTTCCTTCGCATTCATTTGTATATTTTGCATTTGCATACCTTATTAAAAACCCACAAAAATTGAAAATTTTCCAAAAAATATAAAAACTTTGTCGTCAAGTTAGCTAATAGGGTAACTTAGATCTTTATTCCGAAAGTTTAGTTGATATGATAGAAATAACTAAATTCTAGGCTTAGGGATTGAAAACCCTAAAAATAACCCTCATTCTGTCTAACTTTGGTAAGTATACGTCCTTACAGTTTTTTTTTTTTTGAGAAATAGGTAATCTTGAGTTCAGTTCTTGAGTTAAGTCAAGATGAAGGGGAAGTATTGATGCTTTACTGAAGGATAAGTCTGAAAAATAGTTTCTTTTCTCGAGTTCAAATTTAGAAAGTATATACCCTACAAACTGCACTTACACGCACCTTGAAACTTGGGATAGTAGAGGATACCTTGAAATACTCTTGCCTGAAAACCTAGTATGAAAGAAAAAATAGTATTTAAAGCTAAACACCAAAAGAGCATATTGAAAAATATATCCGGTCTTGAAAAAGAAAAAGAAAAAGAAAAAAAGAAAAATATAGAATAAAGTCAAGACCTGGAAACTGCTATTTACGCTTTAAAGTTCACACATTCAGTAATCGGTCGTTAGTGCCTCAAGAAGCATTAATAGTCGCATGAAAGGTGTGTGAGCAAATCCGTCCATCCTTAATGAAAAGAAGTAGTATTAGGTATTAGGGCAAGGGTATTATAGCTTGAATTGAATTCTCAAGTGTAGGGGTGCAAAGATACACACACGTAGGGGTATACAATCGATGTTTGGATAAAAGATATAAATAAAGAATAAGACTTATGTTTTCTGTAAAGTTGATAAAAAAATCCCTGATTTGAGGCCGCACTTTAGAAGGAAAACTCAGGAGAACCAACATCTTTCTAAACTTTTTTGGAATGTATATGATCTAAGGTTAAACAGATAGGAGGTGTGAAACATAAGGGTTGGATATTTCTAACTTAGAATGATAGAGTTTCTAACGTAAATACTAAACGGTAGGAGTAGAATCGACGTAACTTATGACACTAGCTTGACGGGATTTTATGGATAGTATCCGCTGAAAACCCTCAGGAGACAACACTCCTCCTACTAGGGACACCTAGAGGTTTAACGGCTTGTTGCACGTGCTCAGTGCAATCGCGTTCCCTGCGAAAGTGCGGTTAGGACTTTTTCGTGAATAATTGGTTTTGCTCGGGACGAGCAAAAGTTAAGTTTGGGGGTATTTGTTCATACCAGAATATTGCATTTTATACCGCCCATTCTTACGCTCGTTTATTTATAAGCAGGTGCTTTTAATCAGTGTTTGCTACATAATTGCAGAATACAGGTTCTCGGCTCTGAACAGTGAATATCATGGAAAAGTACGACAAATTCCGGATTACTGCCAACAACAGATAAAACACGGGTCTCCGCTCTCTATCCGTGTGTTGCCACATACCAGTTTAAGGGACAAGATGGCAAATCGATTGTCATGTCATGCACAAAGCTCTATGTCAACACAAGATCCAAGAAATCTACGCGGAGCTCGAGGAAATCATGGCAAAAGATCCACATCACATCACCTTTTTGTTCTACTAAAATTCTGGAATAATTGTTAAGAGTTTATGAGAAAAGTCATATACCACACAGCAGACAAAATGGAACCAGGGAAAACGACAAAAGCACATGACCTAATTCCCCTATACGGCCGCGTTTCCGCGGCCTAAGCAGGCTTAGGCCGCGGAACCGCGGCCATTTGGTCTCCTTGCTGGGTAAACTTTTGGGGGCTGTTTGGTAATCTTATTTATGGGCAGATTGTTGCCCTAGGTTTCCCATTCCCCTCCTATAAATACTCCAGAACTGAGCTAAGCCAAGGGTCCAATTTTCATGTCCATTCTTTTGCCTCTTTTTGTTAGGTTTTAGTCTTTTTCTTCTTCTTCTTCATCTTTTCTCCATGAAAATTGTAGTGAGAGCTTTTTGAGTGGAAGATCAATGAAGATGAGGGCTTTTGTATCATTCTCTTTTGTTTAACTTCCCCTTGAGATTCTTGCTTTCTCTTGATCTTTCAACCTCTTCATTGAGCTTGAAAGGTTAAGAGTTTGTTATTGATCTCAAGGGTCGTATTTTCTTATGGAATTAGCGCTTCATTTCACATGCGTTCTCTACCCTTCTCTTGATCTTGCAACCTCTTGATTGAGCTTGCAAGTTTAAGGGTTGGCTATTGATCCCATGCTTGTCTTGAGTTCTAGTTTCTATTTCTTTTTATTGCTTATTTATTACTTGCTTTTTATTATCTTGCTTTGCTTATTTGCAATTTAAATTCATGCACTTACTTACTTGTAATCTTTTCTTTTCTTTGTTCTTTTCTTTTGCTCTTTTTTGTTCTTTTGTGAATGGTTGTAATTATTGTTGTTGTTAAGAAGAAATACGATATTATAAGTTAACGTTTCTTTGCTCATTTCCTTTTCCCGTATTTTCCATTGAACTCCGTCCAAACGATACGCAAGCGCTCCGTTAGGCACCCTACCCTAACAAGGTAACGGTGATTCCTAACCGCGACCGGTTGCGTTCGGTTTGGCCGGAGGCGAAAGCAAGAGACAAGAACGGAAGGACAAGGGTAAATAAGCCGGATTCCATGAATACCGCGTTTAAATCCCCTAATCCACGTTGTTGCCGATTGCTCTAGCTTCAATTGGTCAAGACTCGGCTCAAAGGTTTTGAGTACGGATTTCCTTAGCTTCTAATCTCGTATCTTTTTCTTAACAACTTTATACTTGCAAATAATACACATAGGTTAGATTGAACAAACTCATACAATTCTTTATTGACTCGTCGAAAACAAGAAAGGACATACAACCATCTCCCTGTGGATCGACCCGTGCTCAACCGGCTAGCTGCATAGCGACACCGTCCTGATCGCGGTAAACTTTAGAACTTTGAACATCCGACACGCTTTTGGCGTGCGATCAGGTGATAAGCTGTGCTGAATTTGAGGCGGGTACCCAAGCTCTCCTGTAAGCTCCTCCAAAAGTGCGACACGAATCTGGTGTCTCGATCTGACACAATGCTGACTGGAACACCGTGAAGTCGTACTATCTCCTCCATATATTTCTCTGCCAGTGTCGACTGTCCCACTCGGAATGGTATGAAGTGTGTAGCTTTCGTGAGGCGATCGACGATAACCCAAATGGCGTTATTGCCCCTAGGGCTCCGTGGTAAGGCCGTCACGAAATCCATGGTAATGTGCTCCCACTTCCATTCTGGTATCGGCAGTGGTTGTAACAATCCTGCTGTCCTCTGATACTCCGCCTTCATCTGCTGGCATACCGGGCACCTGAATACGATCCTCACAATTTCCCGCTTCATTCCGTTCCACCAAAAGTGCTGTTTTAGATCCCGATACATCTTTGTACCTCCCGGATGCACAGAATAAGCCGAACTATGCGCCTCAGCCAGTACTTCATCTCGAACATCTCCCTTGGGTACGCAGAGTCTGCTACCGAATCTCAGAGAGCCATCTTCGTGTATGATCAAGTCCGTTCTCAGCCCGGCTTCTACTTGCACTCTGAACTTTTGCAATCGGGGATCATCCGCTTATGCAGCCTTGATGCGATCCACCAGGGAAGACTGCACCTGTAGTTGCCAAAGTTGACTGAGTGCGCCCGGTGTAACGACTTCAAGCTCGAGTCTCTGAAAGTCCTCAATAATGCTCCTCTGACTGGTTAACCTCATGACCGCTGGATTGCGACTGAGCGCATCTGGTACAACATTCACTTTTCCCGGGTGATACTGAAGGTCCAAGTCATAATCTGCCATCAGCTCTAGCCATCGGCGCTGCCTCATGTTTAGCTCCTTCTGAGTGAAGACGTACTTCAGACTTTTATGATCCGTGTACACCTCCACTTTCTCGCCCAATAGATAGTGTCTCCAAATATTCAATGCGAAGACTACTACAGCTAACTCCAAGTCATGCGTAGGATAATTCTTCTCGTGATTTCTCAGTTGTCGAGAGGCGTAAGCAACCACTCGGCCGTGCTGCATCAGAACACAGCCTAATCCCTTCCCTGAGGCATCACTGTGTATCACTAAACCACCGGAATCATCTGGTACTGTAAGAATAGGCGCCGTGGTTAACTTCTGCTTCAGCGTGTCAAATGCCTGAGTGCACTCCTCTGTCCACGCAAACGGTACATCCTTCCGTGTCAGCCTCGTCAATGGTACAGCGATTCTTGAGAAGTTTTGGACGAATCTCCGATAATAACCCGCCAATCCCAGAAAACTCCTGATCTCGGCCACTGACTTCGGCGTTGGCCAATTTCTGACAGATTCTATTTTTGCCGGGTCCACCGAGATGCCTTCGCCCAAAACAATATGTCCCAAAAACTGAACCTTGTCGATCCAGAATTCACACTTGCTTAGCTTCGTATACAGCTTCTCTTCCCGAAGAATTTGTAGAACCGTGCGCAAATGTTCAGCATGCTCCTCCCGGGTCTTCGAGTAGACAAGTATGTCGTCGATAAACACAACGACAAACGTGTCCAAGTACTTTGCAAACACCCTGTTCATCAAGTCCATGAATATTGCTAGGGCATTGGTAACACCGAACGGCATCACAAGGAACTCGTAATATCCGTATCGGGTCCTGAAAGCCGTCTTGCACACATCCTCAGTTGCTACTCTGATTTGGTGATATCCAGAACGCAGATCCAACTTCGAGAATACCTTGGCCCCACTTAGCTGATCGAATAAGTCGTCGATGCGCGGGATTGGGTACTTGTTCTTTATTGTGACCTTGTTCAGCTCCCGATAATCTATACACATTCGCAGCGATCCATCCTTCTTCTTTACTAACAGAACTGGTGCACCCCACGGTGAAGTGCTCAGCCAAATAAATCCCTTCTCTAATAGCTCTTCAATTTGCTTCTTCAATTCCGCCAACTCAACTGGTGCCATTCTGTATGGGGCCTTGGATACTGGGGCCGTACCTGGAGTCAAATCGATCGAGAACTCCAAGATGCGAGGAGGTGGTAGACCTGGTAGATCTTCAGGAAATACGTCCAGAAAGTCCCGAACAATTTCTGGGGCTGGGCTCTCATCAATCTCCATAGCTGTCAGCTCCTTGGGCTTGGCTCTGTACTTGACTGGCTCCAAAGATTCGCTTCCGCCCTCGAAAATAAACTCCGGGTGATTTGGAATGCGGAAGATCACATTCCTTGCACGACAATCGATAACTGCATAGAAGGTACTCATCCAATCCATCCCGAGAATTGCGTTGTAACTGCCTGTCCCAATCAGAAGGAAATTCGCATAGAATTCCCTACCACACACTACAACCGGACATGATCTACATTCTCGACTAGATATTATAATGCCATTACCCGTATGTATCTACCAACCCTTGGTTAGTGGTTCATGTGGTATGGAGTGTATATCAGCGAAATGCTCAGACAAGAAACAGTGCGATGCTCCAGAATCAAATAGTACTCTAGCTGGCAAGGAATGTACGAGTAGAGTACCTGTAACAACGTCTCCTGACGCCTCTGCCTGCTCGGCGGTCAAGGTGAAAGCCCGTCCCCGACCGCGACCTGTAAAGGGTTGCCTCTGCTCCTGTGGCCTCTGCTACGGCGGTCCAGAACCTCCATGTATCTCTGCTCACTCAGGGCAATCGCTAATCCTGTGCTGACTGGATCCGCAAATCAAGCACTGTCTCTTGGCACGGCGACAGTCCTTCTGGGTATGCCCATATCTACCGCAGTAGCCGCAAACTACGTTCTGTCTCTGGGGGCGATGTTGTGGCATGAACGGGCGTTTCATTTGTGTCGTTCCAGGCCTGTGAACCGGTATGGCTCCTCGAGAAGGTGCAGGGGTACGTGTTGGAACGACTGGGGGTTTCCTGAACTTGTTGCTCAATTGCTCCTGAACTCTCACTGCGTTGAGTATCTGTGCGAAAGTCTGCAACTCCAGTGATGTAATCAACTGCTGTAACTCGAAATCAAGCCCCTGCAAGAATCGTCTGGCCCTGGTGGCCTCTGAGGCGACCATGTACGGAGCAAAACGGCTCAGACGGTTGAACTATGCCGCATATACGTCCACTGGACGTCCATTATGCTTCAATAGAATAAATCTTTCCTCCATTACTGCCTTGGCGGTGGAAGGGAAATAATGATCTAGGAAGCACTCTTTGAATTTGCCTCACTCAATCGGCCTGTCCAGCCCGCTTTCTTCCACTGACCACCAAGTACGGGCTTCATTTTCCAATTGGATCTTTATCACGTCCACCCTATCTTCATCTGGAACTCTTGCAGCTGTCACTAAGTTCTCCATGTTCACTAACCATTGCTCGGCCTCAAGGGGTTCAGCTAGCTTTGTGAATGCAGCTGGATGCAACCGTCGGAAGTCTGATACGATACCAGCCCTAGCATGATAAGCTGGTGGGGTAGCACCCTCGGGGGCGACAATGAGTGCGGAGGGTCCTCCTGCGGCGGTAATCGCCCCGAGTCCCTCAGCGAGTAAGTCTGTCTTCCTCTCCTGAGCTTCCGCGAGAGAGGTCAGTGCACTAAGTATTCTTTCCATGCGGTCCTGAGAACTGGAGTCCGAGGAGGGTTCGTTCGGGGACGTCATATCGCTGGAAGATTCAAAAGGATAAGATCAGATTCAAGGATGAAAATCAGGAATGGTGAAATGAAAAAATAATGTAATACAGTATAGTTAATGTTATCCCTTGTTACTAAACCTGGCTCTGATACCAACTAAACCATGTCACGCCCCGCTTCCCAAAATACGGAAAACGAGGGATGACTAGGCCAGCCATGCTCCTACGGTCAGGGAATAATCCCGCTGTAGTCACACTTCGGCTTCTAACATTACATGGTAATCAGTAAATAAAGCTCAGCAGTAAAGGAATTACATCACTAAATTATTACATTACAATCCATGGTTCACAAATTACAATAAACAAGAAAAGTTACTAACCAAGTTCACTTACACGATCTCTTTTATGGAAAGCAGTAAAGAAAGAAAAGTACTCTAGACTAGATCTCCGTGAGCTCGAAAGATAAATCCGTCTCCTGCGCTGGTTCTTCCACGGAATCTGAGCATGCATACTCAGGTCGTCAGAGCGACACAATAGCAATATCATTATAATGAGATGAAACAGGTAAATGAGGTAATAACAGTGAAAGTACAATGCGTGTAATCGCTATGTCACTATATGATGCAAAGTATGATCTGTGTCCCTATCAGTCTCTAGGTCATGTTTGAAATCGTATAGTGGAAAGGAGGATCATGTTTAACAGGAGTCTCGTACATACCCGAGACAACGGCCCACATGCCCGGGACATAACCCTGTCAGCCGGATCGCTAGATCCTACCTAATATATATATCACTTCTCGAATGATCATCCTCTAAAACACGGTCCCGCTAAATACGATTCTCTTTCCACTTCGATTTCCCCTTTTTCCCCAGGTTTACACTATTTATGATTTTGATTTAGTCGTGTATAAGTATACCAATGGCACGGTTTTATCACTGTTCACTGTATCAATCACTGTCATGAATCATTCACTTTCCATTGGTGTACTCGACACTCCTAAACCAATATCATTCACGCATGATAATGCAATGTCCACTGAACACTAACACGCACTAACACTATGTATATAGCAAATGGGGTAAGATATGTGTATGTATGCCATTAACAAGCCAAGTATGTTATGAACCAATATGCACGTCATCAACTTACAAAATTTGCATTAATTTATATGTTCAGAATTCAACATAATGATACAAATATGATAACAAGAACATTTTGTCCGCAGTTCATCAAAATTAGTTTCAGTTCGATCGGATTTCTAGTATTCAAGTTACAGCAGTTTCATTTTAAGTGCTCGCGACTGGAAATTCAGTTTCTGAACTGAACGTCCGTTTCACGACACAAATTTCACCCAGTTGGGATCATAATTTAGTGACGTTACAGTTAAATAAAATCTAGGGTTTGAAATAGGGTGTTCAACGCAACATACGGATCCTCAATCGCGTCTGTACGTCGAAAGATACACACTGTTTAACACTAGTTTGTCGCTTCTGAATCTGTTCTGGACTGTTATACGTCCTTCTCTCTTAATTTACAAATTAAATAGCAAACGACGATGAAACGGAGTGAGACCACTTGCATTATTTAGTTAACAGATTCACCTTTAATAAACTGCAGAGTTCCGCAACATACGAGTTTAGGAAACCAAGTGGCACACATTACGGAACAGTAAACAGTAATCAGAGTCGCTCTGGACTGCAGTCCAGAGCCGCACTCCGATCCAAATATCGTCACAATTTCAGTACAGAAACCATTAGAAACTTACATAGGGTTATAGTTCGTCGAGTCGGCTTCGATTTAATCCCTCGAACGCATCATTCCAGTATGTACATAATTTATGGCGATTTTAACAATTTTCAGATACGTGAAATTTCTAGTTTTACAGGTATAATTGGGGGTATTCATTTTAGTCACCAACAGTCGTATTTTCCAGTGATATTTATACAAGATATTCGTTATCACATGGGCCGGCATAGGAAATACAATTCCGTCAAATTAGATGAATATTTTCATTGAGATCACACATCGAACATGTATATCATATAAGTTATCATGGATTGTAAATTTGCGATTTATACGATTTGAGTTTGTAACATGAATAGATTAGCATATAGCAAGTAAAAATACTTGCCTGGAAATGTTTTGGTTGATGTCCGACAGTGATAACGTCTCGAACGCGCGACGAAGGCGTGAATTGGTTTGCACGACCTTGGCTCGCGATACGGGTTTGACGTCGGAGCTGCCCGGTGACTTCTTATGCTTGCTGGGAGCGGAGGGGGTGTTCAGTGGTCCTCTGCGAGTGTGCTGGGGTTGACGATGGTCGGCGGCGGTGCTCCGGCGATGGGCAACAGGGGGTCGCAGTGATGTGGTTTTAGGGTTTGAGAAAGAGAGTGAGAGAGAGAGGTAGTGGGCTCGGATTGGTTGTCGTGATGGAGATGATGCTGAGGAGAAGAGGGTGTAGTGGTCGACGACGTGATGGGGAGATCGCCGGTGTCATGGGTGCCGGTGGTGGTCGAGCTCGGGTGTAGTGGGTTTGGTGTGCAGGGGGCTCGGTGAAGCGGTGAAAGGGAAAATGGTGGCTTGGGTTTGTGAGAGGAAGTGATGGGGTCGACGAGGAGGTTGTCGTCATCGTCGGTGGGATGAGCGGAGTTGGGAGCTCGAGGCAGTGGGTTGAGGTTGGTATTTTTGAAGGGAGAGATGAGGAGTTTTGAGAGACTGTGAGTTTGAGAGAGAGGCGGTCTAGAGGGAGTCGCGAGGGAGTGCGCGACATGGGGCAAGGGCACGGGCATAGGCGTGGGCGTGAGGTGAGGCGCAGAAGGTGGATCGAGTGAGCGGGAAAGGAGGGAGACGTTGGGGAAGAGGAGGAGTTTTAAGAAGCGGGTCGGGTTCGTGGGTGTTGCGGGTCACGGGCTGCTGGGCTGGGCCGCAAGGATTTTTTATTAGGTTTTAAAGGTTATTAATCTTTTGTTGTTTGGGCTGAGGAAAAGAGAGTGGGCCTGGGATTAAAAGAATTTTATTGTTAAATTTCTGTTGGGCTGAGGGGAAGCGGGCTGGGCCGGAAAAAGAAAGATTTTAATTTTAAAATGGGCTGAAGGAATAAAATATAGTTTGGGTTTGGATTTATTAATATATTTTTGGTTTTAGTTTTGGTTTTAATTGGTTTTAAATTTTGGGTTTTGACTTTTAGGGTTTGGGAAATTTTAAATATTGGAATTTAAGCAATCAATTTCCCACAAAATCTACGAGGGAGAAAAGAAGGAAAAGTAAACTCGGGGAATCTGGAAAAATTAGAAACTTTTATTAAGATGGAAACGGGGATTTACATCATACCCCCCTACAAAAATTTTGTCCTCGAAATTTAACAAGAATACAAAGAAGCAAGGTACTAAACAAAGAGATGTGGATAATGAGCATGGATATCTTCCTCCCGCTCCCAGGTGGATTCCCCTGGGGAACGACCGCCCCAAGATACTCGGACTAACGGAATGACCTTATTCTTCAGCACTTTCTCTCTGCGGTCTAGGATGGTAGTGGGATGCTCCTCGTACGATAGATCGGTACCCAAAACTAGCTCCGAATAGTCCAGGACATGGCTCTCATCCCGAACATAACGCTGCAACTGTGACACGTGGAAGGTATAGTGCACACCAGCTAGCGATGGAGGCAAGGCAAGTCAGTAGGCCACCTCTCCTACTCGCTCTAGCACCTCAAAAGGTCCGATAAAACGGGGACTGAGCTTTCCCCGACCTCCGAACCTGATAACTCCACGGGTAGGGGAAATCTTCAAGAACACGTGATCTCCGACTTCGAATTTTAGTGCCTTCCTGCTGGT
Source organism: Agapanthus africanus (assembly GCA_030015575.1). NCBI lineage: Eukaryota > Viridiplantae > Streptophyta > Magnoliopsida > Asparagales > Amaryllidaceae > Agapanthus > Agapanthus africanus. The sequence goes on along the minus strand of CM057338.1, from coordinate 147,961,771 downwards.
ATCTGCCCAGCTCTTCTGTCGATCCTGAGCCGTCTTAATACGCTTCCTGATCATTTGGACCTTGTCGACTGTCTGAACAATGAGTTCGGGGCCCAGTAATCTTCGCTCTCCCACATCATCCCAACATACTGGAGATCGACACTTCCGCCCGTAAAGTGCTTCGAAAGGAGCCATCTGAATGCTAGCCTGATAACTATTGTTATAAGAAAACTCGACTAGATGCAGATGGTCCTCCCACGAATCCTGAAAGTCCAACATACAAGCTCTAAACATATCCTCGAGTGTCTGAATCGTACGCTTGGATTGTCCATCCGTCTGCGGGTGATAAGCTGTGCTGAATTTGAGGCGGGTACCCAAGCTCTCCTGTAAGCTCCTCCAAAAGTGCGACACGAATCTGGTGTCTCGATCTGACACAATGCTGACTGAAACACCGTGAAGTCGTACTATCTCCTGCATATATCTCTCTGCCAGTGACTCTGTCAACTGTCCCACTCGGAATGGTATGAAGTGTGTAGCTTTCGTAAGGCGATCGACGATAACCCAAATGGCGTTATTGCCCCTAGGGCTCCGTGGTAAGGCCGTCACGAAATCCATGGTAATGTGCTCCCACTTCCATTCTGGTATCGGCAGTGGTTGTAACAATTCCGCTGTCCTCTGATGCTCCGCCTTCACCTGTTGGCATACCAGGCACCTGAATACAAACCTCACAATTTCCCGCTTCATTCCGTTCCACCAAAAGTGCTGTTTTAGATCCCGATACATCTTTGTACCTCCCGGATGCACAGAATAAGCCGAACTATGCGCCTTAGCCAGTACTTCATCTCGAACATCTCCCTTGGGTACGCAGAGTCTGCTACCGAATCTCAGAGAGCCATCTTTGTGTATGATCAAGTCCGTTCTCAGCCCGGCTTCTACTTGCACTCTGAACTTTTGCAATCGGGGATCATTCGCTTATGCAGCCTTGATGCGATCCACCAGGGAAGACTGCACCTGTAGTTGCCAAAGTTGAATGAGTGCGCCCGGTGTAACGACTTCAAGCTCGAGTCTCTGAAAGTCCTCAATAATGCTCCTCTGACTGGTTAACCTCATGACCGCTGGCTTGCGACTGAGCGCATATGGTACAACATTCACTTTCCCCGGGTGATACTGAAGGTCCAAGTCATAATCTGCCATCAGCTCTAGCCTTCAAACCTTCAAACCTTCTAATTTAATTCTAGGGTCCATTACTGTTATGTCCCATTTTCCAATAGATGGAAACGGTGACGTGGCAGGCCGCAACGTATTTACTAAATAATAAATACGTTAAGCGTAATTAAGTAATATATAAAATGAACAAGAATGACAAGAGTATTAAAATAAAACAGTAACTTTATTTACATTCATCTTTACATACAACTGTTTGAAAAGAAAAGATACAATGAGTAAAGCAGTGCCTAAACAATGACATACAAAATGAAAGTGTAGGTGAACTAGTAGTCAGGCTGAGTGGTGAGCTGGTCCAAGTCCTCCTGATTAGGCTCGATCTCCTGAGAGTCCGGTCCTCCTGACGAACATTTCAAAGAAAAAAATAGAAAGGAATGTTGTCAGCGAACTAACGCTCGATAAGTCCCAAAAGAAGAAGGAGAAGACAATATATAAAATGAAATTAACAGGTACAGTATACGACTGATTACTGGTATATAATAATTATTATAACGTGGTTGTTTGTAGTTTGATAAAGAAAGTGTTCATGTATACGAGAGGAGTCCATTTTATCCCGTAGAGTATGGTAACATATAGTACAAGACCCCATCATAACCCACGGGACAAGGGCACGTGAATTCATGTAGGTGTTTTTTAAGCGACCTCTCGTACTACGATATACGTTTCGTACCAATCTACCCCTTTATCCCCGTGTATTGTATTGTATAAATTTTGTTTACAAGTCTTGCCGAAACCATAGATACAAAATGTTCGGGTATTCATGTTCAGGATGTAATCAAATATTCAAGTTGTCAAGTCAAGTTATAACCATGATTCGGTCAAGTCAAGTATACATGTTTGATATTGATATTTAGATTTGAGATTCATGTTCATGATCAAGTATTCATGTTTGAGTTTGGATTCTGGTTTGTGTTTGGAATCAGACTGAGTCAGAGGATTGTACTGATTTAACTCTTGAAATCTTAGGTTCGGGAATTATCAGTAACCGCTGCACATGTACGGCAGGATTTGTGTTTTTTTCAAGACAATTACCATTGATAAACCCGTTAAGTTGTCTACCTTAAATAGGTAAGCAATCACTTTCTCCGGCTCCCTGGGGCTCAAGAGAATTGATCCCGCTTAAACCTATATTTACTAAAATTCTTAAAATATTGTTTTTATATAACTCGAGGGGGTTTTATGAAAAAATATATTAATATAGATTAAAAATAAAATTTTGAGAGTGATTAATATTACTTAGGGTTTTCATGAGCATGTGGTATTTTAGTGATAATTACTTAACTTGGAAAGTTCATGTATTTTATTGAAAAACTTGTCCTTTTTTGTATCTTAATGGTATTTTAATATCATTTGTTAATCTTTCATTTAAAAAAAATATAGATTTATTATATTTTGAAAATATGCATTTATAATTTTATATAATTTTTCTAAAAATTTATTTTATTTTATTTAGAAAAATTCGTATTTCTTAAAAACGTATTTAAACCCTTTCGAGATCGAATGCTCCATGAGAAGGTCTGCATATCGCTTTACCAGCCCAACAATTGCGATAATCTGCACCATCTATTAGCGGGTCCCCTAAAGAGGGTTGTAGATGCATAATCACAAAGGATATGAAATACCGCTTTAAAAGAAATCCGGTTTTAAAGTAGGTGGTATTTTATTGTAAAGTTTTCTTCGTAACAAATATTCATACAAAAAAGATATCGTGCTATGGAACCAAGTGTGCGTGTGGGGTAGGTCATTACCCCGTGAAGTTTTCCTAAAGGTATTATTAAGCAATTTTGTCGAAAAGATGCGATAACAAAGTTCAAGATATTTTAATGTAAAAGTTCAAATATGGTCGTTTTATATGAGATTCTTGATTTAAAATTTATTCTAAACATTGGTATTAAGATTATAAGTGAAGTGGTAAAATTGGTTTGACAAAATGATAAAAGAAAATGGAGTTATAGGTTTTAGAAAAGATGATATCAGTAATAACTCAACTTTTACCGATTTTGTTTAAAAAGAAATTCAATGAAGAGAAAGAAAGTTTGGGAGGGACTTACTGTTTAGAAAGCTCAAAGAAAAGTTAAAGAATAGAGGATGATCGTCGTGGCGTCGCGGGAGCTCCGGAATTTTCTTCGATCTTCACCGGAACCAACTTGCTTGTTAACTCCACTTTACTTCACTTGCACTAGGAACTTTTTAGAGAGTTTTGGCTAGAATTTTTAGATTAGTGCTGAGCCAAGGTAGGGGTGGTGTTTATAATGGAGAATTAGAGTTTGGGAATTAAAAATATGGATTAAAAGCATTAAGATTGTGTTTAATTGTGAAATAAAAGGTCTCTGTTCAAACAGTGCAAAGGGGTTAGGCGTAGCTGAAAAGACAAGAGTGCAAAGCCCGAGGCAATTTGGACTCATCTCACCCGTCCCCGCCGGCCCAATCCCCCTTTCCGCCGGTCGATCTCGAGGCAAATGCCTCGAGATTCGTGCCACTTGATTAAATCCCTGTTTACTCCATTTTTTACATGTTTGATTTTTCTGAACTTTTCATTTCCCCGTGTATTGCACGTGCAATCTTTTGGGCTTCCAAAAAGTTAAAAAAAATCAGAAAAATAATTGTGTCTGATGGGAATCGAACACAGGGGCTACGTCACAGCAGTGTAGAGAGTTTACCAGTGAGCTACAAGTTATTTCTTACCGTTATTTAACAAAAGTAACTTATAACTCAAACTCAGACTGTAAAACTCATTTCTTGTATATTAACAGAAAAATTTCGTACAAAGATTTTAGAGTCGAAACCATCCTTATAAAAATTTTGTGCTCGAAATTTACATTTACATAGAGACTAACTTTCAAAAAGATAAGGGTATCTTGCACGCATGTCTTCTTCTCATTTCCATGTTGATTCTCCTGGTGAATCCTTTCTCCACATCACTTGGACCAAGTTTACTTACTTATTTCGTAATGTCTTCACCTTTCGGTCCAGGATCTCAACCGGTTGTTGCTCGCAGGTTAGATCAATCTGTACTATGAGCTCTGAGTGATCAAGTATGTGGCTGGGGTCGCTCACATATCGTCGTAGCTGGGATATATGGAACACGTTGTGCACTCCTTCCAATGTGGGTGGAAGTGCTAAACGGTATGCCACTTCTCCAACTCGTTCGAGTATATCAAACGGTCATACGTATCTTGGACTTAGCTTATCCCTCTTGCCAAAGAGGGTCACTCCTCTGTTTGGAGAGATATTTAGGAAAACATGGTCTTCAGGTTGGACTCCAGATGTCGACGCTTAGCATCTACCTAATGTTTCTGTCGGTCTTTGGCTATGCGCATTCTTTCCCTCCCTGATCGTGCGAACTACGTCCACAGTTTCCTCGATCATCTCTGGTTCAAGGAATTCACGATCTCCGATGTTGTCCCAACTTAGTGGTGAACGACACTTCCGTCTGTAGAGTGCTACGAATGGTGCCATTCCAATAATTTCCTGATAACTGTTGTTGTATGAAAACTCCACAAGGTATATGTGATCTTCCCACGATCTTCCGAAGTCTAACATACAAGCTCTTAGCATGTCCTCCAGAATCTGAATTATTCGCTCGGACTGTCCGTCCGTTTGTGGATGATATACCGTGTTGAAATTCAGATTTGTTCCTATACTAGCTTGCAGACTCTGCCAAAACTGTGATCGGAATCCGGTATCACGACCGGAGACGATGTAAACAGGTACTCCATGTAATCTCACAATCTCCTGCATGAGTTCATGGGTATCAAATAGGGTACATCTTGAAGGTTTAAATATCACTTTAGATTTATTATTACCTCCATGTATTTCTTTGCTAACGTCTCGGTAGATTGTCCAACTTGAAATGGAATAAAGTGAGCCGAATTGGTGAGTCAATCCATAATAACCCATACTGTGTCCTTACCCTTCGTGCTGCGAGGAAGGGCAGTCATGAAGTCCATGGTAATGTGCTGCCATTTCCATTCTGGGATTGGTAACGGCTGAAGTAGACCAGCAGTTCTGTGATGTTCAGCCTTCACTTGCTGACACACCAAACCCTTGACTACGCTCCTTGCTACTTCGCGTTTCATTCCACGCCACATGTAGTGTTGCCGTAGATCCTTATAAATCTTTGTACCATCGGGGTGTACAGAATAAGGAGAGCTGTGAGCTTTTTTCATCAACTCTTCTCGAACTGGGCCGTTTGGTACACATAATCGACTTCCATATCGCAAAGATCCATTTTCGTGAATGATGAAGTTAGTTCTAAGTCCACTTTCTACTTGTTCTCGGATCTTTTGTAGCTTGGCGTCATTTGCTTGTGCTGCCTTGATTCGATTGACAAGAGTGAACTGGAATTGTAAGTTCATCAAATATGAAGCGTTACCTGGCATAACTACTTCGATCGCCAATCCGTGCAATTATTGCTGTAGCTTCCACTGAGCGGTGAGATTCATTGCTAATGGCTGGCGGCTAAGTACATTAGGAACTACATTCACCTTCCCAGGATGATACTGTAGCTTGATGTCGAAGTCCGCCATGAGTTCTAACCATCTTCTCTGCCGTATGTTTAATTCCTTCTGAGTAAATACATACATCAGACTTTTGTGGTCAGTGTATATATCCACTCGTTCACCCAAAAGATAGTGGCGCCAAATCTTAAGTGCAAAGATAACGTCTGCCAACTCCAGATCGTGTGTTGGATAGTTGCGCTCATGAACCTTCAGTTGTCTTGATGTAAAAGCCACAACTTTTCCATGCTGATGTAGTAACACATCCTAATCCTTTACCGGACGCATCACAATGGACAACAAATTCTCCAGATTGATCCGGTATTATAAAAATAGGAGCATAGGTTAATCTCGACTTGAGTTCTACAAAATCTTTTTCACATGCTTCTAACAACACGAATGCTTCGTCTTTACATGTGAGCTTGGTCAGGGGTGCTGCAATCTTCGAAAATCCTTCAATGAATCATTGGTAGTATCCTGCTAATCCTAAGAAACTTCGTTTATCTTTCACCGTCTTTAGTGTCGGCCACTCACTGACAGCTGATATCTTAGCTAGATCTACTGAGATTCCTTCGCCTGAAACGATATGTCCGATAAATCCGACTTGATGTAGCTAAAATTCACACCTGCTGTACTTGACGTAGAGCTGATATCGTCGCAATGTCTCCAGGACAATCCGTAAGTGCTCGGCGTGTTCTTTCCGATTCTTTGAATACACCAGGATGTCGTCGATGAAGATGACAACGAACCTGTCTAAGTACTCTCGGAAAACTTGGTTCATCAGATTCATAAAAATGGCAGGTCCATTGGTCACTCTAAATGGCATTACAAGATCCTCATAATGACCATATCGAGTCCTAAACTCCGTCTTCAGAATATCGGACTCTTTGACCTTCACCTGATGATAACCCGGACGAAAATCTAGCTTCAAAAATACACAAGACTCGCTTAACTGATCGAAAAGATTATCGATGCGCGGTAGTGGATACTTGTTCTTGATCGTCACTTCGTTCAGAGCTTGATAATCCACACATCCTGTATGAACCTTCTTTCTTTTTCACAAGTAATACTAGAGATCCCTAACTTGAAGTACTGGGACGAATCCAACCTTTCTTCAGGAGTTCGTCCAATTGAGTGCGGATCTCCTTCAATCCTTCTGGACTTAACCGGTACAGAGCTTTGATTACAAGTTGCGCACCAGGTAGTAAATCGATACTAAACTCAAGAGATCGATCGGGAGGCAAACCTTATATATCTTCAGGGAATACATCCTCAAACTCTCGAACTACCTCTAGCTTCGATTCTTCCGCTTGCAATGCTGCAACCACTTCCTTGTTTGGTTTTGCTTTGTAAATGCTAGGTTCCAAGGTACGGTCTCCACTCTTGAAATAGAACACTGGATGATCTGGTATTTTGAACACTACCCTCCTTTGGCGACAGTCGATGGTAGCGAAGAAAGTTCCCAGCCAGTCCATTCCCAAGACTACGTCGAACTTCGGTATGTCCAGCACCTTGAAGTCCGCATAAAATTCTCTACTGCAGATGACCACTGGACACAGATCGTATCCCAGAATTGCTTTTAGAACGCCGTTCTCTAAATTGACATTCCAGCTGGATATGAGCGGTTTAACTGGAATCGCATTAGTTCGGACGAACCGTTGCGACATAAAGCAATGTGATGCTCCATTGTCGAAGAGTGCTAGAGCAGGTAGGGAGGCTACTGGTATAATACCTAAGTTGTGTGAGATATGTTTAGGTATAGGAAAAGTTATAGTGATACACAAAGATTAAAAAATTGAAAGGATTAGGAAGTTACCAGTGATAACTTGTTATGTGGCTTCGGCCTCCTCGACCGTCATTATGAAAGCCTGACATCGTGGTATATTCCTCCTTTCTGGAGGCACATTCCTCTGCCCTTGGGGCACGTTTCTTTGCCCTTGAGGCATGTTTCTCTGTGCCTGATGAAATTGACGTTGGGGCTGTGTAGGAGGTCCGTGCGGAGCTGGTGCAGGGAGAGCTAGGCGAGGTGCATGAGCCTGAATGGCGGGCCGCTGCGGAACTGTGATTGCAGGTCTGGGTGCTGGAGCTGTGTTGAAACGATATGGACATGCTCCTATGGCGTGAGTGGATGTGCCACAAACCAAACACAGGCTATTTGCATGCCTGCGGTCTTTCGCCAGGTGTCCAGTCCTCTTGCAGTAAAAATAAAAATCTGGACTGGACCGGTTAAATGATCCTCCCGGTCTCCTGGGTTCAAAAGTTGGCCTATAAGAGGCTCCTCCTGATATCTGGGTGACAGGGCGTTTCACACCGGCAGTCTGTGGTCTGCCCTTCTTCTTCACAACGGCCTCATAGCATTGGGCGGCCTTCAAAGCAAGTTCATGGGTTGGGAAATCCCCTATAGCGAGTGCAGCTTGGATTTCCGGGTCCAACCTTTACTGAACTCGTCGTGCCCGGATCTCAGCAGTAGGAATCAGGTATGCAGCGAACCTGTTACGACCTTGTGTTAGCAGTGTAATGAGTGAAATCAGGAATTTGAATTTGAGACCATATCTTACCTGCTAAGCATGGTAAACTCACTATCGTATTCATCCACAAACTTGACCCACATCAAGCCTTATTGTAGATGGATGAACTGCTGCTCCATATCAAAATGGGCAGTCTCAGAGAAGTACTTTGCTTCGAATAGATTCCGAAACGTCTTCCACTCTATTGGCTGGGCGAGACGACTTTCTTCAGTCTTCAACCAGACTCTGGTATTGTCGGTTAGTTGCAACTTAGCAACTCTCATCCATACAATATCTTTGTAACAACCCTAAATTTTCTGTACGAATTTTTTTCAAAATACAGAAAGGAGTACTTAAGCCAGAGCACAAGTTATAAATTAAATTTGCTTTTGAACAGCAAAAAAAACACTTGTAGCTCGTTGGTAAAGCTTTGCACTTCTGTGACATAGCCCCTGTGATCGAACTCCCCTAGCCACATATATTTTTAATTGATTTTTCTTTTAATCTTTTAGAAGCCCAAGAGTTTTCACGTGCACTACATATAGGATGATAAGTTACAGATTAAATAAACATGTGTATGTGAAGCGTGAGGGACACGTGGCGACGATCCGAGGCCATTCCACCGGGAAATGGCCGGCGAAATACCTAATAGGACCGGTACTGCCAGTCGGGCCCGTGGGTAATGCCGCCAATTTCCTCCCCTGGAACCTCTTCAGCTACCCCACTTCTTTCACACTGTTTATTTTCTCTGCACATTTTCCAGAGAACAATAAATCACCTTTAATCAAATTTTTAATGCAAATTTCAATGCATTTTTAACTCTCTAAACCTTAATCCTGACCTATAAATACCACACCATATTTCACACATCCTCACTCAGAAATTCCCTGCCAAAACTCTCAAAATTCTTAAGTCATTATAGTGTGCAAGTGGAGTTAGCGAAGGGCGAAGTTCCGAGAAGATTCCGGCGACGAAACGACGCCCCGACGATCCCTAAACCTTCTCCTATCTATCCCATTTCCTTAAAGCCAGTAAGTCCCCTCTCCCCTCCTCTTCTACTATTTTAAAACTTTCATTTTCAAAACCCATCGGAAGTGGAGTTAATCCGACTTCCGATTCGTTTTTCTTTAAAAATTCCATTTTTCTTAAACCATAAAATACCATACTCTCATATAATGTTTAACAAATATAAATAAACACATTAGAACAAGTTTCATCTTAAAATAAATCATGTTACAATCACTATTTCATTTTTTCAGTAAAATACCACCATGTTTACAAACGATATTGTTATCCGCTTTTTAGCGTATTACCTTTAGAAAACTCATGAGGTAATGACCTATCTCATCACAACACATATTCATGACATAACACGATTTACTTTTGGACAATATTTATGGAAATATTACGAGTTACAATAAAATACCTTAAACTTACAAAACCGTTTTCTTTAAAAAGAGCGTTATCTAATTCCTTGCAATTACGCATCTACAACCTATTTTGGGGAACCCCGATCGGGATGGTGCGGGTTATCGCACATTCTCGGACCTAATAGAGCGAGATGCAGACCTCCGCAAGGAGCATTCGATCTCGATGGAATTTTTAATGCTATTTTTAAGAAAATGAGATTTCTAGAAAATAAATAAATTTATTTTAATTAAATATATAGATATATATATGAATATTATCAAAAGATCTATTTTAAATATATTATACAAATATTCCAAGTTTTCTAAATCAAAGGAATCACCATTACATGAAAATACCATCCAAATTCAATACAAATTCCAATATTTCATTAAAATACCATATGCAATGAAAACTAGGTTCTACTCATTAGAAAATTTCAATTTTATAAAATATATATCTATGAAAACCCTAAAGACGATAATTAAATACTTGAGGTGTATTTTGAAAATATATCAAACTATTTTTACATAAAACCCCCTCAAGTTATATTAATTTACAATAAGGACCCTAGTAAACATAGGTTTAAGCGGGACCAATTCTCTTGAGCCTCGGGGAGCCGGAGAATGTCAGTGCTTGCCTATCTAAGGTAGACAATCTAACAAACGGTGTTATCAACACGGTAATTATCTTGGAAAAAGACACAAATCTTTCCGTCCATGTACAGCAGTTACCGATAACATCAAAACTAATTCAGTACTTCAATTTCTTTTTATAAGTCTGACTCAGTTCGAGTCACGGTCAAATCTGAAATCAATCTGACTTGAATTCAATTCAAGTATAACTCCATTTCAATATGAGTTCATGAACTCCAGAAAACAATCTATAACAACATGAATATGACCGAACCGAACCATGGATATACCCTGATTACATGACCATCCATTTACATCCATTCCATTTACTGATATTATGGTTTCGGCAAGTCTTCCATTTATTACAAGACAATACAATACCATCGGTACAATCAATACAATTAATATAATAAGACACTACGGGGTTTAATAAGGGGTAGATTGGTACGGAACATGTTAAAAGTGGCACGAGTTGGTCACTTAAGACGTAATTACATCCATGCCGTTGTTCCGTGGTATTTTCGACAGAGCCTTGTACTATGGGTTACCAAAGTTCACGGTGTAAGTTGGACTCCTCTCGTATACACTGGCATATTCTGTACCAAGCTACAAACAACTGCATTAACATTATAATCAAATATTATAAGTTATACTCTCTTTCTGTCTATTCTATCTCTACCTATTTTTGGGACTTACCGAGTGATTGTTCGCTGACGACATTGCTATTTCTCTTCTTCTTTGGAATGTTGTCAGATGGATCGGACGCACTAGAGTTCGAGATCAGCCAAGAGCACTTGGAGAAGTTCACAGAAGACCCCGAGCTATAGTCACTTGTACATATTTTCTTTTCAGTTATGCCATTGTTTAGGCATTGCTTTCCATTCATGTATTTACATTTCCAGTTGTACCTGTAAAAGAATATTTAATAAATAAAGTTGTTGTTCATTATATTCATGTCTCTTGTGTACATTTACTTTATATTGCTTAGATACGCTTAGCGTGTTTACTTCGGAGTAAATACGTAGCGGGCCTTGCCGCGTCCCCTCACGTACACCGGGAAGCAGGGCGTGATAGATTTTGTTGGTGGCCTATGCATGTCAGCTCTGTATGGACATGCATGTCAGCTTTATATGGACATGTAGGTCAGTTCTGCATGGACATGCGGGTCAATTCTGCATGAAGTCCTAAGCAATATAACACAAGAATCATCAACTAAAAACATTCTTTACATATTCCTTGAATCTTCTAATTTAATATAATTTGAATCTGTCCTAACCCAAATTTTTCTTTCAAGGTTATGGATTCCCCAAACAACACCAACACCAATTTCAACAACACTCCACCCCCTATACCGCTTATACCTACCGTCGCTGCTCCGATCAATGAGCAGACGGTACTGCTTGAGGCGATCCGCAGCCTCCTGGAGGGATAGCAGCAGCAGACTGATATTCTGATGAACCGTCCAGAAGCAGAAGAACCTGGGGTAAAGCAATTCCGACCTTTACACCCAAGCAATTCTCAGGAAAAGAGAGCCCTCTGGAAGCTGAGGAGTGGGCTCAGAGCATTGAGGATGACCTGGAAGCGACACAAGTGCCAGATCTCGCTTGGGTTCGAGTTGCGAAGCTGCAGCTCATCGACAATGCACGGGTTTGGTGGAAGGCGGAAGAAAGCCGTCTTGACCAACCGATCGAATGGAGGACTTTTCGCGATATGTTTAACGCGAAATACTTCCCTGAGACTGCCCAATTTGACATGGAACAGCAATTCATCCATCTACAACACGGTTCGTTGTGGACCAAATCTGTGGATGAGTATGATGCTGAGTTTACCATGCTCAGCAGGTAAGATATGTCTCAATGTTCGATTTTATATCATATATTACACAACTAACACAAGACCGTAACAGGTTTGCGGCTCATCTCATACAGACTGCTGAGATCAGGGCTAGAAAATTTCAGTAAGGGTTGGACCGGGAAATTCAAGCTGCCTTAGCTACAGGGGATTTTCCAACCCATAATTTAGCTTTGAAAGCTGCCCGTCGATATGAGGCAATAGTAAAGAGGAAGGGCAGACCTCAATCTGCCGGAGTAAAATGCCCTGCCACCCAGATGGCAGGATGAGCCTCATCCAGGCCATCGTTTGAACCCAGAAGACTGGAAGAAACCAATAACAAGCCAAGTTCAGATTTTTGCTTCTACTGCAAAATGGATGTACACTTGTGGAAGGACTGCAGGCGCGCAAAAGGCCTGTGCTTAGTTTGTGGCGCATCCAATCACGGAATTGGAACCTGTCCTTATAGACGCAACTCAGATCCCACACACATCACTTATCCGCAGCGGCCAGCTATCCAGGCTCCCGCACCTTGTCTTGCACTCCCAGCTCCACTTCCATGTGGACCTCCTGCACCGCCTAATCGCCAATTCCAACAGGCACTGAGGAACATGCCTCGAGGGAAGAGAAACATACCCCAAGGACAGAGGAATGTGCTTTCAGCTAGAAGGAATGTACCCCGGCGTCAGGCCTTCACATTAGCAGCCGTAGAAGCCGAGACTGTAGACCAAGGTAACCCTGATAATTCCCTCACCTCTTTTTTAGCCTTACCAAAACTTTTGCATTCTCTCATTCTTCCAAATATTTTTATGCACTACCAATAGTTCTATCTCCAAACTTTTCTTGAATCCGTTACACTTTCCTTTTACAAATTTCGAGGACGAAATTTTTATAAGGAGGGTAGAATGTAACAACCCTAAACTTTCTGTACAATTTTTTTTCAAAATACAGAAAGGAGTACCTAAGTCTGAGCACAAGTTATAAATTAAATTTGCTTTTGAACAGCAAAAAAACACTTGTAGCTCATTAGTAAAGCCTTGCACTGCTGTGACATAGCCCCTATGATCGAATACTCCTAGCCACATATATTTTTAATTGATTTTTCTTTTAATCTTTTAGAAGACCAAGAGTTTGCACGTGCACTACACGTAGGATGATAAGTTACAGATTAAATAAATATGTGCACGAGGGTATGTGAAGCGTGAGGGACACGTGGCGACGATCCGAGACCATTCCATCGGGAAATGGCCGGTGAAATACCTAATAGGACCGGTACCGCCGGCCAGGCCCGTGGGTAATGCCCCCAATTTCCTCCCTTGGAACCTCTTCAGCTACCCCACTTCTCTCACACTGTTTATTTTCTCTGCACATTTTCCAGAGAACAATAAATCACCTTTAATCAAATTTTTAATGCAAATTTCAATGCATTTTTAGCTCTCTAAACCCTAATCCTGCCCTATAAATACCACACCATATTTCACACATCCTCACTCAGAAATTCCCTGCCAAAACTCTCAAAATTCTTAAGTCATTATAGTGTGCAAGTGGAGTTAGCGAAGGGCGAAGTTCCGAGAAGATTCCGGCGACGAAACGACGCCCCGACGATCCCTAAATCTTCTCCTATCTATCCCATTTCCTTAAAGCCAGTAAGTCCTGTTCCCCTCCGAATACAGAGACGCGACCGCGTAGGTTCGTCTTGCCTGAGATTCGGGACAGATGCTATATGGTTTTACCCGTCCACCTCTCCGAAAATGCCAAGTTGATTTATGGCACCGTGTATCGGAGGTTTAGACGGATGCGGCCGATGTAGCAGACTTCGCCAGATTCCCCCTAGCTTGAGGGGTTTTTGATTGTGGGGACGCTCTTCCCTGCAGGCGCAAGCCCCTGCAATTAATTACGCTATCGCATCGCGGTAACAACTTTCTCCTTCTCCAGAATTTCACTTCGTGTCGTGGGTGTTTGTTTTGTTTGTGGTTGCCCGTGGATTGTATACGGAGACTAATTTATGTCCTCACCCGTAGGACATGGATTAGTCCAAATCCGTACTTTCTTAGATTTGGGTTTTGGGTTTTGGTTTAAGGATACGTTAGCCATATTTGAGGCTAAGATCAACTTAAACATTTGTTAAGGACACGTTAGTCTAATTTGGGACTAAGATCAACTTAACGGGATCGTTTAGATCCAACAAGAGAGCAATTGGTTCTATTGTTCCAGTTTAGGGACATAGTGGTCTATGTTCCAGTTTAGGGACGTGGTGGTCCATTGCCAGTTTAGGGACATGGTGGTCCATGTTCCAGTTTAGGGACGTGGTGGTCCATCATTAGTTTAAAGACGTTTCGCTCCATCATTAGTTTAAGGACGTTTCGGTCCATGTGGGTGTATGGTCGTCGGGACCCGTCACCTCTCTGACGTCGTTGAAGGATTACAACGATAGGGGTCAGAGGAGTTCGGAGATGTACCCTCGAACCGGATGTAAATTGATTTAGGAGAGCAGCCGTGCTTAGTCAATTTAATTTGAGGACTTACGGCCATGATTGGGCTAAGTCCAGTTGAAAAATGTTCAACGCTTTTATTTGCATTTGGCCTGTTAGGCCTTTGCTAGGGCTTTGTCCCTTTTTAAATAATGCATTGCATTATTTTTATTTTGTTTGGGCTCTGCCCTTTTATAAAAGATGCAGGACATTAATTTTATTTGGGCTCTGTTGCATTGCATCTGTTTGAAAATAATGCATAGCATTTACTAGGCCTGTTAGGCCTTTTCAATTGGGCTCAGCCCTTCTTTTTAATGATGCAGTGCATCAATCATCTGATGGTGGCCATGTGGCCTGTCAGGCGCTTTGCGCCAATAAATGAGCGCAAGCGCTTGTGGAGGTGACACGTGTCACGCAAGCGCAGTACGCTGCGCCAGTGCGCTGTGCTTGCGCTGCTGACACGTGGTGTGCTCTGGTGAGTTGCGCCAATTTCAGAGAGCAAGGCTCTTTCTTAAAAGCGCATAGCGCAAGTGATTCAGATGCTGACATGTGGCACTCTCTGGTGGCTTGCGCCAACCCAGGAGCGCAACAGTGCAGTTTCTACAAGTGCAAGGCACTATTCCAATAATCTTGAGAATCTTTAAGATTCCAGAACCAATGGTTCATAAAAGAGTGCAAAGCACTATTTGATTTCTTGATCCAATTTAGATCAAAGAAAACAAGTTTTTTTCCTTGTTTTTTCTTGTTTTCAGAGAAACAGTGGTTCATAAAAGAGTGCAAAGCACTTATTATTATATGAAGATCATTGATCTTGTTCTTAGATCAATGATCTATTAGAAGAAATTCTTCTATTTTATGAAGGTTTTTTTTACCTTTTTCTTGAAATTCCTTCAGAGTTCTCTCTGTTTTAAGGTTCTCAATCTCTCACAATGTTGATGATGCTTTGAATTGGGGTCTAGGGGTCTTTATATAGTGCCCATAGGTTTGTTAAGTTTGTTAAAGAGATCATTCTCTGAGGGATTTGGGGAATTTTCCCCACCGTTGGATCTTTGATCTAAGGGCTTCTGTTTTACAGAAGGCAATCTTCTTGTTTTAACAAGAACAGAAGAATCTTACTAGAATTTAATTCTGTTTGGCGCAAACGCCCCAGCGCGTGACACGTGTCAAGCAGCGCAGAGCGCAGCGCAACTGCGCTTGCGCATCTGCGCTGACACGTGTCGCGCAGCGCAACTGCGTTTGCGCTGATACGTGTCGCGCAGCGCAGCGCTTGCACAACTGCGCTGACACGTGTCGCGCAGCGCAGCGCTTGCGCAACTGAAGCGTTGCTTCCTTTAATTTTGTTTTAAATAGAGCCTTACTCTGATTGGGCGCGCTGCCTTGGGCGCTGCGCTGGGGTATCAGCTTTTGACACGTGGTGCGTTGCGCTCAGCGCAAAGAATTTGAAGCGTTGCTTCGAATTTTGAATTTTGAAATTCAAACAGATTTTTGCTCTGATTGGGGGAAACAAATGCCCCCCACCGTTGCGCTCACGTGGCACGCACGTGAGTGCAGCGGTGGCAAGATCCTGATCGTTGGATCAATTCAGGAGTTGAAGGGGCGCAAGCGCCTTATAAATAGGACCCCTGGCCCTTAGAAAATCTTCACCATTTTCCAAGATTATGATTTTCAGAGTTTTGCTCTTGCTTAAGAACTTCAGAGCTTTGCTCTTGCTTCCAGACTCTAGAGCTTTGCTCTCATTTCCAAAGTTAGAAAACTTTAGGTAAAATTAATTTAAATTAATTTAAACCAATCTTAACCAAAAGAGCCTTGCTCTCATAGATATTTTGATCTAAAGAAATCCCCTTTGGGGTTTCATAAACAGAGGTTTGCTATCAAGAATTTGTTTCAGGGTTTCTTAACCCATGAACAGAGCTTTGCTCATTGACAGAATATAGATCTCTTGATCTTCTGATAATGAACTCTTAAGAGTTTTTTTTATATGGATCTTTAAGATCCCAGAACTTCAAATTTTTTTAGGAATTAATTAATTTTCTTTCTTTGATGAATTTTTATCATTATTACAGAGCTAGGCTCTTTTAAAGAATCTTATTCCTCTGAGACCATAGTTTGACAAGTGTCACTCTGTGACAGAGCTTTGCTCTGAAAGAGGAGATTTTCTCCTTGTCTCTAGGGATTTTTTTATTATTAATGGGAATATTCTCTTGGGGATTAACTGACAATCTCATCCAATGATGGGGTTGTCTTATTAACTGACGTATTGTCATCCAGATTTTATGGGTCCCCCTTTGGTCTCCAACCCACTACACTGCTGTGCAGTGTAATTAATTTTAATTTAATTTTCATTAATTTTTTAAAATTCAGTTAATTAAAATTTTTAAACGCCAAACGTTGGAATTGCAACACTAACGGCTAATTTTGTTCCCTTGCAGTGACCATGTCTCTCGATACTTCATTCCCGTTCGCTCGCTCGGAGGAAGGGTTTCCTGAAGCGCCCTTGGACCGCGAAGTCCTAGCCATGATCAGGGAACACGACCCGGAATATAAGAGTCTTCACCTTTGGGGATCGTGGTACAATCAAATCATCATGGGTCGACGGAGCTTTACGTGCGCAGTGCCGTCAGAACCTATTACCGCGATCCATTATGCCAGCCCACCCCCGGTGCAGTATGCCGTGGAGATGGTTGATTGGACTTCGAAGGGCTTTCTTCATCCCGCCATAGATGCAATTCCGGTTCAGCGTCCTATGGTTTTGGATATCCTGGGACGCCGTATCTGTCAAGGCGAGGCGCGACCTTGGGGGCAATCATATAACATAGGTCTGATCCCCCGCCATCCGATCGGCTATCTGCCGTGGGCTCGGTATATTCTGTCGGCAAAGAAGTCGCAGTTGATAAGGTTAGGATTGTACACTGTGGTTTACGTCTCCCTCTTCCAGTATCCCACGCTTCCCACCCGGTGGTTCAAGGCTTTCTTGGAGTAGTGGAACATTCCTACTCACACTTTCCTTGCAATGGACCGGGAAGTGTCAATTTCTCTGGAGGAATTCACAGAGGTCTCCGGTTTACCGGTTATAGGGGAGCATTATGAGGAGTTGCTTCCGACAGACGAGTATGTCTTCGGTGCTAAGCCGGTAGTAAGGGGCCTCACTCCGGAGAATGCTGTTCAACACCAATTCCCAAGTCTGATCAAAGTGTTGAACATCTACGAGGCCCTTTTCATCGAACGTGGGAGTCGCGGAGTTAGCTTTGAGGATTTCATCGCTCGGTTCCTTCACCCAAGCGTCCTCTCGGCAGAAGCTGCCAAGTTTGCCACCCTTGACGACCCTTTCAGTCTAGCTTTGGATAACCTACCGGCGAAGGAAATAGACCAAAAGGGTTTTTTCCTTCCTAACTCCCCGACTGTGTCTTTTGCGAAAGTTGCAGCCCCCGGGATGGACGAGGAGGCCTTCTTTTTAGGATTTCTTAGGCTATGGCTGAGTTGGTTTGCGCTCCCAATGCATTCTCGCCATATGCGACCCTCTGTCTTTTACCCAGCTCACCGGATGACCATCGGGGTAAAAGTGGCCGTTGGGATCGCCGGCTTGGCACACTTGCATCACGGCCTCAGTCGAGTGGCGGATGCTAATGAGCCTGGGGTGCTGCACGTGATCTTCCCGATGCACTACTTCGTATCATGGCTCGAGCTACACACATCGGGTGTCTTCGGCATGCACAAAAGGCCCTCGTTCTACGACAGGTGCAGCTTCCCTCACATCATACAGTTGATTGGCGCATCAATTGTGACTCCATCGCCACGAAATGCCAGGGGTTTACTCCTTCGCCCCCACACCATTGGAGACGGGGTGTCTTTCATCGACAAGGTGTTAACTATTGGAAATGCATCTACCACTGCAGTGCGGTCATTGCAAGACACTTTCAAAGATGGAGCCTCAGTTTTGACGGCCCGGTAGACCCTCCACTTATATTCTATCAGACCGGGCTTCTTGGTGTTCAGGTAGAACAGTGCGGCGATTTTCATGAGATACAACCCGCATCGTTTTTCCCAACAACTGAGCTACAATCAAGGGGTACCACTGGAGGCTTTCCTATCGGAACCTGCCGCTACCGAAGAAGGGATGGAGAGCGCGCTGCATCACTTCATGCGTCTGAATACAGGTTCCCACTTTTTTATCAGTGAGCCGGCTTGCGCCCCACGACTCCTCAGGGTATATACAGAATGGTACAGTCATTCGACGGGAGTCGTCATAAAGGAGGAAAAGCGATTGCTGGTCGACCGTAAGGGTGTGCCTCCAGGTAGCGACCGCAACGCTCCTTTAGTGCCAAGGACCTCGGTAGTTCCCCCTCTAAAAGATGCTAGAGCCGGACCACCGCGTGCGCAGAGTCCTCCACGCGGATTGCCACTTCCCGATATTGCGGATGCACCACCAGCGCCTTGTGCTCCAGTGGAGACAGTGGTTGTGGCCTCGCCGGAGTCTGGTGCGGGTGCGGACCTCAGGACCCGCAGCCCCAAGGTGCCTGCAAAACGCAAATCGATCCCGGGTGCACCTAGGGTTGGTGGGCAGAAGAAGAAAAAGAAGTTGCTCTTCGCCGCTGACGTCGCGTTCGGTCAGGAACCCCACGCTCCCTATGGTGAGGGCCTGAGTGAATATGGGACTAATAGGGGGTTAGTCATGCCTCCGGATGACACAGACTTGGAGGCCGCCCTCGTAGCTTCAGAGCGGTTGGCGAGGTGCGACGCGTGGCTGGCTAAGCTTGCGGAATCAGGTAATCACTAGTCGCATTTTTTATTGCATCATATCTTTACTATTGCCTTTGACTAACATTTTTCTTTCTTTTCTTCCAACAGGCATCACCACTGAAGAAGCCATTGCCGCTTCCCTCAAGACTTTCCAAGAGAAGGAACGCCTTAGAGCGTCCTTGGGCTTTAGTAAGTTTCGATTCATCAAGTTTTCATTTTCCTTATGTTATGGTCGATCAAACCTCTCCTTTTTTTTATCGCAGGAACCTCAATGCCGATCCTGCCAGGTGACGCGGAGACTCTCCCTGAGCCAGCTGCTGATGTTTCTACCTCCTCGGGGCTACCGCGAGAAGCCAGACTTGAAGAGCCGATGAGAGATGCCTTGAAGGCTCTGGAGGCAACTCTAAACGAGGACGATGACACCTTGATGAAGGAAGCGTCGAAGTGGTCCATCGCGATGGCCCGGGAGGAGAGGAAGCGATTGAGGCATGAAGCGAAGGCACGCAGGGCTGCTTTGGCTATTAGAGCGGGCCCAAGCACCGTCCCTCGTGCTGACACTCCTTCAGAAGACCCCCCGGTCGCCTTGTCTACAGCTCATAGACAGGCGGTGCGCGCCAATAGGTAGGCTAACGATAAGTCCACCTCAGGTAATATTTCTTTCAAAATTTTGCTGTAAGAATTATAAAGCTGTTGGTTCTTATATATTCTGTCCTGTCGGGCCAAGTCCAACCGAGGGGGAAGCGGAGACCGTCGAACCTGAGGGGCCAGAGGTAGAGGTATTGGTCGAAGCCGAGCCGATGGCGGACGACACAACTGGGATTGCTGGGCCCGAGCTAGTGGCTGACGAAATGGTCACGTCCACTATGCCTGAGCAGGTGGCCGATGCCGAGCCCGAGCTAGCAGCGGACGGGGTGCTTGAGACCGATGACCCCGTGGCGACGGCGGACGAGACAGCCGTGACTGCTGAGCCCGAGGGAGTAACGGGTGAGGCGGACATGATTCCTGAGGACGAGCCGACCGCTCTTTCTCAGGAGTCTGGTAATGCTCTGGTCATAGCTCTCCCCGCCTACGGCCCTCCGCCGTCTCCTGGCCTCACGAGCATGACGACGGCCCCCGTGGAGTCTGGGGATGAGGCCACGGGTGGTGGACTTATGTCGCTGGAGGAGGGAGACGCCTCTGTCTCGGCTGGAGGCTCATCAGGTAAATTTCGGATTACTGCCCCCCTTTTTCTATCTTGCAATCTTTCCTGACAGGTTTACCCTTGTTTTTTAACGCAGGTGCAGGCAGTGCCGATGCTCCATTGCTCGAGGGAGCGCCGTCAACTACTGCCTTGGCGGTGGTCACCTCTCAGCCTTCTCTCGTACCATCGAAGATGTTGGAAGGTATGGGTTCGCAACCTATTAGTCTTATCTTTCAGACGTATAGTTTATGTACTGAAGTCGTGTTGTTGTGTCTTTTCAGGAGTACTTTTTGACCATCTTTATCAAGTGTTGCTCCCACACTTCTCCTTCCCATCTGAATTCGCTTCTCCTTCTGGTGGCGCTGGTGAGTATAGTTTCCAACTAATATCTTTCTTTTTCAGTGATGGAATTATTTCTAACTTTTTCTCGTCCCGACTGCAGTGTTACAAATTGAAGGAGGGGATGAAAGATCGGCCGCGCCACCGGCCCTTCCGGCCTTGCCACCTGCCGCAGCTGGTACAACAAACTATCGCATTGATAACTCCCCCTTTTTTTATTTCTTGAACTGTTATCTGATCATATCTTGTTTTTTTAGCTGTCGTTCCGGTCTCGGCGCCCTTCGAGCCTCGTGTCATAATGCCGGCAGGCCCTTTCTTGAGACGTCCATCCTCGAAAGGCGCCGCGAATAGTCTGCGCATGTTGAGCGACTACATCGAGGAACTCGACGTCGAGACTCCTACATCTGCTGCAGACTTCGCTACGGCGGTTAACCCGATGCTGGTGATACTCGTAAATTTCCATGACGAGGGCATCGTTGCGTCGTGGGTTAACCACTGCAGAGAGATCGAGGCTCGCCTGCATCAGCTGGAGTCGATGCGTCCTGCCCCTGAGGTTTTGGCTGTGAGCACTCAACGGGCAGCATGGCTCTAGCAAAGCACTTCTCATTTCCGCCATTTGGAACAAGAAGCAGCTTTAAGGCTGAAGGAGTGTCAGGAGTCTTCAAGCGAAACTGCTCGCCTACGTGCCGAAGTTGAGGCAAACGCTGCTGAGGTGAAGGCTATCTTTGAGAGCCTCCTGGAACGCATCTCTCATGGGCTAAACTTGAAGCAAAAGCTTGATGTCGTCGAGCGTGACACCCCAGGCCGCGAAGCTGCTCATCAGGCCGTTAGGGAGCAGCTTGCATCTGTCTTGCAGCAGCGGGCTCAAGTAGAGGCAGAACTGGCGGTGGTGGCCGATCAGGAAAAGGCATGGAAGGAAGTGTGTGAACAACTGATAAAGCTATTTAAGACGCTTCCTTCCCAGTAGCTGCCTTTGTATCAATGTATTTGTAAAATTTTTCTTTTAAATAATATGTATCCATTCTTTATTCTTTTGTACGCTTCCCCTTGTACTTGATTAAATTCAATAAATAAAGATACACATTTTTCTTTGCAATGTCTTGTACTATTTCTTTGCTTTCTCCGTTCTCTTATTATCAGCAGACTGTCTTGATAAACAGATAATAGAGTAAACATCTAAATTTCTCCAAGAGATAACGATGGCTTAGGCCGCAGTTTCAGATCTGCTACCTAAGACTTTTCAACTCTATGAGCCATGAGGGTCTTATAGAGACTTTACTCCCTACGGATCGAGAGAATCTCGTAGGTGGATTTTCTCCTTAGGAATCGTGAGGATTCCTAAGTGTGTTTTCTCTTATAAGTCGTAAGGATCTTATAAGAGAATTTTCTCCCTTACAAGTCGAGAGGACTCGTAAGTGGTTGGTGAGTTGACTTGTTTCCGGGTCGAAGCATTGCTCCGACGGGGAGGTCGTTGCCTGACTTGTTTCCGAGACGGAGGTCATTGGCTGACTTGTTTCCGAGACGGAGGTCGTTGGCTGACTTGTTTCCGAGACGGATGTCGTTGATTGACTTGTTTCCGCGACGGAGGTCGTTGCTTGACTTGTTTCCGAGACGGATGTCATTTGCTGACTTGTTTCCGAGACGGAGGTCATTGGCTAACTTATTTCCGAGACGGAGGTCATTTGCTGACTTGTTTCCACGACGGAGGTCGTTGGCTGACTTGTTTCCGAGACGGAGGTCATTGGCTGACTTGTTTTCGCGACGGAGGTCGTTGGTTGACTTGTTTCCGAGACGGGGGTCGTTGGCTGACTTGTTTTCGAGACGGAGGTCGTTGGCTGACTTGTTTCCGAGAAGGAGGTCGTTTGCTGATTTGTTTCCGCGACGGAGGTCATTTGCTGACTTGTTTCCACGACGGAGGTCATTGGCTGACTTGTTTCCGCGACGGAGGTCATTTGCTGACTTGTTTCCGAGACGGAGGTCATTGGCTGACTTGTTTCCGAGACGGAGGTCATTGGCTGACTTGTTTCCACAACGGAGGTCATTGGCTGATTTATTTCCGAGACGGAGGTCCTTGGCTGACTTGTTTCCGAGACGGAGGTCATTTGCTGACTTGTTTCCACGACGGAGGTCATTGGCTGACTTGTTTCCGAGACGGAGGTCATTGGCTGACTTGTTTCCACGATGGAGGTCATTTGCTGACTTGTTTCCGCGACGGAGGTCATTTGCTGACTTGTTTCCGCGACGGAGGTCATTTGCTGACTTGTTTCCACGACGGAGGTCATTGGCTGACTCTAGGTTGTCTGTGAATCGTAGAGTCTTGGAACTGGGGACTTTGCCGTGGCTCCGATTGGTGATGTCACGTCCGTGTCCTGCTGGAATGAGGAGGAACGCCGCTGTTGGTCTCCAGGCTGTAGATGCGGTCGTCGAGATCTGACTTCCCTTTGACGTAGCCTGGTGGGGAAATGTAGTCCCCTTTCCTTTTTTTTTGTTTATGCCCATGGATTGTATACAGGGGTCACTATGGACTTACCTGCAAGGCAAAAGTTTCATTCTTTCATTTTTTTTATTTCTTTCTGCGATGCTCTATCATTTCAGCTTTTTACATCGCGAAAGTCGCGATTGCCCAATCATTTCGGCTATTTATTTTATTTTTACTCGCTGCTTTTTATTGCGAGTTGCCTAATCATTTCGGCTATTTCATATGCATGTGCGGCTTACCGGCTTTTCGCCGTAAACCTGAAATTAGACACCGATTTCGGCATCAGTACCGCTACAACTGGGATGTTGCCAGGAGCGAATCATCATTTGCCTCTGTCGATGTCGAACAAAGGTGGCTTAGCGAACATGGTTAAGGTCCTGTCGACTAAGGCTTTTAACTTCATGAGCTGTAAGGGTCTCACAAAGGTATTTCTCCCTACAAGTCGTGAGGATCTTGTAGGTGTATTTTCTCCTTAGGAATCGTAAGGATTCCTAAGTGTATGTTCCTCTGTAAGCCGTAAGGATCCTACAAGAGGGTTTTCTCCTTGTAAGTCGAGAGGACTTATAAGGGTTGTTCATCATGCGCACATATCCCCAATCATGGATGAAACTTGGTTAGGGAAATGTTTATTCGCGCCCGTGGATTGTATACAAGGGTCAGTATTGAGCCACTTGTAGGGCAATATCGAAAGTTGTGGGGTTTGCTTAAGCACATGTTTAGGTCTCTGTAACTTAAGACTTTCAAATCTTATGAGCCGTGAGGGTCCCATAAGAGAGTTCTCCTTACGAGTCGTGAGGATCTCGCAAGTGTATTTTCTCCTTAGGAATCGTGAGGATCCCTAAGTGTATTGCTCCCTTGTGAGTCGTAAGGATCTCACGCGGGTGGTTTCTCCTTACAAGGTCGAGAGGACCCTGTAAGTGTCCTTTAACGAGGTTGCGCCCTCTCAGGTTTTCACAAACACTCGCCGGTAGTCCTGCTGTTTTTACTCACGGAGCCCTTTCGGGTTTTCATCTGTGCCCATTTTGCTTATGGACATACTGTTTTTTTATTCTTTTTATTTATTCTTTTTTTTTTACGAGGTCGCGCCCTTTCGGGTTTTCACGAACACTCGCTAGTAGTCCTGCTGTTTTTACTCACGGAGCCCTTTCGGGTTTTCATCCGTGCCCTTTTTGCTCATGGACATACCGTTTATTATATATTTTTTATATATTTTTTTATCGCATCAGCCTAAAGATGCTGCGGTAGTAGTTTAAAGACGTTTATGTCCTTCATTAGTCTAAGGACGTTTCGGTCCGCCATTAGTTTAAGGACGTTTCGGTCCAGTCAAGAGAAAGCCGGCTACTGCTTCTAGAGTTTCGGGCATAGGAAGATAGCGAGCGGACATAGTTGTCGTCATCTATCATTGACCCAGGCTGTGGCTCATTAAGCGTAGTATTTCTTTAGGAAGCGGCCATTTATTGGTCTGAAAGGCCTTTCACCGTGCATATCCATGAGTAGATAGGCTCCACCTTGGTAGACCTTGTCTATGATGTACGGACCTTCATAGTTTGGCTCGAATTTTTCCCTCTTGGCGCGATTGGGGATCATAGGCCTTTTGACCACTAGCACAAGTTCGCCTTGGCGGAATGTCCTCGGCCGGGTCAATCTTTCATATGAGCGCGTCATCTTTGCTTTATAGGCTTCCAGATTTTGTTGCGCTATGAGTCGGGTTTCATCAAGGGCATCAAGCTCCTCAAGCCGAAGGTGAGCATTTTCCTTGTCTGTCAGCTCATAATGGACTGCCACTCGTAGAGAGGGTAACTCTATCTCGAGGGGGAGTACTGCTTCTGTACCGAATAGCAACGCATATGGCGTTGTGTTCGTGGCCGTTTTGAACGTAGTTCGATACGCCCAGAGAGCTTCTTATAGTCTTTCGTGCCAGTCCTTCTTATTTCGGGACACCGTCTTCTTCATGACCTTTGTCAAAGTCTTGTTGAAGGCCTCGGCCAGACCGTTAGCTCACGGATTATAAACTGAGGAATATCTCCAGTCTATATTATGCTGCTGCGCGAAGCGACTGATCTTGTGGCTTCTGTAAGCTGGCCCGTTATCGGAGATGATCCGTCACGGAGTTCCAAACCGATATATGACGTGCGTCTTGAAGAAATGGAGGATATTCTCCGTCTTCACTTCCCTCAGTGGTACTGCCTCTGCCCATTTGGAGAAGTAGTCAGTCGTCGCCAGGATGAAACGATGTCCCCTGGACGATGCTGGTTCGATGGGGCCGACTATGTCAGTTCCCCACATTTCGAATGGCCAGTTAGCCACCGTCGGGTGTAGCGGATTCGGATGCTGGTGGATGAAGTCCCCATGAATTTGGCATGAGTGGCACTGCTTCGCATACTCGAGGCAATTTTGAACCATCGTGGGCCAGTAGTATCCCATCCGTTTGATCTTCAACTTCATCTTTGGGCCTGCTTGGTGAGAACCGCAGAGTCCGTCATGAACTTCCTGAACGACTCTTTTCGCTTCGTCAGGTCCCAGACACCTTAACCATAGAGAATCAAATGAACTCCTGTACAGAGTATCAATGACGAAGGAGAAAGACAGAGCTCGTTTCATAAGCTGATGTCTTAAGGACGCATCTTCGGGCGTTCGACGGTATTTGAAGTAGTCTATAAAGACTTCTCTCCAATCCTCGGTATTTTCCCGATCTTTTATTTGCAGGGTCGTCTGCTCAATCGCTCCCTTTTCTTCGGATAATTCCGGAGATATTTCCGCTGGGGAAAGTACCCGATGGCTTTGTACCACGATTCTTACGTCATCGAGGTTCTCATCGGCCAGTTCTTTGGCGAGCTTGGCCAATCGTCCGCTTTGCTGTTTTCCTCACGCGGTATGTTTTCCAAAGTATAGGAAGGGATTTGGGTCAACAGTTGTTGCACCTTTTCGCTATACTTCACCAACTCTGGTTTGCACGTTTGGTAATCGCCGTTCACTTGACTGACGACCAATTGGGAGTCTCCGTATAAGAGGAGGTTTTCAATTCCCATGTCAATGGCGATCTCGAGGACTGCTATCAAAGCTTCGTATTCGGTTTCATTGTTTGTCCTCGGCTCTGTTAGGGAGAAAGCAAAGCGCATTATCCCTCCTTGTGGAGTTACAAAGATGAGTCCTACCCCCGATTTGATTATAGGGGTACTTTGTTTGCGCTTCTTTATGGAAGACGCTCCATCAAAATAAAGCTCCCATCGGGTATCACTACCGTCGATCGCGTCAAACGCATGTTCGTCTGGCAGATCTCAATTCAGAGGAGAATCGGCAGGTATCGGATGTTTAGCGAGGAAGTCGGCGATGGCCTGACCTTTCACCGCCTTGAGAGGTTGATACGTTATCGAGAACTCCATCAAGAGCAGGGCCCATTTAGCGAGTCGCCCCGTCAATATGGCCTTTGACATTAAATATTTAAGAGGGTCCACCTTCGAAATGAGACGGACCTCATGCGCCAACGCATAGTGCCTGAGCTTTGTTATCGTGAAGATCAACGCCAGGCAGTGTTTTTCAATGGGGGAGTAGTTGCTTTCTGCCCCCAGTAGAACTCGACTTAAGTAGTAAAGCGCTCTTTCCTTCCCTTGGTCGTTCTCTTGCGCCCATAATGCGCCTAAGGAACCTTCGAGGGCGGTTGTATAAAGGATGAGGGGTTTTCCCTTGACCGGAGTAGCCAACACTGCCGGGTTCTGTAGGTATTGCTTGATCTCGTCTAGTGCGCTTTGGCATTTCTGATCCCAGACGAACGGGGTCCCCTTCTTCATCAGGTGGCTGTAAGGACGGTACTTGCCTGAAAGGTTGGCTATAAATCGCCGTATGTATGCGAGCTTCCCTTGGAGAGACCGCAACTGCTTGAGAGTTCTCGGCGGAGGCATTTCCATGATCGCCTTAATCTTCGACGGATCTATTTCAATACCTCGGTGTCGGACGACGAATCCCAGGAATTTTCCCGAGGAAACTCCGAATGCGCACTTGAGCGGATTCATCTTCAAGTTATATCGTCGAAGGCATTGAAATACGATCTTGAGTTGCTCGAGATGTTCCTCGTACGATTTTCTTTTCACCACGAGGTCGTCGATATAGCATACAACGATTTCATGTATAAGGTCATCGAAGATCTTCGTCATGGCCCTTTGATAGGTAGCACCAACGTTCTTTAGACCTAAGGGCATTACTTTATAACAGAATATTCCCAGAGGAGTCCGAAAAGCCATGTGCTTCTGGTCTTCGGGATGCATCTTGATCTGATTATATCCTGATGAGCCGTCCATGAAGGAGAAAACTTCGTGAGTGGACGTGTTATCTATCATCAGTTCGGTGACTGGTACTGGGAAATCGTCCTTCGGGCAGGCTTTATTGAGATCCCGGAAGTCCACGCATATGCGCACTGTCCCATTTTTCTTCATTACCGGGACGATGTTGGCGATCCATTCGGGATATTGAACCTCCTGGATAAAGCCAGAGTCGATTAGCTTCTTGACCTCGGTGTTGATACTCATCTCAAGCTCGAGCCGCATTCTTCTTGGCGTTTGTTTGACCGGCTTGACGTCCGGAGATATCGCCAATTTATGCACAACGATTTTTGGGTCTAGTCCTGGCATTTAGGAATAGTTCCACGCGAAGCAATCTCTGTACTGAATAAGCACGTCTTTTAACGCATCCACCCTTTTTTCAGATAGCAGCTCGCTGACGAATGTAGGTCGCGGGTCGTTCACCGTCCCCAACTCAATTTTCTTGAGGTTATCTGCGGTGGTACGTATCCCATCCTCCAGCTCTTTCGGTGCTGGCGGAAGTTCTGAGATCACCTCATCGTTGCTGTTTTCGAAGCACCAGGGAAGGTTATCCGTGTTCTCGGGCTCTTTCTTTGATATCGTTATCATATGAAAAGTACGAATTCGCTTCCAATCCCAATGTGGAACTGGTTCTTCTTTCGTGGGCTTGGGTTCGTGCTTCTGTGGCGGCGTTACCCTCCAGTTGTTAGACAGAGCGAACTTGCCAAGCTGATACTAATCTTCGACCCAATTCTTGAAGGTGAAGCAGTCCTCGAGAGGATGCCCTATTACTCGATGGTAAGAGCAATAGTTTGGGTTAGAGACTTCGCTTGCTTGTTCGGGGTTTTTGGACTCCGGCAGCGTAAGCATCTGATGTTTCAGAGCGAGGTCAAGTATTCTCTTCGTCTTGTCCCGAGGAAAAGAGTACGCTCGACTCATTTTTCTTATGAGGGATAGATTGGAACCGCTTGATTCCCGCTTGCGTGGCTTCTTAGCCCCGCTTGGTTGCTGTTGAGCATCTTTTTTGCGTTTCGACTTGTTTCTGCCTCTGCATCGAGCCTTCTTTATAACAGGTCGACAGGGAATGGCACTTTCATCTTTCACGGCCTGTTGGAGGAGGCGTTGCGTTTTGGCTTTCTCATAGATGGCCATTTCGCGGTTATGATCGTCTCGGACTTTTTGACCGGCTTCCCTTATTAGTTTATCCATTTGTTCTTCGAACGACGGACTGGGCACTTTTTCATCAGGAACTTTTACTGGTTCAGGATTAACATCTTCCCATTGAGCATCCGCTTCTTCATCGAAATCATGCACGACGTAGCAACCGTGGAGTAGCTCTCGTTTCTTGGACCGAATGTATCCAAGCTAGTTTTTTTCCATTCTCCCATTAGGTAACTTGCGCTGAGTCCCGAGGACGTTCCAAACCCTGTCATAGAATTTGGCTTTTCGAGCGGTTTGTTTAAAGGATATCCCTTGTCGCTTTAGCAACCTCTTCAAGCCTTCTGTATAATATCTAGGCAAACAAATGGGCTGAAGCCTGTCAAGCATAGGATCCGCGCCGTGCCAGGTTTCTTTCTCCACTTTGTTTTCTTCAGAGCGGTAAAATAGAATTGCTTTTTCGCCTTTTCGCTTGGGAGGGATATAGAATGTCCGCAACCCCTCTACATTGTAGATATCAAGTGCATCCAGTTCTTTACGGTGTTTAAGCGGCACCATGGTGACTTGCAGACTTTGCTCTTCGTCAGCAGACGCTTGTATTGAAGGTCGAGCAGAGAATACAGTATGGACCTCATCTTCTGAGTCGCTACCAAAGATCAACGTAGGAGCGGATGGTCCTGGCTTGTTGTGTCGAGATGACCGAGAGTAAACTATCTCTTCTTCTTCTTCGGTATCACTCCCGAAAACAGGAATGGTGGCATTAGCTTTGCCCTCCGGCTTGTGACACCTTTCCGTGTCTTCGAAATCCGGTAAGAAGTATTTGGCATCTTCATATTTGCAGACTTCGTTCACGGAAAATGGATTCAGTTCTCCCGTCACGGTATACTCGAGACCATCCTTAGAATACTTCATACACTGATGTTGTGTAGAAGGGATGATGTTGTACTCGTGTAACCACGGTCGGCCGAGCAGGGCATTGTAGCAAGTCTTGGCGTCTATGACGTGGAACTTAATGTCTGTAACGAGTAGCCCAAAGCGTAGCGTCAGTATCACAGACCCAAGAGTTCTTGATGATTGGGAGTCGAACCTGGAAATGGTGATCTTGTCCCGAGCAAGGTGCTGGACGCTCATGCAGATTTCTTTTAACACCCGCACATTGAGGAGATTAACGGAGGATCCATTGTCGATCAGGATCTTGCTTATCTTTATATCGTGGCAGTATCCTGAGACATAGAGGGGGCGATTGTGTTCGCACGTCCCAAGGAGAAGGTCCTCGTCGCCGAAAGCGACATCGGCCGTGTGCACTTCCTCCAATTCATCCTTCATCTTTTCCTCGGCCAGGGAAGCTTGGAATTGCTCCGGATTCTGTAGCGCCTTGATTAACGAATCTCTTGCCTCCTTTGATAGCAAAAGGGCGTCAAGAATGCTGAGCTGCGATGGTAGTTTTCTCAGATGCGCTAAGACGTTGTAATCCACCTTATTTCTCTTCGGCGGGTCCTTGGCACTTAGCTCCTCCACCACTTGGTCATCTAAGACGATATCTTCAGAGACCTTGTCTTTCCCTTTATCTTTTTTATTTGAGGGCCCAAGATTCTTTTCAGGTAGCATGCGATTACGCAGCCGGATATTTTCACAGACCTTCTGCCCTTCTTCTTTTCCCGAAGTGGACTCTTTAAAGAGAGGGCCAAGCTCCAGCTCTTCATCAGAATCACTCCTGAATGTAAACACTTATGACCCGCCGGTGTTAACCATGCGATAATTGCCGGTAGTTCTTTTAAGCGCTTCGGTCGTATTTTTCCGCTCCCGACGAGTTTTGCGCTTCTCCCGCTTAAAATGTTGTCGGTGAGCAACATATCCTTGCCACCATCTATCGAAAGCTTTGCACTCTTCAGTGGGGTGCGAAATCTTCTGATGATATAAGAAATAGGAGGGGTGCATTTCCACTTCGCCAGTAATGTTTCCTTTGGAGGATAGTAGCTTCATGCCCATTGATATGGCCTTAGCAAACCTTTTCCTCATCTTGAATTTGCTTTTGTCAGTAGTGGAGGTATTTTGCTCCAGCGGGAGCATCTCAGCTCTTTCATCAAGTCGCTGGCGCTTGGCCCTTTCAAATATAGCCGTCTCGCGTTCCCAATCAGCTTTACTCTTCAGCAGAGCTTTGTTGAGGAATGCGTCAATTACCTCATCTGATGGCCCCTGAATTTTTGGTTCAGGATCTGCCCTCAGCTTTTCAGTGCAAGGAGTCTTTACATCGTCCGTCAACGCATGGGAGATCATATGGCAGCTCGCCACGTATTCATCAGACTCATCCGACGAACTTTCCTCTTCATCTTCCTTTTGAAAGACGTGGTTAAGAAACTCTTGGAGCGTAATGGGAGTCCGTGCTTTCTGGTTATATTCCTCCAGCGCGTCAATTTGTTTTTGTAAATCCGTGCGCTTGTCGCCAGGCTTCATGGGATTCTTAGATTCCTTTTTCTTCTTCTTCAAATATTTTGACGGCTGGTTGCGAGTGCTTGGGCCACCACCATCGGTCTTTGGAGTTGGACGCGGCTTCAACATCCCCTCAATGACCTGCGGTTCCAACAGGTTCTTCCACTTGATCGCTGGGCATGTCTGAAGGTCGTTCAGCATCCTCTTTGTCTTAGCTGACAGCACAACCTCCCATGGGGCTTCTTCGAAGAGAGAACACGTTGCCCCCGGCATATTCATCCTTTTAGAGGCGTGAGGTTGCGGCGGATTCACCTTCCATCTGTCGGATAACGCGAACTTGCCCTGTTGGTACTGATCTTCAAGCCAATTTTTGAAGACGTAGCAATCTTCGATCGGATGACCCAGTACTCGGTGATAGGGACAGTAGTTGGGCTCATTGACATCATTTGGTTGCGACGGGCGTTTTGGCTCCGGCAGATTTATGAGTCGGTTGCGCAACGCCAGCTCGAATAATCTTCTCGTCTTATCTCGGGGAAACGAGTAAGGACGTTCTAGTCTCTCCTCAAGGGGTACCTGGGGACGCATATTATTTTGACGAACAACCGGCTTCGAGTTACTCGGCTGTTGTTGAGCATTAGCGACAACGATCGCTTTTCCCTTCCCCTTGTCATTTCGGGAGTCGGGCTTTGGAAGAGGAGGTCTATGGCCCATCTGGTCCATTTGCGCTAACTTGTCGATCAGGGCCTGGAAGGTAGTCGGCTTGAAGAACATCATAAATTGCGAGATGGTTGCTTGTGGATCGAGGGTTCCCACAAACATACCCACTGCAGGAGCTTCTTCAATGCGTTGCTCGCATTTCGACCATAAGTTCCGCCATCGTATAGCATATTGGACCCATGTCTCGCCTGGCTTCACCCTGGCATTAATCAATGCCGTCATCGGGGTGCGTTCACTGGCGCTTGCAAAATGCTGGGTAAACAACAGTTCCATCTCCGCGAAGGTCTTGATAGAGTCGTCGGGAGTTCAGAGTACCACTCAAACGCTGTATCTGATAAGCTGCCGACGAATTGGCGAAGCAATAGTTTGTCATCACCGCCGATGTTGCCGCGGAGTGCCCTGAACTGGGCAACATGCTGGTGGGGATTGCCCGTCCCCTTATAGACATGGAACTTGGGAATTGTGTAGCCCGGCGGGTACTTGATCTGGTCGTACCAGCTTGGATATGGTCGTCCTGTTTTTACGACCTGGCCGGCTACTTCAGTCGCATGATGAACCCGTATTTGTTGGGCTATGTACTCGTCCAAGTCAGCTTTGGAAATTGTCTCCTCCTTAGCTGTTGATAAAGCTGGCGGAGGATTCGACGTTTCTCCCCTATCGTCTTCAAGGACGATCGGGGGATTTTCGGCCGGAGGATCTTGTTGGATCATCATCCCCACCATGTCTTGGAACAGGAGGGCCATACGCTTTATGTTGGCTGCTTGTTCAGCAGCCTCTTTATGCTTCTTCTCCAATATCCGACGAAGGAATTCAGCGTCGGTTTCTTGCTCTTGGCGTTCATCCGAGGACGCTTCAAGGCTTTCTTTTGGCCCAGTAAGTGCGGCCATCGCGTTCATCATCTCTTGGAGCTTCTGCTGCTGCTCCTGCGCTTTGGTCACTGACCGCGTAAGCGGTCTATGAGCTGTTGATATGCGGCTGTCCTCTTTACCAGACGCCATGTATACTGTATGAACTATTATGCCCCCGGACTTAGGGCGTTTAGGTTCACCGCCTTAGGCATTTGCCACGAGCGTGGGAATTTTCTCTGGCCTCCTTCTCTTATGGGCCATTGAAGTTGAGGGGGCCGTTTCAGCAGGCACCCTGGTGGTGGTCGTCCTTTGCTGTTTGATCGGACGTCTCTTTTCTTCTTGCACCTTCGCCTTTTTCTGTTGACGAGAATGATCTTGGTCAATTACGGAGTCTTGAACCCTCTGCCAAACCTTGTATATTTTAGAGGATAGCCACTGAGGAGGCTGCTCCAGCTTCGTTTCCTGAACTCTCTCCGCAGGTGGAGGAGATCTTTTCAGTGTAGCAGTTGGAGAGTTCTTACGCACCCTCCTTAACGGTTCAAAGCTGTTCCCAGTTGGAACAGCAGCATCAACTTCCACCATTGGAGCGGGTGGAGTTAGCCCCGAGGGGGAGTTTCCCCCCTCCTTCCTGACTCGTCGCCAATGGCGACGTCGAGCATGACGAGCCGTTGGGACCGGCTTGGCGATAGAGACAGCTTCTTCTTGCCCCCTGTCTGGATGAGGCGTTGCTGGTGTTAGCCTATTGAAGACTGAGGTTGTCCTTTGAGGGGTGATATTCAATCTGTCAAAGACAGATTCTCGAGCAGGGGTAGGAGCAGGAATAGTCTGCCTTGAAAAGACTGACCCTTTGACAGGAGAAGCCGCCTTGGAGACTTCGGGAGCAGCCGTCTTCTTTGGGACGGCCTTCTCAGGTATCATGGGCTTTTTGGCGGGCCCTTTAGAGTTCAGACTCAGTCTGGTAAAGACTGAGGAGTTGGACGACCCGTTGAGAGCGGCCGTGGGAGTAGCAAGTCGATCGAAGACCGACTTTTTTGAAGCTTCCGGTAGAGGCATTGGTATGGTGAAGCTTGCAGGAGGGATCATGGTCCCGAAAAACAAGCCGGTGGTGGCTTGGGTCACTTTCTCCACAGGCATAGTAAGGACGGAGACCGCTTGAGGCCCATATGCTACACCTCCAAGTGAGGTGGAGCGTCGGTTGCATTGGCACTTCGAGCAGTTCGAGCAGTTAGAGGCCATTGATGCTTGATTTCTGCGCCAGGCAAAAGACCAAATCTTAGTAACTTGAAACCCAAAGGCAACCATTAAAAAACCGCGATTCGTTCGCGAAGACGACACACGAAGTGTGGAGTGGAACGAGGAAAAGGTCCCACCGGGCATGCCAGAATCTGTTCCCCTCCGAATACAGAGACGCGACCGCGTAGGTTCGTCTTGCCTGAGATTCGGGGCAGATGCTATATGGTTTTACCCGTCCACCTCTCCAAAGATGCCAAGTTGATTTATGGCACAGTGTATCGGAGGTTTAGACGGATGCGGCCGATGTAGCAGACATCGTTAGATTCCCCCTCGCTTGAGGGGTTTTTGATTGTGGGGACGCTCTTCCCTGCAGGCGAAAGCCCCTGCAGTTAATTACGCTACCGCATCGCGGTAACAACTTTCTCCTTCTCCAGAATTTTAATTCGTGTCATGGGTGTTTGTTTTATTTATGGTTGCCCGTGGATTGTATACGGAGACTAATTTATGTCGTCACCCGTAGGACGTGGATTAGTCCAAATCCGTACTTTCTTAGATTTGGGTTTTGGGTTTTGGTTTAAGGATACGTTAGCCATATTTGAGGCTAAGATCAACTTAAACGTTTGTTAAGGATACGTTAGTCTAATTTGGGACTAAGATCAACTTAACGGGATCGTTTAGATCCAACAAGAGAGCAATTGGCTCTATTGTTCCAGTTTAGGGACATAGTGGTCCATGTTCCAGTTTAGGGACGTGGTAGTCCATTGCCAGTTTAGGGACATGGTGGTCCATGTTCCAGTTTAGGGACGTGGTGGTCCATTGCCAGTTTAGAGACATGGTGGTCCATGTTCCAGTTTAGGAACGTGGTGGTCCATCATTAGTTTAAGGACGTTTCGGTCCATCATTAGTTTAAGGACGTTTCGGTCCATGTGGGTGTATGGTCGTCGGGACCCGTCACCTCTCTGACGTCGTTGAAGGATTACAACGATAGGGGTCAGAGGAGTTCGGAGATGTACCCTCGAACCGAATGTAAATTGATTTAAGAGAGCGGCCGTGTTCAGTCAATTTAATTTGAGGACTTACGGCCATGATTGGGCTAAGTCCAGTTGAAAAATGTTCAATACTTTTATTTGCATTTGGCCTGTTAGGCCATTGCTAGGGCTTTGCCCCTTTTTAAATAATGCATTGCATTATTTTTATTTTGTTTGGGCTCTGCCCTTTTATAAAAGATGCAGGACATCAATTTTATTTGGGCTCTGTTGCATTGCATCTGTTTGAAAATAATGCATAGCATTTACTAGGCCTGTTAGGCCTTTTCAATTGGGCTCAGCCCTTCTTTTTAATGATGCAGTGCATCAATCATCTGATGGTGGCCATGTGGCCTGTCAGGCGCTTTGCTCCAGTTTAGGGACATAGTGGTCCATTGCCAGTTTAGGGACATGGTGGTCCAACATTCCCGTTTTGGGGATGAATGTTGGTTTAAGGACGCATAAGTCCATGAGTTTAAGGACCCCACAGTCCGTATTATTGGTTTAAGGACACATAAGTCCATGAGTTTAAGGACCCCACAGTCCGTATTGTTGGTTTAAGGACGCATAAGTCCATGAGTTTAAGGACCCCACAGTCCGTATTGATGTGTGGTTGTCGAGACCCGTCACGTCTCTGACGACGTTGAAGGATTACAACGACAAATATCAAAGGAGTTCGGAGATGTACCCTTGAACCGGGTGTAAATTGATTTAAGAGAGCAGTCGTGCTCAGTCAATTTAATTTGAGGACTTACGGCCAGAATTGGGCTAAGTCCAGTTGAAAATATTTAACAGTTTTTTATTTGTCTGGCCTGTTAGGCCTTTGATTGGGCTCTGCCTCTTTTTAATAATGCATTGCATTTTTTATTAGGCCTGTTAGGCCTTTTTTAGTTGGGCTATGTCCCTTCTTTTTAATAACGCAGTGCATTAATTAGCCTGACAAAGCGCCACCTGGCTTGTCAGGCGCTTTGCGCCAGCGCAAGGCGCAAGTGCATGTGGAGGTGACACGTGTTACGCTCTGGTGAGCGCAAGCGTAGTGCGCTGCGCTATTGCGCTGCTGACACGTGGCGCGCTCTGGTGACTTGCGCCAATTTTGAGAGAGCAGTGCTATGTTTTTAAAGCGCAAGGCGCAGTTTGTTCTGGGGCTGACACGTGGCGCTCTCCCAAGAGCGCAACAGTGCAAATTTTACAAGTACAGGGCACTGTTCAATATTTTGATCCAATTTTGGATTAAAGAAAAGAATCTTTTAAGATTCCAGAACCAATGGTTCATCAAAAGACAATGCCTTTATGTAGATCAAATGATCTAGTAAAGAAGTAAATTACTTATTTTTATTAATATTATCATTTTTATTGAAGATCTTTGATCTTGTTCTTAGACCATTGATCTTTTTAGAAGAAAAATTCTTCTTTTTTTTTCCAAAGGTTTTACCTTTCTTCTTTTTCTGAGTTCTTTCTCACAGTCTTCAGAAGATTTCTCTGAGTTCTCTATGTGTTAATGTGTTTTAGACTTGGAGTCTAGGGGCCTTTTTATAGTGCCATTTGATTTGTTAAATCAGTTAAAGAGATCTTTCTCTGAGTGATTTAGGGATTTTTCCCCACCATTGGATCTTTGATCCAAGAGCTTCTGTTTTACAGAAGAAAATCTTATTGTTTTAATAAGATCAGAAATATCTTTCTGAAATTTTAATTCTGTTTTAGTGCTGGCACAGTTGGCGCAAGCGCACCTGCGCTTGACACGTGTCGTGCGGCGCAACTGCTTTAGCGCAGCTGCGCTGCCACGTGTCGCGCAGCGCAGAGCGCAAATCATATGAAGTGTTGCTTCCTTTATTTTTATTTTAAATAGAGCCTTGCTCTGATTGGGTGCGCTGCCTTGGGCGCTGCGCTGACGTGTCTGCTTTTGACTCGTCTCGCGTTGCGCGCAGCGCAAGGGATCTGAAGCGTTGCTTCAATTTTTGAATTTTTGAAATTCAAACCGAGCTTTGCTCTGATTGGGGGAAACACCCATAGTACAAGGCTCCGTCGAAAATACCACGGAACAACGACATTGATGTAATTACGTCTTAAGTGACCACCTCGTGCCACCTTTAACATGTTCCGTACCAGTCTACCCCTTATTAAACCCCGTAGTGTCTTATTATATTGATTGTATTGATTGTACTGATGGTATTGTATTGTCTTATAATAAATGGAAGACTTGTCGAAACCATGATATCAGTAAACGGAATGGATGTAAATGGATGGTCATGTAATCAGGGTATATCCATGGTTCGGTTCAGTCATCTTCATGTTGTTATAGATTGTATTCTGGAGTATATGGATTCATATTGAAATGGAGTTGTACTTGAATTGAATTCACGTCAGATTGATTTCAGATTTGACCGTGACTCGAACTAAGTCAGACTTTTAAAAAGAAATTGATGTCCTGAATTAGTTTTGATGTTATCGGTAACTGCTGCACATGAACGGAAGGATTTGTGTCTTTTTCCAAGATAATTACCGTATTGATAACACCGTTTGTTAGATTGTCTAGCTTAGATAGTCAAGCACCCATATTCTCCGGCTCTCCGAGGCTCAAGAGAATTGGTCTCGCTTAAACCTATGTTTACTAGGGTCCTTATTGTAAATTAGTATAACTTGAGGGGGTTTATGTAAAAATAGTTTGATATATTTTCAAAATACACCTCAAGTATTTAATTATCGTCTTTAGGGTTTTCATAGATATATATTTTATAAAATTAAAATTTTCTAGTGAGTAGAACCTAGTTTTCATTGTATATGGTATTTTAATGAAATATTGGAATTTGTATTGAATTTGGATGGTAGTTTTATGTAATGGTGATTCCTTTGATTTAGAAAACTTGAAATATTTGTATAATATATTTAAAATAGATGTTTTGATAATATTCATATATATATATATATATTTT
Organism: Agapanthus africanus; assembly: GCA_030015575.1. NCBI lineage: Eukaryota > Viridiplantae > Streptophyta > Magnoliopsida > Asparagales > Amaryllidaceae > Agapanthus > Agapanthus africanus. Next base: position 147,923,848 of record CM057338.1, on the reverse strand, counting down.
ATAAAAATAAATTTATTTATTTTCTAGAAATCTCATTTTCTTAAAAATAGCATTAAAAATTCCATCGAGATCGAATGCTCCTTACGGAGGTCTGCATCTCGCTCTACTAGGCCCGAGGATGTGCGATAAACCACACCATCCTGATCGGTGTTCCCCAAAATGGATTGTAGAGACGTACTTGCAAGAAATTAGATAAAACTCTTTTAAAAAAAAGGTTTTGTAAGTTTAGGGTATTTTATTGTAACTCGTAATATTCCCACAAATATTTTCCAAAAGTAAATCGTGTTATGTCATGAATGTGTGTTGTGATGAGGTAGGTCATTAGCTCGTGAGTTTTCTAATGGTAATACGGTAAAAAGTGGATAACAATATCGTTTGTAAACATGGTGGTATTTTACTGAAAAATGAAATAGAGATTGTAACATGAATTATTTTGAGATGAAACTTATTCTAATGTGTTTATTTATGTTTGTTAAATATTATATGAGAGTATGGTATTTTATGGTTTACGAAAAATGGAATTTTTAAAGAAAAACGAATCGGAAGTCGGATTAACTCCGCTTCCGATGGGTTTTGAAAATGAAAGTTTTAAAATAGTAGAAGAGGAGGGGAGAGGGGACTTGTTTCCCCCAATCAGAGCAAAGCTCTGTTTGAATTTCAAAATTCAAAATTCGAAGCAACGCTTCAAATTCTTTGCGCTGCGCGCAACACGCCACGTGTCAAAAGCTGATACGCCAGCGCAGCGCCCAAGGCAGCGCGCCCAATCAGAGCAAGACTCTATTTAAAACAAAATTAAAGGAAGCAAAGCTTCAGTTGCGCAAGCGCTGCGTTGCGCGACACGTGTCAGCGCAGTTGTGCAAGCGCTGCGCTGCGGGACACGTGTCAGCGCAAACACAGTTGCGCTGTGCCGTGCGCTGCGCGACACATGTCAGCGCAGATGCGCAAGCACGGTTGCGCTGCGCTCTGCGCTGCTTGACACGTGTCACGCGCTGGGGCGTTTGCGCCAAAAAGAATTAAATTCTAGTAAGATTCTTCTGTTCTTGTTAAAACAAGAAGATTGCCTTCTGTAAAATAGAAGCTCTTGGATCAAAGATCCAACGGTGGGGAAAATTCCCCAAATCCCTCAGAGAATGATCTCTTTAACAAACTTAACAAACCTATGGGCACTATATAAAGACCCCTAGACCCCAATTCAAAGCATCATCAACATTGTGAGAGATTGAGAACCTCAAAACAGAGAGAACTCTGAAGGAATTTCAAGAAAAATGTAAAAAAACCTTCATAAAATAGAAGAATTTCTTCTAATAGATCATTGATCTAAGAACAAGATCAATGATTTTCATATAATAATAAGTGCTTTGCACTCTTTTATGAGCCACTGTTTCTCTGAAAACAAGAAAAAACAAGAAAAAAACTTGTTTTCTTTGATCTAAATTGGATCAAGAAATCAAATAGCGCTTTGCACTCTTTTATGAACCATTGGTTCTGGAATCTTAAAGATTCTCAAGATTATTGGAATAGTGCCTTGCACTTGTAGAAACTGCACTGTTGCGCTCCTGGGTTGGCGCAAGCCACCAGAGAGCGCCACGTGTCAGCATCTGAATTACTTGCGCTATGCGCTTTTAAGAAAGAGCCTTGCTCTCTGAAATTGGCGCAACTCACCAGAGCACGCCACATGTCAGCAGCGCAAGCACAACGCATTCGCGAACGAATCGCGGTTTGTTAATGGTTGCCCTTGGGTTTCAAGTTAGTAAGATTTGGTCTTTTACTTGGCGTAGAAATCAAACAGCAATGGCGTCCAACTGCTCGAACTGCTCCAAATGCAAATGCAACCGATGCTCCGCCTCACCTGGAGGCATAGCCTATGGACCGCAGGCTGCTTCCTTGTTCACTATGCCTGTGGAACAAGTGACTTAGGCTACCATCGGTCTGTTCTTTGGGACCATGCTCCCGCCAGTGAACATTACCATCCCAGTGCCCATACCGGAAGCTTCGAAGAAGTTGGTCTTCGATCGATTTGCTACTCCCATGGCCCCTCTCAACGGGTCGTCCAACTCCTCGGTCTTCACCAGACTGAGCCTGAACCCCGATGGGCCTGCGAAGAAGCCCATGACCCCTGAAGTGGCCATCCCGAGGCAGATAGCCATTTCTGTTCCTGAAGTCGTCAAGGCGGCTTCTCCTCCCAGAGGGTCGGTCTTCGCGAGACTGACTGCTCCCGTTCTCGCTCCCGCTCAGAAATCTGTTTTTGACCTGTTGGACGTAGCTTCTCAACGAACGTCAGTCTTCAAGAGGCTGACACCGGCAGCAGCCCCTTCCCAGAACATGGGGAAAGACACAGCCGTCGCTGAACCAATCCCAACAACCCGTCACGCCCGACGTCGCCAATGGCGCCGGATAAGGAAGACTGGGGGCAACTCCCCCTCTGGGCTAACGCCACCAGCTCCAACGGTGGAAGTTAATGCTGCTGTTCCAACTGGGAACAGATTTGAGCTGCTGAACAGGGTACGCAGAAATTCGCCAACTGCGGTGCTCAAAATATCTCCTCCACCAGTAGAGACCGTCGTAGAAGAAAAATCAGAAAAGCCGGAGCAGTCTCCTCAACAGCTGTCTTCCAGGATCTATAAGACTTGGCGACGAGTCCGAGAATCGGTTATTGATCCAAATTTCTCTCACCAGCATAAGAAGTCGAAGGTCCGACAGGAGGATGACCGACCTGTCAAACAACGAAAAACGACGACCACCTGGGTGCCCAAAGCAACGCCCCCCTTAACTTCAACGACCCACAAGAGAAGAAGGCCGGAGAAAGTTCCCACGCCTGCGGCAAATGTCAAAGGCAGTAAACCCAAACGCCCTAAGTCCTGGAGCTTTATGATACACACCGTCTACATGGCGTCCGGGAAGGAGGACAGCTGTATATCCACAGGTCATAGACCGCTTACGCGATCGGTGACTAAAGCTCAGGAGCAGCAGCAGAAGCTCCAAGAAATGATGACTGCGATGGCCGCACTCACTGGGCCAAAAGAAAGCCCAGAAGCATCCTCGGATCAGCGCCAGGAGCAAGAAACTGACGCCGAATTCCTTCGCAGGATACTGGAAAAGAAGGAAAAAGAGGCTGCGGAACAAGCAGCCAATATAAAACGAATGGCCCTTCTGTTCCAGGATATGGTGGGTATGATGATCCAGCAAGATCCTCCTGCTGAAGATCCCCCGATTATTCTTGAAGATGACAGAGGAGAAACGTCAAATCCTCCACCAGCTCTTTCTACAGCCAAAGAGGAGACAATTTCCAAAGCTGACCTAGATTAATATATAGCTCAGCAGATACGGGTTCATCAGGAAACTGAGGCAGCCGGTCAAGTTGTCAAGACGGGGCAGGCAATCCCCATCAACATGTTGTCAAGTTGTCAGATCAAATACCCGCCGGGATACACGATCCCAAAATTTCATGTATACAAAGGGACAGGCAATCCCCATCAACATGTTGCCCAGTTCAGGGCTCTTTGTGGTAACACCGGCGGCGATGATAAGCTCCTGCTTCCCCAGTTCGTCGGCAGCTTGTTAGAGACGGCTTTCGAATGGTACTCCGAGCTTCCGAACGACTCCGTCAAAACCTTCGCTGAAATGGAGTTGTTGTTTACCCAGCGTTTTGCAAGTGTCGGTGAGCGTACTCCAATAACAGCTCTAATTAATGCAAGAGTAAAGCCAGGCGAAACTTGGGTCCAATATGCAATCCGATGGCGGAACTTGTGGTCAAAGTGCGAACAACGCATTGAAGAAGCGCCGGCGGTGGGCATGTTCATGGGCACCTTAGATCCTCATGCAACTATTTCGCAGTTCATGATGTTCTTTAAACCGACCACGTTCCAGGCCCTGATCGACAAGCTAGCCCAGATGGACCAAATGGGCCATAGGCCGTCTCCTCCAAAGCCGGACTCTCGAAATGAGAAGGGGAAAGGAAAAGCGATATTCGTCGCCAATGCTCAATAGCAGCCGAGCAACTTGAAGCCGGTTGTCCGTCAAAACAATATGCGTCCACACGTACCCCTCGAGGAGAGGCTAGGACGTCCTTACTCGTTCCCTCAAAATAAAACGAGAAGACTGTTTGAGCTGGCATTGCGTAACAGACTCATTAATCTGCCGGAGTCAAGACGTCCGTCGCAGCCAAACGACGTCAATGATCCCAATTACCGTCCCTATCACCGAGTATTGGGTCATCCGATCGAAGATTGCTACGTCTTCAAAAACTGGATTGAAGATCAATACCAACAAGGCAAGTTCGCGTTATCCGAAAAATGGAAGGTGAACCTGCCGCAACCTCATACCTCTAAAAAGGTGAATATGCCGGGGGCAACGTGCTCCCTTGTTGAAGAAGCTCCGTGGGAGGTTGTGCTATCAGCTAAGACCAAGAAGATGCTGAATGATCTCAAGACATGCCCGGAAATCAGATGGAAGAACCCGTTGGAACCTGAGATCATCGAAGGGATGCTAAAGCCGCGCCCAAATCTAAAGATTGGTGATAGCCAAAATACTCACACCCAGCCATCAAAATCTTCGAAGAAGAAGAAGAAAAGATCCAAAAAGCCCATGAAGCCTGGCGACAAGCGCACGGACTTACAGAAATAGATTGACGTGCTGGAGGAATATAATCAGAAGGCACGGACTCCCATCACGCTCCAAGAGTTCCTCAACCACGTCTTTCAGGAGGAAGATGATGGAGAAAGCTCATCGGATGAATCTGAGGGTTGCGTAGCAAGTTGTCATATGATCTCCCACTCGTTTACAGGCGACGAGAAAACTCCTTGCACTGAGAAGCTGGGGGCAGATCCTGAATCGGAACTTCTGGGGCTATCAGATGAAACAATTGATGCATTCCTCAACGAAGCTCTGTTAAAAAGTAAATCTGATCGGGAACGCGAGACGGTCATATTTGAAAAAGCTAAACGTCAGTGACTAGACGAAAGGGTTGAGGCACTCCCGTCAAATCAAAGTATATCCATTGCGGACAAAAACAAATTCAAGACGAGGAAAAGGTTTGCTAAAGCCATATCAATGGGGATGAAGCTACCACCCTCTGAAGGAAAAACTTCCAGTGAAGCAGAGATGCACCCTTCCTATTGCTTATATCATCGAAAGATTTCGCACCCCACCGAAGAGTGCAAAGCTTTCAATAGATGGTGGCAGGGGTATGTCGCTCACCGGCAACATGTTAAGCGGGAGAAGTGCAAAACTCGTCGGGAACGGAGAAATATGACTGAAGAGCTTAGAAGAACTACCGGCGATTGTCGGATGGTTAACGCCGGGGAAGCACAAATTCTCACATTCGGGAGCGACTCTGATGAGGAAATGCCCCTTAGCCCTCTCTTTAAAGAGTCCACCTCGGGAAAAGAGGAAGGGCCAAAGGCCTGCGAAAATATCCAGTTGCGTAATCGTACGCTACCCGAAAAGAATCCCGGACCTTCGAACAGGAAAGATAAGGGAAAAGAAAAGGTCTCTGAGGATATCGCCCTAGATGACCAAGTCATGAAAGAGCTGACTGCCAAGGACCCGCCAAAGAAAAATAAGGTGGACTACAACATCCTGGCACACTTGAGGAAGCTACCCTCACAACTCAGCATTCTTGACGTCTTTTTACTATCAAAGGAAGCTAGGGATTCATTGATCAAAGCGCTACAAGAGCCGGAGCAATTCCAAGCTTTTCTCGCCGAAGAAAAGATGAAGGACGAACTGGAAGAAGTGCACACGGCCGATGTTACTTTCGGTGATGAAGACCTTCTCCTTGGGACATGCGAACACAATCGTCCCCTCTATGTCTCAGGGTATTGCCACGATATAAAGATAGGCAAGATCCTGATTGACAATGGGTCCTCCATCAATCTCCTCAATGTAAGGGTACTGAAAGAAATCTGCATGAGCGTACAACACCTTGCCCGGGATAATATCACCATCTCCGGGTTCGACTCTCAATCATCACGGACTCTCGGGTCAGTGATATTGACGCTGCGCTTTGGACTACTTGTCACGGACATTAAATTCCACGTCATAGACGCCAATACATGCTATAATGCTTTGCTCGGTCGACCGTGGTTGCACGAGTACAACATCATTCCTTCTACACAACATCAGTGTATGGAGTACTTTAAGGACGGTCTCGAGTATACCGTGACAGGATAGCTAAATCCATTCTTCGTGAACGAAGTTCGCAAGTACGAAGATGCAAAATACTTCTTACCGGATTTCGAAGACACGGAGAGGTGTCACAAGCCGGAGAACAAAACTATCTCCACCATCCCTGTCTTCGGGAGTGATATTGAGGAAGAAGAAGAGATGGTTTATTCGGGTCCACCCCAGCACAACAAGCCAGGATCGTCCGCTCCCATGTTGATCTTCGGCAGTGACTCAGAAGACGAAGTCCATGCCATATTCTCTACTCGGCCTCCAATGCGAGCATTCGCTGACGAAGAGCAAAGTCTGCAAGTCGCCATGGTTCCGCTTAAACATCATAAAGAACTGGACGCACTCGCTACCTACAGTGTCGAAGAACTGCAGACGTTCTACGTCCCTCCCAAGAGATAAGGCGAAAAGACGATCCTATTCTATCGTTCCGGGGAAACCAAAGTGGAGAAAGAAATCTGGCACGGCGCAGATTCTACACTTGACAGGCTCCAGCCCATCCGTCTACCCAGATATTATACGGACGGACTAAAGAGACTTTTGAGGCGCCAAGGTGTACCCCTTAAACAAACTGCTCGGAAAGCTAAGTTCTATGACAGGATCTGGAATGTTCCCGGAACTCAGCGCAAGTTGCCCAATGGGAGAATGGAAGCAGCCGGGCTTGGATATGTTCGGTCTAAGAAACGGGAGCTACTCCGCGACTGCTACGTTGTGCATGACTTCAATGAAGAAGGGGACGCTCAATGGGAGGATGCTGACCCTAAGCCGGAAAAAGCCCCCGACGTAAAATTGCCCAGTCCGTCGTTCGAAGAACAAATGGACAAGCTTATAAGGCAAGCTGGTCAAAAGGTTCGAGACGACCATAGTTGCGAAATGGACCTTTACGAGAAAGCCAGGACGCAACGCCTTCTTCAACAGGCTGTGGAAAATGAAAATGCCCCTCCCTGTCAACCTGTTGTAAAAAAGGCCCGACGCGGAGGCAGAAACAAGTCAAAGAGCGGAAAAGGCATTCAGCAACGACAAAATGGGACCAAGAAGTCACGCGATCGGGAATTGAGCGGTCCGGATTTATCCCTTATGAAGAAGATGGGTCGAGCATACTCTTTTCCTCAAGATAAGACAAAGAAGATACTTGACCTCGCTATAAAACACCAAATGATTACGCTTCCGGAGTCCAAGCACCCCGAGCAAGCAGGCGAAGTCTCACATCCGAACTATTGCTCTTATCATAGGGTAATAGGACACCCTCTCGAAGATTGCTTCACCTTCAAGAATTGGGTCGAAGATCAGTATCAGCTCGGCAAGTTCGCTCTGTCTGACAGCTGGAGGGTAACGCCGCCACAGAAGTATGAACCCAAAGCCACGAGAGCAGAAACAGATCCGCATCGGTCTTGGAAGCAAGCTCGTACTTTCCATATGATAACAGTATCAAAAGAAGAGCCCGAGAATATGGATGACCTTCCCTGGTGCTTCGAAAACAGCGATGACGAGGTAATCTCAGAATTTCCACCGGCGCCAAAAGAGCTGGAAGATGGAATACATACCACTGCAGATAACCTCAAGAAAATTGATCCGGGGACGGTGAGTGACCCGCGACCGACCTTTATCAGTGAGCTATTATCTGAAGAGAGAGTGGCTGCGTTAAAAGACGTGCTTGTGCAGCATAAATATTGCTTCGCCTGGAACTATTCCGAAATGCCAGGACTAGATCCAGAAATTGCTGTGCATAAATTGGCGATATCCCCGGACGTCAGACCAATCAAACAAGCACCGAGGAGAATGCAGCTCGAGCTTGAGATGAGCATTAACGCCGAAGTCAAGAAGCTGATCGACTCTGGTTTATCCAGGAAGTTCAGTATCCTGATTGGATCGCCAACATCGTCCCGGTGATGAAGAAAAATGGGACGGTGCGCATATGTGTAGACTTTCGGAATCTCAATAAAGCCTGCCTGAAGGACGATTTCCCAGTGCTAGTCACCAAGCTGATGATAGATAACACGTCCACTCACGAGGTTTTCTCCTTCTGGACGGCTCATCAGGATATAATCAGATAAAGATGCACCCCGAAGACCAGAAGCATACCGCTTTCCGGACCCCTTTGGGCATATTTTGCTACAAGGTGATGCCTTTCGGTCTAAACAACGCCGGTGCCACCTATCAGAGGGCCATGACGAAGATCTTCGGTGACCTCATACATGAAATTGTCGAATGCTATATCGACGATCTCGTGGTGAAAAGTAAATCATACGAGGAACATCTCGAGCATCTAAAGACTGTGTTTCAACGCCTTCGGCAATATAATTTGAAGATGAACCCACTCAAATGCGCATTCGGGGTCTCCTCGGGCAAATTCCTGAGATTCATCGTCCGACACCGAGGTATCGAGATAGATCCCTCGAAAATCAAGGCGATCATGGAAATGCCCCCGCCGAGGACTCTCAAGCAATTACGGTCTCTCCAAGGGAAACTCGCGTACATCCGGCGATTTATAGCCAATCTCTCTGGCAAGTGCTGTCCGTATAGTCACTTGATGAAGAAGGGAACCCCGTTCGCCTGGGATCACAAATGTCAAGGCGCGCTGGACGAAATCAAGCAATATCTGCAGAACCCGCCAGTGTTGGCTGCTCCGGTCAAGGGAAAGCCTCTCATTCTTTATGCGACCGCCCTCGAAGGTTCCTTAGGCGCATTATGGGCACAAGAGAATGACCAAGGGAAAGAAAGAGCTCTTTACTACTTAAGTCGAGTTCTCCTGGGGGCAGAAAGCAACTACTCCCCCATCGAAAAACACTGCTTGGCGTTAATCTTCGCAATAACGAAACTCCGGCATTATGTGTTGGCACATGAAGTCCGTCTCATTTCGAAGGTGGACCCTCTCAAATATCTGATGTCAAAGGCCATACTGACAGGTCGGCTCGCTAAATGGGCTCTGCTCTTGATGGAGTTCTCGATAACTTATCAACCTTTTAAGGCAGTGAAAGGCCATGCCATCGCCGACTTCCTCGCTGAGCATCCGATACCGGCTGATTCCCCTTTGAATTGCGAATTGCCAGACGAACACGCATTTGATGCGATCGACGGTGGTGGTAACCGATGGGAACTTTATTTTGATGGAGCGTCTTCCATGAAGAAGCGCAAACAAAGCACCTCATCTTCGTAACTCCACAAGGAGGGGTAATGTGCTTTGCTTTCTCCTTAACAGAGCCGAGGACGAACAATGAAGCCGAATACGAAGCTTTGATAGCAGGCCTCGAGATCGCCATCGACATGGGAATTGAAAACCTCCTCATATACGGAGATTCTCAACTGGTCGTCAGTCAAGTAAATGGCGACGACCAAACGTGCAAACCCGAACTGGTAAAGTATGGCGAGAGAGTACAGCAACTGCTGGCTCAAATCCCCTCCTACATGCTGGAGAGTATACCGTGTGCAGAAAATAGCAAGGCGGACCCGTTAGCCAAGCTCGCCAAAGAACTAGCCGATGACGTAAGAATCGTGGTACAAAGCCGTCGGGTGCTTGCCCCAGCCGAAATATCTCCGGAATCATCCGAAGAAAAGGGAGCGACTGGGCAAATGGCTATGCAAATAAAAGACCAGGAAAAGGCTGAGAATTGGAGAGAAGTCTTTGTAGACTACTTCAAGTCCAGTCGAACGTCTGAAGATGCGTCCTCAAGACATCAGCTCATGAAACGAGCTCTGTCTTTCGCCTTCGTCAATGATACTCTGTACAAGAGGTCATTTGATTCTCTGTGGTTGAGATTCCTGGGACCCGAAGAAGCGAAAAGAGTCGTCCAAGAAGTTCATGACGGACTTTGCGGTTCTCACCAAGCAGGCCCGAAGATGAAGTTAAAGATTAAAAGGATGGGTTACTATTGGCCCAGGATGATCCAGGACTGCCTCGAGTATGCGAAGCAATGCCACTCATGCCAGATCCATGGGGACTTCATCCACCAGCATCCAAACCCACTACATCCAACGGTGGCTAGCTGGCCGTTCGAAATGTGGGGGACTGATGTAATCGGCCCCATCGAACCAGCATCGTCCAGGGGACATCGATTCATCTTGGCGACGACTGACTACTTCTCCAAATGGGCAGAAGCAGTACCGCTGAGGGAAGTGAAGACGGAGAATATCCTCCATTTCTTCAAGACGCACGTCATTTATCGGGTTGGAACTCCGCGACGGATCATCTCCGATAACGGGCCAGCCTACAGAAGTCACAAGATTAGTCGCTTCGCGCAACAACACAACATAGACTGGAGATATTCCTCAGTTTATAATCCCTGAGCTAACGGTCTAGCTGAGGCTTTCAACAAGACCTTGACGAAGATCGTGAAGAAGACGGTGTCCCGAAATAAGAAGGAATGGCACGAGAGACTGCAAGAAGCTCTCTGGGCGTATCGAACTACGTTCAAGACAGCCACGAACACAACGCCGTACGCGTTGGTATTAGGTACAGAAGCAGTACTCCCCCTCGAAATAGAATTACCCTCTCTACGAATGGCAGTCCACTACGAGCTGACGAACGAAGAAAATGCTCACCTTCGGCTTGAGGAGCTTGATGCCCTTGATGAAACCCGGCTCACAGCATAACAAAATCTGGAGGCTTATAAAGCAAAGATGACGCGCTCATATGAAAGATTGACCAGGCCGAGGACATTCCGCCAAGGCGAACTCGTGCTAGTGGTCAAAAGACCTATGGTTCCCAATCACGCTAAGCGGGGAAAATTCGAGCTGAACTATGAAGGCCCGTACATTATAGACAAGGTCTACCAGGGTGGAGCCTATCTACTCATTGATATGCACGGTGAAAGGCCTTTTAGGCCAATAAATGGTCGCTTCCTAAAGAAATACTACGCTTAATGGGTCACGGCCTAGGTCAATGATAGATGACGACGACTATGTCCGCTCGCTATCTTCCTAAGCTCAAAGCTCTATAAGTAGTAGCCGGCCTTCTTCAATAACGGACCGAAACGTCCTTAAACTAATGACGGACCACTGCGTCCTAAAACTAGCTGACGACCGAAACGTCTTTAAACTACTACCGCAGCATCCTCAGGCTGACGAGATAAAAAAAATATAATAAAAAATAATAATAAAAACGGTATGTCCATAAGCAAAGTGGGCACGGATGAAGACCCGAAAGGGCTCCGTGAGTAAAAACAGCAGGCTACCGGCGAGTGTTCGTGAAAACCCGAAAGGGCGCAACCTCGTTAGAAAAAAAAGAATAATAAAAAAAAGAGACGGTATGTCCATAAGCAAAGTGGGCACGGATGAAAACCCGAAAGGGCTCCGTGAGTAAAAATAGCAGGGCTACCGGCGGGTGTTTGTGAAAACCCGAAAGGGCGCAACCTCGTTAAGAGACACTTGTAGGGTCCTCTCGACCTTGTAAGGAGAAACCATCCGCGTGAGATCCTTACGACTCACAAGGGAACAACACACTTAGGGATCCTCACGACTCCTAAGGAGAAATTACACTTGCGAGATCCTCACGACTCGTAAGGAGAACTCTCTTATGGGACCCTCACGGCTCATAAGATTTGAAAGTCTTAAGTTATAAAGACCTGAACCTGTTCTTAAGCAAACCCCCCACAACCTTCGATATTGCCCTACAAGCGGCTCATACTGACCCTTTTATACAATCCACGGGCGCGAATAAACATTTCCCTAACCAAGTCCCACCCGTTACTAGGGATATGTCCATATGGTGAACAACCCTTATAAGTTCTCTCGACTTATAAGGAGAAAACCCTTTTGTAAGATCCTTACGACTTACAAGGGAACATGCACTTAGGAATCCTCACGATTCCTAAGGAGAAAACACACCTACGAGATCCTCACGACTCGCAGGGAGAAATACCTTTGTGATCATGAAGTCAAAAGCCTTAGTCAACAGGATCCTAACCCTGTTTACTAAGCCACCTTTGTTCGACATCGACAAAGGCAGATGATGATTCGCTCCTGGCAATATTCCAGTTGTAGCTGTGCTGATGCCGGAATCGGTGTCTAATCCCAAACCTGCGGCGAAAAGACAGCAAGCCACACATGCATACGAAATAGCCGAAATGATGGGGCAACTTGCAACAAAATCAGCAAGTAAAAAAAATGTATGCATGCAAAATAGCCAAAATGATTGGGCAACTCGCAATAAAAAGCAGCGAGGAAAAATAAAATAAATAGCCGAAATGATTGGGCAATCGCGGCTTTCGCGATACAAAAAGCTGAAATGATAGAGCATCGCGGAAAGAAATAAAAAAAATATATATATAATGAAATTTTTGCCCTACAGGCGATATCACAACAATCCCTGTATACAATCCAGGGGAACAAACACAGAAGGAAACATATCTTCCCTCCCCATGCTCCATTAGAAAACGGAGCCGAGTCTTGACGGCAACTCATATAAAGCCCGAAAGACGATCGGAGATCATCTCACCCCAGCGTGGAGTGATGACCACTTCAACGTTCGTCTATACACAACAGATGAAATGTCACCAGAGCTTCTTGATTCGCGTCGGCCCGCAGAGAAACCAGTGTTTTTGCAGGAATACCTCGATTCGTTTCAACCCCGAGGAAACCAGCGTCCTCGGCAGAATACTTCGACTCAGGGAAACCAGTGTCCTTGACGAGAGCATCTCGATTCGCGTCGACCCGCCGAGAAACCAGTGTCTTTGCAGGAGTACCTCGACTTGTCTCAACCCTAGGGAAATCAGTGTCCTTGGCAACCTCCTCAACTCAGGGAAACTAGCGTCCTTGATGAGAGCTTCTTGATTCGCGTCGACCCGCAGAGAAACCAGTGTCTTTGCAGGAGCACTTCGATTCGTTTCAGCCTCGAGGAAACCAGTTTTCTCGGCAAAATACTTCGACTCAGTGAAACCAGTGTCCTTGACGAGAGCATCTCGATTCGCGTCGACCCGCAGAGAAACTAGTGTCTTTGCAGGAGTACCTCGACTCGTCTCAACCCCAGGGAAATCAGTGTCCTTGGCAACCTCCTCAACTTAGGGAAACTAGCGTCCTTGATGAGAGCTTCTTGATTCACGTCGACCCGCAGAGAAACCGGTGTCTTTGCAGGAGCACTTCGATTCGTTTCAACCTCGAGGAAACCAGTGTCTTTGCAAGAGTACCTCGACTCGTCTCAACCCCAGGGAAATCAGTGTCCTTGGCAACCTCCTCAACTCAGGAAAACTAGCGTCCTTGATGAGAGCTTCTTGATTTGCGTCGGCCCGCAGAGAAACCAGTGTCTTTGCAGGAATACCCCGATTCGTTTCAACCCCAGGGAAATCAGTGTCCTTGGCAAATACCCCGACTCAGGGAAATTAGTGTCCTTGACGAGAGCTGCTCGATTCGTCTCGACTCGTGAGGAAATTAGTGTCTTCGTGAGGACTTCCCGATTCGTCTCGACTTGCAAGATAAAGCCTTAGGCAGCAGGGAGTAAAAAACTTGTTTCCTAAGCACTGGGACCCTGCAAGTCAGTCTAAAATGGTCTCTTGCATACTATCCACGGGTCTCACTCTCCAAAGTCGAATCTCGACAAGGAGGGAAACAACCGCTTACGATTTCTCTCGACTCGTAAGAGGGAAAATTCTCTTATAAGATCTTTATGACTTATAAGAAAAAACGCACTTAGGAATCCTCACGATTCCTAAGTAGAAAATACACCTACGAGATCTTCTCGATTCGTAGGGAGAAAAGTCTTTATGAGACCCTCACGGCTCATAAAATTGAAAAGTCTTAGGCAGCAGATCTGAACCTGCGGCCTAAACCATCACTACCTTTTGAAGAAGCCAGGACAAGATGTTCGCTCTATCATCTGTCAACCATGTTTACTAAGGTAGCATGCTGATAATCGAAGAAGGGAGAAAGCACAAAGATGACACAAGACATTGCAAAAAAAATGTGTATCTTTATTCATGAATTCAATCAAGTACAAGGTGAATCGTATAAAAGAATAAAGAATGGATACATTTTATTCAAAGAATACAAGTGTATAATTGATACAAAAAGCAGCTAAGGAGAAGGAAGCGTCTTAAATAGCCCCATCAATTGCTCGCGCACTTCTTTTAATGCCTTCTCCTGATCGGCCGTCACCGCCAATTCGGCTTCCACTTGAGCCCGCTGCTGTAGGAAGGTTGAGAGCTGCTACTCAACTGCTTGCTGAGCTACGTTGCGACCTTGGGCATCACACTCAGCGACATCGAGCTTCTGCTTCAGTGCTAGCCCATCAGAAATACTTTGCAGAAGGCCCTCGAAGATAGCCTTCACCCGGGCAGCGTTCGCATCAACTTCAGCACGTAGGCGAGCAGTCTCGCTTGAAGACACTTGGAATTCCCTCAGCCTTAAAACTGCTTCTTGTTCCAAATGACGGAAGTAAGAAGCGCTTTGCTCGATCCATGCTGCCCGTTGAGTACTCGCGGCCAAAATCTCAGGGGAAGGACGCATCGACTCCAGCTGATGCAGACGGGCCTCGATCTCCCTGCAGTGATTAACCCAAGACTCGACGACGCCTTCATCATGAAAATTTACAAGCGTCGCCAGCATCGGATTAACCTCCGCAGCGAAATCTGCGGCAGATGGGGGAACGTCCGCGTCAAGCTCTTCAACATATCCGCTCAGCATTCCCAAACTCATCGCAGCATTTTTTGAAGACGGACGTCTCAAGAAGGGGCCTGCCGGCATTATGATGCGGGACTCAAGAGGGACAGGAACCGGAACGATAGCTACAAAACAAAACACAGTCAAATGACGGTTCAAGAAAAATAGAAAGTCATCAATAGGAGAGTTTACTATACCAGCTGCAGCAGGCGGCGAAGCCGGGAGGGCCGGTGGCGCGACCGATCTTGCATCTCCTCCTTCGATTTGTAGCACTGCAATCACAGCAAGAAAAATCAGAAACAAGTCCATTGTTGGAAAAAGAAAGAGTATTAATTGAAAATTATACTCACTAGCGCCACCGGAGGAAGCGAGCTCTGACGGGAAGGAGAAGTGTGGGTGCAGCACCTGGTAAAGGTGATCAAAAAGTACTCCTGCAAGGACGCAATAGGATATCGTCAATACATGAATTATACGGCCGAGAGATAAAACTGATGGGTCATGAATCCATACCTTCCAGCATCTGCGATAGTGCGAGAGAAGGTAGAGAGGTAGCCACCGTCAAAGCAGTAACTGACGGCGCTCCCTCGAGCAAAGGGGCATCAGCACTGGCCGCATCTGCGTTGAAAACAAAGATAAACCTGTCAGGAAGGATTGTAAGATCTAAAAAGAAGGACGGGTAACCAAAAATTTACTTGATGATGATCCGGCTGAAACGACGGCGTCTCCCTCCACTGACATGAGACCACCTCCCGACGGCTCATCGCCAGACTCTACGGGAGCCGTCGTCGTGCTCGCGAGGCCAGGAGACGGCGGAGGACCATAGACGGGGAGGGCAATGATTGGAGCATTACCAGATTCTTGAGAAAGAGCGGCCCGCTCATCCCCAGCAATCACGCCCGTCTCATCCGTTACTCCCTCGGGCTAGCGGACGCGGCCGTCTCGTCTACCGTTGCCATGGGGTCGTTGGTCTCAGGCGCTCCATCCGCTGCTGCCCCAGGCTCGGTTATATCAGCCGTCTCATTTGCCGCTACCTCGGGCTCGGCATCGACAGCCTTCTCTGGCATAGTTTCCTCAGCCCCTAGCTCAGGCCCGGCAACCCCGGCTACGTCGCCCACCATTGGCTCTGGTTCAGCCAGTGCCTCCCCCATTGTCCCCTCAGGCTCGACGGTTTCCGCCGCTCCCTCAGTTGGTCTTGGCCCTGCAAGACAAGATGTATCAGAACCGATAGTTTTACAACTCTTACAATAAAGTCTCGAAAGACACATTACCTGAGGTGGATCGATCGTTGGCCTCCCGAACCGCATTCGCCGCCTGTCTATGAGCGGTAGACAGGGCGACCGGGGGCTCCTCGGAAGGAGAAGCAACGGGAATAACGGTGCTTGGGCCCGCTCCCATGGCCAAAGCAGCTCTGCGCTCCTTCGCCTCGCGCCTCAAGCGCTTCCTTTCCTCCCGGGCCGTCACGACGGACCTCTTCAAAGCTTCCTTCATCGAGGCGTCATCGTCCGCGTTTAGAGTTGCCTCCAGAGCCTTTAAGGCATCCCTCATAGGCTTTTCAAGTCGGGTCTCTCGCGGCTGCCCCGAAGAGGTCGGGACTTCAGTAGCTGGCTCGGGAAGAGTTCCCGCATCGGCTTGCACGGCCCCTGCAAAGAGACAAAGAAAAGATTAGATTGGGAATAAAAAGAAGAATAAAAAAAAAAGCTCGGTGAGCCGAGACATACCAACGCCCGACAGAGCGTGTTTCCTTTCCTCCTCCTGGAAAGTTTGGAGGGAAGCAGTGATAGCTTCTTCAGTGGTGACGCCTGTTAAAAAAAGGGGAGAAAAAGCATTAGTCAAAGAAAATAATAAATGGTACAATGAAATGACGAAGAGTGCAACCAATGATTACCTGACTGAGCGAGTTTAGCCAACCATGCTTCGAGCCTTGCCGATCGCTCAGAAGCCTCAATGGCGGCCGCCAGGTCGGTGTCTTCTGGCTTCACCAAGAAACCCTTGTTGCTTCTGTATTCGCTCAGGCCTTCGGTGAAAGGGGCCTGAGGCTCTAAGCCGAGAACGGCATCCAGAGAAAGAACGGACTTCTTCTTCCTCTTTTGCGCGCGAGCCCCGGTCGGCGCCAAAATCATTTTACGCTTCACAGGCACCTTGGGGCGGCGAGTCCCGATATCCGCGCCCACGCTGGACTCCGGCGAAACCACATTTACCGTCTCCACTGGAGCATGGGGCACTGGTGGCACGTCCGCGGTAGCACGAGTTAATCCGCCCGGAGGGCTCAACACGCGCGGTGGTCCAGCTCCGGCATCTTTCAACGGAGCAACGACCGGGGTCCTTGGCTTCAGGGGAGCCTTGCGGTCGCTGCCGGGAGGCGCACCCTTGCGGTCAACCAACATGCGCTTCTCCTCACGGATAACTGTGCCCATTGCGTGCGCGTACCAAGCCATGTACGCGTGGAGGACCCGGGGGACGCAGCTCGGCTCGCTGATAAAAAAGTGAGAGCCCGTATTCAACCGCATAAAATGGTGCATCGCGCTCCGTATCCCCTCCATGCTGGCCGCGGGCTCTTCCAAGAACGCCTCCAGCGGGACCCCCTGGTTATAGCTTGATTGTTGGGCGAACTGGTGGGGGTTTTACCTCATGAAAAGCGCCATCTCGTTCTGCCTGAACACCAGGTAGCCCGGCCGAATGGAGTAGAGGTGAAGAATCTCCCGGGCTTTCAGTACGCAGGCCCCGTCCTTGAAGCCGTCACGAAGCGCCACCACCGCCTTGGAGGTTTCTGAGCCGATGGTTACGACTTTATCCATAAAAGAAATCCTCGCTCCGACCAGGTGTGGACGAAGGAGCAACCCCCTAGCCTCCCGCGGAGGCGGATTCACGATCGAGGTGCCGATCAGCCGCATGACTCTTGGGAGTCTGCACCTCTCAAAAAACGAAGGGCTCTTATGGATGCCGAATACCCCGTGCACATGCATTTCCATCCACGAAGTGAAGTAGTGCATCGGGAAATTGGCAGGCTGCACCCCAGGTTCATTTGCGTCTGCCGCCACGCTGAGTCCATTATATAAGTAAGCCAACCCGGCGATTCCTATTGAAAACTGTAGGCCAGCCACCATCCGATGCGCTGGGTAGAAAATGGACGGCCGCATGTAGCGCGGGTGCATGGGGAGCGCGAAGCTGCACAACCACAATCCCAGAAACCCTAAAAAAAGGTCTCCTCATCAATGCCCGGGGCGGCGATTTCTGATAAGGGCATGGTGGCGACATCGGGGAGATAGAAATCCTTTTGATTGTCTTCCGATATTGGTCGACAATCTAAGCCGAAGCCGAAAGGGTCGTCAAGCTTGGCGAACTTTTCACTCCGCTCCGATAGAATCTCCGGTCGAAGGAAGCGGGCGATAAAATCTGCAAAACTAACTTCCCGAACTCCTGATTCCAAATAGAGACCTTCGTATATGTTCAGCACCTTCACCAAGCCCGGAAACTGGTGCTGAATAGCATTCTCCGGCGTCAAATCAAATACCAGCGGCTTGGTGGCGAAGACGTACTCGTCAGGAGGAAGCAGCTCCTCGGAATGCTTCCCCCTCACCGGCAAGCCCGAGATCTCAGCGAACTCTTCCAGAGAGATGGAGACTTCCCTGTCCGTCATAAGGAAGGTGTGGGTGGGGATATTCCATTGTTCTATGAAGGCCTTAACCTACCACGTTGGAGGAGCGGGGTACTCAAACAGTGAGACGTAGACTGCGGAGTACATACCGATCTTCATCAGATGCGTCCTCTTCGCTGATAGGATATATCTGGCCCACTGCAGATATCCGGCCGGTTGTCGCGGGGTCAATCCAATATTGTATGCCTGTCCCCAAGGGCGTGCCTCACCCTGACATATACGCCGCCCCAAGATGTCTACGGCCGGCGGCGGCTGCACGGGAATGGCAGCGATCGAAAGCTGGAGCAGATCCTCCGAATTCCAGTTCTTGACCTCCACAGCATACTTCACCGGAGGTTCATCCGCATAGAGGATCGACGAGATGGTCTCAGACGGCATCGCGGAACCGAAGCTTCGGCGACCCTTGATGATCTCATTATACCACCTGCCCCACAGGTGAAGGTTCTTGTGCTCGGGGTCATGATCCTTATTGAGAGCAAGCACCTCCCGGTCCACCGGCGTCTCGGGAAATTCTTCCTCTGAGCGAACGAATGGGAAAGACAGATCAGCAGACATGATTGCCTACAAAGAAAAACGAAATTCAACCGTCAGTGTCATAATTTAATTTTAAAAGCCTGACGCTTGATACTACACTGCAATGCAGTGTAGGGGGACCAAAGAGGGACCCACAAAATCTAGATGACAATGCATCAGTGGATAAGACAACCCCATCATTGGATGAGACTGTCAATTAATGAGGAGATCCCCAAAAGAATATTCTCATTAATGAGAAATCCCTAGAGACAAGGAGAAAATCTCCTCTTTCAGAGCAAAGCTCTGTCACAGAGTGACACTTGTCAAACTCTGGTCTCAGGGAGAATAAAAAATTCCTCAAAAGATTAAAAGAGCCTAGCTCTGTGATAATGATGGAAAAATCCATCAAAGGAAAATTATTTCTTAAAAAATTAAAAAAAATTGGGATCTTGAAAATCCAAGAAAACTCTTAAGAGTTCATCATCTTTGGATCAAAAGATCTTTATTTTTTTTCCATGAGCAAAGCTCTATTCATGGGTTAAAAACCCTGGAACAAGATCTCTTTAGATCTATGGATTCTTGAGAGCAAGGCTCTGTTGGTGAAACCCCAAAGGGGTTTTCTTTAGATCAAAGATCTATGAGAGCAAGGCACTAGAGTTCGAGACTAGCCAGGAGCACTTGGAGCAGATCACAGAAGACCCTGAGCTATAGTCACTTGTATATATTTTCTTTTCAGTTATGCCATTATTTAGGCATTGCTTTCCATTCATGTATTTACATTTCCAGTTGTATCTGTAAAATAATGTTTAATAAATAAAGTTTAAGTTCATTATATTCATGTCTCTTGTATACATTTACTTTATATTGCTTAGATACGCTTAGCGTGTTTACTTCAGAGTAAATACGTAGCGGGCCTCGCCGCGTCCCCTCCCGTACACCGGGAAGCGGGGCGTGACAATCTGGCACTTGAGCTGCCGTCAGATCATCTTTGATCGATTGAGCCCATTCTTCCGCCTCCAGTGAGCTCTTTTCTCCTGAGAAATGTTTTGGATGCAGTGTCCGGAATTGCTCGACTCCGGGTGCCTCGGCTTCGGGGCGGTGCATGAAGATAGCAGTCTGCTGCTGCTGTCCTTCCAAAAGGCTCTTGATAGCCTCAAGTAGTACCATTTGCTTGTTGATAGGAGCTGCAACTGTAGGTGGCGGTGGTAGAGTAGGCGGTGGAGTGTTGCCATTGACATTCGTGCTGGTGTTGTTCGGTGAATCTATGACCTTGATAGAAAATGAATGATTAGGATAGATTTAAGAAATTTGAAATGTAAGGAATGTATTGTTGTCGATTCTTATAATTCTTGTGATATATTACTTAAGATTTCATGCAGAACTGACCTGCATGGGCCGCTAACAAAACCTGTCACGCCCCGCTTCCCAATAGACGGAAATGCTAACGTGGCAGGCCGCAACGTATTTACCAAATAATAAGCGTAACTAAGCAATATATAAAATTAACAAGAATAACAAGAGTATTAAAATGAAACGACAACTTTACTTACATTCATCTTTACATACAACTGTTTGAAAAGAAAAGATATAATGAGTAAAGCGGTGCCTAAACAATGGCATACAAAATGAAAGTGCAGATGAACTAGTAGTCGGGCTGAGTGGTGAGCTGGTCCAAGTCCTCCTGGTTAGGCTCGATCTCCTGAGTGTCCGGTCCTCCTGACGAACATTCCAAAAAAAGAAATAGAAAGGAATGTCGTCAGCGAACTAACGCTCGGTAAGTCCCAAAAGAAGAAAGAAAAGACAATATATAAAATGAAATGAAAAGGTACAGTATATGACTGATTACTGGTATATGATAGTGATTATAACGTGGTTGTTTGTAGTTTGATAAAGAAGTTACTCATGTATACGAGAGGAGTTCATCTTACCCCATGGATTATGGTAATATATAGTACAAGGCCCCGTCATAACCCACAGGACAACGACACGTGAATTCATGTGGGTGTCTTTTAAGTGACCTCTCGTGCCACAATATACGTTCCGTACTAATCTACCCATTTATCCCCATATATTGTATTGTATAGATTTTGTTTATAAGTCTTGCCGAAACCATGGATACAAAATGTTCAGGTTTTCATGTTTAGGATGTAATCAAGTATTCAAGTAGTCAAGTCAAGTTATAACCATGGTTCGGTTAAGTCAAGTCAAGTATACATGTTTGATATTAATGTTTGGATTAGACTATTCATGGTCATGATCAAGTATTCATATTTGAGTTTGGATTCAGGTTTGAGTTTGGATTCTGGTTTGAGTTTGGACTCAGACTGAGTCAGACGATTGTACTGGTTTAACTCTTAAAATCATAGGTTTAGGAATTATCGGTAACTGCTGCACATGGACGGCAGGATTTGTGTCTTTTTCCAAGACAATTACCAATGATAACTCTGTTAAGTTGTCTACCTTAAATAGGCAAGCACTCACTTTCTCCGGCTCCCTGGGGATCAAGAGAATTGATCCCACGTAAACCTATATTTACTCAAATCTTTAAAATATTGTTTTTATATAACTCGAGAGGGTTTTATGAAAAAATATATTAATATAGATTACAGATAAAATCTCGAGGGTGATTAGTATTACTTAGGGTTTTCATGAGCATCGATTAAGTATTGTGGTATTTTAGTGATAATTAGTTAACTTGCAACGTTCATGGTATTTTATTGAAAAACTTGTCCTTTTTGGTATCTTGATGGTATTTTAATGTCATTTGTTAATCTTTCATTTTTTAGAAAAATATAGGTTTATTATATTTTGAAAATATGGATTTATAATTTTATATAATTTTCCTAAAAAATTATTTTATTTTATTTAGAAAAATTCGTATTTCTTAAAAACGTATTTAAATCCTTTCGAGATCGAATACTCCGTGAGGAGGTCTACATCTCGCTCTACTAGCCCAAGAATATACGATAATCCGCACCATCCATTACCGGGTCCCCTAAAGAGGGTTGTAGATACATAATCGCAAAGGATATGAAATACCATTTTAAAAAAATCCGGTTTTAAAGTAGTTGGTATTTTATTGTAAAGTTTTCTTCGTAACTATTGGGGTCAAAAATTACACCTCGGTTGACCAAGTCAAAGTCAAAGTCAGCCCCAAGTAAACGGGCCTGAGCCTAGGTCAAGTGGGCCCATGCCCAAGTCGAGCCCCGCGGCCAGCCTCCCCCATGCCAATATGAAAATTATGTAATAAATAGTTTTGATGTAATTTTTATGAATAAATGTAAGAAAAATGGGTATAAAGCCAAATTTTTGTAAAGCCCATGGCTCATGTGCAAAAGAAATAAGCACATAAGGCATGAGATGGGCAAAATGTCATTTTGTAAAGCCCAAGGGGCTAAATGTCAATTTGTAAGCCTATAAAAGGTAACATGATGATGAAATGAAAAAAGAGAATTTATTCCCCTAAAAAATTAGGGCTTTTGTGCCTCCTTCTCCTTCCTCAAGATTCTAAACCTTCTCCTTTTTTTTGAATTAAATCAAGAGTTTCACTCTTCCTTTTCCAAAAATAAATAGTTTTTCACCATAAAACCCTTGAACGGGAACTTACATCTCCCATTAAATCTCTAAAAGGGAGCTTTTTAAGTCTCGTCCTATTTTCTCCAAGATCCATCCAATAGAGAGGAAGAAGAAGGAGACCCATATCCAAAATCCTATTTTGGGGAAGATCCGAGGCTTAGGAGAAGATTCAGGGCTCAGGGGAGAAGAAAGGGATCCCCTTTGATTATCTTCAAAGATTTTTAGGAGTTCAACTCCATTTTTCAAAATCATTAGGAGTTTAACTCCATAAATAAAATTCTTTTAAGAGTTTAACACCACAAATAAAACTCTTTCAGGAGTTTAACTCCATTCAAGATCCTTTCAGGAGTTTAACTCCAAATTCCGAGGTTAAGCCCCTTTTTCTGCAGGAGTTTAACTCCTAATCACGTGCCGGGCGCGTGAGGCGCAGGAGTCCAGCGCCCACATGCCAGGCGTGTGAGGCGCTGGCGCCCAGCGTCCGCGCGCCTCTCACATGGCCCGCGGGCGCCCAGCACCCACGTGCCGGGCGCGTGAAGCACTAGTTCCCAGCACCCATGCGCCTCTCACTGTAAGTCGATGCCATGCCCCCCGCGAGTTCGCGGGGAGGCGGAAAGTGTAAAAAACGATAATAATTTGCTTTGTAACATCGACTAAACACCAAGATCGAAGCTAAACCTTAACTAACAATAAGTCCATGAAGTATTAACTATAAGTACAAGTGTTATACCTCACGTAACTGGTCCTTCTTTGCGCTCGCTGTCCTCTTCTCCTGTGCGAGCTCTTTGGAGTAGTACGGATAGCGCCTCCTCGTCGGCTTTCTTGAATAGAAGACGATCCACCCGAGAGTCTGTGTATCGAGCTCCTACTTCAATACCGAAATAACTAGGGCACCTAGTTCGCTACACTAGATGACCTAGATGATATAAAGTATTTAGATGGATTAGAATGTCTCTTTTTGCTCTATGTATCTCAACACATGAGAGGTTAAGGGTTTGAGGAAGAAGAAGATGGCTTGAGGAAAAGGTAGTGAAGACTTAGCATAAAAGATGAGAATGAACTCTTGTTCCAAACTGAACCATACTAATTATCCATAGAATAAATCTTATGAATAATCAAAAATAAGGTTCAATTTACAACCATATGATTCATGGCTTGAAAATCCACCCTGTGTCACATTAAGCCATGCTCTAAATCATGCATAATCCACCTCATTTCCTCAATACATAATGCATTATTCATTTAACCTAAAATGAATAGTACAATTATGATATGTCATCTTCAAAAAGCATCTTTGAACAAATTACAAAATGCCCCTCGTCCGTATATACATAGCCGTATCCGTATTCCGAAAAATACGAATACAAAAGAGACGAAAACAATCCATCAGTACAATACTAGGATTCGGATTAAACCAAAGCCCGCTAGTATTGTCCCGCCGAATCATCATGCGTGCACAAGTACACGCACGTGATCGAACCCCGTCATAAAACTATACGACCTCTACATCTTTTGCCCGATGCGGGGAAACCCTCTGAGTGGAACTTTAAAGACTCGACATTACGCTGGAAGTGGGTTTAAGCACAGGCCGCAAGCGGTACTAGCTGCACGCAACGGCCCCCAGGTATATGTCGATAAGAAAGCCGATGAGAATAACTCATCCAAACTCCTACGGAGCCTATCTGTGACAATCTCCGTATAGTCCGGTCTGTTCGTCTAAGAGTATCGCATATCGGGCCTAGAGGACGGTAGCCGTCAGACCCCTAATAGCACAATAAGTCATGCCGGGGTAGAGCCCAAAACACCCTGAGAAACTACTGGAGTACCTACCAGTAAATCTCACTTGCCCTGGCCAGGGACTTGTGTAATAGCTTTTCGATCACAGCGTGATATCGGCCCCCAATACCGGGAGAGACGAATCCTATCTAACCGCCACTGCTTCCAAATGCTTCGGGACTGCACCTAACTACTACCTGTTTGCACGACTCAATAGAGCCGTGGTAGGATAGTAATCTAAGAACAGTGGGAACACACTCGAGGCGAAACTGCAGTGTCAACTCAACGGACTTTGCTGTACTCATGTCACCTGGGAACTGCTACCTGACGATAGGTATATTACCGACCAACAGTTCCCTACGAGTCCGTCCAGTGTAACTCATAACCTAATGAGCACCTGCATATTATCTCCAGTACGATGTACTAATGGCTGTGGGACAGACCATCTCCCCTGCTGGGATGAGAAGCGTATTCACTAGTCTACTCTGGAGTATCGATACCATGTCTCGATAATCCTATGACTAGGAACCAGAATAAGGATGTGCTTATAGACTATCCAGCCCCCACTAGTGTGACTGCCATCACAACGCTGGTAGTCAAGCAAAAGATCCTAAGGGCTCTATCAATATGTATTAGCGGTACGTCGATACAAACATATACACATATTTATATAGAAACAAACCAAGTAGCATACTATTATATTGAGCAAGACGGTCATAAAAACTGTGTATATCCCAGTCTTCCAAAATGTAATATACAAACTAGTACTATACAATAATGGCATCTAGGGCATATATCACTAACAATTTCCCACTTGCACTAGGGCCATGTATTGGCATATCGCAGACCTATCATCTCAAATAACCTCTCGAACCGCGTCTGAGATATGGACTTTATGGGTGGATCTGCAGTGTTGTTCTCCGAATCAACTCTCCGCACCTCGATCTCCCGGCGATCGACGATCTCCCTGATCAGGTGATACCGCCTCAAGATAGCCCCGTTGTTGTCACAATACAGAGGTATTGGATCAACAATGGATGGAACAACCTGAAGTTCAGTTAAGAACTTCCTCATCCAGACCGCTTCTTTCGCGGCGTCAGAAGCGACGATATACTCCGCTTTCATCGTTGAGTCAGCAACGGCATCCTTCTTAGAACTCTTCCAACATACCGCTCCTCCATTGAGGGTAAAGACATAACCCGACATGGATTTGGAGTCATCCTTGTCACTCTGGAAGCTGGAGTCAGCAAAGGCCTCGATCTGGAGGTCTTTTCCGCCATACACCAAGAACATCTCCTTAGTCCTTCTCAGATACTTGAGAATGTTCTTTACTGCTATCCAGTGTTTCTCCCCTGAGTTTGACTGATACATGCTTACCACGCTTAGTGCGTAAGCAACATCTGGTCTGGTACATAACATCGCACAAATTATAGAGTCTACTGCAGAAGCGTAGGGTATAATAGACATGCGATCCCTTTCCAAATCAGTCTTGAGAGACATCTCTTTGGAGAGGGCGATTCCGTGACAAGCCGGTAGATTACCGCGCTTTGAATCTTCCATACTTAATTTTTTCAAGTATGGTGTCGATGTACCTGGACTGTGAAAGTCCTAACATTCTCTTTGATCTATCACGATAGATCCGGATCCCCAGAATGTAAGAGGCATCACCCAGGTCTTTCATGGAGAACCTTTGTGACAAGAATCCTTTGACATATTGTAGCATAGGAATGTCATTTCCTACCAAGAAAATGTCATCCATGTACAAGACGAGGAATACCACAGTTCTCCCTACAATCTTACTATATAAGCATGGTTCATCTGGATTTTTGATAATGTAAAATTCTTTGACCGTCTCGTCAAAACAGATGTTCCAACTCCGCGATGCATGCTTTAGTCCATAAATGGACTTAAGCAGCTTGCACACTTTCCCGCTGCTCCCACTCTAATTGAAACCTTCTGGCTGATCCATATAGACGCACTCTTCCAAATGTCCATTTAGGAAAGCCGTCTATACGTCCATCTGCCAGATTTCATAATCATGGAAGGCAGCAATGGCAAGAATGATCCGAATGGATTTGAGCATAGCCACCGGAGAAAATGTTTCATCATAGTCCAAACTAGGTCTTTGACGAAAACCTTTTGCAACAAGTCTAGCCTTATAGGTTTCAACCTGTCTATCTACACCAATCTTCTTTTTGAAGATCCATTTGCAGCCTACGGGTTTTACCCCTTTTGGAGCAAATTCCAAAATCCATACTTTGTTGGTGTACATGGACTCCATCTCGGCCCGTATTGTATCTAGCCATTTTACCGAGTCTCCGCTCTGAATGGCTTGCTGGAAGTTAGTCGGCTTATCATTATCAATGATGCCATCTTCTCTATCCCCGTCTATGAGAAAACCGTAGTATCTCTAGGGCGGATGAGACAGCCCACTACTCCTGTGGAGTGGCGCGGGAATGTCCAGTTCTTTTGAAACTTCTGGTTCCACCATACTTTCAGTAATAGCTTGTGGTTCTGGAATTTCTTCCAGTTCTACTGCGCTCCCACTAGTTTCTTTTTCTAAAAATTGATTTTCTAAAATTGGGCATGAAGAGAAACAAAAACCTTTTGTTCCTCTGCGTAATAGAAATGATACCCCCTGGAGTTCTTTGGGTATCCCACAAACTTGCACCATACCGAGCGTGCCTCAAGCTTGTCCGCATGCTGCTTTTTAACAAAAGATAGACATCCTCATATCTTCAGATACCGAAGATAAGGTTTCTTCCCACTCCACATCTGATATGGTGTGGTAGATACAGTCTTAGTAGGAACCTTGTTCAAAAGATATGCAGCTGATTCTAATGCATAGCCCCAGAAAGACCGCGGTAACTCAGCGTTACTCATCATGGAACGTACCATATCCAATAGGGTTCGGTTCCGTCTCTCCGATACACCGTTGTGTTATGGTGTGTATGGAGGAGTAAGCAGAGAGAGAATTCCATTCTCTTTTAGGTAATCCAGGAACTCGGCACTCAAGTACTCACAAACTCGATCAGATTTTAGTGTCTTGATATTTTTTCCTGTTTATTTTTCCACTTCATTCTTATAATCCCGGAATTTCTCAAAGGCCTCGGATTTATGCTTCATCAAGAAGACATGTCCATACCTAGAGAAATCATCCGTAAAAGTAATGAAATAGGAATAACCACTTCTTGCATTTGTAGACATTGGACCACACACGTCACTGTGTCTGAGTCCCAAGAGCTCGCTCACTCTTACTCCGTGTCTAGTGAACGGAGTTTTTGTCATCTTTCCTTTAAGACAAGATTGACAGGTTGTATAAGACTGATATTCGAACAGATCCAAATATCCCTCTTTATGTAATTTGGTCAACCGTGTTTCGTTGATGTGACCCAATCTACAATGCCATAAGAAAGCATGATTTAATTCTGGAGTCTTTCTTTTATGTGTGTTCTGGACATTGAAAACTTGTAGTTGGTTTAATACGTATATACCGTTGTTTAGTGTACCCGACCCAATCAGACCATGATTAAGGTGGATGTTTATGACATCGCTTACAAATGTAAAATCATAACCTTCCTTTGATAACAAAGATACTGAAATGATATTACAAGTCAAACTAGGTATACAAAAACAGTTGCACAAAATCAAAATATGTCCACTTGTCAATCCTAAGTGATATTCCCCTACGGACATAGCATCAACGCTCGCTCCGTTAGCAACCCTGAGGGTCATATCATCGGTCTTCAGAACCCTACAGTTTCTCAGTGCCTGCAAAGAATTACAGACATGAGATCCTGATCCAGTATCCAATACCCAGAAAGTAGAGTTATTTGACAGACAATTTTCAATTACAAACACACCTGAAGACGAAACCACAACCTGCTTCGAGTCCTGGTTCATGGCTTTCCAGGCCCTGCAATCCTTCTTCCAATGGCCCTTCTTATGACAGTAGAAGTATTCTTCCTTCCCTACTGTCAGCCCCGCCACTTTTGCCTTTCCCTTCGCTTCCACCTTACTGACTCCTCCTTTTGGTTTGGTGGGGGCCTTCTTCTTCTTCCTTTTGGCTTTCGCCTTTGATCTAGAAGAAGAATATCCTCCAACAAATAGAGCGGGAGTCTCCTAGATTTCTGCAGGGTGCCTTCAGCACTCCTCAACATGTTGAGAAGTTCTGGAAGTTCAACTTCTTTACCTTGAATATTAAAAGTCAAGATAAACTGGGCGTAGGTGGAAGGGAGGGACTGCAGAATCAAGTCTTTATACAGCTCGTTCTCTAACGTGGTCTCCAGGACCGCGATCTCCTCAATGTAGCCGATCATCTTAAGGACGCGGTCCCTTACAGATGACCCGATAGCCAACCTCGCCTGAAATAACTTCTTCGAGGTCTCATATCTTGCGATACGAGATTGCTCTCGATATAATTCCTTAGTATGGAGGAATATGGATTCAAGATCCATATTCTTGTGCCGCCTCTGGTGTTCATTGTAGATAGAGGCCAACACAAGGTACTTGGCTTTCGCACTGTCAATTTCCTAGGTCTTACGGATTTCCTTATCCGCGACGCTGGAATCTGGACCTGGGACGGTGGGGGCTTTAGTAGTAAGAATATAGCCCAGTTTGTCATATGTGATTTCCATCTTGACATTCCTGAGCCAATCTTTATAATTTGGTCCCGTCATTATGTTTTTATCTAATAGCAACTTAAGCCCGATCATCTTGGTCGCTGTAATTAGGAGAGAGAGAAGAAACACTTTAGCATGATGCTCTTGCAAGTTTAGATCGGTTTTTAGTTTATCTAAACAGGATGGCTCCCACTGTTTCTCGAATCCTTCCTCAAACCATAAAAGGAGAATTAGTCAGGATTAATCTCATCGTACAATACTTTCTTAACCTTTCAGCCAGGCTGCTGTTGGTATTTCGAGGGAGGTTTTCCAACGCTTTCGCGAAGTTCCTTAATCACATAATCTCTTTTCCCTGGAGGCGTAGCTTCGCTAACACCGTTCTAGACACCTACTTGGTTTATAACATTGATCGTTTAGTGAAAAAATCTCCCGATGAGTATCATATACTCACAGTAGGATCGGGATCCAAATATCATTGTGTGATAAAGTCGAAGGAATCCTACTAAAATTATCACACTCCAAATGGTATGCAACACTAGCAAGTTTCAGTTTCTTTAGAAACTCCCGATGTGGATTTTTGCCCCATGCTCTTATGACCTTGACGAAGGCCAACATATCATAAGTCACATGTCAAGTTCTACTCATCATTTTCTAGGTTAATTTGAACCCACCCATACATACCCTTGATGAAGGCCAACATAGTAGTATGACTATCCCAAACCATCGCATCTATCTATGCAACAGATAAATATCCAGTAGCTACCAATCACTATGCCTTGGCGAAGGTCAAAATACATAGCTTGAATACTACTGAATATTCAACTGAAATGACGGAAGGCTACGGCTGGTTCTGGCGAAACAGATAACATAGTGAACTTGATATAATCGAAGGAATGTGATAGCTTTTAAAGGAGTGGTTTAGGCTCCGCATTTAAAAGATCTGCCATTTTTGAAAAAACCGAGGGGTTTAAAAAATGTTCCAACGATTAAACTTTAGTTTGCTTGCTTTGCATTAATCTAATGTAGTCCCATCATTTACACCTACCATTACAGAGAGAAACAAAAGTATGACGTACGCTTATGCCATCCGCATTCGCCACGGGGCCCCGTCTTACACCGTTAGGTTACTTAACTAACGCCAGAGCTGGGGGCTGGACTGGCGCGGATGCAAAACATAAGCAACGTCTAATATATAGCATATATATATATATATTTATCATTCGTCTCACGCAATAATAAAACATTCCAGATCACAGATGAACATATTAGATATACTAGAAATTCCGCGTTTCGTTTAAATCTGTAACGAAAGACGGATTCCACAGTCGTTATGAACAGCCAAAACCCCACCCCAGACTCCTACGGGTGCGGCAAACTACCCGCCAAATTCCCTAAGTGAAGCAACCTCCCTCAACAAAGTGAGTAGGTCACTCGGCACATCAAGAAACCCGGTAGTTTGTGCACCCCACCTTAGGTCTATCCAAGGAGCAGAAATAAGTAAAAAGAAATAATACAACGGTGGCTACAACCTCAACCCGAATGTGCCCCGCAAAATAATATTACATCAAATTACAATTTACATTGAATGAAAGAAAAACAACTCTCTTCTCACATCCCTGGCTATTCATTCACGACGATCCAATAATGTTCATATACACAAACCAATCTCAGATATGTGCAACTCCCACTAACCGACGTATAGCAATTAGCGGAAGTTTAAAAACACATATAACAATACAGAAGAATCAATTAGCCAAGAACGATAGAAATTCGACCGAAACATATTTTCCGAGTCTACCCCAAGTGCAAACCAGCACACAAAAATACTGGGTAGAAACCAAATATCCCTAAAACCAGAACACCACAAATTATAAATAACAGAAGAAAAAAGTTGTGAATCGGCCTTGACTCTGCAGCGGAATCGCGGCGAATCGGACCGATTCGCCGTGCTTCTGTGGCAGTCTTGGTGATTCATGCACTCATTTTTCTTCACTGTTCTTACAATACCCTGCATGCATTTTTAGTACATCTGAAATAATTTTTCTGACAGTTTCAAAAATCGACAACAAGTTAGGGATTTGGTGTTCAGTTTTCGGTTTTTTCCGACGATCGAAATTCTAACACTTGCTAATAAACTAGTAAAGGTTTAGTTGGCTTTGATACCACTGTAAGTCAATGTTACGCACCCCGCGAGTTCGCAAGGAGGCGGAAAGTGTAAAAAACGATAATAATTTGCTTCGTAACATCGACTAACACCAAGATCGAAGCTAAACCTTAACTAACAATAAGTCCATGAAGTATTAACTATAAGTACAAGTGTTATACCTCACGTAACTGGTCCTTCTTTGCGCTCGCTGTCCTCTTCACCTGCGTGAGCTCTTTGGAGTAGCACGGATAGCGCCTCCTCGTCGGCTTTCTTGAATAGAAGACGATCCACCCGAGAGTCTGTGTATCGAGCTCCTACTTCAATACCAAAATAACTATGGCATCTAGTTCGCTACACTAGATGACCTAGATGATGTAGAGTATTTAGATGGATTAGAATGTCTCTTTTTGCCCTAGGTATCTCAACACATGAGAAGTTAAGGGTTTGAGGAAGAAGAAGATGGCTTGACGAAGAGGTAGGGAAGACTTAGCATACAAGATGAGAACGAACTCTTGTTCCAAACCGAACCATACTAATTATCCATAGAATAAATCTTATGAATAATCAAAAATAAGGTTCAATTTTCAACCATATGAGTCATGGCTTGAAAATCCACTGTGTGACACATTAAGCCGTGCTCTAAATCATGCAAAATCCACCTCATTTCCTCAATACATAATGCATTATTCATTTAACCTAAAATGAATAATACAATTATGATATGTCATTTTCAAAAAGCATCTTTGAACAAATTACAAAAATTCCCCTCATCCGTATATACATACCCGTATCCGTATTCCGAAAAATACGAATACAAAAGAGACGAAAACAATCCATCAGATCCGGCTTAAACCAAAGCCCACTATTATTGTCCGTCCGAATCATCATGCATGCATAAGTACACGTACATGATCGAACCCCGTCGTAAAACTATACGACCTCTACATCTTTTGCCCGATGCGGGGAAACCTTCTGTATGGAACTCTAAAGACTCGACACTACGCTGGAAGTGGGTTTAACCACAGGCCGCAAGCGGTACTGCTGCACGCAACAGCCCCCAGGTATATGTCGATAAGAAAGCCGATGAAAATAACTCATCTGAACTCCTACTGAGCCTATCTGTGACAATCTCCGTACAGTCCGGTCTATTCATCTAAGAGTATCGCATATCGGGACTAGGGGACGGTAGCCGTCAGACCCCTAATAGCGCAATAAGTCGTGCCGGGGTAGAGCCCAAAACGCCCTGAAAAACTACTGGAATATCTACTAGTAAATCTCACTTGCACTGTCCAGGGACTTGTGTAATGGCTTTTCGATCACAGCGCGATATCGACCCCCAATACCGGGATAGACGAATTCTATCTAACCGCCACTGCCTCCAAGTGCTTCGGGATCGCACCTAACTACTACCTGTTTTCATGACTCAATAGAGCCGTGGTAGGGTAGAAATCTAAGAACAGTGGGAACACACTCGAGGCGAAACAGCAGTGTCAAGTCAACGGACTATGATTTACTCATGTCATCTGGGAACTGCTAACTGACGATAGGTATATTACCGAAAAACAGTTCCCCACGAGTCCGTCCAGTGTAACTCATAACCTAATGAGCACCAGTATACTATCTCCAGTATGACGTACTAATGGCTGTTGGACAGACCATCTCCCCTGATGGGATGAGAAGCGTATACACTAGTTTACTCTGGAGTGTCGATGCCCTGTCTCGATAATCCTACGACTAGGAACCAGAATAAGGATGTGCTTATAGACTATCCAGCCCCCACTAGTGTGACTGCCATCACAACGCTGGTAGTCAAGCAAAAGATCCTAAGGGCTCTATCAATATGTTTTAGAGATACGTCAATACAAACATATACACATATTTAGATAGAAACAAACCAAGTAGCATACTCCTATATTGACCAAGACTTTCATAAAAACTGTGTATATCCCAAGCTTCCAAAATATAATATACAAACTAGTACTATAGAATAATGGCCTCTAGGGCATATATCACTAACACTCACATGGTCCGCGGGCGCCCAGCGTCCACACGCCAAGCACGTGTCCTTAGGACGCTCCTTGTCCCCTCTTTTCCCATGCACTTCACACTAAAAATACCTTCCCTGTTAGAAAAAATTTCTAACGGGGCGCTGCCCCGCACCCCGCAAGGGGGCTGCCAGTCCCCTTGATCCCCACCCCGCTATCCGGGTAGTGGGACCCCCGTAAACTCTGCATGGCCCCTGATACATCCAAGTCCCCCTCCAAAACACAACACGCGCGTACTGCACATTAAGTTCGCATGACCAGTTTTACTCGTCAATCGGAGGTTCCCTCGCTCCAAAGGCGAGGGATAATTAACGGCAGCTTAGTCCGCGGCTGCCGGAGATTAGGATCCCCACAATCAATAAATCTCGGCCTACCCTAGGCAGGGGGAATCTGTAATGCGCCTGACAAGCGACGCGTATTCCCATTACAATGGGGTGACGAAAAACACCCTACAGTAACAAATATTCATATGAAATAGGCATCGTGCTATGGAACCAAGTGTGTGTGTGGGGTAGGTCGTTACCCCGTGAAATTTTCCTAAAGGTATTGTTAAGCAATTTTGTCGAAAAGATGTGCTAATAAAGTTCAAGATATTTTAATGTAAAAGTTCAAATATGGTCGTTTTACATGAGATTCTTGATTTAAAATTTATTCTAAACATTTGTATAAAGAATACAAGTGAAGTGGTAAAATTGGTTTGACCAAATGATAAAAGAAAATGGAGTTATAGGTTTTAGAAAAGATGATATCGGTAATCACTTCACTTTTACCAATTTTTTTTAAAAAGAAAATCAATGAAGAGAAAGGAAGTCTGCGTCACGCCCCGCTTCCCGGTGTACGGCAAAGGGAAGCGGCGAGGCCCGCTACATATATACTCAGAAGTAAACACGCTAAGCGTATCTAAGCAATATAAAGTAAATGTACACAAGAGACAGGAATATAAATGAACCACAAATTTATTTATTAAACATTCTTTTACAGGTACAACTGGAATGTAAATACATGAATAGAAAGCAATGCCTAAACAATGGCATAACTGAAATGAAAAGTATGTACAAGTGCCTACAGTTCTGAGTCGATAGCAAACTGCTCCAAGCCCTCAGTACTGGGCTCGGTCTCTAGTGCGTCCAAATCACCGACAACATTCCAAAGAAAGAAGAAAGGAATGTCGTTAGCGAACAATCGCTCGGTAAGTCCCAAAGATGAGTTGAGACAGAATAGACAGAAAGAGAATAAGATTAGTAATGTTTGATTATATTGTTAACGCGGTTGTTTGTAGTTTGGTACAGAATATGCCAGTGTATACGAGAGGAGTCCCACTATTCCGGAGACTAAGGTATACCGAGCACAAGGAACCATTCAGCCACGGTACAACGGCAATGGATATTCATGTTAGGTGTATTATGGTTACGGTCTCGTGCCACTTCTAACACATTCCGTACCAATCTACCCCTTTAAAAACCCCGTAATGTCTTTTGTATTGATTGTATTTTTTTGTTATATAGATGGATGACTTGCCGAAACCATGATATCACTAAAAAGAATAGATATAAATGGATAGTCATGTAGACGGAGTATATCCATGGTTCGGTTCAGTCAATATAGATTGATATAAATTGAATAGACGGATTCATGGATTCATGTTGTATTGTAGTTTATACTTGAATCATATTCAAGTCAGAATGATTAGATTGAGACTCAGTCTGAGTTAGACACTTTGAAAAGAAATTGAAATCCTGAATTAGTTTTGATGTTATCGGTAACTGCTCCACATGAACGGCAGGATTTGTGTCTTTTTCGAAGAAAATTACCATGCTGATAACACTATTTGTTAGATTGTCTACCTTAGATAGGCAAGCACCTACATTCTCCGGCTCTCTGAGGCTCAAGAGAATTGGTCCCGCTTAAACCTATATTTACTTGGGTCCTTATTGTAATTTAGTATAACTTGAGGGGGTTTTATGTAAAAATAGTTTTGATACATATTCAAAATACACCTCAAGTATTTAATTATCGTCTTTAGGGTTTTCATAAATGTATATTTTATAAAAGTGAAGTTTCTAGTGAGTAGAACCTAGTTTTCATTGTATATGGTATTTTAATGAAATATTGGGAGTTTGCATTAAATTGAAATGGTATTTTCCTGTAATGGTGATTCCTTTGATTTAAAAACTTGGAATATTTGTATAATATATTTAAAATAGATCTTTTGATAACACTCATATATATATTTAAATATTTAATAAAAATAAATTTTATTTATTTTCTAGAAATCTTATTTTTCTTTAAAATAGCATTAAACTTTCCATCGAGATCGAATGCTCCTTGCGGAGGTCTGCATCTTGCTCTACTAGGCCCGAGGATGTGCGATAACCCTCACCATCCTGATCGAGGTTCCCCAAAATGGGTTGTAGAAGCACAATTGCAAGGAATTTAATTAACACCCTTTTTAAAGAAAACGGTTTTTAATAAGATATTTATTCGTAAAAACGTATTTACTAAAAACTAGAATCCTAAAATTCATCGTGCTATGTCCAAAATGTGTGTTGTGATGAGGTAGGTCATTACCTCGTGAGTTTTCTAAAGATAATACGGTTAAAAGTGATTAACAATATCGTTTGTAAACATGATGGTATTTTACTGTAAAAGTGCTGTAAAAGTTGCATAATACATTATTTTGATATGAAAATTATTTTAATGTGTTCGTTAATTTTTTTTAAACCTTATATGAGAGTATAGTATTATATGGTTTAAGAAAAGTTAGAATTTTTAAAGAAAAACGAAACGGAAGTTGGATTAACTCCGCTTTCGTCGAGTTTAAAAAATGAAAGTTTTTATAATAGAAAAGGAGAGGGGAAAAGGGGACTTACTGGCTACAAGGTTATAGGGGAGAATTGGGAAGCTAGGGAAAGTGTCAGGGCGTCGTTTCGTCGCCGGAATCTCCTCGGAACTTCGTCGGAATTTCGCCCTTTGCTAACTCCACTTGCACAACTTCTTGAACTTGAGAACTTTGGAGAATTTTAGCACTTGATTTCAGAATGAGGAGTGCCAAAGGGTAGGGTTGTATTTATAGGGTAGGATTAGGGTTTAGGGTATGAATTATAGAATTAAAATGCATTAAATCATGGAGTAAACCTCAATTTTAATTCTCTGAAAAGTGTGCAGAGAAAATAAACAGTATGAGAGAAGTGGGGTAAGCCTAGGGGTGCTCGGGAAAAGAAATGGAGGCCATTACCTACGGTCGGCCCAGTGGTGCCGGTCCCTTCACTAGACGTAACAACTCCAATTTCAATATACAGAAAATTATTCAAAAGTTAATGTACAATTAGGGTATTTGCAATACTGTGTACACTATAAGTATTTGTTTTACTTTTGAACAGCAAGAAAGTACTTGTAGCACATTGGTAAAGCCTTGCACTGTTATGACGTATCCCCTGTGATCGAATCCCCCCAGCCACATCATCTTTTTAATTAAATCTATATCAATCAATATTGACTGACCCGAACTATGGATATACTCCGTCTACATGACTCTCCATTTATATCCATTCCATTTACTGATATCATGGTTTCGACAAGTCGTCCATCTATATAACAAAACAATACAATCAATACAAAAGACATCGCGGGGTTTCTAAAGGGTAGATTTGTACGTAATGTGTTAGAAGTGGCACGAGACTGTAACATTAATACACCTAACCTGAATATCCATTGTCGTTGTACCGTGGCTGAACGGTTCCTTGTGCTTAGTATACCTTAGTCTCCGGAATAGTGTGACTCCTCTCGTATACACTGGCCTATTCTGTACCAAGCTAAAAACAACTGCATTAACAATATAATCAAAAAATTACTAGTATTATTCTCTTTCTGTCTATTCTATCTCTACTCATCTTTGGGACTTACCGAGCGATTGTTCGCTGACGACATTCCTTTCATCTTTCTTTGAAATGTTGTCAGGTGATTCGTACGCATTGGAGATCGAGCACAACACTGAAGATTTGGAGCAGTTACCATTTGACCCAGAGCTGTAGGCACTTGTACATATTTATTTCATTTCAGTTATGCTATTGTTTAGGCATCGCTTTCTACTCATGTATTTACCTTTCAGTTGTACCTGTAAAAGAATGTTTAATAAATAAAGTTGATGTTCATTTATATTTTATCTCTTGTGTACTTTACTTTATATTGCTTAATTACGCTTAGCTTGTTTACTTCTGAGTAAATATGTCGCGTGGCCCATCGCGTCTCCTCCCCGTACACCGGGAAGCGGGTCGTGACGGGTTTTGTTGGCGGCCCATGCAGGTCAGTGCTGCATGGAACCCTACCATGCAGGTCAGCTCTGTATGGACATGCATGTCAATTCTGCATGGACATGCGGGTTAATTCTGCATGAAGTCCTAAGCAATATAACACAAGAATCAAGAACTAAAAACATTCTTTACATATTCCTTGAATCTTATAATTTCATATATTTTGAATCTATCCTAACCCAAATTTTTCTTTCAAGTTTATGGATTCCCCAAACAACACCAGTACCAACTTCAACAACACACTACCACCTTTAACGCTTACACCTACCGTCGCTACTCCGATCAATGAGCAGGCGGTACTGCTTAAGGCGATCCACGGTCTCCTGGAGGGACAGCAGCAGCAGACTGCTATTTTGATGAACCGTCCAGAGGCGGAAGCACCTGGAGTAAAACAATTTCGGGCCTTGCACCCTAAGCAATTCTCAGGAAAAGAGAGTCCTTTAGAAGCTGAGGAGTGGGCTCAAAGCATTGAGGATGATCTGGCAGCGGCACAAGTGCCAGAGATCACTTGGGTTCGAGTTGCGAAGTTGCAGCTCACTGATAATGCACGGCTCTGGTGGAAGGCGGAAGAAAGCCGTCTTGACCATCCGATCGAATGGAGGACTTTTCGCGACATGTTCGACGCGAAATACTTTCCAGAGACTGCCCGATTCGACATGGAGCAGCAATTTATTCATCTACAACAGGGTTCGATTTGGACCAAGTCCGTGGATGAATATGATGCTGGGTTTACCATGCTCAGTAAGTAAAATATGTCTCAATATTCAATTTTCAATTATCACATATTACACAGCTAACACAAGGCCTTAACAGGTTCGCGGCACATTTGATACCAACTTCTGAGATCCGATCCAGAAGATTTCAGCAAGGTTTAGATTCAGAAATCCAAGCTGCCTTAGCTACAGGGAATTTCCCAACCCACGAGTTGGCCCTGAAAGCTGCCCGCCGATATGAGGCAGTGGTGAAGATGAAGGGCAGACCTTAATTTGCCGGGATGAAGTGCCCTGCCACTCATATGGTAGGAGGAGCCTCATTAAGGCCACCATTTGTGCCCAGGAGACCGGGAGTACCGAACAACCGGCCCAACCCAGCCTTTTGCACCTACTGCAGGAGAGATGGACATTTGGCGAAAGACTACCGACGTGCAAATCGCCTTTGCTTAGTCTGCGGCATAGCTACTCATGACCTTAGGTCTTGTCCTCATAGACACAACCCAAATGCTGCACCCAGGCCATCGATCACTTATCAACAGCGCCCAACCATCTAGGCACCTTCTCCATGACTCGCACTACCTGTTCCACCTCTTCGTGGACCGACTGCACCTCCTCCTCGTCAGTTCCATCAAGCTCAATGGAACATACCTCAAGAACAAAGGAACAGGCAGAGGAATGCTCCTCCAGCAAGGAGGAATGTGCCGAGACGACATGCTTTCACAATGACTCTGGAAGAAGCTGAAGGCACCGGCCAAGTCATTACTGGTAACATTTTCTCTTCAAGCTTTACTTTTCCATCTATATATACATATCCATACATTTTCCTTATACCTTAAACTATCCAACATAACTTAGGTACAATCTTACTAGCCTCACTTCCTGCACTAGCACTCTTCGATACTGGAGCATCCCATTGCTTTATGTCGCAACGGTTCGTCCGAACTCATGCGATTACAGTCAAACCTCTCGTATCCAGCTGGAATGTCAGTTCAGGGAACGGCGTTCTAAAGTTAGTAATGGGATACAATCTGTGTCCAGTGGTCGTCTGCAGCAGAGAATTCTATCCTGAATTCAAGGTGCTTGACATACCGAATTTTGATGTCGTCATGGGTATGGATTGGCTCGGTACTTTTTACGCTACTATCGACTGTCGTCAAAGGAGGGTAGTGTTCGAGATTCCAGAACATCCAGTCTTCTATTTCAAAAGTGGAGACCGTACATTGGAGCCAAGCACATGCAAGGCAAAACCGAAGAAGGCAGTGATTGCGACACTTTAAGCAGAGGAAGGATCGAAGCCAGAGATAGTTAGAGAGTTCGATGATGTATTTCCTAAGGACATATCAGGTTTGACTCCCGATCGATCTATTGAATTCAGCATTGATTTAGTACCTGGAGCACAACCGGTGATCAAAGCACCGTATCGGTTAAGCCCTGAAGGTTTGAAGGAAGTTCGAACTCAGTTGGACGAATTATTGGCGAAAGGATGGATTCGTCCCAGCACTTCAAGTTGGGGATCTCCAGTTCTACTTGTGAAGAAGAAGAAAGGTTTATATCGAATGTACGTTGATTATAGAGCTCTGAACGATGTAATTTTGAAGAACAAGTATCCACTCCAGCGTATCGACGATTTGTTCGATCAGCTAATTGGATCTTGCGTTTTCTCCAAATTAGATCTTCGTTCGGATTATCATCAGGTGAAGGTCAAAGAATCTGATATCCATAAAATGGCATTCAGAACTCGCTGTGGACATTACGAATTTCTTGTGATGCCATTTGGAGTGACCAACGCACCGGCTATATTCATGAACCTAATGAATCAAGTTTTCCGAGAGTACCTAGGCAGCTTTGTTTTCATCTTCATCGACGACATCCTGGTGTATTCTAAGAGTCGGAAAGAACATGCCGAGCACCTACGAATTGTCCTGGAGACTCTACGACAGCATCAACTCTACGCCAAGTACAATAAGTGGGAGTTTTGGCTATATCAAGTCGGTTTTCTCCGACATATTGTATCAGGCGATGGAATCTCAGTAGATCCAGCTAAAGTATCAGCAGTAAGTGAATGGCCGACACCGAAGTCAGTGAAGGACATTCGAAGTTTCTTGGGTTTAGCAGGATATTACAGAAGGTTTATTGAAGGATTTTTGAAGATTGCAACACCCTAACCAAGATCACATGTAAACATGAAGAATTCGTGTGGTCAGAAGTATGCGAACGAGCTTTCGTAGAACTCAAGTCAAGATTAACATCAACACCTATTCTCGTCATACCGGACTAATCTGGAGGTTTCGAAGTGCATTGTGATGCATTCGGTAAGGGATTAGGATGTGTTCTACATCAGCACGGTAAAATTATAGCTTATGCTTCAAGACAGCTGAAGATTCAATTGGAGGCCGTTATCTTTGCTCTCAAGATTTGGCGCCATTATCTTCTTGGTGAACGACTGGACATATACACGGACCAAAAAAGTCTGAAATATGTGTTTACTCAGAAGGAGTTGAATATACGGTAGAAAAGATGGTTAGAACTCATGGCGAATTTCGACATCAACCTACAATATCATCCAGGGAAAGTGAATTTGGTACCTGATGCCCTTAGACGCCAACCATTATGTAACAACCTTAAACTTTCTGTATAGAATTTTTTTTTCAAAATACAGAAAGGGATACCTAAACTTGTGCACAAGTTATAAATTTGATTTGCTTTTGAACAGCAAGAAAGCACCTGTAGCTCATTGGTAAATCCTTGCACTGCTGTGACGTAGCCCCTGTGATCGAATCCTCCAAGCCACATTATCTTTTTATTTATTTTTCTTATAATCTTTTAGAAGCCCAAGGGTTTGCACGTGCACTACACGTAAAATGAAGAGTCACAAATAAAACAAACATGTGGAAAATGTTGCACACACAGACTTGGACACGTGTCTTCAATCCTAGCCCCTACCCTCAGAAAATGACCGGCGACGATTGCATTGGGGACCGACACCGTCGGGCCCCCTGTAGGGAATGCTTCCCATTTTTTACCCCTGCATCTTTTGGCCTACCCCACTTCTCTTAGTCTGTTTGTTTTCTCTGCACATTTTC
Organism: Agapanthus africanus; assembly: GCA_030015575.1. Classification (NCBI taxonomy): domain Eukaryota; kingdom Viridiplantae; phylum Streptophyta; class Magnoliopsida; order Asparagales; family Amaryllidaceae; genus Agapanthus; species Agapanthus africanus. The sequence continues at coordinate 147,882,652 of CM057338.1, read as the reverse complement.
CAGAGAATTAAAATGCACCTTTAATCCAATTTTTAATGCAAATTTTAATGCATTCTTTAACCCTATAAACCCTAATTTTCCCTATAAATACCACACCATATTTCATCCCTCTTCACTCAGAATTTCCTCACAAAAACTCTATAAAATTTTCAAGTCCTAAGTTGTGCAAGTGGAGTTAGCAAAGGGCGAAATTCCAGCGAAGTTCCGAGTAGATTCCGGCAACGAAACGGCGCCCCGACGCCTTCCTTAGCTTCCTCTCTCTCTCCTCTTGTTTCCTAGCCTGTAAGTCCCCTCTTTCCCTCTTTTTTCTATCTTAAAAACTTTCATTTCTAAAACCCGATGGAAGTGGAGTTAATCCGACTTCCGATTCGGTTTTCTTTTAAAAACTCTATTTTTCTTAAACAAGAAAATACCATACTCTCACATATTGTTTAACAAATATTAACAAACATATTAAAATAAGTTTCATTCCAAAAGAATCTTTATTGCAACTTTTATCGTATTTTTACGGTAAAATACCACATACTTTAATTCGACACAAATCAACATAAAACTTGTATTACCTTTAGATAACTCACGAGATAAAGACCTACCTCATCACAACACACATATTTGACATAGCACGATGAGGTTTTAGGAATATATTCATGGGATAATACGACATTACAAATAAATACCATTAACTTGCAAAACCATATCTTTAAAAAGTGTATTAAACAATTCCTTACAATTGCGCCTCTACAACCCACTTTTGGGGACCCCGTTTGGGATGGTGCGGGTTATCGTATATTCTCGGGCCTAGTAGAGCGATATGCAGACCTCCAAAAGGAGCATTCGATCTCGATGGAATTTTAATGCATTTTTCTTTAGAAAATGAGATTTTTACAAAAATAAATAAAATTTATTTTTATTAAATATATATATATATATAACTATTATCAAAATATCTATTTTAATTATATTATATAAATATTCCAAGTTTTCTAAATCAAAGGAATCACCATTACATGAAAATACCATTCAAATACAAAACAATTTCAATATTTCAATAAAATTCCATATACAATGAGAACTAGGTTCTACTCAATAGAAATTTCACATTTATAAAATATACATCTATGAAAACCCTAAAAACGATAATTAAATGCTTGAGGTGTATTTTGAAAATTATATCAAAATTATTTTTACATAAAACCCCCTCAAGTTATGCTAAATTACAATAAAGACCCTAGTAAATATAGGTTTAAGTGGGACCAATTCTCTTAAGCCTCAGGGAGCCGGAGAATGTGGGTGCTTGCCTATCTAATGTAGACAATCTAACAAACGGTGTTATCAACACGGTAATTGTCTTTGAAAAATACACAAATCCTGCCGTCCATATGCAGCAGTTACCGATAACATCAAAACAATCAGGACTTCAAATTGGTTTAAAAGTCTGACTCAGTTCGAGTCATGGTCAAACCTGAAATCAATCTGACTTGTATATGATTCAAGTATATACTACAATACAACATGAATCCATGAATCCATTTATTCAATCTATATCAATCTATCTTGACTGAACCGAACCATGGATATATTCCGTTTACATGAATATCCATTTACATCCATTCCTTCTACTGATATCATGGTTTCAGAAAGTCTTCCATTTATTACAAGACAATACAATACAATCAATACAATAAGACATTACGGGGCTTATAAAGGGGTAGAATGGTACAGAACATGTTAAAGGCGGCACGAGGTGGTCACTTAAGACGTAATTACATCCATGCCGATGTTCCGTGGTATATTCGATGGAGCCTTGTATTACGGGTTACCAAAATCCACGATGTAAGTTGGACTTCTCTCGTATACACTGGCATATTCTGTACCAAGCTACAAACATTATGTTAACAAAACAATCAAACATTATACTAGATATGCTCTTTTTTCTCTCTTCCTTTGGGACTTACCGAGCGATTATTCGTTGACGACATTCCTATTTCTCTTCTTCTTTGGAATGTTGTCAGAAGGACCCGACTCTGAGGAGCTCGAGACCGGTCAGGAGCAATTAGAGTAGTTTATAGAAGACCCTGAGCATTACACTTTACTTGTACATATTTTCATTTCCGTTAAGCCATTATTTAGGCATTGCTTTCCATCCATGTATTTACATTTCCAGTTGTACCTATAAAAGAATGTTTAATAAATGAAAGTTGCTGTTCAATTACATTTATTGTCATTTTTCTTGTGTACATTTACTTTATATTTCTTAGTTACTCTTAGCGTGTTTACTTGTGAGTAAATACGTAGCGGGCCTTGCCACGTCCCCTCCCCGTACACCGGGAAGCGGGGCGTGACAGGTTTTGTTGGCGGCCCATGCAGGTTAGCTCTGTATGGACATGCAGGCCAGTTCAGCATGGACATGCGGGTTAATTCTGTATGAAGTCCTAAGAAATATAACACAAGAATCAGCAACTAAAAACATTCTTTACATATTCCTTGAATCTTACAATTTCATATATTTTGAATCTGTCCTAACCCAAATTTTTCTTTCAAGATTATGGATTCCCCAAAAAACACCAGTACCAATTTCAACAACACACCACCACCTCTACCGCTTATGCCTACCGTCGCTGCTCCGATCAATGAGCAGACGGTTTTGCATGAGGCGATCCGCAGTCTCCTGGAAGGACAGCAGCAGCAGACTGCTATATTACTGAACCGCCCAGAAGCGGAAGCACCTGGGGGAAAGCAATTCTGAGTTTTACACCCCAAGCAATTCTCGGGAAAAGAGAGCCCTCTAGAAGCTGAGGAATGGGCTCAAAGTATTAAGGATGATCTGACAGCAACACAAGTGCCAGATATCGCTTGGGTTCGAGTTGCAAAGCTGCAACTCACTGACAACGCCCGAGTCTGGTAGAAGGCGGAAGAAAGCCGTCTTGACCAGCCTATCGAATGGAGGATTTTTCGCGACATGTTCGACGCGAAATACTTCCCAAAGACTGCCCGATTTGACATGGAAATTCATCCATCTACAACAGGGCTCGATGTGGACCAAGTCCGTAGATGAGTATGATGCTGAGTTTACCATGCTCAGTAGGTAAGAATGTCTCAATGTTCGATTTTTCAATATCACATACTACACAGCTAACACAAGGCCGCAACAGATTTGCGGCACACTTGATACCGACTGCTGAGATCAGGTCTAGATGATTTCAGCAAGGTTTGGACTAGGAAATCAAAGCTGCCTTAGCTATAGGGGATTTCCCAATCCATGATTTGGCTTTGAAAGCTGCCCGCCGATATGAGGCAGTAGTGAAGAAGAAGGGCAGACCTCAATCTGCCGGAGTGAAGTGCCCTGCCACTCAGATGGCAGGAGGAGCCTCTTCAAGGACAACTGTTGAACCCAGGAGACCGAAAGAAACCAATAACCAGCCGAGTCCAGATTTTTGCTTCTACTGCAAGAGGGATGGACATTTGTGGAAGGACTGTAGGTGCGCAAGAGGCATGTGCTTAGTTTTGTTGGGTTATTTACAACGGCAGCAAGGTTTCGGAAGGCATCATCCATGCCAAGTTTAAATTTTTGCCATTCTAGATAACCCTAACCATGAATCTTAAGCTAAAGAATCAAACATAAACTATATGTTAACAACTTAACATCTAAGAGTTAGGGATTACAACCTTTGTAGTCCGTTCCTTTGCTTCATAAGCTCCGAGTTGAGGTCTCTTCGCTGCGATCATCAAGTTCCCGGACTCTCGAGAGGCTCCATGAGGAGAACGATGCATGTTGCTTGAAGTCTTCGAAATCTAAGACGATCTACCTTGAGGAAACACAAACCCAAGCCCAAACTCTCACTTCACTAATGAGGTATTAGTGAAGCAAACACCCTAATCTAAGTGGCTAGAGTAGATAAAGATGATGAAGTAGGAATTTTGCTCTCTTTTGTTTTCTATTTCTCACTTTAATTCATCACAAATGAAAAAGCTAGTGAGCTTTTTGTGAGAGGAAGAAGAAGATGAATTGTGATGAATGAATTATTATTGAGGTTAGAAATGCAATCAAGGTTAAGTATGGCATGCTTAACCCTTGTAGAGAATAAACCATAGGCTAGGGTTAAAAGGTTAGGTTAACAAATATCTAGCAAAAAAACAAAGAGGGTGGACAAAGTCAAAGTATCATGAAGCTTCTCAAAACCTCATCCATGACTTAATCCAAACAAATAAGAATTAACTAAAAGAAAATGTAAACCCAAATTTAAACCCTAGCATGGTTTAATTCTCTAAACCCTACTTGCATTTGTAACCCTAACATGTTACAATATTATTTATCACATATATAATATATAATGTAACAAAAGAAAATAATACAATTAACATATATCACATATATATCAATGTATCATCAAGTGAGAAAAAGAATCATTTAAGTGAGCTTATATTAGTTAATGTAATGTAATATATCAAATATATGATTATACATTAAATTATCGAATCAACACTTGATCCGATAATCCGGCTATTTTGCAAATAACCGACTAATATATCATGTATCAGTTCATCGAATCAACACTTGATCCAATGACCCGGCTATATCACTTATACCCGGCCGATATCTCATATCAAGAGAATCGAATACGGTATCACATACACGTATTATTCTCGGTCCCGCACATATCACATATGTGCTCCTACTCCGTTTTGCCTGAGCCAGGAAATCTCTGTGTAGGACTCTAAAGAATCGTCAATACACCGGCAGTAGATGATGATCATATCAAACACCCACAAGCTGCAAGCGGTCAGCTAAACGTAACAGCCACCCGGGTATTGAGCGATCAGAAGATCAACAAGCAAGCCTGCACACACTCCTGTAGGTTGATGTCGAAGTCCGCCATGAGTTCTAACCATCTTCTCTGCCGCATATTCAACTCTTTCTGAGTAAACACATATTTTAAACTTTTGTGGCCCGTGTATATGTCCACTCGTTCACCAAGAAGATAATGGCGCCAAATCTTAAGTGCAAGGATTACGGCCGCCAACTCTAAATCATGCGTCAGATAGTTGAGCTCATGAATCTTCAGCTGTCTTGAAGCATAAGCTTTCACTTCACCGTGCTGATGTAGAACGCATCCTAATCCCTTACCGGATGCATCACACCGCACTTCGAAACCTCCAGATTGGTCCGGTATGACAATGATAGGTGCTAATGTCAATCTTGACGTGGGTTCTACGAAAGCTCATTCGTATGCTTCTGACCACACGAATTCTTCATCTTTACGTGTGTGCTTGGTCAGGGGTGTTGCAATTTTCGAAAATCCTTCAATAAACCTTCTGTAATATCCTGCTAAACCCAAGAAACTTCGAATGTCCTTCACTGACTTCGGTATCGGCCATTCGCTTATTGCTGATACTTTAACTGGATCTACAGAGATTCCATCGCCTGATACAATATGTCCAAGAAAAATGACTTGATCTAGCCAAAACTCGCATTTGTTATACTTAGCGTAGAGTTGATGTTGTCGTAGAGTTTCCAGGACAATTCGTAGGTGCTCAGCATGTTCTTTCTGACTCTTAAAATACACCAAGATGTCGTCGATGAAGAAGACAACAAACCTGTCTAGTTATTTCGGAAAACTTTATTCATTAGGTTCATGAATATAGCTGGTGCATTGGTCACTCCAAATGGCATCACAAGAAATTCGTATGTCCATAGTGAGTTCTGAATGCTGTTTTATGGATATCAGATTTTTTGACCTTCACCTGATGATAACCCGAACGAAAATCTAACTTGGAGAAAACGCAAGATCCATTTAGTTGATCGGACATATCGTCGATGCGTAAGAGTGGATACTTGTTCTTTATAGTTACATCGTTCAGAGCTCTATAATCAATGCACATTCGATATGAACCTTTCTTCTTCTTCACAAGTAGAACTGGAGATCCCTAACTTGAAGTGCTGGGACGAATCCATCCTTTCATCAATAATTCGTCCAACTGAGTACGAACTTCCTTCAAACCTTCAGGACTTAACCGATATGGTGCTTTGATCACCGGTTGTGCTCCAGGTGCTAAATCAATGCTGAATTCAAGAGCTTGATCGGGAAGCAAACCTGATATGTCTTCAGAAAATACATCGTCGAACTCTCGAACTACCACTGGCTTCGATCCTTCCTCCGCTTGAAGTGCTGCAATCACTGCCTTCTTCGGTTTTGCCTTGTATGTGCTTGGCTCCAGGGTACGGTCTCCACTTTTGAAATAAAAGACCGGATGGTCTGGAATCTCGAACAATACCCTCCTTTGACGACAATCGATGGTAGCGTAAAAAGTTCCGAGCCAATCCATACCCAAAACGACATCAAAATTCGGTATGTCCAGCACCTTGAAGTTGACATAGAATTCTCTGCTGCAGACGACCACTGGACACAGGTTGTATCCCATTGTTGCCTTTAGAACACCATTCCCTGAACTGACATTACAGTTGGATACGAGAGGTTTGACTGGAATCGCAAGAGTTCGGACGAACCGTTGCGACATAAAGTAACGAGATACTCCAGTATCGAAGAGTTCTAGTGCAGGAAGTGAAGATACTAAGATTGTACCTAAGTTATGTGGGATATGTTTTAGGTATAAGGAAAATATATGGATGGAAAATAAAGCTTGAAGGGAAAGTGTTACCAGTGATGACTTGGCCGGTAGCTTCAGCCTCTTCCACAGTCATTATGAAAACCTGTCGCCTCGGTACATTCCTTCTTGCTGGAGGAGCATTCCTCTGTCCGTTCCTTTGTACTTGAGGTACGTTCCTTTGGGCTTGATGGAACTGACGAGGAGGAGGTGCAGTTGGTCTACGAGGAGGTGGAGCAGGGATAGCGAGTCGTGGAGCAGGTGCTTGGATGGCTGGGCGCTGCTGATAAGTGATTGCTGGCCTGGGTGCAGCATTTGGGTTGTGTCTACGAGGACAGGACCCAATGTCATAAGTAGCTGAGCTGCAGAATAAGCAAAGGCGATTTGCGCGCCGACAGTCCTTTGCCAAATGTCCATCTCTCCTGCAGTAGGTACAAAAGGCTGGATTGGGCCGGTTGTTCGGTACTCCCAGTCTCCTGGCCAAAAATTGCGGCCTGGAAGAGGCTTCTCCTACCATCTGAGTGGCAGGGCGCTTCATTCCGGCAGATTGAGGTCTGCCCTTCATTTTCACCACTGCCTCATATCGGTGGGCAGCTTACAGGGCCATCTTGTGGGTTGGGAAATCTCCTGTAGCTAAGGCAGCTTGGATTTCCGAATCTAACTCTTGCTGAAATCTTCTGGATCTGATTTCAGCAAGGGTATCAAATGTGCCGCGAACCTACTGAGCATGGTAAACTCAGCGTCATATTCATCCACGGATTTGGTCCACATAGAACCCTGTTGTATGTGGATGAACCGCTGCTCCATGTCAAATCGGGCAGTCTTTGGGAAGTATTTCGTGTCGAACATGTCGCGAAAAGTCCTCCATTCGATAGGTTGATCAAGACGGCTTTCTTCCGCCTTCCACCAAACTCGTGCATTGTCGGTGAGTTGCATCTTTGCAACTCGAACCCAAGCTATCTCTGGCACTTGTGCCGCTGCCAGATCATCCTCAATATTTTGAGCCCATTCTTCAGCTTCTAAAGGACTCTCCTTTCCCGAAAATTGCTTGGGGTGCTGTCACGCCCCGCTTCCCAAAATACAGAATACGAGGGGTAGACAAGGCCAGCCATGCTCCTACGGTCAAGGAAAAGTCCTGCCGTAGTCACACTTCGGCTTCTAGTTTTTCATGGTAAACAGTAAATGATGCACAGGTAATGAGAAAAGCAGTAACTGGATGAAACAATGTAAAAAACTGACCTGAGGGGAAACAAACGAATATAACTCTGGATAGCAAGTCGAGGTGTCAGTGATATACGTCTAGTACTGGTCCAGGTTAAATCTTCTCCTCTCACTGAGCATGCATACTCAGGTCGTCAGAGCGACACAATAGCAATACAATATATAAAATCATATGACAATTCTACAGTGACAATAGGTATATATAATAGTAGATCAATGGTAGTATGGATATGAACATGCAGTAATCAATGCAGCGGAACAGTAAAAGCAGTAGAATGATATGCCACGTATGTCAACACAGTATGTAAGGTATATCAATGCCAGTATCCCTATCAGTCTCTAAGTCTCACTGTACAGATCATTAAGCCTATCGTCAGTCCAAGTGTGAGAGTCAACCACTCGCGAGTGTCCTCCACCCAAGGGTAGAACCTAAGGTCAAGGGACCACGGGCCCAACATGTATATCACGGTAATAATCACATACCCTGTAAATCTCCATATAAGCCGGCATGGGACTCCCGAGATTCTGTTGAACTCACACTTAAACTACCCCACACCCCGTGGTCTACATCAAACGCTAACCATAACCCTAAATACCAATCGGTCTGTGATAAGTCTGCGCGAGAACTGGAGGCAGGACCTCCATCAAGCACGTCCCGACTAATACCTAAGATAAATAGCAGTGTCTGGTGCCTTATCTGTGACACCCGTGCATTTTAATCCCATTTGGGATCAGATTTTAGTGACGCTACGGTTGGATGAAATCTAGGGTTTTCAGTAAGGTTTTCAACGCAACAGACGGATCTTCAATCGCGTCTGCACGTCAGGAGTTATACACTGTTTAACATTAGTATGTCAATTCTGATTCTGTTCTGGACTGGTATACGTCTACATCTATTAAATTACAGATTAAATATCAAACGACAACGAAACAGAATGAAACCAATTGTGTTGTCTAGATAACAGATTTACCTATAATAAACAGTAGAGTTCCGCAGCCTATGAGTTAAGGAAACTGGGTGGTGTTCAATACGGGACAATAAACAACAACTGGAGTCGCTCTGGACTGCAGTCCAGAGTCGCACTCCGATCCAAATATTGTCACAGTTTAAGTACAGGAATATCTGGAAACAAGCATAGGGTTAAAGTTCGTCGAGTTGGCTTCGATTTGAGCCCTCGAACGCATAATTCCAGTATGTATATAATTTCTGGCGATTTTAACGGTTTTCAGGTACAATAAAATTCCAGTTTTACGAGTAAACTTGGAAGTAGTCGTTTTAATCGTTAACGGTCATATTTTCCAACAAAATTTGCACAAGTTATCCATCACTACAAGGGCCAATATAAACCATCCAGTTCCATCAAAATAGACAAGTATTTTCATTGGGGACACACATCGAACAGGTATGGCACATAATTGAAATAACTTGTAACCTTATAATCTAAGTAATCTAAGATTATAACTCGAGTATATAGCATGTAAGCAAGTAAAATACTTGCCTGAAAACGTCAAATTGATAGCACGGTATGCACGGGCACGACTACACGGCAGTTGTAATGGTTAAAAGCGTTCGATGAAATGCCGGGGTTGGATAGGCTTTGATGAAGGCAACGGTAGTTGCGACAACCACAATGATGGTGATGTTAACTGAGATGAAGGCTACTGCGGTGACGGTGGCTAGGTGACTGCAGTCGTGACGTCGTCATCGGGGGAGTGGAGTGCAGGAGGGTTTGGTTGAGTTCCTGGGTTTTAAAGGTGGGTCGCTTGGAGTTTGGAGGCAAGGGTGGTGTTGGGTGTTGGGGAAAGGAGGTAGCCGAGGATGGTGAGGGTGTTAGACAGAAAGAGAGAGAGAGTACAGAGAAAGAGAGGAGTTAGAGAGAGAAAGATGTAGAGAGAGAACAGAGAGAGATTGAGAGAGGGAACAGAGAGAGACAGAGAGTGAGAAGGGGAGAGAACAGGGGAAGGGAGTGAGAGATAGAAGTGTAGAGGGAGAAGTAGAGAGATGATGGCGACAGTGATGATGATGATGATGATGATGATGGTGTGACGGCGGTGGTTGTACGGCGGTGAGGCGGCTCGGGTGCGTGGAGTTCCGGCGAGGCAAATGGGGCTGTGGGTATGGGGTGAAGTTCGGTTGGAGGAAATGAGGGAAGAGGGGTCGTCGTTGATGGAGGAGGGTGGTCTCAGTGGGATGCCGGCGAGTGGGAAGAGGGAGCTGGGGCCGTTAACGGTGAGGTTAGAAGGTGACGAGGGTGAAGTCCGAGAAGTAGGTGGGGGATGGTGATGGGTTGAGCTGGAGGAAGAATGAGAGGGAGGAGTGATGGGAGTAAGGAGGGGAGACGACGAGGAGGGGTCAAAGGCGTACGTCGTGGGGAGTAACGGCCACGCAACGAAGGCTCGGGCGGAGGAGGCGGCGTGAGTTACGGATCGCGAGCGATAGGGGCGGGAAAAAGAAAAGGAGCCATTGGAGAAGAAGGAGAAAGCGGGTCGGGTCGGGTTGAAGCGGGTCGGGTAAGGGAGTAGAGAGGGCTGGGCTTGGAGCTGAAGGAGTGGATTGGGCCGGGGAGAGTGAGGGTTAATTGATTTTTGATTTAATTAAAATTCCCTTGGGCTGGGGTAAAAGGGCCGGGAGAGTTTGAAAAAGAATGAGTGGGAAAAAAGTGAATGGGCCGGGGTTTATTAATAAAGATTTATTTGTGTTGGGTTGTGGGATGGCTTTGAAAGGAAACGGGTTGGGAAAAGGAGTTTAATTTATTTGTTAGGGGAGGAGAGGAAGGTCTGTGTATTGCAAATATATTTTGGGTTTTAATTTAATTTAAATATTGTTCGGGGCTGAGTAATTGGAAAAAAAGATGGGCCTGGCCAAAAGAGGGGATTGGGTTTAGATTAAAATAATAATTTAGGAATTGAAATTATCCTGTAAAATTCTAGGGAATTACTATAAAAATTGAACATAAATAGAATAAAATATAGGAAAATTATTTCATTCAAATAAGTAAGATAGTACGTCGAAAACTGGGTATTACATCATACCACCCTTACAAAAATTTCGTTCTCGAAATTTAAAATAAACAATAAGTTATACAAACATAGACAAAAGTAATTACATTGCAAACTAACACATAATGCTTCATTTGAAATAGGCAGATAACGAAATTTGAAGGTTTATATATGTAAGAACAACATACAAAGGTATAGGTTTAAATAAGTATAAGACCGGAACAACTACAAAGGCAACCTATATGTATATAAGAATAGTAATAACAACAATAATGAACAATGATATTCGAGACATACTCGATAAAATCGAAACTCAATTATATGCACATGTAAGTATATCAAAAGTAGTACATCAGAAACAGTAAGTATAAGGCACAAACATTGTTGATAGTAACCATAGGCATAATACTCGAAAATAAAATAACGACAATAAAATAGTGAAGGATTTGTCGGTTAAAACATTTTAGGATGATGTACCGATCATATAACGTAGAAAGCTCACATAGTGAAAACAAGGAACATGGAACGAAAATATGCGCGATATAAGGTTGCGCTACAGAAAATAATGGAGAAGCTAGTTGTGAAGTACTTGAAATGCGTAAAACGGGGATAGTCAATAAAATGCGCTCTTCGATAAATACAAAATAATGAAAATCAAATTTTTGAATGATAAAGTCCCTAAATATATATAGGGTAATAGGAAAACACATAAAAATGTATAAGGCTAGCTAGGGTAAGGATTACAAGGAAATGTGGATCATTCGAAGGTTGGTGTATGGCGGCTTTAGGCCGAAGATCAAGAAGACTGGGATCGGGTAAGCACAGGAGGTAAGGGTGAGCAACAAAGAACTACAAGGGAAAAAATATGGGGAGGATAACGGTCGGTATATCATATGAATCAAAAATTTGAAGGGTTAGCGAACTCGGAAATTTCACTAAAATTTTCTCCTCCCATAAGGATTTCAAATGAGGCACAGACGAAGAATGAAGAGTGGGTCTCTAGACGGTCGGGTGTGGTACTGGTTAATCTGAGTGAGGGTTAAGATAATGTAAGGAGTAGGGGTGGACAGACCCCAGCAAAAGACATAGTGAACTAAGAAGATCGAAATATTTGCGAACTCAACAATTTATTTACTCCAGAAGATTTTAAACAAAGCATTCTAAAAAAAAACGAAGTGTGGCCCTAAACTATACACAGATTTATTTGGCCAAAGAACACAACATCTAAAGGAAATCCCGTCAGTCGCAGTTGTGGAGATTCAGCAGGTTGCGGTAGGCTCGCGCGCTCAGGTGGAGGCGTTTATTCCCATATCGCCTCGCGGGCATCGCCATCGGAAGTTCTTCCACAGCAGGGTCTTGATCTTCCGGTCCTTCTTCCTCGGGTGGAGCTACTTCATCGAGGTCCGATTCCATGGGATTCTCTTCTCCTGGATTCTCTTCCATGGGATTTTCCTCCGCTGGATTTTCTTCTATCGGTTCTTCCTCTATCGGGTTCTTTTCATGGTTTCCTTCTTCTTCGTCGGAATCAGCTATCATGTTAAACTCTGGGGCGGCTACTCCTTCGTCTTCGGAATCGCTGTTTTCGCCAATGACCTGGGGACCGTCGATCTCATCATCAGAACTCATCAGCGTGCGGTCTAAGGAAACGCATGACTGTGCATCCTCATCTAGATGCGGCGCTGCTCCGGGGTGGGCCATGGCCTGAAAAGAAAAAGTCATGATTAGACAGTGGGATACATCAAGAAAATATCTAAGTGTACGAAGTATAGAAAGATATGCGGTGGCAGAAACTGAAAAATCAGGATTAAAATGTTGTGATAATGAATAGTATGAATAATGGGAAAGATAAGAGAATGATACATATATTACGATTCAAGTTTTTATTTCATTCAACTAAAATTTCGACGGATACAAAGTTTCAAACGGAAAGAATTATTTATAAGAGGATGACAACATTATTACTGAAATTAGAAAACAGGAAAATTCTTCTTTGATTGCTAGGCCGCTGCATTCTCGTCACGCGAGTTGAAACCTGTGTTGGGTCCGCCTTATCCTCGAAATTCGAACTGTGCAGTAATCCTCACTTGGCAGAAGTAGGGAGTGTGGACGAGTCTCCTCCCTGTAGTTCTTTCCTTTCTGGGCAACCGTTGATGAGATGTTTGTTGGACCCGCATATGAGACATTTCCCTTGGGCGCGGCAACAATCCCTCTGAAGATGTCCTGGCCTCCTGCAGTATCCACAACATGCGGTCTTCTGCTGCTTCTGTCGCGGGGAAACAAATTGGCGCTTCATCTTCTTCTCTTTTCCTCGTCTAACGGGGATTCCTTTATGATTGGAGACTCCCGCTGGTGTCTAATTCATCTGTCTTCTCAGTCCTTTAGCCAACAAGTCGTTTGTTCGCTCCTGGGCTTCCTTTAGACCTTGCAGTACACTCAGGATCTTAACAGTCTGATTCTGGGGAATGGAGATAGAGTAAGAGTCGTTGGAAGACATGATCCTGAAACAATAATTTTTGAGGATGATATAAGTCACAAGCTATACGAATATAATATGGATAGGACAAAGATTCAAGAATATCAGAGGTGATGAATTTATTACAAGTGGAGAATCAACTGTATGACTTTACGTCACTTAAATAGAGTACGGTAGTGCAATTGCAACCACGTAACCTTGCCAAGTCACCCAAAACCCTAGCGAATGGATAGCAGAACACTCAATGTGAATATGGATCAAGGATATCAAGTTTACAATCTAAACTGAGGGATGTCATAGATTGTTAAACTCTACACGGAAAACCGCAATCCCAATCGAAGCAAAACCTGGGCTCTGATACCAACTAAACCATGTCATGCCCCGCTTCCCAAAATACGGAATACGAGGGGTAGACAAGGCCAGCTATGTTCCTACGATCAAGAAAAAGTCCTGCCGTAGTCACACTTCGGCTTCTAGTTTTTCATGGTAAACAGTAAATGATGCACCGGTAATGAGAAAAGCAGTAACTGGATGAAACAATGTAAAGAACTGACCTGAGGGGAAACAAACGAATATAACTCTGGATAGCAAGTCGAGGTGTCAGTGATATACGTCTAGTCCTGGTCCAGGTTAAATCTTCTCCTCTCACTGAGCATGCATACTCAGGTCGTCAGAGCGACACAATAGCAATATAATATATAAAATCATATGACAATTCTACAGTGACAATAGGTATATATAACAGTAGATCAATGGTAGTATGGATATGAACATGCAGTAATCAATGCAGCGGAACAGTAAAAGCAGTAGAACGATATGCCACGTATGTCAACACAGTATGTAAGGTATATTAATGCCAGTATCCCTATCAGTCTCTAAGTCTCACTGTACAGGTCACTAAGCCTATCGTCAGTCCAAGTGTGAGAGTCAACCACTCGCGAGTGTCCTCCACCCAAGGGTAGAACCCAAGGGCGAGGGACCACGAGCCCAACATGTATATCACGGTAATAATCACATACCCTGTAAATCTCCATATATCTCCCTAAATATATAAGCCGGCATGGGACTCCCGAGATTCTGTTGAACTCACACTTAAACTACCCCACACCCCGTGGTCTACATCAAACGCTAACCATAACCCTAAATACCAATCGGTCTGTGACAAGTCTGCGCGAGAACTGGAGGCAGGACCTCCATCAAGCACGTCCCGACTAATACCTAAGATAAATAGCAGTGTCTGGTGCCTTATCTGTGACACCCGTGCAAGATCTTCCATAAGTGTCCCATACCACTTATAGTCACACGTACACGCGTCCCACAGACGTCGACAATGCAATAGAATCATAAGGTTCACTGATTGTGTACAAGTACGTATCACTTTCACTTATTCACTGATACACGAACACTAACGTACTTGCCACAATCATCACTAAAACCTAACACTGGGTAGATGCACGTTATCACTATATTATCAATGCAATGACATGTGTATGATATGATGCGTGAACATTATATAAAGCATGTTTAGGATGTCATGAATTAGTAATCTACCACTTGCATAATTTATCATAAATCATACGGTTACAATTGAGTGAGACGATGAACAGGTAATAATTAGTATGTTCAGTTATCTATCCATCGAATTTAGTTTCATGCCAATCGGGTTCCAGGATCATTAATTATAGCTATTTCATTTTAAGCGTTCACGGCTGGAAATCCGGTTTCAGAATCGGAAGTCCGTTTCGCAACGCATTTTAATCCCAGTTGGGATCAGATTTTAGTGACGGTACGGTTGGATGAAATCTAGGTTTTTCAGTAAGGTTTTCAACGCAACAGACGGATCTTCAATCGCGTCTCCACGTCAGGAGTTATACACTGTTTAACATTAGTACATCAATTCTGATTCTGTTCTGGACTGGTATACGTCTACATCTATTAAATTACAGATTAAATATCAAACGACAACGAAACAGAATGAAACCAATTGTGTTGTCTAGATAACAGATTTACCTATAATAAAGAGCAGAGTTCCGCAGCCTACGAGTTAAGGAAACAGGGCGGTGTTCAATACGGGACAGTAAACAACAACTGGAGTCGCTCTGGACTGCAGTCCAGAGTCGCACTCCGATCCAAATATTGTCACAGTTTAAGTACAGGAATATCTGGAAACTAACATAGGGTTAAAGTTCATTGAGTTGGATTCGATTTGAGCCCTCGAACGCATCATTCCAGTATGTATATAATTTCTGGCGATTTTAACGGTTTTCAGGTACAATAAAATTCCAGTTTTACGAGTAAACTTGGAGGTAGTCGTTTTAATCGTTAACGGTCATATTTTCCAACGAAATTTGCACAAGTTATCCATCACTACTAGGGCCAATATAAACCATCCAGTTCCGTCAAAATAGACAAGTATTTTCATTGGGGACACACATCGAACAGGTATGGCACATAATTGAAATAACTTGTAACCTTATAATCTAAGTAATCTAAGATTATAACTCGAGTATATAGCATGTAAGCAAGTAAAGTACTTGCCTGGAAACGTCAAATTGATAGCACGGTATGCACGGGCACGACTACACGGCAGTTGTAATGGTTAAAAGCGTTCGATGAAATGCCGGGGTTGGATAGGCTTTGATGAAGGCAACGGTAGTTGCGACAACCACAATGATGGTGATGTTAACTGAGATGAAGGCTACTGCGGTGACGGTGGCTAGGTGACTGCAGTCGTGACGTCGTCATCGGGGGAGTGGAGTGCAGGAGGGTTTGGTTGAGTTCCTGGGTTTTAAAGGTGGGTCGCTTGGAGTTTGGAGGCAAGGGTGGTGTTGGGTGTTGGGGAAAGGAGGTAGCCGAGGATGGTGAGGGTGTTAGACAGAAAGAGAAAGAGAGTACAGAGAAAGAGAGGAGTTAGAGAGAGAAAGATGTAGAGAGAGAACAGAGAGAGATTGAGAGAGGGAACAGAGAGAGACAGAGAGTGAGAAGGGGAGAGAACAGGGGAAGGGAGTGAGAGATAGAAGTGTAGAGGGAGAAGTAGAGAGATGATGGCGACAGTGATGATGATGATGATGATGATGGTGTGACGGCGGTGGTTGTACGGCGGTGAGGCGGCTCGGGTGCGTGGAGTTCCGGCGAGGCAAACGGGGCTGTGGGTATGGGGTGAAGTTCGGTTGGAGGAAATGAGGGAAGAGGGGTCGTCGTTGATGGAGGAGGGTGGTCTCAGTGGGATGCCGGCGAGTGGGAAGAGGGAGCTGGGGCCGTTAACGGTGAGGTTAGAAGGTGACGAGGGTGAAGTCCGAGAAGTAGGTGGGGGATGGTGATGGGTTGAGCTGGAGGAAGAATGAGAGGGAGGAGTGATGGGAGTAAGGAGGGGAGACGACGAGGAGGGGAGACGACGAGGAGGGGTCAAAGGCGTGCGTCGTGGGGAGTAACGGCCACGCAACGAGGGCGCGGGCGGAGGAGGCGGCCTGAGTTACGGATCGCGAGCGATAGGGGCGGGAAAAAGAAAACGAGCCGTTGGAGAAGAAGGAGAAAGCGGGTCGGGTCGGGTTGAAGCGGGTCGGGTAAGGGAGTAGAGAGGCTGGGCTTGGAGCTGAAGGAGTGGATTGGGCCGAGGAGAGTGAGGGTTAATTGATTTTTGATTTAATTAAAATTCCCTTGGGCTGGGGTAAAAGGGCCGGGAGAGTTTGAAAAAGAATGAGTGGGAAAAAAGTGAATGGGCCGGGGTTTATTAATAAAGATTTATTTGTGTTGGGTTGTGGGATGGCTTTGAAAGGAAACGGGCTGGGAAAAGGAGTTTAATTTATTTGTTAGGGGAGGAGAGGAAGGTCTGTGTATTGCAAATATATTTTGGGTTTTAATTCAATTTAAATATTGTTCGGGGCTGAGTAATTGGAAAAAAA
Organism: Agapanthus africanus; assembly: GCA_030015575.1. Lineage (NCBI taxonomy): Eukaryota > Viridiplantae > Streptophyta > Magnoliopsida > Asparagales > Amaryllidaceae > Agapanthus > Agapanthus africanus. Next base: position 147,865,453 of record CM057338.1, on the reverse strand, counting down.
GATGGGCCTGGCCAAGAGAGGGGATTGGGTTTAGATTAAAATAATAATTTAGGAATTGAAATTATCCTGTAAAATTCTAGGGAATTACTATAAAAATTGAACATAAATAGAATAAAATATAGGAAAATTATTTCATTCAAATAAGTAAGATAGTACGTCGAAAACTGGGTATTATAGGTGCAAAGCCCGGAATTGCTTTACCCCAGGTGCTTCCGCTTCTGGACGGTTCATCAAAATAGCAGTCTGCTGCTGCTGTCCCTCCAGGAGGTTGCGGATTGCCTAAAGCAGTACTGTTTGCTCATTGATCGAAGCAGCGACGATAGGCGTAAGCGATAGAGGTGGTGGTGTGTTGTTGAAATTGGTGCTGGTGTTGTTTGGAGAATCCATAACCTTGAAAGAAAAATTTAGGTTAGGACAGATTCAATGTATATGAAATTGTAGGATTCAAGGAATATGAAATGTAAAGAATGTTTTTAGTTGCTGATTCTTGTGTTATATTTCTTAGGACTTCATGCAGAATTGACCTGCATGTCGATGCAGAACTGACCTGCATGTCGATTCAGAACTGACCTGCATGGGCCACCAACAAAACCTGTCACGCCCGCTTCCCGGTGTACGGCAAGGGGATGCGGCGATGCCCGCTATATATTTACTCAGAAGTAAACACGCTAAGCGTATCTAAGCAATATAAAGTAAATGTACATAAGAGACAGGAATATAAATGAACAGAAACTTTATTTATTAAATATTCTTTTACAGGTACAACTGGAATGTAAATACATGAATAGAAAGCAATGCCTAAACAATGGCATAACTGAAATGAAAAGTATGTATAAGTGCCTACAGCTTTGGGTCGATAGCAAACTGCTCCAAGTCCTCGGTACTGGGTTCGGTCTCTAGTGCGTCCAAATCACCGACAACATTCCAAAGAAAGAAGAAAGGAATGTCGTCAGCGAACAATCGCTCGGTAAGTCCCAAAGATGAGTTGAGACAGAATAAACAGAAAGAGAATAAGACAAGTAATGTTTGATTATATTGTTAACGCGGTTGTTTATAGCTTGGTACAGAATATACCAGTGTATACGAGAAGAGTCCCACTATTCCGGAGACTAAGATATACGGAGTACAAGGAACCGTTCAGCCACGGTACAACGGCAATGGATATTCAGGTTAGGTGTATTATGGTTACAGTCTCGTGCCACTTCTAATACATTCCGTACCAATCTACCCCTTTAAAAACCCCGTAATGTCTTTTGTATTGATTGTATTTTTTTGTTATATAGATGGATGACTTGCCGAAACCATGATATCACTAAACAGAATGGATATAAATGGATAGTCATGTAAACGGAGTATATCCATGGTTCGGTTCGGTCAATATAGATTGATATAGATTGAATAGACGGATTCATGGATTCATGTTGTATTGTAGTTTATACTTGAATCATATTCAACTTAGATTGATTAGATTGAGACTCAGTCTTGAAAAGAAATTGAAGTCCTGAATTAGTTTTGATGTTATCGGTAACTGCTGCACATGGACGGCAGGATTTGTGTCTATTTCCAAGACAATTACCATGCTGATAACACCGTTTGTTAGATTTTCTACCTTAGATAGGCGAGCACCCGCATTCTCCGGCTCTCTAAGGCTCAAGAGAATTGGTCCCACTTAAACCTATATTTACTAGGGTCCTTATTGTAATTTAGTATAACATTAGCGGGTTTTATGTAAAAATAGTTTTGATACATATTCAAAATACATCTCAAGTATTTAATTATCGTGTTTAGAGTTTTCATAGATGTATATTTTATAAAAGTGAAGTTTCTAGTGAGTAGAACCTAGTTTTCATTGTATATGGTATTTTAATGAAATATTGGAATTTTGCATTGAATTGAAATGGTATTTTCCTGTAATGGTGATTCCTTTGATTTAAAAAACTTGGAATATGTGTATAATATATTTAAAATATATCTTTTGATAATACTCATATATATATTTATATATTTAATAAAAATAAATTTTATTTATTTTCTAGAAATCTCATTTTTCTTAAAAATAGCATTATAATTTCCATCGAGATCGAATACTCCTTGCGGGGGTCTGCATCTCGCTCTACTAAGCCCGAGGATGTGCGATAACCCGCACCATCCTGATCGGGGTTCCCTAAAATGGGTTGTAGAATCACAATTGTAAGGAATTTAATTAACACTCTTTTTAAAGAAAACGGTTTTTAATAAGGTATTTATTCGTAAAAGCATATTTCCCATAAACTAGAATCCCATAATTCATCGTGCTATGTCCAAAATGTGTGTTGTGATGAGGTAGGTCATTACCTCGTGAGTTTTCTAAAGATAATACGGTTAAAAGTGATTAACAATATCGTTTGTAAACATGATGGTATTTTACTATAAAAGTGCGGTAAAAGTTGCATAATACATTATTTTGATATGAAAATTATTTTAATGTGTTTGTTAATGTTTTTTAAACCTTATATGAGAGTATAGTATTATATGATTTAAGAAAAGTTAGAATTTTTAAAGAAAAACGAAACGGAACTCGGATTAACTCCGCTTTCATCGAGTTTAAAAAATGAAAGTTTTTAGAATAGAAAAAGAGAGGGAAAAAGGGCACTTACTGGCTACAAGGTTAGAGGGGAGAATGGGGAAGCTAGGGAAAGTGTCGGGGCGTCGTTTCGTCGCCGGAATCTCCTCGGAACTTTGTCGGAATTTCGCCCTTTGCTAACTCCACTTGCACAACTTCTTGAACTTGAGAATTTTGGAGAATTTTAGCACTTGATTTCAGAATGAGGAGTGCCAAAGGGTAGGGTTGTATTTATAGGGTAGGATTAGGGTTTAGGGTATGAATTATAGAATTAAAATGCATTAAATCATGGAGTAATGCTCAATTTTAATTCTCTGAAAAGTGTGCAGAGAAAAAAAACTGTATGAGAGAAGTGGGGTTAGCCAAGGGGTGCTCGGGAAAAGAAATGGAGGCCATTACCTACGGTCGGCCCAGCGGTGTCGGTCCCTTCACTAGATGTAACAACTCCAATTTCAATGTACAGAAAATTATTTAAAAGTTAATGTACAATTGGGGTTTTTGTAATCTTGTGTACACTATAAGTATTTGTTTTACTTTTGAACAACAAGAAAGTACTTGTAGCACATTGGTAAAGTTTTGCACTGCTGTGACGTATCCCCTGTGATCGAATCCCCCCAGCCACATTATCTTTTTAATAAAATTTTCTTTTAATCTTTTAGAAGTCCAAGGGTTTGCACGTGCACTACACGTAATATAATAAACTACAATAAAGCATGAATCCATGAATCCGTCTATTAAATCTATATCAATCTATATTGACTGACCCGAAACATGGATATACTCCGTCTACATGACTCTCCATTTATATCCATTCCATTTACTGATATCATGGTTTCGGCAAGTCGTCCATCTATATAACAAAACAATACAATCAATACAAAAGATATCGCGGGGTTTCTAAGGGGTAGATTGGTACGTAATATGTTAGAAGTGGCACGAGACTGTAACATTAATACACTTAACCTGAATATCCATTGTCGTTGTACTGTGGCTGAACAGTTCCTTGTGCTCCGTATACCTTAGTTTCCGGAATAGTGGGACTCCTCTCGTATACACTGGCCTATTCTGTACCGAGCTAAAAAAAACCGCGTTAATAATATAATCAAAACATTACTAGTCTTATTCTCTTTCTGTCTATTCTATCTCTACTCATCTTTGGGACTTACCGAGCGATTGTTCGCTGACGACATTCCTTTCTTCTTTCTTTGGAATGTTGTTAGGTGATTCGGACGCATTGGAGATCGAGCACAGCACTGAAGATTTGGAGCAGTTACCATTTGACCCAGAGCTATAGGCACTTGTACATATTTATTTCATTTCAGTTATGCCATTGTTTAGGCATCGCTTTCTACTCATGTATTTACCTTTCAGTTGTACCTGTAAAAGAATGTTTAATAAATAAAGTTGATGTTCATTTACATTTCTGTATCTTGTGTACTTTACTTTATATTGCTTAATTACACTTAGCTTGTTTACTTCTGAGTAAATACGTCGTGTGACCCGTCGCGTCTCCTCCCCATACACCGAGAAGCGGGGCGTGACGGGTTTTGTTGGCGGCCCATGCAGGTCAGTGCTGCATGGAACCCTACCATGCAGGTCAGCTCTGTATGGACATGCATGTCAGTTCTGCATGGACATGCGGGTTAATTCTGCATGAAGTCCTAAGCAATATAACACAAGAATCAAGAACTAAAAACATTCTTTACATATTCCTTGAATCTTATAATTTCATATATTTTGAATCTGTCCTAACCCAAATTTTTCTTTCAAGGTTATTGATTCCCCAAACAACACCAGTACCAACTTCAACAACACACTACCACCTTTACCACTTACACCTACCGTCGCTGCTCCGATCAATGAGCAGGCGGTACTGCTTGAGGCGATCCATGGTCTCCTGGAGGGACAGCAGCAGCAGACTGCTATTTTGATGAACCGTCCAGAGGCGGAAGCACCTGGAGTAAAACAATTTCGGGCCTTGCACCCTAAGCAATTCTCAGGAAAAGAGAGTCATTTAGAAGATGAGGAGTGGGCTCAAAGCATTGAGGATGATCTGGCAGCGTCACAAGTGCCAAAGATCACTTGGGTTCGAGTTGCGAAGCTGCAGCTCACTGATAATGCACGGCTCTGGTGGAAGGCGGAAGAAAGCCGTATCGACCATCCGATCGAATGGAGGACTTTTCGCGACATGTTCGACGCGAAATACTTTCCAAAGACTGCCCGATTCGACATGGAGCAGCAATTTATTCATCTACAACAGGGTTCGATGTGGACCAAGTCCGTGGATGAATATGATGCTGAGTTTACCATGCTCAGTAAGTAAAATATGTCTCAATATTCAATTTTCAATTATCACATATTACACAGCTAACACAAGACCTTAACAGGTTCGCGGCACATTTGATACCAACTTCTGAGATCCGATCCAGAAGATTTCAGCAAGGGTTAAATTTGGAAATCCAAGCTGCCTTAACTACAGGGAATTTCCCAACCCACGAGTTGGCCCTGAAAGCTGCCCGCCGATATGAGGCAGTGGTGAAGATGAAGGGTAGACCTCAATTTGCCGAAATGAAGTACCCTGCCACTCAGATGGCAGGAGGAGCCTCTTTAAGGCCACCATTTGTGCCCAGGAGACCGGGAGTACCGAACAACCGGCCCAACCCAGCCTTTTGCACCTACTGCAGGAGAGATGGACATTTGGTGAAAGACTATCGGCGTGCAAATCTCCTTTGCTTAGTCTGCGGCTTAGCTACTCATGACATTAGGTCTTGTCCTCGTAGACACAACCCAAATGCTGCACCCAGGCCATCAATCACTTATCAACAGCGCCCAGCCATCTAGGCACCTTCTCCATGACTCGCACTACCTGCTCCACCTCCTTGTGGACCGACTGCACCTCCTCCTCGTCAGTTCCATCAAGCTCAACGGAACATACCTCAAGAACAAAGGAACAGGCAGAGGAATGCTCCTCCAGTAAGGAGGAATGTGCCGAGACGACATGCTTTCACAATGACTGTGGAAGAAGCTGAAGCCACCGGCCAAGTCATTACTGGTAACATTTTCTTTTCAAGCTTTACTTTCCCATTTATATATACATATCCATACATTTCCCTTATACCTTAAACTATCCCACATAACTTAGGTACAATCTTACTAGCCTCACTTCCTGCACTAGCACTCTTCGATACTGGAGCATCCCATTGCTTTATGTCGCAACGGTTCGTCCGAACTCATACGATTCCAGTCAAACCTCTCGTATCCAGCTGGAATGTCAGTTCAGGGAACGGCGTTCTAAAGTCAGTAATGGGATACAATCTGTGTCCAGTGGTCGTCTGCAGCAGAGAACTCTCCTCGAAACTTCGTCGGAACTTCGCCCTTTGCTAACTCCACTTGCACAACTTCTTGAACTGGAGAATTTTGGAAAGTTTTGGCACATGATTTTAGAATGAGGAGTGCCAAAGGGTAGGGTTGTATTTATAGGGTAGGATTAGGGTTTTGGGTATGAATTAGAGAATTAAATGGATTAAATCATGGAGTAATGCTCAATTTTAATTCTCTGGAATGTGTGCAGCGAAAATAAACGGCATGAGAGAATTGGGGTAGGCCAAGGGGTGCTCGGGCAAAGAAATGGAGGCCATTACCTACGGTTGGCCCGATGGTGCCGGTCCCTTCATTAGATCTCGCCGGTCGTTCCCCGGTGATAGGTGCTTGGATCTTCGCCACATGTTGGTGTCGCTTGGTTTTCTTCAGTGCACATGTTTGTTTATTCTGTAACTTATCATCTTACGTGTAGTGCACGTGCAAACCATTGGGATTAAAAGATTAAAAGAAAAATTAAATAAAAAGATAATGTGGCTGGGCGATTCGATCACAGGGTCTACGTCACAGCAGTGCAAGGCTTTACCAATGAGCTACAAGTCCTTTCTTGCTGTTCAAAAGTAAAACAAATACTTATAGTGTACATAGGATTGCAAATACCCCATTTGTGCATTAATTTTTAAACAATTTTCTGCATATTGAAATTGGAGTTGTTACAGTCTGGGAGAGAGTTACTATTTAGAAAGCTCAAAGAAAGGTTAAAGAATAGAGGATGATCGTCGTGGCGTCGTGGGAGCTCCGGAATTTGCTTCGATTTTCACCAGAACCAACCTGCTTGCTAACTCCACTTTACTTCACTCGCACTAAGAACTTTTTAAAGAGTTAAGGCTAGAATTTTCAGAATGGTGCTGAGCCAAAGTAGGGGGTGGTATTTATAGTGGAGAATTAGGGTTTGGGAATTAAAAATATGGATTAAAAGTATTAAAATTATGTTTAATTGTGAAATGAAAGGTCTCTGTTTGATTGCAGGGAAATCAAACAGTGCAGAGGGGTTAAGGGTAGCTGAAAAGATATGTGTGCAAAGGCCGGGGCAATTTGGGCTCATCTTACCCGTCCCCGCCGGCCCAATCCCCTTTTCCGCCGGTCGATCTAGAGGAAAATGCCTCAAGATTCATGCCACTTGATTAAATATATGTTTACTCCATTTTCCAGATGTTTGATTTTTCTTAACTTTTCATTTCCTCGTGTATTGCCCGTGCTATCTTTTGGGCTTCCAAAAAGTTAAAAAAAAAATCAGAAAAAATAATTGTGTCTTATAGGAATCGAACACAAGGGCTACGTCACAGCAGTGTAGAGGTTTTACCAGTGAACAAAAAAATATTTCTTGCAGTTATTTAACAAAAGTAACTTATAACCCAAACTCAGGCTGTAAAACTCATCTCTTGTATATTAACAGAAAAATTCCGTACAAAGATTTTAGAGTCGTTACAATTACCGAACATAGACAGTAAATAATTGGAACTTCAGAGAAATATTTAGAAATCTTAGGCAGTATAGTAAGTATTGGTTGGTGAAGTATTGTATTTTCGACGTGACTAGCAAAATAATTAGCTATATTATACAATTCAGAGACAAGAATATGAGAATTGGGGGTATAAGTAGCAGAAAATCGTTCGGTTGTTATTTCAAAAGTCATAAGAAAATATTTAAAAAGATCTGCAACCGTCCAATGATCGGGTGTTAAGTGGTTTTCTACAGGCATTTGTTCATTCCATATGTTACTAATAATTCCGGTGATATTTAATGCAGTATGAAGCATGTCATATGTACTATTCCACTAGTAGCTACATCTTTTTTAAGAGACGGCCTAACACCTGCAGTTAGGTATCTAGTTTTGTATTCAGCTTTTCTTTTTCCAGAACTTTTAATAAACCTACATACATATTTAATTGTTTGAATATTTGTATTATATGTGGTATATGCATCCTGTATAGTAAGGTTAAGTATATGATATGCGCAACGAATATGAAAAAACGACCAATGTAAATTGGTTTGTATAGCCTAATAAGTTCAGTAATAGCAGAATTATTGTTGCTGGCATTATCGAAAGAAATAGAAAAAAAATTATTTACACAATGATTTTCTTCTAAAATAGAAATTATTTCAAAAGTTATATGAAAAGCACTATGCGGGTATGGAAATTGTCTAAAAGCAATAATTCTTTTTTGCAAAAACCGGTCAGAATTTATCTAATGTGCAGTAACACAGATCCAGAAAAATTCCCTTCTATTCGTCTAAACATCAGAAGTTAATGAAATATTGGTATCTAAAGAAGTAAAGATAGCAATTAATACCTGTTTACCGTCATTGTAGAAGCTAAAACAACGACTTTTAAGTATAGTTCTCGGAATCCTTTTGAATGACGATTGCAACGCCGTTTGAACGTACCGCTCAAAAATCGCATTTTCTCTGAATCTGAGAACCTGTTTATCTGCCATAACATATCTTGGCATTTCTAAAATATTTAAATCATGATTATATTGGAAAAAAACTTGACCGGCGAAACCAATTTGTGTCTGTGTGATGGAGGACCCGGCTGGGGCTTCTAAGTGTTTTTTTGCATATTTATTCAAACTACCAGTATCGGCACTATCCTTGTGTTTATATGCATTACCACAATATTTGCAAACAGTGTATCTAACACCGTCCTAAATTCAATTCTACAGCGATCCCAAACATTACTACTAATCGCACATTTTTTAGTTTCTCTAGATTTAAGGGTGGTTCCTTCCGCTTATTGTTCAGGATGAGAAATTTGGGTTTGATACCTATCCACCGTATCAGATGAGCCCTCCATATAAATATTTTAACTAATTAAAAAAAGAGTGTTAGAGTAGAAATAATAAATTAAAAACAAGAAATAAGAAATAGAGAAGAAAGGGACGGTTGGAGGCTTGGAGCTTCGAAAACTTGAAGTCGGTCTGTCAGAGGATAGAATCGGAACTTCTATTCTTCAGATAGATAGAAATTGCCACAATAGTATTAGAGATTTAGAGTATTTTTTTAGAGAGATGGAAAAAAAAATTGGGAAAGAAATGAGTTTGGAATAAGAAGAAATGGGGTTTGGGGGGTATTTATAGTTTTTTTGGGCGGTTTTAAATTTTTTACCCGTTTATAGCCGTTACGAGGCGAGGTGAGGCGAATCGCCTCTAAATTTGCCTCGCCTCGTCTAGATCCAACCGTTTTTAGCCGTTGGATGGGAATTCCAAGGCGAGACAAAGCGGTTCCAAGGCGAGGCGAGGCAAAGCGATTCACCTAGTAGGTAGCCGTTTATGACCGTTAAGCCATGAGTTCGAGACGAATCCGAGACGAATCGGTCAACGAGATGATACGAATCGGTGCGAATCGGTGAGTCTTGCCAATTCGTGGCAATTCCCGAGACAAAGCGAGGCGAGTTGGCGAGTTGGGCGAGACGACCTACGACGAAGCACCAACGGAAAATTGAAGAACTTGTCCGCTTCACAAATTCATGGCGGGCGAGGTGAGTCAATTCACAAAATTCGCCCACGTCACCCCGAAGCGAATTTTATTTTCTTCGGGCCGAAATGAAGCGAATTTTATTTGCTTCGGGCCGAAACCGAAACGAAACGAAAAGAATTGATTCACCATCGATTCGCGGCATTTGCCAGGCCTACCTCCAGCAACCAATGGGCTCAGTTGGTATGGCTACTTTCTTACTTAGGGAGAGTGCGGTTTGAACTCCAGGAACCACGTGAGGGAAAGTGGCAAAAAATTAACGCTTTCGGGGCAAATTTGTGGGTTTGGATGCGTGTGTGTTGTGTGCTTGTCTGGATGTGCGCATGGGTGTGTTGTGTGTGTGTGTTGTATACATAGGTTAGGGCTTACGGGTTAGTACCAAAAAATGCCTTTGCCTCCCACCGAGTCTTTTTTTTGTAATAGGGTGACGGGTCGAGTCGGACGTGTTCTCCGCCGAAAAGACGCGACCGGGACGTTGGGACGTCCGGGCCTGAATTTCGAGGGCAGATGCTAATTGGTGCTATCCTTCTACCTCTCCGAAGATGCCAAGTTGATTTATGGCACCATGTATCAAAGGTTTAGACGGATGCGGTCGTTGTAGCAGATTTCATCAGATTCCCCCTCGTTTGAGGGGGTTTTGATTGTGGGGATGCTCTTCCCTGCAGACGCAAGCCCCTGCAGTTAATTACGCTACCGCATCGCGGTAACCACTTTCTCTTTCTCCAGATGGTCACTTAGTGTCGTGGATATTTGTTTTGTTTTTGGTTGCCCGTGGATTGTATACGGAGACTAATTTATATTGTCGCCCGTAGGGCGTGAATTAGTCCAAATCCGTATTTTCTTAGATTTGGGTTTTGGGTTGGGTTTAAGGATACGTTAGTCTCATTTGAGACTAAGATCAACTTAAATGTTCGTTGAGGATACGTTAGTCTTTAGACTAAGATCAACTCAACGGGATCATTTAGATCCAATAAGAGAGCATTTGGGCTCTATTGTTTAGTTTAAGGACATTGCGGTCGATTAGTTTAAGGACATTACGGTCCAAGGTTAAGGACATCATAGTCCGTGGGCTTAAGGACCCCACAGTTCAAGGTTAAGGACATCATAGTCCATGGGTTTAAGGACCCCACAGTCCGGTTTAAAGACGTCATAGTCTATGGAATGTATGGTTGTCGGGACCCGTCACCTTTCTGAAAATGTTGACGGATTACAACGACAAATATCAGGGAGTGAAGAGATGTACCCTTGAACCAATTTTGGTTGGGAGATCTGTAGTCCAATTGGGACTAAGATCTGAGATTTATGAGCATATGGGCTCAGTTAATCTGAATTAAGGACTTATGGCCAATCTTGGGCTAAGTCCAATCAAGTTAAAATGTTTAACATTTATTTTGGGCTGTTGAGCATTTATTTGGGCTTGGCCCTTTTAACAATGCTGAGTATTGATTTGGATTCTGACAGTATTTCTGTCTTTTGTTGAATGCTGAGCATTCATCATAGCTCTGGGGTTTATTAAAAAACAATTTATGTTCTATCAGCGCACACGTGAGGAGCACGTGGTGCGCTTGGCGCTTTGCGCCAGTCAAAGAGCGCAGTTCGCTTCTGCCGAGTAGCGCACACGTGAGGGACACGTGGTGCGCTTGGCGCTGAGCGCCAGTCTATGAGCGCATTGCGCTGATTTATGAGCGCAAAGCGCTATTTGTTCAGTGGCACACACGTGAGGAGCACGTGGGGCGCTTGGCGCTGAGCGCCAGTCCATTAGCGCAAAGCGCTATTTTATGAGCGCAAAAAGCTATCTGTTCAGTGGCGCACACATGAGGAGCACGTGGTGCGCTTGGCGCTTTGCGCCAGATCAGGAGCGCTGAGATGTTTCTTTTTAATATGGAGCACTAAGGCTCTTTTATGCAGCGATGTGCGCTAGTTCTAGGGCGCTGAAGCGCTTTTTTTTAATATGGAGCGCTAAGGCTCTTTTATGCAGCGCTATGCACTGAGAATTAAATTCTCTTTTAAGAGACTTTGTCTCATAGATTTAAGAATAAAGTTCTTAGATTTATAGGAGATGTTTCAATCTCTTATATTTTGATGAATGGCTTTGCCTTCATGGATCTGTAATACTAAGAGAATTGAATAATTCTCCCCCTCCTTTTATAATGAGATACTATGATCTCTTTGTGTAAAAGACCTAAGTCTTGTAGATCTATGATCTGTGAGAAGAATTATGTTCTTCTTCTTATTTTATGATGAGGTCCTTTGATCTCTTTGTGAAAGACCTTAGTCTTGTAGATCTATGATCTTTAAAGGAAGAAGTAATTTCTTCTTTTCTTATAAGATGATTTCATCTCTCTGTTCTTTTTTACCTTGAAGAAAATCTTCTTCTTCCGAGAGCTTGGCTCTTCTCTCTCAATTTTCTCAAAGTTTAAGGGGGGGTTCCTCTATTTGCTTCTGTATATCTGAGACTTAAAGTCTTGGGGCCTTTATATAGGGCAAGCTGATTTATTCAATCAGTTAAGGAGATCTTTTCTCCAATTGATCTGGGGATTACCCCACCGTTGGATCTTTGATCCAAGGGCTTCTGATTTACAGAAGGCAATTTTCTTGTTTTTAACAAGATTTGGAAATATTTTCCATACAGAATTTATTCTGTATATTGGTGATTTTTAATCACCATTGGATCATTGATCCAACGGTGCTCTGATTTATAGAGCACAATATTCTTATTTGGAAAAATTTTAAGGAATCTTTTCTTAACAGAATTTTATTCTGGTTAATTAATGATTTATCATTATTATTGGATCTCTGATCTGACGGTGGGGAGCTTTTAGTTCCAGTGCTAGCGCACCCGTGCTTTGCACGTGGTGCGCTGCTTAAAGCACAGCGCACTTAGCGCTAGCGCACATGTGCATTGCACGTGGTGCGCTGCTTAGGGCGCAGCGCACTTGGCGCTGCTTCATTTCAAATTTTGAATTTTAAACAGAGCGTTGCTCTGATTGGGGGAAACAGGACGGGATTTTCATCAATTCTATATGTGATCTGAGAATTTAACTATGATTTTAACCCGCCCAACCCTCACATGTGGGTTAAGATGGATTTCGGGTTTCATTGAGTGGTTTGAGTTTTGTTGGCTTTTGCCCATTGATTAGACGTAAACTATACTCATACAAACTATACGAATACTTTCATTAAAAAACCAACAAAAAGGTTTATAAATGATTATCGAATAGCCAAAAAAAGGTATAGAATCTATTACATCCTGCAACTTACAACAATGCATAATTTTTATACAATCTTAAGAAAAAATGGAAGATGCACTTCATGTTTTCGAATATTGAAACTTGTGGATTTTTGCGTTGGATGAGTAAAGTTATTGAAGCGGGTTTAGATTGGATGGGTTTGGGTACAGAAGGGTTTAAGTACATGTTTGGACCGACAGGTTTCGAGCAAAATCCAAACTCAGCTTGAAAGGGTTTAAGTACATGTTTAGGCCGATAGGTTTTGAGCCAAATCCAAACTCAGCTTGAAAACATTTCTTCTTAAGAAAGTTAAACCCACACAAATAAGTTCGGACAAGCATATGTGAGCAAAAGAAACCTGAAATACCGGGTCGGGCCAAACCTGACTTCGACCTTCACCCCTACCTTAGATTAACCCTCGCTCAATAAAAATATGGCTAAATTACTGAAAATACCCTTAACTTTTCAATCAGTATCAGGAAATATCTCTAACTTTCTAAAACCAATATTTTACCTCATTTTTTTACAAAATGCTCTTTATTTAATTATTAATTTTTAAAATATATTTTTTCTTATTTATTTAATTAAATATTCTTCTTTCCTAATTTCAGCAATAACCCTTTGTTTTTTCTTCATTCTCAATATTCATAAAATTCAAGAGATATCTTATATTAGGCAAACATGGAGAGAGAGTGCACTTTATTTTTTAATTTTTTTCATAATCAATTTAGAACAGAGAAAATTAGGAGGAAAAACAAATTTTTTATGAAGAGGCGATTTTTTTAATGAAACTATTTAGAGGATTTTAACCATATTTAATTCGATTAAAATTATTTTAGGAGAACTATAGACAAATAATTATGATATTAAATAAATGAAAGGAGATTTTTCTTAAAACAAACTATTGAAATGAAATGTATTTTGGGAATAGAATATAAAGGGGGGATGCTAGTTTTAAAAGGTTTAAAGTATTACCACTATTGAAGTAAAATTAGGGGTATTTTCTACAATTTTGTAACAACTCCAATTTCAATGTACAGAAAATTGTTTAAAAATTAATGTACAAATGGGGTATTTGCAATCATGTGTACTCTATAAGTATTTGTTTTACTTTTGAACAACAAGAAAGCACTTGTAGCTCATTGGTAAAGTCTTGCGCTTCTGTGACGTAGCCTTTATGATCGAATCCCCCCAGCCATATTATCTTTTTATTTAATTTTTTTTAATCTTTTATAAGTCCAAGGGTTTTTGCACGTGCACTACACGTAGGATGATAGGTTACAGAATAATCAAACATGTGCACGAGGGTATATGGATCGAGAGGGACATGTGGCCAAAGATCCAACACCCCCCACCGGTTCATGACTGGTGAAGATTGCTAGGAGACCGGCACCGCCGAGCCCCCCGTAGGGGATACACCTCATTTCTTTGCCCGAGCACCTCTTCACTTACCCCACTTCTTTCATATTGTTTATTTTCTCTGCACATTTTCCAGAGAATTAAAATTGAGCATTACTCCATGATTTAATGCATTTTAATTCTCTAATTCATACCCTAAACCTTAATCCTACGCTATAAATACAACCCTACCCTTTGGCACTCCTCATTCTGAAATCAAGTGCCAAAACTCTCCAAAATTATCAAGTTCTAGAAGTTGTGCAAGTGGAGTTAGCAAAAGACGGAGTTCCGATGAAGTTCCAAGGAGATTCCGGCGACGAAACGACGCGCCGACACTTTTCCTAGCTTCCCCCTTCTCCCCTCTATTCTTGTATCCAGTAAGTCCCCTCTCCCCCTCTCTTTTTCTATTCTAAAAACTTTCATTTTTAAAACTCGACGAAAGCGGAGTTAATCCGTCTTCCGTTTCATTTTTATTTAAAAATTCTAACTTTTCTTAAGCAATAAAATACCATACTCTCATATAATGTTTAACAAACATTAACAAACACATTAAAACAAGTTTCATATCAAAAGAATCTTTTATGCAACTTTTATCGTATTTTTACGGTAAAATACCATATACTTTACTTTCGACACAAATCAACATAATACTTGTATTACCTTTAGAAAACTCATGATATAAGAACCTATCTCATCACAACATATATATTGGACATAGCACGATTTACTTTTGGGCAATGTTTTTGGGATATCACGAGTTACAATAAAATACCCTAAACTATTACAAAACCGTTTTCTTTAAAAAGAGTATTCATTTATTCCTTACAATTTCGTCTCTACAACCTATTTTGGGGAACCCCGATCAGGATGGTGCGGGTTATTGCACATCCTCGGGCCTAGTAAAGCGAGGTGCAGATCTCCGCAAGAAGCATTCGATCTCGATGGAATTTTTAATGCTATTTTTAAGAAAATGAGATTTCTAGAAAATAAATAAATTTTATTTTTATTAAATATATAAATATATATAT
The DNA here is from genome assembly GCA_030015575.1 of Agapanthus africanus. Lineage (NCBI taxonomy): Eukaryota > Viridiplantae > Streptophyta > Magnoliopsida > Asparagales > Amaryllidaceae > Agapanthus > Agapanthus africanus. The sequence continues at coordinate 147,850,340 of CM057338.1, read as the reverse complement.
ATGAGTATTATCAAAAGATCTATTTTAAATATATTATACAAATATACCAAGTTTTCTAAATCAAAGGAATCAACATTACATGAAACTACTATCCAAATACAAAACAATTCCGATATTTCAATAAAATACCATATAAAATGAAAACTAGGTTCTACTCACTAAAAATTTCACTTTTATAAAATATACATCAATGAAAACCCTAAAGACGATAATTAAATACTTGAGGTGTATTATGAATATGTATCAAAACTATTTTTACATAAAACCCCTCAAGTTATACTAAATTATAATAAGGACCCTAGTAAATATAGATTTAAGCGGGACCAATTCTCTTGAGCCTCAGGGAGCCGAAGAATGTGGGTGCTTGCCTATCTAAGTTAGACAATCTACCAAACAGTGTTATTAATACGGTAATTGTCTTGGAAAAAGACACAAATCCTGCCGTCCATATGCAACAGTTACCGATAACATCAAAACTAATTCAGGATTTCAAGTTCTTTTCAAAGTGTCTGACTCAGACTGAGTCTCAATCTAATCAATCTGATTTGAATATGATTCAAATATAAACTACAATACAGCATGAATCCGTCTATTCAATCTATATAATCTATATTGACCGAACCGAACCATGGATATACTCCGTTTATATGACTATCTATTTATATCCATTCTGTTTACTGATATCATGGTTTCGGCAAGTCATCCATTTATATAACAAAACAATACAATCAATACAAAAGACATTTCGGGGTTTTAAAGGAGTAGATTGGTACGGAATGTGTTAGAAGTGGCACGAGACTGTAACCTTAATACACCTAACCTGAATATCCATTGTCGTTGTACCGTGGGTGAAAGGTTCCTTATGCTCTGTATACCTTAGTCTCCGGAATAGTGAGACTCCTCTCGTATACACTGGTATATTCTGTACCAAACTACAAACAACTGCGTTAACAATATAATCAAACATTACTAGTCTTATTCTTTTCCTGTCTATTCTATCTCTACTCATCTTTGGGACTTACCGAGCGATTGTTCGCTGAAGACATTCCTTTCTTCTTTCTTTGGAATGTTGTCAGGTGATTTGGATGCACTAGAGACTGAGCCCAGTACTGAGGACTTAGAGCAGTTTGCTATCGACCCAGAGCTGTAGGCACTTGTATATATTTTTCATTTCAGTTATGCCATTGTTTAGGCATTGCTTTCTATTCATGTATTTACATTCCAGCTGTACCTGTAAAAGAATATTTAATAAATAAAGTTGATGTTCATTTATATTCCTGTCTCTTGTGTACATTTACTTTATATTGCTTAGATATACTTAGCGTGTTTACTTCTGAGTAAATACGTAGTGGGCCTCGCCGTGTCCCCTTTCTGTACACCGGAAAGCGGGGCGTGACAGGTGTTGTTGGCGGCCCATGCAGGTCAGCTCTGTATGGACATGCGGGTCAGTTCTGCATGAACATGCGGGTCAATTCTGCAGAAGTCCTAAGCAATATAACACAAGAATCAGCAACTAAAAACATTCTTTAGAATTCATATTTCTTGAATCTTACAATTTCATATACATTGAATTTTTCCTAACCCAAACTTTTTTTTCAAGGTTATGGATTCTCCAAACAACACTAGCACCAATTTCAACAACACACCACCACCTCTATCGCTTACGCCTACCGTCGTTGCTCCGATCAATGAGCATACGGTACTGCTTGAGGCAATCCGCAGCCTCCTAGAGGGACAGCAGCAGCAGACTGCTATTTTGATGAACCGTCCAGAAGCGGAAGCACCTGGGGTAAAGCAATTCTGGGCTTTGCACCCCAAGCAGTTTTCGGGAAAAGAGAGCCCTCTAGAACCTGAAGAATGGGCTCAGAATATTGAGGATGACCTGGCAGCGGCACAAGTGCCAGAGATCGCTTGGGTTCGAGTTGTAAAGCTGCAACTCACTGACAATGCACGAGTTTGGTGGAAGGCGGAAGAAAGCCGTCTTGACCAACCTGTCGAATGGAGGACTTTTCGCGATTTGTTCGACGCGAAATACTTCCCAGAGACTGCCCGATTTGACATGGAGCAGCAGTTCATCCACCTACAATAGGGTTCGATGTGGACCAAGTCCGTGGATGAGTATGATGCTGAGTTTACCATGTTCATTAGGTAAGATATGTCTTAATGTTCGATTTTCAAATATCACATACTACACAGATAACACAAGACCTTAACAGGTTCGCGGCACACTTGATACCAACTGCTGAGATCAGGTCCAGACGATTTCAACAAGGGTTAGATCCGAAAATCCAAGCTGCCTTAGCTACAGAGGATTTCCCAACCTACGAATTTGCCCTGAAAGCTGCCCGTCGATATGAGGCAGTGGTGAAGATGAAGGGCAGACCCACTCTGCTGGGATGAAGCGCCATGCCACTCAGATGGCAGGAGGAGCCTCTTCAAGGCCACCTTTTGTGCCCAGGAGACCGGGAGTACCAAACAACCGGCCCAATCCAGCCTTTTGTATCTACTGCAGGGGAGATGGACACCTGGAGAAAGACTGCCGGCGTGCAAATCGCGTTTGCTTAGTCTGCGGCTCAGCCACTCATGACATTGGGTCTTGTCCTCGTAGACATAACCCAAATGCTGCACCCAGACCAGCAATTACTTATCAGCAGCGTCCAGCCATCCAGGCACCTGCTCCGAGATTCGCTCTCCCTGCTCCACCTCCTCATGGACCGACTGCACCTCCTCCTCGTCAGTTCCATCAATCTCAAAAGAACGCACCTCATGTATAAAGGAACGGGCAGAGGAATGCTCCTCCAGCAAGGAGAAATGTGCCGAGGCGACAGGCTTTCATAATGACTGTGGAAGAGGATGAAGCCACTGGCCAAGTCATTACTGATAACACTTTCCTTTAAAACATTCCTTCAGTCTATATACATATCTATAAATCTTTTCATTATACCTAAAACCTATCCCACATAACTTAGGTACAATTTTAGTATCCTTACTTCCTGCACTAGCACTCTTCGATACCGGAGCATCTTATTGCTTTATGTCGCAACGGTTCGTCCTAACTCATGCGATTCCAGTCAAATCTCTCATATCCAAATGGAATGTCAGTTCAGGGAACGACGTTCTAAAGGTAGCAATGGGATACGACCTGTGTCCAGTGGTCGTTTGCAGCAGATAATTCTATGCTGACTTCAAGGTGTTGGACATACCGAATTTCGATGTCGTTTTGGGTATGGATTGGCTTGGAACTTTTTACGCTACCATCGACTGTCGTTAAAGGAGAGTAGTGTTCGAGATTCCAGAGCATTCGGTCTTTTATTTCAAAAGTGGAGACGGTATCCTAGAGCCAAGCACATACAAGGCAAAACCGAAGAAGGCAGTGATTGCAGCACATCAAGCGGAGGAAGGATCGAAGCCAGAGATAGTTCGAGAGTTCGATAATGTATTTCCTGAAGACATATCAGGTTTGCCTCCCGATCGAGCTCTTGAATTTAGCATTGATTTAGTACCTAAAGCACAACCGGTGATTAAAGCACCGTATCGATTAAGTCCTGAAGGTTTGAATGAAGTCCGTACTCAGTTGGACGAATTATTGATGAAGGGATGGATTCGTCCCAGCACTTCAAGTTGGGGATCACCAGTTATACTTGTGAAGAAGAAGGAAGGTTCATATCGAATGTGCATTGATTATAGAGCTCTGAACGATGTAACTATAAAGAACAAGTATCCACTCCCGCACATCGACGATCTGTTCGATTAACTAAGTGGATCTTGCGTTTTCTCCAAATTAGATCTTCGTTCGGGTTATCATCATGTGAAGGTCAAAGAATCTAATATCCATAAAACGGCATTCAGAACTCGCTATGGTCATTACGAATTTCTTGTGATGCCATTTGGAGTGACCAACGCACCAGCTATATTCATGAACCTAATGAATCAAGTTTTCCGAGAGTACCTGGACAGGTTTGTTGTCATCTTCATCGACGACATCCTGGTGTATTCTAAGAGTCGGAAGGAACATGCCGAGCACCTACGAATTGTCCTGGAGACTCTACGGCAGCATCAACTCTACGCCAAGTACAGCAAATGCGAGTTTTGGCTAGATCAAGTCGGTTTTCTCGGACATATTGTATCAGGCGATGGAATCTCTGTAGATCCAGCTAAAGTATCAGCAGTAACCGAATGGCCGACACCGAAGTCAATGAAGAACATTCAAAGTTTCTTGGGTTTAGCAGGATATTACAGAAGGTTTATTAAAGGATTTTCAAAGATTGCAACACCCCTGACCAAGCTCACATGTAAAGATGAAGAATTCGTATGGTCAGAAGCATGCGAACGAGCTTTCATAGAACTCAAGTCAAGATTGACATCAGCACCTATCCTTGTCATACCAGACCAATCTAGAGGTTTTGAAGTGCATTGCGATACATCCGGTAAGAGATTAGGATGTGTTCTACATCAGCACGGTAAAGTGGTAGCTTATGCTTCAAGACAGCTGAAGATTCATGAGCGCAACTATTCGACGCATGATTTGAAGTTGGCGGACGTTATCTTTGCTCTTAATATTTGGCGCCATTATCTTCTTGGTGAACGAGTGGACATATACACATATCACAAGAGTCTGAAATATGTGTTTACTCAGAAAGAGTTGAATATGCGGCAAAGAAGATAGTTAGAACTCATGGAGGACTTCGACATTAACCTACAATATCATCCAGGGAAGGTGAATGTAGTATCTGATGCCCTTAGTCGCTAACCATTAGCATTGAATCTCACCGCACAGTGGAAGCTTCAACAAGACTTGCATCAGATGGAGATTGAAGTAGTCATGCCAGGTAACGCTTGAAGTTTGATGAGCTTACAAGTTCAATCTACCATTGTCAATCAGATCAAAGCAGTTCAAGTAAGTGATGCTAAGTTGCAAAAGATCAGAGAACAAATAAAAAGTGGACTTTGAACAGACTTCATCATTCATGAAAATGGATCTTTGAGATACGGCAGTAGATTGTGTGTACCAAAAGGTTCTGTTCGAGAAGAGTTGATGAAAGAAGCTCACAACTCTCCTTATTCAGTACACTCTGGAGGTACAAAAATGTACAAACATCTGCGTCAAAATTACTGGTGGCATGGAATGAAGCGTGAAGTAGCCAGAAATGTCGCTAAATACTTGGTGTGTCAGCAAGTAAAAGCTGAACATCACAGGACTGCTGATTTACTTCAACCGTTACCTATCTCAGAATGGAAGTGGCAACACATCACAATGGATTTCGTGACTGCACTTCCTCGCAGCACGAAAGGTGACGATGTGGTATGGGTTATTGTGGATCGTCTCACAAAGTCGACTCACTTCATCCCATTTCGAGTTGTCCAATCTACTGAGACGCTAGTAAAGAAGTACATGGAAGTAAGTATGAATCTAAGTAAGATTTAACTCTTCAAATAGGTACTATCTCTGATACCCATGAACTCATGCAGGAAATCGTGAGATTACATAGAGTACCGGTTTGCATTGTCTCCGATCATGACACCAGATTCCGATTGTAATTTTGGCAAAGTCTGCAAGCTAGCTTGGGAACAAGTCTGAACTTCAGCACAGCTTATCATCCACAAACAGATGGTCAGTCTGAGCGAACTATTCAGATCTTAGAAGATATGCTAAGAGCGTGTATACTAGACTTCGGAGGATCGTGGGAAGATCACCTACATCTTGTGGAGTTTTCATACAATAACAGCTACCAAGCAAGTATAGGAATGGTACCATTTGCAGCTTTATATGGAAGGAAGTGTCGGTCGCCATTAAGTCGGGATGACATCGAAGATAGAGAACTCCTTGGACCTGAGATGATAATAGAAATTGTAGATGTGGTTCGCACTATCAGGGAAAGAATGTGCATAGCCCAAGATCGACAGAAGCACTGGGCTGATGCAAAGCGCCGTCACTTGGAGTTCCAACCGGGAGAACATGTATTTCTGAAGATATCTCCGAACCGTGGAGTGATTCGTTTTGGAAGACTGGGTAAGCTAAGTTCGAGGTATTTTGGACCGTTCGACATACTCGAACGAGTCGGTGAAGTGGCTTATCGCTAGGCACTTCCACCTTCATTGGAAGGAGTGCACATTGTGTTCCACCTATCCTAACTCAGAAGGTATATGAGTGATCCCAGCCATATTCTTGATCACTCCGAGCTCACTGTATAGCCAGATTTATCCTGTGAGCAACAACCAGTTGAGATTCTGGATAAAAAGGCGAAGTCACTTCGGAACAATGAAGTCGACTTGGTTCGAGTGATGTGGAGAAAAGATTCACCATGAGAATCAACATGGGAACGTGAGGACGACATGCATGCAAGATACCCTCATTTATTTATAAACTAGTCCTTAAAATAAATTGTAAATTTCGAGGACGAAATTTTTGTAAGGAGGGTAGACTGTAACAACTCCAATTCCAATGTACAGAAAATTGTTTAAAAGTTAATGTACAAATGGAGTATTTGCAATCCTGTGTACACTATAAGTATTTGTTTTACTTTTGAACAGCAAGAAAGCACTTGTAGCTCATTAGTAAAGCCTTACACTGTTGTGACGTAGCTCTTGTGATTGAATCCCCACCGCCACATTATCTTTTTTATTTAATTTTTCTTTTAATCTTTTAGAAGCCCAAGGGCTTGCACGTGTACTACACGTAGGATGATAAGTTACAGAATAATCAAACATGTTCACGAGGGTTATGAATTGAGAGGGACACGTGGCCAAAGATCCAACACCCCCACCGGTTCATGACCGACGAAGATTACTTGGAAACCGGCACCGCTGGGCCCCCGTAGGGGATGCTCCCCATTTCTTTGCTCGAGCACCTCTTCACCTACCCCACTTCTCTCATGTTGTTTATTTTCTTTGCACGTTTTCCAGAGAATTAAAATTGAGCATTACTCCATGATTTAATGCATTTTAATTCTCTAATTCATACCCTAAACCCTAATCCTACCCTAATAATACAACCCTGCCCTTTGGCACTTCTCATTCTGAAATCAAGTGCCAAAACTCTCCAAAATTCTCAAGTTCTAGAAGTTGTGCAAGTGGAGTTAGCAAGAGGCGGAGTTCCAAAGAAGTTCCAAGGACATTCCGGCGACGAAACGACGCCCCAACACTTTCCCTAGCTTCCCCCTTCTCCCGTCTATCCTTGTAGCCAGTAAGTCCCCTCCACCCCTCTCTTTTTCTATTCTAAAAACTTTCATTTTTAAAACTCGACGAAAGCGGAGTTAATCCGACTTCCGTTTCGTTTTTATTTAAAAATTCTAATTTTTCTTAAGAAATAAAATACCATTCTCTCATATAATGTTTAACAAACATTAACAAACACAATAAAACAATTTTCATATCAAAAGAATCTTTTATGCAACTTTTATCATATTTTACGGTAAAATACCATATATTTTACTTTCGACACAAATCAACATAATACTTGTATTACCTTTAGAAAACTCACGAGGTAAGGATCTATCTCATCACAATACACATATTTGACATAGCACAATTTAGTTTTGGGCAATTTTTTGGGAATATCATGAGTTACAATAAAATACCCTAAACTATTACAAAACTGTTTTCTTTAAAAAGAGTATTCATTAATTCCTTGCAATTACGTCTCTAGAACCCATTTTGGGGAACCCCGATCGGGATGGTGCGGGTTATCGCACATCCTCGGGCCTAGTAGAGCGAGGTGCAGATCTCCATAAGGAGTATTCGATCTCGATAGAATTTTTAATGCTATTTTTAAGAAAATGTGATTTCTAGAAAATAAATAAAATTTATCTTTATTAAATATATATATATATATGAGTATTATATATTTAAAATAGATCTTTTGATAATACTCATATATATATATATATATATATGAGTATTATCAAAAGATCTATTTTAAATATATTATACAAATATACCAAGTTTTCTAAATCAAAGGAATCACCATTACATGAAACTACCATCCAAATACAAAACAATTTCGATATTTCAATAAATTACCATATAGAAAACTAGGTTCTACTCACTAGAAATTTCATTTTTATAAAATATACATCTATGAAAACCCTAAATACGATAATTAAATACTTGAGATGTATTTTGAATATGTATCAAAACTATTTTTACATAAAACCCTCTCAAGTTATACTAAATTACAATAAGGACCTTAGTAAATATAGGTTTAAGCAGGACCAATTCTCTTGAGCCTCAGGGAGCCGGAGAATGTGGGTGCTTACCTATCTAAGGTAGACAATCTAACAAACGGTGTTATCAATACGGTAATTGTCTTGAAAAAAGACACAAATCCTGCCGTCCATGTGCAGCAGTTACCGATAACATCAAAACTAATTCAGGATTTCAAGTTCTTTTCAAAGTGTCTAATTTAGACTGAGTCTCAATCTAATCAATCTGATTTGAATATGATTCAAGTATAAACTACAATACAATATGAATCCATGAATCCGTCTATTCAATTTATATCAATCTATATTGACCGAACCGAACCATGAGTATACTCTGTTTATATGACTATCCATTTATATCCATTCTGTTTACTGATATCATGGTTTCGGCAAGTCATCCATCTATATAACAAAACAATACAATCAATACAAAAGACATTACGGGGTTTTAAAAGGGTAGATTGGTCCGGAATGTGTTAAAAGTGGCACGAGACTGTAACCTTAATACACCTAACCTGAATATCCATTGCCATTGTACCGTGGCTGAACGGTTCCTTGTGCTCCGTATACCTTAGTTTCCGGAATAATAGGACTCCTCTCGTATACACTGGCATATTCTGTACCAAGCTACAAACAACTGCCTTAACGATATAATCAAACATTACTAGTATTATTCTCTTCCTGTCTATTCTATCTCTACTCATCTTTGGGACTTACCGAGCGATTGTTCGCTGATGACATTCCTTTCTTCTTTCTTTGGAATGTTGTTAGGTGATTTGGACGCACTAGAGACCGAGCCCAGTACTGAGAACTTGGAGCAGTTTGCTATCGACCCAAAGCTGTAGGCACTTGTACATAATTTTCATTTCAGTTATGCCATTGTTTAGGCATTGTTTTCTATTCATGTATTTACATTCCAGTTGTACCTGTAAAAGAATATTTAATAAATAAGGTGATGTTCATTTATATTCCTGTCACTTGTGTACATTTACTTTATATTGCTTAGATACACTTAGCGTGTTTACTTCTAAGTAAATACGTAGCGGGGCTCACCGCATCCCCTTGCCGTACATCGGGAAGCGGGGCGTGACAAATTTAAAGTAAGAATTTAAATTTATATCTTTAATGTCTTTTCGGCATGTCTAGGAAATCATCGCCGGTGTTTCCTTCTTTATGATATTTTTTGGATGAAGCATATTGGTAGGATTTTGCCTATATTAAGAAAAATAAACGACATTTCAGGACACTATATACAGATAATCGTAATAGTGAAGAAAAGAAAAGGAGATGCTTTTATTATGATTTTTTAAAATGAATGACATTTTGGGAATAAATTAAAATTGAGGGGGCAAAGTGAATATTTTAGAAAGTTGAGACATTTTCTACTATTTAAACAAAAGCCAAAAGTTTCAGTATAATCCTACAATTTAGCCATAAAGGAAAATTATGGTGCACTAGATTATACCGTAAACAAGAATATAAAGCGTTGAGATAAAAATAGGGGGGATTCAGTGCTCTCATATTAATTTAAGATATAATATTTGGAAAACAAGAAAAATCCTTAATTCTAAGACTATTAAATTCATCGAATTTTTTTAAGAAAAGCTTATAAAATCAATAAATGTTAAAATTAAAACTTCAATAGATATAACAAGTTTAATTAAATCCATCTTCAACAAACTTTAAAAATTAAAAAATACTTGAATATATTAATAAAAGTTAAAATAATAAAATATAGATTTTGAAGGATGGGGTATGAAAAAAATGGTTGAGAAAGATGTTTATAAAGAACCCACGGTAATAGATACAAGTCAATTTGAGGAGGACGATATAGGTTTGAAAGACGATGGATGTGATGAAATTTTTGAAGAGTCCGCTATCATAAAGCAAGAAGTTGTTTCACAAATTCCTATAACCTAACATCTGATTTATATCCCCCATTTTCATTATGAAAACTTTGATCTAATTAGCCAATACATTGATAAGGTGGTGCAGACGCAAAATTCTTTTAGAATTAAATCTTTTATTACCATATCAGTTTATTCGGCGAAACTTGGATCACAATTTTGTTCACCTATATATAAACACCATATTAATATTATGTATATCAAGTTTAGGGTGTTTATTGATATTTATTTCTATAATTTATTTTACTACTCTTGCATGATCAATGACAAAATTTTTGAGTGGTTAATATAAACGTTTGGATAAGTCAAAGCGTTGTGTAAATTTAAATTTGTTTTTCTTCTTTTATTTTTGTTAGGTTTTTAAATTTTTTTTAAAATAAAAAACAATATTCTTATTCCTTCCCACTTATTTACACTTTTATTTGACTCCAAAACCTAACATAAAAAAAAGAAATAAGTTGCAGGGTATGCAATTCAAAGCAGAAAGTAGACATCCGATATTAGATCGCATATGAGCGGATGGCCACCGCCAGTTAGTGGTTTGATGAGGGAAGATTTTTTTTAAAATTTTTTGGGGCTCTGTAAGTTTTTTCTTGTTTAATTTTTTTAATCAAATCTAATGGTTTATCTCTGTCTAAATTAATTTCACTATATTATTTTATATATCTGTTTAGTAATGAAAATTGTAATGACAGTTTTTCTGATTTGTGAGATAAGCTTAGAGAGATGAGTGAGGGGTCGACATTGCGGACAATGTCAGAAATAAGTGTGGGGATGGTTTGCGCAGTATTATTTTTCTTTTCTTTTTCATTTTTAGGTTTATTTTTAGTTTTTTCTTTTCTAAGAAAAAAAAGCTTTTGAATCAAACTAGTAATAGGTAATCTTGAATTTGAAATCCAAAAAGTTGAGTGATATGAAAAAAATTATCGAACATGAGCATAGATATAAAATTTGAAAAATAATTCCTTATCTTGAATTCGAATTTAGAAATTGTACACCCTAAAAATTGCACAAACACGAATCTTGGAGTTTGAGATAATAAAGAATATCTTGAAATATTTTTTCTTAATATCTAAGTAAAAAAAGATTAAAAATATCTTTTTCTTCACAAAGTAACTGGGAATTCTTGCCTCAAGAAGTATTGGATGCTCACGTCGAAAAGTGATTAAAAAGTGAAAAGGGGAGTATAAATATAATAAATTTGGTTTTGTGATTGCTTAGGGCAAGTAAAGCTTCAGTCTTAAGGGTGCTTCATCACCTAGGCCTTAAACCAACTGGTTTGGGAGGCACTGCTAAAAGTCCTAGGTAGTTGCAAGGCTAGGCATTATTAAACTCGCACATTAAGTAATCGGTTGGTTAGTGTCTCATGAAACTTAGCGGTCACATTGAAAGATTTTGTGAGTATATCTATCTATATATTTATAAAATAAAATACGAGGGTATAAGGCATTGATACTATAGTTTGAATTGAATTCTCAAGTGTAGGGATATATTACACACACGCAGGGGTATATGATTGATATTTGAAGGAAAAATAAGAATGAAGAATAGGATTGAGTTCTATCGAGAGATGATAGAATTTCTAGAGTTGAAACAATATTATTAGGATGAAAATTCTTGAAAGCTGAAAAACTAGTAAAATTCAAAACTTTCCTTTTTCTTTTCTTCCTTTTCATTTATTTGGTTATAGTTTTTCACTTTCCTTATTTTTATTTTTCTTTAATTTTATTTTTATTTTCCTTTTTTGGAATTTGCAGGTAATATCCGCTGAAAACCCTCAGAAGACAACATTCCTCCCAGTAGGGACACCTAGAGATTTAACGAATTGTTGCATGTGCTAAGTGCAATCGCTATGCCTGCGAAAAGAAGCATAGTATTTATGTCATGACCTGAAAACGACACGTGACCGGCACATGAATCACGTGAAATCTATAGAACCCCACCGTAATCCAAGTAAGCCATAAACCAGGAATCTAAACCATTTAAAGAAAATGGTGGAGGTGTAGTTTTAAAATAAGGTTTATAAAAATAAAATCAAGTTTGTTTTAAAGTATAAGTAAAGTTTGATTTAAAACAGGTTCGTCATTTGAAAATCGGACAGCAACTACTTTGTAAATTTTGTAAAAAAAACCCTGTACAATGTATATAATATAAAAAGCATCCCCAAACGGAAGCCGGCTCACGCCCACACGGCGGAGACACAATCCACGCAATAATATATGATTCTCAAGGCGAAGAATCATAAGTAGAAAACAATAGATATGTAAATAACAACTCAAGTCGACTCCATACAACTCCGACACTCAAAACAATACATATCTAAGTCTTGTCTCTGAGTCATGGATTATACAAATGATTGATGGAGTTTTTAACTAGATAAAAGAGAGTATATAGACATATACAAAAAGGCGGTTACGAGACACCTGTGTAACCCACCTAGCAAAACCAATCACCTGAAGAACATGTGCTAGCAAACCGCTACGATTCAAGCGATCGATCCTGCAAGAAATTAGGGCATAACAGTGGTGAGTTGCCAACTCATGGGTAAAAAGATATCACAAAGCAGAAATCGAAATACATAACGATCTACCTAGGTTATACGTATAGTACTATCATACTATGTACAACATATATCTACTGTATATGTAATATAAGCGCATCCTAATGGATCGCATAAACATCTCATATATAGTACGCATCCATGTAAGCATATAAGGTAGCCAAAAGACGTATGTATATAAATCGTTTCAAAACAGCCGTATAGTATGTATATCACGACACAAGTAGCGGGCGTTGATTTATAAAGCAATATATGCAATTTTGTTTAAAGTATACGTCTTGTGCCGTCATAGATACGAGGAAAATAAGAAGGCTATAGCTTATTTAAAAACCTCTTTAATATATATCGATATACGAAAATAATATTTCAGGTACCGACTCTAGGACCAGTCCTGTTCAGCTACAATATAGCATAAACCATCTCAATCCATGCAGGGCATCTATATTGATCCATCGCATATATCATAATATATCAAATCCATGTCAATTATCGACACTTGAAACACATCATCGATAACATCATCATAAAACTATGCCAATCATCGACACGTAAATTTCACATGTGTTTTTTTAGGTGTTGTCCTTTAGATCAGCCCTCGTCTCAATCTCAATATTGAACATCGGACATATCCACTATGTTCAAGACTATCATCGGTCGGTATCCTTTAAATATCTATCGTGATCCGTCATGTATCCGTAATCGTCTACATCCCCAACTCGATTACCGGATATCATCAAAACATAAATACAAGGAAAACTCAGGGTGGACATATCAACATCATCATCAAATCAAGAGAAAACCATATTTTTAAACATTCGCGGGTTTTATAAATCATACCGCGGCTTCTCAAATCCATGGAAAATATCAAGTCCAGAAGGACACGATCCATAATCATCTCAAGTTCATAAGAACACAATATATTATTCAATCTTTGCCGCAATTGGCAACAATCATATACGAATATCCATGGCAATGGTATTCGTATATCGATATCATGATAAGTATCTTGCATACTTGCATGGATAACTAAATTACGAATAAGCATGGCAGTTCCTACCGTGTCATAGCAATATTGATGATGTATGGTGTAATATATGCGTCTGTGTTCGTGCAACATGGCAATCATCAGTAATTGTGCAAGTGTTCTATCAAGTGTATTCGTACAAGAATAGCTCTTGATTAATATCGGAGTCATCAAATCATAATCGTCAACAATATATCATGCATCATCCTTCAGTTGATGATTAAATACACAGAAATATCAATCGATCACATTCATATAACGATATCAACAAGGATATAATTAAAACACTATCGAGAATAGCAATTCTATAGTGTCGTAGCAGTACCAATGATGTGTTTGTATAGCATGCAAGTCTGTGATTGTGTCACATGGAAATCATTGGTAATTGTGCAGTGTTCTATAAAGTGTTCATACAAGCGTGGTATCATAAACTAAATATACGAAGTATCTACGAACGAATAATATAAAAGTAGCGTAACTTAATAAAATAATCGAAACGCGAGCGTATAACAAGTAGAATAAACGCAACGTAAACAAGCGTTTAAATAGATAATTATTTACAAGCTATACGGTTATAATTTAAAATAGAATGAAACGTTGTTTTGGAAATAAGAAAGCTGCGGTGTTTTTATGATAGATATTTATTTGAAATTAGCAACACATTCTTGACATTATCATTCTAAAATAGGAATGAGTCGTTAATTTTAAAATGAGTATAGCTCAGCACAAACATGGTATCCCAATCGGGGTAAAAGTATGACTCCTTGAGTCTAATAAACATCGGCCGCATTCGACAATCTATCATCATCAAATCAAGTATGGAATATCCATTGTACGATGTCAACCAATCCTCTAATCGATATTAGCACGGAGCTCTAGTCGCGTACGCAAACACATATAGCCTATATAGTACGGACATCGCGACACATACAATAATTATATATATATATATATATATATGTATGTATGTATATATGTTTATATATATATATATATATATATATATATGTATGACACACATATACATACACACATACATATATATATATATGTATGTATGACACACATATACATACACACATACATATATATATATATATATAAACACATATACATACATACATATATGTATATATATATATATATATAGCCTACTAGTTACGAATTATAGACTAACATAGTTTACAAACTATAGACTAATTTATCTAATTATAGGCTAAGTATTCTGGTTACGTATATACGTTTTCTATACTAGCTAAGTATTCTCTAGTATTAGTTTAGGGGGTTGCTATATGCCATCCACCCGACTTTCCCTGTAGATATACATCTACTCACCAAAGTTCGTCTCAAGCTAGTCAAAGCCGACGACCGTCTTGCCCTTTCCCGTCATCTTAGAAGTCCCTGCAATCGACCCTATAACCAAAATAGTTATAAACATGTAAGGAAACTCCATTAAAATGAATACAATCCCAATAAAATGGATTACGACGAAAACAATCAAAACTGTCAAAATTAATGAAGGGCGGACGTCTAGCTAAAATGTTATTATCACACAGAGAGTAAAACAGACGTCTAAAGAAGGGCTCCCGGACGTCTGAATGTCAAAATCAAGACGTCCAGATCAAAGGCAGATTTCTGGTGACTTGAGCATCAGATGTCTAAAGATTAAAATCAAACATTCACAGATCATAGACAGACGTCTGAAGTTTTGGGGGCCAGACGTCTGCATAAGGAAAATCATGAAACACAGATCATGAATAGACGTCTGAAGCTCTTTGGACCAGACATCTACAGAAGGATTTTACTGAAATAAAATTTGGAAAACTTGAAAATTCTTGAAATCTTAAAAATCCATTCTCTTATACCAAAATACCCCTCTGCATTTAACCAAATAGGGTGTAGTCATTAAGTAAACTATACTAAATTCACCGCGACAGGTGGATCACTTCAAAAACCAAACTTAATAGGATTTAACCCATAAAAATACCATTTTTATACAAAAGATATAGTTTTTCCATGGCTACTACTTTAAAACTTGTAGAACTTATAGAAAAGAGGGATTTTTACCAATTTGGGTGTGTATTAGAGGTGATCCAAGCTCGAAAGATGGCCACTTGAAGATCTTTGAAGTTGTGATGGATTCACTTGAAGTCTTGATGGGTCTACTTGAAGAACTTGGCTTCAAAATTGAGTTTTAATGGAGGAATTTAGGGTTTTTAGGTGGAGGATTTTGGGTTTGGGATGAGAGATATTTTTTAGAGAAAGGAAGATATTTTGTTAGGGGAGAGAAATGAGAGGATGGAATGAGAGGATAAGAAGAGAGGGTGTAGGTGTATATGCACATGGGCTCTCTCTCTAAATAATTTTGCAAATATCAGAAAAATCCCATATCATTTCAAAATACAAAATGCCTACCATATCAAAATATCTCATATTTTTCAATTCCCAAAAATAAATATACATACGAATGTCAATCCACAAAAATCCAATCCATACTCGGTATTATATCCGTAAAACTCATAATATTATTATTTAAATTCAATAATAATATTAATAATTTTCAAAATGTTACAAGTTAGAAAGTAGTTAGATTTTATTTTTTTTACGTTATTAGGTTTTATTTGAGATCTTAGATTTTGCTCGAGAACTAGCAAAAGATAAGTTTGCTCTCACCCAGGTCGCCCAAACCAGCCCAATAACCGACCAGGTCGGCTCCATCTTAGTGTGTGGCCTCGGTTCTCATCTCCACGGTTTGAGTCAACGTATCAAGTCCAAATTCGTATATCTTTTTTTATATAAACTTCTGTAACTCCGTGCAATGCTCACGGAACTTTCAGGATTCCAAAAACGATAAAAATAATTTAAAATAAAATAATTGGGTTGCAAGAATTCGAACGCGTGGGCTATGGGATAGCAGTTTAGAGACTTAACCAGTGAGCTACAAGATATTTCTTTCACTTGTTTAACAAGAATTACTTATAACTCCTAATCAGAATAGAAATGCACTATTTTATTAATATTGGATTAACAAAAGTGTACAGGTATTTTAGAGTCGTTACATTCTACCCTCCTTAGAAAAATTCCGTCCTAAAAATTTGCACAAGGAAGATGTTGTAATAGAGCAAGAAAACAAGGGTAGGATAATTTAGTCATTTCACGTCGTCGCGCTCCACCGGTCAGTACTCTAATCGATACGAAGGGGTGTGATTCAAAGATGGATCCAAAGAATGTCAAAAGTCAAGAGATAATATTTAAGAAGTCGAAATTGAAGTTCAAGATGGATTCAAGAATTTGGATGGGATTCAAAGGAAAAATTGAATGCAATAATTGGAGTTCATAATTCTTGTATTACATTACTTATGATTTTCATGCAGAACTGACCTGCATCGGCCACCAATAAAACATGTCAGCCCCGCTTCCCAAAACACGGGAGCAGGCACGTGACGAGACCCGCGACGTATTTATTCAGAAAAGGTCTTTTCTCAAAACAAATACGTTAAGCGTATATAAGCAAAATAAAAATGACAATAAATGACATGATAATGAAAATCCAACTTTATATATTTACATTCCAAACTTTACGGGGTTTAAATTGATACATGATGTCTGAAACAAGAAACATGAACATAAGGTGCCTAAACATGTGGCATACAGAAAAGAAAAGCTGAAAGAAACTAAAGATTGACTTGTGATGCAAACTGTTCGTAATCCCAGCAGCCGGTTCCATCTCCTCAGTCCCCAGATACCCTGATGAACATCCAAGAAAAGAAAGAAACATGGTGGATGTCCGTCAGGGAACTTGAGCTCGGTAAGTCCGCAAGATAGGATGTGAATTATATGATTAAATTGAAAGGTGATATGGTAATTAAAAAATGGTAATATAACAATTCTATGTAGCATGACAGTTATATATATAACATAACTGTATGGTGTAGGTAATGTGTCAGTTAACATATACATATAACAGTTAGAGGTGTTGAACATGTAATGAAAAGTGATGTGTCATAAAGAGGTCACTAAAAAGGGTAAGCTAACTAACGTGAGTTCAAGTATGAATGTTAACTAATCTCAAGAGTATTCTCAAACTCAAGGATAAGACTCCAGGTGCAAGGAAATACGGGCCCAAAAGTAACGGGACTCCAACCGTCGTTGAAGTATTCCAAACCCAAGAGTAGGGTCCTAGAGACTTGGAAACACGAGCCTTCATTCATGAATTCGTGATGTATCATTTCAGTCCGGTACCACAGCAACTTTATTTGTACCGTTTCAGCCCGGTATCACGGTGACATTATTTATACCATTTCAGCCCGATAACACAACGACGTTAATTGTAATGGGACTTGATTGGTGCATTTTAATGCATATTTTATATCCATACTTATCTTTATTTTTTCCTATTTAATGCTACTCCGGGTATATCTTGTGAAATAATACAGATTATAAGGTTAAAGGGCAAAAGTACATAAAAGGCGTATTACGTGCGTCGGATGTGGACTACTTTAATCTAAAACAGAGACAAGGGTGAAAATTACCAAAAATCAAGCGTGGAATAAGATTCACAAAGTCAAGATTGACCACTGTCCAAATTTGGGAGTCAGAACCTTCAAGATTTCGGCCACAGCCAAAATTTTCCTAATTTAGGCCAAAATTTGGTGGAATTAGATCTCCAGATTTTGAGGGACTTTTATATCTTCGAAAATATTCTGTAAACTGCTCTTGGAAATTTCCAATAGCCTATAAATACCACTGTATAATCTCTCTAGGGTTTCATCTCTCCATGGGTTATTTGTTTTAGTTTTTGAGAGAGATCAAAGTTATTTTTAATATAAAGTTTGTTTTATTTGATTATTCTTTCTCTTCTATTATGCATAATTAATTCTCTATCTAAGGTTTTTGAATTATTCTTTCTATGATTGGTGTATGATTCACTAGTTCTATTTTTTTCTATGTGCTTCATGATAGATATTTATAATAAAGTTAAGTTCTTTTTTATATTATGCCGAAAAACTAAGTAGATCAATGAATAATTGACAACCATAAGATCTATTTAGGAAAAGATAATATCATCTACAAACTGGTTAGTTTAATGAACGATTGACGACTATGAGAATTAATTAGGGAAGGTAAGATCGTATCTTTATTATTCATATTTAATCTAGTTAATATATGATAGATTAGGTTATACCGACAAAACAAGATAAACCATAGATTGACATTCTTTGTATTTATTAAGTATAAGGGTAGATCTAACTATTGCTATATTAATTAGAACTTGTTATTTGAATTTATTGCTATTTGATTTTGTTAATTGATAGGGAATTGCAATGATCATATTACTTATGTTTTCTTGATTGATTGATATGTTATTGTGATGAATACCTTCTCTATGCTTTTATTCAAATTAATGGATAATAAATTTAAATAAGGAAAACTAGAAAAGAATAGAAATCATATAAAACAAAATGATTAGTAAAGATAATTCAAAACCCTAGGCCTTTCTTTTATATTTGAATTTTCTTTTAAATCTTACAATTTAATTTCCTTTATTTGCTTTTTAATTAGTTTAATTAAATAAACCAAATATTTTATTTTAATTCGTTTTAAGTTAATTAAATTTCACCCGCCTCCCTTTGGTACGATCTGTAAGTACTATAATGAATTAACTGTGCACTTGCGGTTAAAATTGAAAGACTAATTAAATCCCCATCAAGTTTTTGGCGCTGTTGCTGGGGAGGCCGGTTGAAATTTTAACTAATTTTATTTCAAGTTAAATTTATTTTATTATGTACTTTTTTGTTTTTGTTTCAGGAAACCAGTAGCAGTCTCAGGAGATTTGGAGCAAGCAGAAGGTACCAGAAAAATTTCGGCACCTAACTCATAAAAATTTCGGCCAGAATTTGGTTTTAGCCAAACTTTTGAAGTTTCTGGAGTCCAGATTTTCAGCGTATCTTCATCGTTCACTCCTCTATTCAGAACCAGTGCCAGATTTGTTTGCTTCTGATTTCCTGTTTTTTTTTTTTACTTTTCGTTTTACTTTTCAGTATTTCTTTTTAATATGGGTGAAGAACATGTTAAACCAACACTTGCAAATTGCATTACAATAAATAAATATAGGAACGGTTATAATTCACTTGATACATCCATAGCCGACAATGATGATTAGTTACTTGTAGAGTTAGCCGATATTAGGCAAAAGGTAGAGGTATTAAAAGTTAACTATCAGGTTCCTAGTATTCTATCTTTTCAGACTGTTTGCACTAGCTGTGATGATCCCTCTTATGTTTATGAAGATTGTCCATTTACTGATGGATTTCGTGAATGGAGGGAACGCCAAAATTATCGTCAGAATCAAGGCATGAACTATAATTTAGACCAACAATTCTAACCAAATTCTTACTATGATGTAAGTCCTCCATCCAATACAATTCAAACAAGAACAAGTTTAACTCCTTCTCATCTTGATACTCCTTTTGAGGCTAATGTAGCAATCTCTAAATCCATGACTATAGCCGACTATATTGAAAAACCACGTAGGGAACGAGAGCACGAGTTAACTTCTAAACCCATGACTATTGCTGAACATGTTGCAAAAGTCCATAGGGAAAGAGAGCACGAGCAACAATTCAACCAATTTCACTCTTATCCAACTTTCACACCTACGTTAGACGTTGATAACAATTATGAAATAAGGAGTTCAATGTTGCAAACCGCATTTGATTCTTCATTGAAAACTCTTTCACAAACCACATCTAACTTAGACAAGCAATTGGTTGTTTTTAAGCAAATAGTAGAGCAAGCCGAAACTGCTCACAAACAAGCAGTAGCTCATATTGAAATGTGTGTTGACCAAATAATTGCTATCCTGAAAAGTGAGAAAGAGAAAGAGACCATCCCAATGCAGACCGACACAAACCCTCCGAAATTTGAATTTCCAATTTTGCCTCCAACAACGAATTTATATGAGAATAATTTAATTGATGATATGTTCGAGGTCGAGACTTTTGATTTACCTTATGATTATGAGCAAATTTTTAAGAAGGTTACTTTTGATTTTGAGGGGTGGGGCATGAATAAAATGGTTGAGGGAGATGTTTATAAAGAACCCACGGTAATGGATGCAAGTCAATTTGAGGAGGACGGTATAGGTTTGAGAGACGATGGATATGATGAAATTTTTGAAGAGCCCACTATCATAAAGCAAGAAGAAGTTGTTTCATCAATTCCTATAACCGGATCTCTGATTTATATCCTTCATGTTCATTGTGAAAACTTTGATCCAATTAACCAATACATTGACAAGGTAGTGCGGTTGCATGATTCTTTTAAACTTAAATCATTTATTACCGCATTAGTTTTTTCGGCGAAACTTGAATCACAAGTTTGTTCACCCATACATAAACACTACATTAATATTATGCATATCAAGATTATGGTGTCTATTGATACTTACTACTATAATTTATTTTACTATTCTTGCATGATCATAGACAATTTTTTTTGGTGATTAATATTAACGTTTGGAATAGGGAAAGCGTTATATAAATTAAAAAAATTCTCCTTTTTCCTTTTCTTCTTTTATTTTTTTAAGGTTTTAATTTTTTTTTAAATAAAAAAAAAACAATCATCTTATTCCTTTCCACTTATTTAAACACTTTTATGTGATTCCAAAACCTAACATAAAAAGAAGAAATAAGTTGCAGGGTATGTCCATCGCCGGAAACGGAGACGAACTGGGATAGATCGTCTTGCCTGAATCTGGGGGCAGATATTATTTGGATTTATCCATCCACCTCTTCGAAGATACCAAGTTGATTTATGGCACCGTATATCGGAGGTTTGGATGGATGCAGCCGTTGTAGTAGAGTTTATTAAATTCTCCCTCGTTTGTCAGGGGGGTTTGATTGTGGGGACGCTCTTCCCTGCAGGCGCAATCCCCTGCAGTTAATTACGTTACCGCATTGCGATAACCACTTTCTCCTGCTCCGGAAGTTCACTTCGTGTCGTGTGTGTTTTTATTTGTTTAGGTTGCCCGTGGATTGTATATGGAGTCTAGTTTCTTTCGTCGCCCGTAGGGCGCAGATCAGTTCAAATCCGTATATTTTAGATAGGGGTTTGGTTTATTTAAGGACCGTTAATCTGGTTTGAGATTAAGATCGACTTAAACATATGAGCATTTGGGGCTCGGTTATTTTAGTTTAAGGACATCGCGGTCCATTACCGCCGTGTTTAGGGCAAATATTAGTTTAAGGACATTTCGGTCCAACATTCCCGTTTTGGGAACGAATATTAGTTTTATGACATTTCGGTCCAACATTCCCATTTTGGGGACGAATATTAGTTTAGGGACATCTCGGTCCATTATCGCCGTTTTTGAGGCGACTGTTAGTTTAGTGACATTTCGGTCCTTTATCCATCTTGTGCGCACGTGTATTTATTACGTGATGAAATGAACAATGGTGATATGGAATGTACCCAATTTGGGGCACGATCCGATTTGAGGCCTGCACATCAATTTGGAAGTGCATCAATGTAAAAGAAGTTGTTGGTCGTCGGGACCCGCCACCTCTCTGAAGACGTTAAAGAATTACAACGACATGTATCAGAGGTGTGAATAGATGTACCCTTAAACCAAATCCCGTATTTGAGGGGAAAAGGGGTGATGGTCGTAAGAATCGTCAGTCGTATTTGAGACTAAGATTATCTTAGGAGATATGGGTTGAATATCGGTTTGGATATCACAAACATAAGCTTAGCTAATTTATGCTAAGATTGGGTTTTGGGTTTTGAACTTAGGTTATATGTTCATTTAGTTCAAAAATGTTTTGTTTGGTTTAAGAACCGCTAATCTAGTCTGAGATTAAGATCAACTTAAACATATGAGTGTATGGGCTTAATTCATTTTTAACTGAGGATACGTTAGTCTTATTTGAGACTAAGATCAATTTAGCAACATTTAAGGATCATCAAATTTTAGTTGAGATCCAACAATAGAGCATTTGGGTTCAGTTGCAATTGACTCCAGAGGCACTTAGCCAATTTAGGCTTGGTCTGCTCAGTCTTCTTTTTATTGCAGAAATGTTGAGCACTTGTTTGGAGCTATGGCGCTCACATATGTATCATGTGAGGAGATCAGACATAGGCACTGCCCAATAAGTGCTAAGCACTTGGCCGTTTTGGCTGTATATGAAGTGCAAAGCACTTTTGTACGGTGCCTACGTGAGGAGCACGTGAGGTGCTGGGCGCTGGTTTAGGCGCCCACGTGAGGAGCACGTGATGCGCTAACCTTCTGTTGGGGAGGGATCTTTTGGACGTTTACGTGTTTTTCACGTGAGGCGCTATGTAACTTAGCCTTGAGCGCTCACGTGCTTTTCACGTGGGGCGCTACAATAGTGCTAAGCACTAATCTTTTCTGGCGCTCACATACTTTTCACGTGACGCGCTGAGTTTTTAGCTTTGGGCGCTCACGTGCTTTTCACGTGAAGCGCTTCAATAGTGCTAAGCACTAATTTTCTCTGGCGCTCACGTGTGTTTCATGTGAGGTGCTATGGTTTTGGAGATTTAATCTTTGTTAATGTTTTTTAGAGAACTTAAATCTCTGTTAATGGTATTTTGACCATTAACGATCATCAAGATCACTATTTTGAGGATCTGGGATCATGTTCTTTAAGAACTGGGTTCTTGATTTGAAGGAACTAAGTTCCTAGAGTATTATGGACTCCATGTTCTTCATGTCCAACCTTGTTCTTTCCTGAATTTTTTATTCTTAAGAACAAAATCTTCCCGATGAGAATTAAATTCTCAACTTGTGGGAGACTTGTCTTGTGGATCTCAGATCCAGAGAAAGAACTAAGTTCTTTGAAAAGGGTTAAACTCTTAGATATGGTATGTTATGTAAATGAGATATTTTGATCTCTTCTTTTTTCTTTACCTAGAGTTTTTAGGAGGGAAATCTTCTTCTTTGAGAGAATTAAATTCTCTGTTGTTTTGAGAGCCTTCTGTATTTTTACAGAAGCTTATGGGGGGTCTCCTTTCCTTTTTTCCTCCTTCCCCTGAGACTTGAAGTTCTGGGTCCTTTATATAGTGGAGGCAGATTATTAATTGGTTTTGAGAAAATCTCTCATTGAGAGATCATGATTGATTTCATGATAAATCAAAAATGATTTCTTAGATCAATCGGTGAATTTTATTCACCGTTAGATTTTTAATCCAAAAGCTCTCTGTTTAACAGAAAAGATTTCTTGTTTGTTTAACAAGATTAGGAAATATTTTCCTAATATAGAATTTTATTCTATCGTATGAATATCTTATTAGTTTAATAAAATTAGAATTTTATTCTATCATATGAATATCTTGTTAGTTTAACAAGATTAGGAACATATTTTCCTAATATAGAATTTAATTCTGTTATATGAATATCTTATTAATTTAACAAGATTAGAATTTTATTCCAACATCGAATTTAATTCTATCACGTAGAATTTTATTCTATCATATGAATATCTTGTTAGTTTAACAAGTTTAGGGATATATTTTCCTAGTATAGAATTTAATTCTGTTATATGAATATATTGTTAGTTTAACAAGATTAGGAAAATATTTCCCTAAGATAGAATTTTATTCGATCAGATGATCACCATTGGATTTTTGATCCAAGGGTTCTCTGTTTAACAGAGAAGATCTTTCTAGTTTGAGAAAGATCAGGAAAATATTTCCCACATAGAATTTAATTCTATCAGATGGTTTAATTAGTGATATTTTATCACCATGGGATTTTAAATCTAAGATTCTCTGTTAGAAAAAGATCTTTCCATATTAAAAAGATCAGGGAAAATATTTTCTAAATAGAATTTAATCCTATCAGATGGGATCATTTTACATTGGGACGCTCACATGCTTTGCATGTAAGCGCTGCCAAAGAATGCGGCAAGAGAACTCACGTGTTTAACACGTGACCCCTAGTGTGGGTTTTAGCATGTTTATTTTCAGTTCTTATATGCTTTGCATATGAGCCCACGCGTGTTTAACACGTGAGGCATGTTTGGCCATTGGTTATTTATGTTCAATGCTCATATGCACATGTTTAACACGTGAGGCCAGTTTGGCCTTTAGGTTTATTTTATTCAGTGCTTATATGCTTTGCATATGAGCACTCACGTGAGGCCAGTTTGTCCCTTAATTATTTGTTTTCAGCTCTTATATGCTTTGCATATGAGCGCTCACGTGTTTAACACGTGAGGCCAGTTTGGCCTTTGGTTATTTATATTCAGCGCTCATATGTTTTACATATGAGCGCTCACATGTTTAACACATGAGGCCTGTTTAGCCTTTTTTGTTATTTGTTTTCAGCGCTTATATACTTTGCATATAAACGCTCACGTGTTTAACACGTGATGCCAAACTGTGAGAATTATTTTTCTCTTTCTTTTTTCTCCCTTTTTTTTATAAGGGAACAAATAGCTCTTAGCCAAAAAATTTGGCGGGAACAGGGTATGCGGTTCAAAGAAGGAAGTAGATATCTAATATTAGATTGCATATAAACGAATGGCCACAGCCAGTTAGCGGTTTGAGGAGGGAAAAATCTTTATAAATTTTTTGGGGCTCTGTAAGTTTGTTCTTGTTTTATTTTTTTAATCAAATCTAATAGTTTATCTCTATCTAAATTAATTTCACTACATTATTTTTATATATGTTTACCAATGAAAATTGTAGTGACGGCTTCTGATTTGTGAGATAAGCTTAGAGAGATGAGTGGGGGGTCGATATTGCAGACAATGTTAGAAATAAGTGTGGGGTGTTTTGCACAGTACTGTTTTTCTTTTATTTTTTTATATTTTAGGTTTATTTTTAGTTTTTTCTTTTGTAAGAAAAAAAGTTTTTGAATCAAACTAGTAATGAGTAATTTTGAATTTGAAATCCGTAAATTGAGTGATATGAAGGAAAATTATTGAATCTGAGGATAGATCTACAATCTGAAAAATAATTTCTTATTTTGAATTCAAATTTAGAGATTATACACCATATTGTAGGGTGTTTTTTGTCAGCCCATTGAGATGGGAAATACGCGTCGCTTGTCAGGCGTACTACAGATTCCTCCTGCCTAGGATAGGACAGAATTTATTGATTGTGAGGGTCCGAATTTCCGGCAGCCGCGGACTAAACTGTCGTTAATTACCCATCGCCTTTGAAGCGAGAGAACCTCCGATTGACGGATAAAACTGCTCATGCGAACTCAATGTGCGGTGTGCGTGTATTGTGTTTTGGAGGGGACTTGAATATATCGGGGACCACGCAGAGCTTATGGGGGTCCCGCTACCCGAATAGCGGGCTGGGGGTCAAGGGGGCTAGCAGCTCCCTTGCGGGATGCGGGGCAGCGTCCCGTTAGAAAAATTTTCTAATGGGGGGCGTGTTTTGAGTGTGGAGCATGAGAGAAAAAGAGGGGTGAGGAGCGTCCTAAGGACGCGTGAGGAGCGCGTGGGCATCGGGCGCCAGCGGGCCATATACGTGGCGCGTGGGCGCCAGAGGGTCATGTGCCCTGCACGCGGGGGCTGGATGCCAGCGGTTCATGTGCCTGGCGCGTGGGCGCCAGCGGGTCATGCGTCCCGCACGCAGGCGCTGGATGCCAGTGGGTCACGTGCATGGTACATAGGTGCTGATGGATCACGCGCCCTACACGTGGGCGCTGGGCGCCCGTGAAAAAAAAGGCTTAACCCCTATACTGGAAGTTGTTCTCCCGATTGACTTTTGGAGTTAAACTTCTAAAAAAAGGGAAGAGTGGCTCAGCCCCTGCACAGCGAGTTGTCCTTCCTGATTGAATTTTGGAGTTAAACTCCTAAAAAAATGGATTTATTATTTTTTTGTGGAGTTAAACTCCTAAGAGAGTTTCAAAGATGATGAAAGGTGACCCCTTTCTTCTCCTTTGAGCCCCGAATTTTCTCTTGAATCTTGGATCTTCCCAAAGTCGGATTCTTGGAGATAGGTCTCCTTTCTTTCTCCTCTCTATTGGCTAGATCTTTGAGAAAAAGCGTGGTGGGACTTAAAAATCTCCCCTTTTAGAGATCTGATAGGAGATCTGAGCTCCCCTTTATGGGTTTTATGGTGAAAATTATTCCTTTTTGGGAAAAGAAGAGTGAAACTCTTGATTTAATTCAAGAAAAAAGAAGAAAGTTTAGAACCTTGAGGAAGGAAAAGGAGGCACAGAACCCTATATTTTTTTGAGAGAATGAAAAGGTTCTTGATTTTTTCATCATGTTTATCTTTATAGGCTACACACTTTACATATACCTCTTTGAGCTTTGCCAAATGGCACTTGTGCCACTCCATACCTTATGTGCTTATCTCTTTTTGCACATAAGCCATGGGATTTACAAAATTTTGGTTTTTCCCCATTTTACATACATTTATTCCTAAAAAAGAATTACATTAAACTAATTTATGGCTTCATTATTTTTTTCATGGGGCCGGCCCTTCCATGCTCGGTCTTGACCTGGCCTTAGGCTCACTTAGCTTGGGGTTGAATTTGATTTTGACTTGGTCAACCGGGATGTAATTTTTCACCCCAACACCTACAAATTGCACAAACACGAATCTTGAAGCTTGAGATAGTAGAGGATATCTTGAAATATTTTTGCCTAAAAATCTAAGTAAAAGAAAGATTAAAAAAAAATTCTTCACTAAGTAGCTGGGAATTCGTTCCTCAAAAGTACTGGATGCTCACATCGAAAAGTGATTAAAAAGTGAAAAAAGATTATAAATATAATAAGTTTGGTTTTGTGATTGCTTAAAACAAGTAAAATTTCAGTCTTAGAGATACTTCATCACCGAGTGCCTTAGACCAACTAGTTTGGGAGTCGTTAAAATTCCTAGGTAGTTGTAAGGATAAACATAATTAAACTCACCCATTGAGTAATCGGTTGGTTAGTGCCTCATGAAATATTAGCGGTCGCATTGAAACATGTTGTGAGTATATCCATCTATATGTTTATAAAATAAAATACGATGGTATAAGGTATTGATACCATAGCTTGAATTGAATTCTCAAGTGTATGGATATGTTATACACACGTAGGGGTATAGCATCAATATTTGAAGGAAAGAGTCTACTGAGAGATGATAGAATTTCTGGAGTTGAAACGATACTATTAGGATGAGAATTCTTGAAAGCTGAAAAACTAGTAAAATTCAAAACTTTTCTTTTTCTTTTCTTTTCTTTGGTTATAGTTTTTATTTTTCTTTCCTTTTATTTTTATTTTCCTTTTTGGGAGTTGTGGATAGTATCCGCTGAAAACCCTCAGGAGACAACACTCCTCCTAGTAGGGACGGGACACCTAGAGATTTAACGGCTTTTTGCACGTGCTAAGTGCAATCACCGCGTCTGCGAAAAGGACCATAGTAGTCAGAAAGTAGTTAGATTATAATTTTTTAGGTTTCTAGTTTTAGTTTTATTTGAGAACCTAGATTTTGCTCGAGAACTAGCAAAAGATAAGTATGGGGGTATTTGATTGGTGCATTTTAATGCATATTTTATATCTATATTTATTTTTATTTTTTCCTATTTAATGCTACTTTGGGTATGTTTTGTGAAATAATGCAGATTATAGGGCTAAAGAGCAAAAGTACACAATGCGTATTACGTGGGTTGGATGTGGACTATTTTAAGCTAAAACAGAGTCAAGCGTGAAAATTACTAAAAATCAAGCGTGGAACAAGATTCACAAAGTCGAGATTGAGCCACTGTCCAAATTTGGGAGCTAGAACCTTTAAGATTTCGGCCAAATTTGGGAGCCAGAACCTTTAAGATTTCGGCCAAGGCTGAAATTTTCCTAATTTGAGCCAAATTTTGGTGAAATTAGATCTCTAGATTTTGAGGGATTTTTTTATCTTCGAAAATATTCTGTAAACTGCTCTTGGAAATTGCCAATAGCCTATAAATACTGCTGCATAGCCTCTCTAGGGTTTATCTCTCCATGGGTTATTTGTTTTAGTTTTTGGGAGAGATCAAAGTTATTTTTAATATGAAGTTTGCTTTATTTGATTAGTCTTTCTCTACTATTATGAATAACTAATTCTCTATTTAGGATTTTTGAATTATTCTTTCTATGATTGGTGTATGATTCATTAGTTCTATTTTTTTCTAAGTGTTTCATGATGGATGTTTATAATAAAGTTAAGTTCTTTTCGATATTATGCTGAGAAACTAAGTAGATTAATGAATGATTGACAACTATAAGATTTATTTAGAAAAAGGTAATATCACCTACAAACTAGTTAGTTTAATGAACGATTGACGACTATGATAATTAACTAGGAAAGGTAAGATCGTATCTTTATTATTCATATTCAATCTAGTTAATATACGGTAGGCTATGCCGACAAAATAAGATAAACCATAGATTGACAACTTTTGTATTTATTAAGTATAAGGGTAGATCTAATTATTGATATATTAATTAGAACTTGTTATTTGAATTTATTGCTATTTGATTTTGTTAATTGATAGGGAGTTGCAATGATCATATTACTTATGCTTTCTTAATTGATTGATATGTTATTGTGATGAATATCTTCTCTATGCTTTTATTTAAATTAATGGATAATAAATTTAAATAAGAAAAACTAGAAAAGAATAGAAATCATATAAAACATCATGATTAGTAAAGATAATTTAAAACCTTAGGCCTTTCTTTTATATTTGAATTTTCTTTTAAATCTTCCAATTTAATTTCCTTTATTTCCTTTTTAATTAGTTTAATTAAATTAACCAAATATTTTATTTAAATTCGTTTTAAGTTAATTAAAGTTGACATGCCTCCTTATGGTACGATCCGTAAGTACTATAATGAATTAATTATGCACTTGCGGTTAAAATTGAGAGACTGATTAAATCTCCATCATGACTCTTAAGAACCCGTTGGATTCATACTCAAATTATCCCAACACCCTGCGTATCTAAATTATAGTTAAAGTTATAAGTCTTACCCGAATCCATGGATACATAAAAAGAATACAAGTTCAAGTTGAAGTCGAGTTCGAGTATTCAAGTCACGTTCAAGTGTTCAAACCAAGTCGTATTCATGGTTCGGGTCAGATCAAGTCAAGCATATAATAGGTTTGATTAAGTAAGTTATGTCAAGATCTGTAGTTATGTCAAGTGCAAGCATTCAAATCAAGTTGTATTTAAGTCAAGTTGAACTAACTTTGTTTGAATAAGGAGGTTAGACAAGTTATAGCACTCATTGTCTTCGGCTGGCTGAGGCTCAAGAAAGAAAATGTCACTTAAACCTAATTGTTACCTAAATACCTTAAGTAATAGTTGTTTTTATAGATTTAGGTATTTATATGAAAAGATGTCATTAACAATTTTAAAGCATTTATGTAAATAGTCTATTAAAAGTTCGAGGGGGTTTTATGTAAAAACTTTATTTTTTTAAAACCAAGGGGGGTTTCGTAAAAATATATTAATTAAAATGTCAAGAGTGTTTATTTGAAATATAATTTATATTTAATGGTATTTTAGTGACAAAATCTAATTTTTAGAAACTTAAGGTATTTTAGTGAAAAATCTATCTTTTGAAAAACTTAAGGTATTTTATTAGAATTTTAACCTTTTCAATTTAAAGTATTTTATTGAAAAACTAATTTGCAAGTTTGTTTTATTTTAAGGTACATATTAAATTATTTTATTATTTAAATATCGTAGAAAATGTTTTTGTTTTGTTTTTAAAACCCGTATTTTCTTTTCCTTCAAGAACGCGCTCCTCGAAGAGCTCGGGTCTCACTCACTAAATCCTAGATGTGCGATAATCCGCACCATCTTTAACAGGGCTCCCCTAAAGAGAGTTGCAAGATGAAAATACGTAAAGGAAAAGAATTATAGATTAAATTCTCTTTTAATATCGTGAGGGTATTTTTGTGCAAGGCTAATTCTTTAGAAAAACACTATGTAACGACCCTAAAGTCCTATACATTTTTATTAATCCAATGTTAATAAAACAATGTATTTCTGTCCTGATTTCGAGTTATAAGTTATTTTTGATAACTTATGTACAAGAAACTCCATATAGCTCACTGGTTAAGCCTCTACACTGTTATCCCATAAGCTGCAAGTTCGAATCCTATCAGTTTCAATTATTTTTTAATATTTTTCTTTATAAATTTTCTGAATCCCAAGAGTTGCACGTGCATTATACGGAGAAACGAAGAGTTGCAAATAAATCAAAAAATAAAAATGAGGCATAAATACTCAAATGAAGGCACTGCACGAACCACGAGGCAATTCCCTCATTTTTTACTGCCGGTTTTTGCCCAAAAACCGCTACCGGCGGGTGGAATAGCCTTAAATCCCTCCAGTTTTTGCCCGTGCATCCTTTCAGCTCCCCGCTCCTCCTTTTTCCTATTTGAATTTTCTGAAATTAAACGGAGAGCTCTCAACCTTTCATATACCCTATTAACACTCTTTTATATCATTTTAATATCTCATTTTAATTCACCTTACCCCCATACTTTCTCCTATAAATACCCTAGTCTATTCCAAGTTCTCCCCCTATGAATTAAACAGAAAGTCGATCTTAAAAATCTCTCTCAAAACTATTTCTCTTTCAAGTCCTAGTTGAACCATCGTCGTAGACATCAAAACTCCGTTCCACCATGACGACAACGTATCTTGGCCAAGCATCCCCTAGCTCCTCATCATCATCACCAACGACGTCGCCGCCATCCAACATCATCGCCGTCATAGAATCCGTAACAACTACGCATCGAAACCTATCTTGCTTGTAATCAACCGGAACATCTTTACGTGTGCCGTCAGTCTCGGTTTTTCAAACCGAAGCTACATCTCTCCATTCCATCATTCGTACGAGTACGAGTGGTTGTTGAGTAAGTCCTTCCTCCTCCTTCTCTCTCAATTTGATTTCTCCTCGCCATTATTTAAAACAAAAACCGACAAAGTGGAGTTAACAATTAAAATCATTTCTTTTAAACATTTTTATCATATTTTAATAGGCTAATCTAAGTCACGCAAATACTTCTAACACCACTTGAAAGATTATTCATCTCATTTACTTTTAATGTGTTCACAATTTAATACGAAATAAACACACAAATCGGACACTTTTCATATAAATATCACGAGCTTTAAAGTAACCTTTATATCGATGCCTGGAAATATATACCTCTATAAATTTCACGGGGTAACGACCCACCCCACTCACAACACCAAGATTTCATAGCACAATGTTTTGGTTAAGTTTTATTTAAAAGAAACAAGTTACATTAAAATTCCATCACTTTTATAAAATATTTTATCGCTATTTTTAAATCCTTTGCAATTACGTCTCTACAAGCCTTTTAAGGGAATCCATCTACAGATTGTGCGGGTTATCGCACGTCCTTGAGATAGTAGAGTTAGATATAGAGCTCTTCACGGAGAATTCGGTCTCGAAAGAAAATAAAAATACGGTTTTTAAGAAATACGACTTTTCTAAATAAAACTAAACTTTGGAAAATTATATCAAACTACAAATCCATATTTTTAATAAAAACAACTTATGAAACTATATTTTTAAAATGAAATATTAGAATTTTTAATAAAATACCACCAAGTTTACAAAAGAATTAGTTTTCATTAAAATACCATAAACTTTTAAAAACTATGTTTTATCACTAAAATACCACTAAAATTAGAATACATATTCATAAAAACTCTAAAGATCATAAGTCACCATTGAGGTTATTTTTAAACAATATTAAAGTATTTTTCATAAAACCCCCTCGAGAAATGCAAATAATATAAATACAAAGTAAACAACAATAATAAATAAGGACTCTAGATTAATATAGATTTAAGCGGTATCATTTCTCTTAAGCCTCAGGGAGCCAGAGAAAGCGAGTGCTTGCCTATTCAGGTTAGATAAGTTTAATGAAGTTATCAATGGCAATTGTCTTGGAAAAGGGCACAAATCCTGCCGTCCATGTGCAACAGTTGCCCGATTACTCCCGAACTTAAGAAATTCAAGAGCTAAATCCTTTCATAAGATATTTACTGTAACCTGAATACAAACTCAGCCATGATCCAAAGTTTAACATAAACTTGAACTCTTGATCATGAACCGGAACACTTGAACTTGAATATCCCAAAACTCGAATACTAGAATACTATGACTTGACATGAACTTAACATGAATACCAGAACACAATGGCTGCTATTGAAACTGACTTGACTCGAACCATAAATACAACTTGACATTAATACATGAACACTTGACACGAATACTTGACATTGACATGAACTCAAGCTTGCAACTTGATATATTCATGGATTCGAGCAAGGCTGGTAATTTTAACTATAATTTAGAATACACGAGGGTTTAGGGTAGTTTAAGTGTGAATCCAACGAAATCTCAGGAGTCCCCCTAAATCATGAATCCATGTCTATTAACACAAGCAAGCTATCCTGAGGGCCCATGTTTCCTTACTCCTGGATTATAGCATGTTGAGTTTGGAATACTTCAATACTAGGTTGAAATCCCGTTACTAACACTTGATTCGGGACCTTGGTTTCTTACCCCTAGATTACAGCCTATTGGGTTCGAGAACACTCTTGAGATTGGTTGATATTCACCATTGAATTTACGTTAAATTAGTTTACACATGTAGACACCTTTTAGGACATTTACATGCACTTCATATTCACTATACCTATACTACACGTCAATGCTATACTATGCTAATGTTACTTTGCCATGATATATAGAACCGCATGTTAAATAGAATTGCCATGCTTATATTAAATGACATGTTTAAACACAATATCTCATAGTCCATTGCTTTATGATATCCATTTTTCTTTGTCATTATACTTGTATACTTTACACCCTTTTTCTTAGGGACTTACAGAGCGAAAGTTCGCTGACGGGCATTCCACCCGCCTTTGTTTCTTGGAATGTTCATCAGATATCGTGGAGACCGAGAAGGTGGACACCACAGAGGAGGAGCATGATCAGATCGTGACTGAGGCCTAGACTAGTTATCCTTTTCTTTCAGTTTATGCATGCCACCTGTTTAGGCATTTCTTTTCTTGTATTTCCTTTTCAGTTGAACTCATGTATTGTAAATATATCAAGTTTGAATGTAAATAAAGTTGTTGAAGTATAAGTCTCATGTTAATTTCTTGTCATTTTATATTGCTCAATTATGCTTAGCGTATTTATTCTGGGAAATGATCTTCTCGAAATAAATACGCCACGGGTCTCGTTACGTACCTGTTTCCGTCTACTGGGAAGCGGGGCGTGACACACTATGAACATGTGATCGTGCTATGATTCAAATGTGTGCGTGTAGGGTAGGTGGTTACCCCGTGCATGATCTACAACTAGGGTTTAACAAGTTTCTAACGATGAATAGTTAATGTTATCATGGTATTATATATAATATAATCAAACATCATATGGACAGGTTTTGTAGCCAGGTTCGTTATCATTATCTAATTTCATGTATTTGTACACAAAATCGAATCATGCATTTATCTATCAATTTCCAAAATACACACAAACAAGGTTTACTTATCCATCAAAAGAATGAGAAGCAAAGTAAAGAAAGATTTTGTTAGCCATATAATTTTATTTTGTAAGGACATTAGTTTTTTTTAAGTTAAGGTAGATACGATATGATGAAAACAATGATTTATGAATGGAGCATACGAAGAGGTGAAGAACGAGAGACGAATGGGAGAGTGTGAAGGGACTTACGGTTTTGCGCTTGATCTAAGTGGAGTAGGAAAGAAAGGAGGCTCGGTTTGAAGAACCGAGACCGCTAAAGCGACGAGGAATGTGAGCTTGATCTTCAGGCTTACTTTCGGCGACTTGTAAAGTAACCTAGATGGAAGAAGGGGCATCATGAAGACTTGAGACTTGAACTTGGGAGAGCTTGGGCTTGAGGGAACTTGGAGAGATCAATTTAGAGGGAAATTTGCATAGAAAATTTTGGGAGAATTTGCAGTATAAAAACATTGGGGAAAGAGTTGAGATAGTTTTGGGTCTTTGTAGGAGAAAGGAAATAGAGTAGTATGGTGAATTGAAAGGGAATTAAAATGAATTAAAAAGGTGTTAATTGAGTAGCTGAAAAGACCGGCAGCTCTCTGTAATGAATTAGGAGTTTAAGAATATCAAAACGAGCTGCTGGGAAGTCAAGAGTCGCACGTGCACGGGCGGAACCCGTTTTATTAAGTATAAGGATAGATCTAATTATTTCTATATTAATTAGAACTTTTTATTTGAATTTATTGCTATTTGATTTTGTTAATTGATAGGGAGTTACAATGATCATATTACTTATGCTTTCTTAACTGATTGATATGTTATTTTGATAAATGTCTTCTCTATACTTTTATTTAAATTAATGGATAATAAATTTAAATAAGAAAAATTAGAAAAGAATATAAATCATATAAAACACCATGATTAGTAAAGATAATTCAAAATCCTAGGCCTTTCTTTTATATTTGAATTTTCTTTTAAATCTTGCAATTTAATTTCCTTTATTTCCTTTTTAATTAGTTTAATTAAATTAACCAAATCTTTTATTTAAATTCGTTTTAAGTTAATTAAAGTTTACACGCCTCCCTGTGGTACAATCCGTAAGTACTATAATGAATTAATTGTGCACTTACGGTTAAAATTGATAGACAAATTAAATCTCCATCAGGACTCCTGAGATTCCGTTGGATTCATACTCAAACTACCCCAGCACCCTGTGTATCTAAATTATAGTTAAAGCTATAGATCTTACCCGAATCCATGGATATATAAGAAAAGTACAAGTTCAAGTTCAAGTCGAGTTCGAGTATTCAAGTTACGTTCAAGTGTTCAAGCCAAGTCGTATTCATGGTTCGGGTCAGGTCAAGTCAAACATGTAATAGGTTTGATTAAGTAAGTCATGTCAAGATCAAGTAGTTATGTCAAGTGCAAGTATTCAAGTCAAGTTGTATTTAAGTCAAGTTGAACTAACTTTGTTTGAATAAAAAGATTAGACAAGTGATGGCACTCATTGTCTCCGACCGGCTGAGGCTCAAGAGAGAAAATGTCATTTAGACCCAACTGTTACCTAAATATCTTAAATAATAGTTGTTTTTATAGATTTTAGGTATTTATATGAAAAGATGTCATTAACAATTTTAAAGTATTTATGTAAATAGTCTATTAAAATTTCGAGGGGGTTTTATGTAAGAACTTTATTTTTTTAAAACTAGGGGGTTTGGTAAAAATATATTAATTAAAATGTCAAGAGTGTTTATTTGAAATATACTTTAGATTTAATGGTATTTTAGTGACAAAACCTAACTTTTAGAAACTTATGGTATTTTAGTGAAAAATCTATCTTTTGGAAGACTTAAGGTATTTTATGAGAATTTTAACCTTTTCAATTTAGGGTATTTTATTGAAAATCTAATTTGCAAGTTTGTTTTGTTTTAAGGTATATATTAAATTATTTCATTATTTAAATATCGTAGAAAATGATTCTGTTTTGTTTTAAAACCCGTATTTTTCTTTTCTTTCGAGAACGCGCTCCGTGAAGAGCTCGGGTCTCACTCACTAAACCCTAGATGTGCGATAATCCGCACTATTTTTAACAGGGCTCCCCTAAAGAGGGTTGCGAGGTGAAAATACACAAGGGAAAAGAATTATAGATTAAATTCTCTTTTAATATCGTGAGGGTATTTTCGTGCAAGGCTAATTCTTTAGAAAAACACTATGAACATGTGATCGTGCTATGATTCAAATGTGTGCGTGTAGGGTAGGTGGTTACTCCATGCATGATCTACAACTAGGGTTTAACAAGTTTCCAACAATGAATAGCTAATGTTATCGTGGTATTATATATAATATAATCAAACATCATATGGACAGGTTTTGTAGCCAGGTTCGTTATCATTATCTAATTTCATGTATTTGTGCACAAAATTGAATCATGCATTTATCTATCAATTTCCAAAATACACACAAAAAAGGTTTACTTATCCATCAAAAGAATGAGAAGGAAAGCAAAGAAAGATTTTGTTAGCCATATAATTTTATTTTATAAGGACATTGGTTTTTCATTAAGTTAAAGTGGATACAGTATGATGAAAACAATGATTCATGAATGGAGCATACGAAGAGGTGAAGAACGAGAGATGAAAGGTAGAGTGTGAAGGGACTTACAGTCTTGCGCTTGATCTAAAGAGAAGTAGGAAAAATAGGAGGCTCGGTTCAAAGAACCGAGACCGCTAAAGCGACGAAGAAGGCGAGCTTGATCTTCCGGCTTACTTTCGGTGACTTATAGAGTAACGTAGATGGAAAAGGGGAATCATGAAGACTTGAGACTTGAACTTGAGAGAGCTAGGGCTTGAGGGAACTTGGAGAGCTCAATTTAGATGGAAATTTGCATAGGAAATTTTGGGAGAATTTTCAGTATAAAAACATTGGGGAAAGAGTTGAGATAGTCTTGGGTCTATATAGGAGAAAAGAAATGGGGTAGTATGGTGAATTAAAAGGGAATTAAAAAGGTGTTAATTGAGTAGCTGAAAAGACCGACAGCTCTCTGTAATGAATTGGGAGTTTTGGAATATCAAAACGAGCTGCAGGGAAGCCAAGAGTCACACGTGCACGGGAAGAACCCGTTTGCTCTCACCCAAGACGCCCAAACCGACCCAATGACTGACCAGGTCGGCTTCATCATGGTGACAGGCCTCGATTCTCTTGTCCAAGGTTCGGGTCAACGTATCAAGTCCAAATCCGTATATCTTTTCTTCTATAAACTTCCGTAACTCCATGCAATGCTCACGAAACTTTCAGGATTCCAAAAACGATAAAAAGAATTTAAAATAAAATAATTAGGATTCAAGAATTCGAATGCACGGGCTATGCGACAGCGGTGTAGAGGCTTAACCAGTGAGCTACAAGTTGTTTCTTGCACTTATTTAATAAGAATTACTTATAACTCGTAATCAGAACAGAAATACACTCTTTTATTAATATTGAATTAACAAAAGTGTACATGGATTTTAGGGTCGTTACACCATCCCCCTAGATGAAAGTAAAACCTGGTTCTTATTAAGACCCTTGGTCAAATTATCTGCCAAATTTTGCTGAGAATATACAAATAATAATAATAATAATACAACATTATTATCCTTGTGTTCTTTTATAGACGCATATCGCATTTGCAAATGTCGATTCATTTTTCTATTGCAATTTCTTGATTTAATAAATCCAATAAGGATCTATTATCATAGTGTACACTTATGGCAGATATAGATTTTGGAACACAATGTAATTGCGAGATTAAATGTTTAATCCATTCTATTTCTTTACAAGCAGTATCTAATGCAATTAATTCAGAATCTAGTGTACTCCTAACAATAACAGTTTGTTTTGTAGATCCCAAGCGACGACTGCACCGCTAAATAAGAATACATAGCCACTGGTGGATTTCACATCGAGTGAATCAGTTACCCAGTTAGCATCACTGTATCCTTCAATTATATTAGGAAAACCGGAATAAAACAAACTAAAATCTAATGTTCCTTTTAGGTATTTAAGAATTCTTTCAAGAGCACACCAATGATCTTTATTTGGGTTATTAGTGTATCTGCTAAGTCTAGAAGTATCATAAGAAATATTGGGGCTAGTGCGATTAGCAACATAAAGTAAACTACCAACTATTTGTGCATATTTAATCTGTAATACAGGTTCACCACTATTTTTAGCGAGATGTATGTTTGAATTAAAAGGTGTGGAAACCTATTTGACATCAAAATAATTAAATTTCTTAAGCATTTTCTCAATAGTATGCGATAAAGTTAAAACTATAGCATTATCATATTTAATTAGTTTCGTGCCAAGAATAAGGTCAACATCACCTAAATCTTTCATGTCAAACTTAGAAGTTAAATATTGCTTTACATGATTTATTAATTTAAGTGATGTACCGAATAATAAAATATCATCTACATATAAGCATAAAATAACATATTCATTTTCAAATTGTTTATAATAAACACATTTATTATATTGATTAATAACAAAACCGTAATTTAAAATAACTTGATCAAACTCAGTATGTCATTGCTTTGGAGCTTGTTTAAGACCATAAAGTGATTTAATTAATTTACAAACTTTATGTTCTCGGTCTTTAACAATAAAGCCTTCCGGCTGCTTCATATAAATCTCTTCTTCCAAATCTCCATTTAAGAATGCAGTTCTAACATCTATTTGATGAATTAAAAGATCATTAATAGATGAAAATGCAATCAGAACACGCATAATAGTTATACATGCAACTGGAGCATATGTATCGAAGAAGTCAATGTTTTTTCTTTGTGTATAGCTTTTAGCAACCAAGCTAGCCTTACATTTTTCTATAATCCGTCAGCTCTAGGTTTTCTTTTAAATATCCATTTGCATCCTATAGCCCTATTCTCTTATGGTAAAGTAGTCACAACCCATGTATTATTTTTGAATAATAGATTCTATCTCACTTTGAATGGTTTCTTTCCAAAACGGGGTTTCTCCACTAGATATAGCCTTGGCATAACTAGATGGCTCTCTTTCAATCAAATAAGTGAACATACTCTCACCAAAATTCTTTTCTTTCCTAGTTCTCTTTGATCTTCAAAGTTCGAGTCCGGATGTAGAATGTAAAGAAATATTAGTCTCACAAGATCCACTAGAATGAGAGTATTCATCTAAAAGAGGTTGTTATAGGTAAAGAGTTACTAATGTTTGGTTTAAAAGGATAACTTTCTTCGAAAAAGGTTGCATTACGAGATTCTAAAATGGTATTGTTGGATATATCTGGTATATCATGTTAGGACTATGTATGCCCTAAAGGCCATTATTGTATATTATAGTGGATGCATGGATACATATATATAAAGGACTTTCTTGCTCGACATGATAGTATGCTATCTGGTTGCTCTTTATCTAAACACGTGCATTGCTTTAGTTTACTATCTCATTGATACATGTTGATAAAGCCCTTAGGATGTTGGCTTGACTACCAGGAATATGATGCAGTTCATATTAGTGGGGCTTGTGTAGTCCGCAAGCACATCCTTTAACAGTTCCTAGTCGAGAGAGTATCGACACAGGGCATCGATATTCCAGAATAGACTAGTGTGTACGTTTCTTGACCCTGTATGGGGCGATGGTTGATCCCATAACCATTGGTGTTTGACATCAAAGTTTGTACACAGGTGCTCATTAGAGAATGGGTACACCGAACATGACACGCTGAGAACTCCTAGATGGTACCATATCATCGTCAGATAGCAGTTCTTTGGTGACACTTGTACAGGTTAGTCTGTAGACCCTAGATTGTCATGGTGTCTTGTGTGGTTCCCACTGTGCTTTGATTTCCTCCCTACCACGGCTCAAAGGAGCCGTGCAAACATGCGGATTTTGGGTACAGTCCCGAGTCACATGGAAGCAGTGAGCGATAAGAGGAGTTTCGTCTCTCCCGGTATTGGGAGTTTATGTTGCGCTATACTCGATTGGCTATAACAACAAGTCCCTGGCCAGGGCTGATGAGATTTACTGGTAATTGTTATCAGTAGTTTCTAGAAAGGTTATAGGCCACACATCGGCATGACTTATTAAGTTAGTAGGGTCTGACGATTCTACCCCCCAGACTCGATATGTGACATATCAGACGAAGAGACCGGACCGTACGGTAAGTGTTTCTTATAGGCTTTACGGGAGTTTGGACAAGTTTGCTTGTTGATCTTCTATTCGTTCAATACCCAGGTAGCCGTTACGTCCAGCTAGTACCGCTGACGGCTTGTGGGTATCTGATATGATCATTACCTAGTGCTGGCGTATTGACGAGTCTTTAGAGTCCCACATAGAGGTTTCCTAGCTCAAGCGAAATAAAGTAGAACACGTATGGAGATATGTACGGGAGCTTGATTGAATACGAGTATATGATACCGTATTCTAATCCAGCGATATTTGATATGAGCCATGTTATATGTGATATAACCGGATTATTGAATCAAGTGTTGATTCAATGATTTGATTAATATATATATATATATACACACACACACATATATATATATATATATTTATTTATATATTTGATATTGGACGGTTATATGTGATATAACCGGATTATTGAATCAAGTGTTGATTTAATAATTTGATATACATATATATATATATATATATATATTTGATATTAGCTGGTTATATATGATATAACTGGATTATTGAATCAAGTGTTGATTTAATAATTTGATATATATTTATATATTTGATATATATATATATATATATAGATAAACTAATATTAAACTCACTTAAGATTTTCTTCTCTTTATATATATTTATATATGTGTGATGTGTGTGTGTGTGTGTGTGTGTGTGTAATTGTATCATGGTTGATGATACATAGAACTAGGATGTATGAGAATCACACATGAAAAAAATATGAGAGGATAAATATTTATATTTATGAATAAAACAAAAGGAAGAATGAGTCATGGTTTGGATGCTCAGAGAAGCTTGGAGAAGCCATGACTCGCCTTCTTGTTTTGCTTTATATATAGATATTTATCTCATTCATTCTCATCTTATCCATTAGTTTTTGGTTCATTCTTACTCATCCAAGTTCATCTCCTTCTTGAACTCCTCTCTAGATTTTTCTTGAGTTGAGAAAAGAAAAAGAGAAAATCATTTTAGTGAGCAAATCTTCTACTTCATCAACCTACACTAATCTAGCTCATTAGTTTAGGTTATTAACTTCACTAATACCTTGATTAGTGAAGTGTGGGCTTGAGTGAGAGAGACTTCAAGGTGGATCATCTTCAACGACGAAGACTACAAGCAAGCTCGATCCTATCTTCAAGTGGAGTCAAATAAGAGTTCTAGGGACTACTGCTTGGAATTTTAGAAGTGAAGGACTGGTCTACAAAGGTTGTAAACTCTCTTCACTTATTCTAGAATGTAGTTTGCATACTTTGAAACCTTAATTCTCTAGTTCGATTCTTATTTAGTATACTTAGCACTCTAGATTTTTAAAATTGTATACTTGATGCTCATATAAACCTAGTAGAGGTGCTAAGACATACTATCATATTGGATTTAACTTCTAAAAATTTATAAGTGTTTATATTTAGAGAATAACCTATAGATACGGAATTTACAGTTTTGGGACCTAGTTTCCTCTTTTTTGGTTCGGAGATTGAAACTTTCGCTAAACAACCCTAAACATTAAGATAAGTAATATTAGGTGGTCGATTTTTCCAAAGTTCATAATGAGTACAGTTATCGAATTTTTGAGGTATTCTATTTAGAATATAACACGCGGATAAAATGGTTTCCCCCATATATTCTTAGGAACACTGAAGCTTAGTAACATTGAATTTACCATATTTATTAATGTTCTATTTTTACGTTCCGCTACGCCATTAGACTGAGGAGAGTAAGGTGCAGTCACCTCATGCCTAATGCCATGCTCTTTGCAAAACATAGTAAATTTATTAGAGGTATATTCATCCCCATGATCTGACCTAAGAACTTTAATGGTTTTTCCTTTTGATTTTCAACCTCGATTTATAAATTTTAAATTTACTCATAATCTCATCCTTTGTTTTAATAAGATATACATAGCAAAATTTGGAATAGTCATCAATAAATGTTACAAAATATTTATTGCCACCTCTAGTAGGAGTACTAGTAGAATCACAAACATCCGAGTGTATAAGTTCTAATAAATTGGTGTTTCCATATATATCTTTAAAAGACTTTTTGGTTTGCTTAGCATTAACACATATTTGGCATTTCTTATTCATATCAATTTTGTAAGTAGGAATTAAATGCAATTTCATCATGTGCATTAAAGTAAGATAATTTATATGTCCTAATCTATCATGCCATAAACAAGAGCTTTCAATATTTAAAACAATATGATCGTTATTATTAGAAATATTATACGGGATTACATGCAATTTAAATAGTCCATCACACATATATCCTTTACCAATAAACATGTTGTTTTTACTTATTACAAATTGAATACAATCAAATACTAATTTATATCCCTTCTTCACAAGCACCGAATCACTAATCAAATTTCTTCTAATGTCGGGAACATATATCACATCCTTCAAGGTAAGTATTTTGTCCAAAGACAATTTTAGTGATATCTTTCCAATTCGCTTGATAGGTGTCCATTTCCCAATGTTATACATCCCCCACATTTATCCTGAAATGTAGTGAACAATGCTAAATCATAACAAACATGGACATTAGCACCGGAATCAATCCACCAATCAAATGAGATAGTTGTAAAATTTATAATATGTTTAGAGACAAACTTTAGTGATGAATTTTCACCACCATCAAGAACATTTACTTGCGGTTTTATGATTCCATTTGTATTCTTGACAGGACCTTTCTTCCTGAAGAAACATTTTGGAGCCAAATGGTTCGTCTTTCCGCATACAAAGCAATATTTCCCCTCTTGATTTTGAGACTTGGTAAAGTGGCTTTGACTCGGCCTTTTATTTTTAAATTTGTTTCTTTCAGGTTTAAAATTATCGGCATGACCATTATTTGACTTTGAAAAGTTTTCGGGAAAATTGATTTTAGGAACACTCTCCTTTACATGTTTAATCTTGGACCTATGTTGATCTTCTATTCGAATAGAATTAAGAACTTCAAAAAATGATAAAGAGTTTTGAATCATTCTAAAACGATTTGCAAAATTATCCCAAGAAGAAGAAAATATATTAATAAGAGAAGAGACTTTAAAATCATCAGAAATAATAGTACCGGAATTTTGAACTTTTTGAATCAATTCTAGGAATTCATGAAGTTGAGGATTAATAGACTTGTTATCTACTAATTTGAAGTGACGAAAAGCAGTAGTGTTGAAACGGTCTGCACCTGCATTATCCATTCCATACAGAGATTCCAAAGCATTCCACAAGTCTTTAGCACTCTTAAAGGAAATAAAGTTTTCATAAAGTGTTTTGTCAAGAACGCTCAAAATTCTATTTCTGCAGCGATAATCAATTTCTTCATTTGAAAGACTTTTGGTTTTTGCTGTTATAGTGGAAAATACAAAACACGTTGTTTCATCATTTATCTCGGTTAATGTCACGCCCCGCTTCCCCGTATACGGGCAGAGGACGCGACGAGGCCGCTACGTATTTACTGTGAAGTAAATATGCTAAGCGTATCTAAGCAATATAAAAGTAAAGCACAAGAGACAGGATATAATAAACAGCAACTTTATTTATTCACATTCTTTCTGTACAATGCATGGAAAGTAAATACAACTGAAATAAAAAGCGATGCCTAAACAATGGCATAACAGAAAAGAAGAGTAATGAAATGGAAAGTGTACAATGTACTAGAGCTCGGGGTCTTCACTGAACTGGTCCAAGTCTTCAGCGCTGGGTTCGATCTCTGATGTGTCCAGATCACCTGACGGTATTCAAAGAAGAAAGAAAGAGAATGTCGTCAGCGAACAGGTCGCTTGGTAAGTTCCAAAGATAAGGGAGAAAT
This sequence comes from Agapanthus africanus, assembly GCA_030015575.1. NCBI lineage: Eukaryota > Viridiplantae > Streptophyta > Magnoliopsida > Asparagales > Amaryllidaceae > Agapanthus > Agapanthus africanus. The sequence continues at coordinate 147,806,100 of CM057338.1, read as the reverse complement.
AGAATAGACAGAATAAGAAGGTATCTTTTAAAGTTGTATTATATTGTTGTAATGTTGTGTTAACGTTGTTGTTTATAGCTTGGTACAGAAGAATGCCAGTGTATACGAGAGGAGTCTCTATATGCCAGAGACTGGAGGCAAGTATAGTACAAGGAACCGTTTATGTCACGGTACAATAGCAACTGGATTCATGTTAGGTGTATTAAGTCTTACTGTCTCGTGCCACTTCTAACACCTTCCGTACCAATCTACCCCTTAAACCCCCAAGATGTCTTGTTTGTGTTGTATTGTATTGTAAATTGTATTGATTGTATAATTGGATGACTGACCGAAACCATGATAAACGGATGTAACCGTAGAATCATGTAAATGGATGTAACTGGAGAATCATGTAAATGGAATGTATATCCATGGTTCGGTTAAGTCAAGTTGTATAATGGATTCATGGATTCATGTTGAATTGGAATATTGTAGATTTGTAAATTGTAGATTGTAGATTGTAAATTGTACTTGAATCATATTCAAGTCAGATTATAATGAGACTCAAACTGAGTCAGACAATTAGAAAGGTAAATTGAAGTCCTGATTGTTTTGATGTTATCGGTAACCGCTGCACATGGGTGGCAGGACTTGTGTCTTTTTCAAAGACGATTACCGTATTGATAATACCGTTGTTAAGTTGTCTACCTTAGATATGCAAGCACCCACTTCTCCGGCTCCCTGAGGCTCAAGAGATTGGTCCCGCTTAAACCTATATTTACTAGGGTCCTTAGGGTAAATTATAGAACTTGAGGGGGTTTTACGTAAAAATACTTTGTATAGTTTTCAAAATACACCCCAAGTATTTATTATCGTCTTTAGAATTGTAATAAATGTAGATTTTATATTTGTGACAATTCTAATGAGAATATCCTAAATTCATAATAAAAGTATTTATTTGTAATATTGGTTTTGTATGGAATTCATGGTATTTTAGTGTAAAATTGATTCTTGTGATATTTTTAGCAAAAGGTAGAATATTTATAATACTTTAAAATAGATATCTTTATGTTACATATACATATATTTATATGAAAATAATTTTTGTATATATCTATAATATTCTAGAAATCTCATTTTCTTAAGATGTCGTATTTTAAATCTTCGAGACCGAATGCTCCTTGCGGAGGTCTGAATCTCACACTACTAAGCCCGAGAATGTGCGATAATCCGCACCATCCCGAACGGTTTCGCCAAATGGGTTGTAGCGGCGCTTTGCAAAGATTTGTATAAATACTAATCATTAAGGGAAAACGGTTTTATTAATTATGGTATTTATTTGTAAAGATGTCGATTTCCATTATTCTTTGTTCCCGAGGGTATTGTGCTATGTTGCATATGAGTGTGTGGGGAGGTAGGTCATTACCTCGTGATCTACTTAAAGGTATAGTAAGGTTTTGATGGTTTAAATGTAGAAAAGAAACTATATGGTATTTTAATGAAAAAATACGGTAAAATGAAAATAGCAATTACTTTTGATATAGAACTTATTCAATATGATTAGTTAGTGTTTAATAGTCAACATGTAATGGTTTTAGCATAATTGTATTAAAGAAAAGTGATGTTTTAGGAAGAAACCGAATCGGAAATCGGATTTGTTCCAATTCCGTCGGGTTTTGTAATTCCATATTTTTAGAAAAAGAATAGAGAAGAGGGATGGGGACTTAAGGGTTTAGGACAACCAGGAGAGGGAGAAGGATCGGGAGGAGTCGCTGGTGCGTCATTTCGTCGCCGGGAGCTCCTAGAGTCGTCGTCGGAATTTCCGCCGGAGAATGCGCCGGAGCTTCGCCTTTCGCTCACTTCGATTGCATACAAGGTTTCTAGTGAATTCTTGAAATTTGGCTTAGAGTTTTGGGGTGAGGGGGTGGTGTGTAGGGTTGGTATTTATAGGGTTAGGGTAGGGTTAGGGTAGGTGAAGAGTTTTAAATTAAAAGAATGAAAAAATATATGAAAATTCATTAAAAATGGAGTAAAAGAGGTATTCAAAGCTCTCTGGAAACGATCTAATTAAATGGAGTGTGCAGGGGGGTTCAGAAGCCCAAGAGCCCAAACTTTGCAGTTGGGGATTCGGCCGTCCGGCCGAGTCCGGCCGGCGGCCCGAGTCGGCCGGTCCGCCGGCCGAGTCGGGGGATGGGTAAGTGGGGGGTCACCTGATGTAGCCTCTGGTATATTTAGTTTTTCATGTGTAGTGGAAATTTTGGGAGTTATCACATGTTGAATGTTAGACTTCTAGAAAAATTCAAAACAAAATAATATTAAAAATAATGTGGGGTATGGGATTTGAACTCTGATGGCTTGGTTCAGCAGTGAAAGATATTACAAATGAGCTACAAGCTTCTTCTTGTAATTAAATAGCTAATTGATTACTTATCTTGTGCTCAGGCAATAAATACCCATGTTCCCCTCCGAAAGACGGGACGACGCGATAAACGTCTTGCCTGAAATTCGGGGCAGATGCTAATTGGTGCTATCCGTCCACTTCCCCGAAAATGCCAAGTTGATTTATGGCACTGTGTATCGAAGGTTTAAACGGATGCGGCCGATGCAGCAGACTTCATCAAATTCCCCCTCGTTTGAGGGGGTTTTGATTGTGGGGACGCTCTTCCCTGCAGGTGCAAGCCCCTGCAGCTAATTACGCTACCGCATCGTGGTAACAACTTTCTCCTTCTCCAGATGGTCACTTCGTGTCGTTTGTGTTTGTTTTGTTTTTGGTTGCCCGTGGATTGTATACAGAGACTAATTTATGTTGTCGCCCGTAGGGCGTGGACTAGTCCAAATCCATATTTTTCTTAGATTTGGGTTTGGGGGGTTGGGTTTAAGGATACGTTAGCCTCATTTGAGACTAAGATCAACTTAAACGTTTGTTAAGGATATGTTAGTCTCATTTTAGAATAAGATCGACTTAACGGGATTGTTTAGATCCAACAAGAGAGCAATTGGGCTCTATTGTTTAGTTTAGTGATATTGCGATCGATTAGTTTAAGGACATTACTGTCCATTGTTAGTTTAAGGACATCTCGGTCCATTATTAGTTTAAATACATCGCGGTCGAGGTTAAGTACATCATAGTCCATGAGTTTAAGGACCCCATAGTCCATTGTTAGTTTAAAGATATCACGGTCGAGGTTAAGGACATCATAGTCCATGAGTTTAAGGACCCCACAGTCTATAGTTTAGAGACGTCATAGTCTGTGAAATGTGTGGTTGTCGGGACCCGTCACCTCTTTGAAGACGTTGAAGGATTACAACGACAAATATCAAAGGAGTGAAGAGATATACCCTTGAACCAAAGTTGATTGGGGATCTGTAGTCCAATTTTGGAGCTAAGATCAATTATTTAGATTATGAGCACATTGGCTCAGTTAAATCTGAATTGAAGACTTATGGCCAACTTGGGCTAAGACCAATTAAGTTTGAAATATTGGCCCTTTATTAGACCATTAGACATTTGTCTGGGTTCAGCCCCTCCATCATTTAGCAATGCTGAACAAGAGTTTGAGGGCTCTAATAACATTTTATCTTTGACTGAGCATTATCATTGTAGCTCTGAGTTTTACTCAACTTTAAGGTTTAGTTAAGGGAGAGGTTTTTGCCTCTGGAAACTTAACCAATTTGGCTAAAAATAGTGTTAAACACTAGAGGACAACAGTGTTAAAACACTGGAAATAAAACTCTCAAAGTAGTGTTAAACACTAGAGGACAACAGTTTTAAACACTGGAAATAAAACCCTCAAATTAGTGTTAAACACTAGATAGGAATGGGTCACGTGGGGACACGTGAGGGCACCCAGAGATGGGACCAGATCCCTTTTACTTTGTTCTACAAATAAGTGTTAAACACTTTTAATTTTCTGACCATCACGTGTTGGCACGTGATGGAGATTTGTACGTTGATTATTAAAGCATTTATTAAGGGGTCACGTGGTAACACGTGAGAGCGCTTAAATTAGAATCTGCCTTTGCTTTTATTTTCGTTGTTTTGGAGGTCACGTGGGAGCACGTGAGGCATTGCCTCAAAGCTTTTTCCTTCTCATTTTGGAGGGTCTTTTTTCGGGGTCACGTGGGGGCATGTTACCTAGTTCTTTTCTTTCTTTTCTGATTACTGCAAATTGGGGTTACGTGTCATTACGTGACCAAGTTCTTTACGTTCATGGAGATCTTTCAAGTCTCTTTTATTTTTTAAGAATTAAATTCTTTGTAGGGTTAAACCCTAATTTCGTTTTAAAGGAATTAAATTCCTATACATGTGGAAGAATTAAATTCTTATATAAGGTTAAACCCTAGTTCTGTCTTGGAGGAATTAAATTCTTATAACTTTAAGAGAATTAAATTCTCATATAGGGTTAAACCCTAATTTTATCTTTAAAGGAATTAAATTCCTATAAGTTTGAGAGAATTAAATTCTCATATAGGGTTAAACCCCGGTTTTGTCTATCTTGAAGGAATTAAATTCCTATAAATTGGGAGAATTAAATTCTCATACAGGGTTAAACCCTAGTTTTATGTTGAAGGAATTTAATTCCTGTGGGTTTGGGAGAATTAAATTCTCCAAACTCAATTTTTCCTCTAAGTTTTGGATCTGCATGGTAGAATCTTCCCGATGAGAATTAAATTCTCAACCTAAGGGGAGATTTGCTTTTGCAGATCTTCAACCGGTGGAAGAAGTAAGTTCTTTTGCAGAAGAGTTAAACTCTTAGATTGAGAATTAAATTCTCTTTTTTGCTTTGTGAAGTTTTGATCTCTCTTCCCTTTCTCACCTAGGGTTTCTTTCTTAAGAATTAAATTCTCCTTTCTTTTCTCTCTGCTATTTGTCTTTAGAAAATTTCAAGATCCCAGAATTCTATATCTTTCTTCTCCTCTTGGCTCCTATTTATAGGAGAAGGAAAAGAATCAATTTGTTTAGTAAATCTCTCATTGAAAGATTTTGTTTGTTTTTCATAATTAATATGATCTTTTAGATCACTCAGTGAATTTTATTCACCCTTGGATTTTTAATCCAAAAGATATTCTGTTTGTTATTTTTGGTGAAATTTAGGGAAATCTTTCCTTGTCTAAAATCTTTCCATAAATTGGTGATTTTTAATCACCCTTGGATTTTTAATCTAACGGTCCCCTATAATCCTTTTTTGTTTGGAAAGATTTAGAGAAATACTTTCCCAGTTAGGGTCTTTGTTTTCCCTTAATTAGAATTTAATTCTATCGATTTATAAGGCTCTCAAAGCCTATCACGTGTTGGCACGTGACTCCTCTTCATTCAGAATTTAATTCTGTATTTTAACTGGGCTAAAACCCATCACGTGACCTTTGGTCACGTGTGAGCACGTGATGCCCCATTGGGGTCTTTCCTTAGCCGCTTGTTTACACTTCTGCTTGCTAGAATTTAATTCTGTAAATAGATCACGTGTCAACACGTGACCCTTGGTCACGTGTGAACACGTGATACCTCATTGAGCTAATTCTTGATTTTTTAATCAGGGAACAAATGCCCCCACAGCGTTGCTCTCATGTGTCTGCACGTGAGTGCAGCGCTGTCACCTTTGTGACCGTTGTATCTGTCTAGGGAATAGGGGAGATGAAACGTTTCCCATCACATCCTATAAATGCAGGGGTCCTTTCAGAAGCGCCTCCACTTTGCCCATCTTCTTCCTTGCTAACTTTTTTCCCTTTGAGAATTTAATTCTCTTTTCCAGAGCTTAGTTCTCTGCTTTGAAAATTTTCAGAGTTTAACTCTGTCAAAAGATTCCCTTTTCTCAGATAATGATCTTGAACGGTTGAAGAACTTTGCAGAAATCTTCATTGGATTTTAAATCCACGTCAAGGGTTTTTCCTTTTAACAAGAACCCATTTTTTTAAAGTTCTTTAAACAGAAAACCATTTAATCCTTAAACAATAGACCTCGCTAGGGTTTTCCTGGTCTTCAGGGGTCAATGGTGATGTTTGTCTTTTCCATGGAATTCAATTCCATCTCAAAGAGCTTTGGCTCTGGAAAAAATGTTTCTGGGAATTTAATTCCCCTTTTTCAAAGCCTATGAAGAACTTAGTTCTTCTCAGGAACTCCTTGGGGTTTTTCTTACCTTGAGTTGTTTCTTTGCAATCAAGAAGAAAAGGTTTGCAATAGGGTTTTCTGGGAATTTAATTCCCTTGCTCTGTTTGATTCTTCACAGAGTCTAAGATGGATTTCTTTTTGGGGAATACGTAGGGTCATTTGAAATCCACTGTTCATTTATTGAGAATCTTCTTTTTGTCTCATTATAATTGCTCTGCCTTATCATTAGCAAGCCGCCATCTTGATTTTGTGGGACCCATGTGTTTTGTAACCAATGGTCCCATAAAATGAGTCCCCTGTCGCTTTCTTCCACTATCTTTTTATATATATACATTTATAAACATATGTATATACACTGTTGGCTTTGCTTTAACAGTTTCCCTTTCTTTTATTTCAGGCACAATGAATTCTGTTCCATACTTCCCCTTCACTCGCTCGGAAACTGCTTTTCCTCAGTCACCGTCTGACGAGGAAGTAATGGCTATGATCAGGGCTCATGACCCAAATCGCACCAACTTGCTTCTGTGGGGGACCTGGTACGGTCACATCATTCGCGGCCGCCGCAGTTTTCTTTGTGAGATACCGACAGAGCCTACCTATCCATTCCTGCCGATGGATCCTCCAAGGACTGTCTTTGTTGTGGAAATGCCAAATTGGACCCCTATGGGACGGCTTGAGCCTTCAACAACTGGCATTCCGAACCATCCGGTACTTACTATAGATATTTTGGGGCGCTGCATTTGCCAGGGCGAAGCCCAGCCATGGGGGCAGATTTACAAAATAGGGCTTACCCCTCGACACCCCACGGACTACCTTCTTTGGGCTCGTTATATCTTGTCTACCCATCGCTCGCGACTGCAGAGGGTTGGGATTTACCAGGCGATATATGCGTCCCTCTTCCACTACCAATCTCCTCATGTCTGGTGGGTCAAGGCCTTCTTGAACCAATGGAATCTCCCCACCAACACCTTCCTTCTAGGGGACCGCGAAGTTTCGATTTCCTTAGAAGAATTTACCGAGATCTCGGGGCTGCCGATCAAGGGGACACTTTATGAAGAATTGCTGCCTCCCGACGAGTACGTCTTTGAAACTGAGCCTGCAATGCTTGATGGCCTGTCTACCGAGAACGCCGTCCGCCACAAGCTCCCGAATTTGATCAAGACCTTGGGCATTTTTGACAAACTGTTCACAGAGTCAGAGGAGCAAGGCGTCACTTTTAAAAGTTTTATTGCTTGCTTCCTTCGTGAGGGTGTCCTATCGAAGACGGCTCCGAAGTTCGCGAGCATTAATGACCCCTTTGGGTTTGGTTTAAACAAGCGGCCGACTAAGGAAGAGGACTTGCCGCAGTATTACATCCCTATCATGTCGGCGGTATCTTTTGAATCGATTGCAGCTCCTGGCATGGATGAGGAGACTTTCTTTGTGGGCTTCATCAGCGTTTGGCTTAGCTGGTTCGTCATTCCCATGCATCGTCGTTTCATAAGAGCCTCGGTTATCTACCCTGCTCATCGTATTGCTGAGGGAACACGGCTAGCTGTGGGCCGCCCAGCGCTAGCGCATCTTTATCATGGGTTAGGCGCCGCAGCTAATACCTCAACTCCAGGTGTGGATGTGGTAAATTTTTCTCTTCATTACTTCACATCTTGGATTGAGATCATATGCTGGGGGCCTTTGCTGAGCACCAGAGACCTAAATTTTATGATGCTTACACTTTTCCGCGACTCATGCGGCTGGTGGATGCTTCTGCTCCCGACCCGACTCAGTCTGGGGCTATTCGTGTGTTTATCACTCCCTATGCTAATACGAGCGGAATGGTATTCATTGATCGGGCCCTATCTGCTCCTTCAGGTCCGATTCAACAACTCTGCGACTTGTCGAAAGAGGAGGTACCTTCTCTGAAGCCCAGGGAGGCCATGCACCTGTACGCGATCAGACCAGGTTATCTGGTATTCCGTCAGAACAGTGCGGCCCTTTTTATGCGGTATAACCCACACCGCTTCGCCCGGCAACTTGGATATGATCAGGGCGTCCCCTTCGAGGCATTTACAGTTGCACCCAGCCCATCACCTGAAGCTGTTCGCGACGCTGCTCATCACTTTGTGAGGCTGAACACTGGTTCTCGCTTCATGATTCCTGAAGCTGACCATATTCCCCGATGTGTGGGGTCCTTCACGGGCTGGTACCTTCATCGGGTCAGTCCAATTATTACTGAGGAGAAGAGGGTGCTTCTTGGATACAGCGCTCCCATTCCGGTTCAAGCTACGGGAGTTCCGCCGCGACCGCGTGCACCGGTTCTCTTTCCCCTGAGGGATACCAGTGTTGCGCTTATTCCGGAGGCGGCGGAAGTGGACTTCACTCCTACGGCTGGTATGCCACTAGGTACTCGGGCTCAATCGAGGGCTAATAGGGCGCCGGTAGCAGTGTCATCGTCCGCAGCGTCGACAATGGCCGTGTCGTCGTCGGTAGCACCGCCAAGCGAGGGCGTTGAAGGTGAAGTGGGTCAGCGCCGTGCCAAAGCTCCACGGGGGAGGAAACAGTCGTCTTCGGCGGTTGGTTCTGGATCTAAGCGACGGAGGAAGACGGCTACCAATCTGCTCGACTCTTTAACTGAGTCTGAGCCTATTCTTCAGGATGAACCGTTGGCTATGCAAGAATCGGATGTTGGCCTACTTTTCCCGAGTTCATCTGCCGAGGAAGCCGCCCAATTGGCTGAGGCTATAAGACGCTCGCAAGATGAATCGGAGAACGTAAGGATTCTGAAGAAGCCCTACCCTGCCGTTATCTTTTACGAGGACCCTCCGTGGATACGGCGACGATTCACAGGCCCTTTGGAAGAATGGGGTGAAAGGGCCCTTAAACAGGCTGTTTCGGCCGACGCCGAGGACGCGCTTTCGCTGTGGACCGGTGGCCACGAGTCCACCCTCGGACCTCGGCGAGCACACCTCCTTAGGAAGGAGCATCGGCTTGAACAATCCATACTGGAAGCTCCCTTGCGCTTCCTGTATTTCTTTATAATATTTTATATTGCTTGCATACATATATATGTATCCTTATCCTTATACAAACTTTGCAGGGACTTCGGCGGCGGCGGAGGCTCTGAGTCGCGCTTTGACCGTGGATTCTGCTGATATCCCCAGTGAAACACAAATCAGTGTGGAGGGGGTCGATGCAACTATTGTGCTTGCGATAGAGTCTCCCTCGGTGGTTCTCGCTCCCAAAGCACTTGCTCCCTCGGGAGAGGCACCTTTGTCGGTCGCTGCTCCAATGGATCTTCCTGAAGGCAACTCGGAGACTAGGGCACAAGTAGTCGAGGCTACCGTCCTTTCGTTGGAGCCTGCAGTGGCATCCACTGCTCCTCGCTCAGAAGCCGCTGCACCGGTCCGTGTCTCCGATAATGTGCCTGAGGTCACGGAGGAGGCCACTGAAGCCGCTATCCCTCCAGCTCAGAATGGGAGGAGCATCGAAGACAGCTTCCTATATTTTAAATTAGTAATCTTTACATTATCTGAACCCTTCTGTCTTTTCAGAATTGCGCGGATTGGCGACCTCTATTGCTGATCTGTCTCCCAGGCAGTCTTTTCAGCGCCTGTTGGAGATAGCTGCTCCGCAAGCGATATCTCCTCAGCGCATCGTCCTCTCTTCTGGGCAAGGTTAGTGTTGTTTTACCCTCTTTTCACAGCATTGTTACTATTCCATAAAATGACATTGATGTCTTTTTCAGTTCTGGAGGCCGACGACGAGGTTGAGATTCTTGAAGGGCCTGGGGAGCCTTTAGATCCCTCTTGCATGACTGTGGGTAAGTAAAGTCCCAACGTTGTTCCATTTGTTCTTTTGCTTACATGTTCAGCTGACTGTTTATAAATCTGAACAGCTCTGCCAATTTTACCGGGCTGGAGTCACGCATTGCCATGCCACCCGGTCCCTATGCTCTGCATGCCTCGGAACGGATGGCAAAGCTAAAGCCTCGCCTCTGTGTCATCCCTAATCGAGGAAATTCGCGCTGGCAGTCTAATCACGGCCGAAGCGTTTACTGCTGAAGCTAACGATTCTCTTCCCTTTCTTGCCACCTATCATAGTGAAGCGGTGGTGCAAGTCTGGGTTGAGTTTTGTCGGCTGGTGGAGGCTTGCTTGCACGTGCTTGAATGTACACGCCTTTCTTCGGAGGTTGTGGCTGCAAAGGCGAGCTTACGGGGTCTAATTGAGTGGTGTGCGGCAAATATGATATCTTGTGAGAAGAGGCTCGGCCGCAAGTTTTCAGAGAGAGAGAGCTGGCTTCTAAAGCGCTGAGGGAGCTTCAAACCAACCTCACGGCCAAGGCCAATAAAGCGTAGGAACTTTGGCGAGTGCTTCAAGAGGCCATCAAGGAGGTGGTAGCCATTGATAAGGCCGCCGTATTCACTCGTGAAATGGTTGAGGTTCATAAGGCTACTGAAAAAGAGCTTGAAGGCCGGCTTGCCTCATATCAGGCTCAACAGGCTCAGGCGGAGGCCCGTCTTTTGGCGATACTGAATCATGAAGGCGAGGCCCAGCGAAAGAGGGATGAACTGGAAAATTTGCTAAATCGCCCGCCGACCTGAAGAATTGTATATATATATATTGTATTCTTTCTTTGTACATACTCCTGAATGAGAGTATATTTTTTTGTTCTTTCACGAATTGCACTTTATATTCATTTTGATTCATGAATAAAAGACATATTTTTCTTCACGATCGTGTGTCCCTTTTTATTAAATGTATTATGTGGATAGTCTATCTCGATCTCTTTGCAGGAAAACGACGGCTTAGGATTCAGGGTTAAGATCTGCCTCCTAAGACTTTTCAGCTTCATGAGCTGTGAGGGTCTCATAAAGAATTTTCTCCCTACCGGTCTAGACGATCCCATAGGTCTAATTTCTCCTTAAGAATCGTGAGGATTCCTAAGTGTGTTTTCTCTTAAAAGTCGTAAGGATCTCACAAGAGAGTTTGCTCCCTTACGAGTCGTGAGGACCCATAAGTGATGGGTGGGGTTATCATCATCCGCATTTCACGGAATCAGGGGTTGCTCTGGATACTTCCCACGGGTTCACTGTCATGTTCTGCGAGGACCAGGCTCCGCTCTGGACATTTTCCACGAGGTCAGGATTGACATAAGCCGCGTTCCACGTAACCATGAATTTTGCTCTGGATGCTTCCCACGGGTTCACTGCCGTGTTCTGCGAGGACCAGGCTCCGCTCTGGATGCTTCACACGGGGTCATTTCCATGCTCTGCGAGGACCAAGATCCGCTCTGGACGTTTCCCACAGGGTCAGGATTAACATAAGCCACGTTCCACGTAACCAGGAATTTTGCTCTGGATGCTTCCCACGGGTTCACTGCCGTGTTCTGCGAGGACCAGGCTCCGCTCTGGATGCTTCACACGGGGTCATTGCCGTGCTCTGTAAGGACCGGGATCCGCTCTGGACGTTTCCCACGGGGTCAGGATTGATATAAGCCGTGTTCCACGTAACCAGGAATTTTGCTTTGGATGCTTCCCACGGGTTCACTGCCGTGTTCTGCGAGGACCAGGCTCCGCTCTGGATGCTTTACACGGGGTCATTGCCGTGCTCTGTGAGGACCAGGATCCGCTCTGGACGTTTCCCACGGGGTTAGGATTGACATAAGCCGCGTTCTACGTAACCAGGAATTTTGCTCTGGATGCTTTCCACGGGTTCACTGCCGTGTTCTGCGAGGACCAGGCTCCACTCTGGATGCTTCACACGGGGTCATTGCCATGCTCTGCGAGGACCAAGATCCGCTCTGGACGTTTTCCACGGGGTCAGGATTGACATAAGCCGCGTTCCACGTAACCGGGAATTTTTCTCTGGATGCTTCCCACGGGTTCACTGCCGTGTTCTGTGAGGACCAGGCTCTGCTCTGGATGCTTCACACGGGGTCATTGCCATGCTCTGCGAGGACTAGGATCCGCTCTGGACGTTTCCCACAGGGTCAGGATTAACATAAGCCGCGTTCCACGTAACCAGGAATTTTGCTCTGGATGCTTCCCACGGGTTCACTGCCGTGTTCTGCGAGGACCAGGCTCCGCTCTGGATGCTTCACACGGGGTCATTGCCGTGCTCTGTGAGGACCAGGATCCGCTCTGGACGTTTCCCACGGGGTCAGGATTGATAAAAGCCGTGTTCCACGTAACCAGGAATTTTGCTCTGGATGCTTCCCACGGGTTCACTGCCGTGTTCTGCGAGGACCAGGCTCCACTCTGGATGCTTTACACGGGGTCATTGCCGTGCTCTGTGAGGACCAGGATCCGCTCTGGACGTTTCCCACGGGGTCAGGATTGACATAAGCCGCGTTCCACGTAACCAGGAATTTTGCTCTGGATGCTTCCCACGGGTTCACTGCCGTGTTCTGCGAGGACCAGGCTCCGCTCTGGATGCTTCACACGGGGTCATTGCCATGCTCTGCGAGGACCAAGATCCGCTCTGGACGTTTTCCACGGGGTCAGGATTGACATAAGCCACGTTCCACGTAACCGGGAATTTTTCTCTGGATGCTTCCCACGGGTTCACTGTCGTGTTCTGGGAGGACCAGGCTCCGCTCTGGATGTTTCCCACGGGGTCAGGATTGACATAGGCCGTGTTCCACGTGACCAGGAAAGGTTGACTCTCGGTTGTTTGTGCATCGTCGAGTCATAGAACTGGGGATTTTGCCGCAGCTCCGATTTGTTGATGTCGTGTCTATTGAAATGAGATGGATATTGGGATGATCTCCGGGCTATCTGTGAACCGTTGAGATTTGGTTTCTTCTTCTGATGAAACCTGGGGAGGGAAGGTGTGATTACTTCTTTGTTGTCGCCCCTGGATTGTATACAGGGATTGATGTGATATCACCTGTAGGGCATAAATTTCATTTTTTTTATTTCTTTTCGCGATGCTCTATCATTTCAGCTTTTATATCGCGAAGGTCGCGATTGCCCAATCATTTCAGCTATTTTTCGCGGTGCCCAATCATTTTGGCTATTTGTTTTATTTTTACTCGCTGCTTTTTATTGCGAGTTGCCCAATCATTTCGGCCATTCTGCATGTATACATTTTTACTGGCTGATTTTGTTGCAAGTTGCCCCATCATTTCGGCTATTTCATATGCATGTCTGGCTTGCTGGCTTTTCGCTGCAACCTTGGAATTAGACATTGATTTCGGCATCAGCACCGCTATAACTGGGATATTTCCAGGAGCGAATCATCATTTTCCTCTGTCAATGTCGAACAAAGGTGGCTTAGTAGACAGGATTAAGATCCTGTCGACTAAGGCTTTTGACTTCATGAGCCGTAAGGGTCTCATAAAGGTATTTCTCCCTGCGAGTCGTGAGGATCTCGTGGGTGCGTTTTCTCCTTAGGAGTCGTGAGGACTCCTAAGTGTATGATCTCTAATAAGTCGTAAGGATCTTACAAGAGTGTTTTCTCCTTATAAGTCGAGAGGACTTACAAGGATTGCTCACCATGTAGACACATCCCTAGTCACGGGTAGGACTTTGTTAGGGAAATGTTTTTTCGCGCCCGTGGATTGTATACAAGGGTCAATACTGAACCGCTTGTATGGCAGTATCAGAGGTTTTGGGGGCTGCTTAAGAACAGGTTCAGATCCTTGTAGCTTAAGACTTTTGAATCTTATGAGCCGTGAGGGTCTCATAAGAGGGTTCTCCTTACGAGTCGTGAGGATCTCGCAAGTGTAATTTTTCCCTAGGGATCGTGGGTGTTCCCCTCCGAATGGCGGCCAAGACTGGACGTCTTGCCTGAGATTCGGGGCAGATACTATTTGGTTTTATCCGTCCACCTCTCCGAAGATGCCAAGTTGATTTATGGTACCGTGTATCAGAGGTTTAGACGGATGCGACCGATATAGCAGACTTCGTCAGATTCCCCCTCGTCTGAGGGGTTTTTGATTGTGGGGACGCTCTTCCCTGCAGGCGCAAGCCCCTGCAGTTAATTACGCTACCGCATCACGGTGACAACTTTCTCCTTCTCCAGAATTTCACTTCGTGCCGTGGGTGTTTGTTTTGTTTGTGGTTACCCGTGGATTGTATACGGAGATTAATTTATGTCGTCGCCCGTAGGACGTGGATTAGTCCAAATCCGTATTTTCTTAGATTTGGGTTTGGGGTTTTGGTTTAAGGATACGTTAGCCATATTTGAGGTTAAGATCAACTTAAACGTTTGTTAAGAATACGTTAGTCTGATTTGAGACTAAGATCAACTTAACGAGATCATTTAGATCCGACAAAAGAGCATTTGGGCTCTATTGTTCCAGTTTAGGGACATAGTGGTCCATTGCCAGTTTAGGGACATGGTGGTCCAACATTCCCATTTTGGGGACGAATATTGGTTTAAGGACGCATTAGTCCATGAGTTTAAGGACCCCACAGTCCGTATTACCAGTTTAGGGACATGGTGGTCCAACATTCCCATTTTGGGGATGAATATTGGTTTAAGGATGCATTAATCCATGAGTTTAAGGACCCTGCAGTCCGTATTACCAGTTTAGGGACATGGTGGTCCAACATTCCCATTTTGGGGATGAATATTGGTTTAAGGACGCATTAGTCCATGATTTTAAGGACCCCACAGTCCGTATTAGTGTGTGGTTGTCGGGACCCATCACCTCTCTGACGACGTTGAAGGATTACAACGACAAATATCATAGCAGTTCAGAGATGTACCCTTGAACCGAGTGTAAATTGATTTGAGAGAGTGCAGTCGTGCTCAGTCAATTTAATTCGAGGACTTATGGCCAGAATTGGGTTAAGTCCAGTTGAGAATATTCAACATTTTATTTGCATTTGGCCTATTAGGCCTTTACTAGGGCTCTGCCCTCCTTTTTCTTTTTTATTATAATGCACAACATTTATTTCTAGCCTGTTAGGCCTTTTTAATTGGGCTCTGCCCTTTTTAATAATGCATAGCATTTGTTTTGGTCCATTGGACCTCTTAATTGGGCTCTGCCCTTTAATAATGCGCTGCATTTAATAGCCTGACAGTGCGTCACGTGGCCTGTCAGGCGCTTTGCGCCGATTGAGGAGCGCAAAGCGCAAATTGATGTGGAGGTGACACGTGTCGCGCTCTGGTGAGCGCAAGCGCAGTGCGCTGCGCTATTGCGCTGTGCAAGTGCACTGCTGACACGTGTCGCGCTCTGCTGAGCGCAAGCGCAGTTAGCGCAGTGCGCTGCGCCAGTGCGCTGCTGACACGTGGCGCGCTCTGGTGACTTGCGCCAAGCCAAGAGCGCAACAGTGCAAATTAGGAGTGCAGGGCACTGTACAGTAGCGCAGAGCGCATCTTGATCTATTTTAGATCAAAGAAAACAAGTTCTCAAGAACCAATGGTTCATCAAAAGGCAATGCCTTTATACAGAAGTAAATTACTTCTTCTTTATTATTATTATTATTATTATTTATTGAAGATCTTGATCTTGTTCTTAGATCTTTGATCTTTTTTAGAAGAAATTCTTCTTTCTTTCCCAAAGGTTTACCTTTTTCTTTTCCTCTGAGTTTCTTCTCAAAGTTTTTTTTTAAGAGCTTTGTATCTCTCTCTCTCTTGATGTCATTATGTTTTAGACTTGGAGTCTAGGGGCCTTTATATAGTGCCAATTGATTTGTTAAATCAGTTAAAGAAATCTTTCTCTTAGTGATTTAGGGATGTTTTCCCACCGTTGGATCTTTGATCCTAGGGCTTCTGTTTTACAGAAGACAATCTTCTTGTTTTAACAAGATTAGAAAGATTTTTTCAAAATTTTATTGTTTAAATGCTGGCACAGATGGCGCAAGCGCACCTGCGCTTGACACGTGTCGCGCAGCGCAGAGCGCTAGCGCGGTTGCGCTGACACGTGTCACGCAGCGCAGAGCGCAAGTCAACTGAAGCGTTGCTTCCTTTATTTATTTTAAAGTTTAAATTTTAAAACAGAGCCTTGCTCTGATTGGGGGAAACATAAGCGTTGCTTCATTTCCCGCCTTGGAATTTGAACAGAGCTTTGCTCTGATTGGGGGAAACAAATGCCCCCCCACCGTTGCGCTTACGTGGCCCCAGACGTGAGCGCAGCGGTGGCAGAATTCCAACCGTTGTGCCATCTTTTGGAAGCTGAAACGGCTCTCAATGCCTATAAATAGGACCTTTGGTCCCTTGGATTATTTTCATCTCTTCATAAGAATTTTGTTCAGAGCCTTGCTCTTTTTTTTTCAAGCACTTTTAAGAGTTAAAACTCTAGAAAATTTTTAGGTAAAAATTAAATTAGATTAAATTAAATTAATTTTAAGAGCCTTGCTCTCAATAGATCCCTGATCTAAAGAAAACCCATTTAGGGTTTCATTAGCAGAGCTTTGCTCTATAGGTCTAAAGGGATCTAAAGAGAACTAAAGAGAACCCTATTAGGGTTCCATCAATAGAGCTTTGCTCTCTAAAAGATTTTCCTTGTATTTTCTTAATTCATCAATGGAGCTTTGCTCCTTCCAAATCATATAGAAGAACTCTTAAGAGTTTTTCATGGATCTTGGAGGTTAAAGACGGCACTTTATTTTTTGATGAGTTGTATCGTCTTGCTTAATCAGTCTTTCTGCTGATCTTGTTGATTTTTTTTTTACAGGAGTAATGGACGCCCACATGTACGATCTCGACGAGATTATCTTTTACGGGGACATCCGCCTACTCGGCCGTTCTCAGAATCGAGAATTCACCAACGCCGAGTGTGCCGAAATCATGGGTCACTTCGACGCATACAATGGCCAATTGCTTCCTCGACGCTCCTCTCTCCTGAAGCTTATTATGGGAGCAATTTGGGAAGCGATTCCCCTATTCTTTACCGGCGTGCCACTCAGGGCGTTAGATGTCGCCGAGGATAAGGTGCACTCGGTGTACCTGATGAACCTAATCTCGAAGAGACGGCGAAACAATCTTGTCGATCTCCTGCACCAGGCCTTTCAACAGTCCGCCATTCTTGCTGCCTATCGGAGGGTGGAGGACATCAGTGGGGATCCAAACGCCCGTGCTCGCGAAAGGAGGAACACTAGGATGGTTCGCCAGGCTTGGAAAGTCTTGGACAAGGTCACTTTCGAGTTCCTCAATCCATGTCCAGGATTTGAGGTTTTGCCGTTGTAATCATTTGGATAATGTCTTTGTTTATTTCTTTATAATTGTAAGATCCTTTCCGAGTATAAATGACAAATCTTTTGCCTCCTTCCTTTCATTTTCTGCTTTGTTATTGGCATATTCCTTAAGTAAGCATAGCCTGTAGGTGATATAGAACATTCCGTCTTGAATACTTTGGGGAGTAGTGATGGCTTAGGAGGCAGGTTCAGATCTGCTGCCTAAGACTTTTCAACTTTATGAGCCGTGAGGGTCTCACAAAGACTTTTCTCCCTACGGATCGAGAGGATCTCGTAGGTGTATTTTCTCCTTAGGAATCGTGAGGATTCCTAAGTGCGTTTTCTCTTATAAGTCGTAAGGATCTTATAAGAGAGTTTTCCCTCTTACGAGTCGAGAGGACCCGTAAGCGGTTGTTTCCCTCCTTGTCGAGATTCGACTTTGGAGAGTGTGACCCGTGGATAGTATGCAAGAGACCATTTTGGACCAATTTGCAGGGTCCCAGTGCTTAGGAAACAGGTTTTTTAATCCCCGCTACCTAAGGCTTTATCTCACGAGTCGAGACGAATCGAGCATTTCTCGCAAGAATATTCTAACGTCACAGTTAACCTCTGCTCTTTACGACAGAGGTCCGTTAGGGTCTGTGGTACTTAGAGTTTTGTCCGTTGTACCGTCGCGTTGGCTGATGTATTTCTCGATAAGCAATCTTGCTATTCAAGTAGCCTTGCGACTGTCGTGTCTCTGATCCCTTCGGGGGCTGGACAAGACGTCTTTAAGCAATCCTCCTAGGCAGTTTGACCGTCGGAAGAGCAAGCATTAGGAATTTTGCCATGTCGCTTTTTACTTGAGGTTAGGCTCATTTTAGAGAGTCCCGATGAGTCATAACCACTCCACGCTGGTGTGGGATGATCTCCGATAGTCTTTTAGGCTTTATATGACTTGCCGTTAAGACCCTGAAGCTAGGAATTTGGCCTTTACTTCGTTTGCTGGCATTACGTCTGTTGTATCGAGACGATTGTCGCGGTTGTCTCTAGGTTGCTGGTGAACCGTCGAGGTTTGGAACTAGGGATTTTGCCGTGGCTCCTTTTGGTGATGTTGCGTCTGCTGTATCGAGACGAACATCGAGGTGGTGACCACTCCACACTGGTGCGAGATGATCTCCGATTGTATTTCAGGCTTTATATGACTTGCCGTTAAGACCCTGAAGCTAAGAATTTGGCCTTCGCTTCGTTTGCTTTGGCGTGTCCGAATCTTGTTGGAGGAAGGACGATGTAGTGACATCTCGTCTGCTGTATCGAGACGAATGTCGAGGTGGTGATCACTTCATGTTGGTGCGAGATGATCTCCGATTGTCTTTCAGGCTTTATATGACTTGTCGTTAAGACCCTGAAGCTAGGAATTTGGCCTTCGCTTCGTTTTGTTTTGACCATAAGGTCTTTTGTTGGCGTCGTACTCGTATCCTGCTGGACTGTGAAAGAACGCCGTTGTCGACATGTCGTCTGCTGTATCGAGACGAATGCTGAGGTGGAGCTGGGATTTTGCCGTCACTCCGCTTTGTTTTGACCGTGAGGTCTTTCGTTGACGTTGTATCTGCATCCTGCTGGACCGCAAAGGAACATCGTTGCTGACATATCGTCTGCTGTATCGAGCCGAATGCTGAGGTGGAGCTGGGATTTTGCCGTCACTCCGCTTTGTTTCGACCATGAGGTCTTTCGTTGACGTTGCATCTGCATCCTGATGGACCGCGAAGGAACGTCGTCGTTGACATCGCGTCCGCTGTGACGAGATGAATGATGAGGTGGAGCTGGGATTTTGCCGTCACTCCGCTTTGTTTCGACCGTGAGGTCTTTTGTTGACGTTGCATCTACATCCTGCTGGACTGCGAAGGAACGCCGTTGTTGACATTGCGTCTGTTGTAATGAGACGAATGCTGAGGTGGAGCTGGGATTTTGCCGTCGCTCCGCTTTGTTTCGACCGTGAGGTCTTTTGTTGACGTTGTATCTGCATCCTGCTGGACTGCGGAGGAACACCGTCATTGACATCTCGTCTGCTGTAACGAGACGAATGCTGAGATGGTCTCTAGGTTGTATGTGAACCATCGAGATTTGGAACTAAGGACTATGTCGTGGCTCCGTTTGATGGTGTAGCATCTATGTCCTGATGGAATGAGGAGGAACGCTGTTGTAGGCCTCCAGGCTGTAAACATGGCCGTCGAGACTTGGCTCCGTTTTCTGATGGAGCCTGGGGAGGAGGAGTGTGATTCCTTCTTTGTTTGTGCCCCTGGATTGTATACAGGGATCGATGTGATCTCACCTGTAGGGCAAAAGGTTTCATTCTTTCATCATTTTTTTATTCTTTCCGCGATGCTCTATCATTTCAGCTTTTTATATCACGAAAATCGCTATTACCCAATCATTTCGGCTATTTTTCGCGGTGCCCAATCATTTCGGCTATTTATTTTATTTTCACTCGCTGCTTTTTACTGCGAGTTGCCCAATCATTTCGGCTGTTTTTGTATGCATACATTTTTACTTGCTGATTTCGTTGCAAGTTGCCCCATCATTTCGGCTATTTCGTATGCATGTGTGGCTCGTTGGATTTTTGCTGCAAGCTAGGAATTAGACACCAATTTTGGCATCAGCATCGCTACAACTGGGATATTGCCAGGAGCGAATCATCATTTGCCTCTGTCGATGTCGAACAAAGGTGGCTTAGCGAACAGGGTTAGGATCCTGTCGACTAAGGCTTTTGACTTCATGAGCCGTAAGGATCTCATAAAGGTATTTCTCCCTACAAGTCGTGAGGATCTCGTAGGTGTGTTTTCTCCTTAGGAATCATGAGGATTCCTAAGTGTGTGTTCTCTTATAAGTCGTAAGGATCTTACAAGAGTGTTTTCTCTTTATAAATCGAGAGGACTTACAAGGGTTGTTCACCATATGGACATATCCCTAGTCACGGGTGGGACTTTGCTGGGGAAATGTTTATTCGCGCCCGTGGATTGTATACAAGGATTAGTATTGAGCCACTTGTAGGGCAAAATCGAAAGTTGTGGGGGGTTGCTTAAGAACAGGTTCAGGTCTCTGTAACTTAAGACTTTCAAATCTTATGAGCCGTGAGGGTCCCATAAGAGAGTTCTCCTTACGAGTCGTGAGGATCTCGCAAGTGTAATTTCTCCTCAGGAATCGTGAGGATCCCTAAGTGTGTTGCTCCCTTGTGGGTCGTAAGGATCTCACGCAGGTGGTTTCTCCTCACAAGGTCGTGAGGACCCTGTAAGTGTTTTTAACGAGGTTGCGCCCTTCCGGGTTTTCACAAACATTCGCCGGTAGCCCTGCTGTTTTTACTCACGGAGCCCTTTCGGGTTTTCATCCGTGCCCATTTTGCTTATGGACATACCGTTTTTTTATTCTTTTTTATTCTTTTTTTTTCTAACGAGGTTGCGCCCTTTCAGGTTTTCACAAACACTCGCCGGTAGCCCTGCTGTTTTTACTCACGGAGCTCTTTCGGGCTTTCATCCGTGCCCACTTTGCTTATGGACATACCGTTTTTTTTTGTTTTTTTTTTTTTTTTTACGTCAGCCTGAGGATGCTGCGGTAGTAGTTTAAAGACATTTCGGTCACTTGCAAGTTTTAGGACATTGCGGCCCATCGTCGCCGTATTTGAAGCGAATCTCTAGTTTACTGACTTTTCAGTCTATGGGGCTTTACCTATGAATGAGCATGATGCCCCCGGCATAACCATCTTTCTTGAAGTTCAGGCTCAGGATTTGCCCCCGGTTTCCCTGCGTCAGGAGTTTCTTTACTGTCTATCGATGAGTGAGAGATCACATGGCAACTTGCTACGTAATCCTCAGATTCGTCTAACGATTCTTTTCCATCATCTCCGTCTTCAAGGACGTGGCCAAGGAATTCTTGGAGCATGATTGGAGTCCGTGCCTTCTGGTTATACTCTTCCAGCGCGTCGATTTGTTTCTGCAGGTCCGTGCGCTTGTCGCCAGGTTTCACGGGCTTTTTGGATTTCTTCTTCTTTTTCGAAGATTTCGACGGCTGGGTGTGCGAGCTTTGGCTATCACCACTGATCTTTGGAGTTGGGTGCAGCTTTAGCATCCCTTCTACGACCTCGGGTTCCAGTGGATTTTTCCACCTGATTGTCGGGCACGTTTGGAGATCCTTCAGCATTCTTTTAGTTTTAGCCGAAAGAGCGATCTCCCACGGAGTTTCTTTTATAAAAGAGCACGATGCCTCCGGCGTGTCCACCTTTTTAGGAGCATGAGGTTGTGGCGGGCTCACCTTCCAGTTTTCGGATAATTCGAACTTGCCTTGTTGGTATTGGTTCTCAATCCAGCCTTTGAAAACGAAGCAATCTTCGATTGGATGGCTTACCGCTTGGTGGTAAGGGCAGGAATTAAGATCGTTGACATCGCCTGGCTGCAACGGACGTTTTGGACTCGACAGATTGATGAGTCTGTTGCGCACTGCCAGCTCGAACAGTCTCCTTGTTTTATTCTGAGGAAATGAGTAAGGACGTCCCAGTCTCTCCTCGAGGGATGGGCGTGGACGCACGTTGTTTTGGCGAACAACCGGCTTTGGGTTGCTCGGATGTTGTTGAGTATTAGCAACGACGATCGCTTTCCCTTTTCCTTTCTCATTTCGAGAGTCTGGCTTTGGAGGAGACGGTTTATGTCCCATCTGGTCCATTTGGGCCAGTTTGTCGATCAAGGCCTGGAAAGTAGTTGGTTTGAAGAACATCATGAATTGTGAGATGGTCGCTTCCGGATCAAGAGTGCCCATGAACATGCCCACCGCCGATGCTTCTTCGATCCGCTGTTCGCATTTCGACCATAGATTCCGCCATCGGATAGCGTACTGGACCCATGTCTCGCCTGGCTTCACCCTGGCATTAATCAGTGCCGTATCGGGGTGCGTTCACTAGCACTCGCGAATCTTTGTGTAAACAGTAGCTCCATCTCCGCAAATATTTTGACAGAATCGTTAGGTAGCTCCGAATACCATTCAAAGGCCGTTTCTGCTAAGCTGCCGACGAATTGGCGAAGCAACAGTTTGTCGTTACCTCCAGTGTTGCCGCATAAGGCCCTAAATTGAGCGACATGTTGATGGGGATTCCATGTCCCCTTGTACACGTGGAATTTAGGGATCGTATATCCCGGCGGGTGGCTGATTTGTTCATACCGGCCCGGATAGGGCCGTCCGGTTCTAACAATTTGCCCAGCCGCTTCATTCACCTGATGAACTCGTATCTGCTGAGCAATATAATCATCCAGTGCGGCCTTGGAGATAGTTTCCTCCTTGGCTGCTGAAAGAGCCGGAGGAGGATTAGATGCAATAATGATCGGAGGGTCTTCAGCTGGAGGGTCTGGCTGTAACATCATCCCTATCATGTCTTAGAAGAGAAGCGCCATTTGTTTTATGTTGACAGCTTGTTCTGCTGCTTCTCTGTCCTTCTTTTCGAGGACCCTGCGTAGGAAGTCAGCGTTAGTTTCTTGTTCGTGACGCTGTTCTGATGATGCCTCCGAGCTTTCTTTTGGCTCGGTAAGTGCAGCCATTTGCGTCAGCATTTCCTGAAGTTTCTGCTGTTGCTCCTGGGCTTTTGTCATGGATCGGGTGAGCGGTCGGTGGCCCATCGAAGCGCGGCTATCCTCTTTTCCGGATGCCATATAAACAGTGTGCACCATTATGCCCCCAGACTTGGGGCGTTGTGCTCAGCGCTTTTACGGTTCGCCATATTCACAGGGGCTTTTTGCGGCCTCCTTTTCTTTTGAGTGATTGACGTTGAGGGAGCCGTTGCAGTGAGCACCCAGCTAGCTGTTGCTTTTTCTGGCTTGACAGAGTAGTCCTTCTTCTGCCGAACCTTCATCTTTTTCTGTCGGCGGAGATAGTTTTGATCCATCACAGAGTCTTGGGCTTGACGCCAGACCTTGTAAATTTTAGAGGATAGCCGTTGAGGGGGCTGCTCCAGTTTCACCTTTAGGGCATTATCCACAGGTGTAGGAGATCTTTTCAATACGGCAGTTAGCGAGTTTTTGCGCACCCTTCTTAGCGGTTCAAAGCTATTCCCGGTCGGAACAGCAGTATTGATTTCCACCATCGGAGCTGGCGGAGTTATCCCAGAGGGGGAGTTGCCCCCGGCCTTCCTTGCCCGGCGCCAGTGACGACGGCGAGCATATCGCGCGATTGGAGTTGGTTTAGCCGTATGGGTGACCTCCTCATGCCCCCTGTGTTGGTAAGAATTTGCCGGTATCGGCCTTTTAAAGACCGACGTCCGTCGAATGGGGACGGTCAACTTATCAAAAGCAGACTTCCGAGTAGGGGAAGCAACCTTGGTGATTTCGCCTGGAACGGGAGCAGAAATAGTCAGTCTTGTGAAGACCGACCCTTTGGCAGGAGAAACCGCCTTGACGATTTTGGGAGCAGGGATGGCTATCCGCTTCGGGATAACGCCTTCTGGTATTGCAGGCTTCTTCATAGGCCCGTTGGAGCTCTGGCCTAGTCTGTTAAAAACTGAGGCAGTGGAGTTGGGCGACCCGTTGAGAAGGGCCGCGGTAGATGTAAGCCGATCAAAGACCGACTTCTTTGGAGCTTCTTGCGATGTAATTGGGACATTGAAGCTCATCGGTAGGAGCATAGTCCCGAAGAATAGTCCAGTGGTGGCTTGAGTTACCTGCTCCACTGGCATCTTGAAAAGAGAGGCCGCTTGGGGCCCGTAAGTCACTCCTCCAGCAGGGACGGAGCGAGAGTTGCAGTTGTAGGTAGTGCAGTTTGAAGCCATTGATCTTCTGTTTTCTGCACGGAGCAAGACACCAAATCTAAGTACCTCAAATCCACAGGCAACCACAGCAAACCGCGATTCGTTCGCGAACACGACACACGAAGTGTGGAGTGGAAAGAGGAAGAGGTCCCACCGGGCGTGCCAGAATCTGTTCCCCTCCGAATGGCGGCCAAGACTGGACGTCTTGCCTGAGATTCGGGGCAGATGCTATTTGGTTTTATCCGTCCACCTCTCCGAAGATGCCAAGTTGATTTATGGCATCGTGTATTGGAGGTTTAGACGGATGCCAACAAAAGAGCACGGTGCCCCCGGTGTGTCTGTCTTCTTAGGAGTGTGCGGTTGTGGTGGTCTTACTTTCCACTTCTCAGACAGCGCAAACTTGCCTTGTTGGTATTGGTCCTCGATCCATCCGTTAAAGACGAAGCAATCTTCAATTGGATGGCTTACCGTTTGGTGGTAAGGGCAATAATTGGGACTATTAGCCTCGTCGGGCTGCAACGGTCGCTTTGGATTCGGCAGATTGATGAGCCTGTTGCGCATAGCCATTTCAAATAGCCTCTTCGTTTTGTCCCGAGGGAACGAATAAGGACGCTTCATTTTCACATTATAGTATCGCCATCTCTCTTCCAGTTGATCCGTTAGTTTTGGGGCACTGGGCTGCTGTTGAGTATTCGCAACGAATGTCGCCTTCCCTTTACCCTTTTCGTTCTGCGTCTCCGGCTTCAGAGGAGACGGTCTATGACCCATCTGGTCCATCTTGGCCAGCTTGTCGATCAAGGCTTGGAATGTGGTCGGCTTGAAGAACATCATGAATTGGGAAATAGTTGCATGAGGGTCCAGAATGCCCACGAACATGCCCACTGCTGGCGCTTCCTCGATGCGCTGCTCACATTTTGACCATAAATTTCGCCACCGTATTGCGTATTGTACCCAAGTTTCGCCTGGCTTTACCCTGGCGTTAATTAATGCGATAATCGGGGTACGCTTGCTAGCGCTCGCGAATCTTTGCGTAAACAACAGTTCCATTTCCGCAAATGTCTTGACAGAGTCGTTTGGAAGTTCAGAATACCATTCGAATGCCGTCTCTGCCGACGAACTGGCGAAGGAGCAGTTTATCATCACCTCCGGTGTTACTACATAGAGCCTTGAACTGGGCGACATGCTGGTGCGGATTTCCCGTCCCTTTATATACATGGAATTTGGGGATCGTGTATCCTGGCATATACTTTATCTGGTCATACCAGCCTAGATATGGTCGCCCAGTTTTAACAACCTGGCCGGCTGCTTCATTCGCCTGATGAGCTCGTATCTGCTGAGCGATGTAGTCGTCCAGAGCGGCCTTGGAGATGGTCTCTTCCTTGGCTGCTGAAAGAGCCGGAGGAGGGTTCGATGTCTCCCCTCTGTCGTCTTCAATGATGATCGGGGGGTCTTCAGCTGGAGGTTCCGGCTGTAACATCATCCCGACCATGTCTTGAAAGAGATGCGCCATTCATTTTATATTAGCCACTTGTTCTGCCGCTTCTCTGTCCTTCTTTTCGAGGACTCTGCGGAGGAAGTCAGCATCGGTTTCTTGTTCATGACGCTACTCTGATGACGCTTCTGGGCTTTCTTTTGGCCCGGTGGGTGCGGCCATTTGCGTCAGCATTTCCTGAAGCTTCTGTTGCTGCTCCTGGGCTTTTTTCACGGATCGGGTGAGCGTTCGGTGACCCGTTGATTAGTCCAAAAAAATAATATGTTTACCGTAATCAGAAACGGCGTCGCTTTGCAGCTAGCCGGTGAATACGGGTCGATCCACAGAGATGGGTAAATTTCTGATTTGTGTTTTTACGAGTTGATTCAAATTGTTGTTTTGGTTGGTTTATAAAATCTATAAAAACCTAGATCTAAATTAATCTGATTTAAAGTCTTGCTAGGGTTAGGATTAGGGGAAGTTTTGGAGATTAAAGTTTTCCTCACCGCTTTCAATGACTTCTTTTAGATCTATTAAATGTTATAGTAATTATCAATAAATTGGATAAGAATCTTTTGGGAAGATGTTTCTTCCTCTAGATCCTTGTCCTTCCTTTATCGATAATTACCTTAACCTTCATGGAAAACGCGCGCAACCGGCCCTTTATACTACGGTTCACCGTTACCTCGAGGGGTAGGGTGCCGTAGGGAGCGGTTGTGCGCGTATGCATGGAGTTCTAATTCATTAGGTGAATGTGGTATTGAAAGGGGTGAGAGATCTCATCTCTCAACCCTTTCCCTAAGGCTAACCCTAACAAGCGAGGAGATTACTCGCTCATTAGGGGATGATAAAACATATTAATTAAAAGAGAATTAAAAAGCATAAAACTACTTACTAATTTGACGGCTCCCTCCAAGCAATATAGAACAGATCTGAATAATAATCCCAGCAATTCTGAATTTTATTGATTGAAAAGAGGCATAAGGTTTTACAATTTTCGATTACAATTTATAAGTAAACAGGAGAATTTAGGGTTTCAGAGTCTCGCGCACGTGAAATTACAGATATGCCCACGAAAAATCCCAACCCCTGCACCGACACACCGACACAGGAAAGTTGCACCGACACGGGCACTAAGCGGCCGCGGAACCGCGGCATTGGTTGGCTTGGGCCGCGGTTCCGCGGCCCTTTGGTGGGCTTGGCTCACCATATTTTCTGGGATGCATCAAGGTCTTTTGGGGCTTCTGATTCTTTGGTTCTTTTTCCATTTGGGCTTCTACATTGATTCCAGCTCTTCAGTGAACACTTTGCAATGGATCTTTTAACCGTTTGCCTTGACAATTTGGATCTTGTGTTGCCGTATTGACTGTGAACTGTTCTTTGTTTAGGCTTGACTAAGATCCTCCTAATTGTTGGTCAAAAGTCCTTCTTTTATGTCGTCTTTTGTGTTTTTCACTGTTTTTGCTCCAAGAACCTGTAACCTGTAACATGTGGCAGACATGCGTCAAAAGTACCTGTTTATTTATAAAACGGATAAGAATAGGGGAATGAAAAATGCATAATTATGGTCTGAAAAAATACCCCCAAACTTATCTTTTGCTCGTCCTCGAGCAAACTTATTATTTTATTCACTAAAATCCTAACCACATTTTCGCAGGGAAACGCGATTGCACTGAGCACGTGCAACAAGCCGTTAAACCTCTAGGTGTCCCTAGTAGGAGGAGTGTTGTCTCCTGAGGGTTTTCAGCGGATACTACCTACAAAATCCTATCAATTCAGCCCATTAACTTTTGTTCTCCAATTAGGTCTTTTAAGAAGGAATTCTATTATCTTTTGACTCGCAAATTATCCACCCACATTCTTCACCCTTCCTCATTATTTAACTTAAGATTATATATGTTATGTAGACCTACTTAGCTTTCGGCATTTCCTAAGTTTTCCTTCTAGGGTTTCATCTCTACTTAGGAATTTCTATCAACTCTACTAAAGATACAAGTTCTATCTTTCATTCCTTTCTCTTATCTAAACACTAATCACATATCCCCACATATGTGTATAGATCACCCCTACACTTGGAAATTCAAATCAAGCAATCGTACTCTCGTCCATTGTCCAAAGCACTTATTAATTCGTGAATTTTGAATTTCGTTTACACATTCTTCATGCGACTGTTAATACTTCTTGAGGTACCAACAACCGATTACAAGATGCGTTAGCACTTTAAAGCGTACTTCCTAGTTTTTGCAACACCCAAGGCTTTTAGCAGTGACTCCCAAACCAGTTGGTCTAAGGCATTAGGTGATGAAGCACCCTCGTTAAAGATTTTTCTATTTTTACAGCCTTAAGTAATTACAAAAACCCAGTGTCCATTTTTTCCCTTTATTCACTCTTTTTTTTTCCATTGTACTAAGGACTTTAGACAAGAGCATTTCAAGGTCTCTTCTACTATTCCAAGTTTCAAGGTGCGTGATTGTGCAAATTGTAGGGTATACATTTTCAGAATTTAGACTTAAGCTAGGAACTATTTTTCAAACTTATATTCTAATAAGAATGTCAATACTCTTCTCTTGTTTCGACTTAGCCTAAGAAGTGAACCCAAAATTTGCCTATTTCTAAATAAACTATAAGGCATATACTTTCTACCGTTAAATTTTAAGGAATGTTATTTTTAGGGTTTTTAATTCACTAAGTCTAAGATCTAGTTGTTCCTAGCCAGTTAACTTATTTGTCAAACTCAAGTCAATTAGCCAAAATTGAATACAATGATTTTTATAATTTTTGAAATTTTTCAATTTTTATGGGTTTTCAAATAAGTATGCAAATGCAAAAATATGTACAAATGAATGCGAAGGAAAAAGACGTACCGAGCATACCCCCAAACTTAAACTTGACAGTGTCCTCACTGTCATGCTAAACCAAGAGGGTCAAAATACCGGCACTTCCCTGTTTATTTATTTATAAATTTTTTTTTATTGTTAAGAAAAACAAGTATATACAGAAAGGCCCTCCCCCAAATTTCATTTAAACTATGTTAGACATTACTGCCAAACTTTGCATAGACCAAAAGTCAACACCAACCAGTTGAAAAATTTATCAGTAAAGAGTATTGGTTGGTGGAAGAATAAGTTGTGGCGGTCCAAAAAGAATTGGGGAAGATAGAAGTGGTGGTATGGAAGGTATGGAGGTGAATAGGCAGGAGGTGGTGATGAATCAAAACGAGAATGCGAATGATGAGCAATCAGTGGAATATTGGCATTCTCGTAGCTTATTAAAAGAAATGGGGGTGGTTCAACTTCTAAAAGAGGAGGTTGACTAACCACAATATCCCCAAAATATTCCTGTGGGTCCTCTATTGACTTGGCATCATCCATCAATTTCATATGATATTCAATTATAAGGGAACCGATCTCCTCGATGTCCGCCATAGTCCAATCGAAAACTTGCCGCCTATCTTGTAAGACTTTTAAAATAGCATTCTCTTGCTCGAAGGCTAGAGAAGCTGATATTATAATGGGAAAAGTCTCATACTCACCTATGTAAGCATATTTAAGGTGAGGCGGTAAGGACATGAGTTCGAGTTTTAGAGGCGAAAGAATCATTGTGGAATCTACCTCGAACTCAAAGGACTCCAACACAGGTTCGAAATCACTGCAAACAACCGATTCGGATGGTTCGACTAATTCATCCAAAAATTCAAAAGACTCATATTCGGGCTGTGAGTCGTCATCATCCGAAAAAGTGAAACATTCATAATCCATATCGGTTGTGTCAACGGTGGTGGGCTCAAGAAGGGACGCACTAGTGGCGTCAAAACTGTTTTCATCAAACAAGAATCTTTCAAGCTCGCAGTCCTCTTGTGTGATTTCGTGAATAGAGCAAACTTCTCGTGTACTAGTTTTAGGCATGGGGGGCAGACTTCCCATCTTATAAATATTGAACTCACTAGACATCTTCCCGAAGGATAGAGTCATGGAGCCATTGCGACAGTTTATTACAGCATTGGAAGTGGCCAAAAATGGTCGACCGAGGATCACCGGAATTTGGTTCCGTGGGTTAGCAACAGGTTGTGTATCCATAACAATAAAATCAACGGGGAATATGAACTCCCCAACTTTGATCAACACATCGTCTAGCTGACCCCTAGGATGGGTGATTGATCGGTCAGCCATTTGGAGAGTACAACGAGTGGGTTTCAACTCTCCAACCCCTAATTGTTCGTACACGGAGTAGGGAATCAGGTTAACACTAGACCCAAGATCTAAAAGTGCTCGATTAATTTTCTTATCCCCAATTGTGATTGAGATCGTAGGACAACCGGGGTCCTTTCGTTTTTGGGGTAAGGTTTGATGGTGGTTAATAGCATTGCTCACTGCACTAGCCACTAGCACTTTCTTGGGTACTTGAGATGCCTTTCTCTTTGAGGTGCATAATCCCTTTAAGATTTTCGCGTATGAAGGGACTTGTTGGATTGCATCCAAGAGAGGTAAATTTATGCTAACCTGCTTAAATATCTCCACAATCTTCTCCACTTGTGCGGTTGGTTTATTGGGACTCAACCTGTTTGGAAATGGAGCATTTTGAAAATTCGTTGAGTCAAATGTCTGTGGAGTAGAATGTGGAGTAGGAATGGATCCCGGTGTAGATGTGTTCATGTTGTGAGAAATGGGTCCGTTCGAGCTAGAAGAAGTAGAGCCATTTGAATGGTGGAGAATAGGCTCTAAAGAAAAAGGTGAAGAAGAAAGTGAAGAAAATGAAGAAGGGGAAGATGACGATGGAGAAAAAGAAGAAGAAGAAGAAGAACCACCGGCGGGGATGTCATCACTAGTTTCCACATTATTCTGCAACACTCTTCCGGATCTCAACGTGGTCACCGCATTTACATTGTGATTGTGATATGCGTTTTGTGGGTGACCGGGATTTGGCAATGGTTGAGATGGAAGCTTTCCCTTTTCTCTCTCGCTCAATGCAGCAGTTAATTGTGCAATTTGTGCCTCAATAGATTTGATACTTTGATCATGTGAAGCATTGTTAGTCATTAAAGATTGAACATAATTTTCAAATCTTGCTGCGGATTCTGTAGATTGCTTAAGAAATGCATCTAGACTTTTTTCGAGCGAGATAACCTTATCATCACTTGGTTCAACCAAATTGTTCGTTTGATTTGTATAAGGTTGTTGTTGAAAAGGTTGCTGGTTTTGAGTTTGTGGAGGTGCTTGTTGTTGTTGTGGAGGAGGAGGTCTTTGAAAATTGTTATTTCCTTGGACTTGTTGATTTTGGTTCCAAGCGAAATTTGGGTGACTCCTCCACCACGGATTGTATGTCGAAGAGTATGGATCGTTTCTTTGTCGTTGCTGAAATTCAGCATTGACTTGATCCTGTCCTTGAGTAGATGCATTATAAGGATACTCTTCGGTTAGATGCGATGGATTCGCACAGCAAGCACAAACAGTTCGTGGAGATAAAACAGGGGCAGGAGAAGACGATGAGATTTTGGTCTCAATGGCTTCTAGCTTTTCCATAAGTGCGGCCATCTCGGCCTTCATAGCGATTGACATATCTACTTGATGTATGCCTGCCCTAGATTGACCAACAGAAGAAGATGATGTGGTCTTGGTACTCTCCCACTGAATTGTTTGCTCACTGAGATCCTCAAGAAACTGCCAAGCTTCGTCGCTAGATTTGGAAAGAAAATGACCTTGACATATGGTTTCTAGCAACTGCTTCGTTGCCGAGTTCAATCCCTCGTATAATGTTTGGCAAAGTTGCCAACTTTCGATCCCATGATGAGGGCATTGAACGAGTAGGTCTTTAAATCTCTCGAAGCACTTCCAAATTGGTTTGGAAGGAAGCTGTGAAAATTGTATAATCTCGTTGCGGATTCTAGCAGTTTTGTGATGAGGATAAAACTTTTTCAGAAAAGCTCTCACAAACTCGTCCCAATTTCTAATAGAATGTGATGCGGTGCTATATAGCCACTTCTCGGCTAGGTCACATAAGGTAAAAGGAATGACCCTTAGCCTTATAGCGTCATCACTTAATTGGGTCGTTTTCATCATAGCGCACACATTTTAGAATTTATTAATAAAGATATATGCGTCTTCAGATTCTAAACCATGAAATTTTGGCAGCATATTGATGAAATGTGGTTTTATCTCAAAATTGTCCCCATTTGCCGGTGGGGGTGAAAGACAAGTTGGTAAAGAAGTGCGGATGGGGTAAAAGAGATCCTGGAGCGCAACTCGTGCGGGCGCTACCACAGGCGGAAGATTCGGGTTATTCGCACCTAACGGAGGTGGAATCATTCCTATCGGTAAGGTATCATTGGGGTCGTGTCCTGACATACCTTCGAAAGAAGAATTTGAAGGTGGAGGTAAGGAAATGGACGGAATGTCGACGAAGGGTTCGTCGAAGGGTTCGTCGGTCGGTACCAACGAAACACGGACTAATCGGGCGTTAATATCCCTAGTCCAAAATGACATACACTAAAAGGGGTAGTGTAGTCAGGAAAAAAAAAGACAGAATGTGGGGGTAAAGATAACGTCAGTGAAGGGAAGTGATGGAAGTGAGTTGCAAGGTTTCTTAAGCGACAAGTTGCAAGTTTTGAAAAGATTTTTCCCTTTTTTTTTATTTATGTGAGAGTTTTGCAAAGAAGTTTTTTGACAAGGGACTCGTGACACAAGTGTATCAACCACACATGCACAATCAGGCCTTGATCTAGGGTCACCTAGGTCTGCTAGACAGCTCCTAACTAGGGCTAGAAATAGGACCTCAAACTGCCTCTTCACCGACAAGTACGGCCAGGTAAGTGGGAAGGAACCACCACTACAGTGGGCCTAATTAATAACCACTAGCCTAGACACCGCAATGTCAGTTAGGATAAACGGTCGATGCCTATACTAGTCCTTTTCCTGTTGAGCTCGATGTCCTTAGGTCTGAGTCTAATATTTTTTAATTAATTGTGGTCAATGCACATGCTTTAGGTGTTTTCTGGGGTCCTGGGAAGGGTGATGAAATCCCCACCCAATCTGAGTTTGGTCAATTAGCCCCTTAGAGTCCGATTAAATTATGCAAAACAATATAATTCACTTGCAATCAATTTTTTAGCGCGGCGCAAAGAAACCTGCAGAAAATCTGTTATTTAGAATGGGAGAGAAGATTTTTTAGCGCAAAGAATTCCTGCAGAAAATTTTTACAGTGGATATATGGAGGTTGCAGAGGGGAGAAGGAGAGAACTAACCCACTAAACCAGAGGTGCTGAAGAGGCAAGAGTGCGGCGGAAACGCGGTCTGGAGGGCTATTTTGCCGCGGATACGCGGTCAGGAAGTGGAATTAGCCTCTGGAAAACTTTGTACTGCACTCTTGTTCTACTCCTCCTCTGTTCTGATGTTTACTTTTCTGATTTGCCTTCTGTAAAACTCCAGATCCGAGATGCTTCGCTGTTCCTGCAAGATTCAAACGAGAAACCCTTCAAACAGATAAAAATAATGAAAAGAAAATTTTTGTACTTTTTATATTTTCAGATTTTTATAACTTTTAGAATTTATATCAACCCGAAATTACACAAAAAGAAATATTACGCCATCCCCGGCAACGGCGCCATTTGATTAGTCCAAAAAAACAATATGTTTACCGTAATCAGAAACGGCGTCGCTTTGCAGCTAGCCGGTGAATACGGGTCGATCCACAGAGATGGGTAAATTTCTGATTTGTGTTTTTACGAGTTGATTCATTTTGTTGTTTTGGTTGGTTTATAAAATCTATAAAAACCTAGATCTAAATTAATCTGATTTAAAGTCTTGCTAGGGTTAGGATTAGGGGAAGTTTTGGAGATTAAAGTTTTCCTCACCGCTTTCAATGCCTTCTTTTAGATCTATTAGATGTTATAGTAATTATCAATAAAGTGGATAAGAATCTTTTGGGAAGATATTTCTTCCTCTAGATCCTTGTCCTTCCTTTATCGATAATTACCCTAACCTTCATGGAAAACGCGCGCAACCGGCCCTTTATACTACGGTTCACCGTTACCTCGAGGGGTAGGGTGCCGTAGGGAGCGGTTGTGCGCGTATGCATGGAGTTCTAATTCATTAGGTGAATGTGGCATTGAAAGGGGTGAGAGATCTCATCTCTCAACCCTTTCCCTAAGGCTAACCCTAACAAGCGAGGAGATTACTCGCTCATTAGGGGATGATAAAACATATTAATTAAAAGAGAATTAAAAAGCATAAAACTACTTACTAATTTGACGGCTCCCTCCAAGCAATATAGAACAGATCTGAATAATAATCCCAGCAATTCTGAATTTTATTGATTGAAAAGAAGCATAAGGTTTTACAATTTTCGATTACAATTTATAAGTAAACAGGAGAATTTAGGGTTTCAGAGTCTCGCGCACGTGAAATTACAGATATGCCCACGAAAAATCCCAACCCCTGCACCGACACACCGACACAGGAAAGTTGCACCGACACGGGCACTAAGCGGCCGCGGAACCGCGGCATTGGTTGGCTTGGGCCGCGGTTCCGCGGCCCTTTGGTGGGCTTGGCTCACCATATTTTCTGGGATGCATCAAGGTCTTTTGGGGCTTCTGATTCTTTGGTTCTTTTTCCATTTGGGCTTCTACATTGATTCCAGCTCTTCAGTGAACACTTTGCAATGGATCTTTTAACCGTTTGCCTTGACAATTTGGATCTTGTGTTGCCGTATTGACTGTGAACTGTTCTTTGTTTAGGCTTGACTAAGATCCTCCTAATTGTTGGTCAAAAGTCCTTCTTTTATGTCGTCTTTTGTGTTTTTCACTGTTTTTGCTCCAAGAACCTGTAACCTGTAACATGTGGCAGACATGCGTCAAAAGTACCTGTTTATTTATAAAACGGATAAGAATAGGGGAATGAAAAATGCATAATTATGGTCTGAACACCCGTCGAAGCGCGGCTTTCCTCTTTTCCGGAATCCATATAAACGGTATGCACCATGATGCCCCCAGACTTGGGGCGTTTGGGCTCGGCGTCTTTGTGGTCTGCTTTAGTCACAGGGGCTTTCTCTGGCCTCCTTCTTTTTTGAGCAGTTAAAGTTGAGGGGGCCATCGCAGCGGGCATCCGGACAGCTATTGCCTTTTTTGGCTTGGCAAGATGGTTCTCTTCTTGTTGAATCTTCACCTTTTTCTGTCGGCGAGGGTAATCTTGATCAATCACTGACTCCTGGACCTGTCGCCAGACTTTGTAAATTTTAGAGGACAGCCGCTGAGGGGACTGCTTCGGCTTCATTTCTGTAACATTCTCGACGGGTGGAGGAGATCTTTTCAGTACGGCGGTAGGAGAGTTCCTACGCACCTTGTTCAGCAATTCAAAGCTGTTCCCGGTTGGAACAGTAGCATTGACTTCCACCGTTGGGGCTGGTGGAGTTAGCCCAGAGGGGGAGTTGCCCCCAGCCTTCCTTACTCGGCGCCAGTGGCGACGTCGAGCGTGTCGAGCCGTTGGGATTGTTTCAGCTTTAGGGGTGACTTCGTCATGCCCTCTGTTCTGGTGAGGCGCTGCTGGTACCAGCCTCTTGAAGACCGACGTCCGTTGAGCAGCAGTATCCAATCTGTCAAAGACAGACCTTTGAGCAGGAGCGGGAGCCGGAGTGGCCAGCCTCGTAAAGACTAATCCCTTGACGGGAGAAGCTTCTTTTGTGACCTTGAGAGCAGGAATGGCTGTCCGTTTCGGGATGGTCGCTTCAGGTATCGTGGGCTTCTTGACGGCCCATTTGAGTTCAGGCTCAGCCTATCGAAGACTGATGCTGTTGGCTTTACATCGGACAACCCGTTGAGAGGGGCGGTGGTAGGAGTGAGCCGATCAAAGACCGACTTCTTTTGTGCTCCTTGCGGCAGCTGGATATTAATTTCACTGGTGGGAGCATGGTCCCGAAGAACAAACCGGTGGTAGCCTGCGTCACCTGCTCTATCGGCATTGTGAACAGGGAGGCCGCGTGGGGCCCGTAAGCTATACCTCCAGATGAGGCGGAACGTGAGTTGCAGTTGCAGCTGGAACACTTCGTGCGAGTGGACGCCATTGATCCCTCGCTTTTTGCACCAAGCAAGATGCCAAATCTTAGTACATCGAACCCAAGGGCAACCATTAGCAAACCGCGATTCGTTCGTGAACACGACACACGAAGTGTAGAGTGGAAAGAGGAAAAGGTCCCACCGGGCGTGCCAGAATCCGCTCCCCTCCGAAATGCGGGACGACGCGATAAACGTCTTGCCTGAAATTCGGGGCAGATGCTAATTGGTGCTATCCGTCCACCTCTCCGAAAATGCCAAGTTGATTTATGGCACCGTGTATCGAAGGTTTAAATGGATGCGACCGATGTAGCAGACTTCGTTAGATTCCCCCTCGTTTGAGGGGTTTTTGATTATGGGGACGCTCTTCCCTGCAAGCGCAAGCCCCTGCAGTTAATTACGCTACCGCGTCGCGGTAACAACTTTCTCCTTCTCTAGATGGTCACTTCGTGTCGTATGTGTATGTTTTGTTTTTGGTTGCCTGTAGATTGTATACGGAGACTAATTTATGTTGTCGCCCGTAGGGCGTGGACTAGTCCAAATCCGTATTTTTCTTAGATTTGGGTTTGGGGGGTTGGGTTTAAAGATACGTTAGCCTCATTTGAGACTAAGATCAACTTAAACGTTTGTTAAGGATACGTTAGTCTCATTTTAGACTAAGATCGACTTAACAGGATCGTTTAGATCCAACAAAAGAGCAATTGGGCTCTATTGTTTAGTTTAGTAACATTATGGTGGATTAATTTAAGGACATTATGGTCCATTGTTAGTTTAAGGACATCTCGGTCCATTATTAGTTTAAAGACATCGCGGTCGGGGTTAAGGACATCATAGTCCATGAGTTTAAGGACCCCACTGTCCATTGTTAGTTTAAAGACATCACGGTCGAGGTTAAGGACATCATAGTCTATGAGTTTAAGGACCCCACAGTCCATAGTTTAGATACGTCATAATCTGTGAAATGTGTGGTTGTCGGGACTCGTCACCTCTTTGAAGACATTGAAGGATTACAACGACAAATATCAAAGGAGTGAAGAGATGTACCCTTGAACCAAAGTTGATTGGGGATCTGTAGTACAATTTTGGAGCTAAGATCAATTAATTAGATTATGAGCACATTGGCTCAGTTAAATCTGAATTGAAGACTTATGGCCAACTTGGGCAAAGTCCAATTAAGTTTGAAATATTGGCCCATTATTAGACCATTAGACATTTGTCTGGGTTCAGCCCCCCCATCATTTAGCAATGCTGAACAAGAGTTTGAGGGCTCTAATAACATTTTATCTTTGATTGAGCATTATCATTGTAGCTCTGAGTTTTACTCAACTTTGAGGTTTAGTTAAGGGAGAGGTTTTTGCCTCTGGAAACTTAACCAATTTGGCTAAAATAGTGTTAAACACTAGAGGACAACAGTGTTAAACACTGGAAATAAAACTCTCAAAGTAGTGTTAAATACTAAAGGACAACAGTGTTAAACACTGGAAATAAAACCCTTAAATTAGTGTTAAACACTAGATAAGAATGGGTCACGTGGGGACACGTGAGGGCACCCAGAGGTGGGACCAGATCCCTTTTACTTTGTTCTACAAATAAGTGTTAAACACTTTTAATTTTCTGACCATCACGTGTTGGCATGTGATGGAGATTTGTGCGTTGATTATTAAAGCATTTATTAAGGGGTCACGTGGTAACATGTGAGAGCGCCCAAATTAGAATCTGCCATTGCTTTTATTCTCGTTGTTTTGGAGGTCACGTGGGAGCACGTGAGGCATTGCCTCAAAGCTTTTTCCTTCTCATTTTGGAGGTTCTTTTTTAGGGGTCACGTGGGGGCATGTGACCTAGTTCTTTTCTTTCTTTTCTGATTACTGCAAATTGGGGTCACGTGTCATCACGTGACCAAGTTCTTTACGTTCATGGAGATCTTTCAAGTCTCCTTTATTTTTTAAGAATTAAATTCTCTGTAGGGTTAAACCCTAATTTCGTTTTAAAGGAATTAAATTCCTATGCATGTAGAAGAATTAAATTCTTATATAAAGTTAAACCCTAGTTCTGTCTTGGAGGAATTAAATTCCTATAACTTTAAGAGAATCAAATTCTCATATAGGGTTAAACCCTAATTTTATCTTTAAAGGAATTAAATTCCTGTGAGTTTGAGAGAATTAAATTCTCATATAGGGTTAAACCCCGGTTTTGTCTGTCTTGAAGGAATTAAATTCCTATAAATTGGGGGAATTAAATTCTCATACAGGGTTAAACCCTAGTTTTATCTTGAAGGAATTTAATTCCTGTGGGTTTGGGAAAATTAAATTCTCCAAACTCAATTCTCCCTCTAAGTTTTGGATCTGCATGGCAGAATCTCCCCGATGAGAATTAAATTCTCAACCTATGGGGAGATTTGCTTTTGCAGATTTTCAACCGGAGGAAGAACTAAGTTCTTTTGCAGAAGAATTAAACTCTTAGATTGAGAATTAAATTCTCTTTTTTGCTTTGTGAAGTTTTGATCCCTCTTCCCTTTCTCACCTAGGGTTTCTTTCTTGAGAATTAAATTCTCCTTTCTTTTCTCTCTGCTATTTGCCTTTAGGAAATTTCAAGATCCCAAAATTCTATATCTTTCTTCTCCTCTTGGCTCCTATTTATAGGAGAAGGAAAAGAATCAATTTGTTTAGTAAATCTCTCATTGAAAGATTTTGTTTGTTTTTCATAACTAATATGATCTTTTAGATCACTCAGTGAATTTTATTCACCCTTGGATTTTTAATCCAAAAGATATTCTGTTTGTTAATTTTGGTGAAATTTAGGGAAATCTTTCCTTGTCTAAAATCTTTCCATAAATTGGTGATTTTTAATCACCCTTGGATTTTTAATCCAACGGTCCTCCATAATCATTTTTTGTTTAGAAAGATTTAGAGAAATACTTTCCCAGTTAGGGTCTTTGTTTTCCTTTAATTAGAATTTAATTCTATCGATTTATAAGGATCTCAAAACCTATCACGTGTTGGCACGTGACTCCTCTTCATTCAGAATTTAATTCTGTATTTTAACTGGGCTAAAGACAATCACGTGTCAGCACGTGACCCTTGGCCACGTGTGAGCACGTGATGCCCCATTGGGGTCTTTCCTTAGCCGCTTGTTTACACTTCTGCTTGCTTAGAATTTAATTCTGTAAATAGATCATGTGTCAACACGTGACCCTTGGCCGCGTGTCAACACGTGATACCTCATTGAGGTAATTCCTGATTTTTTAATCAGGGAACAACCCCTTTATGGATTTTTGAAAATTTTTTGTAAAAACTTGTATAGGAAATTTAGTGTTGTTACATTCTTCCCTCCTTATAAAAATTTCGTCCTCGAAATTTGTAAAAGGAAAGTGTAACAGATTCAAGAAAGTTTAGTGACTGAAGTACTGATGGTGTAGGAAAAAAATAACAAGGTGGTGGAAGGGTTTTTAAAAAATGTGAAAAAATGTGTGAAGGAATGGAAAAATGCGAAGGTTTTGGTAAAATTGTAAAAGAGGCGAGGGAATTTTTGGGTTAGGACGGATTCAAAGTATATGATTCAAGCAATATGAAAGATAAGATTCAAGGAACATGATTGTAAAGAATGTTTTAGTTGCTGGTTCTTGTGTTATATTGCTTAGGTTTGTTCACGCAGAACAGAACTGCATAGTACGGTTCTATACAGCTCTGACCTGCATGGGCCACCAACAAAACCTATCACGCTCCGTTTCCCGGTATACGGCGAAGGGGACGGGACGAAGCCGCTACGTATTTACTGTGAAGTAAATACGCTAAGCGTATCTAAGCAATATAAAAGTAAAGCACAAAAGACAGGATATAATAAACAGCAACTTTATTTATTCACATTCTTTCTGTACAATGCATGGAAAGTAAATACAACTGAAATAAAAAGCGATGCCTAAACAATGGTATAACAGAAAAGAAGAGTACTAAAATGGAAAATGGAAAATGTACTAGAGCTCGGGGTCTTCACTGAACTGGTCCAAGTCTTCAGCGCTGGGCTCGATCTCTGATGTGTCCAGATTACCTGACGACATTCAAAGAAGAAAGAATGAGAATGTCGTCAGCGAACAGGTCGCTCGGTAAGTCCCAAAGATAAGGGAGAAATAGAATAGACAGAATAAGAAGGTATCTTTTAAAGTTGTATTATATTGTTGTAATGTTGTGTTAACACTGTTGTTTGTAGCTTGGTACAGAAGAATGCTAGTGTATACGAGAGGAGTCTCTATATGCCAGAGACTAGAGGTAAGTATAGTACAAGAAACCGTTTATGCCACGGTACAACAGCAACTGGATTCATGTTAGGTGTATTAAGTCTTACTGTCTCGTGCCACTTCTAACACCTTCCGTACTAATCTACCCCTTAAACCCCGAGATGTCTTGTTCGTATTGTATTGTATTGTAAATTGTATTGATTGTATAATTGGATCACTGACCGAAACCATGATATCAGTAAACGGATGTAACCGTAGAATCATGTAAATGGATGTAACTGGAGAATCATGTAAATGGAATGTATATCCATGGTTCGGTTAAGTCAAGTTGTATAATGGATTCATGGATTCATGTTGAATTGGAATATTGTAGATTTGAGATTGTACTTAAATCATATTCAAGTCAGATTATAATGAGACTCAAACTGAGTCAGATAATTAGAAAGGTAAATTGAAGTCCTGATTGTTTTGATGTTATCGGTAACCGCTGCACATGGGCGACAGGATTTGTGTTTTTTTCAAAGACGATTACCGTATTGATAACACCGTTGTTAAGTTGTCTA
This sequence comes from Agapanthus africanus, assembly GCA_030015575.1. Taxonomy (NCBI): domain Eukaryota; kingdom Viridiplantae; phylum Streptophyta; class Magnoliopsida; order Asparagales; family Amaryllidaceae; genus Agapanthus; species Agapanthus africanus. The sequence goes on along the minus strand of CM057338.1, from coordinate 147,765,849 downwards.
TCTTAGATAGGCAAGCACCCACTTCTCCGGCTCCCTGGGGCTCAAGAGATTGGTCCCGCTTAAACCTATATTTACTAGGGTCCTTAGGGTAAATTATAGAACTTGAGGGGGTTTTACGTAAAAATATTTTGTATAGTTTTCAAAATACACCCCAAGTATTTATTATTGTCTTTAGAGTTGTAGTAAATATAGATTTTATATTTGTGACAATTCTAATGAGAATATTCTAAATTCATAATAAAAGGTATTTATTTGTAATATTGGTTTTGTATGGAATTCATGGTATTTTAGTGTAAAATTGATTCTTGTGATATTTTTAGCAAAAGGTGGAATATTTATAATACTTCAAAATAGATATCTTTATGTTACATATACATATATTTATATGAAAATAATTTTTGTATATATCTATAATATTCTAGAAATCTCGTTTTCTTAAGATGTCGTATTTATATCTTTCGAGACCGGATGCTCCTTGCGGAGGTCGGAATCTCACACTACTAAGCCCGAGGATGTGCGATAATCCGCACCATCCTGAACGGTTTCCCCAAATGGGTTGTAACGGCGCTTTGCAAAGATTTGTATAAATACTAATCATTAAGGGAAAACGGTTTTATTAATTATAGTATTTATTTGTAAAGATGTCGATTTCCCGTATTCTATGTTCCCAAGGGTATTGTGCTATGTTGCATATGAGTGTGTGGGGAGGTAGGTCATTACCTCGTGATCTATTTAAAGGTATAGCATAGTTTTGATGGTTTAAATGTAAAAAAGAAACTATATGGTATTTTAATGAAAAAATACGGTAAAATGGAAATAGCAATTACTTTTGATATAGAACTTATTCAATATGATTAGTTAGTGTTTAATAGTCAACATGTAATGGTTTTAGCATAATTGTATTAAAGAAAAGTGAGGTTTTAGGAAGAAACCGAATCGAAAATCGGATTTGTTCCGATTCCGTCGGGTTTTGTAATTCCGTATTTTTAGAAAAAGAATAGAGAAGAGAGATGGAGACTTACGGGTTTAGGACAACCAGGAGAGGGAGAAGGATCGGGGGGAGTCGCCGGTGCGTCGTTTCGTCGCCGGGAGCTCCTAGAGTCGCCGTCGAAATTTCCGCCGGAGAATTCGCCGGAGCTTCGCCTTTCGCTCACTTCGATTGCATACAAGGTTTCTAGTGAATTCTTGAGAGTTGGCTCAAAGTTTTGGGATGAGGGGATGGTGTGTAGGGTTGGTATTTATATGGTTAGGTTAGGGTTAGGGTAGGTGAAGAGTTTTAAATTAAAAAAATGTAAAAATATATGAAAATTCATTAAAAATGGAGTAAAAGAGGTATTCAAAGGTCTCTGGAAATGATCTAATTAAATGGAGTGTGCAGGGGGGTTCAGAAGCCCAAGAGCCCAAACTTTGCAATTGGGGACTCGGCCGTCCGGGCGAGTCTTGCCGGCGGCGCCGGCCCGAGTCAGGCCGAGTCGGGGGATGGGTAGGTGGGGGGTCGCCTGATGTAGCCTCTGGTATATTTAGTTTTTTATGTGTAGTGGAAATTTTGGGAGTTATCACGTGTTGACTGTTGGACTTCTAGAAAAATTCAAAACAAAATAATATTAAAAATAATGTGGGGTATGGGATTTGAACTCTGGTGGCTTGGTTCAGCAGTGCAAGGTATTACCAATGAGCTACAAGCATTTTCTTGTAATTAAATAGTTAATTAATTACTTATCTTGTGCTCAGGCAATAAATACCCCTTTATGGATTTTTAAAATTTTTTTGTAAAAACTTGTATAGGAAATTTAGGGTTGTTACAGTTAAAATAGTGGAATTTTCAGATGGAGTAGAAGATGCAGCGGGTTCATCAAAAATTGCAAAATAAAGTCCTAGTGTTGTTAGCCAATATTTAACTTGTGTTTGCCAAATCTTAAAACCACTTATCCCATTAAATCTTTCGAGTTTAATTGACAACGATTCTTCACTCGAAGCCATGGATATAAGATTTTGATATGCAAATATTTTGTAATTAAAACAGCAAGAATTATTATGATGGTAAAACTATCAAATTTAATCAATTATTTCATATACTTTTTTAGATTGTTGAGTATTTTACAGAAATAATTGTTAAAATCAATACTTTTACAAAATGGTGTATTTTCAAAATATTTTCCAATAAAAAAAATCTTACAAAATATTATATAAACTATGAAAAAAAGGTTTAGAATCCGAGCCTGTAGATATGAGGCACGCAGTTGACCACGCTACCCTAAAAATGTATAGCCATCCTCCGTATAGGTTTTGCCGACATACACGTTTCAAACATACACGTTTTCAAGGTACAACACTCTCGGACCGTTTGATTTCCCGTTGAGTATGAATCATAAAGAAAGTTTTGATTTTGATATCGTTGTCAATTAATATCCAGTGGAATAAATATAAATCAAGAGATTTCTCAAATCTGATTTTGTATGGAAGACTTTGTGAAGGAATTGATCTTCGTTTTGCACAAAGTTGCAAATGAAGAACAATTCTAGGCTTTATTGATTGTCGGATCAATTAATTGTTTTTTTCTTCTTTATTGAAGCCTATTTATAGGCTTCAAAAGTAACTATTAATTTCCAACAGTTGCTTTTGGAAAGTCGCATCTCAATCGCCAAAAACAGTTGAGAGCACCATTTCGATTTGAAATTCAAATTAAAAATAACTGCCAGTAACTGGGCCATGAGGAGACGTCTGTACCGGACGTCCGCAGTTCAAAATTTCCTTCACCGGACGTCTGGTATATCAAATTCTTAGACAGATTATTTTGAATGATCTTTTCTTCGCAATTTAGCCCTTCATATCTTCACAACTTTAATTTTGAATCTTTTAGTAATCAGATTTAATAAATCAATCAACACAAAATAATCAATATTAAATTATTTATAAAATTTATTGATTTAATCAGAATTGATATAACATGTATGGCTACTTTCCTCCTTGGGAAGAGTGAGGTTTGAACTCCAGGAATCCCATGAGAGAAAGCGGCCAAAAATTAACGCTTTCAGGATAAATTTCTGGGCCCTTTTGGTGCGTGTGTGTTTGTCTAGATGTGTGCATGGGTGTGTTGTGTGTGTGTGTTTTGTATACATAGGTTAAGGCTTACGAGTTGGTGCCAAAAAAGGCCTTTGCCTCCAACCAAGTCCTTTTTCGAAGTAGGGGTGACGGATCGGATCGGACGGGTTTTTCATCAATTCTATAAGTGATATGAGAATTTAACTATGATTCTAACCAGTGCAACCCTCACATATGGATTCAGGTGGGTTTCGGGTTTTACCGAGTGGTCTGAGTTTTTTTGGGTTTTGCCCACTGATATGTAAACTATACGCATACGTTCATTAAAAAACTTACAAAAAGGTTTATAAAAAATTATCGAATAGCTAAAAAAGGTATAGAATCTATTGCATCCCGCAACTTACAACATTGCATATTTTTATACAATCTTAAGAAAAAATGGAAGACGCAATTCATGTTTTCGAATATTGAAACTAGTGGTTTTTTGCATTAGATGAGTAAAGTTATTGAAGATGGTTTAGATTGGATGGGTTTGGGTACAGAAGGGTTTAAGTACATGTTTGGGCCGACACGTTTTGAGCCAAATCCAAACTCAGCTTGAAAACTTTTCTTCTTAAGAAAGTTAAACCCACACAAATCAGTTCGAACAGGCATATGTGAGCAAAAGAAACCTGAAATGCCAGGTCGGGCCAAACCTGATCCCGACTTTCACCCATGTTTTAGGGTAACCCTCGCTCAATAAAAATATGGCTAAATTACATAAAATACCCTAAACTTTTCAATCAATATTAGGAAATATCTAACTTTTTAAAACCAATAATTTACCTCCTCATTTTTTTAAAAATGCCTTTTATTTAATTATTTATTTTTAGAATATCTTTTTTCTTATTTATTTAGCTAAATATTCTTCTTTCCTGATGGAGGTCTGGATCTCCTTCAGTTGTTGTCTTCCGTTGATCTGTCGACGAGCATTGATGAATGGCTGAGATTAGATTTGAGGGTTGCCTCCTGAAGATTTGAGGGTTGCCTCCTGAAGCATGTGGATCTCAGTGGGCTTGGTTTGGAATGATGCCAATCTACCTGCAAGGAAGTCCCGGGGTGGTTGTACCACCGTAGACCCTCCGACGATCAAGTTAGTCGAGATATTTGGGCAGAGTAGTGACCTATTGAGATATAATTGCCTTACCTTAGTCATCTGAGAGGGGGTTTATATAGTGGCAGCCATGAGCTGGTGGGCGCGAGATTTACGCCGGCCGTTACGCCACTGGAGTCACGCCTACGTGAATGGAGGGATCCTCCATTAACGATGAGATACGCCCGTTAGAGGGGGAACGCGATGGCGTGGAACGCGATGGCGTAGAACGCAGGATCTTGGGCGGTGGATATCTCGCATTTGGCGAGATTCACGGAGCCATTGTGGGAACGCCCACGATCTGTGCTCCGGGTCGGTCGGTGAGACCGAGGAGGCCTAGCTCGGCGAGAGGCCTAAAGAGGGAGGTAGGCCAAGCCAGTTCGGTTCTATGATAGCTCAGGGGCGAGCTGGGAGGGCTGAGGAAGCCCAATGCGCAAGAGGGCTCGTAAGTGAGACAACGGTTATTTGTAAGACGAGCATAGGAGTGTTCTGGGAGGTCATCGAAGGTCGAGGACACCATCGGGTCGAAGGCCTGGGGTGTGCCTTCAATGTACCGTTCTTGCTCCTTTCCCGTAAGCCTCGGGACACGTCATCTGCCACGTGTCGTGATATGGGGAGTTCTCAGTATTGAGCATCATCATTAGCCCTCCACTCTCATCCCGGCATGTTTATGGGTCGGGCCGAGAGTGGTCTGATCGGTCACCCGAGCTAAGTTCTTAGTTGAATACATCGTCGACACGGATTCCCGGGCAGTTAGTCATATCTTTTGATAACGTCAGCGGATCAGAGAGGAGATCGTGCAATAAAGGGGAAGCGCCGATTCGATCGTACGTTCGTTGAGGCGCTCGGCCACGTGCCCTACGCTGGTTGGCTGACGTGACGGGCCGCCGGTGTCCTTTGCTCTTGAGAGGACGTGTCCAATGCTCTTGAGACACGTGGAACGTTGATGGCCGTCGATCGCGAAGCATTGTTTTGGCGGGAAACGATCGGCGCCGTTGGATGCACTTGCCAAATGCTATAAATAGAGGTGGGATCCCCCCAGGGTCCACACTTTGCTATAATTTCCTCTTCGCTGCGTGTGTTAGATCGACGCTCTTCTCTTTAGGTCGGATTTCTCGCGCCTTTTCCTCAGAGAACTCCTTCCTTCGCTCAGGTTAGGTATCTTCCTCTTTGGAGTCTGTTGAGATAGTTCGGGTAGAGTCTAGGGAGTCTTCTGCTGCTGCTTCCTCTGCCTCATCCGAGTCGGATCCTCCCCAGGGAGCTAGGGTTAGACATGCTTCCCGGGGTCGCACGACGTGGACGGTCCCCAAAGCGCGTATCAAGAGTGCTCGTGACGCGCCTTTCCTCATGAGGAATGTGGACAAGCTCACCATAATCCGGGCTCGCTTCCACATTCCCTCTGGCTACTCGCTTCGCTTGGCCGGGGAGGGAGAGAGGGCAGACCAGGTGCGGGGCAAGGAGATTGCCTTATACCTGGATGCTTTTTGGGCTGGAATACGTTTGCCCTTCTCCCCCGAGGTGAGTGCGGCGCTGCGTTGTTTTCAACTAGCTTCGGGCCAGCTAGTGCCGAACTCGTGGAGGATTCTCCTCGGGTTCCTGGTCTGGTTGAGGCTACAAGAAATCCCTTTTAGCCTGACCCTTCTCCGTTCCTCCCTCTGTTACAAAAATCATCCCGGCACTCATAAGGACGAGCCGAGTTGGGTATATGTTTCCTTTAGAAAACACAGGGGAGGGGCGGCCGGGTCGGGGTCGTAGCAGTTCCTTCTTCCATCCATGAATGGAAGGAGAAATTCTTATTTGTCGGGCCACCCAAGGGTGAAGATTGGCATGTGCCTGTTCAGTGGCACAGGGCCGACTGCCCGCGGGTTAGGCGGTCGTCCAATCCCGTAGCGAGGGCAGTGTCAGCTTGGGAGCCCGTCCAACGGGCCGATATATTGCTTTCCGAGCAAGCTCTCAGTTGGGCCGGGCTCAGCCCCGCTCAGTTCGTGGGTAAGTTAGGAGCATAGGCGACTTGCTTAGATTTGCGTATCTTTCTTCTATTCTTTCTGGCATCGCTAACTCCCTTTGTATATTTTCCTCCTTTGCAGAACCGATGGACTGCTCTAAATTTCTGGCTGCGATGGCTGAGAAGAAGGGGAGGAAGGCCGGAGGCGCCGGCTCGTCACGCCCTGCTTCGAGCCCGGCCCCATCTGCGGTCGCTTCGGTAGGCGTTCCACTATGCCCGGGCTCCAAAAACTAGCCACGGGGAGAGCCGCAAACACGCTCAGGAGCAGGAACCCCAAGTTTTGGAGGTGGCGGATGAGGCCGACCCTCCCGTGGCCCCCCTCAAGCGGCACAAAAGGACGGTGTCCCGAGCCCCTTCTTCCCCGATCTTCATGGAAGAGGGGGTTCTTCGCTTCGAGGTGCCCTCAGGGCTTTCTGTCACCGATAGCTTGCTCTCGGAGATGGAACGGTCTGCTGGGGGAAAAATCCCCTGGGGGACCCTCAAGGCCCAAATCGGGCAATAGCTCAGAAGGCCGTGCAGGTCAGCGTCCGCCTCCCATTCGGATTTTCATTAAGCCTTTGATTGCAGGATCGGATACCTTTTTAACCCCTCCTTCCGTTTTCCTTAGGTCCTCCAGTACTGCGCCCTCGTCGCCAACATGGAGTACGAAGAAATCGCCCCGGTGATGTAGTTAGAGGGTGAGTCTTCCTCATGGGAGGAGAGCCTGAGCCGGGAGTTGCGTCAGGCGAGGGAGAGGATCGCCATCCTCGAAGACCGGGTAGCTGCCGAGAAGGGGGTGAACGCCAACTGCCGGGAGTCCATCCGAATTTTGAGGGAGTCCAACAAGGTCGCCGAGGCTAAGTTGGAGGAGGCCAGGGTTCTCAACGCCACTCTAAAGAAGACGCGGGACACCCTCAAGAGGGAGAATGAGGCAGCGAAGGAAGGGGTGAAGCGCACCGACCTCTGGGCCGCAAAGGCGGTAGAAAGATACAAGACGTCGGATCAATTCTACACGACCTTGCTGACGCCTCGGCCCTCGTCTGGCATCAGGCCCTCAATGCCATCAAGGCGTTGATGCCGGAGTTTCCCGACGGCGGGCTTCGGCTCGAGTACCCCTTCTAGGATGAGACGCAGGGGGACGCCGCTGGAAGAGCCGCCGGGGGGAAAGCTCCTGGTGTGAGTGTTGGGGATAAGGAGATACCCCGGCTCCCAGTGCCGAAGCCCCTGTTTAGGGCGCCGACCCTAAGGCCGCCACCCCGGCCACCGATGCTGACGTGGAGCATATCGAGGTCCTCCCCGGTCCCGATGCCTGAGCCTTTCTGCCTTCTTTTCCCTTTTTTTGTTTTGGAATTTTGTAAGCCTTCGGGAAATTTTGTGAGGCTGGGGAGCCGATAATACCCTTGTAAAGACTCCCGAGTTGTGAATAAAGCCGTTTTGCAAATTTTTGTGTGGTACCGTGTTCATATCAGAAAATTGCATTCTAATACCGCTCATTCATTATCTAATTGTTGTATTTATCGGTATTATTGACCAGTGTCTGCTCAGCATTACAGATTACAGGTATCCATGACAAAATACTGGAAATGCATCCAACAGCACGGATATATCACTTGAGGGAAGACACTGTGACCAGAAACGCTAACCGACCGATACTTCAGGAGTTCCTTTACGCAACAAGTTGTGTACACATTTTTTTTCTAAATGATCCAACACAACAAGTGTGTACACAAGACTTTTAAGCACATATGGATATGATTTTATATGCAATCAAGGATATGATTCTATATGCAATCAAGGATATGATTTTATATGCAATCAAGGATGTGATTCTATATGCAATCATCAAGGATATGATTTTATATGCAATCAAGGATATGATTTTATATGCATATGATATTATATGCATTCAAGACTAAAAAGCATGTGTTCAAATCAAAGGCAATCAAACAAATCAGCATGAGCCATAATGGGGCAGATATGAATATTTCTTTCTGAGCCTATAAATAGAGACCAGAGGCAAGAGGAAAGGGTAGCTTTTTCTTTAGTTCTATCTTAGAATTCTTGTAATTTTTCTTTTCATTCTTGAGCTCTTGCCCCTTTGTCTTGACCTTGCAACTTCTCATTTAGAACTTGCAAGCTTAAGGCTTAGGTTCTTGACTTCAAGATCTCTAGTAACAAGTTTGTTCTTCAATAAAAGTTCGTATTTTTATTACATATCTTGTTCCACTTTACATGATTTCAATTGTGAAATTCATGCTTTGCTTTGATCTTGCAACCTCTTAAGTGAGCTTGCAACCTTAAAGCTTGGTATTTGGATCTCACACGTTGCCGGGGATTGAACACTGGGAGATAAAACGCTTGAACTCATCGGTTCTCTTTTCCTCTTTATTTCATTGCATGTTTTTATGTATCTTCTCTTTTCTTTCTTGTTAATTTGTAAATATGTGTGAGTAATCTTTCCACTTGTTAAGGGTGTAATATGTTAGATCGTATTCGAAGATTTTCTTTATCCAAACTTTAAAACCTAAAACTTGCCTATTGAAACTTCGTGCAAATCACCCGCAACTCTGCTCACTAGGCATCCTATCCTATCCCGATAGTGATGATTCCTAATCATGACCGGATTGCCCGTGGTTTGCCGAAGGCTAAAATCAAGAGATAACAACGGAAGGACAAGGGACAAGGAAAACGGATTTAGCGAAATACCGCAAATACCGTATTTCAAGTTCCCTAATCCGCGTTGTTACCTATTGCTTTAGTATCAATACCAAGTCGGGGCTATAAGGAATTGGCAAACATCACCTTCATACAATCTAACTTATTACTACCCTTAATAAGTCCTTTTTATTCATATCTTTGTTACGACAATTAGTTAACCAACAAATCAAAACACGGTATTAACTCGTTAAAACAAGAAATAAGAAACTTACCATCTCCCTGCGGACAACCCGTATTCATCGCGGCTCGCTACAAGCGACACCATTTTGATTGCGGTAATTTCAGAATTCTTTTTAAACACGACACAGTTAGATCGTGCGATCAAACCGTTTTCATTTGTGTGAGCCTGTTAGCGTTTTCCTTGCCTGACGAGCCACGTGCTAGGTCGGCGACCGGTCCTTTAGTGGGCGATCGCGCGTCGAGTGAAGTCCAATTATCTGCCTTAAGCGTGCAAAGGCCGATGTAAGGTTGGTGTCCTTATGGCCCTGGAGTCAAGGTGGCGATCGCTCACTTAAGGTACATCGGTTGTCTCCTTCGAGTAGAAAGGCATAGGTTTGCCCATTCTTTGAGTCAGACCGGTGACCACCTCTCTTAAGATTGGTCGGCGTTTGCTGAGGTTGTGGGCTTCTGATCCTTAGTACAGATGGGTAGGGAGTTACCCACTAAGGATAGACCGAGCAGGGAAGCTGCTTGGTGGCCTCTTGAGGAGGGCTTTGGATCCTTAACGTAGACGGGTAAGAAGTTACCCACTAAGGATGGACCGAGCAGGGGAGCTCCTCGGTAGCCTTTTGACGAGGGCTTCGATCCTTGGCGTTGGTGGGTAGTAAACTATCGGCCATGGATTGATCGAGCAGTGAAGCTGCTCGGTGGCCTCTTGAGGAGGGCTTTGATCCTTGGCGTCAGTGGGTAGTAAACTACCAGCCATGGATTGACCGACTAGTGAAGCTGCTCGGTGGCCTCTTGAGGAGGGCTTTGATCCTTGGCGTCGGTAGGTAGTAAACTACCAGCCATGGATTGACCGAGCAGTGATGCTGCTCGGTGGCCTCCTGAGGAGGGCTTTGATCCTTGGCGTCGGTGGGTAGTAAACTATCAGCCATGGATTGACCGAGCAGTGAAGCTGCTCGGTGGCCTCTTGAGGAGGGCTTTGATCCTTGGCGTCGGTGGGTAGTAAACTGCCAACTATGGATTGACCGAGCAGTGAAGCTGCTCGGTGGCCTCTTGAGGAGGGCTTTGATCCTTGGTGTCGGTGGGTAGTAAACTACCAGCTATGGATTGACCGAGCAGTGAAGCTGCTCGGTGGCCTCTTGAGGAGGGTTTTGATCCTTGGCGTCGGTGGGTAGTAAACTACCAGCCATGGATTGACCGAGCAGTGAAGCTACTCGGTGGCCTCTTGAGGAGGGCTTTGATCCTTAGTGTCGGTGGGAAGTAAACTACCAGCTATGGATTGACCGAGCAGTGAAGCTACTCGGTGGCCTCTTTGACGAGGGCTTTGATCCTTGGCGTAGATGGGTAAGAAGTTGCCCACTATGGATGGACCGAGCAGGGGAGCTGCTCGGTGGCCTCTTGACGAGGGCTTCGATCCTTAGCGTCAATGGGTAGTAAACTACCAGCCATGGATTGACCGAGCAGTGAAGCTACTCGGTGGCCTCTTGACGAGGGCTTTGATCCTTGACGTAGATGGGTAAGAAGTTACCCACTAAGCATGGACCGAGCAGGGAAGCTGCTCAGTTCTGCGAGGCGTTGCACGGCCTTCCTTGGTGTGTGAAAATATGGAAGAGTGACCGTCGCGGATGGCACGTGGCAGGAACGCACGGGTGAGGCGAAGCGTTCTAAGATCCGCATCGTTCCAACTTCGGTTGGCCGAGAAATACGGGATTCCCTCTATGTGGCGGTGCGGTATTGGAAGAATCGAGAAGATCCCAGGATTCGTGCCCACGCGCGCGCAAATTTGGGCCCTTGGGGATTCTGTTGAGGGTACAAATAGAGAAGGAGATGGGTTTATTTCAGCAATACTTTTTTGAGATGGCCGGGCGCATTTACGCGATTGAAGAGATCATCACTCCCGATGACGTCTACCTGTATGACCAGTCCGTTTCCAAGGAGAGGTACCGGGTGTTGTCCAGCGCCCCGATCTGTGGTTTGAACATCTTGTTGACCAAGCGTTGGTACGTAGCCCCGGCATTTTTGAGGCCGAAGGGCATCACTTTATAGCAGTATACCCCCCGGTCCGTTGTGAATGCGGTGAGCTCTTCGTCCGCCGGGTTCATACGGATCTGGTTGTAGCCGGAGAAAGCATCCATAAAGCTGAGTAGCTCGTGGCCTGCCGAATTGTCGACGAGCTGATCTATCCGAGGGAGGGGATAGTTGTCTTCCGGGCAGGCCTGGTTAAGATCAGTGAAGTCGACGCACGTGCGCCACTTCCTGCTTGCCTTTCTGACCATGGCCACATTCGCCAACCATTCCGAGTATGCTACGTTCCGGATGAAGTTGGCTACAAGCAACCTGTTAACCTCGTCTTCGATCGCTTTTTGCTTGATCGGAGCGAAGTTTCGTTTCTTCTGCCTGACGGGTCGGACCGACAGGTCGACCCCGAGCTTATGTGATATTACTTTAGGGTCGATCCCAGGCATGTCAGCGGGCGCCCAGGAGAACACGTATGAGTTCCCTCTAAGGAAGTGGACCAGGTTGTCGCGCCGAGCCCCCGTTAAGAGTGACCTAATTTAGACGGTTCATTCATTGTCCCCTTCGACGAGGGGGACCTCCGTTAGCGGCTCCACCGGGGCTCCTCGAATTTCTTTTTGCTCGTCTCGAGTATCCAAGGACCCCCTGAAACCATCCGTGCTTTCTAGGTTATCGCTTCGCTCCTCGGGCACAGATGTCGCTGTGAAGCAAATCTTTGCGGCTTGCTGGTTTCCGTAGGCCCGGCCTATCCCGCCTTGGTCGAGCGGAAACTTGACCGCGAGGTAGTAGGTAGATATCTGGGCCCGAAAAGAGTTTAGCGTCGGGCGCCCCAGGAGGATATTGTAGGCCGATGGAATTCTGGGGACGATGAACTCCACAGGCACGGTACGCGTACGGCCTGCCTCCCCGATGTTAAGTAGGAGGGTGACCACTCCTTCTGCCGGGATGGAGTGGTTAGTAAACCTCGACAGGATGTGGGCAGTCGGCCTCAGGTCCGACGGGGCAAGCCCCATACATAGAAAGCAGTTATAGAAGAGGATGTCTGCCGAGCTCCCCGAGTCGACCAGTATTCTTTGAACTTCGTAGCGGTCAATCCGTGCTGTAATCACCAGGGGGTCGTTGTGAGGCAAGGATATTCTGTGGAGATCCTCGTCGGTAAAGCTTATGGGCTCGGTTGCTTTGATCCTCTTACTGGGTTGGCTGCTAGTCCCCTCGACCGGCAGGGGGCGTCGTGTCTCGTTGGACCCAGATGCACCCCCCGCTGATACGACCATGATTTGGCCGATCGTCAGCTCACCAGGAGGGGGATGGTTCTCTTGCTCCCGGTCAGCTTGTCGCTTTTTCCGCAAGTATTTTTCCAGGTGCCCCGAGCGAATTAACTTCTCGATGTAGTCACGGAGTTGTTTGCGTTCTCAGGTGGTGTGTCCCTGCGACCTGTGGAAGGAGCAATAGGGGCCCGTGTCCGTTTGGCCGCCCTATTGTTGACCGGGGGGAGTTTGAAGAATCTCTTGCCCTTCGCCTCCTCAAACAGATCTGTGTGTGAGATGTTGAGTGGGGTATACTCCTGGAACTTCGGGGAGTATGGCTTTGGCTGGTCAATCTTCTTTTTCTCTTCCCTGACCCTCTTCTTCTGATCGGCCTGGTCGGTCCGGGGTAGGTTCGCTTTCACCTCGGACTCGAGCTGGATCCCTCGCTCGGTACAGGCTTTTACCTCGCCCATGGTCTTAGGTTACGCTAATGCAAAGGAGCGGAGCCACTCCTTGTGCCTAAGACCCGACCTAAGGGCCTGATTTATCTCAAAAACTATCTATTACCGCAATCAAGAACGACGTCGCATGTAGCTAGCCGGTGAATACGGGTCGGTCCACAGGGATGTTGTAATTTTCCTAAATGTTCTTACGAGCTAATTCCAAAGGGTGTTGGATCTTTTAATTAAATCTAAAGACTAAGTTGTATTATACTAGGATTAGGAAACTTGCTAAGATTAGGTTTAGGTAAAGTTTGGTAAATAAAGATCTACACCTCTTTCAATGCCTTAAATTAAATATCATATTAGGGGTTATGGTAAATATTAATAAAGGGGATTAGGATGATTGGGAAGAGGTTTCTTCCTCTAGATCCTTGTCCTTCCTTTCTTAATCTTTTCCCTAACCTCCATGGAAAAACTTACAGATCCGGTCTTTTATACTACGGTATCACTGTTACCTCGTGGGTAGAGTGCCGTAGGGAGCGGAATAAGAAAGTATGCATGGAGTCCTAATTGTTCATAAGAGATTGGCAAAGAAAGAGATGAGAGATCTTCATCTCTCAAACCCTTCTCTATTCCTAATCCTAACAAGTGAAGAAACTACTAGCTCATTGAGAGATCTACAGAAGACGTTATTTTTATTTTGCTTTTTTTTAGATCTAAGAAATTAATTACCTACTGCAGATTAAGAAATTCTAAACTACATTAAACTAAGGCGAAAGAATAAATTACCTAGGGCAGAAAAATAGATCTAAGAACTAGGGCAGAAAGAAAATTACTTAAAAAATGATGCTCTCAAATTTTCAAAAGAATTCTGAATTTTTATTGATGAAAAGAGACATAACCTAATACAAGCAATTGGGTATCTATTTATAGGACATAGAAACTCTAGGTTACAATTGACCCGCACGTCTGCATTTACCAAAATACCCCTAGGTTGACTATTCAGCGCCGTATCAGCATTATGGTAAAATTTTTAGCTTCTAATTGCTCTTGATGGCCGCGGAACCGCGGCCTGGGTAGGGGTTGGGCCGCGGTTCCGCGGCCCAATAGTTGGCTCATCTTCTGGAATTTTGTGGGCTGCTTGTGGGCTTTCTGGGCTTCTCTCTTCTTTAGTTCTTTACTGAATTTGGCTTTTCTGTTTCTTCTAGATCTACAGTGAACAATTGCATTGGGTTTTTAACCGTTTGCTTTGTAATCTTGGACGTTGCGTTGCCTTGTACATTGTGAACTGTTCTTCGTCTAGGCTTGACTAAGATCCTTCTATTTGTTGGTCAAAAGTCCCTTTTTTTGTATCGTCTTTTGTCTTTTTCACTGTTTTCGCTCCAAGAACCTGTAATCTGTAATATGTAGCAGACATGCGTCAAAAGCACCTGTTTATTTATTAAACGAATAAGAATGGGGAATATAATAATGCAATATTATGGTATGAACAAATACCCCCAAACTTATCTTTTGCTCGTCCTCGAGCAAACTTAGTTTTATTCTCTACAAAAATCTAACCGCACTTTCGCAGGGAAACGCAATTGCACTGAGCTCGTGCAACAAGCCGTTAAACCTCTAGGTGTCCCTAGTAGGAGGAGTGTTGTCTCCTGGGGGTTTTCAGCGGATTACACCCACAAAATCCTAGCAATTTGGCTTTTTCGATTTTAATTCTCCAATTAGGTTTTCTAACAAGAAATTCTATTATCTTTGACTCGTAAATTATCCACCTATATTCTTCACACTTTCTCATCATTTAACTTAAGATTATATATATTCTTAGACTTACTTAGCTTTCGGCATTTCTTAAGTTTTCCTTCTAGGGTTCCATCTCCACTTAGGAATTTTTATCAACTCTATTAAAGATACAAGTTCTATTCTTCACTCATTTCTCTTATCTAAATCCTAATCACATACCCCTACGTGTGTGTATAAATCACCCCTACACTTGGAAATTCAAATCAAGCAAGCATGCTCTTGTCCGTTGTCCAAAGCACTTCTTAATAGGTGAATTTTTAAATGAATTTTGCTTACACATCCTTCATGCAACCGTTAATACTTCTTGAGGTACCAACGACCGATTACAAGATGTGTTTACACATTAAAGCGTAATTCCTAGTCTTACAACACCCAAGACTTTAGCAGTGACTCCCAAACCAGTTGGTCTAAGGCACTAGGTGATGAAGCACTCTCGCTAAATATTTTTCTATTTTTTAGCCTTAAGTAATCACAAAAACCAGTGTTCATTTTTTCCCCCTCTCTTTATTCACTTTTTTTCTTTTATTTTCATTGTACTGAGGACTTTAGACAAGAGCATTTCAAGGTCTCTTCTACTATTCCAAGTTTCAAGGTGCGTGTTTGTGCAATTTGTAGGGTATACATTTTCAGAATCTAGACTTAAGCTAGGAACTATTTTTCAAACTCATACTTTAATAAAAACATCAATACTCTTCCCTTGTTTCGACTTAGCCCAAAAAGTGAACTCAAAATTTGCCTATTTCTAAATAAACTACAAAGACATATACTTTCTACCGTTAAACTTTAAGGAAGGTTATTTTTAGGGTTTTTAATTTACTAAGTCTAAGATCTAGTTGTTCCTAACTAGTTAACCTATATGTTAAATTTAAGTCAAAATAAGGCCAAAATTGAATACAATAATTTTTATAATTTTTGAAATTTTTCAATTTTTATGGATTTTAAAGTAAGTATGCAAATGCAAGAAATGTACACATGAATGCGAAGAAAGAAGACTTACCGAGCATACCTCCAAACTTAAACTTGACAGTGTCCTCACTGTCATGCTACACCAAGAGGGTCAAAATGTCGGCACTCCCCTGTTTATTTATTTATAAATTTTTTTTATATTTTTAATGTTTTGAAAAATTTTTATTTTTTTTATAGAAAAAGAAAACAAAAAATATATGTACATATATAGAACAAGGTCCTCCCTAAACTAAACAAGGCCTTACACAAGCCAAATGTTAGCACCAACCATTCAAAAAATTTATTGTGCTAATGGTAGGGTTGATGAAAGAATGGGGGGTAAAGAAAGGAAATGAGAAGCACACGAGACCGTGTGGAAAGAAGAGTGGAATATGGTCTCGGCGGAGGAGAAGAATGTCGGAAAGGAGAAAGAAGTGGAGTACGATCTTGAGGGTGTAAATCGAGTGAATAAATTAGCGCAATTTGTGATGACCGATATGTTAAAAGCGATTGTGCTAACCTATCAACCCGTCGAGAAATGGGATCAAATCCCTCAAGATTCGCAAGAAAGCATGGGTACGCCGAACTTGGTATAGGAGATGAAAACGTAACGATCTCTTGTACGGTCGGAACAATAGGAAGGACGAAAGGGAGTGAATTAGGGATAGTCTCATTCTCACCGTAGTAAACTGTCTCGAACTTGGAAGATTCCAACAGGGGTTCAAAACGACTGTAAGCAACCGAGTCTGATGGTTCAACTAACTCATCTGAAAATTCAAAGGACTCAAACTCGGGCGGTGGGTCTTCAACATCGTCCGAAAAAGTGAAACACTCGTAAGTGTTGTCGGCTGTGAGAACTGTGTCAGATTCAAAGGAAAATTTTTCAAGCTCACAGTCTTCAAGCATGATATTAGGCGTGGTCGGAACGATGGAAAGGAGGGAGGGTGATATAACAGTTAAAGGTTCAGGAGGATGAATTGGAAAATCCGACACATCAAACAAGAATGGTTCAACCTCAATATTATCCTCAATACTCTCCTCAATACTATCCTCATAATTCTCCTCAATATTTAACTCATCCATGCTATTATCATCAAAATCAAGACGCATATGAAGTTCGGGAGAAACATCTAATGACTCGGGATGATGAATTGGACATAAAATTTCAATCAAATCGACAGGTTCATCATCCGAAATATTCCCGGCGTCTATATCCTCAATCAAGTGAAAATCAATTTTTTCTGACCCCTCCTCAAAATCATGGATATTTATCAATTTAGGTTCTAGATTGGAGGTGTAAAGATCAAACGGATTAGGTGCGGTTTCACTCGAAAGGGGTTCCTCATAATCTGGCAAATCAAGCACTACAAAGTCGCACAACTCATCATTTTGGACACATGTTTGAAAATTGGAGTTGTTGGATTCAATTGGGTATGGGTAGGTTTGATTTGGAAATCCTTTCAAATTCGCACTCTGTCCAACCGCCTCCTCATACATTGAAAAATTTGGAGCTAGCGGGAAACTAGCGACCAGTTCACTAGGCTGCATAAGGGCGGCAATGGACGCATCCATATTCCTAATCATTTTGTTTGTTGCTGCAATGTACGCCTCCAACGACTATTCTAGACTAGACATGGGTTGTGAAGGGGTTTCGGTAAAAGATTCAAAACTGTTTGGATACGTGAAACTCCCAAACGGCTGTGTAGAGGCAATATCTAGTGAAGGTGGGAAGGTCGAGTAGGACTGGTAGGAATTGGATGGTTGGACAGGAGTAGGGTCAACAGTTGGATAAAAAGGTGAATGGACTTGTTGACCCCTAGAACTAGATGTGTGGAGAGGAGTGAAAGATTGGCTACGAGATTGAGCAATATGCTCAGCAATGGACATCGGCTTAAGAGTTACAACAGAACTCGAAAAAGTGGTATCAATGTACGAAGGTGGTGAAGGTTGACATGGTTGACACAAAGTGGGTTGCAAAGTCGAGCTGTTTCTCCTAGACGCTTCTATTTGATCTTTCAAAGAAATTTTTGGCATGGAGGGGTTTTCTTTAAATCGACCGAAACAATTGACGTACGAGGCAAACTTAGGTTCGGGATACCAAAGTTCGGCAAGAGATTTATGATGTGGGGTACCCATGATAGAAGAAAGAGAAGAGAAAGAAGGTAGGTGGTGCAAGGATTTCTTAGCGGCAAAATTTTGCAAGTTTTTATAAAAGATTTTTCCTTTTTCCTTTTTTTTTATTTGTTTGGAACTTTTTGCAAAAAATATTTTCGATAAAGGGCTAAGACACACTTTCGATCAACTAAAAATGCACAATCAGGCCTAGATCTAGGGTCATCTAGGTTAGCTAAACAGCTCCTAACTGTTCCAAATGGCTAGAAATAGGACCTCAAACTGCCTCTTCACCGCCAATTGTGGCCAGGTAAGTGCCAGGTGAGTGGGAGGCTCCCCGCTACAAGTAGCGGTCCTAATTAAGTAACCACTCGCCTTGGACACACTTGCCTAGACACCGCAAAGTCAGATTAGGATTAACGGCTGATGCCTAAAACTAGTCCTCTGTCCTATTGAGCTCGAAGTCCTTAGGGCCGAGTCTAGTATTTTTTAATTAAGATATGGTCAATGCAAATGCCTTATGTGATTTCTGGGGTCCTGGGAAGGGTGATGAAATCCCTACCCAATTTGAATTGGTCAAAAGCCCCTTAAAGTCAGTTTTAAAGATATGCAAAACAGAAAAATCACTTGCAATCAAATTTTTTTATTTTATGCGCGGCGTAAAGAATCCTGCACAAGATTGTTATTTGGAAGGGGAAAGATTTTTTTTAAGCGCAAAGAATTCTGCAGGAGATTTTTCAGAAGATATATCGGAGATTTGCAGAGGAGGAGAGAGAAAACTCACAGAGATTTGCAGTGGCGGAACTGTTTTTTTTCCTCTTCTGGTGATGTCACCAGGGCGCGGCGGTTCCGCGGCCGGAATGGGGGTCGCGCGGCGGTTCCGCCGCGTGTTGGTCGGCTGCTTTTTTTTGTTTTTTTTGGGACCCGATCACCGCGATTCTTCTTGTTGACTCGGTCCTCCAAATTTCTTCTGTTGTCTATTGTGATATTTCTCTGTTTGTTCGGATTTGATATTTGCTGTTTTGATTTCTGTAGATTTCCAGATCCGAATTTGTTCGTAGATCCTGCAAAATTCACACAAAAATACCCTTCCCAAAAATAACAGATGATATATTTTTATATTTTTTTGATTTTTCAGATTTTTATGATTTTTTTAATTTTGATTAACCGGAAATTGCAAAAAGGAAATAACACGCCATCCCCGGCAACGGCGCCATTTGATTTATCTCAAAAACTATCTGTTACCGCAATCAAGAACGGCGTCGCATGTAGCTAGCCGGTGAATACGTGTCGGTCCACAGGGATGTTGTAATTTTCCTAAATGTTCTTACGAGCTAATTCCAAAAGGTGTTGGATCTTTTAATTAAATCTAAAGACTAAGTTGCATTATACTAGGATTAGGAAACTTGTTAGGATTAGGTTTAGGTAAAGTTTGGTAAATAAAGATCTACACCTCTTTCAATGCCTTAAATTAAATATCATATTAGGGGTTATGGTAAATATTAATAAAGGGGATTAGGATGATTGGGAAGATGTTTCTTCCTCTAGATCCTTGTCCTTCCTTTCTTAATCTTTACCCTAACCTCCATGGAAAAACTTACAGATCCGGTCTTTTATACTACGGTATCACTGTTACTTCGTGGGTAGAGTGCCGTAGGGAGCGGAATAAGAAAGTATGCATGGAGTCCTAATTGTTCATAAGAGATTGGCAAAGAAAGAGATGCGAGATTTTCATCTCTCAAACCCTTCCCTATTCCTAACCCTAACAAGCGAGAAAACTACTCGCTCATTGAGAGATCTACAGAAGACATTATTTTTATTTTGCTTTTTTTTAGATCTAAGAAATTAATTACCTACTGCAGATTAAGAAATTCTAAACTACATTAAACTAAGGCGAAAGAATAAATTACCTAGGGCAGAAAAATAGATCTAAGAACTAGGGCAGAAAGAAAATTACTTACAAAATGATGCTTTCAAATCTTCAAAAGAATTCTGAATTTTTATTGATGAAAAGAGGTATAACCTAATACAAGCAATTGGGTATCTATTTATAGGACATAGAAACTCTAGGTTACAATTGACCCGCACGTTTGCATTTACCAAAATACCCCTAGGTTGACTATTCAGCGCCGTATCAGCATTATGGTAAAAATTTTAGCTTCTAATTGCTCTTGATGGCCGCCGAACCGCGGCCTGGGTAGGGGTTGGGCCGCGGTTCCGCGGCCCAATAGTTGGCTCATCTTCTGGAATTTTGTGGGCTGCTTGTGGACTTTCTGGGCTTCTCTCTTCTTTGGTTCTTTACTGAATTTGGCTTTTCTGTTTCTTCCAGATCTACAGTGAACAATTGCATTGGGTTTTTAACCGTTTGCTTTGTAATCTTGGACCTTGCGTTGCCTTGTACATTGTGAACTGTTCTTCGTCTAATCTTGACTAAGATCATTCTATTTGTTGGTCAAAAGTCCCTTTTTTGTATCGTCTTTTGTCTTTTTCACTGTTTTCGCTCCAAGAACCTGTAACCTGTAATATGCCGCAGACATGCGTCAAAAGCACATGTTTATTTATTAAACGAATAAGAATGGGGAATATAATAATGCAATATTATGGTATGAACAGGGTCGTGATGACCGTCTCGTCCCGGTGCTCTGGGACTTCAAGGAGAGCATTGTAGAAGCGGGTGACGTATCCTTTGAAAGATTCCTTGTCTCCACTCTTTATAGTGAAGAGGTGGTCGACGGTCCGCTTCTGCCGTCTGTTCCCGATGAAATGGCCGAGGAATTGGGCGGCCAGCTCATCGAAGGTAGAGATGGAGCGTGGCGTGAGTCATCGAAACCAATCTCATCCAGCGCGGATGAAAGTGGCAAGGAACGCTCGGCATTGGGCGGCGTCAGAGTTGTCCTGGAAGCTTATCCCCGCTGTGAACGCGTCCAAGTGGTCCTTCAGGTCGGACTTTCCGTCGAAGAGGGACACCTTTGGAGGCTTGTTCCTGGAGGAGACGCGGACAGCGGACAACGAGCAACTCTTCGGTGAAGGGCTTCGTAAGCGAGTCGGCGGCATATCTAGCCCCCTCGCTTGAAGGGTGACTTTCCCGATGTATACCCTCGATCTTCTTTTCGAGGGTATCGAGTCGGTCGTGGTATCCCGAGGATTCAGCATACTCGGAGTGATGGCCTCTCCTGCTGACGGCCTGCGCCTGGCCGCGGTTCCGTTCTATGGGGTTCCTCAGGTCCCCTGGCGAGGTCGTCCTCAAGCTACCGTGGTGAGTCCTGTCCGCGCGACCCTGTCGAGGTAGAGGGTTCCGGCCATGTCTTGGAGCAGGCGAGATGACCGACACCTCCTCGGGAGGGACAAGAACGCGTTGGGCCTCAGGGCGGGGTGCTCTTTCATGATACCTCAGCGTGGAGCTGTGAGGCGCCCAGCGGGTCATTGAATTGGTCGCCATGGGGGATCTGTGGCCGCCGGAGATAGGGATGCGCTGTTCGGCCGTGCCAGCGTGGGCAGTGTCTTCTCCCCCTCTATGGAGGTCCCGGTCCCGAGGTGGGGGAGCGACGACCTGGGGGGCTCGTATCGCCGTTTGGACACGGACAAGGGCATCCACGATAGACGCGAGCCTGTCGATTCGGGCTGACAGGGCGTGAATGGCGTTCGGGGGAGGAGATGATCCGTCCGCGCCTCCGTTGTGAGGAGGGCGGCGGCTAGTGTTTGGATCGTCCCGGTGATCACTCGCCATGAATTCGAGATCGGAAGATCAACTTTCGTTGAGTGGAATCCTCGCTTCCCACAGATGGCGCCAACTGATGGAGGTCTGGATCTCCTTCAGTTGTTGTCTTCCGTTGATCTGTCGACGAGCGTTGATAAATGACTGAGATTAGGTTTAAGGGTTGCCTCCTGAAGCATGTGGATCTCAGTGGGCTTGGTTTGGAATGATGCCGATATACCTGCAAGGTAGTCCCGGGGTGGTTGTACCACCGTGGACCCTCCGACGATCAAGTTAGTCGAGATATTTGAGCAGAGTAGCGGCTTATTGAGATAGATTTGCCTTACCTGAATCGTCTGAGAGGGGGTTTATATAGTGGCAGCCATGAGCTGGCGGGCGCAAGATTTACGCCGGCCGTTACGCCCCTGGAGTCACGTCTGCGCGAATGGCGGGATCCTCCATTAACGACGAGATACGCCCGTTAGCGGGGGACGCGATGGCGTGGAACGCGGGATCTTGGGGTGGTGGATATCTCGCGTCTGGCGAGATTCGCGGAGCCATCGTGGGAACGCCTACGATCTGTGCTCCGGGTCGGTCGGTGAGACCGAGGAGGCCTAGCTCGGCGAGAGGCCTAAAGAGGGCGGGAGGCTGTGCCAGTTCGGTTCTGTGATAGTTCGGGGGCAAGCTGGGAGGGCTGAGGAAGCCCAATGCGCAGGAGGGCTCATAGGTAAGCCTGCGGTTATTTGTAAGACGAGCATAGGAGTGTTCTGGGAGGTCATCAAAGGTCGAGGACATCCTTGGGTCGAAGGCCCGAGGTACGCCTTCAATGTACCGTTTTTGCTCCTTTCCCGTAAGTCTCGGGACACGTCATCTGCCACGTGTCGTGATCTGGGGAGTTCTCAGTATTGAGCATCATCATTTCCTAATTTCATTTGCAACCCCTTCGTTTTTCTTCATCCTCAATATTCATAAAATTCAAGAGAGATCTTATATTAGGCAAACTTGGAAAAAATCTGGATAGCTGGCACTTTAATTATTTATTTTTTTCATTATGGATTTAGAACTAAGAAAATTAGGAGGAAAAACAAAAATTTTAGGAAGAGGGAAGAATTTTTTTGATGAAACTATTTAGAGGATTTTACCCATATTTAATTGGATAAAACATGTTTTAGGAGAATTATAGACGGATAATTATGATATTAAATAAATGAAAGGAGATTTTTCTTAAAACAAACTATTGAAATGAAGGGTATTTTGGCAATAGATTATAAATCACGGGGCAAAATGCTAGTTTTAAAAGGTTCAGAGTATTTCCAGTTATTGAAGTTAAAATTAGGGGTATTTTCTACAATTTTGCCTAAAAATTTAGATTTATTTCTTTTCTGTGTTTTCAGCATGTCTAGGAAATCATCCCTGGTGTTTCCTTCTTTTATGATATTTTTTGGATGAAGCGTATTGGGAGGATTTTACCCATATTAATTTGATAAACGACATTTCAGGACACCATACAGATAATTGTAATAGTGAAGAAAAGAAAAGGAGATGCTTTTTAAATTATTTTTTAACTGAAAATCAATTTGGGAATAAATTAAAGTCGAGAGAGCAAAATGTATGATTTTAGAAAGTTAAGGTATTTTCTAATATTTAAACAAAAGCCAAAAGTTTCAGAATAATCATGCACTAGATTTTACCATAAACAAGAAGATAAGGCTTTGAGAAAAAAATAGAGGGGGTGGGGTTTTCGTGCTCTCATTAATTTAAGATATAATATTCAGAAAACAAGAAAAATCATTACTTCTAAGACTATTAAAGTCGTAAACATTTTTTTGTTAAGAAAAGCTTATAAAATCAATAAATGTTAAAAGTAAAACTTCAATAGATATAAAAAGTTTAATTATTTTCTCCAAATGATTTCACAGGGTTTAGGAAATTGTAACCATGTTGTCAAATAAGGTATTTAAATCATAGTCACATGAGTCGCGAATTATTCGGCGAATTAAATCTCCGATTTAATCGCTGTTGCCGAACGCGCCGAATAATTCATGAATTATTCGAAAAAACAGCGTATAATTCACAAAATCAAAACATAACGTCTCATATATTAATTTCTTGCTCGAAATCCTTCGAGAACACTTGCCTAATTTTTCCGGAATATTTTTTTCGAACAGTTTTCCGAATCCGAATTTTCGATGAATTATACCCGAATTTATGACTATGATTTAAATAATAGGAAAGAAAAAGTTGGGAATTAGGGCCTGTTTTGTTGCAAGATTATGAAATTTGGATTCCTAAATAGTACGGTTGAAAATTTCTGGATTTGGTAATTTGTTGTTTGGTTGGTATTGGATTCCTAATATTGGATTTGTAGATCCTTGTAATCTTTGTTTGGTTGGTGAAAAGAAAGTGGGATTTGGATTTGAGGATTTTAGAGAGAGATAGTGAGAGGAGGAATTTTTTAATAACTAAAGTACATGTGGGGGCCACCAAATAGTGAGAAATCCTTAAGAATCCATTCATTTTTCAAGGATTTTGAGATCCATTTTTTTTGTGGGCCTCATCCCACAATCCATACAAATCCATGTTTGTAATTCAAGCCAACCAAACACAAAATTTGTGGATCCTAGGATCCACAAATCCAAAACTCAAGAATCCTATAAGGGGCTGTTTGGTTGCAGGATTATGAGTTTGGATTTGGATTTTGCATTGTGGAATCCTAGGATTCCATAATTTTGTGTTTGGTTGCAAGATTTGGATTTTTAGGATTCCTTTGTTTTTTATGGGGGGCCCACCACAAAACAAAGATTCTTGAATCCTAAAATTTTTCAAGGATTTTCAAGAATTTGACACTATTCATTGTACTTTTAGATGGGGCCCATGTACTTTATTTATTTAACAATCCTCTCTCTCTCTATCTCTCTCTAAAATCCTCAAATCCAAATCCTACCTTTTTTCACCAACCAAACAAAAATTACAAGGATCTACAAATCCAATACCAGAAATCCAAAATCAACCAAACGACAAATTAACAAATCCAGATATTTCAACCGTGCAATTTTGGAATCCAAATTCCATAATCCTGCAACCAAACAGGCCCTAAAATCAAACAAACCAAACATGCCCTTAGTTGCAGGTTGAGGGAGAAAATGGTAAAAAGAGATCGAGATAGAGAGAGTGACAGTGATAGAGAGAGTGACAGTGAGTCGCGTCAGACGCGGTAAGCTGCACCGCCTGCACACGACAAAAACAACAGGGGTGGGGCCCACAGGGCTCCAGCTAGGCTCGGATCCAGAAATAACAAAACCCGACTCCGAACCTATTTACAGCTGGTGACAGCCTGTCCTCAACCAAACCCCCCTCATTTTCCCCTCCTCTCTCTCTCTCTCACAACTTCGTCTTCTCTCTCTTTCCTGTCTCTCTCTCCTCGTTCTCGCTAGGGTTTTCATAAGACCTCGAGATCTCTCATAGCGGGACTTGGATCCGGGTTCAGCGCTGCCAGGGCTTCATTTTGAGTGCGAAATCGCTGGATTTGGGTTCTGCTTTCGTCGCTTCACGCTTCGGTCTAGGGTTTCCCTCGTGTTCCATGGAATGCTGCACGAGGTATCTCCTTCTTCCTTTCTTTTTTGTATTATATCTGCTTAAATCTGCGATTTTTAGCATGTTATGCTTCCTTTATGAAAATTTAGATGGGTTCTAGATTTAGTAAATTATAATATTTTTTTGCTGGTGATGTGATATCTTGTGTTGCTTCAAGGCATTGCTGCTTGTAGAAAGCTCTTTTTTTGTAAGTTAAATTAACAAGCTAGGAAGTATACAATGTCAGGTCAGAGCTTTCGAATACGCAAAACTGGAAATTTTACAAAATTTTACAGAAATTGCATTGTTTGGAGGCATTTCGGTTGAACTTTAGAAGAATTTAATGGTATGTTGTCTGAGTTTCTAATGCAGAATTGGAAGAGAATTTATTTAGCCGGACATGATCTTCTGGGGTACTTTGTTTGATTGTTGCCTAAGAATAATCTTATTGTTTGAGCATCCTTCTTGAATAGCTCTTCTTCATAAGAACCTAATTTAATTTAACTAGCATTTGATAGGAAGAATACTATTATGCTTCATTCATTCATCTAGTTATTTGATATTTTTAAAGATGTAAGTTGTGCTGTGTTGTGCTACAAGGAAAGGCTTTAGGAGGTTTTTTGATTGTCTTTGACGTTGGTTGCATCAGCCTTAATGTTGGATTGATTCATTCATCCAGCTATATGATATTTATTAAGATGTATGATGTTCTGTGTTGTGCTACAGGGAAGGGCTCTAGGAGGGGTTTTGAATAGGTGTAGGATCTTTTGAATAGGTGTAGGATTGGACGCTTAGACGTTGGTTGCATGAGCCTTGCGTTATAAGTGCGTGATCCTCATGCCTCGCTCTCTCTCTCGTGATCCTCGTGTCTCGCAAGACGCCAATTGGTGTTCTTGCCGTTATCGTAATGCTCCTTTTTTGACCAATGCTGTAATTGCTGCTGTCTTGCTTGCATTGGATGAGGCTTTTAGGTTTTGTTTATTGAAACTCCCTTTTTTGATGAATGCTGTAACTTATGTCGTGTCGCTAACTACCAATCAGCCTTCATCTTTTACGGAAAGGACCTTTCTGGACCATTCTGGACCAATGTGGCAACAAGGCTCGCTGTCTCTTACCGTTCAACTTCAAAATATAATTGACAGTCCTTTGTTATCCCTTTCAATTTAGTATAAATGGCTGACTGTTAAATTGGTTAACTCATTTATTGTGTTGTGTTCTAAACATAAGTGGTAAGTGGTCAGTGTCTTGATAACGCCTAATGAGCTAGCAGTCTTATAGTTCTAATGAAATTCCTAACTTGTCCAACGATATTATTTGTCTTTATCAGTTAGCGTGCTTCTGTTCGTTGTCAATTCCCCTTCTTGCCCATATGGTACATTCTTTAAGTTCTGATTCCTCTCACCGTCAACATGCCTTTTGGTTCTTATAGATTGCCTCTTTCTAATGGTTGGTTTAAGCCGTTAACTGTTAGTATCTTTACCAATTGTCCTTGTAGTTTTTTAAAATATGGAAGTACTCTTTATTGACAAATGCAGCAAGCATTGATGTCTAGCTTTCAACCAGGCGTAGATCTTCTTCATGTACAAAGCCCTTCTCTCCTGCAAGTTTCAGGTTCTATAATTTTCCTAATTGGTTCTATGTTTTTCGTTGAGAGTTATTTTGTTAATTGAAGTGGTAAGTGCTTGGTGTGTTGCTAACTCTTAACCAACAATCAGTCTTATGTATGATCTAGTCGTCATTCCATAATGCTGCTAGTGGCATACTTGTTTCTATCAACCAATCTTGCTTGTACTTTCATATGCTGCTTTGCCAATGCGAAGAGTGCCATCTGCTTGCAACATCCAATTTTATTTCCTTACCAGCAAAGCCCTGTATCTTGCTAGTTGTATCAGCTTGGACTATGCATTAGATCAGAAAGGAATTACAAAATGATTTTTGCCCTAATTATTTTATGAATTCCAGCATGGAGCCTTGTCATCTTGGAGATATGCTCTACTTATAATGCTATATGGAACTAATGTGGATACTTTTGGACTGTAAGTATAATGTCTCTTCTTGAAAGATGCATGGGAGTATATAGACTGTCGATTTAGCGTCTTGATATCTGTTTTCTTACGTAAACATCTGTTGATTTCATTATCGCTTCCTAATTTTCATGTGCATGCAGTTCTAATTATACTATTGGTTACTGGACTGCTTGCGATAAAGTGACTGCTTGTAGTATCATTGAACCATGCCACAGTTGGCAAGATTGGTGCTGAGAACTAGATGTGTAAATTTTGTTTCCTTGTGTACACCTTCTCAAGTCCTCAACCTTTTAAACATTTGCATGCTTAGTTTTATAATGTAATATTTTGTTTTGTTGAAGTTCCATGGTTGTCTGGTGTTCTTAGTATTACATTTACGATGTTATTGTTTTCTTTATCCTCCTGTTAATTAATATTTGCATACAATTGCTGTCTGAATGCATTCAACTAACGATTCATAGTTATATTGCAGAGCATCATATTAAGCAAGACAGCAAGATCCATGATAGCTTGACAACTGGATCCCCTGCTGTTACAAGGAAATCATCTACCATAAAAACTCTGATTTCCCCTATTTGCTATCCTAAAACATTGAAGGGGTAGCCGCGATTTGTGATTCCTGTGATTGTTCTTGGCATCCATGCTAGCGGAGAGCATGCGTGGAAACTGTGAATTGGCTCATGCCCCTGACCAGATTCTCTGCTGATGCATTCGGTGTGGTAACCGTAGCTCTGGTCTGTTTTCTCACATTTCTCGGCCTGTTCTGCATCTATCGATCTGTCTACTTTCAGATAAGGATCTTAAGACGAGGCTTTATTCAGCTTGTTTACTTTAATGGCCCTTGGCTTACCCGTATCGCCCTTGTTCTGCTTGCAATTTGGTGGGGCATATGGGAGATTCTGAGGCTAACTTTTCTGAAAGAGAAATTAAGGTTATTCTCTAGTTTAACATGGCAAAAGAACGTTTGCAAGTTGTACATCATCTCCAATTTAGGGTTTGCAGAGCCGAGCATGCTCCTCACTCTTATATTCCTCCTCCATGCCTCGTTGCAGAAGAGAGAGTCAGGTACTTTGAGCAAGAGCTGGAACAGAAAGGTGATTCTCTATGTCTTCTGTTACTCAGTACCACTTCTCCTCGGTCAACTCGGCCTCATTTTCTTCGGACCCAAATACAATGAGAAGATGAACGGGAGGACGAAGATGCCCAATTACTTGCTCAACACCTCTTCCATGGTCAAAGATTGCAACGTTTGCACTTATCCATTGATTGGCTCTAGCTTTCTAGGTCTCTTTGATTTCTTCTTGATCCTATATGCCATCTACATCGGAAGGCGGCTGCTATCATTGGTGATAAACAAGGGGCTCAGACGAAGGGTATACTGGTTGATATCATCAATCTTGCTCGTCCTGCCATTGAGGGTTTCGCTTATAGTCTTCTCTGCCTTTTTGCACCCGGGGAGTTTGGCATTCGAAGCAATTGTGTTCCTTGCATTTTGCATGCTGTTATTCAGTGCAGTGGTAGGAATTTGCATGCTGGTATATTATCCCTTGGCAGACTCATTGGTATTGAGGGACCTAGGGCAAATCGAAATTCAAGATATGGTGCCATATGATGATTATTACCATGATGACGGTGCTTCCCTCGTTGCAGTTCAAAGTCGTGACATCGGCGCATGGAGCCATGTGGATACAGGAAGGAGCTCTGATGCTTCTACTAAACGTGGATCAATATCTTTCAGAACGATGATCAGGGACGACCCTCCGACATTAGAAAGCCTTGAAGCTCTCCACATAGCCTCGTCCTCGAGCTCTCCCTCACTGTCATCTAGGCCGATGCTTCCCCTCAGAGAAGTTCCAAGATACTGAGTCAAAACTTTCAAGCGTTTATTTGCCATGTCCCCCCCTCCCCCCAAATTTGTGCTTTTCTTTTCTTTTCTTATTTAATGATATATCAGTTTTGTGCTAAAGAAAAGTGTGTAAAGTTTTTTTTTGAAAATTCCGCCTAGTAGACATGGTTAAAATAAGTTTTGGTTTCACAAAGCTGCTGTGTGCTGTATTGGCAATTATCTTATTCTAGTGATGTGCCAAACAAGGGGTAATCATTCCAGCTGATATTGGTACAAGCACAGCCTATCAGGTGAGTTGGATTTTTGATGCATTTGTTTGAGAATTTTTAAGCAGCTCCACCAAACTATGGGCTGGCTGCAAGCTGATTTCCTTCTTTGTGCTGCGTTGCTGCTGACTTTCGATAACCTTAGTCATTGCTTAATTAAAGTACATGATTTTAGCCTGTTGGCCTTTTTTGTTCTCGTCAACGCCTTTGCGTGTACATGCTACCTTGATTAGTTTTATGCTAGTGGTTGTCTGTCTGTCTGCTGCTGTGATACAATTCATTCAATGAGTGCTGCCTGCTTTTAGCTATCTTAGAATTGTCATACATAATCTGTTATATGTTGCCTTCTTTGTGCTATGTGTGCTTGAAAGCACTGTTCTTGCTTCGTTATGAATTGGTATGCTTCAGGCATTTATGATACATGTATCATCATGGGTCTGTTTCGGTCTTCGAGTTTCTAGTTATTTTACCTGTGATAGTTGTATGTTTACTCTCACTGCATACTATGCCTATCATATGTTCTTCTCTGGAGACTTGCACCTTTTGTGGTCACAGTGTAATTTTGTACTTCCCGGTTAATTGTATATTGTTACAGTGATGAATTATCTTAGCACCCAGTGCTGTTTAGTCACTGAGCTATGTAACGTTTTGCAAAAAGTAAGATGTTGCCATGGTGTCAAGAAGTTTTATAATCATGCTGCAAGCTGTTACAATACACTCCTGCTTGCTGCTGCATTTGTATTTTGATCATCTGCTGGGAATGACAATCAGCTGGGAAATTAGCGTCGGTAGTCCGATGATAGCATTGTATGTAGTAGGGGCATTCACAACATGAATTTGGCCGCTTGGTCGACAACTTATCCAGACCCAGGCCTGAAATTGATATGGAGCGCTCATACACCATCCAGTAGCTCGTTTGGTCCCGCAATTTGCTGCGGATATTTTGATAACTGTAGCACTGTCTTGGGGTTGCACAATGCTTAGTTTGGAATCAAAGAAGATGATTACTATTATGAGACTTAAGTGGAATTTTCACATGAAGTTCTTGTTGAAGTATTATTTCTGACAGAGCAAGACCTTCGGTGGCAGGACCTCTTGAAATTGCTGAAATGATTCACGGTTTTACTACAGGATGATATACAGCTTTTCTAGAGCCTAATTAGGCTCGGGCTTCACTTGAGCTAATAAAGCGCGTGCTTTGGCCCCGCTAAGTGGTTGGTTTTTTTCTTTGCCATCGTCCTCTCGTTGTTGGCTTCTCCTTTTCTGGGATTCCAAGCAAAGCGAGCAAGCTCGCCTTCAATGAATTTTGTTAGAAACTCTTTCATATGAAACCATACTTCTTTTTCCCTTTAAAGGGCATCATTCTTAAGCATAGTGTTCATGGCCTTGTTGGAAGGAATATTGTTTTCTTGTTTGGAGCTTTTTCCTATTGGATGGTGGTGGAAAAACTGGAATATTGAGGTCCTGCAATCGAATCATAGATATGAGCTTGAGATTGATAAACAGAGATACTTGCTCCATACATTTCACCTCTTCTGATGAATTTCTGATCATATTGTGTACATTTAAATATACAGCCCATCCCAAAAATTTTACTGGGCTACGATCCACCTCAACAAATTCACTTCCTGATTAAAACCTTAGGGACTCATCCTTGTGCTTTTTATATGGCGGACTGCAACACTATAAATCATTTTACATGGATGCATTCCCTCTTCCGTATTATCATTGGTGTACGGCAGCACTGTAACTCAATTTATACAGATGCATTCCCAAGGCTAACAAAAAGTGGGTTAATTACTAAATAATATCCTAATGTTTCACAAACTTTGAATTTATATACCTTAATGATTTTTTCGTTGTACTTATATATTCTAAAGCACAAACCGTTAATATTTTGCTCTCTTCAGTTGACTTAAATCCATTATTATTTTGAACAAAATCCATTATTATTTTGAACAAAATCCATACGGTTTATACTTTAAAGTATTTAAGTATAGTGAAAAAATCAATAAGGCATAGGACAGAAAACATTTTGGTATTATTTAGCAATTAACCCACTAAAAACAAGAAGGATTTCAACATAAACGCATACTCCTTTTTCGCAAGAACTTTTCCTCACAAACAAACAACTCAGCCATCATTTAGTTTGCTATGATGTCTAATATAGCAATTTTACAAAATTCCACTCAAAATCCCATTAGACATACGAGTCACTACCAAAAGGAAGGGAAAAACGTATTTTTGTAACCCTAAAAAAAGGAAAAAGCTCTGTTGATCTCTAATGGCGACGTTTGGTGACGCTCCCGCTGGCAATCCCAAGGCCGGAGAGAAGATCTTCAAGATCAAGTGCGCTCAGTGCCATATGGTCGACAAAGGCGCCGGCCACAAGCAAGGTGCAATTTTTTTTTTGAGATCCTAAAGTTGTTCTTTTATATAGATCTGTATTGTTCTTAGGATTCGATTCATTTTAATTTTACATCTTAGATCGGGATGTATATTGCTTGATTTTACTGAGATTTTAAAGGATTTATTTGTAAGAATAGAAATTCTAGATCCATGTTCTGGAGAAAATGCCGGAGACAAAAACTTTCCAATGTTCATTAAAATCTCCAATTAAATGACATGTAGAGAACTGTATTGCAAATTAAGTTGATGGTATTTTAATGCAATTAGCAAAGTTTATGGTATTCATCTCAAAAAGACGAAAGATTGTGCTACTTTTGGATAGTTTTACAAGTAAATTAAAGCATGAAAGAGATCACGACCTTGTAGAAAATTTCTCTTTTCTTTTTAATTTTTGGGAAAAAGGGAGTAGAATACTCATGGACCTTCTTGAGTTTTGGTTATGTAAACTAGAGATATCGAGGCACATGTGGGCTAGCTTTGTAGAAAATAAGCATCTTAGGGCACCCGGGTATGTTTAAAGGCACATGATGGGAACCTGGTTATGCATAACTAGGATTTTTTTACAATTTCTCAATGGACATGCTTCCATTGGAATATATGTGGGTGTGCTGCAGTTTGAAATAATAGACCAATTGTGCAATCTTGAACGGTGGTGGAGACGAGGCTTATGTTAGATGGAGCGAAAATTTGTAGTATATATTATTTGATTTCAACAACCACTTTACTTTGCTGTAAAAAATATTTTAGCATTTAATATTTAAACAATGTAATCGAAAAAATAATCGTAACCATACTTGCAAATTTTTTTGAAGATAAATCCAAGCGTGAAACTTAAGCCATTGTTTTCAAAAAATGGTGCATGATCAATAAATTATTAGTCTATTTTGGTAGTTAATTATCAAAATACGTAAGTAAATTATCACTTTCACTTATAATTGATTCCAAATTGCAAATCTCTACAATAATATTCAATTTAATATTCTTTTATAACTAAATGAAAGATTTTTATTAATATGTAGACACTTAATTAACCAAATGTGCATTCTTAAACAGGAGGACATTCAGAACCTTGTGCCAGATTAAGTGATTTTTTTGAGAATACAACAAACATTTGTAATTTGCAACAATAAATAATTTTTCTTTTTTAACATTTAAACGATGTCATAATTTTGTTTATAATAATATATTTACTTACGGAAATTTTTGAAAATCAATCCAAATGTAAATGATGAGTCTTTTTTGTCAAAAAATGTTGTATGATCGATACATTATCACTCCATTTTGATATGTCATTCTCAAAATATGTAAGTAAATCTGCACTTATCATTGATTTTAAATTACAAAACTCTAATTATAATTTTCATTACAATAGTTAAAGTTCTCCTGTAGCTAAAATGAAAGATCTTCTATATTTACATGAGTTAAAATTTTGTGTTTAAACCCTCGTTTGTTTTTTTGGAACGTGTATCAGTGTATGTGTATTTATAGATTATTAGATCATTTATTGAAGAATTTACTATTATTAGTTTTGTAATTTCTTAAGTTTTAGTTTTATTATAGATGATAAAAATGACTGTGTTGCTTTTGATTTTGTTTATTCCATAAATTAATTCAAGTCTTAGTTATCCGAAGAAACTAATATGTAAATCAAAATTTCTAAATAAATGTAAAATAAAGAAAATTTAATGAAAACCTATAGAAAAGGGATAGCATAAATTTAGAAAAAAATAATGATTGAAAAATGAATAGGTAAAAAATGGTGTTCAGTTTATTCTTCTCGAAGGATTAAGAAAATTTAATGTTAAAACTCTTACACATCAAGTATCAAGCACATAGACATGCTTCCATTGGAATATATGTGGGTGTGCTGCAGTTAGAAATAATAGACCAATTGTGCAATCTTGAACGGTGGTGGAGACGAGGCTTATGTTAGATGGAGCAAAAATTTGTAGTATATATTATTTGATTTCAACAACCACTTTACTTTGCTGTAAAAAATATTTTAGCATTTAATATTTAAACAATGTAATCGAAAAAATAATCGTAACCATACTTGCAAATTTTTTTGAAGATAAATCCAAGCGTGAAACTTAAGTCATTGTTTTCAAAAAATGGTGCATGATCAATAAATTATCAGTCTATTTTGGTAGTTAATTATCAAAATACGTAAGTAAATTATCACTTTCAGGTATGTTTAAAGGCACATGATGGGAACCTGGTTATGCATAACTAGGATTTTTTTTACAATTTCTCAATGGACATGCTTCCATTGGAATATATGTGGGTGTGCTGTAGTTTGAAATAATAGACCAATTGTGCAATCTTGAACGGTGGTGGAGACGAGGCTTATGTTAGATGGAGCGAAAATTTGTAGTATATATTATTTGATTTCAACAACCACTTTACTTTGCTGTAAAAAATATATTAGCATTTAATATTTAAACAATGTAATCGAAAAAATAATCGTAACCATACTTACAAATTTTTTTGAAGATAAATCCAAGCGTGAAACTTAAGCCATTGTTTTCAAAAAATGGTGCATGATCAATAAATTATCAGTTTATTTTGGTAGTTAATTATCAAAATACGTAAGTAAATTATCACTTTCACTTATAATTGATTCCAAATTGCAAATCTCTACAATAATATTCAATTTAATATTCTTTTATAACTAAATGAAAGATTTTTATTAATATGTAGACACTTAATTAACCAAATGTGCATTCTTAAACAGGAGGACATTCAGAACCTTGTGCCAGATTAAGTGATTTTTTTGAGAATACAACAAACATTTGTAATTTGCAACAATAAATAATTTTTCTTTTTAACATTTAAACGATGTCATAATTTTGTTTATAATAATATCTATACTTACGGAAATTTTTGAAAATCAATCCAAATGTAAATGATGAGTCTTTTTTGTCAAAAAATGTTGTATGATCGATACATTATCACTCCATTTTGATATGTCATTCTCAAAATATGTAAGTAAATCTGCACTTATCATTGATTTTAAATTACAAAACTCTAATTATAATTTTCATTACAATAGTTAAAGTTCTCCTGTAGCTAAAATGAAAGATCTTCTATATTTACATGAGTTAAAATTTTGTGTTTAAACCCTCGTTTGTTTTTTTGGAACGTGTATCAGTATGTGTAT
This sequence comes from Agapanthus africanus, assembly GCA_030015575.1. Lineage (NCBI taxonomy): Eukaryota > Viridiplantae > Streptophyta > Magnoliopsida > Asparagales > Amaryllidaceae > Agapanthus > Agapanthus africanus. Next base: position 147,731,273 of record CM057338.1, on the reverse strand, counting down.
TTATTGATTATTAGATCATTTATTGAAGAATTTACTATTATTAGTTTTGTAATTTCTTAAGTTTTAGTTTTATTATAGATGATAAAAATGACTGTGTTGCTTTTGATTTTGTTTATTCCATAAATTAATTCAAGTCTTAGTTATCCGAAGAAACTAATATGTAAATCAAAATTTCTAAATAAATGTAAAATAAAGAAAATTTAATGAAAACCTATAGAAAAGGGATAGCATAAATTTAGAAAAAAATAATGATTGAAAAATGAATAGATAAAAAATGGTGTTCAGTTTATTCTTCTCGAAGGATTAAGAAAATTTAATGTTAAAACTCTTACACATCAAGTATCAAGCACATATCGCTGTAATAGAATTTTCCTCAACAAAGATTCTAGAAGGATGTATCCTAGTTCAAAGAGTTAAAGGGTTCTAATAAATATGAAAATATCTTGGGGAATATACAAAAAAATAGCAAAAATTAAACTTCCATCAATTTTCGAACTTGGAATGTCGGAATCCAACTTTAAAAGCCAAACCAACATGTCACATGAAACTTGCTTAAGGAAACAATCCTGAGGTAAAACTTTCCTATCACAAGTGAGAGGTCATAGTTTTGATTCCCAAGTAGGGTCACGTCCCAAAAAAACCCGCAGACCATTATGCTAATTGTTAACTAATATTATAATTACTATTTAATATCAATGGATCCCCTCCCCCACACACAAGGGGTCCTGGAGATATGCACACCTGTCGTAATTGGTTTTAGTAGCCATATAACCAGCTTCTTTTTTTGAACAGTTTCTGACTTTTTCTGCCCTTTGTGTTGCTTAGGCCCCAACTTGAATGGTCTTTTTGGGAGGCAATCTGGCACCACCGCCGGTTATTCATACTCTAATGCAAACAAAAGCATGGCTGTGATATGGGAGGAGTCTACTTTGTATGACTACCTTCTCAATCCAAAGAAGGTATACTTATTCGATTTCGTGTGCTTGCGATATGCTAACGGTACTTTAATTAAGGGACATTGGTTTAGTTGTGTTTTTCTCATGTGCTTATTGTTATAATTAGGGAAAGGAGTTGTTAATTGCTATTGTGATTTGTTTTTGCTTTAACATGTTACCTTAGATTGGTGTTATTGCTACGGTAATGCTTTTCCTTATCTTGGTATTAGATTCCCAATTTAATGTCAAACTTCTACTTTGTGTCCCATGTACCGTCATCTGACAACTACTGGATTTGGATCAAGACATTTCTCTCCTTTTTTTATGATTATTGGGCAGACCGATGTAGAAGTAGTTGTAGTATATAAGCTTGTTTTTAGATAGCTAAATAGCCCAATTAAATGTTGCAACTGCAGATACTATCAAGCCTATATATATATTAGCATGTGATGTCTTAATTGGGCTTTATGTGTGATTTGGGTTTATTTATTTTTGTCTTAATGGTTACCAACTTACTAATTTATTTTTTATTATTACTTTGAAATAGTTCTTGTTTGACTGGTATCCCTGCGAATTTGAGGCTTGATATTATTATAATTACCTCATATATTGAATGTAGTTTTTATGATTTGGAAGTTGTCTGTTTTTATATATCTTGGTGTTAATTATGATTATAGAAATTGCTTCTCCTTTATCTTTACTACTAGCAAGGTTCCTCGCGCAATGCGTGAGGTATAAAGTCCAAAGTCAAGAAAAATCATATTAATTTAAAAGTTTATTGCTATATGATTTGTAGGTTGTAATATCTCATATTTATGCAATGCATGTAAAATATATGAATGATAACTTGCAAATATTTTGGCATTTTTCTTCAACTTTTTAATAGGTACGAAAAATCGTGAAACTTCTAAATTTCTCAAACTTTTTCTTTTTTTATCCAGTTTTCAATATTTTGCTTGTTATATCACACAAGGATCACGAAATGTACAAAATCTTTTTTTTTCCTTCAAATTTTCAACATTTTGCACGTGGACACGAATATGGAAAATTTTTAAAAATCTTAAAATTTCTGATTTCTTCGGTTTTCCAATATTATGCTTGCTATAGCACTAGAAAATCATGAAATGTTCAAAAATAAAATATTTTTTCTTCGGTTTTTCAATATTTTCTATGAAATAGAAGCAAATGAAAATCGCTAACTTTTTCAAAGAGCACATGAGAATCACAAATTTTTAAAAAATCTCAATTTTTTTTGTTATCTTCATTTTCTTCAACATTATGCATGCTACCAAAATCAAGAAATTTTCAAACATTTCAAAATTTTCATGTTTTCTTCGGATTTTTAATATCTTGCATGTTATATATATATATATATATATATATATATATATATATATATATATGACAATTGTGAAATTTACAAAAATCCCAAAATTGCTTGTTTTCTTCAAGTTTACATTATTTTGCACGCTACCACATGACAATTGCGTAATTTAAAAAAATCTCAAACTTTTTTGTTTTCTTCAGTTTAATAATTTGCTTGTTATAGCATATACGAAAATTTCAAATATTTTCAGTTTTCTTGTTTTTTCAATAATTTGCATGCTATAACACAAAAATCGCAAAAAAATTAATATCTCCAATTTTTTGTGCTCTTCTCCAATATTTTGCTTGCGATATATAGCAAATGAAAATAGTGATATCTTTTTTGTTTCTTTTGAATTTTTAAAATTTTGTATGTAAAATCATGAATTTTTTCAAAATTCAAAATATTTCTTGTCTTCAAATTTTCAATATCTTGATAATACACGAAAATCGCAAATTTTCTTAGAATCTCAATATTTTCCATTTTATTCATTTTTTCAATATTTTGCTTAGCGCACAAAGATCGCCAACTTTTCAGAAATATCATTTTTTTGTTTTTTCTATTATAATATCTTCTTGCTAGCATACGAAAATAACTAAATTATAAAAAATCTCAAAATTTCCAGTTTTCTTTGAGTTTTTATTATTATGTTCGCTATTTAGAGCATGAAAATTGCAATATTTTTGAAACTCCCAGAATTTTCCATTATCTTTAGTTTTTCAATATTTTGCTTGCTATAATAACAAACGAAAATTGCAAAATCTCAAAAAAATTCTAGTTTATGCACATTTTCAATATCTTGCATGATATAGAAAAATGAAAATTGCAAAATATTTAAAAAATCGAAATTCCTATTTTCTTTCCTTTTCATGATACAACACACGAAAATCATGAAATTTAAAAAATCTCATAATTTTTTGTATAATTCGTGTTTTCAATATTTTACTTGCTCAGACTTCTGAAGAAGTTCCAGATATTAAGAAGACAAAAATCTATGTGAAGTAAAGAAAGAAAAGGTCGTCAATCACTACTAAAACTTATCAGAACAAACAAGAAAAAAAAGAAAAAAAAATCTGATCCGAATGACTGAGATTTTGGGCGATCATAAACCCTGGCAACACATGAAAATGACAATTTAAAAAATCCCCATTTTTTTAGTTTTCTTCAAATTTCCAATACTTGCACGCACGCGAAAATTTCCAAAAGTTTCAAAATTCTCAAATTTTTTGTTTTCTATAGTTTTTCAATATTTTGCTTGTTATATATAACATACGAAGATCGTAAAATCTTTAAAAAGCTCAAGATTTTTCTGTTTTCTTTGGGTTTATAAATATTTTTTTTTGTTTAACACACAAAAGTCATGAAATTTTCAAAATCTGAATATTTTATGTTATCTTCCAGTTTTTCTATATGTTACAGTATAAGAAAATCGCAAAATTTTGAAAAATCGCAAAATTTTCTATTTTCTTTCGGTTTTACAGCATTATGCTTTGTGTATTTTATATACTATATTATACATGCCATAGGATACGAAAATCATGAAATTTTCAAAAATATCAAATTTTCAGTTTTCTTTTAAAATTTTAATATTTTACATGCATATAGCGCATTGAAATAGCGCTTTTTTCAACAATATTAAAATTTTCTGTTATATTTGTTTTTTTTTTATATTTTCTTTTACAATACCAAACAAAAACAGGCATGTTTAAGTCTTTCTTATTCTTGCTATGAAATTTTTGACTCCTAAAATTTCTGTGCTCTTTTCAATTTTTCAATATTTTGCATTCTATAGCACACAAAAATTGTCAAATTTTTCAATATTTTGCCAGGGAAACATTAGTGAGAGAAAATATAGAAAGATTTTAAAAAGAGGACCGATCAGAATTTTTCCACCATATTCTTAGCTGTATGGTAGAAAAGAGTGATAAATATTGAGGGAGTCGATAATATTTTTTCCCATGACCCAAATGCAGTAAGAATTAAATAGGGGCTAGATAATATTTTTTACTAAAGTCCAAGCTGGATAAGGTAATATTCCTAGGAATATTCTCTCATTTAGCTTTATATGTATGTATATATATGTATGTATGTATATATATGTATGTATGTATATATATATATATATATATATATATATATATATATATGGGGAGAGAATAATGAAGAAAAGAGGCCCTAGGAGGCTGTTTCGTTAGGTGTCGTCAAAAATATATATCCTCGATTTTTTTCGACGATCGGCACCTATCATCATCTTTATCATGTAAGATGTGGGTACACAAAATGTCATGTGATTCCACTATTTTTTCACCGTTGAATTAACAATGTAATAAGTTTTATTGTCGGTAAACCGTTAATTTTGCACCCACTAAATCAACGGTGAAAAAGTGATGGAATAACATGAAATTTGGTGATCCACATCTTACATGATAAAGTTGATGGGTGCCGATCGTCGAAAAAAATCGCGGAGGGTACATTTTTTCGACGTCATAGGAGGATATTCCCAACTATAGCACCTTTCCTCCATTAACAATCCCTTTCTAGGCATCCACCCTTGCCTAATTAGATGTCAAAATCTGTCTATGGGTTTCTCCTTTGCTTCCACTTTGATATGATGGTTCCCGGTTTGTTGTTGTTTTGAGTCTGATGTAGATTGACTGTGGGAAACGTGCCATTTGTCATTGATAAGTCCATCATGATAATTAAGATTTGAAGTGAAGAAGGTGACTGCTGACTTAAGGAAACAGTTTCAAGAATTCAGGTAGACTTCATATTGTGTAACAAATTTTGTGGAGCAGTTCTATGTGCCGAGTCTTCTGTGTAGTCTTGCAGTTTGAGTTTACATTATTACTCCTCTTACTATCGTGGTCCTCGAAGGTGGATAGAGATATATCCAATAAGAAATAGGCTGAACAAGAGAGGAGCCATATCTGTCTGTCTTTTGTAGTCATGCAGTGTGAGCTGACATTAATTCCCAACTTAATATTGTGACTGATTATTTTAAGTTGGATAGGGATCTGTCCCTAGGAACTGGCTGAAGAAGTGAGGAGGGATAATTGTTCATTCTTAGCAATTTTATGGGGACTTCAGGACTTGTCATTATAGATTTCGTCTTGCCATTTTCTTCATTTTGCAGTTCTGATATTCATCATGTATTCCTCTTTTCATTGATTATGTGTTACTCCATGTTTATTTTAGTTTTAGGTCCTGAAATTTCCTCGGTTTTGTCCTTTCTCATTCAGAGAACACATGCTAGATCCTCTTTAGGATTTCTGAAGTTGGTGAGAATTTGTGCATGAGCTGGTTGTTGAATGGTTTGGTGCTGTCATCTTATTTATTTCGATTTCCCTGGATTTTTAGACTGTTTTGCAAGACGACCCTGTTCGTAATTTGCAACTATGGCTCTACTCATCTACTGCTATAATGAAGAAGCAGAATGCTAGCTAGAGTCATTGTTGTTTTCACCATGTTTATTGTGATGCTTGAATGTGTGCCGTCTGTCAATAGTATGTGTCGCTTAATGCTAGATTTCAGTAATCCTCAGCAATTCTGTACTAGCCAATTTTGTACTAGCATCTTGTTCCCGTCATTGGGAGTGTTGATATAGGTGTAACCTTGGAGCGGTGTCGGCTCAAGATCGACTCAGGTTGAGTTTGTTTCAAGCTGAGCTTATTTGGCTCAACTTCAATTTGGCTTTTCTAATTCAGCTAGAATTCGGTTTGTTGACAGCTTAATTCCTAAATGAGCCATGCTCATTAACGAATAAACAAGTTTGGTTTGAGCTTGGGCTTAATTCCTAAATGAGCCAAGCTCATTAACGAATAAACAAGTTTGGTTTGAGCTTGTTTATGAGTTCGGCTAGTGAATATCTTGTTAACCAATATTACCAATTATCTTCAGTAGGGAATATATTAAAATGTTTGCATGTCTTGAATATTGGATGTTTAGGTATCATACATGATTTTAACTAAATAAGTGCTATTGGGATATACGAAATATCTATTTGGGAAATGAATATTATCTTGAAATAATATAAAACATAATATGGTAAATAAACAAGCGAAACTTCTGCTTTAAATGGACGAGCCAGGGGCAGCTCGAGTTCGGCTCGTTAACTAACCAAGCAAATTTTTTTTTGCACAAGTGTGGTTTGTTACCAATGAACTTAAAGTGTACATTCTCTTGCTGAGCTGAACTCGAGATAGCTCGGTTTAATTAGCACCTCTACTGGAGGCACTTTTGGAGCGGTGTTTCAATATTTGAGCCTGTGTTGATTTATTAGGGATTTGTGTTGTACTCCAGACAGTTTTGCTGTTATACCGATTATGGAACTTTTCTTGTTAGGGTTTCATATGACCAGACATTCTTTTATCTTTCTTTTATCTTTCTTTTCTTTTCTTTTATATATATTAAAAGCAATGCGGAAGAGGACAAAATTAAGCTTGATTTTGTCCTCTTCTGCATAGCAAATGTCACTCAAATCCTTCAAAATTTTATGTTTAGCCCCTAAGTTTTTTTGCTTACATTTTAGTCCCCCCATGCTGCTCTAGATTGTAAAATTAATTTACGATCCTCAATTGTTTTCAAAATTGATTAACACCCGCATTTGAATTGTAAAAATATTTTACGATTCTCAATTAAACATTTGTTTGTGTTGTAATACGATTTGGATTTGGATTTTCAAGAGGGTAACAAGATGGATTCAGATGAATAATGAATATATGCAGTCAGATAAACATGATGGATATATTTATATAATGAGCATATTCGGTCACGTAACACGATATTGAAATCAAGGAGGATTGTTGTATGGGTGGATACAAAAATAAATGTAGACATCCCATTTGGTTTCCAATTTTATTTAGCCCCCTAATTAAAGTACAATCTCTACTCATCCGATTGCTACGGTACTGTATAATCTATTATGAATTTATATTTTCGAGAGGGTAACAAAATTGATTTGGTCGATTATAATTAATTTCATTATCGAGAGGGTAACAATTTGTGTTGGGTATAAATTTTAGATTTTCGAGACCGTAACAGAATAGATTTGATCATGCTAAAATTAGATAAAATTTAAAGCCATAACAAAATTCAGGAGCATTTCAATACCATCGAAAGAGATGACATTGAAATCGTCTGACCTAATATATGGTCTGAGAGGATTTAATTGTTGATTACTTCTGTAAGAATTTTCTTTTAACTTTTTTCTTAGATAGTCTTCGCAAATTAAATACTATATTGTATAAAGATATTTTCCAAAACTGCAAGCTTTCCTTGTGCTTGCGCAGGGGTCCATGCTAGTTTCAATAATATTAAATATTAGTTCAAGAGCAATCACTTAATGCTTTCTTTAGGTTTGTGCACAAAGTCATCAGGATAAACTCCATTCTTTGCCCTTCAACTCCATGGAGCAAGTGTAGATGGCAATCCTTCTTCTGTTAAATCCAAATCTTCTATATGTGATTATCTGTATATATAGCCACCTTAAACCTGTGAGAGCAACACCTTCTATTTATTTTCAGCTTGAGAATTGGCTGAGGCATTTGATATAGTCCTTATTGGCAACCATATTGTTGGATTATGGGTAGTGTGCATATTTTCTTAGCAGTTTTTGCTATACAACTAGCTATATAAGATATCAATCAGCATCTATTTTGATATTCAGTCGACCGGATATCTCACTTGTTATTATAGGAATTACACTAAAATACCCTGAACCATCACAGATTTTTACCAAACCGTTTTTTTGCTTTATTATAGTAAAGTGCCTTTAGTTCTACTTTGGAGGGGGCATGTTAGTGGGAAAAAATCCCTTAAATCCATAATTAAGATATTTTTCGGTAATAAAATACACTAAGGTAGTTTATTGTATAACCATGATAGTTAAGGGTATCTTAGTGTAATATACCATGTTATATGTCCAAGTTCAGGTTCTTAAGTTTTTTTTTCCTGTGTGATTGTGCAGTATATTCCAGGAACCAAGATGGTTTTCCCCGGTCTCAAGAAGCCGCAAGACCGTGCAGATCTTATCACTTATCTCAAGGCGTCCACTGCTTAAAAGGTACCAAATTTCCCTTTCTTTTTTTCTCAACATTTTCCTGGTGCGTTTCTGCGTAATAAGAATTTGTTATTACTGTGAGCAAATATTCATTGTTGTTTCCATTTTCCTGGGGCTGTTAATTTCCCCCTTGTCATTTCATATATTAACATTATATTATTGCCTGATGTATTGATGGCTTAATTTCTGATTTTTGACACAATTCTCTTCTATGGTTTCTTCCTGTCTATTTTATTCTCTTGTATTATTTATGTTTTTTGAGTCTTGGATATTTCGAGGGCATTCATCAGCTTCTTATCTGTATATATAAGCCAGTTCTAAGTGAAGGTGTCAACTTCAACAGCCTATGTCAACCATCCAAGTTAACTGTGAATTAAATTCAAATTAAGCATGATCATATGACGTTTATAAACATATCAAACTTTAAATTCTCTACATTATAGCTATAAGCCAGCGATAACGAAAATGAAAAATAGCAAAATAGTAATCAAGGCCGAAATTTAGTAGCCTAACACACTACTACAATAATCATTTGCCCCTACGGATTTAGCCGTAGGAGCAAACCATTGCCTCTACGGATATATCCGTAGGGACATAAAATTTCTCTGTAGGTCCAAAGGCCGCAGGTGCAAGTCTTCGTCTTGAACATACCCCTACGGGGTAATAATTGCCCCTAAATCTTAATCCTATCGATATTTATCCCTACGGATTATTCCGTAAGGACAATCTCTATTTAAGTTATCTGTTTATAAAATTAAATAATTGCCCATACGGATTTATCCGTATGGCCTGATAAATGTCCCGACGGAGTTATCCGTAGGGCCTGATAAATTCCCTTACGGCTTAAGCCGTAGGGGCAAGTTTTACCCCTGTTGCTGAGTCCATAGGCATAAAATATTAGATATTCTGATATTTTGTCCTTGCGGAGAAATGTGTAGGGGCAAAACTTGCCCCTATGGATTAATCCGTAGGTGCAACAGTTGCCCCTACGGAGTAATCCGTAGGGACGTTATATCAAATTTTTTTTTAAAAGGGGCTTCCCATTTTCCCCCTCCCTGTGCACAATAATATATATATATATATATATATATATATATATCATACAGATAAATACAGTAATATTCATAAACATCTCACGCATAATATATAAAAGAAATAAACAAACAGAATACGAAATCAATCTAAAATCACCGTGAACATACAAACAACCACCAATATCGTCCAAATATATACAATATGTATCAAATAAGTACATACATCCTTAAAAATATAAATAAAGCTATCTTAGCTCGGTCCAGCTCCTCCACCTCTGATAATCGCATCTTAGCTCGGTCAATCTTGAGTCGGCAAAAACTCGATTAATAAAGGAGCGGACCGTGCGGGAGTCTGAGTGGGCTGTGGAGCCGTAGGAGTGGTCTGCGCAACTGCAGCCGAGGTAGTGGCTTGCGGAGCCGTAACCGAAAGAGATGCATGTGGAGCCGCAGCCGAAGTAGCATGCTGAATCTGTAAAATTTTGTGTTTGTGTAATAAACGAGTAAGAACGGTATATTAGATTTTAGTCGAATTCGTATCATTATCCGATTATTGCGAAACCGTGAATTTATATATGCTTTGTAGAGATTCTACACATTCTGTTGAAATTCATATGTTATGTATGAGAATTGATACATTTGAAATTCCACACATTCAGGGCTATGCTTTTATATCCCAATCTAAGAATACTTAGGGACTTAGGCCTAGTTTGGGTATCTAGTTTGGAAAACTGTAGTTTATTTTAATTGGAGGTAGAAATGACGCTTACTCTAACTTGTAAGCCCGTATCTCTCCTTAATTGTTTAGCTTTGATTGGATGCTTGGTTTTGACGTTATCTAATTTACAAAGAAATGTTTTCTTCTCAAGTTTTGAATTTGGATAATCATAACTTTTTAAACTCCAAAATGAAGAAAGATATAGCATGGCTATGATTATAGAGTTCGGTTTAATTAGATAGTTTTATGTAAGTCTGATTAATCAAAGCTAAGTCAAACCAAATAAGCTCAGATTACTAATATTGTATATGTTACTATCTATAATGTGATATAATATTTTACTAATAAGTAATATACGTACCAACATCTCCTTCATCTCCTCGACGGTGGTCTTCAAGGCGGCAACAGCATGCTCCAGACGTCGTTCATGGGGTAGGGGAAGTAACCGCCAGAGTGGAGACCAATTTCATATGAGCCCTGCTGGGACCCAGTCCACAGCCTCTCTCCCAACCTCCGTGGTGCCCTCTGTGTGCGGCGTCTAGGACTGTGGTCAGTAGCATCGGATCGGTCTGTTCACTAAAATCGATCCCTGATGTCTCCGCCTGCTCTATCACCCGCTCCTACATCCACATTAACCATTAAAATATAAGTGAATCATTTAAATTTAAACTTATCAAAACAAAAATTTCATTCGAATTAGAATAAATATTATCACTTACGCAATACTCCTGGACAGCGGTGTCGGGGAATCGAAGCTCGCCCGTGCGGGATCTGTTGAGGTGTCGTGGACGGCAAGATACGCGGTCAACACACTCAGTGTACCACCCTGTGCTAGGGTCTGGGTTCTCTGCAATTCGCCAAAAATTTACATATATTATAAAATAACTCTTAATATTGCATTATATCAAAATAGATCTATTGTAATTTACCGATATCTCTATGGCACGAGTAATGCTCCTCGAGCCACCTGTGTAAATAGGGCGACCCCTCTTCACCGACTTCCTATTCTCCTTGTTTTGATCGGTCTGTTTCTACACAACACAATCAGATTTAGTTTTCTAATTAAGCAACAAAAAAATAAATTATATACTAAATAATGAATTACATTTAAATTACAAACTTGTTTGCGCCCGAGTCATAATATTGGCACAAAAGAGGCTGTATATCTACGTCGATTCTGGCAAAGGCCGGAGAATGTAGCAGAGCCGCTCTCTCTGTCTCGGGGGTCGCCAGCCATACCAAATAGCAATCGATTTTCTGCTTGTTCCTATTATATCAGACCTTAGATTGCATGTTTTTCATGAGGTCCAGGTAAAGAGAGAGGATCGAGCACTCTGTCAGGATGATCAGGGTTGGGTACAGGCTGAAAGTCATAATCCAACTGCAAATATAAGAAAATAATGTATTTAAATTATAAGTGTTAAATAATAATAAATTTATTTGATAAGTCAAATGAAAATATATATTAATATCCTAGTTTGATCCCAAAAGAGGGCAAATGAGCGCCGGTGCTGATTGCCCCACTCAACGTAAAGTGGATACTTCTTTTGGATGCGGCTCTCATCCCCTATATATCGGCCGAGCCTTTCGGCATAATCGCCAGTATGGCGATAATCGGGGGCGCCTTTCGGCATAATCGCCAGTATGGAGATAATCGGGGGTAAAGAAGAGGGGGAATAGTGTCTCCCCCAGCTCTATCGGGCTTCGGCATGTGGGATTGATTCGGCCCTCGAGTCCCTCTCTCGGGATGGGGTTGCCATGCATCTACAAGAAATACCAAGACAACCAATATCAAGACAAAACGAAATTTAGAAATCAAGGATTAACGAAAATTGAAGTGCAGTATATACATCCGGCGACAGCAGCATGAGCCTGGGCCTGGGCAGCAGCACGAGCGGGACGATTGTTCCTCCGCTGACGAGCAGCCGGTGACCCGGACGTGGACGCATCCTCTCCAACTAGAAAATAAACACCGACGATAAAATTACATGAAGTTCATGGTTATTCTTAGAGAATATGTAAAATGAATAAATATTTTATATTTAAGAATACTGATCTGCAGACTGTGCGGAGGATACGGAAGTGGCGGGAGTGGTCTCTGCGCCAGAGGTGAATGCATCACCTACAATTAGACAATTAAAAATAGATTATATAAGTAATTGCAAAAAGAATATGTATATCTATAATATAACATTCTAAATCAATATGCATGCAATATAGAATATATAAATATACCCGCAAGTGCGGTGGCGGCCTCTGTCCGGGATGCGGAGGCACCACCTACATCTAGACAATCAAAAATCGATTATATAAGTAAGAAAAAAGAATGTGTGTATATTTATGATATAATATTCTAAATCAATATGCATACACTATAGGATATATAAACATACCTGCAGGTGCGGTGGTAGCCTCTGCCTCTGATGTGGACGCACCACCTACAACTAGACAATTAAACATTGACTATGTAAGTAATTTTAAAATAAATATGCGTGTATATCTGTAATATTACATTCAAAATGAATATGTGTGCAATATACCTGAAGGTGTGACAAAGTCCACACGGAAAGAGTCATTCGAAGGGGATACGGATCGAGATGCAAGACCAGCCCTCTGGAGCTCCCTACGCAGCTTCCCGAGCGCAGAACCGTTCTGTCGCGGCTGGTGCTCCTGCCGCCCCTCGCTGTTCCGGGCGTCGTCATTAGAGTACAATCATTATATATGCATGCAATATATGTATATATTGTAGAAATGTGAAGTAGTAATATAACATTACTGATAACCTTTTTCGTTTCGTAGACGCATTAGACATCTACTTGAATTTCATCTACGTAACTTCACGATCAGCCGAAGACAACTCGTCTTTGGAAACAGGCGGTTGGAGCACTCTAAGTCTTTTCTCTTCTTCATCATCATTGCTGTCCTCCATACGATCCTCGAATTCTAGGACATCATAAACATCCCTGGTTTTCAACGGCATACGCCATTTCATCCCGGATGCTTCAAACACTGTGAGTAGTATATTTGAAACGCTTGTTGCAGAAAAATAAATGGATCGTCCTGACCGTAAAATCGAAGTGTGTTCACACTAATCAATCCATATTCATCTTTCTAAGTTCCGAGATTGTTTCTCCGCCATTGTTTAAGCGCTCGTACGATTCGACGGCTTATCCGTATCGGTTCGTGTATCGTACCGAATACATTGAAATATGCACGCGTTATTCAAACCAATATCGCGTGCTAGAGCCTTCTGTATCAGCAACCTCCATCGCAACCTTTAACTAGTTGCCCAGGATAAGGCCATTGCAGCCTCTAGCACGGCCAAGTCACCAACCTGTGAGGAATAAGTAGCAGCTTTTTTGATCGTCCGGGATATTGGATGCCAAGTATGCAATTTAAGTATCCATAATAAATCACACCATCCGATCCTACGTACGCAATAACACTATTTTGAGTGGTTCGAGATGTTTCTATGTCCTTAACTTCAAATTTGTATCCAAGGATACCGAATCGTTTATAGTATGCAACCTCCATGTTAGGAAACTGAGCTAAATATCTTGAATCTCTCTCTAATGATGCAAACAAGTTCGGATCGTGGATATGATAAAATAAATTTTACGGCAAATACATAACGATACAAGTTTAGATTAAGACTGGTAGCAATAACATGTTATTCGAATAATTTACATGATCTGCAACCCAATGGTAAAAATTATCCTGATGATATTTTTCCAATCGTTCATCATTCCAATCAGGATGACCATCACGTACCTCATCAATATGAATTATGTTCTCAACAATAAATTATGACATTAATATTATATCATTTCATGCACACACAAATATAACAATTAATCCAAAAAACCTTATTCTCTAATTTTTCAAGATATACGCTATTGAGGAGGATAAACCGATATATCTTGTTGATAAATATAGTGTCTACTCTCTTATAATCAGCTTTACCATATGGCCCGTCCTGAATTCTCTGAGACCGGTTAAGCTTCGTTTCAATGTTTTCGTCCAGATAGCGGGAACAAAATGTGGTTACTTCATCTAGAAGATAATCTTGCATGATAGAACCCTTTGGTCGATTTATATTGCGTATATACTTTTTTAGAGTATAGAGGCACCTAAAAAAATATGTTAAATAAATACGGGCATATAGGACAACAATAATTTTACAAAATACGTGAAACGAAAAATTCAACGTACCTTTTGAACGGGATACATCTATCGATATTGTATCGGTTTAGCAAACTTAGCCCCGGTTGCAAGATGAACCGTCAGGTGTATTATGATAGAATTTTTTAGATTCTTCAGCGTTACAGCATCCATGGTTTTAGCGCACAATTCTCTAAAAAAGCAACAAAGGTCATTGATTATTAGACCAACCGATTCGGGAAGGGAAGTCCTAAGGGCTTATGGGAGAAGGTGCTTCATAATAACATGGTGATTATGACTTTTCAGCTCATCGATCTTGCCTTTCACAATCTTTATCTTCTTGCTAAATGATCCTGAGAAACCTGTGAGAACTTTAAAATTATATAACACCTGTAGGAACCATTTCTTCTCCGGTTGTGACATATGATACACGGGATTGGAAAGTACAAACTTGCCTGGTTTAGCCACTATCGGTTTAGGATGTAATTCATTTCTAATTTTTCGGACCTGAATATCCATCCGAGTACGGAGGCTGTCTTTCGATTTTCCGTCTTTACAAAGAAACAAGTTAAGTACGGGCTCGGATACTCCTTTCTCTATGTGCATGACGTCCAAATAATGACGCACTAAATTTGTTGACGGGTACAGAAGCTCGTAGAAAATGCGTAATTTGTTCCAGTATGGTGGTTTGACTTGTTTTGCTGGATTTATCCTGAAGGTCACATTATTATAACCATCCCACTGAGCAATCATGTTCTCTCCGGACAATGAGGCTGGAAGCCCAAGAAACTCCTGATGACTATTAAAGTGAGCAACGTTTAACCTGTAGGGATGGTTTAGTGACAGGAAATGCCGATGTCCGCAATAACAAACCTTCCTGCTAAAATTCAACCATTTCGATATTGTATCTTGATGGCAATAAGGGCATGTTTTGTGACTATGTACGGACAAACCTGACAGCATTCCATACGCGGGAAAGTCATTAATTGTTCACATTAAAGCCGCACGCATTGTGAATGTTGTATCTGTGTTTGCATCGTAAGTCTCTACACCATCAATGAATAAAATTTTTAACTCATCGATCAGAGATCGTAGATAAACGTCGATATTGTTTCTCGGTGAGTTTGGTCCGTCAATAAGAAGAGATATCATAAAGTATGATTGATCCATAGCCAACCAAGACGACAGAGTATAAACCATCATTACAACGGGCCATGTGCTGTGGCCTCCAGCCATATAGTTGAATGGACAGAAGCCATCACTAGCCAGTCTGAGCATGACATTGTGTAACAACCCTAAATTTCCTATACAAATTTTTTCAAATATTTTTTTTTCAAAATCCAGAAAGGGGTATTTTAGCCTGAGCACAAGATATAAGTAATTAATTTTCTTTTTAATTACAAGTTACAAGAATGTAACAACTCCATTTTTAGTGTACAAAAATTTGTTTTAAAATTAATGTATATTTGGGGTATTTACATTTTCTGTAACTACTTTAAGTAATTAAATAACTCCATAATTACAAGAAGGAGCTTGTGGCTCATTGGTAATACCTTGCACTGCTGAACCAAGCCACCAGAGTTCAAATCCCATGCCCCATATTATTTTTAATATTTATTTTGTTTTAAATTTTTTAGAAGTCCAACAGTCCACACAAGATAACTCCAGATTTTTCCACTACACGAAAAACTGAAAGTACCAGTGGCTACCCCCGGCGACCCCCACCTCTCGAGACCCCGACTCCGCCGAGTTGGCCGGCGCCGCCGGCCGGACTTGGCCGGTTAGCCGAGTCATCAACATGAAAAATGTGGCTCTTTGTATTCCCAACTCCCCTGCATACTTTAAATCTTCAGATCGGTTCTAGAGACCTCTAATACCCTATTTACTCCATTTTATTACAATTTATCACATTATTTTTACATTTTTCCAATTTAACTCTTCATCTATCCTAACCCTAGCCTAACCCTATAAATACCACTCCTACCCTCTCACCCTAAAACTCTGAGCCAACTCTCTAAAATTCTCAAGAAACTTGTGTACTTTGAAAACGAGCACGAAGCGATGCTACGGCGAGATTCCCGGCGAACTTCCGACGATCATTCTAGGAGCTCCCGGCGACGAAGCGACGCACCGACGACTCTTTCCGATCAATCTCCATCTTCTTGTTTTCTTAAACCCGTAAGTCCCCAAATTCTACCTCTCTTTTCTTTTCTAAAAATACGGATTTACGAACCCGACGGAATCGGAACAAATCCGATTTCTTATAAACTCCACTTCTCACTAATACAATTATTCTTAAACTTTCTCATGTTGACTATTAAAGACTAATCAAACAATTTGATCAAGTTTCATCACATGAAATGATAGCTATCTCAATTTATCGTATTTTTCACTTAAATACCACATTGTTTCAATCTTTCATTTAACTCCATCAAACTTGCTATACATTTAAAGTAGATCATGAGGTAACGGCCTACCTTCTCACACACTTACATACAACCTAACACGATACCATCGAAAACTCAGAATACAGGAAAACGAACATTTTCACTTAAATACCCTATACTAAATAAAACCATTTATAAAGGATTTAGTGTTGATACATAAATACCACTTATTAGGAAAAATACGATAAGTTGTGGACATCGGTCGTTTATCTAAACCTGACTTTGTGGTGTCTAGGCTAGGCAAGTGAGAAAGGTAACTTTAAAAGGCCCGTCTCACGGTGATTCGTGAGCGGATCCCTCCTTTCTTCATTTGTACTTATCTGGCCACAATTGGCGGTGAAGAGGCGATTTGAGGTATCTCACGACTTGTCGTTTTGGATCATTTAGAAATAGTCTAGTTGATTTAGGAGACCCTGGAACATAGAATACGGGAAAATTTAAATATTTACAAATAAATACCATTTACTTCATAAAACCGTTTTCTAAAGGGTTTAGTATTTTACAATCTTTGCAAAGCGCCGGTACAACCCATTTTGGGGAATCAGTTCGGGATGGTGCGGATTATCGCACATCCTCGGGCTTAGTAGTGCGAGATTCAGACTTCCGCAAGGAGCATTCGGTTTCGAAAGATTTAAAATACGGTATCTTAAGAAAATGAGATTTTTAGAATATAAAAATATATATTAAAATTATTTTTGTATAAATATATGTATATTTATCATTAAAATACCTATTTTGTTATGATATAAATATTCCACTTTTTCTAAAAATCACAAGAATAAATTTTACACTAAAGTACCATGAATTCCAAATAAATCAACATTAGAAATAAATTCCTTTATTTCTGAAACTAGGATATTTTCAATAGAAATATCACAATATAAAATCCACATTCATTACACCTCTAAAGACGAAATACAAATACTTGAGGTGTATTTTGAAAAGTATATAAAAGTATTTTACATAAAACCCCCTCAAGTTCTATAACTTACCCTAAGGACCCTAGTAAACATAGGTTTAAGCAGAACCAATCTCTTGAGCTCAGGGAGCCGGAGAAGTGGGTGTTTGCCTATCTAAGGTTGACAAAATAATAAAAACAATTAGGACTTCAATTTACTTTCTAATTGTCTGACTCAGTTTGAGTCTCAGTATAATCTGACTTGAATATGATTCAAGTACAATCTACAATCTACAGTTTACAATCTATAATCTACAAGCTTTAATATTACAATTCAACATGAATTCATGAATTCAATTATCAATCTATACAGCTTGACCGAAATGAACCATGGATATACATTCCATTTACATGGTTTTCCAGTTATTCCATTTACATGATTCTACGGTTACATCCGTTTACTGATATCATGGTTTCGGTCAGTCAATCAGTTATACACTCAATACAATTTACAAGACAAACAATACAATCAAAGCACTACGGGGTTTAAGGGGTAGATTGGTACGGAAGGTGTTAAAAGTGGTACGAGACGGTAAGACTTAATACACCAAACATGAATCCAATTACCGTTGTTCCGGACCTTCTAACGGAGCCTTGTACTATACTTGCTGTTAGTTATATGTATGCCCTAGAGGCCATTACTGTACATAGGATGTATATTGTAGTGGATGCTGGGACATATATAGGGAGGACTTTCTTGCTCGACATGATAGTATGCTATCTGGTTGAACTTTACCTTAACGTGTATACTGGGTGTCTCTCTGTTACATGTTGGTAAAGCCCTTAGGATGTGTACTTGACTACCTGGACTGTGATGCGGATCATACTAGTGGGGACATGGTAGTCCATAAGTACATCCTTCAAAGTCCCTAGTCGTGAGTGTATCGAGATGGGGTATCGATATACCAGAGTAGACTAGCGTATACCTTCTCGACCCATGAAGATGGGCGATGGAGGATCCCATATCCATCGGTGTTTGACATCAGAGATGATATACGGGTGCTCAGTAGAGACTGGGTACACTGGACAGACTCGCCGAGAACTCCCAGATGGTATTATACCTCACGTCAGATGGCAGTTCTCTGGTGACACTGGTACAGAGTAGTCTGTTGACCCGAGATCGTCATAGAGTCTTGTGTGGTTCCCACTGTGCTTTGATTTCCATCTTACCATGTCCAAGAGGGCGTGCAAAACGGTGGTTTTTGGGTACAGTCCCGAGTCACATGGAGGCAATGAGCGATAGGGGGGATTCGTCTCTCCCGGTATAGGGGGTTGATGTTGCGCTGTGTTCGATTGGCTATAACAGGAAATCCCTGGCCAGGGTTGCTGAGATTTACTGGTAAGTGTTACCAGTAGTTTCTCGAAGTGTTATAGACCTCATATCGACACGACTTATCGAGCTATTGGGGTCTGACGTTTACCACCCCTAGGCGAGATATGCGACATATCAGACGATCAGACCGGACTGTACGGTAGTGTTACTGGTTGGATTCACTGGAGTGTGAGCAGGCTTGCTCGTCGATCTTCAGATCGCTCAATACCCGGGTGGCCGTTACGTTTAGCAGACCGCTTGCGGTTTGTGGGTGCTTGATATGATCATCACCTGCTGCCGGCGTATTGACGAGTCTTTAGAGTCCTACACAGAGGTTTCCTGGCTCAAGCGAAACGAAATAGGAGCGCATATGAGATATGTGCGGGACCGAGAATGATACCAGTATGTGATACTGTATTCGATTCTCGCGATTTGTGACATTGATCGGTTATATGCGATATAGCCGGGTTATCGGATCAAGTGTTGATTCGATAAGTTGTTACTGTAGATATTAGTCGGTTATATGCGATATGACCGGATCATTAAATTAAGTGTTGATTTAATGATTTAATGCATAATTATATATTTGATATATTACTTTGCATTAACTAGTATCGGTTCACTTTAAATGGATTTTCTCACTCGGGTGTGCGCATTGCATATGCGATATGATTTTGTGCACTTGATTGTATCATGTTTGATGATACATGCTTTTTGGTTAAGTGTAAAGTATTAAACTATGGTTAAGTGGATGATCAGGGTTTTTACTTATTCATTTATTTATTTCATTTATTATTTTTTGGAAAATAAAATGCAAAGAGAAAAATGGTGGAATTCTTTTGTTCATTCATGAAGCTTCATGAATACTTTGACTTAGTCACCATTTTTGTCTTCATACCTAATCTAATCATTCACTTAACTTGAGTTTAGTCTCTACACATAACCATGGTTGGATTATGATAAGTTTTGATTTTCTTTTCTATTTTAAATTAACTTATCATAACACTTATCTTCTTCTTCTTCACAAGAAGAAAAGCATGCTTCATCAATGGTGATTGATGAATTAGAGTGAGAAATCCAATTCTAAAGTTTACCCACTTCCTATTTTTTCATCCTCTACCTCTTGCCAAGTAGTAGAGTGTGTTTCCTTCACAAGTTTTCATGGCTTGGTGAAGGTGGAGCTTGATCTAGTGATGCTTCGACGTAGATCATCTTCGGCACGTCGTCGATGACCTAGCCCGCTTCTTCTCCGATGAAGCCGATGCAAGAGCCCGGGAATTCATTTGGACAGCGAGGGGACTTCGTTGCGGAGCTATGGAGGTGGAGCACCGGATCTACAAAGGTTGTATTTCCGTATTCTTTTAGTTAAGTGTTAACTAGATTTCTTTTTCGTCTAGACATCTAGCCAACGATCCGTAGTTTAGGGTTTCCCGGCACCGTAAAATTTGAAATTGGCATGGTTGATGCCTTGTGAGACCTCTTGAGAGTGCCTAGGAACCCTATAGTGGTATCAGAGCTTAGCTAGAGCCTTAGGCGAAGTCTAGACGGAGTTTGGAGTCCGAACGAACCCGAAAACCCATTTCAAAAATGCTCTCTGTCCTTTTTCTTAAAACAGGGATTTTTATGAATTAAAAATTGCCAAAAAATTCAGCAGGGAAACCTATGAGTTACTGTGAAGCACGTGGCTCTAAATCAATCAAAGAGCCGCGGAACCGCGGCCCCACCCTGGGTTTAGCGGCGGTTCCGCGGCCATGTTGGCGATTTAGGTCACGTGTCTTGCACAGTAATTCTTTTGTCATAGTGCTGAGTCTTCTGGAAATTTTTATATTTTATTCAAGAGTTGAATTTTCTGGGGTTGTTTTGGGGATTCGGTGTTTCGATCGGGGTATCAAATTTCGTCTTTGTGGTTTTCCGGATAAATTTTAGAATATGTTAAAAAGTTCGACCGGATATAAATACCCAATTTTTCCCCTGTCCGGAAATTTCCAAGTGTTGGATTTTTCCGTAGTTTAACGACGTTCTAAGTAGTGCAAGTAACGCGATGGACCCTCTAGAAGACAACAAACCTTAACTCGATTATGTGACCGTCTTGAACTGCCCTTTGAACCTTCGGGTTTGGGGCAGTACGGCGTGCCACATGTGAGGCGTTGGCTTGACCCTTCTACGGCTGGACCGTTGGTACTGAGGCACGAACTGAATATTGTTAGACTTATTTCATGTGTTGATCTGTATCGGGAAAACTTGGGTGTTTGACTGTTCGATCGAAAAGTTTAACATTTTCTATTTATCTGGAATGGGATACAATAATTGGAATTCACAAGAAGTTATGAGATAACTGAGTGGATGTTATAAACATAGCAGTTTAGTCTCACTTGATCGGTTGCCACGGAATTTTTGATGTGATCAAAAGTCCGTCGCAATCACGTAGCGTACGCGGATACTCGCCGGGTAAACTTAATAGACAGGCTCACTCCATAGCCCCGACCAAGTGACTGTAGGAGAACCCCGTCGCCGAAAGCATCCGTTCGGGTGCTCGCGGTAGCGGTGTTCCGCCTTGGTGCACTTCGTCGACGGTATCGGGGGTGAAGCCGCCTACTAAAGTTTGCGACGAGCATTCGATCAGAATGTCGGGAATCCTGTTGAATTGCCCGACTTGATATTGAAAAGTGTTTTCGATTTTGAGACTAAAATGCGGGGTTTATAATTGTTAGGCATGCGATGTCTAAGTAATTCATTTGGTTAGGCATGCGATGTCTGAGGTGGTTGCGGATTCCAACTGTTGTAGTTTTACACTTTCTTTTCTGTGACCGTAAGTGTAATATTGATATCGCCGGTTTCGTTGCTATATGTCAACGACAATTGGGATGGACATATTTACTTACGTTGATGACATGTGATGTTATGTGTTGCTGGATATGTTATATTGGATCGTCGTGTTTGAATAGCCGGGTTTTTTTTATGTGAGATGAGTGTTTTTCATTTTCATTCATGTAAAAACTTGTATGTAATATTCTTTTATTGGGACACTTCCAGGTTGCGGAAGTTGTCACCCTTTGTATATTATTTACTTTTCTGCACTAGGATAGACCCAAGGAGGAGGGCACAAGTAACCGGGTTCTGGAGTCCAGTGGGAGACCAACTCGAGGAGTCGAGTCCGGGTCTCCTAACTCTAGAATTGGTAGGGTTACTTACCGCTCTCGTAGGGGTCTAGGGGTGTGGGTTTGGCTATTCATCACGACCGTGGAATCCGTGTTTTATACTGGCTCGTATTGAAAACACGGACGTCCTAGTATATCCAATATTTCATATGAATCTTCTGCTGCGATATCTCTGATGTGATCATGTGATGTTCTGTGATAGATACAGTATATAGTATATATGATATATTATATAGACGTTACTTATGTTTTACACCCGCGCTAGCCCTGCCCTGCTCTGTCGTTAGTTACCTAACCTAACGGTGCACGAGGGGACATCGAGGCGAATGCGGATGGCATAAGTGTACGTCGTATTTATCTGTAATGTTTAGGTACTTAAATGATGGGACTTCATTAATGTGATTAATGAAATAAAAGAAACCTAAGATGTTGTAGAATCGAATTTCAAAATAAAACAGGTAGCTACAGTTCTTGCTTTGCACAGTGATATATGTGATATATCCTGCACCTTATTCGATAAGGAAAGGACCGAGATCCCTTCACCGGGAGTGACTCCTTTAGCAATAACTGGTAGATGCTACACATTCGGTTTGTCTTTTGATTGCTTTTAAGAGTTTTTGCTTTGCACAGTGATATATATGATATATCCCGCACCTCATTCGACGAGGAAAGGACCGACGATCCCTTCACCGGGAGTGACTCCTTTAGCAAAACTAGAAAAGCCTCAAAAGCACTCCATTTTAAAATCATTTGATTCTACAACGATATCAAGTTCATTACGCAATAGGTTTTCAGAAAAACCTGTCGTAGCCCTCCGTCATTTCAGATAAGTGCTGTTTAGTATTCGTGCTGCGTTTGTTGGCTTCCGTCAAGGCGCAGTGTGCGGTAGCTAACCAGTATTTATCTGTTTATGCATATGATGCAGATTGAGTTAGGGTAGTCGTGCGGCCTTGTTGACCTCCGTCAAGGGTCGTGCGGGTGGGTTTAATTCGATCAAGAAATGACGGGTTGCACTTGACTAGTAGCCTATGGTTTGTTGACCTCCGTCAAGGTCATAGGATGCTAGGGGCAAAATTATCGGGAATTTCAAGTGTTGAAATTTGCAATGAGATTGCATACCTTCTATGAGATAGTTGGATCCCGATACCCGCTGCGAGTAAGAGTTACTCCTGGGAGAGTTTTACACATTACAATTAGCCGATCAAGTAGGTGTCTAGAAAGGTGTTAACGAGGTTACGCCTCTGGGAAAACGAGGTTTACATTAATTAGGTTCGTGCGAAAGCACGGGGGACCTCCCTCAAAGTACCGACACTGGCCTGGCTGAAAGATTGGCGAACTTATAGTGTGTAATTAATCCCGGCTAGTCTTTCCTTTTAGGGTTTGAAGGAAGATTTGATAAAAAGCAGTGGGAGCCATCCTGATTAGATAAAATAATAACCAATCTATTCTTGCAAGAGCGCACGCTGAGTGTTTTCTTCTCTCTCTCTCCAGGTAGCGACCATATCACGCCTTAATCAAGATAATAATACGGATTATTGACGGAACCCGCTTGTTATACTGAGCTAGGGAACGTTGGTCCCGCTCCAACTTATAATTGTTATAAGACAGAGCAGGAAATTAGGGGAATACCAGAATTCCCGTGCCGCCCAAACGAAGAGAGTGCATGTTGATGCATCATCTTCGGGTGTGTTCGTTACAAAGAACTGTTTCTCAGTATCCTCCGAATCCTGGGTATATGATACCGGATCAGGATCCCAGATATGTAATCTGTTACATAGGGCTACAAAAGGTAGAAAAACTGAGAACGGGTGATAAGTTTCATGAGGCAGAAAACGGGGCAAGAGTTGCAGCCAAGTCTGTCGGTCACTGTCACCCTGTATTACCGATACATTGATTCTGAACGAATGTTATTAGATACCGAACCTGATATACAAAATCATATCTGTCTCTTTATTAGTAAAGAAACGATAAAATTTTGTATTGATGGATAATGTTTTGAACATTTCCTATATCAAAAGTTGATCGGTTCAGGCACGTTATCTAAAAGCATTGATGTTCTAAATCAAACTACAGTTCTTAGTATACAGAACACACACAAGAGGAAGAGTTCAGAAATGAACGGATCCTTCTTGAGGTATTGTAGACTAGGTCATATCAATGCGACCCGACTAGCAGAGTTACATAAAGATGCATATTTAAATCAGTTTGAATTTACATCTTGTGAAACTCGCCAGTCATGTCACAAAGATAAGATGACCATAGCTCCGTTTATTGGAAACAGAGAAAGAGTTAGTGAACTCTTGGGATGATACATGTTGATGTATGTAGGTCCCCTGTCTACACATACCAGGACTGGTTCTTTATACTTCATTATATTCTCTGATAATCTCTCAAGATTCAGACATATGTTCCTGTTGAAACACAAGTCCGAACCTTTTGAGATATTTACGGAATATAAGTTAGAAGTAGAGAACCAAAATACGGGTATAAGTATTATGTCCTATGATGAGTTCAAGGAGGAGAATACTTGTGCATGGAATTCATGGACTATTCTAAAGGAGAATGAGATTCTCTCTCAGCATTACTCCTCTGTATACACCATAGCACGATGGTATATCGGGGCGGAGCAGATACACCCTATATGATAAGGTGTGCTCTATGATAAGTACTACCGAGTCACCTATTTCCTTTAGGGAGTTATGCGCTTGAGAAGCTGCATACCTATTGAATAGGGTTCGAATCAAATCAGTTGCCTACCACTTCATATTTGATATGATAAGGGAAGAGCCCATCTCTCAAGTTAGTTGAGATTTGGGGTTGTCCAGCTTATGTCTGAAAAGCAAAATCCGGACAAGCTTGAGGCAAGATCTGTTATGTACAACTGGAAAGGTTCCAGCTATACAAACAACAGCAGATGATTTGGTAGAACCAAAGGATTCAGTAGATTCCAACGAACCTCAGCCTCTCCGCCGATCTAGTAGGGTTCCTCGCCCACCTGAGAGATACTTCGGTTTCTCTATGACAGTGGGAGCGAGGATTGCATCATTAGATGATGACCCAACTAGTTTCGAGCAGGCCATCGAGAGTGAAGACTCTGTAAGAATGGCTGGATGCTTAGTGATCTGAGATGGAATCCTTATACACCAACAAAATATGAACTTTGGTTGCTATATCTGAAGGGTTAAATCCCCATCAGGAGCATGTATATCTTGAGAAGATTACTTGGTGTACATGGAAAAGTTGAGACTTTCAAAGCTAGACTTGTTAAAAGTTTGCATCATTGGCCAGGTGTGGATAATGATGAAACCTTTTCAGGTAGCTATGCTTAAGTCCATCCAGATCCTACTTGTCACGGCTACATACCATGACCGCAATATCTGGTGGCTGGGTGTCTTGACTGCTTTTCTAAATGATGATTTAGAAGAGAGCGTCTATAAGTACACAGCCAGAGGGCTTCGTAGACAGTGGGAGCAGCGGAAACGTGTGCAAGATGCTTTATAGGATTAAAGCAGGCATCGCGGAGTTGGAACATCTGTTTTGATGGATTAGTCAAAGAGTTTGACATCATCAAAATGGTAGATGAACCTTGTATGAACAAAAAGGTAGTAGGGAGTATGGTGGTGATCCTCGCAGAGTACGTGGATGACATACTCTTGATAGGGAAAGAGTTTCCTATGCTACGCTCGGTCAATCTCCGTTTATCACAATGATTCTCCATATAGGATCATAATGATACCTACTAACTCTTGGATTTTGGATCTATGAGATAGATCTAAATGGATGTTAGGATTCTCACTTGTCGAAGTGAGATGGTATCACATGATCCTGGGGAGAATCACTGGAAGGGTTCCAGGGTGATAAAGACGACTAAGTGTCAGTCACAGGCATTGTCTTTACCCTCAGTAAAGGGACGGTATGTTGGAAGAGTTCCAAGCTAGATACCGTGACATACTAGACGATAAAGGCAGGATACATCGCTACTTAAGATGCTACCAAAGAGGCTGTTTGGGTGTATATTGGTTCATGAGATGAACTATGTTCCTCCCATTGTGTGATAATGGAGTTGTGGCTTATGCCAAGGAACGCAGGTCCTATCAGTGATCCAGACATATTCTAAGGCAGTATCACCTGATCATGGAGATGGTTGATCTCCAGGGTGATCGAGGTTAGGAGAGTAGACTCAGAGGACAACACGGCGGATCCACTCACGAAGGCCTATTCCCAGAGAGAGACTTTTATGGGATGGTTGAGTATGAGATACTACAACCACTGCTACAGACGGCCCTAGTGCAAGTGGGAGATTGTTAGTTATATGTATGCCCTAGAGGCCATTACTGTACATAGGATGTATATTGTAGTGGATGCTGGGACATATATAGGGAGGACTTTCTTGCTCGACATGATAGTATGCTATCTGGTTGAACTTTACCTTAACGTGTATACTGGGTGTCTCTCTGTTACATGTTGGTAAAGCCCTTAGGATGTGTACTTGACTACCTGGACTGTGATGCGGATCATACTAGTGGGGACATGGTAGTCCATAAGTACATCCTTCAAAGTCCCTAGTCGTGAGTGTATCGAGATGGGACATCGATATACCAGAGTAGACTAGCGTATACCTTCTCGACCCATGAAGATGGGCGATGGAGGATCCCATATCCATCGGTGTTTGACATCAGAGATGATATACGGGTGCTCAGTAGAGACTGGGTACACTGGACGGACTCACCGAGAACTCCCAGATGGTATTATACCTCACGTCAGATGGCAGTTCTCTGGTGACACTGGTACAGAGTAGTCTGTTGACCCGAGATCGTCATAGAGTCTTGTGTGGTTCCCACTGTGCTTTGATTTCCATCTTAACACGTCCAAGAGGGCGTGCAAAACGGTGGTTTTTGGGTACAGTCCCGAGTCACATGGAGGCAATGAGCGATAGGAGGGGATTCGTCTCTCCCGGTATAGGGGGTTGATGTTGCGCTGTGTTCGATTGGCTATAACAGGAAATCCCTGGCCAGGGTTGCTGAGATTTACTGGTAAGTGTTACCAGTAGTTTCTCGAAGTGTTATAGACCTCATATCGACACGACTTATCGAGCTATTGGGGTCTGACGTTTACCACCCCTAGGCGAGATATGCGACATATCAGACGATCAGACCGGACTGTACGGTAGTGTTACTGGTTGGATTCACTGGAGTGTGAGCGGGCTTGCTCGTCGATCTTCAGATCACTCAATACCCGGGTGGCCGTTACGTTTAGCAGACCGCTTGCGGCTTGTGGGTGCTTGATATGATCATCACCTGCTGCCGGGGTATTGACGAGTCTTTAGAGTCCTACACAGAGGTTTCCTGGCTCAAGCGAAACGAAATAGGAGCGCATATGAGATATGTGCGGGACCGAGAATGATACCAGTATGTAATACTGTATTCGATTCTCGCGATTTGTGACATTGATCGGTTATATGCGATATAGCCGGGTTATCGGATCAAGTGTTGATTCGATAAGTTGTTACTGTAGATATTAGTCGGTTATATGCGATATGACCGGATCATTAAATTAAGTGTTGATTTAATGATTTAATGCATAATTATATATTTGATATATTACTTTGCATTAACTAGTATCGGTTCACTTTAAATGGATTTTCTCACTCGGGTGTGCACATTGCATATGCGATATGATTTTGTGCACTTGATTGTATCATGTTTGATGATACATGCTTTTTGGTTAAGTGTAAAGTATTAAACTATGGTTAAGTGGATGATTAGGGTTTTTACTTATTCATTTATTTATTTCATTTATTATTTTTTGGAAAATAAAATGCAAAGAGAAAAATGGTGGAATTCTTTTGTTCATTCATGAAGCTTCATGAATACTTTGACTTAGTCACCATTTTTGTCTTCATACCTAACCTAATCATTCACTTAACTTGAGTTTAGTCTCTACACATAACCATGGTTGGATTATGATAAGTTTTGATTTTCTTTTCTATTTTAAATTAACTTATCATAACACTTATCTTCTTCTTGCTATCTTCTTCTTCTTCTTCACAAGAAGAAAAGCATGCTTCATCAATGGTGATTGATGAATTAGAGTGAGAAATCCAATTCTAAAGTTTACCCACTTCCTATTTCTTCATCCTCTACCTCTTGCCAAGTAGTAGAGTGTGTTTCCTTCACAAGTTTTCATGGCTTGGTTAAGGTGGAGCTTGATCTAGTGATGCTTCGACGTAGATCATCTTCGGCATGTCGTCGATGACCTAGCCCGCTTCTTCTCCGATGAAGCCTACGCAAGAGCCCGGGAATTCATTTGGACAGCGAGGGGACTTCGTTGCGGAGCTATGGAGGTGGAGCACCGGATCTACAAAGGTTGTATTTCCGTATTCTTTTAGTTAAGTGTTAACTAGATTTCTTTTTCGCCTAGACATCTAGCCAACGATCCGTAGTTTAGGGTTTCCCGGCACCGTAAAATTTGAAATTGGCATGGTTGATGCCTTGTGAGACCTCTTGAGAGTGCCTAGGAACCCTACACTTGCCTCTAGTCTCTGGCATATAGAGACTTCTCTCGTATACACTGGCATCCTTCTGTACCAAGCTACAAACAACAACGTTAACACTAAATAAAACAATATAACAATATAATACAACTGTAAAAGCTACACACACTCTCTCTCTTACTCTCTGTCTATTCTATTTCTTCTCTTATTTTTGGGACTTACCGAGCGATCTGTTCGTTGACGACATTCTATTTCTTTCTTCTTTGAATGTCGTCAGGTGAGCTGGACACGTCAGAGATCGAGCCCACTGCTGAAGACTTGGACTAATTCAGTGAAGACCCCGAGCTCTAGTTCATTGTACACTTTCCATTCAGTACTTTTCATTTCTGTTATGCCATTGTTTAGGCATCGTTTTTATTCTAGTTGTATTTTCTTTTCATGCATTGTACAGAAAGAATGTTAATAAATAAAGTTGTTGTTCAGTTCATATCTTGTCTCTTGTGTATTTACTTTATATTGCTTAGATACGCTTAGCGTATTTGCTTCTAAGTAAATACGTAGCGGACCAGTCGCGTCCCCTTTGCCGTATACCGGGAAGCGGGGCGTGACAGGTTTTGTTGGTGGCCCATGCAGGTCAGAGCTGTATAGAACCATACTATGCAGTTCTGTTCTGCGTGAACAACCTAAGCAATATAACACAAGAATCAGCAACTAAAATATTCTTTACAATCATGTTCATTGAATCTTATCTTTCATATTGCTTGAATCATATACTTTGAATTCGTCCTAACCCAAAATTTCCTCACCTCTTTTACAATCTTACCAAAACCTTCGCATTCTTTCATTCCTTCATACATTTTTCACATTTTAAAACACTTGCACCACATTGTTATTTTTTTCATACACTATCTGTACTTCAGTCACCAAACTTTCCTTGAATCTGTTACACTTTTCTTTTACAAATTTCGAGGACGAATTTTTTATAAGGAGGGTAGAATGTAACAACCCTAAATTTCCTATACAAATTTTTTCAAATATTTTTTTTCAAAATCCAGAAAGGGGTATTTTAGCTGAGTACAAGATATAAGTAATTAATTTGCTTTTTAATTACAAGTTACAAGAATGTAACAACTCCATTTTTAGTGTACAAAAATTTGTTTTAAAATTAATGTATACTTAGGGTATTTACATTTTCTGTAACTACTTTAAGTAATTAAATAACTCCATAATTTTAAGAAGGAGCTTATGGCTTATTGGTAATACCTTGCATTGCTGAACCAAACCACCAGAGTTCAAATCTCATGCTCCACATTATTTTTAATATTTATTTTGTTTTAAATTTTTTAGAAGTCTAACAGTCCACACAAGATAACTCCAGATTTTTCCACTACACTTGAAAAACTGAAAGTACCAGTGGCTACCCCCGGCGACCCTCCACCCCCTGAGACCCCGACTCGGCCGAGTCGGCCGGACCGGACTTGGCCGGTCGGCCGAGTCATCAACATGAAAAATGTGCCTCTTTGCATTCCCAACTCCCCTGCATACATACTTTAAATCTTCAGATCGGTTCCAGAGACCTCTTAATACCCCATTTACTCCATTTTATTACAATTTATCACATTATTTTTATATTTTTCCAATTTAACTCTTCATCTACCCTAACTCTAGCCTAACCCTATAAATACCACTCCTACCCTCTACCCTCTCACCCTAAAACTCTGAGCCAAATCTCTAAAATTCTCAAGAAACTTGTGTACTTTGAAAACGAGCACGAAGCGAAGCTACGGCGAGATTCCCGGCGAACTTCCGACGATCATTCTAGGAGCTCCCGGCGACGAAGCGACGCACCGGCGACTCCTTCCGATCAATCTCCCTCTTCTTTTTTTCTTAAACCCGTAAGTCCCTAAATTCTACCTCTCTTTTCTTTTCTAAAAATACGGATTTACGTACCCGACGGAATCGGAACAAATCCGATTTCCGATTCGGTTTTCTTATAAACTCCACTTCTCACTAATACAATCATTCTTAAACTTCCTCATGTTGACTATTAAACACTAATCAAACAATTTGATCAAGTTTCATCACATGAAATGATAGCTATCTCAATTTATCGTATTTTTCACTTAAATACCACATTGTTTCAATTCTTCATTTAACTCCATCAAACTTGCTATACATTTAAAGTAGATCACGAGGTAACGACCTATCTCCTCACACACTTACATACAACCTAATACGATACCATCGAAAACTCAGAATACGGGAAAACGAACATTTTCACTTAAATACCCTATACTAAATAAAACCATTTATAAAGGATTTAGTGTTGATACATAAATACCACTTATTAGGAAAAATACGATAAGTTGTGGACATCAGTCGTTTATCTAAACCTGACTTTGTGGTTTCTAGGCTAGGCAAGTGAGAAAGGTAACTTTAAAAGGCCCGTCTCACGGAGATTTATGAGCGGATCCCTCCTTTCTTCACTTGTACTTACCTGGCCACAATTGGCGGTGAAGAGGCGATTTGAGGTATCTCACAACTTGTCGTTTTGGATCATTTAGAAATAGTCTAGTTGACTTAGGAGACCCTAGAGCATAGAATACGGGAAAATTTACATCTTTACAAATAAATACCATTTACTTCATAAAACCGTTTTCTAAAGGGTTTAGTATTTTACAATCTTTGTAAAGTGCCGCTACAACCCATTTTGGGGAACCCGTTCGGGATGGTGTGGATTATTGCACATCCTCAGGCTTAGTAGTGCGAGATTCAGACCTCCGCAAGGAGCATTCGGTCTTGAAAGATTTAAAATACGACATCTTAAGAAAATGAGATTTTTAGAATATAAGAAAATATATTAAAATTATTTTTGTATAAATATATGTATATTTATCATTAAAATACCTATTTTGTTATGATATAAATGTTCCACTTTTTCTAAAAATCACAAGAATAAATTTTACACTAAAGTACCATGAATTCCAAATAAATCAATATTAGAAATAAATACCTTTATTTCTGAAACTAGGATATTTTCATTAGAAATATCACAATATAAAATCCACATTCATTAAAACTCTAAAGACGAAATATAAATACTTGAGGTATATTTTGAAAAGTATATAAAAGTATTTTACATAAAACCCCTCAAGTTCTATAAATTACCCTAAGGACCCTAGTAAACATAGGTTTAAGCAGAACCAATCTCTTGAGCTCAGGGAGCCGGAGAAGTGGGTGCTTGCCTATCTAAGGTAGATAAAGTAATAAAAACAATCAGAACTTCAATTTACTTTCTAATTGTCTGACTCGGTTTGAGTCTCAGTATAATTTGACTTGAATATGATTCAAGTACAATCTACAATCTACAGTTTACAATCTATAATCTACAAGCTTCAATATTACAATTCAACATGAATCCATGAATCCAATTATCAATCTATACAACTTGACTGAACCGAATCATGGATATACATTCCATTTACATGGTTCTCCAGATATTCCATTTACATGATTCTACGGTTACATCCGTTTACTGATATCATGGTTTCGGTCAGTCAATCAGTCATACACTCAATACAATTTACAAGACAAACAATACAATCAAAGCACTACGGAGTTTAAGGGGTAGATTGATACGGAAGGTGTTAGAAGTGACACGAGACGGTAAGACTTAATACACCTAACATGAATCCAATTGCCGTTGTTCCGGGCCTTCTAATGGAGCCTTGTACTATACTTGCCTCTAGTCTCTGGCATATAGAGGGCGGCAATCACTCACTCGTCTTTCTCGACACTTTGGGTCTCGGTCTTTCCCTCCTTTCGTATACACTGGCATCCTTCTGTACCAAGCTACAAACAACAACGTTAACACTAAATACAACAATATAACAATATAATACAACTGTAAAAGCTACACTCTCTCTCTCTTACTCTCTGTCTATTCTATTTCTTCCCTTATCTTTGGGACTTACCGAGCGATCTGTTCGCTGACGACATTCTATTTCTTTCTTCTTTGAATGTCGTCAGGTGAGCTGGACACGTCAGAGATCAAGCCCACTGCTGAATACTTGGACCAATTCAGTGAAGACCCCGAGCTTTAGTTCATTGTACACTTTCCATTCAGTACTTTTCATTTCTGTTATGCCATTGTTTAGGCGTCGCTTTTATTCCAGTTGTATTTTCTTTTCATGCATTGTACAGAAAGAATGTTAATAAATAAAGTTGCTGTTCAGTTCATATCTTGTCTCTTGTGTATTTGCTTTATATTGCTTAGATACGCTTAGCGTATTTGCTTCTGAGTAAATACGTAGCGGACCAGTCGCGTCCTTTTCGCCGTATACCGGGAAGCGGGGCGTGACACATTGCGAGGATCACTACTGAATATTTAGTGTCTCATATTGAAATTCTTTCATGCCTGTGAATTTCTTGGATGACTCATTTTTTCATTTTCGCTTGGAGCAGCACGGTGATGCGAAATCATTACCTCGACTGTTTACTTGCACCTGAATAGCTTCTGTAGCTTTTGTGTTATAGGAAAGTATCGTGCTATCTTGACAGGTATATCGGGTTTCTTATCAGATTCTTTCGGCTTATATGTGCCTCATATCGAAATTCTTTCATGCCTGTGAATCTCATGGATGACTCATTTTTCCATCTTCGCTTAGAGCAGCACGGTGATGCGAAATCATTACCTCGACTGTTTGCTTGCACCTGAATAGCTTCTGTAGCTTTTGTGTTATAGGAAAGTATCGTGCTATCTTGACAGGTATATCGGGCTTCTTATCAGATTCTTTCGGACTTGGCATCTCCGAATGTTGGACACTCTTTTAAATCTGAATTTTCTTTCTGGTACAACACGCAATCTTTGGGACATGCATGAATCTTCTCACAGTTCAGATCCAAATCATACATCATTTTCTGTGCTTCGTACCAGCTGTCGGGCACGTTATTTTCCGGAGGCATAGAATCTTTCAGGAACTTTAGAAGTATTGTGAATGACTTGTTACTCTATCCATTTAGGCCCTTAATCTGGAAAAGTTGGACAAACCATAATAAGGTGGAATACTTTGCATTCTCATAGATTGGTCTTCTAGCATCATTCATAAACTTTTTATACTAATTCGCACGCGGTCCTTGACCGTAAGGAATGTCATCTTTGGTAGGAATATTATCACCGAGGGCAGTTTCTACCATATCCTCCATTTCTTCTTCTGGAAAGAACTTTTCGTCTTCTTCTGCCACATTACCGTCTTCTCCTTCTTCTTCTGCCGCATTACCGTCTTCTTGTCCTTCCCTGTGATATAGCCAAATTGTATAAAGTATAGTAAAACCATGTTTAACGATGTGAAGCTCTCCGATTTTTACCTTCTGCCAGAACTTATTTCCACATCTATTGTACGGACAGAGAATCTTCTTTAACACGATCTTTTTATGTGCGTGTGCAAATTCAATGAAAGCAGCAACTCCTGCGACGAACTTAGATTTCATGCGTTGCCAATCCACGTACATTCAGTCCTTAACTCTGATGTACTCATAGGCCATGTTAGACTGTATAACATATAAATTGTAAGTTGTGGTGATTATATCGAGAAATCTAAGAACGAGATGGGTATTGACAAAGAAGAAAATCCGTAGAGGCAAGTTTGTCATTGAAAAGAATAAATTATTGATTAATAAAGTTAGGTTTGAAGATATCCAAGTATGAGTTGTATTCTGTGTATGTGTGTTTCAATTTATGATTGCGCTTAGGTATATGATGGTTAGTGTGTATGTGCTTTGTGTGTGCGTTTGTTATGTATTCGTGCTGTGTGTGTTTCAGCTGTGTCGGGGGTAAGGCTTCTATTCCATTAAGAATGTATAGAGCAGACACCTATTCGTTTGTATTTTCATCCGTTTCGAGTAAATTTCGGCAGCATCTCCTCGCTGTTCTTCGAGTACACTGTAATACAATAGATAATCATTTCAATGCTGTGAAACAACGTTGAAATGAACATCTAATGTATCTTCGTACACGGAGAACCAGCGGTAAAGTACCGACGAAATAACTCAAAACGAATGAAAACACAAGTGAATGCAGGTATTTGCAATATACATTATTAACTTGTCCAAACTGGACAAATCTATCCGTTATCATATGATTGAATCTTCTCGTCACATAGACTATATGACGATTGTTAGCACCGAACGATACCGTTCGATATTTAACAACCTTCGTATAGTTCTATGTCACGACGAATATCGAACGTATGTTAACCGATAAATGGAACTAAATCGCGCTTTGATTTTCATATATGACGATCGATGGGCATATGAAAATTTTATATTATCATCGATCATCATATATACACTTATTATAAGATTTAATTTGAATTGGTTTTACGTTTACGTTTTAATTTCAAGGGTTTTAAGTTTTTAGTTTGGGTAAAGTTTTTTTAAAGTTAAGCGTTTTCTTAATCAAGTTTAAAATTTTAGATTTGGTTCTAGTGTGAAGTTTAAGATTTTGGATTTAGTTATGGTGTTAAGTTTAAATTTAGGGTTTGGTCTTGTTTAATATGAGAGATCAACATCATCATTATCACAAACACACACACAAACACACGTATATCATCATCAACATTATCTCTCTCATACATACACACATAACTTACACTAACACTAAAATACTCTAATCATAACTCTCGCCCTTAATTCTAATCCTAATTACCTTAACCCTAACCCTATACCTAATTAATCCGAACTGCCTTAACCTTAACCCTATACCTAATTAACCCTAACTACCTTAACCCTAACCCTAGACTTAATTAACGCTAACTCTAGACCTAATTACAGCACAGCCGCCATCACCTACCACCGCTGCCGCCACCCACATCCCCAAACCACAACCGCCGCCGCCCACACACCACAGACCGCCATCAACCACCACCACTCACCACCGGCCACTACAGTCACCACCACCCACCACCACAACCACTGCCGCCACCGACCACCGCTCCTACGGATTTTATTATCATGCACCCAATCCCTAACCTTAATTAATCCAAATTAACCTAATTAACCCTAATCATCACCCTAACCAAATTAAACATATTTAATTTAATTAGCCCAAAGTACCTCTAACCCTAATCATAATCATCACCCTAACCCTAATTAATACAAATTACTCTAATTAACCTAAATTTACCCTAAACATCACCCTAACCCAAATCTCACCCATGAACTCCATCATCATCAACATCACTAAACAACCACCTCCACCAACAATCATCACCATCATCATCTTCTGCTTCTTCTGCTTTTAAAAAACGATTTTTAAAATTGGAATAAAAAAGTTTCACGTACCTGGAAAAGAATTACGGCACTGGCCGGCGACGATGACTGCAGGAAAGAAGACTTAGACGGTGGGGATGGAGTGGGCGACTCGGCCATTGGAGGATCGAAGGATCGACTGGAGAAGGTCGCCGGAGGATCTGAGGAGGGCTTGGCCACTAGAGGATCTGATGAGGAGGGGGAGGTCGCTAGAGGCGGCGATCGGAAGACTGGAGGTGGCGTTGATGATCGGAGGAGACATTGATGATGGAAGGGATTGACTACGGTAAGGAGGGTGACGAGGAGGGTGGCTGCGGCGATCGGCGATGACGGGAGTGCGGGGCGACGAGAGGAGAAGCGCGGAGGGGAATTTTTTGTCGGGGGGAAAAGAATTGGGTGTGGAAAACATTATCTGGTAAATTATTTTATTTTTTTTAATACATCAACTTTGCGCATACGGTGCAAACCGTGGGGGTTTCTTTGCGGCACCGTATGGGCATTTACAAAGGTTATTTTTTTATTAAATTTTTATATCACACCGTCCCTGCGGTGGTATCCGTAGGGACATTTGTTGCCCCTACAGTTGAAACTGTAGGGGCAAACTAAAATTGCCCCTACGGATAGGGGCAACCCATGTTTATGCTAGTGACAAAGGTAAGCATATAACAAAATCAATGGTGGCCACAAGTGGAAGGCACATATATCATCATGTGGAACACTCGGATTGAAATCCTGCGGTGTAATATATAGACGAGATGAAAAAATAATTATATATAGAAGGTCAATCTTTTATATCCTATTAACTCTTAACCGTTGTTCGTATACCATATGGTAAAAAGAGTAAATAACCCGCTTCTATCTTGACATGTAGAATGAATATTCCACACTCGGACAATCTTTCTTCATCTACTTGGCCGATTATCTTTCTTCTAATTATACCTAGGTATAAATTTATCATGTGATTACCTATGAGTTATAATGTCAAAATTTACAGTTCATCCGCCATGGGCACAAGACTTGAAAATGTACATCAATATTTCTCCTCAATAAACAATGAGAAAAACAGAAAAATTAATTAACCCCTTTAAATAAACAGCCATTGTTTTATAGAGGAGTAATATGACCAAACATATATGGCCACCATGAATAGGAAGGTTTGATGAGATTCATGTTTCTCTCATGTTCTTTTTCATGTCCGTCTATATATGACCAGCACATTGTATAATTTTTCCATTTAATAGGACTAGTAGGACACATACCCTCCATGCTCCATGATTTCACTTGTAACTATGTAAATATTTTGATAATAATAACATCACTGGCAGCACCATCGGATGGTTGTCACATTGAAGGCCACTTCACATCTCCGGCGTTCTTCCATAGTACTCAGATCTTCACCTACCCGTCGGTGATAAGCATGCATGGGAGCTTCAGATATTCCAACCGGCAGGCAAAAAAAAACCAGGCCATGGTCTCAAACAAGTTTGATAACAAATTTGAGAAATTATTTGATGCGATTAATGCACAGGAGATGAAGCTATTTGGACATTGACAACTTGGTATGGTTTTATTTCTCTCGCTGCAAATCTTTCTGGATTGAGCATGCATATCGTCTCCGGGCAAGTTCCCTGTCCTCATCTTACTTTTGAGGTTAAATTTTTTCATTCCTCAAGGACCAAAAATGTCCTCTTAGATCTCTTGCTCCCACAGGATCTGCTAGCCTTGCCAATCTTTATAACCTCCATTCCATTACCAATAGGCAATATTTTCGACTCGATCCCTCCTCCAATATTGCTATTTTTTCTCGTCATATTATTATTGCCATATGATGCAGCTTTCCTTCCTCCTCTACTTCCATGGAACAGATTGCTCAACACCCTCACTGATCCATTCAGGTTCATATCGATATCCAACACCACCTCCTCACATCCCTTAATCCTATGATCAACCACCGTGAAATCGACGTTCTTGTATTGTTTGGTAATTTTGCATGGTTGGAGCCCGGTCTTGAAAGTGACTACGTCTCCAAAGTCTCCAAGCTCGAACTCTTGAATCTGGGATCTTGTTTCTTGAAGGGATTCTTGGTCTTGGCAGATGCAGATCAGACGGCCTCCGGTGTATCTTGCTGCTATTGCCAATGCTAATGCGGACGGAGATAAGCCGCCATCGGATATCGTGATGTTTAGCATGCATTGAGCTAGGTATCCTGCTGCTAGGGCTGATATGTATTCTATGCATTTGGGTTTGATGAGCTTGCTGCTGATGTTTGAGCCCTTGTTGTTGTAATTGTCCTTGCAGTGAGAAAGGGAAAAATAACAAATTACATTAGGGTGACTAATTAATTTCATGAGCCGAAATAGACTGATAATAATTAATTAGTCATCTATTTTGATCTCTATTGTGTTTTTCTTTTGTCCTTTTTTTTATTTGAAGGAAAAAATAGGGCAAGATGACTGACTTAATTAAATTAAATATTTACAAGATTGTGCCTAACCATTTGAATTAATATTTTATGTTTTTATTTGTGAAAAAGCAATGGATCATTATCGCTATTTTTAAATAAAAGCAATCACAAGATATAAATTTTACATCGCACAATAAAATATTTCAATATGTTGTATAAGAAAAGCTGCTATTACTAAGAAAGATCTCTATATTTTTCTTAGTAATGAAATTTATGATACACTACTGCAATTAATCTAAACCGAGAACAAAAAATATTTTTTCTGAGATATGCAGATAAAATAACATAAAATACCATACCAGCTGAAGAGTGCATGTATGTATGAAAAAGAATTAAACCTTGACATAGGCCTTCATGGCATTCAAAGGTGACCAACAACCCATTATTTGAGAGAGAACTAGTAGTGATTAAGAGAAGAATTAAACCTTGATTGGATCATGAGAATATTGATGAAAGTGTTTTGAAATAGAGGAGAGGGTTGTGTGCAGCATACACACACACGTGTGCGCGCGCGTCCCAGATGCATGTATGTATGAAAAAGAATTGACACCTGTCGCATATATTGAAGTATCAAATAAAGTAATTTGATATTCACACGCAAGCGCTCTACGTGCCCTTTTCTCACATGCACTGATTGATACACGATCGCAGAAAAATATACTGAGATTGAACACATGCTAACGTGAGATGCTGGCACGTGGACTCCAAGCATAAGTTTTGCTGCATTTAATGTCATCAGAGCAACTTTCAGCTCAAGAAACTTTGTTGTTTACGGACACTTGTTAGAATATAAAATAGATTAAAATATGTCCAGGAAGTTCCATAGAGTCCCATAGGACACGAGCGAGACCCACCGCGGCATACAATTTTTGCCTGCTTTCGTAAGCATGTAAGCACTAGGTCCATGGATTTTCACAGATCCAGTAATTGCTCTTATAAGATATATTCTCTCAATTCGTATCATAAATTCTATATTTTGGTGCGGTAAAACGAACATTCGAGATTACATGCTATATGTATATAAAATAAATGTAAGGATTGAGTCATGCATAGGGTATTACAATCCCAAGGAACGGCCGTGGGTGGCACTTTCATTTATGTAATGTATACATACACCAGTAGGATGTTTTTTCATGCAGCATAAATTCAATGCATGCAGGCTCTATCTCATGATCGCTGTTGGAGATAGTGCCCTCATAGTCAATTATTGGATCACAGGTACGTGATTGCAATGATTGCGGAGGACCTATCCCGGTAGCACAGTCTTACTCAAGATGATAGTATGCTATCTGGTTTGCCTTTATCAGTTGTGTACATGTTCAGGTGACTGATTGCATGTTACACTTTGATAGAGCCCTTAGGATCTTGCTTTACTACCAACTGTATGAGGGCGATCATATACGTGAGAGTTGGGTAGTTTATATGCATATCCTTAATTGTGGTCCCTAGTCGTGGGAGTTTCGAGACAGGGCATCGATACTCCGGAGTAGACTAGTGTATACAGTCGAGACCCCGACTAGGGGCGGTGGCCGGTCTCACAAGCCACTGGTGTCAGTTGGATCACCTAAGATGTATACAGGTGGTCATTGGGTTATGAGTACACCGGATAGGACTCGCCGGGAATCTGCTAGTTAGTATTATATCTACCGTCAGATAGCAGTTCCCTGGTGACATGTGTACAGGTTAGTTCATCGACCTGAGGTCGTCATTTGTCTCGTGTGAGTTCCCACT
This sequence comes from Agapanthus africanus, assembly GCA_030015575.1. Classification (NCBI taxonomy): domain Eukaryota; kingdom Viridiplantae; phylum Streptophyta; class Magnoliopsida; order Asparagales; family Amaryllidaceae; genus Agapanthus; species Agapanthus africanus. The sequence goes on along the minus strand of CM057338.1, from coordinate 147,691,133 downwards.
GTGCTTTGATTTCTACCCTACCACGGCTCAAAGGAGTCGTGCAAACAGGTAGCTTTTGGGTACAGTCCCGAGCCATATGGAGGCACGTGAGCGGATCGGCAGGGGATTCGTCTCTCCCGGTATTGGGGGCGAGGTCGTGCTGTGTCTAGGAGAGCCATTACACAAAGTCCATGGCCATGGCAGGAGATTTACTGGTAGGTACTCCAGTAGTATCTCAGGGTGTAATTGGGCTTCACTCCGACACGACTTATACTGCTATTGGGGGTCTGACGTTACTAGCCCCCTAGGCAGATATGCGATACTCATTGACGAACGGACCGGACTGTATATACATTGTCACTGTTAGGCTCAGTAGGGTTTCTGGATGAGTTCGTTCATCGGGCACCCTTGAGTGCGCTCATCAGTCTCCCTTGAGGTCAGTCCATGGGCAGCCGTTATGCATAGCTAGTGCCGCTGACGGTTTGTGGTTAAACCCACTGCCAGGGTACTGACGAGTCATTAGAGTCCCCCACAGGCAGTTTCCCAAGTTCGGGCGAAACGTTGTAGAGGCCGTATGGTTTTATGGCAGGGTTCGGAAAATGCACGTGCGTTTACGCACGTGTCGATTTTCGGACAGATGATACTGGTCGGCTTTGGTTTAAGACGGATCCGAGTATTATATTGAGTAGGTATAATATCTTTGTCTCAGTTGCATTTGTATTCGGTCGTAATACAAATGCGGGTATTTTTATACAGTTTCGGGGTTATCCTGAAAGTTGTTTCAGGATCACTTTTGGAAGTTGCCAGTTTCCAGTTTTCTATCAGCCGTCTTTTAACATTCGGTTAAAGACGGGTTTATCTTTTCTACTGATGGGGTGAGTCGTGCTTCTAGAAGCTTCTAGTTTGGTGACTTGACATGGTGACTCATTAGGCATTAATGGTGTCATTAAAGCTTTTGGTGACTAGGTTTGTTCTAATTGGTTCATATTAGTGATTCATTCTTTCATGAAGCTTCTTGTATATTGTCACCCCCCTTTCCTTGCTTCTACACTCACACTCACCTCCTCCCTCCTCTATACATATAGGCCGGCCCTCTCTCTCCTCCCCCTTGATTGATTTTGAGAAAATTATGGTTGCAAAAGAAAGGAGTATAGTTTTGGATGCATGGAAATTTCATAGTTCATTTCTTGTTCCATTTCATTTCCATCGGCAACTTCATTAACCGATCGTCCACGGACTTGGACGAAACGAGACAAAGTCATCTACTCATTCTCTACATCAATTCTTGGTCGTCTCTTTTAGCAAACTTGACGATCGAGTTGCCTCGAGTCAGAGGCGGGAGCCCGTTTAAAGAATCGGTGATGTGGTGTCACCTCGACGAGGACGACGGAGTTTGACGAGATCGGAGCAGCCGCAACGGAGCGTGGGATGATGGTTGAAGAACGAAGGACTCGGATCGTTCGGTACAACCTTTCTACACTCTTTACTGTTTGTTAGTTTAGCAATAATGGCAGATCCGGGTTAAAGTATACGATAGCGCCAGTTAAAAAGTTTTATTCCGCATTTGGCGTCTGTAGACGGCCGGGGCGCTAGCGTAGACTTACAGTGGTATCAGAGCCTCACCATTTTGCTATACTAACTTGTGCTAACGCGTTTAAAATATCGATCCGACTTGAAATCAAAAATCACAAAATCCTTACTTGACAGTTTCTGTTGATTTTAAACGGTGTCAAAATTGATTTCTGTATATCTTAAAAATCCTTGCAGGCGTTTCTAAGACCCACGACAAAATTTGGGGTCGTGACTCCTCCAAGTTGCCGCGGAAGCGCGGCCAAACCCATGGTTTGGCCGCCCTTCCGCGGCCATGTGAGGAGCACGTGCTCCCAATTTTTTTCTGTGGGTTCTTCTTTGGATTTTGGGGTTTCTGGTTAATATAGTTTGGGCCCAGGTTTTATTACTGTTCTACAGTTTTGCGTGGGGCCCACTTCTTGATATTTGGTCGATCGAAATTTAAACACGTTAGTTTACAGTGCTTACATTATATCTCCGACCGAGAATGTCATTTGATCGGTAAACCGCGTTTGATTGCTATAGTTCTTTTAGACGGGTTTGCGAACGTGACATTCGCGTTGATGTTCTGTGTTGTGCTGTATTGTTGCGGATTTGTCGTGGTGGATAGCAGTGTGCAATGGTAGTACAGTTTGAGTTTATTTGTACATTTGATATTGCGGGGCGAGCGTCCAACTTGTGGACTGCCGTCTACTGTTGTATAATATTTTTTTGGGGCACGACCAGGTTGCGGTCGATGTACCTTTTGTACTATTTTTCATTACTGTACTAGGTTTTACCCCGCGACGGAGTGCACGGATAGCCGGGTTCGGGAAAGCAACGGGTCCGCATCTCATGGCTTTGAGAGGCAGAGGGGCCCCACTTCAGAATTGGCAGACTATTCGCCGCACTCGTAGGGGGTACAGGTTGACCCAAGGAGGGGTGCCCAAGATTACCGGATTCTGTGAAGTGCTGGGTGGTCCATTCACTATGCTGTGGGGACTACCTCGCTTCAGGTTTTGGCGGATAACTTGCCGCACCCGTAGGGGTCTAGGTTTCATTGCACAGGCTATCCACACGACAGGGGAACGTCGGGTTTCAGCAGCGGCTCTGTGAAACCCGGGGATCCCAGATATCTGTATTGTTCTGTGATGCTTATTACTTTTCTGTAATGTTGCATACTATCACGCCTGGAGCGATTATGTATATTGGTTTATATACTATTAGATGTTGTATATGTTTTACACCCGCGCTAGTCCAGTCTCCGCTCTGTCGTTAGTTAAGTAACCTAACGGGTGATGACGGGACCCAGTGACGAATGCGGATGGCATATACGTACATTTTATTTTCGTTCTTTTCTGATGTGATTGATTGATGGGACTGCATTGATTCTGATCAATGCAAAGTAAAAACAAACCTGTTTTAGTTGTTGGAACAAATTTAAAAAGTGTTATTGCAAAGACGTTTCCTTTTGTTATGCATAGCGGTATTCAGTGGAATATCCTGCACCTCATTCGACGGGGCAAGGGCTGATATTCCTTCACCGGGACTGAACCCTTGGGCAGAAGTTTGCGTCAGGGTAATGACTTCACTATAGCCGATTACATGTTGCTTTGCATAGCGGTATTCAGTGGAATATCCTGCACCTCATTCCACGAGGAAAGAGCCGAGATCCCTTCACCGGGAGTGACCTCTTTAGCAAAAGGTTTTCACCACTATATTTTAAAAAGCTATCAGGTTCCTTCAGCGATATCAAGTTCACTACGCTAAAGGTTTTTCGCCAAAAACCAGTCGTAGCCCTCCGTCGTTTCTTATGGATGGTCAGTAGTATTCAAGCTATGTTTGTTGGCATACGTCAAGGCATAGTGTTTGGTAGCTGCTGGGTATTTATTTGTTGCATAGATAGATGAGTTGGTTTGGGACAGTCGTATTACCTTGTTGGCATACGTCAAGGGTATGTACGGGTGGGTTCAAATTAACAAGATAATGACGGGCAGAACTTGACATGTGACTTATGATTTGTTGGCATACGTCAAGGTTATAAGAGCATGGGGCAAAAATCAGATCGGGAGTTTCTAAAGAAACTGAAACTTGCCAAGTGTGCGCATACCTTCTGGAGTATGAGTAACGTGGATGCATTCCATCACGTTATCATGCGATGAGAGTTGGATCCCGATTCCCACTGATGAGTTGGTTTACTCTTCGGGTGATCCCGATTGATTCTTCTTTAGGTTTGGAGGAGAATTTGACAGGACAGTGGGAGGTTTCCGGATTAGATAAAAGTTATGACCATTCTGATCTAGGTTAGAGTGCACGCAGAGTGTTTCTTTTCTCTCTCTCTTTGGCAGCGACCTTTGACCGACCCTAGACTATGACTCAGTGACCAGGTTGACCGAACCTTCTTAAAATACTGGCTTTTGGATTGTCTATGTTGCATAAGTCATTGCCACTCCTTCTTTTACCCTTTGAATTTCTCAGAACACCCGTATTACTACGGATATCCACTTCCATTGGATAGATCCATCGTATGGTTATATACGAACTCGAAGGGACTTCTTCGAGGATGGATCCAGGTTCAGGAGAAATATAATTGGTTTATTCAGTTGTCTTTTATTATCACCTTCTCTCAGGTTGCGAGAGCTCCTTGGTTTAGGAGAGTACGCCTATTACGCTTATTGGATAGTCTTATTCCAAACCATAGGCAGGTGCCGAAAGGTAGGGAATGAAGAAAACCAATTAGCCTAAGTAGGGTGTGCAGAAGGCAATATGTAAAGACAAAATGAAGGGATTAGAAAGAGGGCAAAGTAAATTGCGACTGATATCATTCACGACCAAAACCGCGTACTTCATCGCCGCTCCTATTTCGCCTTTAAAGGAATAAGGTATTATTCAGTTGTCTTTTATCATCACCTTCTCTCGAGATGCGAGTACTCCTTGGTTTAGGAGGGTACACCTATTATGCTTACTGGATAGTCTTCTTCCAAACCATAGGCTGGTGCCGAACGGTAGGGAAGGAAGAAAACCATTTAGCCTAACAATGGTGTACAGAAGGTAACGACTAAAGAAAAATAAAGGGATTTGGAGAGATGGCAATAAAATGTACGGTTGAAGTCATGAATTGGATTATGGAAGAGGCATTACTATGAATACCAGGATACCCCTACGAAACATTTTCATGTTTCAGTGCATTGTTAAGGAAAAACTGTTTTCCCGATTAGACACTTACTCCAAGGGTATGTATTTACCAGGTTTCATTATCATATCTGTATGGTTTTACAGATGATGAAGGGGAGTAAGATATTGGGAATTAGGTAATTATCCTCATTCTATCGGAATTCGTTGTAATTGGTGATATTTGAGGAAATCGCCAGGGTACAGTTTTCAACCTACGACGCACAGGTTTTGAGTTGTTTAACTCAGCAGACTTATACAGAGTATTGTATGTTGTCCAGTGTCCTTCGGGACAAAGGGGTAGGTCCTCGTACTATGTTCTGCTTACTTATAACTTCTCTAGAATTTAGGCAAGTGTTTCGTAGAAATACAAGGTCTAAGTTTTGAGAAGTTGTGGGTATAAGAATAAAGTAGAGAACCAGGTATCACAAGTATCGGGATTCTTCAAAGAGATCGAAGATGTAGATTCTTGTGATTGGTATTCAGATGATAGTGATGGTTTTGAGAAACGTGTTTCTCTTTCAGGTTACTCATAATTGGATGGATTCCTAAGTTGAGTAATGCTGATTACCCTCTTTCCATTAAGTTGATATGCACTGGAGACAGATGCATCGATTGAATATGGTTCCAATTAAATAAGTGCCAAAGTTTCTATATTGGATATAGAATAGTTCGTACCTTAAAAGAAATTAAGGTACGGGGAGTTGTCCAGCTTATGATTAAAACCAGACACTGGATAACTCAGGGCACGTTTCTGTAATGGCTGTTTTGTGGGTTGACCCTGGCTATGACGAGGGTTGATATTCTACCATCTGGAAGATCAATAGTGATATTGTTCTTGACTCGCCACAGTTTTAGTAAAATGGATCTTTTTCAGAAAACAGTAGTGGGAGTATGGTAGAACTGGAAGTGATTCCAGAACCGCGAACGATTACGGAAAATTTAATAGGACCTATACATTCAATCAGGTTTGACATTCCAATAGCCACTCCGCAGGTATGGTAGGTAACCTCAGACACCCGAGAGGTACTTCGGTAGCCTCAAGGACAGTGACAGGGAGGTTCTTATCTACCCAGACTTGACACTACTGTTGTTCCAGGTTATGAGACCCGGTAGGAGGGTTGTCGCAGTCAGTGGGAGCAGCAGAAGCATAGTGGGCAAGTAGCTTATATCTATTTATAGACTTGAGCAGTTATAGCGGAGAAAGATCATCTAATTTTGATGTGACAGTCATGGGTTTGACTTCAATCAGAATATGGGATGGATCTGTTAAGAAGGTAGTAGGGTGTGATGTCATGGTATCTGGATGACATACACAGAGTAGGAAGTAAAATTCCTATACTACGATCGGTTGAACTGTGGTCGTCACACAGTTGTTTCTCCAGACAGGATATGGATCTAATATTTGACATTATGGTTTCTAGATCTATGGTTTTAAATCTGGATTTGGGTAGTTTCCCAATGTGGGTATTTTGACAGTTATTCTAATGGTTTTTAGAATAGTTGACTCCTAGCATGGTAGTGTACCTGCAGGTGATGGAATCACCCTCTCTAAAGGTGTCGTATAGACTAAAGGGGAGAGGGATGTGCATGATTGGCAGATCACTTGCTTAGGCAATTGAGTCAATCATGAGATGTCAAGTACCGCACCAAATGTTGTTTTTGCACTAGATGCAATAAGTTTGTATTAATCCAATCCTGGAGAAACATAAGGAAGCAGTTTTAGAACACTAGTACATGTTCTATGGATTTGATAACGGCAGCCTTTTTCGGGAGACGGTTATCATTCCAGGCTTCAAAGGTGACATGGATGACAGAGTGATTGTCAGAGTTTTAGTTTTCCCTCTGACGAGGGACAGTATTATGGACAGGTGGTCCAAGGGATACTGTGGGTGGCATGGTGCCCGATACTGATTAGGTTCAGTGATCGATACAGTCTAAGAAGTTTGGATATGGAGTTCATTTATGAACTAAGGTCCCATCAGATATCCAGACATATTCTAAGACAGGTACTACTCAATTCGGGAGATGGCTTTCTCCGCGAACTTGAGATTATGAGAGATACAAAAAGAAACTTCTAGGCGGATCCACTCACCGAGGCTATTTCTCGAACACAATAGTTTTACAAACGGGCTTTGTGAAACTGATTAGTAGAGGAGTTGGATGTTCGGTTTCACACGGGCTGTGAGTAGTCGACATCGCAATATTAGCCTTGAGTGCAAGTGGGAGATTGTTGGAGATAGTGCCCTCATAGTCAATTATTGGATCGCAGGTACGTGATTGCAATGATTGCGGAGGACCTATCCCGGTAGCACAGTCTTACTCAAGATGATAGTATGCTATCTGGTTTGCCTTTATCAGTTGTGTACATGTTCAGGTGACTGATTGCATGTTACACTTTGATAGAGCCCTTAGGATCTTGCTTTACTACCAACTGTATGAGGGCGATCATATACGTGAGAGTTGGGTAGTTTATATGCATATCCTTAATTGTGGTCCCTAGTCGTGGGAGTTTCGAGACAGGGCATCGATACTCCGGAGTAGACTAGTGTATACAGTCGAGACCCCGACTAGGGGCGGTGGCCGGTCTCACAAGCCACTGGTATCAGTTGGATCACCTAAGATGTATACAGGTGGTCATTGGGTTATGAGTACACCGGATAGGACTCGCTGGGAATCTGCTAGTTAGTATTATATCTACCGTCAGATAGCAGTTCCCTGGTGACATGTGTACAGGTTAGTTCATCGACCTGAGGTCGTCATTTGTCTCGTGTGAGTTCCCACTGTGCTTTGATTTCTACCCTACCACGGCTCAAAGGAGTCGTGCAAACAGGTAGCTTTTGAGTACAGTCCCGAGCCATATGGAGGCACGTGAGCGGATCGGCAGGGGATTCGTCTCTCCCGGTATTGGGGGCGAGGTCGTGCTGTGTCTAGGAGAGCCATTACACAAAGTCCATGGCCATGGCAGGAGATTTACTGGTAAGTACTCCAGTAGTATCTCAGGGTGTAATTGGGCTTCACTCCGACACGACTTATACTGCTATTGGGGGTCTGACGTTACTAGCCCCCTAGGCAGATATGCGATACTCATTGACGAACGGACCGGACTGTATATACATTGTCACTGTTAGGCTCAGTAGGGTTTCTGGATGAGTTCGTTCATCGGGCACCCTTGAGTGCGCTCATCAGTCTCCCTTGAGGTCAGTCCATGGGCAGCCGTTATGCATAGCTAGTGCCGCTGACGGTTTGTGGTTAAACCCACTTCCAGGGTACTGACGAGTCATTAGAGTCCCCCACAGGCAGTTTCCCAAGTTCGGGCGAAACGTTGTAGAGGCCGTATGGTTTTATGGCAGGGTTCGGAAAATGCACGTGCGTTTACGCACGTGTCGATTTTCGGACAGATGATACTGGTCGGCTTTGGTTTAAGCCGGATCCGAGTATTATATTGAGTAGGTATAATATCTTTGTCTCAGTTGCATTTGTATTCGGTCGTAATACAAATGCGGGTATTTTTATACAGTTTCGGGGTTATCCTGAAAGTTGTTTCAGGATCACTTTTGGAAGTTGCCAGTTTCCAGTTTTCTATCAGCCGTCTTTTAACATTCGGTTAAAGACGGGTTTATCTTTTCTACTGATGGGGTGAGTCGTGCTTCTAGAAGCTTCTAGTTTGGTGACTTGACATGGTGACTCATTAGGCATTAATGGTGTCATTAAAGCTTTTGGTGACTAGGTTTGTTGTAATTGGTTCATATTAGTGATTCATTCTTTCATGAAGCTTCTTGTATATTGTCACCCCCCTTTCCTTGCTTCTACACTCACACTCACCTCCTCCCTCCTCTATACATATAGGCCGGCCCTCTCTCTCCTCCCCCTTGATTGATTTTGAGAAAATTATGGTTGCAAAAGAAAGGAGTATAGTTTTGGATGCATGGAAATTTCATAGTTCATTTCTTGTTCCATTTCATTTCCATCGGCAACTTCATTAACCGATCGTCCACGGACTTGGACGAAACGAGACAAAGTCATCTACTCATTCTCTACATCAATTCTTGGTCGTCTCTTTTAGCAAACTTGACGATCGAGTTGCCTCGAGTCAGAGGCGGGAGCCCGTTTAAAGAATCGGTGATGTGGTGTCACCTCGACGAGGACGATGGAGTTTGACGAGATCGGAGCAGCCGCAACGGAGCGTGGGATGATGGTTGAAGAACGAAGGACTCGGATCGTTCGGTACAACCTTTCTACACTCTTTACTGTTTGTTAGTTTAGCAATAATGGCAGATCCGGGTTAAAGTATACGATAGCGCCAGTTAAAAAGTTTTATTCCGCATTTGGCGTCTGTAGACGGCCGGGGCGCTAGCGTAGACTTACAATCGCTGCATGTGTTCTGATGAAGGATGATTGGGGCTCACGAGGTGCACTTTTAGGGAGGCCATACATGCACGCGTGCCTACATTCATAGAAACTATCTTAGGTTTATTGGAATTTTAATTAGCCATAGATATACATCACAGTAAAATGTGTGTAATTTCGACCGGAGTTTTTTTAATATTTATTTCGACGGCATATGTCTATTTTGAAATAGGCTAAAAAATTTGAAATTTGTCAACAGTTATTTCGACGGCTAAATACCGTCGAAATATAATTGATCGAAATCAACAAAATTTTCCCCTCACCTTCCCCTCTTTACTAAATATTTTTTCCCCCCATATTTTTTTTCATTTCCCTCTTAAAAATTTTCCACTGGCCTCCCTCCTCCTCTACCTCTCCGAGCCATCCAAAAATCTCCATCAGCCTCCAATCAGCCCTCCACCTGCCTCCTTGATCATCCAAGCCTCTTCAGCGATGATCGACGATCTTTCCTGGCCGCCTCCTAGCCTCCTCTTCGACGTGTTGGGTTTACCTAGCACCTTATCAAGGTTTTAGAAGCATCATATATGCCAAAATCAAATTTTGAAGGTGCTAAGTGAACTTGACAAGAATCATAACTAGAAATTTAGGGTTTCATTTGACTAAGCATCACATTCAAATGAAAAACTATCACTAAGGGTAGAGATTACAACCTTTGTAGACCTCCCTTGGTGACTCCTTGGCACTATGAGAGTTTGGAACGGATCGTTGGAAGCCTTCTTAGTTCACGAAGATCCACCCAAAGTCCCTTTGCCCAAAGCTCCTTACTTTACTTGATATGTGAATGAAGTAGAGCAAACACCCTACACAAATGGGCTAGATATGTGTAGTATGATGATGTGGTTTGTATTCTATAATCAAAACCCTTTCTTTTTATCAACTTCACTCAAAGAAATTTTCAAAAGAGGAAGAAGAAGATGGTGGCTAAACTTGAGCTCAAAAGATAATCATATGAATGAATAATTGAAATGAGAAAGAATAATCTATATTAATCCTTCTCACTTCAACCATGGTTAGTAATTATCTAGATCTTTATCAATGAGTTAATAAAGCAAAAGGATAATTAACTCAAGGTTAAAAGGTAGTTAAAGTATGGTCAAAGATGATAAACATTAACCATGTGTGAATTATCCTTTTCTTTAATTCAAAATGATAAATAAATAGATAATTACTACAATATGAGTCTTGCATTGCCACCAAATATGTATCAACAACCATGATACAATGTATGTATGTATGTGTCCATACACATCATCATGTGCATACATGCATGCATACAAAAATAGAAAAAGGGTTTAATTAAAGAATTAATCTAAAAGTCATTTGTTAAATCAACACTTGATTTTGCAAACCGGTCATATCATATACGACCCGACCAATAGAAAATGCCCGATTAATATACGGCTACACATATCCGTATTTAATCGGGTCCCCGCGCATATCTCATATGCACACCACATCTTTTCGCCTGAGCCAGGAAACTTCATTGTGGAACTTTAAGACTCGTCACTACGCCGGCAGTAGGTGATGATCATATCAAACACCCACAAGCCGCAAGCGGTCAGCTAAACGTAACGGCCACCCGGATATTAAGCGATCAGAAGAAAACCAGCGAAGCTGTCAAAACTCCCGTCGAGCCAACTGGCAACACTTACCGTACAGTCCGGTCACTTCGTCAGATATGTTGCATATCGAGTCTAGAGATGGAATCGTCGACCCCAATAACTCAATAAGTCATGCCGGTGTATGGCTCATAACAGATCGAGAAACTACTGATAACGCTTATCAGTAAATCTCAGCAGCCCTGGCTAGGGACTTCCTGTTATAGCCAGTCGAGTATAGCACAACATCAACTCCCAATACCGGGAGAGACGAAACCTCTCTTATCGCTCATCGCCTCCATATGCCTCGGGACTGTACCCAAAGTCCACCTGTTTGCACGACTCAGTAGAGCCGTGGTAGGGTGGATATCAAAGTACAGTGGGAGGACACACAAGACTTTATGACGATCTTGGGTCTACAGACTAACATGTACCAGTGTCCCCTGAGAACTGCTATCCGACGATAGATATAATACCACATAGGAGTTCTCTGTGAGTCCGTTCAGTGTACCCAGTCTCCACTGAGCACCTGCATACAATCTTTGGTGTCACCTCACCAGATGGATATGAGATCATCCATCGCCCATCATATGGGACAAGAATAGTATACGCTAGTCTACTCTGGAATATCGATGCCCCGTCTCGATACACCCACGACTAGGAACAGTTCAAGGATATGCTTATAAACTACACATGTCCCACTAGTATGATCCGCATCATAGTCACAGTAGTCAAGCAAATATCCTAAGGGTTTTATCAACATGTGCAAATGAATAAAAGCATGATCAAATCAACATGTCAAAATAAAGTAAACTAGATAGCATACTATCATGTTGAGCGAGAAAGTCATCTCAATCCATATATACATGTCCAAGCATCCACTATACATATAATGGCTTCTAGGGCATACATATATCTAACAATCTCCCACTTGTACTAAGGCCAGTTATTGGCGTATCTCATACCCAACATCTCAAAAAGTCGCTCATGCTGCGGCTGTGGAAGGGCCTTGGTGAGTGGATCCGCTGTGTTATCCTTTGTATCTACTCTCCGAATCTCGATATCCTGGCGATCTACTATCTCCCGGATCAAATGATATCGCCTCAGGATGTGTCTGGATTTCTGATGGGACCTTGGTTCTTTGGCTAACGCCATAGCTCCATTATTATCACAATACAATGGTATTGGATCAACAATGGTTGGAACCACTACTAGTTCCGCGATGAACTTCCTCATCCAGACGGCTTCCTTGGCAGCATCATTTGCAGCTATATACTCAGCTTCCATCGTAGAGTCTGCAACGGTATCCTGTTTGGGACTCTTCCAACTAACCGCCCCTCCATTGAGGGTAAATACAAACCCCGAGATAGATTTGCTGTCATCCTTATCACTTTGGAAGCTGGAATCGGTAAAGGCCTCCATCTGGAGATCCCCATTACCATACACCAAAAACAATTCTTTAGTCCTTCGCAAGTATTTAAGAATATTCTTCACTGCTATCCAATGTTTCTCCCCTGGGTTGGATTGATACCTGCTTACTACAGCTAATGCATAAGTTACATCAGGGCGAGTACATAACATCGCATACATTATATATCCTACGGCTGAAGCGTAGGGTATAACGCTCATGCGAGCTCTCTCTTCATCAGTCTTCGGACAGAAGTCCTTGGAGAGAGTGATTCTATGACAAGCAGGCAAGCCACCACGCTTGGAATCTTCCATACTAAACCTTTTTAGGATGGTGTCTATGTACTTTGATTGGGACAATCCCAATAACCTCTTGGATCTATCTCTATAGATCCTTATGCCCAAAATGCATGAGGCATCACCCAGGTCCTTCATGGAGAACCTTTGTGATAAGAATAGTTTAACCGATTGTAGCATAGGAATATCATTTCCTATCAGGAGAATGTCATCTACGTACAATACGAGAAATGTGACAGTACTCCCTACAATCTTCTTATAAATGCATGGTTCATCTATATTTTTGATAAAATCAAACTCTTTGATTGTATCATCAAAGCAGATGTTCCAGCTCCGTGAGTCCTGCTTTAATCCATAAATGGATTTAAGCAATCTACGTGCTTTCCCGCTGCTCCCACTATCAATGAAGCCCTCTGGCTGATCCATAAAAACGCATTCTTCTAAATCACCATTTAGAAATGCAGTTTTAACGTCCATCTGCCAGATTTCATAATCATAGTGAGCAGCAATAGCAAGTAGGATCCTAATGGATTTAAGCATTGCTACTGGAGAGAAAGTTTCATCATAGTCCAATTCTGCTCTTTGACGAAAACCTTTCGCTTCTAGCCTTGCTTTAAAGGTCTCTACCTGTCCATCTATACCAATCTTTCTTTTAAAAATCCATTTGCACCCAACGGGTTTTATCCCAGGAGGCGCAACGTCCAAAGTCCATACTTTGTTGGTATACATGGACTCCATTTCGGATCTCATGGCTTCCAGCCACTTCACCGAGTCACCACTCGTGATAGCTTGCTGAAAACTAGTAGGGTCATCATCATCCATGATGCAATCTTCTCTATCACCATCAATGAGAAACCTATAGTTTCTCTCTGGTGGGCGAGAAGTTCTACTAGATCTCTGGAGCGGCTGAGGTTCTTGAAGTTCTATTGCAACATCAGTTTCAACCAATTCGTCCTGAGTAATTTGTGTCTCTAGAACCTCTTCTAGTTCTACCGCATTACCATCAGTACTGTCTGTAAAGATTTCATTTTCCAAAAATATGGCATGCTGAGCAACAAACACCTTTTGTTCCTCCTTGTGGCATAGTCACATAATTCGCGAATTATTCGCCGAATTCGCGAATAATTCGCGAATTTTTTATCAGACGAATTAATCTCCGAATTAATCGCCATTGCCGAACTGGCCGAATAATTCGCGAATTATTCTCGAATTATGTGTAAAACAACGAATAATTCAAAAAAACAGCAAATAATTCACAAAATCAAAACCTAGCGTCTCATATATTAATTTATTGCTCGAAATCCTTCCCGAACATTTTCCGAACACTTACCGAATCTTTCCCGAATACCTGCCGATTTTTTCTGAATAGTTCTCCGAATCTGAATTTTCGACCTCGCCGAATTATTCCCGAACGACGAATTTGTGACTATGCCTTGTGGTAGAATAGATATCCATACGAATGTTTTGGATACCCCACAAATTTACACATGACCGATCGTGTCTCGAGTTTGTCTGGATTCTGCTTTTTAACAAAAGCCGGACAACCCCAAATCCTAACTCTTTTAAGAGATGGTCTCTTTCCACTCCATATCTCATATGGAGTGGTAGACACGGTCTTGGTTGGAATCCTGTTTAATAGATACATCGCTGTCTCTAATGCATGCCCCCAAAAAGAAAGCGGTAACTCAGCATCACACATCATGGATCGTACCATATCTAATAGGGTACGATTCCTCCGTTCTGACACACCATTGTGCTGTGGTGTGTAAGGAGGAGTGAGCTGAGAGAGAATCCCATTCTCTTTTAAGAAGTCTAAAAACTCTGTACTTAAATATTCTCCACCTCGATCAGATCGAAGTTTCTTGATGCTCAAGCCTGTTTATTTTTCTACTTCAAGTTTGTACTTCTTGAATTTCTCGAAAATTTCGGATTTGTGCTTTATAAAAAACACGTGTCCGAATCTTGAGAAATCATCAGTAAAAGTAATGAAGTATGAAAAACCACCTCTAGCATGTGTAGACATTGGTCCGCATACATCACTATGTATGAGGCTTAAGAGTTCCACAGCTCTTTCTCCGTATCCAGTAAACGGAGTTTTGGTCATTTTACCTTTGATACAAGACTGGCAAGTCGCATAAGATTTATATTCAAAAGGATTTAAATATCCATCATTATGTAGTTTGTTTAGTCTTGTTTCATTAATATGACCAAGTCTACAATACCAAAGAAAAGCTTCATTTATATCTGAAAACTTTCTTTTACTAGTATGTTGTATATTGAAAACTGTGTGTTGGTTCAGGACGTAAATACCGTTATTTAGTGTACCATACCCAATCAACTCTTGATTCAAGTTAATGTTCATAACATTATTTTATAATACAAAATGATATCCTTCATCGTCCAATAAAGAAACGGATATTATATTACATAGCATACTAGGTACAAAATAACACGGGTTCAAAACCAAAATACAACCCGAAGGCAACCCAAGATGATACTCTCCCACGGATACAGCATGTACATTGGAACCATTTCCAACCCGCAGAGTATGGTTACCTGTCTTCAAAACTCTACTGTTTTTCAATCCCTGCATACAATTGCAGATGTGAGAACCAGAACCGGTATCTAATACCCAAGATGCAGAGTTTAAAGAAAAACAGTTTTCAGTTACAAACACACCTGAAGTGGAAGCATCAGCATGCTTCTTCTTCTTGAGATCAGCAAGATACACAGCACAGTTGCGTTTCCAATGTCCTGACTTGTAGCAGTAAAAACATTCTCCTTTCCCGCTTCCCGCAGCCCCGGATTTGTCTTTCCCCTTTGCCTTTTTAACTCCACCTTTTTGTTTGATGGACTTCTTCTTTTTCTTTCCCTTGGTCTTGGCTTTTGGGAATGAAGAGGAGGATGGCCCATATAGCAGAGCGGGAGTTTTCGTTGTTTTCAACGTGCTCTCTGCACTCCTCAACATATTGAGAAGTTCAGGCAATGATTTCTTCAAATCGTTCATATTGAAATTCACTATGAACGGAGCAAAGGCAGGGGGGAGACTGCAGAACAATATCCGTATATTGCTCATTGTCCATGGTCCATCCCAGTTCCTCAAGTTCTTCTATAAGACCAATCATCTTCAAAACATGGTCTCCTACTGATGTACCAGGGGTCATTCGCATCTGAAACAGCTTTCTAGATGCCCCGTATCTCAAAGTACGATATTGCTCTTCATACAAATCCTTTGTGTGAAGAAAGATGGATTGTACATCCATATTCTCATGTTGCTTCTGATAGACATTGTCCATAGAAGCAAGCGCGATGCACTTGGCCGTGTTACAATCAGCATCCTAAGTTTTTCGGATCTCCCTATCCGAGACAGATGATTCAGGTCCTGGGACGGGTGGGGCTTTGGTTGTGAGGACATATGATACTTTATCATATGCAAGTGCGATGTTCAAGTTCCTCAACCATTCTTTATAGTTCGGTCCAGTCAGTTTATTTTTCTCTAGTAGAAGCTTAAGTCCCGTCATTGGTATCTGCCATTAGGAGAGAGAAAAGAATACACTCAGCGAAATGCTCTTGCAAAGAATTAGATTGGTTATTATCTTATCTAATCGATATCTCCCACTGCTTTTATCAAATTTTCTTTCAAAACCTGAAAAGAAAACTAGCCAGGATTAATTACATTCTACAGTTTTGCTAATCGGTCAGCCAGGCCAGTGTCGGTACTTTGAGGGAGGTTCCCCATGCTTTCGCACGGACCTAATTAAAGTAAACCTCGTTTTCCCAGAGGTCAAACCCCGTTAACACTTTTCTAGACACCTACTGGATCAGCTAATTGTAAAGTGCAAAATTCTCCTGGAAGTAACACTTACTCACAGTGGGATCGGGATCCAACTATCATATAGATGGTATGCAATCTCATTGCAAATTTCAACTCTTGAAACTCCCGATATGGTTTTTACCCCTAGTTACTTATGACTTTGGCTATGGTCAAAATATCATAAGTACTAGTCAAGTTCTACCCGTCATTTCGAGATTAACTTGACCCACCCATATGACCCTTGACTATGATCAACATACTCACATGAATGTCCTAACTGATCGCATCATATGCTTTGTAGGAAGACATCACTTAGCTACCGTACACTACGTCTTGACTATGATCAAAATACGTAGCATGAATACTAAGTACTCTGCTTCCTAAAATGACGGAGGGTTGCGGATGGTTTTTATGAAAACCTTTAACGCTTTGAACTTGATCTCGTTGTAGAATCAAAACAGTTTAGAAAAGGAGTGGCTTAAGCTCCGCATCTTTTGAAACTTGCATTTTTCATAAAAAGGCCGAGTGGGTTTCAAATCTGATTCTACAACATATTTTAGGTTTCTTTTACTTTACATTAATCTCATTAATGTAATCTCATCATTTAAGTTCCTAAGCCATCACAGAAAAGAAACGAAAATAGATTGTACGCTTATGCCATCCGCATTCGCCACAGTGTCCCGTTATGCACCGTTAGGTTACTTAACTAACGACATAGCGGGGCGGGACTAGTGCGGGTGTAAAATATAAGCAACGTTTATTATATATCATATATATAATAATAATCCATTCGTCTCAGATACTAAGTAATCACATTACAGAATATCAATAGCAGAAGCACATATGAAAATAAAAGGATATCTAGGATGTCCGTATTTTGTATTTAGCCAACAATAGAAAATACGGATTCCACGGTCGCGATGAATAGCCAAGCCCACACCCCTAGACCCCTACGAGAGCGGCAAGTGATCCTGCCAATTCTAGAGTTTAGGAGACTCGGTCTCGACTCCTCGAGATGGCCTCCCACTGAACCCTAGAACCTGGTCACTTGTGCTCTCCTCATTGGGTCTATCCTAATGCGGAAAAGTAAATAATATACAATGATGGAAACATCTTCCTCATCCCGGAAGTGCTCCAAATAAAAGAATATTACATACAATTGATTTATACATGAATGAAAATAAAACTCTCATCTCACATAAAACCCCCGGCTTTTCAATCGCGACAATCCTGCACATCATATCTCAGCAACACATAATATCTCATATCATCAACGTAAGAAAGTATGCGTATCCTGATTGTCGTTGAAATATAGCAATGAAGCCGGCGATACCCCACATACTATGCTTACGGTCACAGAAAAGAAAGTGTAAAACTACAACATTTGGAATCCACAATCTCTTCAGACATCGTAAATCCGAAATATCGCATACTTCGCATTTCATGCCTAACTATATGAATTCCACATATTGTATCACATTCCAGATAAATAGACAGTATTAAACTTTCCAATCGAATAATCAAATACCCAAGATTTCCTAAATAGCTCAACACTTGAGCGGAGTTCAAAAATCCCAGAACATGTCACGGTAGCAGTGGTCCAGCCGTAGAAGGGTCAAGCCAACGCCTCACATGTGGCACGCCGTACTGCCCCAAACCCTAAGATTTAGATGCGGTTCAGACGGTCACATAATCGAGTTAAGGTTTGTGTTCTTCTAGAGGGTCCACCACGTTACTTGCACGTTTTTCCGAAAGATTTAAACTCGAGAAAAATTCAACACTTGAAAGTTTTTCGTGCCAGGAAAAAGTGAGTTAATGATATCCGTTCGAACATTTTAACAGTTTCTAAATATCCGGAAAACAGAACGAAATTAAATTTTCCGATCGAATCAACGAATTCAAAATAATCCCCAGAACACTCATCACTTGAGTCAGATTAAAAAGACCCAAAAATATGTACAAGCAGCTACGGACACTACTGTGCAAAAACGATGCAATAATACTTCTGTACGGCCGCGGATCCACGGCTAAGGCAAGGTATGGCCGCGGTTCCGCGGCGGTTTGTACGGATTATGGCCTCTTTTTTTTTACAGTAATGCTTATATTTCCCTGCTGAATTTTTTAAGTATTTTTAATACAGAAAAATCACAGTTTTAAAAAATGTCCAGAGAAGGGTCTAAATTGGTGTTTCATGGTTCGATCGGAGTTTTAACTTCGTCTAAACATCGCCTAAAGCTCTAGCTTGGCTCTGATACCATTGTTGGGTTTACCTAGCACCTCACATATGCCAAAATCAAATTTTGAAGGTGCTAAGTGAACTTGACAAGAATCATAACTAGAAATTTAGGGTTTCATTTGACTAAGCATCACATGCAAATGAAAAACTATCACTAAGGGTAGAGATTACAACCTTTGTAGACCTCCCTTGGTGACTCCTTGGCACTATGAGAGTTTGGAACGGATCGTTGGAAGCCTTCTTAGTCCACGAAAATCCACCCGAAGTCCCTTTGCCCAAAGCTCCTTGCTTTACTTGATATGTGAATGAAGTAGAGCAAACACCCTACACAAATGGGCTAGATGTGTGTAGTATGATGATGTGGTTTGTATTCTATAATCAAAACCCTTTCTTTTTATCAACTTCACTCGAAGAAATTTTCAAGAAAGGAAGAAGAAGATGGTGGCTAAGCTTGAGCTCAAAAGATAATCATATGAATGAATAATTGAAATGAGAAAGAATAATCTATGTTAATCCTTCTCACTTCAACCATGGTTAGTAATTATCTAGATCTTTATCAATGAGTTAATAAAGCAAAAGGATAATTAACTCAAGGTTAAAAAGTAGTTGAAGTATGGTCAAAGATGATAAACATTAACCATGTGTGAATTATCCTTTCCTTTAATTCAAAATGATAAATAAATAGATAATTACTACAATATGAGTCTTGTATTGCCACCAAATATGTATCAACAACCATGATACAATGTATGTATGTATGTGTCCATGCACATCATCATGTGCATACATGCATGCATACAAAAATAGAAAAAGGGTTTAATTAAAGAATTAATCTAAAAGTCATTTGTTAAATCAACACTTGATTTTGCAAACCGGTCATATCACATACGACCCGACCAATAGAAAATGCCCGATTAATATACGGTATCACATATCCGTATTTAATTGGGTCCCCGCGCATATCTCATATGCACACCACATCTTTTCGCCTGAGCCAGGAAACTTCATTGTGGGACTCTAAGACTCGTCAATACGCCGGCAGTAGGTGATGATCATATCGAACACCCACAAGCCGCAAGCGGTCAGCTAAACGTAACGGCCACCCGGGTATTGAACGATCGGAAGAAAACCAGCGAACCCGTCAAAACTCCCGTCGAGCCAACTGGCAACACTTACCGTACAGTCCGGTCTCTTCGTCAGATATATTGCATATCGAGTCTAGGGATGGAATCGTCGACCCCAATAACTCAATAAGTCATGCTGGTGTATGGCTCATAACAGATAGAGAAACTACTGATAACGCTTATCAGTAAATCTCAGCAGCCCTGGTTAGGGACTTCCTGTTATAGCCAATCGAGCATAGCACAATATCAACTCCCAATACCGGGAGAGACGAAACCCCTCCTATCGCTCATCGCCTCCATGTGCCTCGGGACTGTACCCAAAGTCCACCTGTTTGCACGACTCAGTAGAGCCATGGTAGGGTGGATATCAAAGTACAGTGGGAGGACACATAAGACTCTATGATGATCTTGGGTCTACAGACTAACCTGTACCAGTGTCACCTGAGAACTGCTATCCGATGATAGATATAATACCACATAGGAGTTCTCTGTGAGTTCATTCAGTGTACCCAGTCTCCACTGAGCACCCGCATACAATCTTTGGTGTCACCTCACCAGATGGATATGGGATCATCTATCGCCCATCATATGGGACAAGAATAGTATATGCTAGTTTACTCTGGAATATCGATACCCCGTCTCGATACACCCACGACTAGGAACAGTTCAAGGATATACTTATAAACTACACATGCCCCATTAGTATGATCCGCATCATAGTCACAGTAGTCAAGCAAATATCCTAAGAACATTATCAACATGTGCAAATGAATAAAAGTATGATCAAATCAACATGTCAAGATAAAGTAAACCAGATAGCATACTATTATGTTGAGCGAGAAAGGCATCTCAATCCATATAGACATGTCAAAGCATCCACTATACATATAATGGCCTCTAGGGCATACATATATCTATCACGACGGTCTTCACCGGCCACCTTCTAGGCTTTTCTTCATCAAAGATCTACCATGCCGCTTCCTAGCCTCCTCTTCAAGCACCTCCGGTCTCTGCCTCCGACGCCAATCAGTGAGTTGATTTATTAATTTATTTAGATTATTTCAAATTTTGTTAAATTTAAGTAATTATAGGGTTAGTGTTGAGACTAATTTTAGGGTTAGCGCTAATTTTAAGAATAATTTTAGTGTTAGGGTTAATTTTAGGTTTAGAATAAGGATTAATTTTTGGTTTAAGGTTAGGGTTAATTTTATGGTTAGTGTTAAGGCTAATTTTGGGATTAGTGTTAGGATTAATAATTTTGGGGTTGGGTTAATTAATTTTGGTGTTAGGGTTAGGCTTAATTTTGGGGTTAGTATTAGGGTGAGAGTTAGTGTTATGGTTAATTTTGAGGTTAGGGTTAAATTAGTTATTTGTTAAAAATTTTAGGTTTAGAGTTTGGGTTAGGCTGTTAATTTAAGTTAATTATAGTGAGGAGTGTGTGTGTTGTTGTTGTTATTGATAGAGAATGGAAACATATGTAACTAAAAATTTGTGTGATTGTAGAGTTGACGTGGGCGTGATTACTCCTGTTTCTTTGCTTTCTATATATGTCAGTCTCCGGTACACAATTTTATCAATTTTAATTCTTAAGTACTAAACTTAGCCTAAGTAATCATACCTAAATTAAGTTACCAATTAACTATTAATTAAATCGAAAATATAGATACTTGACATGCCATAAACCAATTAGCTATATATATGCTTTCTTTCACGAGTTTAAAATCAATTAATCATCATTTCTTAAACAAATAGTCAATGTTGGGATCTAATGTGGATGTGTGTGTACCGTGTATGTAATATATTGTTTATGGAAATGTGGTTGTGTGAGAGAGTGTGTGAGAGACTTACCTTTATGTAATTTTCGTTGTATGTATGTGTGTTTATTTTAATGAATGCAGATATTTCGTTAATAATATTAATTGTTTGAGAGCTTACCATTCAAACTGATAATTCCAAAACCTTAAACAAAATAGTTAAATAACCGACGATGGTGAAATGATAACCATCAAAACCAATCTAATTAAGTTCATGATATTTGATGATGAAAAAAAGTAAACCGATATATATCGTCATCGAGTATCTCACATTGAAAAAATATCGCGATTTAGAACCCGTCTATCAGTTATATGCATACGGTTATTTTCGTGACATAAAACTACGCGTGCGTTATCAATCTCGAATGTTTATCGTTCTTCCTCGACAGCCATCTCGTAGTTTATGCGTCGAGAATACTAGTCGCACTATAACCGATAGATTTGTTCCGTTTTGAACAAGTTAAGAATGTACAACGTATACACTTCCCTGTATACTTATACTTTTCATTCGTTTCGAGATGAGTTTCGTCAGTACCTTTCCGCTGGTTCTCCGTGTACAAATATAGTTGAAATGATCATCTTAATACTGATAGTATTGAGATATTTATCTCTTCTATTGCAGTGTACTCGGAGAACAGCGTAGAGGTCATGCCGAAATTTTCTCGAAGCGAATGAAAATATAAGTCCAGAGGGTGTGTGCATTATACATTCTTAATGGGACAGAAGCCTTACCCCCGACAATCATTACCCATTTGACATCCAGGATAGAAGTGTTAATATTTTTTTCCAGCCATGATAAATCACTCAAATGTATTTTCGAGACACCGTTGTCATTCTTTTCTTTTTCTATAACCATCTCGTTCTTAGCTTTCTCGTCGCGGTATAAAATTGTTAATATCGTGTATGATTTTAAAATGTTTGTTATGATATACTAATTAATTGTGAACTGTATTAGGTTTTACGTATCGGACAAGAATGGATAAGACTTGAATAAATAAGAACAAGTTTGGCTCTGAATTTAAAATCGGTGTAGAAGAGTTTATGCAATTCTCGTGAAGAGTGGGTGGTAGTCGGATCTCCTGTCCCTGTAGAAAATGTTGTAACGGCAGAAGTGATAGTCGAGGTCGGTTCGACTACATATACTTGCTAACGGATTCTGTGAAGGTTATACTATCTGGCACTTGCATGGAGAGGTCGTAGACTATAGAATCGGTGCATATCGTCTGTTGCTGAGCAACCACCGGTTTAAATGATATGATAGACGAGTTATATGATGGCATGAACGATAATACCCCTACGAATGTTGCGGTTCCATATTCCGAATCTGCTAGTCCTTTTAAGTATATGGAGGATACTAAGAAATCTCTTTATGAGGGTGCGTCAATGATGAAGTTGGATAGGATGGTTCACATGTTTTATTTTAAATGCAAAAGTTTATGAAGCAACAAGTCAGTCGATGACTTTTTAAAGATAGAGAAGGAGGCTTACCTGAATTTCGATCTCCCTGCAAATTTTCAAGAGATGAAAAGGTTATTGCCAACATCGGCTTCAATTATCAAAAAATCGATGCATGTCCAGACGACTGCATGTTATTCACGACAGATGATGACAGGAACTTAAATAAGTGTAGAACTTATGGGGAATCGAGATAGATACTATCTAAAAGGCCCCCGAGAGATGATGACTCAATTCCGAAAATTTCTGTGAAGGTGTTGCACTTTTTCCCTATTAAGAAAAGACTACAAAGGTTATTTCTGTCGTCTAAAACCGCTGAACATATGACATGGTATGCAGATGGTCGCAGGAAGGATGGAGTCTTACGGCATCCCGCTGATGGTGAAGAGTGGTAAATATTTGACGCTCAATTTCCCGCGTTCGCTGCGGAAGCTCGTAATGTAAGACTTGGATTATCGGCCGACGGATTGGAACCATTTAAAAGAGGTGCATCTCACAGTGTATGGCTCATTATACTAGTAGTTTATAACTGTAACGACCGTGTTTTCTAATAAAATATCTTTTATTTAACTTTCTAGTATCAAGTGGTTATTTATGTATTTCGTTGATAGAAAAATATTTTTTTAAAGTGACGTTAGTAATATTCGAAGCATTGAAAAAATAATTAAAGGAAATTTCTAAAATCTATTTACATTCTTCCAGGTGTAAAATGTTTTAATAAAATCTTATAATGCCTTAGAATAATCTGCATATTTTTATTATCGATTAAATAATTATTTCGTAATTAAAATATTTCCAAGGATAAAATAGGTTTTTAAATAATTATGCTAACTAACAAATATAATTTATATGGAAATATTATTTAGTTTTGGCCCAAAATCATTTTTAAACTAAAGGTAACAATAAAATATATTTTCTGGAATTTTCTCATATTTTTCCCGTATTTTACAATATTTTTAACAATTTTTTTAAAACCAAATTCAATTTTTAAATAATAAACAGTTAGATTTATAAAATAAAAAATATACTAAATCCCCTTAACCTGGACCGTTGGATGCAAAGATCCAACGGTCCAGAACACTTGGCGGCGCCCACGTGGTGGGGAGCACGCGAAAATGCATAATCCCCCCACACGCGGACGCGTGGGCATGGCGGCGTGACACATGGCCGTTGGATCAAGATCCAACGGCCACAAAACCCTAGTGGCGGCGGCTAATCATGGGAAATAATTGGGGCGAGGATTCTTAGGATTTTTTAAACAGATTTTGGATTTTTTTGTTGGGGAAAATACCTTATAAATAGACACCTTCAAACACTGATTTCTCTCAACTTAGAACTCCAAAAATTCTGAAAAAATACCCACGCATTCGTATCGACGACACCGACGCTGTGGTTCCACCCAAGCATCGAGAAAAATTCGAGCGCGGAGCTATTGAGGATTTAGTGCGAGTCTACATTTTCGATCCATCGGCCTTCAACTCAAACAAAAGATAGGATCCGCCTCTCCACTCTTCTGTCACCTTCCTTCTTTCAATGATCTTTGTTTCAACTTCTAATCCCCAACCTTATATTAAAACGATGTTAAAATATTTCTGCATGCCTATTTAGGTACCTCTTAATGATAAGAATTTGACCCCATGCTTTAAAATGGTTTAATTAATTATCTCTATATATGTGAATATTACACCCTCATCCTACATGGAATATGATATGCTTAAAGTTATAACTCATAGGATATCAATTCACCCCTTACATACCAACACTTACCCATACTACCTATGAGATTTCGAAATAGGTTACTTCCACAAAATACCCTTATTTTATTAAAATGTCGTATACGTTTAAAATACCCATATGAGATAAGATATTTGGAATAAATGTTTTAGACACTAAAACGATATATTTTTACTGGACCGAACAGTTTCGCTGGGCTTTATTTAGGTGAGTTTGGGCTCATGAACATGTTGCCTGACTCGAGTGCTAGGAAGCATTTTTGGAGCAGTGTGACAATCTCCACACACTCACGTTTATGTAAACCGAAATGGCCGTTCCCAATTTCTTTTTCTATACTTATAATTGTCAAATAGGGTTAAGGTAAACGAGGTTATCAAACAGGCTAAGCATAAGTTAAGGGATACAGGTTTACAACATAGACCAATGAGTAATAGCTCAGTTGATATAAGAACTTCCCCTCTTGGGAAGTGTGCGGGTTTCGAACCCTGGGAACCCCAAGAGGGAAAGTCGTCACAAATTAACGCTTTCGGGAAAAATTCGTGGATCTCCCTGAATGCGTGTGTTGTGTGCTTGTGTCTGATGTGTGTGTGGATGTGTTGTGTGCGTTGGTACGGACCAATGCCAAAAAAATTATACAACATAGCATATCATTTTGGCTGCAACAAGTAATAATGAAAGGCAAAGCCTCTATTATAGTAAACTTAAGGGGAATTTAACAAGTAGCTGATCAAATTTGCATGGAATGACCTGGTGAGAATGGACGAGGGTTTTCGAGTATCCTTGCCGCAGATTCAAGATGTCTAGCGGGCCGGGCCGGCCAAATTCAATTTGAATTTGAATTTGGCCTTGGAGGGGGGTTAGGGATGGGGGCCGGTCAAATTCTTGGGATAAGATTTTTAGGGATGGGGGCCGGTCAAATTCTTGGGATTGGGATGGGTTTTTTAATAAAGAGGGGAAATTTGAATTAAACTGGGCGTTGTAAAATTATCTAAAACCGTCTCACTCAAAATTATATATTTCTATACCCCTAATCCAAAATTCTATAAATACATATCTACACTTCTCATTCTTCTCACAATCCACAACAACAAAACTTTCAATCTCACAATCACTCTCTTTAATTTCCGAAAAATTTACTGTTAAAATTGGATGGAATGCCTGTGGCTAATCAAATTTGCATGGAATGCCTGTGGTGAGAACGGGCGAGGGTTTTCGAGTATCCTTGCCGCAGATTCAAGGTGTCTAACGGACCGGACCGGCCAAATTCAATTTGAATTTGGCCTTGGAGGGGGGTTTGGGATGGGGGGCGGTCAATTTCTTGGGATGGGTTTTTTATGAATGGGGATGGGTTTCTTTAATAAAGAGAGGAGATTTGAATTAAACTGGGAGTTGTAAAATTATCTAAAACCGTCCCACTCAAAATTATATATTTCTATACCTCTAATCCAAAATTCTATAAATACTTATCTACACTTCTCATTTTTCTCACAATCCACAACAACAAAATTTTCAATCTCTCAATCACTCTCTTTAATTTCCGAGAAGTTTACTGTTAAAATTGGATGGAATGCCTGTGGCTGATCAAATTTGCATGGAATGCCTGTGGTGAGGATGGGCGAGGGTTTACGAGTATCCTTGCCGCAGATTCAAGACGTCTAACGGGAAATTTGAATTAAACCGAAGGTTGTAAAATTATCTAAAACCGCCTCACTCAAAATTATATATTTCTATACCCCTAAACTAAAATTCTATAAATACCTATCTATACTTCTCATTCTTCTCACAATTCACAACAACAAAATTTCCAATCTCCCAAATACTCTCTTTAATTTCCGAGAAGTTTACTGTTAAAATTGGAATCACGCAATCTTCATTTCCGTAGTCGACTTCACTTCAGTTTCACTAATTTGACTCTACTATTTGGAATCATGGTTTTTTTGTAATGATTATAATTGTTCTCGTATATTTTTTATCATATCTTTTTTTCTGTTAATATTTTTAATTAAGAATGTCAGGTTCATCTTCACAAGATAACAGGGATGCTTCATCTTCACAGAAACGTTCATTTCAAATCGATATGGATTCACAAGAGAGACAGAGATTAACTAATATGTTGCAAACTAATTTTGATTCTTATTCTCATAACTATGAATTTTCTAATTATGAGATCTCTCCTGCTTCACAAAATAATGTCCCTGAAGAAGTTCTTGCTTCTACCGTTCTTAAAGAAAGAGCTTCTACCCTTAAAAATAAAAGAGCTAAAATTTCTGATGTTTGGAAACATTTTGTAGTACAGACAGTTGCAGGTAAAGGCGAGGGACAGTTTGCACTCATTGCCAAGCAGATTTTACTTGCGCCATTTCATGTGGAACTATCCACCTAAAAAGACATTTAATCAAACACGAAAAAACTGATTCTCGGCATACGACTCTAAGTATATTGTCTAACTCTTTAACTAGTTTTTTTTTATCCGCAAGATACTAATAGAAGAGAACTTATAAGATATGTCATATATGCCGAACAACCATTTGGTTTTGCAGAAAACGAAAAATTTGATAGATTGGTAAAAAATGCATATAATTCAGCATTTCAAAAAGTACCTAGCACAACACTCAGAAGTGATGTTTTAAAAAAATTTCATGATGGTAAAGCTAATTTGATTGATATTTTTATAAATTTTAAGAGTAAAATTGCATTAACTTTTGATATTTGACTACAAATGGGATATGAGTTATATTTATGTTACTACACATTTCATTGATAATGATTGGTTTTTACATAAAAGAATTATTGGTTTTTCAAAAATGGAACATTCATATAGTGGAAATAATATAACTAATTGTATTTTGATTACTATACGTGAATATAATATTCAAAATAAAATATTTTCTGTTAGTTTTGATAATGCTACTAATAATAATTCTGCTATAGTAATTTTAAAAAATAATTTAAATCCTGTTTTGAATGGAGAATTGTTTCGCCAAAGATGTGCATGCCATATTTTAAATTTAATTGTGCATGATGGTCTTACTATAATTGATCTTTATTTAGCGAAATTTAAAGATGCAATGATATTTATTGAAACCTCTGACCCTGAAAACAAATTTTTAAGTAAACTTATACCCAGTTAAATTTAAAATTTAGATATTTCAAATTCAACATTCCAACTGGGTGGAATTCTACTTATGAGATATTGAAATGTGTTTTAAAATATCGGGAGCCTGTTACTTTATTTTATGAGGAACAAATGCCCAATAATAATTTAGAGCATTATGATTGGTATATTTGTGGATATGTTTTGAAATTTTTAGAAATATTTTACAATGAGACTAAATATTTATATGGTGTTTATTATTCTACTACATGTTTAGCAGTAGAACAGTTATTTTATTTTAGTAAGATTATTAATGAGCATGTAATTGACCCTGAAAGTGCATTTGCTGGAATGTTATATAGCATGCTTACGAAATTGAATGAATATTGGTGAAAAGTCCCTGCAATGTTTTGTTTAGCTTTTGTTTTTTTTATCTTAGACTTAAAAAGGATAATTTATTTTTTTATTAGATAGATACCATCAAAAGTTAGGTACTAATATAGGAGATTATAAAAATATTTTAGATTTTTATTTGCATGAATTGTATACCATATTTGATGCACAATACAGTTAAAACAGAACTTCTTTATTTTCCCCTTCACAGCAAATTTCCAAAAGAGAAATATTTCAGTTTTTGCAGCAGAAAAAACAAAAAAAAAACCGTTTCTACTTCTATTTATAATGAGCTTATAATGTATTTGCAAATTGATTTTAGTAATTTTCTCACCACGGATCAAATAGATAATCTTGATATTTTGGATTGATGGAAAACACATGGACACATGTATCCTGTGCTTTCTGCCATGGCTCGTGATTTACTAACAACTCCGGTGTCCACAGTAGTTTCGGAGTCTGTTTTTTGTGAAGGTAACAGGGTTCTGAGTAATAAGATAGCGAGGCTGTCAGATGACGCATTTGAGATCGCGGTATGCCAAAAAAATTGGTTCGATGTAAAATTTAGACAACACGTTAAGAGTGTTGAAGACCCCGACAACGATGAAGAGTAAAGACAGATAAGAGCTAACCAGTTAGTTTTTTTTATTGAATTGTATTTTTAGTTTTTTTGGTAATTGTATGAGGGGTAAGATTTGCCAATTTAAAATATTTTTTAATTAATAAAATATTTAGATCTGCTCCGGGACCTATATAAAGTTCGGATCAAAAAAATTTCCAATTTTTTTTCATAAAAATAAAAATTTACTTAATTTTTTTTAATTCAATTTTTTTGAATGGGCTGGCCCGTTTTGGCCGGCCCGGCCCAAGCCGGGCCACGGGCCGGGCTGGGTTTGGGGGCTTCAGGTCGGGCCTAATCTCGGTCAACCCGAGCCTGGCCCGGCGGGCTCCGGGCCATGCCGGCCCGATATACACCCCGATCACAGATGTTGCCATTCCAGTCATCTACACAACACTGAAAGAACCAAGGTAACATGAGGATTGAGCATAATGATCATGAGATACTCCAGGAAAGGTACTAGATGTAAAAAGGGTCATACAAGCATAACAGCACTAATAGTCTAATACACTACATCCTTGTTCAACAAATGAACATTATAGATTAGAGATGATACTAGTTCTGCTTGCTTCATTACATGAAGAAACTACATACAAATATAGCTCCTTGCAACCAAGAGTTTAGGAAGCCGAGAATCACTAGCTTCTGGGAGAAACAACGTACATGTGATTATAGTGTCAAGCATATTAATAGAGCTGGAGTCGGAAAAATCTACTTCAGATGGACTTGTATGGTGCAAGCCTCTCTAGAGCCCCTGGATGAGCTCCTCTTGCATGTAGAGAAAGCATATCCAAAGTCTATGCAAGGGCTTACACTATGCAAGCCCTTATAAAGAAAGATGTGAAAGATTTAGTACATTAACACAGGTTCATTTTGTCTTCTCATGCAAACTTGCATCTCATGCAAACTCAAGCATAAATCAAGGGATATTTCATTTCTTAAAGTTATTTTATGCAATGTAGCTCAGCCATCTTCAAGTCCTTATTCCAAGCAAAATAGGAATAACTAAAATGGATAACATACTCTACACTTTTTCCATGCTACCTATAATGGAGCATCACATAGCTCGTACTCACCCCATATATTTATATAATATATATAAAGCTATACGAAAGAATATTTCATATAATATTCGCTTATTTAGCTTGGATTTTAATTGAAAAATTGTTATCAAGGCCCTAGTTAATTCTCTTACTACATTTGTGTGGTCGGGTCATGAAAAAAATATATTAGCTCCCTACTCAATATTTATCACTCTTTTATTCCATACAACTAGGCTTATATGGTAGAAAAATTATGATCGGACCCTTCTTTAAAATCTCTTTCTATTTTCTCTCACACTTAGGTTTTAATGGCAAAATTTTGAAAAACTTTGAGATTTTTGTATGCTATATAGCATACAAAATATTTGAGAGTTAAAAACTTCGCGATTTTCGTTTAGTATGGGAAAAAAAAATAAAGAAAACAAAATATTTTGACATTTTTAAGAAATCGCTATTTTCAGGAGCTATAGCATGTAAAACATTAAAATTTTGAAGGAAATTAAAAATTTGAGATCTTGAAAATTTCTAGATTTTCATGCTTACATAATATTGAAAAACCAAAAAACTGAAAATACTGAGATTTTTAAAGATTTTGCGATTTTCTTATGCTATGAGTAGGTTAGGTGCCATAACTGGCAATTTTTTTTGTGTTATAGCAGTATAGCATATAAAATATAGAATAACATAAGAAAACAGAAAATATCGACTCTTGAAAATTTCGTGATTTCATGTGCTACTGCTATAACAACGAAAAGTATAACGAAAAGTACAGAAAAATCGAAAATAAGATTTTATGATTTTCGTTTGATATGTATAAGCAGCAAAATATTAAAAACCAAAGAAACAATATAAAAAACCAAAGAATAGGTCAATTTTAAGATTTTTTGACAATTTCGCGATTTTCGTGTACTAACGTACAAAATATTGAAAATTTGAAAGAAATAAAATTGGGTTTTCCTAAAATCTCGTAATTTTCGTGTATTGCCCGGATTTTCAGTCATCCAAAGTCCCAGTCATTCGGATCGGATTTCTTGTCCTGTTAGGTTCTAAGCAGCAATCCGCAATTTTTTCTTCTTTTACTTCACACAGCCTTTTATTTTCTTGATACCTAGAAGTTCTTCAAAAGTATGGCCAAGTAAAATATAGAAAATCGAAGAAAACAAAAAAAAATAGATTTTTGAAATTTCACGATTTTTGTGTGCTATAACATGCAAAATAATGAATAAAGAAAGAAAACATAGTTTTTAGCTTTTTTGGAAAATTTACAATTTTCATGTATTATATCATACAAAATATCGAAAAGGGGAAGAAAAGAATTTTTTTTGAGTTTTCTGAAAATTTATAGCAAGGAAAATGTTTTAAAACCACAGAAAACAGAAAACTATAAGTTTTTTTTGAAAATATTGCAATTTTCATGCTCCATATAGCAAGCAAAATAATAAAAAAAACCAAAGAAAGTAAAAAAAATTGAGATTTTTGAAAATTTCACTATTTTCGTGTGCTGTAAGTAAAATATTGAAAAATAGGAGAAAACAAAAATTTTGATATTTTTGAACAATTTGAGATCATTATATATTACAGCAAGTAAAATATTAGAAAACCGAATAAAACAGAAAATATTGAGATTTTTGAAAATTTCGGGATTTCGTGTGCTATGCAAAATATTGAAAATTTAAGACAAACAAAAAATGAAGTTGTAAAAAACTCATGGTTTTCATGCAAAATATTGAAATTTTAAGGAAACGGAAAATTTTAGGATATTTTAAGATATCACGATTTTCGTGTGCTATAACAAGCAAAATATTGAAAAAACCGAAAAGCACAGATAAATTTGAGATTTTTAAATATTTCACAATTTTCATGTGCTATAGCATGCAAAATATAGAAAAAATAAAGAAAACTAAACTTCATGATTTCCGTGTGCAAGCAAATATTAAAAAACCGAAGAAAGAAAAGTTTGCTATTTTTAAAAATTACGCAATTTTCGTGCTTTAACATTCAAAATATTGTAAATTTGAAGAAAACATACTGTTAGGTTTTTGTAAATTTTGCGTTAGGATATGTTATACAAGCAAAATATTTAAAAACCGAAGAAATTAAACGGAAAAAATTGGGATTTTTGAAAGTTTCATGATTTGTGTTTATTATAGCGCATGATATTGATAAAAGAAAAAAAAAGAATATTTTGATATTTTAAAAAAATTTGTGATTTTTGTGTGTTATATCTTGAAAAATATTGAAAAACTCAAGAAAACAAAAAATATTTTATTTTTGAAAATTTTATGATTTTCTTTTAATATAGCATGCAAAATATTGGAAAACCTTAAAAAAACAAAAAATTTAAGGTTTTAAAATGTTTGTCATATTCTTTTGCTATAACGTGCAAAATGTTGAAAATTTGAATAAAAGAAAAAAAAGAATATTTTACATTTCACAATTCTTGTGTTCTAATAAGCAAAATATTGAGAAAAACCAAAGAAAAAAGAAAAGTTTGTGATTACCGTATGTTATACCACGAAAAATATTGGAAAGCCGAAAAATGCCAAAGTATTTGCATGTTAATCCTTCATACATGTCACATATGAAGTTCATAAACATTAAATGTTACAACTTACAAATAATATAACAATAATCTTTTATATTAATACGATTTTTCTTCACTTTGGACTTTGTACCCATGGATTATGTGTGGGCCCTTGCTTGTATATATGAGATAGAGGAAATCGATGTCCTGGTTTCAGCTACAAAGACAAAGATGGGGCATCACATGGCACATGCTCGTTATTCTTATAATAATAATACCATTTAGGATACTTTCATTTGTTAGGTACAGTGTACAACTAAAAAAATTTACATGTACTTGCTTGAGTACATCATTTCTAGTAACTTCAATTGGCTACAATATTCTCAAATGGCCATGACATATCTATCACTCTTCAAATTAACTAATCCAAAGAGTAAAAACTCATTAGTTCTTGTAAAGAAATCGGATTAATGATGGGCTCCATGGCCTCCGTCTATTTTGCATTAGATATAAAGTAATCTATATGTTGAAAAATTGGTTGATTTACGGCCTTTCTCTTGATGGATCAAGTGTTCCAAAAAATTCTAGACGTATCAAAAGTAAACCACAACGTACCACTTGATACGTAATCAGCTTATAAGGAAGCCATGTCTGTTTGTCTGTCTATCTATCTACAGGCACAAGCATGTATATATACATATACATACACACACACATGTATAGACACCTATGTATGTATATATCTACACATACATAAATATACACTTATACATATCTATGTATGTATCCGTCTGTGTGCGCACGCACAAGAAATAACATCATTTGCAGTACTTTGTAATGTGAGAGTCCTGATACAAATCATAAAGGCATTCCGATCTCTAATCCCTGTGATGGGCATAACAAACAACATTCTTTGTTAGGTACGGCCCGTCACCAACTCTCCTTGTAAAGATTGATCACCCCCACCGAAACACACACCCCAGCTAACTATTGTCATCCCTATCATAGATTTCCCCCGAGCAGAATCTGAAATTTCAATTTATGGTTATATATTTTGGGCGAGATTTTCTCAAATAAGAAATGGAATAAAGTCCTTCAAAATGGTTTGTGCTCTTTCAACTCATTCAATTTGATGTAGCAGGAATTTTAATCCCTTGCTGTCCCAATCTTTAGTAAATTTTTGGGGTGCAGCAATGCCTTGGCATGATAATGATTACCTGATAGGTTTCAATAGTATTATACCGTATAATACTTGATCTTGAGATTCAAGTTTAGCTTGTACTCGGATCCATATACAATCTGTTAGCAACCAAATCCAACATGAAAAGGCCTCAGGTACAATGTGTTAGCAGACGTTGGCCTAGGGCACAATTTGCAATTTTCTCAATTAATACGAAACCAGTTATTAAATTATAACAAAACCCAAATTAGTTTCACATATCAAAACAACAAAACAATAAACAGTGAATGGATAAGAGTTGAAGCAAATACCAATTGCGAAGCTATCTTGAGAAGGGATTTGGGAATGGGCAAGACACAAAACCCAACAAAAGTCAATCGCAAATATCAAATAAATGAAAAAGATTCAAACTCTCCTCCACCGCCGACGAACCATCACCGTCGGAGCCCCTCCTCTCCTCCACAACACCGAACCCCCAAACCCACTGCACCCAAGCCCAAGCCACTGCCACACTCGCCGCCGACTCCCACCGTTCACCACCGACCCCGATCATCCGCTGCACCCCACCGCCGTGCCACAGCACCCGCACCGCCGCCACTGCAGGCCCACTGCCCGTGCTGTCGCCGAAGAGCCCGACAGCACTCAAGCTCGTCAATGTTGTCGTGTCCGTGCCACTGCCATCGTCGCCGTCGCAGTGCCACCGCCGTCTCCAGGCAAGAGAAAACCCATCTCTTGTTGCTCATGCTATTACAAATCTAGGTTAATAACAATGTTAAATTATTTTTATATAAGTTATATGTGTGTATGTGAATATATATACATCGACATAGTGTTAACATTTGTACGTGAGCCATCATGTTGGTATTAATGAATCGAGCCCAACCCAGTTAGGTAGCCGTATTGATGCCATTTAGAATTTTAGGAATAAATTTCCGCTTGTTGGTTAAGGAAATCTTGTGTTTTCGATTGATTACCAAATGCTACCCGAGCGTTTGATACGAACTATAAACCTAAACCTATCTTATTATGGCGGAGTTTGCGATAGTTGGATTTATTTACTGTTTACGAATGACGTGTTGAAATTAGATGCAAAATATTGTGTTTATAATCATGTAAAGTCGCCCTCCTAAAAGCGACACTAAATCTGAATTTTTACCGTGCATGTTACCTTATTAAAATTTTTGTAAATTCAATACAGTTTGGAATGTGATGTTCTACGGCCCGTATCGAAGCCGGCTCGATAATCTAAAACTATCCATAGTTTATTTCTCGACAATTATAGATTACTGTAACGATATTTACCTTCGAATGCAGCACTGGACTGCAGTCCGGGGCAGCATTTCGCGTGGATACCTGACTTTGAATACCTGTAAATCCCTGCTTTAAACTTAAAATGCACGGAGCCCTATATGGTCGCGTAGATAATTTATTTAGCTAACATATGAACCTGGTCCCGTGCAGTTTAACCATCGTTTGATATTTAGTTTATATTTTTGAGTATCGATGTGTTCTGCTGTTTCTGCAGTAACATTTCTTACTCCGTCATATTAAACAGTGCAGTGCGTAACTCCTAGTACAGGAAGGCTATTGATAATCCGTTTGATGTATTGGAAACCTAACAGATAGAACTAGATTTTATTTAACTAGGACGACACCTAAATCTGAACATAATCACTGGTAAAACGCGCGTAAAGTTGGACTTCCAGTTCTGAAACTGGAATTCCAGCAATCGATCGCTAATTTAAAATGATGATAAGTCCCTAAACTGAAATGCTATTGACACGAGAATAATTTTATTGCTTAGATAATCAAGAGTACTTCGTACGCCTATTATATTATTTTGGTCGATTTTATGCGTGTGATTTATGGTAAATTTTGGAAGTTATATGGTGTTGGCTGTCATAATATAGTGAATATCTGTTCAGTACATTTCTGTCTATTTTATGCTTGCTTTATACCTGCTGCATAGTGATTATTTACATTGAGATCTAGCGACTGTTTTACATTGTCGATATATAAGTGTTAGTGATTGGGTTGTGGCAAATACGAAAGTGATATTGATAAGTGGAAACGTGATTGAAACTGAAAACGATACATATCTATTCACAACCTGTCTAATGCCTGAATACATACTATAATCTGGGGAATGGGGAAATCAAGATGGAATTGAACTCGTATTTAGCGAGGCACAGTGATTTAGAGGATGATCATTCGCTATTAGTGACACACACACACACACCTTAGGTCGTGGGTCTAGTGGCACGGCTGCAGGATTATATCCCGAGCAACAGTGGACCGTAGTCTCGGGAATGCTTGAGACCCTTATTAAACACGAGCATCATTTCCACCAATTGATTTCATTAACTTAGTGACTGATAAGTAGTGACATACACATTACCTAGTTTACTGACATGATATTTATACCACACTTTTCATATATAATGATGTCCATTATACTCATTTTCTGCATTCTGTTGCACATTTCATGTTTAATCGCATTGTACCCATCATATATATATATATATATATATATATATATATATATATATATATATATATATTGCTATATGTGTCGCCCAGGCGACCTGAGTGTGCATGCTCAGAGGACGAAGTGGATCCAGCCCAGGAGCATGACCTGCCATTCGAGATCGCGGAGGTCTACACTGCATCATCAGCGCCATTTCTTTTGCTTTAAGCACCCTGTATTTCGTTGGTTAGTTTTTCCCTTGTGCAAAATAAATGTATTTTGAACTCTTTTATTGCATTGTAATAAAGTTGCGAGCTGTGATTTTCCTTTACTCTAGTACTGTTTACTGACTACCATATAATGCTAGAATCCGAAGTGTAACTACGACAGGATTATTCCCTGACCGTAAGAGTATGGCTGGCCTAGTCACCCCTCGTAATACGTATTTTTGGAAGCGGGGCGTGACATGGTTTTGTTGGTATCAGAGCTAGGTTTTGGATGAAATTACAGTTCCGTCGAAAGGTCCCTAGATTGAGTTACGCCCTTGACGTGTGCCTTATTACATTTCTTTTCACTTTCTAATCCTCGTTGAATTCTCGTGTAGCCCTTGTTTGAATCTAATTTCTTTTGATCATTTTTTCTAGCCCAGGCTTAGGAGAGGAAGACCGACCTCTTGGCCGAGGGATTGAAGGTGGTACAGGAGACCGCAATCACCG
Source organism: Agapanthus africanus (assembly GCA_030015575.1). Taxonomy (NCBI): domain Eukaryota; kingdom Viridiplantae; phylum Streptophyta; class Magnoliopsida; order Asparagales; family Amaryllidaceae; genus Agapanthus; species Agapanthus africanus. The sequence continues at coordinate 147,654,510 of CM057338.1, read as the reverse complement.
TCCTGGAGAGATCTACGGCTGTTCTCGTTGCCCCCGAGGGCACCCTCGTATCGACTACACAGGCTCGGGTTGGTACTATTTCGGACTTTAGGAGGCTTCATCCAGCGGTCTTCACGGGATCAGCAAATCCAATTGAGGCCGAGCAATGGCTCATCAACGTGGAGAACCTTCTGACGGCTGCTCGAGTTCCTGACGATGACAGAGTGAACGTGGTGAAGATTCAGCTAGAGGACGAGGCCCGCACGTAGTGGTCCGTAGAGGAAAACCGGCTAGAGAAACCTATCGGATGGGGCACGTTCTACGCATGCTTCCTGGATCACCATTTTCCGGCCACGGCCAAGGCCGAGATGGAGGAGAAATTCATTATGTTGAAGCAAAATGGACGCTCAGTGGATGTCTACGCCGCAGAGTTTAACCGGCTGAGTCGCTTCGCACAGTACATGGTAGCCACCGAAGCCGCCAGGGCAAGACAGTTTCAGCAGAGGCTTGATATTGAACTACAGCAACTTATCGCGTCTCTCGATCTACCGACCTTTTCTCAATGTTTACCGCCAAAAGCAGAGACGAAACCGCGTAGGTCGTCTTGCCTGAATTTGGGGGCAGATGCTATTTGGATTTATCCGTCCACCTCTCCGAAGATGCCAAGTTGATTTATGGCACCGTATATTGGAGGTTTGGATGGATGCGGCTATTGTAGCAGACTTTGTCAGATTTCCTCTCGTTTGTGAGGGGTTTTTGATTGTGGAGACGCTCATCCCTGCAGGCGCAAGCCCCTGCAGTTAATTACGTCACCGCATCGCGATAACCACTTTCTCCTGCTCCAGAGGTTCACTTTGTGTCGTGTGTGTTTATTTTATTTTTGGTTGCCCGTGGATTGTATACGGAGACTAATTTATGTTGTTGCCCGTAGGACGTGGATTAGTCCAAATCCGTATATCTTAGATTTGAGTTTGGGTTGATTTAAAGATCGTTGATCTGTTTTGAGATCAAGATCGACTTAAATTTATACGAGCATTTGGGGCCCGGTTGGTTTTTTGTTAAGAATACGTTAGTCCAATTTGAGACTAAGATCTACTTAACAGGGTGTTAGGATCATTTTTGTTTCAGATCCAACAAAAGATCATCTGGGCTCTGTTGTCTTAGTCTAAGGACGTTTCGGTCTCTTATCGCCATTTTGGAGGCGAAGTTGTAGTTTGAGCACATTTCGGCCTGTAGATCACCATTTTTGAGGTAAGATTTTAGTTTAAGGACGTTACGGTCCGTTGTCGCCATTTTGGAGGCAACGTTTAGTTTGAGAACGTTTCGGTCTATAGATCACCATTTTTGAGGTAAGCTTTTAGCTTAAGGACATTACGGTCCGTTCTCGCAATTTTGAAGGCAACGTTGTAGTTTGAGAACGTTTCGGTCCGTAGATCACCATTTTTGAGGCGAGGTTTTAGTTTAAGGACATTACGGTCCATTGTCGCCATTTCGGAGGCAACGTTTAGGTTAAGAACGTTTTGGTCTGTAGATCACCATTTTTGAAGTGAGGTTTTAGTTTAAGGACGTTACGGTCCATAGAGATTAGTTTAAGGACGTTACGGTCCGTAGAGTTTAGTTTAAGGACATTACGGTCTGTAGATTATCTTGCGCGCACGTGTATTTGTTATATGTCCGGATGAGCAACGATGATATGGGAGACACCCAGCTTGGGGTGTGGTTTGATCTGGGGTGTGCATGTCAGTTTGGGAAGTGCACCGAAGAGCAGTTGGTTATCGGGGCACGCCACCTCTCTGAAGACGTTGAAAAATTACAACGACATGCATCAGAGGTGTGGAAAGATGTACCCTTGAACCAATTCCCGTGTCGGAGGGAAAAGATCGTGGTGGATCATCTAAGAATTATTAGTCATTTTTGGAGACTAAGATTAAATTAGGGGATGTGGGATGAACCTTATTTTGGATATCATCATTTGACAGATCATTGTTATGTTTAGGACTAAGATCAATTTGGGGAATGATGAACACAAAGAGGTTTTGACTTTGGAAGAAATTAGTCAATTTGGGTTAGATATGGGTCTCTATAATTACCTAACAGTGCTAAATGCCGAGACATACAATGCTCACGTGCATTCTATATGGGCACTGGAGTAGTGTTAAATACTAAACTTCTGTGGCGCTCACGTGGTGCGCTTGAGGCACCTGATTAGTGTTAAACACTAAGATTGTGTGACGCTCACATGACACACGTGAGGCGCTCAAATATGGGTACTGCCCAATTATTTCTCCCTTTTATATAAATATTGAGCACTTGATTTTTGTGGCGCTCACGTGTGAAACATGTGAGGCGCCCAAAGTTGGGTTCTGCCCCTTGGCTTTATTGCCTCTCCCTTTATGTAAGTGCTAGACACTTAGTTTCCGCAGCACTCACGTGTAAAACACATGAGACGCCCCAAATGGAGGCAATGTCCTCTTATCTTATTTTCTCTTCCTTTCATAGAAGTGCTAAGCACTTGATTGAGGGTAGCGTGTAAAACACGTGACTATTCTAAGAAGTGTTCATTGCTCATCTTTTAAACACCCGCGTGGAAAACATGTGAGGCGGTCTCAGTCGTTTTCTTTTGTTCATTAGAAACACTCATGTGGAAAACACGTGAGGTCTTGTTATAGTATTAAACACTAACGAATCATCAGGCTGTTCTTCCGTGATTCTGAGGAATCACGTTTTCCCTTTATTCTTTGCAAGAATTAAATTCTTCTTACAGGGTTAAACCCTAGTTTTTTTAGAGAAATTAAATTCCCATATGTGTTTTTTTTTTGTAAGAGTTAAACTCTTTGAACTCAGTTCTTTCCCCTAAACTTTGAATCTGCATGACAGAATCTCCCCGATAAGAATTAAATTCTCAACTTGTGGGGAGATCTGCCTCTGCAGATCTCAACCAGAGGAAGAACTAAGTTCTTCTACGAAGGGTTAAACCTTTAAAGATGAAAAGAACGGTCTTTTTTTTTCTTTACCTAGTATTTCAAGGGAACAAGTCTTTTCTTTTGAGAATTAAATTCTCTCACTGTATATTCTTTAAATCTCTGAGGAGTTCTCTCTCTCTGCAGTCGTCCTTCTCTTTTTTTCTTTTCTTTTTTCTTCCCTTCTCCTTGAAGTCTTGGGTTCTTTATATAGTGGAGAGAAGTTTGTTAATTAGTTTTAGGAAATCTCTCATTGAGAGACTCCAATTGATTTGGGGGGTTTTACCCGCCGTTGGATTTTTGATCCAAGGGTTTCTGTCTTACAGAACATATTTTCTTGTTTCTTAAATAAGATTAGGAAAATATTTTCCCATACAGAATTTATTCTGTAGATCAGTGATTTTTTAATCACCGTTGGAATTTTAGTCCATGGGTGTTTGGTTTAACGGAGCACAATCTTTCTTTATTTAGAAAGATATGAAAAATATTTTCCAACTTACGGGATCTTTGATCCGTCAAATTTCTGTTTAACAGAAAATATCATTTCTCATTTAAAACTTCAATTTAATTCTATGCTTAATCATCATTGGATCTTTGATCCAACGGTTAGAATTTTAATTCTACGTAGGGAAGTGCCCTCAGGTGTTAAACACGTGGGGTTGTTTTAGCCTAGCAATTGTTTTAATTGCAGTGTCTATATGCGTTGCATATAGGCACTCACGTCTTAAACACGTAGGCTGTTTTAGCATAGCAATTGTTTTAATTGCAGTGCTTATATGCAACGCATATAGGCACTCACGTGTTAAACACGTGGGGCTGTTTTAGCCTAACAATTGTTTTAATTGCAGTGCATGCGTTGCATATAGGCACTCACGTGTTAAACACGTGGGGCTGTTTTAACCTAGCAATTGTTTTAACTGCAGTGCCTATATGCGTTGCATATAAGCACTCGCGTGTTAAACACATGGGGGGCTCTTTTAGTGGGGAGCTTTCCCTCATCCTTTTTTTTAAGGGAACAAATGCTCCCCAGTGTTTCTCTCATGTGGCTTGCACGTGAATGCAACGCTGTCTGCCCTCACAGCCGTTGGATTGCCTAAGGAAATGGGAAGATGAACCACTCCTCATCATGTCTTATAAATGCAGGGGTATTTGCCTCTGAGAAGACCATTGTTTTTTCATCTTCTTCCCTACTTATTTTCTTTGAGAATTTAATTCTCCTCTTCAGAACTTAGTTCTCTGCCTGCTGGAATCTCAGAGTTAAACTCTGTTAAAACTTTTCTTTGGTAAGGATCATGAACGGAACCCCCCTTTTTTTGTTCTTTCCGTCGTGGATTTTAAATTCGGGGACAGAGTGTTGCTCTTTTCTTAAATTTGTCTCTTAAAGATCCAAAGTACACACAATTTTTTTGTAGATGGTATGATCTTGAATTAATGGGGATTGTTGATCCTCCTCTTAGGGTTTTACCCTGCTACCGATCTTTAAGATCCTTGGAATTTAATTCCATTTTCCTTGCCTCCTTGCCATGGGGGTTTTCTGGGATTTAATCCCTTTATTAAAGGAATTTAATTCCTTTTTCACAAAGCTTGGCTCTGAAAGAGACTCGGATATTTTTGGGAATTTTATTCCCTAATGCTCTCGGGTATTTGAGGGTTTTAATGCCCCTAATGCAGATTTGTGGCCAGGGGTCGTAGCCTGCCGGTGTTCAGCCGTGCCGACGAGGGAAGAGCCTTCTGGAGGCGGAGGAGCGGCGATCTGGGGCCCTGGCCCGGCTGTTTGGACGCGGACGAGCGCCTCCATGAGGGACTGTAGCCGATCTATTCGGCTGGCGAGGGCGTTGATGATGGTCGTCGGGGGAGGTTCATCAGGAGGAGGCGGCGGCTGGTACCTGGATCTTCAGGGTGGTCGCTTGCCATGTGGATGGAGATCGGAAGGCCAACTTTGTTTTTTGTGGAGTTTATTTCTCACAGACGGCACCAACTGATGGAGATCCTTTTCAGGTCTCCTTCAGATGTTGTCTTCTGTCGATCTCCCGGTGGATCTTGGAGGTGATCTCCTGTTGCGTGTGGGTCTCAATGGGTTTTGAGGAGATTGGTGATTTGAGGAGTTTAGCGCCGAGTACCTGCAAGAAAGTCTCGGGGTGGTTTGGTACCACCGAGGACCCTCTAACGATCAAGTTAGCACGAGATCCGAGCAGAGTAACGGCTAAGTGGAGTAAAAAATGGCTTACTTGACCCCTCTGTGATGGAGGTTTATATAGTGGCGGCAGCACGCAGCAGCAGGCGCAAGAATCTCGCCGGCAGTTACGCTCCCGACGTCACTGTTCCCTTCCGAACGGCGGCCAAGACATGGGACGTCTTGCCTGAAATTCGGGGCAGATGCTATTTGGTTTTATCCGTCCACCTCTCCGAAGATGCCAAGTTGATTTATGGCACCGTGTATCGGAGGTTTAGACGGATGCGACCGATGTAGCAGACTTCGTCAGATTCTCCCTCGCTTGAGGGGTTTTTGATTGTGGGGACGCTCTTCCCTGCAGGCGCAAGCCCCTGCAGTTAATTACGCTACCGCATTGCGGTAGCAACTTTCTCCTTCTCCAGATGTTCACTTCGTGTCGTGGGTGTTTATTTTGTTTGTGGTTGCCCGTGGATCATATACGGAGACTAATTTATGTCGTCGCCCGTAGGACGTGGATTAGTCCAAATCCGTATTTTCTTAGATTTAGGTTTGGGGTTTTGGTTTAAGGATAAGTTAGCCCTATTTAAGGCTAAGATCAACTTAAACATTTGTTAAGGATACGTTAGCCTAATCTCCAGACTAAGATCAACTTAACGGGATCATTTAGATCCGACAAAAGAGCAATTGACTCTATTGTTCCAGTTTAGGAACATAGTGGTCCATTTAATGTATGGCCATCGGGACCCGTCACCTCTCTGACGACGTTGAAGGATTACAACGGCAGATGTCAGAGGAGTTCAGAGATGTACCCTTGAACCAAGGTTGATTGGGTGATCCATAGTCCAATTTGGAACTAAAGTCTGTTTGAAGGTTTAAGAATACGCTAGCCATATTTGAGGCCAAGATCGACTTAAACGGGATCGTTTAGATCTGACAAAAGAGCATTTGGGGGCTCTATTGTTCCAGTTTAGGGACGTAGTGGTCCATAGGTAGTTTAAAGACATTGCGGTCCATTGCCAGTTTAGGGACATGGTGGTCCATTTCCAGTTTAGGGACATAGGGGTCCATGTTATGTATGGCCGTCGGGACCCATCACCTCTCTGACGACGTTGAAGGATTACAACGACAGATGTCAGAGGAGTTCAGAGATGTACCCTTGAACCAAGTGTAAATTGATTCAAGAGAGCAGCCATGCTCAGTCAATTTAATTTGAAGACTTACGGCCAGAATTGGGCTAAGTCCAATTGATAATGTTCATTATTTATATTTAGCCTAGTAGGCCTTTATTAGGGCTCTGCCCCTGTTAATAATGCACTGCATTTTATTCTGGCCTGTTAGGCCTTTTAAGTTGGGCTCTGTCCCCTTTTTATAATGCAGCGCATTTATTTTGGCTCATTGGGCCTCTTAATTGGGCTTTGCCCTTTAATAATGCGCTGCATTAATTAGTCTGGCAGAGCGCCACGTGGCTTGTCAGGCGCTTTGCGCCAATTGAGGAGCGCAAGACGCAAGTCCATGTGGAGGTGACACGTATCACGCTTCGGTGAGCGCAAGCGCAGTGCGCTGCGCTGTTGCGCTGCTGACACGTGGCACGCTCTGGTGAGTTGCGCCAATTCATGAGAGCAGTGCTCTGTTTTAAAAGCGCATAGCGCAAGCTGTTCTGGAGCTGACACGTGGCGCTCTCTGGTGACTTGCGCTAACCCAAGAGCGCAACAGTGCAGATTTACAAGTGCAAGGCACTGTTTTAATATCTTGATCCAATTTTGGATTCAAGAAAAGAATTTTTGAGATTCCAGAACCAATGGTTCATAAAAAAGGCAATGCCTTTGTTATTATTATTTTTTTTATTGAAGATCCTTGATCTTGTTCTTAGATCAATGATCTTTTCAGAAGAAATTCTTCTTTTTTATTCAAAGGGTTTACCTTTTTCTCTTTTTGAGTTCTTCTCAAAATTTTCTTTAGAGAAGTTCTCTCTGTGTTAATGTCTCTGTGTTTCTCTCCCTTTTAGACTTGGGGTCTAGGGGCCTTTATATAGTGCCATTTAGTTTGTTAAATTGGTTAGAGAGATCTTTCTCTGAGTGATTTAGGGATTTTTCCCCACCGTTGGATCTTTGATCCAAGAGCTTCTGTTTTACAGAAGACAATCTTCTTGTTTTAACAAGAACAGAAAGATCTTACTGGAATTTTAATTCTGTTTGGCGCAAACGCACCTGCGCTTGACACGTGTCGCGCAGCGCATCTGCGCTGCCACGTGTCGCGCAGCGCAGAGCGCAAGTTGCCTGAAGCGTTGCTTCCTTTATAGAGCCTTGCTCTGATTGAGTGCGCTGCCTTGAGCGCTGCGCTCCCTACGCTGGCGTGTCTGATTTTGACACGTGGCGCTCTGCGCGCAGCGCAGGGGATCTGAAGCGTTGCTTCATTTATTTTAATTTTAATTTTCACTTTAGTTTGCAAAACAGAGCTATGCTCTGATTGGGGGAAACAGAAGCGTTGCTTCGTTTCCCGTCTTGGAATTTGAACAGAGCTTTACTCTGATTGGGGTAAACAAAATGCATCTGTGCTTGACACGTGTCGCGCAGCGCAGAGCGCAGATCATCTGAAACGTTGCTTCTTTTATAGAGCCTTGCTCTGACTGAGTGCGCTGCCTTGGGCGCTGCGCTCCCTGCGCTGGCGTGTCTGATTTTGACACGTGGCGCTCTGCGCGCAGCGCAGGGGATCTGAAGCGTTGCTTCATTTATTTTAATTTTAATTTTCACTTTAATTTTCAAAACAGAGTTTTGCTCTGATTGGGGGGAAACAGAAGCGTTGTTTCGTTTCCCGTCTTGGAATTTGAACAGAGCTTTGCTCTGATTGGGGTAAACAAATGCCCCCCCACCATTGCGCTTACGTGGCCCCAAACGTGAGCGCAGCGGTGGCAGAATTCCAACCGTTGCGGCAACTTTTGGAAGTTGAAAGGGTTCTCAATGCCTATAAATAGGACCTTTGGTCTCTTAACAGATGATTATCATCTTCAAAATTTTTACTTTCAGAATCTCAGAGCCCTGCTCTTTATTTCCAAGAACTACAAGAGTTAAACTCTTAAAACTTTTAGATAAAAATTTTAATTCAATTTAAGTTAAATTAAATTAAATTAATTTTCATTGATAGAGCCTTACTCTCAATAGATCCCTGGTCTAAAGAAAACCCATTTAGGGCTTCACTTAGCAGAGCTTTGCTCTAAAGGGGTCTAAAGAGAACTAAGGAGAACCCTATTAGGGTTCCCTTAATAGAACTCTGCTCTCTAAAAGATTTTCCTTGTATTTTCTCATTTCATTAATGGGGCTTTGCTCTTTCCAAATCATATAGAAGAATTCTTAAGAGTTTTTCGCGGATCTTGGAGGTTAAACAATGGGATTTTATTTCTTGATGAATTGTATTATCTTGCTTAATCAGTGTGCCTGATAATTTCTCTGATTTTCTTTTACAGAAGTAATGGACGCCCACATGTACGATCTCGACGAGATTATCTCTTACGGATACATCCGCCGACTCAGCCGTTCTCAGAACCGAGAATTTACCAACGCCGAGTGTGCCGAAATCATGAGCCGCTTCGACGCATACAACGGTCAACTGCTTTCTCGGCGCTCCCCTCTCCTGAAGCTTATTGTGGGAGCAATTTGGGAAGCGCTTCCTCTGTTATGTACTGGTGTGCCACTTGGGGCATTGGATGCCGCCAAGGATAAGGTGCACTCGGTGTATCTGATGAGCTTAATCTCAAAGAGGAGGCGAGATAACCTTATCGATCTTCTGCACCAAGCTTTTCAACAGTCTACAATACTTGCTGCATATCGGAGGGAGGAGGACATCAGTGGGGATCCCGACGCTCGTGCTCGCGAAAGGAAGCACACTAGGATGGTTCGCCAGGCTTGGAAAGTCTTAGACAATGTTACTTTTGAGTTCCTCAATCCATGTCCTGGATTTGAGGTTTTGCCATTGTAATCATTTGGATAATGTCTTTGTTTATTGTCTTTATTGATGTAAAAGATTTCCAAGTATGAATGACAAATCTTTTGCCTCCTTCCTTTTATTTTCTGCTTTATTACTGGCACATTCTTTAAATAAGCATAGCCTGTAAGCGATATAGAACATTCTGTCTTGAACATCTTGGGGAGTAGTGATGGCTTAGACAGCAGGTTCAGGTCTGCTACCTAGGGCTTTTCAACTTCATGAGTCGTGAGGGTCTCGTAAAGATTTTTCTCCCTACGAATCGAGAGGATCTCGTAGGTGTATTTTCTCCTTAGGAATCGTGAGGATTCCTAAGTGCGTTTTCTCTTATAAGTCGTAAGGATCTTATAAGAGAATTTTCCCTCTTATGAGTCGAGAGGACCCGTAAGAGATTATTTCCCTCCTTGTCGAAATTCAACTTCGGAGAGTGAGACCCGTGGATAGTATGTAAGAGACCGTTTTGGGCCGACTTGCAGGATCCCAGTGCTTAGGAAACAGGTTTTTTAATCCCCGCTGCCCAAGGCTTTATCTTACGAGTCGAGACGAATCGAGAAGTTCTCGCAAAGACATCAATTTCCTTACGAGTCGAGACGAATCGAGCATTTCTCGCAAGAATATCCTAACGTCACAGTTAACCTCTGCTCTTTACGACAGAGGTCCGTTAGGGTCTGTGGTACTTAGGGTTTTGGCCGTCGTACAGTCGCGTTGGCTGATATATTCCTCAATATGCAATCTTGCTGTTCGATTAGCCTTGCGATTGTCGTGTCTCTGATCCCTTCGGGGGCTGGACAAGACGTCTTCAAGTAATCTTCCAGGTAGTATTACCGTCGAAAGAGCAAGCGTAGGGATATTCTATGTCACTTTTTACTTGAGGTTAGACTCATTTTGGAGAGCCCCGATGAGTCATAACTACTCCGCGCTGGTGTGGGATGATCTCCGATAGTCTTTCAGGTTTTATGTGAGTTGCCGTCAAGACCCTGAAGCTAGGAATTTGGCCTTCGCTTCGTTTGCCGGCACTGCGTCTGCTGTATCGAGACGAATGTCGCAGTTGTCTCTAGATTGTTGGTGAACCGTCGAGGCTTGGAACTGGGAATTTTGTCGTGGCTCCATTTGTTTGATTGTCGCGTCTAAACCCTGCTGGAGGAAGAACGCTGGGGTGACATCTCGTCTGCTGTATCGAGACGAACGTCGAGGTGGTGACCACTCCGCACTGATGTGAGATGATCTCCGATGGTCTTTCAGGTTTTATAGGAGTTGCCGTCAAGACCCTGAAGCTAGAAATTTGGCCTTTGCTTCGTTTGCTGGCATCGTGTCTGCTGTATCGAGACGAATGTCGCTGTTGTCTCTAGGTTGTTGGTGAACCGTAGAGGTTTGGAACTAGGGACTTTTCCGTGGCTCCGTTTGTTTGATGATGTTGCGTCTGTTGTGTCGAGACGAACATCGAGGTGGTGACCATTCCGCACTGGTGTGAGATGATCTCCGGTTGTCTTTCAGGCTTTATATGACTTGCCGTTAAAACCTTGAAGCTAGGGATTTGGCCCTTGCTTCGTTTGCTGGCATCGCGTCTGCTGTATCGAGACGAATGTCGCTGTTGTCTCTAGGTTGTTGGTGAACCGTAGAGGTTTGGAACTAAGGACTTTGCCGTGGCTCCGTTTGTTTGATTGTCGCGTCTGAATCCTGCTGGAGGAAGAACGCTGGGGTGATATCTCGTCTGCTGTATCGAGACGAACATCAAGGTGGTAACCATTCCACGTTGGTGTGGGATGATCTCCGGTTGTCTTTCAGGCTTTATATGACTTGCTGTTAAGACCTCGAAGCTAGAAATTTGGCCTTCGCTTCATTTGCTTTGTCATGTCCGAATCCTGTTAGAGGAAGGACATTATTGTTGACATTGCGTCTGCTGTATCGAGACGACCACTGAGGTGGAGCTGGGATTTTGCCGTCACTCCGCTTTAATGACCATGGGGTCTTTTGTTGACGTTGTATCTACATCTTGCTGGACTGCGAAGGAATGCCTTTGTTGATTCTTTAAGCTGTAGATATTGCCGTTAAGATTTGGAACTAGGGACTATGTCGTGGCTCCGTTTCATTGCGATTCTGAGGTCGGTTGTTGACGTCATGTCTGCGTTTGGTTGGAGTGAGGAGAAACACCATCAGCGATCTCTAAGTTGTCGATACCGACGTCGAGACCCTGAAGTTAGGGATCTTCTTTTGCTCCATTTGTTGACATCGTGTCTGCAATATTGCGACAAATGTCGAGGTTGTCTCTAGGTTGACTATGAACCTTCGAGATTTGGCTTCGCTTTCTGGTGGAGCCTGTTGGGAAGGTATGGTTCCCTTTTTGTTTGTGCCCCTGGATTGTATACAGGGATCGATGTGATCTCACCTGTAGGGCAGCAGTTTCATTCATTTTTTTTATTATTATTTTCTTTCCGCGATCCTCTATCATTTCAGCTTTATATCGCGAAAGTCGCGATTGCTCCATCATTTCGGTTATTTTTCGTGGTGCCCAATCATTTCGGCTATTTATTTTATTTTCACCCGCTGTTTTTTATTGCGAGTTGCCCAATCATTTCGGCTGTTTTTTCTTTATTTTTACTCGCTGCTTTTTATTGCGAGCTGCCCAATCATTTCGGCTATTTATTTTATTTTTACTCGCTGTTTTTTATTGCGAGTTGCCCCATCATTTCAGCTATTTATTTTATTTTTACTCGCTGCTTTTTATTGCGAGTCGCCCCATCATTTCGGCCATTTTGCATGCATGTATGGATCGCTGTTTTTTTTATCGTGAGTGTGGACCTTGGAATCTGGTGCCAATCTCAACATCAGCATCGCTACAACTGGAATATTGCCAAGAGCGAATCATCATTTGCCATGAAAAAACTTAGAATTTGATACCAGTTTAGGCATCAGCATCGCTACAACTGGGATATTACCAGGAGCGAATCATCATTTGCCTTGAAAGGGCTTGGAATTTGATACCGGTTTAGGCATCAGCATCGCTACAACTGGGATATTGCCAGGAGCGAATCATCATTTGCCTTAAAAGGGCTTGGAATTTGATACCGGTTTAGGCATCAGTATCGCTACAACTGGAATATTGCCAGGAGCGAATCATCATTTATCTCTGTCGATGTTGAACAAAGGTGGCTTAGCGAACAGGGTTAGGATCCCGTCGACTAAGGCTTTTGACTTCATGAGCCGTAAGGGTCTCACAAAGGTATTTCTCCCTACAAGTCGTGAGGATCTCGTAGGTGTGTTTTTTCCTTAGGAATCGTGGGGATTCCTAAGTGTATGTTCCCCTGTAAGTCGTAAGGATCTTACAAAAGGTTTTTCTCTTTATAAGTCGAGAGGACTTACAAGGGTTGTTCACCGTATGGACATATCCTCAGTCACGGGTGAGACTTGGTTAGGGAAATGTTTATTCGCGCCCATGGATTGTATACAAGGGTCAATACTGAACCGCTTGTAGGGCAGTATTGGAAGTTGTGGGGGGTGCTTAAGAACAGATTCAGGTCTCTGTAGCTTAAGACTTTCAAATCTTATGAGCCGTGAGGGTCCCATAAGAGAATTCTCCTTACGAGTCGTGAGGATCTCACAAGTGTAATTTCTCTTTAGGAATCGTGGGGATCCCTAAGTGTGTTGCTCCTTTATGAGTCGTAAGGATCTCACGCGGGTGGTTTATCCTTACAAGGTCGAGAAGACCATGTAAGTGTCTTTCAACGAGCTTGCGCCCTTTCGGGTTTTCACAAACACTCGCCGGTAGCCCTGCTGTTTTTACTCACGGAGCCCTTTCGGGTTTTCATCCGTGCCCATTTTGCTTATGGACATACCGTTTTCTTTTTTTTTTTTCTTTTTCTCTCTTTTTTTGTTTATTCTGTCTTCTTCTTTTTTATTCTAACGAGGTTGCGCCCTTTCGGGTTTTCACAAGACTCGCCGGTGGCCTTGCTGTTTTTACTCACGGAGCCCTTTCGGGTTTTCATCCGTGCCCATTTTGCTTATGGACATACCGTTGTTTTTTTTTTACCACGCCAGCCTGAGGATGCCACGAGTTGATAGTAGTTTAACGACGTTTCGGTCATTTGCAAGTTTTAGGACATTGCGGTCCGTTGTTAGTTTAACGACGTTTCGGTCTACAGCCAGTTTTAGGACATAGTGGTCCATCGTTAGATTAACGACGTTTCGGTCTGCTGTTAGTTTAAGGACGTTTCGGTCCGTCGTTGCCGTATTTGAGGCGAATTTCTAGTTTACGGACTTTTCGGTCCATGGGGCTTTCCCTATGAATGAGCATGATGCCCCCGGCGTGTCCACCTTTTTAGGAGCATGAGGCTGTGGCAGGCTCACCTTCCAGTTTTCGGATAGCGCGAACTTGCCCTGTTGGTATTGGTCTTCAACCCAGTTTTTGAAGACGTAGCAATTTTCGATCGGATGGCCCAATACTTGGTGGTAAGGGCAGTAATTAGGATTGTTGACACCATTCAGTTGTAGCTGGTGTTTCGGCTCCGGTAGAATGATAAACCTGTTGCGCACTGCTAGTTCGAACAGCCTCCTTGTTTTATCCTGGGGAAATGAGTAAGGACGTTTCAACTTTTCATAGAGGGGTTGCCGCTTGTTACTTTGGCGAACAACCGGTCTAGGGTCACTCAATTGTTGTTGAGCGTTGGTGACGAAGGCCGTTTTTCCCTTCCCTTTATCCTTTTTGTTCGATCCCTTGTTTGCGGGTCCGAGATTCTTTCCGGGTAGCGTGCGATTGCACGGCTGAATGTTCTCGCAACTCCTCAATTCTTTCGTTTTAGAGATGGATTCCTTGAAGAGAGGGCCGAGGGCTATTTTTTCGTCGGAGTCGCTCCCGAAGGTGAGAACCCGCGATCCCCCGGGATCAACCCTATGACAATTGCCGGCAATTCTTTTATGCTCATCTGTCGCATTTTTCCGCTGTCTACGAGCTTCACGCTTTGTCCTGTTGAAGTGTTGCCTGTGTGCGACATACTCTTGCCACCAACACTTAAAGGAGTTACAATCTTCAGTAGGATGTGCGATCTTCTGATGATATAAGCAGAAATTAGGATGCACGTCCGCTTTAACAAGATGTATACCGCCAGGAGAATTTTCTCTGAAAAAGGGCAGCTTCATCCCCATTGATATGGTTTTGACGAATCGTTTCCTTGTCTTAATCATGTTTTCATTTGCGTCGAATGTACTTTGATCCGGTGGGAGTGTTTCAACCCTTTCATCTAGTCGCCGGCGTTTGGCTTTCTCGAATATGGTCATCTCGCGCTCTCGATCAGCTTTGCTTTTAAGACGGGCTTCGTTCAAGAATGCATCAATCATTTCGTCTGATGGTCCTAGAAGTTCTGGCTCAGGATCTGCCCCCAGCTTCTTTGTGTAAGGAGCTTCCTCACTGTCTATCGACGAGCGAGAGCTCATATGGCAGCTTGCCACATAATCCTCAGGTTCATCCGACGAGTCTTCGTCATCCTCTCCGTCCTCAAGGACGTGGCTGAGAAATTCTTGAAGTGTGATTGGAGTTCGCGCCTTCTGGTTGTACTCTTCCAGTTCGTCAATCTGCTTTTGTAGGTCCGTGCGCTTGTCACCAGGCTTCACGGGCTTTTTGGCCTTCTTCTTCTTCTTCGAAGACTTTGACGGCCGGGTGTGCGAGCTTTGGCTATCACCACTGATCTTTGGAGTTGGACGCGGCTTTAGCATCCCTTCGATGATCTGGGGTTCTAGCGGATTCTTCCACCTGATTGCCGGGCATGTTTGGAGATCTTTCAGCATTCTTTTCGTCTTGGCTGAAAGAGCGACCTCCCATGGAGTCTCTTCTACGAAAGAACATGATGCTCGCGGTGTGTCCGTCTTCTTGGGAGTGTGTGGCTGTAGTGGGTTCACCTTCCAATTTTCGGACAGGGCAAATTTTCCCTGTTGGTATTGATCTTCGATCCAGCCTTTAAAGACGAAGCAATCTTCAATTGGATGGCTTACCGCTTGATGGTAAGGGCAATAATTGGGACTATTAGTCTCGCCGGGTTGCAACGGTCATTTTGGATTTCGGGAGATTGATGAGCCTGTTGCGCACCGCTAGTTCGAACAATCTCCTTGTTTTGTCCTGAGGAAACGAATAAGGGCGTCCAAGTCTCTCTTCGAGGGATGGGCGCAGATGCACGCTGCTTTGGCGAACAACCGGCTTTAAGTTGCTCGGCTGTTGTTGAGTATTGGTGACAAAAGTCGCTTTCCCCTTCCCCTTTTCATTCCAAGGCTCTGTCTTTGAAAAGGAAGGCCTATGGCCCATCTGGTCCATTTGGGCCAGCTTGTCAATCAAGGCCTGGAAAGTGGTCGGCTTGAAGAACATCATGAATTGAGAAATGGTCGCCTGAGGGTCGAGGGTTCCTACGAACATGCCCACCGCGGGTGCTTCTTCGATGCGCTGTTCGCACCTCGACCATAGATTACGCCACCGTACCGCATACTGGACCCAGGTTTCTCCAGGCTTCACCCTGGCATTGATCAGTGCTGTTATCGGGGTGTGTTCACTAGCACTCACGAATCTTTGTGTAAACAGCAGCTCCATCTCTGCAAATGTTTTGACAGAGTCGTCGGGAAGCTTCGAATACCATTCAAATGCCATTTCTGCCAAGCTGCCGACGAATTGGCGAAGTAACAGTTTGTCATCGCCTCCAGTGTTGCCGCATAGAGCCCTGAACTGGGCAACATGTTGATGAGGATTGCCTGTCCCCTTGTAGACATGAAATTTTGGGATCGTGTAACCCGGCGGGTACTTGATCTGATCATACCAGCTCGGATATGGTCGTCCCGTTTTAACAATTTGCCCAGCCGCTTCATTCGCCTGATGAGATCGTATTTGCTGAGTTATATAGTCGTCCAGTGCGGCCTTGGAAATTGTCTCTTCCTTGGCTGTTGACAGAGCCAGTGGAGGATTTGACGTTTCTCTCTTGTCATCTTCAAGGACGATCGGAGGATATTCAGCAGGAGGATCTTGTTGGATCATCATATCCACCATGTCCTAAAACAGAAGGGCCATTCGCTTTATATTGGCTGCTTATTCCGCAGCCTCTTTATCCTTCTTTTCCAGTATCCTGCGAAGGAACTCAGCGTCAGTTTCCTGCTCCTGGCGTTGATCCAAGGATGTTTCGGGGCTTTCTTTTGGCCCAGTGAGTGCAGCCATCGCATTCATCATTTCTTGGAACTTCTGCTGCTGCTCCTGAGCTTTAGTCACCGATCGCGTGAGCGGTCGATGACCTGTAGATGTACGGCTGTCCTCTTTCCCGGACGCCATGTAAACGGTATGCACCACTATGCCCCCAGACTATGGGCGTTTAGGCTTACTGTCTTTGACATTAGCTGTAGGCATAGGGACCTTCTCCGGCCTTCCTCTCTTTTGAGTAATCGACGTTGAGGGAGCCGTTGCAGCGGGCACCCAAGTGGTTGTCGTCCTTTGTTGTTTGATAGGACAGTTCTTCTCTTCCCGAACCTTCACCCTCTTCTGCCGGCGAGAGTGATCTTGGTCGATTACTGAGTCTTGGACCCGTCGGCAGACCTTATAAATCTTGGAGGATAGCCGTTGAGGGGGCTGCTCCGGCTTTGCATCTGTAATACTCTCCGCAGGTGAAGGAGATCTTTTTAGCGTGGCAGTCGGAGAGTTCTTGCGTACCCTCCTTAGCGGTTCAAAGCTGTTCCCAGTTGGAACAGCAGCATCAACTTCCACCATCGGAGCCGGTGGAGTTAGCCCTGAGGGGGAGTTGCCCTCGGCCTTCCTTACTCGGCGCCAGTGGCGACGTCGAGCGTGGCGAGCTGTTGGGACTGGCTCGGCGATAGGGATAGTCTCGTCTTGCCCCCTATCCGGATGAGGCGCCGCTGGTGCCAGCCTCTTGAAGGCTGATGTCTTTTGAGTGGCGATATTCAATCTGTCAAAAACAGACCCTCGAGCAGGAGCAGGAGCCGGAATAGTCAGCCTTGAAAAGACCGACTCTTTGGCAGGAGATGCCGCCTTGATAACTACAGGAGCAGGGTTGGTTACTCTCTTCGGAATAACCTTCTCTGGAGGTGCAGGCTTCATCATGGATCCACCTGAACTTTGGCCCAATCTGGAGAAGACCGAGGCGCCGGTGTTGGACAACCCGTTGAGAGGGGCCGCAGTAGGTGTAAGCCGATCGAAGACCGACTTCTTGGAAACTTCTGGCGTTGGCACACGAACGGTGAAGCTCGTTGGCGGGAGCATGGTCCCGAAAAATAACCCTGTGGTGTCTTGAGTGACCTGTTCCACGGGCATCATGAACAGGGAAGCAGCTTGGGGCCCGTAGGCTATGCCCCCAGTTGAGGCAGGACGCGAGTTGCAGTTGCATGTGGAACACTTTGAGCAGGTGAACGCCATTGATCCTTTACTTTCTGCACCAAGCAAAATGCCAAATCTTAGTACCTCGAAACCCACGGGCAACCATTAGCAAACCGCGATTCGTTCGCGAACACGACACACGAAGTGTGGAGTGGAAAGAGAAAAAGGTCCCACCAGGCGTGCCAGAATTTGTTCCCCTTCGAACGGCGGCCAAGACGACTGAGAGACGTCTTGCCTGAAATTCGGGGCAGATGCTCTTTGGTTTTATCCGTCCACCTCTCCGAAGATACCAAGTTGATTTATGGCACCGTGTATCGGAGGTTTAGACGGATGCGACAGATGTAGCAGACTTCGTCAGATTCCCCCTCGCTTGAGGGGTTTTTGATTGTGGGGACGCTCTTCCCTGCAAGCGCAAGCCCCTGTAGTTAATTACGCTACCGCATCGCGGTAACAACTTTCTCCTTCTCCAGATGTTCACTTCGTGTCGTGGGTGTTTATTTTGTTTGTGGTTGTCCGTAGATCGTATACGGAGACTAATTTATGTCGTCGCCCGTAGGACATGGATTAGTCCAAATCCGTATTTTCTTAGATTTGGGTTTGGGGTTTTGGTTTAAGGATACGTTAGCCCTATTTAAGGCTAAGATCAACTTAAACTTTTGTTAAGGATACGTTAGCCTAATCTCCAGACTAAGATCAACTTAACGGGATCATTTAGATCCGACAAGAGAGCAATTGGCTCTATTGTTCCAGTTTAGGGACATAGTGGTCCATTTAATGTATGGCCGTCGGGACCCGTCACCTCTCTGACGACGTTGAAGGATTACAACGGCAGATGTCAGAGGAGTTCAGAGATGTACCCATGAACCAAGATTGATTGGGTGATCCATAGTCCAATTTGGGACTAAAGTCTGTTTGAAGGTTTAAGAATACGTAGCCATATTTGAGGCCAAGATCGACTTAAACGGGATCGTTTAGATCCGACAAAAGTGCATTTGGGGGCTCTATTGTTCCAGTTTAGGGACGTAGTGGTCCATAGGTAAAGACATTGCGGTCCATTGCCAGTTTAGGGACATGGTGGTCCATTTCCAGTTTAGGGATATAGGGGTCCATGTTATGTATGGCCGTCGGGATCCATCACCTCTCTGACGATATTGAAGGATTACAACGACATGTGTCAGAGGAGTTCAGAGATGTACCCTTGAACCAAGTGTAAATTGATTTAAGAGAGCAGCCATGCCCAGTCAATTTAATTTGAGGACTTACGGGCAGAATTGGGCTAAGTCCAATTGATAATGTTCAACATTTTTATTTATATTTAGCCTAGTAGGCATTTATTAGGGCTCTGCCCCTGTTAATAATGCACTGCATTTTATTCTGGTCTGTTAGGCCTTTTAAGTTAGGCTCTGTCCCCTTTTTATAATGCAGTGCATTTATTTTGGCTCATTGGGCCTCTTAATTGGGCTTTGCCCTTTAATAATGCGCTGCATTAATTAGTCTGACAGAGCGCCATGTGGCTTGTCAGGCGCTTTGCGCCAATTGAGGAGCGCAAGGCGCAAGTCCATATGGAGGTGACACGTGTCACGCTTCGGTGAGCGCAAGCGCAGTGCGCTGCGCTGTTGCGCTGCTGACACGTGGCACGCTCTGGTGAGTTGCGCCAATTCATGAGAGCAGTGCTCTGTTTTAAAAGCGCATATCGCAAGCTGTTCTGGAGCTGACACGTGGCGCTCTCTGGTGACTTGCGCCAACCCAAGAGCGCAACAGTGCATATTTACAAGTGTAAGGCACTGTTTTAATATCTTGATCCAATTTTGGATTCAAGAAAAGAATTTTTGAGATTCTAGAACCAATGGTTCATAAAAAAGGCAATGCCTTTGTTATTATTATTTTTTTTATTGAAGATCCTTGATCTTGTTCTTAGATTAATGATCTTTTCAGAAGAAATTCTTCTTTTTTATTCAAAGAGTTTACCTTTTTCTCTTTTTGAGTTCTTCTCAAAATTTTCTTTAGAGGAGTTCTCTCTGTGTTGATGTCTCTGTGTTTCTCTTCCTTTTAGACTTGGGGTCTAGGGGCCTTTATATAGTACCATTTAGTTTGTTAAATTGGTTAGAGAGATCTTTCTCTGAGTGATTTAAGGATTTTTCCCCACCGTTGGATCTTTGATCCAAGAGTTTCTGTTTTACAGAAGACAATCTTCTTGTTTTAACAAGAACAGAAAGATCTTACTGGAATTTTAATTCTGTTTGGCGCAAACGCACCTGCGCTTGACACGTGTCGCGCAGCGCAACTGCGCTGCCACGTGTCGCGCAGCGCAGAGCGCAAGTTGCCTGAAGCATTTCCTCCTTTATAGAGCCTTGCTCTGTTTGAGTGCGCTGCCTTGGGCGCTGCGCTCCCTACGCTGGCGTGTCTGATTTTGACACGTGGCGCTCTGCGCGCAGCGTAGGAGATCTGAAGCGTTACTTCATTTATTTTAATTTTAATTTTCACTTTAGTTTTCAAAACAGAGCTATGCTCTGATTGAGGGAAGCAGAAGCGTTGCTTCGTTTCCCGCCTTGAAATTTGAACAGAGCTTTGCTCTGATTGGGTAAACAAAATGCATCTGTGCTTGATACGTGTCGCGCAGCGCAGAACGCAACGCAACTGCGCCGGCGCAACTGCGCTGCGACGTGTCGCGCAGCGCAGAGCGCAGATCATCTGAAGCATTGCTTCTTTTATAGAGTCTTGCTCTGACTGAGTGCGGCGCTCTCTGCGCTATCTTGGACGCTGCGCTCTCTGCGCTGGCGTGTCTGATTTTGACACGTGGCGCTCTGCGCGCAGCGCAGGGGATCTGAAGCGTTGCTTCATTTATTTTTATTTTAATTTTCACTTTAATTTTCAAAACAGAGCTTTGCTCTGATTGGGGGGAAACAGAAGCGTTGCTTCGTTTCCCGCCTTGGAATTTGAACAGAGCTTTGCTCTGATTGGGGTAAACAGTCACGCCTGTGTAATGAGCGGATCGTCCGTTAATGGGGATCGTGATGGCGTAGAACGTGGGATGTTGCTGGCAGAGAATCTGTGCATTGCGAGATTTGCGGAGCGGCGGTTACGCCTGTGAGTGGTGGAGTTAGTCGGTCGGAGGACCGAGGAAGATGGCCTCGGCTGGGGAGCTCGGGGACGAGCGAGAGGGCCGAGGAGTCTTGATCCTATGGCAGCTCGGGGCGAGCTGAGAGGCCGAGAAGGCCAATTTTCAAGGGGCTCTGAGGAGAGCCAGTTTGTGCTTACAGGTCCGGTACAGGGGTGGCCTGGTCGGCCCATGTAGGCCCTTTCTTCTGAGTTCTGGGACACGTCATCTGCCACGTGTCCTGATCTTGGAGAACGTCAATATTGAGCATCATCAGAGCCTAATTTCGCAACAAGCTTTCCGATAATCTAGTTTAGTTTAAGTTAAAACTAAATTGTAATTTGTAATGGTTTTGTAAAAAAGGGATTTCGTAAAATTATGGTGGTTTGGTAATATAGTCTTAAACTGAAGTTTAAATTTTAAAACACTGTTTAAAAAAAAGAGTAGCTTGAAAGATACGGTGATCCTCGAAAGAATTATAAAACCACTCAAGAGATCACAAAGAGATCACAGCGGAAACTAAATTAAGATCACGTGCTTCGAGATCGAATGAAAAAGATCTAACCGACGACCACCAAATTACAACCGAAAATAACACACCAATACATAATACACAATATTTACCCGCGTTCAACACATCTTGTATCTATTACATCCAAGTCGGAAACTTCCACTGTGAGAAAGAGCTACAAGAGATTACACCAACTTCTCACACTTTCAATACAAAGAAATACCCCCCTCTCTCTTGGCCGCACCTCTCTCTTGGCCGCACTTGGTTGGTACACTCTCTTATGTATCTTTTCTTTTTGGTGGTACAAATAATCTCTAAGGGCTGAATGGATGGATTTTTTTATTCTTTGATCCAACGGAGAAAAACCCTTTATTTGGGCCATATCCTCTGGACAGAAAAAATTGAGCTAAAGTCAAAAAAAATTCCCGAGCTTTTTCGCTCGCGTCCATCTCGAGACTCGCGTACTCCTCTCTCTATCCACCTTTCCACTCTTGCTGCTTCTCTCTCTCTCTCCATCTTCCCATTCTCACAAACATGCCCTATCTCCTCTTTCCACCTTTCCATTCTTGCTGTTTCTCGATCTCCTCCGCCTCATATCCGACATCCTCACCCTCATCGACCTCTCCCGCTTCGCTACCGTCTGCGGCTTATGGCGATCCGCCGTCGGCGATGTCAAGCACCGCCTCCGATCCCCGCTGCTCCTCCTCTCCTCCAGCGAAGATCCCTCTACCGTCGACTTCTACAGCGTTGCCGACAGCAGATTCTTCTTCGTCCCCGACCAGCCCGGCCTCACCATAGACAACCGCACCTGCATCGGTGGGTCTCATTGGGAACAACAAATATATTGACGATGGGGCTTTTTAATTGGATTATTTTGATGGTTGTTATGCAATTGGTTTCGTCTTCTTAATCGAATTTGATTGCATGCATGTTCACTTTAGGCATTGAGGGCAAGGAGGGTGGTGACAGTGATGAGGTAGCTAGCGAGCGCGGTGGACTTTGATGGGGATGGCGTCAGTTAAAAAAAGAATCGAAGCAATTTATCTAGCCATTTTAAGGAAAATAAAAATAAAAAATGAATATTCTCATCACAAACTATCCAAACTTTCATTCAAGTTGAAAACCCCTATATTTTCACCCAAAGGAATGCAAGTGCATTCCGGAATATTCTAATCCCAAATTAAATATTACAAATTTTAATCTTAACTATCCAAAAAAAAATGCCCTAAGAAATACAATTTGTATATAAAGGAAAAGCGGCCCTAGAGAGACATGGTTTAACAGTATTAATTAGGTAATTACTTAACTGTATGAAGGAAACAAATCTTTAGCCATTGGAAAACCCTTGCACTTTACAAATCCGAAGGCGGATAAAAGTTGCATTTTATATCAAATTCAACAATCTCCATCTTGATGCAAAATTCGTCTCACCTCCTCACCTTTCTTAAAACCAGGGAATTAACTTCGTTCTCGTTGTCTTGTGCCCTTAAGCACCGTTTCAACCAGGCAGATCAAGTCCAAGCACCGCTTGAACTTAATACTCTCGACCACCTTCTTAAATGCAACCGCCAGATTCTGTAAGGTACCAAACTTCATAAGAGCCATAACTTTTTCCTCATCCTCAAGAAGAATTCTCTTACCTTACGTGGAATATCCAAATCCAACAACCTTCGCAAATACATGTCAAAGAACTCGGACAACCTTACATGCGTCAAACTTGTGACCCTATCCTTCTTTGGTTTTGTCTAAATTAAATTCTGCAAAATGGTCCTCATACATTGTATCCCATATTTACACCAGCTAATTAACCAAAGATTCTTTAACATCATAAGAATCAAACCAAAATTTTCTACAAATTAAGGTTTGCTAGAGATTCAAGGTATCAATTAATTAATTAGACCAAATCAAATGCTGAGAATAGTTTCTTGGAAGGCAACAGATTAGTGTAGGTGGAATTTTTTTGCTCTCTTCCTCTGGACCAAATATATGCATGGCAACCGTTCATGAGATGGAACTTAATTTTCTCTCACCATTTTCACGTACGCCTCTGAAATTAATTGCACACGTTTTCTTTCTTTTTCCTTTCTCTAGCATGCTTAACCTAATTTTATTTACTTGCTTATTTATTTTTCTATGGGCTCATACAAGCTTTGATGACTTATAAGATGCATGTGTATATTATGAGATATTTTGGAAAATATACGAGAACATATATAGTTTAAACATTCAGAAGTGCGTGTATATGCATTAAAAACTTGTGCATAAACCAAGGAGAGAGAGAGCTGGAGGATGATGTGAACACATGGGAATAAAAGAAAAGGTTAGAAAAAATCTCTCATTTTATTAAAATTGTTCTTTGAAAAAAAAAAAGATCACATGAATCTAGGGCGGTTAAAAAAGCTCGGAGCTCGGCTTGTTAAAATCTCGGCTCAAGCTCGTTTGACAACTAAACGAGCCGAGCTTGAACAAAAATCTAAGTTCAGAGAAATAAATGAACAAACACGGTAGGCTTAAGCTTGGCTCGTTTAAGCCTCGTGTAAAATTGGATGATCTGTAAATTTGGAGTATTCACTATGGATAAATATACGGTTACTTGTTTTTAAATTTATATTATAATTATTAGCTTGTTGATATTAACTTGGGCTTACATCATGATAAATATCGAATCAAATACTGTTATGCTAAAATATTAAAGAATTTAAATAATTAATAACTTCAAATTTTGTCGATAAAGTTCAAAACAAGTTTTAAACTAGTGTATTTAATTATAATAGCTGCATTTCTCACTGTTCACTTTATCATATATAATATTGAACGTTGATATGATATTTTTAAATATTGATGTAATTATTATAGCTTTTTTTGGATTTTAGATATGCTCGATAAAGCTCGACACTCAATGATGGCTCGGCTCATGCTAGTTTGATAAATAAACGAAAGCCAAGCTTGAACAAGTTTTTAGGCTCGTTTAAATAACCGAGCCAAGACGAACAACCAAAAGCTCGGCTCGTTTAACACCCCTACATGAACCCTTGAATATGGGGTATGATACTAAAGATTAATTGTAAAATATATTTGGTATTAGTTAACGAGAAATAATTCTCCTATCCACTTTAATTGCTACCCAACCCGCATATATCTAAGAGATGTATATTTTACGGTTCTTGTATGTAGACAAGGACTTTAAGATAGCATCAAAGAAACCCAATTTTAATTTATTCCGAATACATATTTAAAAAGAATTAACTGATTAATATAATTGTGATGCAAAAGCTCAGATTTCAGTTCATGAAAGTAGATGTGTGATGGTACGTGACCATTTATATAGCCATCCCTCCAATTAAGCAACTATTCTCTTCATCCTTGGGAAGCACTCCTTTGTGATCATAGTTACTTTCTTTGCCAAGCCAACCAACCACAAATTACAGGAAGTGTCAGAAATAATCTTGAAGTTAATTCTCAAAAAAGTTCATGGAAGTAGCAGCTTCTTGCACTTTTTTTATTTGTTTGTTTGTTTGTTTATGAAATTAGTCCAAATGAAGTGATGAATGCAATTATTTTATACACAGAGTTATGTAAAAATGAATGAGAGAAAAAGAAAAAAACTTAGAAGTAAGTAATGTTTAGGATAAATTATTATTTTTCTACCTCTTTCCTTGTACTTCATGCCGCTTTCAAGCCCAATAGCTCGTGAAGAGAAATCTTGAAATAGAGATTTCATATAGGATCCACGTCAGCATATGTAAGTAACTTCAAATGCTACTTCTTGTCAAAACAAACACCTGAAGTACCGGAAGTATGGTTGCTTCCGGTACTTCCATGCTATTACAAACATGCAACACATCGTGATTCGGAAAGACCTCTAGGTTACCATGAAATATGTGTCTGAGTTACAGAACATATATGTGATTCTTCCGCACATCACATTTAATTTGAAAGAGAAAACAGGGATTGGAATAGCCTATTGGTGGGACATGGAGCAGCCCAAAGGAGAGACCCAGGATCAAGCCCAAGGTCTCTTATGAGGGGGTGACTAATGTATCCCACCTATTACGTCAAATAATTTGAAAGAGAAAACCGATTTCCATCAAAATGCATTGTTTTATTCCGTTTATCCATTACCTCAAGCCGTTTTTATTTCTTTAACTATTGCTAAATGGCACATACCCAGAGTTTCAACCATACAACACATAAATACTTACGTTTCTGGACGTGGCAGATAAATATTTAACCTTTGTTTGTACACTTTAGCGACTAAGGATATCAACAACAAAGGTGTAGAGGCGATTTTGTCTTATATTACAGTCTAACTCCAGCATCCCATTGACTATTTTTTGCCAAAAAATTAAAGAAAGTTCATATCAAAAATTAACCTTTCCCTCTCGTTAGCTCTCATAGAACCCTTTTTTGAACCCTGGAACTTGACTGTGGTAAAATTATTATGGTAAAATATTCTCTTGTAGAATAAATTCTTCATAATGAATTGAGGCAATGATTCATCCCCTGCAATAGATTCGGGTTTTTGATTTATTTTAATGGGACCCTTGGAGAAATTTTAGAAGAACAAGGAGCCATTTATCAAATAGTTAAAGAACAAGGGAAAAAAAGGCTCAGGCTCCAGAAGTGATGTTTAAAAAAAAAAGGCCAAAGAGTCCAAAAGATATCAAATAAGGGGCACATGTCAATCTAAATGGAATATTCAAATCCCTGCATAACCGTGGGCAGTAAAGTGGTGACGGAGAAAAAGTTAGGCCATTTATCAGCCGGACTTTGAAACTTAAGTATTTATGTATTGTATGAACGAAACATTAGGTATTTATTTGTTATTTAACCGCCTACCGGTCTAAAACTGATTTTTGTTAGATATTTGAGGTAGAAATATCGAACAGCTTCAACAAAAAAATCTCCACAAAAACTGCACATCATAACAAACCAATTTCCGTCTCCTCCATCCATCAAAAAGTCCCATATCTTGTTCAATCTCTCTCCTCAAAGCATCACTTCATTCTCAGAATAAAATCCTTCTTTCGCTTTTCTCCGCTCTTATCCTCTCTCTCTCTTCTTCATTTCAATTTTCCAAGAACCAAAATCCCTTTTCAATGGAAGATGCCAGCGATTTGCATGACTGGGAAATCCTCTCAGATTCTGACACTAATTCGATAGCCTTCGAGGAGATCGTTCGCTCCGATTACTTTGCTCTCGATTCCAACAGTCTTCATAAAAAAGATGAGGGTTTTAATGATTCGATGGTTCCTCAGCCTGAGGCTGAAAAAGGAGGCTCCTTTCTTGCAGCGGATCGAAAAATTGTAATGGGTTTTGTAGAGACTGAATCCAGTGTCGTGAATTTTGGTGTTAATGGTCCTGATGATGAGATGGGTGATGGAGGAATCAATAATGGAGGCTCTTTTCTTGTAGATGATTCGAAAATGGATATGGGATTTGAAGGAACCGAGTTAGGGCATCAAAATTCTCTCGAGATTGATCCGAAAATTGAAGTTGGTATTGAAGAAATTGCTGAGGGGAACTCTTTGGATGGGGATGGTTCAAAATTGGAGTTAGGTTTTGAAGGAAGTGAGTTAGAGAGTCAAAATTCATGTGTGATTGATTCCAAGCATGAATCTGATGCTCAGGAAATGCAAAGGGATGATTCAAATATGGAAGTGGGTGTTGAAGAAATCGGCCCAATTGATGAGAATTCTAGCAGTATGAAAGGATTGGGTTATGATTCATCTATAGAAACGGGTAATTCGGAGATTATTTCGGCTCGTGATGGAGAAAAGAAGGTGTTGATTTGGTGGAAGATGCCTTTGGATATTTTAAAGTTGTGTGCATCAAAGGTGAGACCTGTTTGGTCGATTTCGATTGCTGCAGCAGTGATTGGGATTTTGATGGTGGGAAGGAGGTTGTATAAGATGAAGCATAAGAGCAGGAGAGTTCCACTCAAGGTTAGCTATGAGGACAAGGTGAGATATCTTTTGATCCTTTTGCTTATAATTCTACAATTTTGCATATATGATATCTTTTTGGCTGGTTTGAATAATCTAATTTCTTGTTTGTTGCACATCATATAACATTACTTTATTGGATTTAGTTTTAAGCTAGGAGTCTGGGTGGTGTATAATGGATTTGATCCATTCTTGTTAATTTATCATAGAAATTATGTAGTATGGTGCCACATGATGGCTTAAGTAGGCTGAAGTTGCTCTATATATAACAAATTAGCATCACTTCTCTGTCTGCTTGATTGTTATGAGCAATCTGTGTTAAATTGGTATGAGCAATCTGTGTTAAATTGGTATGAGCAATCTGATTTCGTATTTGTTGCTCATGTGGAAATACATCATAGCAATCTGATTTCGTATTGGAAAAAGGGTTCCTACACAACCCTTTCTACACAACAAACTTCACAACACACACAAGGCCCCACACCTAAGTACGTGGGTCCCACACAAAGTGTTCGAGTGTGGTGTGTAGTTTGTTGCGTAGGAAAATTGCGTAGCTGCTCTTTGCTCTTTCGTATTTTTTAACTCATGTGGAAATACATCTCATATTTAATAGTTTTGAATCTTTTCAAGGGGAAAAGTTGTAGTGTAGTAGGTCTACATCGATACATGTAATAAATGCCATGTATTCGAATGATATTCTGATTGTATATTGTTCATTTTTCCAGGTGGAATCGTTTAACACATGAAATAAGTATAGGGAGTTTACATTGGGACCAATTGTTTATGTATACCTATGTTGTAATTTGTTTATTTTTGCGACAGCCCATAAGCATTGGCGTGGGTTTGAAAATTGCTCCACATATTTGGTCGAAATTCCCCGCTTGCCACTGCAAGTGGGGGGGGGGGGGTTCGAACCTAGAACCACCCACCTAGTTGGTGAGTGTCCTTGTCGCTCGAGCTAAGGCTCTTTGGCTTTTGAAGTAAAGTATTAGTTGCTCTTTTTAAAAAATTAGAAATATTTACATAATTTAAATGGGTTCATCATGCTAAAAGCAATAATTTAGTTGCTAATGAAGCCTAGGTAATTTTAAGCCAGGGCACTATGGTAGTGTGTCTCTTTCTGAATGTTAATAAGTAATCTAGTTAAATACTCACATTCGTAGTGTCATCTAACAGAACATTTCTTTTCCCAGGCCTTTTAGAGTGGTCTAAATTTATGAATGATACAAAAAAAAATTTAAAAATTGAATCAGATTTTCCATCTATTATGTATTGGATTTAGAAGCAATGAGCTCTGCATCTTTTAAATGTAATTTACGCAGGTGCTGTGTTGAATCGAAGAACATGCACGCATGATTGCCTAATGGAACCATTATTTTGAGTACTAACTGTCTATATCAATCATCAATCTCCTTCATTCCACATCTATAATTAAATACTCCTCCCTGCTTACGCGACTGATGCACTTTCTTTATCTGTTATCTTTTCCCTAGTAATTTTGATGGTTTATGATAGTACATATCAAGTTTAGAAATTCATACCTAGTTTCCTATTTGAAATAGTTTTTCCTATTTGAAATAGTTTACGTACTGATAAAGCATTAATTTGGCTGTTATAGATGAAAGATTATAGGAAGATATGATGCTATTCTATGGACATCCACACTTTTGGTGTCTTCACATCCACACTTTTGGTGTCTTCACATCCCACATGGGTGTGGCATGGGTGGTGGTCCAGGAGGATAGTGTTTCATGTGTGTTATCAACATCTTGAATCAATTCATCTTTAATTCTACAAAATATATATTAAAAGAAAAGATGTCCATCTTATCATGAAAGCGTGCTTTCTTTTTGTTTGTATCAGATGGTTAAAGCTACAGGGTAATGGAAATAGGACTATTTAAGCTTGTCCAGGGCCAATCTGATATCTTTTCCACATCCATTTTCAGTGATAACCTATTTATATATATGTTATCCTTTTCTATATTAATTATCGTTGTTTTGATAATTGCTTTCATTTCTTGACTGCAATAATTTGGTTTTCATTATACTATGTAGCAACTATTCCCTAGCTTGGTAGGAACAGAGGAAGCATGCATTTTTTCTTTAATATCCTTAGTAACAAACGAACAATAGAGTGGATCTTGGAATAATGCATGCACTGCCATTATGTATCAACCACTAAAACCATTATTCCTCTCTCGCTCTCTCTCGCTCTCTCTTCATTGTGGACTCACTCGCCACTCAGGGTTTTGCGTAGATGGTGGTCTTAGGAGTTATGGGGATCTTATTTGCTTCTTAAATAATTTTTTTATCTAATTTATAGAAAATTAAAAATGAATGTATTGTTTTCATTTTACTTTGAATAAGATGTTTTCATCCAAAGATAAGCGGTAACAGCTCAATGACCGCCTAGAGGATCGATGCCACACTACAAACGTAGAACAAACCAAGAGGAAAGTGGGATCAGGACACTGTGATAAAGCTAGTGATTTGTACCAAGTGTTTTCTAGCTACTAGGGAAATAAATAGATGTTTTACTGGTTGACTGTGATGTGATAAGATAATCATTTCTAACCCAACCTTTTGATTTTGATTGGCACAGTGTTTTTGTGCCGTTGCATTTGTGGGACAAGTAGATGGAGGAGGGTAGTGCTGAGCATGGTCGGTTTGGTTCTTTAACAAATTTTTTTTTTTTGGCATCAAAACAATCTGAAATGGGCTAATGAACCTAACCGAACTAAACTGAATGGGGTTAAAACCGATCCGGACGGTTGTCCTATTCTAGAGTTGAGTCTTTGAGAGACTTCAGAGGAGTTAGACAGAAAGAGAGGGATGGTGGGGAGCCGTCGAGCGGTGCACAGTGTGTAGCACTTCCGGGGCGCTTGCATGAGTGAGGGAGGCACACAAGTTTTTTGAACATTTGAAATATAATGCGAGGGAGGTGCGGAAGTTCTTTGGAACATTTTAAATATAATTCATAAACATTTTTTACATCTAAGTAATAACTACAACAACATGCCAATTATTTTAACTAAAATTTCATTACAAATCGATTTTTAATTATTTTATCTGTTACGCTATTATTTAAATTATAGTTACTAACCATTTACCGATATAAGTGTGTTTATTTTGCAGGGAAAACAGAAAAGACTCAAAATTGCCCAATTGTTTGCAAAAAAAAACTTAATTATTTCATAATGTGTTGGCAGTTATGAGGGATAGTTTAGCAGCTAGGAAAATATTTATATATTAGCTAATGATGCTTGATTGGATAGGATACATGTCAATTTAAATCATGCAAGTATCACTTCATATGAACAATATCTATTCCCTGTTTCCAGTTATAGTATAAAAATACTTAATACTGTAGTCAATAAGTAGCGCGTGCGTGTGCGCGCATTCTTTGATTTGCCTCAACGTAGACCCCTCATTGAATTGGATACCCTGCATATCAAATAGAGTATTGTTAGATTTTTGGTTCTTTTTTCAGCTATCATTACTTGCTTTTTATTGGTCTGGGTCATAGGCCTATTACTTTTCTCTTGCGAGATTTCTTGGCGAGGGATACATCAATAAAAACAACATAGCCCCAAATCTTGGGTGTCAATGAATTGCACGAGTCATTTCTCCATTCCGCTTTCCTACAGAAAGAACTTCTTGCTTGCCTACAGAAAGAACCTCCTCAGAGGACAAGATCATTTTTCCATTGTCATGCATGTTGTTTAGCCATGAAGTCGTTTTATTATGTAAATAGCAAGAGTGATATCTGCTGTTTTAATTTGTGTTCACACTAGTTACTCACTTTTTGTGTAAGCAAATTGGTATGCAGCCCATACTCCATAGTCCACTTTGGCGAGGGTTTCAGTCACCTGACTCATATCTCTGATTTCCTGAATGCCACAGACGAGGATTTTTAATTTCATTTTGGTATTTGCAAGTCATATTGTATATGGTCAACACTGAAAAGTCATGGTCTTTGGTAGATATTTGGTAGAAGAAAACACACCATCAACGGATTTGGTGTGCTCAGCAAACTGATTATTTATTTATTTTAATTTTTTTTAAGAAGCAAAATTGATTTTTTTTTTGCTTCGTCTAAGAATACTAGCGTTTCATTTTCATGTGTGGAAAGATTGGATTTCCAATAGAGACTATCTATTTGCCCATTGTTTGAGATGCCTTAAAATTTGCGCTTTTATTTCTTTGACGTGCTTTACTATTTTTTCAGAAGGTGGCATCCAAACTCTTGGTTAGCGCTGCACGTCTGAACGAAGTGATCGTGAGACGCGTTCCCATCATAAGGTCTCCTCCGCTGCTTGCACCTGGCGGCGGCATCACCCCTTGGCCTGCCCTTGCCCTACGATGATCTCAAAAACTCTATTCATCTCATTTTCTTGATAGATACGATGGTAGCTCTATGATATTCTGTGTGTATAAGCTCTGCTCTATTCGATGTGATTACCATTTCTAGTTTGTATATTTCCCCCCTCATTCAGCTGTTCCTTGGTTTTGAACTGGATTGAAAGTATTAGTAATGCTATGTCACTGAGTTATCATCTTTAATATGAGTTGATTATGTCAGTTACTTCTGTGGAATGATGGGTTGTGTGTGTACAGACTTATGAAAGAGGAGCTAGGTTTGTTTTGGTGTTTGAACAAACATCGAATAGAAAGTTTATTTGTGGCCAAGTTTATTTGTGGCATGCGGGCCTTACCTGATTATTGCTTGATCGTTCTTGTTACCCTAAATAAAAGCAAGGGCATGCCGGGGGGGGGTGTTATTGTTTGCTTTTCTAGTACCTTCGAGCGATTAATGAAGGTGAAATTGAATGTCTTTCAGATTTATTTATGACTTGTTTCTGTAGAAAGTTTGATCAGGTTGTCTTTGGTCATGCATAAAAGAGAAATTACCCGTCTCAATAATTTTTCTGGCACAATCGTAAAAGATTTTATTAAAAGAACAAAGACAACAAGAAGACAACAATAACGAGGAGTACTGGTCCTTAATCATGTTTTATGTATTTCTATGTTTTGTTAGGCCTTCCATATATCGGACTTCTCCTTTTTTACCTTTTTATTTCTTTTCTTTCCCCCAAAATAAATATAATTTCTTCTTTTTTTATATATACAAATATAAAAATGACTGTTGATCTGAAGTGTCCTAAAAAGAATTAGGGTAAAAGAAGTTGAAGGAGAGAAGAGGAGCAGAAGAAGTAAGGAAGGAACCGTGGGAAAAACGAAGAAAAAATATTAAAACAAAACATATAAAAGATATGAGAAAACTAGTTTTTGTTTTCTCCCAAAGTATCCTAAAGGCTAATTTGTCATTTTATTCTTGTCTGTTAATACCGTTGGGGATTTTGACGGTTTAGAAAAAATATAGAAGGATGTTTTGTATCATTTTAGAACACACAGCTCAAAATAATGGAGAAGTTTAGCCTTAAATAAAAAAAACAAGTGGGCAGGACCACGTGCGGGTGGAGCCCACCCCCCAATTCACTCGACTCATTTTTCTGAAGCGGTTTAAGTTGCCTGCGGATGTGCACGGGCGCATCTTTACTGAAATTAAGTATATGCGTGGCCACACTTTGCAAACTTCAAGGGGCGGGCATTGTCCAAAGCAGGCCGTCGCAGGAAATGCCTAAGTAAATGGGCCTTTGTTGTCTACTATTTCATTGATTTATTTTATTTTATTTTTTCTGTTTAGGTCTAATCCTTGCACACAACATATTCACGCACACACAAGCACGCAACACACATATGAACCAGAGAGCAAATGAATTTGCTTTGAAAGCGTCAAATTGTGGCCGCTTTCCATTATGTGGATCGAACCCTGCCCTGTTGTATTGTTTTTAATCAATTGTGTAAAATGATTTAAATGCAAATAATATCATAAAATAAGGATGGCATGTTAAGGAGGAGTAGGTGCGGCTTGTTTTTCATGTGAAACTAGTAAAATGAGAGGAAAGGATTATAGTGGATAATTTGTAAATAACGAAAGTGTTTTAAGAATGTTGTTATACTAACAAAGCTTTGAACTCATGACGACAGGCATGATTTCATCTTATATCCTACGGCTATGGCTACATAAGCGTAAAGAGAGAGGAAGAGGAAAAAAAAACAAGCGATTTGAAGAACATGATCTTATGCGTGTTATTAAACAAAGAAAAAGGCGGTGTTGCGCGCTCCATGGGCTACGCAACACAAAGGGAAAGGGGATGGACCCATGCATTTGTGGTGGGGCCACTGGCCACCCCCTCTATCGTGTGGCGTTCTGCAGCCCATGGGTTAGCGCCACTAGCATCTTAAACAAACACATTTAATATTAGCGTGAGGAAAATTTAAGATCGAAAATAAGACCGAGCTTGAATGTCTTTGAAGATGATATGCAACAAGGATTTAGACGACTTAGCCCGTGTACGGCACTATGCATGTTGATATCGTTTGGGCTCATCACTACAAAAGTCTACAGACTCAATATGGTTGTTTCTCGCAGCTGGTTATCATAATATTCGTTATAGGGCCAATTTAAGTCAATGTTTTAGTCCTCGGTTGGTTTGTGAGTGCTGAAACAAATAGGAAATGACAATTCTTCTCTAAAAATTTACTCAATTCCTTCAACACAAACAATGGAATTATGATTCTATGGGGACAAAGGGGCATGGAATTCTAACACATTTTTTATTCCTGATTTGGGCTCTTCGGAGACAAACTGCCCCTTGGGAAAAATAAGTTGGATTTGTATTTTCTTATGTGTCACCAAGACTTGTGATGATCATGAGATCTAATTTCTAGATTTTCTTACATGAAACGGATAGTCCTGGATTGAACTAAAAAAAATGAAATTCACACTTAATCATTGTTGATCATCAATGTCTATAAAATTGTGGCAAGATTCCAATTGGCCAAATTCGTTTCTTCAATTCCTTTCAAACAAAGATTAAAATTGCATATTAAATCAAAATTAATCATTCATAATCGAAAAGATTAACTAATTAAGGGTTGGATTTATTCATATGATTTTTTCCCCTTGCTACGGGTAAAACCAGTTACAAAAGACTAAATTCCATTTCAACACAGAGATGATAAAAAATAGAACACAACCTAAACTCATTAAGTCATTCTTAGAGAAATTTCTCTATAAGAGCCTGTAGAGAAATTTTTCCCATTCTTTTTACCGTCAAAAGCGCATTGATGACACCATCAGCTAGATTTATTCATATATGTAACATTGGGTTGTCCTGGTTAATATCTCACTGCATACACGGGTTACACGGGTTGTGCTAGCTTGGATCCTTTTCAATGGAGTTCAAATTTATTAGAAAGCAAGAAGAATGTGGGATAACGAATTTCAATAACGGATCAAAAATTTCCCAGAGTCATTTTATTATATTTTAAGGAAAAAAGCACGACAAGAAGCACTACTTAACAAACCAAAACAAACTAAAATAAAATATTCACAGGATTGTATATCGAGGTAAATAAAGCATTTGAATTAATGTCTTGTAATTTTATTTGTGAGAAAGTAACGAAATTGTCATTATCTTCACACGGATGCAGTCATAAGATATAAATTCTATGTCATACAATAAAAATTTCTCGATACGTCGTATAAAAGGCCACAGACTAAAAGAAAATCCTCTGTTAATAATTTCAAATATCGGCGGCTGCTGGATTGAATGCTCTTGTAAATTCTGGCTTGTTAGAAACATCACCAAGTCATTTAATATGTAGTTTCTGAAGAAAACGGTAAACAACATATGACTATGAAAAAATAACACACAAATGAAAATACTGTGTGCTTGGTAGAAGTTAATCTAGGCGGTAATCCTAGACTACTGTAACGACTCTAAAATCTTGTACGGAAATTTTACTGTTAATATACAAGAAATAAGTTTTACAGCCCGAGATTGAGATATAAATTACTTTTTTTAAATAACAACAAGAAGTAACTTGTAGCTCACTAGTAAAACCTCTACGCTGCTGTGATATAGCCCGTGTGTTTGATTCTCATCAGACACAA
Organism: Agapanthus africanus; assembly: GCA_030015575.1. Classification (NCBI taxonomy): domain Eukaryota; kingdom Viridiplantae; phylum Streptophyta; class Magnoliopsida; order Asparagales; family Amaryllidaceae; genus Agapanthus; species Agapanthus africanus. The sequence continues at coordinate 147,619,492 of CM057338.1, read as the reverse complement.
TATTTTTCTGAATAATCCACGTGGCACGAATCTAGAGATCCAAAACCCTAGATCGACCGGAAGAAATAAAGATAAGGTCGGCACCGACGGTCGGATGGAGCCTAATAAGGCCCGGGCTTTGCACACTCGTCTCTTCACCTATCCCTAACTCCCCTGCATTGTTTGATTTCCTTGCAATCAAACAAAGACCTTTCAATTCATAATTTATCACAATTTTAATATTTGTAATCCGCATTTTTAATTCCCAAATCCTAATTCTCCACTATAAATACCATCCCCACACTTTGGCTCAACACCATTCAGAAAATTCTAACCAAAACTCTCTAAAATGTTTCTAGTGCAAATGAAGTAAAGAGGAGTTAGCAAGCAAGTTGGTTCCGGCGAAGATCGAAGCAAATTTCGGCGCTCCCGCGATGCTGCGTAGCTCGTTCCCTCTTCTTCAACCTTTCTTTAAACTTTCTAAACCGTAAGTCCCTTCCAAATCTCTTCTTTTCTATTGAAATTCCTCTTCAAATTTATATCGGTAAAAGTGAAGTTAATACCGATATCTTCTTTTCTAAAACACATAACTTCCTTTTCCTTTACAATTTAGTCAATCTAATTTTACTACATCACTTGTAAGCTTAAACCCTAATGTTTAGAATCAAATTTTATCAAAATTCTCATGTGAAAGAACAATAGTAGAACTTTTTCATTAAAATACCTTGAATTTTATAAACACCTCTTTTAGTATTTGTTAAAACAATATCTTAGGAAAACTTCACGAGGTAACGACCTACCCCATACGCACACTTGGTTTCATAGCACGATACTCATTATATGTATTTTCGTTTCGAAGAATAATATTACGATAAAATACCACATAACTTTAAAAACCGGATTTCTTTTAAAGCGGTATTTCCTATCCTTTGCAATTACGCATTTACAACCCTCTTTAAGAGACCCGCTAACGGATGGTACGGATTATCGCACATCTTTGAGCTAGTAGAACGAGATGCAGACCTCCTTACGGAGCATTCGATCTCGAAAGGATTTAAATACGGTTTTTAAGAAATACGAATTTTCTAAATAAAATAAAATTATTTTTAAAATTAAAATTATATAAAATTATAAATCCATATTTTCAAAATATAATAAATCTATATTTTTCAAATATGAAAGGTTTAAAGAATGACAATAAAATACTATCAAGATACCAAAAAGGGCAAGGTTTTTAGTAAAATAGCATGAACTTTCCAAGCTAGGTAATTATCACTAAAATACCACAATACTTAAAATTCATGCTCATGAAAACCCTAAGTAATACCAATTACCCTCGAGATTTTATTTTTAAACTATATTAAAATATTTTTCATAAAAGACCCTCGAGGTATATAAAATAATATTTAAGGACTTTAGTAAATATAGGTTTAAGCGGGATCAATTTTTTTGAGCCCCAGGGAGCCGGAGAAAGTGAGCGCTTGCCTATTTAAGATAGACAACTTAACGGAGTTATCAATGGTAATTGTCTTGGAAAAAGACACAAATTCTGTCGTCCATGTGCAGCAGTTACCGATGACTTCCGAACCTAATTCAAGAGCTAAATCTGTTTACAAGTGTCTCACTCCGTCTGAGTCTAATTCAAACCTGAATCTAAAATCGAACATGAATACTTGAACAGTTTGTATTCATGGTTTCGGCAAGCCTTGTAAATATAATCGATACAATACATTATACGGGGATAAAGGGGTAGATTGGCACGGAACGTATATCGCGGCACGAGAGGTCACTTAAAAGACACCTACATGAATTCTCGTGCCGTTGTCCCGAGGATTATGACGGGGCATTGTACTACATGTTAGCATAGCCCACATGGTAAGATGGACTCCTCTCGTATACATGAATACCTTTTTAACCAAGCTACAAACAACCACGTTATAATAATCATCATTGTCACGTCCCGCTTCCCAGAGTGCACTAACTACGACACGTGATAGAGCCAACCATGCTACCTGTGGTTAGGAAACATCTCTCCACAATCACATTACGGCTGTCTATAGGATATCAAGAATAGTAAAATATAAAATTATCTAATACATGTCCATCTGCCCGAATAAAAGAGTCAAGAAATATATAAGCGGAAACGATAAATCCAATAAACAATAACATCTGAAAATACGTCCCAATATGGGCTCACATCAGGAAATAAAAGCTGCGGAAAGAAACTAAACTAAACATCACTAACACGATCCTCACTGCTCGGTTTGACGGCTAAAATACTCCTGGTCAGCCTACGATAGAGATAGAGGAACTGGGCTATGCAAAACCCAGACGTTAGTGCGTCTTAATATCAAGCAACAGTAATAACCAGTATGCAACCAGATATGTAGGCATGAATATAAATCAAAAACATGAATATAACAGTGAGGTGTGTATGTGTATGTGAAGTGCGATGAGTAATCTAAATTGTGCTACTGGTTATCTACTTTAAAGTTTTTGAAATCAATTTAATGGAATCGTCGATATAACTCAATAGTATCCCGTCCATGCCCGGGACCACGGTCAAGACTCTCGGGCTGAATCCGAGACGTGCCGCTAAGCAGTAAATAGGTAACATGTACAGACGAATGATGCAGCAGCAGCATCCCGGGGCTGGCCTAGCCCGTAAAGACTGATCAGTATAAGCATTGAACTGTCGAGTTACAAGTCAGGTTTCATTATTGATTTCTCCTTACCTCAAGGTTATGTGTTCAAGTCAGGTATTGAGAATATGGAATTGATGCCAGCACAGGATCAAGCGGGTACAGGTTTTGTCTATGTAGACAACAGGTTATGTCCGTCAGGACAACAAGTCAGGATTGTTGGCATTAGTAACAAGATCAGATAACAAGTCAAGTTGTGTATCAGGGCATGTCATGTGATGCATGTGCATCAAGTGGATACCAAAAGGAAAACTGTAAACGACGTCGGGATCACGGTATATAGTGCTGATGTCAGGATGCATATGTGTCTATCGGTATAACCCATGACTACTTATGATACAAGATAGATAACATGTCATGATAATATAATAGTGGAATGATATTGGGGTGTTCCGGTATGTAATTAGATATGCAATAGACAGTATGGATACGTACGGGTATGTAACAACCGAGTCCAGTTATACCAATTTCAGTTACCGTATGTGTTGTTTATTTCATTTACCCTGTTTGGTTGCAAATGGTAGTTTACTTTATATTCGACCCGCTTGCTTGAGCTTGCTGTTTCATAATACCTAGCATCACATATTTTTTTGCATATAACAATTTAAGTCCCTTAAAACAATTTAAAAATACATGTCATGGCCTGCATGGTACCCCTAACCCTGTGGTATCGTCCTTGCATCGTGTTTTCATCCCGTTCAGTGAAACGGACGTGTTTGGATGGCTACGCGCACGTACGTGCGTCCGTTCTTGGGGGTATGCATTTCTGTTACAAAATCCTTCATTTCAATTTTTGGAACTTGGTAATAATTTTCATATTTCAAATTCAAAATTTTGGACCCGACCTGGGCGCCTTTCTGAATTATTTGACATCCCGCTAAAATTCAATTGTTTGAATTTTTAAAATTTATTTTTTAAATATCTTTCAGTTCAACATAATTTTCTTAAAACGATTTTAAAATCTTTTATAAATTTTCTCTAACCAACTCTTAACCCCCACTAGCCAATCCCTTTTCTTTTTGCACCGGGCCCCACGTCTCTTTCTCTCTTTCCCTAAAATCTTTTCTTGCTTTTATTTTAAAATCCTTCACAACCCAGTCTCTCTCCCTCCTTCAGAAACCAATCACAAATGTCACGCCCCGCTTCCCAGAGTACGCTAGATTGGGCACGTGACATAGCCAACCATGCTACCTGTGGGTAGGAAGTATCCATCCACAGTCACATTACGGCTGTAGAGATATCAAGAACAAGATAAAACTATCTAAAACATGTCCATAATCCAGAATAACAGGAGTCAATAATAAATAAATGCGGAAGCAAATGATCCAATACAAATAACTGAAAAGTGTGTCCCATAATGCGGGCTCACATCAGGAAATAAATGTAGGAAATAAAACTAACTACTACTGAACTCACAGCTCAGCCTGCTGGCTGAAGTACTCCTGCTCGGACTGCAACAGCGGTACGGAATCTGGGCCATGCAAAACCCAGACGTCAGCGCGTCATGTCAACAAGTAATATAATATGAACAGTGTAATAGGCAATGCAGAACTAAACATGAATAAAGCAATAATGTGAAACAAGCGGTGCAGGGTAATGTGCAGTGGATAACTAAACTGTTCTATCGGGTTTCCTAGTCTAAAGTCTTTGAAATCAATTTGAGTAATCCTCCATGTAACTCAAAGGATATGTCCCGTTACCCCCCGGGACCACGGATCAGGAATATGTGAACCAATAGTGGTTCTGTCCCGTTACCCCCCGGGACCACGGATCAGGAAAATGTAAGAGTCACGAATGGCTCTGTCCCGTTACCCCCCGGGACCACGGATCAAGTAATACCCTTTTAAGTTACACTTTAGTTTACACTTTTGATTTCCCCATACCCCCAAGTTATGTATGTCGAGTCAGGTATTCAGTAATCAAGAACTAATGCCAACACAGGATCAGGTAAAAGCAGGTTTGTCTGGATAGACAACAGGAACGGTCCATGAGGACTACATGTTATGTTTGTTGGCATTAGACACAAGATCAGGTAACAGGTAAAGCCATGGTACATCAGGTCCAGCCAGGTAATGTATAAAGGTGTCATGTCATGTCAAGAGTGTACGGTACCATGTCATGTCAAGTAGGAAGTGTAACAAGTCATGTCAGGAAGCACAAGATGTCATGTGGGTGCTCATAATCAAACTAACATAAGCATGTGTATAAATAAACAAGCATGAGTACTATCAGAACAATAAACTGGAACATATAATATGATATGCAAATAGATATAATTTCAAGGATATGGATGCACAGTTATCGATTAGGGTTACATTTATAGTTCTAATATTAATTAGGATGCAATTTATTAAACATGGAGTGTTAATATCACATTATTATGTAGTAATGTGATCTATGGATGCAATTATATGTATCTTAAATGCAATGGATGCAAACGGGTATCCGAAAAGTTATAAAACTATAAAATGGTAATGTGGGATGTACAACTAAGCAATATGTGATATAAATATTGATATAATAATATTAATATGGATAGTATATTCAAAGCGATTAATAACTATAAAAGCGGTATTGATTAACCATGCACAAGAAAGTTCCGTTCAGAAATTCAGCGTCACCCTAATTTGAAAAATAGCTTAAAAATAACAAACGTTCTCCAAAAGGGACGTGTCTTATACCAAAACAAAGATAATTCAATAAGGTTTTCAGTTTTATAAGTATAAACATCTTAGGTTGTCCCTACAAAAAGTTATAAACATTCGAAGTTGAAAGTTTGCTGTTGGAATTTCTCTGGACAGCAGTTTGGAGACATTTCATTTGCATTTTACGTTATTTAAACAATTTATTTTGCAAGTAAATATTTCATAGAGTTATAGTATTCTGAGTTAGATTCGTAACGAACTAAAGAACATATACTAATGATTTTTCTATGATTTATAATGAATTTTATAAGATAAGGTGTACAGTAAATTTCAGATTTGTCATATCCGATTTTTCAACGACGTTTCATGTGTAAACTATAAGATTTTCAAATGTATAACATTATAAAATGAAGATTATAAACTAATTAAAGATAATAATAATAAATATTACGACGATATATATTTTAAATGATATGGTTGCAGTATAATGTAATCTAGTATGTCACAAGATAAGTTTTCATGATCTAGATTTAATATGATATAAACGGATGCAAACGGAACATCGAAACGTTATAAAATTAAACATGGGGCACTAGATTTAAACTATAGGTATGGTATTTATTTAAATAGGTATAAAATGAATTATATAGCATGTAGCAAGATTAACTTGCCTCGATGGGTCGCGAATCGGGAAAACGGAACGTTAACCGTCGGTGGGGAAAATTCGCGACGGGCGCACGGTTCACGGAATGAACCCAAACGATGAACAAAGGAACCACACGGGTCAGGGTACCTCGCTGGAACGTCGAGAAGCGTCACCGGCACGACGGAATTCCGGCAACAAAAGAACAGTTAAAAAATGAGAAACGAGACATGAAGCAAGAAGAGAAAGAATGATAAAGAGAAGTATGAGAGAATATATGAGAGAGAGAGAGAGAAAGTGGAGAGAGAGAGAGAGAGAAAGTGGAGAGAGAGAGCTGCAGGTGGGGGCCCACGGAATTAAAAGGAACGTGATTGGCTAAAGGGGAATCGTTAGTTAGGGATAAATATTAATTAAAAATTCAAAACATTTTAAGGAACAGTAGGATATATATATATAGGTTAATTTAAAGATTTAAAAGATAGGTAATGAACAGTAAGATATCAGGTTAGTTAGAAAAATATATGCGATGGTTTTAATAATATTAAAATTTGGGATTTTGGCGCCAAATAAAACATTTCCAAATCGCGCCCGGGTCGAGTCCAAAAATTTGAAATTGAAATAATAGGATTTTAAGCGGGATCTAAATTTTAAAATTAAGTGTTTTATGATTAAAAAGCATACCCCCAAAACGGACACATGTACGCGCGTGTAGCCGTCCAAACTCGCCCGTTTCACTGAACGGGACGAGAACACAATGCACGGACGCTACCACGAGGCTAGGGATGTCAAGTAGGCCAAGATGAATATTTTCAATTTTATTTTAGATGCCAAAATTTGTTATATGTAGAAATGACTTTGCCGGGTAAATTTTACAGTAAGCAACAAACAAGCAAGTTAAATGAAATGAGTACCATATTATGCTCAAACAGTAACTGAAAATTGTAGAATTGGGCTCGGGTGTTACAACAAATCTCTTCTCCTTCTCGTGGTCCCCACGTTTTATTTTTCTTAGCCAATCACAAATTTTTTTTATTGTCGCTGGGCCCCGCACAAATTCCCTCTCAGCCTTTCCCTTTCTCCTTCTCTCTCCTCCTGCGCAGCTTCATCTCTCTCTCTCTCTTCTTTCTCTCGCTCCTTTCTCTCTCCGCTCGCGAATACTGTGCACTCCTCGGATCGCGTCATCGCCTCCCCGCTATACTCACCTCCCTCCTTATATTTCTTCTTCTTCTTCTTCTATTCGTTAACCCATGGCGACGCTCCACCCTAACCCTAGCCGCCTCCTCTGCCTCCTTTTCCCCGACTCTGCCTCAACCCTCGTCTCCAGTGTCATCTCCTTCTCCTCTTCACCATCTTCTTTCCCTTCTTCCTCCATTCCCGAGGCCTCACCTGTTGTCACGCCCCGCTTCCCAGAGTACGCTAAGATGGGCACGTGACATAGCCAACCATGCTACCTGTGGATAGGAAAAATCTTTCCACAGTCACATTACGGCTGCAGAGATATCAAGAACAGGAAAGTAAACTAACTTTCTAGTACATGTCCATAAGCCAGAGTAAAAGAGTCAAGAAATAACAATATGCGGAAGCCAAAAGATACAATAACGAAACACCTGGAAGTGAAACTACATACCGATAGGAACTTCACCGCTCGTCTAACAGCGGCAATACTCCTGATCAGTCTGCAACAAGGTAGAAGAGTCTGGGCCATGCGAAACCCAGACGTCAGCGCGTCATGTCATCAAGTAATAAAATATAGACAGGGTAACAGGCAATGCAAATATAATCATGAATGAAAAGCAGGTATAACAGTAATATAAATCAGGGCAGTGAAGGGTAGTGTGCAGGGAGTAAACTAAACTGGTCTATTGGGTTATCTATTCTAAAGTCTTTGAAATCAATTTGATGAATCATCGATGTAACTCAATAGTATCCAGTGCATGCCCGGGACTACGGTCTACAGACTTTCGGGCTGAAACCGAGACGTGCCGCTAGGCAGTAAAAGGTAGCAGGTACAGACGAGTGATGTCAGCATCATCACTCCAGGGCTGGCCTAGCCCGTAAGACTGATCAGAACAATTATCGAACTGTTGAGTTACAAGTCAGGTTCCATCATTGATTTCCCCATACCCCCAAGTTATGTATGTCAAGTCAGGTATTCAGTAATCAAGAACTAATGCCAATACAGGATCAGGTAAGAGCAGGTTTGTCTGGATAGATAGCAGGAACGGTCCGTGAGGACTACATGTCAGGTTTGTTGGCATTAGACACAAGATCAGGTAACAGGTCGAGCCATGGTACATCAGGTCAAGTAGTGTACGGTACCATGTCGGGTCAAGTACTATGTGTGTAACAAGTCATGTCAGGGTGTAAAAGATATCATGTGTGTGCTCATAATCAGCTAGCATACTCATGGTTATAAATAATCAAGCATGGGTATCAATAACACGATACAAGCAATAGGTTAATACTAGAAAAAGGGTAACACATCTATAAAATATTTTTGGCTAAGTGGTCTGTCATTTGCAGGTGATTACTAGGTATAAATAATTAAGTGCAACCATTAAGTTTCAAGCATTACATGAATGTAGTTTAGCAAATATGGATATTATAACATGTACTAAATAATCTAGAGATGCGATCGAATATAAATCAGGCTAGATGTATGCAAACGGTCGTCTATGAGGGTAAAGCTACAACGGGTACTATATACTCTGTAAATAAGCATCGTGTGATATAAAATATTGGTACGGATGCAGTTTGATGTACTCTAATATGCAATAAGATATGTTTGTCATGACTCAGATCTAAAATAGTATAAACGAATGCAACGGAACACTGAAGTGTTATAAAACGAAACATTTGGTACTAGATTTACATTACCGGTATAATCTATTTTTAAATAGTCATAAAATAAGTTAAATAGCATGTGGCAAGATTAACTTGCCTTGAGGATCTCAAAGCGGTACGTGCGACACGTCGGATGTCGGGAAAACTTCGCGATGTGTCCACGCGAGCACAGAACAGAACCAGGTAAGGCAAGAAGTAATCACGCTGGCTGGGGACGTCTTCTGGGTCGCCCGGATCGTCGACGACATGCACGACTCCGACGATCACCGAAAAGTAGAGAACTCAAGGAAAGAAAAGAAAGAAGAGAAGAAAAGAAGAAGGTGTGGTTTGGGGTTGTGGTGTTCGGTGCTCTGGATTGGAGTTAGAGACGAGGAGGCGAGGGGGGTGACGACGAGGTCGAGGGTTTTCCGGCGATGGGTGCTGGCAATGGGTGCTGGCTGCGGTTGGGTGCAGGGTTTAAGAGGATCTCTAGGATGGGTTCTTGTGTGTGTGAGGGAGAGGAAGAGGAAGAGAGGGAGGTGAGGAGATGATGATGGTGACGAGATTGGGTGAGGTCGACGGCGACGCCAAGGTGAGGCGCAGGCTTGGGTTAGGACTTGGTATGGGTTTGCTGTGGTGAGGTTGCAGGCGCCGTGGGGGAAGAGAGAGGTGATGACGGAGTTGAGGGGATAAAGACGAGGAGGTGGCGGTGGAAGTGGGTGCACGGGAGGAGAAAAGAGGAGAGGGGAGGAAGGTGAGAACGAGGAGAGGTCGCTGAAGCGTCGTCGAAGGCCTGGGCGACGGCGAGCGCGAGGCAGGTGATGGGCTAGAGTTAGGGTTAGGGTTTAGGTGAGGCAGCGGCAAAAGAAATAAAAGGAAGAAGGGAAGAAAATGCATGGGAAAGTTTTATCAAAATAAAATAATATATACAGATGCAAAGGGAGAGAGAGATAGAGAGTTAGAAAGAGAGGAGAGAGAGAGAGATCGAGATGAGAGAGGAAGAGAGAGATAGAGAGAAAGATAGAGAGAAGTCGGATGCGAGAGGAGAGAGAGGAGAGAGATGGAGAGGATGAGAGAGATCGAGAGGAGAGAGAGAGTGGGATGAATAGGAAGGAGAAAGAAAGTTGGATTTATGTGGGGGGAAGAGAGAGAGAGATGAGCGGGTGAGATAGAGAGAGAGAAGGAGAAAGGAAAGAAAGAAAAGAAAAGAAAAGGAAAGGAGAGAGGGAGTGGGGTCCACGGCCAAAAAGGGAGAGGGCTGATTGGCTGGGAAAGATTATAATTTGTTAAAAGAGTTGAAATTTTAAGATTATTTTAGAAAATATAAATATATATATATAGCGAGAGAAAGAGAGTTGTTAAGATAGGATTTAAAATATATATATTAATATATTTTGTTAAGAAACATATCCAAAACAGTTTAGTATAATATATAGTTATAGTTTAGAAATATTAATCTAATATTAGTACGTTTTGAGATTTGGCAAATACAAACCTACTCCAAAACGTGCCCGGGTCGGGTCTAAAAATTCAGATTTAAAATATTAAAAATATATGCAACTTCCAAATTTCAAAATGAATGCTCAGTTAAAGAAAATGCATACCCCCAAGAACGGATGCACGTACGTGCGCGTAGTCATCCAAACACGTCCGTTTCACCGAACGGGACGAGAACATGATGCAAGGACGCTACCACAGGGTTAGGGGTATCATGCAGGCCATGAAATGCAATTTTAATTTATTTTACGTGATTTAAATTGTTATATGCAAAAGATGCGATACTAGCTAAAATACCAGTATACTGTCACGACCCGCAGGGTACGGAACCTGACTGGCACTTAACTTTACGAAACGTCTAAAGATGTCCGTAAAGTAAGTAAGCCAAAGCCCAGAAAACAAAACCAATTAAGCAAAAGAGTGAAGAAAACCCCAATCATTTGAAAGCAAGTTTATCAAATAGTCATGTAAAACCCTTTTTAAAAACAATACCAATTTTTCCGAAAATTTCGGCAGAGTCTCCTTTGTAAATACTGGCCCCCAAAAATGGGTACAACAAAATATACATGAATCCAACAAAATAGGGCATCCCCAAACGGGAGCTAGCTCTTCGCCACAAGGCGGTCACAAATCCCACACAATGTAAATGACAGCAAGCATAATAATCATAATAAAGCATAAGAAAACATCATGTCGACTCAAGTGAGCTCGACCCCAAAATACATCATAAAAGTTCCCAAACCTCACAGTCTCATTTCTAGGTCAATATACAATAAATCTGGTAGAAACAGTAGATGGAGTATACTAGATACAAAGAATATATAAGGTGGTACAAAATAATAACATAACCCACCTATGAGCAAATCTCGAGCTCAGGCAAAAGAGGCAAAAGGACAAGTGCGCCCGCCGCTACTGAACTGACGGAGCGGACCTGCAAAAGACTGTGGCACAACGGGGGTGAGTTGCCAACTCGTGAGTAATAAATAACATCTACAAAGGCTATCGTATGCATGCACACAAGCATCCTAGCATCTAAAATACAGGTATGACGGGATGCACTAGCAGGTGTGTATACAACATCAGTGTGCTAATATGTATGCAACATGGAAATCTGAGGTCTCGATAGGTATATATAAGAAATATTTTATCTCCTTTTGTTTTTGAAACTCTTTTATAATGCCAGCATAATGTCAATGAATCGACGAAAATCGGTGTCCAGCAACGACACCCAAAAGCTGTCTCAAATCTCATAAATCCATGTCATAGTGTCTCTGGCCTCAGCCATCCGGCTGACCCATCTCAGTATCAATATATCATCCTCTCGCGGCCCCGGTCGGTATCCTCTGGATATCCGCCGTGCCCAATGAATTCACCGGTAGGTAATCCGTCCCCTGCCAGGCTCAACGTCATCACCACATTCCTCTTGCCCCGGGGTACCTTACCGGGCCCACCATGTACCCGTGCCGGTTCCTCCACTCCTCGACACGGATTTCCAAAACCACAGCAAACTCATGGTGGACGACACTTACATCACTAGAAAACCGCAATTTACATATTTAAAAAGATATAATAAGTTTAGAAATTTTGCGGTTTTCCCCCGAAATCCAGAAATATCATAAAATCTCAAGAAATCCTCATAAGTGCATATGTCAATGGTGATGAATGCATATGGTATCAATAATTAAGCTACAATGCATGATTAATAGACTAGGCATGAACAATTAATATGATGAGGTACATGCACATGAATAGCAATCCTACGATTTCATTTTAAGGAATTAAAGGCAAAGCACAGGTTTAAGCATCAATTAGTAAAAGGTTTCAAATTATAGGTTATCTAGTGTGGTGGCATGGCAATTACCAGGGCGTGTGTGTAAGCATGAATAGTGCTCGTGCTGCATATAAAAACCCTGGCAATGGTGCAGGTGTCCTATAACATGGGTTCGCATATGTATGTCAATATAAGGCATGGATGCAGCAAATAATCATATAAGTATTACACCCCTAATTACTAACATCACTAAGAATCTTTTTAAATTACTAAAACTATCGGGCGGCTTACGCCATCCAACGATAGTCCCCCGTAGATGTTACATCTACTCACAGAAATCCCTAGCTAGCTGTGTCCAATCACCGCTTCCCCTTTCGAGCCGCGCCTGACGTCTCCGCGACCGGACCTGGAATTTACATCAATACCAAACATAAGGTTACATGTCAAGAACGATGCAAAACCCAAACGAAAATACTAACGTTCACAAGCTAGGTACAAAGTGCACAAAGTGCGCGGAACACACGCGAAAATCGCAAATACTGCCAAAAAACGCCGATTTGGTCGCCCGGCAAAACTAAAACCCGACTACCCAAAAATCCGCACTCACGCATCCTAAAAGTCGTAGGACAAGCCATTACAATCATCAAGATGTCGAAATTAATCCATCACATAATTTTATAAGAAAACTAGTAAGCATTTGCATTCCAAAATCGGTGCAAAAATCGCCGATTTGCGACAAACGACTACAATCTAGCATAATCACCCAAGTCACACCATTAGATAACCACTACACAAAATTTTAACACATTAACCATGCTCCAAAACCTAAATTCCACAACCAACCCTTTCTTGATTTTTCTCAAAAGCAATTTCAAATCAAAATCCATACTAGAACAACTTAACTAACACTAACTTCAAACCCAATTAGCAAGTTAACCTTCTAGATTAAGGTTAGCAAAATACTAGATAACAAATTAGGTTCATTCAACTAAATAATGTTTTCTAAACCTTAATCAACTCACTAATCATGTTTCACAAACCATTTCCATACATAACCCTCTCTTGAAAATCCTAAAACAACAATTTACAACTAAAATCAAACTTCTAAAATTACCTAAATTAGCAAAATTGAAGACTACATAACAAGGTAACCATATAGATTAGTTCATTAACAACTAGATTAACTATAAAACAACTTAATTAATCATCATGGCTTCAAAACCCTAATTTAAACAAACTACTCTTTTTTAAAAAAAAACAAGGTTAGAAATTAGCTAACTTTTAACACTAATACCATACAATTAAAGGAATTTAACAAAATGAAAGTAACTTGATGAGAATTATACCATAATTTGGGATCTAGCAAGAATAAATTTTGCTCCAAGTGATGGCCTCAAGCATCAAGATCCAAGCTTGGGAGGTGAAGGAAAAGAAAGATGAAGGAGGGTTTTAATTTGCAAGCTTTAATTTGAAATTTGATGAATTAAACTTGAAGAATTGTGAGGAAAATGAGAAGAAAAGAGATGAAAAGGGGGAAGTGCAGGTTTCGGCCAGAATAGAGGAAGGGGGAGGGGTGTGGGTGAGTGGGGGAGTCAATGGTCAAGTCTCCAAAGTCAAATGCACCATACCTTATTCATTTTAATTAAAATAAATCCATAAACAATCCCATTTTCACACAAGAAAGAAACCAACATAAGAGGCCAGAAATTTCTGGACTTGCACAAGGTGGGGCTGTCCTAGGGCTGAGGAAAAAGAGAGAGGGGTTTTACAAAAGAAATTTTATGCAAAAAGGCCCCCTACAAGTCAAAAATTGCAAGTTTTAGCTCAAAATTCAATAAATTCGTTTCATATCATAAAAATTTGTTAAAAATCAAAATAAATTACTAAAAATTTATGTTATCACTAGATTTTAATTATCATAATTTTAGAGATTAAAATTAGCCCGGAAAAATTTGTATTTATCGCTAATTTAATGTATTTTCTTACCGGCTTAAAATAATATTAAAAAAATTGAAAAATTAGGGAAAATTTTTAAACGACCAGAATTTCATAATTAACTCATTAGCTACTAAAAACAAGCAATTACCTATCCATTTTAGGTATAATTAGCCCTAAACTGCAAAATAACAAGAAAGACGGTTTTCGGAAAAATACCGAATTTTCACCGAATTTCAGGAAAACACCAAAACGACTTTTCAAGACGCTACAATCTTCCCCCCTTAAAGAAATTCGGTCCCCGAATTTAAAAATATAGCTACGCGTACCTTCGAAGAGATGGGGATATTTGTTCCTCATCTCGCCCTCGGTCTCCCAGGTAACCTCCTCGCTGCTCGGGCTACGCCAAAGGACCTTGACGGTTGGTATAATCTTCGACCTCAACTTCTTCACCTGCCGATCCAGGATGGCCACCGGCTGCTCTGCAAAAGAAAGGTCGCGCTCTAGCTGGACTGTCGGGTGCTGAATCGCATGCGAAGGGTCGTGAAGGTACTTGCGGAGCATCGAAACATGGAAGACGGGGTGAACATCGGGAAAGCTGGGAGGAAGAGCCAAACGATAAGCAACAGCGCCAACCCGCTCGAGGATCTCGAAGGGATCTACGAATCTAGGGCTAAGCTTCCCCTTTCGCCCAAAACGCATCACGCCCTTCATCGGGGAGACTTTCAGAAAAACATGGTCGCCAACTGCGAACTCTAATCTGCGACGGCGCCTGTCTGCATACGATTTCTGTCTGCTCTGAGCTGCCCTCATCCGGTCTCGGATCAACTGTATCTTCGCTGTCGTCTCCTCAACAAGCTGCGGCCCCAAAATGCTGCTCTCGCTGAGTTCTGTCCAACAAACGGGCGATCTGCATCTCCTCCCATATAATGCCTCGAAAGGTGCCATCTGAATAGTATCCTGGAAGCTGTTGTTGTAGGAGAACTCCACTAGAGGTAAATGATGATCCCAGCTACCACCAAAGTCTACAACGCACGCTCTGAGCATGTCCTCGAGGGTCTGAATGGTCCGCTCTGACTGTCCGTCTGTCTGCGGATGAAACGCTGTGCTGAAGCTCAAACGAGTGCCCAAAGCCTCCTGAAGTCTTTGCCAAAGTCGGCTGGTGAACTGAGTGCCTCGATCTGACACGATACAAGTCGGTACGCCATGTAGTCGCACGATCTCGTCAATATAGAGCTGAGCATACCGAGCGAAGCTGAAAGTCGTCTTCACTGGAAGGAAGTGAGCCGCTTTCGTCAATCTATCCATGATCACCCAGATGGAGTCGTACCCTCGACTGGTCCTGGGTAGACCCATAACGAAATCCATCGAAATCTGTTCCCATTTCCACTCTGGAATGGGTAACGGCTGTAGCTCTCCTGCGGGCCTCTGGTGCTCGGCCTTGACTTGCTGACAAATCAGGCATCTCGAAACGAACTCCGCAATGTCCCTCTTCATCCCGTCCCACCAGTAGGTCTCTCTTATATCATGGTACATCTTGGTGGAACCGGGGTGGACACTATACACTGATCGGTGTGCCTTCTCAAGAATGTCGCGCCGCAATCCATCAGCATCTGGTACGCACAGTCTAGATCCATATCGTAAAATCCCCTGATCGTCAACCACGAACTCGGAAAATCTGCCCTGTCCCATCTGTGCCATGATCTCTGAGCAACGGTCGTCACTGCGCTGTGCCTCATATATACGGTCAAGCAACTGTGGGCGTGCACGAACATGTGCGAGCTGTCCCCCTGTCTGAGTGAACTCGAACTCAACTCGGCTGTCGCATAACATCTGCCAATCTGCTGACGACTGCCTCTGCACTGCGCGCAAAAAGGATAGACTACCCCCGGGCCTCCTACTCAACGCATCTGCCACCACATTTGCCTTGCCGGGGTGATATAAGATCTCGCAGTCGTAGTCTTTCACCAACTCCATCCAACGACGCTGTCTGAGGTTCAGGTCTCGCTGCTGAAATATGTACTTTAAGCTCTTGTGATCGGTGAATATCTGACACGACTCGCCGTAAAGGTAATGTCGCCAAATCTTCAGTGCAAAGACCACTGCAGCCATCTCCAAATCATGAGTGGGGTAGTTCTGTTCATGCTTCTTCAACTGCCGAGAAGCATAAGCGATCACCCGGCCATGCTGCATCAATACGCATCCTAATCCCACTCGCGAAGCATCACAGTAGACAACAAATCTGCCTGATCCCGAAGGTAAAGATAATACCGGCGCCGTTGTCAAACATGTCCGTAGCTGCTGAAAACTGCGCTCGCACTCCTCTGTCCAGACGAAAGGAACTCCCTTCCGGGTCAAACTGGTCAACGGTGCAGCTATACGGGAGAAGTCCTGAACAAAACGCCTGTAGTAGCCCGCCAAGCCTAGAAAACTACGGATCTCAGTAACCGATGTAGGTCGGGGCCACTGCTGAACAGCCTCAATCTTCTTCGGGTCCACACAAATGCCGTCTCCCGTAACCACGTGACCCAAGAATCCGACGCTGTCCAGCCAGAATGCACACTTGGAAAACTTTGCGAACAGCTGGTGCTCCCTCAGAGTCTGTAACGTAATCCGCAAGTGCTGCTCGTGCTCCTCTCTGCTCCGGGAGTACACCAAGATATCGTCGATAAACACGATGATGAACAAGTCAAGATACGGCCTGAATGTACGGTTCATCAAATCCATAAATGCTACTGGGGCGTTGGTGAGTCCGAACGACATCACCAAAAACTCGTAGTGGCCGTAGCGCGTGCGGAAAGCTGTCCTCGGTATATCCTCCTGTCGAACTCGCAGCTGATGGTATCCTGATCGCAAGTCGATCCTCAAAAAATACCCCGCACCCTGAAGCTGGTCGAACAAATCATCAATGCGCGGCAACGGATATCTGTTCCGAACGGTAACTTTGTTCAGCTGGCGGTAGTCGATACATAAGCGCAAACTTCCATCCTTCTTCTTGACAAACAGGACCGGAGCACCCCACGGAGAAACACTCGGTCGAATAATACCCGTGCGTCGAAAGAACAAACTGGCAAGGTACCTGTCACAACGGCATTGGATGCCTGCGCATCCTGCGGTGTCAAAGCAAAAACTCGGGCCTGTCCTCCACCGATAGCGGGCTGACCTCGACCTCGGCCTCTGCCTCCTCGTCCTCTCTGAACAGGACTGCCGCGTCCACGGCCTCTCGGTGCACCTAACTGGCGTGTAGCATCGCCTGGGGTAGGAAGTAGGGCTCTCTGTGGAGGGGGTGGTGATGGTGGTAGGGTCACATGCGGAACTGTCGCTGCTCCCTGTCGTCTCACCGGACAGTCTCTGACAAGATGGTGCAAACTCCCGCACCCAAAACATCCTGGCGACGGCTGCTGCCCCTGGGGATAAGAACCATATAACTGTCCCCGCCCAAATCCTCTGCCAGGCCTATCTCTCGGAAAGAATCTGGCGCGCTGCTTCTGAGACGGTACATCGGTGCGCATCCTCTTCGGCCCAGAAACGGCCGAAGTCCGTGATATGCGTGTCTCCATCCGCAATGCCGTATCCATAGCAGCTGAATAAGTGTCGTAGTGCTGGGCTCCAATGGCAAGATATAGCTGGGCATCAAGTCCCTGTACGAACCTCTTCACCATCTTCTCCTCGGTATCCACCAAATACTGAGCATATCGGGATAACTGTGTAAACTGGATGTCATACTCAGACACCGTCATCCCAGGTGTCTTGACTAAGGCCTCGAAGCTGCGAGCTCTGGCGTCACGAACGCTCTCTGGAAGGAAACGGGCTAGAAAGACCGCTGTAAACTCGGCCCAAGTCATAGGCGGCAGACCTGCAGCTCGACCTCTCAAGACTGACTCCCACCATGTCTGCGCGAGACCCTCTAGTCGGAAACTCGCAAGCTCTACCCATCGATCATCCGAACATCTCAGCGAACGGCAGATCCTGGCTAAACTGTCAAGGAACGTCTGTGGGTCCTCCGCTGTCTCGGTGCCGGTGAATACTGGAGGTCTCAGCCTCATGAAATCCTGTAGTGAAACCGGAATGGCCACGGTGGTAGTAGTAGGAGCAGGTATCATGGTCATCTGTGATGTAGTAGGTACGTCATCCGGCCTCGGTGTACGACTGGCTGCAACTAGGGATCCTACCATCTGACGTAGCTCCTGCATGCCTCCCATCATCTGTCGCAACTCCTCCATACCGGTCTCGAGCCTATCCATACGGCCTGGAGAAGGTGGATCGGTCTGTCCCTGCGGCGTAGGCATACCACCCTGCTCAGTCCTAGTCTCGGACGAGCCAGCTCGAATCTCGTCTCTGGCGGCAGCCCGCTGCGCTCTAATAGCCCTCTGTGGCATAGTGACTGGTACAGGAACAGGACAACAAGAATGGTGCAGTAGAATCATAGGATACACGGAATTGAAGAAGGAATTTCAAGCAAGTATATCCTAAAGTCACTTAGGCGGAGTACCGTATCGTAACTATGCCGCGGACATACGCACGCTACGTTACCCTGCTTAAGTCACTTACTCCATCTACCAAGGGTCATCCTACACTCACAAAGGTAAAACCTATCGCTCTGATACCAACTTTGTCACGACCCGCAGGGTACGGAACGTGACTGGCACTTAACTTTACGAAACGTCTAAAGATGTCCGTAAAGTAAGTAAGCCAAAGCCCAGAAAACAAAACCAATTAAGCAAAAGAGTGAAGAAAACCCCAATCATTTGAAAGCAAGTTTATCAAATAGTCATGTAAAACCCTTTTTAAAAACAATACCAATTTTTCCGAAAATTTCGGCAGAGTTTCCTTTGTAAATACTGGCCCCCAAAAATGGGTACAACAAAATATACATGAATCCAACAAAATAGGGCATCCCCAAGCGGGAGCTAGCTCTTCGCCACAAGGCGGTCACAAATCCCACGCAATGTAAATGACAGCAAGCATAATAATCATAATAAAGCATAAGAAAACATCATGTCGACTCAAGTGAGCTCGACCCCAAAATACAGCATAAAAGTTCCCAAACCTCACAGTCTCATCTCTAGGTCAATATACAATAAATCTGGTAGAAACAGTAGATGGAGTATACTAGATACAAAGAATATACAAGGTGGTACAAAATAATAACATAACCCACCTATGAGCAAATCTCGAGCTCAGGCAAAAGAGGCAAAAGGACAAGTGCGCCCGCCGCTACTGAACTGACGGAGCGGACCTGCAAAAGACTGTGGCACAACGGGGGTGAGTTGCCAACTCGTGAGTAATAAATAACATCTACAAAGGCTATCGTATGCATGCACACAAGCATCCTAGCATCTAAAATACAGGTATGACGGGATGCACTAGCAGGTGTGTATACAACATCAGTGTGCTAATATGTATGCAACATGGAAATCTGAGGTCTCGATAGGTATATATAAGAAATATTTTATCTCCTTTTGTTTTTGAAACTCTTTTAGAATGCCAGCATAATGTCAATGAATCGACGAAAATCGGTGTCCAGCAACGACACCCAAAAGCTGTCTCAAATCTCATAAATCCATGTCATAGTGTCTCTGGCCTCAGCCATCCGGCTGACCCATCTCAGTATCAATATATCATCCTCTCGCGGCCCCGGTCGGTATCCTCTGGATATCCGCCGTGCCCAATGAAGTCACCGGTAGGTAATCCGTCCCCTGCCAGGCTCAACGTCATCACCACATTCCTCTTGCCCCGGGGTACCTTACCGGGCCCACCATGTACCCGTGCCGGTTCCTCCACTCCTCGACACGGATTTCCAAAACCACAGCAAACTCATGGTGGACGATACTTACATCACTAGAAAACCACAATTTACATATTTAAAAAGATATAATAAGTTTAGAAATTTTACGGTTTTCCCCCGAAATCCAGAAATATCATAAAATCTCAAGAAATCCTCATAAGTGCATATGTCAATGGTGATGAATGCATATGGTATCAATAATTAAGCTACAATGCATGATTAATAGACTAGGCATAAACAATTAATATGATGAGGTACATGCACATGAATAGCAATCCTACGATTTCATTTTAAGGAATTAAAGGCAATAGCACAGGTTTAAGCATCAATTAGTAAAAGGTTTCAAATTATAGGTTATCTAGTGTGGTGGCATGGCAATTACCAGGGCGTGTGTGTAAGCATGAATAGTGCTCGTGCTGCATATAAAAACCCTGGCAATGGTGCAGGTGTCCTATAACATGGGTTCGCATATGTATGTCAATATAAGGCATGGATGCAGCAAATAATCATATAAGTATTACACCCCTAATTACTAACATCACTAAGAATCTTTTTAAATTACTAAAACTATCGGGCGGCTTGCGCCATCCAACGATAGTCCCCCGTAGATGTTACATCTACTCACAGAAATCCCTAGCTAGCTGCGTCCAATCACCGCTTCCCCTTTCGAGCCGCGCCTGACGTCTCCGCGACCGGACCTGGAATTTACATCAATACCAAACATAAGGTTACATGTCAAGAACGACGCAAAACCCAAACGAAAATACTAACGTTCACAAGCTAGGTACAAAGTGCACAAAGTGCGCGGAACACACGCGAAAATCGCAAAAACTGCCAAAAAACGCCGATTTGGTCGCCCGGCAAAACTAAAACCCGACTACCCAAAAATCCGCACTCACGCATCCTAAAAGTCGTAGGACAAGCCATTACAATCATCAAGATGTCGAAATTAATCCATCACATAATTTTATAAGAAAACTAGTAAGCATTTGCATTCCAAAATCGGTGCAAAAATCGCCGATTTGCGACAAACGACTACAATCTAGCATAATCACCCAAGTCACACCATTAGATAACCACTACACAAAATTTCAACACATTAACCATGCTCCAAAACCTAAATTCCACAACCAACCCTTTCTTGATTTTTCTCAAAAGCAATTTCAAATCAAAATCCATACTAGAACAACTTAACTAACACTAATTTCAAACCCAATTAGCAAGTTAACCTTCTAGATTAAGGTTAGCAAAATACTAGATAACAAATTAGGTTCAATCAACTAAATAATGTTTTCTAAACCTTAATCAACTCACTAATTATGTTTCACAAACCATTTCCATACATAACCCTCTCTTGAAAATCCTAAAACAACAATTTACAACTAAAATCAAACTTCTAAAATTACCTAAATTAGCAAAATTGAAGACTACATAACAAGGTAACCATATAGATTAGTTCATTAACAACTAGATTAACTATAAAACAACTTAATTAATTATCATGGCTTCAAAACCCTAATTTAAACAAACTACTCTTTTTAAAAAAAAACAAGGTTAGAAATTAGCTAACTTTTAACACTAATACCATACAATTAAAGGAATTTAACAAAATGAAAGTAACTTGATGAGAATTATACCACAATTTGGGATCTAGCAAGAATAAATTTTGCTCCAAGTGATGGCCTCAAGCATCAAGATCCAAGCTTGGGAGGTGAAGGAAAAGAAAGATGAAGGAGGGTTTTAATTTGCAAGCTTTAATTTGAAATTTGATGAATTAAACTTGAAGAATTGTGAGGAAAATGAGAAGAAAAGAGATGAAAAGGGGGAAGTGCAGGTTTCGGCCAGAATAGAGGAACGGGGAGGGGTGTGGGTGAGTGGGGGAGTCAATGGTCAAGTCTCCAAAGTCAAATGCACCATACCTTATTCATTTTAATTAAAATAAATCCATAAACAATCCCATTTTCACACAAGAAAGAAACCAACATAAGAGGCCAGAAATTTCTGGACTTGCACAAGGTGGGGCTGTCCTAGGGCTGAGGAAAAAGAGAGAGGGGTTTTACAAAAGAAATTTTATGCAAAAAGGCTCCCTACAAGTCAAAAATTGCAAGTTTTAGCTCAAAATTCAATAAATTCGTTTCATATCATAAAAATTTGTTAAAAATCAAAATAAATTACTAAAAATTTATGTTATCACTAGATTTTAATTATCATAATTTTAGAGATTAAAATTAGCCCGGAAAAATTTGTATTTATCGCTAATTTAATGTATTTTCTTACTGGCTTAAAATAATATTAAAAAAATTGAAAAATTAGGGAAAATTTTTAAACGACCAGAATTTCATAATTAACTCATTAGCTACTAAAAACAAGCAATTACCTATCCATTTTAGGTATAATTAGCCCTAAACTGCAAAATAACAAGAAAGACGGTTTTCGGAAAAATACCGAATTTTCACCGAATTTCAGGAAAACACCAAAACGACTTTTCAAGATGCTACAATCTTCCCCCCTTAAAGAAATTCGGTCCCCGAATTTAAAAATATAGCTACGCGTACCTTCGAAGAGATGGGGATATTTGTTCCTCATCTCGCCCTCGGTCTCCCAGGTAACCTCCTCGCTGCTCGGGCTACGCCAAAGGACCTTGACGGTTGGTATAATCTTCGACCTCAACTTCTTCACCTGCCGATCCAGGATGGCCACCGGCTGCTCTGCAAAAGAAAGGTCGCGCTCTAGCTGGACTGTCAGGTGCTGAATCGCATGCGAAGGGTCGTGAAGGTACTTGCGGAGCATCGAAACATGGAAGACGGGGTGAACATCGGGAAAGCTGGGAGGAAGAGCCAAACGATAAGCAACAGGGCCAACCCGCTCGAGGATCTCGAAGGGACCTACGAATCTAGGGCTAAGCTTCCCCTTTCGCCCAAAACGCATCACGCCCTTCATCGGGGAGACTTTCAGAAAAACATGGTCGCCAACTGCGAACTCTAATCTGCGACGGCGCCTGTCTGCATACGATTTCTGTCTGCTCTGAGCTGCCCTCATCCGGTCTCGGATCAACTGTATCTTCGCTGTCGTCTCCTCAACAAGCTGCGGCCCCAAAATGCTGCTCTCGCTGAGCTCTGTCCAACAAACGGGCGATCTGCATCTCCTCCCATACAATGCCTCGAAAGGTGCCATCTGAATAGTATCCTGGAAGCTGTTGTTGTAGGAGAACTCCACTAGAGGTAAATGATGATCCCAGCTACCACCAAAGTCTAAAACGCACGCTCTGAGCATGTCCTCGAGGGTCTGAATGGTCCGCTCTGACTGTCCGTCTGTCTGCGGATGAAACGCTGTGCTGAAGCTCAAACGAGTGCCTAAAGCCTCCTGAAGTCTCTGCCAAAGTCGGCTGGTGAACTGAGTGCCTCGATCTGACACGATACAAGTCGGTACGCCATGTAGTCGCACGATCTCGTCAATATAGAGCTGAGCATACTGAGCGAAGCTGAAAGTCGTCTTCACTGGAAGGAAGTGAGCCGCTTTCGTCAATCTATCCACGATCACCCAGATGGAGTCGTACCCTCGACTGGTCCTGGGTAGACCCACAACGAAATCCATCGAAATCTGTTCCCATTTCCACTCTGGAATGGGTAACGGCTGTAGCTCTCCTGCGGGCCTCTGGTGCTCGGCCTTGACTTGCTGACAAGTCAGGCATCTCGAAACGAACTCTGCAATGTCCCTCTTCATCCCGTCCCACCAGTAGGTCTCTCTCATATCATGGTACATCTTGGTGGAACCGGGGTGGACACTATACACTGATCGGTGTGCCTCCTCAAGAATGTCGCGCTGCAATCCATCAGCATCTGGTACGCACAGTCTAGATCCATATCGTAAAATCCCCTGATCGTCAACCACGAACTCGGAAAATCTGCCCTGTCCCATCTGTGCCATGATCTCTGAGCAACGGTCGTCACTGCGCTGTGCCTCATATATACGGTCAAGCAACTGTGGGCGTGCACGAACATGCGCGAGCTGTCCCCCTGTCTGAGTGAACTCGAACTCAACTCGGCTGTCGCATAACATCTGCCAATCTGCTGACGACTGCCTCTGCACTGCGCGCAAAAAGGATAGACTACCCCCAGGCCTCCTACTCAACGCATCTGCCACCACATTTGCCTTGCCGGGGTGATATAAGATCTCGCAGTCGTAGTCTTTCACCAACTCCATCCAACGACGCTGTCTGAGGTTCAGGTCTCGCTGCTGAAATATGTACTTTAAGCTCTTGTGATCGGTGAATATCTGACACGACTCGCCGTAAAGGTAATGTCGCCAAATCTTCAGTGCAAAGACCACTGCAGCCATCTCCAAATCATGAGTGGGGTAGTTCTGTTCATGCTTCTTCAACCGCCGAGAAGCATAAGCGATCACCCGGCCATGCTGCATCAATACGCATCCTAATCCCACTCGCGAAGCATCACAGTAGACAACAAATCCGCCTGATCCCGAAGGTAAAGATAATACCGGAGCCGTAGTCAAACATGTCCGTAGCTGCTAAAAACTGCGCTCGCACTCCTCTGTCCAGACGAAAGGAACTCCCTTCCGGGTCAAACTGGTCAACGGTGCAGCTATACGGGAGAAGTCCTGAACAAAATGCCTGTAGTAGCCCGCCAAGCCTAGAAAACTACGGATCTCAGTAACCGATGTAGGTCGGGGCCACTGCTGAAAAGCCTCAATCTTCTTCGGGTCCACACAAATGCCGTCTCCCGTAACCACGTGACCCAAGAATCCGACGCTGTCCAGCCAGAATGCACACTTGGAAAACTTTGCGAACAGCTGGTGCTCCCTCAGAGTCTGTAACGTAATCCGCAAGTGCTGCTCGTGCTCCTCTCTGCTCCGGGAGTACACCAAGATATCGTCGATAAACACGATGATGAACAAGTCAAGATACGGCCTGAATGTACGGTTCATCAAATCCATAAATGCTGCTGGGGCGTTGGTGAGTCCGAATGACATCACCAAAAACTCGTAGTGGCCGTAGCGCGTGCGGAAAGCTGTCCTCGGTATATCCTCCTGTCGAACTCGCAGCTGATGGTATCCTGATCGCAAGTCGATCCTCGAAAAATACCCCGCACCCTGAAGCTGGTCGAACAAATCATCAATGCGCGGCAACGGATATCTGTTCCGAACGGTAACTTTGTTCAGCTGGCGGTAGTCGATACATAAACGCAAACTTCCATCCTTCTTCTTGACAAACAGGACCGGAGCACCCCACGGAGAAACACTCGGTCGAATAATACCCGTGCGTCGAAAGAACAAACTGGCAAGGTACCTGTCACAACGGCATTGGATGCCTGCGCATCCTGCGGTGTCAAAGCAAAGAGGCTGTCTGGATCAAGAAGTTCATTACTGAACTTGGAGTGGTTCCATCCATTGAGCATCCAATACCTTTGTATTGCGATAACAATGGAGCGGTGGCTTTGACCAAGGAACCCAGGTCCCATCAGCGATCCAGGCATATTCTGAGGCGGTATCACCTGATCCGGGAGATAGTTGATTGCCGGGAGATCGAGGTCAGGAGGGTTGACATGAAGAACAACACAGCGGATCCACTCACGAAGGCCATTCCCCAGATACAGTTTGAGAGACTCTTCGGGATGCTTGGTATGCGAAACTACAGCAGCTGGCCCTAGTGCAAGTGGGAAATTGTTAGTTGTATGTATGCCCTAGAGGCCAGTATTGTACAGATGATGTATATTATATTGGATGCTTGGACATATATAGAGAGGACTTTCTTGCTCGACATGATAGTATGCTATCTGGTTGCTCTTTATCTTAACATGTATACTTGTCTCTTTATATTGTCTTATAGTTACATGTTGGTAAAGCCCTTAGGATGTGTACTTGACTACCTGGACTATGATGCAGATCATACTAGTGGGGACATGGTAGTCCATAAGTACATCCTTCAAGGTCCCTAGTCGTGGGTGTATCGAGACGGGGCATCGATATACTAGTGTAGACTAGCGTATACGCTTCTCGACCCATGAGATGGGCGATGGATGATCCCATATCCATTGGTGTTTGACATCAGAGATGGTATACGGATGCTCAGTGGAGACTGGGTACACTGGACGGACTCGCCGAGAACTCCCAGATGGTATTATACCTCACGTCAGATGGCAGTTCTCTGGTGACACTTGTGCAGGTTAGTCTGTAGACCCGAGATCGTCATAGAGTCTTGTGTGATTCCCACTGTGCTTTGATTTCCACCTTACCACGTCCATGAGGGCATGCAAAACGGTGGTTTTTGGGTACAGTCCCGAGTCACATGGAGGCAATGAGCGATATGAGGGGTTTCGTCTCTCCCGGTATTGGGGGTTGATGTTGCGCTGTGTTCGATTGGCCGTAACAGGGAAGTCCCTGGTCAGGGCTGATTTAGAGATTTGCTGGTAAGAGTTACCAGTAGTTTCTCGACCCGTTATGAGCCTTACATCGGCATGACTTATCGGTTATTGGGGTCTGACGTTTACCACCCCTAGACTTGATATGCGACATATCAGACGAGGAGACCGGACTGTACGGGAAGTGTTACCGGCAGGCTTTTACAGGAGTTGGAGAGGGCTTGCTTGCTGATCTTCTGATCGCTCAATACCCGGGTGTTCCCCTCCGAAAGACGGCCGAGACATGGGCTGTCTCGCCTGAGGTTCGGGGCAGATGCTAATAGGTGCTATCCGTCCACCTCTCCGAAGATGCCAAGTTGATTTATGGCACCATGTATCGAAGGTTTAAACGGATGCGTCCGATGTAGCAGACTTCGTCAGATTCCCCCTCGTTTGAGGGGTTTTTGATTGTGGGGACGCTCTTCCCTGCAGGCGCAAGCCCCTGCAGTTAATTACGCTACCGCATTGCGGTAACAACTTTCTCTTTCTCCAGATGGTCACTTCGTGTCGTGGGTGTCTGTTTTGTATTTTGTTGCCCGTGGATTGTTTACGGAGACTGAGTTATGTCGTCGCCCGTAGGGCGTGGACTAGTCCAAATCCGTATTATCTTAGATTTGGGTTTGGGGGGTTTGGTTTGAGGATACGTCAGCCATACTTGAGGCTAAGATCAACTCAAACGTTTGTTAAGGATACGTTAGCCTAACTTTGTGACTAAGATCAACTTAACGGGATCGTTTAGATCCGACAAAAGAGCGTTTGGACTCTAATGTTCCAGTTTAGGGACATAGTGGTCCATGAATGTATGGCCGTCGGGACCCATCACCTCTCTGACGACGTTGAAGGATTACAACGACGGATGTCAGAGGAGTTCAGGGATGTACCCTCGAGCCAGAGTTAATTGGGGGGATTTATAGTCCAGTATGTTTGAGGGTCTAAGGACGCGTTAACCATCTCCAAGGCTAAGATCAACTTAGACGGGGCCGTTTAGGTCCAACAAAAGAGCATAAGAAAGGGCTCTATTGTTCTAGTTTTAGGGACATTGCGGTCCGTGGGTAGTTTAAGGACATTGCGGTCCGTGGGTAGTTTAAGGACATTGCGGTCCGTGGGTAGTTTAAGGACATTGCGGTCCGTTGTTAGTTTTAAGACATCTCGGTCAAGGTTAAGGACGTCGTAGTCCATGGGTTTAAGGACCCCACAGTCCGGTATGTGCTCTGGATGCTTCACACGGGTTCACTGCCGTGCTTAGCGAGGACCAGGCTCCGCTCTGGATGCTTCACACGGGTTCACTGCCGTGCTCTGCGAGGACCAGGATCCGCTCTGGACGTTTCCCACGGGGTCAAAGAGTGACATTATCCGTATTCCACGTGACCAGGAATTTGTATGAGTTTAAGGACCCCACAGTCCATATCATGGGTGGTCGTCGGGACCCGTCACCTCTTTGAAGACATTGAGGGATTACAATGCCAAGTATCAAAGGAGTGAAGAGATGTACCCTAGAACCGGAGTGGCTTGAACAGCCCCTGGCTCAATTTGAGGTCAGGACTGATTAATCATGTTATGAGCCCATTGGCCCAATTAGTCACGAATTGAGGACTTATGGCCAGCTTGGGCTAAGTCCCATCATGTCTGGAATATTGATTCCTTGTGAGTCCATCGAGGGAGAAGCTTTGCCTCCATCCCTTTAGCCAATTGGGCTATAGACTAGTGTTAAACACTTCAAAGCAATCAGTGTTGAACACTGGGAATGAGTTTGACAGGTTAGTGTTTAACACTAGAAGAATAATTGGTGTTAAACACCAGCAACAAGGCCTTGAAATGATCATAAGCACTAAAACAGCTCAGTGTTAAACACTGGCAATGGGGATCTTAAATTAGTGCCGAATATTAAAACAATTAATATTGAACACTACGAACAAAATTCTTTAATTAGTGTTGAACACTAAGGTCCGATAGCACTTCAATACTGGATTCGAGAGTTTTAACTTAGTGTCAAACACTACAGCAAGAACGGTCACGTGGCCCCACGTGAGAGTGCCTTCCCTTCAATGATTCTGCCGAAATTACTGTGTCTTTGATAGCGTCACGTGTTAGCACGTGACGGGCATTCAAATGCCTATGTGTTAAGGCTCCTGCTGAAAGTCACGTGTGTCACGTGGGGTGCTGCCTCAAAGGGGCTTTCTGTAGGGCTTTTGGGGGGGGGTCACGTGGTGACACGTGACCCTGCCTCAATGCTGTTTTTGGAGGATCTGTTGCTCCTCTTTCAGGAATTAAATTCCTCGAACTTTTAATTTCAGAGGAATTAAATTCCTATTTCCTTTTGAAGGCTTATATTCTGGAACAGAGTTTAAATCTGAGTTTTCTGTGGGAATTAAATTCCTTGTTTATGCGAAGAACCGAATAGGGTTAAACCCTAAAAGCTTTTAAGGAATTAAACTCCCCTTTTCTGAGGATTATGATTAAAGGAATTAAATTCCCACTGTTTCGACAAAACTATGTTCTTGATTAGGGTTCAACCCTGTTTCTTTTTGTTTTGAAGGAATTAAATTCCCATAATACAGGGTCGAACCCTAACTTTATTTTGGAGGAATTAAATTCCTATAGTTCTGTGAGAATTAAATTCTCATACTTGCATTCCTTCTCTATGTTTTGGATCTGCATGGCAGGATCTCGACCCATTGAGAATTAAATTCTCAACCTTAAGGGGAGATGTGCACTTTGCAGATCCTCTATCAAAGAGGGAGGAGATATGCTCTCTCGTTTTATGCCTCAGAGTTAAACTCTGTTGAGAATTAAATTCTTTTTCTTTCCAAAAGGCCTTCCCTTTCTTACCTAGGGTTTTTTTTGCAGAAGATCTGAGTCTTTTTCAAGTATCAAAGCTCTTCTCCTTTTCTCTTTTCTTCTCTCCGTATGTATATCTTTCTCTGTGTCTTTTGGCTCCTATTTATAGGAGAAGCAGCCGAATCAATCAGTTTTTGACGAATCTTCATTGAGATTTGATTTGCGTCCATTATTCATTTTGGGCCTTTGGATTATCAGGTGAATTTTATTCACCATTGGATCTTGAATCCAGAGATTCTCCTTTGTTATTTTGGTTAGATTTAAGGGGGAAATCTTTCCAAACCCGAGATTTTCCATAGATAGATGATATTTAATCATCTCTGAATCTTTAATTTGATCGGTCCCAAATAATTACTTTCCTTTGGAAAGATTCGAATTTCCTTCAGAATTTAATTCTGTCGTCAAAAATGGGCTTTGAAAGCCGGTCACGTGTGACCACGTGACCCACTTTGGAATGAAGAATCCTCTTCCTTTCTGCGCTATCTTCCGGTTGCTGTTGTAGCCATCACGTGCTACCACGTGACGCCTGGTCACGTGTGAGCACGTGACCCCTGTCTGGCGCTTCTTTCTTTGGTTCAATTGGAGAGCGAGTTTGCTGCTTTGAACGTCACGTGTCGACACGTGACCCTGGTCACGTGGGAGCACGTGACCTCTTCTGAAGCTTTTTTCCTTGACTTGATCAGCGAATCAAAGTGCGCCTTTGCTGCTTGAATTTAAATGTCACGTGCCGACACGTGACCTTGATCACGTGGGAGCACGTGACCCTTCCTGAAGCCCCCTTTTCTTCGACTTAGTCAGGAGACTGAACTTGCTTGAATGATGCGTTCAGGTGTCACGTGCGAACACGTGACCGCTAGTCACGTGTAAGCACGTGACCCTCTTCTGAAGCTTTTCACAGAAGCTTCTTGATTTTAAATCAGGAAACAAATGCCCCCACAGCGTTGTTCTCACGTGTCTGCACGTGAGTGCAACGCTGTCACCTCTTGTGACCGTTGGATTCCTCTAGGGATCTGGGGAGACGAAGCGTTTTCATTGTCTTCTATAAATACCGCTGTCTCTTCATAGGAGCCTTCACTTTGTTCATCTTCTTCTTCTGAGAGCTTTTTCGTTGAGAATTTAATTCTCGCTTTCAGAGCTTAGTTCTCTGTCTCAGACATTTCCCAGAGTTTAACTCTGTTGACGGATCCCTTTTCCTCAGGTAATAATGTTGAACGGCCAAAGCGCCTTCGTCTTTAAAAGAACTCTTTGGATTTTAAATCCGTATTAAGGGTTTCATAAAGAACCCATTTTTCCTCAAGTTTTTCCATAAGAACAGGAAACCACCTAACTTTCGAACTGTAGATCTTTTAAGGGTTTAGGTGATCTTCGGGGAGATGATGACAGCGTTTCAACTCCATGGACTTTAATTCCATTAAAATGTTTTTGGGAATTTAATTCCCTTTTCTTAACAAGGAATTTAATTCCAACGAAGAACTCGATTTCTTCACACAGAGGCTTCCTGTGGTCTCTTGGCCCAAGGTCGTTCTTCCTGCAATTAATGCAATGGGGGCTTTGTAATGATGTCTTTTTGTGTGAATTCAATTCCTTTGATTTTATTGGATCCACTGTAGAGCCCGAGACAAATCCTGTTAGGGTGATGTGCATGGCCATCATTTTTATTAAATGAGGATATTCCCTTTTGTTTTATTGTAACTGTTTGGTCTCATTATCAATGAGCCGTCATCCGGATTCTGTGGGGCCCATGTGTTTTATAGCCAATGGTCCCAGGAAACTTTGCTATTGCTTTCTCCCACTAGTCTTCATGTTCATGCATGAGTAAACATCATTGACTTTCTTATTAACGGTCTTCTTTTGTTGGATTTCAGGTGCGATGGCTTCTGCTCCACGCTTTCCCTTTTCTCGCTCGGAGGTGGCTTTTCCTCAGTCACCGTCTGATGAGGAAGTGATGACGATGATTCGGGCTCATGACCCGAACTGTACCAACCTCCTTCAGTGGGGGTCTTGGTATAGTCAGATTATTCAGGGTCGTCGGAGTTTTCTCTGCGCGGTGCCAACGGAGCCTACTTTCCCCTTTTTACCGATGGATCCTCCAAGGACAGCAATGGCTCAGGACTCAGGGTTAAGATCTGCTTCCTAAGGCTTTTGCATCTTATGAGCCACGAGGGTCTCATAAAGAGTTTTTCTCCCTACAGGCCGAGAGGATCCCATAGGTGTGAGTTCTTCTTAAAGATCGTGAGGATCCTTAAGCGGGTTTTCCCTTGAGAGTCGTAAGGATCTCACAAGAGAGTTTTTCTTCCTTACAGGTCGTGAGGGCCTGCAAGTGCCGGATGTGATCACCCTTATCCGTGTTTCACGGAGTCAGGGATCTCTTAAGGTATCGTAGTTTAAAGACGTCACGGTCAAGGTTAAGGACCTCATAGTCCGTGGATTTAAGGACTCCACAGTCCGCTGTTAGTTTTAAGACATCGCGGTCAAGGTTAAGGACCTCATAGTCCGTGGATTTAAGGACTCCACAGTCCGGTGTTTGGTTGCAGGGACCCGTCACCTCTTTGAAAACGTTGAGGAATTACAACGCCAGGTATCAAAAGAGTGAAGAGATGTACCCTTAAACCAAGGCGAAATCCGTAGGGAATCGGGGGGGTTGATCGTTAGTTTTAAGACATCACGGTCGAGGTTAAGGACGTCATAGTCCGTGGATTTTAAGGACTCCACAGTCCGGTGTTTGCTCTGGATGCTTCACACGGGTTCACTGCCGTGCTTGGCGAGGACCAGGCTCCGCTCTGGACGTTTTCCACGGGGTCAAAGAATGACGTTATCCGCGTTCCACGTGACCAGGAAGTTTGCACTAGATGCTTCACACGGGTTCACTGCCGCGTTAGGCGAGGACTAGGCTCCGCTCTGGATGCTTCGCACGGGTTCACTGCCATGCTCTGCGAGGACCAGGATCCGCTCTGGACGTTTTCCACGGGGTCAAAGAGTGACGTTATCCGCGTTCCACGTAACCAGGAAGTTTGCACTAGATGCTTCACACGGGTTCACTGCCGCGTTAGGCGAGGACTAGGCTCCGCTCTGGATGCTTCGCACGGGTTCACTGCCATGCTCTGCGAGGACCAGGATCCGCTCTGGACGTTTTCCACGGGGTCAAAGAGTGACGTTATCCGCGTTCCACGTAACCAGGAAGTTTGCACTAGATGCTTCACACGGGTTCACTGCCGCGTTAGGCGAGGACTAGGCTCCGCTCTGGATGCTTCGCACGGGTTCACTGCCATGCTCTGCGAGGACCAGGATCCGCTCTGGACGTTTTCCACGGGGTCAAAGAGTGACATTATCCGCGTTCCACGTAACCAGGAATTTTGCACTAGATGCTTCACACGGGTTCATTGCCGCGTTAGGCGAGGACTAGGCTCCGCTCTGGATGCTTCGCACGGGTTCACTGCCATGCTCTGCGAGGACCAGGATCCGCTCTGGATGCTTTCCACGGGGTCAAAGAGTGACATTATCCGCGTTCCACGTGACCAGGAATTTTGCACTAGATGCTTCACACGGGTTCACTGCCGCGTTAGGCGAGGACTAGGCTCCGCTCTGGATGCTTCGCGCGGGTTCACTGCCATGCTCTGCGAGGACCAGGATCCGCTCTGGACGCTTTCCACGGGGTCAAAGAGTGACATTATCCGCGTTCCACGTGACCAGGAATTTTGCACTAGATGCTTCACACGGGTTCACTGCCGCGTTAGGCGAGGACTAGGCTCCGCTCTGGATGCTTCGCACGGGTTCACTGCCATGCTCTGCGAGGACCAGGATCCGCTCTGGACGCTTTCCACGGGGTCAAAGAGTGACATTATCCGCGTTCCACGTGACCAGGAATTTTGCACTAGATGCTTCACACGGGTTCACTGCCGCGTTAGGCGAGGACTAGGCTCCGCTCTGGATGCTTCGCACGGGTTCACTGCCATGCTCTGCGAGGACCAGGATCCGCTCTGGATGTTTTCCACGGGGTCAAAGAGTGACATTATCCGCGTTCCACGTGACCAGGAATTTTTGCTGAATATATCCGCATTTCACGGGGTGAAGGTTTGACTGTTGGCGATATGCATACCACCGAGCCATGGAACTGGGAGTGGCCGCTGTTCCGCTTAGCTTGAAGTTGTGTCCGTTGTTACGAGACGATCTCCAGGTTATTTGTGAACCGTCGAGATTTGGCTTCCTCTCATGATGAAACCTGGGGGGAGGAGTATGATCCCTTCTTTGTTTGCGCCCCTGGATTGTATACAGGGATTGTTGTAGTATCACCTGTAGGGCAAAAGGGTTTCATTTTTCCATCATTTCTTTTATTCTTTCCGCGATGCTCTATCATTTCAGCTTTTTATATCGCGAAGGTCGCGATTGCCCAATCATTTCGGCTATTTTTCGCGGTGCCCAATCATTTCGGCTATTTGTTTTATTTTTACTCGCTGCTTTTTTTTATTGCGAGTTGCCCCATCATTTCGGCTATTTTTCATGCATACATTTTTACTTGCTGCTTTTTATTGCAAGTTGCCCCATCATTTCGGCTATTTCGTAGGCATGTGTGGCTTGCTAGCTTTTTCGCCGCAAGCTCGGATTTTGGACACCGATTTCGGCATCAGCATCGCTGCAACTGGGATGTTGCCAGGAGCGAATCATCATTTGCCTTTGTCGATGTTGAACAAAGGTGGCTTAGCAAACAGGGTTAAGGTCCTGTCGACTAAGGCTTTTGACTTCATGAGCCGTAAGGGTCTCACAAAGGTATTTCTCCCTACAAGTCGTGAGGATCTTGCAGGTGTATTTTCTCCTTAGGGATCGTGAGGATTCCTAAGTGTATGTTCCTCTGTAAGTCGTAAGGATCCTACGAGAGGGTTTTCTCCTTATGGGTCGAGAGGACCTACAAGGGTTGGACTTTGCTGGGGAAATGTTTATTCGCGCCCGTGGATTGTATACAAGGGTCAGTATTGAGCCTCTTGTAGGGCAATATCGGAGGTTGTGGAGGATTTGCTTAAGAACAGGTTCAGGTTTCTGTAACTTAAGACTTTCAAATCTCATGAGCTGTGAGGGTCCCATAAGAGAATTCTCCTTACGAGTCGTGAGGATCTCGTAAGTGTATTTTCTCCTCAGGAATCGTGAGGATCCCTAAGTGTGCTGCTCCTTTGTGAGTCGTAAGGATCTCACGCAGGTGGTTTCTCCTTACAGGGTCGAGAGGACTCTGTAAGTGTCCTTTAACGAGGTTGCGCCCTTTCGGGTTTTCACAAACACTCGCCGGTAGTCCTGCTGTTTTTACTCACGGAGCCCTTTCGGGTTTTCATCCGTGCCCGTTTTGCTTATAGACATACCGTTTTTTTTTATTCTTTTTCACTTTTTTTTTACAAGGTCGCGCCCTCTCAGGTTTTCACGAACACTTGCCGGCAGCCCTGCTGTTTTTACTCACGGAGCCCTTTCGGGTTTTCATCCGTGCCCACTTTGCTTATGGACATACCGTTTTTTTTTGTTTTTTTTTTTTTATTTTTTCATCTCGTCAACCTAAGGACGTTGCGGCAGTAGTTTAGGGACGTTTCGGTCCGTCGATAGTTTAAGGACGTTTCGGTCCGTTGTTAGTTTAAGGACGTTCCGGTCCGACGATAGTTTAAGGACGTTTCGGTCCGACGATAGTTTAAGGACGTTTCGGTCCGTCGATAGTTTAAGGACGTTTCGGTCCGACGATAGTTTAAGGACGTTTCGGTCCGTTGTTAGTTTAAGGACGTTCCGGTCCGTTGTTAGTTTAAGGACGTTTCGGTCCGTTGATAGTTTAAGGACGTTTCGGTCCGTTGATAGTTTAAGGACGTTTCGGTCCGACGATAGTTTAAGGACGTTTCGGTCCGTCGATATAGGAAGGCCGGCTGCTGCTTGTAAAGTCTGAGCTTAGGAAGATAGCGAGCGGACATAGTCGTCGTCATCCATCATTAAGCATGGTATTTCTTCAAGAAGCGGCCGTTTACTGGCCTGAAAGGCCTTTCACCGTGCATGTCCATGAGTAGGTAGGCTCCACCCTGGTAGACCTTGTCTATGATGTACGGGCCTTCATAGTTTGGCTCAAATTTTCCCCGCTTGGCACGATTGGGGATCATAGGTCTTTTGACCACTAGTACGAGTTCGCCTTGGCGGAATGTCCTCGGCCTGGTCAATCGTTCGTACGAGCGCGTCATCTTTGCTTTGTAGGCTTCTAGATGTTGTTGCGCTATGAGCCGGGTTTCGTCGAGGGCATCAAGCTCCTCAAGCCGAAGGTGAGCATTTTCTTCGTTCGTCAGCTCGTGGTGGACTGCTACTCGTAGAGAGGGTAACTCTATCTCGAGGGGGAGCACTGCTTCCGTCCCAAACACCAACGCGTACGGCGTTGTGTTTGTGGCCGTCTTGAACGTAGTTCGATAAGCCCAAAGGGCTTCTTGCAGCTTTTCGTGCCAGTCTCTCTTATTCCTGGAAACGGTCTTTTTTATGATCTTCGTCAAGGTCTTATTGAAAGTCTCGGCCAGACCGTTAGCTCGTGGATTGTAAACTGAAGAATATCTCCAGTCTATATTGTGCTGCTGTGCGAAGCGGCTAATCTTATGGCTTCGGTAGGCCGGCCCATTATCGGAGATAATCCGCCGTGGAGTTCCAAACCGATAGATGACGTGCGTCTTGAAGAAGTGGAGAATATTCTCCGTCTTCACTTCCTTCAGCGGTACTGCTTCTGCCCATTTGGAGAAGTAATCAGTGGTCGCCAGGATAAAACGGTGTCCCCGGGATGATGCTGGCTCAATGGGGCCGACTATGTCAGTCCCCCACATTTCGAATGGCCAACTAGCCAACGTCGGGTGCAGTGGATTCGGATGTTGGTGGATGAAGTCTCCATGGATCTGGCATGAGTGGCATTGCTTCGCATACTCGAGGCAGTCCTGGATCATCGTGGGCCAGTAATAACCCATCCGTTTAATTTTTAACTTCATCTTTGGGCCTGCTTGGTGAGAACCGCAAAGTCCGTTATGAACTTCCTGAACGACTCTTTCTGCTTCGTCAGGTCCCAAGCATCTCAGCCATAGAGAATCGAACGATCTCTTGTATAGAATATCGTTGACGAAAGCGAAAGATAAGGCTCGTTTCATGAGCCGATGTCTTGAGGACGCTTCTTCGGGCATTCGGTGGGACTTAAAGTAGTCTATGAAGACTTCCCTCCAGTCTTCGGCCTTCTCATGGTCTTTTATTTGTAGGGTCATTTGCTCAGTCGTTCCCTTTTTTCCGCATGATTCCGGAGATATTTCTGCCGGGGCGAGCACTCGACGGCTTTGTACTATGATTCTGACGTCATCGAGGTTCTCGTCGGCCAGTTCTTTAGCGAGTTTGGCCAATGCGTCTGCTTTGCTGTTCTCTGCGCGCGGTATGTTCTCTAGAATATAGAAGGGGATCTGGGCCAACAGTTGTTGCACCTTTTCGCCGTACTTCACCAATTCTGGTTTGCACGTTTGGTAGTCACCATTTACTTGGCTAATGACCAGCTGAGAATCTCCGTATATGAGGAGGTCTTCAATTCCCATGTTGATGGCGATTTCGAGGCCTGCTATCAGAGCTTCGTATTCGGCTTCATTGTTTGTCCTTGACTCCGTTAAGGAGAAGGCGAAGCGCATTATTCCTCCTTGTGGAGTTGCAAAGATAAGGCCTATCCCCGATTTGATGATCGGGCTACCCTGTTTCTGTTTCTTTATGGAGGACGCTCCATCAAAATAGAGTTCCCATCGTGTGCTTCCACCGCCAATTGCATCAAATGCATGCTCATCCGGCAAATCACAGTTCAGAGGAGAGTTGGTCGGTATCGGGTGCTCGGCGAGGAAGTCGGCAATGGCCTGGCCTTTCACTGCCTTGAGGGGTTGATATGTTATCGAGAACTCCATCAAGAGCAAGGCCCATTTAGCGAGTCGTCCCGTCAATATAGCCTTTGACATCAGGTATTTAAGGGGGTCCACCTTCGAAATGAGGCGGACTTCATGTGCCAACGCATAGTGCCTGAGCTTCGTTATTGCAAAGATTAATGCCAAGCAATGTTTTTCGATGGGCGAGTAATTGCTTTCTGCCCCCAGCAGCACTCGACTTAAGTAGTAAAGTGCTCTTTCTTTCCCCTGATCATTCTCCTGTGCCCATAATGCGCCCAAAGAACCTTCAAGGGCGGCCGTGTAAAGAATGAGAGGCTTTCCTTTCACTGGGGCAGCCAACACCGGCGGATTTTGCAAGTATTGTTTGATCTCGTCTAGTGCACCTTGACATTTGTGATTCCAAACGAACGGGGTTCCCTTTTTCATCAGGTGGCTGTAAGGACGGCATTTGCCCGAAAGATTAGCGATAAACCGCCGGATGTATGCGAGCTTCCCTTGGAGAGACCGCAACTGCTTGAGGGTTCTTGGCGGAGGCATTTCCATAATCGCTTTAATCTTTGACGGATCTATTTCAATACCTCGGTGTCGAACGATGAATCCCAGGAATTTACCCGAGGAGACTCCAAACGCGCACTTGAGGGGATTCATTTTCAAATTGTATTGCCGAAGGCGTTGAAATACGGTTTCGAGATGCTTTAAATGCTCTTCGTATGACATGCTCTTCACTACGAGGTCATCGATATAGCATTCGACGATGTCGTGTATGAGATCGTCAAAGATTTTTGTCATGGCCCTTTGATAGGTGGCGCCAGCGTTCTTTAGGCCAAAGGGCATAACCCTGTAGCAGAATATGCCCAAAGGAGTCTGGAAAGCGGTGTGCTTCTGGTCTTCGGGATGCATCTTTATCTGATTGTATCCTGATGAACCATCCATAAAGGAGAAGACCTCGTGAGTGGATGTGTTATCTATCATTAGCTCGGTTACCGGCACCGGGAAATCGTCCTTTGGGCATGCTTTATTGAGATCCCTGAAATCCACGCATATGCGCACCGTTCCATTCTTCTTCATTACCGGGACGATATTGGCGATCCAGTCGGGGTATTGGACTTCTTGGATAAATCCGGAATCGATCAACTTCTTGACTTCGGCGTTGATGCTCATCTCCAGTTCAAGTCGCATCCTCCTTGGCGCCTGCTTGACTGGCTTGATATCCGGGGATATTGCTAATCTATGCACCGCAATCTCCGGATCCAATCCTGGCATCTCGGAGTAGTTCCACGCGAAGCAGTCTTTATGCCGTAGGAGCACGTTCTTTAACGCGGCCACCTTTTCCTCGGATAACAGCTCGCTGACAAATGTCGGCCGCGGGTCGTCTGCCGATCCCAGCTCGATCTTCTTGAGGTTATCTGCGGTAGTATGTATACCGTCTTCCAGTTCTTTCGGAGCGGGCGGGAATTCTGAGATCAACTCATCATCGCTGTTCTCGAAGCACCGGGGAAGGTCATCTTCGTTCTCGGGCTCTTCTTTTAATATCGTAATCATATAACAGGTGCGAACTCGCTCCCAAGACTGAGGCGGATCCGGTTCTGCTCTTGTGGTTTTGGGCTCGTGCTTTTGCGGCGGCGTCACTTTCCAACCGTCGGATAAAGCGAATCTGCCCCGTCGGTACTGGTCCTCGACCCAGTTCTTAAAGGTGAAGCAGTCTTCGGTAGGATGTCCTATGGCTCGGTGATAAGAGCAATAACTCGGATAAGAGACCTTGCTAGCTTGCTCAGGATGTCTAGACTCTGGAAGCGTGATCATTTGATGTTTTATAGCGAGGTTGAGCAGCCTCTCCGTCTTGTCTCGGGGGAAGGAGTACGCTCGACTCATCTTCTTCATGAGGGACAAGCCCGAGCCGCTTCTTGATTTATTTCCGTCTCTGCGTCGGGCCTTTCGTACAACGGATTGACGAGGATAAGCGTGTTTGTCTTTTGTAGCACGTTGAGATAGACGTTGCGTCCTGGCCTTCTCGTAGATGGCCATTTCGCGGTCGTGGTCTTCCCGAGCTTTCTGACCCACCTTCCTGATAGGCTTGCCCATTCGCTCTTCAAACGACGGACTTGGCGCTTCGATCGCGGGGTCTAGTTTTGATGAGGGGTCGGCCTCTCCTGACAGGGCGTCCTCTTCTTCATCAAAGGTAAATATAGCGTAGCTGCTGTGGGTTCGCCCTCGTTTTCCGGTTCTCGCGTACCCAAGCCCAAGTGTTTCCATTTTCCCATTGGGCAATTTGCGCTGAGTCCCGGGGACATCCCAAATCCTGTTATAGAACCGAGCCTGCCGCACCGTCTGTCTTAAAGGTACTCCTTGGCGCTTCAATAACTTCTTCAATCCATTTGTATAGTATCTAGGCAGACGGATGGGTTGGAGCCTGTCAAGTATAACATCCGCGCCGTGCCAGATCTCTTTCTCCACCTTCGACTCTGAGGATTGGTAGAATAGGATCACCTTCTCACCCCTTCGCCTGGGAGGGACGTAAAATGTTTGCAGGTCTTGCACGCTGTGAGCTTGAAGCGCGTCGAGATCCTTATAGTGTTCTTGCGGTACCATGGTGATTTGCAGACTATGGTCCTCGCAAAGGGGTGCCTGTATTGACAGCCGACTGGAGAATACGGCGTTAACCTCGTCCTCCGAATCACTCCCGAAGACCGGTATGGGGGTGGGCGCCCCCAGGTTGTTGCGTTGGGATGGCCCTGTGTACACTATTTCTTCCTCTTCTTCAGTATCGCTCCCAAAAACGGGAATGGTGGCGGCGGCTTTGTCCTCTGGGTCGCGACACCTTTCTGTATCTTCGAAATCTGGCAAAAAGTATTTCGCGTCTTCGTATTTGCGAACTTCGTTTACAGAAAACGGGTTCAACTCGCCTGTTACGGTGTACTCGAAACCATCCTTGAAGTACTTCATACACTGATGTTGCGTAGAAGGGATGATGTTGTACTCGTGTAGCCAAGGACGACCGAGCAAGGCGTTGTAGCAGGTCTTGGCGTCAATGACATGGAATTTGATGTCTGTGACGAGAAGTCCGAAGCGTAACGTCAGTATTACAGATCCGAGAGTCCGTGACGATTGAGAGTCGAAACCGGAGATAGTAATTTTGTCACGAGCGAGGTGTTGCACACTCATGCAGATTTCCTTCAACACCCGAACATTAAGGAGGTTAACGGAGGATCCATTATCCACCAGGATCTTGCCTATCTTGATGTCATGGCAGTATCCAGAGACATATAGGGGGCGGTTGTGGTCGCACGTCCCGAGAAGGAGGTCTTCATCACCGAAAGTGACATCGGTCGTATGCACTTCCTCCAGTTCATCCTTCATCCTTTCAGTGGCGAGGAAGGCTTGGAATTGCTCGGGTTCTTGCAACGCCTTAATTAGTGAGTCTCGCGCTTCTTTCGATAATAGGAGGGCATCAAGAATGCTAAGCTGAGAAGGTAGCTTCCTTAGGTGCGCGAGGATGTTATAGTCTACCTTACCCTTTTTGGGAGGGTTTTTGGTAGTTAGCTCTTTTATGACCTGGTCATCTAGAGTGATATCTTCAATGACCTTTTCCTTTCCCTTATCTTTTCGGCCGACGGGCCCGAGATTCTTTTCTGGGAGCGTGCGATTGCGCAGCTGGATGTTCTCGCAGATCTCCGATTCCTCCTCCTTCCCCGAGAAAGATTCTTTAAAGAGAGGGCCCAGAGCCATTTCTTCATCAGAGTCGCTCCCAAAGGTGAGAACTTGTGACTCCCTGGCGTTAATCATGCAACAGTTGCCAGTCGTTATGTTGTGCCCATTGACAGTACTTCTTCGCTCCCGACGGATCTTGCGTTTCATGCGCTTAAAATGTTGCTGACGAACAACATATCCTTGCCACCATATCTTAAAGGCGTCGCACTCCTCCGTGGGATGTGAGATTTTCCGATGATATGTGCAATAGTCAGGGTGCGTCTCTACCCCATCGTGTGTGTTTTCTTCCGAGGGCGGTAGCTTCATCCCCATTGACATGGCTTTGGCAAACCTTTTTTTCGTCTTGAATATCTTCTTGTCTACCTCGGATACTTTTCGCTCTGGCGGAGGTAGTTCAACTCTTCCGTTCAGTCGCCCGCATTTGGCTCTTTCCGACGTGGTCATTTCACGCTCCTGGTCCGCTTTACATTTTAGACGAATCTCGTCTAGAAAAGCGTCGATCATTTCGTCTGTTGGCCATGGACGCTCTGGTACAGGCTCTGCCTCCATCTTCTTAGTGCCGGGAGTTTTCCCATCATCGGTAAACGAGTGGGAGATTACGTTACAACTTGCCACATATCCTTCGGATTCATCCGACGAGCTCTCTCCCTCATCTTCCTCTTGAAAGATATGGTTGAGGAACTCTTGCAGTGTGACAGGAGTTCGCGCCTTTTGATTGTATTCTTCCAGCGCGTCGATTTGCTTCTGTAAGTTCATGTGCTCGTTTCCAAGCTTCACGGACTTCTTGGATTTCTTCTTCTTTTTCTTCGAAGATTTTGACGGTTGGACGTGAGTATTTGGGCTCTTATCGTTAGTCTTTATAATTGGGCGGGGCTTCAACATTCCTTTGATAATTTGAGGTTCAAGAGGGTCCTTCCATTCGATCGCAGGGCACGCATGAAGGTCTTTCAGCATTCTTTTGGTTTTAGTTGATAGCACGACCTCCCATGGAGCTTCTTCAATAAAAGAACATGTTGCCCCCGGTGTATCCGCTTTCCTAGGAGCATGCGGCTGTGGTGGGTTCACCTTCCACTTT
Organism: Agapanthus africanus; assembly: GCA_030015575.1. Taxonomy (NCBI): domain Eukaryota; kingdom Viridiplantae; phylum Streptophyta; class Magnoliopsida; order Asparagales; family Amaryllidaceae; genus Agapanthus; species Agapanthus africanus. Next base: position 147,577,780 of record CM057338.1, on the reverse strand, counting down.
TCGGACAGTACAAACTTCCCCTGGAGGTATTGGTCTTCAATCCATCCTTTGAAGACGAAGCAATCTTCAATCGGATGGCCTACCGTTTGATGGTAAGGGCAGTAGTTGGAGTCATTCACCTCGGTGGGTTGCGGCGGTCGCCTTGGATTTGGTAGGTTTATAAGCCTGTTGCGTATCGCCAGCTCGAATAACCGCTTCGTCTTGTCTCGCGGGAACGAGTAGGGACGCTTCATTTTCTCATTATAGTACCGGCGTCTTTCCTCCAGTTGATCCGCCGATTTCGGGACGTTAGGTTGCTGTTGGGCGTTCGCGACGAAGGTTGCCCTTCCTTTACCCTTGTCATTCCGCGGTTCCGATTTCGGGGGAGATGGTCTATGAACCATCTGGTCCATCTGAGCCAACTTGTCGATTAAAGCCTGGAATGTGGTTGGCTTAAAGAACATCATGAACTGGGAGATAGTTGCGTGGGGGTCTAGGGTTCCCACGAACATGCCCACCGCAGGTGCTTCCTCGATGCGTTGCTCACATCTCGACCACAAGTTCCGCCAGCGTATAGCGTACTGGACCCAGGTTTCGCCCGGCTTTACCCTGGCGTTAATAAGTGCGGTTATTGGAGTGCGTTCGCTGGCACTTGCAAATCGCTGAGTGAACAACAACTCCATTTCAGCGAACGTTTTAATGGAATCGTTCGGGAGTTCTGAATACCATTCGAACGCTGTTTCTGATAAGCTGCCCACGAACTGGCGAAGCAACAATTTATCGTCACCGCCGGTGTTACCGCAGAGGGCCCGGAACTGGGCAACATGTTGATGGGGATTGCCGGTCCCTTTATACACATGGAATTTCGGTATCGTATAGCCTTGCGGGTATTTGATTTGATCGTACCAGCTCGGATACGGCCGCCCCGTTTTCACGACTTGACCAGCTGCCTCAGTCGCATGATGAACTCGGATTTGCTGGGCTATGTAGTCAGCTAAGTCAGCCTTAGAGATTGCCTCCTCCTTGGCCATTGAAAGGGCTGGTGGTGGATTTGACGTTTCTCCTCGGTCGTCTTCAAGAACGATCGGGGGATCTTCGGCGGGTGAGTCCTGCTGGATCATCATTCCTATCACGTCTTGAAAGAGAAGGCCCATCCGTTGTACGTTGGATGCTTGTTCAGCAGCCTCTTTGTCCCTTCTCTCCAGTGTCCGGCGAAGGAATTCAGCGTCTGTTTCTTCCTCCCGGCGTGCGTCTGAGGACGTTTCTGGGTTTTCTTTTGGTCCGGTGAGCGCGGCCATAGCATTCATCATTTCTTGAAGCTTTTGTTGCTGCTCCTGGGCTTTCGTCACGGATCGGGTTAGGGGTCGGTGGCCCGTGGAAGTGCGGCTTTCCTCTTTCCCAAAGGCCATGTAGACAGTGTGCACCACCATGCCCCCAGACTCAGGGCGTCTGGGTTTAGTGCTTTCAGTCGTCGCTACTTGCTGTGAGGTCCTCTTTGGCCTCCTCCTTTTGTGAGTCAGTTGATCACCGGCTTTTTGGGGCTTAGCTTGGTGACTGGCTTCAGGTTGGATTTTCAGCTTCTTGTGTTGGCGGGAGAAGTTTGGATCGATGATCGAGTCTCGGGCCTGCCGCCAAGCCTTATAGATTTTGGAAGACAGCCGTTGAGGAGATCGGGGCTGTTCGGGTTTTGTTTCCTCAACCTTTTTCAATGAGGGAGGAGACCTCTTCAGTACTGCCGTGGGGGAATTCCTTCGCACCTTATTTAGCATTTCAAAGCTGTTCCGAGTTGAAACAGCAGCATTGACCTCTGCCACCGGGGCCGCTGGAGTCAGCCCGGAGGGAGAGTTGCCCCCAGCCTTCCTTACTCGGCGCCAATGGCGACGTCGAGCGCGTCGAGCGGGTGGCGTTGGGTCAGCAGTAAGAATGGTTCCTTCTTGCCCCCTGTGTGGATGGGGGGTTGTTGTTGGCGTTAGCCTATCGAAGACCGATGTCCTTTGGGAAGCGGGAGCAAAGGCCGGAGCCGTCAATCTTGTAAAGACTGACTTTTTGGCTGGAGAGGTTGCCTTGGCGATTTCGGGAACGGGAACGGCCATCTTCTTAAAAGCAGCCTTCTCTGAGATTGTAGGCCCCGTGATGAGCTCGCAGGATTCCTGGCCCAGTCTAGAGAAGACCGAGGCATCGACGTTGGGCGACTCGTTGAGAGGAGCCGCGGCAGGGGTAAGACGATCAAAGACTGACTTCCCGAGAGTTTCCTTTGTCAGCACTGGAGCGGTAAAGTTTGTCGGCGGGATCATAGTCCCAAAGAACAATCCTGTGGTGGCGCGAGTGACCTGTTCCACTGGCATTGTGAATAGCGAAGCAGCTTGGGGTCCATAGGCTATACCTCCTGGCGAGGCAGAGCGTCGGCTGCAATTGCCGTCTGAGCAGTTGGAGGATTTCGCAGGGGTGGAAGCCATTGATCCTTTATTTTCTGCAATAAGCGAGATGCCAATTCTCAGTACCTTGAAACCCGAGGGCAACTATTAGCGAACCGCGTTTGGTTCGCGAATCACGACACACGAAGTGTGGAGTGGAAAGAGGAAAAGGTCCCACCGGGCGTGCCAGAATCTGTTCCCCTCCGAAAGACGGCCGAGACATGGGCTGTCTCGCCTGAGGTTCGGGGCAGATGCTAATAGGTGCTATCCGTCCACCTCTCCGAAGATGCCAAGTTGATTTATGGCACCATGTATCGAAGGTTTAAACGGATGCGTCCGATGTAGCAGACTTCGTCAGATTCCCCCTCGTTTGAGGGGTTTTTGATTGTGGGGACGCTCTTCCCTGCAGGCGCAAGCCCCTGCAGTTAATTACGCTACCGCATTGCGGTAACAACTTTCTCCTTCTCCAGATGGTCACTTCGTGTCGTGGGTGTCTGTTTTGTATTTTGTTGCCCGTGGATTGTTTACGGAGACTGAGTTATGTCGTCGCCCGTAGGGCGTGGACTAGTCCAAATCCGTATTATCTTAGATTTGGGTTTGGGGGGTTTGGTTTGAGGATACGTCAGCCATACTTGAGGCTAAGATCAACTCAAACGTTTGTTAAGGATACGTTAGCCTAACTTTGTGACTAAGATCAACTTAACGGGATCGTTTAGATCCGACAAAAGAGCGTTTGGACTCTAATGTTCCAGTTTAGGGACATAGTGGTCCATGAATGTATGGCCGTCGGGACCCATCACCTCTCTGACGACGTTGAAGGATTACAACGACGGATGTCAGAGGAGTTCAGGGATGTACCCTCGAGCCAGAGTTAATTGGGGGGATTTATAGTCCAGTATGTTTGAGGGTCTAAGGACGCGTTAACCATCTCCAAGGCTAAGATCAACTTAGACGGGGCCGTTTAGGTCCAACAAAAGAGCATAAGAAAGGGCTCTATTGTTCTAGTTTTAGGGACATTGCGGTCCGTGGGTAGTTTAAGGACATTGCGGTCCGTGGGTAGTTTAAGGACATTGCGGTCCGTGGGTAGTTTAAGGACATTGCGGTCCGTTGTTAGTTTTAAGACATCTCGGTCAAGGTTAAGGACGTCGTAGTCCATGGGTTTAAGGACCCCACAGTCCGGTATGTGCTCTGGATGCTTCACACGGGTTCACTGCCGTGCTTAGCGAGGACCAGGCTCCGCTCTGGATGCTTCACACGGGTTCACTGCCGTGCTCTGCGAGGACCAGGATCCGCTCTGGACGTTTCCCACGGGGTCAAAGAGTGACATTATCCGTATTCCACGTGACCAGGAATTTGTATGAGTTTAAGGACCCCACAGTCCATATCATGGGTGGTCGTCGGGACCCGTCACCTCTTTGAAGACATTGAGGGATTACAATGCCAAGTATCAAAGGAGTGAAGAGATGTACCCTAGAACCGGAGTGGCTTGAACAGCCCCTGGCTCAATTTGAGGTCAGGACTGATTAATCATGTTATGAGCCCATTGGCCCAATTAGTCACGAATTGAGGACTTATGGCCAGCTTGGGCTAAGTCCCATCATGTCTGGAATATTGATTCCTTGTGAGTCCATCGAGGGAGAAGCTTTGCCTCCATCCCTTTAGCCAATTGGGCTATAGACTAGTGTTAAACACTTCAAAGCAATCAGTGTTGAACACTGGGAATGAGTTTGACAGGTTAGTGTTTAACACTAGAAGAATAATTGGTGTTAAACACCAGCAACAAGGCCTTGAAATGATCATAAGCACTAAAACAGCTCAGTGTTAAACACTGGCAATGGGGATCTTAAATTAGTGCCGAATATTAAAACAATTAATATTGAACACTACGAACAAAATTCTTTAATTAGTGTTGAACACTAAGGTCCGATAGCACTTCAATACTGGATTCGAGAGTTTTAACTTAGTGTCAAACACTACAGCAAGAACGGTCACGTGGCCCCACGTGAGAGTGCCTTCCCTTCAATGATTCTGCCGAAATTACTGTGTCTTTGATAGCGTCACGTGTTAGCACGTGACGGGCATTCAAATGCCTATGTGTTAAGGCTCCTGCTGAAAGTCACGTGTGTCACGTGGGGTGCTGCCTCAAAGGGGCTTTCTGTAGAGCTTTTGGGGGGGGTCACGTGGTGACACGTGACCCTGCCTCAATGCTGTTTTTGGAGGATCTGTTGCTCCTCTTTCAGGAATTAAATTCCTCGAACTTTTAATTTCAGAGGAATTAAATTCCTATTTCCTTTTGAAGGCTTATATTCTGGAACAGAGTTTAAATCTGAGTTTTCTGTGGGAATTAAATTCCTTGTTTATGCGAAGAACCGAATAGGGTTAAACCCTAAAAGCTTTTAAGGAATTAAACTCCCCTTTTCTGAGGATTATGATTAAAGGAATTAAATTCCCACTGTTTCGACTAAACTATGTTCTTGATTAGGGTTCAACCCTGTTTCTTTTTGTTTTGAAGGAATTAAATTCCCATAATACAGGGTCGAACCCTAACTTTATTTTGGAGGAATTAAATTCCTATAGTTCTGTGAGAATTAAATTCTCATACTTGCATTCCTTCTCTATGTTTTGGATCTGCATGGCAGGATCTCGACCCATTGAGAATTAAATTCTCAACCTTAAGGGGAGATGTGCACTTTGCAGATCCTCTATCAAAGAGGGAGGAGATATGCTCTCTCGTTTTATGCCTCAGAGTTAAACTCTGTTGAGAATTAAATTCTTTTTCTTTCCAAAAGGCCTTCCCTTTCTTACCTAGGGTTTTTTTTGCAGAAGATCTGAGTCTTTTTCAAGTATCAAAGCTCTTCTCCTTTTCTCTTTTCTTCTCTCCGTATGTATATCTTTCTCTGTGTCTTTTGGCTCCTATTTATAGGAGAAGCAGCCGAATCAATCAGTTTTTGACGAATCTTCATTGAGATTTGATTTGCGTCCATTATTCATTTTGGGCCTTTGGATTATCAGGTGAATTTTATTCACCATTGGATCTTGAATCCAGAGATTCTCCTTTGTTATTTTGGTTAGATTTAAGGGGGAAATCTTTCCAAACCCGAGATTTTCCATAGATAGATGATATTTAATCATCTCTGAATCTTTAATTTGATCGGTCCCAAATAATTACTTTCCTTTGGAAAGATTCGAATTTCCTTCAGAATTTAATTCTGTCGTCAAAAATGGGCTTTGAAAGCCGGTCACGTGTGACCACGTGACCCACTTTGGAATGAAGAATCCTCTTCCTTTCTGCGCTATCTTCCGGTTGCTGTTGTAGCCATCACGTGCTACCACGTGACGCCTGGTCACGTGTGAGCACGTGACCCCTGTCTGGCGCTTCTTTCTTTGGTTCAATTGGAGAGCGAGTTTGCTGCTTTGAACGTCACGTGTCGACACGTGACCCTGGTCACGTGGGAGCACGTGACCTCTTCTGAAGCTTTTTTCCTTGACTTGATCAGCGAATCAAAGTGCGCCTTTGCTGCTTGAATTTAAATGTCACGTGCCGACACGTGACCTTGATCACGTGGGAGCACGTGACCCTTCCTGAAGCCCCCTTTTCTTCGACTTAGTCAGGAGACTGAACTTGCTTGAATGATGCGTTCAGGTGTCACGTGCGAACACGTGACCGCTAGTCACGTGTAAGCACGTGACCCTCTTCTGAAGCTTTTCACAGAAGCTTCCTGATTTTAAATCAGGAAACACCGGGTAGCCGTTACGTCCAGCTTGTACCGCCGACGGCTTATGGGTGCTTGATGTGATCATCACCTACTGCCGGAGTATTGACGAGTCTTTAGAGTCCTACATAGAGGTTTTACTGGCTCAGGCAAAACGAAATAGGAGCATGTATGTGATATGTGCGGGACCGAGAATAATGCGTGTATGTGATACCGTATTCTATTCTCGCGACTTTTTGTATCGGTCGGTTATATATGATATAGCTGGTTATCGAATCAAGTGTTGATTCGATAAGTCGATACATTGGATATTAGTCGGTTATATGTGATATGACCGGATTATTAAGTCAAGTGTTGATTTAATAATTTATTGTATAATTGTATATTTGATATACTAGTTTACATTAACTAACACTTGTTCACTTTAGGGTTTTTCTCACATGAGCACAACTTTAATGTATATATGATATATATTAAAATTGTGTTTTCTTATTGTATCATGGTTGATGATACACATGACTTGGGTGTATGAGACTTACACCATGCTATCTTTTATGTTGGATTTTAATATTCAAAGTAATTACAAAATTAGTGGAGGATTAACTAAATGCTTGAAGCTTGTGGAAGCTTGTGGAAGCATTGACTAATTCCACTAAATTTGTTTTTACTATGGATATTTCTTAACCCAACCATAAGGATTAGCCATGGATTAAGTCTCTACAAGAGTTAGTATATGATACTCACTCACCATGGTTAGCCTTCTCACTTGATCATTATCCTCATCTCTTTCTTTTGTTCTTCTTCTTCATTGTTAAAAAGAAAAAGCTTGCTAGGGTTTGATCCAAAGTGAGAAAGATTGTGAGAAATAAAATTCTAAAGAGAACCCACTTCCTATTTCTCCATCCTCTACTAGACTAGCACTTTAGTTTAGGGTGTTTGCTTCACTAATTCTCAAGTTAGTGAAGTAGAAGCTTGAGTTGGCATCTCCTCGATGTAGATCATCTTCAGCCTCGAAGACTTCAAGCAAGGACGCGTCTTTCGCCTCGTGAAGCCATGCAAGGGTCCGGGAGAACCACGATCGCAGCGAAGGGTCTTCAACAAGGAGCTATAGAAGTGAAGGACCGATCTACAAAGGTTGTATTTTGTATTCACTTAGTCGTAAACGTAGTTTACTAGCATATGAAACCTTAATTTTCTAGCAACGATCTTGTTTAGGGTTATTCGGCACGGCTAAAATTTTAAACGGGCATGTTTGATGCTTCCCAGAAGCTTATTAGAGTGCCTAGTAACCCTACAATATACATGTGAGCGTTATAGGCAACTGAGTGCTTAGCACTGCTGGGTGTTAAAGAAACCCAAACCAAGCCCAAATTTGCTAAGTCCCTTTAGAGTCAATTGCAACTGAGCCTAAATGCTCTGTTGTTGCATCTCAACTAAAATTTGACGATCCTTAAATATTGCTAAGTTGATCTTAGTCTCAAATAAGACTAACGTATCTTTAGTTAAAAATAAATTAAGCCCAAACGCTCATATGTTTAAGTTGATCTTAATCTCAAATTAGATTAACGGTCCTTAAACAAAAAAAAACATTTTTGAACTAAAGGAACATATAACCTAAGTTCAAAACCCAAAACCCGATCTTAGCCCAAATTTGCTAAGCATATATTTATGATATCCAAACTGATTTTAGTCTCAAACATGACTAATGATCTCTCATTGATGATATCCAAAATGATATTCATCCCATATCTTTTAAGGTAATTTTAGTCTCAAATATGACTAACGATTTTTAGGTTCACCATCCTTTCCCTTAAATACGGGATTTGGTTTAAGAGTACATCTCTTCACACCTCTGATACATGTCGTTGTAATTTCTCAACGTTTTCAGAGAGGTGGCGGGTCCACTGTCTCGATATCCCCTCGACTAGGAACTGTTAAAGGATGTACTTTTGGACCATCCTGGCCCCACTAGTATGATCTCATCATAATCCTCGTAGTCAAGTACATATCCTAAGCGCTTTATCAATATGTAAGAGAAAGACAGTATAAGAATACCAGTCCAAATGTTAAGATAAAGAGTAACCAGATAGCTTACTATCATGTCGAGCAAGAAAGTCCTCTATATATATGTCCAAGTATCCACTATAATATACATCAATGTACAATAATGGCCTCTAGGGCATACATATTCCTAACAATCTCCCACTTGCACTAACGCCATGTGTTGTAGTATCTCATACCCAACATCCTAAAAAGTATCTCAAACTGCATCTGGGGGAGGACCTTCGTGGGTGGATCCGCTACGTTGTCCTTTGTGTCAACTTTCCTGGCCTCGATCTCCTGGCGATCTACTATCTCTCTGATCAGGTGATACCGCCTAAGAATATGTCTGGTTCGCTGATGGGACCAGGGTTCCTTAGCCAAAGCCACAGCTCCATTGTTATCACGATACACAGATATTGGATTCACAATGGATGGAACCACACCAAGTTCAGCTATGAACTTCTTCATCCAGACAGCCTCTTTGGAAGCATCGTTGGCAGCGATGTATTCAGCCTCCATCGTCGAGTCTGCTGCGGTGTCTTGCTTGGAACTCTTCCAACACACCGCCCCTCCGTTGAGGGTAAAGACAAAACCCGAGACCGACTTACTGTCCTCCTTATCACTCTAGAAGCTCGAATCGGTAAAGGACTCTACCTGGAGTTCACCGTTACCATACACCAAGAACATCTCTTTAGTCCTTCTCAAGTACTTAAGAATGTTCTTCACAGCTTTCCAGTGTTTCTCCCCTGGATCTTATTGATACCTACTCACTACACCTAGTGAGTAAGCTACCTTCGGTGTGGTACACAACATCGCATACATGATTGACCCGACTGCCGAAGTATAGGGTATCCCTTGTATGCGAGCACTCTCCAAATCAGTCTTATGAGACATCTCTTTAGAGAGAGTGATTCCTGAACAAGCGGGTACATTACCACGCTTAGAATCTTCTATACTAAACCTCTTTAGTATGGCGTCTATGTACCTGGATTGGGACAATCCCAACATCTGTTTAGATCTATCTCTATAGATCTTTATCCACGGGATGTAAGAGGCATCATCTAGATCTTTCATGGAGAGCTTATGTGATAAGAAGAGCTTGACCGAGTGTAGCATAGGAACATCGTTTCCTATCAAGAGTATGTCATCTACGTACAATACAAGGAAGACAACCTTACTCTTTACAACCTTCTTATATATACATGGTTCATCTACATTTTTGATGAAGTCAAACTCTTTGACAGTTTCATCAAAACAGACGTTCTATCTCCGCGATGCCTGCTTTAATCCGTAAATGGATTTAAGCTGCTTGCACGCGCTTCCGCTGCTCCCACTGTCTATGAAGCCCTCTGGCTGTGTCATATACACGTTCTTTTCTAAATCACCATTTAGAAAAGCGGTTTTGACGTGCAATCTGCCAGATTTCGTAGTTATGGTATGCAGTAACGGCAAGTAGGATCCTGATAGACTTAAGCATAGCCACTGGAGAAAAGGTTTCATCATTGTCGACGCTAGGTCATTGACGAAAACCTTTTGCTACAAGTCTAATTTTGAAAGTCTCAAATTTTCCATCTACACCAAATATCTTCTCAAGATTCCCTTGCTCCCGATAGGTTTTACCCCTTCAGGAGCAACTTTCAAAGTCCATACATTGTTGATGTACAAGGATTCCATTTCAGATCGCATAGCATCCAGCCATATCACAGAGTCTCTACTTGTGATGGCCTGCTCGAGGGTCATCATCTTCCATGATGCAATCCTCACTCCCACCGTCTATAAGAAAACCGTAGTATTTCTCAGGTGGATGAGAAACCCTACTAGATCTGCGGAGTGGCTTAGCTTCGTTGGGGTCTATTGAATCCTCCGGTTCTTCCAAATCGTCAATTATAGTTTGTTTTGCTGGAACTTCTTCCAGTTCTATCTCATTGCTACTAATTTTTTTTACAAGATTCCTTTTCTAAAAAGTTGGCAATTCTGAGAAACAAACACCTTTTGTTCCTCGGTGTGGTAAAAGATATTCCCTCGCGTTTGTTCGGGATATCCTACAAACTTGCACAGAACTGACCTTACCTCGGGTTTGTCTGGATTTTGCTTTTTAACATAAGCCGGACAACCCCAAATCTTAACTTGTTTAAAAGATGGTCTCTTCCCATTCCATATCTCATATGGAGTGGTAGACAACGGATTTGGTCGGAACTCTATTCAATAGAAATGCAGCTATCTCAAGTGCATAAATCCAAAAGGAAATAGGCAACTCAGCAATACTCATCATAGAGCGCACCATATCTAAGAGGGTGTGATTCCTCCACCCCGATATACCGTTGTGTTGTGGTGTATACGGAAGAGTAAGCTGAGAGAGAATCTCATTCTCTTTTAAATAGTTTCTGAATTCTGTGCTCAAGTATTCTCCTCCCCGATCATATCGAAGGATTTGAATACTTTTACCCATCTGGTTCTCAACTTCGTATTTATATTCCTTGAATTTCTTAAAAGATTCAGATTTGTGTTTCAACAGGAACACATGTCCGTATCTTGAGAGATCGTCGGTGAATGTAATAAAGTACGAGGAACCATTCCTGGCATGTGTAGATATAGGACCGTATACATCAATATGTAACTGTCCAAGAGTTCAGTAGCTCTTTCTCCGTGTCCAGTAAACGGAGTTTTGGTCATTTTACATTTGAGACACGACTGGCAAGTTTCATAAGATGTAAATTCGAACGGATTCAAATATCCATCTTTATGTAACTTAGCTAGTCTTGTCGCATTGATATGACCTAGTCTACAATGCCACAAGAAGACTTCATTCATTTCTGAACTGTTCCTCTTGTGTGTGTTCTGTATGCTTAGAACTGTGGTTTGATTCAGAACGTATATACCATTCCACAACGTACCAAACCCAATCAACACTTGATTCTGGAAATTGTTCATAACATTATCCTCTAATGTGAAATTATATCTTTCTTTAGATAGCAAAGAAACCGATATAATATTACACATCATTTTTGGTACGTAATAACACTCGTTCAGAATCATTGTATTACCAGTTAGTAACACTAGGTGATATTTGCCAACTACTTTGGCTGCAGCAATTGCACCATTCCCTACTACCAGAGACATATTACCCTTTCCCAGTTCTCTACCTATCTTTAGCCCATGTAAAAAATTACATACGTAGGATCCTGATCCGGTATCCAATACCCAGGACGTATAGCAAACTGAGAAACAGTTCTTGGTAATGAACACACTCGAAGAAGATGCATCAACATGCTTATTCTTCGTTTGTGTGGCATGGGAATCTGGATATTGCCCTATTCCTTGCTCAGACTTATGACAATAATAAGATAGAGAGGAACCTAGCCCAGTATAATAAGTGGGTTCAGTCAATACATTCATATTATTATCTTGATTAAGGCATGCCATTGGTCGCTACCAGGAGAGAGAGAAAGATAATCACTTTGCATGCGCTCTTTGCAAGATTAGATTGGTTACTATTTTATCTAATCAGGATGACTTCTATTGTTTTTATCAAATCTTCCTTCAAACCCTAAAAGGTAAGATTAGTCGGGATTAATTACATTCTACAAGTTCACTAACCGGTCAGCCAGGCAAGTGTCGGTACTCCGAGGGAGGTTCCCCGTGCGACACGGACCTAATTAAAATAAACCTTGTTTCCCTAGAGGCATAACCCCATTGACACCTTTCTAGACACCTACTGGATTAGTGCAAAACTCTCTCAGGAGTAACTCTTACTCGCAGTGGGTATCGGGATCCAACTATCATATAGAAAGTATGCAATCTCATTGCAAATTTCAACACTTGAAATTCCCGATAATTGTTTTTACCCCTTGCGATTTATGACCTTGACAAGGTCAACAAACTATAAACCGCAAGTCAAGTTCAACCCGTTCATTTCTTGATTAAATTAAACCCACCCGCACGACCCTTGACAAGGTCAACAAGGCCGCACGACTACCCTAATCCAATCGCATCACATGCTGGCAGATAAATACTAATCAGCTACCGCACATTACGTCTTGACAAGGTCAATAAATGCAACACGAATACTAAATAGCACTTATCTGAAATGACGGAGGGCTACGCTGGTTTTTAAGAAAACCCTTAGCGTAATGAACTTGATATCGTTGTAGAATTTAGTGATTTGGAGTGTTTTAAGCTCCGTTTAAAAATCGAATAGTTTTGCAGCGTTTGCTAGTTTTGCTAAAGAGGTCACTCCCGGTGAAGGGATCTCGGCTCTTTCCTCATCGAATGAGGTGTTAGATATTCTACAAGGAATACCACTATGCAAAACAAGAACTAGTGCAGCTTGCAAAACTAAACGAGTGAGTTGTAGCATTTACTAGTTTCGCTAAAGGGGTCACTCCCGATGAAGGGATCTCGGCTCTTTCCTCATCGAATGAGGTGCTGGATATTCATCAAGGAATACCACTTTGCAAAGCAGAAACTAGAGCTACCTATTTTTAAAAATCTGATTCTACAACATCTTTAGGTTTCTTTTCTTTCATTAATCTCATTAATGAAGTCCCATCATTAATGTTTCCTAAACATCATAGAAAAAGAAACGAAAATAGAACGTACGCTTATGCCATCCGCATTCGCCACAGGGCCCCGTCATGCACCATTAGGTTACTTAACTACCGGCAGAGCGGGGGCTGGACTAGCGCGGGTGCTAAACATAAGCAATGTTTATTATATGTCATATATATAATATAACATTCGTCTCACGCAGTAATATGATCACATCACAGAACCAAGCAGCAGAAGTAACAAATGAAATATTGGATATACTAAGATGTCCATGTTTTAAATTTAGCCAGTAATGTAAAACACAGATTTCAAGATCGTGATGAATAGCCAAACCCACATCCCTAGACCCCTACGAGAGCGGCAAGTAACCCTAAAAATTCTAGAGTTAGGAAACCCGATCTCAACTCCTTGAGATTGTCTCCCACTGGACTCTAGAACCTGGTTACTTGTGCTCCCCGCCTTGGGTCTATCCTAATGCGGAAAAGTAAATAATATATATCAATGGTGATATCATCCTCAACCCGGAAGTGCCCCAATAAAAGAATATTACATACAGATTTTACATGAATGAAAATTAAAACTCTCATCTCACATAAAACCCCCGGGCTATTCATTCACGACGATCCAATAATTCATATCACCAGCAACACATAACATCTCATGTCATCAACGTAAGTAAATATGCGTATCCCGAATTTCGTTGACATATAGCAACGAGATCGGGATACCCCACATATTACACTTACAGTCGCAGAAAAGAAATTAAAAAACTACAATAATTAGAATCCGTATATCCTTAGACATCATAAACCCGGAATATCTCATATTCCGGATTTCATGCCTAACCTATAAACCTTGTATTTCAGTCTCAGATTAAAAACACTTTTCAATTACTTTAGTCGGGTAATTCAACAGGATTCTCGACTACATTATGGAATACTCGTCGGAAACTTTAGCAGATGGCACACCCCCGATGCCGTCGACGAAGTGCACTAAGGCGGAACACCGTGGCCGCGAGCACCCGAGTGGGTGCTTTTGGCAACGGGGTTCTCCTATAGTCACTTGGTCGGGGATATGGGTTGTGGCTGTCTACTAGAATTACCCGGTGAGTGTTCGCGCACAATACGCGATTGCGATGGAGTTTTGATCCGAATCAAAACTCCGTGGCAACCGATTAACCGAGACTAATACACTAGATTTATAATATACTAACTAGTTTTCACAAAATTAATTATTTCGGATTCTAAATATTGTATCACATATCATCAAGATCTATATAACGTTAAACTTTTCGATCGATTTAGCAAACACCCAGAAAATCCAGAGACCTCAACAACTTGAGAATCATTAAAAACACCCAGAAAGTGCTAAATGAAACCATGGAGCAGCAAAAGAAAAATGGACCCACAACTCCCCAAAACGGCGGCGGAACCGCGGAAAAACTAGGGTTTGGCCGCGGTTCTGTGGCGCTTTAGGGGAATTGGTGCTCCAAATTTCTTGGGGCTCCATTGTAAACCTTGCACGATTTTTTGGATATTTTTAATCATGAAAATTCCAACTTTTGAAAAATTCGACAGAAACTTCAAAAACTAGGTGTTTCGAAAACCGATCGAACACTTTAACATCGTAAAGACCTAGCCTAATGTTCTAACCTGGTTCTGATACCATGAAAGTCTACCCTAGCACCACCATGAGGTTCTAGTAGCATCAACCATGCCGAATTTTAAAATTTTTAGGTGCTAGGTTAGACTAACCAAGATCTTAACTAGAATATTTAGGGTTTAACCTATGATGATATGAAAAACTAAAGAAGTGAAAGAATTATACCCTCGTAGATCGAGTCCTTCACTTCATAAGCTCCGTGTAGTAGTCCACGTGACACCTCTAGGCTCCACTTGAGAGTTTGATCGAGCTTTCTCCGATGACCTTCGTGCCGAAGATGATCCACGCGAAGCCCACTAGCTCAAGCTACCTCTTCACTAATCTCCTATTAGTGGAGGAAACACGCCACACCAAAATGCTAGTTTAGTATGGGATGGTGAAGTAACGGATTTGAGGCTCACTAGTTTGTTCAAAACTCCATGGTTCACATCACATGTGAGAGCTTGGAGTTTTGAGGCATGAGGAAGAAGAAGATGAAAGCTAGAGAGAGTGTGAGCTCAACTTAAGAGAGCAAGAATGAAAAATGATCAAGTGAAGTGTATGGCTTATTCTTGGCTCACTCATTCAAGCATGGATTTCTTTGCAATAATAAATTGCAACCATGCTTGAATAGTGAGTCAAGACTAATAAAATAAAGATAAAGCCTATGCTTCACACCATGCTCCCATTTTTCATGTTTTATTCTATTTTCCAAAAATAGAATTTCATGCCATGCTTCATTACACACACACACACACACACTAATACATATATATAACAAAATAATTAGTGAGCTAATAATATTAGTTAAGATATAATTATATCAAATATAATGTATATCACATTATTAAATCAACACTTGATTTAATAATCCGGTTATATCACATATAACCAACTAATATCATTTATCTGTATATCACATTATCAAATCAACACTTGATTCGATAATCTGGTTATATCACATATAACCTAACTGATAACAGATAACTGTCAGATTACAATACGGTATCACATACACGTATTTAATCAGGCCCACGCACATATCACATATGTGCCCTACTTCGTTTCTCCTGAACCAGAAAACTTCTGTGTGGGACTCTAAAGACTCGTCAATACGCCAACAATAGGTGATGATCACATCAGTTACCTACAAGCCGTCAGCGGTACTAGCTGGACGTAACGGCTACCCGAGTATTGAGCGATATGAATATCAACAAGCAAGCTTGTCCATATTCTCTATGAAGCCTATCAGTAACACTTACCGTACAGTCCGGTCTCTTCGTTTGATATGTCACATATCATGTCTAGGGGTGGTAAACGTTAGACCCCAGTAACGTGATAAGTCATGCCGATGTCTGGCCTATAACGGTTCGAGAAACTATTGATAACTCTTATCAGTAAATCTCAGCAGCAGCCCTGGCTAGGGACTTCCAGTTATAGCCAATCGAGCATAGCGCAACATCAACCCCCAATACCGGGAGGGACGAAACCCCTCCTATCGCTCATTGCCTCCATGTGACTCGGGACTGTACCCAAAATCCACCTGTTTGAACGTCTCCTTTGAGCGTGGTAGGGAGAAAATCAAAGCACAGTGGGAGCCATACAAGAATCTATGACGATCTCGGGTCAACAGACTAACCTGTACCAGTGTCACCAGAGAACTGCTATTTGACGATAGGTATAATACCAACTAGGAGTTCTTGGCGAGTCTTGTTCACTGTACTCATTCTCCAATGAGCACCTGTGTACAATCTTTGATGTCACACACCAATGGTTGTGGGATCAACCATCACCCTCTAAGGGATAAGAAACATACACACTAATCTACTCTGGAATATTGATGCCCTGTCTCGATATCCCCTCGACTAAGAACTGTTAAAGGATGTACTTTTGGACCACCCTGGCCCCACTAGTATGATCGCATCATAATCCTGGTAGTTAAGTACATATCCTAAGGGCTTTATCAACATGTAAGAGAAAGACGGTATAAGAGTACCAGTCCACATGTTAAGATAAAGAGTAACCAGATAGCATACTATCATGTCGAGCAAGAAAGTCCTCTATATATATATCCAAGCATCTACTATAATATACATCGATGTACAATAATGGCCTCTAGGGCATACATATTCCTAACAAATATTCGCCTCCAAAATAGCGATAAAAGACTGAAATGTCCCTAAACTAACATTCGCCTCCAAAATGGCGATAACAGACCGCAATATCCTTAAACTAAAATAATCGAGCCCAAATGCTCAAATATTTAAACTGATCTTAATCTTAAACCAGATTAACGATTCTTAAATCAACCGAAACCCAAATATAAAAATATACGGATTTGGGCTAATCCACGGTCTACGGGCGACGACATAAATTAGTCTCCGTATACAATCCATGGGCAACCAAAACAAACAAAAACACACACGGCACGAAGTGAACTTCCGGAGTAGGAAAAAATGGTTATCGTTGTTGGGATACCTACAACGGCAGCAAGGTTTCGGGTGGCATCTCTTATGCCATTTTCAAATTTTGCCATTATAGATAATCCTAAACATAGGAACTTTAACTAGAGAATCAAAAACTAGCATGTTAACACTTTAACATCTAAGAGTTAGGGATTACAACCTTTGTAGTCCGTTCCTTCGCTTCATAAGCTCCGTATTGAGGTCCCTTCGCTGCGATCATCAAGTACCCGGACTCTAGAGAGACTCCATGAAGAGAATGATGCATCCTTACTTGAAGACTTCACTAATCCAAGATGATCTACCTTGAAGAATCTCAAACCCAAACTCTTGCTTCACTAATCAAGTATTAGTAAACACCCTAATCTAAGTGGCTAGAATAGATGAGGATGATGAAGTAGGAATTTTTCTCTCTTTTATTTTCAATTTCTCACTTTAAATCATCACAAAATAAAAATCAAGTAAGCTTTTGTAAGCTTGAAGAAGATGAAGAACAAAGTGATGAATGAATTATTGTTGAGATTAGAAATGCAACCATGGTTAAGTATGTGTCATGGCTAACTCATGTAGAGAATAAACCATAGGTTAGGGTTGGGTTAACAAATATCAAGCTAGAAACAAAGAGGGTGGACTTTGTCAAAGGTCATGAA
Organism: Agapanthus africanus; assembly: GCA_030015575.1. Lineage (NCBI taxonomy): Eukaryota > Viridiplantae > Streptophyta > Magnoliopsida > Asparagales > Amaryllidaceae > Agapanthus > Agapanthus africanus. The sequence continues at coordinate 147,560,330 of CM057338.1, read as the reverse complement.
GCTTCCTCAAAGCTCATCCAAAAGAAAATCCACACAATTTGAATTATTAAAACAAATATATATATATATATACACACACACACACACACACACACACCAAACCATAAACCCTAACCATAAGTTTAAACTCTGGTTGCATTTGTAACCCTAACATGTTACAATATTATATATCACATATACAATATTTTGTAACAAAAGAAAATAATACAATTAACATATATCACATATACATCAATATATTAACACGTGAGAAAAAGAATCTTTAAGTGAGGTTATATTAGTTAATGTAATGTAGTATATCAAATATATAATTATACATTAAATTATCGAATCAACACTTGATCCGATAATCCGGCTATTTTGCAAATAACCGACTAATATAATCTGTATCAGTTCATCGAATCAACACTTGATCCGATGACCCGGCTATATCACATATACCCGGCCGATATCACATATCGCGAGAATCGAATACGGTATCACATACACGTATTATACTCGGCCCCGCACATATCACATATGTGCTCCTACTCCGTTTTGCCTGAGCTAGAAAACCTCTGTGTAGGACTCTAAAGAATCGTCAATACGCCGGCAGTAGGTGATGATCATATTAAACACCCACAAGCTGCAAGCGGTCAACTAAACGTAACAGCTACTCAGGTATTGAGCGATCAGAAGATCAACAAGCAAGCCTGTACATTCTCCTGCGAATCCAACCAGTAACACTCCCGTACAGTCCGGTCTCTTCGTCCGATATGTCGCATATCCAGTCTAGGGGTGGTAAACGTCAGACCCTAGTAATCGATAAGTCGTGTCGATATGAGGTCCATAACAGCTCGAGAAACTACTGATAACACTTACCAGTAAATCTCAGCAACCCTGGCCAGAAATTTCCAGTTATGGCCAATCGAGCACAGCGCAACATTAACTCCCTATACCGGGAGAGACGAAACCCCTTCTATCGCTCATTGCCTCCATGTGATTCGGGACTGTATCCAAAAGCCACCGTTTTGCACGTTCTCTTGAACGTGGTAAGGTGGAAATCAAAGCACAGTGGGAATCACACAAGACTCTATGACGATCTCGGGTTTACAGACTAACCTGTACCAGTGTCACCAGAGAACTGCCATCTGACGTGAGGTATAATACCATCTGGGAGTTCTCGGCGAGTCCGTCCAGTGTACCCAGTTTCCACTGAGCACCCATATACTATCTCTGATGTCAAACACTAATGGATTTGGGATCATCTATCGCCCATCTACATGGGTCGAGAAGCATACACTAGTCTACTCTGGTATATCGATGCCCTGTCTCGATACAGCTACGACTAGGAACATTTGAAGGATGTACTTAGCGACTACACTGTCCCCACTAGTATGATCTACATCATAGTCCTGGTAGTCAAGTACTCATCCTAAGGGCTTTATCAACATGTAACATAGAGACAATCTGAGTACATGTTAAGATAAAGAGCAACCAGATAGCATACTATCATGTCGAGCAAGAAAGTCCTCCATATATATGTCCAAGCATCCACTACAATATATATCGTATGTACAGTAATGGCCTCTAGGGCATACATATCACTAACAATCTCCCACTTGCACTAGGGCCATCTGTTGTGGTATCTTATACCCAACACTCAGCTGTGGTTGAAGTATCCCATACTCAACCATCCCATAAAAGTCTCTACTGGGAAATAGGCCTTTGTGAGTGGATCCGCGCTGTTGTCCTCTGTATCTAATCTCCTGACCTCGATCTCCCTGGAGATCATCCATCTCCATGATCAGGTGATACTACCTAAGAATATGTCTGGATCTCTGATGGGACGGGGGTTCCTAGGCCTAAGCCACAACTCCATTGTCACACAATGGTAGGAACGAAATTCATCTCATGAACTTATATATATCCAGACTGCTTCTTTGGTAGCATCCTTGGTAACGATATATCTTGCCTTTAATCGTCTAGTTTTCCACGGTATCTACCTTGGAACTTTTCCAACATACCGTCTCTCCACTGAGGGCAAAGACAATGCCTGTGACTGACATTCAGTCGACCTTACCACCCTGGAAGCTTTCCAGTGATTCTCCCCAGGATCGATTGATACCATCTCACTACACCTAGTGAGAATCCTAACATCCAATTAGATCTATCTCATAGATCCAAAACCCAGGATTTAGGAGGTATCACCTTGATCCTATATGGAGAATCCATGTGATAAGAGGAGATTGACCGAGCGCGGCATAGGAAACTCCTTCCCTATCAAGAGTATGTCATCCACGTACTATACGAGGATCACCACCATACTCTCTATTACCCTTTTGTATATACAAGGTCATCTACCATTTTGATGAAGTCAAACTCTTTGACTACCACATCAAAACAGATGTTCCAACTCCGCGATGCCTGCTTTAACTCATAAAGCAACTTGCACACGTTTCCACTGCTCCCACTGGCTACGAAGCTCTCTGGCTGTGTACTTATAGATGCTCTCTTCTAAATCACTATTTAGAAAAGCAGTCATGACACCCAACCGCCAGAAATCGTAGTCATGGTATGCAGCAATGGCAAGTAGGATCTGGATGGACTTAAGCATTGCTTTGAAAGTCTCAACTTTTCCATGTACACCTAGTAATCTTCTCAAGATATACTTGCTCCTGATGGGGATTTAACCCTTCAGATAAAGCAACCAAAGTCCATACTTTGTTGGTGTATATGGATTCCATCTCAGATCACTAAGCATTCAACCATTCTCACAGAGTCCCCACTCTTGATGGCCTGCTCGAAACTGGTTGGGTCATCATCTCATGATGCAATTCTCGCTCCCACTGTCATAGAGAAAACCGAAGTATCTCTCAGGTGGGTGAGGAACCCTACAAGATCGACGGAGAGGCTGAGGTTCGTTGGAAAATATTGAATCCTTTGGTTCTACCAAATCATCAGCTGCAGTTTGTATAGCTGGAACTCCTTCCAGTTCTACGTCATGACCACTAATTCCTTCATAAGAAATTCTCTTTTTCTCAAAAAGGTGGCATGCCGAGAAATAAAACACCTTTTGTTCTTCGGTTCGGTAGAAGATATTCCCTTGCTAATGCTTGGGATATCCAACAAACTTCCACAGAACTGACCTTATCTCGAGCTTGTCCGGATCATGCTTTTGACATAGGCCGGACAACCCCAAATCTTAACATCCTTAAGAGATGGGCTCTGCGCATACCATATCTCATATGGAGTGGTAGGCAGCTGATTTGGTTGGAACCCTATTCAATAGTTATGCAACTTCACAAGTGCATAACCCCCAAAAGGAAATAGGTATCTCAGTAGTACTCATCATAGAGCACACCATATCATATAGGGTGCGATTGCTCCTCCCGATACACCGACGTACTGTGGTGTATTCGGAGGAGTAATGCTGAGAGAGAATATCATTCTCTTTTAGAATAGTCTAGGAATTCCGTGCTCAAGTATTCTCCTCCCTGATCTCATCATAGGACATAATACTTATACCCTCTTTGGTTCTCTACTTCTAACTTATATTCATTGAATTTCTCAAAAGGTTCAGGCTTGCGTTTCAACAGGAACATATGTTCGAATCTTGAGAGATAATCAGTGAATGTAATGAAGTACAAAGAACCGGTCCTGGCATCTGTAGACAGGGGACCTTACATACATCATCATGTATCAATCCCAAGAGTTCACTAACTCTTTTTCTGTTTCCAATAAACAGAGCTATGGTCATCTTATCTTTGTGACATGACTGGCAAGTTTCATAAGATGTAAATTCAAACTGATTTAAATATGCATCTTTATGTAACTTCAGTTAGTCGGGTCACATTGATATGACCTAGTCTACAATACCTTAAGCATGATTCGTTCATTTCTGAACTCTTCCTCTTGTGTGTGTTCTGTACGTTAAGAACCGTCGTTTGATTTAAAATGTCTATGCTTTTAGATAACGTGCCTGAACCGATCAACTCTTGATATAGGAAATGTTCAAAAGATTATCCAACAATCCAAAATTATATCCTTCTTTACTAAAATAAAGATACTGATATGATTTTGTATATCAGGTTCGGTATCTAATAATATTCATTCAGAATCAATGTATTTAGTAATACAGGGTGATAACTGCCAACAGACTTGGCTGCAACACTTGCACCGTTTTTAACTCTTAAAACTTATCACCCTTTCTCAGTTCTCTACCTTTCTATAGTCCATGTAACATATTACATATGTGGGATCCTGATCCGGTATCTCATACCCGAGACGTAAAGGATACTGAGAAACAGTTCTCGGTAATGAACACACCCGAAGAAGATGCATCAGCATGCACTTTATTTGTTTGGGCAGCACGGGAATTCTGGTAATCCTCTATTCCTGCTCGGTCTTATAACAATTATAAGTTGGAGCGGGACCAACGTTCCCTAGCGCAGTATAACAAGCGGGTTCGGTCAATACATCCGTATTATTATCTTGATTAAGGCGTGACATGGTCGCTACCTAGAGAGAGAGAGAAGAAAACACTCAGCGTATGCTCTTGCAAGATTAGATTGGTTATTAATATATCTAATCCGAATAGCTCCCACTGTTTTTGTCAAATCTTCCTTCAAACCCTAAAAGGAAAGAGTAGCTGGGATTAATTACACCCTACAATTTCATCAATCTTTCAGCCAGGCCAGTGTCGGTACTTTGAGGGAGGTTCCCCGTGCTTTCGCACGGACATAATTAAAATAAACCTCATTTTCCCAGGGGCGTAACCCCGTTGACACCTTTCTAGACACCTACTTGATCGGCTATTTGCAATGTGTAAAACTCTCCCGGGAGTAACTCTTACTCGCAGCGGGTATCGGGATCCAACTATCTCATAGGAGTTATGCAATCTCATTGCAAATATCAACACTTGAAATTCCCAATAATATTTTACCCCTAGCATCCTATGACCATGACGAAAGCCAACAAACCATAGGGTACTAGTCAAGTTCAACCCGTACATTTCCTGATTGAATTAAACCCACCCGCATGACCCTTGACGAAAGCCAACAAAGTCGTTCGACTACCTTAACTCAATCGCATCATATGCTTATGCAGATAAGCATAAATAGCTACCGCACACTACGCCTTGACGAAAGCTAACAAACGTAGCACGAATACTATGAAGTACTTATCTGAAATGACGGAGGGCTATGACAGGTTTTTTAAGAAAACCTTTTGCGTAATGAACTTGATATCGTTGTAGAATTAAATGATTTAAATGGAGTGTTTTTGGGGCCTTTACTAGTTTTGCTAAAGAGGTCACTCCTGGTGAAGGGATCTCGGCTCTTTCCTCGTCGAATGAGCTGCAGGATATTTCACAAATACCACTATGCAAAGCAAGAACTAGAAAAGCAATCAAAAGACAAAACTGAGGGTTGTAGCATCTTCCAGTTATTGCTAAAGAGGTCACTCCCGGTGAAGGGATCTCGGCTCTTTCCTTATCAAATAAGGTGCTGGATGTCCTACAAGGAACACCACTATGCAAAGCAACAACTAGAGCTACATGTTTTTGAAAATTCGATTCCACAACATCTTTAGGTTTCTTTTATTTTATTAATCTCATTAATGAAGTCCCATCATTTTAAGTTTACCTAAACATCACAGATAAATACAACGTACGCTTATGCCATCCGCATTCGCCTCGATGTCCCCTCGTGCACCGTTAGGTTAGGTAACTAACGGCAGAGCGGGGCAGTGCTAGCGCGAGTGTAAAATATAAGCAACGTCTATATAATATATCATATATACCAATCCTGTATTCATCACAACATATCAAATGATCACATCACATATATCGCAGCAGAAGAAACATATGAAATATTGGATATACTAGGAGGTCCGTGTTTTAATGCGAGCCTGTATAAAACACGGATTCCACGGTCATGATGAATAGCCAATCCCACACACCTAGACCCTTACGAGAGCGACAAGCAACCCTACCAGTTCTAGAGTTAGGAGACCGGGTCTCGACTCCTCGAGATGGTCTTCCACTGGACCCTAGAGCCCGGTTACTTGTGCTCCCCGCCTTGGGTCTATCCTAATGCAGAAAAGTAAATAATATACAATGGTGACATCATCCTCAACCCGGAAGTGCCCTAATAAAAGAATATTACATACATTGAATTTTAAATGAATGAAAATAAAAACCCCCATCTCACATAAAAACCCCGGCTATTCAAAACACGACGATCTAATATAACATATCACAACAACATATAACATCACATGTCATCAACGTAAGTAAATACGCGTATCCTAATTGTCGTTGATGTATAGCAACGAAACCGGCGATACACCACATATTACACTTACAGTCGCAGAAAAGGAAGTGTAAAACTACAACAGTTGGAATCCGCAACCTCCTTAGACATTACATGCCTAACCAAATGAATTCCTTAGATATCGCATGCCTAACAATTATAAACCCCGCATTTTAGTCTCAATCTCGAAAACACTTTTCAATATCTAGTCGGGCAATTCAACAAGATTCCCGACATCCTGATCGAATGCTCGTCGAAAACTTTAGTAGACGGCCGCACCCCCGACACCGTCGACGAAGTGCACTAAGGCGGAACACCGCTGTCGCGAGCACCCGAACGGATGCTTTTGGCGACGGGGTTCTCCTACAGTCACTTGGTCAGGGCTATGGGGCGTGGCTATCTATTAAGTTTACCCGACGAGTATCCGCGTATGCTACGTGATTGCGACGGACTTTTGATCACATCAAAATCCCGTGACAACCGATCAAATGAGACTAAACTGCTAGAGTTATAACATTCAAATTAGTTATCTCATAACTACATGTGGATTCCAAATATTATCTCACATTACAGAAAAAGTTAGACGATGTTAAATATTCCGATTGAATCAACAAACACCCAAAATTTCCCTATTTGCTCAACACTTGAACTTAGTTTAAAAGCATCCATCACATGCCACAGTACCAATAGACCAGCCGTAGAAGGGTCAAACCAACGCCTCACATGTGGCAACGCCGAACTGCCACAAACCCTAGGTTTTAGAGGCGGTTCTGACGGTCACATAATCGAGTTAAGGTTTTCGTTCTTCTAGAGGGTCCATCGCGTTACTTGCACGATATTTGAATGTTCTTTAACTAAGGAAAAATCTAACTCTTGGAAATTTTCCGGCAGGGGAAAAAGTGGGTTATTGATATCTGTTCGAACTTTTTAACACTGTCTAAACAAACCGAAAAAAGCTAGAATTGCGAATACGAAACATTCCGAATTATCTTTTGAGTAAATAAACATCTCATGCAAATTTAGCCAAAATAAACAACACCTGAAGTACCAAACCCCAGAGACTTGAACACCACCCAAACCTGGAGCTCAACACCCACTGGGAGGCCGGCCTGCTCGGATTTCTGGGCCATGTGCTCGGCCAAAATCCGACCACATGGGTCCAGGTTTAGGGTATGTTCACCATGTATCTCATACATGATTCTGCACTTGTTTGGAAAATTTTTAGAGCTCATTTAAAATTCGACAGAAACTAGGGTTTGATATCGGGTGTTTCGGAGTTGTTTCGGTTTCGTAATCCTACAGTTATCCATCTAATTCTCTAGCTAGGCTCTGATACCACTGTTGGGATACCTACAACGGCAACAAGGTTTCGGGTGGCATCTCTCATGCTATTTTCAAATTTTGCCATTATAGATAACCCTGAACATAGGAACTTTAACTAGAGAATCAAACAAAACTAGCATGTTAACACTTTAACATCTAAGAGTTAGGGATTACAACCTTTGTAGTCTGTTCCTTCGCTTCATAAGCTCCGTATTGAGGTCCCTTCGCTGCGATCATCAAGTACTCGGACTCTAGAGAGGCTCCATGAAGAGAATGATTCACTATTGCTTGAAGACTTCACTAATCCAAGATGATCTATCTTGAAGAATCTCAAACCCAAGCTCTTGCTTCACTAATCAAGTATTAGTAAAGAAAACACCCTAATCTAAGTGGCTATAATAGATGAGGATGATGAAGTAGGAATTTCTCTCTCTTTTGTTTTCAATTTCTCACTTTAAATCATCACAAAATAAAAATCAAGCAAGCTTTTGTGAGCTTGAAGAAGATGAAGAACAAAGTGATGAATGAATTATTGTTGAGGTTAGAAATGCAACCAAGGTTAAGTATGTGTCATGGCTAACTCATGTAGAGAATAAACCATAGGCTAGGGTTAAAGTTAGGTTAACAAATATCAAGCTAGAAACAAAGAGGGTGGACTTTGTCAAAGGTCATGAAGCTTCCTCAAAGCTCATCCAAAAGAAAATCCACACAATTTGAATTATTAAAACAAATATATATATATATATATATATATATAAACCCAACCATAAACCCTAACCATAAGTTTAAACCCTAGTTGCATTTGTAACCCTAACATGTTACAATATTATATATCACATATACAATATTTTGTAACAAAAGAAAATAATACAGTTAACATATATCACATATACATCAATGTATTAACTGTTGGATATAGTGCCCTCAGAGTCAATTATTGGATCACAGGCACGTGATTGCAATGATTGAGGGAGGACCTATACCGGTAGGACAGTCTTACTCGAGAGGTTTGTATACTATCTGGTTTGTCTTTATCATCGTGTACATACTTTAGGTGACATTGTAGTTCACTATTACATGTTGATAGAGAATAGTATGCTACCATGGTTTGTCTTTATCATCGTGTACTGCTTTAGATGACCTTACAGGTCACTATTGCGCGTTGATAGAGCCCTTAGGATTTTTGCTTGACGGCCAGCAATATGATGGCGATCATATACGTGGGAGCTGGGGTCTATAAGCACATCCTTAAAAGGTCCCTAGTCGTGGGAGTTTTCGAGACAGGGCATCGATACTCCAGAGTAGACTAGTGTATACAGTCGAGATCCCGACGAGGGGCGGTGGCCGTTCTCACAAGCCACTGGTGTCAGTTGGTTCACTTAAGATGTATACAGGTGCTCATTGGGTTATGAGTACATCGGACAGGACTCGCCGGGAACATGCTAGTTAGGATTATACCAGACGCCAGATAGCAGTTCCCTGGTGACATGTGTACAGGTTAGTTCATCGACCTGAGATCGTCATTTGTCTCGTGTGAGTTCCCACTGTACTTTGATTACTACCCTGCCACGGCTCAAAGGAGTCGTGCAAACAGGTTTTAGTTGGGTACAGTCCCGAGCCACATGGAGGCAGTGAGCGGATCGACAGGGGTTTCGTCTCTCCCGGTATTGGGGGTGAGATCGCGCTGTGTCTAGGAGAGCCATTACACAAAGCCCTCGGCCGAGGGAGGAGATTTACTGGTAGGTATTCCAGTAGTATCTCAGGGTGTTCTGGGCTACACTCCGACACGACTTGTACCGTCTTTGGGGGTCTGACTTTTACCAACCCCCTAGGCCCGCCATGCGATGCTCATATACGAACGGACCGGACTGTACTGATATTGTCACTGACAGGCTCAGTAGGGTGTCAGGATGAGTTCGCTCATCGACCTCCCTTTTGGTCAATACTTGGTAGCCCGTTACGTACGGCTAATACCTCTGACGAGCTAGTGGTTAAATCCACAGCCAAAGTATTGACGAGTCTTTAGAGTCTCCTACAGACAGTTTCTCAAGTTTCGGGCGAAACGTTGCAGAGGCCGTATGATATATGGCAGGGTTTGATCATATACGTGCGGTATTGCACGGATCATGATCGGACGGATCATACTAGTGGGCTTTGGTTTAAGCCGGATCCTAGTATTAGATTTGTTGGATTACTTTAGTCTCATCGCATTCGCATTCAGTCGGAATGCGGATGCAGGTATGTATATACAGGTGAGGGGTATCCTTGTGATCCGTCACGAGTTTACTTTAGATATTGCTGGATCTTTTTGTTGGACCAAACATTTGGATTAATGTTTGGATAATGGAATTAGTGAGCTAGAATTCATCATGGAATGCATTAATTGTGACATAGACATGTATCTTGACTCATGGTCTCTTTTTTAGCAAATATGTCACATTTGATGTTTGATTTGTGTTGATATGATGAGAGGAGAGAGAGGGGGGCTGCCTAATGTGAGGTTTGGTATTATATTTTTTACACACTCTCTCACTCTCATTCCATAACATCACAAGAAAAGAAAAGAAGAGAAAGCCTTCTCTTCTTCTTCTTCTTCTTCTTCTTCTTCTTCTTCTTCTTCTTCCTCTAGCTTACATTCTCCATTACTGGCATCATCTCTAACCTCCATCCAAGCCATGGATGCAAGAGACAAAGTGATCACAAACATTCTTTACAACACCTCAGACACGTCGGCTAGCACACTTCGTGCCCGAGTTGCTTCGGATGAAGCGGGAGCCCGTAAAAGGAATCGGTGAATGTGGTGCCCTTTCCGACGAGGAGATGAAGATTGGAGATGCCGCGAGGAGCTTGGGATGGTGGCCGAAGACCGAAAGACATGGATCGATCGGTAAAGCTTTCTATCCCTTCTCTTGTTTGCTAGTAGTTGGTTAATGGTTCAATCCGGGTTTTAAGCATACGATAGCGCCAGTTTTCAAGTTAAGAAAAATTTCCGTTTCCGCATTTTGGCCTCGGAATGACGGCCGGGGCGTTACCATAGTTTTACATGGTATCAGAGCCACGCCATTAAGCTTTACTAGCTTGCTCTAGCATGTTTAGAACTTCGATCGGACGAAAATTTCAAAAACTGCATTTCCAACTTGACAGTTTCTGTCGTAATTTTTAAGTTGTCAAAAAATTATTTGGTATATTGCAGAAATATGTGCAGGCTTTTCTAAGAGATCTGTGAAATTTTGGTTCCCTGTTCTTACTGTTGGACCGCGGAACCGCGGCCTTAACCATGTTTTGGCCGCGGTTCCGCCGCCGTGTTAACTGTTCACTGCACCAAAATTTCCAGATTTGTCCCTGACTTGGAAATGGGGTTTTTGGTAACTTCTGTTTGGGCCCAGATTTTGTTTGAGTACTGGGTATTGTGCTTGGGGCCCACTTCGGGAAATTTAGTCGATCGAAAATTTTAAACATGTTAGTTCACAGTATTTACATTATATCTGCGACCGTGAATGTCACTTGATCGGTAAATCCTGTCTAACTGCTATAGCCCTTTTAGACGGATTTGCGAACGTGACATTCATGTTGATGTTCTGTGTTGTGCTGTGATGTTTCGGATTTGTCGTGGTGGATAGCCTGGATGCAATGTTAGTACAGTTTGGTTATTATGTACATTTGATATTGCGGGGCGAGCGTCCGACATGTGGACTGCCGTTACTGCCTGTTTGTATATTATTCTTTTGGGGCACGACCGGGCTGAGGTCGATATACCCGTTGTATGTATATTTTACTTTCTGTACTGGGATTACCCCGTGGTGGGGTACACGGATAGCCAGGTTATAGAGGGCAACGGGCCCGCATCTCATGGCTTTAAGACGGAGGGGGCTTCACTCTAGAATTGACGGGCTATTCGCCGCACTCGTAGGGGGTACAGGTTGACCCAAGGAGGGGTGCCCAAGTTACCGGATTCCGTGAAGTGCTGGGTGGTCCATTCACGTTGTTGAAGGGGGCTACCTCACTTCAGGTTTTGGCGGGTAACTTGCCGCGCCCGTAGGGGTTTAGGATTTCATTGTACAGGCTATCCACACGACCAGAGGAACGTCGGGTTTCAGTAGCGGTTCTATGAAACCCGGGGATCCCAGATTATCTGTATTGTTCTGTGATGCTTATTACATTTCTGTGATGTTGCATTTTATCACGCCTTGAGCGATTATTATATATTGATATATATACTAGTAGATGTTGTATATGTTTTACATCTGCGCTAGTCCAGTCCCCGCTCTGTCGTTAGTTAAGTAACATAACGGGTGATGACGGGACCCAGTGGCGAATGCGGATGGCATATACGTACATCATATTTTCGTTCTTTTGTGGTGTGATTAATTGATGGGACTGCATTGATTCGGATCAATGCAAGCTAAACAAACCTATTCTGATGTTGTTGGAACATTTTTCAAAAAAGCTGTTATTGTAAGGACGTTCTCTTTTGTTTTGCACAGTGGTATTCGGTTATGAATATCCAGCACCTCAGTCGACGAGGCAAGGGCCGAGATCCCTTCACCGGGAGTGACCCCTTAGACAGAAGTTTGCGTCAGGGTAATAACTTCACTATAGACGATTACTTTTTGCTTTGCATAATGGTATTCAGCTGGAATATCCTGCACCTCATTCTACGGGGAAAGAGCCGAGATCCCTTCACCGGGAGTGACCTCTTTAGCATAGGTTTTCGTCACTATATTTTTATAAAAAGCTATACAGTTCCTTCAACGATATCAAGTTCATTACGTTAAAAGTTTTTCGCCAAAAACTAGACGTAGCCCTCCGTCATTTCTTACAAGCATTACTTAGTATTCGTGCTGCGTTTGTTGACTGTGTCAAGGCGTAGTGTACGGTAGCTAAGTAGTGTTCGTTTGTGGCATATTAATGGGATTGGTTAGGACAGTCGTGCGGCCTTGTTGACTGTGTCAAGGGCTCGTACGGGTGGGTTTAATGCAATCCAGGATAATGACGGGTTGAACTTGACTAGGACTCTTTGATTTGTTGACTGTGTCAAGGTCACTTGGGCCCTAGGGGTAAAAATCACATCGGGAGTTTCTAAAGAAACTGAAACTTGCCAGATATGCGCCTACCTTCTAGAGTGTGATAACGTGAGTGGATTCCGTCACGTTATCATGCGATGATAGTTGGATCCCGATTCCCACTGATGAGTTGGTTTACTCATTGGGTGATCCCGACTAATTCTTCTTTTAGGTTTGGAGGAGAATTTGAGGTTACAGTGGGAGGTTTCCTGATTGGATAAATTGATAACCATTCTGATCTAGGTTAGAGTGCACGCTGAGTGTTTCTTTTCTCTCTCTCTTTGGCAGCGACCATGGCCGGACCCTTGACTATGACTCAGTGACCAAGTTAACCGAACCTTCTTAAAACACTGGCTTTTGGATTGTCTGAGTTGCATACCTCATTGCCACTCCTACTTTTACCCTTTTCTCCAGAACACCCGTATTACTACGAACGTCCACTTCCATTGGATAAAACCATCGTATGGTTATATACGAACTGGAAGGAACTTATTCCAGATTCGAGGATGGTTTTCGGTTCTGGAGAAAACGAATAGGACTATTCAGTTGTCTTTTCCTTTTACCTTCTCTCAGGTTGCGAGTGCTCCTTAGATTAGGACAGTACACCTATTACGCTTATTGGATAGTCTTCTTCTAAACCATAGGCAGGTGCCGAACGGTAGGGAATGAAGAAAACCAATTAGCCTAACGATGGTGTATAGAAGGTAATAAGTTAAGACAAATAAAGGGATTAGTAAGAGGGCAAAGTAAATTGCGACTGTTTTTCACGACCAAACCAAGTATTTCTTCGCCAATCCTACATCACCTTTGTATTTCTCCAGGACACTCCGTATCACTACGAAGATCTACAGTTATTTGGATACTCCATCGTATGGTTATATACGAACTCGAAGGAACTTGTTCCAGTTCGGGGATGGATTCTGGTTCAGGAGAAATAGGAATAAGGTTTTATTCAGTTGTCTTTTATCTTCACCTTCTCTCAGGTTACAAGTACTCCTAGGATTAGGAGAGTACACCCATTATGCTTATTGGATAGTCTTCTTCCAAACCATAGGCTGGTGCCGAACGGTAGGGAAGGAAGAAAACCATTTAGCCTAAGAGGGTGTACAGAAGGTAATGACTAAAGACATATAAAGGGATTTGGAGAGATGGCAAAGAAATATACGGTTACAGTTGTGAATCTGATATTGGAAGAGGCATTACTAAGAATACCCGGATACCCCTTTGAAACATTTACATGTTTCAGTTTCACTGCGTATTGTTTAAAGAAAACTGATTTCCTAATTAGCCCTTACTCCAGGGTATGTATTTACCAGGTTTGATTCTCACATCTGTATGATTTTACAGATGATGAGTGGGGGTAAATTATTGGAAATTGGGTGATCATCCTCATTATATCGGGATTCGTTGTAATTGGTGATATTTGAGGAAACCACCCGGGTTGTTTGCCGGATGGCAAATATATGGTTTTGAATATCCGTTGTTATGCACCAATTTCAAATTGATATATCTGTACGTTTATTTTTATAAAGTGAGATATAACTTTTTGAAATTATGTCTATGACATTTACCTATATCAGTGGATGGTTAGGTAAGGAGCATTAAACAGCGGTGTAATTCTTCTTAACCATAAGTACAGTTTTTAACCTACGACACACAGGGAATGAGTTATTAGACTCAGGGGACTTATACAGAGTATTGTATTTTTTTCAGTGTCCATGAGGACAGAGGGGTTGGTACTCGTACTATATTCTGTTTACTTATGACTTCTTTAGTTCTTAGACATGTGTTTCGTAGAAATGCAAGGTCTAAGTTTTGAGAAATTATAGGTATAAGAATAAAGTAGAGAACCGGGTATTGAAAGTATCAGGATTCTTCAAGGTGATCGAAGATATAGATACTTGTGTATGGTATTCAGTTGATAGTAATGATTAAGAGAACTTGCTTCTCTTTCAGGTTACTCATAATTGGAAGCACTCCTAAGTTGAGTAATGCTGATCGGCCTCTCTCCATTTAGTTGATATGCACTGGAGACAGCTGCATGATTTGAATCTGGTTCCAATTAAATCAGTGCCCCTTTTTCTATATTGGATATAGAATAGTTCATATCTTAACATTGTTAAGGTACGGGGAGTTGTCCGGCTTATGCTTAAAACCAGACTCTGGATAACTCAAGGCACGTTTCTGTAATGGCAGTTTGTGGGTTGACCCGGGTTATGACGAGGGTTAACTTTCTACCATCTGGAAGATCAATAGTGATATTGTTCTTGACTCGCCACAGTTTTAATAAAAATGGATTTTTTCAGAAAACAGTAGTGGGAGTATGGTAGAACTGGAAGTGATTCCAGAACCGCAAACGATTACTGAAAATTTGATAAGAACTTAAAGATTCGATCTGGTTTGAAATTCCATTGGCCACTCCGCAGATATGGTGGGTAACCTCAGGCACCCGAGAGGTACTCCGGTAGCCTCAAGGACGGTGACAGGGAGGTTCTTGTTTACCCAGACTTGACACTACTGTTGTTCCAGAGTATGAGACCCGGCGGGAGGATGAGTATAGCGTCGTTCTGAACTGGCTTTAGAAATGCACGTGTATATGAGTCTGCCAGAGGGTTGTCGTAGTCAGTGGGAGCAGCGGAAGCATAGTGGACAGGTAGCTTATGTCTATTTATGGACTAAAGCAGATATAGCGAAGATAGATCATCTATTTCTGATGTGACAGTCATAGGTTTGACTTCATCAGAATAGGGGATGGATTTGTTAAGAAGGTACTAGGGTGTGATGTCTTGGTATTTGGATGACATACACAGAGTAGGAAGTGAAATTCCTATACTACGATCGGTTATACTTTAGTTGTCACACAGTGGTTTCTCCACAAAGGACATGGATATTGTATCAGATATTTTGGTCACTAGATCTATGGTTTTAGATCTAGATTTGGGTAGTTTCCCAATCAGGGTACTTAGACAGCATTCTAAAGGTATTTAGAATGGACGACTCCTGGCACGGTAGTGTACCTGCAGGTGATGGAGTCACCCTCTCTAAAGGTGTCTTACAGACTAAAGGGGAGAGAGATGTACATGATTGGCAGATCACTTGCATAGGCAATTGAGTCCATCATGAGATGTCAAGTACCACACCAGATGTTTTTTGCACTAGATGCAATATGTTGATATCAATCCAGTCCTAGAGAAATGATCGGAAGTAGTTTTAGAAATCAATCCAGTCCTAGAGAAATGATCGGAAGCAGTTTTAGAACATAAATGGATGTTCTAGGGATATGATAACAGCATCCTCCTTCGGGAGACAATTATCATTCCAGGCTTCCAAGGTGACCTGAATCACAGAGTGGGTGTCAGAGTTATAGTTTTCCCTCTTACGAGGGGCAGTATTTTGGACAGGTGGTCCAAGGGGATACTAAGGGAGACATGACGCAGGATACCGATTAAGTTCAGTTGACGATACAATCTAAGAAGTTTGGATTTGGAGTTCATTTATGAGCTAGGTCCCATCAGATATCCAGACACATTCTAAGACAGGTATTGCTCATTTCGGGAGATGGCTTTCTCCGCGAACTTAAGATATAGAGAGACATAGAAAGAAACATCATGGCGGATCCACTAGCTGAGGCTATTCCTCGAACGCAATAGTTTCGCAAACGGGATTTGTGAGACTGATTAGTAGAGGAGTTGGGTGTTCGGTATCACACGGGCTGTGAGTATGCGATATCGCAATAATTAGCCTTGAGTGCAAGTGGGAGATTGTTGGATATAGTGCCCTCAGAGTCAATTATTGGATCACAGGCACGTGATTGCAGTGATTGAGGAAAGACCTATACCGATAGGACAGTCTTACTCGAGAGGTTTGTATACTATCTGGTTTGTCTTTATCATCGTGTACGTACTTTAGGTGACATTGTAGTTCACTATTACATGTTGATAGAGAATAGTATGCTACCATGGTTTGTCTTTATCATCGTGTACTGCTTTAGGTGACCTTACAGGTCACTATTGCGCGTTGATAGAGCCTTTAGGATTCTTGCTTGATGGCCAGCAGTATGATGGTGATCATATACGTGGGAGCTGGGGTCAATAAGCACATCCTTAAAAGGTCCCTAGTCGTGGGAGTTTTCGAGACAGGGCATCGATACTCCAGAGTAGACTAGTGTATACAGTCGAGACCCCGACGAGGGGCGGTGGCCGGTCTCACAAGCCACTGGTGTCAGTTGGTTCACCTAAGATGTATACAGGTGCTCATTGGGTTATGAGTACACCGGACAGGACTCGCCGGGAACATGCTAGTTGGGATTATACCAGACGTCAGATAGCAGTTCCCTGGTGACATATGTACAGGTTAGTTCATCGACCTGAGATCGTCATTTGTCTCGTGTGAGTTCCCACTGTACTTTGATTACTACCCTACCACGGCTTAAAGGAGTCGTGCAAACAGGTTTTAGTTGGGGTATAGTCCCGAGCCACATGGAGGCAGTGAGCGGATCGACAGGGGTTTCGTCTCTCCCGGTATTGGGGGTGAGATCGCGCTGTGTCTAGGAGAGCCATTACACAAAGCCCTCGGTCGAGGCAGGAGATTTACTGGTAGGTATTTCAGTAGTATCTCAGGGTGTTCTGGGCTACACTCCGACACGACTTGTACCGCCTTTGGGGGTCTGACTTTTACCAACCCCCTAGACCCGCCATGCGATGCTCATAGACGAAAGGACCGGACTGTACGGATATTGTCACTGACAGGCTCAGTAGAGTGTCAGGATGAGTTCGCTCATCGACCTCCCTTTTGGTCAATACTTGGTAGCCCGTTACGTACGGCTAATACCTCTGACGAGCTAGTGGTTAAATCCACAGCCAAAGTATTGACGAGTCTTTAGAGTCCCCCACAGACATTTTCTCAAGTTTCGGGCGAAACGTTGTAGAGGCCGTATGATATATGGCAGGGTTCGATCATATACGTGCGGTATTGCACGGATCATGATCGGACGGATCATACTAGTGGGCTTTGGCTTAAGCCGAATCCTAGTATTAGATTTGTTGGATTACTTTAGTCTCATCGCATTCGCATTCAGTCGGAATGCGGATGCAGGTATGTATATACAGGTGAGGGGTATCCTTATGATCCGTCACTAGTTTACTTTAGATGTTGCCGGATTTTTTTTTGGACCAAACATTTGGATTATTGTTTGGATAATGGATTTAGTGAGCTAGAATTCATCATGGAATGCATTAAATGTGACATAGACATGTATCATGACTCATGGTCTCTTTTTTAGCAAATATGTCACATTTGATGTTTGATTTGTGTTGATATGATGAGAGGAGAGAGAGAGGGGCTGCTTAATGTGAGGTTTGGTATTATATTTTTTACACACTCTCTCACTCTCATTCCATAACATCACAAGAAAAGAAAAGAAGAGAAAGCCTTCTCTTCCTCTTCTTCTTACTCTAGGTTACATTCTCCATTAATGACATCATCTCTAACCTCCATCCAAGCTATGGATGCAAGAGACAAAGTGATCACAAACATTCTCTACAACACCTTGGACACGTCGGCTAGCACACTTTGTGCCCGAGTTGCTTCGGATGAAGCGGGAGCCCATAAAAGGAATCGGTGAATGTGGTGCTCTTTCCGACGAGGAGATGAAGACTGGAGATGCCGCAAGGAGGTTGGGATGGTGGCCGAAGACCGAAGGACACGGATCGATCGGTATAGCTTTCTATCCCTTCTCTTGTTTGCTAGTAGTAGGTTAATGGTTCGATCTGGGTTTTAAGCATACGATAGCGCCGGTTTTCAAGTTAAGAAAAATTTTCGTTTCCGTATTTTGGCCTCGGAATGACGGCCGGGGCGCTACCGCGGTCTTACTTTAACAAGTGAGAAAAAGAATCTTTAAGTGAGCTTATATTAGTTAATGTAATGTAATATATCAAATATATAATTATATATTAAATTATCGAATCAACACTTGATCCGATAATCCGGCTATTTTGCAAATAACCGACTAATATAATCTTTATCAGTTCATTGAATCAACACTTGATCCGATGACTCGGCTATATCACATATACCCGGCCGATATCACATATCGCGAGAATCGAATACGGTATCACATACACGTATTATTCTCGGTCCCGCACATATCACATATGTGCTCCTACTCCGTTTTGCCTGAGCCAAAAAACCTCTGTGTAGGACTCTAAAGAATCGTCAATACGCCGGTAGTAGGTGATGATCATATCAAACACCCACAAGGTGCAAGCGGTCAGCTAAATGTAACAGCTACCCAGGTATTGAGCGATCAGAAGATCAACAAGCAAACCTGTACATTCTCCTGCGAATCCAACCAGTAACACTCCCGTACAGTCCGGTTTCTTCGTCTAATATGTCGCATATCCAGTCTAGGGGTGGTAAACGTCAGACTCCAGTAACCGATAAGTCGTGTCGATATGAGGTCCATAACAGTTCGAGAAACTACTGATAACACTTACCAGTAAATCTCAGCAACCCTGGCCAGGGATTTCCAGTTATGGCCAATCGAGCACAGCGCAACATCAACTCCCAATACCGGGAGAGGCGAAACCCCTCCTATCGCTCATTGCCTCCATGTGATTCGGGACTGTAGCCAAAAGCCACCATTTTTCACATTGTCTTGAACGTGGTAAGGTGGAAATCAAAGCACAGCGGGAATCACACAAGACTCTATGACGATCTCGGGTCTACAGACTAACCTGTACCAGTGTCACCAGAGAACTGCCATCTGGCGTGAGCTATAATACCATCTGGGAGTTCTCGGCGAGTCCGTCCAGCGTACCCATTCTCCACTGAGCACTCGTATACTATCTCTGATGTCAAATACCAATGGATATGGGATCATCCATCGCCCATCTACATGGGTCGAGAAGCATACGCTAGTCTACTCTGGTATATCGATGCCCTGTCTCGATACAGCTATGACTAGGAACATTTGAAAGATGTACTTAGCGACTACACTGTCCCCACTAGTATGATCTACATCATAGTCCTAGTAGTCAAGTACTCATCCTAAGGGCTTTATCAACATGTAACATAGAGACAATCTGAGTACATGTTAAGATAAAGAGCAACCAGATAGCATACTATCATGTCGAGCAAGAAAGTCCTCCATATATATGTCCAAGCATCCACTACAATATACATCGTATGTACAGTAATGGCCTCTAGGGCATACATATCACTAACAATCTCCCACTTGCACTAAGGCCATCTGTTGTGGTATCTCATACCCAACACTCAGCTGTGGTTGAAGTATCTCATACGATCAAATACAGTACCCTCCAGAGTACACACTTCTAACGTTCCACATATACAAAGGAACTAGGAATCCTCGCCAGTACATCGCGCGATTTAAATCCATATGCGGCAATACTGGAGGAAATGATATACTGCTCCTCCGACAGTTCGTCAGCAGTCTGGCGGGCACTGCATTCGAATGGTATGCGGAACTCCCAAATGACTCTGTGAATACCTTTAACGGGATGGAGATTCTCTTCTGTCAAAAATTCGCTAGTGAGAATGAACACACTACCGTGGCGGCGTTGGTCAATAAAAGGGTTGGACCGAATGAAACCTGAGTTCAATATGTTACCCGATGGCGAAATCTCTGGTCAAAATGCGAGCAACGCATCGACGAAGCTGTAGCCGTGGAAATGTTCATAGCCACCCTTGACCCAAATTCAAAGGTGTTCCTATTTATAGCCCTCTTCAAGCCGACAACCTTCCAAGAGCTCATGGATAAAATGACTCGATTGGATCAGATGTGTCAAGACCCTTCATCATCCGATGAAGATGAATGGAAAGCGGAGATAAGGTGGCGTTTGTCGCAAATGCTCAACAAAAAATGAGCGGCTCTGAAGCAACCTATTTCCAAAATAGCGATGATGTAGGTACTCGCTCTCCCCTGAGATATACACAGGGGACATATTTCTCACTGGTGAAAGAATCTCTACGTGGGATGGTCCTTTCTTCTTAAAGAACAGAAAGGATATCAGGGGACCTGCTAACGGGTCCTACAATCAAGTGGAATATCCCGCTTGAATAAAAAAAGCCATGGGAAAGATGTGAAATCTATGTGCCACTCCGAATCAGACGATGAGGGGAAAACCCCCCCAAGTCAAGTTCATTCTTCTAAGGAAGAGGAAGACTTGGCGGAAGGAATGACGTGATATCTCGTTCCTTCGTATATGAAGAAAATGACCCATCAGTATCGGAAAGCGATATTGATGAGCGGGCGGCAGGGGGCAGGTGCCGTGTAAAATGCCCGATACATCCTGTAAAACAACCCGATTGGCATGATGATAGATGAAGCAGTCCAAGAAGGTGAAGATAGTCTAATGCGTAAAGTGTCCATGCTAACAAAGGACAGGCAACAGCGCCTCAGCAAATAAGAGTTGGAAGGGATTAGTAATGCAACCCCCGACCAAATGATAGATAATGGACCGAAACGTCCCTAAACTAGTGAGTCGCCTCAAACACGGCGCGTCGCCTCAAATACGGCGATATTGGACCGAAAAGTCCATAAACTAAAACTTCTCCTTAAACATGGCGATAATGGTGTTCCCTTATAAAAAAAAAGGATGAGGGAAAGTTCCCCACAAAAAGAGCCCCCCATGTGTTTAACACGTGAGTACCTATATGCAACGCATAAAAGCACCGCCGTTAAAATAATTACTAGGCTAAAACAGCCCCACGTGTTTAACACGTGATTGCCTATATACAACGCATATAGGTACTGCATTTAAAACAATTGCTACGCTAAAACAGCCCTACGTGTTTAACACGTGAGTGCCTATATGCAACGCATGTAGGCACTGCAATTAGAACAATTGCTAGGCTAAAACAGGCCCACGTGTTTAACACGTGAGTGCCTATATGCAACGCATATAGGCACTGCAATTAAAACAATTGCTAGGCTAAGACAGCCCACGTGTTTAACACGTGAGGGCACTTCCCTACGTAGAATTAAAATTCTACTCAATAAGGAACCGTTGGATTAAAGAACCAATGATGATTAAGCATAGAATTAAATTGAAGTTTTAAATGAGAAATGATATTTTCTGTTAAACAGAAAGTTGACGGATCAAAGATCCCGTAAGTTGGAAAATATTTTTCATATCTTCCTAAACAAAAAAAGATTGTGCTCCGTTAAACCAAACACCCTTGGATTAAAAATCCAACGGTGATTAAAAAATCACCAATCTACAGAATAAATTATGTATGGGAAAATATTTTCCTAATCTTGTTTAAGAAACAAGAAAATATGTTCTGTAAGACAGAAACCCTTGGATCAAAGATCCAACGGCGGGTAAAACCCCCCAAATCAATTGGAGTCTCTCAATGAGAGATTTCCTAAAACTAATTAACAAACCTCTCTCCACTATATAAAGAACCCAAGACTTTAAGGAAAAGGGGGGCGACTACCGAGAGAGAGAGAGAGAGGGGGCTCTCCAGAGATTTAAAGAATATACAATGAGAGAATTTAATTCTCAAAAGAAAAGACTTGTTCCCTTGAAATACTGGGTAAAGAAAAAAAAACAAAAGACTGTTCTTTGAATGTTTAAGGGTTTAACCCTTTGTAGAAGAACTTAGTTCTTCCTCTGGTTGAGATCTGCAGAGGCAGATCTCCCCACAAGTTAAGAATTTAATTCTCATCGGGCAGATTCAAAGCCTAGGAGAAAGAACTGAGTTCAAAGAGTTTAACTCTTACAAAAAAAACACATATGGGGATTTAATTCCTCTAAAAAATTAGGGTTTAACCCTGTAAGAAGAACTTAATTCTTGCAAAGAACAAAGGGAGAACTTGATTCCTCAGAATCACAGAAGAACGGCCTGGTGATTCATTAGTGTTTAACACTATAATAAGACCTCACGTGTTTTCCACGTGAGTGCTTCTAATGAAAAAAAGAAAACGGATGAGGCTGCCTCATGTGTTTCCTACGCGGGGGTTTAAAAGAGGAGCAAGGAACACTTCTTAGAACAGTCACGTATTTTGCACGCTACCCTCAATCAAGTGCTTAGCACTTCTATTAAAGGAAAAGAAAATAAGATAAGAGGGCATTGCCCCTATTTGGGGCGTCTCACGTGTTTTACACGTGAGCGCTACGGGAACTAAGTGTCTAGCACTTACATAAAGGGAGAGGCAATAAAGCCAAGGGGCAGAACCCAACTTTGGGCGCCTCACATGTTTCACACGTGAGAGCCACAAGAATCAAGTGCTCAACATTTATATAAATGGGAGAAATAATTGGATTGTACCCATATTTGAGCGCCTCATGTGTGTCATGTGAGCGTCACGCAACCTTAGTGTTTAACACTAATCAGGTGCCTCACGTGCACCACGTGAGCGCCACAGAAGTTTAATGTTTAACACCACTCCAGTGCCCACATGGAATGCACGTAAGAATTGTATGCCTTGGCATTTAGCACTGTTGGGTAAATATAGAGACCCAAATCTAACCCAAATTGACTAATTTCTTCTAAAGTCAAAACCCATCTGTGTTCATCATTCCCTAAATTGATCTTAGTTCCAAACATAACTAATGACCTGTCAAATGATGATATCCAAAATAAGGTTCATCCCACATCCCCTAAGTTAATCTTAGTCTCTAAAAATGACTAATGATTCTTAGATGATCCACCAGGATTTTTTCCCTCCGACACGGGAATTGGTTCAAGGGTACATCTCTCCACACCTCTGATACATGTCGTTGTAATTTTTCAACGTCTTCAGAGAGGTGGTGGGTCTCGATAACCAACTGGTCTTCGGTGCACTTCCCAAACTGACATGCACACCCCAAGCTGGGTGTCTCCCATATCATCATTGCTCATCCCGACACATAAAAAATACACGTGCGTGCAAGATGATTTACTGACCGTAACTCTACGAACCGTAACGTCCTTAAACTAAACTCTACGGACAACGGACCGTAACGTCCTTAAACTAGACTCTACGGACCGTAACATCCTTAAACTAAAACCTCACCTCAAAAATGGTGATCAACAGACCGAAATGTCCTTAAACTAAAACAACAGAGCCCAAATGCTCTCTTGTTGGATCTGAAACAAAAATGATCCTAACGTTAAGTAGATGTTAGTCCCAAATTAGACTAACGTATCCTTAACAAAACACCAACCGAGCCCCCAAATGCTCGTATACATTTAAGTCGATCTTGATCTCAAAGCAGATCAACGATCCTTAAATCAACCCAAACCCAAATCTAAGATATACGGATTGGACTAATCCATGCCCTACGGGCGACAACATAAATTAGTCTCCGTATACAATCTACGGGCAACCAAAAATATAACAAACACACACGACACGAAGTGAAATTTTGGAGCAAGAGAAAGTGGTTATCGCGATGCGGTAACATAATTAACTGCAGGGGGCTTGCGCCTGCAGGGAAGAGCGTCCCCACAATAAAAAAGACCCTCGCAAACGAGGAGGAATCTGACGAAGTCTGCTATAATGGCCGCATCCATCCAAACCTCCGATATACGGTGCCATAAATCAACTTGGCATCTTCGGAGAAGTGGACGGATAAACCTAAATAGCATCCGCCCCCAAATTCAGGCAAGACGATCCATCCCGGTTCGTCTCTGTTTTCGGCGGTAAACAGATTCTGGCACGCCTGGTGGGACCTTTTCCTCTTTCCACTCCACACTTCGTGTGTCGTGTTCGTGAACAAATCGCGGTTTACTATGGTTGCCCATGGATTCGAGATACTAAGATTTGGTGTCTTGCTTCTGTGCAGAGAGAAGATCAATGGCTTCCAAGTATACCTGGAACAGCAACTCCTGCTCCATCCCCGCTGGAGGAGTGACATACGGGCCAAATGCGACTTGCATCTTTTCAATGCCGGTGGAACAGGTGACTTAGGCCACCATGGATTGTTCTTCGGGACCGTGCTCCCACCAGCAAGCTTCAGCGCCCCAGTGCCATCACAGAAAGCTTTAAAGAAGTCGGTCTTCGATCGACTTGCAACCACTACGACCCCTCTCCACGGGTCATCCAAGTCTGCCACCTCAGTATTCAACAGGCTGAACCAAAGCTCAAGTGGTCCCGTAAAGAGGCCCGCAATACCCGAAGGGGTTATCTCAAAACGTATAGCCGTTCCAGCTCCAGCTGGTGAAGTCGTCAAAGGGGCTTCTCCTACTAAAGGATCGGCCTTCGCAAAATTAGCCGCTTCAACTTTTGCTTCGGGTGAAGTCATTAAAAAGGCTTCCCCTACCAGAAAGTCGGCCTTCGAAAGATTGGTCGTCCGCTCTCAACGGACGTCGGTCTTCAATAGGCCGGCACCAGCAGTAGCCCTTCATCAGAGCAGGGGGCATGAAGAAGCCACTCCCACAACTGAGGCAATCCCATCTGCAAGGCATGCTTGACGTCGCCATTGGAGCCGAGTGAGGAAAGCTGGGGGAAACTCCCCTTCTGGACTTACTCCACCAGCTCTAATAGTGGAAATTGACGCTGTTGTTCCAACCGGGAACAGCTTTGAACCACTTAGAAAGGTGCAGAAGAAATCCCCAACCGCGGTGCCGAAGAAATCTCCACCACCTACTGAAAACATGACGCAGGCAATGACGGAGCAGCCCCCTCAGCGGCTGTTCTCCCGAATCCACAGATTCTGGCGGAAAGTCTAGGATTCTGTGATCAACAAGAACTACTCTCGTCAACCGGAAAAAATGAAGGTTCGACAAGAGGACAATCATCCCTCTAGCATGCAGCGAGGGACTTTTCAGGTGCTTGTTACAATAGCTTCTTCGACTTTGACTTCCCACAAAAAGAGAAGGCCGGAGAATTTCCTACCGCCGCCGGTAAATCCCAAGGGCGGTGGATCCAAACGCCCCACGTCTAGGGGTATGATCGTGCACACGGTGTACATGGCTTCCGAAAAAGAGGAGAGCCGTGCTTCCGTGGCTCATCGGCCGCAAACTCGGTCTTTGACGAAAGCTCAGGAGCAGCAACAAAAGCTCCAGGAGATGCTGACGAAAATGGTAGCACTCACCGGACAGAAAGAAATCCCGGAAGCAGCATCTGAACAGTGCCAAGAGCAGGAGACAGATACGGAGTTCTTGCGAAGGGTGCTGAAGAGAAAGGATAAGGATGCCGCAGAACAAGCAACTAATATAAAACAGACGGCGCTCCTGTTCCAAGACATGGTTGGAATGATGATCCAACCAGAACCTCCAGCCGAAGATCCACCGATAATCATCGAGGACGACAGAGGGGAAACATCAAATCCTCTTCCGGCTTTATTAGCAGTCAAGGAGGAAACGATCTCCAAAGCTGCCCTCGATGGCTACATAGTTCAGCAAATACGAGCTCATCAGGCAAGCGAAGCGGCTGGACAAGTCATCGAAACCGGGCGACCTTACCCAGGCTGGTACGATCAAATCAAATACCCGCCGGGATATATGATCCCCAAGTTCCACGTATATAAGGGGACAGGCAACCCGCATCAGCATGTCGTCCAGTTCAGAGCATTATGCGGCAATACTGGAGGCGATGACAAATTACTGCTTCGCTAGTTCGTTGGCATCTTGTCAGAGACGGCGTTTGAATGGTACTCGGAGCTCCCAAATGACTCCGTCAAAATATTCATAGAAATGGAGCTGCTATTTACACAACGGTTCGCCAGCGTAAGCGAGCGCACCCCGATCACGGCATTAATCAATGCCATGAAGAAGCCAGGAAAGACCTGGGTTCAATACGCAATCCAGTGGCGGAACCTCTGGTCAAAATGCGAACAACGCATCGAAGAATCTTCTGTCGTGGGCATGTTCGTAGGGACTCTCGATCCTTAGGCAACTGTGTCCCGGTTCATGACGTTCTTTAAGCCGACCACATTCCAGGATTTGATCGACAAGCTGGCCCAAATGGACTAGATGGGCCATAGGCCATCCTCTTCAAAAACGGATCCTCAGAATGTAAAGGGCAAGGGGAAAGAGACCTTTGTTACCAACACTCAACAGCAACTGAGTGACCAGAAACCGGTTGCCCGCCAAAACAACGCGCGCCCGCGCCAATCCCTGGAAGAAAAGCTGGGACGTGCTTACTCGTTCCCCCGTGATAAAACGAGGAGGATATTCGAACTGGCAATGCGCAACAAACTCATTACGCTGCCGGATCCGAGACGTCCACTGCATCCCGGTGACGTCAATAATCCGAACTAATGCTCCTACCACAGAGTAGTGGGCCACCCAATTGAGGATTGCTACGTCTTCAAAAACTGGATCGAGGACCAGTACCGTCAAGGGAAGTTTGCGCTATCCGAAAACTGGAGGGTGAACCCGCTGTTTACCGCCGAAAGACGCGACCGGGACGTTAGGACATCTGGCCTGAATTTTGGGGGCAGATGCTATTTGGATTTATCCGTCCACCTCTTCAAAGATGCCAAGCTGATTTATGGCACTGTATATCGGAGGTCTAGATGGATGCGGCCATTGTAGCAGACTTCGTCAGATTCCCCCTTGTTATGAGGGTTTTTTGATTGTGGGGACACTCTTCCCTGCAGGCGCAAGCCCCTGCAGTTAATTACGTTACCGCATCGCGGTAACCACTTTCTCCTGCTCCAGAAGGTCACTTCGTGTCATGTGTGTTTGTTTTATTTTTTGGTTGCCCGTGGATTGTATACGGAGACTAATTTGTGTTGTCGCCCGTAAGGCGTGGATTAGTCCAAATCCGTATTTTCTTAGATTTGGGTTTGGTTTGGTTAAGGATCGTTAACCTTATTTGAGATTAAGATCGACTTATTTATTAAGGATACGTTAATCCGATGTTGGACTAAGATCTATTTAACGGGGGTTCAGGATCATTTTTGACCCAACAAAAGAGCATCTGGGCTCTATCGTTTTAGTTTAAGGACGTTACGGTCCAGAGTTAGTTTAAGGACATTGCGGTCCACAGCTAGTTTAAGGACATTACGGTCCGTATTGGGAGTGTCCGTCCATTTGAGAGTACACTAAAAAGTTGGTTATCGGGACCCACTACCTCTCTGAAGACGCTGAAGAATTAAAACGACATTTATCAAAGGTGTGAGGAGATGTACCCTTGAACCGATGTCCGTTGGAAGATCCATAGTCGTGTTTGGGACTAAGACCAATTTGGAAAATTATGAGCACATGGGCTCGGCTGATCTGAATTAAGGACTTTTGGTCAATTTGGACTCAGCCCACTCAGTCTTTGAATAAAGTGTTAAACACTTATTTGGGCTCGGTCCCTTTTCTGTGCAACAATGTTGAGCATTGATATGGGCTCTGACGCTCTCCCTTTTTTGTTTTTTATGGAGTGTTAAACACTCTTTATGGTGCTGGGCTCTGTTTGCAGAGCGCTTTATGTTAAACAGCGCCCATGTGAGGGGAACGTGGGGCGCTCGGCGCTGAGCGCCAACTATTGAGTGCAGAGCACTTTTTATTTTAGCAGTGTCTACATGAGGGGCACGTGAGGCGCTTAGCGCTAAGCGCCAGCCAATGAGTTCTAATCACTCTTTATTTGGGCAGCGCCCACGTGAGGGGCACACGGGGCACTCGGTGTTGGGTGCCAACCACTGAGTGCTAAGCGCTCTTTATTAAGTAGCGCCTACGTGAGGGGCACGTGAGGCACTCGGCGCTGTTTCTTTCTTTGTGCATTTTTCTGAAGAGTTCAATTCTTTGTTGTCCCCTGGATCTTCAATCCCCTGGATCTTCAATCCCCAAGAACAAATTCATCCCCACAAGAATTAAATTCTCATTTGTAGGAGACTTGTCTCATGGATCTCAGATCCATAGAAAGAACCATGTTCTTTTATAAGGGTTAAACCCTTGGGTATGCAAATGAGATAGATCTCTATTTACCTTGAAGAAAGTTCTTCTTCTTTCTTCTCTCTTAAAGCTCTTTTTGCTTGCTCTTCTTTTTGAACTTGAAGTTTATTGGGGGGGTCCTCTCTACAAGACTTGAAGTCTTGGGGTCTTTATATAGTGGAGGCAAGTTTGTTGATTCGGTTAAAGAAATCTCTTATTCAGAGATTTCTTAATTGATTTGGGGATTTTATCCACCGTTGGATCTTTGATCTAAGGACTTCTGTTTTACAGAAGATATTTTTCTTGTTTTTAACAAGATTGGGAAAATATTTTCCATACAGAGCTTATTCTGTAATTTGGTGATTTTTAATCACCATTGGATCTTTAATCCACCGGTGCTCTGTTTTACAGAGCGTAATCTTTCTTGTTTAGAAAGATTGGGGAAAATATTTTCCCCTACAGAGCTTATTCTGTAGCTTGGTGATTTTTAATCACCATTCGATCTTTGATCCAACGGTGCTCTGTTTTACAGAGTATAATCTTTCTTGTTTAGAAAGATTGGGGAAAATGTTTTCCTCTACAGAGCTTATTCTGTAACTTGGTGATTTTTAATCACCATTGGATTTTTAATCCAACGGTGCTCTGTTTTACAGAGCGTAATTTTCTTGTTTAGAAAGATTTGAGGAGTATTTTCTCAATCAGAATTTAATTCTCTGTTTTGATGATTTATCATCTCCGTTGGATCTTTGATCCAACGGCAGAGAACTTTTAGTTCTGGCGCCAGCGACCTCGTGCGGGGCACGTGAGGCGCTGCCTCAGAGTTTTTAACTCGTGGCGCTGGCGCCCTCGTGCAAGGCACGTGAGGCGCTGCCTTCTAAGAGTTTAACTCTTATTTAATAGATTTTTTTTGTGCTTTGCACATTGGCGTCCGCATGAGGAGCACGTGAGGTGCCATCATAGGATTTAATTCTATCCGAGGCAGTACCTACATGCTTTGCATGTGGAGTTTTTCCTTTATTTTTATTTTTATTTTATTGTTATTATTTTTTAAGGGAGCAAGTTTTGAGCCAAAATTTTGGCGGGAACAAATGCCCCCACTACTTTCCCCACATAAGTATGTACGTGGGTAAAGTAGTGCAATGTTATGCGTGACCAGAGAATTGATGGCTTAGGAGACAAGTTTAGGGCCCTTGTAGCCTAAGACTTTTTCCATCTTCATGAACCGTAAGGGTCTCAAGAAGGTTTCTCCCTACGAGTCGAGAGGATTCCGTAGGTGTATTTTCTCCTTAGGAGTTGTGAGGACTTCTAAGTGCGTTTTCTCTTGAGATTCGTAAGGATCTCATAAGAGAATGTTCCCCCTTACAAGTCGATAGGACTCATAAGTAGTTTTTTCCCTCCTTGTTGATATTCGGATTTGGAGAGTGTGGCCCGTGGATAGTATACAATAGTCCATCTTGGACCTTCTTGCAGGGCAGCGATGGCTTAGGAAACAGGTTTAGATCTGCCGGCTAAGATTTTTCAACTTTATGAGCCGTGAGGGTCTCATAAAGACTTTTCTCCCTACGAGTCGAGAGGATCCCGTAGGTGTCTTTTCTCCTTAGGAGTCGTGAGAAATCCTAAGTGTGTTTTCTCTTAAGAGCCGTAAGGATCTCACAAGAGAATTTTTCCCGCTTACAACTCGAGAGGACTCGTAAGTGGTTGTTTCCCTCCTTGTCGAGATTCGACTTTGGAGAGTGTGGCCCGTGCATAGTATGCAATAGTCCATCTTGGAACGACTTGCAGGGCCCCAGTGCTTAAGAAACCGGTCCTTATCTCCATTGCCTAAGGCTTTCCCTACGAGTTGAGATGAATCGAGAAGTTCTCGCAAGGACACTAATTCCCTCACGAGTCGAGAAGAATCGAGAAGTTCTCGCAAGGGTTTTCTAACGTCACAGTTAACTCCTGCTAATAGAAGTCCGTTAGGGTCTGTGGTACTATGGTTTTTTACTCGTCGCACCGTCGCATTGGCCGATATATTCCCGATATGCAATCTTTCTATTCGGGTAGCCCCATGAATATCGTGTCTCTGATCCCTTCGGAGGCTGGACAAGACGTCTTCAAGTAATCTTCCAGGTAATATTACCGTCGAAAGAGCAAGCGTTAGGAATATTCCATGTCTCTTTTTACTTGAGATTAGGCTCAGTTTAGGAGCCCCGATGAGTCATGACCACTCCGCGCTGGTGTAAGATGATCTCCGATAGTCTTTTCATGTCTCATTTCAGTTGCCGTCAAGACCCTGAAGCGAGGGGTATTTCTTGGCTTCATTTGTTGACATTGTGTCTGCAATATTGTGACGCATGTCGAGGTTGTCTCTGGGTTGTCTGTGAACCGTCGAGGTTTGGAACTAGGGGACTTTACTATGGCTCCGTTTGTTGATGATGCGTCTGTATCCTGCTGGAGGGAGGAAGAACGTTGTTGTTGATCTCCAAGCTATAGATGTAGCCGTCAAGACTTGGAACTAGGGACTATTCCATGGCTCCGAGATAGTCTTTAGGTTGTCCGCAAACCGTCGAGATTTGGAACTAGGGGACTTTATCATAGCTCCGAGGTGGTGTTTAGGCTGTCCGTGAACCGTCGAGATTTGGAACTAGGGGACTTTGCCGTGGTTCCGAGGTAGTCTCTAGGCTGTCCGTAAACCGTCGAGATTTGGAACTAGGGGACGTCGCCGTGGTTCCTTATTGCTGACGTCGTATCTGCTTTTGGTTGGAACGAGAAGAAGAACGCTGTTGTTGATTTCTAGGCTTGTAGATGTAGCCATCGAGATCTGGCTTCCCTATGACGAAGCCTGGTGGGACAATATGGTTCCCTTTTCGTTTGTGTCCATGGATTGTATACAGGGGTCAATGTGATC
The DNA here is from genome assembly GCA_030015575.1 of Agapanthus africanus. Taxonomy (NCBI): domain Eukaryota; kingdom Viridiplantae; phylum Streptophyta; class Magnoliopsida; order Asparagales; family Amaryllidaceae; genus Agapanthus; species Agapanthus africanus. The sequence goes on along the minus strand of CM057338.1, from coordinate 147,528,942 downwards.
TCACCTGCAGGGCAAAGTTTCATTTTTTGTTTCTTTCCGCGATGCTCTATCATTTCAGCTTTTTATGTCGCGAAAGTCGTGATTGCCCAATCATTTCGGCTATTTTTTCGCGGTGCCCAATCATTTCGGCTGTTTTTTCTTTTTCTTTACTCGCCACTTTTTATTGCGAGTTGCCCAATTATTTCGACTATTTTTGTATGCATATATTTTACTTGCTGATTTTTTTTGCAAATTGCCCTATCATTTCGGCTATTTCATATGCATTTATGGCTCGCTGACTTTTTGCTGCGAGTATGGAACTCAAGACCCGATACCAATCTTAGAATCAGTATCGCTGCGACTGGAATATTGCCAGGAGTGAATCATCATTTGCCGTGAAAGGACATGGAATTTGATTCTGATTTAGGCATCAACATCGTTACCACTGGGACATTGCCAGGAGCGAATCATCATTTGCCTTTGTCGGTTCGAACAAAGGTGGCATAGCAAACAGGGTTAGGATCCTGTCGACTAAGGCTTTTGACTTCATGAGCCGTAAGGGTCTCATAAAGATGCTTCTCCCTTCGAGTCGTGAGGATCTTGTAGGTGCATTTTTCTCAGGAATCGTGAGGATTCCTAAGTGTATATTCTTTTATAAGTCGTAAGGATCTTACAAGAGTGTTTTCTCTTTATAAGTCGAGATGACTTACAAGTGTCGTTCACCACATGAGGACATTCCTCGTCGTTGGTGGGACTTGGTGGGGGAGACGTTTATTTGTGCCCGTGGATTGTATACAAGGGTCAATATTGAACCGCTTGTAAAGAAATTTGGGGAATGTGATGGCTTAATCCTTGTAGCTTAAGGCTTTTTGAATCCTACAAGCCATGGGGGTCTCATATGGGGAATTCTCCTTAAGAGTCGTGAGGATCTCGTAAGTGCAATTTCTCCTTAGGAATCGTGGGTATCCCTAAATGTGTTGCTCCCTTGTGAGTCGTAAGGATCTCACGCAGGTATTTCCTACTCACAAGGTCGAGAGGACCTTGCAGGTGTCTTTACTTTAATGAGATTGCGCCCTTTCGGGTTTTCACAAACTCGCCGGTAGTCCTGCTGTTTTTACTCACGGCGCCCTTTCGGGTTTTCATCCGTGCCCATTTCTCTTGTGGATGTATCTTTTTTTTGCACGATGAAACTCTCGAGAATAGTTTCGCCGTATGTGATCCATCCGTTTGCCGGTGGAATTTGAGTTGCAGTCCTCACGGCTGGGACTTGTAGACTTGCATTTCACTATCGTCGTGTTTATGGCAACATTGTTAGTTTAGGGACTTCTCGGTCCGTTGTTAGTTTAAAGAAATCTCGGTCCAATGTTAGTTTAAAAACATCTCGGTCCACAGCTAGTTTAAGGACGTTGCGGTCCGTAGCTAGTTTAAGGACATCTCGGTCCGCAGCTAGTTTAAGGACGTTGTGGTCCGTAGCTAGTTTAAGGACATATCGGTCCGTTGTGTTTTGAGGCACGGTTTCGTTGGATGCTACTTATAGAGTTTGGACTTAGGGAGATAGCGAGCGGACATGAGCGCCGTCATCCATCATTAATCTGAGCCGTGACTTGTCAAGTGTAGTATTTATTAAGGAACCGTCCATTTATTGGCCGGAAGGGTCTTTCGCCATGCATATCCATGAGAAAGTAGGCCCCACCTTGATAGACCTTGTCTATGATGTACGGGCCCTCATAGTTCGGCTTGAATTTCCCCCGTTTGGCACGGTTGGGGATCATAGGTTTTTTTTACGACTAACACGAGTTCGCCTTGGCGGAATGTTCTCGTCCTAGTCAGTCTTTCGTATGAGTGCGTCATCCTCGCTTTGTAAGCTTCTAGGTTTTGCTGCGCCATGAGACGCGTTTCATCGAGGGCATCAAGTTCCTCGAGCCGAAGATGGGCATTTTCTTCATCCGTCAGTTCGTACCGAACCGCCACTCGTAGAGAGGGCAGCTCTATCTCTAAGGGAAGTACCACTTCCTGCCGAATACTAACGCAAATAGCGTTGTGTTTGTGGCCGTCTTGAACGTAGTCCGATAGGCCCAGAGAGCTTCATGCAATCTCTCGTGCCAGTCCTTTTTATTTCTGGACACCGTTTTCTTTATGATTTTGTCAAGGTTTTGTTGAAAGCCTCGGCTAGACCGTTAGCTCGGGGATTATAAACTGAAAAATATCTCCAATCTATTTTATACTGCTGTGCGAAGCGGCTTATCTTATAGCTTCTGTAGGCCGGCCCATTATCCGAGATGATTCATAGCGGAGTGCCGAATCGGTAGATGATATGTGTCCTGAAAAAATGGAGGATGTTCTCCGTCTTCACCTCTCTTAGCGGTATTGCTTCTGCCCATTTAGAGAAGTAATCGATTGTTGCTAGTTTGAACCGATGGCCCTTGGATGATGCTGGTTCGATGGGGCCGATTATATCGGTTCCCCACATTTCGAATGGCCAGCTAGCTAATGTTGGATGCAGCGGATTCGGATGTTGGTGGATGAAGTCCCCATGAATTTTGCATGAGTGACACTGCTTCGCTTATTCAAGGCAGTCCCGAATCTTTGTGGGCCAATAGTAGCCCATTCTTTTGATCTTCAGCTTCATCTTTGGCCCAGCTTGATGGGAACCGCAGAGTCCATCATGAGTTTCTTGAACGACCCTTCTTGCTTCTTCTGGTCCCAGGCATCTCAACCATAGACAATCGAACGATCTCTTATAAAGAGTACCATTGAAGAAGGCGAAAGACAGAGCTCGCTTCATGAGTTGATGTCTTGACGATGCATCTTCGGGCGTTCGATGGGATTTGAAATAGTCTATGAAGACATCTCTCCAATCCTTCGCCCTTTCTTCATCCTCCAATTGGAAAGCCTCTTGTTCGGTTGCTTCCTCTCCTTTAGACGTCTTCGGAGATATTTCTGCTGGTGCGAGAATCCGGCGACTTTGCACAATGATCTTTACGTCATCGAGGTTTTCGTCGGCCAGTTCTTTAGCGAGCTTGGCTAACGCATCTGCCTTGCTATTTTCCACCCGTGGTATGCTTTCCAGGACGTAGGAGGGGATTTGAGTCAGCAGTTGCTGCACTCTGTCACCATACCTGATCAGTTCTGGTTTGCACGTCTGGTAGTCGCCATTTACTTGGCTAACGACCAGCTAGGAGTCTATATATGAGGAGGTTTTCAACGCTCATGTCGACAGCAATCTCAAGACCTGCTATCAAAGCTTCATATTCAGCTTCATTGTTTGTTCTTGGCTCTGTTTAGGAAAGGGCAAAACGCATTATCCCTTCTTGCGGAGTCACGAAGATAAGGCCCATCCCGGCTTTAATCATGGGGGTGTTTTGCTTTCGCTTCTTCAAGGAGGACGCTCCATCGAAGTAGAGTTCCCATCGGGTATCATTCTCTTCTTCCTCCCTGTCAATTACGTCAAACGCGTGTTCGTCCAGCAACTCGCAGTTCAAGGGAGAGTCGGCAGATATCGGATGCTCTACGAGAAAGTCGGTGATGGCCTGGCCTTTTATTCCCTTGAGGGGTCGATATACTATCGCGAACTCCATCAAGAGGAGGGCTCATTTGGCAATCCTTCCCGTTAGCATGGCTCTTGACATCAAATACTTGAGAGGATCCACCTTTGATATGAGTTGGACCTCATGTGCCAATGCATAATGTCGAAGCTTCGTTATCGCGAATATCAGCGCCAGGCAATTGATGGGGGAGTAATATTTTCTGCCCTTAGGAGAACTCGACTCAAATAGTAAAGAGCTCTCTCCTTCCCCTGGTCATTCTCCTGTGCCCATAGCCCATAGCGCGCCTAAAGAACCTTCAAGGGTTGTTGTGTACAGGATGAGGGGTTCTTCCTTGACCAGAGCGGTCAGTACCGGCGGGTTTTACAGATATTGCTTGATTTCGTCCAGTGCGTTTTGGCATTTATGATCCCAAACGAACGGGGTCCCCTTCTTCATTAGATGATTGTAGGGGCGGCATTTGCCGAATAGGTTAGCTATGAACTGTCGGATATACGCGAGCTTTCCTTGGAGAGACCGCAGTTGCTTGAGAGTTCTTGGCGAAGGCATTTCCATAATCGCCTTGATCTTTGACGGGTCTATTTCGATGCCCCGGTGTCATACGATGAATCCTAGGAATTTTCCTGAGGATACTCCAAACGCGCATTTCAAAGGGTTCATCTTCAGATTATATTTCTGAAGACTCTGGAATACTATTTTCAAATGCTCCCGGTGTTCCTTATACGATTTGCTTTTAACCACGAGGTCGTTGATATAGCATTCGACAACCTCATGTATGAGATCATCAAAGATCTTTGTCATACCCCTCTGGTAGGTGACGCCAGCGTTCTTCAGACCAAAGGGCATTACTTTGTAGCAAAATATGCCCAGCGGAGTCCGGAAAGCAGTGTGCTTTTGGTCTTCAGAATGCATCTTGATTTGATTGTACCCTGAGGATCCATCCATGAAGGAGAAGACTTCATGGGTGGATGTGTTATCGATCATCAACTCGGTGACATGCACTGGGAAGTCATCTTTCGGACAAGCTTTGTTGAGATCCCGAAAATCTACGCAAATGCATACTGTCCCATTTTTCTTCATTACCGGAACGATATTGGCAATCCAGTCAGGATATTGAACTTCTTGGATGAAGCCGAAGTCGATTGGCTTCTTGATTTCGGCATTGATACTCATCTCAAGCTCGAGCCGCACTCTTCTTGGCGCCTGTTTGACTGGCTTAACGTCCGGCGATATCACTAGTTTATGTACAACTATCTCTGGATCTAATCCCGGAATCTCGAAATAGTTCCATGCGAAACAGTCTTTTTACTGCATAAGCATGTCCTTTAACGTGGCTACCTGTTTCCCAGACAGCAGCTCACTGACGAACGTTGGCCTTAGCTCGTTTGTCGTCCCCAAGTCGATTTTTCTCAGGTTGTCTGCTGTGGTGTGTATCCCATCTTCCGGCTCTTTTGGCGCCGGTGGAAATTCTAAGATCACCTCGTTCTCATCTTCATTTGCAAAGCACTGGGGGAGGTCGTTCGTATTCTCGTACTCTCCTTCCTTTGAAAATGTTATCATATGGCAGGTACGAGCTCGTTTTTAAGCTCGATGTTGATCTAGACTTTCCCTTACAGTGTAGGTTGCTCTCAGCTCATGCTTTCGTGGTGGGGCTACCCTCCAACTGTCGGATAAAGCAAACCTGCATTGCTGATACTGATCTTCAACCCAGTCTTTGAAGGTGAAGCAGTCTTCAAGAGGATGCCCCACTATTCAATGGTAGGAGCAATAATCTGGGTGATGGCCCTCGTCTATTTGTTCGGGGCGCTGAGACTCCGAGAGCACCATCATTTGATGTTTCATGACAAGGTCAAAGTTTTTCCTTGTTTTGTCTTGAGGGAAAGAGTACTCCCGACCCATCTTTTTCATAAAAGACGGATTCTGGCTGACTTTTTCTCGATCGCGCGACTTCTTGGATCCGCCTTGCTATTTTCGAACGTCATTCCTGGTCTTTACCTTATTGTTGCTTCTACGTCGGGCTTTCTTTTTTCCATAAGATGTTGGAGATAGTGCCCTCAGAGTCAATTATTGGATCACAGGCACGTGATTGCAATGATTGAGGGAGGACCTGTCCCGGTAGGACAGTCTTACTCGAGATGATAATATGCTATCTGGTTTATCTTTATCATCGTGTACTGCTTTAGGTGACCTGACATGTCGCTATTACACGTTGATAGAGCCCCTAGGATTCTTGCTTGACCACCAGCAGTATGAGGGCGATCATATAAGTGGGAGCTGGGGTCTATAAGCACATCCTTAAAAGGTCCCTAGTCGTGGGAGTTTCGAGACAGGGCCTCGATGCTCCAGAGTAGACTAGTGTATACAGTCGAGACCCCGACGAGGGGCGGTGGCCGGTCTCACAAGCCACTGGTGTCAGTTGGTTCATCTAAGATGTATACAGGTGCTCATTGGGTTATGAGTACACCGGACAGGACTCGCCGGGAACATGCTAGTTGGTCTTATACCTGACGTCAGATGGCAGTTCCCTGGTGACATGTGTACAGGTTAGTTCATCGACCTGATGATCGTCATTTGTCTTGTGTGAGTTCCCATTGTACTTTGATTACTACCCTACCACGCTCAAAGGAGACGTGCAAACAGGTTTTAGTTGGGTACAGTCCCGAGCCACATGGAGGCAGTGAGCGGATCTTCAGGGGTTCGTCTCTCCCGGTATTGGGGGTGAGGTTGCGCTGTGTCTAGGAGAGCCATTACACAAAGCCCTCGGCCGAGGTAGGAGATTTACTGGTAGGTATTCCAGTAGTATCTTAGGGTGTTCTGGGCTACACTCCGACACGACTTGTACCGCTTTTGGGGGTCTGACTTTTACCAACCCCCTAGGCCCGCCATGCGATGCTCATAGACGAACGGACCGGACTGTACGGATATTGTCACTGACTGGCTCAGTAGGGTGTCAGGATGAGTTCGCTCACAGACGTCCCTTTTGGTCAATACCTGGTAGCCCGTTACGTATTGGCTTATACCTCTGACGTGCTAGTGGTTAAATCCACAACCAAGGTGTTGACGAGTCTTTAGAGTCCCCCACATTAAGTTGCTCAAGTTTTCGGGCAAAACGCTATAGAGGCCGTATGGAGATATGGCAGGGTTCGATCAGATACGTGCGGTATTGCACGGATCAGGATCGAACGGATATTACTAGCCGGTTTTGGTTTAAGCCGGATCCTAGTATAGTACTATGTAGATTTTGTCTCATTGCATTTGTATTTCGGTTGGAATACAAATGCGGGTGTGTATACACAGTATCGGGGTTTTCCTGTAATTTATTACGGGACCAGTTTTTTGGAGTTGCCAGTTTGCTTTCCGTTTCGGGCATATTTCTTTGTATCTTTCAATGGCCGAAATTTGGTGGAGGAGGGCTTATTTGCAATTGGGCAAATAAGCATTTGTGGAGGGTGTTCTTTGCATACTTTTGTGTCATGATGGTTTCATGATGGAGCCCCATCCTTTGACCTTCTATGGTTCATGATTGCTTGACTTTTTGTAGCAATCATGGTTGTTGATTAGTTGGTGGAGTGTGGATTTGTTTGTGATCATTGCTTGACTTTGGAGTCATCATGCTTTTGATGATGGTTGAATATGATAACCATTTCCTTTGACTTAATTATTCTTGTGGCTATCCTTTTTCACTCACTCACTCTCTCTCATTCTTTCCTCTCCCACCAAGCCATGGCCGGCCAAGCTCCAAGGAGGCTGTCCCAATTTTGTGCAAGGGGATTTTTGGTCTTTTAGCTTCACAAAAATCCCATAGTTCCACCTCCAAAGTATGGTTCATTCCTCCACCAAATGGCAAACTCCATAACCCCAAATAAGACATGGTTCTACACCATTCTGCAGCAAACCTTGGGCACGTCGACTCGCCAGCTTCGTGCCCGAGTTGCCTCGGTATAGAGGTGGGAGCCCGTAAAAGAAGCCGGCGACGTGGTGCCCTTCCGGCGACGAGGTGGAGACCGGAGCTTCCGCGGGAGATCGGGACGACGACGAGAAGACCGGAGGACACGGATCAGTCGGTATATCTCTCTTCCCCATCTTGTAGTTAGCTAGGACTAGTTAATGGCCCGATCCGGGTTTTAGTGCGCGGTGGTGCCGGTTCAAGGAAAATTAAAGTTAACCATCGTTTCCGCATTTGGCCTCGGGATGGAGCCGGGGCGCCGCCGTGCACTTACAGTGGTATCAGAGCCTCGCCATTAACTTAGTCTAGCTTGGTCTAATGTGTTTTACATTTCCGATCGAACAAAAATCCCAAAACCCGCGTTTTCATGCATATCAGTTTCTGTCGAAATTTTTTTGTCTCCAAAAATTTTTCAGGTTGTCTCAGAATGATGTGCAGAGAATTATAAGAATTCTGTAGAAATTTGATCACGTGATCGCTCCATACGACCGCGGAACCGCGGCCAAACCCTAGCTTGGGCCGCGGTTCCGCCGCAGTATATGCAGATCAGTGTGCCAAATTTTTACAGAGAGCTCCTGTGATGAAAATAGGGGTTTTAGAATATTCTTTTTGGGCCCAGAATTTCTTTAACTGCTACAGTATTGCTTGGGGCCCACTTGGTAAAATTTGATCGATCGGATATTTTAAACACATTAGTTCACAGTATTTACATTATATCTGCGACCGTGAATGTCACTTGATCGGTAAATCCAGTCTAACTGCTATAGCCCGGTTAGACGGATTTGCGAACGTGACTTTCACGTTGATGTTCTGTGTTATGCTGTGATGTTGCGGATCGGTTGTGGGGGATAGCCTGGATGCAATGCTAGTACAGTTTTTGGTTGTATTATGTACATTTGATATTGCGGGGCGAGCGTCCGACATGTGGACTGCCGTCACTGCTTGTTTGTATTATTATTTTGGGGCACGGCCAGGTTGCGGTCGATGTACCCGTTGTATGTATATTTTACTTTCTGTACTAGGATTACCCCGCGGAGTGGTGAACGGATAGCCGGGTTCTAGAGGGCAACGGGCCCGCATCTCATGGCATTGAGACGGAAGGGGCTTCACTCTAGAATTGGCGGGCTATTCTCCGCACTCGTAGGGGGTACAGGTTGACCCAGGAGGGGTGCCCAAGTTGCCGGATTCCGTGAAGTGCCGGGTGGTCCATTCACGTCGCTGAAGGGGGCTGCCTCGCTTCAGGTTTTGGCGGGTAACTTTCCGCGCCCGTAGGGGTCTAGGATTTCATTGCACAGGCTATCCACACGACCAGGGGAACGTCGGGTTTCAGTAATGGCTCTGTGAAACCCGGGGATCCCAGATATCTGTAATGTTCTGTGATGCTGTACATTTCTGCGATGTTGCATTTTATCACGCCTTGAGCGAAAATTTTGTATTGATATATATTAGTAGATGTTGTATATGTTTTGCATCCGCTCTAGTCCAGTCCCCGCTCTGTCGTTAGTTAGCTAACCTAACGGGTAATGACGGGACCCAGTGGCGAATGCGGATGGCATATACGTACATCAGTATATTTTCGTTCTTTTTGGTGTGATCAATTGATGGGACTGCGTTGATTCGGATCAATGCAAGTTAAAAACAAACCTAATCTGATGTTGTTGGAACACTTTTCAAAAAGCTGTTATTGCAAGGACGTTCTCTTTTGTTTAGCATCGTGGTATTCAGTTGGAATATCCTGCTCCTCAGTCGACGAGGCAAGGGCCGAGATCCCTTCACCGGGAGTGACCCCTTGGACAGAAGTTTGCGTCAGGGCAATAACTTCACTATAGCCGATTATTTTAGCTTTGCATCATGGTATTCAGTTGGAATATCCTGCACCTCATTCTACGGGGAAAGAGCCGAGATCCCTTCACCGGGAGTGACCTCTTTAGCGAAGGTTTTCGTCACTATATTTTCTAAAAAGCTATCCGTTCCTTCAACGATATCAAGTTCATTACGTTAAAGGTTTTCGTCAGAAACCATTCGTAGCCCTCCGTCGTTTCATATGGGTCGTTAATAGTATTCAAGCTGTGTATGTTGGCCAAAGTCAAGGCACAGTGATTGGTAGCTATTGGGGTATTCATATGCAGCATAGATAGATGCGTTGGTTTGGGGCAGTCGTACTACTATTTTGGCCAAAGTCAATGGTATGTACGGGTGTGCTCAAATTAACCTGGAGAATGACAGGTAGAACTTGACATGTGACTTATGATATGTTGGCCAAAGTCAAGGTCATAAGAGCATGGGGCAAAAATCACATCGGGAGTTTCAAAAGAACTGAAACTTGCCAGATATGCGCATACCTTCTGGAGTGTGACACCGTGAGCGGATTCCGTCACGTTATCATGCGATGATAGTTGGATCCCGATTCCCACTGATGAGTTAGTTTACTCCTCGGGTGACCCCGACTAATTCTTCTTTCAGGTTTGGAGAAGAATTTGAGGTGACAGTGGGAGGTTTCCAGATTAGATAAATTGGTAACCATTCTGATCTAGGATAGAGTGCACGCGGAGTGTTTCTTTTCTCTCTCTCTTCGGCAGCGACCATTGACCCGACCCTAAGACTATGACTCAGAGACCAAGTTGACCGAACCTTCTTAAACACTGGCTTTTGGATTGTCAGAGTTGCAGACCTCATTGCCACACCTACTTTTACCCTTTTCTCCAGGACACCCCGTATTACTACGAACGTCCACTTCCATTGGACAAAACCATCGTATGGTTATATACGAACTCGAAGAGATTTATTCGAGGATGGTTTCCGGTTCTGGAGAAAACGAATAGGACTATTCAGTTGTCTTTTCCTTCTACCTTCTCTCAGGTTGCGAGTACCCCTTAAATTAGGGGATAGTACACCTATTACGCAAATTGGATAGTCTTCTTCCAAACCTTAGGCTGGTGCTGACCGGTAGGGAATGAAGAAAACCAATTAACCTAACGATGGTGTACAGAAGGTATTAAGTAAAGACATAAAAAGGGATTAGAAGGAGGGCAAAGTAAATTGCGACTGATATTCACGACCAAACCAAGTATTTCATTACCACTCCTACTTCACCTTTGTATTTCTCCAGAACACTCCGTATCACTACGAAGATCCACAGTTTATTGGATACTCCATCGTATGGTTATATACGAACTCGAAAGGAACTTGTTCCAGTTCGGGGATGGATTCTGGTTCAGGAGAAATAGGAATAAGGTTTATTCGGTTGTCTTTTATCTTCACCTTCTCTCGCATTGCGAGTGTTTCTAGGATTAGGACAGTACACCCATTATGCTTATTGGATAGTCTTCTTCCAAACCATAGGCTGGTGCCGAACGGTAGGGAAGGAAGAAAACCATTTGGCCTAAGGGGTGTGCAGAAGGTAATGACTAAAGACATATAAAGGGTTTTGGAGAGGTGGAAAAGAATTACACGGTTATAGTTGTGAATCTGGATAATGGAAGAGGCATTACTAGGAATACCGGGATACCCCATCGAAACATTTCAATGTTTCAGTGTCACTGTGTACTGTTAAAGAAAAACTGATTTCCCATTTAGTCCTTACTCCAGGGTATGTATTTACCAGGTATGATTCTCACATCTGTATGGTTTTACAGATGATGAGTGGGAGTAGGTTAGTGGGAATTAGGTGATCATCCTCATTATATCGGGATTCGTTGTAATCGGTGATATTTGAGGAAATCACCTGGGCTGTTTGCCGGTTGGCAAATATTTGGTTTTGAATATCCGCTGTTATGCACCAATTTCAAATCGATATATCTGTACGTCTATTTTCATAGAGTGAGATATACTTTTTGAAATTATGTCGATGACACTTACCTATATCGGTGGATGGTTAGGTAAGGAGCATTAAACAGCGGTGTAATTCTTCTTAACCATAAGTACAGTTTTCAACCTACGACACACAGTGAATGAGTTATCAGACTCAAGAGACTTATACAGAGTATTGTGTGTTGTCCAGGGTCCATCAGGACAGAGGGGTTGGTCCTCGTACTATATTCGGTTTACTTATGACTTCTCTAGTTTTTAGACAGGTGTTTCGTGCAAACACAGGATCTAAGTTTTGAGGAGTTATAGGTATAAGAGTAAAGTAGAGAACCAAGTATTGCAAGTATCGGGATTCTTCAAGGTGATCGAAGAAGTAGATACTTGTCAATGGTATTCAATTGATAGTAATGATTAAGAGAACTTGCTTCTCTTTTCAGGTTACTCATAATTGGAAGTGCTCCTAAGTTGAGTAACGCTGATCGGCCTCCTTCCATTCAGTTGCCATGCACCGGAGACATCTGCATGATTTGAATTTGGTTCAATTAAATCAGTGCCTCTGGTTCTATAGGATATAGAACAGTTCATATCTTAACGATGTTAAGATACGGGGAGTTGTCTGGCTTATGATTAAAACCAGACTCTGGATAACTCCAGGCACGTTTCTGTAATAGCTGTTTGTGGGTTGACCCAGGCTATGACGAGGGTTGACTTTCTACCATCTGGCAGATCAATAGAAATATTGTTCTAGACTCGCCACAGTTTTAATAAAAATAGATTTTTTCAGAAAACAGTAGTGGGAGTATGGTAGAACTGGAAGTGATTCCAGAACCACAAACGATTACTGAAGATTTGATAGGAACCTAACGATTCAATCTGGTTTGACATTCCATTGGCCACTCCGCAGATAAGGTGGGTAACCTCAGGCACCCGAGAGGTACTCCGGTAGCCTCAAGGACGGTGGCAGGGAGGTTCTTGTTTACCCACACTTGCCATTGCTGTTGTTCCAGGCTGCGAGACCCGGCGGGAGGATGAGTATAGCGTCGTTCTAAACTAGTTTTAGAAGTGTACGTGTATATGACTCTGCCAGAGGATTATCGTAGTCAGTGGGAGCAGCGGAAGCATTGGTGGACAGGTAGCTTATGTCTATCTATAGACTAAAGCAGATATAGCGGAGATAGATCATCTATTTCTGACGTGACAGTCTTAGGATTGACTTCATCAGAATAGGGGATGGATCTGTTGAGAAGGTAGTAGGGTGTGATGTCATGGTATTTGGATGACATACACAGAGTAGGAAAAGAAACTCCTATACTACGATCGGTTATACTTTGGTCATCACACAGTGGTTTCTCCACACAGGACTTGAATATTATATCTGACATTCTGGTTACTAGATCTATAGATCTAGATTTGGGTGGTTTCCCAATCAGGGTACTTAGACAGCATTCTAAGAGTATTTAGAATGGACGACTCCTGGCACGGTAGTGTACCTACAGATAATGGAGTCACCCTCTCTAAAGGTGTCTTATAGACTAAAGTAGAGAGGGATGTGCATGATTGGCAGATCACTTGCTTAGGCAATTGAGTCAATCATGAGATGTCAAGTACCACACCAGATGTTGTTTTTGCGGTAGATGCAATAAGTTGATATTGATCCAATCCTGGAGAAACAGTCGGAAGCAGTTTTAGAACATAAGTGGATGTTCTAGGGATATGATAACGACAGCCTCATTCGGGAGACAGTTATCATTCCAGGCTTCCAAGGTGACCTGGACGACAAGGAGGTTTTCAGAGTTATAGTTTTCCCTCTGACGAGGGGCAGTATTTTGGACAGGTGGTCCAAGGCAATACTGAGGGAGGCATGGCGCAGGATACTGATTAAGTTCAGTTGACGATACAGTCTAAGAAGTCTGGATTTGGAGTTCATTTATGAGCTAGGTCCCATCAGACATCCAGACACATTCTATGACAGGTATTGCTCATTTCGGGAGATGGCTTTCTCCGCGAACTTGAGATATAGAGAGACATAGAAAGAAACATCAAGGCGGATCCACTCACTGAGGCTATTCCTCGAACGCAATAGTTTCGCAAACGAGCTTTGTGAGACTGACTAGTAGAGGAGTTGGGTGTTCGGTATCACACGGGCTGTGAGTATGCGACATCGCAATAATTAGCCTTGAGTGCAAGTGGGAGATTGTTGGAGATAGTGCCCTCAGAGTCAATTATTGGATCACAGGCACGTGATTGCAATGATTGAGGGAGGACCTGTCCCGGTAGGACAGTCTTACTCGAGATGATAGTATGCTATCTGGTTTATCTTTATCATCGTGTACTGCTTTAGGTGACCTGACATGTCGCTATTACACATTGATAGAGCCCCTAGGATTCTTGCTTGACCACCAGCAGTATGAGGGCGATCATATAAGTGGGAGCTGGGGTCTATAAGCACATCCTTAAAAGGTCCCTAGTCGTGGGAGTTTCGAGACAGGGCCTCGATGCTCCAGAGTAGACTAGTGTATACAGTCGAGACCCCGACGAGGGGCGGTGGCCGATCTCACATGCCACTGGTGTCAGTTGGTTCACCTAAGATGTATACAGGTGCTCATTGGGTTATGAGTACACCGGACAGGACTCGCCGGGAACATGCTAGTTGGTCTTATACCTGACGTCAGATGGCAGTTCCCTGGTGACATGTGTACAGGTTAGTTCATCGACCTGATGATCGTCATTTGTCTCGTGTGAGTTCCCATTGTACTTTGATTACTACCCTACCACACTCAAAGGAGACATGCAAACAGGTTTTAGTTGGGTACAGTCCCGAGCCACATGGAGGCAGTGAGCGGATCTTCAGGGGTTCGTCTCTCCCGGTATTGGGGGTGAGGTCGCGCTGTGTCTAGGAGAGCCATTACACAAAGCCCTCGGCCGAGGCAGGAGATTTACTGGTAGGTATTCCAGTAGTATCTCAGGGTGTTCTGGGCTACACTCCGACACGACTTGTACCGCTTTTGGGGGTCTGACTTTTACCAACCCCCTAGGCCCGCCATGCGATGCTCATAGACGAACGGACCGGACTGTACGGATATTGTCACTGACTGGCTCAGTAGGGTGTCAGGATGAGTTCGCTCACAGACGTCCCTTTTGGTCAATACCTGGTAGCCCGTTACTTATTGGCTTATACCTCTGACGTGCTAGTGGTTAAATCCACAAGCAAGGTGTTGACGAGTCTTTAGAGTCCCCCACATTCAGTTGCTCAAGTTTTCGGGCAAAACGCTGTAGAGGCCGTATGGAGATATGGCAGGGTTCGATCAGATACGTGCGGTATTGCACGGATCAGGATCGAACGGATATTACTAGCCGGTTTTGGTTTAAGCCGGATCCTAGTATAGTACTATGTAGATTTTGTCTCATTGCATTTGTATTTTGGTTGGAATACAAATGCGGGTGTGTATACACAGTATCGGGGTTTTCCTGTAATTTATTACGGGACCAGTTTTTTGGAGTTGCCAGTTTGCTTTCCGTTTCGGGCATATTTCTTTGTATCTTTCAATGGCCGAAGTTTGGTGGAGGAGGGCTTATTTGCAATTGGGCAAATAAGCATTTGTGGAGAGTGTTCTTTGCATACTTTTGTGTCATGATGGTTTCATGATGGAGCCCCATCCTTTGACCTTCCATGGTTCATGATTGCTTGACTTTTTGTAGCAATCATGGTTGTTGATTAGTTGATGGAGTGTGGATTTGTTTGTGATCATTGCTTGACTTTGGAGTCATCATGCTGTTGATGATGGTTGAATATGATAACCATTTCCTTTGACTTGATTATTCTTGTGGCTATCCTTTTTCACTCACTCACTCTCTCTCATTCTCTCCTCTCCTACCAAGCCATGGCCGGCCAAGCTCCAAGGGGGCTGTCCCAATTTTGTGCAAGTGGATTTTTGGTCTTTTAGCTTCACAAAAATCCCATAGTTCCACCTCCAAAGTATAGTTCATTCCTCCACCAAATGGCAAACTCCATAACCCCAAATGAGACATGGTTCTACACCATTCTGCAGCAAACCTTGGGCACGTCGACTCACCGGCTTCGTGCCCGAGTTGCCTCGGTATAGAGATGGGAGCCCGTAAAAGAAGCCGGCGACGTGGTGCCCTTCCGGCGACGAGGTGGAGACCGGAGCTTCCGCGGGAGATCGGGACGACGACGAGAAGACCGGAGGACACTGATCAGTCGGTATATCTCTCTTCCCCATCTTGTAGTTAGCTAGGACTAGTAAATGGCCCGATCCGGGTTTTAGTGCGCGGTGGTGCCGGTTCAAGGAAAATTAAAGTTAACCATCGCTTCCGCATTTGGCCTCGGGATGGAGGCCGGGGCGCCGCCGTGCACTTACATGAGAGTGTACAGCGGATTGAGAGTGAAGGGCATCGTCATCTTCCGTAGCCTGCTGAATGATATGTTGCGTCCTGACTTTCTCGTAAATGGCCATTTCGCGGCTATGGTCATCTCGAACCTTTTGACCCGCTTCTCTTATTAACTTATCAATCTAATCTTCGAATGACGGGATTGGTATTCTCCCGCGGGATCTCGCTCTAGTTCGACATCAACGCTACCTGGAAATGCATTCATTTCTCCACCGGAATTATTTATGACATGGCAGCCATAGAATCGCTCCCTTTTATTGGACCGAACGTATCTAAGGCCAGTCATCTCCATTCTCCCGTCGGGCATCTTCCCCCGAGTCCCGGAAGCATCCCAAATCTTGTTATAGAACTGGGCTTGTCGAGTAGTCTGTTTGAAGGGTATGCCTTGGCGTCTCAATAGTCTTTTCAGTCCCTATGCGTAGTATCTGGACAGACGGATTGGTGTAAGCCTGTCGAGTGCAGGTTCGGCACCGTGCCATACTTCTTTCTCCACTTTATCTCCGTGGATTGGTAGAAAAGGATTGCCTTCTCACTTCTTTGGCGAGGAGGGACGTAGAAGGTCTGCAGCTCTTGCACGCTATACGTATCAAGTGCATCAAGTTCTTTGCAATGCCGCCGCGGAACCAGGGTAATCTGTAAACTCTGGTCAGCTCCAGCAAAGGTTTGCATTGACGGGCGGATGGAGAACACTGCGTTGGCCTCGTCTTCAGAGTCACTACCAAAGACGAAAATAGGAGTGGATGGTTCTGGCCTGTTGCCTTGGGGTTGTCCCAAGTAGATCATATCTTCATCCTCTTTGGTATCGCTCTTAAATATCGGGATAGTGGTGATGGCTTTTTGCTTATTCTCCGGTTTGCAACATCTTTCCATGTCTTCGAAGTCTGGTAAGAAGTACTTGGCGTCTTCATATTTGCGGACTTCATTTTCGGAGAATGGGTTCAGCTCCTCTGTAACTGTGTACTCGAGGCCATCCTTGAAGTACTTCATACACTGATATTGTGTAGAAGGGATGATGTTGTACTCATGTAACCAAGGCCTACCGAGTAAAGCGTTGTAGCAAGTCTTGGCGTCAATAACACGGAACTTGATGTCAGTGACGAGCAGCCCGAAACATAACGTCAGTATTACAGATCCAAACGTTTGTGATGATTGGGAGTCAAACCGGAGATGGTAATTTTATCCCGAGCCAAGTGCTGAACGTTCATGCAAATCTTCTTCAACACCCTTACATTGAGAAGGTTGACGGAGGTCCGTTGTCGACCAGGATCTTCCCTATCTTGATGTCGTGGCAATACCCGGTTACATATAGCGGACGGTTGTGCTTGCACATTTCGAGAAGGAGGTCTTCATCACTGAAGGTGATATCAGTCGTGTGGACTTCTTCCAGCTCGTCCTTTATCTTTTCTTCCGCTAGGAAGGCTTGAAACTGGTCGGGCTCTTGTAACGCCTTGATCAGGGAATCTCGTACCTCTTTAGACAGGAGAAGGACATCCAAGATACTCAATTATGAGGGTATCTTTCTCAGATGTGCCAGGATATTTTAATCCACCTTGTTCTTTTTAGGCGGGTCCTTGGATGTGAAATCTTCAACGACTCTATCATCGAGGGCAATCTCCTCAGGGACTTTTTCTTTTCCTTTGTCCCTTTTGCCCGAACCTTTGTTTGAAGATCCGAGATTCTTTTCAGGCAACGTACGGTTATGTAGCTGAATGTTCTCACAGTTCTTCATCTCTTCTTCTTTTTCAGAGATGGATTCCTTGAAGAGAGGTCCGGGAGCTATTTTTTCTTCAGAATCGCTCACGAAGGTAAGAACTTGAGGCTTTGCTCTTGTCGGGATGGCATCAACCATATGACAGTTACCAGCTGTTCCTTCATGCTCATTTGTCGCGCTTCTCTGTTCCCGATGGGCTTTGCGCTTCATTTGCGTGAATTATTGTCGGTGGGCAACGTATCCCTACCACCACTTCTTGAAGGTATTGCACTCTTCGGTAGGGTGTGTGACCTTCCGATGGTACAAGCAGTAGTTCGGATGTACATTCGCTTCGTCGAGGAACGTACTCCCAGGAGTATTTCCTTCGAAAGGAGGCAGCTTCATTCCCATTGACAGAGCTTTGGCGAACTGCTTCCCTACCTTGATTCTGCTCTTGCTGTGGCAGGTACGCTTCGATCCGGTTGGGGTACTTTATGACTTCTCATTACCGGGGCTTCTTCAGCTTGACGCCGACGCTTGGCCTTTTCGTATATGGCCGCTTCACGTCCTCGATCAGCTTTACTCTTTTAGAGGGCTTCGTTCAGCAGCTTGTCGATCAGGTCATCTAACGGTTCCATGGATTTTGGCTCTGGACCTGCCCCCAGTTTCTCTACATCAGGAGCTTCTTTGCTATTTATCGACGAGTGAGAGATCATGTAGCAACTCGCTACATGATTCTCGGGTTCTTCCGAAGAATCGTCTCCTTCATCAATATCACTGTTTCCGTTCTCAAGAATATGCTTGAAGAACTCTTCCAGTGTGACTGGGGTCCGTGCCTCTTGGTTGTATTCCTCCAGTGTATCAATATATTTCTGCAGACCCGTACGATTTTCGTCAAGCTGGACGGGTTTCTTAGCCTTCTTCTTTTTCTTTGAAGACTTCGGAGGCTTGGCCTGGAGGTTTTGTCCACTGTTACCAACTTTTGGCGTTGGGCGCGGTTTCAGCATTCCGTCAATAATCTCAGGCTCTAGCGGGCTTTTCCACCTAATCGCCGGACATGATTGAAGATCCTGCAGCATTCTTTTAGTTTTAGCCGAAAGGACGACATCCCATGGAGCTTCTTTTATAAATGAGCATGATGCCCCCGGCATGTCCATCTTCTTAGGAGCGTACTGCTGCGGCGGGTTCACCTTCCAGTTTTCGGACAGCACGAACTTGCTCTATTGGTACTGGTCTTCGACCCAGTTTTTAAAGACGTAGCAATCTTCGATTGGGTGGCCCACTATTCGATGGTAGGGGCAGTAATTGAGATTGTTGACGTCGCCCGATTGCAGTGGGTGTCTCGGATCCGGCAGAGTGATGAGCCTGTTGCGCACCGCTAGTTCGAATAGTCTTCTTGTTTTATCCCGGGGAAACGAGTAAGGACGTCTCAACTTCTCTTCGAGGACTCGAGGTCTGCTGTTTTGGAGAATAACCGGTTTCGGTTCACTCGATTGTTGTTGAGCGTTGGCAACGAAGGTCGCTTTCCCTTTGCCCTTTTCATTCCGAAGATCTGTTTTTGAAGAGGACGGTCTATAGCCCATCTGGTCCATTTGGGCAAGTTTGTCGATCAAGGCCTAGAAGGTGGTCGGCTTGAAGAACATCATAAACTGGGATATAGTTGCCTGAGGATCAAGGGTCCCCACGAACATGCCCACAGCAGGAGCTTCTTCTATGTGTCATTCATACTTCGACCATAGGTTCCGCCACCGAGTTGTGTACTGAACCAAGATTTCTCCTGGTTTCACCCTGGCGTTGATTAATGTCGTGATTGGGGTGCGCTCGCTTGCGCTTGCGAACCGCTGTGTAAACAGTAGCTCCATTTCTGCAAATTTCTTGATGGAATCATTCGGAAGCTCCAAGTACCATTCAAATGCCGTCTCTGCCAAGCTGCCAACAAATTGACGAAGCAATAGTTTGTCATCACCTCCAGTAATTGAGCAACGTATTGGTGCGGATTTCCCGCCCCCTTATACATATGGAATTTGGGGATCGTATATCCTGGCGGGTACTTAATTTGGTCGTACCAGCCTGGATAAGGTCGTCCAGTTCTGACGACTTGTCATGCCGCTTCGTTCGCCTGATGAGCTCGTATTTGTTGAGCTATTTAGTCATAAATGACAGCTTTGGAGATCGTCTCCTCCCCGGCTGCTGATAGAGCCAGAGGAGGGTTCGACGTCTCCCCTCTGTCGTCTTCAGTGATTATTGGAGGATCTGGCTGGATCATCATCCCAACTATGTCTTGGAACAGAAGTGCCATCTGTTTTATATTAGCCGCTTGTTCCGCGGCCTCTTTATCTTTCTTTTCAAGCACCCTCCGTAGGAATTCAGTGTCGGTCTCCTGCTCCTGGCGTTGCTCCGACGATGCTTCCGGGCTTTCTTTCTGCCCGGTGAGTGCGGCCATCCTTGTCAACATCTCCTGGAGCTTTTGTCGTTGCTCCTGAGCTTTCGTTACAGACCATGCAAGTGGTCGATGACCCGCGGAAGTACGGCTTTCCTCTTTGCTGGAAGCCATGTACACCGTGTGCACAGCCATGCCCCCAGACTTAGGACGTTTGGGTCCACTGTCTTTGATATTTGCCGCCAGTGGTGAGAGATTCTCAAACCTTCTTTTTTTGTCGGAGGTCGAGGTTGAGGGGGTCTTTGTGGCAGGCACCCATGCAGATGATACCTTTCGTGGTATGGCGGTTGGATGGTCCTCTTCTTGCCGAGTCTTCATCTTCTTCAGTCGGCGAGAGTAATCTTTGTCCATTACAGAGTCTTGGACTTTCTGCCAAACTCTGTGGATCTTGGAGGACAACCGCTGAGGAGGCTGTTCCGGCTTCACCTATGTTGTGTTTTCGACAGGTGGATGAGACTTCTTCAATATGGTAGTTGGAGAGTTCTTGCGCACCCTCCTGAGCAGCTCGAAGCTGTTCCCAGTTGGAACAGCAGCATCAACTTCCACCATTGGAGCTGGTGGGGTAAGTCCAGAGGGGGAATTGCCCCCAGCCTTCCTTATTCGGCGCCAGTGGCGACATCGAGCATGTCGTGCAGATGGGAATGGTTCAGTTACGGGAGTGGCTTCGTTATGCTCCCTACTCTGATGGGGTGTAGTTAGTGTCAGCCTGTCGAAGACCGACATCCACTGAGAGGGAACGGTCAATCTTGCAAAGTCCGACTTTTTGGTAGGGGAAGCATTTTTAACGACCTCGCCTACAGCAGGAGTTAGAACGGCCAGACTTGTGAAGACCGATCCCTTAGCAGGAGAAGCCCCTTTGATGACTTCATTTACCGGGGCTGGCATGGCTATCCGCTTTGGGATAACCCCTTCAGGTATTGCGGGTTTCTTTACGGGCCCACTTGAACTTTGGCTTAGCCTGTCGAAGACTGAGACAACAGACTTGGATGACCCGTTGAGAGGGGCCGTGGTAGTCGTAAGCCGATCAAAGACCGACTTCTTTGGGGCTTCTTGTAATGACATTAAAACATTGAAGCTCATTGTCGGGAGCATGGTCCCAAAGAACAATCCAATGGTAGCCCGAGTCACCTGCTCCACTGGCATCGCAAAGATGGAGGCCGCTTGGGGCCCATAAGTCACTCCTCTAACAGGGACGGTGTGGTAGTTGCTGCTGCAATTGGTGCAGTTGGAAGCCATCGAAGTCATCTTCTCTTCTGCACGGAGCAAGACGCCAAATCTTAGTACCTCGAATCCAGGGGCAACCATATTAAACCGCGATTCGTTCGCGAACACGACACACGAAGTGTGGAGTGGAAAGAGAAAAAGGTCCCACCGGGCGTGCCAGAATCTGTTTACCGCCGAAAGACGCGACCGGGACGTTAGGACATCTGGCCTGAATTTTGGGGGCAGATCCTATTTGGATTTATCCATCCACCTCTCCGAAGATGCCAAGCTGATTTATGGCACTGTGTATCGGAGGTCTAGACGGATGCGGCCGTTGTAGCAGACTTCGTCAGATTCCCCATCGTTATGAGGGGTTTTGGATTGTGGGGACGCTCTTCCCTGCAGGCGCAAGCCCCTGTAGTTAATTACGTTACCGCATCGCGGTAACCACTTTCTCCTGCTCCAGAAGGTCACTTCGTGTCATGTGTGTTTGTTTTATTTTTGGTTGCCCGTGGATTGTATACGGAGACTAATTTGTGTTGTCGCCCGTAGGGCGTGGATTAGTCCAAATCCATATTTTCTTAGATTTGGTTTTGGTTTGGTTTAAGGATCGTTAACCTTGTTTGAGATTAAGATCGACTTATTTGTTAAGGATACGTTAATCCGATGTTGGACTAAGATCTACTTAACGGGGGTTCAATATCATTTTTGACCCAACGAAAGAGCATCTGGGCTCTATCGTTTTAGTTTAAGGACATTACGGTCCAGAGTTGGTTTAAGGACATTACGGTCCACAGCTAGTTTAAGGATATTACGGTTCGTATTGGGATGTGTCCATCCCTCTCAAACTACGCTCGGGGTGATTGCTTGAGTCCATATTTGAGAGCACACTAAAGAGTTGTTGGTTATCGGGATCCACCACCTCTTTGAAGACGCTGAAGAATTACAATGACATTTATCAGAGGTGTGAGGAGATGTACCCTTGAACCGATGTCCGTTGGAAGATCCATAGTCATGTTTGGGACTAAGACCAATTTGGAATAATTGTGAGCACATGGGTTCGGCTGATCTGAATTAAAGACTTTTGGTCAATTTGGATTCAGCCCACTCAGTATTTGAATAAAGTGCTAAACACTTATTTGGGCTCGGTCCTTTTTCTGTGCAACAATGCTGAGCATTGATATGGGCTCTGACGCTCTCCCTTTTTTGTTTTTTATGGAGTGTTAAACACTCTTTATGGTGCTGGGCTTTGTTTGCAGAGCGCTTTATGTTAAACAGAGCCCACGTGAGGGGCACGTGGGGCGCTCGGCGCTGAGCGCCAACTATTGAGTGCAGAGCACTCTTTATTTTAGCAGCGTCTACATGAGGGGCACATGAGGCACTTGGCGCTAAGCGCCAGCCAATGAGTGCTAAGCACTATTTATTTGGGCAGCGCCCACGTGAGGGGCACATGGGGCGCTCGGCGCCAACCACTGAGTGCTAAGCACTCTTTATTAAGTAGCGCCCACGCGAGGGGCACGTGAGGCGCTCGGCGCTGTTTCTTTCTTTGTGCATTTTTCTGAAGAGTTCAATTCTTTGTTATCCCCTGGATCTTCAATCCCCAAGAACAAATTCATTCCCACGAGAATTAAATTATCATTTGTGGGAGACTTGTCTCATAAATCTCAGATCCATGGAAAGAACTATGTTCTTTTATAAGGATTAAACCCTTGGGTATGCAGATGAGATAATATGATCTCTATTTACCTTGAAGAAAGTTCTTCTTCTTTCTTCTCTCTTAAAGCTCTTTTTGCTTACTCTTCTTTTTGAACTTGAAGTTTAGGGGGGGGTTCCTCTCTACAAGACTTGAAGTCTTGGGCCTTTATATAGTGGAGGCAAGTTTGCTGATTCAGTTAAATAAATCTCTTATTGAGAGATTTCTTAATTGATTTGGGGATTTTATCCACCGTTGGATCTTTGATCCAAGGACTTCTGTTTTACAGAAAATATTTTTCTTGTTTTTAACAAGATTGGGAAAATATTTTCCATACAGAGCTTATTCTGTAATTTGGTGATTTTTAATCACCATTGGATTTTTAATCCAACGGTGCTCTGTTTTACAGAGCATAATCTTTCTTGTTTAGAAAGATTGGGGAAAATATTTTTCCCTACAGATCTTATTTTGTTGCTTGGTGATTTTTAATCACCATTGGATCTTTGATCCAACGGTGCTCTGTTTTACAGAGCACAATCTTTCTTATTTAGAAAGATTGGGGAAAATGTTTTCCCCTATAGAGCTTATTCTGTAACTTGGTGATTTTTAATCACCATTGAATCTTTAATCCAACGGTGCTCTGTTTTACAGAGCGTAATCTTTCTTGTTTATAAATATTTGAGGAGTATTTTCTCAATCAGAATTTAATAACTTTTAGTTCTGGCGCCAGCGCCCTCGTGCGGGGCACGTGAGGCGCTGCCTCTGAGTTTTTAACTCCTGGCGCTGGCGCCCTCGTGCAAGGCACGTGAGGCGCTGCCTCCTAAAAGTTGAACTCTTATTTAATAGATTTCTTTTTGTGCTTTGCACATTCGCGCCCGCGTGAGGAGCATATGAGGCGCCATCATAGGATTTAATTCTACCCGAGGCAGTACCTACATGCTTTGCATGTGGAGTTTGTCCTTTATTTTTATTTTTATTTTATTGTTATTAATTTTTAAGGGAGAATGTTTTGAGCCAAAATTTTGGCGGGAACACCCGCCATAGAGGCACACTCTTAAAAAGGTGGATACGCCGGGGGCATCATGCTCGTTTGTGGAAGAAGCTCCTTGGGAAGTGGTCCTTTCAGCTAAAACTAAAAGAATGCTGAAGGATCTTCAAGCATGTCCGGAGATCAAATGGAAAAGCCCGCTGGAGCCCGAGATCATTGAGGGGATGCTTAAACTGCACCCAATACCAAAAACTGGTAACGATGGGCAAGACCTCCAAACCAAGCCTTCAAAATCTTTGAAGGCAAAGAAGAAGACCAAGAAGCCCATGCAGCCTGACGACAAGCGCACGGATCTACAAAAATATATCGACGCGCTGGAAGAGTACAACCAGAAAGCACGTACCCCAGTCACCCTCGAAGAGTTTCTCAACCATATCCTTGAGAACGGAGATAGTGACGATGATGAGGGAAATGGCTAGTCGGGAGAAATCGAAGATTATGTAGCAAGTTGCCACATGGTTTCTCATTCGTCGTTAAATAACGAAGAAACTCTCTCGGCGTCGGAAAGCAACGCAGAGGAACATGGTGCTGGACCAGTGCCAAAATCTTCGGAGCTGCCAGAAGACCCAATTGACAGGCTGCTAAATGAAGCCCTTCAAAAGAGCAAAGCTGACTGAGAACGTGAAACAGCCATATACGAAAAGGCCAAGCGTCGGCGTCAGGCTGAAGAAGCTGCGGTAAGGATGAGTCGCAAAGGACTCCAACCAAGCCAAAGCACACCTGCTACAAGCAGGATCAAAACGGAGAAGCGGTTCACTAAAGCCTTGTTAATAGGAATGAAGCTGCCCCATCTCATGGAAAACACTCCCGGGAGTACATGCCTCGATGAAGCGGATGTACATCTGAACTACTGCTTATACCATCGGAGGGTCACACATCCCACCGAAGAGTGTAATGCCTTCAAGAAGTGGTGGTAAGGATACATTGCTCGCCGACAACACTTCAAACAGATGAAGCGCAAAACCCGTCGGGAGCAGAGATGCACGACAGATGAGCGTGAAGGAATGGCTGGCAACTGTCATATGGTTGATACCAGCTCGACAAGAGCAAAATCTTAAGTTCTTACCTTCGGGAGCGATTCTGAAGAAGAAATAACCCCCGGCCCTCTCTTCAAAGAATCCACCTTTGGAAAAGAAGAAAAGGTGAAGAACTGCGAGAACATTCAGCCGCGTAACCGTACGTTGACTGAAAAGAATCTCGGGCCTACAAACAAAGGTTCAAGCAAAAGAGACAAGGGGAAGGAAAAAGTCCCTGAGGAAATTGACCTCGATGATAAAGTCGTCAAAGAGCTTGAAGCCAAGGATTCGCCTAAGAAAAATAAGGTGAATTACAATGTCCTGGCACATCTGAGGAAGATACCCTCACAACTGAGCATACTGGATGCTCTCCTCCTATCCAAAGAGGCACGAGATTCTCTGATCAAGGCACTGCAAGTGCCTGATCAGTTCCAAGCTTTCCTTGCAGAAGAAAAGATGAAGGACGAGCTGGCAGAAGTTCATACAGCTGACATTACATTCGGCGATGAAGATCTCCTCTTCGGAACGTGTGAGCACAACCGTCCTCTATATGTCACCGGGTACTGCCACTACATTAAGATAAGGAAGATCCTGGTCAACAATGGGTCCTCCATCAACCTTCTTAACGTGAAAGTACTGAAGGAGATTTGCATAAACGTTCAGCACCTGGCTCGGGACAAAATTACCATCTCCGGGTTTGACTCGCAGTCATCGCGAATGCTTGGGTCCATGATATTGACATTACGCTTTGGAATGCTCGTCACCGACATCAAATTCCATGTCATTAACGCCAAGACCTGCTACAACGCCCTGCTCGGCCGGCCTTGGTTATACGAGTACAACGTCATCTCTTCTACACAACACCAGTGTATGAAGTACTTCAAAGATGGCCTCGAGTACACAGTTACAGGGGAGCTAAACCCATTCTCCATAAATGAAGTCTGCAAATATGAAGACGCCAAGTACTTCCTACCAGATTTCGAAGACACAGAAAGATGTCCTAAGCAGGAGAATAAACAAAAAGCCATCGCTATCATCCCGATTTTCGGGAGCGATACCGAGGAAGATGATGAAATAGTCTACTCGGGGCAACCCCATGGCAACATGCCAGGACCATCTACTCCTATTTTGTTCTTTGGCAGTGACTCTGAAGACGAAGTCAACGCAGTGCTCTCCTTCTGCCCGTCAATGCAGACCCTCGGTGGAGCTTATCAAAGTTTACAAATTACCATGGTTCCACAGCGGCATTACAGGGAACTTATTACGCTCGATACATACGGCGTGCAAGAGCTGCAGAAGTTCTACGTCCCTCTCAGGCGAAGAGGTGAAAAGGCGATCCTTTTCTATTAGTCTACGGAGACCAGAGTGAAAAAGGAAGTCTGGCATGGTGCCGAACTTGCGCTTGACAGGCTTCAACCAATCTGTCAACCCAGATATTACGCAGAGGGATTGAAAAGGCTATTAAGATGCCAATGCGTACCTTTCAAACAAACCGCTCGACAAGCCCAGTTCTACAACAAGATTTAGGACATTCCCGGGACTCAGCGAAAGATGCCCAAAGGGAGAATGGAGACGACTGGGCTTGGATACGTTCGGTTCAAGAAACGTGAGCGATTCTGTGGCTGCCGTGTCATAAATAACTCCGGTGGAGAAGGGAATGCTTTTCCAGATAACGCAGATATTGAACCAGAGCGAGATCCCGCCGTAAGAATACCAAGTCTATCATTCGAAGAACAAATTAACTAGCTAATAAGGGAAGCGGGTCAAAAGGTCCGGGATGACCAAAGCCGTGAAATGGCTATTTATAAGAAAGCCAGGACGCAGCGGCTCACTCAGCAGTCTGCGGAAAGTAAAGACTACGATGCCCTTCACCCTCAGCCAGCTGCACGCTCTCGTGGCAAGGAAAAAGCCCGACGTAGAGATAACAACAAGGTGAAGAACGGGAATGACGTTCAAAAACAGCGAAGCGGATCCAAGAAGCCGCGCGATCGAGAAAAAGTCAGCTGGAATCCATCTTTTATAAAGAAAATTGGTCGGAAATATTCTTTCCCTTAAGACAAGACAAGGAAAATATTCGACCTTGTCATTAAACATCAAATAATGACATTCCCGGAGTCTCGGCACCCCGAACAAATAAACGAGGTCCATCACCCGGCTTATTGCTCCTATCACCGAGCAATAGGACATCCTCTTGAAGACTGCTTCACCTTCAAAGACTGGGTCGAGGACCAGTATTAGCAAAGCAGGTTTGCCCTATCCGACAGTTGGAGGGTAACCCACCATGAAGGCATGAGCCAAAAGCAACCTACATTCCGAGGGTAAGTCCAGATCAACATCAAGCTTGGAAAAGAACTCATACCTGCCACATGATAGCATTCTCAAAGGAGAAGGAGCATGAAAATATGGACGACCTCTTCCAGTATTTCGCAGATGAGGATGAGGACGAGGTGATCTCAGAATTTCCACCGACGCCAAAAGAGCTGGAAGATGGGATACACACCACGGCGGACAATCTAAAGAAAATTGACTTAGGGATGAAAAACGATCCAAGGCCAATGTTCGTCAGTGAGATGCAATCTAAAAAGCAGGTGGCCACACTAAAGAACGCGCTTATGTAATATAAAGACTGTTTCGCATAGAACCATTCCGAGATGCCGGGACTAGATCCAGAAATAGCGGTTCATAAACTAGCTATATCGCCGGACGTTAAGCCAGTCAAGCAAGCGCTAAGGAGAATGCGGCTCGAACTTGAGATGAGTATCAATGCCGAAGTCAAGAAACTAATTGACTCCGACTTCATCCAAGAAGTTCAATATCCCGACTGGATTGCCAACATTGTTCCAGTGATGAAGAAAAATAGAACAGTGCGCATCTGCGTGGACTTTCAGGACCTCAACAAAGCTTGTCCGAAGGATGACTTTCCAGAGCCTGTTACTGAGCTGATTATCGATAACACGTCTACCCATGAGGACTTCTCCTTCATGGATGGATCTTCAGGCTACAATCAAATAAAAATGCATCCTGAAGACCAAAAGCACACCGCCTTCCGGACTCCGCTAGGCATATTCTGCTATAAGGTGATGCCTTTCGGCTTGAAGAACGCAGGCGCTACCTACCAGAGGGCCATGACGAAAATCTTCGATGACCTCATACATGAGATTGTCGAATGTTATATCGACGACCTTGTGGTGAAAAGCAAATCGTACGAGGAACACTGGGAGCATTTGAACGTAGTGTTCCAGCGCCTTCGGAAGTACAATCTAAAGACGAATCCTCTGAAATGCGCGTTTGGAGTCTCCTCAGGCAAATTCCTAGGATTCATCATACGACACCGAGGCATCGAAATAGACCCATCAAAGATCAAGGCGATTATGGAAATGCCCGCGCCAAGAACTCTCAAACAATTGTGGTCTCTCCAAAGAAAGCTCGCATATATCCAACAGTTCATAGTTAACCTCTCCGGAAAATGCCGACCCTACAGCCACCTAATGAAGAAGGGGACCCCGTTCGTTTGGGATCATAAATGCCAAAGCGCACTGGACGAAATCAAGCAATATCTGCAGAACCCGCCGGTACTGATCGCTCCAGTCAAGGGAAAGCCCATCATCTTGTACACAACAGCCCTTAAAGGCTCTTTAGACGCGCTATGGGCACAGGAGAATGACCAAGGGAAGGAGAGAGCTCTCTACTATTTAAGTCGAATCCTTCTGGAGGCAGAAAACAACTACTCCCCCATTGAAAAGCATTTCCTGGCACTGATCTTCGTGATAATAAAGCTCAGGCACTATGCCCTGGCACATAAGGTCCATCTCATATCAAAGGTGGATCCTCTCAAATATTTGATGTCAAGAGCCATACTAACAGGAAGGCTTGCCAAATAGACCCTCCTCTTAATGGAGTTCTCGATAACGTATCGACCCTTCAAGGCAGTGAAAGGTCAGGCCATCGCCGACTTTCTCGCTGAACATCCGATACCAGCCGACTCTCCCTTAAATTGCGAATTGCCCGACGAACACGCGTTCGACACAATCGAAGGGGAGAAGAAAGGAAATAATGCCCGATGGTAACTATACTTCGACGGAGCAACTTCTTTGAAGAAGCGAAAGCAAAGCACCCCATAATCAAAGCTGGGATAGGCCTTATCTTCGTGACTCCGCAGGGAGGGATAATTCATTTCGCCATTTCCTTAATAGAACCAAGGACAAACAACGAAGCTGAACATGAAGCTTTGATAGCGGGTCTTGAGATTGATATCGACATGGGAATAGAAGATCTCCTCGTATTTGGAGATTTCCAGCTGGTCGTTAGCCAAGTAAATGTCAACTATTAGATGTGTAAACCGGAGTTGGTAAAATATGGCGAAAGAGTGCAGCAACTGCTGACCCAAACTCCCTCCTACATCCTGGAAAGTATACCGCGGGCGAAAAATAGCAAGGCGGATGCGTTAGCCAAGCTCGCTAAAGAACTGGCCGACGAAAACCTTGATGACATAAGGATCATTATGCAAAGCCGCCGGATTCTCGCGCCAGCAGAAATATCTCAAGAGTCGTCTGAAAGAAAGTCTGAAAGAAAGGAAGCGACCGAACAGGCAGCCTTCTAATTAGAGGATGAAGAAAAAGCGAAGGATTGGAGAGAAGTCTTCATAGACTACTTCAAATCCCATCGAGCGTCCGAAAGCGCATTTTCAAGACATTAGCTCATGAAACGAGCTCTGTATTTTGCTTTCGTCAATGATACTCTATATAAGAGATCGTTCGATAGTTTATGGCTAAGGTGCTTGGGACCAGAAGAAGCAAGAAGGGTCGTCCAAGAAACTCACGATGGACTCTACGGTTCCCTTCAGGCCGGGCCAAAGATGAAGCTGAAGATCAATAGAGTGGGCTACTATTGGCCCACGATGATTTAGGATTGTCTCGAATATGCGAAGCAATGTCACTCATGCCAAATTCATAGGGAATTCATTTACCAACATCCAAATCCACTACACCTAACGGTAGCCAGCTGGCCGTTCGAAATGTGGGGAACCGATATAATTGAGACCATCGAACCAGCATCATCCAAAGGACATCGGTTTATATTGGCAACAGCCGATTACTTCTCTAAGTGGACAAAGGCAATACCGCTAAGGGAAGTGAAGACGGAGAACATCCTCCATTTCTTCAGGACACATGTCATCTACCGATTCGGCACTCCGCGACGGATCATCTCGGATAATGGGCCGTGTTTACCGTCGAAAATGGGAGACGGAACTGGGATGGTTCGTCTTGCCTGAATTTGGGGGCAGATGCTATTTGGATTTATCCGTCCACCTCTCCGAAGATACCAAGTTGATTTATGGCACCGTGTATCGGAGGTTTGGACAGATGCAGTCGTTGTAGTAGACTTCGTCAGATTCCCCCTCGTTTGCGAAGGGTTTTTGATTGTGGGGACGCTCTTCCCTGCAGATGCAAGCCCCTGCAGTAACCACTTTCTCCTGCTCCAGAAGGTCACTTCATGTCGTGTGAGTTTGTTTTATTTTTGGTTGCCCGTGGATTATATACGGAGACTAATTTATGTTGTCGCCCGTAGGGTGTGGATTAGTCCAAATCTGTATATTCTTAGATTTAGGTTTGGGTTGATATAAGGATCGTTAATCTCGTTTGAGATTAAGATCAACTTAAATGTTTGTTGAGAATACGTTAGTTTAATTTTAGACTAACATCTACTCAACAGGATTTTAGGATCATTCAAACCCAACAAAAGAGGTTTGGGCTCCATTGTTTTAGTTTAAGGACGTTACGGTCTGTTGTTAGTTTAAGGGCGTTGCGGTCCATAGTTAGTTTAAGGACGTTGCGGTCTGTAGCTTAGTTTAAGGACGTTGCGGTCCCTAGCTAGTTTAGAAACGTTGCGGTCCGTAGCTTAGTTTAAGGACGTTGCGGTCCATAGCTAGTTTAAGCACGTTGCGGTCCGTAGCTTAGTTTAAGGACGTTGCGGTCCTTAGCTAGTTTAAGGATGTTGCGGTCCGTAGCTTAGTTTAAGGACGTTGCGGTCCATAGCTTAGTTTAAGTACGTTGCAGTCCATAGGAATGTGCCTGTCAATTTGGGAGTGCACCAAAGAGTTGTTGGTTATTGGGACCCACCAACTCTCTGAAGACATTGAAGAATTACAACAACATGTATCAGAGGTGTGAGGAGATGTACCCTTGAACCAATGTCCATTGGAAGATCAGTAGTCTTGTTTGGGACTAAGACCAATTTAGTAAGTGATGAGCTGTAACACTTTGAAATTTCGTTAGAACGTTTTTCGTGTTAACCAGTAATTGTGTGTGTTATTATATATGTGTACGTAGGATTATTAGTTATTTTAGTCGGGTTTACCCTAATTGGAAAATTTTTCATTTTTGTAGTGTACACTTGCACTTAGCCATGTTGTAACCTAGGTTAAAGTGTTAGCCATTCTATTGTTGCATGGTTGTTAATTCCCCACCCTTTTACCAAGTCAAAACCCTTTTTATAATTCAAATTCAAATAGAAAATGAGGTATGGTGGGTAGGTGAAGATTTTGACTTGGGTTGACTATTGATTTCTCTCTCATTTCTTTCTCTTTCTCTCATTTCTACACCTCCTGCAGAATTCCAACAGAAAACCATGGTATTTTCTCCATCTCTTCTCCTTCTTTTCACTTCTCTTTGAAGCTACACAAAAACCCTACACAAAACAACACCTTTCCTTCACAAAACCATGGAAAAAGGGACCTTTTGAGGTGTTTGGAGGCAAATCTGCACACTTGAGGCTAGGGCTGAGACTTATGGTGTTTCTTAAGGTCTTTTGAAGGTATATAGCTCATAGTTAACACTCCTTTTCCATATCTTGTAGTATCTTAGCTAAAAATCATGTTCTATGTGCATTATTAGTGCTATTGAAGGGATTTAGTGATGATATGTTAAAATTAGCATTTTTATGGCTTGATTAGCTTGGTGATGAGTTGTTAGGGTGGTTTTAAACTGGGTTTTTGCTTCAGGTTTCATAAAAATACCCTAAAGTTTCATTTTTAGTGCAAAAGTGTGGTTTTTAACTAGAATTAGGGCTCTGTTGAATCTGCTGCTACTCGGGTTATTTCAGAATGAAATTGGAATTACTGTAGCATATATAAGGGGTATAGAATGCACACACAAAACCTGGGAGCTCCTCTCCATACCCAGGCCGCCGAAATATACATTCTGGCCGCAAATTGCGGTCAGATGGTGGTATTTTGGGTTGGGGTTTGGGGCACAGGGGTCTGCTGCTATGTTTAGTATTTTGGTATATATATTTTTGTAAGATCTGTTCTGTATCAAAATCTGGAGTTGAATACCCTATTTCCCGTATTTTTTAAACTTTTGCGACACGCGTGATACGTGTGTGTGGGTTTGGGGTTTCTGCGTATCGCGACGCGTCGGAGTGACTTCAGGCGCGTAATCACACGTTTTAGCGTATCGCGCATACGCGCGCTTGGTTCACGACGTGAGTTACTAGTTTGGCTTTAATGTCGTGTTTGTGTGACTTCAAGCTTATGTGTGATATATTGTGTAATTCTAGGTTCGCAGGCGAGTACGACGGACGCCGCGCAGAAGGGGAAACAAGTCGTCGGCTATACCTAGCGAGAGACTACGGTGAGTAGATTTAACATCTACGGGGATATCGCCCGCATGGCATTCTACGTCAGGGCTGATAGGACCTTATAGCTACATTTACATACATTGACTATTCATGGCTACTATTTAGTGCATACTGCATTCCCTGCTATAGGTATATAAACTAGAATTGATAGAACACCGCACCATTACTAACGGTTCATGTTGCACGAGCACTATCCTGCATGTTACACACACACCGTTAGTAATTGCCATGACACTCACACTGTAGAATTTCCATGATCATTATGCTGTAGCTCATCTTTTATGTGACTTAACATGATATTCATACTTGATGCACATATCACATCACATTGACTTGCATATAGGTTTGGATTACATGTGATTTCTGGATTTGGGAACCGTGGCTATTTCAAATATGTAATCATTTAAAAACCCGGTTCCCTTGATATGATATTTCGGTGCGTCCACCATGTGTTTTCTCGGTGCTAGAGTGATATATGTGAACCCGATTCAAGGAGCTGGATGAGGCCAATTACGGGTACATTGTAGACCCAGTATGGTACCCCGGGGCGAGAACGGTTTTGCTGTGTAGTAGACGGTGAGCCTGGCAGAGGGACTACTACCTACCGGTGATTGGTTGGACCTGGCAGTTATCCGGAGGATACTGATCAGAGTCGATAGATGGATGCGGGATGATCCGTACTGCCGGGGCCGAGGGCCGATACCGCAGACGGAGCCCGTGGGCTGACCCGGACTGACGGGGCCCGATGGATGAGGATTTGCGTGTCGATGCTGGACACGAGTACTTATGGTATTTGGGTGCCGATGTTGGGCACTCGTGATTCTCAGAGATTTACAGGATTGGAGGGCCGATGAGAGTGCCGGCGCCTGAGCTATTTGGGGGATCTGGGTGCATTGATGGACACCGATTATATATTCCACGTTGACATTC
This sequence comes from Agapanthus africanus, assembly GCA_030015575.1. Classification (NCBI taxonomy): domain Eukaryota; kingdom Viridiplantae; phylum Streptophyta; class Magnoliopsida; order Asparagales; family Amaryllidaceae; genus Agapanthus; species Agapanthus africanus. Next base: position 147,495,597 of record CM057338.1, on the reverse strand, counting down.
CGTTTAGATGTTATATTTCCCATACTCAGCATTTATTATTGTATCTCATCCTGTAGTTATATTACCTGATAGAGCACTTGTATGATTATTGCACATACTGCTTATCACGCTTTGATATCATCTGTTGGCATATGATAGAGTAGCGCAGTACGTGCATGCTCGCGATTACCTTTATATGTTATTTCTATTCACGAGTTGGCAACTCACCCCCGTTGTGCCACAGTATTTGCAGGTTGCCCTTGGAGTAGTCGCGGCAGGCTGCTTTCTTACATCTTTTGGCTACAGATACCACTACAGTTGGTGCGAGAGCTGTTTTGCTGTTAGGTGGGTTGTGGTATCTGGTTACTTTTATTGTACACACTTTTGTATCTAGTATTCTCCATCTAGCATATATGTATTTGACTTAGAGACAGTGTAAGGACGATGATGTATATTATTGGTATTCTGGTGTCGAGCTCGTTGTGAGCCGACTTTACTTATACAGTTATTCTATCTGTGATGTTCCCACTTGTTGTTCTTGATCTTCGCTACGGCGTCGTATATTGCTATTTTTGTGATTGTTTACCTAGATTCTTAACATGTTAGTAAGTGCTTCCCTTTAAAACTTAAAACACTCTATACTTTTACTGGTTTGATTTCTTGGTTTTCGGTTCACTTAGTCGCGTTACGCCTGTAGACGTTACGTGGTTAAGTGCCAGTCACAGGCCAAACTTTGGGTCGTGACATGAGCACATGGGCTCGGTTGATCTGAATTGGGGATTTTTGGTCAACTTGGACTCAGCCCACTCAGTCTTTGAATAAAGTGTTAAACACTTGCTTGGGCCTAGTCCCTTTTCTGTGCAAACAATGTTAGGCATTGATATGGGTTCTGACACTCACCCTCTACTTTACTTTATTTCCCTTTTTTGTTTTTTATGGAGTGTTAAACACTCTTTATGGCGCCCATGTGCGGAGCACGTGAAGTGGTTGGCGCTGAGCGCCAACCACTGAGTGCTGGGCACTCCTTATTTGAGCAGCGCCCACATGATGGGCACGTGAGGCGCTTGGCGCTGAGCGCCAACCATTGGGTGATAGGCACTCTTTATTGAGCAGCGCCCACGTGAGGGGCACGTGAGGCGCCTGGCGCTGGGTTTTCTTCATGTATTTTGTTCTGAAGAGTTCGGTTCTCTGTTCTTTTCTGGATCTTTGATCCCCAAGAACAAGTTCATCCCCGTGAGAATTAAATTCTCATTTGTGGGAGACTTGTCTTATGGATCTCAGATCCGGGGAAAGAACTAAGTTCTTTTATAAGGGTTAAACTCTTGGATGAGGTTTCTCATTAAATGAAAACCCTCTGATCTCTATTATTATTTTTATTTACATGGAAGAGAGGTATTCTTCTTTCTTCCTTTTTAAAGCTTTCTACTTTGTTTTTCTCAAAGCTTATGGAGGGTTTCTCTATGTAAGACTTAAAGTCTTGGGTCCTTTATATAGTAGAGGTGGGCTTGTTGATTTAGTTAAGGAAATCTCTCGTTGAGAGATCCTGATTGATTTGGGGATTTTATCCACCGTTGGATTTTTGATCTAAGGACTTCTATTTTACAGACGATATTTTTCTTGTTTTTAACAAGATTAGGGAAATATTTCCCCATACAGAATTTTTCTGTATATATAGATGTTTTTTAATCACCATTGGATTTTATAATCCAACGGTACTCTGTTTTACAGAGAGTAATCTTTAGAAAGATTTGAGGAATATTTCCTAAAAAGAATTTAATTCTGTATTTTTTTGATGATTTATCATCTCCGTTGGATCTTTGATCCAACGCCTCTGTTTAACAGAGAGTTTTTAACTCTTGGCGCTGGCGCCCTCATGCAAGGAACGTGAGGCGCTGCCTCAGAGTTTTTAACTCTTGGCGCTGCCTTTCAAATTTTGAACAGAGCTTTGCTATTTTATTGGGGGAAACAAATGCCCCCCACCGTTGTGCTCACGTGGCTCACACGTGAGTGAAACGATGGCCGCCTTTCCACCGTTGGATTTTCTTGGAAGTTGGATCGACTTCCTGTACCTATAAGTAGGGCCTTTGGCCTTTGAGATGACAACTGTTCATCTTCTCTTGTTCTTCTTTTTTCTGAAAATTTAATTCTCCTTTCAGAGCTTAGATCTCTGTCCAAAGAAATCCCTTCTAGAGTTAGAACTCTGCCCAAAAATTTGGTAAGGATCATAATCAAACCCCTTAACAGAGCTTTGCTCCTTTTAGATCGTAGATCTTAAGATGTATTTCAGGGTTTCTTAACCCATTAATTAGAGCATTGCTCATCTTCCATGAAAAACTCTTAGAGTTTGTTTTGCAGATCTTAAAGATCTTGGGGTTTTACCTTGTTGAAAAGCTTTGCTTTTGAGGGTTCTGTTGGATTATCCCATCGTCTTTACAGAGCATAGCTCTTTAGAAAAAAAATTCGTTGGGGAATTTTATTCCCTCTTAATTAGAATTGACAGATGTGAAATCGAAGGGAAAAGCTTCTTAAGAACAAGGTTATCCCTCTTGTACTCGTTTCTTGGGGTAGTCGCTCACATGGAGAGTCAACTTGGGAACGAGAAGATGAAATCCGGCAGAAGTTTCCCCATCTTTTCTTGTAGTTTGATTGATTGTTTATCCTTTCTTGTTTGGAATTTCGAGGACGAAATTCTTTTTGTAGTTGGGTATAATGTAACAACCGAGTTCAGTTATACCAATTTCTGTTGCTGTATGTGTTGTTTGTGGTATTTAGTCCATATATCATGTTTGGTTGCAAAATGGTAATTTACTTTATATTCGACCCGTTTACTTGGGCCCGTTATTTCCTAAGTATAGACTGCACTAACATTTCTTATTCTTGCATATAACCATTCAAGTTACTTAAAATAATTTTTAAAAAATTCATGACATGGTTTGTTTGATACCCATAACCCTGTGGTAGCGTCCTTGCATCGTGTTCTCATCCCGTTCAGTGAAACGGACGTGTTTGGATGACTACACGCACGTACGTGCGTCCGTCCTTGGGGATATGCTTTTTCATTGCAAAATCCTTCATTTCAATTTTTGGAACTTGCTAATATTCTTCATATTTCAAATTCAAATTTTGGACCCAACCCGGGCGCAATTCTGAATTATTTTGCATTCCGCCAAATTCTAATTATTTAAGTATCTTTTAAATTCATTTGAGATTTCACCAGCGAAAGATTTTGGGTAAGATTAACAGAAGAAAATATTTTTTTTACAAAGGAAAATCTTTTCCCAGCCAATGGAATCACTCTTTGAAAATATTAAAATCTTTAATAAAATTTCCAAACAAATCTCCCAGCCAATCGCAATCCCCCATTCTTCCCTAGGCCTCATGCCTCTCTCTCCCTCTCTCACCTTTCTCCTTCTCTTTCTCTCTCTTCTTTCTTTCTCTCTCATGCGAATACAGCCAACTTCATCTCTCCTCACTGTTACTCTCTCTCTTTCTCACTCCTCTCGATCCCCTTTCTCTCTCCTCTCGAATCTTTCTCTCTCTCTTCCCTTTTATATTTCTTCTCATCTTCATCGTTAAACAAAACCTGAACCCATCCCTTGCGAACCCTAGCTGCCGTCTCCCTCTCGCCGTTGCCCTAGCACCGACGACGACTGTACAGACCTCGTCGCCTCCTCACCCTCGTTATCACCTCCGCCTCCGCTTCCTTCTTCCCGACCACCCTGCACTTGCACTGTGCAGCCGCGCACCCCCTGCACGCATCTGCACCGCCGGGGGATCGCCGCCGGTGACTTGTCCCGTGTTCCTGGCCTTCGTGCACATCCCCAGTGAGCAACCTTTCTCTCCCTCATCCTTCTCTTCTTCTTCTTTCTCTTCTTCTTTATCTTAAATTTTCTTTTCTGTTAAAAATTAAAGGATACCTCTGTAGATCGTCGGAGCTCCGTCGACGACTCACCGACGACGCTGTCACCCCCTGCAGTCCAGTGAGTATGTTCCTTCATCAATCCCCTCTGTTCTCTTTCATTCTTCTTGCTTCTTTTTCCATACATCTCTTGTCTATTGTAATGTTTACTGTTTTCTGGTTCGCCGGAATCCGACCGTGCCGGCGATGATCCCCGACGATCCAGCGAGGACCTCTGACCCGTGTGATTCCACCGCTCGTCGTTTGGACTCATTCCGTGTACCGTGCACGCGTCGCGACTTTTTCCGCCGACGCGTAACGTTCTGTTTCCCGTATCGCGATCCGTCGAGGCAAGTGAAACTTGCTACATGCTATTCATACTATTTCTATATTTATTTATCTAATTTCATATTAAATCTATTGATATCATCTAAAACCATGAGTTCCAAGTTAACAATATGATGTTCCGTTTACATATTTCAGATCTAGAACTTGAAGCCTAACCGTTGCATTTAGTTGACTATACCTAGTAACCAAAGTTGCATATTAATCACATAACAACTATTGTACATAGTCTAGGATACCCTTTTCTCTAGTTTTACTCTATCGGACATCCGTGCGCATCTTTAACCGGTTTTAATTATAATTGCATCCATTGAACATATTATACATGTCATTGCATCCCTAGATCACTTAATGCTTATTAACCTGATTTTAACATTCATATCTGTCATACTGTATTCATATAATGCTAAAACCATCCCTTAAACGCAAAGTGATAATCGTGCATCGATATAATTTAATCGGTACCTAGTTGCTTATCATATCACCTGATCTAGTTTATTGTTCTGATATTACTCATACTTGTTCATTTGTAACCATATTTATGTTAGTTGATTATGAGCACCCACATGATATCTTTTACACCCTGACATGACTTGCTACACACATATTACTTGACCCGACATGATACCGTACACTCTTGACATGGCATGACACCTAAAAACACTACTTGACTTGACCTGATGTACCATGGCTTTACCCGTTACCTGATCTTGTGTCTAATGCCAACAAACATAACCTGTAGTCCTTACGGACCGTTCCTGTTGTCTATCCAGACAAACCTGTACTTGCCTGATCCTGTGTTGACTTTAGCTCCGATTACTTGAATACCTGACTTGAACACATATAACTTGGGGGTATGGGAAAATCAATGATGAAACATGATATGTAACTCGACAGTTTCTTGCTTTTACCGATCAGTTTAGAGGCTAGGCCCGCCTCGGGATGATGCTGCTGACATCATTCGTCTTTACATATTCCCTGTTTTAGTGCCTAGCGGCACGTCTCGGTTTCAGCCCGAGAGTCTTAGACCGTGGTCCCGGGCATGCACGGGATACTATTGAGTTACATCGATGATTCATCAAATTGATTTCAAAGACTCGAGAATAGATAACCCAGTAGACTAGTTTGGTTTACTCACAGCACACTACCCTTCACTGCCCTGATTTTATATTGCTGTTACACCTGCTTTATCATTTATGATTACACTTGCATGTCTTGTTACCCTGTTTATTTTTTTTTATTGCTTGATGACATGACGCGCTGACGTCTGGGTTTTGCACGGCCCAGATTCCGTACCTTTGCTGCAGTCCGAGCAGGAGTACTTCAGCCAGCAGGCTGAGCAGTGAGGATTCAGTAGTAGTTAGTTCTTTTACTTTTCAGCATTTTTCCTGATGTGAGCCCGCATTATGGGACATACATTCCAGTTATTCTTGTATTGGATCTTTTGCTTCCGCATTATTATTATTCTTGACTCATTTTATTTTGGCTTATGGACATGTATTAGATAGTTTTATTTTGTTCTTGATATCTCTACAGCCGTAATGTGACCGTGGATGGATACTTCCTACCCACAGGTAGCATGGTTGGCTATATCACGTGCCCATCTTAGCGTACTCTGGGAAGTGGGGCGTGATATGGTTCTTTTGGTATCCGAGCGATAGGTTAATCAGGTTCGATTCTTTTGTAGTTGGGTATTGTACCCAATACACGAATCAGAATACTCGTGTTTTGGAAACATGTCCTGCCACCTTGCCGTTTTACCGTTCTTGAATCTAACCCCCTCCTGATTATATCTTTTACGGTGTGCAAACTTCCTTTGCATATCGACTCGAAACCTGATTCTTTGTTATCTCTAGAACTTAGGCAACCTGGGTGGAGTTATGTAATTGTAGCTATGATACCGCGGCATGGTTACAATACGGTACTCTATTTAAGTAACTCGGAGTTCTAACCTTGATCTACATTTTGAATCTGTTATCATGCTAATTCTTGGGTGTTTTGATTTTAGGAATATGGCAGACAAGAATCTGAAGATGTACCAAAGGCGTGTTGATGAAGCCGCTATGCTTGGAGTAATACGTGAGATGTTGGAGAATCAAAAGAGACAGACCGAGCTGATCCAGCAACAAGCTGAATCTTTTCAGGAAGGTTTGCAGGCCGTTCAGCTGTCCGTAAACAATGTTGGGGTCAGACCAGTAGATCGTGTGGGAACCGTAGAAGATTTCAGGAGACTGGGTCCGTCAGTTTTTACTAGCCTGGAGGAGTCGTTGCCAGCAGAGCAGTGGCTAGTTGACACGGAGAACCTACTCATTGCGGCACAGATCCCAGATGATAAGAGGGTGGATGTGGTACGCATCCAGTTGGTAGATTACGCCCGTGAATGGTGGCTTGTAGAGGAGACCCGCTTGCCCAAGTCGATCAAGTGGGCGGATTTTTCAAAGAGTTTCTTGGAGAAGTTCTTCCCGCGGACCACACAGGAGGAAATGAAAGAGAAGTTCATCAGTCTAATGCAAAACGGTGCACCTGTAGATGTACATGCTGCTGAGTGGACGCGGCTCAGTAGGTTCGTTGGACCTTTAGTTGCCAACGATGCGGACAGGGCAAGGAGGTTCATGCGCAGTTTGGATGTGGGCATCCAGAGGCAGATTGTCTCCCTGGGTTTGACCACTTTCTCACAGGTACTTACGGCAGCCCGAGAACAACAGAGCTTATCTGGGAAGACTGGGAGTTCACAGCAGATAGCAGTTACAGTAAGGAAGCCGGCATTTGTACCAAACCGAGCTCATGGACGCAGAGGGATTCCAGTAGACCGTCGTGGTGTAACACCGATGAAGAAGCCTGATGTCGTTGATCAGAGGAAACCCATGATTTGTAGCTATTGCCACTTACCCGAACATTTGCAAAGGGAATGTCGCAGGATGCGAGGACTTTGTTTGGTTTGTGGATCGGCGGATCATACTATTAATTCTTGTCCGTCGAAGCTTCGCACAAAGGATGATGTCCAGAAGCCACCGCAAAAACCGTTTCAGGGATAGAAGCAGCTGACTCAAGGACCTAATCAGGCTCGAGCTTTTACCTTGACGGCTGAGGAAGCTAAGGCTTCGGGAGAAATTGTTTTAGGTATTCTACTTGTTCATAATTTTCCCGCATTAGCGTTATTTAATTCTGGTGCATCCCATTGTTTTATGTCGTCCAAGTTCATTGCTACACACTCGATCACTTGCACGACCCTGTCTAGTTTCTGGGACATACACACTGGGAATGGGAAAATCATATCTAGTAGAGAGTGTAAAGATTGTACAGTTGTTGTTTGCGGACGAGAGCTTTTTGCAGATTTCTTGGTGATTGATACGGGCAGCTATGAAGTCGTCTTGGGAATGGATTTTCTCGGCACTTTCCTTGCTCACATTGATTGTAGGGCAAAGAAAGTAATTTTCTAGATTTCCGGACACCCCGAATTTATCTTTACTGGAGGAAGCAGTTCTGTCGGGCCAGTCGAGTTTAGGGCTAGGCCGACGGCTAATATTCTTGCATCAATGGAGGTTGCTCAAGATGAAACGCCAGCTGTTGTTCGAGATTTCATGGACGTGTTCGAGGACATATCGGGTTTACCGCCGAAGCGAGACGTGGAGTTCGCAATTGATCTTGTTCCGGGTGCAGCGCCGGTTTCTAAAGCGTATTATCCAATGACACCAGTGGAGTTGGAAGAAATTAAGAAGCAGGTTACTGAATTACTCGAGAAGGGTTAGATCAGAAGTAGTAACTCACCTTGGGGAGATCCAGTTCTTCTAGTTAAGAAGAAAGATGGCACGAGGAGGATGTGCATCGATTATCGAGAATTAAACCGGGTGACTATTAAGAATAAGTACCCGATCTCTCGCATTGGCGAACTATTTGAGTAGCTTAGTAGCGCGAGGGTATTCTCGAAACTGGATTTACGATCCGGATATCATCAGGTCCGAGTGAAAGCAGAGGATATTTGCAAGACGGCATTCCGAACTCGGTATGTACATTACGAGTACTTAGTGATGCCCTTCGGAGTTACGAATGCACCAGCGATATTTATGGACTTGATGAACTGAATCTTCTCACCATTCTTGGACCGGTTTATTATGGTGTTCATTGACGATATTCTGGTATATTCGAAGAGTTTTGAAGAGTATGCTGAACATTTGAAAATCGCATTGCAGACGTTGAGACAAGAGAAATTATATGCAAAGATAGCAAGTGCGAGTTTTAACTGGAAGAAGTAAAGTTTTTGGTGCATGTTGTGTCTGGCGATGGAATCGCCGTCGATCCCGAAAAGATTGCAGCAGTTCGAGATTGGCCGATTCCGAAGAATATTGCGGAGATAAGAAGCTTCCTTGGACTCGCCGGGTATTACAGAAGATTTGTGGAGAACTTTCCTTGTCTGGCAGAGCCGTTGACCAAGTTTACGCGTAAGGAGGTACCTTTTATGTGGACGGATAGGTGTGCGTCAGCTTTTGAGGCGTTGAAGCAGAAATTGATAACCGCTCCTATTCTGACCGTGCCAGACAGTTCTGGAGGATTGGTGATTCACAGCGACGCATCTGGGAAAGGATTGGGATGTGTTTTAATGCAGCACGGGAAGGTCGTAGCGTACGCATCAAGACAATTGAAGACCCATGAGAAGAATTACCCCACTCACGACTTGGAGCTTGCGATTGTGATCTTCGCTTTGAAGATTTGGAGACACTACCTTTTGGACGAAAGGGTCGAGATTTTCACTGATCATAAAAGCTTAAAGTATGTGATCACACAGAAGGATCTTAATATGAGGCAACATGGATGGTTGGAGCTGATGGCTGACTATGATCTCGATCTTAAGTACCATTCGGGGAAGGTTAATGTCGTGCCGGATGCGCTCAGTCGGTTACCAGCAATTCAGACGTTAACTATACGGAAAGAACTCATTGAAGACTTTCGGAGATTTGATTTGGAGGTTGTGCTACCGCGTTCTTCGGGACAATTGATGCAGCTGCAAGTACATTCGTCGCTGATTGAGAACATTAAGGCAGCGCAATCGCAGGACCCTAGATTGCAAAAGTTTCGAGAACAGGTTGAAGCTGGACTTCGAACATATTTATTGATCTATGAAGATGGTTCGTTGAGATATGGTAGCCGTTTGTGTGTGCCAAAGGGAGATACTCGTGAAGAACTTATAAAGGAGGCGCACAGCTCAGCTTATTCCGTATATCCAGGAGGCACAAAGATGTATCGAGATATACGACAACATTTCTGGTGGGAAGGCATGAAACGGGAGATTGCTCGCTTTGTGGTAAAGTGTTTGGTGTGTCAGCAAGTTAAGGCTGAACATCAAAGGGTTGCTGGTTTATTGCAACCACTTCCGGTTCCTCAGTGGAAGTGGGAACATATAACCATGGATTTCGTGACAGCTCTACCGCGGAGTCCAAAAGGCAACAATGCAGTTTGGGTGATTGTTGATCGTTTGACCAAGACAACTCATTTCATTCCTTTTCGGGTTGGTCAATCAACAGAAACTTTGGCAGAACGGTACATGCAGGAGATTGTAAGATTGCATGGAGTACTGGTGAGCATCGTGTCCGATCATGACGCTCGGTTCTTATCACACTTTTGGAGAAGCTTACAGGAAAGTTTGGGGACTCGATTGAAGTTTAGCACAGATTATCATCCTCAAACAGATGGCCAGTCGGAGAGAACGATCCAAACTCTTGAAGATATATTGAGAGCTTGCATGTTGGACTTCAAGGGTTCATGGGAGGATCATCTGCATTTGGAGGAGTTTTCTTACAACAACAGTTTCCAGGCAACGATTCAAATGGCTCCATTCGAAGCTTTATATGGTCGCAAGTGTCGTTCACCTGTTTGTTGGGACGATGTCGGTGAACGAAGATTATTGGGACCAGATTTGGTTGTGCAGTCAGTTGAGAAAGTTAACACTATCAGGAATCATATGAAAGCAGCACAAGACAGACAGAAGAGTTGGGCAGATACGTCGAGAAGACCTCTAGAGTTCGCCGTGGGTGATTTGGTATTCTTGAAAATATCACCGACTAGAGGGGTGATTCGTTTTGGAAGTCAAGGGAAGCTCAGTCCTCGATTCGTCGGACCCTTCGAGATCTTGGAGCGTGTTGGTGAGGTAGCGTATCGTTTGGCCTTACCACAATACTTGGCGAATGTTCATGATGTGTTCCGCGTATCTCAACTCTGTAAGTATGTTCGAGATGAAACACATGTATTGGATCACTCGGAGCTGACTGTACGGAAAGACTTGACTTTTGAGGAGCGGCCGGTTGTAATTGTGGATCGAAGCGAAAATGTTCTTAAGAACAAGGTTATCCCTCTTGTACTCGTTTCTTGGGGTAGTCGCTCACATGGAGAGTCAACTTGGGAACGAGAAGATGAAATCCGGCAGAAGTTTCCCCATCTTTTCTTGTAGTTCGATTGATTGTTTATCCTTTCTTGTTCGGAATTTCGAGGACGAAATTCTTTTTGTAGTTGGGTATAATGTAACAACTAAGTTCAGTTATACCAATTTATGTTGCTGTATGTGATGTTTGTGGTATTTAGTCCATTTATCATGTTTGGTTGCAAAATGGTAATTTACTTTATATTCGACCCGTTTACTTGGGCTCGTTGTTTCCTAAGTATAGACTGCACTAACATTTCTTATTCTTGCATATAACCATTCAAGTTACTTAAAATAATTTTAAAAAAATTCATGACATGGTTTGTTTGATACCCCTAACCCTGTGGTAGCGTCCTTGCATCGTGTTCTCGTCCCGTTCAGTGAAACGGACGTGTTTGGATGACTACACGCACGTACGTGCGTCCGTCCTTGGGGGTATGCTTTTTCATTGCAAAATCCTTCATTTCAATTTTTGGAACTTGCTAATATTCTTCATGTTTCAAATTCAAATCCTGTGTTGGCTTTAGCTCCAGATTACTTGAATACCTGACTTGAACACATATAACTTGGGGGTATGGGGAAATCAATGATGAAATATGACTTGTAACTCGACAGTTGCTTGCTTTTATTGATCAGTTTAGAAGCTAGGCCCGCCTCGGGATGATGCTGCTGACATCATTCGTCTTTACATATTCCCTGTTTTAGTTCCTAGCGGCACATCTCGGTTTCAGCCCGAGAGTCTTAGACCGTGGTTCCGGGCATGCACGGGATACTATTGAGTTACATCGATGATTCATCAAATTGATTTCAAAGACTCGAGAGTAGATAACCCAGTAGACTAGTTTGGTTTACTCACAGCACACTACCCTTCACTGCCCTGATTTTATATTGCTGTTACACCTGCTTTATCATTTATGATTACACTTGCATGTCTTGTTACCCTGTTTATTTTTTTTTATTGCTTGATGACATGATGCGCTGACGTCTGGGTTTTGCACGGCCCAGATTCCGTACCTTTGCTGCAGTCCGAGCAGGAGCACTTCAGCCAACAGGCTGAGCAGTGAGGACTCAAAAGTAGTTAGTTCTTTTACTTTTCAGCATTTTTCCTGATGTGAGCCCGCATTATGGGACATACATTCCAGTTATTCTTGTATTGGATCTTTTGCTTCCGCATTATTATTATTCTTGACTCATTTTATTTTGGCTTATGGACATGTATTAGATTGTTTTATTTTGTTCTTGATATCTCTACAGGCGTAATGTGACTGTGGATGGATACTTCCTACCCATAGGTAGCATAGTTGGCTATGTCACGTGCCCATCTTAGCGTACTCTGGGAAGTGGGGCATGACAATTACATCCCAAAAGAAAGAGTAATAAACTAAGTAGTTTAATTACATCGAGGAGAAACAAAAAGCCCTAAACATGTGGGCAAACAGAAAAAAATTAAATCTAGCTAATCTTTCATCGTCCAGTCTGTATAATCTTCATAATCTGGCTTCACCCCTTGATCCTCACCATAATGCTCATTCTTATCTGACGAACATTCTAAAGATAGAGGAAGAAAAGGAAGGTCCGTTAGTGAGTTATACTCGGGTAGGATTGCCTCATAAAAAAGTAAAGGTATAGAAATGAATAGGTGTATATAAGAGTATGATGTATGCATGCAGACGTAAAGTAAGGGGTGAAAATGTTTGAATTGAACAAATTTAAGATGTTTTGAGGAGAGGTATATATGAGTCTGAGTATGTTGTAAGTTATATGTAGATAAGTAGTAGGAAGTATAGGTGAAGGTAAAAGTTCGTATTAGTTTGTTAAACATGGGTCCGGATACTCGCGATTATTCTATTGTGGCCACGGAACAACAACTGGGGAAGTGAAATGTACCGTTTCACTTCCCGGGATCATGATCGAGTAGTAGGGGAATCCGAGTTCCGAATTATCCTTGCCTAATCAAACTACCCATCCCCGTGGTTCGGTATAAAAGTTCGGACTAATTAGAGTTAGTGCGTATACTTCTAGGCATGGAATTTCCACATTGTATAGTCGCCCATATATTGGACTGTTCACTCGGAATATCGGGATCTTCATATTTGTATAGTCGCCCATATATTGGACTGTTCACCTGGAATATCGGGATCTTCATATTTGTATAGTCGTCCATTTATTGGACTGGTCACCCTGCCTGCAGGGATCTTCATAATAAGTATTCCATACCTAGGTCCGCGCATTCTAACCCTAACCGTATCATGTTTTGTATATGTCATGTTGTCATAAACTGAAAATTTTAAAGATATTGATCTCGTTTAATATGGCCTTCCACAACCACTCGTTTTATTTTCTAAAGTTTGTAAATTACTTCATGTCATCTTAGGGAAAGTTTAGTTAAAAAGAAATAATAGTGTTTAATTATCTTTTATTTCTTCTAAGAAAAACCATGATATTTGGGATATTTATTATTTTGGAAAAGTATAATGTTTTACAGAAAATATCCTTTCGATAAAAGGATGTGGTGTTTATTTGAAAATCTTTTGCAAAAGGTTTTTATTTGAAAAATCTAGACTGCTCCTAATGTTCCAAAAATGCAAGTTATGAGATTCTCAAATCGCCTCTTCACCGCCAATTGTGGCCAGGTAAGCACAAGTAAGGAAATGAGGGATCCGCTGTCGAATCACCATGAGACGGGCCTTTTAATGTTATCTTTCTCACTTATCTAGCCTAGGCACCACAAAGTCTGATTTAGATAAACGATCGATGCCTACAACCTTTCCTTTATCCTAGATTGGTGTTATTTTAAAATCACCTTTTAATAAAATACTAAATATTTATTTTGAAAAAATATCGTTATTTAAATTTAGTATTTTCTTCTTTAAAAAGGTTGAAGGGGGTTTATAAACATTATAGTAGTTAATGAAAAAGTGTAAGCAAAACGTCATATCTAAAATATTTATTTCACATATCTTATCTCTTATGGATATTTTAAATAAATATAATATTTTAATTAAACAAGGGTATTTTGTGGAAGTAACCTATTCCGAGATCATTTTTATGGTATGGGTATGTCAGAGGTGAAATGATAATTCATGGGTTATGACATTAAGTGTATCAGATTCCAGGTATTATGGGTGTGCAATATACTTTTGTGTACAGAGAAAATTTAAGCACCGTTTTAAAATATGGATTAACATTATCATTATTGAGGGTACAAGGAATAGGTATGCACAAATATTATAACAACTTTTTAAATAGGGGTTGATGATTATAAGTTGGAACTAGGTTATTGAGAAAGAAGGTGACAGGAAAAGGGGAGAGCGGCGGATCCTACCTTTTGTTTGAGTCGGATGCCGAAGGGTTGAAAACGTAGGCGTGTATAAAAACCTTAATAACTCCGCGCCCCAATTTTTCCTCGGTGATTGGGTGGAGCCGTAGCGTCGGCGTCGTCAATATGAAGGCACCGGTATTTTTTTCAGAATTTTTGGAGTTCTGAGGTGTGAGAAATCAGTGTTTGAAGTGCCTATTTATAGCGTTTTTCACCAACCATAAAATCCAAAATTTCCGTTAAAATCCCATCAAAATCCGTGCATTCAATCATTTTCGAATCATCATTCAATAATTGCGCCCGCCGCCTCTTCGCCTCATCAGTTGGATTGAGATCCAACGGCTGAGATCGCGCCGCCTGCCACGTGTCGCGCGTGTGGAGACCACGCGTTTTCGCGTGGTCCCTACCATGTGGGAGCCGTCGGGGTTTCTGGGCCGTTGGATCGTGTGATCCAACGGTCCAGGTTAAAAGGTTTTAAAAAAATTTAAAAATAAAAATTAATAAAAATAAAAATCAGCATATTATTTAAAAATATTGATTTGGCTTTGAAAAATTTGGTAAAAATGTTTTAAAATACGGAAGAATTATGGGAAAATTTCAGAAATTATGTTTTATTGTTATCTTTAGTATGAAAATAATTTTGGGCTAAAACTAAATGATATATTCATTCCTATGGTTTTAGCTAGTTATTAAAATTATATAATATCTAGTTTATCCTTTAAAATATTTTTAACTATGAGTTAATTACTTTTATTGATAATAAAAATATGTAGATTATTTTAAGGCGTTATAAAATCTTACTAAAACATTTTAAGCCTATAAAAACAATAAATAGACTTTAGAAAATTCCTTTAATCATATTTCGATGCTTTGAAAATTTTTAACATTACTTTAAAAATTATTCTTCTATAAAAGAAATACGTAAATAATTATTTGGTAGTATAAATTTAAATAAAATATATTTTATTAGTTATTAAAATTTGGTAAGGATCATAATCGAACCCCTTAACAGAGCTTTGCTCTTCTTAGATCGTAGATCTTAAGATGTATTTCAGGGTTTCTTAACCCATTAATCAGAGCTTTGCTCATCTTCCATGAAAAACTCTTAGAGTTTGTTTTGCAGATCTTAAAGATCTTGGGGTTTTACCTTGTTGAAAAACTTTGTTTTTTAGGGTTCTGTTGGATTATCCCATCGTCTTTACAGAGCATAGCTCTTTAGAAAAAAAATTCTTTGGGGAATTTTATTCCCTCTTAATTAGAGTTGACAGATGTGAAATCTGTTTGCAGAGCACAGCTCTCGAGGGGAGTTTAACTCCTTGGCCTAATGAGGTTTCTCACTAAATGAAAATCCTCTCAGGATTTCATCCTTAATGAGTGACTGCCCCATCAATGATGGGACGTCATCTTGATTTTGTGGGTCCCCCTTCGGTCCCTTTATTCTGCATTGCAGTGCGGTATAATTTTTAAGTGCTGAGTGTCAGAGTTGATAACTAACCCTCGTATCTCTTTGTGTAGGTACTATGGGTTCTGACTCTTCTTTCCCTTTTGTACGTTCCGAGAGCGCTTTTGCCGACGCGCCCGTGGATCAGGAAGTCTTCGCGCTTATCGAAGATCATGACCCAGAGCAGAAATCTCTTCACCTATGGGGGTCGTGGAACAATCAGATTATCCAGGGTCGGCGCAGTTTTTCTTGTGCAGTACTCTCAGAGCCCATTTCAGCAATTCACTACTTCGACTCGCCTCAAGTGAACTACGCTGTAGAAGAGCTCAACTGGATCTCGGAGGGTCGCCTTCAGCCTTCTATGGTATCAATACCTGTACAACCGTCGATGGCCTTGGATATTTTAGGGCGACGCATATGTCAAGGCAAGTCGCGCCCTTGGGGGCAAGTATATATGATAGGTTTGACTCCCCGCCATTCAGCCGGCTACCTGCAGTGGGCTCGATATATTCTGTCGGCCAAGAAGTCACTGCTGCTGAAGCTCGGGTTGTATCCCGCGATTTATGCGTCTCTCTTTCAATACCTCGCGCCTCATGTATAGTGGGTCAAGGCTTTCCTGGAACAATGGAATATCCCAACCCACACATTTCTTCTGTCGGACCGGGAGGTCTCTATTTCCTTGGAGGAATTTGCGGAAATTTCAGGCCTACCCATCAGAGGGGAACATTATGAGGAGATACTTTCCCCTGATGAGTACATCTTTGCCACCAAATCAGTGGTAATGGGCCTCACTCCGAAGAATACCATTCAACACTGGTTCCTGAGCCTAGTCAAAGTGTTGAACATTTATGAGAGTCTATTTTTGGAGTCTAGAGGGCACGGAGTCGGCTTCGCAGATTTCATCGCCCGCTTTCTTCACCCGGAAGTCTTGTCAAAACAAGCGGCAAAATTCGCCAAGCTAGACAACCCATTTGGTTTCGGTTTGGATAACCAACCAACGGCGGAAACGGATCTAAAAATTTTCTTTATTCCAGACACTCTGGTCGTCCCTTTTGCAGAAGTTGCTGCTTCAGATGTCGATGAAGAGACGTTCTTTCTGGGATTCATCGGCCTGTGGTTGAGCTGGTTTGTGCTTCCGATGCACCCTCACTACATGAGGCCGTCCGTTTTTTATCAAGCCCACCACATGGTTGCAGGGACGCGTGTATCCGTTAGGATTGCAGGGCTAGCTCATCTATATCACGGCCTGAGCTTAGCGGCAGCTACTACTCAGCCAGGGGGTAAAACCTGTACATCTTCTGTTACACTACTTCACGTCCTGGGTCGAGATGCACGTGTTGGGTGCTTTCGGTGTCCACAAATGACCCCGCTTCTATGACAGCTACAACTTTCCTCGGGTCATATTTCTAGTTGACGCTTCTGCATTAGATCCGTCGCAGTGAGAGGCTCGACGTTTGGTCCTTAGCCCGCGTATGGTCAGAGATAGTATGACTTTTGTCGATATAGTCTTAACTATTGGCAAGGAATCTACCAAGGCAGTGCAACCGCTGCGTGATACTTTCAAATACAGGGCTCCTACGTTGAAGGTTTGGGAGATCCTGCACTTGTAATCAATTAGGCCAGGATTTTTAGTGTTCAGGCAAAATGCCTCAGCACTGTTCATGAGGTATAACCCGCACCGTTTCATTCAACAGTCGGGTTACAATCAGGGTGTTCCCCTTAAGGCATTCTTAGCTGAGCTGGTTTCTACGGAAGAGGGTATTCACAGCGCTGCACCACTTTATGCGACTGAATACGGGGTCCAACTTTCTCATCGGCGAGACGAGCTACATGCCGAAAGCTTCGAATGCTTACGTGGCGTGGTACCAGCATACTATGGGTGTTGTTATCAGGGAAGAAAGGCGGATATTACTTGATCATAAGGATGTTGTCCAGGCTGGTAACCCAGCGGTCCCTTTAAAGTGACGGACCGCCATTCATCCCTCCTTAAGAGAAGTCACTACGGTTTTGGTCCCGCACGCCTTCCCTGAGAAGCCTCAACCCAGTGTTTCCGTAGATGCGGTAGCTGTAGCATCCCCAGAATCTGGCGCTGGTACGGAAATTGGGACCGCCGCCCAAAAATGCTTGTCAAGCGCAAGCTCTTGTCATCGGCCGTTGGCGTCCGTTCGCAGAAAAAGAAGAAGTCTCTATTTTCTGCAGATGTCATATTTGGTCAGGAACCACATGCTCCCAACAGCGAGGGTTTGTGCGAATACGGGACCAACGAGGGTTTTTTCAACACGCCTGCAAATGATACTGATCTTCAGGCTGCCTTTGCGGCTTCCGAACGACTGGCTCGTGAGGAAGCGGTAGTGATCACTATCGCGAAGTCAGGTATACTTCAGTTATATTCTTCCACGGCTATCTCTTTTCTCTTCATTATGCTTCTATTGATGCTTTCTTCTTCAACAGGTATTTCTGCCGAAGAGGCTCTCGCAGCTTCATTCAGGATGTTCGAGGAGGAAGAAAGGCTCCGCGCTTCCATAGGTCTTGGTATAAGTTGCTTCATTACACCTTTTATTCTTTTTTTATATTCGTGCTCTGACCCTCTCTTTCACCTTATTGCAGGGACTACCTCAACTCAGGCTATTCCAAGTGCAGTGTCGATCCCAAGTGGCAATGCAGCAAAACTTCTAGAGTCAAATACTATGGCCATGACCCTCCCAAAGTCACCGTAAGAGACTTTGCTGAAGAAACCGTTGATGGACGCCGTAGCGCTCCGGAGGCAGAGCCTGGTTCGGACGATGACGTCCCCTTGTCAGAAGTCTTGAGGAGGTCATCTCTCACTGCCCAGACCGAAAGGAAGCACAGGAGGCACGCGGCGAGGGAACGCAATGCCGTTTTGGCCGTAGGTGCAGGCTCAAGCTATATTCCGCTTGCTGATACTCCTTCGGCGGATGTTCCCTCTGCCCTGTCTACCGCCCGTAGACAGGTTGCACGCACAGCTCGGGGAGAAACTGAAAAGCTGCTCCAAGGTAACATAATGCCCAGTATTCTATTAGAACCTGTTCCTCGAATTTTGACATACTCATTTTCTTTCACGCAGGGCCGAGTCCTGGCGACGGTATGGCAGGTGGAAGGTTGACGATTATAGAGCCCGAAGCGGCTACTCTTTCTCGGGAATCGGACTGTCCTGACCGCTGCCCTTTCTCCCTGTGGCTCCTTAGTATTGGCGAGCGTCGCAAGTGTTATGACGGCCCTCATCGAGTCTGGGGATGAAGCTATGGGCGCGGAATCTATTCCCCCGAGAAAGAGTGAAGAAGCCGTTACACCTGGTGACGCCTCCGTCGCGGTTTTGGTCGATGATCCATCAGGTAGTCCTTGGGTTGTTGTTTTCGAGTTTTTCAATCCTATTCAGCCCTTCTGATGATATTTCGTTTATCTTGAGCATAGGTGCGGTGAACCCTGAGGCTATGCCATCTGTAGAAGTGTCGCTGGTTGCTGCTCCGATGGTCATTGTCCCCTCGCCTTCTTCTGTGCCCTCTCAAATCTTGGAAGGTATGGGTTTCTCATTTATTTGTTTTCACTGTGGATACAATCCTCCTTATATTGACAGTATATCGTCACAACTCTGCAGGAGTCATTTTCGACCATTTATACCAGGTGTTGAACCCGCATTTTTCGTTTCAGTCGGAAATCGTCCTGCCTTCTGGTATTGGTTAGTATATTCTTCAGTTAATGTCTTCTCCTTTCTTTTATGGATAAACGTATTGTTGCTAAGTATTCTTCATATTGATCATAGCGTCACGGGTTGGAGGAGGAGACGAGAGAATGGTCGTGCCTCCGGTACTCCCCATCCTGCTGCCTGTCACAGCCGGTATAATAGACTCCACCCCTCATGTGTTTTTTTATCTCCCGAGTCGACATCTGACCATAATTTATTTTACAGCAATTGCACCGGCTCTAGCTCCTTTTGAGTCTCGCATTCCAATGCCTGCAGGGCCCTTCGCTAAGCGCATATCTTCCAGGGGCGCCGCAAATAGCCGCGAATGTTGAGCGAATTTATCGAAGATCTTGATGCCGAGGATCTCAGTTCTGCTATGGATTTTGCCGTTGAAGTCAATCCAATGCTGGAGACACTCGTGAACTTCCATGATGAAGATCTCGTAGGCTCTTGGGTTGATTACTACAGAAAGATTGAAGCTTGCCTGCACGAGATTGAGCTCAAGCGTCTCGCTCCTGAAGTGTTGGCTTCGAACTCCTAAAGGGCTCCGTAGGTCGAGCATAGTGTTCCTTTCATTCGCCATTTTGAACAAGAGGCGACCCTGAGACGAAAGGAACATGAGTTGGCTTCCAGTGAATCTGTCCGATTACGCGCCCAGGTTGAAGCGAATGCTGCGCAGTTAAAGGCTGTTTTTGACAACCTTCAGCGATATATCTCGGATGGGTTGACGCTTAGGCGAACACTTGACTTCACCGAGCGGGTCATGCAGGACTGCGAAGCTGCCATGCTAGAAACCGATGAAAAGCTTTCGTCCTGTTTGCGGAAACAGACTAAAGTTGAAGAGGAGTTGGCCGCGGTAGCTGACCACGAGAAAGGATTGAGAGGAGCGCGCGAGCGGCTTGCTGATTTGCTGAAGTCGCCTCCTCCTTAATAACCATCTTTGTACCTTTTGTACCGACTGTAAACTTGTGATTCATGAATAACATGTATTCATTTTGATTCTTTTATGAAATGTATCTTGTATTCACTTGAATTCATGAATAAAAGACATATTTTATCTCATATTGGCATGTAACTCTAGAGAATGTGGCCCGTAGGTAGTCCATCTTGACTTCCTTGTAGGGCAGCGATGGCTTAGGAAACAGGTTCAGATCTGCCGCCTAAGACTTTTCAACTTTATGAACCGTGAGGGTCTCATAAAGACTTTTCTACCTACGAGTCGAGAGGATCCCGTAGGTGTATGTTCTCCTTAAGAGTCATGAGGACTCTTAAGTGCGTTTTCTCTTGAGAGTCGTAAAGATCTCACAAGAGAATTTTCCCTCTTTACAAGTCGAGAGGACTCGTAAGTGGTTTTTTCCCTCCTTGTCGATATTCGACTTTGGAGAGTGTAGCCCGTGGATAGTACACAATAGTCCACCTTGGACTTACTTGCACGGCCCCAGTGCTTAGGAAACAGGTTGATATCCCAGTTGCCTAAGGCTTTTTCCCTAAGAGTCGAGGCGAATCGAGAAGCTCTCGCAGGAACATTGTTTTCCCTACGAGTCGAGACGAATCGAGAAGTTCTCGCAAGAATGTCCTAACGTCACAGTTAACCTCTGCCGATAGAAGTCCGTAGGGTCTGTGGTACTAAGGTTTTTGTCCGTCGTACCGTCGTGTTGGCCGATGTATTCCCCGATATGCAATCTTGCTATTTGAGTAGCCCAAGACTGTCGTGTTTCTGATCCCTTCGGGGGCTGGACAAGACGTCTTCAAGTAATCTCCCAGGTCATATTACCGTCGGAAGAGCAAGCGTTAGGGATTTTCCATGCCACTTTTTTTTACTTCTGGTTAGGCTCAATTTAGGAGCCCCGATGAGTCATGACCACTCCGCGCTGGTGTGGGATGATCTTCGATAGTCTTTCAGGTTTTATTTGAGTTGCCATCAAGACCCTGAAGCTAGGGATCTTCCTTTGCTTCGTTTGTTGACATTGTGTCTGCAATATTGCAACGAATGTCGAGCTTGTCTCTAGGTTGTCTGTGAACCGTCGAGACTTGGAACTAGGGAATTTTCCATGGCTCCGTTGTTTTTACCCTGAGGTCGGTTGTTAACGTTGCATCTGCATCCTTCTGGAGTGAGAAGGAACGCCGTTGTGATATCCAGGCTGTAGATGTTGCCGTCGAGACCCTGAAGCTAGGGATCTTCCTTTGCTTCGTTTGTTGACATTGTGTATGCAATATTGCGACGAATGTCGAGGTTGTCTCTAGGTTGTCTGTGAACCGTCGAGGCTTGGAACTAGGGACTTTACTATGGCTCCGTTGTTTTTACCCTGAGGTCGGTTGTTAACGTTGCATCTGCATCCTTCTGGAGTGAGAAGGAACGCCATTGTGATATCCAGGCTGTAGATGTTGCCGTCAAGAACCTGAAGCTAGGGATCTTCCTTTGCTTCGTTTGTTGACATTGTTTATGCAATATTGCGACGAATGTCGAGGTTGTCTCTAGGTTGTCTGTAAACCGCCGAGGCTTGGAAATAGGGACTTTGCCATGGCTCCGTTGTTTTGACCCTGAGGTCGGTTGTTGACATTGCATCTGCATCCTGCTGAAGTGAGAAGGAACGCCGTTATGATCTCTAGGCTGTAGATGGTGCCGTCAAGACCCTGAAGCTAGGGATCTTCATTTGCTTCATTTGTTGACATTGTGTCTGCAATATTGCGATGAATGTCGGGTTTGTCTCTAGGTTTTCCATGAACCGTCGAGGCTTGGAACTAGGGACTTTTCCATGGCTCCGTTGTTTTGACTCTGAGGTCGATTATTGACGTTGCATCTGCATCCTGCTGGAGTGAGAAGGAATGCCGTTGTTGATCTCTTGGCTGTAGGTGTTGCCTTCAAGATTTGGCTCTCATTCTGATGGAGCCTGGTGGGAAATGTGGTTCCCTTCTTCGTTTGTGCCCATGGATTGTATACAGGGGTCGATGCGGACTCACCTGTAGGGCAGAAGTTTCATTTCTTTGTTTATTTCCACGATGCTCTATCATTTCAGCTTTTTATATCGCGAAAGTCGCGATTGCCCAATCATTTCGGCTTTTTATCGCGGTGCCCAATCATTTCGGCTATGTATATTTTTACTCGCTATTCTTTATTGCGAGTTGCCCAATCATTTCGGTTGTTTCATATGCATATATTTTTTTTGCTCGCTGATTTTTATTGCGAGCTACCCCATCATTTCGGCTATTTCATATGCATTTTTGGCTCGCTGATTTTTGTTGCGGGTATAGAACTTGAGATCTGATACCAATCTTAGCATCAACATCGCTGCGACTGGAATATGGCCAGGAGCGAATCATCATTTGCCTTGAGAGGACTTGGAATTTGACACCTGTTCAGGCATCAGCATCGCTATCACTAGAATATTTCCAGGAGCGAATCATCATTTTTCTTTGCTGATTTGAATAAAGGTGGCTTAGTAGACAGGGTTAGGATCCTGTCGACTAAGGCTTTTGAATTTATGAGCCGTAAGGGTCTCATAAAGGGTTTTCTCCCTACAAGTCGAGAGGATCCCATAGGTGTAGGATCTTCCTAGAAGTCATAAGGACTACTAGGTGATATTTTCTCTTGCAAGTCGTAAGGATCTTACAAGAGTGTTTTCTCCTTACAAGTCGAGATGACTTATAAGTGTCGTTCACCATATGAGGATATTCTTCGTCATTGGTGGGACTTGGTGAGGGAACGTTTGTTTGTGCCCGTGGTGGATTGTATACAAGGGTCAATATCGACCCGCTTGTAGGGCAACTTGGGGAGTGTGATGGCTTAAGAATAGGTTCAGGTCCCAGTATCTTAAGGCTTTTGAATCCTATGAGCCGTGAGGGTCTCATAGGGGGAGATTCTCCTTACGAGTTGTGAGGATCTCATAAGTGTAATTTCTCCTTAGGAATCGTGGGGATCCCTAAGTGAGTTGCTCCCTTGTGAGTCGTAAGGATCTCACGCAGGTGTTTTTTTTACAAGGTCGAGAGGACCTTACAGGTGTTTTCATTTTAATGAGATTGCGCCCTTTCGAGTTTTTATCCGTGCACATTTTTCTTATGGACGTACCATTTTTTTTGTCTTTGCCGTGGGAGCTTTGATTGCGACACAGATCCCAGGAAAAGATATCGCCATGTTTAGGGTGGAGAGTACCAATTTAGGGACATTTCGGTCCATTGTTAGTTTATGGACATCTCGGTCCATTATTAGTTTTAGGACATCTCGGTCCATTATCAGTTTTAGGACATCTCGGTCCATTGTTATTTTCGAGGCAAAGTTTTGTCGGATACTACTTACAGAGTTTGGACTCAGGAAAACAGCGAGCAGACACGAGCGTCGTTATCTATCATTAACCAGAGCCGTGACTTGTCAAGCATAGTATTTCTTAAGGAACCGGCCGTTTATTGGCCGGACGGGTCTTTCACCATGCATATCCACGAGCAAGCAGGCTCCACCTTGGTAGACCTTGTCTATGATGTACGGGACCTCATAGTTCGGCTCAAATTTCTCCCGTTTGGCACGATTGGGGATCATTGGTCTTTTTACGACTAACATGAGCTTGCCTTGGCGAAATGTTCTCGTCCTAGTCAGTCTTTCGTATAAGCGCATCATCTTTTCTTTGTAAGCTTCCAGGTTTTGCTGCGCCATGAGACAAGTTTCATCGAGGGCATCGAGCTCCTCAAGTCGAAGATGGGCATTTTCTTCATCCGTCGGCTCGTATCGAACTGCTACTCGTAGAGAGGGTAGCTATATCTCCAAGGGAGGTACTGCTTCCGTGCCGAATACTAACGCGAATGGCGTTGTATTCGTGGCCGTTTTGAACATAGTTCGATACACCCAGAGAGCTTCATGCAGTTTCTCGTGCCAGTCCTTTTTGTTTCTGAACACCGTTTTCTTTATGATCTTCATCAAGGTCTTGTAGAAAGCCTCAGCTAGACCGTTAGCTCGGGGATTATAGACCGAAGAGTATCTCCAATCTATCTTATGCTGCTGTGCGAAGTAACTGATTTTATGGCTTCTGTAGGCTTGCCCCTTATCAGAGATAATTCGTCGCGGATTGCCGAACCGATAAATGACGTGAGTTCTGAAGAAATGGAAGATGTTCTCCGTCTTCACCTCCCTTAGCAGTACTGCCTCTGCCCACTTAGAGAAGTAATCGGTTGTTGCTAATATGAACCGATGTCCCCTGGACGATGCCGGCTCAATGGGGCCAATTATGTCAGTTCCCCACATTTCGAACGGCTAACTAGCTAATGTTGGATGTAGCGGATTCGGATGCTGGTGAATGAAGTCCCCGTGAATCTGGCACGAGTGACACTGATTTGCTTATTCGAGGAAGTCCTGGATCATTGTGGGCCATTATTAGCTCATTCTCTTGATCTTCAGCTTCATCTTTGGCCCTGCTTGAGGGGAACCGCAGAGTCCGTCGTGAGTTTCTTGGACAACCCTTTTTGCTTCTTCCAGTCCCAGGCATCTCAGCCACAGACGGTCAAATGATTTCTTATAAAGAGTATCATTGACGAAGGCGAAAAACAGGGCTCGCTTCATGAGCTGATGTCTTGACGACGCGTCTTCGGGTGTTCGATGGGATTAGAAGTAGTCAATGAAGACTTCTCTCTAATCCGTAGTCTTTTCTTCGTCCTCTTCTTGAAAGGCCGCTTGTTTGGTCATTTCCTCTTCTTCAGACGACTCCAGAGATATCTCTGCCGGCGCGAGAATCTGGCTGCTTTGCACAATGATCCTTACGTCATCGAGGTTTTTGTCCGACAGTTCCTTAGCAAGCTTGGCTAATGCATCCGCCTTGCTATTTTTCGCACGTGGAATGCTCTCCAGAATGTAGGAGGGAATTTGAGTCAGCAGTTGCCGCACTCTTTCGCCATATTTTACCAACTCCGGTTTGCATGTCTGATAGGCGCCATTCACTTGGCCAACGACTAGCTGGGAGTCTCCATATATGAGGAGGTTTTCGATGCCCATGTCAAAGGCAATCTCAAGACCTGCTATCAAAGCTTCATATTCCGCTTCGTTGTTTGTTCTTGTCTCTGTTAAGGAAAGGGCAAAACACATTATCCCTCTTTGTGGAGCCACAAAGATAAGGCCTACCCCAGCTTTGATTATGGGGGTATTTTTCTTTCGCTTCTTCATAAAAGACGCTTCATCGAAGTAAAGTTCCTATTGGACTTTATTTCCCTCCGTCTCCTTGTCGATCGCATCGAATGCGTGTTCGTCTGGTAATTCGCAATTTAAGGGAGAATCAGCTGGTATCGGATGCTCAGCAAGAAAGTCGGCGATGGCCTGGCCTTTCACTGCCTTGAGGGGTCGGTACGTTATCGAGAACTCCATCAAGTGGAGAGCCCATTTGGCAAGCCTTCCCGTTAGTATGGCTCTTGACATCAAATATTTGAAGGATCCACCTTTGATATGAGATGGACCTCATGTGCCAAGGCATAATGCATGAGCTTCGTTATCGCGAAGATCAGTGCCACACGGTGCTTTTCAATAGGGGAGTAGTTGTTTTCTGCCCCCAGAAGAACTCGACTCAAATAGTAGAGGGCTCTCTCTTTTCCCTGATCATTTTCCTGTGCCCATAGCGCACCTAAAGAACCTTCAAGAGCTGTTGTGTACAGGATGAGGGGCTTTCCTTTGACCGGAGCGCTTAGTACTGGTGGGTTCTGCAGATATTGCTTGATTTCGTCTAATGCACTTTGGCATTTACGATCCTACACAAACGGAGTCCCCTTCTTCATTAAATAGCCGTAGGGGCGGCATTTTCCAGAGAGGTTAGATATGAACCGTCGGATGTACGCGAGCTTTTCCTGGAGAGACCGCAGTTGCTTGAGAGTTCTTGGCGAAGGCATTTCCATAATCGTCTTGATCTTTGATGGGTCTATTTCGATGCTTTGATGTCGTACGATGAATCCCAGGAATTTGCCTGAGGAGACTCCAAACACGCATTTCAAAGGATTCATCTTCAGGTTATATTTCCGAAGGAGTTGGAACACTATCTTCAAATGCTCCCAGTGCTCCTCGTATGATTTTCTTTTCACCACGAGATCGTCGATATAACATTCGATAATCTCGTGTATGAGGTCGTCAAAGATCTTCCTCATGGCCCTCTGGTAGGTAGCGCCAGCATTTTTCAAGCCGAATGGCATCACCTTATAGCAGAATATGCCTAGTGGGGTCCGGAAGTGTAACAACCGAGTCCAATGCTACTAATTTCTGTTACCTTATGATTGGAGTGTGGCCTTTATTTCATTTATCTTGCTTGATTATTACTTATTGTAAATTTACCCCGTCAATTCAATTCTGCATATAACAATTTAAGGCATCTAAAATTAAAATTAAAATACTGGTCATAGCCTGCTTGACACCCCTAACCCTGTTGTAGCGTCCTTGCATCGTGTTCTCGTCCCGTTCAGTGAAACGGGCGAGTTTGGACGGCTACGCGCACGTACGTGTGTCCGTTTTGGGGGTATACTTTTTGATTGTAAAATACTTCATTTTAAATTTTGCATCCCGTCTAAAATTTTCTTATTTCAATTTCAAATTTTTGGACCCGACCCGGGCGCAATTTGGAAATATTTTACTTTGCGCCAAATCCCAATTTTTAATATATTTTAAACCGTCGAATATTTTTTAAAACCTATATAATATTTTTTCCTTTCCTTAAAAATCTTTCACGAATTTCTCCCAGCCAATCACCTCCTTCCTTTAACCCACGTGGGCCCCACCTTCTCTCTCTCTCTCGCTTTCTTCTCTCTTTCTCTCTCTTCTCTCTTTCTCTCTCCGTTGTATAAATCCAAAATTCTCTCTCCTCTCGATCTCTCTCCTCTCTCTCTCTCTCTCCTCTCGCAACTCCTCTCTCTCCCTGTCTCTATCTCTCTCTCCCCCCGTATCTCTCTCTCTCTCCCCCCGTATCTCTCTCCCTCTCTCTCTCCCATATATATTTTTTCCTCCCTCCTCTCTTTTTCTTTTCACCGAAGGAACCCACATCGCGAGAAGCCCTAGCCGCCTAGCCCTTCGCCGCAGCAGCCCAACGCCGACGCCATCACCACCGGCCTCGTCGCCTCCTCGCCCTCGTCACACCCACCTCTTCTTCCTCCTTCATCAACTCCTCATGCACCCTGCAGCGGTAACCGCGGCCACCTGCAGCCGCAGCTCGTCGTGGGATCGCCGCCGGCGATCTCCATACGTTCCCTAGCCTCGCAAGCACCCTCCTCGGTGAGCTTCACATCCCCTCATCTTCTCCTTTCTTCTTCTTCCTTCTCTGTTCAGGTTTCTTGATCTGAATTTTTCTCGCCGTCGTCGTAGGCTGGCCGCCGGAGCTCCGTCGACGTGGTCGGCCATCTCCACCCCTCCACAGATCCGCATGAGCACCCTCTCCTCTATCCTTCTTCCCTTCTCTCTTCTTGATTATTCTCTTATCTTTTCATGCATTTTTTAAAATATGGTTTATTCATTGTTTTGTGTCTCGCCGGAATCCGGCCGTGCCGGCGACGTGTCTCGACGATCTAGTGAGTTAGCCTGACCTGTGTGGTTCCACTGTTCGTCGTTTGGGTTCATTCATTGAACCATGCGCCCGTCGCGAGTTTTCCCGCCGACGTTTTACGTTCCGTTTTCCCGATTCGCGCCCCGTCGAGGCAAGTACCCCTTACTACATGCTAAATATTTACTTACTACATACATATTGATTGACCCGACATGGTACCGTATACTGCTTGACTTGACCTGATGTACCATGACCTGACCCGTTACCTGATCTTGTGTCTAATGCCAACAAACCTGACATGTAGTCCTCATGGACCGTTCCTGTTGTCTATCCAGACAAACCTGTTTACCTGATCCTGTGTTGGCATTAGTTCTTGATTACGGGATACCTGACTTGACATACACATATAGCTTGGGGGTATGGGGAAATCAAAGGTGAAACCTGACTTGTAACTCAACAGTTCGCTACTTGTTCTGATCAGTTTTAGAGGCTAGGCCAGCCTTGGAATGATGCTGCTGACATCATTCATCTGTACACATTCCTGTTTAGTGCCTAGCGGCATGTCTTGGTTCCAGCCCGAGAATCTGGGCCGTGGTCCCGGGTATGTACGGGATACTATTGAGTTACATCGATAATTCATCAATTTGATTTCAAAGACTTTAGAACAGAAAACCTGATAGAACAGTTTAGTTTACCCACTGCACTGCTCTGATTTATATTATTGTTACTCTTGCTTTATTCATGTTTATATTCGCATTGCCTGTTACCCTGTTTATATGTTATTACTTGATGACTTGACGTGCTGACGTCTGGGTTTTGCATGGCCCAGATTCTGTACCGCCGTTGCAATCCGAGCAGGAGTACTTCAGCCAACAGGCTGAGCTGTGAGTGTCAACAGTAGTTAGTTTTCTTTCCTGCATTTATTTCCTGATGTGAGCCCGCATTATGGGACATACATTCCAGTTATTTTGTATTGGATCTTTCGCTTCCGCATTTTATTATTCTTGACTCATGTTATCTTGGATTTTATGGACATGTTTTAGATAGTTTTATTTTGTTCTTGATATCTCTACAGCCGTAATGCGACTGTGGATGGATACTTCCTACCCACAGGTAGCATAGTTGGCTATGTCACGTGCCCACTTTAGCATACTCTGGGAAGCGGGGCGTGACATGGTTCTTTTGGTATCAGCGACATAGGTTAGTCGGGTTGATTCTTTTGTAGTTGGGTATTATACCCAATACACGAATCAGAATACCCGTGTTTAGGAAACATGTCCTGCCACCTTGCCGTTTCACCATTCTTGAATCAAATTCTTCCTAATTATATCTTTTACGATGTGCAAACTTCCTTTGCATATCGACTCGAAAACCTGATTCCTTGTTACCTCTAAGACTTAGGCGACTTGGGTGGAGTTATGTAATTGTGGCTATGATACCGCGGCATAGTTACAATGCGGCACTCTATTTAAGTAACTTGGAGTTCTAGCCTTGATCTATATTTTGAATCTATCATCATGCTAATGTTGGGTGTTTTGATTTCAGGAATATGGCAGGTAAGAATTTGAAGACGTACCAAAGGCGTGTGGACGAAGCCGCCATGCTTGGAGTGATAAGGGGAATGCTGGAGAATCAAAAGAGATAGACCGAGCTGATCCAGCAGTAAGCGGAATCGTTTCAGGAAGGTTTGCAGATCGTTCAGCAGTCTGTGAACAATGTTGGAGCTAAACCAGTTGACCGAGTAGGGACCGTAGCAGATTTTAGGCGTTTGGGTCCGTCTGCATTTACTGGTTTGGAGGAGCCGTTGCCAGCGGAGCAGTGGCTAGTTGACACAGAGAATTTGCTTATTGCAGCACAGATTCCAGATGAGAAAAGAGTTGATGTGGTACGCATTCAGTTAGTGGACTACGCCCGAGAATGGTGGCTTGTGGAAGAGAACCGTTTGCCCAAGCCGATCAAGTGGCGGATTTTTCAAAGAGTTTCCTAGAGAAGTTCTTCCCGCGGACTGCACGGGAGGAAATGGAAGAGAAGTTCATCGGGCTAAGGCAGAATGGAGCACCCATGGATTTGCATGCAGCAGAATGGACAAGACTCAGTAGATTCACTGGACCTTTAGTTGCCAACGATGCAGACAGGGCACGGAGGTTCATGTGCAGCTTGGATGTGGACATCCAGAGGCAGACTGTCTCCCTGGGTTTGACCACTTTCTCACAAGTACTTGCGGCAGCCCGAGAGCAGCAGAGTTTATCCGGGATGAAGGGGAGTTTGCAGCAGACAGCAGTTACGGTAAGGAAGCCAGCATTTGTACCAAACCGAGCTCAAGGTCGCAGAGGTATTCCAGTGGACCGTCGAGGTATAGCACCCATGAAGAAGCCTATTGTCATCGATTGAAGAAAGAGCATGACTTGTAACTACTGCAATTTACCTGGCCACGTGCAAGAGGATTGTCGAAGGAGGCTGGGACTCTTTTTGGCTTGTGGAGCGGCAGATCACGCTGTTAGTGCTTGTCCGTCGAAGTTTCGTACGAGGGATGATATTCAGAAGCCTCCGCAGAGACCGTTCCAGGGGCAGAAATAGCTGACTCAAGGACCTAATCAGGCTCGAGCTTTTACCTTGACAGCTGAAGAAGCTAAGGCGTCAGGAGAAGTTGTTTCAGGTACTCTACTTGTTCATGGTTTTTCCGCATTAGCGTTATTTGATTCTGGTGCATCCCATTGTTTTATATCATCCAAGTTTTTAACTACACACTCGATTGACTACACGACCCTGCCTAGTTTCTGGGACATACACACTGGGAATGGGAAAATCATAGCTAGTAGGGAATGTAAAGATTGTACAGTTGTTGTGTGCGGACGGGAGCTTTTTGCAGATTTCTTGGTGATTGATACGGGCAGCTACGAGGTCGTCTTGGGAATGGATTTTCTTGGCACTTTCCACGCTCACATTGATTGTAGGGCAAGGAAAGTAATTTTCCAGATTCCCGGACATCCCGAGTTTAGCTTCACTGGAGGAAGCAGTTCTGTCGGGCCAGTCGAGTTTAGGGCTAGGCCGACAAACAATATTCTTGCATCAATGGAAGTTGATAAAAATGAAGAGCCGGCTGTTGTTCGCGATTTTATGGACGTGTTTGAAGATATATCGGGTTTACCGCCGAAGCGAGAGGTGGAGTTCGCAATTGATCTTATTCCTGGTGCAGCGCTAGTATCCAAAGCGTATAGAGTTGGAAGAAGTCAAGAAACAGGTTGCTGAATTGCTTGAAAAGGGTTGGATTTGACGCAGTAACTCGCCTTGGGGAGCTCCAGTTCTTCTAGTGAAGAAGAAGGATGTGCATCGACTATCGAGAATTAAACCGGGTGACTATTAAGAACAAGTACCCGATCCCTCGCATTGGCGAACTTTTCGAGCAGCTTAGTGGCGCGAGGGTATTCTCGAAGCTAGATTTGCGATCCGGATATCATCAGGTCCGAGTGAAAGCAGAAGATATTTGCAAGACATTGTTCCGAACTCGGTATGGACATTACGAATACTTAGTGATGCCCTTCGGAGTAACGAATGCACCGGCAATATTCATGGACTTGATGAACCGAATCTTTTCACCGTTCTTGGACCAGTTTATTGTGGTATTCATTGACGATATTCTGGTTTACTCGAAGAGTTTTGAAGAGCATGCTGAGCATTTGAGGATCGCACTGCAGACGTTGAGACAAGAGAAGTTATATGCGAAGATGAGCAAGTGCGAGTTTTGGCTGGAAGAAGTAAAGTTTTTGGGGCATGTTGTGTCTGGAGATGGAATTGCCGTCGATCCAGAAAAGATTGCAGCAGTTCGAGATTGGCCGATTCCAAAGAATGTTGCAGAGATAAGAAGTTTTTTTGGACTCGCCGGGTGTTACAAAAGATTTGAGGAGAACTTTGCTCGTCTGGCGGAGCCATTGACCAAGCTTACGCGCAAGGAGGTACCTTTTGTGTGGACGGATAGATGTGCGTCAGCTTTTGAGACGTTGAAGCAGAAATTGATAACCGCCCCTATTCTGACCGTACCAGACAATTCCGGAGGATTGGTGATTCACAGCGACGCATCTGGGAAAGGATTGGGATGTGTTTTGATGCAGCATGGGAAGGTTGTAGCGTACGCATCAAGACAATTGAAGACCCATGAAAAGAATTACCCAACTCATGACTTGGAACTTGCGGCTGTGATTTTCGCTTTGAAGATTTGGAGACACTACCTTTTGGACGAAAGGGTCGAAGTGTTTACTGATCATAAGAGCTTGAAGTATGTGTTCACGCAAAAGGAGCTTAATATGAGGCAACGTAGATGGTTGGAGCTAATGGCTGACTATGATCTTGATCTTAAGTACCATCCGGGGAAGGTTAATGTCGTGCCGGATGCGCTTAGTCGGTTGCCAGCAATTCAGATGTTAACTACGCAGAAGGAGCTCGTTGAAGATTTTCGAAGATTTGACTTGGAGGTTGTGCTACTGCATTCTTCGGGACAGTTGATGCAGCTGCAAGTACATTCATCGTTGATCGAGAATATTAAAGCAGCGCAATCGCAGGATCCTAGATTGCAAAAGTTTCAAGAACAGGTTGAAGCTGGACTACGAATAGATTTATTGATCCACGAAGATGGTTCGTTGAGATATGGTAGCCGTTTGTGTGTACCAAAGGGAGATACTCGTGAAGAACTTATGAAGGAGGCACACAATTCAACTTATTCTGTACATCCAGGAGGCACAAAGATGTACCGAGATATTCGACAGCATTTCTGGTGGGAAGGCATGAAACGGGAGATTGCTCGCTTTGTGGCAAAGTGCTTGGTGTGTGAGCAAGTTAAGGCTGAACATCAAAGGGTTGCTGGTTTATTGCAACCACTTCCGATTCCTTAGTGGAAGTGGGAATATATAAGCATGGATTTCATGACGGCTTTACCGCGGAGTCCAAAAAGCAACAATGCAGTGTGGGTGATTGTTGATCGTTTAACCAAGGTAGCCCATTTTATCCCATTTAGGGTTGGTCAATCAACAGAAACTTTGGTGGAGCGGTACGTGCAAGAGATTGTAAGATTGCATGGAGTACCGGTGAGCATCATGTCTGATCGGGATACTCGGTTCTTATCACACTTTTGGCGGAGTTTACAGGAAAGTTTGGGGACTCGATTGAAGTTTAGCACAGCTTATCATCCTCAAACTGATGGTCAGTCCGAGAGAACGATCCAAACTCTTGAAGATATGTTGAGGGAATGCATGTTGGACTTCAAGGGTTCTTGGGAGGATCATCTACATTTGGTGGAGTTTTCTTACAACAACAGTTTTCAGGCAACTATCCAGATGGCTCCGTTTGAAGCTTTGTATGGTCGTAAATGCCGTCCACCTGTTTGTTGGGACGATGTCGGTGAACGTAGATTGTTGGGACCAGAGTTGGTTGTGCAGACAGTTGAGAAAGTTAACATTATCAGAAATCATATGAAGGCAGCTCAAGACAGACAGAAGAGTTGGGCAGATACGTCGAGAAGACCTCTAGAGTTCGCCGTGGGTGATTTGGTATTCTTGAAGATATCACCGACTAGAGGGGTGATTCGTTTTGGAAGTCGAGGAAAGCTCAGTCCTCAATTCGTTGGACCCTTTGAGATCTTGGAGCGTGTTGGTGAGGTAGCGTATCATTTGGCGTTACCATAGTCCTTGGCGAATGTGCATGATGTGTTTTACGTATCCCAACTCCGTAAGTATGTTCGTGATGAAACGCATGTATTTGATCATTTGGAGCTGACGGTACGAGAAGACTTGACTTTCGAGGAGCGACCAGTTGAAATTGTGGATCGGAGAGAAAAGGTTCTTAAGAACAAGGTGATCCCTTTTATGCTTGTTTCTTGGGGAAATCGCTCGCATGGAGAGTCCACTTGGGAACGAGAAGATGAAATCCGGCAGAAGTTTCCTCATCTTTTCTTATAGTTAATTGTCGTCTATCTTTGTATTCTTGGAATTTCGAGGACGAAATTCTTTTGTAGTTGGGTATAATGTAACAACCGAGCCCAATGCTACTAATTTCTGTTACCTTATGATTGGAGTGTGGCCTTTATTTCATTTATCTTGCTTGATTATTACTTATTGTAACTTTACCCCGTCAATTCAATTCTGCATATAACAATTTAAGGCATCTAAAATTAAAATTAAAATACTGATCATAGCCTGCTTGACACCCCTAACCCTGTTGTAGCGTCCTTGCATCGTGTTCTCGTCCCGTTCAGTGAAACGGGCGAGTTTGGACTGCTACGCGCACGTACGTGTGTCCATTTTGGGGGTATGCTTTTTGATTGTAAAATACTTCATTTTAAATTTTGGATCCCGCCTAAAATTTTCTTATTTCAATTCCAAATTTTTGGACCCGACCCGGGCGCAATTTGGAAATATTTTACTTTGCGCCAAATCCCAATTTCTAATATATTTTAAACCGTCTAATATTTTTTAAAACCCATATAATATTTTTTCCTTTCCTTAAAAAACGAATTTCTCCCAGCCAATCACCTCCTTCCTTTAACCCCCATGGGCCCC
This sequence comes from Agapanthus africanus, assembly GCA_030015575.1. Lineage (NCBI taxonomy): Eukaryota > Viridiplantae > Streptophyta > Magnoliopsida > Asparagales > Amaryllidaceae > Agapanthus > Agapanthus africanus. Next base: position 147,461,463 of record CM057338.1, on the reverse strand, counting down.
ACCTTCTCTCTCTCTCTTGCTTTCTTCTCTCTTCTCTCTTTCACTCTCCGTCGTATAAATCCAAAATTCTCTCTCCTCTCAATCTCTCTCCTCTCTCTCTCCTCTCGCAACTCCTCTCTCTCCCTCTCCCCATATCTCTCTCTCTCTCTCCCTCTCCCATATATATTTTTTCCTCCCTCCTCTCTTTTTCTTTTCACCGAAGGAACCCACGTCGCGAGAAGCCTTAGCCACCTAGCCCTTCGCCGCAGCAGCCCAACGCCGACACCATCACCACCGGCCTCGTCGTCTCCTCGCCCTCGTCATACCCACCTCTTCTTCCTCCTTCATCAACTCCCCGTGCACCCTGCAGCGGTAACCGTGGCCACCTGCAGCCGCAGCTCGTCGTGGGATCGCCGCCGGCGATCTCCATACGTTCCCTAGCCTCGCAAGAACTCTCCTCGGTGAGCTTCACATCCCCTCATCTTCTCCTTTCTTCTTCTTCCTTCTCTGTTCAGGTTTCCTGATCTGAATTTTTCTCGCCGTCGTCGTAGGCTGGCCGCCGGAGCTCCGTCGACGTGGTCGGCCATCACCACCCCTCCACAGATCCGCGTGAGCACCCTCTCCTCTATCCTTCTTCCCTTCTCTCTTCTTGATTATTCTCTTATCTTTTCATGCATTTTTTTAAATATGGTTTATTCACTGTTTTGTGTCTCACCGGAATCCGGCCGTGCCGGCGACGTGTCTCGACGATCCAGCGAGTTACCCTGACCTGTGTGGTTTCACTGTTCGTCGTTTGGGTTCATTCCGTGCACCGTGCGCCCGTCGCGAGTTTCCCCGCCGACGTTTTACGTTCCGTTTTCCTGATTCGCGACCCGTCGAGGCATGTACCCCTTGCTACATGCTAAATATTTACTTACACATTGATGACACCCTAAACCTGTAGTTTTAACTTTAGTACGATCATTTCCCATTTTCGTGTTCAATATTGTTATATATTATTTTATCTTTCCAACTTGGAACCTATATATATATATATCATTGCATCCATAAAATTCTTAAACTGGTTAACATGATTTAACGGCCCTAACTGTCATATTGTATTCTTATAATGTTGATAACACCTCGGACACACAATTGATAACTGTGCTGCTAATTAATCGATGCTTCTTTATTGTTTAATTCGTTGCTTAAATCTATGTTGTTGATGACCATGCTTGATTATGTAACTAAGTATGAGCACACCCATGATATCGTTTACATCTTGACCTGACTTGTTACATACATATTGATTGACCCGACATGGTACCGTATACTGCTTGACTTGACCTGATGTACCATGACCTGACCCGCTGCCTGATCTTGTGTCTAATGCCAACAAACCTGACATGTAGTCCTCATGGACCGTTCCTGTTGTCTATCCAGACAAACCTGTTTATCTGATCCTGTGTTGGCATTAGTTCTTGATTACGGGATACCTGACTTGACATACACATATAGCTTGGGGGTATGGGGAAATCAAAGGTGAAACCTGACTTGTAACTCAACAGTTCGCTACTTGTTCTGATCAGTTTTAGAGGCTAGGCCAGCCTTGGAATGATGCTGCTGACATCATTCATCTGTACACATTCCTGTTTAGTGCCTAGCGGCATGTCTCGGTTTCAGCCCGAGAATCTGAGCCGTGGTCCCGGGTATGTATGGGATACTATTGAGTTACATCGATGATTCATCAATTTGATTTCAAAGACTTTAGAACAGAAAACCTGATAGAACAGTTTAGTTTACCCACTGCACTGCTCTGATTTATATTATTGTTACCCTTGCTTTATTCATGTTTATATTCGCATTGCCTGTTACCCTGTTTATATGTTATTACTTGATGACTTGACGCGCTGACGTCTGGGTTTTGCATGGCCCAGATTCTGTACCGCCGTTGCAGTCCGAGCAGGAGTACTTCAGCCAACAAGCTGAGCTGTGAGTGTCAGCAGTAGTTAGTTTTCTTTCCTGCATTTATTTCCTGATGTGAGCCCGCATTATGGGACATACATTCCAGTTATTTTGTATTGGATCTTTCGCTTCCGCATTTTATTCTTCTTGACCCATGTTATCTTAGATTATGGACAAGTTTTAGATAGTTTTATTTTGTTCTTGATATCTCTACAGCCGTAATATGACTGTGGATGGATACTTCCTACCCACAGGTAGCATGGTTGGCTATGTCACGTGCCCACTTTAGCGTACTCTGGGAAGCGGGGCATGACAGGAAGGCGGTATGCTTTTGGTCTTCAGGATCCATCTTTATTTTATTATACCCTGAAGATCCATCCATGAAGGAGAAGACCTCATGAGTGGACATGTTATCGATCATCAGCTCGGTAACCGGTACGGAGAAGTCGTCCTTCGGACAAACTTTGTTAAGATCCCGAAAGTCCACGCAGAATCATACCGTCCTATTTTTCTTCATCACTGGGACAATGTTGGCGATCCAGTCGGGATATTGAACTTCTTGGATGAAGCCAGAGTCAATTAGCTTCTTGACTTCGGCATTGATGCTGATCTCGAGTTCGAGCCGCATTCTTCTTGGCGCCTGTTTGACTGGTTTAACGTCCGGCGATATCGCCAGTTTATGCACCGCTATTTCTGGATCTAGTCCCGGCTTCTCGAAATAGTTCCATGCGAAGCAGTTTTTATACTGCATAAGCACGTCTTTTAGTGTAGCCACCTGCTCTTTAGTCAGCAGCTCACTGACGAACGTTGGCCTCGGTTCATTTTCCGTCCCTAAGTCAATTTTCTTCAGATTGTTTGCTGTGGTGTGTATCCCATCTTCCAGCTCTTTTGGCGCCGGTGGAAATTCTGAGATCACCTCATCCTCATCTTCATTTGCGAAGCACTGGGAGAGGTCGTCCACATTCTCATGTTCTCCCTCCTTTGGGAATGTTATCATGTGGCAGGTATGAGCTCGTTTCCTAGATCGATGTTGTTCTAGACTTTTCCTCGCAGTGTAGGTTACTTTTGGCACATGCTTTCGTGGTGGGGCTACCCTCCAATTGTCGGATAGAGCGAACCTGCCTTGTTGATACTGGTCTTCGACCCAATCTTTGAAGGTGAAGCAATCTTCAAGAGGACGTCCTATCGCTTGGTGGCAGGAACAATAAGCCGGATGATGGATCTCGTTTATTTGCTCAGGGTGCCGAGACTCCGAGAGTGTCATCATTTGATGCTTCATAACAAGGTTGAATATTTTTCTTGTCTTGTCTTGAGAGAAAGAGTATTCCCGACCCATCTTTTTCATAAAAGACGGATTCCAGCTGACTTTTTCTCGATCACGTGGCTTCTTGGATCCGCTTCGCTGCCTTTGAACATCATTCCCGTTCTTGATATTGTTGTTGCTTCTGTGTCGGACTTTTTCCTTGCCACGAGAGCGCACAGCAGGCTGAGGGTGAAGGGCATCGTCGTCTCCTCTTTCCGTAGCCTACTGAATGATACGTTGCGTCTTGGCTTTCTCGTAAATGGCCATTTCGCGGCTGTGGTCATCCCGAACCTTTTGACCCGCTTCCCTTATTAGCTTGACAATCTATTCATTGAATGGCGGGCTTGGTATTCTCACGGTGGGGTCTCGCTCTGGTTCGACATCAATGCTATCTGAAAATGCATTCGCCTCTCCACCGAAGTTACTTATGACATGGCAACCATGGAATCGCTCCCGTTTCTTGGACCGAACGTATCCAAGCCCAGCCGTCTCCATCCTCCCGTTGGGCATTTTTCTCTGAGTCCCGGGAACGTCCTAAATCTTGTTGTGGAATTGAACTTGTCGAGCGGTTTGTTTGAAGGGTACGCCTTGGCATCTTAATAACCTTTTCAATCTCTCTGCATAATATCTGGGCAGACGGATCGGTTGGAGCCTATCGGGTGCAGAATCGGCACTATGCCAGACTTCTTTCTCCACTTTAGTCTCCGTGGATTGGTAGAAGATGATAGCCTTTTCACCTCTTCGCCTAGGAGGAACGTAGAAGGTCTGCAGCTCTTGCACGCCTTATGTATCGAGCGCATTAAGTTCTCTGTAATGATGCTACGGAACCATGGAAACTTGTAGACTCTGATCAGCTCTAGTGATGGTTTGTATTAATGGACGAACAGAGAACACTGCGTTGACCTCGTCTTCAGAGCTGCTGCCGAAGACCAAAATAGGAGTAGATGGTCCTGACCTGCTACTTTGGAGTTGCCCTGAGAAGTCTATCTCTTCATCCTCCTCGGTATCGCTCCCAAAGATCGGGGTGGTGGCGACGGTTTTTTGTTTATTCTCCAGTTTATGACATCTTTCCGTGTCTTCGAAGTCTGGTAGGAAGTACTTAGCGTCTTCATACTTGCGGACTTCATTTACGGAGAATGGGTTTAGCTCCCTTGTAACCATGTACTCGAGGCCGTCTTTGAAGTACTTCATACACTGGTGTTGTGTGGAAGGGATGATGTTGTACTCGTGTAACCAAGGCCGGCCGAGCAAAGCATTATTGCAAGTCTTGGTCTCGATGATATGAAACTTGATGTCAGTGACGAGCATCCCGAAGCGTAATGTCAGTATTACGGACCCAAGCATCCGTGATGACTGGGAGTCGAACCCGAAGATGGTAATTTTATCCCGAGCCAAGTGCTGAACGTTCATGCAAATTTCCTTCAACACTCTCATATTGAGAAGGTTGACGGAGGACCCGTCGTCAACCAGGATCTTCCCTAGTACCCGGTGACATATAAAGGACGGTTGTGCTCGCACGTTCCGAGGAGGAGATCTTCATCGCCGAATGTGATGTCAGCTGTGTGAACTTCTTCCAACTCATCCTTCATCTTTTCTTCTGCAAGGAAGGCTTGAAACTGATCGGGCTCTTGTAATGCCTTGATTAGAGAATCTCATGCCTCTTTGGACAGGAAGAGAGCATCCAGTATGCTCAGTTGTGAAGGTATCTTCCTCAGGTATGCCAGGACATTGTAATCCACCTTGTTTTCTTAGGCGGATCCTTAGCTGTGAGTTCTTCGACGACTCTATCATCGAGGGCAATTTCCTCAGGGACTTTTTCCTTCCCCTTGTCTCTCTTACCCGAACCTTTGTTTAAGGGTCTGAGATTCTTTTCAGACAACGTACGGTTACGCAGCTGGATGTTCTCGCATTTCATCACCTCTTCTTCTTTTCCAGAGATGGATTCCTCGAAGAGAGGGACGAGGGCAATCTCTTCGTCAAAATCACTCCCGAAAGTAAGAACTTGAGATTTCCATTTTGTTGAAATGGCATCAACCATATAACAGCTGCCAGTCATTTTTCGGCGCTCATCTGTCATATCTTTTCGCTGTCGACGAGCTTCATATGTCATCCACTTGAAATGTGGTCGGTGGGCCACGTATCCCTGCCACCACTTTTTGAAGGCGCTACATTCTTCGATGGGATGTGTAACCCTCTGATGATATAAACAGTATTTTGGATGTATATTCACTTCATCAAGACACGCATTCCCGGGAGTATTTCCTTCGAAAGGTGGCAGCTTCATTCCCATTGACAGGGCTTTGGTGAACCGTTTCCCGTCTTAAATTTGCTTTTGTCTGCCGCGGGTGTGCTTCGATCTGGTTGGAGTACATTGTGACTCTTCCTCGCCGCAACTTCTTCATCCTGATGCCGACGCTTGGCCTTTTCGTATATGCCGTTTGACGCTCTCTGTCAGCTTTGCTCTTTTGGAGGGCTCCGTTCAGCAGTTTATCGATCAGGTCGTCTGACGGTTCCAGGGATTTTGACGCCGGTCCTGCCCCCAGTTCCTCTACGTTGCTTTCCGACGCCGAGGGAGCTTCTTCTTCTTTTAATGACAGGTGAGAGACCATGTGGCAACACGCTACATAATCCTCGGGTTCTCCTGACGGGCTGTCTCCCTCGTCATTGTCACCGTTCCCGTTCTCAAGTATATGGGTGAGAAACTCTTCTAGAGTGGCTAGGGTTCACATCTTCTGATTGTACTCTTCCAGCGCGTCAATGTATTTTTGCAGATCCGTGCGCTTGTCGTCGAGCTGTACGAGTTTCTTGGTCTTCTTCTTTTTCTTCGAAGACTTTGAAGGCCTGACCTGGGTGTTTTGCCCATTGGTACCGGCGTTCGGTGCCGAGCGGGGTTTGAGCTTCCCTTCAATGATCTCGGGTTCCAGCGGGCTTTTCCACCTGATCGCCGGGCATGCCTGAAGATCCTTTAGCATCCTTTTAGTTTTGGCCGAAAGGACAACTTCCCACGGAGCTTCTTTGATAAATGAGCATGATGCCTCCGGCGTATCCACCTTTTTAGGAGCGTGCTGCTGTGGCGGGTTTACCTTCCAGTTTTCGGACAGCGCGAACTTGCCTAGTTGGTACTGGTCCGCAACCCAGTTTTTGAAGACGTAGCAATCTTCAATTTGGTGGCCCATTACTCTGTGGTAGGGGAAGTAGTTAGGACTGTTGACGTCACCAGGCTGCAGTAGGCGTCTCGTATCCGGCAGAGTGATGAGCCTGTTGCGCACCGCCAGTTCGAACAGGCTCCTCGTTTTATCCCGGGGAAATGAGTAAGGACGTCTCAACTTCTCTTCGAGGGATCGTGGTTTTTTGCTTTGGCGAGCAACCGGTTTTGGGTCACTCGGTTATTGTGGAGCGTTGGCAACGAAGGTCGCTTTCCCTTTGCCCTTTTCATTCTGGGGATCTGTTTTTGAAGAGGACGGCCTATGGCCCATCTGGTCCATTTGGGCCAGCTTGTCGATCAAGGCCTGGAAGGTGGTCGGCTTGAAAAATATCATAAATTGGGATATAGTTGCCTGAGGATCAAGGGTCCCCACGATCATACCCATGGCAGGAGCTTCTTCTATGCGTTGTTCGCATTTTGACCATAGGTTCCGCCACCGAATGGCGTATTGAACCCAGGTCTCTCCTAGCTTCACCCTGGCATTGATTAATGCCGTAATCGGGGTGCGTTCTCTTGCGCTTGCGAAACGCTAGGTGAACAGTAGCTCCATTTCTGTAAATGTTTTGATGGAGTCATTCGGAAGCTCCGAGTACCATTCAAATGCTGTCTCTGCCAAGCTCCCGACGAACTGGCGAAGCAGCAGTTTGTCGTCGCCTCCAGTATTGCCACATAGAACTCTGAACTGAGCGACGTGCTGATGGGGATTGCCTGTCCCCTTATACACGTGGAATTTAAGGATCGTACATCCCGGCTGGTACTTGATTTGATCGTACCATCCTGGATAAGGCCGCCCAGTTCTGACGACTTGGCCATCCGCTTCACTTGCTTGATGAGCTCGTATTTGTTGAGCTATATAGTTATTAAGGGCAGCCTTGGAGATCATTTCTTCCTTGGCTGCTGAGAAAGCCGGAGGAGGGTTTGACGTTTCCCCTCTGTCGTCTTTGATAATTATCGGAGGGTCTTCGGCTGGAGGTTCCGGCTGGATCATCATCCCGACCATGTCTTGGAAAAGGAGCACCATCTGCTTTATATTAGCGGCCTGTTCCGCGGCCTCTTTATCCTTTCTTTCTAGCACCCTCCATAGGAACTCGGTGTCGGTCTCCTGATCTTGACGCTGTTCGGACGATGCCTCCGAGCTCTCTTTCTGCTCAGTGAGTACGACCATTTTTGTCAACATCTCCTGGAGCTTTTGTTGTTGCTCCTAAGCTTTTGTCACAGACTGTGTGAGTGGTCGATGACCCGTGGAAGTATGACTTTCTACCTTCCCGGATGCCTTGTAGACGGTGTGCACAACCTTAGCCCCAGACTTGGGGCGTTTGGGTTCATTGCCTTTAAAATTTGTTGCAGGCATAGGGATCTTCTCCGGCCTTCTCCTTTTGTGGGAGGTCGAAGTTGAGGGGGCCGTTATAGCAGGCACCCATGCAGACGATACCTTCCGTGGTACAATGGGGGAATGGTTCTCCTCTTGCCGAGCCTTCGTTTTCTTCGGTCAGCGAGAGTAGTCTTTATCGATCACAGAATCTTGGACCTTTCGCCAGACTCTGTGGATTTTGGAGGACAGCCGCTGAGGGGGCTTTCTGTCTTTTCCTGCGTCATATTTTCAGAAGGAGGTGGAAATTTCTTCTGCACCGTGGTTGGGGAGTTCTTGCGCACCCTCCTTAAAGTTTCAAAGTTGTTCCCAGTTGGAACAGCATCGTCAATTTCCACCATTGAAGCAGGTGGGGTAAGTCCAAAGGGGGAACTGCCCCCAGCTTTCCTCATCCGGTGCCAGTGGCGACGTCGAGCATGTCGTGCAGACGGGACTACCTCTGTCGTTGGAGCGGCTTCGTCATGTCCCTTGCTCTGATGAGAGGCTATTGTTGCCGTCAGCCTGTTGAAGACTGACGTCCACTGAGAGGGGACGGTCAATCTTTCGAAGGCCGACATTTTGGAAGTAATCTTGGTGACTTCGCCGGAAGCAAGATTTGGAATGGCCAATCTTGCAAAGACCGATCCTTTAGCAGGAGAAGCCCATTTGACGACTTCGTCTACCGGAACTGGAATGGCTATCCACTTCGGGATAACCCCTTCAGGTATTGCGGGCCTCTTTGCGGGCCCACTGGAGCTTTGGCACAGTCTATCAAAGACCGAGGTGGAAGACTTGGACGACCCGTTGAGAGGGGCCATGGTTGTTGCAAGCCGATCAAAGACCGACTTCTTCGGAGCCTCTTATGACGTCACTGAAGCATTGAAGCTTACTGGCGGGAGCATGGTCCCGAAGAACAATCCAGTGGTGGCCTGAGTCACCTGCTCCACTGGCATTGCAAAGATGGAGGCCGCTTGGGGCCCGTAAGTCACTCCTCCAGCGGGGACGGAGTGGAAGTTGCTGTTGCAGTTGGTGAAGTTGGAAGCCATCGATGTTATCTTTCAGCACAAGAGCAAGACACCAAATCTTAGTACCTTGAATCCAGGGGTAACCATAGTAAACCGCGATTTGTTCGCGAACACGACACACAAAATGTGGAGTGGAAAGAGGAAAAGCTCCCACCGGGCGTGCCAGAATCTGTTTACCGCCGAAAACGGGAGACGGAACCGGGATGGTTCGTCTTACCTGAATTTAGGGGCAGATGCTATTTGCATTTATCTGTCCACCTCCCTGAAGATGCCAAGTTGATTTATGGCACCGTGTATCGGAGGTTTGGACAGATGCGGCCGTTGTAGCAGACTTCATCAGATTCCCCCTCGTTTGCGAGGGGTTTTTGATTGTGGGACGCTCTTCCCTGCAAGCGCAAGCCCCTGCAGTTAATTACGTTACCGTATCGCGGTAACCACTTTCTCCTGCTCCTGATGGTCACTTTGTGTCGTGTGTGTTTGTTTTATTTTTTTTGCCCGTGGATTGTATACGGAGACTAATTTATGTTGTCTCCTGTAGGGAGTGGATTAGTCATGTTTCCCTCCGAACACAGAGACGGGACCACGTAGGTTCGTCTTGCCTGAATTTGGGGGAAGATGCTAATTGGTGCTATCCGTCCACCTCTCCGAAGATGCCAAGTTGATTTATGACACCTTATATCGAAGGTTTAAACGGATGCGGCCGATGTAGCAGACTTCGTCAAATTCCTCCTCGTTGAGGGGTTTTTGATTGTAGGGACGCTCTTCCCTGCAGGCGTAAGCCCCTGCAGTTAATTACGCTACCGCATCACGGTAACCACTTTCTCCTTCTCCAGATGGTCACTTCGTGTCGTGTGTGTTTGTTTTGTTTTTGGTTGCCCGTGGATTGTATACGAAGACTAATTTACGTTGTCGCCCGTAGGGCGTGGATTAGTCCAAATCCGTATTTTCTTTGATTTGGGTTTGGGGTTGGGTTTAAGGATACATTAGTCTCATTTGAGACTAAGATCAACTTAAACGTTTGTCAAGGATACGTTAGTCTAATTTTAGACTACGATTAACTTAATGGGATCGTTTAGATCCAACAAGAGAGCATTTGGCCTCTGTTGTTTAGTTTAGAGATATTGAGGTCGATTATCAGTTTAAGGACATGGTGGTCCAAGGTTAAGGACATCATAGTCCATGGGTTTAAGGACCCAACAGTCCGAGGTTAAGAACATCATAGTCCATGGGCTTAAGGACCCTACAGTCCGAGGTTAAGGACATCATAGTCCATGGGTTTAAGGACCCCACAGTCAAGTTTAAAGATATCATAGTCTATGAAATGTATGGTTGTCGGGACCCGTCACCTCTCTGAAGACGTTGAAGGATTACAATGACAAATATCAGAGGAGTGAAGAGATGTACCCTTGAACCGATGTTGGTTGGGATCTGTAGTCCAATTTGGGACTAAGATCAAAGAGATTAATGAGCATATGGGCTCAGTTAATCTGAATTGAGGACTTATGGCCAATCTTGGGCTAATTCCTATCAAGTTAAAATGTTTAACATTTATTTTGGGCTGATGAGCATTTATTTGGGCTTGGCCCTTTTAACAATGCTAAGCATTGACTTGAATTCTGACAATATTTTGTCTTTTATTGAATGCTGAGCATTCATCATAGCTCTGGGCTTATTAAAGAACAATTTATGTTCTATCAGCGCAGCACATGGTGCGCTTGGCGCTTTGCGCCAATCAAAGAGCGCAGTGCGCTTCTGCCGAGTAGCGCACACGTGAGGGATACGTGGTGCGCTTGGCGCTGAGCGCCAGTTTATGAGCGCATTGCGCTAATTTATGAGCGCAAAGCGCTATTAGTTTAGTGGCGCACACGTGAGGAGCACGTGGTGCGCTTGGCACTGAGTGCCAGTCCATGAGCGCAAAGTGCTAGTTCAAGAGCGCAGAACACTAGCTGTTAAGTGGCGCACACGTGAGGAGCACGTGGTGCGCTTGGCGTTGAGCGCCAGCCCAAGAGCGCAAAGCGCTATCTGATCAATTTTATGATCTGAGAAATAAGTTCTCATTTATAAGAGATTTTGTCTCAAGATTCTAAGAACAAAAGTTCTTACTTTGTAAGAGATATTTTAATCTCTTATATTGATGAAAGGTTTTACCTTTATGGATCTGTGATCCTTAAGAGAATTGAAATATTCTCCCCCTTTTTTTATAATGGGATGTTCATGATCTCTTTGAGAAAAACCTTAGTCTTATAGATCTATGATCTATGAGAAAGAAGTAAATTCTTCTTTTATTTTATGATGAGATCTTTTGATCTCTTTGTAAAAGACCTTGGTCTTGTAGATCTATAATCTTTAAAGAAGTAAATTCTTCTTTTTAATTATGAGATGATTTCATCTCTCTGTTCTTTTATCTTGAAGAAAAGAAGTTCTTCTATCGAGGGCTTGGCTCTTCTTTCTGAGATTTTCTCAAAGCTTATGGGGGGTTCCTCTATATGCTTCTGTGTATCTTGAGACTTGAAGTTTTGAGGCCTTTATATAGAACAAGCTGATTTGTTCAATCAGTTAAGGAGATCTTTTCTCCAATTGATTTGGGGATTTCCCCACCGTTGGATCTTTGATTCAAGGGCTTCTGATTTACGGAAGGCAATCTTCTTGTTTTTAACAAGATTGGAAAATCTTTTCCATGCAGAATTTATTCTGTAATTTGGTGATTTTTAATCACCCTTGGATCATTGATCCAACGGTGCTCTGATTTACAGAGCACAATCTTATTGTTTGGAAAGATTTTGAGGAATCTTTCCTTAACAAAATTTAATTCTGATTAATTAATGATTTATCATTATTATTGGATCTTTGATCTGAAGGTGGGAACCTTTTAGATCCAGCGCTAGCGCACCCGTGCTTTGCACGTGGTGCGCTGCTTAGGGCGCAGCGCACTTAGCGCTAGCGCACACGTGCTTTGCACGTGGTGCGCTCTTAGGGCGCAGCGCACTTAGCGCTAGCGCACACGTGCTTTACACGTGGTGCGCTGCTTAGGGCGCAGCGCACTTGGCGCTGCTTCTGAAGTGTTACTTCATTTCAAAATTTGAATTTTAAACAGAGTTTTGCTCTGATTGGGGGAAACAAATGCCCCCCCACCATTGCGCTCACGTGGCCCACACGTGAGTGCAGCGGTGGCAGCATCTGCGCCCTTGGATCAACTCAGAAGTTGAAACGGTATCTTAGTGCCTATAAATAGGACCCTTGGCCCTTAGGATGATTTCTGTTCATCTTCTTCCTTCTGAGAATTTTTATTCTCTTGTAAAGCATAGCTCTTTGGCTTAAGAGCTTTCTTAAGGATAGAAATCTGTCAAAATCTTAGGTAAAGATTAAATCTTTTAAATGAGCTTTTAATAATCTAGGGTTTCACCCATTAACAGAGCTTTGCTCTTCATAGATTTTTGATCTAAAGAAAACCCTTTTAAGGTTTCATCAACGGAGCTTTGCTCTCTTGAACCCATAGATCTACAGAGATCTTTTCTTGGGGTTTCTTAGCCCATGAACAGAGCTTTGCTCATAAAGAACTCTTAGAGTTTGTTCATAGATCTTGAAGATCTCAGAATTTTTGATTCATTAAAACTCTTATTTTAAATTTTCTGATGGTTATTCCATCGTTTTTACAGAGCAAGGCTCTTGAGGAATTTTTATTCCTTCATCATTAGAGTTTGACAGATGTCATTCTGTCACAGAGCACTGCTCTCAAGGGGAGATTTACTCCCTGGACCGATGAATTCTCATTAAATGATAATCAATCGAGGATTTCCTCATTTAATTGACATCCTCATCAAATGATGAGGCTATTTTATTAATGATGCAATGTCATCTGGATTATGTGGGTCCCCTTTGGTCCCGTTTCACTGCATTGCAGTGTGGTACCGATTTAAAATACCTAGTGTCAGAATTTAAATTATAGCACTGATGGTTGACTTTTGTTATTTTTCGCGCAGGTGACATGTCTTTCGACACTTCCTTCCCGTTCGTCCGCTCAGAAGGCGGATTCCCCGAAGCGCCCGTAGACCGAGAGGTTCTTGCGCTGATCAAAGACCATGACCCGGAGCACAAGAATCTTCATCTATGGGGTAGATGGTACGATCAAATTATCAGAGACCGACGGAGCTTTTCTTGTGCGACACCCTCGGAGCCTATCTCTGCGATCCCTTATGCAGATGCACCCCTGATAAGCTATAATGTGGAGGAGGTGAATTAGACTTCAGAAGGTCTCCTTCGGCCTTCTATTGCCGCAGTACCCGTGCAGCCGCCGGTGGCTTTGGATACTTTAGGGCGGCGTATATGTCAGGGCGAGTCGCGCCTTGGGGACAGCCCTACAACATAGGACTAACTCCCCGTCACTCGGTCGGATACCTGCAGTGGGCCCGATATATCTTATCGGCGCAGAAGTCACAGTTGCTGAAGCTCGGATTGTACCCTGCGATCTACGCTTTCTTGTTCCAGTATTCTGCACCCCCTACATGGTGGATCAAGACGTTTCTAGAGCAATGGAACATACCAACCCACACCTTCCTCTTATTGGATCGAGAAGTCTCTATTTCCTTAGAGGAATTTGCCGAGGTCTCTGGTTTACCCGTTAGGGGAGAGCATTACGAGGAGCTGCTTCCTCCAGATGAGTATGTTTTTGCCACCAAATCAGTGGTGATGGGTCTTACCCCAGAGAATGCCATTCAACACCAGTTCCCAAGTTTGATAAAGGTGTTGAATATGTATGAGACCCTCTTTCTCAAATCCGGAGGCCGCGGGGTTACTTTTACCGATTTTATCGCTCGTTTTCTCCGTGCGGAAGTTTTATCGCGACAAGGTGAAAAGTTTGCCAAACTTAATGATCCTTTCGGCTTTGTCTTGAATCGCCGGCCAATATTGGAACCCGATCAAAAAGATTTCTTTCTTCCAAACGTCACGATTGTCCCCTTTTCAGAAATTGCCGCTCCGGGCATCGACGAGGAAGCGTTTTTTCTAGGGTTCCTGGGTTTGTGGTTAAGTTGGTTCGCGCTTCCCATGCACTCTCGCTACATGAGGCCATCTGTCTTCTACCTCGTGCATCGAATGGTTGCCGGGATACAAGTGGCCATCGAGATTGCTGGGTTAGCCCACCTGTATCACGGCCTCAGCTTGGCAGCGGGTACTACTAAGCTAGGGGTGCAGCCTGCCAACTTCTTGATGCATTATTTCACCTCATGGCTCAAGTTGCACATGCTTGGGGTCTTCGGTATCCACAGAAGACCTTCCTTTTATGACAGATGTAAATTCCCTCGGATAATGCGACTAGTCGACGCATCCATCGTAAGTCCGACACCGCGGGAAGCTAGGGGTTTGCTCCTTCGTCCACACACGGTTGGAGATGGTATGTATTTTACCGATAAAATTTTGACCGTCGGCCAGGAATCCGCGAAGACGGTGCTGCCATTGCAGGACATCTTTAAAGACGGGGCCTCTGTGTTGAAAGCTCGGGAGATTCTTCATCTGTACTCCATCAGGCCGGGCTTTCTCGTATTTAGGCAGAATTATGCGGCGGCGTTCATGAGATACAACCCGCATCGTTTTGCCCAGCAGCTAAGCTACAATCAGGGCATTTCGCTTGAAGCTTTCTTGGCAGAACCTGCTGCTACCGAAGAGGGTATACGAAGCGCGCTGCACCATTTTATGCGCCTAAACACAGGGTCTAACTTTTTCATTAGTGAACCGAGCTGCGTTCCTAAGGCCCTGAATGTGTATGTGGCGTGGTATCAACACTCGATGGGCGCCGTCATTAGAGAGGAGAAGCGATTGCTGCTTGATCACAAGGGCACCGCTCCGGCTGGTAATCCAAACGTCCCTCTGAAGCGACAGACCATTGTTCGTCCTCCCTTAAGAGAAGTTGCTGCGGTCGAGATCCCGCATGATAGGACTGAGCTACCGATACCCCATGCTCCCGTGGAAACGGTGACTGTGGCGTTTCCCGAGTCTAGCGTGGGTTCAGATATCGGGACTCGTCGTCCCAAGGTGCCCACCAAGCGTAAGCTTGTGCTAACGGCGACCAGTACTCGACCGCAGAAGAAGAAGAAGAAGTCGATTCTTTCTGCTGATGTTGTACTCGGCTAGGAGCCTCATGCTCCTTATAGCGAAGACCTGAGCGAGTATGGGACCAACGAAGGCCTATTCATAGCGCCGGATGATACCGACCTCGAGGCTGCTATTGCAGCTTCCGAGCGATTAGCAAGCCACAAAGCGGGACTGACATCCTTGCACAATCAAGTAAACCTCAGCCGTATCTTTTTTCATTGCATTACATTTTTATTATCATATTTTGACTGACATTTTTCCTTCTTTAATAGGCATTTCCACTGAAGAGGCTCTCGCAGCTTCCCTCAAGACTTTTGAGGAGGAGGAGAGGATTTGCGCTTCACTGGGCGTTGGTATATTTCGGCTCATTGTGCCTTCATTCGACTTTCTTATGGATAATATGACCCCTTTTTCATCTGATCGCAGGGATTACTTCGACTCAGGTCATGCCCAGTACAGTGCCAATCCCGCAAGGTGATGTGGAGATGCTTCCAAGGCTAGCTATCGAAGTCCCGGACTCCTCAGCATTGCCAAAAGAGGCTTTACTTAAGCAACCGATGACGGACGCAGTAACGGCTCCAGAGGTAGCTCCTGGCGCGGGCGATGACGTCCCCTTGACGGAGGTCCTGAGAAGATCAGCTCGGACGGCTCGGGCAGAAAGGAAGCACAGGAGGCGTGCAGCAAAAGAACTCAACGCCGCCTTAGCCATGGGTGTAGTCTCGAGCGCTGCTTCCCATGTCCCTGCTTCTTCAGAGGGTGCTCTGGGCACCCTGTCTACCGCTCACAGACAGGCGGCACGTGGGGCTCGGGAAACAATTGAAAAACCGACCCAAGGTAACGTAACACTGAGCCTTTTTGTCAAAGCTTTAATCTTTAGATTCTCATATATCTTATCCTGCAGGGCCAAGTCCTGGTGAAGATGTGGCTGGTGAGATGACTGCAACTATTGAGTCCAAAGCGGCTACTCTTTCCCAGGAATCCGGGACTGCTCCAATTGCCGCTCTTTCCGCCTGCGGTTCCCTGCCATCTCCCGGCGTCGCGAGTGTCACGACAGCTCTCGTGGAATCAAGGGATGAAGCTACGGGCGGCGAAACCATTCCGATGGAGGAGGGTGAAGCAATCGCTGCACCCAGTGACGCCCTTGTCACGGTTTGGACCGGCGACTCACCAGGTAGATTTTGGGTCATTGCTTTCTTTTCATACTGCAATTCCCTTCAATCTTCTCTGACAGTATTTCTCTTGTTTCTAGTGCAGGTGTGGCAAGCGTTGAGGTTGTGTCACCCGAGGAAGCATCGCCAGTTGCTGCTTTGACGGTGGCCGCCCCTTTGCCTTCTCTCGTGTCCTCCCAAATGCTGGAAGGTACGGGTTTGTGACTTATCGGTTTCATCGTAGGCAATATACTTTACGTACTGACATTGCATTATTACATCCTTGCAGGAGTCCTTTTTGATCACTTGTATCAGGTGTTGAACCCGCACTTCTCCTTCCAGTCAGAGATTAGTCCGCCTGCTGGTGTCGGTGAGTACTTTTTCTAACCGACGTCTTTTCTTTTCTTTAACAGGCAATCACGTTATTGCTAATTCTTCTTTGCATTGCTAGTAGCCTTATAAATTGATGGAGGGGTCAAGGGTATCACCGCGCCACCGGAACTCCCAGCTCTGCCTCCTGTTACAGCCGGTATAATAGACTTTTTTGTTCATGTATTTTTCTTTATTTCTTAAGCCGACATCTGATTGTGATTTGTTTTGCAGCGGTCACATCGACTCTAACTCCGTTCGAGTCTCGCGTTATAATGCCAGCAGGGCCCTTTTCCAGACGTCCATCTTCAAAAGGCGCTGTGACCAGTCTGCGTATGTTGGGCGATTACATCGAGGAGCTTGACGTAGAGGCCCCTACATTCGCTGCAGATTTTGCTGCCGAGCTTAATCCAATGTTGGCGACGCTTGTGAACTTCCATAACAAAGGCGTCGTTGAATCTTGAGTTAACCACTGCAGAAAGATTGAGGCATGCCTGCACGAGCTTGGGCTTAGGCTTCTTATGTTAGTTATATATATGCCTTAGAGGCCATTGTTGTACATATGATGTATATTATAATGGATGCTTGGATATATATAGAGAGGACTTTCTTGCTCGACATGATAGTATGCTATTTGGTTTCACTTTGTCTTAACATGTTGACTTGTATTAGTTTACTGTCTTGATCTCACATATTGATAAAGCCCTTGGGATATGTACTTGACTACTGGGACTATGATGAGATCATACTAGTGGGGCCAGAGTAGTCAACGAGTACATCCTATAACTGTTCCTAGTCGAGAGTGTATCGAGACAGGGCATCGATACACCAGTGTAGACTAGCGTATACGCATCTTGACCTATATGATGGGCGATGGATGATCTCATATCCATCGGTGTTTGACATCAAGGATGGTGTACGGGTGCTTAGTGGAGACTGGGTACACTGAACGGACTCTCCGAGAACTCCTAGATGGATTTATACCAATCGTCAGATAGCAGTTCTCTGGTGACACTGGTACAGGTTAGTCTGTTGACTCGAGATCGTCATAGAGTCTTGTGTGATTCCCACTGTGCTTTTATTTCCACCTTACCACGTACAAGAGGGCGTGCAAAACGGTGGCTTTTGGGTACAATCCCGAATCACATGGAGGCAATGAGCGATAGGAGGGGTTTCGTCTCTCCCGGTATAGGGAGTTGATGTTGTGCTGTGTTCGATTGGCTATAACTGGAAGTCCCTGGCCAAGGCTGATATAGAGTGCTACTGGTATGTGTTATCAGAAGTTTCTCGACCTGTTATGAGCCTCACATCGACACGACTTATCGGTTACTGGGGTTTTACGTTTACCACCCTAGACTAGATATGCAACATATCAGACGAAGAGACCGGACTGTACGGTAGTGTTACTGATTGGATTCACAGGAGAATGTACAGGCTTGCTTGTTGATCTTCTGATCGCTCAATACTTGGGCGGCTGTTACGTTTAGCTGACCGCTTTCAGCTTGTGGGTGTTTGATATGATCATCACCTACTGCCGGCGTATTGACGATTCTTTAGAGTCCTACACAAAGATTTCCTGACTCAGGCAAAACGGAGTAGGAGCACATATGTGATATGTGCGGGACCGAGAATAATACGATATGAGATACCGTATTCTATTCTCACTATATATGATATCGGCCGGGTATATGTGATATAGCCGGGTCATCGGATCAAGTGTTAATTCGATGAATCGGTACATGTTATATCAGTCGGTTATATGCGATATAGCCGGATTGTCGGATCAAGTGTTGATTCGATAATTTAATGTATAATTATATATGTGATATATTACATTACATTAACTAATATTTGCTCTCTTTATTGATTCATTTTCTCACCGGTTAATACATTGATATATATGCGATATATGTTAATTGTATTATTTTCTTTTGTTATAAAAATATATTATATATGTGATATATAATATTGTAACAAGTTATGATTACAAATACAACATGATTTGTGGAGATTAAACTAGTTAGGGTTTGATTTGGGTTAGCATTTGGGTTAGCTTTTTTAAAAAGCTTCAAGAAGCTTTCTTTGTTTTTAGCTAAGATATTTTGTGAAGATATTTTGGTAGATATTTCTTAACCCAACCCAAACCCTTTAACTTAGGTTTATTCTCTACATGAGTTAAGCCCTTCACTCTTAACTCAAGGTTAGATTTGTAACCATAACACAATAATTTATTATTCATCACAAATACTTTTCTTCTTCTTCTTCCTCCTTGAAAAGCTTTCTAGCTTTTGGGTTAGTGATGAATAAGTGTGAGAAATTGAAAGAAAAAGAGAGCCAAAATTCCTACTTCATCATCCTTATCTATTCTAGCCACTTAGATTAGGGTGTTCACTTCACTAATACTTGATTAGAGAAGTGAGAGCTTGAGTTAAAGATTCGTCATGGTAGATCATCTTCGAAAAGGAAGACTTCAAGTAAGCATGGATCGTTCGGCTTGTGGAGACTCTCTAGAGTCCGGAAGTTCATGGATCGCAGTGAAGGGACTACTACTCGGAGCTTATGAAGCGAAGGAACGGACTACAAAGGTTGTAATCCCTTTCTTTTAAATGTAAAGTTGTTTACTTGCTATGTTAACCCTAATTATCTAGCAAAGATCCTCGCTATAGGTTGTTCGGCACTTGAAAATTTTAAATTCGGCATGGTTGATGCCTTGTAGACCCTTGTGATAGTGCCTAGTAACCTTACAATGGTATCATAGCCTAGCTAGAGCATTAGGCGACGTGTAGACGAAATTAAAAGTCCGATCGTACCCCGAAACGTCGTATTTGATCCCCTCTCTAGAAATTTTTTAAAAGGATGGTTTTTTCCGTATTAAAAGTACTCAGAAAATTAAGCAGGTGATTCTATGGATAACTGTGAAATACGAACCCCTAATTCCTTCAAGTCACCGCGGAACCGCGGCAATACCAGGCTTTTCGCAGTGGTTCCGCGGCCGTACTTGGGTATTAGGGATAGATATTTCTAGGTAACATCTGTAGGTATTACTACATACTTCTGGGAATTTTTAATATTACTCAAGTGTTGAGTTTTCTGGAAATCTTTAGAATTCAAGGATTCGATCGGAAACTTTAACATCGTTTAGTTTTTCGGATAATTTAGAACGTGTTAAAAGGTTCGAACGGATATCAATAACTCATTTTTCTCATGACGAAAAACTTTCAAGTGTTGGATTTTTCCTCAGTTTAAAACTTTCGGGAAATCATGCTAGCGTATCTGTGGACCCTCTAGAAGAACGTAAACTTAACTCGATTATGTGACCGTCAAAACTGCCACTGAACCCTAGGGTTTGTGGTAGTTTAGCGTTGCCACATGTGACGCGTTGGTTTGACCCTTCTTCGGCTAGTTCATTGGAACTGTGACATGTTCTGGGATTTTTGAACTCCGCTCAAGTGTTAAGCTATTTGGAAAATCTTGGGTGTTTGTTTATTCGATCGGAAAGTTTAACATTGTCTATTTATCTGGAATGTGATATAATATGTGGAATTCATATAGTTAGGCATGAAATGCGAAGTATGTGATATTTCGGATTTAAGATGTCTAAAGTGATTGTGGATTCCAAATATTGTAGTTTTACACTTTCTTTTCTGTGACCGTAAGCGTAGTATGTGGTGTATCGCCGGCTTCGTTGCTATACATCAACGACAATCGGGATACGCATACTTGGTTACGTTGATGATATGAGATATTATGTGTTACTGTGATATGTTATATTGGATCGTCGTGTTCTGAATAGCCGGGGCTTTTATGTGAGATGAGGGTTTGTTTTTCATTCATGTAAAATTCAGTGTATGTAATATTCTTTTATTGGGGCACTTCCGGGTTGAGGATGATGTCACCATTGTATATTATTTACTTTTCCGCATTAGGATAGACCCGAGGAGGGAAGCACAAGTAACCGGGTTCTTGGGTCCAGTGGGAGGCCATCTCGAGGAGTCGAGACCGGGTCTCTTAACCCTAGAATTGGCGGTGTTGCTTGCCGCTCTCGTAGGGGTCTAAGGATGTGGGTTTGGCTATTCATCGCAACCGTGGAATCCGTGTTTTATACAGGCTCGATATAAAACACGGACGTCCTAGTATATCCAATATTTCATATGTTATCTTCTGCTGCAATGTTCTGTGATGAGATCATATTACTGCCTGAGACGAATGCTTATACTATATATATGATGATATATAAATATTACTGCTTTCGTTTCTTCTGTGATGCTTAGGAAGCATAATTGATGGGATTTATTAATGAGATTAATAAAAGAAAAGGAACCTAAAAGATATTGTAGAATCAAAACTTTATAAAAAGGGTAGCTACAGTTTTGCTTTGCACCATGGTATATGTGATATACCCTGCACCTTATTCGATGAGGAAAGAGCCGAGATCCCTTCACCGGGAGTGACCTCTTTAGCAAAACTGGCAGATGCTACAAACTCGCAGTTTAGTTTCTGATTGCTTCTACAGTTTTGTTTTGCATAGCGGTATAAATGATATACCCTGCACCTTATTCGATGAGGAAAGAGCCGAGATCCCTTCACCGGGAGTGACCTCTTTAGCGAAACTAGAAAAGCTACAAAAACACTCCTTTTCAAAATCACTTGTTTCTACAACGATATCAAGTTCATTACGCAATAGGTTTTTTGAAAAACCTGACGTAGCCCTCCGTCATTTCAGATAAATCCTACTTAGTATTCGTGCTTTGTTTGTTGACCTTGTCAAGGCACAGTGTATGGTAGCTAATTAATGTTTATCTGCTAAAACATGAGATGTGATTGGATTAGGGTATTCGTACGGCCTTGTTGACCTTGTCAAGGGTCATGCGGGCGGGTTTAATTCAATCCGGAAATGACAGGTTGAACTTGACTTGCGATTTATGGTTTGTTGACCTTATCAGGGTCATAGATCAGTAGGGGCAGAAAATTATCGGGAATTTCAAGTGTTGAAATTTGCAATGAGATTGCATACCTCCTATGAGATAGTTGGATCCCGATACCCATTGCGAGTAAAAGTTACTCTTGGGAGAATTTTACACAGGACAATTAGTTGATCAAGTAGGTGTCTAGAAATGTGTTAACGGGGTTATGCCTCTGGGAAAACGAGGTTTATTTTAATTAGGTCCGTGCGTAAGCACGGGGAACCTCCCTCAAAGTACCAACACTGGCCTGGCTGAAAGATTGGCAAACTTGTAAGGTGTAATTAATCCCGGCTAGTTTTTCCTTTTATAGTTTGAAGGAAGATTTGATAAAAACAGTGGGAGACATCCTGATTAGATAAGATAATAGCCAATCTAATCTTGCAAGAGCATACGCTAAAGTGTTTTCTTCTCTCTTTCTCCTGGTAGCGACCATGTCAGGCCTTAATCAAGATAATAATATGGATGTATTGACTGAACCCGCTTATTATACTGAGCAGGGGAACGTTGGTCCCATTCTTTCTTATAAATGTTATAAGACTGAGCAGGAAATTGGAGAATTTCTGGATTCTCACGCCGCCCAAATGAAGAATAAGCATGTTGATACATCTTCTTCAGGTGTGTTAGTTATCGAGAACTGTTTCTCAGTTCACTCTACGTCCTGGGTATTAGATACCGGATCGGGATCCCACATATGTAATATGTTACATGGGCCACGAAAAAGCAGAGAACTGGGAATGGGTGATCATTCCGTAAGAGTAGGGAATGGTGCAGATGTTGCAGCCAAGGCTGTTGGCGAATATCACCTTGTATTACCAAATGGTAATACATTGGTTCTGAACGAGTGCTATTACATTCCGACCCTGATATGCAATATTATATCAGTTTCTTTATTGAATAAAGAAGGATATAATTTTGTAGTACAGGATAATGTTATGAATATATTCCTAAATCAAAAGTTGATTGGATCAGGATTGTTAAATAATGGCATATACGTTCTCAACCAAACTACAGTACTTAATGTACAAAACACACACAAGAGGAAGAGTTCAGAAATGAACGAATCCTTCTTGTGGCATTGTAGACTAGGTCATATCAATGCGACACGGCTAGCTAAATTACATAAGGATGGATATTTGAATCCGTTCGAATTTTCATCTTATGACACTTGCCAGTCATGTCTCAAAGGCAAAATGACCAAAACTTCATTTAGTGGACACGAAGTAAGAGTTACAGAACTCTTAGGGCTGATACATAGTGATGTATGTGGTCCCATGTCTACACATGCCAGGAATGGTTCTTCCTACTTCATTACATTCACTGACGATCTCTCAAGATACGGACATGTGTTCCTGATGAAACACAAGTCTGAAGCTTTTGAGAAATTCAGAGAATATAAGAACGAAGTAGAGAATCAAATGGGCAAAAATATTAAGATCCTACGATCTGATCGAGGAGGAGAATACTTGAGCAATGAGTTCCTGGACTATCTAAAAGAGAATGGAATTCTCTCTCAGCTTACTCCTCCTTATACACCACAGCACAACGGTGTATCGGAGCGGAGGAATCGTACCCTATTAGATATGGTACGCTCTATGATGAGCAATACTGAGTTGCCTATTTCCTTCTGGGGTTATGCGCTTGAGACAGCAGCATACCTATTGAATCAAGTTCCATCTAAATCTGTACCTACCACACTATATGAGATATGGAGTGGGAATAGACCTTATCTTAAATGAGTTAAGATATGGGGTTGTCCGGCCTATGTCAAAAGGCAAAATCCGGACAAACTCGAGGCACGATCAGTTCTCTACAAGTTTGTGGGATATCCAAAGAATTCTTATAGGTACTTTTTCTACCACAGTGAGGAGCAAAAGATGTTTGTTGCTCAACATGCCACTTTTTTAGAAAAGGAATTTCTTACAAAAGAAATTAGTGGCAAAGAGGTAGAGCTGGAAGAAGTTCCAGCACCATAAACTATAACTGAAGATTTAGTGGAACCAGAGGATTCAGTAGTACCCAACGAACCCCAGCCTCTCCGCCGATCTAGTAAGGTTTCTCATCCACCTGAGAGATACTACGGTTTTCTCGTTGATGGTGGGAGCGAGGATTGCATCATGGAAGATGATGACCCAACTAGCTTCGAGCAGGCCATCACGAGTGGGGACTCGGTGAAGTGGCTGGATGCAATGCGATCTGAGATGAAATCCATGTACACCAACAAAGTATGGACTTTGGAAGTTACTCCTGAAGGGATAAAACCCATTGGGAGCAAATGGATCTTTAAGAAGAAACTTGGTGTAGATGGAAAAGTTGAGACTTTCAAAGCTAGACTTGTTGCAAAGGGTTTTCGTCAACGACCAGATGTGGATTATGACGAAACCTTTTCTCCAGTGGCTATGCTTAAGTCCATCTGGATCCTGCTTGCCATTGCTGCATATCATGACTACGAAATCTGGCAGATGGATGTTAAGACCGCCTTTCTAAATGGTGATTTAGAAGAGTGCGTGTACATGACTCAGCCAGAGGGCTTCGTAGACAGTGGGAGCAGCGGAAAGGTGTGCAAGCTGCTTAAATCCATCTACGGGTTAAAACAGGTATCGCGGAGTTAGAATATCTACTTTGATTTTGTAGTCAAAGAGTTTGACTTCATCAAAAATGTAGATGAACCTTGTATATATAAGAAGGTTGCAGAGAGTAAGGTTGTCTTCCTCGTATTGTACGTAGATGACATACTCTTGATAGGAAATGATGTTCCTATGCTGCACTTGGTCAAGCTCTTCTTATCACAAAGATTCTCAATGAAAGATCTAGGTGATGCCTCCTGCATACTGGGAATTAAGATCTATAGAGAAGGATCTAAACGGATACTGAGATTGTCCCAATCCAGGTACATTGACACCATACTAAAGAGGTTTAGTATGGATGAATCCAAGCGTGGGAACCAACCCACGATCTCTGGACTCACTCTCTCCAAAGAGATGTCTCCCAAGACTGATTTGGAGAGAGCTCGCATGCAAGGGATACCCTATGCTTCGGCAGTAGGCTCTATCATGTACGCGATGCTATGTACCAGACCCGATGTAGCATACTCACTAAGTGTAGTGAATAGGTATCAAGCAGATCCTGGAGAGAGTCACTGGACAGCTGTGAAGAATATTCTCAAGTACTTCTGAAGGACTAAAGATATGTTCTTGGTGTATGGTAACGGTGAACTCCAGGTGGAGTCCTTTACCGATTCGAGCTTCCAGAGTGATAAGGACGACTCTAAGTCATACTCGGGATTTGTCTTTACCTCAATGGAGGGGCAGTATGTTGAAAGAGTTCCAAAAAGGAAACCGTTGCAGACTCGACGATGGAGTCTTAATACATCGCTGCCAACGATGCTGCCAAAGAGGCTGTCTGGATGAAGAAGTTCATCACTGAACTTGGTGTGGTTCCGTCCATTGAGCATCCAATACCTTTATATTGTGATAACAATGGAGCTGTGGTTTTGGCCAAGGAACCCAGGTCCCATCAGAAGTCCAGACATATTCTGAGGCGGTATCACCTGATCCGGGAGATAGTTGATCGCCGGGAGATCGAGGTCAGGAGAGTTGATACGAAGGACAACACTGCAGATCCACTCACAAAGGCCATTCCCCAGACACAGTTTGAGAGACTCTTCGGGATGTTGGGTATGAGATACTACAACAGCTGGCCTTAGTGCAAGTAGGAGATTGTTAGTTATATATATGCCCTAGAGGTCATTGTTGTACATATGATGTATATTATAATGGATGCTTGGATATATATAGAAAGGACTTTCTTGCTCGACATGATAATATGCTATTTGGTTTCACTTTGTCTTAACATGTTGACTTGTATTAGTTTACTGTCTTGCTCTCACATGTTGATAAAGCCCTTGGGATATGTACTCGACTACTAGGACTATGATGAGATCATACTAGTGGGACCAGGGTAGTCAACGAGTACATTCTATAACTGTTCCTAGTCGAGGGTGTATCGAGACAGGGTATCAATACACCCGTGTAGACTAGCATATACGCATCTTGACCCATATGATGGGGGATGGATGATCCCATATCCATCGGTGATTGACATCAAGGATGGTGTATGGGTGCTTAGTGGAGACTGGGTACACTGAACGGACTCGCCGAGAACTCCTAGATGGATTTATACCAATCGTCAGATAGCAATTCTCTGGTGACACTGGTACAAGTTAGTCTGTTGACCCGAGATTGTCATAGAGTCTTGTGTGATTCCCACTGTGCTTTGATTTCCACCTTACCACGTACAAGAGGGCGTGCAAAACGGTGGCTTTTGGGTACAGTCCCGAATCACATGGAGGCAATGAGCGATAGGAGGGGTTTCGTCTCTCCCGGTATAGGGAGTTGATGTTGTGCTGTGTTCGATTGGCTATAACAGAAAGTCTATAACAGAAAGTCCCTGCCCAGGGCTGATATAGAGTGCTACTGGTAAGTGTTATCAGTAGTTTCTCGACCTGTTATGAGCCTCACATCGACACGACTTATCGGTTACTGGGGTCTGACGTTTACCACCGCTAGACTAGATATGCAACATATCAGACGAAGAGACCGGACTGTACGGTAGTGTTACTGATTGGATTCACAGGAGAATGTACAGGCTTGCTTGTTGATCTTCTGATCGCTCAATACCTGGTTGGCTGTTACGTTTAGCTGACCGCTTGCAGCTTGTGGGTGTTTGATATGATCATCACCTACTGCCGGCGTATTGACGATTCTTTAGAGTCCTACACAGAGGTTTTCTGACTCAGGCAAAACGGAGTAGGAGCACATATGTGATATGTGCGAGACCGAGTATAATACGATATGAGATACCGTATTCTATTCTCGCGATATATGATATCGGCCGGATATATGTGATATAGCCGGGTCATCGGATCAAGTGTTGATTCGATGAATCGGTACATGTTATATTAGTCGGTTATATGCGATATAGCCGGATTGTCGGATCAAGTGTTGATTCGATAATTTAATGTATAATTATATATGTGATATATTACATTACATTAACTAATATTTGCTCGCTTTATTGATTCATTTTCTCACCGGTTAATACATTGATATATATGCGATATATGTTAATTGTATTATTTTCTTTTGTTACAAAAATATATTATATATGTGATATATAATATTGTAACAAGTTATGATTACAAATGCAACATGATTTGTGGAGATTAAACTAGTTAGGGTTTGATTTGGGTTAGCATTTGGGTTAGTTTTTTCAAGAAGCTTTCTTTGTTTTTAGCTAAGATATTTTGTTAAGATATTTTGGTAGATATTTCTTAACCCAACCCAAACTCTTTACCTTAGGTTTATTCTCTACATGAGTTAAGCCCTTCATTCTTAACTCAAGATTGGATTTGTAACCACAACACAATAATTCATTTTTCATCACAAATACTTTTCTTCTTCTTCTTCCTCCTTGAAAAGCTTTCTAGCTTTTGGGTTAGTGATGAATAAGTGTGAGAAATTGAAATAAAAAGAGATCCAAAATTCCTACTTCATCATCCTTATCTATTCTAGCCACTTAGATTAGGGTGTTCACTTCACTAATACTTGATTAAAGAAGTGAGAGCTTGAGTTAAAGATTCGTCAAGGTAGATCATCTTCAAAAAGGAAGACTTCAAGCAAGCATAGATCGTTCGGCTTGTGGAGACTCTCTAGAGTCCGGAAGTTCATGGATCGCGGCGAAGAGACTACTACTCGGAGCTTATGAAGCGAAGGAACGGACTACAAAGGTTGTAATCCCTTCTTTTAGATATAAAGTTGCTTACTTGCTATGTTAACCCTAATTATCTAGCAAAGATCCTCGCTATAGGTTGTTCGGCACTTGAAAATTTTAAATTCGGCATGGTTGATGCCTTATAGACCCTTGTGATAGTGCCTAATAACCTTACATCCTGCTCCTGAGATTCTGGCTGTAAACTCCCAACGAGCTGCATGTGTCGAGCAGAGTGTGTCCTTCCTCCGTCATTTTGAACAAGAAGCGACCTTGAAGCGGAAAGAGCGCGAGGAGGCCTCGAATGAATCTGCCCGGCTGCGCTCCCAAGTTAAAACAAATGTCGCGCTACTGAGAGCTGCTTTTGACACCTTGCAACAATGTATCTCGGACGGGCTTGTATTGAGGCGGAAGCTGGACTCTATTGAGCGGGTTACGCAGAGTCGCGAAGCTGCCCAACGGGAAATTGATGAAAAGATTTCATCATGCTTACAGCAAAGGGCTCGAATTGAAGCGGAGCTGGCCGCGGCAGCTGACCACGAGAAGGCACTGAAAGGAGTGCGAGAGCAGCTTGCGGACTTGTTGAAAACGCTTCCTTCTCAGTAACTGTTTTGCTTGTAATCTTTGAATAACATGTATCCATTTTTTATTCTTTCATACGATTCAACTTGTACTCCATTGAATTCATGAATAAAAGATACATATTTTTTATTTCTTCTTTCTTCTCTTCGCTGTGTCATTGCCATGTAATTTCAGCAAGTTTAGCTTGTAGATGATAGAGAGCATTCCATCTTGAACCCTTCGAGAGGTAACGATGGCTTAGGAAGCAGGTTCAGATCTGCTGCCTAAGGCTTTTCAACTTTATAGGCCGTGAGGGTCTCATAAAGACTTTTCTCCCTACGAGTCGAGAGGATCTCGTAGGTGTATTTTCTCCTTAGGAATCGTAAGGATTCCTAAGTGTGATTTCTCTTGAGAGTCGTAAGGATTACACAAGAGAATTTTCTCTCTTACAAGTCGAGAGGACTCGTAAGTGGTTGTTTCCCTCCTTGTCGAGATTCGACTTTGGAGAGTGTGGCCCGTGAATAGTATGCAAGAGTCCATTTTGGACCGACTTGCAGGGCCCCAGTGCTTAGGAAACATGTCGTTATCCCCATTGCCTAAGGCTTTCCTCTACGAGTCGAGACGAATCGAGAAGTTCTCGGGAAGATACTAATTTCCTCACGAGTCGAGACGAATCGAGAAGTTCTCACAAGAATGTCCTAACATCACAGTTAACCTCTGCACTTTACGACAGAGGTCCGTTAGGGTCTGTGGTACTAGGGTTTTGCCTGTCGTACCGTCGCGTTGGCTAATGTATCTCTCGATAGGCAATCTTGCTGTTCGAGTAGCCTTGCGACTGTCGTGTCTCTGATCCCTTCGAGGGCTAGACAAGACGTCTTCAGGCAATCTTCTTAGGAAGTTTGACCGTCGGAAGAGCAAGCGTTAGGAATTTTGCCATGCCGCTTTTTACTTGAGGTTAGGCTCATTTTGGGGAGCCCCGATGAGTCATAACCACTCCGCGCTGGTGTGGGATGATCTCTGATAGTCTTTCAGGTTTTATATGAGTTGCCGTCAAGACCCTGAAGCTAGGAATTTGGCCTTTGCTTCGTTTGCTGGCATTGCGTCTGCTGTATCGAGACGAATGTCGCGGTTGTCTCTAGGTTGTTGATGAACCGTTGAGCTTTAGAACTAGGGATTTTGCCATGGCTCCGTTATTTGATTGTCGCGTCTGAATCCTGCTGGAGGAAGAATGCTGTGGTGACATCTTGTCTGCTATATCGAGACGGACGTCAAGGTGGTGACCACTCCGCGCTGGTATGGGATGATCTTCGATAGTCTTTCAGGTTTTATATGAGTTGGGTCAAGACCCTGAAGCTAGGAATTTGTCCTTCGCTTCATTAGCTTTGGCGTGTCCGAATCCTATTGGAGGAAGGACGCTGTAGTGACATCTCGTCTGCTGTATCGAGACGAACGTCGAGGTGGTGACCACTCCGCGCTGGTGTGGGATGATCTCCGATAGTCTTTCAGGTTTTATATGAGTTGCCGTCAAGACCCTGAAGCTAAGAATTTGGCCTTCACTTCGTTTGCTTTGGCGTATCCGAATCCTGTTGGAGGAAGGACGCTGTAGTGACATCTCGTCTGCTGTATCGAGACGAACGTTGAGGTAGTGACCATTCTGTGCCGGTGTGGGATGATCTCTGATAGTCTTTCAGGTTTTATATGTGTTACCGTCAAGACCCTGAAGCTAGGAATTTGACCCTCGCTTCGTTTTCTGGCATTGCGTCTGCTGTAACAAGACGAATGTCGCGGTTGTCTCTAGGTTGTTGGTGAACCATCGAGGTTTGGAACTAGGGACTTTGCCATAGCTCCGTTGTTTTGACCCTGGGGTGACATTGCGTCTGCTGTAACGAGATGAATGCTGAGGTGGAGTTGGAATTTTGCCATCACTCCGCTTTGTTTCGACCACGAGGTTTTTCGTTGACGTTGCATCTGCATCCTGCTGGGCTGCAAAGGAACGCCGTTGTTGACATTGCGTCTAGTGTAACGAGACGAATGCTGAGGTGGAGTTGGGATTTTGCCATCACTCCGCTTTGTTTCGACCATGAAGTCTTTCGTTGATGTTGCATCTGCATCCTGCTGTACTGCGAAGGAACGCCGTTGTGGGTCTCCAGGGTGTAGATGTGGCCGTCGAGACTTGGCTTTCTTTTTTATGGAGCCTGGTGGGAATGTATGGTTCCCTTTTTGTTTGTGCCCCTGGATTGTATACAGGGATCGATGTGATCTTACCTGTAGGGAAAAAGGTTTCATTTTATATATTTTTCTTTCCGCGATACTCTATCATTTCAGCTTTTATATCGCAAAAATCACAATTGCCCAATCATTTCGGCTATTTTTCGCGGTGTCCAATCATTTCGGCTATTTTTCTTTTTCTTTACTCGCTGATTTTTATTGTGAGTTGCCCAATCATTTCGGCTGTTTTTGTATGCATATATTTTACTTACTGAATTCGTTGCAAGTTGCCCCATCATTTCGGCTATTTCATATGCATTTTTGGTTCGCTGATTTTTATCGCGAGTATGGGATTTAGGATCTGGTACCGATTTAGGTATCAGTATCTCTACAACTGGGATATTGCCAAGAGAGAATCATCATTTGCCTTTGTCGGTTCGAACAAAGGTGGCTTAGCAAACAGGGTTAGGATCCTGTTGACTAAAGCTTTTTGACTTTACGAGCCGTAAGGGTTTCATAAAGGTGTTTCTCCCTACGAGTCGTGAGGATCTCATAAGTGCATTTTCTCCTTAGGGATAGTGAGGATTCCTAAGTGTATATTCTCTTATAAGTCGTAAGGATCTTACAAGAGTGTTTTCTCCTTATGAGTCGAGAGGACTTACAAGGGCTGTCCATTGTGTGAACATATCCCTAGTCATGGGTGGGACTTGTTAGGGAAATGTTTATTCGCGCCCGTAGATTGTATACAAGGGTCAATATTGAGACGCTTGTAGGGCAACACTGGAGGTTGTGATGGCTTAAGAACAGGCTCAAATCCCTGTAGCTTAAGGCTTTTGAATCTTATGAGCCGTGAGGGTCTCATAAGAGGGTTCTCTTTACGAGTCGTGAGGATCTCGCAAGTGTAATTTCTCCTTAGGAATCGTGGGGATCCCTAAGTGTGTTGCTCCCTTGTGAGTCGTAAGGATCTCACGTGGGTATTTTCTCCTCACAAGGTCGAGAGGACCTTGCAAGTGTCTTTTAACGAGATTGCGCCCTTTCGGGTTTTCATAAAACTCGCCGGTAGTCCTGCTATTTTTTTACTCACGGAGCCCTTTCGGGTTTTCATCCGTGCGCATTTCGCTTATGGACGTACCTTTTTTTTTAACACATTAGCCTGGGGATGCCGCGGGTTTGTAGTAGTTTAAAGACGTTTCGGTCATTAGGTCCAAGATTTTTCGGGTAACGTACGATTACGCAGCTAGATTTTCTTTCAAATCTTCGCATCTTTTGTGTCAGGGGTGGATTCCTTGAAGAGAGGGCTGATGGCGATTTCTTCGTCAGAGTCACTTCCAAAGGTGATAACTAGCTGTAGGGTTACTAGGCACACTCAAGAGGTTCCACAACTGATCAACCATGGCAAAATCAAATTTTTCCGAGTGCCGAGAAACCCTAATGCTAGATCGTTAACTAGAGGCAAAGGCGAAACATGCAAATAAACAACTTTATTGCTAAGTGAATGGAAATACAACCTTTGTAGATCCGATCCTCCACTTCCTTGGCTCCATGATGACGTCCCTCCGCTGCAACCATCGGAATCCTGGACTCTCGCGGTGGTTTCATCGGAGAAAAGATCGGGCTAGGTCGTTGACTTCGATGCCGAAGATGATCTACGTCGAGGCACTCAAACTCAAGCTCCACCTTCACCAAGTCATGAAACTTGTGAAGAAAATGCCCTATACTACATGGCAAGTGGTATAGGATGAAGAAATAGGAAGTGGGTTCACTTTAGATTTGGGTTTCTCACTTGGAATCATCACTTGGAAATTTTCAAGCAAGCTTTCATTTTCTTCATGAAGAAGAAGAAGAAGATGAAAGAAAAAAGAATTATATTTTAAAAAAGAAAATCCAAGTGATTCTTATCATCTTGCAACCATGGTTGAGTGTAGAGAATAAACTATGGTTTAGGTGAATGGTTAGGTTAAAGGAAAGAAACAAAATGGTTACTTCTTCAAAGCTTCATGAAGCTTCAACAAAAGACAATGCAAGCCATCATTTCATTTTCTTTATCCAAAAAGAATAAAGTAAATAAATGAGTAAATGAAAATAAGACCTTAACCATTAACCTAAACCATGGTTTAAAACATACACACCCAATTTTGCATGTATCATCAAACATGATACAAACTAGTGCACAAAAAATATATCACATATATAACTTGTGCACATCAAGTGAGAAAGTTAATCTTAAGTGAACAAATACTAGTTAATGTAAAGTAATATATCAAATATATAATTATACATTAAATCATTAAATCAACACACTATTTAATGATCCGGTCATAATGCATATAACCGACTAATATCAAGTGTATCAATGTATCGAATCAACACTTGATTCGGTAACCCGGCTATATCACATATAACCTGCCGATGATACAAATCGCGAGAATAGAATACAGTATCACATACTGGTATTATTCTCGGTCCCGCACATATCTCATATGCGCTCCTATTTCGTTTCGCTTGAGCCAGGAAACCTCTGTGTAGGACTCTAAAGACTCGTCAATACGCCGGCAGCAGGTGATGATCATATCAAACACCCACAAGTCGCAAGCGGTCTGCTAAACGTAATGGCCACCCGGGTATTGAGCGATCAGAAGATCAACGAGCAAGCCCGCTCACACTCCTGTGAATCCAATCAGTAACACTTACCGTACAGTCCGGTCTGTTCGTCTGATATGTCGCATATCTTGCCTAGGGGTGGTAAACGTCAGACCCCAGTAGCTCGATAAGTCGTGTCGATATGAGGTCTATAACAGTTCGAGAAACTACTGGTAACACTTACCAGTAAATCTCAGCAACCCTGGCCAGGGATTTCCGGTTATAGCCAATCGAACACAGTGCAACATCAACTCCCTATACCGGGAGAGACGAATCCCCTCCTACCGCTCATTGCCTCCATGTGATTCGGGACTGTACCCAAAAACCACCGTTTTGCACGCCCTCTTGGACGTGGTAAGGTGGAAATCAAAGCACAGTGGGAATCACACAAGACTCTATGACGATCTCGGGTCTACAGACTAACCTGTACCGGTGTCACCAGAGAACTGCCATCTGACGTAAGGTATAATACCATCTGGGAGTTCTCGGTGAGTCCGTCCAGTGTACCCAGTCTCCACTGAGCACCCGTATATCATCTCTGATGTCAAACACCAATGGATATGGGATCATCCATTGCCCATCTGTATGGGTCGAGAAGGTATACGCTAGTCTACTCTGGTATATCGATGCCCCGTCTCGATACACCCACGACTAGGGACTTTGAAGGATGAACTTATAGACTACCATGTCCCCACTAGTATGATCCGCATCATAGTCCAGGTAGTCAAGTACACATCCTAAGGGATTTACCAACATGTAATAGAGAGACAATCAGTGTACACGTTAAGGTAAAGAGTAACCAGATAGCATACTATCATGTCGAGCAAGAAAGTCCTCCCTATATATGTCCAAGTATCCACTACAATATACATCCTATGTATAGTAATGGCCTCTAGGGCATACATATAACTAACACTTGCGATCCCTTGGTGTCGACTATGTGACAGTTGCCGGCGGTTCTTTCGCGCTCATCTGTCGTGCTTTTCCGTTCCCGACGAGCCTTGCGCTTCACTCATTGAACGTGTTGTCAGTGGGCAATATATCCCTACCACCAATTTTTAAAGGCTATGCACTCCTCGGTAGGGTGTGCAATCTTCTGATGGTATAAGCAGAAGTTAGGATGTATGTCCGCTTCATCAAGATGTATACTGCCAGGAGAATTTTCTCTAAAAGAGGGCAACTTCATTCCTATCGACAGGGCCCTAGCGAATCGTTTCCTTACTTTAAGCTTGCTTTTGCTGGCGATAGGGATGCTTTGCTCTGGTTGGGGTGCCTCGACCTTTTCATCCAGTCGTCGGCGTTTGGCTTTTTCAAATATGGCCATCTCGCGCTTCCGATCAGCTTTGCTTTTTAGATGAGCTTCTTTCAGGAATGCGTCGATTATTTCGTCTGATGGTCCTAGAAGTTCCGGCTCAGGATCTGCCCCCAATTTCTTTGCGTCAGGAGCTTCTTCACCATTTATTAATGAGTGAGAGATCACATGGCAGCTTGCCACATAATCCTCAGGTTCATCCGACGAGTCTTCTCCATTGTCATCATCTCCGTCCTCAAGGACGTTGCTGAGGAATTCTTGGAGTGTGACTGGGGTCCGTGCCTTCTGATTATATTCTTCCAGCGCGTCAATATGTTTTTGAAGTTCCGTGTGCTTGTCATCAGGCTTCACGGGCTTTTTGGTCTTCTTTTTCTTCGAAGACTTTGACGTCTGGGTGCGAGCGCTTTGACTATCACCACCAATTTTTGTAGTTGGGTGCGGTTTCAGCATTCCCTCGACGATCTTGGGTTCCAGTGGATTTATCCACCTGATTGCCGGGCATGTTTGGAGATCCTTCAGCATTCTTTTCGTTTTTGCCGAAAGAACAACTTCCCATGGAGCTTCCCTTATGAATGAGCACGATGCCCCCGACATGTCCACTTTTTTAGGGGCGTGAGGTTGTGGCAGGTTCACCTTCCAGTTTTCGGATAATACGAACTTGCCTTGTTGGTATTGGTCCTCAATCCATCCTTTGAAAACGAAGCAATCTTCGATTGGATGGCTTACTGCTTGGTGGTAAGGAAAGTAATTAGGATTGTTGACATGGCTGGCTGCAATAGACGTTTTGGGTCCGGCGGATTGATGAGTCTGTTGCGCACTCCCAGCTCGATCAATCTTCTAGTTTTATCCCGGGGAAACGAGTAAGGACATCTCAGTCTCTCTACGAGGGATGGGCGTGGGCGCGCGTTATTTTGGCTAACAACCAGCTTTAAGTTGCTCGGCTGTTGTTGAGTATTGGCGACGAAGGTCGCTTTCCCTTTCCCTTTTTCATTTCGAGATTCTGGCTTCAATAAGATGGTCCATAACCCATCTGGTCCATTTGGGCCAGCTTGTCAATCAAAGCCTGGAAAGTGGTCGGCTTGAAAAACATCATAAATTGGAAAATAATCGCTTGAGGATCAAGAGTACCCACGAACATGCCCACTGCTGGCGCTTCTTCGATGCGCTGCTCGCATTTTGACCATAAATTCCGCCACCGTATTGCGTACTGCACCCATGTTTCGCCCGGCTTTACTCTGGCGTTAATTAATGCAGTGATCGGAGTATGCTCGCAAGCGCTTGTGAATCTTTGTGTGAACAGCAGCTCCATCTTGCAAATGTTTTGACAGAATCGTTCGGGAGTTCCGAATACCATTCAAAGGCCGTTTCCGCCAAGCTACCGACGAACTGACGAAGTAACAATTTGTCGTCGCCTCCAGTGTTGCCGCATAGAGCCCTAAACTGGGCGACATGCTGGTGGGATTGCCCGTCCCTTTATATATGTGGAATTTAGGGATCGTATATCCCGGCAGGTACCTTATTTCGTCATACCAACCCGAATAGGGTCGTCCAGTCTTACTGCCCGGCCGTTTCGCTCGTCTAATGAGCTCGTATTTGCTGAGCGATGTAACCATCCAGAGCAGCCTTGGAGATGGTCTCCTCCTTGGCTGCTGAAAGAGCCGGAGGAGGGTTCGATGTCTCCCCTTTGTCATCTTCAATGATAATCGGGGGGTCTGCAGCAGGAGGTTCCGGCTGTAACATCATCCCGGCCATGTCTTGGAACAAAAGAGCCATTCATTTTATGTTGGCCGCCTGTTCCGTGGCCTCTTTTCTTTCCTCTTGAGCATTCTTCGGAGGAAGTCAGCATCAATTTCTTGTTCCTGACGCTGCTCTGAGGTCTCTGGGTTTTCTTTCAGCCCAGTGAGTGCAGCCATAGTTGTCAGCATCTCCTGGAGCTTTTGCTGTTGTTGCTCCTGAGCCTTTGTCACTTATCGGGGGAGCGGTCGGTGACCCGTAGAAACACGGCTTTCCTCTTTTTCGGAATCCATATATATGGTGTGCACCACCATGCCCCCAGACTTGGGGGCATTTAGATCCAGTGGTCTTGCGATTCATCGCAGACTCAGGGATTTTCTCCGGCCTTCTCCCCTTGTGAGCGGTCGAAGTTGAAGGGGCCGTTGCAGTGGGCACCCAAGTAGCTGTTGCCTTTTGTGG
This sequence comes from Agapanthus africanus, assembly GCA_030015575.1. NCBI lineage: Eukaryota > Viridiplantae > Streptophyta > Magnoliopsida > Asparagales > Amaryllidaceae > Agapanthus > Agapanthus africanus. The sequence continues at coordinate 147,425,411 of CM057338.1, read as the reverse complement.
TACCACGGGATGGCTCTTTTCTTGCTGAGCTTTAATCTTCTTTGGTCGGTGAGAGTAGTCCTGGTCAATCACCGATTCCTGGACCTGTCGCCAGACTTTGTAAATTTTGGAGGACAGCCGCTATGGGGGCTGCTCCGGCTTCTTTTCTGTAGCATTCTCCACAGGTGGAGGAGATCTTTTCAGCACGGCAGTCGGAGAGTTTTTGCGCACCCTCCTTAGAGGTTCGAAGCTGTTCCCAGTCGGAACAGCAGCATCGATTTCCACCATGGAGCTGGCGGAATCAGTCCAGAAGGGGAGCTGCCCCCAGCCTTCCTTACTCAGCGCCAGTGTCGACGGCGAGCATGTCGTGTGGATGGGATTTTCTCGGCTGTAGGGGTGACTTCATCATGCCCCCTGTTTTGGCAAAGGGTTGTCGCCGGCGTCAGCCTCTTAAAGGCCAATGTCCGTTGAGAAGCAATGTCCAATCTGTCAAAGATAGACCTCCGGGCAGGGGAAGCAGTTTTGAGAACTTCGCCTGGAGCGGGAGCCGGAATGGCAAGCCTTGTGAAGACTGACTTCTTGGCAGAAGAAGCCACTCTGATGATTTCGTACGCTTGAGTCAGGATGGCTATCTGCTTTGGAATGGCTGCTTCAGGTATCGCGGGCCTGTTGGCATTCTGGCCCAGTCTGTTGAAAACCGAGGCATTGGATTTGGGCGACCCGTTGAGAGGGGCCGCGGTAGTGGTAATTCGATCAAAGACCGACTTCTTTGGGGCTTCTTGCGACAGCAGCGGGCATTGAAGCTCATCGGTGGGATCATGGTCCCAAAGAACAGCCCAATGGTGGCCTGAGTTACTTGCTCCACTGGCATCTTGAACAGGGAGGCTTCTTAGGGCCCGTAGGTTACACCTCCAGATGAGGCGGAACGGGAGTTGCAGTTGCAGCTGGAGCAGTTAGTGGCCATTGTTGTTCTTTTTTCTGCACGAGAGAAAAACCAAATCTTAGTATCTCGAACCCAAGGGCAACCATATTAAACCGCGATTCATTCGCGAACACGACACACGAAGTGTGGAGTGGAAAGAGGAAAAGGTCCCACCGGGCGTGCCAGAATCTGTTCTCCTCCGAACACATAGACGGGACCGCGTAGGTTCATCTTGCCCTAATTTGGGGGCAGATGCTAATTGGTGCTATCCGTCCACCTCTCCAAAGATGCCAAGTTGATTTATAACACCATATATCAAAGGTTTAAACGGATGCGGCCGATATAGCAGACTTCGTCAGATTCCCCCTCGTTGAGGGGTTTTTTATTGTAGGGACGCTCTTCCCTGCAGATGCAAGCCCCTGCAGTTAATTATGCTACCGCATCATGGTAACCACTTTCTCCTTCTCCAGATGGTCACTTCGTGTCGTGTGTGTTTGTTTTGTTTTTGGTTGCCCGTGGATTGTATACGGAGACTAATTTACGTTGTCGCCTGTAGGGCGTGGATTAGTCCAAATCCGTATTTTCTTTGATTTTGGTTTGGGGTTGGGTTTAAAGATACGTTAGTCTCATTTAAGACTAAGATCATCTTAAACGTTTGTTAAGGATACGTTAGTCTAATTTTAGACTAAGATCAACTTAACGAGATCGTTTAGATCCAATAAGAGAGCATTTGGCCTCTGTTGTTTAGTTTAGGGACATTGCGGTCGATTACCAGTTTAAGGACATGGTGGTCCAAGGTTAAGGACATCATAGTCCATGGGTTTAAGGACCCCACAGTCCGAGGTTAAGGACATCATAGTCCATGGGCTTAAGGACCCCACAGTCCGAGGTTAAGGACATCATAGTCCATGGGTTTAAGGACCCCACAGTCCAGTTTAAAGACGTCATAGTCTATGAAATGTATGGTTGTCAGGACCCGTCACCTCTCTGAAGACGTTGAAAGATTACAACGACAAATATCAGAGGAGTGAAGAGATGTACCCATGAACCGATGTTGGTTGGGATCTGTAGTCCAATTTGGGACTAAGATCAAAGAGATTAATGAGCATATGGGCTCAGTTAATCTGAATTGAGGACTTATGGCCAATCTTGGGCTAATTCCTATCAAGTTAAAATGTTTAACATTTATTTTGGGCTGATGAGCATTTATTTGGGCTTGGCCCTTTTAACAATGCTGAGCATTGACTTGAATTATGACAATATTTTGTCTTTTATTGAATGCTGAGCATTCATCATAGATCTGGGCTTATTAAAGAACAATTTATGTTCTATCAGCGCAGCACATGGTGCGCTTGGCGCTTTGCGCCAATCAAAGAGTGCAGTGCGTTTCTGCCGAGTAGCGCACACGTGAGGGACACGTGGTGCGCTTGGCGCTGAGCGCCAGTCTATGAGCGTATTGTGCTGATTTATGAGCGCAAAGCGCTATTGGTTTAGTGGCGCACACGTGAGGAGCACGTGGTGCACTTGGCGCTGAGCGCCAGTCCATGAACGCAAAGCGCTAGTTCAAGAGCGCAGAGCGCTAGCTGTTAAGTGGTGCACACGTGAGGAGCACGTGGTGCGCTTGGCGCTGAGCGCCAGCCCAAGAGCGCAAAGCGCTATCTGATCAATTTTATGATCTGAGAAATAAGTTCTCATTTATAAGAGACTCTGTCTCAAGATTCTAAGAACAAAAGTTCTTACTTTGTAGGAGATATTTTAATCTCTTATATTGATGAAAGGCTTTGCCTTTATGGATCTGTGATCCTTAAGAGAATTGAATTATCCTCCCCCCTTTTTTTATAATGAGATGTTCATGATCTCTTTGAGAAAGACCTTAGTCTTATAGATCTATGATCTGTGAGAAAGAAGTAAATTCTTCTTTTATTTTATGATGAGATCTTTTGATCTCTTTGTAAAAGACCTTAGTCTTGTAGATCTATGATCTTTAAAGAAGTAAATTCTTCTTTTTAATTATGAGATGATTTCATCTCTCTGTTCTTCTACCTTGAAGAAAAGAAGTTCTTCTATAGAGAGCTTGGCTCTTCTTTCTGAGATTTTCTCAAAACTTATAGGGGGTTCCTCTATATGCTTTTGTGTATCTTGAGACTTGAAGTCTTGAGGCCTTTATATAGGGCAAGCTGATTTGTTTAATCAGTTAAGGAGATCTTTTCTCCAATTGATTTGGGGATTTCCCCACCGTTGGATTTTTGATCCAAGGGCTTCTGATTTACAGAAGGCAATCTTCTTGTTTTTAACAAGATTGGGAAATCTTTTCCATGCAGAATTTATTTTGTAATTTGGTGATTTTTAATCACCCTTGGATCATTGATCCAACGGTGCTCTGATTTACAGAGCACAATCTTGTTGTTTGGAAAGATTTTGAGGAATCTTTCCTTAACAGAATTTAATTCTGATTAATTAATGATTTATCACTATTATTGGATTTTTGATCTGATGGTGGGGAGCTTTTAGTTTCAGCGCTAGCGCACCCGTGCTTTGCACGTGGTGCGCTGCTTAGGGCGCAGCACACTTAGCGCTAGCGCACACGTGCTTTGCAGGCGGTGCGCTGCATAGGGCACAGCGCACTTGGCGCTGCTTCTGAAGCGTTGCTTCATTTCAAAATTTGAATTTTAAACAAAGCTTTGCTCTGATTGGGGGAAACAAGTCCAAATCCGTATATTCTAAGATTTAGGTTTGGGTTGATTTAAGGATCGTGTATATCGTTTGAGATTAAGATCAATTTAAATGTTTGTTGAGGATACGTTAGTCTAATTTTAGACTAAGATATACTCAACAGGATTTTGGGACCATTCAGACCCAACAAAAGAGTGTTTGGGCTCCATTGTTTTAGTTTAAGGACGTTACAGTCCGTTGTTAGTTTAAGGGCGTGGCGGTTCATAGCTAGTTTAAAGACGTTGCGATCCGTAGCTTAGTTTAAGGACGTTGCGGTCCGTAGCTAGTTTAAGGATGTTGCGGTCCGTAGCTTAGTTTAAGGACGTTGCGGTCCGTAGCTTAGTTTAAAGACGTTGCGGTCCGTAGCTTAGTTTAAGGACGTTTCGGTCCGTAGATTAGTTTAAGGACGTTGCGGTCCGTAGCTTAGTTTAAAGACGTTATGGTCCGTAGCTTAGTTTAAGGACGTTGCGGTCCATAGGGATTTGCCCGTCAATTTGGGAGTGCACCAAAGAGTTGTTGGTTATTGGGACCCACAACCTCTCTGAAGACGTTGAAGAATTACAACGACATGTATCAGAGGTGTGAGGAGATGTACCCTTGAACCAATGTCCGTTGGAAGATCAGTAGTCGTGTTTGGGACTAAGACCAATTTAGACAGTGATGAGCACATGGGCTCGGTTGATCTGAATTAGGGATTTTTGGTCAACTTGGACTCATCTCACACAGTCTTTGAATAAAGTGTTAAACACTTGCTTGGGCTCAGTCCCTTTTCTGTGCAAACAATGCTGGGCATTGATATGGGTTCTGACACTCACCCTCCACTTTACTTTATTTCTTTTTTTGTTTTTTATGGAGTGTTAAACACTCTTTATGGCGCCCACGTGCGGAGCACGTGAGGCGCTGGGCGCTGAGCACCAACCACTGAGTGCTAGGCACTCCTTATTTGAGCAGCGCCCACGTAATGGGCATGTGAGGCGCTTGGCGCTGTGCGCCAACCATTAGGTGATAGGCACTCTTTATTGAGCAGCGCCCACGTCAGGGGCACGTGAGGCGCCTGGCGCTGGGTTTTCTTCGTTTATTTTGTTCTGAAGAGTTCAATTCTCTGTTCTTTTCTAGATCTTTTATCCCCAAGAACAAGTTCATCCCCGTGAGAATTAAATTCTCATTTGTGGGAGACTTGTCTTATGGATCTCAGATCCGGGGAAAGAACTAAGTTCTTTTATAAGGGTTAAACCCTTGGATGTGTAGATGAGATGCTCTGATCTCTATTATTATTTTTATTTACTTGGAAGAGAGGTATTCTTCTTTCTTCATTTTTGAAGCTTTCTACTTTGTTTTTCTCGAAGCTTATGGGGGGTTTCTCTATGTAAGACTTGAAATCTTGGGTCCTTTATATAGTAGAGGCGAGCTTGTTGATTTAGTTAAGGAAATATCTCGTTGAGAGATCCTGATTGATTTGGGGATTTTATCCACCGTTGGATCTTTGATTCAAGGACATCTGTTTTACAGAAGATATTTTTCTTGTTTTTAACAAGATTAGGGAAATATTTCCCCTTACAGAATTTTTCTGTATATATAGGTGTTTTTTAATCACTATTGGATTTTTAAATCCAACGGTACTCTGTTTTACAGAGAGTAATCTTTCTTATTTAGAAAGATTTAAGGAATATTTTCTCAACAGAATTTAATTCTATATTTTTTGATGATTTATCATCTCCGTTGGATCTTTGATCCAACGGCTCTGTTTAACAGAGAGTTTTTAACTCTTGGCGCTGGCGCCCTCATACAAGGCATGTGAGGCGCTGCCTCAGTGTTTTTAACTCTTGGCGCTGGCGCCCTAGTGCAAGGCACGTGAGGCGCTGCCTCAGAGTTTTTAACTCTTGGCGCTGCCTTTCAAATTTTGAACAGAGCTTTGCTCTTTTATTGGGGGAAACATGCTGGCCTACAGAAGTCATAAGATCAGCTGCTTCGCACAGCAGCATAATATAGACTGGAGGTACTCTTCAGTCTATAAACCCCGAGCTAACGGTCTAGCCGACGTTTTCAACAAGACCTTGACGAAGATCATAAGGAAAACGGTGTCCAGAAATAAAAAGGACTGGCACGAGAGACTGCATGAAGCTCTCTGGGCGTATTGAACCACGTTCAAAGCAGCTACGAATACAACACCATACGCGTTGGTATTCGGCACGGAAGCGGTACTCCCCTTGGAGATAAAACTACCCTCTCTATGAGTGGCAATTCGACATGAGCTGACGGATGAGAAAAATGCCCATCTTCAGCTTGAGGAGCTCGACGCCCTCGATGAAACTCGTCTCATGGCGCAGCAAAACCTGGAAGCTTACAAAGCAAGGATGACGCGCTCATATGAAAGACTAACCAGACCAAGAACATTTTGCCAAGGCGAACTCGTGCTAGTCGTAAAAAGACCTATGATCCCCAACCGTGCAAAGCGGGAGAAATTCAAGCCGAACTACGAGGGTCCGTACATCATAGATAAGGTCTACCAAGATGAGGCCTACTTGCTCATGGATATGCATGGCGAAAGACCCTTCCAGCTAATAAATGGTCGTTTCCTTAAGAAATACTACGCTTGATAAGTCACAACTCAGGTTAATGATAGATGACGATGCTCGTGTCTGCCCGCTGTCTCCCTGAGTCAAGACTCTATAAGTAGTATCCAGCGAAACTTCGCCTCGAAGCTAGCAATGGATCGAGATGTCCCTAAACTAACAACGGACCGAGATGTCCCTAAACTAACAATGGACCGTAATGTCTTTAAACTAAATACGCCGCCTCAAACACGGCGATAGTGGAATTCAAGTCCGCAAGTCCCAGCAGCGAGGACTGCAACTCAGGTCTCGCTGGCTGCACAGCTGCCCCGTTGGCGAAGTCCCCCATAAGTTCCATTGGCGAACAGAGGGGTAAAAAAAATGGTACGTCCACAAGCGAAATGGGCACGGATGAAAACCCAAAATGGCGCCGTGAGTAAAAACAACAGGGCTACCGGCGATCTTGTGAAAACCCGAAAATGCGCAATCTCGTAAAATTTTCACTTAGAAGATCCTCTCGACTCGTAAGAAGAACTCCCCCTATGAGACCCGCATGGCTCATAGGATTCAAAACCTTAAGCTACAGGGACCTGGACCTATTCTTAAGCCGTCGTATCCCCTAAGTTGCCCTACAGGCGGTACAATGCTGGCCCTTATATACAATCCATGGGCATAAATAAACGTTTCACTCGCCAAGTCCCACCAATGACGAGGAATGTCCTCATGTGGTGAACGACACTTATAAGTCCTCTCGACTTGTAAGGAGAAAACACTCTTGTAAGATCCTTACGACTTGCAAGAGAAAATATCACTCATGAGTCCTCACAACTTCTACGGAGAACCTACACCTACGGGATCCTCTCGACTCGTAGGGAGAAAACCCTTTATGGGACCCTTACGGCTCATAAAGTCAAAAGCCTTAGTCGACGGGATCCTAACCCTGTTTACTAAGCCACCTTTTTTCAAATCAGCAAAGGCAAATGATGATTCTCTCCTGCCAATATTCTAGTTGTAGAAATGTTGATGCCTGAACAGGTGCCAATTTTTAAGTCCTTTCACGACAAATGATGATTCGCTCCTGTAAATATTCCAGTTGCAGCGGTGCTAATGCCAAGATTGGTATAGATCTCAAGTTCCATACTCGCGACAAAAAATTAGCGAGCAAAAAATGCATATGAAATAGCCGAAATGATGGGGCAACTCGCAATAAAAATCAACGAGCAAAATATATGCATATAAAAACAGCCGAAATGATTGGGCACCGCGATGAAAAAGCCGAAATGATTGGGCAATCGTGACTTTCGCGATACAAAAAGATGATATGATAGAGCATCGCAGGAAGAAATAAAAAAATGAATGAAACTTTTGCCCTGCAGGTGAGTCCACATCAGCCCCTGTATTCAATCCATGGGCACAAACGAAAAGAGAACCACATTTTCCCACCAGGCCCTGTCAAAAAGAGTGCCAAGTCTCGATGTTTCATGAACAACCTAGAAACCATCTCGACACTCATCTCGCTACAGCAAATGCAGTGTCACCAACGGCGTTTCTTCTCACACCAACAGGATGCAGACGCGACGTCAATAAAACGGAGCCATGGCAAAGTCCCTAGTTCCAAATCTCGACGGTTCACAAACAGCCTAGAGATCAACAATGACGTTTCTTCTCACTCCAACAGGATGCAGATACAACGTCAACAAAACGGAGCCATGGCAAAGTCCCTAGTTCCAAATCTCGATGGTTCACAGACAGCCTAGAGATCAACAACGGTGTTTCTTCTAACTCCAACAGGATGCAGATGCAACATCAACAAAACGGAGCCATGGCAAAGTCTTTAGTTCCAACTCTCAACGGTTCACAGACAGCCTAAAGATCAACAACGGCGTTTCTTCTCACTCCAACAGGATGCAGACGCAACATCAACAAAACAAAGCCATGGAAAAGTCCCTAGTTCCAGATCTCAATAGTTCACAAACAGCCTAGAGATCAACAACGGCGTTTCTTCTCACTCCAACAGGATGCAGACACAACGTCAACAAGCAACCCCAGGGTCAATAAAACGAAGCCATGGCAAAGTCCCCAGTTCCAAATCTCGACGGTGCACAGACAACCTAGAGACCACCTCGACATTCTTCTCGTTACAGCAGACGCAACGTCAACAAAGTGAAGCCACGGCAAAGTCCCTAGTTCCAAGCCTCGAGGTTCATAAACAACCTAGAGATCATCTCGACATTCATCTCATTATAGAAGACGCGGTGTCAGTAAAGGAAGCGAAGGCCAAATTCCTAACTTCAGGGTCTTGACGGCAACTCAAATAAAACCTGAAAGACTATCGGAAATCATCCCACACCAGCGCGGAGTGGTTATGACTCATCGGGGCTCCCAAACTGAGCCTAACCTCAAGTAAAAAGTGTTATGGAAAATTCCTAACGTTTGCTCTTCCGACGGTAATATGACCTAAGGAGATTGCTTAAAGACGTTTTGTCCAGTCCCCGAAAGGATCAGAGACACGACATTTGCGTGGCTACTCGAACAGCAGCGTAAAGTATGCATATCAGGGAATGCATCAGCCAACACGACGGTACGACGAACAAAACCCCAGTACCACAGACCCTAACGAACCTCTGTCGTAAAGAGCAGGGGTTAACTGTGACGTTAGGACAGGTTTGCCTACGAGCCCAAGGGAGGTAAACTAAACAAACTCCGGAATGAGTTCATAAACTAGAGACTCCGAAATGAGTTCATGAACTAGAGACTCCGGAATGAGTGAATAAACTACAAACTCCGCAATAAGTCTATAAACTACTTTATGCCAAGTAAAGACAGCAAAAGAAGGAAAACCGCTAGTATGAAATGAAATATGTCTTTATTCATGAATCAAAATGAATACAAGATACTCTTATTTATGAATGAATACAAAAAAAGAAGAAGAAAGGGAATATACAGCGACAAAAAAGTTTCAAGTCGGCGGATGATTCAACAGGCCAGCCAGTTCGTCGTTCTTACGTTAGACTTCAGCTTCAAGCTCAACCAGTGCTGCAAGACGAGTCCCTGCCTGGGTCTGTTGATTCTGGTATGAAGCGAATCAAATCTCAAGCTCCTTCTCGGCAACCTTATGGGCTTCAACCATCTCACGGGTAAAAATAACGGCTTTGTCAAGAGCCACCACCTCTGTAATGGCTTCTTAAAGTACCCGCCAAAATTTCGTATGCACAGGTGGTCTTGGCAGTAAGCTGAGCCTGAAGTTCCCACAAAGCGTTTAAAGCCAACTCCCTCTCTGAAAACTTCTGATTGAGCCTCTTCTCGCATGACTGAAGGTTGGCTGCACACCGTTCGATCCATCCTCGGAGGCTCGTTTTTATAGTTAAGATGGCAGAGGGAAGGCGTATGCACTCAAGCCCATGTAGGCATGCCTCCACTCGGCGATAGTACTCAACCCAAGCACGCACCAACGCTTTGTCATGATAGGTGGCGAGAACAGATAGTGAAGCGTTCGCCTCGGCAGAAAATTCTTCGGCTGTGACAAAAGTACCAGCGCGAAGATCTTCGATGGGTGCCGCCAAGGAATAAATGCTCTGTTTCGCCATCCTTTCAGACGCACGTCGGGCATAAGGGCCTGGTGGCATAGGGATCCGAGACTCTAATGGAGTAAGGGCTGGCAAAGCTGTAAAGATTCAGGAGTGGTCCGTTGTGTTTCCAAACATAGAGTAAACAGAACGATGCCAAAGATAAAACATCATTTGCCCACGGTCATGCAAGGTGGGTTTGAAAGATCCCCGGGTCCATCAAGAATCTCGACTTCGTCATCAGCTTCCAGAACTGTAGTTTAGAATGAAGGGCATATCGGCATCATCATGGAAATATAAAACCAGAAAGGCAAAGCATACCAACCTTGGCATAAGGAAAGAACTATGCTTTGTGGCGGGATTGCTTGTGGGGCAGCCATGTCGAGCAAGCGCTGGAAGGTTTTTCTCAGAGAGAGATCCACGATAGAAGCCGCCAATTTCCGTAATTCTGAAGGAAAGAAAGGGTCAGATGACAGAAGGGTCATTAAACAAAATATATATGTACATGAGATTACCTTCAATGCTTCGCCCGCCCTGAGCTGGGGGAATGGCAGCCTCAGCGGTCTCCTCCACACCTTCAGGTGCATCACTGGAGATATTCATAAAACCTATGGCCGGCATGGTAGTCTCTAATAAGGGGACAAAAGCCGTCGCTGGAGGCTCCAAGGCAGGGATGACGGCTTCAATAATCGCCTCTATACTCTCTGGTACGTCGTTAGGGATGTCCATGGGATCCATAGCCGATGACGTTAGCTCTGCTAGGGAGCGAACATGGAGGAGACACCAGCCGCCATCGGAAGCTCCACAGTAAGGGTAGCAGCTTCACTAATCCCCTCTACACCCGCCGGTGCGTCATGAGAGATATTCACGGAATCGGCAACCATGACCTGATCCGGACTCAAACCCGCTTCCGCTGCAGAAGTCCCTGCAAAGATCGCGCAAAAATAAGAAGACATAAAAGTAATACAAATCACTAGCCAAAGGAAGAGCGCGAAAAACACGCATACCAATACGCCAAGGAGCTTGAAGTATGGCTTTTTCGAGCCGTCATTCTTTTCTTATTAAATACGCTCGTCGGGATTCAATCGTAAATGAATGACTACCTGTTTTAAGTGCAAGCTCGTCCTTAGAAGCATCTGAGATGGGCTATTTAAGGGCCCGTTCTTCTTCTATTAATAGAGGACCCATGTGCACCCTCCGTAATGATGGTTCGACGTCGTAGAATGCAATGGGGGGTAAGCTTTTTTTGGAGCACACACGTTCTCAGTCTCATCTTAAGAACGCCTTAAAGCCTCGGTCAATTGCGCGGCCTCCTCGGCAGACAAGCCAGGATAGATAAGACCGGCGTCTGACTCCTCCATAGCTATCGGTTCATCCTAAATAAACAGTTCGGACTCAAGCAGAGTGTCGAGTAGGCCGGCAACCGATTTCTTCCTCCTCTTGGAACTTGTGCTAACACTAGCAGAAGAACGCTTCCTCCCCTTGGGCGCTTTGGCACGACGTTGCCCAACTTCACTTTCAGTATCCCCCTTTGGTGTCAGACACCGCCGCTGGTGACACTACTGCTGGTGCTTCATTGGAAACCTTTGGTTCGGCTCTAGTGCGCACTGGCATACCAGCAGTGCGAGGGTTCGATTCTATTTCTGCGGCTTTAGGGATAAGTACCAAACTTCTATCCCTCAATGGAGGGTGAACCACTGATCGCGGCCGCAATAGGGCATTGGTGGCCTAAGCTGGAATGGGAGCTCTACCCTCGAAAAGCACTCATCTCTCCTCTGCAATGATGGGGCCGACCCGATGACGATACCAACCCTTAAAGGACCCTACGGGTCTCGGAAGGTAGTCGGACTCCGGGATCATGAAGCAAGAGCCGATGTTTAGCCGCATGAAATGGTGGATGACGTTGCGAGTAACGTCCAAAGAGGGAACATGCTCGACTATGAATGCTTCGAGAGGGATGCCCTGGTCATAGCCCAACTGCTGAGCAAAGTGGTGCGGACTATACCGCATGAAAAGGACAGCATTATTCCGGCGGAACACCAGATACCCTGTCCTGATCGAGTATAGGTGCATGACCTCTTTTGGTTTCAAAGCCGGGACCCCACCCGTCGATAAATCAAACAATTGTTGAATGGGCCCCGCTGGAGTGGAAAGGACTCAATCGCTGAACACCATTCTGCCTTCATTTGAGTATGAGTTCAGTAGTACGCGGAAAACCCCTACTTGGGTTGGATCGGGAGTGGAGGCATCAACCAACCTCATAATCCGCGGGAATATGTATGAATCATAAAAATCCAGCCGCTGGTGCGCAGCGAACGCTCCTAACACGTGCATCTCGACCCACGACGTGAAGTAGTGGAAGGGGAAATTCACGATCTCCGCACCTGGGTTTGAAGTATTAGCCGCGACGCTTAATCCTTGTTATAGATGTGATAACCCCGCGATGCCAACAGCTAGCCGTGCTCCCCCAGCTATGCGGTGAGCGGGATAAAAAATGGAGTCTCTCATAAAGCGGCAATGCATCGGCATGGCAAACTAGCTTAGCCAAAGACTGATAAAACCAAAGAAAAAGGTCTCTTCATCCATACCAGGGGCCGCAATTGCATCAAAAGCTTCAGTTGATGAGTTCGGAATATAGAAATGCGGCAAGTCTTCCTCCTTGGCCGGCAAGTTCCTTAATCCTAATCCAAAAGGGTCTTCAATTTTTGCAAATTTCGGAGCCTTCTTAGACATGACGCCCTCTCGAAGAAACCAAGCAATGAAAGTGTCAACGGTGACACCTTGCCTTTCCGATGTCACGAACAGCTTTTCAAAGATACCTATGACCTTGATTAGACTTGGGTACTTATGACGTACGGTGTTCTCAGTCGACAGGTCGTCGAGCATAGTAGGAACCATATCAAACATATATTCGTCGGGAGGCAGTAATTCTTCATAATGCTCCCCCCTGATTGGCAACCCGGAGATCTCGCGAAACTCCTCCAGTGAAATTGAGACCTCCCGATCTCCTAGCAAGAACGTGTTGGTGGGAAGATTCCATTAATTCAAGAAGGCTTTAATCCACCAGCCGTGAGGGGCGTGGTAATAAAACAACGAAGCGTACACTGCATGGTATAGCCCGACCTTCTGTAGACGTGTGCGTTGGGCATAAAGAATGTATCGAGCCCAGGGAAGGTAGCCCACTAGGTGACGGGGGATAACGCCTAGTAAACCTGCCCCCAGGGTCGAGCTTCGCCCTGACATATTCGGCGCTGGCCACCATGGGTTGGTTGGGTACTCCGGTCGTTGATGGCTCAAGTCAGCCCGCGGGAGTCCAATTAGTCGCCTCCACCGCATAAGCAGTCCATGGGTGTTCCGTCAGTGATATAGAGCAGATGGGTTCTGACGGCTCTTCATGGGTAAAACTACGGCAGCCCCCGATGATATGACCGTACCACTTTCCCCACAAGAGAAGACTAGTATAGTCCTTGTCATGCGCCCTGATCATCGCCATAACCTCCTCGTCCGATAGCGAATGCGGAAAAGCGGGTTCTAAGCGAGTGTAAGGGAAGTTGGGAAGCGAGGCCATCGTTCCTAAAATAAAAAAAAACCATTTAAAAATAATAATAATAATAAATAATAATAAGGTAACATCAAATAAACTAACAGAAAACCGTGATGTGACGGGACCACTGCCTGTAAAACCAATGGACCCCACAAAATCTAAATAGCGGCTCACCAATGATGAGGCAAAGTAATCATTGGGAGAATCAAAAAGGATTCTCGTCAAGTAAACAGGAAAGTTTAAACAACTCTTAAAGCGAGTTCTGTTAAAAAACAAAAAAAAGAACAAAGAAAGCACAACAGATTCAAATCTGCGTTAGGGGCATTAAAACCCTTAAATACCCGAAAACATTAGGGAATAAAATTCCTAAAAATATCTGAGTCTCTCTCAGAGTCAAGCTCTGTGAACAAGGAATTAAATTCCTTTAATAAAGGGATTAAATCCCAGAAAACCCCCATGGCAAGGAGGTAAGGAAAATGTAATTAAATTCCAAGGATCTTAAAGATCGGTAGCAGGGTAAAGCCCTAAGAGGAGGATCAATAATCCCCATTGATTTAAGATCTTAGAATCTACAAAAAATGTGTGTGCTTTGGATCTTTAAGAGACTAATTTAAGAAAAGAGCAACACTCTGTCCCCGAATTTAAAATCCACGATGAAAAGAACAAAAGAAGGGGGTTCCGTTCATGATCCTTACCAAACAAAGGTTTTAACAAAGTTTAACTCTGAGATTCCAGCAGGCAGAGAACTAAGCTCTGAAGAGGGGAATTAAATTCTCAAGGAAAATAAGTAGGGAAGAAGATGAAAGAACAGTGGTCTTCTCAGAAGTAAATACCCCTGCATTTATAAGACATGATGAAGAGCGGTTCATCTTCCCATTCCCCTAGGCAATCCAACGGCTGTGAGGGCAGAAAGTGTTGCACTCACGTGCAAGCCACGTGAGAGCAACGCTGGGAGGAATTTGTTCCCTAATAAAAAAAGGATGAGGGAAAGTTCCCCACTAAAAGAGCCCCCCACATGTTTAACACGTGAGTGCCTATATGCAACGCATATAGGCACTGCAGTTAAAACAATTGCTAGGCTAAAACAGCCCCACGTGTTTAACACGTGAGTACCTATATGCAACGCATATAGGCACTGCAATTAAAACAATTGCTAGGCTAAAACAACCCCACGTTTTTAACACGTGAGTGCCTATATGCAACGCATGTAGGCACTGCACTTAAAACAATTGCTAGGCTAAGACAGCCCCACGTATTTAACATGTGAGGGAACTTCCCTACGTAGAATTAAAATTCTACTCAACAAGGAACCGTTGGATCAAAGATACAATGATGATTAAGCATATAATTAAATTGAAGTTTTAAATGAGAAATGATATTTTCTGTTAAACAGAAAGTTGACGGATCAAAGATCCCGTAAGTTGGAAAATATTTTTCATATCTTTCTAAACAAAGAAATATTGTGCTCCGTTAAACCAAACACCCTTAGATTAAAAATCCAACGGTGATTAAAAAATCACCAATCTACAGAATAAATTCTGTATGGGAAAATATTTTCCTAATCTTGTTTAAGAAACAAGAAAATATGTTCTGTAAGACAGAAACCCTTGGATCAAAAATCCAACGGCGGGTAAAGACCCCCAAATCAATTGGAGTCTCTAAATGAGAGATTTCCTAAAACTAATTAACAAACTTCTCTCCACTATATAAAGAATCCAAGACTTCAAGGAAAAAAAAGAGAGGTACGACTACAGAGAGAGAGAACTCCCCAGAGATTTAAAGAATATACGGTGAGAGAATTTAATTCTCAAAAGAAAAGACCTGTTCCCTTGAAATACTAGGTAAAGAAAAAAACAAAAGACTGTTCTTTGCATCTTTAAGGGTTTAACCCTTCGTAGAAGAACTTAGTTCTTCCTCTGGTTTAGATCTGTAGAGGCGGATCTTCCCACAAGTTGAGAATTTAATTCTCATTGGGGAGACTCTGTCATGCAGATTCAAAGCCTTGGGGAAAGAACTGAGTTCAAACAGTTTAACTCTTACAAAAAAAACATATGGGAATTTAATTCCTCTAAAAAACTAAGGTTTAACCATGTAAGAAGAACTTAATTCTTGCAAAGAACAAAGGGAGAACTTGATTCCTCAGAATCACAGAAGAACAGCCTGATGATTCATTGGTGTTTAACACTATAACAAGACCTCACGTGTTTTCCACGTGAGTGCTTCTAATGAACGAAAGAAAACGGCTGAGACTGCCTCACGTGTTTCCCACACGGGTGTTTAAAAGAGGAGCAAGGAATACTTCTTAGAACAGTCACGTGTTTTGCATGCTACCCTCAATCAAGTGCTTAGCACTTCTATGAAAGGAAGAGGAAATAAGATAAGAGGGTATTGCCCCCATTTGGGACATCTCACGTGTTTTACACGTGAGCGCTACGGGAACTAAATGTTTAGCACTTATATAAAGGGAGAGGCAATAAAGCCAAGGGGCAAAACCTAACTTTGGGCGCCTCACGTGTTTCACACGTGAGCGCCACAAGAATTAAGTGCTCAACATTTATATAAAATGGAGAAATAATTGAGCTGTACCCATATTTGAGCGCCTCGCGTGTGTCATGTGAGTGTCACACAATCTTAGTGTTTAACACTAATCAGGTGCCTCACGTGCAACACGTGAGCGCCACAGAAGTTTAGTGTTTAACACTACTCTAATGCCCACATGGAATGCACGTGAGCATTGTATGCCTCAGCATTTAGCACTGTTGGGTAATTATAGAGACCCAAATCTAACCCAAATTGACCAATTTCTTCCAAAGTCAAAACCCCTCTGTGTTCATCATTCCCCAAATTGATCTTAGTCCCAAACATAACTAATGACCTGTCAAATGATGATATCCAAAATAAGGTTCATCCCGCATCCCCTAAGTTAATCTTAGTCTCAAAAATGACTAATGATTCTTAGATGATCCACCACGATCTTTTCCCTCCGACACGGGAATTGGTTCAAGGGTACATCTCTCCACACCTCTGATACATGTTGTAATTTTTCAACGTCTTCAAAGAGGTGGCGGGTCTCGATAACCAACTGCTCTTCGGTGCACTTCCCAAACTGACATGCACACCCCAGATCAAACCACACCGCAAGCTGGGTGTCTCCCATATAATCGTTCCTTATCCCGACACGTAACAAATACACGTGCGTGGAAGATGATCTACGGACCGTAACGTCCTTAAACTAAACTCTATGAACCGTAACGTCCTTAAACTAGACTCTACGGACCGTAATATCCTTAAACAAAACACAACGGACCGTAACGTCCTTAAACTAGACTCTACGGACCGTAACGTCCTTAAACTAGACACAACGGACCGTAACGTCCTTAAACTAAAATCTCACCTCAAAAATGGTGATCTACAGACCGAAATGTCCTTAAACTAAAACAACAGAGCCCAAATGCTCTCTTATTGGATCTGAAACAAAAATGATCCTAACACCCTGTTAAGTAGATCTTAATCCCAAATTGGACTAACGTATCCTTAACAAAACACCAACCGAGCCCCCAAATGCTCGTATACATTTAAGTCGATCTTGATCTCAAAGCAGATCAACGATCCTTAAATCAACTCAAACCCAAATCAAAGATATACGGATTTGGACTAATCCACGCCCTACATGCGACAACATAATCTCTGTATACAATCCATGGGCAACCAAAAATAAAACAAACACACACGACACAAAGTGAACTTCTAGAGCAGGAGAAAGTGGTTATCGTGATGCAGTAACATAATTAACTGTAAGGGCTTGCGCCTGCAGGGAAGAGCGTCCCCACAATAAAAAAAACCCTCGCAAACGAGGGGGAATCTGACGAAGTCTGCTACAACGGCCGCATCCGTCCAAACCTCCGATATACGGTGCCATAAATCAACTTGGCATCTTCGGAGAGGTGGACGGATAAACCCAAATAGCATATGCCCCCAAATTCAGGCAAGACGATCCATCCCGGTTCGTCTCTGTTTTCGGCGGTAAACAAATGGACCGAAACGTCCTTAAACTGATATTCGTCCCCAAAATAGGAATGCTGGACCGAAAACTTCTTAAACTAAAAATCGGCCTCAAACATGGCGATAATGGACCGGAATGTCCCTAAACTAGCACATCGCCCCCAAATACGGTGATATTCTCTCTTGAGATTTATATTGCAATCGAAATCCTAACGGTGAAGGTTGCAACTCAAGTCTCACTGGCTAGATAGCTACTCCAGCGATGAAGCTGCCTCAAAATCCCACTGGCAAACAGATGGGTCACCTGCGATGAAGCTACTTCCGAGAGTTTCACAAAAAAGGGTATGTCCACAAGCGAAATAGGCACGGATGAAAACCCGAAAGGGCGCCGTGAGTAAAAACAGCAGGGCTACCGGGGAGATTGTGAAAACCTGGAAGGGCGCAATCTCGTTAAAAAAACGGTGTGTCCCCAAGCAAAATAGGTACGGATAAAAAACCGAAAGGACGCCGTGAGTAAAAACAGCAGTACTGCCCGCGAGTTTGTGAAAACCCGAATAGGGCGCAAACTCATAAAATAAAAAAAATTCATGTGCACTTGCAAGGTCCTCTCGACCTTATGAGGAGAAAATACCTACGTGAGATCCTTACGACTCACAAAAGAGCAACACACTTAGGAATCCTCATGATTCCTAAGGAGAAATTACACTTACGGAATCCTCGCGTCTCGTAAGGAGAATTCCCCTTATGAGACCCTCACGGCTCATAAGATTCAAAAGCCTTAAGCTACAGGGTTCTGGACCTGTTCTTAAGCCGTCATATCCCCCAAATTGCCCTACAAGTGGTCCAATATTGATCCTTGTATACAATCCATGGGCACGAATAAATATTCCCTTACCAAGTTCTACCAATGGCGAGAAATACCCCATATAGTGAATGACACTTGTAAGTCCTCTCGACTTATAAGGAAAAAACACTCTTGTAAGATCCTTACGACTTGCAAAGGAAAACACCACTAAGAAGTCCTCATGACTTCTAACGAGAACATACACCTACGAAATCCTCACGACTCGTAGGGAGAAATATCTTTATGAGACCCTTACGGCTTATAAAGTCAAAAAGTCTTAGTCGGCAAGATCCTAACCATGTTTGCTAAACCATCTTTGTTCAAATCGACAAGGGCAAATGATGCTTCGCTCCTGGCAATATTCCAGTTGCAGTGATATTGATGCCAAAATTGGAATCAGATCTCAAGTCCCTGACTCGTAATAAAACTCAGCGAGTCAAAAAAATGCATATGAAATAGCCGAAATGATGGGGCAGCTCGCAATAAAAATCAGCTAGCAAAAAAATATATGCATATTAAACAGTTTGGGCAGCTCGCAATAAAAATAGTGAGTAAAAAAACGATATAGCCGAAATGATTGGGCACCGCGATAAATAGCCGAAATGATTGGGCAATCGCGACTTTCGTGACATAAAAGCTGAAAAAATAAAGCATCGCGAGAAAAAAATTAAAAAAATTAAAATGAAACTTTTCTGCCCGACAGGTAGGTCCACACCGACCCCTGTATACAATCCATGTGCATAAATAAAAGAAAGGGTACCATATTTTCCCAACAGGCTCCGTCAAAAGGAGAGCCAGATCTTAATGGCAACATGTACAGCCTAGAGATCATTCTGACGCTCTTCTCATTCCGACAGGATGCAGATAAAATGTCAACAAAGCTCCAAAGAGCCAAAACAAAAAAGGAGTAACGGCAAAATCCTAACTCCTGCTCGACGTGCTTCTCATGCCAGCGGGATGTAGACGCAACGTCATCAAAGACCCAAGGGTCAAACAAAAAAGGAGTAATGGCAAAATTACAGCTCCAGCTCGACGTTCTTTCTCGGTGCAGATGCGACATCAACAAAGGCTCCAAGGAGCCAAATCAAAAAGGAATGACGGCAAAATCCTAACTCCAGCTCAACATGCTTTTCATGCCAGCAGGATGCAGATGCAAAGTCAACAAAAGACCCAAGGGTCAAAGCAAAAATAGAGTCACGGTAAAATCCTAGCTCCAAGTCTTGATGGTTTATATACAACCCAAAGACTATCTCGACGTTCCTCCTCATTTCAGTAGGATGCGTACGCAACTATCAAATGAAATTGGAGCAATGGCATATTCCTAACTCCAGATCTCGATGGCAACATCTACAGCTTAGAGATCAGCTCGACGTTCCTTCTCGGTGCAGGTGCAACGTCAACAAAGACTAAAAGTGGAGCCATAGCAAAATCCTAGATTCAAATCTCAATGCAGACGTCTACAGCCTAGAGATCAGCTCGACGTTCTTCTCATTGCAACAGGGTGCAAATGTAACGTCAGCAAAGCTCCAAGGAGCCAAACAAAAAAGGAGTAATGGCAAAATCCTAGTTCCAGCTCGACGTTCCTTCTCGGTGCAGATGCGACGTCAAAAAGGGCTCCAAAGAGCCAAATCAAAAAGGAGTGACGGCAAAATCCTAACTCCAGCTCGACGTGCTTCTCATGCCAGTAGGATGTAGACGCAGCGTCATCAAAGACCCAAGGGTCAAATAGAAATGGAGTCATGGCAAAATCCTAGCTCCAAATCGTAATGGTTCTTATACAACCAAGAAACTATCACAGCGTTCACTCTCATTTCAGCAGGAGGCGGACGTGACTATCAAATGAAATTGGTGCAATGGCATATTGCTAGCTCCGGACCTCAATTGCAATACATACAGCATAGAGGTCCTACAGATGTCTATGCTACTTCAGCAAAGAAACGGCACGACATCGTTAAAACAAAATGAAGCGACGGCATATTCCCAGCTTCGGGTCTCGACTACAACTCATATAAAGCCTAAAAGACTATCGGAGATCATCCCATACCAGAAAGGTATGGTTATGACTCATCGGGGCTCCAAATTTAGCCTAACCTCAAGTAAAAAGCGTCATGGCAAATTCCTAACGCTTGCTCTTCTAACAGTAATATAACCTAAGGAGATTACTCGAAGACGTCTTGTCCAGCCTCCGAAGGGATCAGAGACACGACAGTCGTGGGGCGATGGCATATTCCTAGCTCCGAACTTCAATAGCAATACATACAGCATAGAGATCCTACAGATGTTTACCCTACTTCAGCAAAGAAACGGCATGACATCGTCAAAACAAAAATGAAGTGACGGCATATTCCCAGTTTTGGGTCTCGACGACAACTTATATAAAGACTAAAAGACTATCGGAGATCATCCCACACTAGTGCAGAGTGGTTATGACTCATCGGGACTCCAAATTGAGCCTAACCTCAACTAAAAAACGTCATGGCAAATTCTTAACGCTTGCTCTTCCAACGGTAACATGACCTAAGAAGATTACTTAAAGACGTCTTGTCCAGTCTCAGAAGGGATCAGAGATGTTTCCCCAATTAGAGCAAACCTCTGTTCAGAATTCAAAATTTGAATTAAAGTTGCGCTTTAATAAAAGCGCTGCGCTACAACTAGCGCACCCCGTGCAAAGCGCATAGGCGCTAGCGCTAGATGCGCTGCGCTCCAAGTAGCGCATCACGTGCAGATCACGTGTGCGCTAGCTCTAAGAGCACTGCGCTCCAAGTAGCGCACCATAGGCAGAGCGTATAAGCGCTAGCACTGGAACTAAATGTTCCTCACCGTTGGATAAAATATCCAACGGATATGATTAAATCATCAATTAACATGAATGAAATTCTGTTGAATCTTTCCAAACAGAAAAGATTGTGCCCTGAATTTGGAACACCGTTGGATCAATGACCAATGGTGATTAAAAAATCACTAAAATACAGAACAAATTCTGTAAAGTGCCAAGATTTCTCAATCTTATTAAAATAAGAAAAGTATCTTCTGTAAACCAGAAGCCTTTAGATCAAAAATCCGACGGTGGGGAAATTCCCAAATCAATTGGAGAAAATATCTCCTTAACTGATTGAACAAATCAGCTTGCCCTATTTAAAGGCCCCAAGACTTCAAGTCTTGTAGAGAGGTAACCCCCCATAAACTTTGAGAAAATCTCAAGAAGAAGAAGAAGCTCTCGGCAAAAGAAGACAATTCTTCTCAACGTAAAAAAAAAAAAGAAGAATAGAAAGACGAAATCGTCTCAATATAAAAAGAAGTATTTACTTCTTTCACAGATCATAGATCTATAAGACAAATTGTCTTTCACAAAAGAGATTATGAACATCTCATTATAAAGGGGGGAGAATTATTCAATTCTCTTAGGATCACAGATCCATAAAGGCAAAACCTTTCATCAAAAAGAGATTGAAATATCTCCTATAAATTAAGAACTTTGTTCTTAGAATCTTGAGACAAAATCTCTTATCAAAAAGAAGATAATTTTCATAGCGCAAAGTTAACCTAAGAAGAGGCTTAGCGCTTCTAATTTAAAAGTGCCTTAGTGCTCTTCATCTAGCGCAAAGCACTGCAGTGCCATAGCACTTCAAACACAGCGCACTGCGCTCTTTGGCTAGCGCTCAGTGCTAAGCGCGCCACGTGATCCTCACGTGTGCACTGCATTACTAAAAACGCTTTACGCTCATTATATGGCACCAGCGTCAAGCGCCTCAACGCTTCAATTATAACTCATCAGCGCTCTACATCTAGCGTAAAGCGCTAAGCGCATCGGCGCTCTACATCTAGCGAAAAGCGCTAAGCGCATCGGCGCTCTTCATCTAGCGAAAAGCGCTAACCGCATTGGCGCTTCATGTCTGGTGCAAAGCGCATTAGCGCTTTATTCATAGCGCATTGCGCTCATCGACTGGAGCTAGTGCCAAGTGCGCCACATGCTTTTATGTGCGCTTGGGCAGAATATAAACTGTTCTTTGAATAAGCCTGGAGCTATAACAAATGCACAGCGTTCAACTAAAGACAAAACATTGTCAGAGACCAAACCAATGCTTAGCATTTTTAAGGGATTGGGCTCAAACAAACATCTAACAATTCAAAAATAAATGTTGAACATTGTAATTGAATGGACTTAGCCCAAATTGGCCATAAGTCCTCAATTCAGATTAATTGAGTTCATATACTCATAAATCACAGATCTTAGTCCCAATTGGACTATAGGTCTCCTAATCAATATTGGTTCAAGGGTACATCTCTTCACTCCTTTGATATTTGTCGTTGTAATCCTTCAACGTCTTCAGAGAGATGACGGGTCCCGATAACCAATCATTTCATGGACTGTAGGGTCCTTAAACTCATGGACTATGATGTCCTTAAACTTTATAGACTATGACTTCTTTAAACTACGGTGTGGGGTCCTTAAGCCCATGGACTATAATGTCCTTAACCTCGGATTGTGGGGTCCTTAAACCCATGGACTATGATGTCCTTAACCTTTACAGACTATGATGTCTTTAAACTGGACCACCATGTCCTTAAACTGGTAATCGACCGCAATGTCCCTAAACTAAACATTAGAGCCCAAATACTCTTTTGTTGGATCTAAACGATCCCGTTAAGTTGATCTTAGTCTAAAATTAGACTAACGTGTCCTTAACAAACGTTTAAGTTGATCTTAGTCTCAAATGAGACTAACGTATCCTTAAACCCAAACCCAAATCTAAGAAGATACAGATTTGGACTAATCCACGCCCTACGGGCGATAACATAAATTAGTCTCCGTATACAATCCACGGGCAACCAAAAACGAAACAAACACACACGACACGAAGTGACCATCTGGAGAATGAGAAAGTGGTTACCGCGATACGGTAGCGTAATTAACTGCAGGGGCTTGCGCCTGCAGGGAAGAGCATCCCCACAATAAAAAAAACCCTCAAATGAGAGGGAATCTGACGAAGTCTGCTACATCGGCCGCATCCGTCTAAACCTTCGATACACGGTGTCATAAATCAACTTGGCATCTTCGGAGAGGTGGACGGATAGCACCAATTAGCATCTGCCCTCAAAATTCAGGCAAGACGGACCTACGCGGTCTCGTCTCCGTTTTCGGCGGGGAACAGATTCTGGCAACCCCGGTGGAACCTTTTCCTCTTTCCACTCCACACTTCGTGTGTCGTGTTCGCGAATGAATCGCGGTTTGATATGGTTGCCCTTAGGTTCGAGGTACTAAGATTTGGTGTCTTGCTCCGTGCAGAAAACAGAAAATCAATGGCTTCAACCTGCACTAGCTGCAACTGCAACTCCCGTTCCGTCTCATCTGGGGGTGTAACCTACGGGCCCCAAGCGGCCTCCCTGTTCAAGATGCCGGTGGAGCAAGTAACTCAAGCCACTACAGGGCTATTCTTCGGGACCATGATCCCGCCGATGAGCTTCAACACCCCTTTACCGTCGGAAGCTCCTAAGAAGTCGGTCTTTGATCGGCTCACTACTACTGCGGCCCCTCTCAACGGGTCGCCCAACTCCACTGCCTCAGTTTTTAACAGACTGGGCCAGAGCTCCAACGGGCCCATGAAGAAGCCCACAATACCGGAAAGGGTTATTCCAAAAAGGATAGCCATCCCTGCTCCCAAAGTCGTCAAAGTGGCTTCTCTTGCCAAGGAGTCGGTCTTCGTTAGACTGACTGTTCCGGCTTTCGCCCCAAACGAAGTTGTCAGAACTTCTCCCCCTTCACGAAAGTCTGCTTTTGATAGGTTGGCTGTCCCCATTCAACGGACATTGGTCTTCAAGAGGCTGATACCAGCAGCGCCTAACCAGAACAGGGGGCATGACGAAGCCATCCCCATAGCTGAACCAACACCATCCGTGCGACATGTTCGCCGTCGTCACTGGCGTCGAGTAAGGAAGGCTGGGGGTAGCTCTCCGTCTGGACTTACTCCACCAGCTCCAACGGTGGAAATCGATGCTGCTGTTCCAACCGGAAACAGTTTTGAACTGCTTAACAAGGTGCGCAGGAACTCTCCTACTGCAGTGCTGAAGAGATCTCCTCCACCTATAGAGAATACACCAAAAGCGAAGCCGGAGCAGCCCCCTCAGCGGCTGTCCTCCAAAATTTACAAAGTCTGGCGACGGGTTCAAGGGTCGGTGATTGACCAAGACTATTCCTGCCGATCAAAGAAGATTAAAGCTCGGCAAGAAAAGGACCATCCCGTGATACTACAGAAGATGTCACCGGTCTGGGTGCCCGCTGCAACGGCTCCCTCAACTTCAACCGCTCATAAGCGAAGGAGGCCAGAGAAGGCCCCCGTGTCTGCGACGAACCGTAAGGACACCGAGCCTAAATGCCCCAAGTCTGGGGGCATGGTGGTCCACACTGTCTATATGGCTTCCGGAAAAGAGGAAAGTCGTGCTTCCACGGGTCATCGAACGCTTACCCGATCGATAACGAAAGCTCAGGAACAACAGCAGCAGAAACTTCAGAAGATGCTGACTGCAATGGCCGCACTCACTGGGCCGAAAGAAAATCCAGAGACCTCAGAGCAGCGTCGGGAACAAGAAACTGATACTGAATTCCTCCGAAGAATGCTCGAGAGGAAAGAAAAAGAGGCTGCAGAACAGGCAGCCAACATCAAACGAATGGCTCTGTTGTTCCAAGACATGGCTGGGATGATATTACAGCCGGAACCTCAAGCCGAAGACCCCCCGATCATCATCGAAGACGACAGAGGGGAGACATCGAACCCCTTTCCGGCTCTTTCAGCAGCCAAAGAAGAGACAATCTCTAAGGCCACCTTGGATGACTATATCGCTCAGCAAATACGAGCTCACCAGGCGAATGAAGCGGCCGACCAAATTGTTAAAACTGGACGACCATATCCAGGATGGTACGATCAGATCAAGTATCCGCCAGGATACACGATCCCCAAATTCCATGTTTATAAAGGGATGGGAAATCCGCATCAGCATGTTGCCCAGTTCAGGGCTCTATGTGGCAACACCGGAGGCGACGATAAACTACTACTTAGCCAGTTCGTCGGCAGCTTGTCGGAGACAGCGTTCGAATGGTACTCTGAACTCCCGAACGACTCCGTCAAAACTTTTGCAGAGATGGAGCTACTATTCACCCAGCGTTTCACGAGTGCTAGTGAACATACCCCAATAACGGCATTGATCAATGCCAGGGTAAAACCTGGCGAGACATGGATTCAATACGCAATACGATGGCGGAATTTGTGGTCAAAATGTGAGCAGCGCATCGAAGAAGCACCCGTGGTGGGCATGTTCGTGGGCACTCTTGACCCTCAAGCAACCATCTCCCAATTCATGATGTTTTTCAAGCCGACCACATTCCAGGCCTTGATTGACAAACTGGCTCAAATGGACCAGATGGGTCATAGACCGTCCTTTTCAAAGCCGGAGCCACGAAATGAGAAAGGAAAAGGGAAAGCAACTTTCGTCACAAATGCTCAACAGCAGCCCGGTGGCCCAAAACTAACGGAACGATTAGACGAGAGACGGTGATACTATAATGAGAAAATGAAGCGCCCTTACTCATTTTCCAGGGACAAGACGAGGAGATTGTTTGAGCTAGCGGTGCGCAATAGGCTCATTAATTTGCCGAATCCAAAATGCCTATTGCAACTCGGTGAGGCTAATGGTCCCAATTATTGCCCCTACCATCAAGCGGTAAGCCATCCAATTGAAAATTGCTTCGTCTTTAAAGGCTGGATCGAAGACCAATACCAACAGGGCAAGTTTGCACTGTCCGAGAATTGGAAAGTAAGCCCGCCTCAACCACATGCTCCTAAAAGGGTGGACACACCGGGGGCATCATGCTCTTTTGTAGAAGAAGCTCTATGGGAGATCATTCTTTCAACCAAGACGAAAAGAATGCTGAAGGATCTCCAGACATGCCCAGCGATCAGGTGGAAAAATCCACTGGAACCCGAGATCATTGAGGGAATGCTGAAACCGCGCCCAACTCCGAAAATTGGTGGTGATAGTCAAAGCGCTCACACCCAACCGTCAAAGTCTTCGAAGAAGAAGAAGAAGACCAAAAAGCCCGTGAAGCCTAATAACAAGCACATAGACCTACAAAAACAGATTGACGCGTTGGAACAATATAATCAGAAGACGCGGACCCCGGTTACACTCCAAGAATTTCTCAGCCACATCCTTGAGGACGGAAATGATGACAATGGAGAAGACTCGTCGGACGAGTCTGAGGATTATGTGGCAAGCTGTCATGTGATCTCTCACTCGTTAATAAACGGTGAAGAAGCTTTGGATGCAGAGAAACTGGGGGCAGATCCTGAGCCGGAACTTCTAGGACCATCAGAAGAAATGATTGATGCATTCCTGAACGAAGCCCGTCTTAAAAGAAAAGCTGATCGAGAGCGTGAGATGGCCATATTTGAAAAGGCCAAACGCCGGCGACTGGACGAAAAGGTTGAAACACTCCCACCAGATCAAAGTACATCCGCCACAAATAAAAGCAGGATCAAGACAAGGAAACGATTCGCTAGAGCCCTATCAAAGGGAATGAAGTTGCCCTCTTTCAGAGGAAATTCTCCCGGAGATATTCATCTTGATGAAGCAGACACACATCCTAACTTCTGCTTATACCATCAGAGGATTACACATCCTACCAAAGAGTGCATAGCCTTTAAAAACTGGTGGCAGGAATATGTTGCCCGCCGACAACATGTTCAGCGGATGAAATGCAAAACTCGTAGGGAACAAAGAAATACGACCGAGGAGCATATGAAAACTACCGGCAACTGTCGTATGGTTGACGCTGGGGGATCGCAAGTTCTCACATTCAGGAGTGATTCTGATGAAGAAATAGCCATTGGCCCTCTCTTCAAAGAACCCACCTCCGAAACGGAAGAAATGAAGACCAGTGGGAACATTCAGCTGCACAATCGTATGCTGCCAGAAAAGAATCTTGGACCTGCTAATAGTGGACCGAGTAGAAAAGATAAAGGGAAAGAAAAAGTCCCTGAAGATATCGCCCTCGATGATCAAGTCGTCAAAGAGCTTGCAGCCAAGGACCTGCCCAAGAAAACAAGGTGGATTACAACGTTCTGGCACACTTGAGAAAGCTACCCTCACAGCTAAGCATTCTCGATGCCCTTCTGCTATCAAAAGAAGCGAGAGATTCTCTGATCAAGGCGTTACAAGAGCCTGACCGGTTTCAAGCTTTCCTCACCGAAGAAAAGATGAAGGACGAACTAGAAGAAGTGCACACTGCTGACATCACTTTCGGCGATGAAGATCTTCTCCTCGGGACATGTGAGCACAACCGTCCTCTTTATATCTCCGGATACTGTCATGATATTAAGATCGAAAAAATCCTGGTTGACAATTGGTCCTCCGTCAATCTCCTCAATGTAAGAGTGTTGAAGGAAATATGCATGAGCGTCCAACACCTCGCTCGGGATAAAATCACCATCTCCGGGTTTGACTCCCAGTCATCACGGATGCTCGGGTCTGTGATACTGACGCTGCGCTTTGGGTTGCTCGTCACTGATATTAAATTTCACGTCATTGATGCCAAGACCTGCTATAACGCTTTGTTCGGCCGGCCTTGCTTACATGAATACAACATCATCCCTTCTACACAACATCACTATATGAAGTATTTCAAGGATGGTCTCGAGTATACTGTGACAGGGGAACTAAACCCATTCTCCGTGAACGAAGTCCGCAAATATGAGGATGCCAAGTACTTCCTGCCAGATTTCGAAGACACGGGAAGATGTCGCAAACCGAAGGACAAGAACAAAGCTATCACCATTATTCCGGTCTTCGGGAGTGATACCGAGGAGGAAGAGGAAATAATTTATTCAGGGCCACCACAACGCAACAAGCCGGGACCGTCCACCCCTATTCTGGTCTTCGGCAGCGACTCGGAAGATGAGGTCAATGCCATATTCTCTGCTCGGCCATCGATACAAGCCTTCGCTGATGAAGACCAAAGTTTGCAAGTTGCCATGGTTCCGCGAGAGCATTACAGAGAGCTCGATGGAATTGAAACTTATAGTGTGCAAGAACTGCAGACATTCTATGTCACCTCTAGGCGAAAAGGTGAAAATGCGATCCTATTCTACCGATCCGGGGAAACCAAAGTAGAGAAAAAAATTTGGCATGGTGCAGATTCTACACTTGACAGGCTCCAGCCTATCCGTTTGCCCAGATATTACACAGACGGATTAAAAAGACTGTTGAGGCACCAAGGCGTACCCCTTAAGCAGATTGCTCGACAAGCTCAGTTCTACAACAAGATCTGGGATGTCCCCGGAACTCAGCGAAAACTGCCCAACGGGAGAATGGAAACGATCAGACTTGGATATGTTCAATCCAAGGGACGGGAGCGAGTCCATGGCAGCTACGTCATACATGACTTCGATGAAGAAGGAGATGCTCTGTGGGAAGATGCTAACCCTGAACCAAGACGAGCTCCTGTCGTGAAAATACCAAGCCCGTCGTTCGAAGAACAGATGGACAAGCTGATAAGAGAAGCGGGTCAAAAGCTTTGAGACGATCATAACCGCGAAATGGCCATCTACGAGAGAGCCAGGACGCAACGCCTCCTTCAGCAAGCCGTGGAGAATGATGATGCCCTTCATCGCCTGCCTGTCATACAAAAGACCCGACACAGAGGCAGAAATAAACCCAAGAACGGAAAATATGTTCGACGGACGCATAGCGAGTCCAAAAAGACACGCGAAGCAGAATCGAGCAATCAGGATTCGTCTCTTACAAAGAAGATGGGTCGAGCGTATTCTTTCTCCCGAGACAAGACAAGGAAGATATTCGACCTCGTCATGAAACATCGGATGATGACGCTCCCGGAGTCCAAGCACCCCGAGCAAGCAGGTGAAGTTCATCATCCAGACTATTGCTCCTATCATCGAGCGATTAGACATTCCCTCGAAGACTGTTTCATGTTCAAAGACTGGGTAGAAGACCAGTATCAGCAAGGTAAGTTCGCTTTATCCAGCAGTTGGAGGGTAACCTCGCTGCAGAAGCATGAACTAAAAGCTACGAGAGTAGAGCCGGATCAACATCGGTCTTGTAAGCGATCTCGCACCTGTCACGTGATAACACTGTCAGAAGAAGAACCCGAGAATATGGGTGATCTCCCCTGGTGCTTCGAAAACGATGATGACGAGGTGATCTCAGAGTTTCCACCGGCACCAAAAGAACTGGAAGATGGTATAGATACTACTGTAGATAACCTCAAGAAAATCGACTTGGTAACGGCAAACGACCCACGGCCGACGTTCGTCAGTGAGCTATTGTCTGAGGGAAAAGTGGCTACACTCAAAGACGTGCTCATGCAGTATAAAGATTGCTTCGTATGGAACTATTCCGAAATGCCGGGACTAGATCAAGAAATTGCTGTGCACAAATTAGCAATTTCTCCGGACATCAAGCCAGTAAAACAAGCGCCAAGACGAATGTGGCTCGAGCTTGATATGGGTATCAACGCTGAGGTCAAGAAACTAATAGACTCCGGCTTCATCCAGGAGGTTCAATATCCTTACTAGATTGCCAACATCGTCTCAGTGATGAAAAAATGGGACGGTGAGCATATGCGTGGACTTTCGGGATCTCAACAAAGCTTGCCCAAAAGACGACTTTCCGGTACCGGTCACCGAGTTGATAATAGATAATACGTCTACTCATGAAGTTTTCTCCTTCATGGACGGCTCATCAGGATACAATCAGATAAAGATGCATCCTGAGGACCAGAAGCATACCGCTTTCCGGACCCCTTTAGGCATATTCTGCTACAAAGTGATACCTTTCGGTCTAAAGAACGCCGGTGCCACCTATCAGAGGGCCATGACGAAGATTTTCGATGACCTCATACATGAAATCATCGAATGTTATATCGACGACCTCGTTGTTAAAAGTAAATCATACGAGGAACATTTAGAGCATCTGAAGATCGTGTTTCAGCGCCTTCAGAAATACAACTTGAAGATGAACCCTCTCAAATGTGCGTTCGGAGTTTCCTCGGGCAAATTCCTGAGATTCGTCGCTCGACACCGAGGCATCGAGATAGACCTGTCGAAGATCAAGGCAATCATGGAAATGCCTCCGCCAAGGACTCTCAAGAAACTGCGATCTCTCCAAGGAAAGCTCGCGTATATCAGGCGGTTCATAGCTAACCTCTCTGGCAAATGCCGCCCCTACAGTCACTTGATAAAGAAGGGAACCCCATTCGTCTGGGATCGCAAATGCCAAGGCGCACTGGACGAAATTAAGCAATACCTACAGAATCCTCCGGTGCTAACCGCTCCGGTCAAGAGAAAGCCTATCATTCTATATACAACTGCCCTTGAAGGTTCCTTAGGCGCATTATGGGCATAAGAGAACGACCAAGGGAAGGAGAGAGCCCTCTACTATTTGAGTCGAGTTCTCCTGGGGGCAGAAAGCAATTACTCCCCCATTGAAAAACACTGCTTGGCGTTGATCTTCGCGATAACGAAGCTCAGGCACTACGCGTTGGCACATGAGGTCCATCTCGTATCGAAGGTGGATCCTCTCAAATATTTGATGTCAAAGGTTATATTAACGGGACGGCTCGCTAAATGGGCCTTACTCTTGATGGAATTCTCGGTGACATACAGACCCCTCAAAGCAGTGAAAAGCCAGGCCATCGCCAACTTCCTCGCTGAACATCCGATACCTGCCGACTCTCCTTTGAACTGCGAATTGCCAGATGAGCACGCGTTTGACACAATTGACAGGGAGAAAGGAGGGAGTGATACCCAATGGGAACTCTACTTCGATGGAGCGTCTTCCATGAAGAAACGCAAACAAAGTAACCCCATAATCAAATCTGGGGTAGGCCTCATCTTCATAACTCCACAAGGAGGGATAATGCGCTTTGCCTTCTCCTTAACAGAACCGAGGACTAACAATGAAGCAGAATGCGAAGCTTTGATTGCAGGTCTTGAGATCGCTGTCGACATGGTAATCGAAAACCTCCTCATATACGGAGACTCCCAGCTGGTCGTTAGCCAAGTAAACGGCGACTATCAAACGTGCAAGCCAGAGCTGGTAAAGTACGGCGAGAGAGTACAGCAACTGCTGACTCAAATTCCCTCATACATCCTGGAAAGCATACCGCGTGCGGAAAATAGTAAAGCGGATGCATTAGCCAAGCTCGCTAAAGAACTGGCCGATGAGAACCTCGTGTGCAAAGCCGTCGGGTTCTTGCACCGGCAGAAATATCTCTGCAGTCATCCGAAGAAAAGGGAGTGATCGAGCAAACGGCCCTACAAATAAAAGACCAGGAAAAGGCTAAGGTTTGGAAAAAAGTCTTTATAGACTACTTCAAATCCCGTCGAACGCCTGAAGATGCGTCCTCAAGACATCAGCTCATGAAACGAGCTCTATCATTTGCCTTCGTCAATGATACTCTGTATAAGAGATCATTTGATTTTTTATGGCTAAGATGCCTGGGACCTGAAGTAACAAAGAGGGTCGTCTAAGAAATTCACGATGGACTCTGCGGATCTCATCAAGCCGGGCCGAAGATGAAACTGAAGATCAAAAGGATGGGCTACTATTGGCCCACGATGATCCAGGACTGCCTCGAGTACGCGAAGCAGTGCCACTCATGCCAGATTCACGGAGACTTTATCCATCAGCATCCAAATCCACTACATTCAACGGTGGCTAGCTGGCCGTTCGAAATGTGGGGAACTGACATAATCGGCCCCATCGAACCAGCATCATCCAGAGAACATCGATTCATTTTAGCGACAACTGAATACTTCTCCAAATGGGCAGAAGCAGTACCGCTGAGAGAAGTGAAGATGGAGATGTTAGTGTATATGCCCTAGAGGCCATTACTGTATCATACTAGTTTGTATATTACTTAATGGAAGCTTGGGATATTCACCTTGTATAGACAATCTTGCTCAAAATGGTAGTATGCTACTTGGTTTGTTTCTACTTTAATATGTGCATGTGTTTCTTTTAGCATATTGCTTATACATATTAGTAGAGCCCTTAGGATCTTTGCTTGATTACCAGCGTTGTGATGGCAGTCACACTCGTGGGGGCTGGGTAATCCACAAGCACATCCTTATACAGGTCCCTAGTCGTAGGACTATCGAGACAGGGCATCGATACTCCGGAGTAGACTAGCGTATGCGCTTCTCATCCCAGCAGGGGAGACGGTCTGTCCCACAGCCGTCAGTACATCGTACTTGAGATAGTATGCGGGTGCTCGTTAGGTTACAAGTACACTGGACAGGACTCGTCGGGGACTGATTGGTTGGTACTATACCTATCGTCAGTTATCAGTTCCCAGATGACATGAGTACAGCTTAATCCGCTGACTTGACACTGTCACTTCGCCTCGAGTGTGTTTCCACTGTACTTTGATTACTACCCTACCACGGCTCAAAGGAGTCGTGCAAACAGGTAGTAGTTGGGTGCAGTCCCGAAGCACTTAGAGGCAGTGACGGTTAGACAGGATTCGTCTCTCCCGGTATTGGGGGTTGACATCGCGCTGTGTCTAGGAGAGCCATTACACGAGTAGTCCCTGGCCAGGGCAAGCGAGATATACTGGTAGGTTTCCAGTGTTATCTCAGGGTGTTCTGGGCTACACTCCGATACGACTTGTGCCGCTATTAGGGGACTGACGCTTGCAGCCCCCTAGGCCCGCCATGCGATGTATCAGACGAAAAGACCGGACTGTACGGAGACTGTCACATTCAGGCTCAGTAGGAGTTCAGATGGGTTTCACCTCGTCCATCTTCTTATCGGCATCTACCTGGGTGCCGTTACGCACAGCTAGTGCCGCTTGCGGTCTGTGGTTAAACCCACTGCCAGCGTAGTGTCGAGTCTTTAGAGTCCCACACAGAGAGCTATTCGCCTTTAGGCAAAAGAGTAGAGGTCGCATGGTTTTGCGACAGGTCGCATGGTTTTGCGACAGGGTTCGGTCACATCCGTGCACTTGTGCACGTTTAGTATCCGGGCAATTATTACTAGCGGGTTTGGTTTAAGCCAGATCCTAGTATACGTTTTTGGGATTGGTTTTATCTCGTTTGTATTCGTGTTCCCCGGAACGCGGATACGGGTGTGTATGCACGGTTGACAGAGGCAGAGGATTCTCATTAGGGTTGTTGACTGTTGACTTTTGCTAAACCCTAATGAGAATTAGAATTATGATTAACAATAATATTAATTAAGTATTATAGTGACATGGTTAGGGTTGAAAGGTTGACCTTGTTGACTTGTTGACTTTTGTTGACCGGTTGACTAGGTTGGACTTGTTGACCACCATCATGACAATGGCCATCATTTGGTTGCATTGACTTATGCTTGCTTGTTTTGTTCACCATTTGCATTTAATGCAAGAAATGATATTGTCATTTGTCATGATATCAACCATCACATTATACTCAATTATTATTACTTGTTATCATAATTTTGGATTATGAGAGGTGAGATGAGAAGAGGTTGGCTCACTTTTCATTTGGCTTTCTCTTTCTTGAGCTCTCTCATTCTCTAGCTCTCTCCCTCTTCCTCTTGCTCTCTCTAGCTCAAGGCAAACCATTCTCATATGTTGAGACTCGTTGCCTTAGAGATAAAAAGACACCAAAACAATCATCTACTCATTCTAGTTCACAAGGCCTAACAAGCCAAGTGTTCTAGTTTCTTCAAAGTTCGAAGAAGAAGCCAAAGGTAGAAGCTTTCGGGTGGATCCGTCTTCGGCGTGAGAAGACGACGAGGAGAGGCCGGTCCGTACACCACAAGAGTTGAAGACGAAGGAGTTCAAGAAAGGTATAACCCCCTAACCGAGTAGTTAAACAACTCCTAGTTAGGTTGTTAGATAGATTGTTTAACAAAGATCCGTATTTGTAGTCCATGTTACCACCCTCTTGAAAATCGTTTTTCACCAATTCCGCAACCCCGTAAGTACCGGGGAAGGGTAGCATGGACTTACAGGAGAATATCCTCCATTTCTTCAAGACGCACATCATCTATCGGTTTGGCACTCCGCGACGGATTATCTCTGATAACGGGCAAGCCTACAGAAGCCACAAGATCAGCCGCTTCGCACAACAGCATAACATAGACTGGAGATACTCTTCGGTCTATAACCCCCGAGCTAACGGTCTAGCTGAGGCTTTGAACAAGACCTTGACGAATATCGTGAAAAAGACGGTGTCTCGAAATAAGAGAGACTGGCACGAGAGACTACATGAAGCTCTCTGGGCGTATCGAACTACGTTCAAAATGGCCACGAATACAACGCCATATGCATTGGTATTCGGCACAGAAGCAGTACTCCCCCTCGAAATAGAGTTACCCTCTCTACGAGTGGCAGTTCATTACGAGCTAACGGACGAAGAGAATGCTCATCTTCGACTTGAGGAGATCGATGCCCTTGACAAAACCTGGCTCATGGCGCAACAAAATCTCGAAGCTTATAAAGCGAAAATGACACGCTCATATGAGAGATTGACTAGACCGAGAACATTCCGCCAAGGCGAACTCATGCTAGTGATCAAAAGACCTATGATCCCCAATCATGCTAAACGGGGGAAATTCAAGCCAAACTATGAAGGCCCGTACATCATAGACAAAGTTTACCAGGATGGAGCCTATCTACTCATGGACATACATAGAGAAAGACATTTCAGACCAATAAACGGTCGCTTCCTGAAAAAATACTAACCCTGAAGAGTCACGGCGTAGGTCAACGATAGATGACGACGCCTATATCAGCTCGCTATCTTCCCAAGCCCAAACTCTATAAGTAGTAGCCGGCAATCGGACCGAAACGTCCTTAAACTAACGATGGACCACTATGTCCTAAAACAGGCTGCGGACCGAAACGTCTTTAAACTAACAAAGGACCAATATGTCCTAAAACTGGCTGTTGACCGAGACGTCGATAAACTAATACGGACCACAACATCCCAAGGCTGACATAAAAAAAAGGAAAAAAGAAAACGGTGTGTCCATAAGAAAAATAGGCACGGATGAAAACCCGAGAGGGCTCCATGAGTAAAAACAGCAGGGCTACCGGCGAGTTTTGTGAAAACCCTAAAGGGCGCAAGCTCGTTAAAAGACACTTGCAAGGTCCTCTCGACCATGTAAGGAGAAACAACCTGCGTGAGATCCTTACGACTCACAAGGGAACAACACACTTAGGGATCCCTACGATTCCTAAGGAGAAATTACACTTGCGAGATCCTCACGACTCGTAAGGAGAACCCTCCTATGAGACCCTCACGGCTCATAGGATTCAAAAGCCTTAAGCTACAGGGATCTAAACCTATTCTTAAGCAGCCATCACAACCTCCAATGCTGCCCTACAAGTGGTTCAATATTGATCCTTGTATACAATTCATGGGCGCAAATAAACATTTCCTTAACAAAGTCCCACCAGAGACTGGGGATATGCTCATATGGCAAAAGACACTTGTAAGTCCTCTCGACTTATAAGGAGAAACCACTCTTGTAAGATTCTTACGACTTATAAGGGACCATACACTTAAGACTCCTCACGACTCTTAAGGAGAAAATGCACCTACGAGATCCTCACGACTCGTAGGGAGAAATACCTTTATGAGACCCTCACGGCTCATGAAGTCAAAAGCCTTAGTCGACAGGATCTTAACCCTGTTTGCTAAGCCACCTTTATTCGACATCGACAGAGGCAAATGATGATTCGCTCCTGGCAATATCCCAGTTGTAGCGATGCTGATGCCTAAATCGGTATCAAAACCCAAACTCGCGGCGAAAAGTCAGCGAGTCATAAAAATGTATGCATGCGAAACAGCCGAAATGATGGGGCAACTTGCGACAAAATCATCAAGTAAAAATGTATGCATGCAAAATAGCCGAATTGATTGGGCAACTCGCAATAAAATGCAGCGAGTAAAAACAAAAATAGCCGAAATGATTGGGCACCGCGAAAAATAGCCGAAATGATTGGGCAATCACGACTCTCGCGATATAAAAGCTGAAATGATAGAGCATCGCGGAAAGAAAAATATATAAAATGAAACTTTTTACCCTACAGGTGAGATCACATTGATCCCTGTATACAATCCAGGGGCACAAATAAGGAGGAAACCATACCTTCCCCCAGGCTTCATCCGAAAGAGAGCCAAATCTCGACGGTTCACAGACAGACTGTAGATCATCTCCACATTCGTCCCATTTCAACAGACGCAACATCAGCAAAGTGGAACCGCGGAAACTCCCAGTTCCATGACTCGGCGGTGCACAGACAACTAAGAGTCAACCCCCGACTCCGTGAAATGCGGATAAAGTCAACCCTTCCTGGTTACGTGGAATACGGCCTATGTCAATCCTGACCCCGTGGGAAACGTCCAGAGCGGAGCCTGGTCCTCGCAGAACACGGCTATGTCAAACCGACCCCGTGGGAAGCATCCAGAGCAAATTCCTGGTCACGTGGAACACGGCTTATGTCAATCTTGACCCCGTGGAAAACGTCCAGAGCAGAGCCTGGTCCTCGCAGAACACGGCTATGTCAAACCGACCACGTGGGAAGCATCCAGAGCAAATTCCTGGTCATGTGGAACATGGCCTATGTCAATCCTGACCCCATGGGAAACGTCCAAAGCGGAGCCTGGTCCTCGCAGAACGCGGCTATGTCAAACCGACCCCGTGGGAAGCATCCAGAGCAAATTTCTGGTCATGTGGAACACGGCCTATATCAATCCTGATCCCGTGGGAAACGTTCAGAGCAGATCCCGGTCCTCGCAGAATACGGCTATGTCAAACCGACCATGTGGGAAGCATCCAGAGCAAATTCCTGGTCATGTGGAACACGACCTATGTCAATCCTGACCCCGTAGGAAACGTCCAGAGCGGATCCTGGTCCTCGCAGAAAACGGCTATGTCAAACCGACCCCGTGGGAAGTATCCAGAGCAAATTCCTGGTCACGTGGAACATGGCCTATGTCAATCCTGACCCCGTGGGAAACGTCCAGAGCGGATCATGGTCCTCGCAGAACACGGCTATGTCAAACCGACCCCTTGGGAAGCATCCAGAGCAAATTCCTGGTCACGTGGAACACGGCCTATGTCAATCCTGACCCCATGGGAAACGTCCAGAGCGGAGCCTGGTCCTCCCACAACACGGCTATATCAAACAGACCCCGTGGGAAGCATCCAGAGCAAATTCCTGGTCATGTAGAATACGGCCTATGTCAATCCTGACCCCGTGGGAAACGTCCAGAGCGGATCCTGGTCCTCGCAGAACACGGCTATGTCAAACCGACCCCATGGGAAGCATCTAGAGCAAATTCCTGGTCACGTGGAACGCAGCCTATGTCAATCTTGACCCCGTGGGAAACGTCCAGAGTGGATCCTAGTCCTCGCAGAACACGGCTATGTCAAACCGACCCCGTGGGAAGCATCCAGAGCAAATTCCTGGTCGTGTGGAACACGGCCTATGTCAATCCTGACCCCGTGGGAAACGTCCAGAGCAGATCCTGGTCCTCACAAAATACGGCTATGTCAAACCGACCCCGTGGGAAGCATCCAGAGCAAATTCCTGGTCACGTGGAACACGGCCTATGTCAATCCTGACCCCATGGGAAACGTCCAGAGCGGATCCTGGTCCTCGCAGAACACGGCTATGTCAAACCGACCCCGTAGGAAGCATCCAGAGCAAATTCCTGGTCACGTGGAACACGGCTATGTCAATCCTGACCCTATGGGAAATGTCCAGAGCGGAGCCTGGTCCTCGCAGAACACGGCCTATGTCAATCCTGACCCCATGGGAAGCATCCAGAGCAAAATCCTGGTCACATGGAACACGGCCTATGTCAATCCTGACCCCATGGGAACGTCCAGAGCGGATCCTGGTCCTCGCAGAACACGGCTATGTCAAACCGACCCAGTGGGAAGCATCCAGAGCAAATTTCTGGTCACGTGGAACACGGCCTATGTCAGTCCCGATCCCGTGGGAAACGTCCAGAGCGGATCCTGGTCCTCGCAGAACACGGCTATGTCAAACCGACCCCGTAAGAAGTATCCAGAGCAAATTCCTGGTCTCGTGGAACACGGCCTATGTCAATCCTGACCCCGTGGGAAACGTCCAAAGCGGAGCCTGGTCCTCACAGAACATGGCTATGTCAAACCGACCCCGTGGGAAGCATCCAGAGCAAATTCCTGGTCACGTGGAACATGGCTTATATCAATCCTGACCCCATGGGAAACGTCCAGAACGGATCCTGGTCCTCGCAGAACACGGTTATGTCAATCATGACCCCATGGGAAGCATCCAGAGCGGAGCCTGGTCCTCGCAGAACATGGCTATGTCAATCCAGACCCCGTAGGAAGCATCCAGAGCAAATTCCTAGTCACGTGGAACACGGCCTATGTCAATCCTGACCCCGTGGGAAACGTCCAGAGCGGATCCTGGTCCTCGCAGAACACGGCTATGTCAATCCTGACCCCGTAGGAAGCATCAAGAGCAAATCTTGGTACCATAAAACACGGTTAAAGTCAATCTTGACCCCGTGGGAAATGGCCAGAACAACTTCTGACTCTGTGAAATATGGATAATGGGAACCTCACCCATCACTTACGGGTCCTCGCGACTTGTAAGGGAGCAAACTCTCTTGTGAGATCCTTACGACTCTCAAGAGAAAACACACTTAGGAATTCTCACGATTCTTAAGGAGAAATTACACTTACGGGATCCTCTCGACCCATAGGGAGAAATACCTTTATGAGACCCTCACGGCTCATAAAGTTGAAAAGCCTTAGGAGGCAGATCTTAACCTGACTCCTAAGCCATCGCTGTCCTACAAGGAGATCAAAATAGATTATCCACAAAATTCATTTACTAAAAAGGGACACACCATCATGAAGCAAAATATGTCTTTTATTCATAAATCAAAATGAATACAAAGTACAATTTATGAAAAAAATCAAAAATACTCTCATTTAGGAGTATGCACAAAAGAAGAATAAAAAAATATACAATTCTTCAAGCTGGCGGATGATTCAAAAGGTTCATCAGTTCATCCTTCCTTTCTTGGGTCTCTGCTTCAAAATTGACTATGGCTGCGAGACGGGCCTCCGCTTCCGACTGTTGGGCCTGATGCGAGGCAAGTCAGCCTTCAAGCACCTGTTCAGTAGCTTTATGAGCATCAACCATCATCCGGGTAAAGATAACAGCTTTATCAACAGCCACCACGTCCTTGATTACAGCTTGAAGCTCTTGCTAAAGTTTATATGTGTGGGTGGTCTTAGCTGTAAATTTGGCTTGAAGCTCCACGAGCGCGGTTGAAGCCAGCTTTCTCTCTGAGAACTTTCGGCAGAGCCTCTTTTCACAGGAAAGCGTATTAGCGGCGTATCGCTTAATCAGCCCCTGCAAGCTTGTCTTCGCAGCCACCACCTCCAAAGGAAGGCACGCGCATTCAAGACTATACAAGCAAGCATCCACTTGATGACAGAATTCGACCCAGACCTGCACCCATGCTTCACTGTGATAAGTGGCAAGAAAAAGGAGAGAACCGTTGGCTTCAGCGGCAAATTCTTCGGCCATGAGCGAGCTACCAACATGAAGGTCTTCGATCAACGCTAACAAAGAGTGAAGGCTTAACTTGGCCATACGTTCGGATGCACGCAGCGCATAAGGGCCAGACGGCATGAGAATGCGAGTCTCCAACGGGATAAAAGTAGGCAGAGCTGTTAAAAATCGATAAATGATCG
Organism: Agapanthus africanus; assembly: GCA_030015575.1. Classification (NCBI taxonomy): domain Eukaryota; kingdom Viridiplantae; phylum Streptophyta; class Magnoliopsida; order Asparagales; family Amaryllidaceae; genus Agapanthus; species Agapanthus africanus. The sequence goes on along the minus strand of CM057338.1, from coordinate 147,385,519 downwards.
GCGAAAGTTGCAAACAGAGGACAGATGCAAAGGCGTCAAAACATTACTTACCCACGTTTATACAAGAAGAGTCTAGAAGATCTCCAGGCCCATCGAGGACCTCAACCTCATCATCAGCTTCCAGAACTACAGAAGACATGAACATTGTTACATGAAGAAGTAACAATATCGAGAAAGGAGCGAACAATACTAACCTTGTCCAAAAGATAGAATGATGCACTGAGGGGATATCGCCTATGGAGCAGCTAGTTTCAGCAGACGCTGGAAAGACTTCCTGGGAGACAGGCCAGCGATGGACGTCGCCAATCCCCGTAGCTCTGAAAAGGCAGAAAAGTTCAGATAATGAAGAGATCGCTAAAATAAAAGATAGAACAATACCTTCGATACTCCTCCCACTCTGAGTTGGAGGGATGGCAGCTTCGGCGGCCTCCTCCGTGCCCCCAGGCACATCATCGGGGATGTGGGTTGGTATAATGACTTCTGGTGGAGGAGCAGTGACCATCGCTACAGGCTCCAATGAAAGGACGGTGGCCTCAACTACCTGTCCCGCAGTCTCTGGGCCATCCCCAGATAGATCATTGAATCCGCGGCTAATGAAGATGCCTCTTCCGGAGGAGCAAGCACCTGGAGAGCAGGAATCACCGAGGGAAGCTCCATCATAGGAATAAAAATTGCATCGACCCCCTCCACACTGATTAGTGCCTCATTGGGGATATTTGCAGAGTCCATAGTCAGGGCGCGACTTGGACTCAGATCCTCTGCCATCAGCGAAGTCCCTGCAAAGTTTGCACGAGGATAAGGATATGTATATATATATAAGCAGTGCAAAATACTACAAAAGGCTATATAAGTGTACCAATACGCAAAGGAGCTTCTAGTATGGCTTGTTCAAGCCGACGCTCTTTCCTGAGGAGGTATGCCCGCCGAGCTACGAGGGTAGACTCATGGCCACCGTGTTCCCCTCCGAAAGGCGGCGCACAAGACTGCGATGTCCTGACGCTGAGATTCGGGGCAGATGCTATTTGGTTTTATCCGTCCACCTCTCCGAAGATGCCAAGTTGATTTATGGCACCGTGTATCGGAGGTTTAGACGGATGCGGCCGATGTAGCAGACTTTGTCAGATTCCCCCTAGCTTGAGGGGTTTTTAATTGTGGGGACGCTCTTCCCTGCAGGCGCAAGCCCCTGCAGTTAATTACGCTACCGCATCGCGGTAACAACTTTCTCCTTCTCCAGAATTTCACTTCGTGTCGTGTGTGTTTGTTTTGTTTGTGGTTGCCCGTGGATTGTATACGGAGACTGAGTAATAACGTCGCCCGTAGGACGTGGATTAGTCCAAATCCGTATTTACTTAGATTTGGGTTTGGTGTTTTTAGTTTAAGGATGCCTTAGTCGCGTTGCGGCTAAGATCAACTTAAACGTTCGTTAAGGATACGATAGTCCTGTTTAAGACTAAGATCAACTTAACGTGATAGTCCATTTAATATATGGCCGTCGGGACTCGTCACCTCTCTGACGTCGTTGAAGGATTACAACGATAAGTGTCAGAGGAGTTCGGAGATGTACCCTTGAACCAAAGTCGATTTGGAGTTTTATAATCCATTTGGATGTTTAAGGATACGTTAGCCGTGTTTGGGGCTAAGATCAACTTAAACGGGATCGTTTAGATCCGGCAAAAGAGCATTTGGAGGCTCTATTGTTCTAGTTTAGGGACGTGGTGGTCCATTGCCAGTTTAGGGACGTGGTAGTCCATTATTAGTTTAAGGACGTCTCGGTCCGACATTAGTTTAGGGACGTTTCGATCCAATATTAGTTTAGGGACGTTTCGGTCCAATGTTAGTTTAAGGACGTCTCGGTCCAATATTAGTTTAGGGACGTTTCGGTCCAATGTTAGTTTAAGGACGTCTCGGTCCACGAGTTTAAGGACCCCGCAGTCCGCATTGATGTGTGGTCGTTGGGACCCGTCACCTCTTTGACGTCGTTGAGGAATTACAACGATGGATGTCAAAGGAGTTCGGAGATGTACCCTCGAACCGGATATAAATTGATTTGAGAGAGAGAGAGCATTTGTGCTCAGTTCAATTTAATTTAAGGACTTACGGCCAGAATTGGGCTAAGTCCAGTTGAAAATGTTCAACATTTTATTTATTTTTTAGTCCATTAGACCTGTACTAGGGCCTTGCCCACACTTAAATAATGCATTGCATTACTTCTACTTTCTTGTTTGGGCTCTGCCCATAAAGGATGCAGAGCATCAATTTATTTTGGGCCCTGCAAGACATCTGCATAGCATTTTATTATTTTTGTTTGGGCTTTGCCCATTTATAAATGATGCAGAGCATCAATTTAATTAGGCCTGTTTGGTCTTTTAATTGGGCTTGGCCCTGTATTGCATTTGTTAGGTGCTTTGCGCCACTCACTGAGCGCAAGCGCTTGTGGTGCAGACACGTGTCATGCTCTGGTGAGCGCAAGCGTAACAGTGCAGTGCGCTGCGCTAGTGCGCTGCGCTGTTGCGCTGCTGACACGTGGCGCGCTCTGGTGAGCGCAAGCGCAACAGTGCAGTGCGCTGCGCCAGTGCGCTGCGCTGTTGCGCTGCTGACACGTGGCGCGCTCTGGTGAGCGCAAGCGCGACAGTGCAATGCGTTGCGCTGTTGCGCTGCTGACACGTGGCGCGCTCTGGTGAGTTGCGCCAACTCCAGAGAGCAAAGCTCTCATTTTAAGAGCGCATAGCGCAAGTGGTTTAGATGCTGACACGTGGCGCTCTCCCAAGAGCGCAACAGCGCAGTTTGCAAGTGCAAAGCACCAAGAATCTTTTAGATTCAAGAACAGAAGTGCAAAGCACTATTTGATTTCTTGATCTAATTTAGATCAAAAAAAAATAAGTTTTTTCTTGTTTTTCTTATCTCAGAGAACCAAAGGTTCATGAACAGTGCAAAGCACTATTTTTTTTATTTTTATTAAAGATCATTGATCTTGTTTTTAGATCTATGATCTGTTTCTAAGAGAACTTTCTCTTTTTTCTAAAGGTTTTTACCTTTTTTTTTTCTTGAGGAGTTTCTCAGAGTTCTCTTCTCTCCTTCTTCTTTTTTTTTAGAAAGATGTTGATGCCTTTTAATTGAGGCCTAGGGTTTTATAGTGCCCATAAATTAGTTAAATTTGTTAAAGAGATCTTTCTCTGAGTGATTTGGGGAATTTTCCCCACCGTTGGATCTTTGATCCAAGGGCTTCTGCTTTGCAGAAGAAAATCTTCTTATTTTAACAAGAACAGAAAAGATTTCTTAAAATTTTAATTCTGTTTGGCGCAGATGCCCCAGCGCGTGACACGTATCGCGCAGCGCACAGCGCAGCGCAGCTGCGCTGGCGCATCTGCGCTGACACGCGTCGCACAGCGCAGCGCAACTGCGCTGGCGCATCTGCGCTGACACGCGTCGCGCAGCGCAGCGCCTGCGCAACTGAAGCGTTGCTTCCTTTAGTAGAGCTTTGCTCTGATTGGGTGCGCCTTCTTGGGCGCTGTGCTGACGTATAAGCGTCTGACATGTGGCGCGTTGCGCCCGAGACTTGAAGCGTTGCTTCAGAATTTTGAATTTTGAATTTCAACAGAGCTTTGCTCTGATTGGGCGAAACAAATGCCCCCCCACCGTTGCGCTCATGTGGCGCACACGTGAGTGCAGCGGTGGCAAACTCCTGATCGTTGGATCAAGGGGTGAGCTCAAGGGGCGCAAGCGCCTTATAAATAGGACCTCTGGCCCTTAGAAAAATCTTACCGTTTTAAGATTTTTTGATTTCAACAGAGCTTTCTTAAGAACTTCAGAGCTTTGCTCCTTCCCAAGAACTTCAGAGCTTTGCTCCTTCCCAAAGTTAGAAACTTTAGGTAAAAATCAACTTAAATCAAATTAATTTAAATTAATCTTAACCAAAGAGCTTTGCTCTCACAGATCTTTTGATCTAAAGAAATCCCCATTGGGGTTTCATAAACAGAGCTCTGCTCTTAAGAACTTATAGATCTGTAGAGATCTTGTTCATGGGTTCTAACCCATGAACAGAGTTTTGCTCTTTGAATCATCTGTAGATCTTTTAGATCTGAAAAAATGAAAAATTTTCACAAGTTTTTTCATGGATTTTCCAAGATTCCAAAAATTCTAATTCTTTTAGGTGTAACATTTTCTGATGGACCATAGAGCTATGCTCTTTTAAGGAATCTTATTTCTCTGAGACCAGAGTTTGACAAGTGTCACTCTGTGACAGAGCTTTGCTCTGAAAGAGGAGATTTTCTCCTTGTCTTTAGGAATTCTCCCCCCCCCCCTTTTTATAAATAGGAATGTTTTCCTGGGGACCAACTGGCAATCTCATCCAATGATGAGGTTGTCTTATTAACTGACGTATTGTCATCCAGATTTTATGGGTCCCCCTTCGGTCTCCTATCCACTGCACTGCTGTGTGGTGTAATTAATTAATTTTAATTTAATTAATGCATTCCCTTCTCCTTTTTTTTAAACGCCAAACGTTGGAATTACAACACTAACGACTAAATTGTTCTTTTGCAGCGATCATGTCTCTAGACACTTCATTCCCGTTCGTCCGCTCGGAGGAGGGATTTCCCGAGACACCCTTGGACCATGAGGTCCTGACCATGATTAAGGAGTACGACCCGGAATACAAGAGTCTCCACCTTTGGGGATCGTGGTATAATCAGATCATCATGGGCCGCCGGAGCTTCACATGCGCGGTGCCGTCGGAACCCATCACGGCGATTCACTATGCCACCCCACCCCCGGTGCAGTACGCCGTGGAGATGGTTGATTGGACATCAAAGGGCTTCCTACATCCCGCCATAGATGCAATTCTGGTTCAGCGTCCCATGGTTTTGGATATCCTGGGGCGCCGCATCTGTCAAGGCGAGGCGCGACCTTGGGGACAATCATATAATATCGGTTTGATCCCCCGCCACCCAATCGGCTATCTGCCGTGGGCCCGGTATATCCTATCGACGAAGAAGTCGCAGTTGATAAGATTAGGATTGTATACCGCAGTCTATGTTTCCCTCTTCCAGTATCCCACGCTTCCCACCTGGTGATTCAAGGCCTTCCTGGAGCAGTGGAACATTCCTACCCACACTTTCCTTGCCATGGATCGGGAAGTGTCAATCTCTTTGGAAGAGTTTACGGAGGTATCCGGTCTACCGGTCATGGGGGAACATTATGAAGAGTTGCTCCCGCCGGATGAGTACGTCTTTGGTGCTAAGCCGGTGATAAGAGGGCTCACGCCGGAGAACGCTGTTCAACATCAATTTCCAAGTCTGATCAAGGTGTTGAACATCTACGAGGCCCTTTTCATTGAGCGTGGGAGCCGCGGAGTTAATTTTGAGGATTTCATTGCTCGGTTCCTTCATCCAAACGCCCTCTCGGCGAAAGCTGCCAAGTTTGCCAACCTTGAGGACCCTTTTGGTTTAGGTTTGGATAACCTGCCAGCGAAAGACATAGACCAAAAGAACTTTTTTCTTCCTAACTCCCCAACCATGTCTTTTGCAGAAGTCGCAGCCCCCGAGATGGACGAGGAGGCCTTCTTTTTAGGATTTCTTGGGCTTTGGCTGAGTTGGTTTGCGCTCCCAATGCACTCTCACCGCATGCGGCCCTCTGTTTTTTACTCGGTCCACCGAATGACTATCGGGGTAAAGGTGGCCGTTGGGATCGCCGGTTTGGCGCACTTATATCATGGCCTCAGTCGAGCAGCGGATGCTAATGAGCCTGGGGTGTTGCACGTGGTCTTCCCGATGCACTACTTTATGTCGTGGCTCGAGCTACATACAGCGAGTGTCTTCGGCATGCATAAAAGGCCCTCGTTCTACGAAAGGTGCAGTTTTCCTCGCATTCTACAGTTGATCGGCGCATCAATTGTAAATCCATCGCCACGAGATGCCAGGTATTTACTCCTTCGCTCCCACAACGTTGGAACCGGTGTGTCTTTCATTGACAAGGTGTTGACTATTGGAAAAACGTCCACCACCGCAGTGCGGCCATTGCAAGACACTTTCAAGGATGGAGCTTCAGTTTTAACGGCCCGAGAGACCCTTCACCTATATTCCATCAGACCGGGCTTCTTGGTGTTTAGGCAGGACGGGGCAGCGATCTTCATGAGATATAGCCCGCATCGTTTCGCCCAACAGGTGAGCTATAATCAAGGGGTACCGCTGGAGGCTTTTTTATCGGAACCTGCCGCGACTGAAGAAGGGATGGAGAGGGCACTGCATCACTTCATGCGTCTAAACACGGGCTCTCACTTCTTTATCAGTGAGCCGGCTTGCGCCCCCCGACTTCTTAGGGAATACACAGAATGGTATAGTCATTCGATGGGAGCGGTCATAAAGGAGGAAAGGCGGTTGCTGATCGATCGTAAGGGTGCACCTCCAGGTAGCGATCGCAACGCTCCTCTGGTGCCAAGGACCCCGGTGATCCCCCCTTTAAAAGATGCCAAAGCCGGACCCTCACGTGCACAAAGTCCTCCACGTGAGTTGCCGCTCCCTGATATCACGGATGCACCTCCCGCACCCTGTGCTCCAGTGGAGACAGTGGTTGTACCCTCGCCGGAGTCTGGCGTGGGTGCGGACATCGGGACCCGTCGTCCCGAAGTGGCTGCTAAACGGAAGTCGATCCCCCGTGAGCCTAGGGTCGGAGGGCAAAAGAAAAAGAAGTCGCTCTTCGCTGCGGACGTCGTGTTCGGTCAGGAACCCCATGCTCCCTATGCCGAGGGCCTGATCGAATACGGGACGAACGAAGGACTAGTGATGCCGCCGCCGGACGATACAGACTTGGAAGCCGCTCTCGAAACTTCGGCGTGGCTGGCAAAGCGTGACGCGTGGCTGGCCAAGCTTGCGCAATCAGGTAACTATTAGTCGCCTTTTCTTTATTGCAACATATCCTCTTCATTGCCTTTGACTAACGCTTTTCTTTCTTTCCTTTCGACAGGCATCACTGACGAAGAAGCCATTGCCGCTTCTCTGAAGACTTTCCAGGAGGAGGAACGTCTTAGAGCATCTATGGGTCTTAGTAAGTTTCGACTCATCAAGTTTTCATTTTCCTTGCGTTATGGTCGATCTAACCTTTCCCTTTTAATCACAGGAACCTCAATGCCGTTTCCTCCAAGTGACGCAGATGTTCTACCGGATGCCGATGTTCCTGCTTCTTCAGGGTTACCGCAAGAAGTCCGTCTTGAGGAGCCGATGAGAGATGCCTTAAAGGCTCTGGAGGTTTCTTTGTTTACGGATGACGATGCCGCGGTGAAAGAGGCGTCACAGAGGTCCATTGTGACAGCTCGGGAGGAAAGAAAGCGGCAAAGGCGTGAGGCGAAGGCGCGCCGGGCTGCCTTGGCTGCGGGAGCGGGTCCCAGCACCGTCCCTCGCGCTGACACTCCATCTGAAGAGCCCCCTGTCGCCCTATCCACTGCCCGCAGGGAGGTGGCGCGCGCGGTTCGGAGCGCAAACGGTAAATCCGCTTCAGGTAATATTTCTCTCAGAGTTTTTGTTATAAGGATTTTTAATGTCATTGGTCCTTATATCCCTTATCTTGCAGGGCCAAGTCCGATCGAGGGGGAGGCGGAAACCGTTGATCCCAAAGAAACAGAGGAGGCGGTACCTGCTGAACTCGAGCTGACGGTGGGCAACGCCGTTGTGGTTTCGAAGCCTGAGGTGGAGGTCGAGGGGCCTGCAGCCGAGAAGGTCATTGATGTCGAACCTGAAGCGGTGGCAGATGATATGATCATTATAACTGAACCGAGGGTGGTGGCGGACGAGGCGCTCGAGGCCGGCGATCTCGTGGTGACAGTGGACGATACAACCGCGACTACTGAACCTGAGAGAGTAGTGGGTGAGGTAGCCATGATTCCCGAGGATGAGTCAACCGCTCCTTCTCTGGAATCTGGCAATACTCCAGTCATAGCCCTCCCCGTCTATGGTCCTCCGCCGTCTCCAGGTCTCGCGAGCACCACGACGGTTCCCATTGAGTCAGGTGATGAGGCCACGGGCGGTGGTCTCATGTCAATAGAGGAGGGAATCGCCTCTGTTTCAGCCGGAAGCTCATCAGGTAAATCCCAAGTTGCTATCCTTTTTTTTATCTTACAATCCTTTCTGACAAATTCGCATTTGTTGTAATGCAGGTGCAGCCAGTGCCGATGCCCCACTGCTCGAGGGAGCGCCTTCAACGACTGCCTTGGCGGTGGTCACCTCTCAACCCTCTCTCATACCCTCGAAGATGTTGGAAGGTATGGGTTTGTAATTTATTAATCTTATCTTCCAGACGCATAATTCGTGTACTAAAGTTATACTGTTGTGTCTTTCAGGAGTGCTTTTTGACCATCTTTATCAAGTGTTGCTCCCACACTTCTCCTTCCCATCTGAATTCGCCTCACCCTCTGGTGGCGCTGGTGAGTACCGTTCCCGATTGATATCTTTGTTTTTCAGTGGTAGAATTATTTCTAACTCTCTCTTGTCCTGACCGCAGTGTTACAAATCGAAGGGGGAGAAGGAAGATCGATTGCGCCACCGGCCCTTCCGGCCTTGCCACCTGCTTCAACCGGTATAGTAAACTATTTTATCAATAACTTTCTCTGTATCTATTGAATCATCATCTAATCACATTTTGTCCTTTTCAGCTGTCGTTCCAGTCTCGGTGCCTTTTGAGTCTCGTATTACAATACCGGACGGCCCTTCCCAGAGACGTCCGTCCTCAAAAGGTGCGGCGAATAGTCTGCGCATGTTGAGTGACTACATCGAGGAACTCGACGTTGAGGCTCCTACATCTGCTGAGGACTTCTCTACGACGGTTAACCCGATGTTGGTGATATTTGCCACCTTCCATGACGAGGGCATTGTTGCCTCTTGGGTTAACCATTGTCGGGAGATTGAGGCTTGCCTTCATCAGCTGGAGTCGATGCGCCCATCCCCAGAGACTTTGGCCGTGAGCACTCAACGGGGAGCATGGCTCGAGCAAAGCACTTCCCATTTCCGTCATTTGGAACAAGAAGCAGCTTTGAGGCTGAAGGAGTGCCAAGAATCTTCAAGCGAAACTGCTCGCCTGCGTACTGAAGTTGAGGCAAACGCCGCTGAGGTGAAGGCCATCTTCGAGGGCCTTCTGGAGCGCATCTCACATGGGCTAAGACTGAAGCGGGCACTTGATATCGCCGAGCATGACACTCCAGGCCGTGAAGCTGCTCATCAGGCCGTTAGGGATCAGCTTGCATCTGTCGCACAGCAACGGGCCCAAGTGGAGGCGGAGTTGGCAGTGGTGGCCAATTAGGAAAAGGCATGGAAGGAAGTGTACAAACAACTGATAAAGCTACTTAAGACGCTTCCTTCCCAATAGCTGCCTTTGTATCAATGTATTTGTAAAAATTTCCTTTTAAATAATATGTATCCATTCTTTATTCTTTTGTACGATTCATCTTGTGTTTGATTGAAGTCAATGAATAAAGATACACATTTTCTTTTGCAATGTCTTGTATGCTCTTTTGCTTTCTGCCTTCTCTTATTATCAGCATGTTATCTTTGATAAACATAATTGGCAGATAACTTAGTTTTTTTTTTTTTAAGAGATAGCGATGGCTTAGGCCGCAGGTTCAGATCTGTTGCCTAAGACTTTTCAACTCTATGAGCCGTGAGGGTCTCATAGAGACTTTTCTCCCTACGGATCGAGAGGATCTCGTAGGTGGGTTTTCTCCTTAGGAATCGTGAGGATTCCTAAGTGTGGTTTTCTCTTACAAGTCGTAAGGATCCCATAAGAGAATTTTTCCCGCTTACGAGTCGAGAGGACCCATAAGCGGCTGTTTCCCTCCTCGTCGAAATTCGACTTTGGAGAGTGAGACCCATGAATAGTATGCAAGAGACCATTTTGGATTGACTTGCAGGGTCCCATTGTTCAGGAAGCAAGTTTTTTAGTTCTTGCTGCCTGAGGCTTCATTTGCATGTTGAGACGAATCGGGAATTTCCCGCGGAGACACCGTTTCTCTGCGAACCGACGCGAATCAGGAGGCTCTCGTCAAAGAGTGTTTGTATCCGTGAGTCGAGGAATTTGCTAGGGATTATTTGTTTCCCAAGCGCCAAGGATTATTTGTTTCCTTGGGGTTTGAAACGAGTCGAAGATTTCCCACGGAGGCACTGGTGGCTCTGCGAGTCGACGTGGATCAGGAGGCTCTCGTCAAGGAGTGTTTGTATCCGTGAGTCGAGGAGTTTGCTAGGGATTATTTGTTTCCCAAGCGCCAAGGATTATTTGTTTCCTTGGGGTTTGAAACGAGTCGAGAATTTCACACGGAGGCACTGGTGGCTCTGCGAGTCGACGCGAATCAGGAGGCTCTCGTCAAGGAGTGTTTGTATCCGTGAGTCGAGGGGTTTGCTAGGGATTATTTGTTTCCCAAGCGCCTAGGATTATTTGTTTCCTTGGGGTTTGAAACGAGTCAAAAATTTCACACGGAGGCACTGGTGGCTCTGCGAGTCGACGCGAATCAGGAGGCTCTCGTCAAGGAGTGTTTGTATCCGTGAGTCGAGGAGTTTGCTAGGGATTATTTGTTTCCCAAGCGCCAAGGATTATTTGTTTCCTTGGGGTTTGAAACGAGTCGAGAATTTCCCACGGAGGCACTGGTGGCTCTGCGAGTCGACACGGATCAGGAGGCTCTCGTCAAGGAGTGTTTGTATCCGTGAGTCGAGGAGTTTGCTAGGGATTATTTCTTTCCCAAGCGCCAAGGATTATTTGTTTCCTTGGGGTTTGAAACGAGTCGAGAATTTCCCACGGAGGCACTGGTGGCTCTGCGAGTCAACGCGGATCAGGAGGCTCTCGTTAAGGAGTGTTTGTATCCGTGAGTCGAGGAATTTGCTGAAGACATTTGTTTCTTCGAAGTTGGACTGAACCGTCGAGATTTGGGTTCGTCTTCTGGCGGAGCCTGTTGGGAAAGTATGGTTCCCTCTTTGTTTACGCCCTTAGATTGTATACAGGGATCGATGTGATCTTAACTGTAGGGCCAAAATTTTATCATCATTTTTTTTTATCTCCGCGATGCTCTATCATTTCAGCTTTTATATCACGAAGGTCGCGATTGCCCAATCATTTCGGCTATTTTTCGCGGTGCCCAATCATTTCGGCTATTTATTTTATTTTTACTCGCTGCTTTTTATTGCGAGTTGCCCAATCATTTCGGCTTTTTTGCATGCATACATTTTTACTTGCTGTTTTTTATTGCAAGTTGCCCTATCATTTCGGCTATTTCGTATGCATGTGCGGCCTATTGGCTTTTCGCTGTAAACCGATTTCGACATCAGCACCGCTACAACTGGGATATTACCAGGAGCGAATCATCATTTGCCTCTGTCGATGTCGAACAAAGGTGGCTTAGCGACCAGGGTTAGGGTCCTGTCGGCTAAGGCTTTTGACTTTGCGAGCCGTAAGGGTCTCACAAAGTTATTTCTCCCTACAAGTCGTGAGGATCTTGTAGGTGTATTTTCTCCTTAGGGATCGTGAGGATTCCTAAGTGTTTTGTTCCTCTGTAAGTCGTAAGGATCCTACAAGAGGATTTTCTCCTCATAAATCGAGAGGATTTATAAGGGTTGTTCATCATGCGTACATATCCCCAATTACGGATGAAATTTGGTTAGGGAAATGTTTATTCGCGCCCGTGGATTGTATACAAGGGTCAGTATTGAGCCACTTGTACGGCAATATCGAAAGGTGTGGGAGTTGCTTAAGCACAGGTTTAGGTCTCTGTAACTTAAGACTTTCAACTCTTATGAGCCATGAGGGTCCCATAAGAGAGTTCTCCTTACGAGTCGTGAGGATCTCGCAAGTGTATTTTCTCCTTAGGAATCGTGGGGATCCCTAAGTGTGCTGCTCCCTTGTGAGTCGTAAGGATCTCACGTGGGTGGTTTCTCCTTATAAGGTCGAGAAGACCCTATAAGCGTTCTTTAACGAGGTTGCGCCCTTACGGGTTTTCACAAACACTCGCCGGTAGCCCTGCTATTTTTACTCACGGAGCCCTTTCGGGTTTTCATCCGTGCCCTTTTTGCTTATGGACATACCGTTTTTTTTATTCTTTTTATTTTTATATATTTTTTTTACGAGGTCGCACCCTTTCGGTTTTTTCACGAACACTCGCCGGTAGCCCTGCTGTTTTTACTCACGGAGCCCTTTCGGGTTTTCATCCATGCCCTTTTTGCTTATGGACATACCGTTTTTTTTATTTTATTTTTATATGTTTTTTTTATATCTCGTCAGCCTAAAGATGCTGCGGTAGTAGTTTAAAGACGTTTCGGTCTGCTATTAGTTTAAGGACATTTCGGTCCGATATGGAGAAGGCTGGCTACTGCTTATGAAGCTTGAGCTTAGGAAGATAGCGAGCGGACATAGTCGTCGTCATCTACCATTGACCTAGGCTGTGGCTCATTAAACATAGTATTTATTTAGGAAGCGACCGTTTATTGGCCTGAAAGGCCTTTCACCATGCATGTCTATGAGTAGATAGGCCCCGCCCTAGTAGACCTTATCTATGACGTACGGGCCTTCATAGTTTGGCTCGAATTTTCCCCGCTTGGCGCGATTGGGGATCATAGGCCTTTTGACCACTAGCACAAGCTCGCCTTGGCGGAATGTCCTCGGTCGGGTCAGTCTTTCATATGAGCGCGTCATCTTTGTTTTATAGGCCTCCAGATTTTGTTGCGCCATGAGTCGTGTTTCTTCAAGGGCGTCAAGCTCCTCAAGCCGAAGGTGAGCATTTTCTTCGTCCGTCAGCTCGTAATGGACTGCCACTCGTAGAGAGGGTAACTCTATCTCGAGGGGGAGTACTGCTTCTGTCCCGAATACTAACGCATATGGTGTTGCGTTCGTGGCCGTTTTAAACGTAGTTCGATATGCCCAGAGAGCCTCTTGCAGTCTTTCGTGCCAGTCTTTCTTATTTCGCGACACTGTTTTCTTCATGATCTTCGTCAAGGTCTTGTTGAAGGCCTCAGCTAGACCGTTAGCTCGCGGATTATAAACCGAAGAATATCTTCAATCTATATTGTGTTGTTCTGCGAAGCGACTGATCTTGTGGCTTCTGTAGGCCGGCCCGTTATCGGAGATGATCCGTCTTGGCATTCCAAACCGGTATATGATGTGCGTCTTGAAGAAGTGGAGGATATTTTCCGTCTTCACTTCTCTTAACGGTACTGCTTCTGCCCATTTGGAGAAGTAGTCAGTCGTCACCAGGATGAAACGATGTCCTCTAGACGATGCTGGTTCGATGGGGCCGACTATGTCAGTTCCCCACATTTCGAACGGCCAGCTAGTCACCGTTGGATGTAATGGGTTTGGATGCTGATGGATGAAGTCCCTATGAATTTGGCATGAGTGGCACTGCTTTACATATTCGAGGCAATCCTGAATCATCGTGGGCCAATAGTAGCCCATCTGTTTGATCTTCAACTTCATCTTTGGGCCCGCTTGGTGAAAACCGCAGAGTCCGTCGTGAACTTCCTGAACGACTCTTTTCGCCTCGTCAGGTCCTAAACATCTCAGCCACAGAGAATCAAACGACCTCTTGTACAGAGTGTCATTGACAAAGGCGAAAGACAGAGCTCGTTTCATAAGCTGATGTCTTGTGGACGCTTCTTCGGGCATTCGGTGGGACTTAAAGTAGTCTATGAAGATTTCCCTCCAATCCTCGGCCTTTTCCCGGTCTTTTATTTGTAGAGCCATCTGCTCGCTCGCTCCTTTTTCTTCGGATGATTCCGGAGATATTTCTATTGGGGCAAGCACCCGACGGCTTTGCACCATGATTCTAACGTCATCGAGGTTGTCGTCAGCCAGTTCTTTAGCAAGTTTGGCCAATGCGTCTGCTTTGCTGTTTTCCGCACGCGGTATGTTTTCCAAAGTATAGGAGGGAATTTGAGTCAACAGTTGTTGCACTTTTTCGCCGTACTTTACCAATTCTGGTTTGCATGTTTGGTAGTCGCCGTTTATTTGATTAACGACCAGTTGAGAATCCCCGTATATGAGGAGGTTTTCAATTCCTATGTCAATGGCAATCTCGAGGCCTGCTATCAGAGCTTCGTATTCGACTTCATTATTTGTCCTCGGTTCTGTTAGGGAGAAAGCAAAGCGCATTATCCCTCCTTGTGGAGTCACAAAGATGAGTCCTACCCCCGATTTGATTATAGGGGTACTTTGTTTGCGCTTCTTTACGGAAGATGCTCCATCGAAATAGAGCTCCCATCGGGTGTCACCACCGTCGATCGCATCAAACGCATGTTCGTCTGGAAGATCGCAATTTAGAGGAGAATCGGCGGGTATGGGATGCTCAGCGAGGAAGTCGGCGATGGCCTGGCCTTTCACTGCCTTGAGAGCTTGATACGTGATCGAGAACTCCATCAAGAGTAGGGCCCATTTAGAGAGTCGTCCCGTCAATATGGCCTTTGACATCAAGTATTTAAGGGGGTCCACCTTTGAAATGAGACGGACCTCATGCGCCAACGCGTAGTGCCTGAGCTTTGTTATCGCGAAGATCAACGCCAGGCAGTGTTTTTCGATGGGGGAGTAGTTGCTTTCTGCCCCCAGTAGAACTCAACTTAAGTAGTAGAGTGCTCTTTCTTTCCCTTGATCGTTCTCTTGTGCCCATAATGCGTCTAAAGAACCTTCGAGGGCGGCTGTATAAAGAATGAGAGGCTTTCCCTTAACCGGAGCAGCCAACACTGGAGGGTTCTGCAGGTATTGCTTGATCTCATCCAGTGCGCCTTAGCATTTGTGATCCCAGACGAACGGGGTTCCCTTCTTCATCAGGTGGCTGTAAGGACGGCACTTGCCTGAAAGATTGGCTATAAATCGCCGTATGTATACGAGTTTCTCTTGGAGAGACCGCAACTGTTTAAGAGTCCTCGGCGGAGGCATTTCCATAATCGTCTTGATCTTGGACGGATCTATTTCAATACCTCAATGTCGAACAATGAATCCCAGGAATTTGCCTGAGGAAACTCCGAATGCACACTTAAGCGGGTTCATCTTCAAGTTGTATTGCCGAAGGCGTTGAAATACGGTCTTCAGATGCTCGAGATGTTCCTCATATGATTTGCTTTTAATAACGAGGTCGTCGATATAGCATTCAACGATTTCGTGTATAAGGTCATCGAAGATCTTCGTCATGGTCCTCTGATAGGTGGCACCGGCGTTCTTTAAACCGAAAGGCATCACCTTGTAGCAGAATATACCCAAAGGAGTCCTGAAGGCAGTGTGCTTCTGGTCTTCGGGATGCATCTTTATTTGATTATACCCTGATGAGCCGTCCATAAAGGAGAAAACTTCATGAGTGGACGTGTTGTCTATCATCAGCTCGGTGACTGGCACTGGGAAATCGTCCTTCGGGCAAGCTGTATTAAGATCGCGGAAGTCTACGCATATGCGCACCGTCCCATTTTTCTTCATCACCGGGACGATGTTAGCGATCCATTCGAGGTATTGAACCTCCTGGATAAAGCCAGAGTCGATCAGCTTCTTGACCTCGGCGTTGATACTCATCTCGAGCTCGAGTCGCATTCTCCTCGGTTCCTGTTTGACTGGCTTGACGTCCGGGGATATCGCCAATTTATGCACGGCAATTTCTGGATCTAGTCCCGGCATTTCGGAATAATTCCACGCGAAGCAATCTCTATGCTGTAGAAGCACGTCTTTTAACGCAACTACCCTTTCTTCAGATAGTAGCTCGCTGATGAAAGTCGGTCGCGGATCGTCTGCTGATCCCAACTCAATTTTCTTAAGGTTATCTGCAGTGGTATGGATTCCACCTTCCAGTTCTTTCGGCGCTGGTGGGAAATCTAAGATTACCTCATCGTTGTTGTTTTTGAAGCACCAGGGAAGGTCATCCATGTTCTCGGGCTCTTCTTTTGATATCGTTATCACGTGACAAGTACGAATTCGCTTCCAATCCCAATGCGGAACTGGCTCTTCTTTCGTGGCCTTGGGCTCGTGCTTCTGTGGCGGCGTTACCTTCCAGTTGTCAGACAAAGCGAACTTGCCGAGCTGTTACTGATCTTCGACCAAATTCTTAAAGGTGAAGCAGTCTTCGAGCGGGTGCCCTATTACTCGATGGTAAGAGCAATAGTTTGGGTCAGAGACTTCGCTTGCTTGTTCGGGGTGTTTGGACTCCGGCAGCGCGAGCACAAGCTCAAATATCCTCCTCATCTTATCCCGAGGAAAAGAGTATGCTCGACTCATTTTCTTCATGAGGGATAGATCAATAACGCTCGCCTCCCGTTTGCGTGACTTCTTAGCCCTGCTTTGTTGCTGTTGAGCGCTTTTTTGGCCCTTCGACTTATTTCTGCTTTTGCGCTGAGCCTTCTTTATAACAGGTTGACAAGGAGCGGCATTTTCATCCTTTACGGCCTGTTGGAGAAGGCGTTGTGTCTTGGCTTTCTCATAGATGACCATTTCGCGGTTATGATCGTCTCGGACTTTTTGACCAGCTTTCTTTATAAGTTCGTCCATTTGTTCCTCGAACGACGGACCGGGCTCCTTTGCATCTGGAACTTTCACTGGCTTAGGATTAGCGTCCTCCCATTGAGCATCCGTCGCTTCATCAAGGTTATACACGACGTAGCAGCCGGGTAGTAACTCTCGTTTCTTTGACCTGATGTATCCAAGCCCAATTGTTTCCATTTTCCCATTAGGCAGTTTGCGTTGAGTCCCGGGAACGTTCCAGACTTTGTCATAGAACTTGGCTTTCCGAACGGTCTGCTTGAAGGATATCCCCTGGCGTTTCAGCAGCTTCTTCAAACCCTCTGTATAATATCTGGGAAGACGGATAGGCTGAAGCCTGTCGAGCGTGGGATCCGCGCCATGCCAGGTTTCTTTTTCCACCTTGGTTTCTTCAGAGCGGTAGAACAAAATTGCTTTCTCGCTTTCTCGCCTGGGAGGGATATAGAATGTTTGTAGCTCTTCTATACTGTAGATATTAAGTGCGTCCAGCTCTTTATGGTGTTTAAGCGGCACTATGGCGACTTGTAGACTTTGCTCTTCGTCAACGGACGTTCGTATTGAAGGTCGAGCAGAGAATACAGCATGGACTTCATCTTCCAAATCACTACCAAAGATCAATGCAGGAGCCGGTGGTTCCGGCTTGGTGTATTGGGGAGGACCCGAATAAACTCTCTCCTCTTCCTCCTCGGTATCACTGCCGAAGACAGGGATGGTGGCATTAGCTTTATTCTCCGGCTTGTGACACTTCTCCGTATCTTCGAAATCCGGTAAGAAGTATTTGGCGTCTTCATATTTGCGGACCTCGTTTACAGAGAACGGGTTCAGTTCTCCCATCACGGTATACTCGAAACCATCCTTAAAATATTTCATACACTGATGCTGTGTAGAAGGGATGATGTTGTACTCGTGTAACCATGGTCGGCCGAGCAAAGCGTTGTAGCATGTCTTGGCGTCTATGACGTGGAATTTAATGTCTGTGACGAGCAACCCGAAGCGTAGTGTCAGTATCACAGATCCAAGAGTTTTTGACGATTGGGAGTCGAACCCGGAGATGGTGATCTTGTCCCGAGCAAGGTGCTGGACGCTCATGCAGATTTCCTTCAACACCCGCACGTTGAGTAGGTTAACAGACGACCCGTTATCGATCAGGATTTTGCCTATCTTTATATCATGGCAGTATCGCGAGACATAGAGAGGGCGATTGTGTTCGCACGTCCCAAGTAGAAGGTCTTCATCGCCAAAAGTGACATCGGCCGTGTGCACTTCCTCCAATTCATCCTTCATCTTTTCCTCGGCCAAGCATGCTTGGAATTGTTCCGGGTCTTGGAGCGCCTTAATCAACGAATCTCTCGCCTCTTTTGATAGCAAAAGGGCGTCAAGAATGCTGAGCTGTGAGGGCAGCTTCCTCAGATGTGCTAAGACGTTGTAATCCACCTTATTCTTCTTTGGTGGGTCTTTGGCAGCTAGCTCTTCCACCACTTGGTCATCTAAGACGATATCTTCAGAGACCTTTTCTTTCCCTTTATCTTTCCTGTTCGAGGGTACGTCCGAGGTTCTTTTCGGGCAGTGTGCGATTACGTAGCCGGATATTTTCGCAAACCTTCGGTTCTTCTTCTTTTCTCGAATCGGACTCTTTAAAGAGGGGGGCAAGTTCTAGCTCTTCATCAGAATCACTCCCGAATGTAGGCACTTGTGATTTACCGGTGTTAATCATGCAACAATCGCCAGCCGTTCTTTTAAGCCCTTCGGTCGTATTTCTTTGCTCCCGACGAGTTTTACGCTTTTCCCGCTTAAAGCGTTGTCGATGAGCTACATATCCTTGCCACCATCT
This sequence comes from Agapanthus africanus, assembly GCA_030015575.1. Taxonomy (NCBI): domain Eukaryota; kingdom Viridiplantae; phylum Streptophyta; class Magnoliopsida; order Asparagales; family Amaryllidaceae; genus Agapanthus; species Agapanthus africanus. The sequence continues at coordinate 147,367,215 of CM057338.1, read as the reverse complement.
ATCGAAAGCTTTGCACTCTTCAGTGGGGTGCGAAATCTTCTGATGATATAAGCAATACGAGGGGTGCGTTTCCACTTCACCGGCGATGTTTCCTTCAGAGGATGGTAGCTTCATGCCCATTGATATGGCCTTAGCAAACTTTTTCCTCATCTTGAATTGGCTTTTGTCGGTAGCGGAGGTGTTTTGCTCCAACGGGATCGTCTCAGCTCCTTCATCAAGTCGCTGGCGCTTGGCCCTTTCAAATATAGCCGCCTCGCGCTCCCGATCAGCTTTACTTTTCAACCGAGCTTCATTAAGGAATGCGTCGATTATTTCCTCTGGTGGCCCTAGAACTTTTGGTTCAGGATCTGCCCCCAGATTTTCGGTGCAAGGAGTCTCCTCATCGTTCGTGATCGAATGGAAAATCATATGACAGCTCGCCACGCATTCTTCAGCTTCATCTGACGAACTTTCTCCCTCTCCTTCCTCTTGAAAGACGTGGTTGAGGAACTCTTGGAGCGTAATGGGAGTCCGTGCCTTTTGGTTGTATTCATCCAGCGCGTCAATTCGCTTTTGTAAGTCCGTGCGCTTGTCGCCAGGCTTCACGGGCTTCTTAGATTTCTTCTTCTTCTTTTTCGAAGATTTTGACGGCGGGTTGCAAGTGCTTGAACCACCACTATCGGTCTTTGGAGTTGGACGTGGCTTCAACATCCCTTCAATGACCTGCGGTTCCAACGGGTTCTTCCACTCAATCGCTGGACATGTCTGAAGATCATTTAGCATCATCTTCGTTTTAGCTGATAATACAACCTCCCAAGGAGCTTCTTCAACGATGGAGCATATTGCCCCCGGCGTATTCGTCCCCTTAGAGGTGTGGGGCTGCGGGGGATTCACCTTCCATTTGTCAGATAACGCGAACTTGCCCTGTCGGTACTGGTTTTCAAGCCAATTTTTGAAAACGTAGCAATCTTCGATCGGATGGCCTAGTACTCGATGATAAGGACAGTAGTTGGGCTCGTTGACGTCACTTGGTTGCAACGGACGTTTTGGATCCGGCAAATTTATGAGTCTGTTGCGCAACGCCAGCTCGAATAACCTCCTCGTTTTATCGCGGGGAAAGGAATAAGGATGTCCCATCCTATCCTCAAGGGGTACGTACGGGCGCATATTATTTTGACGAGCAACCGGCTTCGAGTCGCTCGGTTGTTGTTGAGCATTAGCGACGACGATCGCTTTTCCCTTCCCCTTGTCATTTCGGGAGTCCGGCTTTGGGAGAGGAGGTTTATGGCCCATCTGATCCATCTGTGCTAGCTTGTCAATCAAGGCCTGGAAGGTAGTCGGCTTGAAAAACATCATAAACTGCGAGATGGTTGCTTGTGGATCGAGGGTTCCCACAAACATACCCACCGCGGGAGCTTCTTCAATGCGCTGCTCACACTTTGACCATAAGTTCCGCCATCGTATAGCGTACTGAACCCACGTCTCGCCTGGCTTTACCCTGGCGTTAATCAGTGCTGTCATCGGGGTACGTTCACGGGCGCTTGCAAAACGCTGAGTAAACAACAGCTCCATCTCCGCGAAGGTTTTAATAGAGTCGTTCGGGAGCTCAGAGTACCATTCAAACGCCGTATCTGATAAGCTTCCAACAAATTGGCGAAGCAACAGCTTGTCATTGCCGCCGGTGTTGCCGCAGAGTGCCCTGAACTGGGCAACATGCTGATGAGGATTGCCCGTCCCTTTGTAGACATGGAACTTGGGAATTGTATAACCGGGTGGGTACTTGATTTGATCATACCAACTTGGATATGGCCGCCCCGTTTTTATGACCTGACCGGCTGTTTCGGTTGCATGATGAACCCGTATTTGTTGGGCGATGTACTCATCCAAATCAGCTTTAGAGATTGTATCCTCCTTAGCCATCGACAGAGCTGGTGGAGGATTTGATGTTTCTCCCCTATCGTCTCCAAGAACGATCAGGGGCTCTTCGGCCGGAGGATCTTGTTGTATCATCATCCCTATCATGTCTTGGAAGAGGAGGCCCATGCGCTGTATGTTGGCTGCTTGTTCAGCAGCCTCTTTGTCCTTCTTCTCCAATATCCGACGAAGGAATTCAGCGTCTGTTTCTTCCTCCTGACGTTCGTCCGAGGACGTTTCAGGGCTTTCTTTTGGTCCGGTAAGTGCAGCCATAGCATTCATTATTTCTTGGAGCTTTTGCTGTTGCTCCTGTGCCTTGGTCACTGATCGGGTGAGCGGTCGATGACCCGTAGACATGCGGCTATCTTCTTTACCAGATGCTACGTAGACGGTATGAACTATCATGCCCCCGGACTTAGGGCGTTTAGGCTCACCACCTTTGGCATTTGCCGTGGGTACGGGGGTTTTCTCCGGCCTTCTTCTTTTGTGGGCCGTTGAAGTTGAAGGGGCCGTTGCAGTGGGCATCTTGGTGATCGTTGTCCTCTGCTGTTTAATAGGACGGTCCTTTTCTTTTTGCACCTTCATCTTCTTTCGTTGACGGGAGTGATCCGTGTCGATCACGAAGTCTTGAACCCTCCTCCAAACTCTATAAATTCTTGAGGACAGCCATTGAGGGGGCTGTTCTTGCTTTGTTTCTGGGACTCTCTCCGCAGGCGGAGGAGATCTCTTCAGTGTAGCGGTTGGAGAGTTCTTCCGTACCCTCCTCAGCAGTTCAAAGGTGTTCCCAGTTGGAACAGCAGCGTTGATTTCCACCACTGGAGCTGGTAGAGTTATCCCTGAGGGGGAGTTGCCCCCTGCCTTCCTCACTCGTTGCCAATGGCGACGTCGAGCATGACGAGCCGTTGGGACTGGTTCGGAGATTGAGACATCTTCTTTTTGCCCCCTGTCTGAATGGGGCGCCGCCGGTGTTAACCTCTTAAAGACTGAGGTTGTCTTCCGAGGTGTGATATCCAACCTATCGAAGACAGATCTTCGAGCAGGGACAGGAGCAGGAATCGTCAGCCTTGAAAAGACTGACTCTTTGACAGGGGAAACCGCCTTGACGACTTCTGAAGCAGCAGTCATTGCCTTCCTTGGGACAGCCAGTTTAGAGTTCTGATTTAGCCTGGTGAAAACAGAGGCTGTCGGTTTGGTAGTGGGCGACCCGTTGACAGGGGTCGTCGTAGCAGTGAGCCGGTCGAAGACCGACTTCTTGTTCACTTCCGGTGCAGGCATTGGCGCAGAGAAGCTTGTAGGTGGGATCATGGTCCCGAAGAATAGACCAGTAGTGGCTTGGGTCACCTGGTCTACCGGCAGAGCGAGGAAGGAAGCCGCTTGGGGCCCATATACTACACCTCCTGGTGAGGTGGAGCGTCCGTTGTAGTGGCACTTCGAGCAGTTGGTGCAATTAGAGGCCATTGAATCTTGAGTTCTGCGCCGGCCAAAAGACCAAATCTTAGTAACTTGAAATCCGAAAGCAACCATTAAACAAATCGCGATTGGTACGCGAAGACGACACACGAAGTGTGAAGTGGAAAGAGGAAAAGGTCCCACCAGGCGTGCCAGAATCTGTTCCCCTCCGAAAGGCGGCGCACAAGACTGCGATGTCCTGACGCTGAGATTCGGGACAGATGCTATTTGGTTTTATCCGTCCACCTCTCCAAAGATGCCAAGTTGATTTATGGCACCGTGTATCGGAGGTTTAGACGGATGCGGCCGATGTAGCAGACTTTGTCAGATTCCCCCTCGCTTGAGGGGTTTTTGATTGTGGGGACGCTCTTCCCTGCAGGCGCAAGCCCCTGCAGTTAATTACGCTACCGCATCGCAGTAACAACTTTCTCCTTCTCCAGAATTTCACTTCGTGTCGTGTGTGTTTGTTTTGTTTGTAGTTGCCCGTGGATTGTATACGGAGACTGAGTAATAACGTCGTCCGTAGGACGTGGATTAGTCCAAATCCGTATTTACTTAGATTTGGGTTTGGTGTTTTTAGTTTAAGGATGCCTTAGTCGCGTTGCGGCTAAGATCAACTTAAACGTTCGTTAAGGATACGATAGTCCTGTTTAAGACTAAGATCAACTTAACGTGATAGTCCATTTAATATATGGCCGTCGGGACTCGTCACCTCTCTGACGTCGTTGAAGGATTACAACGATAAGTGTCAGAGGAGTTCGGAGATGTACCCTTGAACCAAAGTCGATTTGGAGTTTTATAATCCATTTGGATGTTTAAGGATACGTTAGCCGTGTTTGGGGCTAAGATCAACTTAAACGGGATCGTTTAGATCCGGCAAAAGAGCATTTGGAGGCTCTATTGTTCTAGTTTAGGGACGTGGTGGTCCATTGCCAGTTTAGGAACGTGGTGGTCCATTATTAGTTTAAGGACGTCTCGGTCCGATATTAGTTTAGGGACGTTTCGGTCCAATGTTAGTTTAAGGACGTCTCGGTCCAATATTAGTTTAGGGACGTTTCGGTCCAATGTTAGTTTAAGGACGTCTCGGTCCACGAGTTTAAGGACCCCGCAGTCCGCATTGATGTGTGGTCGTTGGGACCCGTCACCTCTTTGACGTCGTTGAGGAATTACAACGATGGATGTCAAAGGAGTTCGGAGATGTACCCTCGAACCGGATATAAATTGATTTCAGAGAGAGAGCATTTGTGCTCAGTTCAATTTAATTTAAGGACTTACGGCCAGAATTGGGCTAAGTCCAGTTGAAAATGTTCAACATTTTATTTATTTTTTAGTCCATTAGACCTGTGCTAGGGCCTTGCCCACACTTAAATAATGCATTGCATTACTTCTACTTTCTTGTTTGGGCTCTGCCCATAAAGGATGCAGAGCATCAATTTATTTTGGGCCCTGCAAGACATCTGCATAGCATTTTATTATTTTTGTTTGGGCTTTGCCCATTTATAAATGATGCAGAGCATCAATTTAATTAGGCCTGTTTGGTCTTTTAATTGGGCTTGGCCCTGTATTACATTTGTTAGGCGCTTTGCGCCACTCACTGAGCGCAAGCGCTTGTGGTGCAGACATATGTCATGCTCTGGTGAGCGCAAGCGCAACAGTGCAGTGCGCTGCGCTGTTGCGCTGCTGACACGTGGCGCGCTCTGGTGAGCGCAAGCACAACAGTGCAGTGCGCTGCGCTGTTGCGCTGCGCTGTTGTGCTGCTGACACGTGGCGCGCTCTGGTGAGCGCTAGTGCGCTGCGCTGTTGCGCTGCTGACACGTGGCGCGCTCTGGTGAGTTGCGCCAACTCCACAGAGCAAAGCTCTCATTTCAAGAGCGCATAGCGCAAGTGGTTTAGATGCTGACACGTAGCGCTCTCCCAAGAGCGCAACAGCGCAGTTTGCAAGTGCAAAGCACCAAGAATCTTTTAGATTCAAGAACAGAAGTGCAAAGCACTATTTGATTTCTTGATCTAATTTAGATCAAAGAAAAATAAGTTTTTTCTTGTTTTTCTTATCTCAGAGAACCAAAGGTTCATGAACAGTGCAAAGCACTATTTTTATTTTATTTTTATTAAAGATCATTGATCTTGTTTTTAGATCTATGATCTGTTTCTAAGAGAACTTTCTCTTTTTTCTAAAGGTTTTTACCTTTTTTTTTCTTGAGGAGTTTCTCAGAGTTCTCTTCTCTCCTTCTTCTTTTTTTTTTAGAAAGATGTTGATGCCTTTTAATTGAGGCCTAGGGTCCTTTTTATAGTGCCCATAAATTAGTTAAATTTGTTAAAGAGATCTTTCTCTGAGTGATTTGGGGAATTTTCCCCACCGTTGGATCTTTGATCCAAGGGCTTCTGCTTTGCAGAAGAAAATCTTCTTGTTTTAATAAGAACGGAAAAGATTTCTTAAAATTTTAATTCTGTTTGGCGCAGATGCCCCAGCGCGTGACACGTGTCGCGCAGCGCACAGCGCAGCGCAGCTGCGCTGGCGCATCTGCGCTGACACGTGTCGCGCAGAGCACAGCGCAGCGCAGCTGCACTGGCGCATCTGCGCTGACACGTGTCGCGCAGCGCAGCGCCTGCGCAACTGAAGCGTTGCTTCCTTTAATAGAGCTTTGCTCTGATTGGGTGCGCCTTCTTGGGCGCTGTGCTGACGTATCAGCGCCTGACATGTGGCGCGTTGCGCCCGAGACTTGAAGCGTTGCTTCAGAATTTTGAATTTTGAATTTCAACAGAGCTTTGCTCTGATTGGGCGAAACACACCGGTCCATAACGAAAGTGCATCTTCAGCGTCGGCTGAGATAGCCTGCTTATGGGCTCTCTCGCCCCCTTCTTCCAAAGGACCTATGAATATCCGCCGTGTCGATGGAGGATCTTCGTAAAAGATGACGGCAGGATAAGGCCTCTTCGGGATCCTTACATTCTCAGATTCATCCTGTGAGCATCTTATGGCCTCAGCCAGTTGTGCGGCTTCCTCGGCAGATGAACCAGGAAAAAGAATACTGCCTTCCGGTAGACTAATAACGGTCTTCTTCCCCCACTTTGTCCCAAAGCTAATGACTGTAGAAGATTGCTTCCTTCCCCTTGCCGTCTGTTTTTTGAGCTGCTTTTCGGTTTTGACAGGGAAGGAAGACTCCTTCAGGACCTTCGCCAAGGGGATATTATCATCAAAGCTAGGTTTTGCCTTCAGAACCGTTACGGTATCCGTCATCGGTCGTTCAAGCGAAGCCTCTGTTGGCAATGAGACGCGAAGCCTTTCCTCCTCTCCAAATGTTTTAAGCGAAGAAGCAATAGCTTCTTCAGTGGAGGCACCTGTTAAAACAGCAGGCGTCAGTCAAAGCATGATAAAAAAATGAACAGCGGAGAGATAAGGGTAAAGTATACCTGACTGCATAAGGGCGGCCAGTTCTTTTTCGAGGATGGCTGACTGTTTGGAAGCTTCGATGGCAGCCTCCAAATCGATATCATCGAGCATCCCAAATAAACCCTCATTGGTCTCATATTCGCTCAAGCCTTCGCTAGAAGAAGCAAGGGGCGTCGAGCCTAATATGGTGTCTAAAGAAAGTACTTGTTTCTTTTTCTTCTGAGGACGAGCGCCGGTGGCCGATAACACGAGTTTGCGTTTGGTAGACGCCTTCGGACGACGAGTCCCAATTTCTTTTCCTACGTCTGACTCGGGGGACGTGGCGGCCACCTCTTTTTCAGGCGCGCTAGATGGAGGTAACCCGCGCATAGGGCTTAGCACGTGTGGGGGCTCAACTGCAGTGACCTCTCTCAAGGGAGGATGAACAATGTTCCGTCTCTTCAGAGGAACATTTCGATCACCAGCCGGCACTGTGCCCTTGCGATCAAGCAGCAATCGCTTTTCCTCTCTAATGATGGCACCTATCGAATGTTGGTACCACGCCACATACACATTCAGGGCTTGTGGAACACAACTCGGTTCGCTGATGAAGAAGTTAGACCCTGTGTTGAGGTGCATAAAATGATGTAGTGCGCTCCGAGTACCCTCTTCAGTGGCAGCCGGTTCTGCCAAGAAAGCCTCGAGTGGGACGCCCTGATTGTAGCTTAACTGCTGGGCGAAGCGATGCGGGTTATACCTCATAAATAAAGCCGAGTCATTCATCTTGAATACAAGAAATCCCGGCCGGATAGAGTATAGATGAAGAATCTCCCGAGCCTTCAAGACGGAGACCCCATCTTTAAATATGTCCTGCATGGGCAGCACCGTCTTCCCCGATTCCTGGCCGACGGTCAAAACTTTATCAGTAAAGGACATGCCAGCTCCAACCATGCGCAGGCAAAGAAGCAAGCCTCTAGCTTCCTATTGTGTTGGACTCACAATAGAGGCGCCGACCAGTCGCATGATCCGAGGGAACCTGCGCCTGTCATAAAAACCCGGCCTCTTATGGATGCCAAAGACGCCTAGCACGTACAACTCGAGCCATGACGTGAAATAATGCATCGGGAAATTTACCGACTGCACCCCTGGCTCGGTTGTATCCACTGCCAGGCTGAGGCCGTGATACACATGGGCTAACCCAGCGATCCCTACAGCCACTTGTATCCCAGCAACCATCCGATGTGCAGGATAGAAGACGGACGACCTCATACGGCGAGAGTGCATGGGAAGCGCAAACCAACTCAGCCATAACCCAAGAAACCCTAAAAAGAACGTTTCTTCGTCAATCCCAGGAGTCGCCAGCTCTGCAAAAGGGATGACCGGAGTATCGGGTAGAAAGAAGCTCTTCTGATACGCCTCCGCCGCTGGCAGGTTGCCTAAACCTAAGCCGAAGGGGTCGTCAAGACTGGAAAATTTCTCGACTTCTTTCTTCAATACTTCTGGGCGAAGAAAATCAGCGATAAAAGCCGTAAAATTAACTCCATGACCTTCGGATGCAAGAGAGAGGTTCTCATAGATATTCAACACCTTTATCAAACTCGGAAATTGGTGTTGAATAGCGTTCTTGGGAGTAAGATCCATTACCACTGATTTGGTGGCGAAAATATACTCGTCCGGGGGAAGCAATTCCTCATAGTGTTCTCCCCTAACGGGTAAACCTGAGACCTCTGCAAATTCCTCCAAAGAAATGGAGGCTTCTCGATCTGATAGGAGGAAGGTGTGGGTCGGAATGTTCCACTGCTCCAGAAATGCCCTGACCCACCATGTAAGAGGTGTGGAATATTGAAACAAAGAAGCGTAAACGGCGGGATACAATCCGAGCTTCAGCAACTGTGATTTCTTCGCCGATAAAATATACCGAGCCCACTGCAAATACCCGGCTGGGTGACGGGGAGTTAGTCCTACATTGTATGGCTGTCCCCAAGGGCGCGACTCGCCCTGACATATGCGCCGTCCTAGGATGTCCAAAACCACCGGCGGCTGCACAGGTACTGCGGCAATAGAAGGCCGAAGGAGACCCTCTTAAGTCCAGTTGACCTCCTCCACAGTGTAATTTATCGGAGGTGCATCTGCATAAGCGATCGCCGAAATAGGCTCCGAGGGTGTCACACAGGAAAAGCTCCGTCGGCCTATGATAATTTGATCGTACCATTTACCCCATTAATGAAGACTCTTGTGCTCCGGGTCATGGTCTTTGATCAGCGCAAAAACCTCTCGATCTACAGGTGCTTCAGGGAACCCGCCTTCTAAGCGAATGAACGGTAAGGAGGTGTCGAAAGACATAGTACCTGCACAGAAAAGAACGAATTTTCATCCGCCAATGCTATAAATTAAATTCTATTACAAGGTACTATAAATCCGTACCGCACTGCAATGCAGTCAAAAGGGACCAAAGGGGACCCACAAAATCTAGATGACAGTTCATCATTAATAAAACAGTCTCATCATTGGATGAGGCTGTCATTAAATGAGGAAATCCTCAAGAGATTCTCATTAAATGAGAAATCCCTCGGGCAGAGGAGTAAAACTCCTATTAAGAGCAGCGCTCTTCACTAGACAGACATCTGTCAAAGTCTAATGATAAAGGAATAAAATTCCTCAAAAAGCCTTACTTTGAGAAGATGATGGAATAATCCATCAAAAATAAAATTTCAATTTGATCTTCAAGATCCATGAACAAACTCTTAAGAGTTCTTCTATATGATGTGAAAGGAGCAAAGCTCCATTAATGGATTAAGAAATCATAAGCAAGATTCTTTTAGATTTATGATTCCAAGAGAGCAAAGCTCTGTTAATAAAACCCTAAAAAGGATTTTCTTTAGATCAAAGATCTATGAAGAGAAAGGCTCTGTTAATGGGTGAAACCCTAAAAGAATGTTTCAAAAAGATTTAATCTTTTACCTAATCTGACAGAGTTCTGTCCTTAAAAATTCTTAAGAAGAAGAGCTGCGCTCTGAAGAAGAAAATAATTTTTCAAGAAGGATTGACGATGAACAGAAGTCATCTCAAGGGCCAAGGGTCTTATTTATAGGCACTAAGCGCCGTTTCAATTCCTCGGTTGATCCAAGAATCGAGATGTTGCCACCGCTGCACCCACGTGTGGGCCCCGTGAGTGCAACGGTGGGGGGGCATTTGTTTCCCCAATTAGAGCAAAGCTCTGTTCAGAATTCAAAATTTGAATTAAAGCTACGCTTTTATAAAAAGCGCTGCGCTACAACTAGCGCACCCCGTGCAAAGCGCATAGGCGCTAGCGCTAGATGCGCTGTGCTCCAAGTAGCCCACCACGTGCAAAGCGCATAGGCGCTAGCGCTAGATGCGCTGCGCTCCAAGTAGCGCACCACATGCAAAACACGTGTGCGCTAGCGCTAAGAGCGATGTGCTCCAAGTAGCGCACCATGGGCAGAGCGCATAAGCGCTAGCACTGGAACTAAATGTTCCTCACCATTGGATCAAATATCCAACGGATATGATTAAATCATCAATTAACATGAATGAAATTCTGTTGAATCTTTCCAAACAGAAAAGATTGTGCCCTGAATTTGGAACACCGTTGGATCAATGATCCAATGGTGATTAAAAAATCACTAAAATACAGAACAAATTCTGTAAAGTGCCAAGATTTCTCAATCTTGTTAAAACAAGAAGACTATCTTCTGTAAATCAGAAGCCCTTAGATCAAAGATCCGACGGTGGGGAAATTCCTAAATCAATTGGAGAAAAGATCTCCTTAACTGATTGAACAAATCAGCTTGCCTTATATAAAAGCCCCAAGACTTCAAATCTTGTAGAGAGGGAACCCCCCATAAACTTTGAGAAAATCTCAAGAAGAAGAAGAAGCTCTCGGCAAAAGAAGACAATTCTTCTCAAGGTAAAAAAAAGAATAGAAAGACGAAATCATCTCAATATAAAAAGAAGTATTTACTTCTTTCACAGATTATAGATCTATAAGACAAATTGTCTTTCACAAAAGAGATTATGAACATCTCATTATAAAGGGGGGAGAATTATTCAATTCTCTTAGGATCACAGATCCATAAAGGCAAAGCCTTTCATCAAAAAAGAGATTGAAATATCTTCAATAAATTAAGAAATTTGTTCTTAGAATCTTGAGACAAAGTCTCTTATCAAAAAGAAGATAATCTTCATAGCGCAAAGTTAACCTAAGAAGAGCCTTAGCGCTCCTAATTTAAAAGTGCATTAGTGCTTTTCATCTAGCGTAAAGCGCTGCAGTGCCATAGCACTTCAAACACAGCGCACTGCGCTCTTTGGCTGGCGCTAAGCGCGCCACGTACTCCTCACGTGTGCGCTGCATTACTAAAAGCGCTTTGCGCTCATTATATGGCACCAGCGCGAAGCGCCTCAACACTTCAATTATAATGCATCAGTGCTCTACATCTAGCGCAAAGCGCTAAGCGCATCGGCGCTCTACATCTAGCAAAAAGCGCTAAGCGCATCGGCGCTCTTCATTTAGCGTAAAGCGCTCAGCGCATTATCGTTTCATGTCTGGCGCAAAGCGCTAAGCGCATTAGCGCTTTAACCATAGCGCACTGCGCTCATCGACTGGTGCTAGTGCCAAGTGCGCCACATGCGTTTATGTGCGCTTGGGCAAAATATAAACTGTTCTTTGAATAAACCTGGAGCTATGATAAATGCACAGCGTTCAACTAAAGACAAAACATTGTCAGAGACCAAACCAATGCTTAGCATTTTTAAGGGATTGGGCTCAAACAAACATCTAATAATTCAAAAACAAATGTTGAACATTGTAATTGAATGGACTTAGCCCAAACTGGCCATAAGTCCTCAATTCAGATTAATTGAGTTCATATACTCATAAATCACAGATCTTAGTCCCAATTGGACTATAGGTCTCCCAATCAACATTGGTTCAAGGGTACATCTCTTCACTCCTTTGATATTTGTCGTTATAATCCTTCAACGTCTTCAGAGAGGTGACGGGTCCTTAAACCCATGGACTATGATGTCCTTAACCTTTACAGACTATGATGTCTTTAAACTGGACCACCATGTCCTTAAACTGGTAATCGACCGCAATGTCCCTAAAGTAAACATTAGAGCCCAAATGCTCTTTTGTTGGATTTAAACGATCCCGTTAAGTTGATCTTAGTCTAAAATTAGACTAACGTATCCTTAACAAACGTTTAAGTTGATCTTAGTCCCAAATGAGACTAACGTATCCTTAAACCCAAACCCAAATCTAAGAAGATACGGATTTGGACTAATCCACGCCCTACGGGCGACAACATAAATTAGTCTCCGTATACAATCCACGGGCAACCAAAAATGAAACAAATACACACGACACGAAGTGACCATCTGGAGAAGGAGAAAGTGGTTACCGCGATGTGGTAGCGTAATTAACTGCAGGGGCTTGCGCCTGCAGGGAAGAGCATCCCCACAATAAAAAAAACCCTCAAATGAGGGGGAATCTGACGAAATCTGCTACATCGGCCGCATCCGTCTAAACCTTCGATACACGGTGTCATAAATCAACTTGGCATCTTCAGAGAGGTGGACGGATAGCACCAATTAGCATCTGCCCTCAAAATTCAGGCAAGACGGACCTATGCGGTCTCGTCTCCATTTTCGGCGGGGAATAAGAGACACGACAGTCATGGGGCTACTCGAACAGCAGCTTAAAAACTGCATATCGAGGAATACATCAGTCAATGCGACGGTACCACGGACTAAAACCCTAGTACTACAAACCTAACGGACCTCTGTCGTAAAGAATAGGGGTTATCTATATTTCACGTTAGAATACACCTGCGAGATCTTCTTGACTCATCTCGACTCGTAGGAAAAAACATCTTTATGAAACCCTCACGGCTCATGAAGGTGAAAAGCCTTAGGCGACGGGGATATCAATCTATTTCCTAAGCACTGTGGCCCTACAAGTAGGTTTAAACTGACTCTTGTATACTATCCACGGGCCACACTCTCCAAAGTCGCATACCGACGAGGAAAAGAAACCACTTGCGAGTCCTCTCGACTCGTAAGGAGAAAATTCTCTTGCGAGATCCTTATGACTCTCAAGAGAAAACACACTTAGGAGTCCTCACGACTTCTAAGGAGAAAATACACCTACGAGATCCTCTCGACTCATAGGGAGAAAAATCTTTATGAGATCCTCACGGCTCATAAAGTTGAAAAGTATTAGGTGACAGATCTAAATCTGTTTTCTAAGCCATCGCGGTTCTACAAGCAGGTCTAAACTGACTCTTGTATACTATCCACCGGTCACATTCTCCAAAGTCGCATACCGACGAGGAGGAGAAACCACTTGCGAGTCCTCTCGACTCGTAAGGAGAAAATTCTCTTGTGAGATCCTTATGACTCTCAAGAGAAAACACACTTAGGAGTCCTCACGACTTCTAAGGAGAAAATACACCTACGAGATCCTCTCGACTCGTAGGAAGAAAAGTCTTTATGAGACCCTCACGGCTCATAAAGTTGAAAAGTCTTAGGCGACAGATCTAAACCTGTTTCCTAAGCCATCGTTGTCCTACAAGGAGGTCCAAACTGGCTCTTTTATACTATCAATGGGCCACATTCGCCAATGAAATGAAGAAGCTACTTACGGGTCCTCACGACCCGTAAGGAAAAAAATACTCGAGTGAGATCCTTATGACTCACGGAGGCGGTGAACACTTAGAAATCCTCACGATTTCTAAGAAGAATATGCACCTATGAGATCCTCACGACTCATAGGAAGAAGAAAAAAATCTTCTTGAGACCCTTATGGCTCATGACGATGAAAAAAGCCTTAGGCTACAAGGACCCTAAACTAAGCTATCAATTCTATGGCCATGCATGACTTTGCACTATTTCACCCACATACATACTTACATGGACAAAGTAGCGGGGGGCATTTGTTCCCGCCAAAATTTTTGGCAAAGAGCTGTTTGTTCCCTTATAAAAAAAAGGAGGAAAGAAAGAGGTAAAAAAATCCTCATAATTTGGTATCATGTGTTAAACACGTGGGCGCGTATATGCAAAGTATATAAGCGCTGAAAACAAATAACTGAGGGCCAAACTGGCCTCACGTGTTAAACACGTTAGCGCTCATATACAAAGCATATGAGTTCTGAATAAAATAAATCTAAAGGCCAAACTGGCCTCACGTGTTAAACACGTGAGTGCTCATATGCAAAGCATATGAGAGCTGAATATAAATAACCAATGGCCAAACAGGCCTCACGTGTTAAACATATAAGCGCTCATATGCAAAGCATATGAGCACTGAAAATAAACAGGCTAAAACCCACACTAGGGGTCACGTGTTAAATACGTGAGTTCTCTTGCCGCATTCTTTTGGTAGCGCTCACATGCAAAGAATGTGAGTGCTGCTATTTAAATAGAATTGAATTCTATATAGAATTAAATTCTATTTTTGGGAAATATTTTTCCTGATCTTTCTAATATGGAAAGATCTTTCTCTAACAGAGAATCTTGGATTTAAAATCCAATGGTGATAAAATATCACCAATTAAACCATCTGATAGAATTAAATTCTATGCGGGAAATATTTTTTTGATCTTCATCAAACTAGAAAGATCTTTTCTGTTAAATAGAGGACCCTTGGATTAAAGATCCAACGGTGATTATAAAATCACCCATCGATCATCTGATAAAATAAAATTCTATCTTAGAAAAATATTTTCCTAATCTTGTTAAACTTACAAGATATTCATATAACAGAATTAAATTCTATGAAAATATATTCCTAATCTTGTTAAACTAACAAGATATTCATATGATAGAATAAAATTCTATATTAGAATAAAATTCTAATCTTGTTAAACTTTATATAACAGAATTAAATTCTATCTTAGGAAAATATATTCCTAATCTTTTTAAACTAACAAAATATTCATATAATAGAATAAAATTCTAATCTTGTTAAACTAACAAGATATTCGTATGATAGAATAAAATTCTATCTTAAGAAAACATATCCTAATCTTGCTAAACAAACAAGAAATCTTCTCTGTTAAATAAAGAGCCTTTGAATTAAAAATCCAACGGTGAATAAAATTCACGGATTGATCTAAAAGATCATTTTGATTGATCATGAAATCAACCATGATCTCTCAATGAGAGATTTTCTCAACAGATTGATTTTTCTCTTCTCCTATAAATAGGAGCAAAGAGATTAATCAGAGGAGGAGAAAAAAAAGGAGACTCGCATAAGCTTCTGTAAAAATACAGAAGGCTCTCAAAACAACAGAGAATTTAATTCTCTCAAAGAAGAAGATCTCCTTCCTAAAAATCTTAGGTAAAGAAAAAGAAGAAATCAAAATATCTCCTTTACCTAACTTACCATATCTAAGGGTTTAACCCTTTTAAAAGAACTTAGTTCTTTCTCTGGATCTTAGATCCACAAGACAAGTCTCTCACAAGTTGAGAATTTAATTCTCATCGGGAAGATCTTGTTCTTGAGAATTAAAGATTCAGAGGGGAACATGGATACAAGAACGTAGAGAAAACGGAGTCCATAATACTCCAGGAACTTAGTTCCTCCAAATCAAGAAATTAGTTCTTTAAAGAAACTGATCCAAGATCCTCAAAATAGTGATCTTGGTGATCCTTAATGGTCAAAACACCATTAAAAGATGTTTAACCTCTCTGAAAACATGAACATGGAAAACATGGAGTTCATAATACTCCAGGAACTTAGTTTCTTCAAATCAAGAACTTAGTTCTTAAAGAACATGATCCCAGATTCTCAAAATAATGATCTTGGTGATTGTTAATGGTCAAAATACCATTAACAAAGATTTAAATTCTCTAAAAATATCAACAGAGATTAAATCTCCAAAAGAACTCAGTGCCTCACGTAAAAAGCACGTGAGCGCTCAAGGCCAAGTATATAGCGCCTCACGTGAAACGCGCGTGAGCGCCTGAAAAAGTTAGTGCTTAGCACTATTGGAGTGCCTCACGTGAAACACACGTGAGTGCCAAAAAACAGAAAAGTTAGTGCTTAGCACTAGTGCAGCGCCATAAAAGACTGGTGCTTAACACTATTATAGCGCCTCACGTGATATACACGTGAACGTTATAAGCAACTGAGTGCTTAGCACTGTTGGGTGTTAAAGAAATCCAAACTAAGCCCAAATTGGCTAAGTCCCTCTGGAGTCAATTGCAACTGAGCCCAAATGCTCTGTTGTTGGATCTCAACTAAAATTTGATGATCCTTAAATGTTACTAAGTTGATTTTAGTCTCAAACAAGACTAACGTATCCTTAGTTAAAAATAAATTGAGCCCAAACGCTCATATGTTTAAGTTGATCTTAATCTCAAATAATATTAACGGTTCTTAAACCAAACAAAACATTTTGAACTAAAGGAACATATAACCTAAGTTCAAAACCCAAAACCCGAATTTAGCCCAAATTGGCTAAGCATATATTTATGATATCCAAACTGATCTTAGTCTCAAACATGACTAATGATCTCTCATTGATGATATCCAAAATAATATTCATCCCATATCTCGTAAGGTAATCTTAGTCTCAAATATGACTAACGATTCTTAGGTTCACCATCATTTCCCTTAAATAAGGGATTTGGTTTAAGGGTACATCTCTTCACACCTCTGATACATGTCGTTATAATTCCTAAACGTCTACAGAGAGGTGGCGAGTCCCGACGACCAACAACTTCTTTCGTTGATGGCTTCCAAATTGATGTGCACACCTCAAATCGGATTGTAACACCCAAGCCCAATGCTACTAACTTCAGTTACTGTTTGAGCATAATGTGGTATTCTTTTCACTTATCTTACTTGATTGTTACTTACTGTAAATTTTACTCGGCAAATTCATTTCTGCATATAACAATTTTTGGCATCTAAAATAAAATTAAAAATATCTATCTTGGCCTACTTGACACCCCTAACCCTGTTGTAGCGTCCGGGCATCGTGTTCTCGTCCCGTTCAGCGAAACGGGTGAGTTTGGACGGCTACGTGCACGTACGTGTGTCCGTTTTGGGGGTATGCTTTTTGATCGTAAAATACTTCATTTTAAATTTTGGATCCCACTTAAAATTCTATTATTTCAATTTCAAATTTTTGAACCCGACCCGGACGCAATTTGGAAATGTTTTACTTTGCGCCAAAATCCCAATTTTATTATTTTTAAAACGTCGTATATTTTTTTTCTAAACATACAAAATTTTTACTGTTAATTAAAACCTTACTATATCTTTCATACCTTTTAAATCATTAACTAAATTTTTCCCTTAACCAGAAAAACCCTCCCACCAATCAGCCTCCTCCATCTTTCCCGCGGGCCCCACGCCCTTTATCTCTCTCTCTCTCCCCTCTCCCCCGTATCTCTCTCTCTCTCTCTTCTATATTTTTAAAAACCTCATTCCCTCCTCCATTTCTTCCTCACGCGTAACCCAAACCCCACGAGAAACGGCCGCTTGCCCTCGCCGCTGCAGCCCACCGCCGACGACACCATCACCGGCTTCCTCATCCTCGTCATCCCCTCACCATCCTCGCCCTCTCTCTCATCGATTCCCGAGCGCCTGCACACCCCGACCAGCGCCGCAGCCACCTGCGTCCCTACACCCGTCGCACCGCCATGTGTCGCCGCCGGCGACCCCGTCCCCGGGTCCCCGGCCTCGCAAGCACCCCTCAGTGAGATAACTTCCCTCCTCTCTTCCTTTCTTCTTTCATTCTCTGCTCTCGATCGACAGATCTCTCCCGCCGTCGTCGTAGGCCACCGTCGGAACTCCGTCGACCTCGTCGTCATCCTCACATCTCCCCTCTAGATAAACCACAAGAGCAGAACCTTTGTAAGCCTTCTCTTCTTCTTTGTTTCTTTTCTTTTCTTGATTGCAATTCTCGACGTCGCTGTTTTGCATCTCGCCGGAATCCGGCCATGCCGGCGACGCGTCCCGACATTCCAGCGAGGTACCCCAACCCGTGTGGTTCCATTGTTCGTCGTTTGGGTTCATTCCGTAAACCGTGCGCCCGTCGCGAGTTTCCCCGCCGACATCTTACGTTCCGTTTTTCCCCGGTTCGCGACCCGTCGAGGCAAGTACCCCTTGCTACATGTTATACAATATTTACAGATATATTATGACACCCTAAACCTGTAAATTTAACCTTGGTACGATAATTTCCCACTTTTTCATGTACAATATTGTTATATATCATTTACCTTTAAACTTGGAACCTACAGTTGCAATTGAACCTAATAACCATGTTTACCTGTTTAATCACATTTTAATATTGACATGGCTTATGGCATTTATCCCTACAGTGTTGTTCCATTCGGACACTCGTATGCATTTTAACCTGTAATAGCCGTATCGAACCTTTATATAAATCATTGCACCTCTAAAGTGCTTAAACTTGTTAACACGATTAAAAGGCCATAATTGTCATACTACATTCGTATAACATTGAGATCATCTCTGTGACACAACTGATAACTGTACTGCAAATTGAGTAAATCTGCCTATTGCTTAATTCATTGTTTATATCATGTCGATGAATACCATGCTTGATTGTATAACTGATTGTGAGCACATTCATGATATTGTTTACATCTTGACCTGACTTGCTACATATATGTTGATCTACCCGACATGGTACCGTTTACTGCTTGACTTGACATGATGTACCATGACCTCCGTTACCTGATCTTGTATCTAATGCCAACAAACCTGACATGTAGTCCTCATGGACCGTTCCTGTTGTCTATCCAGACAAACATGTTTACCTAATCCTGTGTTGGCATTAGTTTCTTGATTTCGGGATACCTGACTTGACATACACATATAACTTGGGGGTATAGGGAAATCAAAGGTGAAACCTGACTTGTAACTCAACAGTTCACTACCTGTACTGATCAGTTTTAGAGGCCAGGCCCGCCTCGTGACGATGCTGCTGACATCGTTGGTCTTTATCCTTTCCCTGTTAGTGCCTAGCGGCACGTCTCGGTTTCAGCCCGAGAGTCTTAGACCGTGGTCCCGGGCATGCACGGGATACTATTGAGTTACATCGATGATTCATCAATTGGTTTCAAAGACTTTAGAACAGAAAACCTGATAGAACAGTTTAGTTTACCCACTGCACATTACCCTGCACTGCTCTGATACATATTATTGTTACCCTTGCTTTAGTCATGTTTTTACTCGCATTGCCTGTTTATTATGTTATTATTTGATGACTTGATGCGCTGACGTCTGGGTTTTGCATGGCCCAGATTCTGTATCGCTGTCGCAGCCCGAGCAGGAGTACTTCAGCCGACAGGCTGAGCTGTGAGTGTCAGCAGTAGTTAGTTTTCTTTCCTGCATTTATTTCCTGATGTGAGCCCGCATTATAGGACATACATTCCAGTTATTTTGTATTGGATCTTTCGCTTCCGCACTTATTAATTATTGACTCATGTTATCTTGGATTATGGACATGTTTTAGATAGCTTTATTTTGTTCTTGATATCTCTACAGCCGTAATGTGACTGTGGATGGATACTTCCTACCCACAGGTAGCATGGTTGGCTATGTCACGCGCCCCTTTTAGCGTACTCGGGGAAGCGGGGCATGACATGGTTCTTTTGGTATCAGAGAAAATAGGTTAGTCGGGTTGATTTTTTGTAGTTGGGTATTGTACCCAATACACGAATCAGAATACCTGTGTTTAGGAAACATGTCCTGCCACCTTGCCGTTTAACCATTCTTGAATCACATTCTTCCTGATTATATCTTTTACGATGTGCAAACTTCCTTTGCATATCGACTCGAAAACCTGATTCCTTGTTATCTCTAGGACTTAGGCGACTTGGGTGGAGTTATGTAATTGTGGCTATGATACCGCGGCATAGTTACAATGCGGCACTCTATTTAAGTATCTTGGGGTTCTAGCCTTGATCTATATATTGAATCTATCATCATGCTAACGTTGGGTGTTTTGATTTCAGGAATATGGCAAATAAGAATTTGAAGACGTATCAAAGGCGTGTGGATGAAGCCGCCATGCTTGGAGTGATAAGGGGAATGCTAGAGAATCAAAAGAGGCAGACCGAGCTGATCCAGCAGCAAGCGGAATCTTTTCAGGAAGGTTTGCAGATCATTCAGCAGTCTGTGAACAATGTTGGAGCTAAACCAGTTGACCGAGTAGGGACCGTAGCAGATTTCAGACGTTTGGGTCCGTCTACATTTACTGGTTTGGAGGAGCCATTGCCAGCAGAGCAGTGGCTAGTAGACATGGAGAACTTGCTTATTGCAGCACAGATTCCAGATGACAAAAGAGTGGATGTGGTACGCATTCAGTTAGTGGATTACGCCCGAGAATGGTGGCTTGTTGAGGAGAACCGTTTGCCCAAGCCAATCAAGTGGGCGGATTTTTCAAAGAGTTTCCTGGAGAAGTTCTTCCCGCGGACTGCACGGGAGGAAATGGAAGAGAAATTCATCGGGCTAAAGCAGAATGGATCACCAGTGGATGTGCATACAACAGAATGGACAAGACTCAGCAGATTCGCTGGACCTCTAGTTGCCAACGATGCAGACAGGGCACGGAGGTTCATGCGCAGCTTGGACGTGGACATCCAGAGGCAAATTGTCTCCCTGGGTTTGACCACTTTCTCACAAGTACTTACGGCAGCTCGAGAACAGCAGAGCCTATCGGGAAAAACTGGGAGTTCACAGCAGACAGCAGTTGCGGTAAGGAAGCCGGCATTTGTACCCAACCGAGCTCATGGTCGCAGAGGTATTCCAGTGGACCGTCGAGGCGTAACACCGATGAAGAAGCCTACTATCGTTGATCTGAGGAAGCGCGTGGTCTGTAGCTATTGCCACTTACCTGGACATTTGCAAAGGGAGTATCGCAGAATGCAAGGACTCTGTTTAGTTTGTGGAGCGGCAGATCACACGATTAACTCATGCCCATCGAAGCTTCGTACAAAGGATGATATTCAGAAGCCTCCGCATAGACCGTTTCAGGGACAGAAACAGCTGACTCAAGGACCTAACCAGGCTAGAGCTTTTACCTTGACAGCAGAAGAAGCTAAGGCGTCAGGAGAAGTTGTTTCAGGTACTTTACTCGTTCATGGTTTTCCCGCATTGGCGTTATTTGATTCTGGTGCATCCCATTGTTTTATGTCATCCAAGTTTATAACTACACACTCGATTGACTACACGACCCTGTCTAGTTTCTGGGACATACACACTGGGAATAGGAAAATCATAGTTAGTAGGGAATGTAAAGATTGTACAGTTGTTGTGTGCGGACGGGAGCTTTTTGCAGATTTCTTGGTGATTGATACGGGCAGCTACGAAGTCGTCTTGGGAATGGATTTTCTTGGCACTTTCTACGCTCACATTGATTGTAGGGAAAGGAAGGTAATTTTCCAGATTCCCGGACATCCCGAGTTTACCTTCACTGGAGGAAGCAATTCTGTCGGGCCAGTCGAGTTTAGGGCTAGGCCGGCAAACAATATTCTTGTAGCAATGGAAGTTGATGAAAGTAAAGAACTGGCTGTTGTTCGTGATTTTATGGACGTGTTTGAAGATATATCGGGTTTACCGCCGAAGCGAGACGTGGAGTTCGCAATTGATCTTATTCCTGGTGCAGCACCAGTATCCAAGGCATATTATCCAATGGCACCTGTAGAGTTGGAAGAAGTCAAGAAACATGTTGCTGAATTGCTCGAGAAAGGTTGGATTCGAAGCAGTAACTCGCCTTGGGGAGCTCCAGTTCTTCTAGTAAAGAAGAAGGATGGCACAAGAAGGATGTGCATCGACTATCGAGAATTGAACCAGGTGACTATTAAGAACAAGTACCCTATCCCTCGCATTGGAGAACTTTTTGAGCAGCTCAGTGGCTTGAGGGTATTCTCGAAGCTGGATTTGCGATTCGGATATCATCAGGTCCGAGTGAAAGCAGAAGATATTTGCAAGACGGCGTTCCGAACTCGGTATGGACATTACGAGTACTTAGTGATGCCCTTCGGGGTAACGAATGCGCCGGCAGTATTCATGGACTTGATGAACCGAATCTTTTCACCGTTCTTAGACCAGTTTATTGTGGTATTCATTGACGATATTCTGGTTTACTTGAAGAGTTTTGAAGAGCATGCTGAGCATTTGAAGATCGCACTGCAAACATTGAGACAAGAGAAGTTATATGCAAAGATGAGTAAGTGCGAGTTTTGGCTGGAAGAAGTAAAGTTTTTGGGGCATGTTGTGTCTGGCAATGGAATTGCCGTCGATCCAGAAAAAATTGCAGCAGTTCGAGATTGGCCGATTCCAAAGAATGTTGCGGAGATAAGAAGTTTTCTTGGACTCGCCGGATATTACAGGAGATTTGTGGAGAACTTTGCTCGTCTGGCAGAGCCGTTGACCAAGCTTACGCGTAAGGAGGTACCTTTCGTATGGACGGATAAGTGTGCATTAGCTTTCGAGACGTTGAAGCAGAAATTGATAACCGCCACTATTCTGACCGTGCCAGACAATTCCGGAGGATTGGTGATTCACAGCGACGCATCTGGGAAAGGTTTGGGATGTGTTTTGATGCAACATGGAAAGGTTGTAGCGTACACATCAAGACAATTGAAGACCCATGAGAAGAATTACCCAACGCATGACTTGGAGGTTGCGGCTGTGATTTTCGCATTGAAGATTTGGAGACACTATCTTTTGGGCGAAAGGGTCGAAGTTTTTACTGATCATAAGAGCTTGAAGTATGTGTTCACACAGAAGGAGCTTAATATGAGACAGCGTAGATGGTTGGAGCTGATGGCTGACTACGATCTTGATCTTAAGTACCATCCGGGAAAGGTTAACGTCGTGCCGGATGCACTTAGTCGGTTACCAGCAATTCAGGTGTTAACTACGCAGATGGAGATTGTTGCAGATTTTCGAAGATTCGACTTGGAAGTTGTGCTACCGCATTCTTCGGGACAGTTGATGCAGCTGCAAGTACAGTCATCGTTGATCGAGAATATTAAAGCAGCACAATCGCAGGACCCTAGACTGCAAAGGTTTCGAGGACAGGTTGAAGCCGGACTACGAACAGATTTATTGATCCACGAAGATGGTTCGTTTAGTTATGGTAGCCGTTTGTGTGTGCTAAAGGGGGGTATTCGTGAAGAGCTTATGAAGGAGGCACACAGTTCAGCTTATTCTGTACATCTAGGAGGCACAAAGATGTACCGAGATATTCGACAGCATTTCTGGTAGGAAGGCATGAAACGGGAGATTGCTCGCTTTGTGGCGAAGTGCTTGGTGTGTCAGCAAGTTAAGGCTGAACATCAAAGGGTTGCTGGTTTATTGCAACCACTTCCGATTCCTCAATGGAAGTGGGAACATATAACCATGGATTTCGTGATGGCCTTACCGCGGAGTCCAAAAGGAAACAATGCAGTATGGGTAATTGTTGATCGTTTGACCAAGGCAGCCCACTTCATTCCTTTCCAGGTTGGTCAATCAACAGAGGCTTTGGCCGAGTGGTACATGCAGGAGATTGTAAGATTGCATGGAGTACCGGTGAGCATCGTGTCCGATCGGGACACTCGGTTCTTATCACACTTTTGGCGGAGTTTACAAGAAAGTTTGGGGACTCGATTGAAGTTTAGCACAGCTTATCATCCTCAAACTGATGGTCAGTCGGAGAGAACGATACAAACTCTTGAGGATATGTTGAGAGCATGCATGTTGGACTTCAAGGGTTCATGGGAGGATCATCTGCATTTGGTGGAGTTTTCTTACAACAACAGTTTTCAGGCAACTATCCAGATGGCTCCTATCGGGACCCGGTTCTTGCTCACGGAGCAAAGTGCCACACGGAACAAAGTGCCACGCCAAGTGTCGTGTTAAGTGGGTAGGGGCCACCTATTGAGTCCGTGGGACCCACTGTAGAACAATGGGGACTCTTCATAATACATTCCGAAAGAGGGAAGATCTGTACTATAAATGGAATGTGTCACGCTCCGTTTCCCAGAGTACGCAAGATTGGGCACGTGACATAGCCAGCCATGCTACCTGTGGGTAGGAAGTATCCATCCACAGTCACATTACGGCTGTAGAGATATCCAGAACAAGATAAAACTATCTAACACATGTCCATAATCCAGAATAACAAGATTCAATGATAAATAAATGCGGAAGCAAATGATCCAATACAATAATAGAAAGTATGTCCCATAATGCGGGCTCATATCTGGAAATAAAATGCGGGAAATAAAACTAACCACTACAGAACTCACAACTCAGCCTGCTGGCTGAAGTACTCCTGCTCGGACAGCGACAGTGGTAAGGAATCTGGGCCATGCAAAACCCAGACGTCAGCGCGTCATGTCAACCAATAATATAATGTGAACAGTGTAATAGGCAATGCAGAAATAAACATGAATGAAGCAATAGTATGGAACAAGCAGTGCAGGGTAGTGTGCAGTGGGTAACTAAACTGTTTTATCGGGTTTTCTATCCTAAAGTCTTTGAAATCAATTCGAGTAATCCTCCATGTAACTCAAAGGATATGTCCCGTTACCCCCCGGGACCACGGATCAGGAAGATGGGAACCGATAGTGGTTCTGTCCCGTTGCCCCCCGGGACCACGGATCAGGAAAATATAAGAGTTACGGATGGCTCTGTCCCGTTACCCCCCGGGACCACGGATCAAGTAATACCCTTTTAAGTTACACTTTAGATTACCCTTTTGATTTCCCTATACCCCCAGGTTATAGGTGTCAGGTCAGGTATTCAGTGGTCAAGAACTAATGCCAACACAAGTTCAGGTAACAGTAGGTTTGTCTGGATAGACAACAAGTTTGGTCCATGAGGACTCCATGTCAGGTTTGTTGGCATTAGGCATGAGATCAGGTAACAGGTCGAGTCATGGTACATCAGGTCAAGTCGATAGTGAAGGGTACCATGTCAGGTGCATCGGTATATATATATCATGTGTAGCAAGGTCAAGATGTAACAATATCGTGGGTGTGCTCACAACAGATGTATAATCGAACATGGATTAACAGCAGGAAATAAGTAATAAATTAAACAACAATAAGCAGTTCATTTAATCACAATAGTGCAATACCGTTACTTCAATATCTGACTGTAATAGAACTACCGGTGTAAAGGCTATCATCCTTTAAACAGTAAAATGTGGTTAACGGGTAAACTTCGTTATTAAAGTTAAAGTGGCAAACTGTAATTTTAGGTTAACCGTGATATGATATATGTCATATTGCAACCAAAAGAGAAAGAATACTATACCGAGTTACGTTTTGCAGGTTTAAAGAGTCAAAACATAAATAATTGTATAGTATAGCATGTAGCAAGTGATACTTGCCTCGACGGTTCGCGAACCGGGAAAAACGGACGTAGCGTCGGCGGAGAAACACGCGACGGACGCACGGTTCACGGATTGAACCCAAACAACGAACAGCGGGACCACGCGGATCGGGGTACCTTGCTGAAACGCCGGATCAAGTCGTCGGCACGGCCGGATTCCGGCGAGATGCAAAAACAGCGACAAAAGTTTAGAATTTCTATGTACAGAAAACGACCAACCAGAGGGGGAAAAAGGAAGGGGGAAGATGAAGGAAATCTTACTGGAAATGCAGGGGTTGCGACGGCGACGGGGTCGACGGCGATGGGGCGCCGGCGAGGAAGCTGCAGGCGGCAGACTAGGCTGCGGGTGCTGGAGGAGGGAAGACGGTGAGGAGGGAGAGGAAGTGGTCGGGTCTGGTGCGCAGGTGAAGAGGAGGTGGTCGGCGGTGGCGCAGGCGACGACGACGAGGGTCAACGGCGGCGACGGGCGAGCAGCGATGGGTGCAGGTGGCGCGGCTATGACGTAGGTGCACGGGGACGTGGGGAGAGGAGGAAGGATGTGTCGAGGCTGAGGAGGCAGAGATCCCGGCGGTGCTAGCGCCGGCGTTGGGGCTCCGGTGGCGACGGAGGAGGCGGCGGCTAGGGTTCTCGCGTGGGTTCTGGGAAAACAAATGAAGAAGACGAGGATATATATATATATAGGGGATAGAGATAGGGAAAATTAGAGAGAGAGAGAGATAGGGAAAATTAGAGAGAGAGAGAGACACGAGAGATGGAGAGAGAAAGAGAAAGAGAGAGGGATTAAAGGAGGGGCCCACGGGATTAATCCTTCCCTGATTGGCCAGGAGGGATTCGTGGGTTAAAACGAATATTAAAAGATTTTTAATATTAAGTTAACAGTAAGATTCAAGAATATATTATGGTTTAATATTTTATTAATTTAGGATTTTTTTGGCGCTAAATGAAACATTTCCAAATCGCGCCCGGGTTGGGTCCAAAAATTCGAAATTTAAATAATAGGATTTTAAGCGGGTTCCAAATTTTAAAATGAAATGTTTTATGATTAAAAAGCATGCCCCCAAGTCGGACACCTGCACGCGCGCGTAGCCGTCCAAACTCGCCCGTTTCACCGAACGGAAAGAGAACTCGACGCACGGACGCTACCACGCGGCTAGGGGTGACGAGTAGGCCAAGATAGACATTTTTAATTTCATTTTAGGTGCTAAAATTTGTTATCTGCAGAAATGACTTAGCCAGTTAAAATTTTACAGTAAGACCCAAACAAGCAAGATAAATGAAATGAGCAATATCCAACACTCAACCAGTAACAGAAATGGTAGTATTGGGCTCGGGTGTTATATCATACCCAACTACAAAAAGAATTTCGTCCTCGAAATTCCAAGAATACAAGATAGAAAACTACAGGAAAAGGTGAGGAAATTTCTGTCGGATCTCGTCTTCTCGCTCCCACGTGGATTCTCCATGCGATCGATTACCCCAAGAAACTAGCACAAGGGGGATTACCTTGTTCTTAAGAACCTTTTCCCTTCGATCCACGATTTCAATCGGTCGCTCCTCAAAAGTCAAGTCTTCTCGTACTGTTAGCTCCGAATGATCCAAAACGTGTGTTTCATCTCGAACATACCTTCGTAGTTGAGATACGTGAAACACGTCATGCACACCCGCCAAGGACTGTGGTAACGCCAAACGGTACGCTACCTCTCCAACGCGCTCCAATATCTCGAAGGGTCCAACGAATCGAGGACTAAGCTTCCCTCGACTCCCAAAACGAATAACCCCTCTAGTCGGTGATATTTTCAAGAATACCAAATCACCCACGACGAACTCTAGAGGTCTTCTTGACGTGTCAGCCCAACTTTTCTGTCTGTCTTGAGCTGCCTTCATATGCTTTCTGATAGTGTTAACCTTCTCCACTGTCTGTACCACCAAATCTGGTCCCAATAATCTTCGTTCACCAACATCATCCCAACAAACAGGTGAACGGCACTTACGACCATACAAAGCCTCAAACGGAGCCATCTGGATAGTTGCTTGGAAACTATTGTTGTAAGAAAACTCCACCAAGTGTAGGTGATCCTCCCATGAACCCTTGAAGTCCAACATGCATGCTCTCAACATGTCTTCAAGAGTTTGGATCGTTCTCTCCGACTGACCATCAGTTTGAGGATGATAAGCTATGCTAAACTTCAATCGAGTCCCCAAACTTTCCTGTAAACTTCTCCAGAAGTGTGATAAGAACCGAGTGTCCCGATCGGATACGATGCTCACCGGTACTCCATGCAATCTTACAATCTCCTGCATGTACCGCTCTGCCAAAGTCTCTGTTGATTGACCAACCCGAAAAGGAATAAAGTGAGCTGCCTTGGTCAACCGATCGACAATCACCCATACTGCATTGTTGCCCTTTGGACTCCGCAGTAAAGCCGTCACGAAATCCATGGTTATATGTTCCCACTTCCACTGAGGAATCGGAAGTGGTTGCAACAAACCAGCAACCCTTTGGTGTTCATCCTTGACTTGCTGACATACCAAGCACTTAGCCACGAAGCGAGCAATCTCCCGTTTCATGCCTTCCCACCAGAAATGCTGTCGAATATCTCGGTACATCTTTGTACCTCCTGGATGTACAGAGTAAGCTGAACTGTGTGCCTCCTTCATAAGCTCTTCACGCACATCCCCCTTTGGCACACACACACGGCTACCATACCTCAACGAACCATCTTCGTGGACCAGTAAATCTATTCGTAGTCCGACTTCAACCTGCTCTCGAAACTTTTGCAGTCTAGGATCCTGCGATTGTGCCGCTTTAATCTTCTCAACTAAGGACGACTGTACTTGCAACTGCATCAACTGTCCCGTAGAATGTGGTAGCACAACCTCCAAGTCAAATCTTCGAAAATCCGCAATGATCTCCCTCTGCGTAGTCAATACCTGAATCGCTGGTAACCGACTAAGCGCATCCGGCACGACGTTAACTTTTCCCGGATGGTACTTAAGATCAAGGTCGTAGTCGGCCATCAGCTCCAACCATCTACGTTGCCTCATGTTCAACTCTTTCTGAGTGAACACATACTTCAAACTCTTGTGATCTGTAAAAACTTCGACTCTCTCACCCAAAAGGTAGTGTCTCCAAATCTTCAAGGCGAAGATCACAGCCGCAAGCTCCAAGTCATGAGTCGGATAATTCTTCTCATGGGTCTTCAGTTGTCTCGATGCATAGGCTACGACCTTCCCATTCTGCATCAAAACACATCCCAATCCTTTTCCAGATGCGTCGCTATGAATCACCAGTCCTCCGGAATTGTCTGGTACGGTCAGGATAGGGGCGGTTATCAACTTCTGCTTCAACGTCTCGAAAGCCAATGCACATTTATCCGTCCAAACAAAAGGTACTTCCTTGCGCGTAAGCTTGGTCAACGGTTCTGCCAAACGAGCGAAGTTCTCCACAAATCTCCTGTAGTATCCGGCTAAACCAAGGAAACTTCTTACCTCAGCCACATTTCTTGGAATATGCCAATCTCGAACTGCTGCAATTTTTTCGGGATCGACGGTGATTCCATCGCCCGACACAACATGCCCCAGAAACTTCACTTCTTCCAGCCAAAATTCGCACTTACTCATCTTCGCATACAATTTCTCCTGTCTCAATGTCTGCAGTGCGATCTTCAAATACTCAGCATGCTCCTCCGAACTCTTCGAGTAAACCAGAATATCGTCAATGAATACCACAATAAACTGGTCCAAGAATGGTGAAAAGATTCGGTTCATCAAATCCATGAATATTGCCGGCGCATTCGTTACTCCGAAGGGCATCACTAGATACTCGAAATGTCCATACCGAGTTCGAAACGCCGTCTTGCAAATATCTTCTGCTTTCACTCGGACCTGATGATATCCGGATCGCAAATCCAGTTTCGAGAATACCCTCGCGCCACTAAGCTGCTCAAAAAGTTCTCCAATGCGAGGGATCGGGTACTTGTTCTTGATAGTCACCCGGTTTAATTCTCGATAGTCGATGCACATCCTTCTCGTGCCATCCTTCTTCTTTACTAGAAGGACTGGAGCTCCCCAAGGCAAGTTGCTGCTTCGAATCCAACCCTTCTCAAGCAATTCAGCGATTTGCTTCTTAACTTCTTCCAATTCCACTGGTACCATTGGATAATAAGCTTTAGATACTGGCGCTGCACCAGGAATAAGGTCAATCGCGAACTCCACGTCTTGCTTCGGCGGTAAACCTGATATATCTTCAAATACGTCCACAAAGTCGCGAACAACTGCCGGCTCTTCATTACTATCAACTTCCATAGCCGCAAGAACACTGTTTGTCGGCCTAGCCCTAAACTCGACTGGCCCGACAGAACTGTTTCCCCCAGTGAAGGTAAACTCAGGATGTCCGGGAATCTGGAAAATTACCTTCCTTGCCCTACAGTCAATGTGGGCGTGGAAAGTGCCAAGAAAATCCATTCCCAAGACAACTTCATAGCTGCCCGTATCTATTACCAAGAAATCTGCAAAGAGTTCCCGTCCGCACACAATAACTGTACAATCTCTACATTCCCTACTAGCTATGATTTTCCCATTCCCAGTGTGTATGTCCCAAAAACTAGACAGGGTCGTGCAGGTAATCGAGTGCGTAGTTATAAATTTGGATGACATAAAACAGTGGGATGCACCGGAATCAAATAATGCCAATGCGGGAAAACCATGAACGAGTAAAGTACCTGAAACCACTTCTCCTGATGCCTTAGCTTCCTCAGCTGTCAAGGTGAAAGCTCGAGCCTGATTAGGTCCCTGAGTCAGCTGTTTCTGCCCCTGGAACGGTCTCTGCGGAGGCTTCTGTATATCATCTCTCGTGCGAAGCTTCGACGGACAGGCACCAACTGCGTGATCGGCCGCTCCACAAACCAAACAAAGTCCCAGCTTCCTTCGACAATCCTTCTGCATATGCCCGGGCAAACGGCAGTAGTCACAAATCGTGCCCTTTCTTCGATCAACGACCACAAGCTTCTTCATTGGTGCTACACCACGTCGATCCACTGGAATACCTCTGCGCCCATGATCTCTGTTATGTACAAATGCGGGCTCCCTGGCCGCAACGGCTGTCTGCTGCACGCTCCCTTTCATCCCAGATAAACTCTGCTGTTCCCGAGCTGCCGTAAGAACATGTGAGAAAGTGGTCAAACCCAGGGAGACAATCTGCCTCTGGATGTCCACATCCAAACTGCGCATGAACCTCCGTGCCCTGTCTGCCTCATTAGCGACTAAAGGTCCAGCGAAACGGCTGAGTCTCATCCACTCCGCTGCATGTACGTCCACGGGCGCTCCATTTTGCCTCAGCCCAATAAATTTCTCTTCCATTTCCTCCCGTGCAGTCCGCGGGAAGAATTTCTCCAGGAAACTCTTAGAAAAATCCGCCCATTTGATCGGTTTGGGCAAGCGGGTCTCCTCCACAAGCCACCACTCTCGGGCGTAATCCACTAGCTGAATGCGCACCACATCAACTCTTTTGTCCTCTGGGATCTGTGCCGCAATCAGCAAATTCTCAGTGTCAACCAGCCACTGCTCGGCTGGCAACGGTTCCTCCAGACCAGTGAAAGTAGTTGGACCCAAACGTCTGAAATCTGCCACGGTCCCTACCCGGTCAACTAGTTTAGCTCCAGCGTTGTTTACAGACTGCCGAATGGCCTGCAAACCCTCCTGAAATGAATCTGCTTGCTGCTGGATCAGCTCAGTATGCCTCTTCTGATTTTCCAACATTCCACATATCACTCCCAACATGGCGGCTTCATCCACGCGCCTCTGATACGTCTTGAAATTCTTATCTGCCATAATCCTGATATCAAAACACCCAACATTAGCATGATGATAGATTCAATATATAAATCAAGGCTAGAACTCCAAGATACTTAAATAGAGTACCGCATTGTAACTATGCCGCGGTATCATAGCCACAATTACTTAACTCCACCCAAGTCTCCTAAGTCCTAGAGATAACAAGAAATCAGGTTTTCGAGTCGACATGCAAAGTAAGTTTGCACGTCGATATAATCCGGAAGAATGTGATTCAAGAATGGTAAAACGGTCAAGGTGGTAGGACATGTTTCCTAAGCACGGGTATTCTGATTCGTGTATCGGGTACAATACCCAACTACAAAAGAATTAACCCAACTAACCTATGGCTCTGATACCAAAAGAACCATGTCACGCCCCGCTTCCCAGAGTACGCAAGATTGGGCACGTGACATAGCCAGCCATGCTACCTGTGGGTAGGAAGTATCCATCCACAGTCACATTACGGCTGTAGAGATATCCAGAACAAGATAAAACTATCTAACACATGTCCATAATCCAGAATAACAAGAGTCAATGATAAATAAATGCGGAAGCAAATGATCCAATACAATAATAGAAAGTATGTCCCATAATGCGGGCTCACATCTGGAAATAAAATGCGGGAAATAAAACTAACCACTACAGAACTCACAACTCAGCCTGCTGGCTGAAGTACTCCTGCTCGGACAGCGACAGTGGTAAGGAATCTGGGCCATGCAAAACCCAGACGTCAGCGCGTCATGTCAACCAATAATATAATGTGAACAGTGTAATAGGCAATGCAGAAATAAACATGAATGAAGCAATAGTATGGAACAAGCAGTGCAGGGTAGTGTGCAGTGGGTAACTAAACTGTTTTATCGGGTTTTCTATCCTAAAGTCTTTGAAATCAATTCGAGTAATCCTCCATGTAACTCAAAGGATATGTCCCGTTACCCCCCGGGACCACGGATCAGGAAGATGGGAACCGATAGTGGTTCTGTCCCGTTGCCCCCCGGGACCATGGATCAGGAAAATATAAGAGTCACGGATGGCTCTGTCCCGTTACCCCCCGGGACCACGGATCAAGTAATACCCTTTTAAGTTACACTTTAGATTACCCTTTTGATTTCCCCATACCCCCAGGTTATAGGTGTCAGGTCAGGTATTCAGTGGTCAAGAACTAATGCCAACACAAGTTCAGGTAACAGTAGGTTTGTCTGGATAGACAACAAGCTTGGTCCATGAGGACTCCATGTCAGGTTTGTTGGCATTAGGCATGAGATCAGGTAACAGGTCGAGTCATGGTACATCAGGTCAAGTCGATAATGAAGGGTACCATGTCAGGTGCATCGGTATATATATATCATGTGTAGCAAGGTCAAGATGTAACAATATCGTGGGTGTGCTCACAACAGATGTATAATCGAACATGGATTAACAGCAGGAAATAAGTAATAAATTAAACAACAATAAGCAGTTCATTTAATCACAATAGTGCAATACCGTTACTTCAATATCTGACTGTAATAGAATTACCGGTGTAAAGGCTATCATCCTTTAAACAGTAAAATGTGGTTAACGGGTAAACTTCGTTGTTAAAGTTAAAGTGGCAAACTGTAATTTTATGTTAACCGTGATATGATATATGTCATATTGCAACCAAAAGAGAAAGAATACTATACCGAGTTACGTTTTGCAGGTTTAAAGAGTCAAAACATACATAATTGTATAGTATAGCATGTAGCAAGTGATACTTGCCTCGACGGTTCGCGAACCGGGAAAAACGGACGTAGCGTCGGCGGAGAAACACGCGACGGACGCACGGTTCACGGATTGAACCCAAACAACGAACAGCGGGACCACGCGGATCGGGGTACCTTGCTGAAACGCCGGATCAAGTAGTCGGCACGGCCGGATTCCGGCGAGATGCAAAAACAGCGACAAAAGTTTAGAATTTCTATGTACAGAAAACGACCAACCAGAGGGGGAAAAAGGAAGGGGGAAGATGAAGGAAATCTTACTGGAAATGCAGGGGTTGCGACGGCAACGGGGTCGACGGCGATGGGGCGCCGGCGAGGAAGCTGCAGGCGGCAGACTAGGCTGCGGGTGCTGGAGGAGGGAAGACGGTGAGGAGGGAGAGGAAGTGGTCGGGTCTGGTGCGCAGGTGAAGAGGAGGTGGTCGGCGGTGGCGCAGGTGACGACGACGAGGGTCAACGGCGGCGACGGGCGAGCAGCGATGGGTGCAGGTGGCGCGGCTATGGCGTAGGTGCACGGGGACGTGGGGAGAGGAGGAAGGATGTGTCGAGGCTGAGGAGGCAGAGATCCCGGCGGTGCTAGCGCCGGCGTTGGGGCTTCGGTGGCGACGGAGGAGGCGGCGGCTAGGGTTCTCGCGTGGGTTCTGGGAAAACAAATGAAGAAGACGAGGATATATATATATAGGGGATAGAGAGAGAGAGGGTTAGAGAGAGAGAGAGATAGGGAAAATTAGAGAGAGAGAGAGACACGAGAGATGGAGAGAGAAAGAGAAAGAGAGAGGGATTAAAGGAGGGGCCCACGGGATTAATCCTTCCCTGATTGGCCAGGAGGGATTCGTGGGTTAAAACGAATATTAAAAGATTTTTAATATTAAGTTAACAGTAAGATTCAAGAATATATTATGGTTTAATATTTTATTAATTTAGGATTTTTTTGGCGCTAAATGAAACATTTCCAAATCGCGCCCGGGTTGGGTCCAAAAATTCGAAATTTAAATAATAGGATTTTAAGCAGGTTCCAAATTTTAAAATGAAATGTTTTATGATTAAAAAGCATGCCCCCAAGTCGGACACCTGCACGCGCGCGTAGCCGTCCAAACTCGCCCGTTTCACCGAACGGAAAGAGAACTCGACGCACGGACGCTACCACGCGGCTAGGGGTGACGAGTAGGCCAAGATAGACATTTTTAATTTCATTTTAAGTGCTAAAATTTGTTATCTGCAGAAATGACTTAGCCAGTTAAAATTTTACAGTAAGACCCAAACAAGCAAGATAAATGAAATGAGCAATATCCAACACTCAACCAGTAACAGAAATGGTAGTATTGGGCTCGGGTTTTACAGAATGATACCACTCTTCAATACAGAGGCGCCTTTTAAGTGAACCGGAACTACAGGAGCTTGAGAACTCCGTAGTTAAGCGTGCTCGGGCCAGGGAAGTCTTGGGATGGGTGACCTCCTGGGAAGTGGCCCCTGGCCGGGTCCGGTTCGCTCTAAGGGAAAAACCGTGCGGCTTCGGCCAGAGTGGACAATACTCTCTGTATTGGAGGTGGGCCGTGACAGAATGGTATCAGAGCTGGTCCCTCAATAGTAGGTCTGTGGTTCGAGGACGAACCATTGTTCAAAGGTGGGGAGAATGTCGGGACCCGGTTCTTGCTCACGGAGCAAAGTGCCACACGGAGCAAAGTGCCACGCCAAGTGTCGTGTTAAGTGGGTGGGGGCCACCTCTTGAGTCCGTGGGACCCACTGTAGAACAATGGGGACTCTTCGGAATACATTCCGAAAGAGGGCAGATCTGTACTATAAATGGAATGATACCACTCTTCAATACAGAGGCGCCTTTTAAGTGAACCGGAACTACAGGAGCTTGAGAACTCCGTAGTTAAGCGTGCTCGGGCCAGGGAAGTCTTGGGATGGGTGACCTCCTGGGAAGTGGCCCCTGGTCGGGTCCGGTTCGCTCTAAGGGAAAAACCGTGCGGCTTCGGCCAGAGCGGACAATACTCTCTGTATTGGAGGTGGGGCGTGACAGACTTCGTGACTACCCTTCCTCGCAGCACGAAGGGTAACGACGCAGTATGCGTTATTGTGGATCGACTCACCAAGTTGGCTCACTTTATTCCATTTCGAGTTGGCCAGTCTACAGAGACGTTAGCAAAGAAGTACATAGAGGTAAGCATAAATTTAAAGTAAGATTTAAACCTTCAAGATATACCATATTTGATATCCATGAACTCATGAAGGAGATCATGAGATTACATGGAGTACCTGTTTGCATCTCTCCGATCGTGATTCAAGATTCCGATCACAATTTTGGCAGAGTCTGCAAGCTAGCCTGCGAACAAGTCTGAATTTCAGCATGGCTTATCATCTACAAACGGACGGACAGTCCAAGCGAACAATTCATATTCTGGAAGACATGCTAAGAGCTTGTATGTTAGACTTCGGAGGTTCGTAGGAAGATCACCTACATCTTGTGGAGTTTTCATACAACAACAGCTATTAGGCAAGCATTGGAATGTCACCATTCACAGCACTCTATGAACGGAAGTGTCGTTCACCGCTAAGCTGGGACGACGTCGGAGATCGTGAACTCTTTGGACCAGAGATGATCGTGGCAACTGTGGACGTGGTTCACATGATTAGGGAAAGGATGCAATAGCCCAAGACCGACAGAAGTATTGAGCAGATGCCAAGCGGCGACATTTGGAGTTCCAACTTGGAGACCATGTTTTTCTAAAGATCTCTCCAAACAGAGGAGTGATCCTCTTTGGCAAGAGGGGTAAGCTAAGTCCAAGATACATAGGACCGTTCGACATACTTGAACGAGTTGGAGAAATGGTATACCGTTTAGCACTACCATCATCATTGGAAGGAGTGCACAACGTGTTCATATATCACAGCTATGACGATATGTGAGCAACCCCAGCCGCATACTTGATCACTACAAGCTCACAGTACAGACTGATCTAACCTGCGAGCAATAACCCGTTGAGATCCTGGACCGAAAGGTAAAGACATTATGGAACAAGGAAGCAAACTTGGTCCGAGTGATGTGGAGAAAGGATTCGCCAGGAGAATCAACATGGGAATGAGAAGAAGACATGTATGCAAAATACTCTTACCTCTTTGAAAATTAGTCCACATGTAATTGTAAATTTCGAGGATGAAATTTTTATAAGGAGGGTAGAATGTAACGACTCTAAAATCTTATACGGAAATTTTACTGTTAATATACAAGAAATGAGTTTTACAGCCTAAGGTTGAGTTATAAGTTACTTTTGTTAAATAACAGTAAGAAGTAACTTGTAGCTCACTGGTAAAACCTCTACACTGCGACGTAGCCTGTGTATTCAATTCCCATCAGACACATTATTTTTTTGAATTTTTTAACTTTATGGAAGCCCAAAAGATTTCACGTGCAATACACGGGGAAACGAAAAGTTCATAAAAATCAAACATATGGAAAATGGAGTAAACTCTGAATAATCCACGTGGTATGAATCTAGAGACCCAAAACCCTAGATCGACCGGCGAAAATGAAGATAAGGCCGGTTCCGATGGTCGGATGGAGCCCAATGAGGCCCGGGCTTTGCACACTCGTCTCTTCATCTACCCCTAACTCTCCTGCACTATTTGATTTCCCTACAATCAAACGGAGACCTTTCAATTCATAATTTATCACAATTTTAATACTTTTAATCCACATTTTTAATTCCCAAACCCTAATTCTCCACTATAAATATCACCCTACACTTTGGCTTAACACCATTCTGAAAATTCTAGCTAAAACTCTTAAAAAAGTTCCTAGTGCAAGTGAAGTAAAGAGGAGTTAGCAAGCAAGTTGGTTCCGGCGAAGATCGAAGCAAATTCTGGCGCTCCCGTGACACTACGAAACTCATTCCCTCTTCTTCAATCTTTCTTTAAACTTTCTAAACCGTAAGTCCTTTCCAAATCTCTTCTTTTCTATTGAAATTTCTCTTCAAATTTATATCGGTAAAAATGGAGTTAATACCGGCATCTTCTTTTCTAAAACACATAACTCCCTTTTCCTTTACAATTTAGTCAATCTAATTTTACTACATCATTTGTAAGCTTAAACCGTAATGTTTAGAATCAAATTTCATCAAAATTCTCATGTGAAACAATAATAGTTAAACTTTTTCATTAAAATAGCTTGAACTTTATAAACACCTCATTTAGTATTTGTTAAAACAATACCTTAGGAAAACTTCATGGGATAACGACTTACCCCACATGCACACTTGGTTTCATAGCACGATACTCATTATATGTATTTTCGTTTCGAAGAATAATATTACGATAAAATACCACATAACTTTAAAAACCGGATTTCTTTTAAAGCGGTATTTCCTATCATTTGCGATTACGCATCTACAACCCTCTTTAGGGGACCCGCTAACAGATGGTGCGGGTTATCGTATATCCTTAGGCTAGTAGAACGAGATGCAGACATCCTCACGGAGCATTCGATCTCGAAAAGATTTAAATATGGTTTTTAACAAATACGAATTTTCTAAATAAAATAAATTTATTTTTAAAATTAAAATTATATAACATTATAAATCCATATTTTCAAAATATAATAAATCTATATTTTTCAAACATGAAAAGTTTAAAGAATGAAAATAAAATACTATCAAGATACCAAAAAGGGCAAATTTTTTAGTAAAATACCATTAACTTTCCAAGCTAGGTAATCACCACTAAAATAGCACAATACTTAAAATCCATGCTCATGAAAACCCTAAGTAATACTAATCACCCTCGAGGTTTTATTTTTAAACTGTATTAAACTATTTTTTCATAAAACCCCCTCGAGATATATAAAACAATATTTAAGGATTTTAGTAAATATAGGTTTAAGCGGGATCGATTCTCTTGAGCTCCAGGGAGCCGGAGAAAGTGAGTGCTTGTCTATTTAAAGTAGACAACTTAACGGAGTTAATGGTAATTGTCTTGGAAAAAGACACAAATCTTGTCGTCCATGTGCAGCAGTTACCGATGACTCTTGAACCTAATTCAAGAGCTAAATCTGTTTACAAGTGCCTGACTTCGTCAGAGTCTAATTCAAATCTGAATCTAAAATCAAACATGAATACTTAAACAATTTGTATCCATGGTTTCAGTAAAACTTATAAATATAATCGATACAATACATTATGCGGGGATAAAGCGATAGATTGGTACGGAACGTATATTGTAGCACGAGAGATCACTTAAAAGATACCTATATGAATTCTCGTGCCGTTGTCCCGTGGGTTATGACCGGATCCTGTACTGCATGTTACTATAGTCCATAGGGTAAGATGGACTCCTCTCGTATACATGAATATTTTCTTTACCAAGCTACAAACAACCATGTTATAATAACCATCATATACCGGTAATCAATCATATACAATTTACTTGTCCATTTCAGATTACTTGTTATATTCATTTCATTTTATAGGACTTACCGAGCGTTGGTTGCCGACGACATTCCTTTTTATTTCTTTCTTTAGAATGTTTGTCAGGAGGACCGGACTCTCAGAAGATCGAGCCTAGTAAGGAGGACTTGGATCAGCTTGCCGCACGGCCTGGCTTCTAGTTTCCTTGTACTTACTTTCCTGTATGCCATTGTTTAGGCACTGCTTATTATCAT
This sequence comes from Agapanthus africanus, assembly GCA_030015575.1. Taxonomy (NCBI): domain Eukaryota; kingdom Viridiplantae; phylum Streptophyta; class Magnoliopsida; order Asparagales; family Amaryllidaceae; genus Agapanthus; species Agapanthus africanus. The sequence goes on along the minus strand of CM057338.1, from coordinate 147,328,882 downwards.
TGTATCTTATCATTTACAAACAGTTGAATATAAAAACGAATGTGAATAAAGTTGTTTTATTTTAGTACTCTTGTCATTTTTATACATTTTATATATTGTTTAATTACGCTTAACATATTTATTTCTTAGTAAATACGTTGCGGCGTGCCACGTCACCGTTTCCGTATACTGGAAAGCGGGGCGTGATAATTACCATGAAATATTACCATACTTGTTTAGGTGTAAACGGTGTTCCCAGTAATATAGGATTACCATAGTAATCAAATGACCCTATTTCATGGTAATCCTATTCCTCCTAAAACATGTCTCTATCCTAAATTACTACGAAATATTCCCCCTTAATATGAAAAGAGCCATGACCATCCGCCGCGGCCAGCCGGCCGGGCCGTCCACTGCCTATCCCACCGCCGATCGGCCGATTATTCACCGGTCGATCCGCCGCTGATCCGACGTTCGCCGCAGGTCTGCCGTAGTCTGTTGCCGATCGTCCGCCGGTTCGAGCCGTTGCCGGCCCGCCGCCAATTGGCCGTTCGCCGCCGGTCATACACATGTATATCACCGTGAATAATTAAAATATACCAAGCATGTTAAGACAAGATTCCTTAGAATTAGATACCCGGTCATCTTATTCCGGGAATGCAAGGATTCCGATAATTCAAGGTGTCTAACGGGCCGGGCCGGGCCAGGCTAGTCATTGGCAGCCCGACGACCCGGCCAAATTCAAATTCAAATTTAGCCGTTTGGCGTTGGGTGTTTTTTTTGGGTTTGGGTAGGCCATTGCACCTGGGGTTTGTGAACGGGGGTGAATTTTTAATAAAGGGATTTGGTTTTTAATAAAGTTTGAATTAAAGTGGGGTTTGTAAAATTATCTAAAACCCCTCACTTTAAATTATACATTTCTATACGCCTAAACAAAAAAATTAAAAATTATCCTTTAAAAATATTTTTAAAAAAAAATTCCTCTTTTTAAAACTGGGCCCAGTGCGACCCAAACCGGAGGCGGCCCGAAGCCCGGTCAACTCAGGCCGGTCCGATTACGACCAAGCCCAGAGGGTTTCGGACCAGGCCAAGCCGGCCCGATAAACATCTTGAACGGTAATCTTCCATTACATGTACCAAGTATAACTCACGTGACATTCTAGAAATGTTCTCACAAAGAAACTCGTCACATTTTTTCCCTTTCATCAATGAGTGATTTTCATATGGGCATGTCATATCCATATCCACAGCAGAGCATCGCTCACGTGACATCCATCCTCCGCTATTCTCATATTTTATTATTGCTCAAGAATAAAATTCTATTAAAAGATGTTTTCCTTATAAACCGTGGTCTTTGGGGAGGCCAAAGGCCCAACCAAATTGCGGGAGCTGCGTTTTTGCCGAAAAATCTGTTCTCGAGGAAACCCTTTCTGTTGAGCTCTGTCGGCTTCCTCCATCAATTTTTTCTAGCCTGCATTAAATCCCTCGGCCTCAGCACAAAAGAGTGAAACGAGGCAAAGGTGAATGCTTTAGGCTTCTAGGGTTCCTTCGATTTCTCCGCAACCCAAAAGAAAAAAAAATGATGAAGCGAGATCAGTGGAAGACGGAAGAAATCGCGGAGGATTTCTGCTTCGTTTGCAAAGATGGAGGCTCTCTTCGCGTCTGCGATTTCAAGTGAGTTCAACTTTCCCCCCACTTTTCTTTGTGTTTCTTATAGTTGTTGGTAGATTACAGCTAAAATGGCATTTGGGGTTTTGGGGGTTTTGGTACTGAATCTTGAAAATCTAAAAACTTACATAAAAGTGTATTTTTTTGGTAGGAAATGCCTCAAAGCTTACCATCCGCAATGTGTGGGCAAGGATAAGGCATTTTTGGATATCGACGATCGCTGGACTTGTGGTAAGTCATTGATGTCATGGAAAAGCAAAATTTTAAACAGAAAGAGTTTTTAATGTGATGTTCGATAATGATATAGCTGGTAATAGATTTGTGTGGTTTACTCGATAGGTTCACATTCGTGCAATTGCGGAAAAAGCTCTTCTTTCCGGTGTTTATGCTGCCCGATGTCTTACTGCTACGGTTGTGTCAAATTGGTTGCCTTTGTACAAGTGAAAGAGATGAAAGGGTTCTGCGTTAATTGCTTAAGGCTGGCAAAAATGATTGAAGAAAATCGAGATGTCGATTCTGATGGGGTAGGATTTCTCGATAAAGAATTCCTTAGATTTCTTTTGAAGGCATTTAAAATGTGATCTGGATATTCTAAGTTAGATCTCATATCTAGACTGACCAAGTTTATTCCTGCCACACACACGCACGCACACATGTATGCACGCACAGGTGCACGTGCATGCACACATGCATGTCATGCATGGACACACACTCGCTCATGTACACACACTGGAAATTTGTTTTTATTTATGTATGAATGTAGGCATGTACGTATGCATATATGTATGAATGTATGTTGGACCCAAGCGGGATCTTACCCCTTCCACTAGATTATATATACCTTTTCTCCTATCCTTTTGTCTTGGTTGCATGCCAAGATCTTGCGATCTCTTTGATACAATTGGTATGCCATATCTTTTGTGACTCTATAAAAAAATTATTTTTTAGATGAAAATTTAACATTAATGGCATATGCTATCAAGTAATATAACATAGCCAAAAACAAACAAATAAATGAACAATAAGAAAGCATTTTATTTCGTTTTCAAAATTCCAAGTAGGGAAATATGTCGGACCGTACGCCGGACGAAATGTCAGGGAAAACACGACATGTTAGGACACTAACCCAAAAAATCTAAAACTATTTCTCCTGACTGCCGTCTTCTTTTGTTCTCGAAGAATACATTGCGGGGGGGGGGGGGAGGGGGAGGGGCATAGGCTATGTCAGGAACTTCGAAAACAATACAACAACTGAGCCTTTTATCCCAAGTATATGGGGTAGGCTACATGAACCAACGTGAGAATCACGCTGGGTCCAGCACATGAATCCTCCGCTTCCACTGACTCCTATCGAACAATATATTTTCATTGAGGCATTTGGCAACCATATCGTTTCGTATCACCTCCATCCATGTTTTCTTCGGTCTCCTTTTTGCCCTTTTGCTATTGCCCATATCGAAAGTATCTATTCGTCGAACCGGTGCTTCCATAGGTCTGCGTCGCACATGACCAAACCATCTTAGCCGGTTTTCCCGCATCTTCTCCTCCACAGGTGCTACACCAACTTTTGCATGAATATCCTCATTTCGCACCTTATCTTTTTTAGTGTTACCGTATATCCAACGAACTATGCGTATCTCCACTACGTGCATCTTCTGTGTATGATACTTAGGAGCCCAGCATTCTGTACCATAATAAGGCATGCCGAATAGCTCCCGATAAAACTTCCCTTTCAATTTTAACGGAAAGTTACGATCACACAAAATCCCTGTTGCACTCCTTCATTTCAACCAACCAGCTTGAATCCTTTGATTAACATCATTATCGATCTCCCCATCCTTTTGGATGATGGAACCTAGATATCTAAACTGATCGCTCGGTGATATCTCTTGCCCTTCCAATATTATACCAATATGGTTTTGACTTCCCTGTTTACTAAATTTGCAATGCATATATGCTGTCTTGGACCTGCTCAATCTGAACCCCCGAGATTTCAATGTTTGTCTCCATAATTCCAATTTGGCATTAACCCCTGCTTTCGTCTCATCTACTAGAACAATATCATTAGCAAATAGCATACACCAAGGTAATTCATCTTGGATAGTTCTAGTAAACTCATCCATCATGATGGTAAACATGAATGGACTTAATGCAGATCCTTGATATAAACCAATTGTAATCGGAAAATCACTCATTAGTCCGCCGCAAGTTCTGACATTTACCACTACTCTATCGTACATATCCTTGATTATGTCAATATACTTGACGGGGACCCCCTTCTTCATCATTGTCCCCCATAATACCTCTCTAGGTATCTTGTCATACGCTTTCTCTAAATCAATAAATATCATATGCAAATCTCTTCTCCTCTCTCAAAAATGCTTGATAAGTTGACGAAGCAAATGAATAGCCTCTGTCGTCGATCGTCCAGGCATGAACCCAAATTGGTTTTCTGTTATCTTAATATCCTTCCTTAGCCTGTATTCAATCACTCTCTCCCAAAGTTTCATGGTGTGACACATAAGTTTTATTCAACGGTAGTTTGAGCAACTTTGATGTCACCCTTGTTCTTGTAGATAGGTATAAAGATACTTTTCCTCCATTCATTTGGCATCTTTTTTGTCTGCCAAATCTTATTAAATAGATCTGTAAGCCATTTAACACCTATTTCTCCTAAGCATCTCTAAATCTCGATAGGAATCCCGTCAGGACCAACCGCTTTTCTTAAACTCATTCTGTTCAAACCTTCTTTATCCTCAGGTAGTTTTATTTTATGCATGAAATCACGGTTTATATCTTGAGATTGAATGACAAGTCCATCCAAATTCTTAGTAAAGCTCTCATTGAACAATTTGTCAAAATAATCTCTCTATTTTTCCTTGATATCCTCATCTCGAACTAAAACCTTCTGATTTTCATTTTTGACACATTTCACTGTACATAAGTCTCCGGTCTTTCTTTCCCGTATCCGAGCAATCTGGTATATATCATTTTCAGCCTCTTTAGTGTCTAATTTCTCATACACCTTCTTGTAGACCTTAAATTTAGCTTCCCGAACATCTTTCTTAACTTTCTTTTTAGCCATTTTATATTTCTCAAATCTCTCCACATCTTTACTTTTCTTCAAATCTTTATAAAAATCCCTTTTAATTTTAATAGCAGCCTTTACTTCTTCATTCCACCATGATGTGTGTTTAGATGGTGGAGCACCACCTCTCGACTCACCAAGTAGATCTCTAGCTACCCTATTGATACAACTAGTCATTTTGTTTCATGTTCTGTCTGAATCATCTTCCGACTACCAATCCGCTTCTTGGACTACACGATTTATAAAAGCCTTTTGGTTATCTTCTTTCAATCGCCACCATTTAATTCTAGACTCTACCTCACGTCTAATCTTCCTAGGTTCTCTTCTAAATCGAAAATCTAGAACTAAAAGGCTATGTTGGGTGGTTACACTCTCACCTGGCACTACCTTACAGTCGATACAACAACTTCTATCTATTCTTCTCGTCAGAAAAAAGTCTATTTGACTAGCACTTGACCCGCTTCTAAAAGTGATAAGATGGGACTCTCTTTTTCTAAACCAGGTGTTTGCTAAGATCAAGTCATAAGATAAGACAAAATCTAAAATCGAGCCACATATTTCATTCTTTTGTCCAAAACCAAAACCTCCATGGATAGTATCAAGCCCACTACGACTAGTACCTACATGTCCATTGAGATCACCACCAATAACTTCTCTATACTAGGTATACTTTACATCATCTCATCTAAATCCTTCCAGAATAGACGCTTACTAGCATCATCAAGACCTATCCATGGTACATAAGCACTAATAATATTAAGGATCTCTCCACCTAGAATAAACTTAACCGGTAAAATTCTATCACCTGTTCTTCTAAGCTCAACTACATTCTCAAGCAGCCGTCTATCTATGATTATGCCTATCCTATTACGATTTTTTATCTCTACCCGTATACCAAAACTTATAAACCCACGGCTCTATGACTTTACTCTTTTCACCTACCCATTTAGTTTCTTGCAAACACATAATACCAACTCTCCTCTTAATCATCACCTCCACTAATTCTATTAGTCTACCCGTAAGGGAACCTATGTTCCAGTAAGCTAGACGGATCCTATGAAAGCTTGCTTATTTGTCACTACACCCGGGGTCCGATGTAGCGCGCCGTTTCTGGACGACGACCTATAAACCCTTGCATTCTTAACACTACACCCGGGATCTGATATAGCGTGTCGCTGAGTAGGGGACGCCTCAATGATATTCTTATTATGGTTTATGTCATAGAATATGACAAAGTTTTACGTTGGCTGTCACAAGCCTACCACAACCCTTACCCTTTCTCATCCGGACTTGGGACCGGCAACGGTGGGTTTAACTTCGAAAACAATAAACAGAAAAATTAAGCTTTTGAATTCGTAAGCTGATTTCTAAGTAGCCGCTTCAGTAATAGCCTACTTTACTGTTCCGATTTCTTTTACCGCCTATGAAACATTGTTTTTTTTGTTGGAAATGTATTGGAATGTGTTGGAGTTTAAAAAATCAACTCCCAAGAAAATCTAAATACTTATATTAGTATTTAGGTAAATGAAGATCAATCGATCAAGAGCATGATCAAATCAAGCCCAAAGTTGATGCATGGCACATAATGAACAAGTCAAAGACTTGTTCATCAGAAGCGGGACCTAATATTTGGGCAATCCCCAATTTCACAATTCAAAATGAATTGTCTTGAAGGCATCCTACTATCAGGACCCCCATCCCGCTGTTGGGACCCCTCTCCCACTGTCGGGAGCTCAATAAATGGGGCGTCTCGACCCGCTCAATAAAGTTGTGTCGGGATCCTTGTGAAATAGACAATTTGGTCTATTTTCAAGAGGGATTTGATTCCCAAAATCCTCCTGAAATCGTGGGGGAGTAGTTTCGTAATTACCGTCCCCTTGGGTGTATAAATACCCCTATCTCTCAACAGAGATAAAGATCAAAGGAGAAGAAAATTATCGAGAGAATGCTTGCCAGCGCTTTCCGCCTTAGAAGAAGAAGATGGGAGATCTATAAGAATGGAATACCCATTCCTTTCTCTACCTCCCTCATTCTTTCTCTCCATGATCTCTTTTTGAATAAGGATTAAAAAGAAGATCCATTAAAACTTCTATAAGTTTTCACCTCCAAGAAGGAGACTCGCAGCCATGGCTTTCAAAGCCTTCGTGCTCTTCATCAATGTGAAGATTTAGGAATATGAAAATATCATATTCTGGTGTGGAACTTAGAACATGATGTCATATGTTCATAATTTGAACAGAATCCAGAACATGGGCCATCCCATGTTCTGTATATAAGAAAATGGGCCATCCTATTTCTTGAATATATCTTTGGAAATAAATAAAACTCTATTTTCTTAAAAGAAAACAGGGACATGGATCAAAACCCCCATGTCCCTTAATAAAACACCTGAATATGAAGATCCTATTCACTTTTGAGATATGAAAAACTTATCTTATATTGAAATGTGGTGATAAAACACTACATTCTTTCTACAAAACATGGCCTAAAACCATGTTCTCTATTTTTCAACACAACCCCTATGTTCATTCTATACAAAGCTATTGGAAATGATGCCACACATCATTTTTATTTTTGTGTAGGAAAGCTTTAATCAAACAAGCTTTCCCTATCATTCATATAAAATTTGAATGATGGCAAGATTAATATCCTTTAGTCACTAAAGCAGAAGGCTCTGAAAATGTACCCCCGACGACAGGAAGCTCCAAAATGAGCTTCCCAAGTCAATTGTTGGAATGCCTCAAATAGGCCTCCCGTTGTTGGGAACCCCTCCTGACAGCAGGGAAGCCTCAAAATATGGTTCCTCTAAATATAAAACGTCTTAGTTTCTTGTCAAAAGTGAGGGTCCTACCTGGAGTGATCCCACATCTTGTTTAAAATGAAATGATGTGGCCCTAACATAGGGCAGTGTCCATCCATATATATCAAAACTTGATATTAAAATACTCCGAAGTATAGAATTAAACTCTTAAACTTGAGTTTTTTCACAACTTTATACATTTTGCAATATCAATGTAATTTGCATTCAAATTGTACACAATTATAAATGGAATGCAATGACATATTTCTATTTCTCATAATTATTCTCTGCTTGCAAGTATTGTATATCTTTAAAATACGATCTATGTGATATGATTTAGAGTAATCTAATAAGATATCCCGTCTTGACATTTTCTAAGACAATAGGGTGTAATTAACGGCAAGTGCTTACACTTACTCGTCCGTTATGACCTCTTGGTCAAAACTTTAAATCTTCAAATACTTGTTTTGTTTAAACTCTATCTATTTTAAACGTTCACTTGTTAAAGGTCCTAAAGAGGGTAAACAAGATGTTAACACTTATTGTACGTAAACAATATATGTTAGTGAAGTAGAAAGGCATCACACTTTTATTTTGCGTGCAAGGTAGATTTGACTCTAAGTGCTCTTGCCCGACATTTAGAATCTTACTGCTGTGCTATAGCAGCACTTAAAAAAGAATGAGAAAGATACAACTAAGTGTATGTGATGCAAAGTTCTGATTGTATGTACTTGGCGTGGCTTATTAAGTTTTAGCATTCTCATGCTGACTTGTCCATTTGCATGCCCATATGCATTTGTGAGACACATGAAATCAGTTGCCAACATTATTAAATTCCTAATTAGCAACTAGGAAACATTATTTGGTTTATCTTAAAAGATATTGCTCATCGTTCATTACGAAGGACCCGAAACAATATAGCCATTATCCCCAAACCTTTTAGGTTACATAAGTTATTATCTTCCATTCCTCTCTGATAAGAGGGATTGTCTCGATTAACAGCAACAGCCATTTTTTTGGTAATATCTGTCTCCATCAATGTATGCTTAGGCCTAACTATAGTCTTCATTGCTCCATCAACTACAATTTATCGCTCCTAACTTTTTCTGGACATGCCTGAACCATCTGATTTGGTCCTTCCATTTGTCCTCAATGTTCGCAGATGCACTTATTCTTTTATTTCTTAGCATATTGATACTTATCCTCTACATTCTCATTTCACCTTTTACTCATATTTTGACATGTTATTTTCTAATCACACACAATTATCACTAGAAAAAGCACGTTGAACTTTCATGCTTACGCCAATGCAATGAATCTAGATCACATAATACACAAAAATGATCAGGCACAAGCATTTCTCCACATAATCATCCACTTTCATTCCATGGACGACGTGAAATCTGATCTTGAAATGATGGAAGACATCGAACATAGCAAATGGGAATGAATATTTTTTATTGCAATTGAACTGGCTCCTGTTGTCGTATCATTTTACACCCACCTCATTCAATATTTTTGGGTAGCAGGTCAACAGTTACTATCATACGCCGGTTTTAAGATTATGATGATCTCTATGTTAGACTCTCAGTTTTTGAATTATTCCCTTGTTGTTGGATTTATGCCGACATAGGTTATGAATAGCTGAAGTGTTTCCCAATTGACTCTTAATCTCATTTCTTTTATAGATTTTATCTTTTCGTCCATTGACATAAATCTTCTTGTTCGCAGGAGGAGGTTGATTTTAACAATACAGAAACATATGAATTTTTGTTTAAAGACTATTGGGAGACAGTAAAAGACCAGGAAGGGTTGACCCTAGTGGATGTTCAAGCAGCTGATGCACTTTTGAAAAAAGGCGAGAACTTTCAGAATGAATTAGACTCTGATAAACTGGTTGATGAAGATTGGACATTAGAACCTGAAGAGTTGGAAGAATATTGTGATGATGGAAAAACACCTTTTAAATGTTCAGGAGGGAAACAGAGTAAAAAGACTCAGATAAAGAAGCCTAAAAAGGGAAGAACTTATATTGGTTGGGCTTCGGAGGAACTGATTACATTTCTTGCATCTATAGGCATGAATACTACTGAACATCGTAGCCAATTGGATGTTACTGAGATTGTAAAGGATTATATTCAATCAAAAAATCTTTTTCAAGGAAATAAGAAGAGAAAAAACCATGTGGTTCCAGATGAGACATTGCGCCCTCTTTTTAAGAAGAAGAAGGTGAAGTACCATAAAATATTTGATTTGGTAAAGAGCCATTTGGCAGAAGAACAATCTGATTCTTCTGGCGATTTTTCTTTGAGCTCAGACGAGGATGAGGGAACTATATTTCCTAAGAAGCAGAAGATCACAAATGCAGGTTTTAAAACCCAAAGGTCAGAACCAAATCATTCCAGGAATAAGATTCTCAAACAACCCAACAGCTGTTATGCGGCTATGGTAGCAGATAACATCAAACTCACATATCTGAAAAGGTCTCTTATGTTTGAACTCCTAAAAAGCCCTGAGACATTTGAAGAAAAAATTATGGGCTGCTTTGTTAGGATTAAAAATGACCCTAAAGATTTTTATTACTTGATGCAAAAAGCATATCAACTTGGGCAAGTGACAGGTAAAGGATTTTTAAACTTTTAAGTTTGAAATTTTCATTAAAAATTCACATTTTCATTTGCTGGAGAATTGATTTTGCTCTTCCAGGTACAAAAAAGACTGAACATCCTTACAACATAGGGGAGAGGAGCGTCAATGTGGTTCTCTGCGTCTCCAATTTTTCCAAAGAAATTAAGATATCTATGCTATCAGATGATGACGTTGAGGAGGTATGCTGAGCTTGTTCTAAATTTTAAAGGAAGGCATACTGTAGATATGCACGGGCATTTTCATGCAATTTATAAGCAATCATATAGTGTAAAAAAATCCTATTTTTCTGAAACCGTATTCTCGAACAGTAAAAAAGAGTCTTATGCTGCTATATTTCTTTTAAAACCTTAGATTATATGTGTGTCAATGTGTAGAATGTGTTTGCATTAATGAGAGATTGTCATTGTAATGTCGGTAATTTACATTAATGAGGTACATGAAGAAGCGTGTAACATGAACTTGAGCTTCTTTGGCCGGTTTCCTTGCCCTTATAAGACCCAATTTGTTTAATAAATCGAGGGCCACTGAAATGCATAGAATAAAATGAAGAGCCTCCTCCCTGATATTCCTTAGCTTCTAAATTGCTTACAACAAATTAAAAACAAGTAAACTGGTATCAAAATTGGTTTGGACCTCAGCCAACCAAAGGACCAAGTTGATCAGTGCTGCTGAAATTCTCCCAAAAAGTTCCAGCATTCAACTTTTAATAACTTTCCCTAATTGCTCCAAAAACCAAACCCCTAGAACGTCGAATATATATTATAATAGAATTACAAGTAAACTGTAGATCCCAAGCGAATGAAGAAAATATACTGCAAGCTATACTTAAACAAACTGATTTTCTAACTAGTTACTGATAGCTCAAACCATTTAAATAATGACTGGAGCCAACTTGACCAACTACGAATGAGTATAAGAGTCCCATATTACTAGTGATCCATCTGATAAATGCAATTAGATCAAAATCGTGAAGTCGTCTTTTTTATTGTCTGCAGTCTGTAATTGGATGACCTTTTCCACTTCTATTGAACTCATGCAACAGCAGTCCAATGTGTACGCATGTTCAATTCAGATCTCTTCATCCTTTGGGATTAACTGAACTGTTCCTATATTATATGGTCTTTTTGCAGGAGGAATGTGAGGAACTCAGACAACTAATGAAAAAAGGCCTCTTTAAAAAGCTTACTATTGTAAGAACAATTTCTTTTTTCCGTCATAATAATATACTCCATTACTGCTCCTGATTCCTTTTATGCATGATAAAGAGAACTATGATACTGGAGATAACAATCTGTAAGGACCTTTCATATTGAGAAAGCTCTAGCATCAATTCACAGAATTGTACTAAACTTTACCTTTTTTTGTAAATAATCTTGTATACAAAATAAAAAATTTGTAGATGCCATGAATTCAAATCAAGGAAGTCTGGAAGAGAAGAATGACAAGACGAAAATAGTTTGCACGGATAGCTGGAATTTTTTTCTTTCAACGTAGTTCGAACATCGAAGATCCGATGATGTGTCTTTTATTTTGTTGACAGTTCATCAATTGTTCCTTAGGAAAATGTAGATGGTGGAACAGGGAAAGATGAGGAAAGAATAGAAAACAATGATATTATCTGTATAGATCAAGGAAAGAGGGATTCTAGCAATCAAGATTTGATGGTTTTCACCAATTGAGATGTTTCTTCACTAAGGGGATGGGGTTCATCAAGGGATGAGTTTTTTCCCAATATAATACCTTATGCAGAGGTCCTATATGGGGCGTCTCAAGGGGATGGATGTATCTCCATTATACTCCATGTTTGCTGTGGAATAGTGTTTCCATGCTATTTAATATTACTTTAATAGTTTTGCATTTCTCATTATGATGAAATTGGGGGATCACACTGCACTTCTCAAAATCTTAAAAGATTTACTGAACATGGATGCTGCTGTGTCATTACACTTTTTGCTCTTTCCGTTGATTAGTCTAATCATCTCCCATGAGTATTATAATACAGATTATAAGTTCTCATACTAAATATCAGAAAGGAATGAAATTTTCCATACCTTTTGATGTTAACTCAAAGAACAAAAGAAATGAAGCATAGGCTTTATAAATTTTGATGGAAAATGCAAAAGAGGGCAGAAAGAAAAAAAAAATAGAGAGTTATTACTTGACAAAACAATTGTCGGAATGACTTAGACTGGATACTGGGTTTATATAATAAAATTCGATACTGGGTTTATATAATAAAATTCCACCTGACTTGATTGGACCTGTCGTGCTGGTAAAGCAGTAACCCTGAACTCTCATTAACGCAATAACACTATGTAGTAGATTCTAAAACTATAACACATGTATTGTACTATTATTTAACACAACCTTGATAATTCTACCATCTCTGAATTAATTTAAGATAACTGGTGTTATCTCCTCTGCTTCATCAATTCTATATTTTTTGCACTTTCATTTTCTCTGCTAAACCTCATTGCTTGGTTCCTGCTGGCTATTAGATAATTTACTATTGTACAATTCCATTTGATTGTCCTTCATGGTCTTTTGGCAGGCAGAGCTTGAGAGGAAAATAAAAAGTGTCTACGAGGATATAGTGAATCATGTAAGTATCTTAATGATAAAGTCCACCTCAATCATAGGATTTATGCCACTATTTCTTGAACCAGACATTCTGATTGCAACTTCATTTTGATGATTATTTAAGTAACAGTTGATCATCTTTTTCTTGGCAGTAAATTATCTGTAGTCATCGTTTTCATATTCTACCGTTGTCCTGAAAAATAAAATATTTGGCATTAAATAACTTAACATCTTGCTTACAATTTCATCTCTAGAAAATAGGCTAATTGTTCATAACATTACAGGACAGTGAACATTTCAACCGTCGTAATAACTATCTCCAAAGGTTTCGATCTGCTTAGGTGTTATTGTTATTAATATACAAATTTTTATTATTTGACCAAACCATTTTTCTCAGAGGATCGATAGGGAACTTGCAAAGTTACAGAAGCAAATTGATCGAGCTAATGAGAAGGGGTGGCGTAGAGAATATCCTTTAGCATGCCCTACTCCGATGCGCATATTACAATTTGCTATTCATCAGTTATATGTTGTTTTACATCCATTCACATTGTACTATTCGATATTTACCTTAACATGTTTTCGATTATGTTACGCTAAATGAATATATTGACAAAAGAGAACTTCTTCGTAACCCAGAGGAACGATTGCGACTTGTGAAGGAGATTCCAAAAGTTATTCCTGATCTAGAAGTCACTGCAGACGGAGACGATACGGAAACCAATGTAGATGGACCATTGAATCTCCATGCAGAAATTAAAGGTTTTTCTGCATCTTTTTCATCAAAGATTTATCCCTAGAATTTGTTTTCATCAAGAAAATGACAATTATTTGTGTGTTCTTTTAATCCAAGATCATTAATAACTGACTTATCTGCTTAACTGTTAGATACCTTCTTCAACTTCAATCAACAGAACAATTTTAAGTTAGAAACAATTCACTTCAGTCCTGGATTAGGGAGAACTTGCGAACTTGCACTGGTATCATTCCATGTTTATATCTATATCGAATCAGCATTAGGTTAGCATGGCATAAAATTTTAAGGATTTTGCATTAGATGTAGAACTTCCAATGATCATTAAGTCAGAAATATAATTGCTACTCCTGGTTTCGGCAAAATTGTTGATGTTCATACATAGCAGTTCTTTTAAATTGTTGATGTTACATGGTATCAGAGCTCGGGTGTTTGTTTGTCCACGATGCACAAGGGATTTGAGTTCCCGTTGCACGTGCAGTCCCCGTTGCACATGAGAGTTCATCCACGTTCCACGTAAGGGAGAGTGTTGAGAACATGGTTAACATATTCGTACATCGGGAAAATTGTGGGATGCATATGGGTATAAGATATAAGACGTGATAAATCTCCATAAGGCTTGAGTCTTTCGGATAGGGTTTTACTGTATTAATGGTCCATGTGCATCGATGTGTGGGCCCATGCATTGTGGGCTCAAACCGAGTTTTACATGGTATCAGAGCTCATGTATTTGTTTGTCCACGTTGCACATGAGGGTTAAACCTTTGCATGTGAAGTCCTCTTTGTCCACGTGCATTGCACGTGAGAGGGAGTGTTGAGAATGTGGTTAATATAGTCCCACATTGGGAAAATTGTGGGATGCATATGTGTATAAAATATAAGATGCGATAAACCTCCATAAGGCATGAGTCTTTTGCATGGAGTCCCGCTATATTAAAAGCCTGTGTCCCCATGTGTTGTGGGCCCAAACCGAGTTTGACATTTAATTATAGTGTGGTATATTTTAATTCTTCTCTTTACATTAATTTTGTTTGCTGATTTTGATCTCTTGCTAACTTTCGTTCATTTACAATCTGAGATATATTTTCCAAATTCAGTTACGGCTGTAGTCCATTATTTACTTTTACAATGACCATGTAATTTGATTTTATATAAGTCTCGCTTGTCTTTGAAGATTAAATAAACAGTGGACTATGATAAGTAAGCCTTTTTGCATTTCTGATGTCAGCATTGAATCTTTTTCCTCGTTATATAATTATTGGTGTTCTTATTTTTTGTAAAAATAAGCATGCTTGTGTAAGCTAGTCAAGAGGGCATTATATGCCTGAAAGCCATCTTGAATTATTTGAGGTTATATTCCTTCCTCAAACTCAGCCATGCCATTTTAATTTTGGATATATTGTAATTAAGGATTCAATGTTTCATTATACATGCTGTAGAAAATTTTATTATAACCCAATGATAGCTGTCCTTCTGGGTTATTTGTATATTTCACTTTTGCCATAGCTATGGCGTATAGGAGCCCGCCTTGATTTAGCTTAACTTGAGTTTTCGCTGGATTAGCCAGATGTTTGAATCCAGTGGCTTTCCATTTGATTCCGGAAGTATAATTGTGGCAGGGTTCAAGCTCTATTTGTCCTCCTAAGTTGTACCCTACCAAGGAACGCTACCTTATTAGTTGCCCAAAGCTCTTTACCTACAAGAATAAATTTCCCATGCAGCAACGAGACAACATTAGATTTTTATCTTTATAAATACTTTTTTTTCCTTGCAACAACGATAACAACGAGCCTTATCCCAAACTTTTGGGGTCAGCTTCATATATTATCTTCTTTTATGTTAGTTTAGACCTACCTTTAGCTCTTGTTGCATCATTATCAAGACTTTTGTCGCGCCTAACTACCACAATTATCAGCCTTCTTAATCCTTTATTTTTAAGTCAACTGCAAATCCCAAAATGGTTGGAACTACCAACATTCAATATGGGAAAGTTGTGTCACATCCTTGATAGACAAAATTCAAGATTTTACTCCCACTCCACCTAAAGTACCATCTCTCCAGCTAAAGACCATTTCTGCCCTGTTTCCTTGATATAGGCAGATCCTTTCACCTTTACGTTCCACATGTAACTCTTCATTTTATCTTCATTTGGAGCTGCCTCAAACTTTATTCACTACACTCATTTTTTAAATCTTATATATAATAGTATAGCCAAAAATCCATCCCAACAAAATTATATTAGCTATGCTAATTTTTTGGACTCGCAGATTGCTCAATATATAAATCCATAAAGTGATGCTGTATAGTCACTCACTAATCTTCCTCCAATTTCATAGGGGTTTCTATAATCACGCTACTCCCAAAACATTTCCACAAAATTTCTCCATTTCAACATCCCTTTTCAAGTCTAGAACAATAGTTTCTGTCATCATCAAATTGAATTCATGGTTTGAAATCTTGGCCGATACCGATCCGAGATGGCCGATTCCGATCCAAAAATGGACCATCCGAGTTTCGATCCCGATTGATACCAAATAATATTGTGTTTACCATTTGATTAGTGGGTTCCATAACTAAATTTATTAATAGGTTAATATGTTTAATAATCGATGGGTTATCACGGCTTTATTGACCTCGCTAATGACTTAAAAATAGCAATTTATAGTATTTTTTACTAGATACTTAAACAACCGCAAGACATATCATTGGTTACTAAAACAATTCATCAAATTGTTAATTGTGACTTCTGCTATTTCTATATGAATTTTTACTAATTTTTAAAGATTCTTTTTTCCAACAATATATAATCCTATAATTCCAATCCGACACGGCTCATACAGATGAGATGATCGATTCCGATCCCAAAAGTGACCGTTTGATGCCGATAGTGGTCCCAAGATGTTAAATTTTTATTGAATTATGATCTTAAGAACGAAAATGGTCATACTTTAAGATATTTTTTTATCTTCAATTTGTATTGTATGCTCTTCTCACAATTGAGTTAAAGGTATACCCAACATATTCTGTTTATATTCTTATAATTATAAATCTTTTGTACTCTAAAGCTTCTCTTTAGCTTTATTCCTTCATCAGACTCATCCATAAAACATCATCATCAAACAACATACACTTTAGAACATCATCCTCGAATATGTTTAGTAAATTCATCTATAACTGATGGTGGTAGATAGTGGCTTTTGGCTGACAATTGGTGCGAATCTATGGTGATTGGAAACGACCCAGTCTCTTTTAATGACTCTTCTTTTAGCAATTGATCAATCATACATATCTTTAGTCATTTCAATATACCTATAAAATGCTGGTGGCTCTTGTGACCACCACCATATTATCTCTCTACAGACTCTAAAGTTTTTCTAAGTTAATAACAACCAGGTTCTTCTGAATGTATAGAACATGCATACGTGATTAAAACACTAACAATCAGTTGTTTATTGTGAAATTTTTTGTATTCTTAATTTAAATTTGCTAAACTAGTAACTTCTGATACCATGTATATATACTTGAACAATAAAAAAATTACCATATCCCAACGCATAGTATCGTAGAACTTTTGATAATTGCGCATCGGCGAATCTGATTGTATCGAGTCCCGTATACGTATCCGAATTCTTGCTACTTAGGTCCACTGGTACTTGCCATGTGCTTGATTGCTATAATCAAGTTGAGAATTGTTATCATGGTTTATTGATGGTATTGTTCCCAAGTAGCTTAAGTGAACTTTTTACAGTATAGAAATGTTTTTTCAGGAAGGTTGGATATTAGGATTTTTTTTTATTACTTCCCTCCCTGATTACACAGGTTTAGAAGGGAGTTCTGCTGTCTTCCTTGAGAATGATGCTGAAGGACAAGCTAAAGGTAATCTACAGTTCTTCTTCAGGCTAACTTTCAAATCCATTGAATGTGGTAAACCTAAAACATATATATAGTTCGTAACTTTTTCTGGAGTGGATGATGCTCAATAATCTATTATTTGCCATAATTGTAGCTTGATATCTTATTCTTTGCATTTTGACTCATTCTTCCCATATTGGTTTGTATTGTTTCTAGTGGTGAATTAGCTCATGTCCTTACAAGTCCCCTCCCCCTCCCCTGGGTTTTTAGTTAGTTCTTTCGGGGCTAATTTTCTCTTTATAAGATACCTATTATCTCTTTTCCTGGTTTTATCTAATAGATAATCTAAGTTCAAATTTTTCTAAACCTTAAAATATTAAGATTAAAGTTATTCTACTGATGAAGCAACTGGCCCACTCATACTTGGGTCATGTGACAAACGACTTGACCAACTAATAATGAGATGCATGGCATTTGATGTTCTTGAAGTATTAAGTTAGCTTGATATACATTGTTATATTACAATCCATCAGCTTAACCTTCTGGGTAGAGTGGTTCTTGACATGGTATTAGAGGACAGGATTTCAAGATGTCCTGGGTTCAAAATCTCATCATTTGTTAACTTGAATTCAGTAACATATTTATTTACTCCCAATTATTCTGTTGCTACAAACAAGAGTTTCTACTGGATGCCTTTGTGGAGTACTGTTAAAGTAATATGTTGGATAAACATAGCATTGTTATCCCACAACCAATCAGCGTAAGCTTTTGAGTAGAGTGGTTCTCAACACACGGGTCCTTAAAGAGATGCTTCAGTATGTTCCAAAAGGGGGGGGGGGGAAGGAACGCGTCATTAAGATATATTTTTGTAATTTGTGATGTCCATTATGGAGTATTAACTACCACAATACGTGAGATCTATTGAAGGCAAGATGGGCCAAATATGCTTGTATTAAGGATTGCTGTCAATTTTTTTAGGAAAATGATTTTTTCCGTGGATTCCATGTAGGCTACCAAGTATTTCATTGGATACAAAGTGGGCCATGTTATCCCACTATCTAGGTACTTGCACCCAATGTCCCACCTTGTATCCAATGAGAGCATTGGTATCCTATGTGGATTCGAACACATAGGTAGGAAAAGTATTACTCATTTTTTAAGGGATATTTAGAGTGAGGTTTCATGGTGCATATTGTTTGCAATTAAATTTTGTTGATGAGACTATATGGGTGAGATAACAAAGTTTTAAAATATAAAAAAATTCAGAATAAATAACATGAAACAGAATGTACAGTCAGGACAACTTTAAGAGATGAGGGTGTAGTATACACATATTTACATGTAATATCTGGGAATGATCTTTTTCTACTTAGGAGTATCATTCGTCCTGATGTTAAGATTTTCTAAATTCGAAATGCTCTTAATTTGAATGCATCAAGGAAAAAGTTGGGCTGATTAGAAAATAATTGAAGCAAACAATTAATACTATAAACTTGATATCTTAGCTTATAGTCCATTGAGAACATCATTCAAATAGTTGTCTATAAGCAATAATATGTAAAATTATAGAGCGGAAAGGTAAACATCAAGGCCACAGCATGCTATTTCCTAATAAACTTTAGGCAGTGCCATTAAAATACGATACGGAAATTTGTTAGTTTTAGGGATATGTGTGATTTGTCACCACATTATTTGGAGATGTATTATGTATTCTTTTATTGTTATAGCGCTATCAGGACTGAATACATAAAAGGCAAAATTGGCACTTCCATGATCATTTTAACTGATATCTTCTGAAAAGACATGCATATTTAATGTATTATTTTTAACAGACCTAATACTTATTTTTGTAGCCTGTAGGTTATGTTGCATTTGGAGTTGATACTTCAACTCAGAAAGCAACTTGTAGAAATACGACAATAAATACTCTACTATAACACGTATGATTCGAAAAGAAAGAACTTTAGGTTGATGAACCTTTACCTTCTTGTGCTTGGAATTCGACATCAGAAGTGTGTTTATCTACATAGGGCATACGTATGTTTACTAGTTAAGGAGGATTCACAGCTTTTATTAACTTAACAGTAACCAATTCCGACATACAAATCAACCAGTAAACTCGCATAAAAAACATAAAACATGAATATGGTATGAACAAAACACATTCAACTTTTCTCCATCCAATATAATTTTTATTTGAATGTTAAAAAAAGTGGAAGATGCATTCAGAAGTTGCCTTAGATAGAGCATTATGACACCTATAATATGATACCAAAGAGGATTTTTCCCCACCTCTTGTCATCCTCTTCTATGTTCAAAGAAAATAGGAGGCTTCCTCCTTTGTGATTGAAAAAGGTTGCTTACCCTACCGTAAAATTTTGTTTTTAGATTTACTCTTAGTTCTCGGTGCATCAGTTAATATAATCCCTCCTAAGTGGTTCACCCATTAATCTTCTTTGCATCATTAACTATATAAGATGAGTTTAAAGTAATGCGTTTTTTAAAGTATAGCTAAAAGACAAAATAATTAAAGTGTCGCTATTTTCTTTTTCTTACTCCTTTGAGAGAGAGAGAGAGAGAGATCCTACCATTTTCTGTCTTTGAATTTGCATTTGGATATATGCAATCAATTATAAAGATAACCATTCATTCACATGATTAATAACACATATCCCAATGCAAATCCAAAGGAAAAGAAAGTGGTAGTATTTGTTTTCAAATCTTATCGATAGGATGCTAGCCCCCTCTCTATATATATAGAGAGAGAATAATGGAGGAAAGAGGTCATAGGAGGGGATTTCCTCCTATGGCGTCGAAAAAATACAACCTCCACCATTTTTTTCGACGATCGGCATCCACCACCATCATCGTTATCATCTAAGATGTGTATACACCAAATTTCATGTGTTTCCACCACTTTTTCACCGTTGAATTAGCAATGTAAAAAGTTCTATTGTCGGTAAACCATTAATTTTGCACCAACTAAATCAACGGTGAAAAAATGGTATAATCACATGAAATTTGATGTATCCACATCTTAGATGATGAAGATGGACGTGATGTATGCCGTTCGTCGAAAAAAATCGTGGAGGGTGCATTTTTCCGACGCCATAGGAGGAAATTCCCTTCTATGGCACCTTTCCTCCATTAACCTTATATATATATATATATATATATATATATATATATATAGTAAAAGCATATGATCAACTGCTTCCTGTTCTGGGCTTAATATGACTAGACTGGAACTTCAACTCTTGATTTCAACAGCATGAGATTTTATGGTGTATCCCCTCCATGCCGTGAGCTTTTGATGGCGTAAGATTGACTCTTGCTTCTGAAATCAAGATCTGCCGTAGTCAAGTCATATTAGGGCCAAAGAGAATGGAACGGGTAAGGGTGGGTGAGTTTAATTATATATGCTTCCGAAAAGAAAGATCTAATACTTCCATGTCTAGGTCTTTCATCTACACTTCAAAAAAAAATTAAGCAACACTCTACATAGCGTGCTATTTTTAAATGTAGTTGATGATGCTTATATAGTCTGATAAGTGAGCCAGTTAAGAGTTATTATAGTAAATGGAACAATGCGATCTAGCAGCAAATCTAAAGAAACATGGGTTTCACGGGTAGGGTAACCAACCTGCTTTGATCACAAAGGAGGAACAACTCCCCCATCCCCCCCAAAAAAAAACACACACACAACAAAAAAAGTCTCTTATTTCCCTTTGAACATATAAGAGAATCTTATCGTATGCATCATATATCTAATATCTTAGAGAATTTGTGAATGCATCTTCCATTTGCCATTATTCAAATATAAACCATACTTTTTATATTGGGAGAACATATAAATAATATTGAATGAAGATAATTTGCATGTGTTTTCTGTAAAACGTACTCATGATTTTTCTAATGATAGTTTTTTTGGTCGATTTTGAATGTAGGAATCAATTACCGTTAAGTTTATTAAAGAGGTGAAGCCTACTTAACCAGTAAACATGATTATTCAGGTGGGCACACTTCTAATATGGAATTTCAAGCACTAGAAGTTAAAGGTTCATCAAGCTTAACTTCTTTCTAATTCGATCATACTTGTTATAGCAGAGCATTTAGCAGAGCATTTAGCAGAGCATTTATACAAGAAGGCCTATAGGTTACTGTGATAAATATTAGGTAATTCCTTTTAAAAAAGCATCATTTATGCATGTCTTATGAGAAAGATAACTAGTATGAACATTGAAGTGCCAAGTTGATCTTGTATGTAATCATTCTTGATAGCACAATAATGTGGTGAAATATCACACAAATCTCAAATGTGGTGATATATCAACCAAATCTCAAATCGCATATATAAAAATATATCTCTTGGTAATGTGGTGATATATCACACAAACCTCAGATGTTCATATCTCTTGGCAGTGCAAGCATTTATACATATATGCTTTTTTAATATAAGATTCATGATGAAGTTTTAAAGTGTTCTCTATCATTCTTTAACACAATTAAAATGACCTAAACAACAAAATCTAAGCCAAATTGCCCTATAGTATCTCAAAGTTATCTGAACTGTACATTCTTTATACCTTTTTGTGCATAAATTCCTTAATGTTTCTATTGACGGCTATTTGATACCTTCCATGAACCTTCCGTTAGAATTTTCTGAAGAATATTTCTGTGCGAGGGAAAAGTTATGCGCCGTTGATATGTGAATAATTGGTACATTTTAAATTTTAAACATTATTCATTTTCTCCTTTTTATGTTGTCAATCTTATTGAATATTTGGCTTGGATGTTGGATTACTCGAAGGAGCACTGTATTATGTCCTGCATTAAATCATTTAAGTAAATAGAGCATGAGAATGTAATTTGCAGGGAAGAATTGGGCCTATGATATGCAACAGCCAAGTGAGCACTTCTGATTCTGAGGAGTTCACTAATTGCTTTCCTTTCGGAGGGTTGGGGGGGGGGGGCACCCAAGCTTACCAATTATCATGTTTGGTTTACATTTTTCCCTTTTTCCCATAGTTGTTTTGGCTGCATGGATAAATTGTCGTCAAAATAGTTTCTCTCGCATATGAAATTTCGAGGCATGTTTGCAATACTACGAGGGAAAAAACATTGTACTGTTTAAATTTCTGAGGGGATGAAACTATGGTCATAGCCAGTGAGAAAAATGCTGATTCTGAGGAGGAAGTTACTGAAAAAATGCATCAAGGTTTTCCGTCTATCTTTTTGCCTTGGAATACTTTATTGCAGATAACTTCTAAGTAATGATTACTGTTTTTTGAGGTCTTGCTTCCTCCGTTGCTGTTTGTGTATGTTCTTTTCCTCTCATGTCATCAGCTACTACTCTAATTCATGACAATTTTTACTCAATGCCTTTTTGGGAAATTTTTATTATTTGAAAAATTAAATATATTTCAGCTGGCATACGAGCATACATGAAGATGATTATACGGATTCTGGATTTGCTTTTGGATAATTGGATAGGATTAATTTTCTAACTGAATTGGCTAAATCAACGCTAAATTGAAGAATTGGTATTAATTCTTGCAGCCACAGCATTACTTTGATCACCCACACCTCTTAACGTTTAAAATAAATATCAGTTCAGTATTAGTTCTGATCAGACTTCAAACATATAGCTGTTGGTTCTGCTACTTTGCGAGGCTATTGAATTCTGCTCTGCTTTCTGGCTAACACATCCCTTTCTTTTCCAGTTTACTCAGAATCATTATTTGCCTGACTTATAAAACATCTCTGGTGTCATATGTTAGACTATTTTACAAATTTGAACGGTAATTGTTAAATTGCTGTAAATGTAGCAGGCAATGACGTTGTGGCTGGTGATGATATCATCGACAATGTGTGCACAGGTTCATTAAATAGTTTCTAAAGTTTCTAATTTAGTTATAATTCCTTCAAGGCTGTGGAAATTGCTACTTGAGGCTTATAAACTTTCTAGATTTCATTTTGCAGATGCTATGGCTGATGCTGCTGTGCAAATGCCCCTTTACTTGGGTAAGCTCCCCTACTTCCATATCTCCTGTTCTCCTTATTTCGACTTTTGGCTCCTTCTCTACTCCCTATTTTCCTTCATTTCATTGAGGCGGCGATTTCTTCATCAGTTTTTTATTGCAGACTTGAATTATTAGTCCTTTCCTGCTTTTACAAACAAAATGTTGTTTTCTGTCAACGGGCTGAAGCACAGCAGTAGATATGACCATCCCACTTCACCCTTGATGTCTCCCAGTTTGATCACTAGGAACAATAAATATATCTTAGCCTTGTTTACACTGTTATCTTTGGTTTGAGCATAATCATGCCTTTGGAGATGTATGTTGTTACGGTCTTAGTTTCCGTACATTTCCAATAAAATATTATGATGATGAGATGCGTGTCGTCTCCTGAAAGATTTTGTATGAGTTGATGAAACAAGAGAATGAATAATTTCTAATGTACATAGGAGAGATTGAGGAGATGCTTCGAAATCGAAGGCATTTAGAAACAGAAGATTTAATACGAAATATACGAATGCAGCATTAGCAAATTTAGAAGGAGGTGTAGTTCATATAGGTGGCAAAGAAATACCTAGAGGCGATCATTTTCACTTCTAGGTTCAATTATTGATAATGATGCAGTGGTTGTTTGTAGAATCAAAGCAGAATGCTGGAAAATAACTTCTAGAGTTGTGAACATAAAATACTCATGAATTAGCATTGAAAATTTCTAACATGGCTATAAGACCATGGATCATCGATCAAAATGTTTGGGTGATTGAGAAAACATAATAAAAATATGCTAATAAATAGGATTGGAAATGACCACATTTGTTAGAAGTTAGAAGGCAATCAATTTGTATATTGGAGATATGTTTATCAAGGCTTCAGTTTCATGCATTATTGTAAATTTGACCCCTCTCTTTTTCTGTTTTTCACTTGAGCATCCAAAATTAACCTGATATTTGAATAATTGGTACTTTTTAATGGCCATTTATTTTCTCCTTCTTATTTTTTTGTCTCTCTTAATATTAAGATTGGATGTTGGATAACTAGAAAGAACACTTTATCATCTCTTGGTTTAGAAGCACAAGTAAATAAAGCATGAGAATGGAATCTGTAAGGAAGAATTGTAAATATGATTTATATATCACCGATGCGAGCACTTCTGAGGAGTTCACTGATTACTCTGCTTTCGCAGGGGTGGGGCTGGAGATTTTTCTTTTTTGGTTATTATTTTTTTTGGCTGGTGGGGGGGGGGGGGATGAGCTTTAGAGTGTTTGGATATCTGACATAAATTAATTTATATCTTGCAAATGAAATTTCAAAACCTGTTCACAACCCTGTGGGAAAAAAATCATTGTATTTTAAAAAATTTCAGGGAATGAAACTACGGCCATAGCCAGTGACAAAGATGCTGATTCCATGGAGGAAGGTGCTGAGAAGATGCATCAAGGTTTTCCATTTATTTCTATTCTCCTTAAACTAACTGCCATGTTTTTATGGCAGATAACTTCTAGACACTGAACGCTGTTTTTATGGTCATGCTTCCTCCCTTTGCTGTTTGTCTATGTTTTTTTTTAATCTCATGTCCACAATTTCTACAACAACCACAACAACTGAGCCTTTTATTCCAAGCATATGGGGTAGGCTACATGAACCAACATGAAAATCACGCCGGGTCCAGCACATGAATCCTCTGTCTCCACTCACTTCTATCGAACAATATACTTTCATTGAGTCCTTTGGCAACCATATCGTTTCGTATCACCTCCATCCATGTTTTCTTCGGTCTCCCTTTTGCCCTTTTGCCATTGCCTATATCGAGAGTATCTGTTCGTCGAACCGGTGCTTCCATAGGTCTGCGTCGCACATGACCAAACCATCTTAGCCGATTTTCCCGCATCTTCTCCTACACGGGTGCTACACCAACTTTTGCACGAATATCCTCATTTCGCACCTTATCTTTTCTAGTGTTACCGCACATCCAACGAAGCATGCGCATCTCCGCTACGTGCATCTTCTGTGTATGATGCTTCTTAGGAGCCCAGCATTCTGTACCATATAATAAGGCAGGCCGAATAGCGCTCCGATAAAACTTCCCTTTCAATTTTAACGGAAAGTTACGATCACACAAAATCCCTGTTGCACTCCTCCATTTCAACCAACCAGCTTGGATCCTTTGATTAATATCACTATCGATCTCCCCATTCCTTTGGATGATGGAACCTAGATATCTAAACTGGTCGCTCGGTGATATCTCTTGCCCTTCCAATGTTATACCAATATGGTTTTGACTTCTCTGGCTACTAAATTTGCAGTGCATATATGCTGTCTTGGACCTGCTCAATCTGAATCCCCGAGATTCTAATGTTTGCCTCCATAATTCCAATTTGGCATTAACCCCTGCTTTCGTCTCATTTACTAGAACAATATCATCAGCGAATAGTATACACCAAGGGACCTCATCTTGGATAGTTCTAGTAAGCTCATCCATCACGATAGTAAACAGGAATGGACTTAATGCAGATCCTTGATGTAAACCAATAGTAATCGGAAAATCACTTGTTAAGCCGCCGCAAGTTCTGACATTTGCCACTACTCCGTCGTACATATCCTTGATTATGTCAATATACTTGACGGGGACCCCCTTCTTCATCATTGTCCCCCATAATACCTCTTTAGGTACCTTGTCGTACGCTTTTTCTAAATCAATAAATATCATATGCAAATCTCTTCTCCTCTCTCGAAAGCGCTCGACAAGTTGACGAAGCAAATGAATCGCCTCTGTCGTCGATCGTCCAGGCATGAACCCAAATTGGTTCTCTGTTATCTTAATATCCTTCCTTAGCCTGTGTTCAATCACTCTCTCCCAAAGTTTCATGGTGTGACACATCAGTTTTATTCCACGGTAGTTTGAGCAACTTTGAATGTCACCCTTATTCTTATAGATAGGTACAAGGATACTTTTCCCCCATTCATTTGGCATCTTTTTTGTCTGCCAAATCTTATTAAACAGATCTGTCAGCCATTTAATGCCTATTTCTCCTAAGCATCTCCAAATCTCGATAGGAATCCCGTCAGGACCAACCGCTTTTCTTAAACCCATTCTGTTCAAAGCTTCTTTAACCTCAGGAAGTTTTATTTTACGTATGAAATCACGATTTATATCTTGAGATTGAATGACAAGTCCATCCAAATTCTTAGTAAAGCTCTCATTGAACAATTTGTCAAAATAATCTCTCCATCTTTCCTTGATATCCTCATCTCGAACTAAAACCTTCTGATTTTCATTTTTGACACACTTGACCGCACATAAGTCTCTAGTCTTCCTTTCCCGCATTCGAGCAATCCGGTATATATCATTTGCAGCCTCTTTAGTGTCTAATTTCTCGTACACCTCCTTGTAGACCTTAGATTTAGCTTCCCGAACAGCTTTCTTAACTTCCTTTTTAGCCATTTTGTACTTCTCAAATCGCTCCACATCTCTACTTTTTTTCAAATCTTTATAAGAATCCCTTTTAATTTTAATAGCAGCCTTTACATCTTCATTCCACCATGATATGTCCTTAGATGGTGGAGCACCATCTCTCGACTCACCAAGTAGATCTCTAACTACTTTCTTGATACAACTAGCCATTTTGTTCCATGTTTTGTCTGGATCATCTTCCGACTGCCAATCCGCTTCTTGTACTACACGATCTATAAAAGCCTTTTGGTTACCTTCTTTCAATCGCCACCATTTAATTTTAGGCTCTACCTTACGTCTAATCTTCCTACGTTCTCTTCTAAATCGAAAATCTAGAACTAAAAGTCTATGTTGAGTGGTTACACTCTCACCTGACACTACCTTACAGTCGATACAACAAGCTCTATCTATTCTTCTCGTCAGAAAAAAGTCTATTTGACTAGCACTTGATCCGCTCCTAAAAGTGGTAAGGTGGGACTCTCTTTTTCTAAACCAGGTGTTTGCTAAGATCAAGTCATAAGATAAAGCAAAATCAAGTCATAAGACAAAACCAGGTGTCCACAATTTCTACACTCATTTATAAAAAAATTCGTTTAACTTTTGTTGGGAGATTTTTAGGTTTTCATAAATTTATTACATCCCTTTTCATTTCCAAATTTCTCAAAATCATTACTCTTTGACTTGGCATCTCTGATATCAGTTATTAAATAGAAGCTCGGTTACAAATTCAAATTATAAGTTTTAAATGATGTAAATTTACCAGGCAATGGAGAGTTAGGTGGTGACATTATCATCGAAGATGTGTGCACAGGTTTGAGATAGTCCATCACTTTATTGATTATCTTATCAACTTTAATTTTATTAAAAATAAAATTCGGAATTGTTACTTGAGAAATTTTGTAATTGTCCCGCTTTCATTTTGCAGCTCCTATTACCAATTCGGCTGTGCAAATACCACTTAACTTGGGTGAGCTCCCCTACTTATTTATTTTTAGCTCCTTCCCGGTGTCCTATTGTTTTTCATTTTAATGATGGCGTGTTTTCATCATTAGCATTTTAACCTGTGGACTCCAATTGTCCCGCTTTCATTTTGCAGCTCCTATTACCAATTCGGCTGTGCAAATAGCACTCAACTTGGGTGAGCTCCCCTACTTATTTATTTTTAGCTCCTTCCCGGTTTCCTATTGTTTTCAATTTTAATGAAGGCGTGTTTTCATCATTAGCATTTTAACCTGTGGACTCCAATTACAAATTCTTTCCTGATTCCACATTCAACTGCTGCAAAATTGAGCAGAATGTTATTTGCTCTCAACAGTGAAGTCCAGCAGTAGATATCTCTCTTTGCACTTGATGTCTCACTGTTATGACTTTTGATTACTATAAACAACATTTTAGTTCTAATCTTGTTGTTGACTAATTGTGATTCTACCTTTCGGTTAGTTAATGGCTATATTACTGCCCCCCACCCCCCACCCAAAAAAAAGGGAAAGGGAAAATAAAACTTTTGCTCTGTTAGAAGGAAACCACGCCCAGCATGAAAACCCTACACTTTGGCCCCTGCTTTAACCACTGTAACTTGTTTTATTTCTTAATTCCAAACTACCCCTTTGTTAAAACGTTAGTACATCTAGTTGATGATATAATGGGAGGAGAAAAATATAGAAGTTGACAGGCATTTTGGGATTAATTACGAAAATAATAACACCGCTAGGAACTTAGGGTCCAAGGGGGTAAAGTGCCGGTTTATTAAAAATAAGGGTGGATTCCTATTACTCAAGCAAAACTAGGGGGTAACTTGCAAGATTTCTCTAGTTTCTCTTCTTCTTCTTCTTAAACTGGAAATTTAAGGACCCCAGTAAGCTCTATTCTTTATTATTGATCACAAAGCAATCAAAATTGTGGCTACAAGAAGGTAATAATCAGCACAAGAAAACTTGAGGGCATGCAGGCATTATAATGCCTGATCTCTAGCCCCTTGACAGGTTCTGAGATGCCTGAGGTTTCTGTAAAGCTGCAGGCAGATTTGAACTCTCAAAGGGTTAATATCATTAGAGTTCTGTAGCATTTAATCTAAGCTTGAACAAATCACCCCGAGTCTTCTTAGGATTTCTTCATTTCAATAAAGAAAAGCATATAATGATGATGCATTTCCTGCTGTCGTCTGATGAGATTGTGTCAGGTGATGAGACAAGGATAATTACTATTTAGGTACTAAGGAGAGATCAGAGCTGCTTCAAAATCAAAGGAATTTAGAAAAGATCTAAAAACTTAATATTTGAGTGTAACCTGAGCAAATTTATTCGAAGAAAAGGAGGGTGTAGTTCATATTAGTACCAAGAATACTTAGAGGTGATTGCCTTGTTAGCTAAGATTGATTTTTAATTATCACTGAAAGATGTGGTGAATATTCATAGAATCAAAGCAGAAAGGTAGAGAACCACTTCTAGAGCTGTGGCTTGTGACTTGTGACTTGTGACCATAGAATTCCCCTGAATTAGAAATGAAAATCCATAACATGGCTATAAGATCATGGATCATGGGCCAGAATGTTGGATGAGTGTATGACATTTCCAAAAATATGCTAAGAGTAGGATAGGAAATGAACACATTCGTGAAAGTTAAAAGACGGTTAAGGAGTATTTAGCAGCTATTGGATCGAAATCCAAGGAGCAACAAGAACTTGGATAGAGCTAATTGGACATGGATTGGGGCGGTAAAAAAGAACAAGATAGCTGTTAACTTCACAAAAGAGATGGTACTCATAAATCAGAATTAGGTTCGGGTAAAGTCAAATTTATAGACTGACCGGTGATAGTGAGTTTGAGGGTATAGAATAAAAACAAGATGGTAAAATTGAAGTTCTTGTGGAATATTATGTGACGTAATTACACATGGAACTGAAGGGATAATTTTATAAGATGACTATTAGGCAAGCAATGAATTATGGATCAAAATGTCAGGAAAAATTAGAACAAGGCTCCCCAAAAAAGTTTTCATAAGAATGTTGAGATTAACGAGCGGCAACATGGTGAGTGAAAGGGTAACAAATGATTGCCTTCATATGAAGATGGAGATATAGAAAATTATTAGGGAGACTAACCTGAAATTCTTTGGGCTATGCAACAAAGGTCAAAAAGTGTGATGCTTAGGAGCTTTAGAATTATAGTTAAGATAAGCAACATGGCCTAGGTAAGCCCATATCGAGATGCATGAAAGCTATTAGAAGGAACATAAAAAGATGAGGCCTATTATAGTTAATTGCAGAGTCGGTTATTAATACGGTCACGTCCCGCTTCCCAAAATACGGAATACGGAGAGTAACGAAGACCCGTCATGCTACCAACAGGAAGGAAAGATCTTTTCATAGTTATATGAAGGCTATCTAGCTAAACCTATACGATAATATCCAAGAAAAATACCAACATCATGTTGCATAAATAACAATTAACACGGGTGAATCCACGAGATAAAGATGGATTCAATAAAATATCCAAATGACAAGGGTTCCAAATAAACGAAATACAAGATCCAAAATAAAAGATACGTCAAACCTAACGAACGTCCTGCGAGGGCACACATGCTAAGTACTAGCTGACAAAATAGAAATTAACCTACAAATACTACCGATCTTCGACAAACTCCTGACAGTCAATTAGATCCTATTTTGCCTGTGAACCGGTTTCTAAACCTGAGATGACAAGTATCAGGGATGCCAGAACATCCCGCAATTACTCAATCGTAATAGTGTATAATAGCATGAATATATCATGGTAGTGAAGCCCGTGTGCACATGTCTATATGGATACATCAATAAAGGTATTATGTATAATAACAGGTACAATAACGGTTAGATGTAATAATAAGTCCGTTGAAACCTAAATGTCACTAACACGAACCTTAATTGATCTTGTGTAAGTTTGAAATTGATTTGGTGGAAAGTATTATCGAACCTTGTAGGATATTCCGTACGTACCCGAGAGCACGACCCGCTGTGCTCGGAGCTGATCCCGAACTTGCCGCTAGGTGAAATCCTACATTCACTATCACTGTGGGTGATGTTCAGCACACCACCCTTGCGCAAACTGCTCGTTCGATTGGCCAATCTTCAACACTAAATCCTCCAAAATACGGGTCTACATTCCCCGCTCAATTTTCCCTAGCCCCGTGTTTCTATGTTTAGTCATTACCATAAAAACCCGATCAATAGTTATTGAAAACCGACTAAAACGAATTACCGGCACGTGTCACAAATAAGCACTAATCATGAATAAACACTTGAATCACTTATAATCACTCGTATCATTTGAATCACTTATAAACACTGAATCATGAATAATCACCAAATCATGAATTTGTGTCGAATCAATCAATATATACTTATGTCTTGGTATTTTAGTCGGTGATCGCGTTCTATCGTTCATACACTATTGGTCACGAATGTATAAAGTATGTCAAGGGGTCTCGTATATGTCAATCAATATTAGTCTCGAATATATATGAAGCATGAAAAGGGGTTCTGGTGAGTAATAATATGGTGGTAATCACGTCATAGCAATATTAGAACTAAGAATATGCCCAAGGTATACATGAAATTCTATTTGGCAATGGGTCTATCATTTAATAAACACAAGTCAAGCAATGATAAATTAGTTGGTTAATGGGTGTGCTATGCCCTAGGGTTTTAATCATTTAATCATGATAAATATAGGGTTTCATTATTTAATCAAGATTGTATAAATATAATGATTCGATCTATATAAAAATATATATAACGACTTGTCGATGTTGCATCGGTTAGAAGAGAGCAAGAATACTTGCCTCAGAGACGGATGGAACTCGATGATACGATGCAACTCCAAGGAGCTCGACTATGGGGTCTGGATCGCAAGCGAGAGAAGAGACGACGACAACGAGGAACTAAAGGAGGGGATGATGGTTGCTCAGTCGAGTAGAGATGCTACGAGTGATGGAGTCGGCGATGATAAGGAGAGGAAGGAGAATATGAAGTCGAGAGAGGGAGAGACCTCTCGGTTAGGGCTTTGGGTTAAAGGAAAGAGAATTTTTTGTGAGATAGAGAGAGATGATAGATATGATGGGGTTTATATATATATATATATAAGTTTTTAAGAATAGAGGGGAGAGAGATCTGTTGATGTGATATATATATATATATATATATATATATATATATATATATATATAGTTTTTTTAAGGTGATAGAAAAATATATATTTAAAGATTTAACAAGGATCCCAATTATATTATTATAACTTATTTAAAACAATCAAACCAAAAATATCTTTGGTTACGTAACTACAAATGTATTGTATGCATATAAAAAATAAATTAATACTAGATTTAGCAAAACAAACCTTTAAATGTTATATATCATATACTTAACTATTTAAACAACCATAATATATTTGGTTACAAAACAGTGTTAGACAAAAAATATTATATTCATAAGATATTATAGATTAGCAAATTCAGTATTTAAATACTAATAATATACTATTTAACAAACTTGGAAAACCATAATTATAATAAACTTAAAGCAATCATAATTATATGTTCTATTTTAACTAAAAATATTAAACTCCAATAATAAAATAATAATTTTATTTGAGAAAAATTAAATTGATACCATTATTATACTGTACCAACATTCTAGGGGGTGATGAATGGAATAAAAAGATTCATATAACTAAGCTTGAAAGTTTGGTATAAAGGTTTTATTAGCGCCGCTGCATTACATACAATTGTCCTCAACTTCCAAACATGGTTATATCATTAGCAATTCCGCTAGTTAGGCAGTAATCATATGGAGTTCTGATATTTGGTTCAACTAAAGATGTGTTTGTTTGCTTGTAGTTGGGGACACAATGCACTTACAACTAACAACTACATGCAGTCATTGTTAGGGATTTCTGATGGTTATGACTATCGTCTATCGTAGTGAAATTGCATTGTGTTTGTTTATTTGCAATTCCAGCAACATAACTACTTGTCTATTTATTATCACTCATTACAGGCCATTATAGAAGTGGTATACTATTAAGTTTCATACGTGACGTAACAGTTCAAAAAATTAGTTAGCAATCGCACCGTAGTAAATTTAGATTTGAGCGGCAGTTCCAACAATGTGTCTTATAACTCAACTTATTGTTCCTACTATATGTAGGTCAAATAACTACTTGAAACCAAGTTTCTATTTAGGTTTTAGAGTAATTAGAACCATATGGGATCTAGCTACTCTCAAACTACTTACCCCAAGTTTAATTGGCACCTATATGGCAATCTGAATGGATTTTATTTTAATATCGAGTCATCTCTTTTACCTTGTTTTCTTCTATGCTTTCTTCTAGTTTCTGTTCTTTCAAAAAATGCTTGAGATTTATCGTCTTCAACATATACAGATGTTCTCTATTTCTTTCGGTGAAGGAGCATCCACCTGCGTTCTCTGTTCTTATTTCTGAAAATTTATAGTTCCCTCACAGTTGCCTCAACTCTATTGCAGAAAGTGAAGTAAAAAGCAAAATCACCGAGAAGCAGGACGAAAAAGAAAATCCAAGGAACTCAAAGATTCCAGAAATTCTGATCATTGATCTCGAAGAGGACGATGACGACGTTGTGGGAGAGGTCGCAAAAGAAAATGACCGGGCTACAACAGATGCTAGTGCTCCTGTTGAGGGAGAAGCTATATGGCATTATAAGGATCCTTTGGGAAATCGACAGGGGCCTTTTGCATTGGACATACTCTGGTATTGGAAAAAATGTGGATATTTCAATGATGAATTCAAGGTTTGGAAGTTGAATCAGTGCGAAGGAGACGCCATTTTGTTAACAGCTGCCATTGACACATTCAACAAATCCATTCAGTAGTGATGTACCTTACATGTACAATTTATCAAGTAAATTTGGAAAATGAGTGTCGATTAAGTGATTCAATGTTTGATGTAATATTAACATACAGTCATTTATACGGCATCATTGAAATAATGTTCTCCTACATGACTGTAATAAAGAGCTGTAGCTTTCGGTTTATGTTGCACTTTTCCCGTGTTCAGATATGAAAGAGTCAAGCTGATGTACAAGATTCAACGAGTATCAAATTGGATGCCTCTTCTTTAGTTTAAAATGCCCTTCATGATTGATGAGGTTTTTTTTTTTAATTTACCCTACTCTCCTTCATTTCATTTATCCAAATGGTATAGATGCATTTAAGCGGGCAAAATGTACTTGTGGAGGCGAGAAAAATGTACATATTATTTTCATTATTTACCCCAGGAATTTTTCTTACCCTATTTCCTGTTTATCTCAACTCCTTTTTAGTGTAATGTTGTTGTCTGTAGTGTTCCTGAGTTTTTAACTTTTTATTTATTTTTATATATTATTATTATTAATGAAACACCTCTGTATTAGTCTATATAATTACAATTCATTTGAATGGTTTGCATTGCATATCCCCACCATCGCTACCTGCTTCTCAACTTATTATAGGCCAAATTTGCAATTTCTTAATTTAGAATTAAAATATAAGAAAACCGTGTCACAACGGAAAGACCTAGGATGTATATGGATATTCCCTACTAGAGGGTAAAGGAGAGTCCGGTATTCTCGACAAAGAGATCCAACATTGAATCTGTATATGGTGCTTTAGCACCATCGACCTCTTCAGTGCTTAGACCTCGTACTAAGTATTCAAAATACTAGAAGCGAGCGTAATACAATATTTTTATTTTGAATATAATAACTTCCAAATAAAAAAGATAAAGAAAATCAAACGATCTTATTCGTATGAAACATCATTCCTTGTCAAATTGTTTAAGGCAGCAAAGTGCAGAAGCTATTTGGTAATACAAGTAACTAGAAGTTTACTATGCTTATATTAAAGTTTGTTATACCCCATCTTGGAGGTGGGCCTCCAAGGGAACTTTCTCTGTGAATAGGATGTACAAGATCCTCCGTAACGGTGGAATCCGTGATCAACCACTGCTGAGGTTGTGGAAGATAGATGTACCACACAAAGTCAAAATCTTTATGTTGAGAAACTTTTTCTTTACTAGAGACAACTTAGCCAGAAAGAAATGGATTAGACTTATAGAATGTGCTATCTACCGTGATGGCGTTGAAACGATCGATCACCTTTTCCTTCAATGTAGTTTTGCATCACAAATCTGGAATAGGTATTCCGCACTAGAGTGGATGGGTTTCCCTCCAACATTGTTCAAGAACTTTGGGGTTCTTAGAGGTCTAGGAATTTTATACGCAATGACCGACCTATTTTGGATATCTTAGTTTGTGCGATTTGTTGGAATATCTGGAATGAAAGGAACTATAGAATCTTCAATTCAGCATTTAGATCTATAGCCAGTATGATTTGTTGCACTGAGACTACAATTGTACTTTATACTGGTGCTGCAGCTGCTATGACAAGAAAGAGGGTCAGACTTCCCTTTGACAGAGATAGAGGCAGAGGACCAGTTGGTCATCGTGCCTGTGAGCAGGGTGAATGTTCAGGATCCAGCTGATCGGATGCATGACACATAGTTTTGGGCAGGTGTTGCTGGGTTTTTTCCCTTGGGCAGGAATTTGTGATTTACTTTTTTGAGGGTTTGGTTTGTATATGTTTGCCGGTGATCTCATAGTTTTTCTTTTTTCCGTTCTTGTACTTTGCTTTCGTTTTCTATTTTTCTTTTGGCTAGCCAAAAGGAAAATGTATGTTTTCTTAAGCTTTACACAAGAATTACTTTTCTTTACTTTGCTCCAACTTCTGTAAATATTCATATATCCAATGTTTTATAATTAAGGAGCATCGATCACTGGAATCTCTAGTGTGCTAAACACTTTCTCTAATACTAATGTCTCAAATTATATTTTAATTTGCAGAAACGAGCTTCCTAGGGGAGAACAAATTAACATTCCACAAGAAGTTCGTTTAACACCAACCGCCATGTCAATGTTATGGGAAATGCGCTAGCTAAAGCCGGCAATGTTTCTCGCTGTTGAGCATGAAGCCGAATGAGAGTGCTACTAATGTAGAGTAAGATGCTTGTATTCAAACATTGCTTGCATCATCCATATTTACTTTATTTTGTTTTAATTTGTCTGTCGATGATAAGCGGTGCTAAACTTCAATCGAGTTCCCAAACATTCCTGTAAACTCCTCGAAAAGTGCGATAGAAATCGGGTATCACGATCGGAAACGATGCTCACAGGTACTCCATGCAATCTTACAATCTCCTGCAGGTATCATTCTGCTAACGCTTCCGTTGACTGACCAACTCAAAATGGTATGAAATGAGCTGCCTTGGTCAATTGATCAACAATCACCCAAACTGCATTGTTACCCCTTGGACTCCACGGTAACGCCGTCATGAAATCCATGGTTATATGTTCCTACTTCTATTGAGGAATCAGAAGTGGTTGCAGTAAACCAGCTACTCTTTGATATTTAGCCTTGACTTGCTGACACACCAAGCACTTCGCTACAAAGCGAGCAATCTTCCTTTTCATGCCTTCCCACCAGAAATGCTGTCGTAAGTCACGGTACATCTTCGTGCCTCCTAAATGTACGGAATATGCGGAACTGTGCGCCTCCTTCAAAACTACTTCACAAATATTTCCTTTCGGCACACATAAATGGCTCCCATATCGTAACGAACCATCTCTGTTCGATGTCCCGCTTCAACTTGTTCTCGACACTTCTGTAATCTTGGATCGTACGACTGCGCTACTTTAATGTTATCGATCAAGAACGACTGTACTTGCAGCTGCATCAACTGTCCTGAAGAATGCGGTAACACAATCTCCAACCCGAATCTCTGGAAATCATCGATAAGCTCCTTTTGTGCGGTCAACATCCGTATTGCTGGCAACCGATTTAGCGTATCCGACACTACATTAACTTTCCTCGGATGGTACTTGAGATCAAGATCATAGTCAGCCATCAGCTCAAACCATCTGCGCCGCCTCATGTTGAGCACTTTCTGCGTGGACACGTACTTTAGGTTTTTGTGATCGGTGAATACTTCGACCCTTTCTCTTAATAAGTAGTGTCTCCAAATCTTTAAAGCGAAAATCATTGTTGCTAGCTCCAAATCATGAGTTGGGTAATTCTTCTCATGAGTTTTCAACTGTCTCGATGCGTAGGCTATAACCTTCCTATGCTACATGAGAACAAATCCTAAGCCTTTCTCGGATGCGTCGCTATGAATAACCAACCCTCTGGAACCGTCTGTCACGGTCAGAATAGGAGCGGTTGTCAATCTTTTCTTTAACGTCTCAAAAGATGACGCACATCTATCCGTCCATACGAACGGTATCTCCTTTCGCGTTAGCTTGGTCAATGGTTCAGCTAAATGAGCGAAATTCTCCACGAACGTTCTATAATATCCAGCAAGACGAAGAAAACTTCTGATCTCCGCTACGTTCATCGGAATCGTCCAATCATGAACTGCTACAATCTTTTCAGGATCAGTAGCGATTCCATCTCCGGATACGAGATGTCCCAAAAACTTCACTTCTTCAAGCTAAAACTCGCACTTGCTCATCTGTGCATATAATCTTTCTTGGCTCAACATTTGCAGTGCGATCTTCAAGTGTTCTGCATGCTCTTCTTGGCTCATCGAATACACCAAAATATCATCGATAAACGCTACTATAAACTGGTCCAAAAACGGTGAAAAGATTCGGTTCATCAAGTCTATAAATATCGCCGGTGCGTTCATGACTTCGAATGGCATCACTAAGTACTCAGAATGCCCATATCGAGTTCGGAATGCTGTCTTACAAACATCTTCTGATTTTATTCGAACCTGATGATATCCGGATCTCAAATCCAGCTTCGAGAATACCCTCGCACCACTGAGTTGCTCGAATAATTTGCCGATGCGAGAGATCGGGTATTTGTTCTTAATAGTCACCCGGTTTAATTCTCGATAATCGATGCACATTCTCAGCGTGCTATCTTTCTTCTTAACTAGAAGAACTGGAGCTCTCCAGGATGAATTGCTGCTGCGAATCCAATCCTTTTCTAACAATTCAGCAATCTGTTTCTTGATTTCTTCTAACTCCACTGGTGCCATCGGATAATATGCCTTTGAGAGTGGCACTGCTCCAGGAATAAGGTCGATCGCAAACTCCACATCTCATTTCGACAGTAAACCCGAGATGTCTTCAAACACGTCCATAAACTCTCGAACTGCTATTAGCGTTTCATCTGTAATTTGTTTATGAACTTCACCTTCCAGTAAACGGTTCTCCTCATCATGAATTTGCAAGTTTGGTCTAAGCCTTATGGGTTATTAGCCCACCACTCTTCCGCTGCGCTACTCCGGGTTCATCGGAACTCCTCGAAACATTCTGCATCTGAACTGTCTTGAAGCAGTCGGTACTACTGCAATCAAAAACGTCTCATGCGCTTCTCCTTGTTCTTCGAAACGCAAACGGACAGGTCACTACGGGACAATGGGAAAGATACAACACGGTTGTTGGATTCAAGATTGCGATAAAACATAAACTGGTAAGCAAAGCAACCGAAAGAAATAAAGTAATATAACGACCATAAGTTAAGGAAAGGAATCAAGAATAGGACTCTAAGTTACTTAACTAGAGTACCGCATTGTAACCATACCGCGATATATAGTTACAATTACATAACTCCATTCCAGTCACCCAAATTCTAGTATCAGAATCAGAATAACAGGGAAGGAGAAACAATAAGGAACCAAAATGATTCCAAGCCGAGATGCAAGGTCACTTGCATATCGTCAAGATAAAAGGTCAAGAGAAAGATAAGATTCAAGAATCACGATAATAATGTGGCAGGATATGTTCCTAATCACGGGTTTTCTAGTTGGCGTATTGGGTTCAATACCTAACTACAAAAGAACCAAACCCGATTAACCCAAATCCCATGGCTCTGATACCAAACAAACCCTGTCACGCCCCGCTTCCTAGAGTGCGCTAAGATCAGCACGTGACAGAGCCAACTATGCTACCTGTGGTTAGGAAACATCCATTCACAGTCACATTACGACTGTCTATAAGATATCAAGAACAGTAAAACATAAAACTAACTAGTACAAGTCCATCTGCCAGAATAAATAGTCAAGAAATATACATGCGGAAGCAATAAATCCAATAAACAGTAACATCTGGAAATACGTCCCAATACAGGCTCACATCAGGAAGTAGAGCTGCGGAAAGGAAACTAAACTAAACTATCACTAAACACGATCCTCACTGCTTGGCTTGACGGCTAAAGTACTCCTGTTTAGCCTGTGACAGAAATAGAGGAACTAGGCCATGTAAAACCTATACGTCAGTGCGTCATAATATCAAAAATAAATAAAAAACCAGGATGCAACGATATATGCAGGCATGAATATAAGCGATAACATGAATACAACAGGTAAACATAGATATGAAACAGTGAGGTGTATATGTGTACGTGAAGTGCGGTGAGTAATCTAAACTATACTACTGGTTTATCTATTCTAAATTCTTCGAAATCAATTAATGTAATTCTCATCGTAACCCATCAGTCTATGCCACGTTCATCCCCACGGGACCATGGGAATAAGATTATTCCGTAACGCCCGGAAAAACGGCAAACAATATATTCCGTAATGCCCGAAAAAATGGCAAACAATATATTCCGTAAATCTCGGAAAAACGGTAAACAATATGATAGACTTTTGAGTTATGTTCGGTTACATTCTTGATTTCCCCTTTTCCCCCAGGTTTGTGTTCAAGTCAGGTATTACCAATCGATATCTAATGCCAACACATGAGTTGGGTAATTCTTCTCATGGGTCTTCAACTGTCGCGATACGTAAGCTATAACTTTCCCATGCTGCATCAAAACACATCCCAAACCTTTCCCAGATGCATCGCTATGAATCACCAATCCTCCAGAACCGTCTGGTACGGTCAAAATAGGAGCGGTTATCAATTTTTGCTTCAACGCCTCAATAGCTGACGCACAACTATTAGTCCATACGAACGGTATCTCCTTTCGCGTAAGCTTGGTCAAAGGCTCAGCTAAGCGAGCAAAATTCTCCACGAACCTTCGGTAATATCCGGCAAGTCTAAGAAAACTTCTGATCTCTGCTACGTTCTTCGGAATCGGCCAATCTTGAACTGCTGCAATCTTCTCGGGATCAACGGCGATTCTATCTCCGGATACGACGTGCCCCAAAACTCCACTTCTTCAAGCCAAAACTCACACTTGCTCATCTTTGCATATAATCTTTCTTGCCTCAATGTCTGCAGTGCGATCTTCAAATGTTCTGCATGCTCTTCTATGCTCCTCGAGTAGACCAGAATATCATCAATGAACACCACTATAAACTGGTCCAAGAACGGTGAAAAGATTCGGTTCATCAAGTCCATAAATATCGCCGGTGCATTCGTGACTCCGAATGGCATCACTAAATACTCGTAATGTCCATATCGAGTTCGGAATGCAGTCTTGCAAATATCCTCCAATAACTCGAACTTGATGATATCCGGATCGCAAATCCAGCTTCGACAATACCCTCGCGCCACTGAGTTGCTCGAATAATTCGCCAATGCGAGAGATCGGGTACTTGTTCTTAATAGTCACCCGGTTTAATTCTCGATAATCGATGCACATCCTCCTTGTGTATCACGCCCCGCTTCCCAGAGTACGCCGAATTGGGCACGTGATATAGCCAACCATGCTACCTGTGGGTAGAAAGTATCCATCCACAGTCACATTACGGCTGTAGAGATATCAAGAACAAAATAAAACTATCTAAAACATGTCCATAATCCAGAATAACAGGAGTCAATAATAAATAAATGCGGAAGCAAATGATCCAATACAAATAACTGAAAAGTGTGTCCCATAATGCGGGCTCACATCAGGAAATAAATGCAGGAAATAAAACTAACTACTACTGAACTCACAGCTCAGCCTGCTGGCTGAAGTACTCCTGCTCAGACTGCAACAGCGGTACGGAATCTGGGCCACAAAACCCAGACGTCAGCGCGTCATGTCATCAAGTAATATAATATGAACAGTATAGCAGGCAATGTAATATAAACATGAATACAGCAAGAATGACAATAATATGAATCATACCAGTACAGGGTAGCGTGCAGTGGGTAAACTAAACTGTTCTATCAGGTTTTCTATTCTAAAGTCTTTGAAATCAATTTGAGTAATCCTCCATGTAACTCAAAGGATATGTCCCATTACCCCCCGGGACCACGGATCAGGAATATGTGAACCAATAGTGGTTCTGTCCCGTTACCCCCCGGGACCACGGATCAGGAAAATGTGAACCAATAGTGGTTCTGTCCCGTTACCCCCGGGACCACGGATCAGGAAAATGTAAGAGTCACGAATGGCTCTGTCCCGTTACCCCCCGGGACCACGGATCAAGTAATACCCTTTTAAGTTACACTTTAGTTTACACTTTTGATTTCCCCATAACCCCAAGTTATGTATGTCGAGTCAGGTATTCAGTAATCAAGAACTAATGCCAACACAGGATCAGGTAAAAGCAGGTTTGTCTGGATAGACAACAGGAACAGTCCATGAGGACTACATGTCAGGTTTGTTGGCATTAGGCACGAGATCAGGTAACAGGTCAGGTCATGGTACATCAGGTCAAGTCAGCAGTAACGGTACCATGTCAGGTGTATCAATATATACCATGTGTAACAAAGTCAAGTCAAGATGTAACAATATCGTGGGTGTGCTCACAAACAGATATATAATCGAACAGGGTATTAACAGCAGGAAATAAGCAATGAGGTAAACAACAATAAGCAGTTTCATTCAATCACAAGAGTGCAGTAATACAGTGCAGCCGTTTTATTATATTAACAGGTTTGAGCACCCTTAGCGGTGCAATAATTTATGTAACGTTTCAATACAGTTATATCAAGCCTTTGAATACGAATGTCCGAATATAATAGAACTACATGGGTAAGTGCTACCATCTATTAAATAGTAAAATGTGATTAACAGGTAAACTTGGTTATTAGGTTTAAATTGGCAAACTGTAGTTTTATGTTAACTGTAAAATGATATAATGTCATATTGCAACCAAATGAGAAACGACTATACCAAGTTAAGTTTTACAGGTTTAATGTGTCGAAACATATATAAATATATAGTATAGCATGTAGCAAGTGATACTTGCCTCGACGGGTCGCGAACCGGGAAAAACGGAACGTAAACGTCGGCGGGAAAACTCGCGACGGCCGCACGGTTCACGGATTGAACCCAAAAAACGAACAATGGAACCACACGAGTCGGGGTACCTCGCTGGAACGTCGGATCACGTCGTCGGCACGGCCGGATTCCGGCGAGATGCAAAAACAGCGACAATCAAGAATTGCAACAAGAATAGAAAGAAAACAAAGAAGAAGGGAAGGAGGATGGAGAAGGGACTGCTCACGAGGATCTGTGGGACGGGTGGTGATCGCCGACCATGTCGACGGAGCTCCGGCGGGGTACCTGCAGCGACGGCGGAAAATTTCCAGATCAAGAAACCTTAATCAGAGAAGGAAGAAGAAGAAAGGAGAAGATGGAGGATGAGAAGCTCACCGAGGGGGTGCTAGCGAGGCCGGGGGCGGATCGAGATCG
Organism: Agapanthus africanus; assembly: GCA_030015575.1. Taxonomy (NCBI): domain Eukaryota; kingdom Viridiplantae; phylum Streptophyta; class Magnoliopsida; order Asparagales; family Amaryllidaceae; genus Agapanthus; species Agapanthus africanus. The sequence goes on along the minus strand of CM057338.1, from coordinate 147,286,413 downwards.
CCGGCGGCGATCCGACGAGGTGTAGGCGGTGTGCAGGTGGCGTGCAGGCGGCGTGCAGGCGCTCGGGAAAGAGGGAAGAGGGGGAAGAAGGTGCAGTGGCTGCGACGAGGGCGAAGAGGCGAGGGTGATGGTGATGTTTGCGTCGGCTTTGGTGCTGCGGCGGTGAGGGAGCCGGAGATTAGGGTTCGCTGGGGGTTGGGTTACGTTGAAGGAAAAGAATGGAGGGGAAAAACTATATAAATAGAGGAGAGAGAGAGATAGAGAGAGAGAGAGACGGGGAGAGAGAGAGATTTGAGGGGTAGAGAGAGAGAGAGAGAGAATAAGAATGGGCCCACAGGAGATTAAAGGAGTGTTGTGATTGGCTGAGGTTTTATTTAGAAGATTTAAAATATTTTTAGAAATCTTGCACAGTTATATATGATTGTTAAATGAAATATACGAATGGTTTACATATATTTAAATTTGGGATTTTGGCGCAAAATAAAACATTTTCAAATCGCTCCCGGGTCGGGTCCAAAAATTTGAAATTGAAATAATAGGATTTTAAGCGGGATCCAAATTTTAAAATTAAGTGTCTTATGATTAAAAAGCATACCCCCAAGTCGGACACCTGTACGCGCGCGTAGCCGTCCAAACTCGCCTGTTTCACCGAACGGGGCGAGAACATGATGTACGGACGCTACCACAAGGCTAGGGGTGTCGAGTAGGCCAAGATGAATATTTTCAATTTTATTTTAGATGCCAAAATTTGTTATATGTAGAAATGACTTAGCCGGGTAAAATTTTACAGTAAGCCACAAACAAGTAAGATAAATGAAATGAGTACCACTCAACGCTCAAACAGTAACAGAAAAATAGTAGCATTGGGCTCGGGTGTTACATTGTGCCATCTTTCTTCTTGACTAGAAGAACTGGAGCTCCTCAGGGTGAATTGCTGCTGCGAATCCAACCCTTCTTTAGCAATTTGGTAACCTGCTTCTTTACTTCTTCTAACTTCACTGGTGCCATTGGATAGTACGTCTTTTAGATTGGCGCTGCACCAGGAACAAGATCGATCGCGAACTCCACATCTCGTTTTGGCGGTAAACCCGAGATGTCCTCGAACACGTCCATGAACTCTCGAACTACAGCTGGCGCTTCCTCCTTATCAACTTCCATCGACGAAAGAACGGCGCCTGTCGGCCTAGCCCTAAACTCGACTGGCCCGACAGAACTGCTACCTCCAGCAAAAACAAACTCCGGATGTCCGGAAATTTGGAAAATCACTTTCTTTGCCCTACAATCAATGTGAGCGTGGAAAGTGCCGAGAAAATCCATTCCCAAGACACCATCAAACAATGGGATGCACCAGAATTGAATAATACTAATACAGAAAAAACATGAACAAGTAGGATACCAAAATGACTTCATCCGAAACCAAGATACTGAAGGAGATTAAGCACGGTAAACATGATTCAAGCTGGCGATAAAACATGAACTGGTAAGCAATGAAACCGAGAGAAGCAAGGTAATATCATGGCTATAAATCAAGAAAATGAATCAAGACTAGGACCCCAAGTTACTTAAATAGAGTACCGCAATGTAACCACGACCTCCTCTCCTCTTCCTTGCACCCCGACCAGAACCCTGCACTCCAAGAACCCTAGCACCCGCAGCCTCTGCCCATCGCCGGAAAACCTACTGCCTTGCCGGGGACCTTGTCGTTGACGATCCATCGTCGTCATCACCCCTCGTCTCTGACCCCATAGCACCAAACCCATAGAACCACAACCCTTTTCTTCTTCTTTCTTCTTTCGCTTTCTTGATCTTGCTTCTTGTTGCCGGTGATCACCTGCCGGAGCCGTGCTCGTCGCTGACGATTCAGGCGATCCAGTGAGCGTCCTTTACCTGCGTGGTTACCTTCTTGTCTTGTCTGGACCTGTCCCGTGTGCCGTGCGTGCGTTGCGACGTTTACCCGACGTCGGACGCTACGTTTACACCTCGTCGCGTGTTCCGCTTAGGCAAGTTTATCTTGGTACATGCTATACTAATATATCTTGCACCCATGTGAATAATAACATTACATATTGTTTAGTTATGTATCCCACATTATCATTTTACTATTTTACTGTTTTCAGGATACCCGTGTGCATCCATACCGTTATTTACATATCTAGCCGCATGCAAGTTCATCTTGTTACATGCTATGTATCTTATTTTGCATCCATAAGAATAAAAATATCACATGTTAATTGCACTGTTCACCCATATTAATGTTTTACTGTTTTCGGATACCCGTATGCATCCATATCATTTATTATATATGTAGCTGCATCTACAGATCATATTATTTCATATTATTGTTACATTAGTACCCCATGTTTGATAATGTGCGTCCTACATAGTTTTGGAGCTGTAGTTGTAACCCCTGATAGATATTTGTGCATCCATATTTTATTGTGTATCCATACCATTAATTCTGCATATCCAGTTGCATACCATATTATATTAATTCATATTATTGTTACATTAACACCCCATGCTTGATAATGTGCACCCTACATAGTCATGATGTAACCCCTGATAGATATTGTGCATCCATGCTTCCATCGTACATCCGTACCTTTACCGTGATTCGATACTTGCTACATTTTACTGTTGGGCACCCACTTGATACATGTACACTACCTGAAATGACCTGATATATCAACACTTGACATGTTGCCTGATTCTGTTTCTAATGCCGACGATCCTGACATGTTGTCCCGATGGACATATCCTGTTGTCTGTATAGACAAACCTATACCTGCTTGATCCTGTGTTGGCATTACCTCCAGATTTATCAATACCTGACTTGTACACATAACTTGGGGGTAAGGGGAAATCAATGATGAAACCTGACTTGTAACTCAACAGTTCAACGCTTATACTGATCAGTTTTGGGGGTTAGGCCAGTCCCGGGATGATGTTGCTGACATCATTCGTCTGTACATGTTTCCTGTTTGTGCTTAGCGGCACGTCTCGGATTCAGCCCCGAGAGTCTGGACCGTGGTCCCGGGTATGCACGGGATACTATTGAGTTACATCGACGATTCATTAAATTGATTTCACAGACTTGAGAGTAGTTAACCCAGTAGCTTAGTTCAGATTACTCACCGCGCGTCACATGTGCTTATACTCTTCATTATTCCTTATTCATGTTACTGCTATACCTTATTTACTGTTCATACTCATGCCTGCATATCTTGTTACCTCCTGATTATATTATTGTTGATATTATGACGCACTGACGTCTGGGTTTTGCATGGCCTAGATTCTTTACCTTTGTCGCAGGCCGATCGGGAGTACTTCAGCCGACAGGCCGAGCAATGAGGATTCTGTCAGTATTTAGATTAGTTTAGTTTTCTTCCAGCATTTTCATTTCCTGATGTGAGCCCGTATTTAGGATGTACTTTCCAGATGTTATTGTTATTTGGATTTATGGCTTCCGCATATTATTTCTTGACTCGTTTATTCTGGCATATGGACATGTTCTAGATAGTTTATTTTATTTCTACTATTCTTGATATCTATAGACAGCCGTAATGTGACTGTGGAGGGATGATTCCTAGCCACAGGTAGCATGGTTGGCTCTGTCACGTGCCGATCTTAGCGCACTCCAGGTGGCGGGACGTGGCAGGGTTTGTTTGGTATCAGAGCCATATGATTTAGGTTAATCGGGTTTGATCCTTTTGTAGTTGGGTATTGGACCCGATACACGAATCAGAAAACCTATAATTAGGAACATGTCCTGCCACATTGGTATTGTGATTCTTGAATCATATCTTCTCGTGACCCTTGTCTTGACGATATGCAAAAAACTTTGCATCTCGGCTTGAAATCTTTTTGGTTCCTTATTGTTTATCCTTTCCTATTCCTTTGATTCTGATACTAGGATTTGGGCGATTTGGACGGAGTTATGTGATTGTAACTATAACTTGCAGCATGGTTACAATGCGGTACTCTATTTAAGTAACTTGGAGTCCTAGTCTTGATTCTCTTCGTTGTTTTACTGTCATTATTTTAACTTGCTTATCTCGGTTTCATTGCTTACCAGTCTATGTTCATCGCAAGTTTTGAACCCTGTTTATCATACTAATCCTCTTCGGTGTCTTGGTTTCAGGATCATGGCAGATAGGAATCTGTGATCGTACCAGAGGCGTGTTGATGACGCCGCATTGTTTGGAGTAATTCGTGGGATGCTGAGGAACCAGAAGCGGCAAACCGAGCTGAACCAACGGCAAGCCGAAGCTTTTCAGGAAGGTTTGCGGACCGTCCAGCAGTCCATAAACAATGTTGCGGCTAAACCAGTAGAGCGTGTAGGTACCGTGGCGGATTTTAGGAGACTTGGTCCGTCCATTTTCACTGGTTTGGAGGAGCCGTTGCCAGCGAAGCAGTGGTTAGTCGATACGGAGAATCTTCTTGTTGCAGCACAGATTCCGGAGGACCAGAGAGTGAATGTTGTACGCATCCAATTGGTGGACTATGCCCATGAGTGGTGGCTTGTGGAAGAGACCCGTTTGTCCAAGCCGATCAGTTGGGCAACTTTCTCGCAGAGTTTCTTGGAGAAGTTCTTTCCGCAGATTGCCCGGGAAGAATTGGAAGAAAGATTTATCAGTTTGAAGCAAAATGGCGGATCCGTGGACGCGCATGCGGCTGAGTGGACACGACTCAGTCGATTCGCTGGACCTTTGGTTGCCAACGATGCTGATAGGGCATGAAGGTTTATGCGCAGTTTGGACGTGGAAATCCAGAGGCACATTATATTTGGGATTGACCACTTTCTCGTAAGTTCTTAAAGCAGCCTGAGAGCAACAGAGCTTATCAATGAAGGCGGAGGGTACGCAGCAGCAGGTAGTGGTGGTACGGAAGCCGGCGTTTACGCCGAATTGAGTGCCTATATGCAGAGGTATCCCGATGGACAGGCATGGCATTGTACAGATGAAGAAGCCAGTCGTGCCCGAGAAAAATAGAAGGACGATTTGTAGGTACTGCCATCTACCCGGACACTTGCAGAGGGAGTGTCGAAGGAGGCTTGGACTTTATTTGGTTTGCGGATCAGCGGATCATACTATCAATACTTGTCCGTCGAAGCTTCGTTTGAAGGATGATGTTCAGAGGCCACCGCAGAGGCAGATTCAGGGGCAGAAGCAGTTAACTCAGGAACCTAGTCAAGCTCGAGCCTTTACTCTGACGGCTGAAGAGCCAAGGCTTCAGATGAAGTTGTTTCAGGTATCCTACTTGTTTATGAATTTCCCGCATTAGCATTATTCGATTCTGATGCATCTCATTGTTTTATGTCGTCCAAGTTTATTGCTGCACATTCAATTTATTGCACGACCCTGTCTAGTTGTTGGGACATACACACCGGGAATGGGAAGATCATAGCTAGTAGTGAGTGTAAGGATTGTTCTGTTGTTATTTGCGGACGAGAGTTATTTGCAAATTTCTTGGTGATCGATACCGACAGTTAAGATGTTGTTTTGGGAATGGATTTTCTTGGCACTTTCCACGCTCACATTGATTGTTGGGCAACGAAAGTGATTTTCCAGATTCCCGGACATTCAGAGTTTGTTTTTGCTGGAGGTAGCAGTTCTGTCGGGCCAGTCGAGTTTAGGGCTAGGCCGACAAACACCGTTCTTGCGTCGATGGAAGTTGATAAGGAGGAGGCGCCAGCTGTAGTTCGAGAGTTCATGGATGTGTTCGAGGACATCTCGGATTTACCGCCAAAATGAGATGTGGAGTTCGCGATCGATCTTGTTCCTGGTGCAGCGCCAATCTCAAAGGCGTACTATCCAATGGCACCAGTGGAGTTGGAAGAAGTCAAGAAGCAGGTTACCGAATTGCTAGAGAAGGGTTGGATTCATAGCAGTAATTCACCTTGGGGAGCTTCAGTTCTTCTAGTCAAGAAGAAAGATGGCATAAGGAGGATGTGCATTGATTATCGAGAATTGAACCGGGTGACTATTAAGAACAAGTACCCGATCCCTCGCATTAGCGAATTATTCGAGCAACTCAGTGGCGCGAGGGTATTCTCGAAGCTGGGTTTGTGGTCCGGATATCATCAGGTCCGAGTTAAATCGGAGGATATTTGCAAGACTGCGTTCCGAACCCGATATGGACATTACGAGTATTTAGTGATGCCATTCGGAGTCATGAATGCACCGGTTATATTTATGGACTTGATGAACCGAATCTTTTCACCGTTCTTAGACCAGATTATAGTGGTGTTCATCGATGATATTCTGGTCTACTCGAGGAGCCTTGAAGAGCATACTAAACTCTTGAAAACATGTTGAGAGCTTGCATGTTAGACTTCAAAGGTTCGTGGAAGGATCATCTACACATGGGGGAGTTTCTTACAATAACAGCTTTCAGGCGACTATTCAGATGGCTCCATTTGAAGTATTGTATGGTCGCAAGTGTCGCTCACCCGTTTGTTGGGAAGATGTTGGAGAGCGAAAATTGTTGGGACCGGATTTGATCGTACAGACAGTAGAGAAGGTTGATACTATCCGAAATCATATGAAGGCAGTGCAGGATCAACAGAAGAGTTGGGCCGATACATCGAGAAGACCTCTAGAGTTCGCCATTGGTGATCTGGTATTCTTGAAGATATCACCGACTAGAGGAGTGTTTCGTTTTGGGAGTCGAGGCAAGCTTAGTCCTCGATTCGTGGGGCCTTTCGAGATTATGGAGCGTATTGGAGAAGTGGCTTATCGATTAGCGTTACTACCATCTTTGGCGAATGTTCATGACGTGTTTCATGTATCTCAACTCCGTATGTATGTTCAAGATGAAGCACACGTGCTAGATCATTCGGAGCTGACTGTAAGGGAGGATTTGACCTATGAAGAACGACCGATGTCGATTGTTGATCGAAGAGAAAAGGTCCTCAAGAACAAGGTTATACCTCTCGTACTTGTTTCTTGGGGAAATCGCTCGCATGAAGAATCGACTTGGGAACGAGAAGACGGGATTCGACAGAAGTTTCCACACCTATTCTTGTAGATTCATGTTTGTTTATCTTTTCTTGTTCCGGGAATTTCGAGGACGAATTTTTTTTTGTAGTTGGGTATAATGTAACACCCTAGTTCATTTATACCAGTTCTATTTTGAGTATTTCTTTATTCATGGTATTTTCCTGATTTATTGTGTTTTGGGTGCGAATAGTGTATTTGACATCTGTATTTACATCCGACCCGACCCGCTTGCTGAAAACCCGTCTTGATTCCTGTTTATGATTTATCCTGGCTTGTTATGTGGATCCGTGCACTTTCATTTTTTTTATATACTGCATACTGGCATTATATTTGGCATCTGCATTTTTTTCTAAATATAACATTTAAAGTCAAATAAAGTATCTAGCGTGGCCTGCATCATACCCCTAAACCTGTTGTAGCATCCGCACATCGTGTTCTCGTCCCGTTCAGTGAAATGGACCTGTTTGGATCGCTACGTGCATGCTGCATGTATCCATTCTTGGGGGTATGCATTTTCATTACTTGAATATCATATTTTAGTTTTGGTTGACACGTATATTTTCCGTATTTTAAAACTAGATTTTTAGACCCGACCCGGACGTGTTTTGGACTATTTTTGTATTAGCCAAAATCTCAAATAAATTCAATATTATACTCTAATATATAAGAACCGTTTATATAAATTATATTTTAAAAAAATATTTCTAAGATCCTATCCTAACAATCTCAGCCTCCGTCTCTCTCTATATATATTCCTTATATAATTTTTTTACCTAATCCTATAAAACCCAACACGTATCCCTCTCTCCCCTATCTTTATATTAATATATTCTTTATAAATTTTTATAAACCCTATTTTAAACTAACCCCCTCACGTTTCTCTCTCCCCCCTCACTTTCTTCTTCCCCCTCTCATATTTCTTTTTCGCGCTCACGCCCACTGCCTCACACGTCGCCGCCGACCTCTCACCTCCACCCTCGTCCATCTCCTCACCTCCATCTCTTCGCCCTCACCTCTCTCCAATCCCTGAGCTCCCCCTGCACACCAAGATCGCTGCAACCCACGACCTCAACCCCAGGAACCCATCACTGCCCTCGTCGGCACCGTCCCAGCCTCACCGTCGCCACCACCCTCATCCTCGTGACCACCTTCTCCTCCATCTCCTCTCCCTGCAAACCATTACCACCTCCTCTAACCCCTGCAAGAACCGAGCCCCAAGAACCCACTGCCTTCACCTCACCCTCGCCTGCACGCCCACGTCGCCGGAGCTCCGACCTTCGTCGTCGACATCCCCATCACCACGACCTCCTCTCCTCCTCCCTGCACCCCGACCAGAGCCCTGTACACCAAGAACCCTAGCACCCACAGCCTATGCCCATCGCCGGAAAACCCACTGCCTTGCCGAGGACCTCGTCGTCGATGACCCGTCGTCGTCGTCACCCCTCGCCTCTGACCCCAGAGCACCAAACCCATAGAACCACAACCCTTTTCTTCTTCTTTCTTCTTTCGCTTTCTTGATCTTGCTTCTTGTTGCCGGTGATCACCCGCAGGAGCCGTGCTCGTCGTTGACTATTTAGGCGATCCAGTGAACATCCTCTACCTGCGTGGTTACCTTCTTGCCTTGTCTGGACCTGTCCCGTGTGCCGTGTGTGCGTTATGACGTTTACCCGACGTCGGACGCTACGTTTACACCCCGTCGTGTGTTCCGCTCAGGCAAGTTTATCTTGCTACATGCTATACTACTATATCTTGCACCCATGCGAATAATAACATTACATATTGTTTAATTATGCATCCCACATTACCATTTTGCTATTTTACTATTTTCAGGATACCCGTGTGCATCCATACCGTTATTTACATATCTAGTCGCATGCAAGTTCATCTTGTTACATGCTATGTATCTTATTTTGCATCCATAAAAATAAAAATATCACATGTTGATTGCACTGTTCACCCATATTAATGTTTTACTGTTTTCGGATACCCGTATGCATCCATATCATTTATTATATATGTAGCTGCATCTATAGATCATATTATTTCATATTATTGTTACATTAGTATCCCATGTTTGATAATGTGCATCCTACATAGTTTTGGAGCTGTAGTTGTAACCCCTGATAGATATTTGTGCATCTATGTTTAATTGTGTATCCATAACATTAATTCTGCATATCCAGTTGCATGCCATATTATATTAATTCATATTATTGTTACATTAACACCCTATGCTTGATAATGTGCACCCTACATAGTCATGATGTAACCCCTGATAGATATTGTGCATCCATGCTTCCATCGTACATCCGTACCTTTACCGTGATTCGATACTTGCTACATTTTACTGTTGGGCACCCACTTGATACATGTACACTACCTGACATGACCTGATATATCACCACTTGACATGTTGCCTGATTCTGTTTCTAAAGCCGACAATCCTGGCATGTTGTTCCGATGGACATATCCTGTTGTCTGTATAGACAAACATGTACCTGCTTGATCCTGTGTTGGCATTAGCTCCAGATTTATCAATACCTGACTTGTACACATAACTTGGGGGTAAGGGGAAATCAATAATGAAACCTGACTTGTAACTCAACAGTTCGGCGCTTATACTGATCAGTTTTGGGGGCTAGGCCAGCCCGGGATGATGTTGCTGACATCATTCGTCTGTACATGTTTCCTGTTTGTGCTTAGCGGCACGTCTCGGATTCAGCCCCGAGAGTCTGGACCGTGGTCCCGGGTATGCACGGGATACTATTGAGTTACATCGACGATTCATTAAATTGATTTCACAGACCTGAGAGTAGTTAACCCAGTAGCTTAGTTCAGATTACTCACCGCACGTCACATGTGCTTATACCCTTCACTATTCCTTATTCATGTTACTGTTATACCTTATTTACTGTTCATACTCATGCCTGCATATCTTGTTACCTCCTGATTATATTATTGTTGATATTATGATGCACTCACGTCTGGGTTTTGCATGGCCCAGATCCTTTACCTTTGTCGCAGGCCGATCAGGAGTACTTCAGCCGACAGGCCGAGCAGTGAGGCATCTGTCAGTATTTAGATTAGTTTAGTTTTCTTCCAGCATTTTCATTTCCTGATGTGAGCCTGTATTTGGGACGTACTTTCCAGATGTTATTGTTATTTGGATTTATTGTTTCCGCATATTATTTCTTTACTCGTTTATTCTGGCATATGGACATGTTTTAGATAGTTTATTTTATTTTTACTGTTCTTGATATCTATAAACAGCCGTAATGTGACTGTGGAGGGATGTTTCCTATCCACAGGTAGCATGGTTGGCTCTGTCACGTGCCAATCTTAGCGCATTCTGGGAAGCGGGGCGTGACAACAACAAGTCAGGATTGTTGGCATTAGTAACAAGATCCAAATAATAGGTCAAGTAGTGTGTTAGGGGATGTCAGGTAGTGCACAATGTATCGAAAGGATGCCCAAAAGTAAAACTGTAGCAAGTATCGAAACACGGTAAAAGTACGGATGCACAAGTGTCTATCAGGGATTACATCTACAACTCTATGACTACGTATGCTGCACATTATCAAGCATGGTGTACTAATATAACAGTAACATGATGTAATATGATCTGGTATGCAACTAGATATATAATAAACAACACGGATACGAACGGTTATCATAAAACAGTAAACTGTAACGTGGGATGCACAATGCAATAAACATGTTTTATTTTTATTCATATGGATGTAAATATAATAACATAGCATATAGCAAGATAAACTTGCCTGATCTCACGAAGGATACGTACGCCGCGTCCAACGTCAGGTAAACGTTGCAATGCACACACGCGCGTACAGAATAGAACCAAGATAAGCAAGAAGGTGACCACGCTGGATGAGGGCATCTACTGGATTGCCCGGATCGTCGATGACGAGCACGGCTCTGGCGATCACCGGAAAACATGAAATCAAGAAAAGAAAGAGAAGAAAGAAGAAGAAGAAGGAGAAGGAGAGTTGCACTTTGGTTTGGTGCTCTGGGGTTCTCTGGTATTCGGGAATAGAGACGAGGTTAGGGATACGTCGACGGTGGGTTTTCCGGCGATGAGCAGTGGATCGGGTTCTTGACGTCGGGTGAGGTGCCCGGGTGTGCAGGGAAAGGGGGCTCCGGATCTGGAGAGTGGGAGAGAGGAAAGAAGGGAAGAAGAGATGTTGATGGTGACGAGGGCCTGAGGTCGGCAGTGAGGACAGAGGCGAGGCGATGGGGTACGGGCGCGAGTTGCAGCGGTTGTGGGTTCTTGTCGGGGATCTTCTCGTTGGGGAGGGAAGAGAGAGGAGGAAGGAGAGAAGGAGATGAGGAGGTGTCTACGAGGGCGAGGGATGGTCGACGATGAGGCGAGGCGGCGACGAGGGTGCAGCGAGGATGGGTCGGGTTCTTGGGTTCTTGTGAGGTTTGCAGCGGGGATGAGAGAGAGGGAGGTGAGGATGCCAAGGAAGAGAGGCGAGGTCGAGGGTTAGGCGGCGACGGTAAGGCGCGGGTGAAGGCATAGGTAGGGTTAGGGTTTCGTTCGCGGAGAGAGGCAGGAACCGGGGAAGAAGGTGAGAAAGTAACGTGGGGTGGGGTTTATATAAGGGTTTAAAAAAATATAAAAGAAAATATTAAATAATATATATAAGAGAGAGACTGAGAGAGAGATTGGTTGAGTTAGGATTTTTAAGAATATTTGAAAAATATATATTTAGTTATAAAAATTTATTCGTATATAACAGGTGATATGTTAAAAGAATATAATATTAAATAAATTTGAGTTTTCTGGCTAATACAAAAATACTCTAAAATATGTCCAGATTGGGTCTAAAATTACGGTTTGAAAATACGGATAATATACATGTCAATCAAAATCAAAAACGATGTGCGGTTAAAGAAAATGCATACCCCCAAGAACGGGTACACGTAGTATGCATGTAGCGATCCAAACGAGTCTGTTTTCCCAAACGGGACAAGAACACGATGCACGGATGCAACCATAGGATCAGGGGTATGATGCAAGCCACGCTAGGTATTTGAAAATATATTATTTAATTATAAATGTATTATTAAAACAAATGCAGATGCCAGATAACGATGCAGGTAAACGGAACATATGCGAGCACGGATCCTCAAAACCAGAGGGATAAAACGTAAACAAGAACCAATATGGGTTTCCAGCATGCGGGTCGGGTCGGATACTAAGCACAGAAACCAAAACACTATCCGCACCCAAAAACGAATAAAATAAAAGATAGACACATGATTAAATAAAATAATCAAAACGAACATGGTATAATTGAACTAGGGTGTTACATTACCGATTCGAGTTTTCAGAGTGATAAGGATGACAGTAAGTCGGTCTCGGGTTTTGTCTTCACCTTTAATGGAGGGGCGGTATGTTGAAAGAGTTCTAAGCAAGATACCGTAGCAGACTCGACGATGGAGGCTGAATACATCGTTGCCAACGATGCTGCCAAAGAGGCTATCTGGAAGAAGAAGTTCATAGCCGAACTTGGTGTGGTTCCATCCATTGAGCATCCAAAACCTGTGTATTGTGATAACAATGGAGCTGTGGCTTTGGTCAAGGAACCCCGGTCCCATCAGTGATCCAGACATATTCTTAGGCGGTATCACCTGATCCAGAATATAGTAGATCGGCGGGAGATCGAGATCAGGAGAGTTGATATGAAGGACAATGTAGCAAATCCATTCACGGAGACCCTCTTCTAGACGCAGTTTGAGAGACTTTTTGGGATGTTGAGTATGAGATACTACAACAGCTGGCCTTAGTGCAAGTTGGAGATTATTAGGAATATTTATGCCCTAGAGACCATTATTGTTTGATATAGTGGATGCTTGGACATATATATAGAAGACTTTCTTGCTCGACATGATAGTATGCATTATGGTTGCTCTTTATCTTAACATGTACACTTGTATATTATACTATCTTTCTGATACATGTTGATAAAGCCCTTAGGATGTTTGCTTGACTACCAGGACTATGATACGGATCATACTACTGAGACTTGTGTAGTCTACAAGCACATCCTTTAATTGTTCCTAGTCGAGGGATATCGAGACAGAGCATCGATATTCCAGAATAGACTAGTGTGTACGTTTCTTGACCCTATATGGGGTGATGGTTGATCTCATAACCATTAATGTTTGACATCAAATATTGTACACAGGTGCAAATTAGAGAACGGGTACATCGAACAGGACTTGCCGAGAACTCCTAGATGGTACCATACCTATCGTCAGATAGCAGTTCTCTGGTGACACCGGTACAGATTAGTCTGTAAACCCGAGATTGTTATAGAGTCTTGTGTGGTTCCCACTGTGCTTTGATTTCCCCTACCACGGCTCAAAGGAGTCGTGCAAACAGGTGGATTTTGGATACAGCCCCGAGTCATATGGAGGCAATGAGCGATAGGAAGGGTTTCGTCTCTCCCGGTATATGGAGTTGATGTTGTGCTATGCTCGATTGGCCATGACAGTAAGTTCCTGGCCAAGACTAATGAGATTTACTGGTAAGTGTTATCGGTAGTTTCTCGAACAGTTATGATCCATACATCGGCATGACTTATCAAGTTTCTGTGGTCTGACGATTCCACCCCTAGACTCGATATGCGACATATCAGACGAAGAGACCGGACTGTACGGTAAGTGTTACTTATAGGCTTCATGGGAGTTTGGACAAGCTTACTTGTTGATCTTCTATTCGCTCAATACCTGGATAGCCGTTACGTCCAGCTAGTACCGTCGACGGCTTGTGGGTGACTGATGTGATCATTACCTACTGCTGGCGTATTGACGAGTCTTTAGAGTCTCACACAGAGATTTTATAGTTCAAGCGAAACGAAGTAGGGCACATATGCTGATATGTGCAGGAGCCTAATTAAATACGAGTATGTGATACCGTATTATAATCTGGCGACATTTGTTATCGGTCAGGTTATATGTGATATAACCGGATTATTGAATCAAGTGTTGATTTGATAGTGTGATATACAGATAAATGATATTAGTCGGTTATATGTGATATAACCGGATTATTGAATCAAGTGTTGATTTAATAATATGATATATATTTATATTTGATATAATTATATATTAACTAATATTATTTCTTACTAATTATTTTCTATTCTTAATATATATATTGATATGATTTCTGTGTGTGTGTGTGTGTGTGTGTGTGTGTGTGTGTGTATTATGAAGCTTGGCTTGGATTTTCTATTTTTAGAAAATAGAAAAAGAGATGGAAATAGGGAGATATTTGTGGAATAGGTGAGGCATGGCCTTTCTATTTGTTTATTCATTTGTCCATACTATTGAAGCATGGTTGGATTTTAATAATGTGATTATAATCCATGGTTCAATAAGTGTAGAGAATGATGAAGCCATTCTTCACTTGAGATATTTGTTCTTGAGCTCATTTTTCTCTCTAGCTCTCTCCATCTTCTTCCTCCTCCTCCTCCAAGCCCTAACCCTCACATGTGATGTGAATCATAGGGTTTTGGATATACCTAAGTGAGCTAAACGCCTTACTTCATCATCTTAATCTAGATTAGCACTTTAAACTAGGTTGTTTACTTCACTAATACTAGATTAGTCAAGAGGTAGCTTGAATTAGAGGAGCTTCAGGTGGATCATCTTCGACACGAAGATCGCGAAGGAAGCTCATTCATTCTTCAAGTGAAGCCTAAAGGAGTCGTAGGGACTATTACTCGGAACTTTAGAAGAGAAGGACTTGGTCTACAAAGGTTGTAGTTTTCTTTCTCTTAGTGTAGATTTTACTATATGATCATGTTAACCCTAATATTCGAGTTAGATTCTAGGTTAGTATAGCTTACACTACTACAATAAGGGGTTGCCCCTACGGATAAAGGTATCCGTAGGGGCAACCTTTTCTTGCCCCTATGGATTAATACGTTGGTCCCCATGGTTGCCCCTACGGTGCCTGACGTTTTAATTTAAAAATATTAAAACGTAATTTGTTATTTGGCCCTACGGAGCCGCAAACGAAGGACCTACGGATTAATCTGTAGGGGCATTATAAGAGTTATTTTATAAAAAAAAGCCCAGAAATTTCCTCTTTCTCACAACTTCCTCACTCTCCAGCGCGCGCATCGTCGCCACCGCCCGCGCCTCTTCGCCACCGCACTCCCACGCGCTCCTCATCGTCCCCGACATCACCGTCGACTTCCTCGTCGACGTTAGGAACACTCTCGTCGCCGATTGCGTCGTCGACCATCTCCGGTCTCCTCTATCGCCGGCCTACAGGTTAGTAAATTTCATATTTTTACTTCTAATTATGCATTTATTTCTGTTTTTGTTGATTATTGGGTTGCTACTTGGGCTAGGGTTAGAGTTCAGGGTTCGGTTAGGGTTAGGGTTATGGTTAGGGTTCGGTTTAAGGTTAGGGTTAGGGTTATGGTTAGGGTTCGGTTTAAGGTTAGGGTTAGGGTTCGGTTCAGTTAGGGTTAGGGTTAGGGTTAATTGGTGCTACTTGGGCTAGGGCTAGGGTTCATGGTTAGGTTAGGGTTAGGGTTCGGTTCAGTTAGGGTTAGGGTTAATTAGTTGGGGTTAGGGTTAGGATAGGACTTGGGCTAGGGTTAGGGTTCAGTGTATGGTTAGGGTTAGAGTTAGGGTTAGGGTTAGGGTTCAGTGTATGGTCAGGGTTAGGGATTGGTTCAGGGTTAGGGTTAGGGTTTGGTTCAGGGTTAGGGTTAATTTGGGTTAATTACGTAAAATATATAGGGTTAATTGGGTTAATTAGTGATAATTTGAAAGGGTTAGGGTGTTGATTAGGGTTAATTTAGGTAAATTGGGTTAAGTTTGGGTTAATTAGGAATAATTTGTGTTAGGGCAAAGATTATGGTTAATTGGGGGTAATTAGGTTAATTTGGGTTACTTAGGGTTAGGGTTTTGGGTGCACTAGTTCATTCAGTAGGATACTCGATGATAACGTAAACGTACAATTTTACCGTAAACGCAAGAAAAATTTACCCTAAACTAAAAACTTCGAACCCTTAATAACGAAACGTAAACGTAAAACCTATTCAAGTTAAATGTTCAAGTTAAAACCAATATATGATACTCGATGATAATATGAAACTTTCATATTCCCATCGATACTCATATATGAAAATCAAAGCGCGACTTAGTCCGCGTCTATCCGTTAACATACGTTCGATGTTCATCGTGACATAGAACTATACGAAGATTGTTAAATATCGGACGGTATAGCGCGGTACTAACAACCGTCATGTAGTCTATATGACGTGAAGATTCAATCGTATGATAACCGATAGATTTGTCCAGTGTGGACAAGTTAGGAATGTATAAAGCAAACACCTGCATTCACTTGTGTTTTCATTCGTTTCGAGTTATTTTGTCGGTACTTTTCCGATGGTTCTCCGTGTACAAAGATAGATTAGATATTCATTTCAATGTTGTTTCACAGCTTTGAAATGATTATCTATTCTATTACAGTGTACTCGGAGAACAGCGGGGAGGTGCTGCCGAAATTTACTCGAAACGGTTGAAAGCATAAGCGAATGGGTGTCTGCTCTATACATTCTTAATGGGATAGAAGCCTTACCCCCGACAGCCGAAACACACACATACAACACGAATACACAACAAACGCACATACACACTAACAACCCTACACTTAAGCGAAATCATAAATTGAAACACACATATATAAAATACAAATCATACATGGGTATTCTCAAATCTAACTTTGTTTATCGATAATTTATTCTTTTCAACGAAAAATGCACATACAAAGCACATACACGGATTTTCTCCTTTGTCAGTAATCATCCCGTTCTTAGATTTCTCAATATAGTCATTATAACCTACAATTTATATGTTATACAGTCTAACATGACCCATGAGTACATCAGAGTTAAGGACTGGATGTATGTGGATTGGTAACAACGTATGCAACCTAAGTTTGTCGCAGGAGTTGCTGCTTTCATTGAATTTGCACGCGCACATAATAAGATCGTGTTAGAGAAGATTCTCTGCCCGTGCGATAGATGTGGGAATAAGTACCGGCAGAAGGTAGAATTCGCAGAGGTTCATATCGTTAAACATGGTTTTACTAGACTTTATACAACTTGGCAATATCAAGGGAAAGGAGAACAAGACAGTAATGCGGCAGAAGAAGAAAGAGAAAACGGTAATGCCGCAGAAGACGAAGGAGAAGACGGTAATACGACCGAAGAAGAAGACTGTAATTTCTATCCAGGAGAAGAAATGGAGGATATGGTAGAGACCGCCCTAGGTGAATCTATTCGTACCGAAGATGACATTCCTTCTGGTCAAGGACCGCGTGCGGATAAGTATGAAAAGTTCATCAATGATACTAGAAAACCAATTTATGAGAATGCAAAGTATTCCACCCTCTCATGGTTCGTCCAACTTTTCCAGCTTAAGTGCCTAAATGGATGGAGCAACAAGTCATTCACAATACTTCTTTCGTTCTTGAAAGATTCTATGCCCCTGGAAAATAACGTACCCGACAACTGGTACGGAGCCCAGAAGATGATGTCTGATTTGGGTCTGAAGTGTGAGAAGATTCAAGCATGTCCTAAAAATTGCATGTTGTATCAGAAAGAGAATTCAGATTTGAAAGAGTGTCCAACATACGGAGAGCCCAGGTATAAGCCGAAAGATTCTGATAAGAAGCCCGATATACCTGTCAAGATAGTACGATACTTTCCCATAACACAGAGGCTGCAGAGGCTATTCAGGTGCAAGAAAACAGCCGAGGCAATGATTTGGTATCACCGTGCTCCTCCAAGTGAAGATGGAAAAATGAGGCATCCAAGAGATTCACCGGCATGGAAGGATTTCGAAAGAAGGCACGAAATATTCAGTAGCGATCCTCGCAATGTCAGATTCGGACTCGCTAGTGATGGCTTCTATCCATTCAACTATATGGCTGAAAGCCACAGCACATGGCCCGTTGTAATGATAGTTTATAATATGCCGCCTTGGTTGGCTATGGATCAATCATACTTTATGATGCCTCTTCTTATCGACGGACCAAACTCACCGGGAAACAATATCGACGTCTATCTCCGACCTCTGATCGATGAGTTAAAATCTTTATTCATTGATGGTGTAGAGACTTACGATGCAAACACATATACAACCTTCATACTTCGTGCGGCTTTAATATGGACAATTAATGACTTTCTTGCGTATGGAATGCTATCAGGTTGGTCCGTACATGGTTACAAAACATGTCCTTATTGCCATCAACATACAACATCGAAATTCTTGAATCTTAGCAGGAATGTTTGTTATTGCGGCCATCGACGTTTCCTACCTCTAGACCACCCCCACAGGTTAGACGATGTTCACTTTGATGGTCATCAGGACCTTCTTGGACCTCTAGCCCCATTGTCCAGAGAGAACGTGACTGCTCAATGGGATGGTTATAATAATGTGACCTTCGGAATAGATCCGACAAAACAGGTCAAACCACCATTCTGGAACAAGTTAAGCATTTTCTTTGAGCTTCCGTACTGGTCAACGAATGTAGTGCGGCATTGTCTGGATGTCATGCACATAGAGAAGGGAGTATCCGAGCACGTACTCAACTTGCTTCTTTGTAAAGACGGGAAATCGAAAGACAATCGCTATGCTCGGATGGATCTACAGGACTGGGAAATTAGAAGTGAATTGCATCCTAAACCGATAGCGGGTAAATCAGGCAAGTTTTTACTTCCCAATGCCGCGTATCATATGTCACAATCGGAGAAGAAAAGATTTCTGCAGGTGTTGCATGATTTGAAAGTTCCCACAGGTTTCTCAGGATCATTTAGTAAGAAGATAAAAATTATGAAAGGCAAGATCAATGGGCTGAAAAGTCATGATCATCATGTTATTATGGAGCACCTTCTCCCATTATCCCTCAGGACTTACCTTCCCGAATTGGTTGGTCTAGTAATCAATGACCTATGTTGTTTTTTCAGAGAATTATGCGCTAAAACACTGGATGTCATGACACTGGAGAAACTAGAAAATTCTATTTCGTTGATACTTTGCAAGTTTGAGCGTATTTTTCCACCGTCATTCTTCGATATCATAATACACCTGACAGTTCATCTTGTAATTGAGGCTAAGTTAGCCGGACTGGTACAATATCGATGGATGTATCCCGTCGAAAGGTACGTGGAATTTTTCGTTTCGCGGAATTTGTAAAATTATTGTTGTCCTGTATGCCCGTATTTATTTATTTAACATATTTTTCTTTAGGTACCTCTACACTCTAAAAAATTATATACGCAATAGAAATCGACCGGAGGGTTCTATCATGCAAGGTTATCTTCTAGATGAAGCAACCACATTTTGTTCCCACTATCTGGACGAGAACATTGAGACGAAACTTAACCGGCCTCGAAGAATTCAGGACGGGCCATATGGTAAAGCTGATTATAAGAGGGTATACACTATGTTTATCAACAAGATATATCGGTTTATCCTCCTCAATAGCGCATGTCTTGAAGAAATTAGAGAGTAAGTTTTTTTTGGATTAATTGTTATATTTGTGTTTGTGTGTGTATAAAATGATATAATATTAATGTCATAATTTATTGTTGAGAACATAATTCATTTTAACGAGGTACGTGAGGGGCATCCTGATTGGAACGATGAACGATTGGAAAAATATTATCAGGATAATTTTTGCAATTGGGTTGCAGATCATGTAAGTTATTCGCTCATTTTCCCTCTTCTGGGATCAGGCTCGGGTATTAATATATATTTTCATTTGACTTACCCAATATATTTATTATTATTTAACACTTGCAATTTAGTAACATTGTTTTTTTTGTATTTGCAGTTGGATTACGATTTTCAGCCTATACCCGACCCTGATCATCCTGAGAGAGTGCTCGATCTTCATGCTCTGTACCATGGCCTGATGAAGAACATGCAATCAAAGGTTCGATACAATAGGAACGAGCTAAAGATCGACTGCTATTCCCTGTGGATGGAGACCCCCGAGGAAGAGAGAGCGGCTCTCCTACATACTCCGGCCTTTGCGAGAGTCGACGTAGATACATGGCCTCTCTAGTGCCAATATTTCGACTCTCAGCGCAAACAAGTTTGTATTTTAAATGTAATTCATTATTTAGTATATAATTTATTTTTTTGTGTTGCTTAATTAGAAAATTAAATCTGAATGTGTTGTGCAGAAACATGCCGATTAAAATAAAGAGAATAGAAAGTCGGCGAAGAGGGGTCGCCCCAGTTATACAGGTGGCTCGAGAAATATTACTCGTGCCATGGAGGCATCGGTAAATTACAATAGACCTACTGTGATATAATATAATATTAAGAGTTATTTTATAATATATGTAATTTTTTTGTGAATTGCAGAGAGCTCAGACCCTGGCGCAGGGTGGTACACCGAGCGTGCTGACCGCGTATCTTGCCGTCCACGGCACCTCGACAGATCCCGCCACGGGCGAGCTTCGATTCCTCGACACCGCTACCCAAAAGTATTGCATAAATGTTAATATTTATTCTAACAGGTTTGAAATTTTTGTTTTGAAAAGTTCAAATTTAAATGATATACTTATATTTTACTGGTTAATGTGGGTGTAGGAGCGGGTGGTGGAGCAGGCGGAGGCATCGAAGATCGATTTTACTGGACATAACGATCCAATGCTTTTGACCCCAGTCCTAGACGCCGCACACGGAGGGCACCACGGAGGTTAGGAGAGAGGCCGAGGTCTGGGTCCTAGCAGGGCCCATATGAGGTTGGACTCTACTCCGGCGGTTACTTCCCCTACCCTCCGTGAGCGACGTCTAGAGCAAGATGTTACTACCTTGAAGACCACCGTCCAGGAGTTGAAGGAGATGATGGTATGCATACTACTTAATAGTAAAATATTATATCATATTACAGATAGTAACATATCCAATATTAGTAGCCTGAGCTTATTTGGTTGTAGACTTAGCTTTGATTAATCTTAGATTGGGGTTTCGCAATAACCTGATAATAATACGAATTCGACTAATACACAGTTTTTACTCGTTTATTACACACAAAATTGAACATATGCGACAGGGTACTTCGGCTGCGGCTCTACATGCATCTCCTTCGGCTACGGCTCCACAAGCCACTACCTCGGCTGCGGTTGCGCAGACCACTCCTGCAGCTCCACAGCCCGCTCAGACTCCCGCACAGTACGCTCCTTCATTGGTCGAGTTTTTGACGACTCAGGGCTGCACTGAGGAGCAGATACGCCAGATTACGGCGATTATTAGAGGTGGATGAGTTGGACCGAGCTAGGGTAGCTTTTTTTTATATTTTAAGCATGTATATACTTATATGATACATATTGTATATATTTTGGACGATATTGGTGGTGTTTGCGTGTTCACGATGATTTAGATTGATATCGTATTCTGTTTGTTGATTTTTTATAAATATTATGTGTGAGATTTTGATTATGAATACTACGGTATTTGGTTATATGATGTATATATTATTGTGTACAGGGCGAAGAAAAAACAGGAAGCCCTTTTTAAAAAAAAAACCTGATATTTTGTCCCTATGGATTAATCCATAGGTCCATCTTTTGCCCATACGGATTACTCCATAGGTCCATCGTTTGCCCCTACATATTTATCCGTAGGGAAAAAATATCAGGACACCTGACATTTTACCCCTATGGACTCAGTAACATGCGTTATACTTGCCCCTACGCATATATCCGTAGGGGCTTTTGTCTGTCCCTACGGTGTACTCCGTAAGGGGCTTGAAGATGGACCTATGAAGATATCCGTAGGGGTCTACATCTGGACCTACGGCTAACTCCATAAGGGCATTAGGTTGCCCCTACGTATATCTCTGGAGGGGAAAGAATTTTATTTTATAAACCACTAAATTAAATAAATATTTTATCCTTACGGAATACACCGTAGGGACATGGGTCCCTACGGAGTAAACCGTAGGGGCAATTATTTATCCATAGGGGCACATTCAAGGCGAAGACTTGCACCTGCGGCCATTGCACATACGGTGTATTTTCGTGCCCCTACGAATATATCCGTAGGAGCAAACCACTGCCCCTACGGATAAAGCCGTAGGGTCAACCCGATATTGTAGTAGCACCCTGAATTTTTTAAAATTGCTTGCTTGATGCCGGTTCAAACCTTATGGTGGTGCTAGGATACACTTTCAGTGAGGCGCTGAGTTCTTTGGAGATTTAATCTCTGTTTATGTTTTTAGAGAACTTAAACATCTGTTGATAGTATTTTGACCATTAACGATCACCAAGATCATTATTTTGAGGATCTGGGATCATGTTCTTTAAGAACTGAGTTCTTAATTTGAAGGAACTAAGTTCCTGGAGTATTATGAACTCTATGTTTTTCATGTTCATGTTTTCAGAGAGGTTAGACCTCTTTTAATGGCGTTTTGACCATTAAGGGTCACCAAAATCACTATTTTGAGGATCTTGGATCGAGTTCTTTAGGATAAGAACTAAGTTTTTAATTTGAAGGAACTAAGTTCCTGGAGTATTATGGACTCCATCTTCTTTCTTTTCAACTTTGTTTTTCCCTGAATTTTTGATTCTCAAGAACAAAATCTTCCCGATGAGAATTAAATTCTCAACTTGTGGGAGACTTGTCTTATGGATCTTAGATCTCGATCAAGAACTAAGTTCTTGAGAAGGGTTAAACCCTCAGATATGATATGATAGGTAAAGGAGATATTTTGATCTCTGTCTTTTTTTTACCTAGGGTTTGAGAGGAAGGAGATCTTCTTTATTGAGGATTAAATTCTCTATTGTTTTGAGAGCCTTCTGTATATTTTTATATCGAGTTCCTCCTCTTCTTACCCCTTTTGATTAATATCTTTGCTCCTATTTATAGGAGAAGAGAAAAATCAATTTTTTGAGAAAATCTCTCATTGAGAGACCATGATTGATTTCATAATCAATCAAAATGATCTTCTAGATCAATCGGTGAATTTTATTCTCCGTTGGATTTTTAATCCAAAGGCTCTTTGTTTAATAGAGAAGATTTTTTTATTTGTTTAACAAGATTAGAAAATATTTTTCTAAGATAGAATTTTATTCTATCATATGAATATCTTGTTAGTTTAACAATATTAGAAAAATATTTTTCTAACATAGAATTTTATTCTATTAGAAGGTTTAAGTGATTTTATCACCATTGGATTTTAAATCCAAAATTCTCTGTTAGAGAATATATTTTTATATCATAAGGATAATATTTCCTAAATAGAATTTATCATTTGATGATTTATTATCATCATTTGATCTTTGATCCAACGGCTCTGTTTAACAGAGAATATCCTAGTTTTTAGGAAAATATTCTCCATGTAGAATTTAATTCTACCCTCTTTAATTTGGGCGCTGACGCTCACGTGCTATGCACGTGGGCGCCGCCTAAGAATCTAATTATTTTATAAATAGTCACTCACGTGCTTTGCACACCGGCGCTCATGTGTGTTCCACGTGAGGCGCCACTGTAGGATTTAATCCTAACAGAGGCTGGCGCTGGCGCTCACGTGGGAAACACGTGAGGTGCTCAAGGATTTAAACCTATCTGAGGTGATACTTACATGCTTTGCATCTGGGTATACGTGTTTAACACGTGGAGGTTTCCCTTTATTTTTATAAGGGAACAATAAACTCTGAGCAAAAAATTTTTGGCGGGAACAATGATGAATATAGTTATAACTGTTATCTAGGTGCAAAATATGATGTAAAGAAATAACCATATCAATTCCTACCAGTTTAATTTATCGATTTGAGCACACTATAATAGTTTGTTATAATTACTAGGTATTATTAGTTAGATATATTTGCATAAACATTATAAAATAAAATTGTAAAAAACTTATTAATGTTAAACTATCTAACGACATACGAATCATAAAATATATATAATCGTATAATAATAATAATATTACGACCATATATATATATATATTGCGTAAAATATAGCATGGAGCAAATTAGATACTTGCCTCGAACGCGATCACGGAGACAAACACAACACGATGCAAAACTAAACTTGGTGTTTTGCTCGGCTTGGGGTGCGGCCAAGCTCAGATCTGGTGTTCAGCTTTGAAAAGAATGGGTCGACGATGGTGTCGGGTTCCTGGTTGGCAGTGGGAAGCTTTAGGGTTCGAAGTGGAGGAGGAGGCGATCAGATGAAGAGGTGGTTCTCAGTGAAGATGATGAGGAAAGATATCGGCAATGGAGATGATGATGATAAGTTTGGGTTCTGTGTTGAGAGGAGCAATGAAGGCTGCTCGGTCGAAGTTGGAGAGATGGAGGTGGTTGCGGCGGCTTCTTACATTCGGAGACTTGGGGATGTGCTTGGTTGGGTTTTGAAGCAGGGGGTTGTCAGTGCTGGGTGGTAAGCGCGGCTGGAGGTTGATGACGATAGTGGTGGTGGAGATAATCGGAGTTGATGGGTTTTGGGTTGAGGTTGGTGATGATGATGATGTTGGGTTTAAGGGATGAAGGAGATGAGATTGAAGATGATGACAATGGAGTTGAAGGAAGAAGAAGACGCAGGTGATGCTCGGGGCTTGGAGGCGATGACTGGAGTTGATGATCTCGGCTGCTGAGATGGGTTCGAAGGTGATGGCGGTGATGGTCGCAGTGAGGAGATGGGTTCATTCGACGATGGGGGTGAGGGTGATGATGGCGATGTGTCATGATCTGAAAGTAGCACGTGACCGGCACTTACATCACGTGACATCTAAAGACATCGGCACGATCCAAGTCAGCCAATAACCCGGAATCTAAACCTTTTTACGAAAATATTGGAGGTGAAGTTTAAAAATAGTCATTAGATAGAATCGGTTTAAAATGAACATTTAAGTCTAAACAGGTATGTTTGAAAAGCATCTATGACGTTTTATAAATCGGAAGCACTTCGTAAATTTTGAATAAACCTAATACAAGCACAATAATATATAAAGCATCCCAACGGGAGCTAGCTTCCACGCCCAAACGACGGAGCAACCACACAGATAATATACGACGTTCAATGGCAAAGAAAAGAAAAGCGACTTATCCCGGTCCTGCAGCCATTACTCAAGGGAATCCTTGCCTATTTCCTGTTTTTCTTTATAGAAAAACAGCCGGAATGATAAATAAGATCAACAAGCATAAAAAGTCGATTCCAACAAGTGCGACGCCCACAAACACACAAACTTTAAGTCTCGCTATTAAGTCCACAATATACAAGTTCTTAATCGATGGAGTTTTAACTAGATACAATAGAATATATAGATACATGTATGGGTATGATACAACAGTAGCCCACTTACCAAAGCAATCACCGAAAAGAAGTGTGTGCAGCAAGCCGCCGATGATCCGAGCGGTAACCTGCATGAAATTGAGGCGCAACGGGGGTAAGTTGCCAACTCAGTGAATAAAAATATACCATAAGGTAGAAATCGAAATGCACAACGATATCCTAGGTCATAAGTATAGAACTATCATATCCCGTACTAATATATATATATATAATACATAAGTACTAAAATGCAATACTATCCATCACGTAAACCCAAAATATACCATAAGTTGCCCGTGGATAGTATACAGAGACTAATTTATGTCGTCGCCCATAGGGCGCGGATCAATCCAAATTCGTATATTTTAGATTTGGGGATTGAACTTAGGATGTATGTATTCCATCAGTTCAAAAATATTTTGTTTTGTTTAAGGACCGTTAATCTGGTTTAAGATTAAGATTGACTTACATGAGCATTTGGGCTCAATTTATTTTAACTGAGGATACGTTAGTCTTATTCGAGACTAAGATTAATTTAGCAACATTTTAAGGATCATTTTTTTATCTATGATCCAACAACAGAGCATTTGGGCTCAGTTGCAAGTAACTTCGGAGACTTAGCTAATTTGGGCTTGGTCTGCTTAGTTTTGGGCTTTCCTTTCTTTCTTCAGAAGTGCTAAGCACTTATTTATGGCTCTAACACTCACGTGTGTATCATGTGAGACGCTCAGACATAGGTGATCAGTCGAAAATATTGCATCTTTTAACCGGCAATTTCCCTATCATTTGCACTCATTTAGAAGTGTTCGGCATTCATATTTCACATATTAGGAAATCAGTCGTAAAATATCAGATTGCATGTGTTAGACTTTAAAACTGGCACTTTCAGGGAAATTGACCGCATTTCATGGCATCGCATCATCTCTGTATTTGCGCAACACTTGTCTCGAGATTTGTGCAGGAAATTGCAGGAGCAAAGTCAAAAGAAGCTGATAAAAAAATACACCAACTCCATATTTTCAGATCTGGTAGCAATTCAAAGGGCAATATAAAATTCAACATATCAATAAAAGCCCCATACATCAGCCCAAAGCAACAGAAGAGAGCCCAAGCCCTGAAGCCCCCAAAGCGCCGCGGAACCGCGGCGGGAGCCAGCTTATGCCGCGGAACCGCGGCGCTTTTGCCACATCATCGCTCAATTTTCAGTGCAAAACTCCTATCTCAAGGCCTACACCTCATTTTGACACGTCAAATTCCAGAATTCTCCAGAATCTTCTGCCAGATCAGCAAAGATCATTAAGCAAAGCTAATCCTAATTAAGCTCCTAACTAACCTCTTCTAGAAGCTCCCTCCTAACTAATCACATCTAGAAGCTTCTCCTCTAACTAACTTTTGGAGGGAAATTCAAATTTCATCCAACAAACTTTTGGAGGGAAATTCAAATTTCATCCAACAAACTTTTGGAGGGAAACTTAAAATTCAAATCCTAGTCTAGGGTTTTGATGGCTATAAATAGGAACCTAGATCTAAGGGTTGGGGGTTCATTCTTTGTTCATTAGTTGATCATTAGTTAGTCTTCTCTCATCATTCTAATTCTTCATCTTCTTCCACAAGTCTAGTGACAAGGCTTGTGCGAAACCCTAACCCTAATTCCACTCCAAATTCAAGATCTTGAGTACCAAATCAAGCGAGAAGCCTTCAACCTTTTAGGAGCTGAGCCGATCTTCAATCGGGCAAGTGATCCAAGCCGATCCGCGACTCAAGGAGACGAGCGAAGCCAAATCGACGATCGAGTTCTTCCTCTTGTAGTTCTTGAGAGAATGTAATGAAATTGTTGATATAAATAAAAGGTGAAATTCTTTAATCTTGCTTTCTTTTAATTCTTGCATCATGATTAGATCTCAATTTGTGATTGTGGTTCTTGTTGTGATGTTTGAGTAAAACTCCGCTCGTAAAGGAGTCGAGACGATTGTAGAATGATGATGTAACAAATCTTAATACGATTTTTAAGTCCTACGAGCTTTGTAAACCCTAGCAAGTTCAAGAATCGATGACCTAGTTTCGTTGCGATACTTTCTTGATTGTGATCGCTCGAAATTAGGGATCTACGATCGTTTCTTGAAATTACTAGAGGCTAGAATGTGAATGATATCGACGAAAGAATAAGGGATAAGATGAAACCCTAGTTTCATAAGAAATCCCTAATTCTCGATCGATTATCATCGA
Source organism: Agapanthus africanus (assembly GCA_030015575.1). Taxonomy (NCBI): domain Eukaryota; kingdom Viridiplantae; phylum Streptophyta; class Magnoliopsida; order Asparagales; family Amaryllidaceae; genus Agapanthus; species Agapanthus africanus. Next base: position 147,258,838 of record CM057338.1, on the reverse strand, counting down.
TCTAGTATCAATTCATCGAAGGATAAGAATACGTAATTGTAAGATTACATCACATCTATAGATCCGATCGATTCCTACGAGCCTCATTTAGATTCTTGATATTTGGTTGGAAAAATCATCAAACTATCAATTCTTGATTCTATCTTTTTCTTGTTATTAGATCTATATTTTCTAATTCTTGAACTTCAAATATAAATCATGAATTGTTTTCTTTTCTTTCCTTTAAAGTTTCAACTCATCTAAATCGAAACACGAACGATTACACTTTCCCTGTGGACGATCCGCACTTACTAACGCGCTACAATCGACACCGTTATTGATTGCGGTCAAATATTTTTGGTTGTGATTTCTATTCAATTTTCTACATACACAACAGAAAATCTTAACAATCAAATGGCGCCGTTGCCGGGGATCATTTGATTTACTTACACAATCGGAAATCATTCAAATCAATAGGCACAGCTCAATCAGTGCTAAGAACTTAGTCATTTTGACTGAATATAGAGTGCTAAGCACTTTGTATGGCGCTCATATGGGGAGCACGTGAGGCGCTGAGCTCCTTTTTGTTTTGTTGACCGCTCACGTGGGAAGCACGTGAGGCACCGAGTCTTTTGTTTTGGGCGCTCACGTGAGAAGCACGTGAGGCACCGAGTCCTTTTTCTTTTTAGAGATTTAATCTCTGTTGATATTTTCTGAAGAAGTTTTAACTTCTGTTAATGGCATTTTGACCATTAATGATCACCAAGATCTCTGTTTTGAAGATCTGGGGATTGGTTTTATTAGAGAACTAAGTTCTTCTGCTTTTTTATAAGAGCTAAGTTCTTTTATGTAAGGTTAAACCCTATTTGCAAAGGAATTAAATTCCTGGAACGTACGTTATCTTCTCTCATTTTCTTTTAATCTAGTTCTTTTCCCTAGATTTTGAGTTTGAAAATAGAATCTCCCTGATGAGAATTAATTCTCAACTTGTGGGGAGATTTGCTTTGCAAATCTCAGATCAGAGGCAGAACTGAGTTCTTTTTATGAAAGGTTAAACCCTTATTTTCTTTATGCTAAAGGAGATATATTTTATCTCTTATTTCTTCTCTAGGGTTTGGAATGAGTGAGGATCTAAGAGAATTGAATTCTCAGTTTTGTGTCTTCTGGCTTTTTTTTTGCAGAAGCTTAGGGGGTCAATCTTCTCTCCTCGAGATTTAAAGTTTCGGATTCTTTATATAGGAGAGGCAAATTGTTAATTAGCTTGAGAAAATCTCTCATTTGAGAGATACCAATTGATTTAATTGGCCTCAAAGAATTTGGGGGATTTTATCCACCGTTGGATTTTTGATTCAATGAATTTCTGTTTTACAGAATATATATTCTTGTTTTTAACAAGATTAGAGAAATATTTTCTCATAAATAGAATTTAATTCTATCAAACGGTGATTTTTAATCACCATTGGATTTTTTAATCTAAAGGTTCAGAATTTATCTTTCTCATTTAGAAAAATTAGGGAAATATTTTCCCATATTAGAATTTGATTCTATTATTGGATCTTTGATCCAACAACTCTCTTTTTAACAGAGAAGATCTTTTTTATTAAAAAAAGACCAAGAAAATATTTTCCCCCTAATAGAATTTAATTCTATATCTGATGATTTTTAATCACCATTGGATCTTTGATCTTACGGTTCTTTGTTTAACAGAGAATATCTTTCTCTTTTAGAATTTAATTCTATATAGGAAGGTGCTCTCACGTGTTTAACACGTGACCCCAGTGTGGGTGTCAGCCCGTTTTTTTAGCGCTCATATGCTTTGGATATGAGCGTTCACGTGTTTAACACGTGAGGCTAGTTAGGCCTCTCTTGATTGTTTTATTCTCAATGCTTATATGCTTTTGCATAAGCGCTTACGTGTTTAACACGTGAGGCCAGTTTGGTTATTTGTTTTCAGCGCTTATATATTTTGCATATAAACGCTCATGTGTTTAACACGTGAGGCTAGTTTGGTCCTTTTGGTTATTTGTTTTTAGTGCTTATATGCTTTGCATATAAGTGCTCATGTGTTTAATACGTGAGTCCAAACTATTGGAATTCTTTTCTCCCTATTTCTTTTCTCCGCCTTTTTTTATAAAGAAACAAATGCCCCCCAGCGTTGCTCTCACGTGGCTTGCACGTGAGTGCAACGCTGTAAATTTTATCACCGTTAGATCATTTAGAGGAGTGGGAAGTTGAACCGATCCCACCACATCCTATAAATGTGGCCTTTGGCCTTGAAGTGACTACTGTTTTTTCTTCTTCTTTCCTAATTTTCTTTCTTTGAGAATTTAATTCTTGCTTTAGAGATTAGATCTCTGCCTTTAAAATTCCTTTGAACAGAATTAAACTCTTCCAAATTTTCTTGGTAAGGACTACGAACAGAGCTTAGCTCTTGACATCTTTTGGATATTATTTTGTTTTGGATTTTAAATTCACTATCATATTTGACGGAGCTCGGTTCTTTTCTTGAACTGATCTCTTAGAGATCTTAAAAAAAACTCTTCTTTTTTTTTACATAGATCGTCGATCTTGATGTCCATATCAAGATTTGAGTCAATGGACATTTTTTGAGAATCTTTGATTCTCTTCATAGGGTTTTACCCTACCATTGATCCTGACATTTGAGAATTCCTGAAATTTAATTCCATTATTTAAACCCATATTTTTCCCAACACGGAGAATTTCTGGAATTTAATCCCATCATCTAAGTAATTTAATTCCATTTTTCTTTGCAGAGCATAGCTCTGGTTTGATTCTTAAGAATTTTAGGAATTTTATTCTCTTTACTGTTCTTAGATATTTTCCTTTTTAGTATTTTTTTGGGTTTTAATTTCACATATTTGAATCTGTTGTTATTTAAAAGAACCCGTTTTTTGGGGAATATTGGGAGTTTTAACTCTACTGTTCATTTAATGAGAATCCTTTTTGATTCTCACAGTGGGCACATGTCTCATCATTGACGAGCCGCCACTTTGATTTCGTGGGGTCCACTAGTTTTTTAAGACTTAGTGATGCTAGCGTTTTTTATTGCTAACTCTCTACTGGTTTTTTTAGACACCATGGCTGGTTATTTATACGATATCGAGGAAATTGTTTCCCACGAAAAAATTCGCATACAAAGTCGCTTTCAAGGCCAGGAGTACACTGATACCCAATGTGATGAGGTGATGCGTCGCTTTGATGATCATAACGGTCGATTGCTCCCCCGCCGTTCTGCCCTTTTGAAAATTATCGTTGGATCGATCTGGGAAGCACTTCCTGAGTTTGACAAGGCTATGCCGCTCGAGGCACTTAATGACGCTGAAGACAAGGTGCATTCAGTATATCTGATGGGCCTGATCTCGAAGAAGCGGAGAGATGATCTCGTCACTGTTTTGCATTGCGTCTTCCAACAGAAAGCGATAATATCCGCGTACCAGAGAATGGAAGATATCAGAGGGGATCCCGAAGCTTGCATTCGGGAGAAGACGCATAAGAAGATGGTCAATGAAGCTAGAAGCGTCTTACTCAAACTTGCCTTTAAGTTTGAGAATCCATGTCCTGAATTTAGTATCTTGCCATTGTAGACCTTTGATGATGTTTGTTTGTTTGTTTTTTTTAATTTCTTTTGTGATTATCCTCATGACCAACGTACAAATTTCTTTGAAACATGAATGACAAATCTCTTTCCCTTTTTTAAGCCAACACTCACGTGCCTTTCACGTGAGGCGCTGCCATAGGATTTAATCCTATAAAAGACTAGCGCCAGCATTCACGTGTGTTTCACATGAGGCACTGCCTTATTATATGAGGGAATCGTTTCACCTGCTTGCTCTTCTTTTTCTGAGTCAACCCTTTTCTTTTCCAATGCCATCTTTTTGTCAGAGCTTGGAAATAGTTCCACCATGCACAATATTTTCTGTTTCGAGACTTAAATGTTTCTCTTTATAATCTGAAGCAGTGCTCATCTTCTCCTTCACAGAGAAAGAACTGCTTTAACTTGGCTTGCAATCACTCGCATGCTCTTCGACAGCCATGGGAGGTGCTCATTGAGGAGATTATTCCACGTTTCGCTGCTCGATTGGCGAATCCCGATCTCACGGATGATCAATGCGATACGGTGATGCACGGGCTCTTGATTCGTAGAGAGTCTCCTCTCCCCGCCGACTCTATTTGGTTTCGGATGATCTTCTTGGCCATCCTTGATAGCATTCCTCCTCATCCGGCGGAGATGACTCTGGCGATTCTCGACACAGTGGAGGACAAGATCGACTATGTTCATGAGGCGTGTTTGATTACAAAGACTCTGAAGGACCGCTCGATTCATATACTGAATCAAATCCGGGCTCGGCGGGTGTGACATTTCAGAAAATATAAAATAATATTTTTGTAATTTAAATAATAAAATAATAAATTTCACGAAAACTATACGAGTATGGATTTGAGTTTTCGTAGAATGGTATATTTATACACCTATATTTTGGAAAATATTTGGAAATTGATATGAATTATTAATCTATGAAAAACATTTATTGGATTTGGGATTTTATAAATTATTATACAATTATTTAAATACAAGTTTATGTTAAACTTGATTAGTATATTACTAATTATGCATTAAGCCAAATCCATTTTTGTTAACCATATTTAATGTGCCACAACACATTGCATTGTGTTTCATACAAGGTTTTGTGTTTCTTTTGTTTTAAAGAGAAAAGATGAGAGAAAAAAGGAAAAGAAAAAGGAACGAAAAAGAAAAGAAAAAGGAAAATATTATGAGAGAGGGTACATAGATTTGACTTGAATTTATGAGGAGAGAGAGTGAGAAAGAGAAAGAGAGAGTGTGTGTGTAGGGTTGTCTTTAACCATTCTCTTCCCTCTTCTTCATTTTTCTTCATCTCAGTCTTCATCTCCTTCTTCCTTTACCTCCACCACCTCACCACCACCACCAAAACCCTCCCAAAACCTCATTAAAACCTCACTTTACCTTCATAAAAATTATCGCTAAGCTCACTACAAGCATCATGGTGGGATCAAGTTGAAGTTTTGAGCTCTTTGGGCCATCTAGGAATTTTCTTGATGTGCTCCCTTGAGGTAAAACAGTAACCCTTGTTCGAGTATTTAGTTTCCTAACCTCAATGGTTAGTTTAGAGTTAAAAAGTTTAAGCTTTGTGATCTTGGAAAATTCTAGGATGAGAATTAGTGGATAAAACTTGTAGTAGAGATTAGTGGGGGTGTAGTGAGTGTCTTTTGGCCTAGTAGTGATGGCAGCCTTGTTTAAAAATGAGCTTTGAAGTTTCAAACATGAACTTAGAATCCTCCGATATCGGTTTTTGATAAAATGTGGTGATCAATTAGAATCTGGGATGAATCGAGGACTCTAAAAATTATATTGCAGATACAGTGAGATGTGCAGGCAATTAGGAAGCCACCCCAGAAACCTGAGCCCCCACTTCCCTTTCTTGGCCGCCGATTTAATCTTTATGGCCACAAATTGCGGCCTGGTCTTAGAGTTAGGGTTTGGTTTTTGTTCTGTTACACACACATATGATAAATAAACCTACTATAATGCAAAATGTGTAACAACCCCAAATTTTCGATACAAATTTTTCAAAATATTTTTTTTTCAAAATTCATAAAGGGGTATTTATTACCTAAGCATAAGACTTAAGTAATTAAATAACTCCATTTTTAAAGTATAAAGAATTGATTTAAATTCAAAGTATACTTGGAGTATTTAATGTTGTTGATATCTCTTTAAGTATTTATTTTCCCACAATAATTACAAGAAGGAGCTTGTAGCTCATTGGTAACACCTTGCATTGCTGAACCAAGCCACCAGAGTTTAAATCCCCCGCCCCACATTATTTTTATATTGTTTTTGTTTTAAATCCTTTGGAAGCCCAACAGTCTAAACACCATAACTCCCAAAACTTGAACTTCACCTGAAAAACTAAAAATACCAGGAGCCACATCTGACGACCCCCCACCCACCGACCACCTGACTCGGCCGGGATCGGCCGGCGGACCGGCGCCGCCGGCCGGACGGCCGAGTCCCTAAAATGAAAAGTGCACCTCTTCGCCTTCTCTAACCCCTTGCATACTCTAATTTATTGGATCGGTTCCCGAGACTTCAATATACCCTATTTACTATGATTTTTAATGTTTTTCCCACATTTTTATAAATTTTTTTTAATTAAAACCCTTCACCTACCCTACCCCTAGCCTACCCTATAAATACACCCCTACTCTCTACCCTCTCATCTCAAAATCCTGAGCCCACTCTCTCAAAATCTTCTCAAGAGTTGTGTACTTTGAAAACAAGTTCGCGGCGAAGCTCCGGCGAAATTCCGGCGGAAATTCCGGCGACGTTTTTAGGAACAACCGGCGACGAAGCAACGCCTCGGCAACCCCTCTAGTCCCCCCTCACTCCTTTGCTGAATCAAAACCCGTAAGTCCCATTCTATCTCTCTTTCTTATTCTCTAAAATACGAAATTACAAAACCCGACGGAATCGGAACAAATCCGATATCCGATTCGGTTTTCTACAAAATTTCACTTCTCACCAATACATTCATACTTAAACATCTTATTGTTGACTATTAAACACTTAACGAACAATTTGAACAAGTTTCATCACATGAAATGAAAGCCTTTTCAAATTATCGTATTTTTCACTTAAATACCACAATGTTTCGATTTCATATTTAACCCCTTAACTTTGCTATACATTTAAAGTAGAGCACGAGGTAATGAACTACCTCCACACACACGCAAATACAACCCTAAAACGATATCATCATAAAACTTAGAATACGATAAAACAATACTTTCAGTTAAATACCATATTCTTAATAAAACCATTACTGAAAGTTTTAGATTTGATACACTTTTAAATAAATACCTTTTACTAGGAATAATACGATAAGTTGTGGACATCGATCGTTTATCTAAACCTGACTTTGTGGTGCTTAGGCTAGGCAAGTGAGAAATGTAACTTTAAAAGGCCCGTCTCACGGTGATTCGTGAGCGGATCCATCCTTTCCTCATTTGTACTTACCTGGCCACAATTGGCGGTGAAGAGGCGATTTGAGGTATCTAACGACTTGTCGTTTAGACCATTTAGAAATAGGCTAGTTGACTTAGGAAACCCTAGAATCTAAAATACGGAAAAATTGACATTTTTACAAATAAATACCTTTTACTTTATAAAACCGTTTTCTAAAGGTTTAGTATTTACAATCTTTGCAAAGAGCCGCTACAACCCACTTTGGGGAACCCGTTCGGGATGGTGCGGATTATCGCACATCCTCGGGCTTAATAGTGCGAGATTCAGACCTCCGCAAGGAGCATTCGGTCTCGAAAGGTTTAAAATACGACATCTTAAGAAAAATGAGAATTTTGGAATATAAAATATTTGTTAAAATTATCTTTATATAAAAATATGTATTTTTATCATTTAAATATTTATTTTATCATGATATAAATATTTCACCTTTTTCTAAAAATCACAAGAATAAATTTTACACTAAAATACCATGAATTTCAAATAAATCAATATTACAGATAAGTACCTTATTTATAAAACTAGAATATTTTCACTAGAAATGACACAATATAAAATCCACCCTCATTACAACTCTAAAGCCGAATAATGAATACTTGAGGTGTATTTTGGAAAAGTGTATAAAAGTATTTTTACATAAAACCCCCTCAAGTTTTATAAATTACCCTAAGAACCCTAGAAATTATAAGTCTTCGATTCGCATTCCTGATTGTCTGACTCGGGTTTGAGGCTGGTTAATCTGACTTGAATATGATTCAAGTCAATCTACAATCTACAATATTCCAATTCAATATGAACACATGAATTCATTAACTCAATTATCAATTTATACAACTTGACCGAACCGAACCATGGATATATTCCTTTTACATGATTCTCAGTTATTCCTTTTACACGACTCTACGGTTAGAACCTGTCACGCCCCGCTTCCCAAAGTATGCTAAGTAGGAACATGACATAGCCAACCATGCTACCTGTGGATAGGAATTGTCCTTCCACAGTCACATTACGGCTGTAGAGATATCAAGAACAAAAAATAAAACCAGCTAATACATGTCCATAAGCCAAAATAAAATGAGTCAAGAATAATAATGCGGAAGCAAAAGATCCAATACAAAATATAACTGGAATGTATGTCCCATAATGCGGGCTCACATCAGGAAATAAAATGCTGAAAAGTAAAGAACTAACTACTACTGAATTCTCACTGCTCAGCCTACTGGCTGAAGTACTCCTGCTCGGACTGCAGCAAAGGGACGGGATCTAGGCCATGCAAAACCCAGACGTCAGCGCGTCATAACATAAAGCAGTAATAATGTAGCAAGGCATGCAAATATAATCATAAGTTGTAAAGCAGGTGTAACAACAATATAAATCAAGGCAGTGAAAGGCAGTGTACGGTGATTAATCTAACTGGTCTATTGGGTTATCTACTCTCAAGTCCTTGAAATCAATTTGATGAATCATCGATGTAACTCAATAGTATCCCGTGCATGGCCGGGACCACGGTCTAAGACTCTCGGGTTGAAACCGAGACGTACCGCTAGGCACAAAAGGAAAAAGGAAAGACGAACGATGTCAGCAACATCATCCCGAGGCGGGCCTAGCCTCAAAACTGATCAGTATAAGCGAGCAACTGTCGAGTTACAAGTCAGGATTTCATCATTGATTTCCCCATACCCCCAAGCTATAAGTTTTCAAGTCAGGTATTAAGTAATCAAGAACTAATGCCAACTCAGGATCAGGTAGGTGCAGGTTTGTCTGGATAGACAACAGGAACGGTCCGTAAGGACTACATGTCAGGTTTGTTGGCATTAAACACAAGATCGGGTAACAGGTCAAGCCATGGTACCTCAGGTCAGGTCAAGTAATATATTTAGGTGTCATGTCATGTCAAAAGTGTACGGTACCATGTCATATCAGATAGGAAGTGCAACAGGTCATGTCAGGAAGCACAAATAATATGTGGGTGCTCACAAATCAACTAATATAAACATGGTTATAAATAAACAAGCATGGGTATTATCAGAACAATAAACGGGCACAGTAACATGATAAGCAATAGGTGCAGATTAAACTACTTAGTTGTACGGTTATCAGTTTGTGTTTAAGAGATAGTTTTAACATTTCATGAATGCAGTATAACAAATGTGGATGATAACATCATACTATTATATACCAAACAATCTAGAGATGCAATTGAATATGAATTAAGCTAAATGTATGCAACCGGTCGTCCGATAGGGTATAAACTACAAAAGAGTAATCTAGCTATGCAAACAATTGTGTTTATGTGATCTAACATATAAATGTGATTACTAGTTATAGTCAACTAGATACAACAATTAGGTTTCAAGTTCTAAATCGGAAAATATGTAAACGGAACATTGTGCGGTTAACTTGGAATTCGAGACTTTAGATTCTATCTATAAATTTAATAGGAAAATAAATAAATTAATATAGAAATAGTATGAATAGCATGTAGCAAGTTTCACTTGCCTCGACGGATCGCAATACGTAAAACGGAACGTCTCGCGTCGGCGGGAAAAGTCGCGAAGCGCGCACGGTACACGGAATGAGTCCGAACGACGAACAGTGGAATCACGCGGGTCAGAGGTCCTCGTTGGGTCGTCGGGGATCGTCGCCGGCACGGTCGGATTCCGGAAACAGAAACAACAGTGAACTCTTTGATGATAAAAGAATGCATGGACTGGAAACAATAATAATGACAGAGAACAAAGGAGATTGAGGAACGAACTTACTCACTGGATTGCAGAGGGATGGCAGCGTCGTCGGTGAGGGTCGGCGGCGCTCCGGCGAGGGTGTAGATGCTCGGGTAAGAGGTTAGGGTTGCGCTAGGGTTTGGTTTGGTTTGATGTTTGGTGGGGTTTTGTTGCAGGGTCAGGTGCTCGGGAAAGAGCAGAGGGAAGGAGCAGAGGGAGAAGGAGGTGGTGATGACGAGAAGAGGGAGTCGGCGGCGACGAGATGGCAGTGCTAGGTTAAGGCCACAGTGGGTGTTTCTGGGCTCAGTGGGTTTCTTTTGAGGGAAGAAGAAGGAGAAGAGATGATGGAGATGAGGTGCTGCAGAGGGTGTCGACGAGGAACAGGGTTAGGGTGATAGAAGCGATGAGAGTTGGCTGGGTTTCTTTCTCTCGTGCATGGGTTTAAGAAATAACCAAAGAAGATGAAGGGTACGAAGAAGGGAGGTGAGGATATCGTGGGGGCGGTGACGGGATTCTCGCGCACCGCGGGAGGGGAGAGAAGCGGGCGCGAGAAGAGAGAGAGAGAAGCGAGAGGAGAGAGGAAGAGGAGGAGAGAGAAGTTTGTCTGGTAGCGGGTGAGAAAGAGCGAGGAAGAGAGAGAAGGAGGAAGGGAAGGAAGAGAGAGGGAGACGTGGGCCCAGCAACGATGGAAAAGGGGTTTTGATTGGTTAGGGGAAGAAAGAGAATAGATTATAAAAAATATAAAAGATTTTAAATAGTTTTAGAAAGCCATTTCATTGGCTGGGGAAGTAATGGAAATATTTTTGGTTGCTTAAAAAAATATTCTCGCTGGTTGTAAATAACTGAGGCTGTTAAGGGATAATAATAAAAAATGAGTTAAGGAAAATTTAAATAATCAGAATTTGGCGGAATACAAAACATTTCAGAAAAGCGCCCGGGTCGGGTCAAAAAATTTGAATTTGAAATATGAAAAATATTAGCAAGTTCCAAAAATTGAAATGAAGGATTTTGTAATGAAAAAGCATACCCCCAAGGACGGATGCACGTACGTGCGCGTAGTCGTCCAAACACGTCCGTTTCATTGAACGGGACGAGAATACGATGCAAGGACGCTACCATTGGGTTAGGGGTAACAAGCAGGCCATGTCATGTATTTTTAAATTAATTTAAGAGACTTAAATTGTTATATGCAAAATATGAAATGTTCGTGTAATCTATAACTATGAAACAATGAGCTCAAGTAAACCGGTCGAATATAAAGTAAATTACCATTGCAACCAAGCAGGGTAAATGAAATAAACATCACAAACAACACATACGGTATCTAAAATTGGTATAACTGGACTCGGTTGTTACATTATACCCAACTACAAAAGAATTTCGTTCTCGAAATTCCAAGAACACAAAAGGGATAAATGACCAACAACCTACAAGAAAGGATAGGGAAACTTCTGCCAGATTTCATCTTCCCGCTCCCAAGTTGACTCTCCATGTAAGCGACTACCCCGAGAAACAAGTACAAGAGGGATAACCTTGTTCTTAAGAACCTTTTCCCTTCGATCCACAATCGCAATCGGTTGCTCCTCAAAAGTCAAGTCTTCTCGTACAGTCAGCTCCGAATGATCCAATACATACGTTTCATCCTGAACATACTTACGGAGTTGAGATACGTGAAACACATCATGCACATTCGCCAAGGACTGCGGTAACGCCAAACGATACGCTACCTCACCAACACGCTCCAAAATTTCAAAAGGTCCAACGAATCGAGAACTAAGCTTTCCTCGACTTCCGAAATGAATCACCCCTCTAGTCAGTGATACCTTCAAAAATACCAAATCACCCACGGTGAACTCTAGAGGTCTTATCAACGTATCAGCCCAACTCTTCTGTCTGTCTTGTGCTGTCTTCATATGATTTCAGATAGCATTAACTTTCTCAACTGTCTGCACAACCAAATCTGGTCCCAACAATCTTCGTTCACCGACATCGTCCCAACAAACAGGTGAACGACACTTGCGACTATATAAAGCTTCGAATGGAGCCATATGAAATGTCACCTGGAAACTGTTGTTGTAAGAAAACTCCACCAAATGCAGATGATCCTCCCATGAACCCTTAAAGTCCACCATGCAAGCTCTCAACATATCTTCAAGAGTTCGGATCGTTCTCTCCGACTGGCCATCTGTTTGAGGATGATAAGCTGTGCTATCCTTCAATCGAGTCTCCAAACTTTCCTGTAAGCTTCTCCAGAAGTGTGATAAGAACCGAATGTCACGGTCGGACACGATACTCACCGGTACTCCATGCAATCTTACAATCTCCTGCATGTACCACTCTGCCAAAGTTTCCGTTGATTGACCAACCCGAAAAGGAATGAAATGAGCTGCCTTGGTCAACCGATCAACAATCACCCATACTGCATTGTTGCCTTTTGGACTCCGCGGTAGAGCTGTTATAAAATCCATGGTTATATGTTCCCACTTCCACTGAGGAATCGGAAGTGGTTGCAATAAACCAGCAACCCTTTGATGTTCAGCCTTAACTTGCTGACACACCAAGCACTTTGCCACAAAGCGGGCAATCTCCCGTTACATACCTTCCCACCAGAATTGCTGTCGTAAATCACGGTATATCTTCGTGCCTCCTGGATGTACGGAATATGATGAGCTGTGTGCCTCTTTCATAAGTTCTTCGCGAATATCTCCCCTTTGGCACACACAAACGGCTACCATATCTCAACGAACCATCTTCATGGATTAATAAATCTGTTCGAAATCCAGCTTCAACCTGTTCTCGAAACTTTTGCAATCTAGGGTCCTGCAATTGCGCTGCATTAATATTCTCGATTAACGACGAATGCACCTGCAGCTGCATCCACTGTCCCGAAGAATGCGGTAGCACAACCTCCAAAACAAACCTCCAAAGTCTTCAATGAGTTCCTTCTGCGTGAACACATACTTCAAGCTTTTATGATCCGTGAAAATCTCGACCCTTTCGCCTAAAAGGTAGTGTCTCCAAATCTTCAAAGCGAAGATCACCGCCGTAAGCTCCAAGTCATGAGTTGGGTAATTCTTCGCATGGGTCTTCAACTGTCTCGATGCGTACGCTAAAACCTTCCCATGCTGCATTAATACGCATCCCAATCCTTTCCCAGATGCGTCGCTGAGAATCACTAATCTCCCGGAACTATCTGGCACGGTCAGAAAAGGAGCGGTTATCAACTTCTGCCTCAAAAGCTGACGCACACCTATCCGTCTATACAAATGGTACCTCCTTGCGCGTAAGCTTAGTCAACGGCTCCGCCAGACGAGCAAAGTTCTCCACAAATCTTCTGTAATACTCGGCTAACCCAAGAAAGCTTCTTATCTCCGCAACATTCTTCGAAATCGGTCAATCTCGAACTGCTGCAATCCTTTCGGGATCAACTGCGATTCCATCGCCAGACACAATATGCCCCAAAAACTTTACTTCTTCCAGCCAAAACCCGCACTCGCTCATCTTCGCATATAATTTCTCTTGTCTCAACGTCTGCAGTGCAATCTTCAAATGTTCAGCTTGCTTTTCAATACGCTTCGAGTAGACCAGAATATCGTCAATGAACACCACAATAAACTGGTCCAAGAATGGTGAAAAGATTCGGTTCATCAAGTCCATGAATATCGCCGGTGCATTCGTTACTCCGAAGGACATCACCAAGTACTCGTAATGTCCATACCGAGTTCGGAACGCCATCTTGCAAATATCCTCTGCTTTCACTCGGACCTGATGATATCCGGATCGTAAATCCAGCTTCGAGAATACCCTCGCGCCACTAAGATGCTCAAATAGATCGCCAATTGCGAGGGATCGGGTACCTGTTCTTAATAGTCATCCGGTTTAATTCCCAATAGTCGATGCACATCCTCCTTGTGCCATCTTTCTTCTTTACTAGAAGAACTAGAGCTCCCCAAGGCGGGTTATTGCAGCGAATCCAACCCTTCTCAAGCAATTCAGTAACCTGCTTTTTAACTTTTTCCAATTCCACTGGTGCCATTGGATAATACGCTTTAGATACTGGCGCTGCACCAGGAATAAGATCAATTGCGAACTCTACGTCTCGCCTCGGCGGTAACCTAATATGTCTTCAAACACGTCCTTGAAATCTCGAACAACAGCTGGCGCTTCATCTTCAGCAACCTTCATCGACGGAAGATCATTAATTGTCGGCCTAGCCCTAACCTCGACTGGCCCGACAGAACTGCTTCCTTCAGACAATCTCTGGGTGTCCGGGAATCTGGAAATTCACTTTCTTCACTCTACACTCAAAGTGAGCGTGGAAAGTTCCGAAAAATTCCATTCCCAAGACTACATCAAAGCTGCCAGTAACAACCTTCAAGACCTCTGCATTAGCTCCCGTCCCCAAACAACAACGAAACCATCCTTACACCCTCTACTAGTTATGATTTTCCCATTCCCAGTGTGTATGTCGCAAAACTAAACAGGGTCGTGGAAGTCATCGAGTGTACAACAATAAACTTGGACGGCATAAATCAATGGGATGCACTAGAATTGAATAACGCTAATGCGAGAAAACCATGAACAATTAGGGTACCTGAAACGACTTTCTCTGAAGCTTTAGCCTCTTCAGCCATCAGGCGAAAATCCTGAGCCTGATTAGCTCCCCGAATTAACTGCTCCTGATCTGGAAGTTGCTCTTGCGGTGGCTCCCAAGTATCCTCCTTCAATCTTAACCTTGACGAACAATTATCAATGATGCGATCCACTGATCCACAAATCAGACAAAGTCCAAGCCTCTTACGACAATCTCTCCGATAATGACCCGGTCGTTGGCAGAAGTCGCACGACATCCTACCCTTTTTCTTGGGTAACACTGGCCTTCAAACATTCTCTTCCTTATGAAGTTTCGACGGACAAACATGGATAGTGTGATCCGCCGATCCACAAACCAAACAGAGTCCACGCTTTCTCCGACACTCCCTTTGCACATGCCCAGGCAAACGGCAAAAGTCACAGATCACGCTCCTTCTCCGACCAGCAACGATTTTTTTCTTCATTGGTGCCACACTGCGTCGGCTCACCGGAACACTTCTACGTACGGCTGTTTGGTTTAGTGCAAACGCCGGCTTCAGCTCGGTCTGCTGCTTGTGGTCCTCAAGCAAGTTACGAATTACCCCAAGCAAAGTAGCGTCATCCATACACCTCTGGTACGATTGTAGATTCCTGGCTTCCATGATACTGCAACCAAACACCAAAGAGTATTAGTACGATAACAGATACAACATATAGATCAAGGATATGAGTCAAGGCTAGAACTCCAAGTTACTTAAATAGAGTACCGCATTGTAACTATGCCGCGGTATCATAGTTACAATCACATAACTCCACTCAAGTCGCCTAAGCTCTAGAAATAAACAAAGGAAACCAGATTTTCGAGTCGATATGCAAAGGAGGTTTGCACATCGCAAAAGTAGAATCAAGAGGAGGTTAAGATTCAAGAATGGTAAGGCGGTAAGGTGGCAGGACATGTTTCCTAATCACGGGTGTTCTGATTCATGTATTGGGTCCAATACCCAACTACAAAAGAATCAAACCCGATTAACATATATCCTATGGCTCTGGTACCAAAAGAACCATGTCACGCCCCGCTTCCCAAAGTATGCTAAGTAAGAACGTGACATAGCCAACCATGCTACCTATGGATAGGAATTGTCCTTCCACAGTCACATTACGGTTGTAGAGATATCAAGAACAAAAAATAAAACCAGCTAATACATGTCCATAAGCCAAAATAAAATGAGTCAAGAATAATAATGCGGAAGCAAAAGATCCAATATAAAATATAACTGGAATGTATGTCCCATAATGCGGGCTCACATCAGGAAATAAAATGCTGAAAAGTAAAGAACTAACTACTACTGAATTCTCACTGCTCAGCCTACTGGCTGAAGTACTCCTGCTCGGACTGCAGCAAAGGGACGGGATCTAGGCCATGCAAAACCCAGACGTCAGCGCGTCATAACATAAAGTAGTAATAATGTAGCAAGGCATGCAAATATAATCATAAGTTGTAAAGCAGGTGTAACAACAATATAAATCAAGGCAGTGAAAGGCAGTGTACGGTGATTAATCTAACTGGTCTATTGGGTTATCTACTCTCAAGTCCTTGAAATCAATTTGATGAATCATCGATGTAACTCAATAGTATCCCGTGCATGGCCGGGACCACGGTCTAAGACTCTCGGGTTGAAACCGAGACGTACCGCTAGGCACAAAAGGAAAAAGGAAAGACGAACGATGTCAGCAACATCATCCCGAGGCGGGCCTAGCCTCAAAACTGATCAGTATAAGCGAGCAACTGTCGAGTTACAAGTCAGGATTTCATCATTGATTTCCCCATACCCCCAAGCTATAAGTTTTCAAGTCAGGTATTAAGTAATCAAGAACTAATGCCAACTCAGGATCAGGTAGGTGCAGGTTTGTCTGGATAGACAACAGGAACGGTCCGTAAGGACTACATGTCAGGTTTGTTGGCATTAAACACAAGATCGGGTAACAGGTCAAGCCATGGTACCTCAGGTCAGGTCAAGTAATATATTTAGGTGTCATGTCATGTCAAAAGTGTACGGTACCATGTCATATCAGATAGGAAGTGCAACAGGTCATGTCAGGAAGCACAAATAATATGTGGGTGCTCACAAATCAACTAATATAAACATGGTTATAAATAAACAAGCATGGGTATTATCAGAACAATAAACGGGCACAGTAACATGATAAGCAATAGGTGCAGATTAAACTACTTAGTTGTACGGTTATCAGTTTGTGTTTAAGAGATAGTTTTAACATTTCATGAATGCAGTATAACAAATGTGGATGATAACATCATACTATTATATACCAAACAATCTAGAGATGCAATTGAATATGAATTAAGCTAAATGTATGCAACCGGTCGTCCGATAGGGTATAAACTACAAAAGAGTAATCTAGATATGCAAACAATTGTGTTTATGTGATCTAACATATAAATGTGATTACTAGTTATAGTCAACTAGATGCAATAATTAGGTTTCAAGTTCTAAATCGGAAAATATGTAAACGGAACATTGTGCGGTTAACTTAGAATTCGAGACTTTAGATTCTATCTATAAATTTAATAGGAAAATAAATAAATTAATATAGAAATAGTATGAATAGCATGTAGCAAGTTTCACTTGCCTCGACGGATCGCAATACGGAAAACGGAACGTCTCGCGTCGGTGGGAAAAGTCGAGACGCGCGCACGGTACACGGAATGAGTCCGAACGACGAACAGTGGAATCACGCGGGTCAGAGGTCCTCGCTGGGTCGTCGGGGATCGTCGCCGGCACGGTCGGTTTTCGGAAACAGAAACAACAGTGAACTTTTTGATGATAAAAGAATGCATGGACTGGAAACAATAATAATGACAGAGAACAAAGGAGATTGAGGAACGAACTTACTCACTGGATTGCAGAGGGATGGCAGCGTCGTCGGTGAGGGTCGGCGACGCTCCGGCGAGGGTGTAGGTGCTCGGGTAAGAGGTTAGGGTTGCGCTAGGGTTTGGTTTGGTTTGATGTTTGGTGGGGTTTTGTTGCAGGGTCAGGTGCTCGGGAATGAACAGAGGGAAGGAGCAGAGGGAGAAGGAGGTGGTGATGACGAGAAGAGGGAGTCGGCGGCGACGAGATGGCAGTGCTGGGTTAAGGCCACAGTGGGTGTTTCTGGGCTCAGTGGGTTTCTTTTGAGGGAGGAAGAAGGAGAAGAGATGATGGAGATGAGGGGCTACAGAGGGTGTCGACGAGGAACAGGGTTAGGGTGATGGAGGCGATGAGAGTTGGCTTTGTTTCTTTCTCTCGTGCATGGGTTTAAGAAATAACCAAAGAAGACGAAGGGTATGAAAAAGGGAGGTGAGGATATCGTGGGGGCGGTGACGGGATTCTCGCTCACCGCGAGAGGAGAGAGAAGCGGGCGCGAAAAGAGAGAGAGAGAGAGAGAGAGAGAAGCGAGAGGAGAGTGGAAGAGGAGGAGAGAGAAGTTTGTCTGGTAGCGGGTGAGAAAGAGCGAGGAAGAGAGAGAAGGAGGAAGGGAAGGGAGAGAGAGGGAGACGTGGGCCCAGCAACGATGGAAAAGGGGTTTTGATTGGTTAGGGGAAGAAAGAGAATAGATTATAAAAAATATAAAAGATTTTAAATAGTTTTAGAAATCCATTTCATTGGCTGGGGAAGTAATGGAAATATTTTTGGTTGCTTAAAAAAATATTCTCGCTGGTTGTAAATAACTGAGGCTGTTAGGGGATAATAATAAAAAATGAGTTAAGGAAAATTTAAATAATCAGAATTTGGCGGAATACAAAACATTTCAGAAAAGCGCCCGGGTCGGGTCCAAAAATTTGAATTTGAAATATGAAAAATATTAGCAAGTTCCAAAAATTGAAATGAAGGATTTTGTAATGAAAAAGCATACTCCCAAGGACGGACGCACGTACGTGCGCGTAGTCGTCCAAACACGTCCGTTTCACTGAACGGGACGAGAACACGATGCAAGGACGCTACCACAGGGTTAGGGGTAACAAGCAGGCCATGTCATGTATTTTTA
Source organism: Agapanthus africanus (assembly GCA_030015575.1). NCBI lineage: Eukaryota > Viridiplantae > Streptophyta > Magnoliopsida > Asparagales > Amaryllidaceae > Agapanthus > Agapanthus africanus. The sequence goes on along the minus strand of CM057338.1, from coordinate 147,240,436 downwards.
AATTAATTTAAGGGACTTAAATTGTTATATACAAAATATGAAATGTTCGTGTAATCTATAACTATGAAACAACGGGCTCAAGTAAACCGATCGAATATAAAGTAAATTACCATTTGCAACCAACCAGGGTAAGTGAAATAAACATCACAAACAACACATACGGTATCTGAAATTGGTATAACTGGACTCGGTTGTTACACAACTGTTTCCTGATATCATAGTTTCGGTATGTCAGTCAATCAATCTTACAATCAATACAATTTACAAGATAACAATACAAACAAGACATCGCGGGGTTTAAGGGGTTGACTGGTACGGAATATGTTAAAGGTGGCACGAGGTGGTCACTTAAGACGTAATTACATCCTTGCCGTTGTTCCGTGGTATTATCGACGGAGCCTTGTACTACAGGTTACCAAGGTCCCCGGTGTAAGTGGGACTCCCCTCGTATACACTGGCATCTTCTGTACCAGGTTATAAATAACAGCGTTAATACAACATTACAATATTATAATACAACATTAAAAGCTACTATCTCTCTCTTACTCTCTGTCTATTTCTCCCTTATCTTTGGGACTTACCGAGCGACCTGTTCGCTGACGACATTCTATTTCTTTCTTCTTTGAATGTCGTCAGGTGGTTTGAACCCGGCAGAGATCGAGCCATCTTAAGAAGACTTGGAGCCGTTTGCCGAAGACCCTGCACTTTAGTTTCATTGTACACTTTTCCTTTCTGTACTTTTCATTTCCTGTTATGCCACTGTTTAGACATCTTTTTATTTCAGTTGTATTTCCTTTCATGCATTGTACAAAGAATGTTAATAAATAAAAGTTGTTGTTCTTTTTATATCTTGTCTCTTGTGTATTTATTTTATATTTCTTAGATACGCTTAGCTTATGTACTTCTGAGTATATACGTCGCGGACCTCGTCGCGTCCCCTTCGCTGTACACTGGGAAGCGGGGCGTGACAAATTGTTCTGATTTCACCTTAGGTAGAATCTGGGAGTTTTTCACTAAGTTTCTAATTACATTTTACGACTTTTGAAAACTCGGGTTTTGGTATTTGAATTTTGACTCGGTCGCTTGGCGTTCGTACGTCAACGTAAGGGGTTGTTTTGTTGTTCTTGCATACGTAGACCATAAGTTCTAACCTATGTACGCTTCGCTTGCCGTATCGATTTTCAGGGGTTGATTTTGATTTCGATACGATATGCTTTTAATTGTAGGTACATTTGCATGAACTTTCGGAGCGATGAAGGAGAACAAGGCGTTCATCGACTTCGACTGGAGCGAGAATAGTAGGTGAGTAGATGTTTATCTACAGGGGAAGTCGGATGGATGGCGTATAGCACCCCCGCAAACCATAGTACCGGGATACTAGAAATATTGTATATATAGATATTTTAGATGCGTATACTTAGCCAATAGGGTTTTAGGATACTATAAACAATAGTAGTGTACGTGTAGGAAGGTATACCCCTAGTTCTAGTTTCTCTTAGTCTATGAGATACATACATACATACATACATATACAAACATGAGGATAATTACGAGATGATACTATGAGATGAGGATATGATCGAATATAATGACATGAGTCGATATGATTGATGTGAGGATACGAGACTATATATATATATATATATATATATATATATATATATATATATATATGACATGGCACGACACGATATGGCATGAGATGATATATGATGATATGAGATGAGGTGATGTAGGTGACTATAGATTCGTATTATTGATTGATAATATCGTACGATGGACTATACCGTACGTGATATGATGAGAATGGTTCGCCGATATATATATATATATATATATATATATATATATATATATATATATATATATATATATATATATATATATATCGATTCGAGAAATATTGATTAAAATCATTAGGTAGATATTAGGATATACTTATTACCATACCTATTTTCAAAACTAACGAATCGTTGTGCGCTTTTAAATGATAACTTTAAGGAATGCTATGGATTTTCAAATGGTATCTTTTTCTAAAATATCGTAGCTCTTATTTTCAAAAACAACGATTCGTACTATCTTAACTTTAGCTGTATGGCTTATTACGGGGTTACGTATTTTATACTGTTCACACTACGATATCTTATTTCCGCAGACGCTTGTACTATTTTCCTTCACGACATATATATATATATATATATATATATATATATATTCTACGCTCCGTGTACTTTCCTTATTATGACTTTGTCTGCTAGGACACATGCACCATTGACGGTGATGCGCATGTTGCACGTACACCTACTTGCCGGCTCACACACACATCATCGATAATTGCCATGCCACGTATGTTTACCCCAATCAGAGCAAAGCTCTGTTCAAATTCCGAGGCGGAAGATGAAGCAACGCTTCATCTTCCCCCAATCAGAAACAAAGCTTTGCTTTGAAAATTTAAACTTTAATAAATAAAGCAACGCTTCGGATCCTTTGCACTGCGCGCGACGCGCCATGTGTCTGGCGCAGATGCATTAGCGAGCGTCCAAGAAGGCGCGCCCAATTAGAGCAAAGCTCTGTTAAAGGAAGCGTCGCGCTGCGCTCTGCGCTGCGAGACGCGTGTCAGCGCAGATGCGCTAGCGCAGTGCGCTGCGCGACGCGTGTCAGCGCAGTGCGCTGCGCGACGCGTGTCAGCGCAGATGCGCTAGCGCAGATGCACCGTTTCATAAAAAAAAGGGGCTAAGTGCCAAAGGCAATTTATCTTTGCAAAATTACATGCACTTAATAATAACAAATTAAAATCATACGATGCACAAGCACAACAGAGAACTAAAATAAAAGAACCCTTAACAGACAATGAAGTACTTGATTAAAAAGAAAAATACTTATTCATTATTATTGTTATTACATTTAAAAAAGATTACCGAATACGGGATCAGAGAGACAAGGGTTCACAAAAAGAAAAAGAAGATTATTCAGCTCCCTCTCCGTCTTCTCCATCACGTCGAAGCGGCAATCCTCCCGAGGGGTAGCCATCCAACGGTCGACGCCGCACTCCTGGGAAAAAGTGGCGATGACAACCCGACGAGCCCGTATCTGGCTCAGCAAGTGGAAGGAGAAGTTCTTCAAGGCTTTGGTGATCAAGTGCGCTTCGAGAAAGCACTCAATCTTATCCTCGGCGGCATCCAGCATCGCCGAGGACATCTCTGCTGGAGGAGGGGGAATGTCGGCGAGCACCGAGGCAAGGATCATCTGAAGCCAAATGGAATTCGGAGGGAGAGGAGACCCCACATGAGTCAAAAGCTCGTGCATTGCGGCATCGCATTGCTCGACCGAGAGAGAAGGGTCCACCAGGCGCGCAGCAAAACGGGGAACGATGTCCCGAATCGGCACCTCCCATGGTTGTCGGCGGGCATGAGGGCGGTTGCAAGCCATGATCGAAGAAGTTCTCTGAAAATGAGAGAAGAAAAGGCTCAGCCTCGAGTTATATATATAGACCCAGGCACAGAAGATTCTGTGCACAATGAAATCATTTCCAAGGCCCGGGAAATTAGAATTTTGGAAATACAAGTTTGACTTAAAAAAAAAAGGAGATGAAAAGATATCTCAGGTGAAGCGACGCTTCCGATTTGCCTAAAATCTAAGTTTTAATAAATGAAGCAACGCTTCAGATCCTCTGCGCTGAGCGCAGGGCGCCACGTGTCTGGCGCAGATGCATCAGCGCAGCGCCCAAGACAGTGCGCCCAATCAGAGCAAAGCTCTATCTCAAGTAAAATTAAAGGAAGCAACGCTTCAGTTGCGCAAGCACTGCGCTGCGCGACACGTGTCAGCGCGGATGCGCTAGCGCAGCGCAACTGCGCTGCGCGCTGCGTGTCAGCACGGATGCGCTAGCGCAGTTGCGCTGCGCTATGCGCTGCGCGACACGTGTCAGCGCAGATGCGCTTGCGCAGTTGCGCTGTGCTGTGCGCTGCATGACACGTGTCACGCGCTGGGGCATCTGCGCCAAACAGAATTAAAATTCTAAAGAAATCTTTTCTGTTCTTGTTAAAACAAGAAGATTTTCTTCTGTAAAACAAAGGCCCTGAGATCAAAGATCCAACGGTGGGGAAAATTCCCCAAATCACTCAGAGAAAGATCTCTTTAACAAATTTAACTAATTTATGGGCACTATAAAAAGGACCCTAGACCTCAATTCAAAAGGGTCAACATTTGGTGAGAAATCAAGAACTTCAAACAGAGAGAACTCTGAAGAAATTTCAAAAGAAGAAAAGGTAAAAACCTTTCAGATAGAAGAATTTCTTCTAATAAAACTAGATCAATGATCTCCAATAAAAAAAAACAAATAACAATAGTGCTTTGCACTTGTGAACCATTGGTTCTCTGAGATCAAGAAAAAAAAACAAGAAATACTTATTTTCTTTGATTCTAATTAGATCAGAGAAAACAAATAGTGCTTTGCACTTTCTTATGAACCATTGGTTCCTTGAAAACAAGAAAAACTTGTTTTCTTTGATTTAAAATCGATCAAAAGATAAAACAGTGTCCTGCACTTGCAAGAACTGTGCTGTTGCGCTCCTGCGCTGGCACAAGCCACCAGGGAGTGCCATGTGTCGGTAGCGCAGCAGCGCAGCGCACTGACACAGCGCACTGCGCTGTTGCGCTTGCGCTCACCAGAGCGTGACACGTGTCACCACCACATGCATTTGCGCTCATTAATTGGCGCAAAGTGCCTGACAAGCCACGTGAGGCACTGTCAGAGTATTTAATGCTCTGCATTATTAAAGGAAAAGGGACAGAGCCCAATTAAAAGGCCTAACAGGCCTAATCAAAAATGCTATGCATTTAAAAAAAAGGGGGCAGAGCCCAAACAAAATAGATGCTCTGCATCATTTATAAAAGGGCAGAGCCCAACGAAAACAGGAATAATGCAGTGCATTACTAAAAAGGGGGTAAAGCCCTAGCACAAGCCAAAGGCAAAAGATGTTGAAACTAGACTTAGCCCAATCATGGCCGTAAGTCCTCAAACTAAATTGACTGAGCACAGCTGCTCTCCTAAATCAATTTACATCCGGTTCGAGGGTACATCTCCGAATTCCTTTGACACCTATCATTGTAATTCCTCAACGACGTCAGAGAGGTGACGGGTCCCAACAACCACACATGAATATGGACTGCGGGATCCTTAAACTCGTGGACCGAAACGTCCTTAAACTAATATTGGACCGAAACGTTCTTAAACTAATATTGGACCGAAACGTCCTTAAACTAATATCGGACCACCACGTCTCTAAACTGGAATATGGACCATCACGTCCCTAAACTGAAATGCGGACCACCATGTCCCTAAACTGGAAAATGGACCACTACGTCCGTAAACTGGAACAATAGGGCCTCCAAACGCTCTTTTGCCGGATCTAAACGGTCCCGTTTAAGTTGATCTTAGCCCCGAACACGGCTAACGTATCTTTAAACATTCAAATGGACTATAAAACTCTAAATCAACTTTGGTTCAAGGGTACATCTCTGAACTCCTCTGACACTTATCGTTGTAATCCTTCAATGACGTCAGAGAGGTGATGAGTCCTGACGGCCATATATTAAATGGATCCAGACGATCCCGTTAAGATGATCTTAGTCTCAAAGAGGACTATCGTGTCCTTAACGAACGATTAAGTTGATCTTAGCCGCAACGCGACTAATGCATCCTTAAACTAAAAACACCAAATCCAAATCTAAGTAAATAAGGATTTAGACTAATCCACGTCCTACGGGCGACGGCATTACTCAGTCTCCGTATACAATCCACGGGCAACCACAAACAAGACAAACACACACGACACGAAGTGAAATTCTGGAGAAGGAGAAAGTTGTTACCGCGACGCGGTAGCGTAATTAACTGCAGGGGCTTGTGCCTGCAGGGAAAAGCGTCCCCACAATCAAAAACCCCTCAAGCGAGGGGGAATCTGACGAAGTCTGCTACATCGGCCACATCCGTCTAAACCCCCGATACACGGTGCCATAAATCAACTTGGCATCTTCGGAGAGGTGGACGGATAAAACCAAATAGCATCTACCCCGAATCTCAGGCAAGACGGCCCTCACGTCGTCTCCGCCGCCATTCGGAGGGGAACAGATTCTGGCACGCCCGGTGGGACATCTTCCTCTTTCCACTCCACACTTCGTGTGTCATCTTCGCGAACCAATCGCGGTTTGTTAAATGGTTGCCTTCGGATTTCAAGTTACTAAGATTTAGTCTTTTGCCTGGCGCAGAACTCAAGATTCAATGGCCTTTAACTGCACCAACTGCTCGAAATGCCACTGCAACGGACGCTCCACCTCACCGGGAGGTGTAGCATATGGGCCCCAAGCGGCTTCCTTCCTTGCTCTGCCGGTAGACCAGGTGACCCAAGCCACCACTGGCCTGTTCTTCGGGACCATGATCCCACCTACAAGCTTCTCTGCGCCAATACCTGCACCGGAAGTGAACAAAAAGTCGGTCTTCGACCGGCTCACTGCTACGACGACCCCTGTCAACGGGTCGCACAATGCCAAACCAACAGCCTCTGTTTTCACTAGGCTAGATAAGAACTCTAAATTGGCTGTACCAAGGAAGGCAATAACTGCTGCTCCAGAAGTCGTCAAGGCGGCTTCCCCTGTCAAAGAGTCAGTCGTTTCAAGACTGACGATTCCTGCCCCTGCTCGAGGATCCGTCTTCGACAGGTTGAATATCACCCCTCAAAGAGTCAGTCTTTTCCCCTTTCGCTAGAACACACAGCGGGCTGGGGATGAAGAGCGTTACGGTCTACTTCCTCCACAGATTGCTGACTGAGACGCTGCGTCTTTGCCCTTTCATAAATGGACATTTCGCTGCTGTGGTTGTCCCGGCTTGCTTGACAAACTTCTTTTATTAGCTTTTTGATTTGTTCTTCGAGCGACGGACTTAACGTTTTCAAAGCGGGATCTCGCTCCGATACGACGTCATGGCTGCTTGGAAGAGCGTTTTCCTCTTCACTCGAGTTGTTTATGACGCAACAGCTGTAGATTTGCTCCCGCTTCTTGGACTGAACGTATCCCAACCCAGTTGTCTCCATCTTCCCGTTGGGCTTGTAGGGTGTTTTTCGTCCCCCCATTGAGATGGGAATACGCGCGCGCTTGTCAGGCGTACTACAGATTCCCCCTGTCTAGGGTAGGCCGGGGTTTAATGATTGTGGGGATCTGAATCTCCGGCAGCCGCGAACTAAGCCACCGTTAATTACCCCTCGTCTTTGGAGCGAGGGAACCTCCGATTGACGGGTTAAACTGGTCATGCGAACTCAATGTGCAGTGTACGTGTGTTGTGTTTTGAAAGGGGGGTTTGGATATATCGGGAGCCACGCAGAGTTTTTACGGGGGTCCCGCTACCCGGATAGTGGGCTCGGAGTCAAGGGGGCTAGCAGCCCCCTTGCGGGGTGCGGGGCAGCGCCCCGTTAGAAATTTTTTTCTAACAGAGACGGTATCGTGGAGTATGTGTGTGTGTAAATATGTATGCATATGTACATATATATATATATGTATGTATACATGTATATATATATATATATATAAAAGAAAGAGGGGGGAAAGACATCCAAAGGATGCGTGGGGCAGCACCTTAGGCGTTGTGCGCCTAGGTGCTGTGCACTCAGGCGCTAGAGTGCCACGTGTCGGCACGTAGGCGCTCTGTGCTTGAGCGCTGGTGCACCACGTGTCGGCATGGGGGCGATTTGCGCTTGAGCGGTTGCGCTTGAGTGCAAGCGTGCCACGTGTCGGCACCGGGGAGACTTGCGCTCGAGCGGTTGCGCTTGAGCGCAAGCGCGCCACGTGTCGGCACCGGGGCGACTTGCGATCGAGCGCTTGCGCTTGAGTGCAAGCGTGCCACGTGTCGGCACCGGGGCGACTTGCGCTCGAGCGCTTGCGCTTGAGCTCGAGCGCTTGCGCTTGAGCTCAAGCGCGCCACGTGTCGGCACGTGGGCGCTTTGCATTCGAGCGCTGAGCGCTTGAGCGCAAGAGTGCCACGTGTCGGCACGCGGGCGCTCTGCGCTTGAGCGCCGGCGAGAAAAAGAGGCTTTTAGCCTAAAAAAGATTTCTCGAAAGAGAAATCAGAGAGGAGTTGGACTCCTGAGTGTGTTTTTGGGGTTAATGGAAGGGGTTCTTCTTCTTCCTCCTCTGTTAGCTGGATCTTGAAGATCAAGATGTGAGATCTCAAAATCTCTCCTTTTTGAGATCTGATGACAGATCCAAGTTCCCCTTTGTTGGTTTCGTGGTGAAAAACTATTTTGTTTTTGAAAAGGAAGAGTAAAACTCTTGATTTAATTCAAAAGAAAGAAGAAGGTTTGAGACCTTCAGAAAAGGGAAAGAGATACAAACCCTAGGTTTTTTGTGAGAATGAAAAGTGTTATGCTTTATTCATCATCATGTTGCCTTTTATAGGCTTACATATTTACATATAACCCCTTGGGCTTTGCAAAAATGGCATTTTACCCATCTCATAGCTCATGTGCCATTTCATTTTTGCACATGAGCCATGGGCTTACAAAATATTGGCTTTATGCCCATTTTGTTTACATTCATGCATAAACAATTACATAAAAATTATTTATTACATGATTTTGTTGTTGGCGCGGGGAGGCTGGCTGCGGGCTCGACTTGGGCATGGGCCCGCTTGACCTGGGCTTGGGCCCACCTAGCTTTGGGGTTGACCTTGACTTTGACTCGGTCAACTGGGGTGTAAATTTTTACCCCAACAAATTGCCCCCCATCAATAAATGCACACAGCATATGTGGGTCGTGTGCATTAAAATTGATGGATCTTCTTTCACGTGGAGGCGACTTGCTTTGGTTCCCACTTTTTGGGATGCACTGCCCTTTTTACGACATGGACGGTCGACGCTTAACGCGTCTCCGAGACGGAGTGTCCGTGGTAGACGTTTCCCTGGCCCGGAGAGATCTGGTTCCTGCTTTGTAGGAAGCCTGCACTGCCCTTTTTGCGACATGGACGGTCGACGCTCTGTTACGAAGCGATTTGAGTTCCCAATTTGCGGGAGCCTGCACTGTCCTTTTTTGCGACATAGACGGTCAACGCTCTGCCACGGAGCGATTTGGGTTCCCAATTTGCGGGAGCCTGCACTGCCCTTTTTGCGACATAGACGGTCGACGCTCTGATCCGGAGCGATTTGGGTTCCCAATTTGCGGGAGCCTGCACTGCCCTTTTTGCGACATAGACGATCGACGCTCTGATCCGGAGCGATTTGGGTTCCCAATTTGCGGGAGCCTGCACTGCCCTTTTTGCGACATAGACGGTCGACGCTCTGTTACGAAGCGATTTAGGGTTCCCAATTTGCGGGAGCCTACACTACCCTTTTTGCGACATAGACGGTCGACGCTCTGTTACGAAGCGATTTGGGTTCCCAATTTACGGGAGCCTGCAGTGCCCTTTTTGCGACATAGACGGTCGACGCTCTGTTACGAAGCGATTTGGGTTCCCAATTTGCGGGAGCCTGCACTGCCCTTTTTGCGACATAGACGGTCAACGCTCTGTTACGAAGCGATTTGGGGTTCCCAATTTGCGGGAGCCTGCACTGCCCTTTTTGCGACATAGACGGTCGACGCTCTGATCCGGAGCGATTTGGGTTCCCAATTTGCGGGTGCCTGCACTGCCCTTTTTGCGACATGGACGGTCGACGCTCTGTTACGAAGCGATTTGGGGTTCCCAATTTGCGGGAGCCTACACTGCCCTTTTTTGCGACATAGACGGTCGACGCTCTGTTACGAAGCGATTTGGGGTTCCCAATTTGCGGGAGCCTGCACTGCCCTTTTTGCGACATAGACGGTCGACGCTCTGCTACGGAGCGATTTGGGTTCCCAATTTCCCGGAGCCTGCACTGCCCTTTTTGCGACATAGACGGTCGACGCTCTGCTAGGAAGCGATTTGGAGTTCCCAATTTGCGGGAGCCTGCACTGCCCTTTTTCCGACATAGACGGTCGACGCTCTGTTACGAAGCGATTTGGGATTCCTAATTTGTGGGAGCCTGCACTGCCCTTTTTGCGACATAGACAGTCGACGCTCTGATCCGGAGCGATTTGGGTTCCCAATTTACGGGAGCCTGCACTGCCCTTTTTGCGACATAGACGGTCGACGCTCTGATCCGGAGCGATTTGGGTTCCTAATTTGCGGGAGCCTGCACTGCCCTTTTTGCGACATAGACGATCGACGCTCTAATCCGGAGCGATTTGGGTTCCCAATTTGCGGGAGCCTGCACTGCCCTTTTTGCGACATAGACGGTCGACGCTCTGTTACAAAGCGATTTGGTAGACGTGCCCCCGGCACGGAGTGTCGCTGGTCGACGTTTCCCCAAGGCGGAGTGTCTGCTGTCGATGTGCCCCCGGCACGGAGTGTCTGCTTGACGTTTCCCCGAGGCGGAGTGTCGCTGTTTGACGCAAAGGTCGATGTTGGAATTGGTTGTTTGATTTGTTTGACTTGAGTTGACATCAGCATCGCTATACTGGAATATGGTACCAGGAGCGAATCATCATTTGTCATGAGAGAATTTTGGGATTGGTATTTTTGTCGGCATCTGCATTGCTGCACTGGAATAATGCCAGGAGCAACTCATCATTTGCCCCAAGAGGATTTGGATTTGGTTTGTTTGGCATCTGCATTGCTGCACTGGAATAATGCCAGAAGCAACTCATCATTTGCCTCGGGAGGATTTGGGAATTGGTGGCTTAGGAGACAGGTTTAGATCCCTGTCACCTAAGGCTTTTCCATTTTGTGAGTCGTAAGGGTCTCACAAAGCATTTTCTCCCTACGGGTCGTAAGGATCCCGTAGGTGTATTTTCTCCTTAGGAGTCGTGGGGACTCTTAAGTGTGTTGCTCATTTGTGAGTCGTAGGGATCTCACGCGGGAATTTTCTCCTCACAAAGTCGAGAGGACTTTGCGAGTGCATTTCATTTCTTTTTTTTTTACGAGTTTGCGCCCTTCCGGATTTTCACAAACTCGCCGGCAGTCCTACTGTTTTTACTCACGGAGCCCTTTCGGGTTTTCATCCGTGCTCATTTTGCTTGTGGACATACCGTTCTCTCTTTTTTTTTCTTTTTTTTTTGGAGAGAACGGGATTGTTTTACGCCCGTGGATTGTATACGGTTTTGCAGGATGTATGATCCAGACCATAGGGCCGGAAAAAATTTCAGGACTTTGTTGGCGTCTGCATCGCTGCACAGGAATGTGGTACCAGCAGCGACTCATCATTCGCCGTTGGGGTATGGGATTTGGAATTTGGTTGGCGTCTGCATCGCTACACTGGAATATGGTACCAGGAGCGACTCATCATTCGCCACTTTGGGATTTGGTTGGCGTCTGCATCGCTGCACTGGAATATGGTACCAGGAGCGATTCATCATTCGCCACTTGGGGTTTGAATTTGGAATTTGGTTGGCGTCTGCATCGCTGCACTGGAATATGGTACCAGGAGCGACTCATCATTCGCCACTTGGGGGTTGGGGAGCGATGGCTTAGGAGACAGGTTTAGATCCCCACCACCTAAGACTTTTCAATTTTACGGGCCGTGAGGATCCCCATAAAAGCAATTTCTCCCTACGAGTCGTGAGGATCTCGCAGGTGTATTTTCTCCTTAGGAGTCGTGAGGACTCCTAAGTGTGTTTTTCCTTCGTGAGTCGTAAGGATCCCACGAAGGTTTGTTCTCCTCATGTATCGTGAGGACACATGAGTGGGTCTTCTCAATGGAGCATAATTCCAAAGGCGGAGACCAGCCGCGTAACTGGTGATTACGGTGGGGCATGAGGGTGAAGAGAATTATTTGAGCCCGTGGATTGTATACGGCAGTCAATTTGGGGACTAGCCATAGGGCCGAAAGAATTTTGGGAAATTGGATTTTTGTTTGGCGTCTGCATTGCTGCACTGGAATAATGTCAGGAGCAACTCATCATCCGCCTTTGTTTTTTTTTTGTTTTTTTTTTATTTTACCGCGTTTGCTCTATCATTTCAGCTTTTCTTATCGCGAAGGTCGCGATTGCCCTATCATTTCGGCTTTTATTCGCGGTTGCCCAATCATTTCGGCTTTATTTTCATCTTTATTTTACTCGCTGATTTTTATTGCGAGTTGCCCCATCATTTCGGCTTTTTATTTATTTTTTATTTATTTGCACATTCATTTTTTTTATTTACATTTTTACAACAATTTTTTTTTTACATTCCCAGTTTAACGACTTAGAGGTCGACTGTTTCCAGTTTAACGACATGGTGGTCCTCTTTGCTTATCCCAGCTCCTTGAACATTGATCTTGGCGGAGCTGTGTTGATGACCTAGCTCTGTGGCTTGCCGATACATCCGAGGATTGAGAGGTTTTTTCCAAGCTTATATTGGTCATCTGCCCAATCTTTGAAAACACAGCAGTCTTCAATGGTATGACTCAGCACTCTATGGTATGGGCAGTATATGGGATTTCCAGTCATATTCATTTCATGTGGCCTCTTCGGAATAGGCAGTTGCAGGCCATTGTTCAGGGCTTCCTCGAATATATCGCGGACCTCATCCCTCCTAAAGGAGTACACCTTCTTCCTTCTCTCCATCAGAGTAGGTGCCCTCACTGACGTCGGTCCCTGAGGCCGATCAATCTTTGGTTCGCCCTGCACATGTCTGGGAGGGTTAGGTTCCCGAAAGGTTTCGGTCTCCATTTGCATGAAATCGGCGGTCGTAGCTTGACTGTTTGCTAACACGCCTTTAGACAGTTCTATCTCTCCCGTCTTGTATTGCCTTTCGACCCAATCTTTGAAGATGAAGCAGTCCTCAATGGAATGACCTATCACCCTGTGATAGGGGCAATATTTTGGGTCGTCGGTCATATTCTCTTCTTGCGGTCTCTTTGATTCTGGCAGTTGTAGACCGTTTCTTAGGGCGTCCCTGAATATCTTGTGGACCTTTTCTCTCTTGAAGGAATAGACCTTTTCCAGCTTCTCTTTCAGAGGCGATTCCCCCCCGGCGTATGCATCGGAGGGACTGGAGGCTAATTGCGGCCGTTTTTCGCGAAGGCGCTCCGCTTTTAGGTTTAAAGGGATATCAGTTGGCTGCTCCCGGGTACCAATCCCTGGCTCATGAGCCAAAATTTGATTCTGCTGTAATTGCAATCGGGCGACTTGGGTCGCGAGATCTGCCATGACGTTTGCCAGCTCGTCGACTTTGGAATAGACCTCGGCCATCTTCTCATCCCTGTCTCGAAATTGCCTTTGAAGCCATTGGAATAATGCTTGTTCTGTAGTTCCGGCTATGACAACCGGGTAATCTTTATTGCCTGAGCTCCATTCCATAGGAACCACGGGCTCCTCTGGCTTATCGGCCTGAGCGGGCTCTTCATCATTTAGATCGAGCCGATGCTGGGTAGCGTCAACCGTATCATCACCATGGCTGTGAAGAAGAAGAGGGTTCGTTTCTTCATGTCCGGCCATGTAGACAGTGTGGATAACACATTCAGCCGTTCTTTCACCACTGGCAGCTGGTTTCGCGGAGCGGTCCGGGCTTTGGAAATTCATAAATTTTAACATGGCCAGAGCCCTAGCCCTTTTGTTGGCTCTATATCTGAGCCGCTTCTGCCTCAGTTTCTCTGCCTTAAGCGCTTGGCAGGCTTCTACTCTTCGGGAAGCCATTGTGAGTTGATTAGCAGGGAGCTTAGAGAAGACACCCGATCGAGCAGTTGTCAAAGGCACCGCCGGAGCTTGCTCGAGAGGCCTTATTGCTTTTTCGGTGTTGATGGCCTTGCCCCCAGCTGGGGCCAAGGAAAGTCGTTCAGACACCGACTTGCGTTTGGGTTGGGGTGCCCTCGAGATCACCACATTTGGTTTCCTGCCTTTCGAGACCGGTTTGTCTGTTGCTAGAGCTTGAGGAGCTGGGATGGCGCCAACTGGCATGAACATAATAGAGTCGAATGGTAGCAGCGGCTCCTCCCATTGTCGCCCGAGACTGGCCGGGAGGACCGTCCTAGAGTCTATCCTCATCGTGTAGGAGACGGGAGCTGAGTTCATCATCGAAGACATCGTCGGAAGGTGATTGCTTGAAGATCCTGCATGAAAGAGCATTATTTTAGTATAAATACAGGTATGTATAATGATTGAGTTCGCATGAACGCTTAACCCGAAATATGGGAGGATAGATAGGTCCCACCGGGCGTGCCAGAATCTGTAGGGTGTTTTTCGTCACCCCATTGAGATGGGAATACGCGCGCGCTTGTCAGGCGTACTACAGATTCCCCCTGCCTAGGGTATGCCGGGGTTTAATGATTGTGGGGATCCTAATCTCCGGCAGCCGCGAACTAAGCCGCCGTTAATTACCCCTCGCCTTTGGAGCGAGGGAACCTCCGATTTACGGGTTAAACTGGTCATGCGAACTCAATATGCAGTGTACGTGTGTTGTGTTTTGAAAGGGGGTTTGGATATATCGGGAGCCACGCAGAGTTTTTACGGGGGTCCCGCTACCCGGATAGCGGGCTCGGGGTCAAGGGGGCTAGCAGCCCCCTTGCGGGGTGCGGGGCAGCGCCCCGTTAAATTTTTTTTTCTAACAAAGACGGTGTCGTGGAGTATGTGTGTGTGTAAATATGTATGCATATGCACATATATATATATATATATATGTACGTATACATGTGTATATATATATATATAAAAGAAAGAGGGGGAAAAGACATCCAAAGGATGCGTGGGGCAGCACCTTGGGCGCTGTGCGCCTAGGTGCTGTGCACTTTGGCGCTAGAGTGCCACGTGTCGGCACGTAGGCGCTGGGGCTTGAGCGCTGGGCGCTTGAGCGCTGGTGCGCCACGTGTCGGCACGGGGGCAATTTGCGCTTGAGCGCAAGCGCGCCACGTGTCAACACGGGGGCGACTTGCGCTCGAGCGCTTGCGCTGGAGCGCAAGCGCGCCACGTGTCGGCACCGGGGGGACTTGCGCTCGAGTGCTTGCGCTCGAGCGCAAGCGCGCCACGTGTCGGCACCGGGGCGACTTGCGCTCGAGCGCAAGCGCGCCACGTGTCGGCACGTGGGCACTTTGCATTCGAGCGCTGAGCGCTTGAGTGCAAGCGCGCCACATGTCGGCACGCGGGCGCTCTGCGCTTGAGCGCCGGCGAGAAAAAGAGGCTTTTAACCTAAAAAAGATTTCTCGAAAGAGAAATCAGAGAGGAGTTGGACTCCTGAGTGTGTTTTTGGGGTTAATGGAAGGGGTTCTTCTTCTTCCTCCTCTGTTAGCTGGATCTTGAAGATCAAGAGATGTGAGATCTCAAAATCTCTCCTTTTTGAGATCTGATGACAGATCCAAGTTCCCCTTTGTGGGTTTCGTGGTGAAAAACTATTTTGTTTTTGAAAAGGAAGAGTAAAACTCTTGATTTAATTCAAAAGAAAGAAGAAGGTTTGAAACCTTCAGAAAAGGGAAAGAAATACAAACCCTAGGTTTTTTGTGAGAATGAAAAGTGTTATGCTTTATTCATCATCATGTTGCCTTTTATAGGCTTACATATTTACATATAACCCCTTGGGCTTTGCAAAAATGGCATTTTGCCCATCCCATGGCTCATGTGCCATTTCATTTTTGCACATGAGCCATGGGCTTACAAAATATTGGCTTTATGCCCATTTTGTTTACATTCATGCATAAACAATTACATAAAAATTATTTATTACATAATTTTGTTGTTAGCGCGGGGAGGCTGGCTGCGGGCTCGACTTGGGCATGGGCCCGCTTGACCTGG
Source organism: Agapanthus africanus (assembly GCA_030015575.1). Lineage (NCBI taxonomy): Eukaryota > Viridiplantae > Streptophyta > Magnoliopsida > Asparagales > Amaryllidaceae > Agapanthus > Agapanthus africanus. The sequence continues at coordinate 147,224,680 of CM057338.1, read as the reverse complement.
GCTTGGGCCCACCTAGCTTTGGGGTTGACCTTGACTTTGACTCAGTCAACCGGGGTGTAAATTTTTACCCCAACAGGGCTTCTTTCACTGAATCCTGGGAGTATCCCAAATCTTTTTGTAGAATTGGGCTTGTTGAACAGTTTGTTCGTAGGGTACGCCTTGGCGTTTTAACAACTCTTTCAATCCCTCCGCATAATATCTTGGCAGATGGATGGGTTGAAGTCTGTCGAGCGCAAAATCAGCACCTTATCAAATTTCTTTCTTTAGTTTGGTCTTTATAGATTTGTAGAAGAGGATCTCCTTTTCACCTCTTCTCCTAGAAGGTACGTAGAAAGTTTGTAGTTTTTGTACGCTTTATGTATCGAGCGCATCAAGTTTCTTATAGTGTCATGGTGGAGCCATCATGATTTGTAGACTCTGATCTGCCTCGGCAAGAGTCTGCATTGACGGGCGGACAGAGAACAATGTATTGGCCTCGTCTTCGGAGTCGCTGCCAAAGACCAAAGTAGGAGTAGATGGTCCGGACTTATTGTTTTCTTTTTGGGGTTGCCCCAAGCAGACTATTTCTTCATCTTCCTCCTTATCGCTCTCAAAGATCGGGATAGTGGCGATAGATTTTTGTTTACTCTCCGGCTTGTGACACCTTTCAGTATCCTCGAAATACGGTAGAAAGTACTTCGCATCTGTTAGTTATATGTATGCCCTAGAGGCCATTACTGTACATGCGATGTATATTGTAGTGGATGCTTGGACATATATAGAGAGGACTTTCTTGCTCGACATGATAGTATGCTATCTGGTTGCTCTTTATCTTAACATGTACACTTATTGTCTCTCTATTACATGTTGATAAGGCCCTTAGGATCAGTACTTGACTACCAGGACTATGATGCAGATCATACTAGTGGGGACATGGTAGTCGATAAGTACATCCTTCAAATGTTCCTAGTCGTGGGAGTATCGAGACAGGGCATCGATACTCCAGAGTAGACTAGCGTATACGCTTCTCGACCCATATGATGGGCGATGGATAATCCCATATTCATTGGTGTTTGACATCAGAGATGGTATACGGGTGCTCAGTGGAGACTGAGTACACTGGACGGACTCGCCGAGAACTCCTAGATGGTATTATACCTATCGTCGGATAGCAGTTCTCTGGTGACACTGGTACAGGTTAGTCTGTAGACCCGAGATCGTCATAGAGTCTTGTGTGATTCCCACTGTGCTTTGATTTCCACCATACCACGGTCAAGAGATCGTGCAAAAAGGTGGTTTTTGGGTACAGTCCCGATTCATATGGAGGCAATGAGCGATAGGAGGGGTTTCGTCTCTCCCGGTATTGGAAGTTGATGTTGCGCTATACTCAATTGGCCATAACAGGAAATCCCTAGCCAAGGTTGCTGAGATTTACTAGTAAGTGTTACCAGTAGTTTCTCGAACCGTTATGGACCTTGCATCGGCATGACTTATCAGGCTATTTGGGTATGACGTTATACCACCCCCAGGCTCTGATATACGACATATCATACGAAGAGACCGGACTGTACGGTAGTGTTACTGATTGGATTCACAGGAGTACCAGCAGGCTTGCTTGTTGATCTTCTGATCGCTCAATACCCGGGTGGCCGTTATGTTTAGCAGACCGCTTACAGCTTGTGGGTGTTTGATATGATCATCACCTACTGCCGGCGTATTGACGGGTCTTTAGAGTCCTACACAGAGGTTTCCTGGTTCATGCGAAACGGAGTAGGAGCACATATGTGATATGTGCGGGACCGAGATTAATGCGAGTATGTGATACCACAGTCTATTTTCACGATTAGTGACATCATAGGTTATATGTGATATAGCCAAGTTATCGGATCAAGTGTTGATTCGATAAGTTGTTACATATGATATTAGACGGTTATACACACTATAACCGGATTATTAAATCAAGTGTTGATTTAATAATTTAATGTATAATTATATATTTGATATATTAAATTACATTAACTAATATTAGCTCACTTAAGTATTAGTTTTTCTCACTTGATGATACATTAATATATATATGTGTATGTGTGTGTGTGTGTGTGTGATATATATTAATTGTATTATTTTCTTTTTGTACACAAAATATATATGTGATATATATTGTTGTGTCATGATATGTTACACTTGCAACATGTATGTAAGAGATTTATACCATGCTAGGGTTTATGTTTGGGTTTTATTTATCATTAAGTAATTCACAAAAGATTTGAAATGAGTCATGGTTGAAGCTTGGAGAAGCTTGTAGAAAACATTGACCAAATCCACTCTTTTGTCATTGCTTAAGATATTTATTAACCCAACCCTTAAGCTTAGACTATGGTTTATTCTCTACATGAGTTAGGCATGACACTAATTCACCATGGTTGCAATTCTAACCTCACTCTCTCATTCATTTTCTTCATCACTTCTTCTTCTTCCTCAAGAGAAAAAGCTTACTATCTTTTTCTAAGTGATGATTTATTGTGAGAAAAATAAAACTAAAGTGAGCCCACTTCCTACTTCATCATCCTCTACTATTAGTCATTTAGTTTAGGGTGTTTGCTTCACTAATCTCACCATTAGTGAAGAGATAGCATGAGCTAGTGTCTTCTCGACGTGGATCATCTTCGGCCTCGAAGACTTCGATGCAAGCTTGTTCCGTACAACTTGTGGAGCCTCTCTAGAGTCCGGGAGTTCATGATCGCAGTGAAGGGACTACTACACGGAGCTATTGAAGTGAAGGACCGGTCTACAAAGGTTATATTCCTTCTTCCCTTTAGTTTGTAAAGAGTTTACAATCTAGAAAACCCTAAGACTCTAGTTCGATCCTCGTTCGGGTTCTTTAGCTCTCTAGAAAATTTTGAAATGGCATGTTCGATGCCCTAATAAACACCGTGAGGGTGCTAAGGAACCAATCGGCATCATCATACATCCGCACTTCATTCACCGAGAACGGATTTAGCTCTCCCATGACGGTGTACTCCGAGCCATCCTTGAAATACTTCATACACTGATGTTTGGATGATGTTGTACTCGTGTAACCAAGGTCTGCCGAGCAAAACGTTATAGCAAGTCTTGGCGTCAATGACATGAAATTTGATCTCAGTGATGAGCAACCCGAAGCATGGCGTTGGTATTACATAGCCAAGCGTCCGTGATGACTGTGAGTCGAATCCGGAGATGGTAATTTTATCTTGGACAATGTGCTGAACGTTCATGCAAATTTCCTTCAGCACTCTCACGTTGAGAAGGGTAACGGAAGATCCGTTGTCGACAAGGATTTTCGCTATCTTGATGTTGTGGTAGTACCCGGTGACGTATAACGGGCAATTATGTTCGCATGTAATGAGGAGTGGATCTTCATCGCTGAATGTAATATCAGCTATGTGGACCTCTGCCAGTTCATCTTTCATCTTCTCTTCTGCGAGAAAAGTTTGGAACTGATCGGGCTCTTGCAACGCCTTGATTAGGAATCTCGTGCCTCTTTGGATAGAAAGAGAGCATCTAATATGCTTAGTTGCGAGGGTATTTTCCTCAGATGTGCTACGACGTTGTAATCCATCTTATTTTTCTTAGGCAGGTCCTTTGCGGCGAGCTCTTTGACTGCTTCTTCATCGAAAGCGATTTCTTCGGGAATTTTCCCTTTCCCATTGTCTTTTTTGTTCGAACCTTTGTTTGTAGGTCCGAGGTCCTTCTCAGGTAGCGTACGGTTACGCAGCTGAATATTTTCACATTTCTTTTCCTCCTTTTCTTTTTCCGAGGTGGATTCTTTGAAGAGAGGGCTGAGGGGCATTTCATCCTTAGAATCACTCCCGAAGGTGAGAACTTGAGGTTTTCCTCTTCCGAACTGGTACCCACCATATCACTGTTGCCAGTCGTTTCTTCATGCGCGTTCATCTCGCCGTTCTTACGTTGGCGAGCGCGAGCTTCATGTTTCCCCTTCTTGAAGTGTTTTCAATGGGCAACATACCCTTGCCACCACTTCTTGAAAGCACCACATTCCTCGATGGGATGGACGATCCTTCGATGATATAAGTAGTATTTTGGATGCAATTCTCCTCCGTCGGAGTATGGGACTCCAGGAGTGTACTTCATGAGAGGTGGTAGCTTCATCCTCAGTGACAGAGCTTTGGCGAACCGCTTCTCAGTTTTGATCCTGCTCTTATTTATTGCATGCGTGCTTTGGTTTGGTCGGAACACTTTACGACTCGTCCTCATCGCAGCTTCTTTATTCAGACGCCGACGCTTTGCCTTTTCATATATGGACATTTAGCGTTTTTGGTCATCTTTGCTTTTTTGAAAGGCTTCGTTTAGCAGCCTCTCAATCAGGTCTTCTTCTGGCAGTTTTGGGGAATTTAGCGCTAATTCTGCCCCCAGTTCCTCCACGTCATTTTCTGGCGCTGAGGGATCTTCTTCGTCATATAACGATGAATGGGAGATCATGTGGCAACTCGCTACATAGTCTTCTTCTTCTTCTGATGAGTCATTTCCCTTATCATTGTCACTGTCTCCGTCCTCAAGAATATACTTGAGAATTCTTCGAGCGTGACCGGTGTCCGCGCCTTCTGGTTATACTCCTCCAGCGTGTCTATGTAATTTTGTAGATCTGTTCGCTTGTCATCAAACTCTGCAGGCTGCACGGGTTTCTTGATCTTCTTCTTTTTCTTAGAAGACTTTGAAGGCTTGACTTGGGATTTTTTCCCCTTGTCAAAATTTTTTGGTGCGGGACGTAGTTTCAACATCCCTTCAATAATTTCATGTTCAAGTGGGCTTTTCCACCTGATTGCCGGACATGCCTGAAGATCCTCAGCATTCTTTTAGTTTTTACTTAGAGGACTACTTACTATGGAGCTTCTTCCACGAGTGAGCTTGATGTCCCCTGCGCGTCCACCTTTTTGGGAGCGTGCTTCTGGGACAGGTTTACCCTCCAGTTATCAGATAGGGCGAAATTTTCCTGCCGGTACTGGTCTTCAACCCAATTTTTGAAGATGTAGTAATTCTCAATTAGGTGGCTCACTATTCTATGATAGGAGCAGTAATTGGGGTTGTTGACGTCGCCGGGTTGTGTGGGTCTCCGTGGGTCTGGCAATGTGATGAGCTTATTACGTATCACCAGTTCAAATAGTCTTCTCATCTTGTTGCGGGGAAAAGAGTAAGCACGTCCTAGCCTTTCTTCCAAGGACGGGCGTAGGCGCGTGTTGTTTTGGCGAGCAGCCGGTTTTGGGCCACTCGGTTGATGTTGCGTATTGACAACGAAAGTCGCTTTCCCTTTACCCTTATTATTTCGAGGGTCCTTATTTCAGGAGGAAGGCCCATGGCCCATCTGATCCATTTAGGCCAACTTGTCTATCAGAGCCTGAAAGGTTGTGGGCTTGAAGAATATCATGAACTGGGACACGGTTGATTGAGAATCGAGAGTCTCGATGAACATGCGCACGGCAGGAGACTCTTCAATGCGCTGTTCGTATTTAGACCACAGGTTCCGCCATCAGATCGCGTATTGGACCCAAGTTTCTCCCGGCTTTACCCTAGCATTGATTAATGTCGTGATCGAAGAGAGTTTGCTCGCACTGGCGAACCGTTGCATGAACAGTAGTTCTATTTCTGTGAAGGTTTTCACGGAGTCATTTGGGAGCTCCGAATACCATTCAAAAGCTGTCTCTGACAAGCTTCTGACAAATTGGTAAGTAACAGTTTGTTGTCGCCTCCAGTATTGCTATACAGTGCCTTGAATTGTGCTACATGCTGGTGAGGATTGCTTGTTCCTTTATAGACGTGGAACTTGGAAATTGTATATCCCGGCGGGTACTTGATTTGATCCTACCAGGCCGGATATGGTTGTCCAGTTCTGACGAGTTGGCTAGCGACTTCACTAGCCTGGTGATCTCTTATTTGCTGAGCGATGTAGTCATCCAGGGCATCCTTAGAGATGGTTTCTTCCTTGGTCGCTGATAAGGCCGGAGGAAGGTTTGATGTTTCCCCTTTGTCATCCTCGATAACTATTGGCGGGTCTTTGGCCGGGGGTTCCGGTTGTATCATCATTCCCACCATGTCTTAAAATAGAAGAGACATCTGCTTGATGTTAGCAGCTTGTTCTGTAGCTTCCTTATCTTTTCTTTCCAGCACCCGCCACAAGAACTTTGTATCGGTCTCTTGCTCTTAGCGCTGCTCAACTTTTTCGTCCGGACCTTCTTTTTGTCTGGTAAGCGCTGCCATTTTGGTCAGTATTTCTTGGAGCTTTTGTTGCTGCTCCTGAGCCTTTGTCAATGACCGAGTTTGCGGTCGGTGACTCATCGAAACGTGGCTTTCTTCTTTACCGCTAGCCATATAGACCGTATGTATGGTTATTCCCCCAGACTTGTGGCGTTTAGGTCCATTGCTATTGGAATTTGCCGCGGGAGGTAGAGTTTTCTCTGGCCTCGTTCTTTTATGAGAAGTCAGAGCCGAAGGAGTCATTATGACAGGCATCTATTTAGGAACGGCTCCCCATTGTATGGTGGAGGAGCGATCTTTTTCTTGTTGGCTATTAGATCTTTTAGGTCGACGAGAGAAATTTATTTTAAGCATAGAGACTTGGACTTTTCGCCAAACCTTATGTTTTTACGAAGAGAGACGTTGACAAGGCTGCTCTGGCTGTCGCTGCACAAGGGATTCTACTGGCGGAGGTGATTTCTTTACCACCACCGTCGAGGAGTTCTTGCGCTCCCTCCTGAGCGGGTCAAAACTATTCCCAGTTGGAACAGCAACATCGATATCCACCATAAGAGCTGGTGGGGTAAGCCCAGAAGGGGAGTTGCCCCCAGCTTCTCTCACTCAGCGCCAGTGGCGACGTCGGGCATGCCTTGGAGTGGGAATTGCCTCAATTTTAGAGGCGTCTTCATCATGTCCCCTGCTTTGCTCAGGAGTTTCGGTTTGTGTCAGCCTATTGAAGACCGGCGCCCCAGTTGGAGTTGGAGCGGGGTTGGCCAATCTTTCGAAGACCGGCTGTCTTGGAGGGGAAGCACTTTTATCGGCTTCACCTATAGCAGGAATAGGGAGAGCTAACCGTTTTGGGGTAGCTCCCTCTGATACCATGGGCTTCTTTACGAGCCCGCTTGAGCTCTTGCTCAGCCTATTAAAGACTGAGGCTTCAGGGTTTGATGGCTTGCTGATAGGAGCGTCGTGGTTGCCAGCCAATCGCATACCGACTTTCTGGAAGCTTCTTCTTGTAGCGTTGCGGCGCCAAAGTTCATAGACGGGAGCATGGTCCCGAAGAACAGTCCGGTAGTTGTTTGTGTGACCTATCCCACCGGCATTGAGCAAATAGAGGCCATGTTAGGCCCGTACGTCACTCCTCCAGTTAGAGTGGAGCGGGAGTTGTTGTTACATGAGGTGCAGTAGGAAGTCATTGATTTCTGCACAGGAGCAAGACACTCGGTTTTAGTACCTTGAATTCAGGGGCAACCATAGCGAACCGTGATGTTGTTCGCAAAACACGACACACGAAGTGTGGAGTGGAAAGAGAAAAAGGTCCAATCGAGTATACCGGAATCTGTTTACCGCCGAAGACTAGACTGAGACGTTGAGACGTCTAGCCTGAATTTGGGGATAGATACTATTTGGACATATCCATCTACCTTTCTGAAAATACCAAGTTGATTTATGGCACCGTATATCGAAGATTTGGACAGATGCGACTGATGTAGCTGACTTTATCAGATTCCCCCTCATTTGTGAGGGGTTTTTGATTGTGGCTTTTCCCTGCAAGCGCAAGCCCTTGCAGTTAATTACGTTATCGCGTTGCGATAACCACTTTCTCCTGCTCCAGTAGTTCACTTCGTGTCGTATGTTATTTTGTTTGTTAAGGTTGCCCGTGGATTGTATACGGAGACTAATTTATGTCGTCGTCCGTAGGGCGCGGATCAGTCCAAATCCATATATTTTAGATTTGGGGATTGAACTTAGGATGCAGGTATTCCGTTAGTTCAAAAATATTTTGTTTTGTTTAAGGATTGTTAATCTGGTTTAAGACATTTGGGCTCAATTTATTTTAACTAAGAATATGTTAGTCTTATTCAAGACTAAAATCAACTTAGCAATATTTTAATGATCATTGTTTAATCTAAGATCCAGCAACATAGCATTTGGGCTCAGTTGCAAGTAACTTCGGAGACTTAGCCAATTTGGGCTTGGTCTGCTCAGTTTTGGGCTTTTCTTCCTTTTTGCAGAAGTGCTAAGCACTTGTTTGTGGCTCTGGCGCTCATGTGTATATCATGTGAGGCGCTCAGACATGGACACTTCCCAATCAGTGCTAAGCACTTAGTCTTTTTTACATAATATAGAGTGCTAAACACTTTGTATGGCGCTCACATGGGGAGCACGTGAGGCGTTGAGCGCCTTTTTGTTTTGTTGGGCACTCACGTGGGAAGCACGTGAGATGCCGATTCTTTTGTTTTGGGCGCTCATGTGGGAAGCACGTGAGGCATCGAGTCCTTTTATTTTTAGAGATTTAATCTCTGTTAATATTTTCTGAAGAAGTTTTTACGTCTATTAATGGCATTTTGACCATTAATGATCATTAAGATCTCTGTTTTGAAGATCTGATATCGGTTTTATTAGAGAACTAAGTTCTTCTGTTTCTTTTATAAGAGCTAAGTTCTTTCATGTAAGGTTAAACTCTGTTTGCAAAGGAATTAAATTCCTAGAATGTACGTTCTCTTCTCTCCTTTTCTTTTAATCTAGTTTTTTCCCCTAAATTTTGAGTTTGAAGAACAGAATCTCCCCGATGAGAATTAAATTCTCAACTTGTAGAGAGATGGTTGTTACGCGATTTCCACGCTTCATTTTTCAAAGAATTTAAAGTTAATCGTAATAAAAAACGGCGTCCGTATAGCTAGCCGCGATGAGTAAGGGTCGTCCGCAGGGAGATGGTGCGTTTTGCGTTCTTGTTATGACGAGTTAATGCAAGGGTCGGAATAGTTCGTTTCTAACCTAAGTGTTGTATATGCAAAGTATAAATTGTTAGGAATAAAGATAGGTCAGTGTAAATTAGGAAAGTCCGTACTCAATCCTTTGTGCCGAGCTTGACTATTGAAACTAGAGTAATCGGCAACAACGTGGATTAGGGTGCTTAAGCACGGTATTGGTGAAATCCGGCTTATTGACCCTTGTCCGTCCGTTCTTGTCTCTTGACTTTCGCCCCCGGTCAATCCGAATGCAACCGGTCACGACTAGGGATCACCGATACCTTGGTAGGGTAGGGTGCCTAACGGAGAACTTGCGTAAGGTTTGGACGGAGTTCAATTGGAAAATATCGGGCAAAGAAAATGAGCAAAGAAAACCTTAACTTACACAACCACTCTCTTTTCCTAACAAAGCCATTATTCACAAACCGTCAAAACAACAAAAAGAAAGAGCAAATGAAATGATAAAAAAGGAATAATACAACATTGCAAGTAAGTAAATGGCAAGAAAATAAAATGCAAGTAAGTAAAAGAGATAGGAAAAAAATGAATACTAAGAACCCAAGTGCAAAATGAAACCTTTATTAATCTTCAAGTGATGATACAAACCATGAGTTCAATAACCAAAACTTAAACTTGCAAGCTCAATGAAGAGGTTGCAAGATGAAAAGAAGGAAAAGAACTCAAGGTAAACCACTATGTCCAAGAACTAAAACAAAATGGAAAATGAAAAAGAGTTGTGTATCCAAGTAGTCCAAGTCTCCCCCTTTCCCTTGCTCACTGATCTGGCCTTTATAGGCACAAAATAAGATTAAACAAACAATATAATAAGGATGACATGACAACAAGGGGTGGACAGAAGAAAAATAGGGTTCATTAGGCTTGATAAGACCGGCGGCGCCGGGGTTTTTGAGCATCTCGCCTGTTTTCTTGATGAGTTTGGGGCTCGTGTTGGTTCTGTGATGATGTTTTCTCTCGACAATTCCACTGGTGCTGTTTGATTTGTCTATATGAACCTGGTCTGCATTCAGGGATTTGGAGGGAAACTTGTAGCTTTATATCACATCACAACTTTTTGCATTTATCATTCATGTCCCCCATATGTGCCCACTTGCACCATGGCAGCCACCACCTAGGTCTAAGTCATCAAAGAGCTAGTGCACACTTGCTATGTGTTGGTGTAACAACCCTAAATTTTCTATACAATTTTTTTTCAAAAATACAGAAAGGGGTACTTTTGCCTGAGAACAAGTTATAAGTTTGTTTTGCTTTTTAATAGCAAGAAAGAGCTTGTAGCTCATTGGTAAGACCTTGCACTGCTGGACCAAAGCACCAGAGTTCAAATCCCATCAGCCACATTATTTTTTTAATTAGTTTTCTTTTAAATTTTTAGAAGCCCAAGAGTCTACACGTGCATAACTTGTAAAAACCAAAAGTCACATATAAAACAAACGAGCCCAGGAGGTAGACCAACAGACATAGGACATGTGTCAGGAAGGTACAGCCCGACTCGCCTGACTCGGGCCGGCGACTCGGCCGACGAGGCCGGCGCCGCCAGCCCGACTCAGTGAAAACCTAATTTTTTTATAACACCTGTGTTGTTTTGTCTCCCCAGAACCCCTGTATGGTTTAAATCCCCTGCACATTAACAGAGCCTTTTTAAAACCCCATTAATCTATTTTTAATACAATTTTCAACACATCTTTTCATCTACCCTAACCCTAAAATTTTCTTATAAATACCCACACTCTTTTCCACCTCCTCACTCCAAATCTCTGTCCAAAACTCTCAAGAAAAATCCCAAGAACTTTTGTGTACAAGTGGAGTTAGCGAAGGGCGAAGCTTCGACAAACTTCCGACGACGACCCTAGGAGCTCCCGATGACGAAACGACGCATCGGCACCTCCTACCACTCCTTCTTCCTTTTTTCTAATCTACAAATCCAGTAAGACCCTCCACCCTCTTCTCTTTTCTATTCTGAAAACTCGTAATTCTAAAACCCGACGGAAGCGGAGTTAATCCGACTTTTGATTCGGTTTTCTTCAAAAAGTTCCAATTTTCTTAAATACAACAATACCAAACTTGCACATCATGACCATTAAACATTAACAAAATATATTAAACAAGTTTCATAGCAAAAAAATTCATATTGTAATTTTTATCGCAATTTTTCAGAAAAATACCATATAGTTTAGTTTGACATTAAACATCATAGTTCCTTGCTATACCTTTAGATAGTTCACGAGATAATGACCTACCTCTTCACAACACTCATATATAATATAGCACGATGATATTGGGAAACATAGATTTGGGAAAATACGGTTTTACATAAAACTACCATCGACTTATATAAAAACCATTTTTCTACAAGATTATATATTTTAAACAAATCTTTGCAAAGCATCACTACAACCCATTTGGGAAACCCGTTCGGAATGGTACGGATTATCGCACATCCTCGAGCTTAGTAGTGCGAGATGCAGACCTCCGCAAGGAGAATACGGTCTCGAAAGATTTAAAAATACAAATATCTTAACAAAATGAGATTTCTAGAAAAATAATAAATTAAAATTATTTTATATAAATATATATATATGTATGATCAAAATATATAATTTTTGATACAATATAAATATTCCATCTTTTCTAAATCAAAAGAATCACTTCACATGAAAATACCATGCAATTCCATACAAGTTCAATACTTTACAATTAAATACCATATATTATGAAAAATAGGTTTATTCACTAGAAATGTCACATATATAAAATCTACATCTATGAAAACTCTAAAGACGATAATTAAATACTTAAGGTGTATTTTGAAAATAATACAAATTATTTTTACATAAAACCCTCTCAAGTTTTATAAATTACAATAAGGACCCTAGTAAATATAGGTTTAAGCGGGACCAGTCTCTTGAGCCTTAGGGAGCCGGAGATATGGGTGCTTGCCTATTTAAGGTAGGCAACTTAACAAACGGTGTTATCAACACGGTAATTGTCTTTGAAAAAGACACAAATCCTGCCGTCCATGTGCAGCGGTTACCGATAACACCAAAACCTAATTCAGGATTCAATTTATTTTCTAATTGTCTGACTCAGACCGAGTCTCATTATAAATAATCTGACTTGAATATGATTCAAGTACAAACTACAATTCAATATAAATCCATGAATCCATATAATCAATCTCTTCAATCTATTCAATCTGTATTGACCGAACCGAACCATGGATATACATCCTTCTACATGATTCTCCAGTTACATCCATTTACTGATATCATGATTTCTGCAAGTCATCCATCTATACAATCTATAATACAAGGCATTACAATACAATACAAACAATACAATCAAGACATCGCGGGGTTTAAGGGGTAGATTGGTACGGAAGGTGTTAGAAGTGGCACGAGGCTGCAACTATTAAAACACCTAACCTGAATTCAATTGTTGTTGTACCGTGGCATAAACGGTTCTTTGTACTTTCCGTCCATATTAGTCTTTGGTCTACTGAGACTCCTCTCGTATACACTGGTCTCTTCTGTACCAAACTACAAACAACATCGTTAACAATATAATACAACTTTAAAAGTTACACTCTCTCTGTCTATTCTATTTCTCCCTCATCTTTGGGACTTACCGAGCGATTTGTTTGCTGACGACATTCTCTTTCTTTTTCTTTGGAATGTCGTCAGGTGATTCGAACCTTCAGGAGATGAGCCTACCAGCGAGGATTTGGACCAGCTAGCTTACGACCCAGAGCTTTAGATTCCTTGTACACATTTACTTTCAGTACTTTTCATTTCTGTTATGCCGATGTTTAGGCATTGCTTTTCATTCCATGTATTTACTTTTCCATGTACTGTAAAAGAATGCTAATAAATAAAGTTGTTGTTCATTACATTTGTCTCCTGTGTATATTTCTTTTATATTGCTTAGTTGTGCTTAGCGTATTTACTTTTGAGTAAATACGTAGCAGCATCGTCACGTCCTCTGCCTGTATACTGGGAAGCGGGGCGTGACAGTTGGACCAAAATTGTGTACACTTTATTTGTTGCAAAAGAACTCTTTGAATATAGATCGGTTTGCAGTTTCGGTTGCAGTGTCGGCTCACAAATGTCATATCCGTGTATTTGAGTGTATTTCTAGTGTTTTGTTATGAATACCTATAATCTGTATTTAATGAGCAGACACGGATTAATAGTACCAATACTATACAAATTTGATAATGAGTGAGCGGTATTGAAATGCAGTTTTCTGTGATGAACAAATACTCCCAAACTTATCTTTTGCTCGTCCCGAGCAAAACAAAATCCCAACCTCACTTTCGCAGGGAACGCGATTGCACTGAGCTCGTGCAACAAGTCGTTAAACCTCTAGGCGTCCCTAATAGGTGGAGTGTTATCTCCTGAGGGTTTTCAGCGGATTACACCCACAAAATCCCGTCAAGCTAGTTTCACAAGTTAAAATTGATTCTACTCCTACAGTTTAGTATCCAGGTTATAAACTATATCATCCTAAGTTAGAAATTTTCAACCCTTATGTTTCACGCCTCCTATTTATTCAACCTCAGATCCTATACGTTTTTACAGTTTAGAAAGATCTCGGCTTCTCTTGAGTTTTCTTTCTAAAGTGTGATCTCCAATCAGGGATTTTTATCATCTTTACGGAAAATATAAGTCTTATTCTTTATTCCTATTTTTCCTCAAAACATCGATTGTTTACCCCTACGTGTATGTAAAATTTCACCCTTACACTTAAGAATTCAATTCAAGCTATAGTACCCTTGCCCTAATACCTAATACTACTTCTTTTCGTTAATGATGGACGGTTTTGCTCACACACCTTTCATGCGACTATTAATGCTTCTTGAGATACCAACAACCGATCAGTGAATGTGTGAGCTTAAAGCGTAAATAGCAGTTTCCAGGTCTTGACTTTATTTTTCTTTTTTTTTCCTTTTATTTTTCTTTTTCAAGGCCGGATATATTTTTCAATGATACTCTTTTGGTGGTTAGCTTTAAATACCGTTTTTTCTTTCATACTAGGTTTTCAAGCAAGAGTATTTCTAAGTATCCTCTACTATCCCAAGTTTCAAGGTGCGTGTATGTACAGTTTGTAGGATATATACTTTCTAAATTTGGACTCAAGAATAGAAACTATTTTTCAGACTTATCTTTCAATAAAGCTTCAATACTTTCCTTTCATCTCGATTTATCTCAAGAACTGAACTCAAGATTACCTACTTCTATAAAAAAAACTGCAAGACCGTATAATTACCAAGGTTAAACAAAAGGAGGGTTATTCTTAGGGTTTTCAATTCCTAAGCCTAGGATTTAGTTATTTCTAATGTATCAACTAAACTTTCGGAATAAAAATCTTAGTTACCCTATTAACTAACTTGACGACAAAGTTTTTATATTTTTAAAATTTCGATTTTTATGGGGTTTTTTTTAAAAAAAGTATGCAAATGCAAAATATACATGAATGTGAATGAAGAAAGCTTACTGAGCACACCCCCAAACTTAAACTTGATAGTGCCCTCACTGTTAGGCTATACACCAAGAGGGTCAAAATTTTCGGCGCTCCCCCGCTTTTTGTTATTAACAGAAAAAGAAAATAAAATATATATACACAAAAAGCCCTCCAAATTTAAGTGAAACAGTGTTTCCACTGTTAAGCGTTGAAGTTCAAGGTTAGGGAAGGGAACAGTTTCAATCTATATAAGGCCTTACACAGGCCAAAAGTTAACACCAACCATTCAAAAATTCTTTCGCTATAATGTGCAGGTTGGTGAAAGAATGCGGAGAGGAAAGAAATGGAGAATACGCGAGACCGTATGGGGATGGAAGCGGGATACGGTCTCGGTGGAGGAGAAGAATGGCGGAGGGGAAAAAGAAATGGAATACAAACTTGAGGGTGGAAATGGAGTGAATAAATTAGTACAATTTGTAATGACCGGTGTGTAAAAATTGATTGTACTAATCTATCAACCCATTGAGAAATGGGGTCAAATCTCTCAAGATTCGTGAGAAAATATGGGTAGACCAAACTTGGTAAGCCAGACACAAGAAATGAAAGTGATACGGTGTCTTGTAAGGTCGGAATGATGGAAAGGATGGAGGGGAGTGATCGAGGAATGATATCGGTTAAAATTTCAGGAGGGTGTACACAGTCAATGAAAAGGATAAGATGAATTGGAAAATCCGACCCATCTAATAAAACTGGTTCATCCTCGATTTTATCCTCAAGAGTCTCCTCAAAATTAAGCTCATCCATGCATTTATCATCAATATCTAGACGCATATGGAGTTCGGGAAAAACAATTAATGACTCAGGATAATGTCCACACGGAAAGGACTTGATGAATTGGTGAGAAAAACTCATCCAAAACTGCGGGTTCATCATCCAAAATATTCCCAGCATCAATATTCTCAATCAAGTGAAAATCAGTTTTCTTAGACACATCATCAAAAGCATGGATTTCAATCAATTGTGGTTCTAGTATGGAGGTGTAGAGGTCAAGGGGTTTGGGTGTGGTTTCACTTGACAAGGTCCCTTCACAATCCGGTAAATCAAACACTACAAAGTCGCACAACTCATTAATCATTCTATCTTCAATTGGTGAATCATTTGGAACACTCGATAGACTTTCAAAACTGGAGTTGTAGAATTCAATTTGCAATAGATAGGTTTGATTTGGAAGGGTGTACCGCTCACTCTCATGACTCAAATCCTCAATCTGTCCTATCGCCTCATCATACATTAAAAAATTTGGAGCTAGTTGGAAACTAGCTACTGGTTCGCTAGGTTGTATGAGAGCTTCCATGGACGTATTCAAAACCATCATCTGTTAGCACGACGCTACCCGGAATTCTTCCAAAGTTAGCTCAAGATTAGACATGGGCTGTGAAGGGGTTTCAGTAAAAGATTCAAATTCGTTTGGATACGTGAAACACCCTAAAGGCTGTTCAGAAGCAATGTCTAGGGAAGGTGTAAAAGTCGGGTAGGAGTGGTAGGAATCGAATGGACGTGAAAAATGGACAGGATTAGGATCAACATTCTGATATGAAGATGATTGGAATTGTTGTCCTACTGAATTTGGAGTGGTGAAAAGAGTGAAAGATCGGCTACGAGATTGTTCAATTCGATCAGCGATGGACATGGGTTTCGGAGTTGCAACATGACTCTCAAAAGGGGTATCAACGTAAGAAGGTGGGGGAGGTTGAAATGATTGATACGAAATGGATTGCAGAGTCCAATTGTTTGTTCTAGACGCGTCTATCCGACCTCTCAAAGAAATTTTTGGCATGGATGGATCGTTTGTCGTTCTACCAAAACAAAAACCGTAAGAAGAAATGTCTGGTTGTGGGTACCAAAGTTCAGCAAGAGTTGGTCTATGTGGGGTACCCATGATATGAAGAGAAGAAAAAGAAGAAAAGGAGATGAAAAATGAATGTGGGTGTTTTTTTATGTTTTTTAATGTTATTTATCAACAAAAGTATGAAATATACACACAAAAGAAAAGAAGAAAAATAATCATGACACAATACCACAAACCTAATCAGTTTAAGGTTCACCTAGGTCAACTAGACCTATTCAAGAACTTCATTGTCGAAATAAAACTGTGTCGAGAAACGGGCTCAAGATATACTGATCACGAGGCCAGGTAAGTGCAGAGATAAGGGGAGGTTTTCCAATGTTTTCGCGAAATTTCTTAATTAGAATAACCCTTTATCTTTTGGCGGTTTCGCCGTGAACACTTTCCTAGACACCCCGTAAATGATATACCGTTAAGCGGTGTTCTAAACACAATTAACTTCTCCTAATGAGCGTGAAGTCCTTAAAGGTTTAAAATCTAGTTTCTTTTAAAATTTATGTCGGTAAACGTTATGCTCAATTTCGTGATTTGTGGACCATGGAAAAGCTGATGAAATTCTTTACCTATGTTGTGGGGTCCGCTTGCCCTTAAGTCCGTATTAATGGATGCAATGTGCAAATCAATGAAAAAAGTTATTCAAAGTTTCAAACAACCGTTTTTTATTTTTATGCACAACACTGCAACAAATACGGGTTAGTCATGTTTAGCGTTTGACAGCGAACTTGCAAAGAATCCTGCAAAGATAATATATTGGATGCGTCGGATTTGAGAAGAATGTGTTAATAAAATACGTACCGATAAGTTTTTGGGTTAAGAAACCCTCGTTGAATTGAATCCGGTTAGCTTGAAAAGTTCGCTTGCGCGGGTTAAACTACCCGGATCTTTGGCACTGTACTTCGCAATCAGCTTAGCTTTGATTGTACACTTTGCTCCACACGATCGCAGTTCGCAAATCCGTCAAAATCTGCAAATGTCGGAAAGATGGAATTTTAGTGGGAAAAAGCGATATGAATGCCCAAACTCCTGCACATATATAATTAAAAAATCAAACAATAAAATTGGGATGATAATAGAACACTGGAGCACAAAAAAAATTTTGGGAGCAAACGGAGATGAAATGGCCGGTGGCGACGGATTTTTGGGGCAAGTCGCCGGGCGACTTGGTGAATTGGGGCTCCAAATTTTTCTAGGTATCCCACTGTTCTACTAATGTCTAAATGTTATTGTTTAACTTTTTTAATTAGTCCCAAAATGGTAGTAGGTCAAATCTCCAGAGAGCAAAAAGTTAGAATTGTTAATTTTTGTTTTGGTTTTTTTTTTTTGAAAATTTTGATTTTTTTTGTTTTGTTTTAAGAATGGTGTTAGATTTATAAACAGGATATACAGAGATTAACCTGAAATAACAAGAATAAAAACGTTACCGTTTCCCCGGCAACGACGCCATTTGGTTGTTACGCGATTTCCGCGCTTCGTTTTTCAAAGAATTTAAAGTTAACCGCAATAAAAAACGGCGTCGCGTGTAGCTAGCCGCGTTGAGTACGGGTCGTCCGCAGGGAGATGGTACGTTTTGCGTTCTTGTTATGACGAGTTAATGCAAGGGTCGGAACGGTTCATTTCTAACCTAAGTGTTGTATATGCAAAGTATAAATTGTTAGGAATAGAGATATGTTAGTGTAAGTTAGGGAAGTTCGTACTCAATCCTTTGTGCTGAGCTTGACTATTGAATCTAGAGTAATCGGCAACAACGTGATTAGGGTGCTCAAGCACGGTATTGGTGAAATCCGGCTTATTGACCCTTGTCTGTCCGTTCTTATCTCTTGACTTTCGCCGCCGGCCAATCCGAACGCAACCGGTCACGATTAGGGATCACCGATACCTGGGTAGGGTAGGGTGCCTAACGGAGCGCTTGCGTAAGGTTTGGATGGAGTTCAATTGGAAAATATCGGGCAAAGGAAATGAGCAAAGAAAACCTTAACTTGCACAACCACTCTCTTTTCCTAACAAAGACATTATTCACAAACCATCAAAACAACAAAAAGAAAGAGCAAATGAAATGATAAAAAAGGAATACTACAACATTGCAAGTAAGTAAATGGCAAGAAAATAAAATGCAAGTAAGTAAAAAAGATAGGGAAAAAATGAATACTAAGAACCCAAGTGCAAAATGAAATCTTTATTAATCTTCAAGTGATGATACAAACCATAAGTTCAATAACCAAAACTTAAACTTGCAAGCTCAATAAAGAGGTTGCAAGATCAAGATAAGGCAAAGAGCTCAAGGCAAATTACTATGTACAAGAACTAAAACAAAATGGAAAATGAAAAAGAGTTGTGTATCCAAGTAGTCCAAGTCTCCCCCTTTCCCTTGCTCACTGATCTGGCATTTATAGGCACAAAATAAGATTAAACAAACAATATAATAAGGATGACGTGAAAACAAGGGATGGACAGAAGAAAAATGGGGCTTATTGGGCTTGATAAGACTGGCGGCGCCGGGGTTTTTGAGCATCTCGCCTGTTTTCTTGATGAGTTTGGGGCTCGTGTTGGTTCTGTGATGATGTGTTCTCTCGACAATTCCACTGGTGCTGTTTGATTTGTCTATATGAATCTGGTCTGCATTCAGGGATTTGGAGGGAAACTTGTAGCATTATATCACATCACAACTTTTTGCATTTATCATTCATATCCCTTATATGTGCCCACTTGCACCATGGCAGCCACCACCTAGGTCCAAGTCATCAAAGAGCTAGTGCACACTTGCTATGTGTTGGACCAAAATTGTGTACACTTTATTTGTTGCAAAAGAACTCTTTGAATATAGATCGGTTTGCAATTTCGGTTGCAATGTCGGCTCACAAATGTCATATCCGTGTATTTGAGTGTATTTCAAGTGTTTTGTTATGAATACCTATAATCTGTATTTAATGAGTAGACATGGGTTAATAGTACCGATACTATACAAAATTGATAATGAGTGAGCGGTATTGAAATGCAGTTTTCTGTAATGAACAGGAGATTTGCAAAGCAAATCTCATATCAGAGGAAGAACTGAGTTCTTTTTATGAAGGGCCAAACCATTGTTTTCTTTATGCTAGGCAAATGAGATACATTTTATCTCTTATTTTCTTCTTTTCCTAGGGTCTGGAATGAGCGGGGATCTTCTTTTTTGAAAGGAGAATTGAATTCTCAGTTTTATGGCTTTTGGCTTCTTTTTTTTGCAGAAGCTTGGGGGTCGATCTTCTCCTCTCGAGACTTGAAGTCTCGGATCCTTTATATAGGAGAGGCAAATTATTAATTAGTTTGAGAAAATATCTCATTTGAAAGATACCAATTAATTTAATTGGCCTCAAACATTATTTGGGGGATTTTATCTACCGTTGGATCTTTGATTCAGTGCATTTCTGTTTTACAAAATATATATTCTTGTTTTTAACAAGATTAGGGAAATATTTCCCAATAAATAAAATTTAATTCTATCAAACGGTGATTTTTAATCACCATTAGATTTTTTAATTCAAGAGTTCAGAATTTATCTTTCTCATTTAGAAAAATTAGGGAAATATTTTCCCATATTAGAATTTGATTCTATTATTGGATTTTTGATCCAACAACTCTCTTTTTAGCAGAGAAGATCTTTTTTATTAAAAAAAGATCAAGAAGATATTTTCCCCCTAATAGAATTTAATTTTATATCTAATGATTTTTAATCACCATTGGATCTTTGATATGATTGTTCTCTGTTTAACAGAGAATATCTTTCTTTTTTAGAATTTAATTCTATATAGGAAGGTGCTCTCACGTGTTTAACACGTGACCCCAGTGTGGGTTTCAGCCTGTTTTCTTTAGTGTTCATATGCTTTGCATATGAGCGCTCGCGTGTTTAACACGTGAGACTAGTTTGGCCCTTTTGGTTATTTGTTTTCAGCGCTTATATACTTTAGATATAAGCGCCCACATGCTTAACACGTGAGGCCAGTTTGGCCCTTTTGGTTATTTGTTTTCAGCGCTTATATACTTTATATATAAGCGCCCACATGCTTAACACGTGAGACCAGTTTGGCCCTTTTGGTTATTTGTTTTCAGCGCGTATATGTTTTGCATATAAGCGCTCACGTGTTTAACACGTAAGTCCAAGCTGTGGGAATTCTTTTCTTCCTATTTCTTTTATCCCTCCCTTTTTATAAAGGAACAGACATCAAGACAGTTTTTCTCTATAGAGAACTGAAAGAGGAGATCAATATGAATTAAGCCACTGGTTTCAAAGCCAAAGGCCTTGAGCGCAACGTGTGCAAATTGAGGAGATCTATTTATGGCTTAAAACAGTCTTCCAGGGTCTGGTATTTTCGATTTCATAAAACCGTACTGGCTGTGGTTTTAAGACAACCGATCAGGATAATTGTGTCTATCTACGACAAGCTGATAAGAGTTTCGAGATTCTATCGTTGTATGTCGACGATATCTTGCTGGCAAAGAACAACATGTGGACCATAAATACCACTCGAAGTTGGTTGTCCTCCATCTTTTAGATAAAGGACATGGGTGATGCCCAGTTCATGCTCGGGATTCAGATTCTGAGGGACCGCTCCAAGAGGACCCTAGGTTCGTCTCAGAAGACTTACATTAAGAAAATCTTGGAACAGTTAGGCATGGATAGTTGCAAACCCATTGGGACTCCAATTGCAAAGAATCATGCACTAAATCTAGAGCAGTGTCCTAAGAACGAAACAGAGAAAATGTAGACGCAGAATGTTCCTTATAGGAGCGCTATCAGGAGTCTCATATATGTTATGGTGTGTACGAGACCCGATATATCTTATGCAGTGAGACTGATGAGCAGATATCAGTCCAACTGCGGTGTTGCTCATGGGAAGGGGGTGAAGCGGATCTTGCGATACCTAAGTGGGACGACCAACTATACTTTGTGCTATGGCGGATCATACACTCGCCTACAAAGCTATACAGATGCTAACCGGGCCGACAATCTGGATGAGCGAGCGTTCATGTTGGAATATGCCTTCTTACTCAATGGTGGGGCTATCTCTTGGAGTAGTAAGAAGCAGGATTGCATTCCCTTTTCCACCATGGAGGCGGAATACGTGGCGGCCTGTGCTACGGCATAAGAGGCAATTTAGTTACGCAAATTCTTAGAGAATCTAACTATAGTGCCACATGCGAAGGATATGGCAATCCTTAATTGCGATAACATGTTGGTCATTGTGTACTCGAAAGATCCGAAGTACCACGGCATGTCAAAGCACGTTCAGATTCAATACCATTTTATTAGGATGTAGGATAAATAGGAAGTCAAGCTGCAATACATTGTTCATCTCATAATTTTGCATTATTATAATCCCCATTATTAATCATATTGCAAATAAATAGGTGCTTTTGATTCATGTCTGCTAAATAGTTGCAAGTTACAGGTTCTCGGAACAATACAGTGAAAATGATGAAAAAACGCTACAAAAGTGAGACTACGACCAACAAATAGAAGAATCTTTATGATGCCGCCTACAGTTTAAGGAACAAATAAAGATCAATGAACAGTTCAATTGCATAAAGTACGAGGGCAGCACAAAGATTCAAGACTTCAACGCGAAACTAACGGTAAAAGTCCACAACATTCTGCACTGTGGAAATCTGGAAGAAAATAGAAGATATTCTGAGAAACCAAGTGAAGAAACCAGAAGAAAAAGGCAACATGAAGCAACCCTAGAAAAATGAGACAGAGAGCCCATTATATGGCCACGGATCCACGGCCAAACAAGGCTTATGGCCGCGTATCCGCGGCCGTGCATCGCACGTGTCGATGCGTGTCGGTGCGTGTCGGTGGAGTCGGTGCATTGACCCGGTTTTCTTAGGGTAGTTTTTTAATTTTAGATGTGGATCAGATGTAAACCCTAGGGTTTTCCCTATCTATAAATAGTTCTTAATTAGGGCATAGAAAGTGGTGAGACATATTGATTTTCCAAACTTAACCTAAACCTAACCCTTGCAAGGTTTTAATCCTAATCAAATGCAACTTTAGTTTTTATTGATAATAAAGCCTACCACAATTGGAATTGACTCGTTAGAACAACTAGAAAATACACAAAATCCTTGTGGACCGACCCGTACTCAACCGACTAGCTACCAAGCGACACCGTTCTTGATTGTGGTTAATTCTTTGATCACAAATAGCGTAAGCAAAAAAATCTCATATCAATCAAATGGCGCCGTTGCCGGGGATGGCGTAGTTATTTTCTTTTTGTAATTTCGGGTTAATTAAAAATTAAAAAAATCATAAAAACTGAAAAATAAAAAAATATAAAAAATTTATCATCTTGTTATTTTTTGAAGGGTTTTTGTTTGAATTGTGTAGGATCAAAAAGACGAACAGATTCAGATCTGGAAAAATTTAGAGAGCAAAACAGCAGATCTGAACAAACAGAAGAGAACCACAACAGAGAAACAGAAAAATTTGGAGATCTGAACCGACGATTCCACCGCGGAACCGCGGCACGGGAGGAGATCGCACCAGCGCGCCGCGCATCCGCCGCCGAATCCCCTCCCGTGCCTGTAATTTTAGATATGGATCAGATGTAAACCCTAGGGTTTCCTCTATCTATAAATAGGAAACCCTAAAGCTCTTTTTTGGGGGGTGTCTCTTTTGGGTGGCTCTTTTGAGATGCCTCTTTTTATTTATCTAATTTAGAATTTTCATCTGTAAATGTTTGAAGAGTGCATTAAATAAAAAAGTAAGTTTTTCTTTATCTTGCCTTAGTTTAATTTCATTTCTGCCGTAGTTATAAATTTTATTTATCTGCCGTAGTTATAACTTTTATTTATCTGCCGTAGTTGTTAAATTAAAATCATAAAAATGAACTCTTTTATCAATTCCCTAATGAGTGAGTAGTTCCTCACTTGTTAGGGTTAGGTTTGGGGAAGATTTGAGAGATGAAAATCTCCCACCCCTTTCTTGCCCATTCAACATTTTAAATAGGACTCTATGCATACATACACACACCGCTCACTACGGCACCCTATCGCACGAGGTAGCGGTGATACCATAGTTAAAGACCGGTTGTGTATGTTTCCATGGAGGTTAGAGTAAGAGTTAAGAAAGGACGGATAAGGACCTAGAGGAAGAAACTAGCCTAGAGGAAGAAACCTAGTTTCTTCCCGATCGTGCTAATCCCCTTTGTTAATTATTATCTTAACACCTAAATAGTTCTTAATTAGGGCATAGAAAGCGGTGAGACATATTGATTTTCCAAACTTAATCTAAACCTAACCCTAGCAAGGTTTTAATCCTAATCAAATTCAACTTTAGTTTTTATTGATAATCAAACCTACCACAATTGGAATTGACTCGTTAAAACAACTAGAAAATACACAAAATCCCTGTAGACCGACCCGTACTCAACCGGCTAGCTACCAAGCGACACCGTTCTTGATTGCGGTTAATTCTTTGATCACAAATAGCGTAAGCATAAAAATCTCATTCCAATCAAATGGCGCCGTTGCCGGGGAGACGGTAGTCTCTTTCTTTGTGTGATTTTGGGTTAATAAAAAAATATTTAAAAATTTAAAAATTTAAAAATTATAAAAATTAAAAATTTTTAAAACAAAATAATAATAATAATAAAATAAATTCATCTTGTTCTTTTTGAGAGATATTGTGTGAATTGCGCAGGAAAAGAAGATGGACTGATTCAGATCTGGAAAAAGCCAGTGAACAAATCAACAAACAGAAAATCAGAACAGACAGAGGAGAACCACAACAACAAACAGAAAATTTTTGGAGATCCAAACTAACATAACCACCGCGGAACCGTAGCGAATATATGCAGTTGACCGCGGAACCGCGGTCAACCAGTGACGTCAGCATCCCAAAACTTCTCTGTGAGTATTTTATCCTCTCTTCTACCCTCTGAACTCAACTAAAAAATTTTCCTGCAGGGTTCTTTGCGCAAAATCTTTCTCCCTCTCCAATAAATAGTTTTTGTACAGGATTCTTTGCGCTGCAAAATAATTTTTTTTTTTGAAAGTGTTTTAGATTTTTGGTGTGTTAATTGCTTTGCATATTTAAAACGGACTTTTAAGGGGCTATAACACCAATCAAGATTGGGTGGGGATTTCATTACCCTTCCTAAGACCCCAGAAATCACAAAAAGCATTTTTTTACATCAACCCTCGAGTTAATTAAAAAATATTAGACTCAGCCAATAAGGACTGTCGCGCTCAATAGGACAAAGAAAAAGTTGTAGGCATCGGTCGTTTATCTAAACCAGACTTTGTGGTGCCTAGGCTAGACAAGTAGGAAAGGTAATTTTAAAAGGCCCATCTCACGGTGATTCGTCAGCGGATCCCTCCTTTCTTTACTTGTGCTTACCTGGCCATAATTGGCGGTGAAGAGGTGATTTGAGAATCTCACAACTTGCCCTTTGGAACAGTTAGGAGCAGTCTAGTTGACTTAGGAGACCCTAACTCTAAGCTTGATTGTGCATGCTTATATTGTGACTGTTTGAAAGTGTGTAGTAGTCCGTACAAATTGTGCAAAAACTCTTTCTAAAAAAACACTTTCAAAAATTTCAAAAACCCAAAAACAAACAATTTCTAAAAAAAATAAAATAAAATAAAATTTAAAAAAAATAAAAATAAAAATAAAATAAAAAAATAAAAAATATAAATCATCACATTCTTTTTCTTCTCCTTTCTTACATCATGAATACCCCACCTCGCAAAACTCTTGCCGAATTTTGGTACCCTCATCCAAACATTGCTTCCTACGCGCATTGTTTTGGTCGAATTACGGACGATCCCTCCATACCCAAAATTTCTTTGAAAGATCGAATAGAAGCGTCTAAGAGAAACAGTTGGACTCCGCAATCCACTTTGTATCAACCATTTCAACCTTCACCACCTTCTTACGTTGATACCCCTTTTTCGAGTCCTGTTGTAACTCCGAAACCCATGTCTATTATTGAACATATTGA
Organism: Agapanthus africanus; assembly: GCA_030015575.1. Taxonomy (NCBI): domain Eukaryota; kingdom Viridiplantae; phylum Streptophyta; class Magnoliopsida; order Asparagales; family Amaryllidaceae; genus Agapanthus; species Agapanthus africanus. The sequence goes on along the minus strand of CM057338.1, from coordinate 147,199,355 downwards.
ACAATCTCGTAACCGATCTTTCACTCCTTTCAACTCTTCCAGTTCTTGGGATCAACAAGTCCATTCACCTTTTTATCCAAATGTTGATCCTACTCCTGTCCAACCATTCAATTCCTACCAGTCCTACCCGACTTTCACACTTTCCCTAGACATTGCTTCTACACAGCCATTTGGGAGTTTCCAGTATCCAAACAACTTTGAATTTTTTACTGAAACCCCTTCACAACCCATGTCTAGTCTGGAACAGTCGTTGGAAGCTTATATTGTAGCGATAAACCAACAGATGAAGGATTTGGATGCGTCCATTGCCGCCCTATTACAACCTAGTGACCCGGTAGCTAGTTTCAAACTAGCTCCAAATTTTCCAATATATGATGAGGCGGTTGGACAGATTGAGAATTTGAGTGAAAAGAGTGAGCTGTGTACCCTTCCAAATCAAACCTACGCATCCCCAATTGAATCCCACAACTCCGGTTTTGAATGTCTATCAAGTGTCCCAAATGATTCACCTGTTGAAAATAAAACATTTAATGAGTTGCGTGACTTTGTAGTGCTTGATTTGCCAGATTGTGAAGGGTCCCTTTCGAATGAAACCATCACCAATCCTTTTGACCTCTACACCTCCAATCTAGAACCTGAATTGATAAAATCCATGCTTTTGATGAGGTGTCTGAAAAATTGATTTTCACTTGATTGAGGATATTGAAGCAGGGAATATTTTGGATGATGAACCCGCAGATTTGGCCGAGTTTTTCTCTCCGATTCATCATCCCGAATCATTAAATGTTTTTCCCAAACTTCATATGCGTCTTGATTTTGATAAGAATGGCATGGATAAGCTAAATTTTGAGGAGAATATTGAGGAAATTGTTGAGGATAAACCAGTTTTGTTTGATGAGTCGGATTTTCCAATTCATCATGTTCCTTCCACCGACTGTGTACACCCTCATGAACCTTTAACTGTTACCCTTCCTAAATCACTCCCCTTCATCCTTTCCATCATTCCGACCACGCAAGAGACCGTATCGCTTTCATTTCCAATGTTTGGTTTACCAAGTTCGACGTACCCATGTTTTCTCACGAACCTTGAGGGATTTGACATCATTTCTCAGTGGGTTGATAGATTAGCACAATCGCTTTTTACACATCGGTCATCATAAAATGTGCTAATTTATACACTCCATCTCCACTCTCAAGTTCGTATTCAACTTCTTTCTCCCACTTTCTCTGGTTCTTCTTCTAATCTTCCTTTAATGATATCGAGTGTTAATAAATCACAATCTGATATTTTGAGTTCGATAATTCTAGAAAAACAACTTGATTTAGACTCTTTTGAAAATAAGGTAAATGAGCTTTACGACTATCCTACCTTCATAATTTTTGAAAAATCAAGTGTGTTGAATTCTGACGCAACACTTATTGACATTGAAACGTTCAATCGAAGCTTCGATGAAAATTTCGAAGATATTTTCGCTGACGAACTAGTATTCTTAAACGACACGGATTTTGTGATTAATCAACCTCCACCTGAAGAAGTCGAACCACCACCATTTCTTTTTCCCTTCCGCCATTCTTCTCCTCCACCGAGACCGTATACTGCTTCTATCTCCACACGGTCTCGTGTGCTTCTCATTTCTTTTCTCTACACTCCATTCTTTCACCAACCATACCATTACAACGATAAAATTTTTGAATGGTTGGTGCTAACCTTTGGCTTGTGTAAGGCCTTATATAGCTTGATACTGTGTTTTTCTCCCCCCTAACTCTAAACTTTAACGTTTAAACAGTGGAAACACTGTTTCACTTAAGTTTGGGGGACCTTTCTGTATATATATTTTTTGTTTTGTTTTTCTTTTAACAATAAAAAAATATAATAAATAAATAAATAAACAGGGGAGTGCCGACATTTTTGACCCTCTTGATATGGCATGACAGTGAGGACACTGTCAAGTTTAAGTTTAGGGGTGTGCTCGATAAGCTTTCTTCCTTCGCATTCATGTGTATATTTTTGCATTTGCATACTTATTTTAAAACCAATAAAAATTGAAATTTTTTAAAAATAATTGAAAAGTTCAATTTCGGCCATATTTGACTTAAGTTCAACATGATAGTTGAATAGTAGGGAAAAACTAGATCCTAAACTTAGTAAATTAAAACCCCTAAAAATAACCTTTCTTAAAGTTTAACTGTAGAAAATATACGTCCTTATAGTTTATTTAGAAATAGACAAAATTTTGAGTTCAGTTCTTGGGCTAAGTCGAAATAAGGGAAGAGTATTGAATTTTTATTTGAAGTGTAAGTCTGAAAAATAATTCTGAACCTTAAATCTAAATTCTGAAAATATATATCCTACAACTTGCATAAACACGCACCTTGAAACTTAGAATGGTAGAAGATACCTTGAAATGCTCTTTTCTAAAATCCTTAGTATGAAGGAAAATAAAATAAAATAAAATAATAAAAGTATAAGTGTGAATAAAGAGATAAAAAAAATGAACACTGGTTTTGTAATTATTTAAGGCTGTGTAAAATTATAAAAAAAATATAGCGAGGATGTTTTATCACCTAGTGCCTTAGACCAACTGGTTTGGGAGTCACTACTAAAGCCTTAAGTATTATAAGACGAGGAATTACGCCTTAATGTGCAAACACATTTTGTAATCGGTCGTTAGTACCTCAAGAAGTATTAACGGTCGCATGAAGGATGTGTGAGCAATTTCATCTAAAATTCACAAACTAAAAGTACTTTGGACGATGGACAAAAGTATAAGAGCTTGAATTGAATTTCCAAGTGTAGGGGTGATACATACACACACGTAGGGGTATATGATTAGGGTTTGGATGAAAGATAGGAATGAAAAATAGGACTTATATCTTTAGTAGAGATGATAAAAATTCCTAAGTTGAGATGGAACCTTAGAAGGAAAATTCAAAAGATGCTGAAACCTTAGTAAATTTACAGAATATATACAATCTTAAGTTAAATGATAAGGAAGCGTAAAAAATATGGGTTGATAATTTCTGAGTTGAAGATAATAGAATTTCTTGTTAGAACACCGAATTGAAGAATAAAAGTCAATAGGCCAAATAAATCGGATTTTGTGGGTAGTATCAGCTGAAAACCCTCAGGAGACAACACTCCTCCTACTAGGGACACCTAGAGGTTTAACGGCTTGTTGCACGAGCTCAGTGCAATCGCGTTTCCCTGTGAAAGTGAGATTAGGTTTTTTCAAGAATAAAACTAGTTTTACTCGGGACGAGCAAAAGATAAGTTTGGGGGTATTTGTTCATCTCATAATTTTGCATTATTATGATCCCCATTCTTAATCATATTGCAAATAAATAGGTGTTTTTGATCCATGTCTGCTAAATAGTTGCAGGTTACAGGTTCTCGGAACAATACAGTGAAAATGATGAAAAAACGCTACAAAAGTGAGACTACAACCAACAAATAGAAGAATCTTTATGATACCGCCTACAGTTTAAGGGACAAATGAAGATCAATGAACAGTTCAATTGCACAAAGTACGAGGGCAGCACAAAGATTCAAGACTTCAACGCGAAACTAACGGTAAAAGTCCACAACATTCTGCACTGTGGAAATCTGGAAGAAAATAGAAAATATTCTGAGAAACCAAGTGAAGAAACCAGAAGAAAAAGGCAACATGAAGCAACCCTAGAAAAATGAGACAGAGAGCCCACTATATGGCCGCGGATCCGGGGCCAAACAAGGCTTATGGCCGCGGATCCACGGCCGTGCATCGCACGTGTCGGTGCGTGTCGGTGGAGTCGGTGTATTGACCCGGTTTTCTTAGGGTAGTTTTGTAATTTTAGATGTGGATCAGATGTAAACCCTAGGGTTTCCCCTATCTATAAATAGGAAACCCTAAAGCTCTTTTTTGGGGGTGCCTCTTTTGGGTGCCTCTTTTGAGATGCCTCTTTTTATGCCTCTTTTTATTTATCTAATTTAGAATTTTCATCTGTAAATGTTTGAAGAGTGCATCAAATAAAAAAAGTAAGTTTTTCTTTATCTTGTCTTAGTTTAATTTCATTTCTGCCGTAGTTATAAATTTTATTTATCTACCGTAGTTATAACTTTTATTTATCTGCCGTAGTTGTTAAATTAAAATCATAAAAATGAACTCTTTTATCAATTCCCTAATGAGTGAGTAGTTCCTCACTTGTTAGGGTTAGGTTTGGAGAAGGTTTGAGAGATGAAAATCTCTCACCCCTTTCTTGCCCATTCAACATTTTAAATAGGACTCTATGCATACATACACACACCGCTCACTACGGCATCCTATCCCACAAGGTAGCGGTGATACCATAGTTAAAGACCGGTTGTGTATGTTTCCATGGAGGTTAGAGTAAGAGTTAAGAAAGGACGGACAAGGACCTAGAGGAAGAAACCTAGTTTCTTCCCGATCGTGCTAATCCCTTTGTTAATTATTACCTTAACACCTAAATAGTTCTTAATTAGGGCATAGAAAGCGGTGAGATATTGATTTTCCAAACTTAACCTAAACCTAACCCTAGCAAGGTTTTAATCATAATCAAATTCAACTTTAGTTTTTATTGATAATCAAACCTACCACAATTGCAATTGACTCGTTAGAACAACTAGAAAATACACAAAATCCCTATGGACCGACCCGTACTTAACCGGCTAGGTACTAAGCGACACCGTTCTTGATTGCGGTTAATTCTTTGATCACAAATAGCGTAAGCATAAAAATCTCATTCCAATCATACATCCCTACAGATCAGACGGTCGCGAACCCACTGACGAATGGAATTGCCGAGGAGTGTTTTGTACAACATAATAGGGCCTCAGGGCTACATCCTTGGCGACAACCATGTATTTAGACATGTAGTGACTTCCTATTATGTTTGACATTATTCATTTGTGTATGGCGACTTTATATACATATATTTTATGATTGATGGCGTGTTGCTTTCTTTCTTTATTATCTGAGATGGATATGTCTATTTTGTTTGACTATTTCTGGTATGGAATACAAATTTAAGTGTACAAGGTACATGAAGTGTATGGGATACACGATGTGTGCAGGGCACACATTTAACAAAGATCCGTCAGCAGGTAGGAACTCTCCCTCACACGAGAGATCCACTTTGTGCTAAGGAAGCATACGAAAGTGAGACTAAGTGCAAGACGTCATCTGCTAGGAGCAGTGACCGTATTATTTCATACAGGGTATGGTGACAATGGGAGTGCTTAACATAGTCGTCCTGACTGGGTCTGTAATACCCTAGTTCATTTATACCAGTTCTAGTTCATGTATTTCTTTATTTATGGTATTTTCCTGATTTATTGTGTTTTGGGTGCGAATAGTGTATTTGACATTTGTATTTGCATCCGACCCGACCCGCATGCTTGAAACCAGTCTTAATTCATGTTTATGATTTATCCTGACCTGTTACATGGACTCGTGCACTTTCATTTTAATTTATACATCTTGAATACTGGCATTTTATCTGGCATTTGCATTTTTATAATATAATATTTTAAATCACATAAAATATTTTAAAAATACATTGTATGACCTGCATGATACCCCTAGCCCCGTGGTAGCATCCGCGCATTTTGTTCTCGTCCCGTTCAGTGAAACGGACTTGTTTGGATGGCTACGCGCACATGCGTGCATCCGTTCTTGGGGTATGCATTTTTCGTTATCCGGACATTCATTTTTTTATTTTGGTCGACATGTATTTTTTTCGTATTTTAAAACTGAATTTTAGACCCGACCCGGGCATATTTTGGACTATGTTTGTATTTACCAGAATATCAAATTTTATTTATATAATATTAATTTTATAAATTGATACAAATTAAAATTTAGTTAACTAATAAAAGATTTTTTAAATTTGAATCTAAACTAATTTCCTAACAAACTAACAACCCCTTTCTCTCTCTCTCTCCTCTGCATATATATATTTATATATTTTTTATTTATTTAATTTTTTCTTTCCTTATTTAATACACAGCCTCTTCTTCTTACTTCTTCTTCTTTCTTCTTCTTTCTTCTTCTTCTTCTTTCTTCTTTCTTTTATTAATCTTGTTTCTTGATTCCGGTGATCACCGCCGGAGCCGTGCTCGTCGCTGACGATCCGAGTGATCCAGTGAACGTACCTGACTTGCGTGATCACCCTCGTGCATTGTTTGGAACCGTTCCGTGTACCGTGCGCGTGTCGCGACATTTCGCCGACGAAGGACGTTCCGTACACATCCGTTCTTATTCCGTCTAGGTAAGTTAATTTTGCTACATGCTATATAACTCATTATATACCTATTTAAATAAATATCACACCTGTATTTTAAACCAAGCATCGCATGTTTCATATTACAGCCTTTCGACGTTCCGTTTACATTTGTATAGTGCATTTCAGATCTAGGGCATGCAAACCAATCTTAATTACATGCTACATTACTTTAGACGCATATATTTTAACAAATGGAATACCTGTATTTAAAATCATGCACCCCATGTTTAGTTTTATAACATTTCGATGTTCCGTTTGCATCCATTCATATCATTTCAGATCTAGGTCATGAAAACTTATCTTGTTACATACTATACTATCATATACTGCATCAAATTGAATAGTTACATTTCATATTACTTAGTTATATGTTCCGCGCTCGTTAGTTTATCATTTTACGATTATGTGATACCCATTTGCATCCATATCATTTAAAATATATATCGTCGTAATATTTCTTATTATTATCTTTAATTATTTTATAATCTGAATTTTATAATCTTATACATTTAAAAATATTATAGTTTACACATGAAACGTCGTTGAAGAGCGGATACGACAAATCTGAAATTTACTGTACACCTTACCTTATAAAATTCATTATAAATCATAGAAAAATCATTAGTATACATTCTTTAGTTCGTTACGAAGATAACTCAAAATAATATAACTCTATGAAATATTTACTTGCAAAATAAATTGTTTAAATAACGTAAAATGAAAATGAAAATGTCTCTAAACTGCTGTCCAGGAAAATTCCAGCAGCAAACTTTCAACTTCAAATGTTCATAGCTTTTTGTAGGAACAACCTGAGATACTTTTACTTATAAAAATGAAAACCTTATTGAGTTATCTTTGTTTTGGTATAAAACACGTCCCTTTTGGAGAACGTTTGTTATTTTTAAGCTATTTTATAAATCAGGGTGACGCTGAATTTCTGAATGGAACTTTCTTGTGCATGGTTAATCGATACCACTTTTATAGTTATTAATCGGTTTGAATATGTTATCCATGTTAATATTATTATATCAATATCTATTTAATAAATAATAGTGCTTGTGTTTTAATATTCAGCAAATTTTACCGATTTACAGTTTTATAGTATCCGTCTGTATCCGTACGGTTTATTACATATCTAGTTGCACACTGAGACCATATTATTTCATGTTACTGTTGTATTAGTGCACCGTGCTTGATAATTGTACATACTACATAGTCATGATGTAACCCCTGACAAAATATTTGTGCATCCATACTTTACCGTGCATCCGTACTTGCTACAGTTTTAGTATGAGCATCCGCTTGACACATGTGCACTACCTGTCATGACCTGATATACTACTGCTTGACTTGATACCTGATACACCACTACTTGACATGACTTGATACATGTACACTACCTGATATGACCTGATATATCACTATTTGATATGTTATCTGATCCTGTTTCTAATGCCGACAATCCTGACATGTTATCCCGATAGACATATCTTATTGTCTGTACAGACAAACCTGTTCCTGCTTGATCCTGTGTTGGCATTAGTCTCAGATTTATAAATACCTGACTTACACACATAACTTGGGGGTATGGGGAAATCAAGAATGTAGCTGAACGTAAGTCAAAGGGCTATTATATCATTTTACCGTGGTCCCGTGGGGAATGAACGGGACATAGACTCACAGTCTATTACATCATTTTACCGTGGTCCCATGGGGAATGAACGGGACATAGACTCACAGTCTATTACATTATTTTACCGTGGTCCCGTGGGGATGAACGGGGCATAGACCGATGGGTTACGATGAGAATTACATTAATTGATTTCGAATAAGTTTAGAGTAGATAACCCTATAGCACAGTTTAGACTACTCACTGCACTTCACCTATTTATATCATGTTCACTGATCTATATTCATGTTACGGTTTGCTTGCTACTGACGACTTGTTACTGTTCATACTTCATGCCTGCATAATTCATCACATCCTGCTTGCTTAGAATTATTGATATTTTGACGCTCTGACATCTAGGTTTTGCATGGCCCAGATCCCTTATCTTTATCGCAGGCTGTCCAGGAGTATTTTGATCAACAGGCCGAGCAGTGAGGACCTGTTATTAGTTTAGTTTAGTTTCCTTTCAGTATTTTCATTCCTGATGTGAGCCCGCATTATGGGACGTACATTACAGTTTATTATTGTATTGGATCCTTTTGCTTCCGCATTATTTTTATTCTTGACTCGTTATTCTGGCTCATGGACATGTATTAGATAGTTGTTTATTATTTTACTGTTCTTGATATCTCTACAGCCGTAATGTGACTGTGGAGGGATATTTCCTATCCACAGGTAGCATGGTTGGCTGTCACGTGCCTATCTTAGCGCACTCTGGAAAGCGGGGCATGACAGGGTCAGGATGAGGTTGCGATATGTTATATGCCGAGGGACCGAAGTTGTTATCCCATGTCTACTTTACCTGTTTTATATATAGCCGGATTAGGGGTATGACTCGTCGCACGTGGTGCGAGCTTGTCAGGAGATCTCAGGCATTTCATAGGGCAAATGGCTGGACAAGTCAATCACAGGGTGATTGTATTTGGGTCTGTACAGTATAACTTTAATGGCGTATGCTCTCAGGGAGAGAATTTTATACCGTAGTACGTTTCCATACGACATGTGCAAAGATCGTGCACATACGAAAGTTGAGGGATTGATCTTATCTCCTTCATTTGTGTGAGCCCTTATGATGAACTCCTTCACGGAAGGACGGGCAATCAATATACCCTTAGTGATACTGGGTTGTCTGGATAAGCATGTTATGAGCGTCAGCTAATTTGGCTGTTGTTTCATATTGCGCACATTCGAGGCAGTGTCGGGAAAGCGGGTAAATAGCAGACCTAGTTATTCAGAGCCGGAGGAAGATCCATTGAGTTCTGATTGTATTGACGCTATGGTGGTGAAGTTTAAGAGTGGGATAAATCGAGAAACTACCGCGGTGTTCAAGTATGCTTCCGAAAGGGATCGAAGGTACTTAGGTAGACATGCCTGATCGTATCTAGGGTACGAGATTTTGCGAGCCTAACATATATTTGGTTTATGTTACTTTTCTTTTAGGGAAATCCTTGTGTCTGTGTTCATACCATAATATTGCATTTTATATTCCCCATTCTTATGCATTTTACAATGAAAACAGGTGCTTTTGACCCATGTTTGCTACATGTTACAGGTTACAGGTTCTTGGACAGAAAACAGTGAAAACGATGAAAAGACGATGCAAAAGTGGACTTTGACCAACAAATAGAAGGATCTTAATCAAGCCTACACAAAAGATCAGTACAAGACAACGCAAGGTCCAAGATTACAAAGCAAACGGTTAAAAAGTCCACCGCAATTATTCACTGAAGATCTGGAACTAATGTAGAAGCCCAAATGGAGAAACAACTAAAGAAATGAAAAGCCCAAAGAACCTTGAAGCAGCCCAGGAAAATTCATAAGATGAACTCACCAAAGGGCCGCGGAACCGCGGCCCAAGGCCTACCCATGCCGCAGTTCCGCGGCCGTATAGTGCCCGGACTCGTATAATTTTTTACCAAAATGCGTTGGCTGCTGTGGAAAGATTTCCTAGGGGTATATTTGTAATTGTGGACATGCGGATCAAAATGTAACCTAGGGTTTCCTATTCTCTATAAATAGGAACTATAATCATTGTAATTTCTTATGCCTCCTTTTAATAATAAATTCAGAATTCTTTATGAAGAGCATCGGTGCCTCTCTTCAATTCAGAAATTCAGATCTGACAACCCTGCGTTGATGATTGGAGAAATGCATCTATAAGTAGATTTAATTCCTTGCCCTAGTTTAGATTTCAATTCTTTGCCCTAGGTAGAATTAATTTCTTGCCGTAGATAAATTGTTTAGAGTTAGCTTTGGGGAAGGCTTTTGAGAGATGAGATCTCTCATCCCTTTCTTACCCATAATATATTTTCAATAGGACTCCATGCATACACGCACACACCGCGCCCTACGGCACCCTATCCCTCGAGGTAGCGGTGATACCGTAGTGTAAAGGCCCGGTTGCGCGCGTTTTCCATGGAGGTTAGGGTAAGGATCTCTAAAGGAAGGACAAGAACCTAGAGGAAGGAACACCTTCCCGAATGGATCTAATCCCCTTTATTGATAATTACCATAACTCCTCATAGATCTTCATTCGGGTATAGAAAGCGTTGAGATTTACTTGCATTTCCAAACCATCCCTAAACCTAACCCTAGCAAGAATAGATCTAGATAATCGTAGATAGAATAATTAGGTTTTTAGATTTAATAATTAATCCGAACACCCTTCGGAATTAACTCGTTAGAGCGACTAGGAAATTCACAAAATCCCTGTGGACCGACCCGTACTCACTGGCTAGCTTCATGCGACGCCGTTCTTGATTGCGGTTTAGAAATAGTTTTTGAGATACAAACCAAATGGCGCCGTTGCCGGGGATGGCGTAGAAATTTCCTTTTCGCGATTTCGGGTTAATCATAAAATTAAAAAAATCATAAAAATCTAAAAAATCCAAAAAATATATCAATTGTTATTTTTGGAAAGGGTACTGTGTTGTTTGAATCTTGTAGGATCTACATAAAGACGGATCTGGAAATTTCCAGAAGGCAAATCAGAAAAGGGTACATCAGAACAGAGAGAGAGTGCCTCAATAGAGCCATACCAATTTTTTCAGAACCTGATACCTCTTGACCACCGCGAAACCGCGGCTTTGACGCGCATTAAACCGCGGAACCGCGGTCTTCTGGGGTCCTCTCTGCACGAAATTTGCACTGTAAATTTCTGTCTCTCTCCTCTGCAAATATTTTAATATATATTCTGAAAAATTTCTGCAGGATTATGTGCGCTTTAAAAATCTTTTCCTTTCCAAAATAATAATCTTGTGCAGGATTTTTGGGCCCCGCTTGAAATGAAATTAGATTGCAAGTAATATTTTGCTGTTGCATATCTTATGTTGAAAATCTTTTTGCAACAAATTTTTCCTAATAAAGAGAAAAAGAATAAATAAATAAAAAAAAAAGGAAAATTAGTATTAGAAAACTTGCAAACTTTTGCTGCAAATAAATCTCTGCACCAACCAACCTTCTTTCTTTTCCCTTTCTTCTAACATGGGTACCCCACATAATAAATCACTTGCCGAACTTTGGTATCCCGAACCTAATTTTGCGTCGTATGTCAATTTGTTCGGTCAATTTAAAGACGATCCCTTCTTACCAAAAATATCTTTGAAAGATCAAATAGAGGCGTCTAGGAGAAACAGTTTGACTTTTCAACCCACTTTGTGTCAACCAAGTCAATTTTTACCACCTCCATATGTTGACACCACTTCTTCAAGTCCTTCTGTCACTCCTCAGTCAATGTCCATTGCTGAGCATATTGCTCAATCTAGCAACCGATCTTTCAACCCTCTCCACACATCTAGTTCTAGGGGCCCGCACGATTATTCACCATTTTATCCATATGTTGACCCTACCCCTATCCAATCACCCACTTCCTACCAGTCCTATCTGACCTCACCACCCTCACTAGACACTGTTTCTGCACAGCCTGTTGGGAGTTTTGCATATCCACACGATTTCGAATCTTTTACCGAAACCCCCTTACCACCCAAGTCTAGTTTGGAAGAGTCGTTGGAGGCGTATATCGCAGCAACAAACAAAATGGTTAGGAATGTGGAAGCATCCATTACCGCCCTTATGCAACCTAGTGAACCGGTAGCTAGTTTCCCACTAGCTTCAAATTTTTCAATGTATAAGGAGGCTGTTGGACAGAGTGAGAATGTGAGAGGATGTCCAAATCAAACCTACCCATACCCAATTGAATCCACCAACTCCAGTTTTCAAACATGTGTCCAAAATGATGAGTTGTGCGACTTTGTAGTGTTTGATTTGCCAAATTGTGAAGAACCCCTTTCGAGTGAAACCGCACCTAATCCGTTTGACCTTTACACCTCCACTCTAGAACCTAAGTTGATAAATATCCATGCTTTTGATGAGGTGTCAGAACAAATTGATTTTCACTTGATTGAGGATATAGACGCCGGGAATATTTCGGATGATGAACCCGTCGATTTAATTGAAATTTTATGTCCAATTCATCATCCCGAGTCATTAAATGTTTCTCCCGAACTTCATATGCGTCTTGATTTTGATGATAATGGCATGGATGAGTTGAGTTTTGAGGAAAATGATAAGGATAGTATTGAGGAGAGTTTTGAGGATCATATTGAGGTTGAACCATTTTTGTTTGATGTGTCTGATTTTCCAAATCATCCTCTTGAACGTTTAACTAAATCACCCTCTCTCCTTTCCATCGTTCCGACCATGCTTGAAGACTGTGAGCTTGAAAATTTTTCCTTTGAATCCGATACTGTTCTCACAGATGATAACACTTACGAGTGTTTCACTTTTTCGGACGATGTTGATGACTCACCGCCCGAGTTTGAGTCCTTTACATTTTCAGATGAATTAGTTGAACCATCAGACTCGGTTGATTACAGTAGTTTCGAACCATTAATGGAATCTTTCAAGTTCGAGATAGTTTACTATGGTGAGAATGATACTATCCCTAATTCACTTCCTTTCGTCCTTCCTATTGTTCTGACCGTACAAGTGACCGTTACGCTTTCATCTCCTATACCACGTTCGGCGTACCCATGTTTTCTTGCGAATCTTGAGGGATTTGACCCCATTTCCCGACGGGTTGATAGGTTAGCGCAATCGCTTATAACATATCGGTCATCACATATTGCGCTAATTTATTCACTCGATTTACACCCTCAAGATTGCGCGACCCTTCTTTCTCCTTTCCGCCCTTCTTCGCCCCCACCGAGACCATATTCTACCATTCTTCTTTCCACACGGTCTCGCGTGTTTCTCATTTCTTTCCTCCACACCCCATTCTTGCACCAACTATACCATTACCATGATAAGATTTTTGAATGGTTGGTGCTAACCTTTGGCTTGTGTAAGGCCAAGCTTAAGTTTAGGGGGAACCTTGTTGTATATATGTACATATATTTTTTGTTTTCTTTTTCTATAAAAAATAAAAAATTCAAAACATCAATAAAATAAAATAAAATTATTATAAATAAATAAACAGGGGAGTGCCGGTATTTTGACCCTCTTGGTTTAGCATGACAGTGAGAACACTGTCAAGTTCAAGTTTGGGGGTATGCTCGGTACGTCTTCTTCCTTTGCATTCATTTGTACATATTTTTGCATTTGCATATTTATTTGAAAACCCATAAAAATTGAAAATTTTCAAAAATTATAAAAATCAATGTATTCAATTTGGTCTAATTGATTTAAGTTTGACATATAGGTTAACTGGTTAGGAACAACTAGATCTTTGACGTAGTAAATTAAAAACCCTAAAGATAACCTTCCTTAAAGTTTAGCGGTAGAAAGTATATATTTTTGTAGTTTATTTAGAAATAAGAAAATTTTGGGTTCACTTCTTGGGCTAAGTCGAAACAAGGGAAGAGTATTGATGTTCTTATTAGAGTATAAGTTTGAAAAATAGTTCCTATCTTAAGTCTAGATTCTGAAAATGTATACCCTACAAATTGCACAATCACGCACCTTGAAACTTGGAATAGTAGAAGAGACCTTGAAATGCTCTTATCTAATGTCCTTAGTACGAAGAAAATGAAAATGTTATATAAGTGTGAATAAAGAATAAAAAAAATGAACACTGGTTTTTGTGATTACTTAAGGCTGTAAAACAATAGAAAAAAATATTTAGCGAGGGTGCTTCATCACCTAGTGCCTTAGACCAACTGGTTTGGGAGTCACTGCTAAAGCCTTGGGTGTTGCAAGACTAGGAAGTACGCTTTAAAGTGCAAACGCATCTTGTAATCGGTTGTTGGTACCTCAAGAAGTATTAACGGTCGCATGAAGGATGTGTAAGCAAAATTCAATTAAAAATTCACCTACTAATAAGTACTTTGGACAACGGACAAGGGTATGATTGCTTGATTTGAATTTCCAAGTGTAGGGGTGATTTATACACACACGTGGGGATATGTGATTGGAGTTTAGATGAGAGAAAGGAATGAAGAATAGAACTTGTATCTTTAATAGAGTTGATAAAAATTCCTAAATGGAGATGGAACCCTAGAAGGAAAACTTAAGAAATGCCGAAAGCTAAGTAAGTCTATAGAACATATATAATCTTAAGTTAAATGATGAGGAGGCGTGAAGAATATGGGTGGATAATTTACGGGTCGACGATAATAGAATTCCTTGTTAGAAAACCTAATTGGAGCACAAAAAGTCAATGGGCCGAATTGATAGGATTTTGTGGGTGTAATCCGCTGAAAACCCTCAGGAGACAACACTCCTCCTACTAGGGACACCTAGAGGTTTAACGGCTTGTTGCACAAGCTCAGTGCAATCGCGTTTCCCTGCGAAAGTGCGGCTAGGTTAGATTTTTATCGAGAATAAAAAATAAGTTTGCTCGAGGACGAGCAAAAGATAAGTTTGGGGGTATTTGTTCATACCATAATATTGCATTTTATATTCCCCATTCTTATGCATTTTACAATGAAAACATGTGCTTTTGACCCATATTTGCTACATATTACAGGTTACAGGTTCTTGGACAGAAACAGTGAAAACGATGAAAAGACGATGCAAAAGTGGACTTTGACCAACAAATAGAAGGATCTTAATCAAGCCTACACAAAAGATCAGTACAAGACAACGCAAGGTCCAAGATTACAAAGCAAACGGTTAAAAAGTCCACCGCAATTATTCACTGAAGATCTGTAACTAATGTAGAAGCCCAAATGGAGAAACAACTAAAGAAATGAAAAGCCCAAAAAACCTTGAAGCAGCCCGGGAAAATTCATAAGATGAACTCACCAAAGGGCCGCGGAACCGCGGCCCAAGGCCTACCCATGCCGCGGTTCCGCGGCCGTATAGTACCCGGACTAGTATAATTTTTTACCAAAATGCGTTGGCTGCTGTGGAAAGATTTCCTAGGGGTATATTTGTAATTGTGGACATGCGGATCAAAATGTAACCTAGGGTTTCCTATTCTCTATAAATAGGAACTATAATCATTGTAATTTCTTATGCCTCCTTTTAATAATAAATTCAGAATTCTTTATGGAGAGCATCGGTGCCTCTCTTCAATTCAGAAATTCAGATCTGACAACCCTGCGTTGATGATTGGAGAAATGCATCTGTAAGTAGATTTAATTCCTTGCCCTAGTTTAGATTTCAATTCTTTGCCCTAAGTAGAATTAATTTCTTGCCGTAGATAAATTGTTTAGAGTTAGCTTTGGGGAAGGCTTTTGAGAGATGAGATCTCTCATCCCTTTCTTACCCATAATATATTTTCAATAGGACTCCATGCATACACGCACACACCGCGCCCTACGGCACCCTATCCCTCGAGGTAGCGGTGATACCGTAGTGTAAAGGCCCGGGTGCGCGCGTTTTCCATGGAGGTTAGGGTAAGGATCTCTAAAGGAAGGACAAGAACCTAGAGGAAGGAACACCTTCCCGAATGGATCTAATCCCTTTTATTGATAATTACCATAACTCCTCATAGATCTTCATTCGGGTATAGAAAGCGTTGAGATTTACTTGCATTTCCAAACCATCCCTAAACCTAACCCTAGCAAGAATAGATCTAGATAATCGTAGATAGAATAATTAGGTTTTTAGATTTAATAATTAATTCGAACACCCTTCGGAATTAACTCGTTAGAGCGACTAGGAAATTCACAAAATCCCTGTGGACCGACCCGTACTCACTGGCTAGCTTCATACGACGCCGTTCTTGATTGCGGTTTAGAAATAGTTTTTGACATTCGAATCAGTCTGTCCTAACGGATCTTGCTGCAAGGCTACCCGCTTGTATGTTCTCAAGGGTCCACCTCGCACCAACATGCATGGTTATGAACAAGGACGGAAAAGAAGATTCTCAAGGAGACAATTAACTCAGGGAGTCAACGGTTCAAAGAACCGGGTCAAGGAGCTATGGACGGCGCCTACTCGAATGTGCGAGTGGGAGTATGTTGACCATTAGGCTTCACCCGGCCCATTACCTGCTCCTTCTAGTGGCCAATATATATATTATACGTGTGTGTGTGAGATATATAGGGCTAGGGTTTAATCTAATATAATTAATAATAGAAGATAGAGGAATCTAAGAGATTGCTAAGGTTTGAGCCATCGTCTTCTCTTCTCCAAGTTCTATCGAGGGTTGACTTGCGGGGTGATCATGTGGGAGATTCTCGCTCATCAAGGGTGTGATTTCTCTCCGGCCATTGCAAGGAGGCGAAGGTCAAAGTTCGTCGTGATAATGTGGGTGAGGATAACGACCTCATCACTTTCGGGTTAAGGTAATTCTTATAGAACCTTATGTGTAGATCTTTTTTTCCGCTTTCATGATTTGATGTTAAGATCTATACACCTAAATACTACAATAATATAATATAATCGATAGCTTTTGGCACTTGTAATGCATGTAATTAAATTTGAAAGAGAACATATAAAAAATCCATTATTTAAATATATAAGTGCTTTGTCACTTTAAATGGTTAACAATGTATTTATTCTAAAAGAATTGGACCATTTGAAAATTTAGTTATAGTTTTAAAAATTAATTTTGTCCTATTAGATGAAATTTCTTACAGAATCAAAATCGCTAATTTATTTCAGAGATAAGAGTTATAAATGATATACCCTAGCATTTTAAAACATAAAAAGCTTATATATGTGTAACTTCCCAAATCTTAGCGAGTTTTTAGTGATATTTAGCCTTGAAAGTATTTCATTTTGGAGATTACTTTCTGTGCCGCTTTCCACGGGTTAAGATCCCTTGCTCTGCTTGAATCATTCTATACAAATCTCGGCCTTTGGATTCTCCTATTGATCCCATACAACCATAGAGTCACATATTTTATCCTAATATGAATCTTCGGATTGATTTGAATGGCTAGATTAAAAAAAAAAAAATAAGATCCTATTTATATCAGGTTCCACCAAACACTCTATGGAACCAAAAAGAAAAAAAAAAGTCCTTTTTTGAGATTTTCTTTTTTCTTTTTAAATTAAACTGAGAAAAGTTAAAAGCAAGATTGACTGTCTCATTTGTTTCTCAACCAAGAATTAACCTTTAAACCCGGTCAATAATTGCCTGATTTTTATCCAAATTTTTTTCAACCATAAAATTGCTTCATTCTCTCATTCTAGGCCAACCCTCTCATTCTAGGGAAACCCTTGATAACTTTCTCATGCTAGCTCTTTTCTCTTAAAAAGCCCTTCCTTCTATTGAATGTATAAGCCCTAGAGCCTAAGAAGCCTCAATTTTCCTTAGGGAGAGAAGAAGAAGAAACAAGATCAAAACCTAAATATGTCAAAGATCACAGGCACCCTCTGCCTCCTCGGCTGCCTCATCGGCTTTGCCCTCGCTGAGGAATCCTTCACCATCCAAGGCCGTGCCTACTGTGACACATGTCGTGCTGGGTTCGAGACCAGTGCCACCGAGTACATCCAGGGTATTATGCAGATTCAAATCTAAAACCGGTTCGCTAATTTCTTAATTCAATAATTCTAAAAATTTTTTTATTTTTATTTTTGTGGAGCAGACGCCAAGATTAAAATCGAATGCAAAAACTACACGACGGGTGAGGTCCTGCAATCCGTGGAAGGTGTGACGGATAGCACCGGAACCTACAACATTCAAGTCGAGGACAATCATGACGAGAACATATGCGAGGTGGTGCTAGTGGAGAGCCCACGTGCAGACTGCAACGAGATCAAGGATGGAAGGGACCGTGCTCGCATCGTGCTGGCCCACGACAGCGGCATTAGTTCCTCGGTCCGCTATGCCAACTCTCTCGGTTTTCTAAAGACCGACCCCCTTCCTATTTGCGGTCAGCTTCTCCAGATGTATGCCTTGTCCGATGATTTGGATTAAGCGAAAGCTTTTCGGCTATGAAACGGAGAATTGAATATTGTTTTTAAGAAAGTTTGTGTGCTGGATGAAATTGAGGAGCAACAATGTAATACCATCCATGTAATAAATTGTGTTGATCTTATATATTATGTTTTTTATGAAAAAAGAAAATAAGGAGTTAATGTTTAGAAATAACCTATTAATTAATATAAGATTTAATGTTTGAAAACCTATTTTCTTTAAATGTAAACTTGGATTGATTCTAATGTTTTCATCTCCATGAATTTTTTTTCTTGTTAAGAGCTTAATTTTCGAGTTTGGGGATTTTTTTAACAACACTTGTTCTAGCGCTAAATCAAAGCTAGGTTATGTAAATAATATAAAATGCAAGAACTTTCTTTTTTTCCAATGGGACCTTTTGGGAATGAAACCAGTCATCGATCGCTTTTGAAAGAAATCATTACCGCATGAGCTAAAAGTCTAGTCGTTTATAAAATACAAGATGTTTTCATAAAGAGTTTGGTATAGTTATGTGCATGTGTATGAAATATAAAAGGAAAACCATGTGGTACCCAGAAAAAATAATTTAGAAAATAGAGAGCGTCTATATATATTCTAATTAGATATCCTAATTATCAGTAATTATACTTGATTCATTCAAAAAAAAAAAAGCAACCGTGAATGGGTAGCCAAAAGTTGACATAAAATCCATAAAAATAATTTACGTAGTCTTTTATTTTGTACCAATTCAGAATCGAATCAACAACCGCTCATTTTGGATCGAAAATTCTTATCGCATCAACTATGCCCATTGATATGCACGTGAGATGAGATGCATGTGTATGTAAATCAAAAGCTGTAAGATTAATTGTCTTCTTTACTAGATAGTTTTGGTCTTTTTTAAAAGATGATTGTATATTCGAATTTATATACCATTTTTAAATAAAAAAAAAGAATTTTTGAATTAGAATATATATAATTAAATTTTAATCCGTATAAATAATATAAATTTTGAGGGTTATTTACCGGTTTGGAAGGGAGAGCGAAAAAGAAAAGAGGAAAGAAACAAAATTCGATGATGTGAATAGATTTGGAATACGAAGAGAAATTTAACAAGGACGAGAAAAAGATATATGGATCTTCTAAGTTCGGATCATAACAGTAGGTAGATATGTGCGGATCCAGTTATGGTCCCATAGATGGAGAATGGAGAAGAAAGGTGACAGGGACTGGTCTAAATTAATTTGGCTTCATGCACAGCTCATATCAAACTTGTTGGCACTTTTTCTAACACCATTCAATTTAATTTGGACTCTATATCATATTATTTGCAAACATTGCGCATTAATGCTCAAGTGTTTAATTCTTGGTGTGATGCAAACTACATGCGATCGATACATGAATATCATTATTCAGTCTCAGGGTATAAATATGTTTCGAAGCTGCTTAGATTAAAAGGAGGATAACGAAAGAAAGAGGCCGTAAGAGGAAATTTACTCTTATGATGTCGGAAAAAAAATCAATCATCCAATATTTTATTCGACGATCAGCATCTATTATCATCGTCGTCATCATCTAAGATGAGGATATATGCACCAAATTTCATGCAATTTTATATCTTTTTCATCGTTGAATCAGCAATGTAAAAGGTTTTTTTTCAGTAAACTGTTAATTTTGCACCATTAAACCAACGGTGAAAGGGTGGTAGAGCCACATGAAATTTGGTGTATCCACATCGTAGATGATAAATACGAAAATGATGAATGCCGATGGTCGAAAAAAACCATGAAAGGTGTATATTTTTCGACGTCACAGAAGTAAATCCCTCATATGACACCTTCCCTCAATTATTCTCGATTAAAATTCATATCCCTTTCACTGTATATACGGAAACCTTTGGCAAGGTTTTGACCATGTTTGAGATAATATATTTTATATTCTGACACAAATCCATAGATCGAAATTCCTTTCAATTGTAACTTAGGTTTTTACGCAGCAATATTTTTTGATTAAATCAAGCATGTATTTAACACGGTCTATTGGAAATTAAACTTGGATTGACCTGCTACCATAATAAGCGTATCTATCATTGCATCAAATCTTCAAAGTTATGATTCTTTCTTTTTTTAAAAGTAACCGTGCTAATTAAAGCACATAAATTCATTAATAGAAAGCCGATGGGAACAACATATTCTAACACATCCATAATTACTAAGTTGAAAACCTTGTTCTATGCTCATATATTCTAATGAAATTGAGAACATTAAAAACGAACTACACGTGCCTCCTAGTTAATGTGACTAGTCTCTTGGTAGCAATGATATGGGTAAATTGTAAAAAAAAAAATCAAGCATTTTTCGATTATCAAAAAACCCCGGCCTCGAAAAGTAAATCAAAACATTCCTAAAATGGTTTTAGTTCTCAAGAAATCCCTTATTTGTAATATCTAGTAGTTGTCTGCTATATCTAGTTTTCTACGATATCTAAACAGTTGACTGTGATATATAAACCGTTTTCTGTGATATCTAAACAGTTTGTATAAATTGGGTAGATATCTATGTATATACCGCACAGGAAAAAAATTTAAGAGGTATTTGACCATCAATTTGAAGCCGGAGATTTTGACAAAATGCTTGGGATTTTTTTGAAAATTTACCCTAATGATATTTCATGTGAATGACAAGACAAGTAGAATAACTTAAAATATCATTCAATAATGCCTGGCCACCTGTAACAAGAGTAGATCTGTGTGAAAGAGAGGAATCTAGCTTGTTTATACAAGAGCGGAGAAGAGAGAGGCAAATAGAGATCCTCTGTTGACTTGATTGCGATTGCTCTCTCACCGAGGGAGAGGGAGAGGGAGAGCGAGAGAGAGAGAGAGAGGCCATGGAGGGGAGAGAATGGGGCAATGAAATAGAGAGCAATGAAGGGTTGATGGAGAAAGGGATGGAGAGGAATGTGTCATGGAGCTTTGATGATGGTGATGATGATGAAGAAAAAGAGTTGGGGTTGAGGGAGCCTTTGCTTTTGAGGAATAGGACCCTGAACACCACCTCTCAAATTGCAGTTGTTGGAGCTAATGTTTGCCCAATCGAGAGCTTGGATTATGAGTAAGTCATCTAGCTCACATAGCCATCTTCAAACTTCTTTCCTTTTTTTATCTAATACTAGTGAAGAACCTACTTGAAATTTTGGATCTTGGGCAAGTTATGAGCAAACCCTCCCTCCATTTGAGAGCTTGTATTATTTGTGAAATTTTGGGTCAATTAATCAGTCCATATCCCCATGGAGATTGAATCCTTTTCATTTCTAGCTATTTCATTATTGGCTTGGATTTTTAGTAAATTTTTCCGGCTACCCATTATACTATTGATGGAGGTTGGAATCTCCACCGGATATTATCCTCCGTTGATTTTGCTGCCAGCGAGCTGAACGGTTGAGATTCGGTGTGGGGATTGAGTGTGTGGATTTCAATGGGTTGATGGGTTGATGCTGACACTGAGCTACCTGCAAGGGAAGTCTCGGGGTGGGAAACCACCGTAAGACCTTTCGACGAGCAAGTACCGAAGAGTAATTGAGTAGACTAACGGTGTCTTGGAAATGAGTTCGACATAACTGAATCGTCTGGAGGAGGGGTTCATATAGGGGTCGCATTGGAGCGGGCCGGTGCGTGGTTCTCGCCGTCTGTTACGCCTCTGCGTCACGTTCGTGTTGATGGCGGCATACACCCATTAATGGCGAGATACGCTAGCGTGGGATGCAGGACGTGGAATGGTGGAGATCTCATCACGACGAGATACACGGAGCCGTTACGGGGGCGCTTGGGCTCCGTGCGCTCAGCTAGACAGGAAAGCTAAGGAGGCTCAGCTCGGTGACTGCTTGGAGACGAGCGATGAGGCTGAGGAATCTCAGCTGTAGGATGGCTCGGAGACGAGCTGTTAGCTGGTTGCTAGGCGACTAGGGAATGTACTCATGGGAGGCCCCCCAAAGGACGGATGATACCTCAAAGATGAGGTGCCGAGGAATGTCCTCAATGCATCGTAGTTACTCCATTTCCGTAGCCCTCAGAAATCTGGCGGGCTTACGTGGACGACACGTCACCTTCTACGTGTCGTAATCTGGGGTATTCCTATTTACGATCACCATCATTAGCCCACCACTCGTTCCGATCTGTTCATGGGCCGGGTCGAGAGTGGTCTGCTCGATTTTCAATGTTCAGCTTGGAGCCGAGAATTCTTTGTAGGGGGTGTTTGGGAACGACGTGGCGCTTGGCGGCTGTGCCTCTTCGATTTTTGGGTCCACATGGTGGTTCACGGAGCGCTTTAATTTCTGCGCGTATCTTCGTTGACGTCGGCGGATCGGTGAAACGGCGCCACCATAAATGGGACGCCGTTTCGCTTGCTTAGGCCGTTGATCTTCGAGCCACGTGGTCGCAATGGAGTGCTGGACCGCGAGGCGTCGTATCTGTCGGTTGGATCCGCGTGAGGGACGAAGCGTCCAATGATTGGTTGCCACGTGGCATCTTCGTGGCCGTCGGATGCGACCCTTCGTTGTGGGGGGAATGGATTTGGGCCGTTGGATGGTTTATGCCGAGTGTATAAATAGGTGAGGCCATTCCTTGGTAAACATTTTGCTTTAGTTGTCTCCTGCCATCTGAAGATTGCCCATCGCACTATCGCTTAGGTCGGACCCTCAGCCAAAAACTCTTCTTCGGCCAATCTTTTCTTGAATCGGGTTAGATGTTTTCTTTCGAAGTTTCCATTGATGTAGTAGGGATCGAGTCGGACGATGAGGGTTCAGCTTCTGAAGCTGAGTCCAGTGGATCTTCTTCCTCCTCGGCTTTCGATAGCCGATGAAGTTTTTCTTGCTCTTCGTCTTCTTCTTCTGCATCGGGTTCGCCCCCAAGGGGTGACGATGCCCTTATACTTCATCTTCGAGTGGCGAAGAGGGCTCCCAAGATGTGCATCGAAAATAGTTGTAATGCGCTCTCGATGTTGAATCGTCCGAACGATCTTTCTGATATCCGGGCTCGCTTCCATATCCCCTAGCTATTCATTTCGTCTGGCCAAGGAGGGGGAGGATTGGCTAGTGCCCACCAAATGGAACAGGACGGATTGCCCACGGGCCAGGCAGTTTAACGCCAGAGGCCGAGGTAGTGTCGCAATGCGAGCCGATCCAGCGGGTCGATGTCCTGCTTTCCGAGCAGGTTTTGAGTTGGGCGGGATTCAGTCCCGCGCGTTTAGGGGGTAAGTTACGGTTTTGCCGATTAATTTAGGCTTGACATGATATTGTTGTTCCTGTTGCTGATCCTTTTCTTCCGTTTTCTTCTGCAGAGCCAATGGATCGTTCGAAGATCATGGCTGCCATTGCTGCCAAGGCATAGGAAAGGAAGGACGGCGGCGCTAGCTCGTCCAGACCCGCACCTGGCTCGTCGTCCGTCAATCCCCTTCCGCCAAGATCTCTGTGGCCCCTCCCGTCCTGGAGGAACGCCGTAGCGGAGGGCGGAAGCATGCCCGAGATCCGACGCCCCGGGCCACGACAGAACGGCCGTCCTCTGTTGAGTCTCCGCTCAAGAGGCAGAAGATAGTGGTTTCTCGGCCACCCTCGGCCGGGACATAGTTGCAAGGGGGCAACTTCTGCATTGAGGTGCTTTCGGGCTTTCTGTGGCCGACAGCTTGCTGACGGACATGGAGAAGACGGCGGGGGCCAAGATTCTCCGAGGCACCATGAAAGTCCAAGTGGCGGCGATAGTTCAGGAGGCCGTTCAGATTGGTAATTTTTTAAAAATTCCCAAATGTTTTTTTCCTTTATTTAGCTTCTAAAAATAGTTTGTGTTTTTCCGCATGTCCTTCAGTATTGCACCCTTCTTGCCGCTATGGAGGCCGAGGAGGTGGCCCCGGTGATAAAAAAGGTCAGAGAGTCTTCCTCGCTTGAGGAAGAGGTTCTTGCCAAGCTGAAAGAGACGGAGGACAAGGCGGTCTCCTTGGACTTGAGGTTGGTCGTGGAGGGCCTAACGGTCGCAAAGCTGAAAGAGTCTCATCGGCTCCTGCCCGAATCCAACCAGGCTATTCAGGCCAAGATAGAGGAGCTCAATGGGCTCTATAACGTCATAAAGAGGCAGATAGACTTATTCAAGAGGGATGCCTAGACGGCCTACGAAGCGGCGAAGCATGCCGAGGGCAGGACGGAAAAGGCCGTGGAGGAGTATAAGGCTTTCGACCAATTCTATGTAGACTTTGCCGACTCTGTGGCCGTCGGGTGACGCAACGTTCTCGACGCCGTCAAAGAAGCTATGCCTGAGTTTGACGACCGGGAGTTTCGTGCAAGGTATCCCCTTACCGAGGAAGTGCCCCAGGGTGTCAGCGTCGAGCCAGCGGGAGGAGGCGAGGCCCCAGGCGGAAACGCGAAGCTTGCGGTTGTAATCGAGGCTTCCGGTGGAGGCACCGAACAGGGGCACGGTGGTGAGGCCCCGACCGCGAAGGCGGTTTGAAGCTGCCGTCTGCCTCGTTTTCTATTTCCCCCATTTTTCTGTAGTCTTCGGGCATTTTGTAAAGCTGAGGAGCTTATAATACCTTGTGTATAATTTGAAATATCAATAAAGTATTTTTATCTCGTCTTTGATGTGCCCGGCTATAATACTTCCGTTCTTGTTTATTTACAAGTGGGTAGATCGGTGTCCCTCCCCAGAGTCGAGGTGACGCGGGACAAGCGAACATCAACTATTAACTCCAAACACAAATAGATCGGTGTCTCTCATCCCCCGGAGTCGAGATGGCGTGGGACAAGCGAACACCAAATATTAACTCCAAGTACAAATAGACCGGTATCCCTCGAATTTGAGTGTGGCTGGGATTCGGGTCCACAGCGCAGCCGTGCAGGAGGCCGCACGCTGCGGATAGGCCGATCAGGAAGTTACTCAACCGCCTCGTGGTGAGGGCTTTAGATTTACAGCGTAGACGGGCAAGCAGCTGCACGCTGCGGATGGGCCGAGCAGGAAGCTACTCGGTCGCCTCGTGGTGAGGGCTTTGAATCCACAGCGTAGGCGGGCAAGAAGCTGCCCACTGTGGATGGGCCGAGTAGGAAGCTACTCGGTCCCCTCATGGTGAGCGATTTGGATCCACAACGTAGCCAGGCAGAAAGCTGCCCGCTGCGGATGGGCCGAGCAGAAAGCTAGTCGTTGCCTCGTGGTGAGGGCTTAGCGTAGAAACTAAAATAACTTTAGTTGACATAAAAAGAATAATTTCATTATTCGAAAGAGTATAAGTTCATCTGTACAATTTAAGCTTTTCGGCATTATACGACCGTGGAAAGTCACGTCCCCAGGAATCCTGGAGGCGGTAGGCTCCGCCGGGCAGCGTCTCAGTCATGAGGAAGGGACCGTCCTCTTCGGGGAGAACTTGTGCAGGTTCCTTTGGTCTTCGAACTTGTTTCGACGCAGGACTAAGTCTCCTACCTTGAAAGCTCGATATTTAACCCAGGCGTTGTAATATCGGACGGTCTGTTCCTGATATGCGGTGATCCTTATTTATGCCCGATCTCACTTTTCCAATAAGATGTCTAGGTTGCTTTGAAGTGCCAAGACATTGGCCTCGTCGTTGAAGTGTTCGTCTCGATAGCTGGAAGGCTGATTTCTGCGGGGATCATTACCTTGGTGCCGTAACAAAGACTAAACGGGGTTTTCCCCGTGGGTGTTTTTCTCAATGTTCGCAACGCCCATGACTCCCGTGGCAGTTTCTCGACCCAGCCGCCTTGTCTTCCTTTCAGACGGGCTCTAAGGCCACAGATGACACCTCGGTTTGCTATATCGGCTTTCCCGTTGCATTGGGGATGTGCGACCATGGAGAACTTCATCAAGATGTGATGGTCGCTGCAGAATTCTCTGACTTTGTCATTTTCAAAGTTGGTTCCGTGGTCGGTAACAATACACATCGGGATTCCAAATCGGGCAATTATATTATTCTACAGGAACTTTACCGTAGAGGTGGCATCCGGTTTCCTGATCGGCATGATTTCTATCCACTTCGTAAAGTAGTCTACGACGATAAGAATGTATTTGTGGCCATCCGTGCCAGTGGGGAGTTGGCAGACCATATCCATCTCCTACCGCGTGAATGGCCAAAGGGAATTTAGTGGCGTCAACTCGGTAGCGAGTAGTCGAGGAATGCTGCTAAAGAGTTGGCATGTCTTGCACCTTCTGACCAGCTTATCTGCGTCTTGGTGTATAGTCGGCCGGTAATACCCCTACAACAGTGTCTTTTGAACTAGATTGCGGGCCCTTTGATGTATTCCTCTGATTCCTTCATGTATCTCTCAGAGAATATAATCTGCTTCGTCGGACTCGATGCATCGGAGTAGAGGTTGGGTTATGACTTTTTGTACAGATTTCCTTTGCTCCACATGAAGTGGCGAGCCTTTATGCGGAGCCGGCGTGCCTTATCCGGTCTTCGGGGAGTACTCCGTCCTTGAGGAACTCCACTATGGGTTTTCTCCAATCCGGGATATCCTTTTGAGCAGTGTAGATCCTATATACCACCTATCTATCTTCGATGCTGGATCGTGGCAGGACTTGGAAGAGGATGTTTCTCTGGTGATTGGCCGAATAAGAAGAGACGGGTTTGCTTAGCGTGTCGGCCTCAACGTTCATGCTCCTGGAAATCTGTTCTACTTGAATCTCGTCGAAATTTCTCCGAAGTCTTTTTACCTCCTCTAGGTATTTCATCGTCAGGTGCTCCCGGGCTTCAAAACGTTCGGTCACCTGATCGACGACCAGCGCGGAGTCGTTGCGGATCCTGATTGTCTTTAGCCCCACCCGGAGGCGATTCGTAGCCCAGCCAATAAGGCTTCGTATTCTGCGGCGTTGTTCGACGCCTTGAAGCCAAGCCTCAGAGAGTGTTCCATCTTTGCTTCATTCAGACCACGGATGACCAACCCAGCCCCATTTCCTTCCTCTGTGGAGGAGCCGTCCACATAGAGTACCCAGTCTGGAATCGGGCCGAGCGTCTCCTCGACTAAGGGCCATGGGTCAGGGCCTTGCGCCGGCACTCCTTTCTTATTAGGAATGGTGCATTCGACCACGAAATCGGTTAAGGCCCATGTTTTGATAGCTTGTCTTGGTCGGTACCGGATGTCGAATAGGGACAACTCCCATATCCATTTCTCTAAGCGGCCCGACGATTTGGGAGAATCGAGGATATTCCCCAAGAGTCGTTCGGTGAGAACAATGATCATGTGAGCCTGGAAATAGTGTCGGAGCTTCCTGGAGGTGACGACGAGCGCCAGGACTATTTTTTCTATGGCCGGGTATCTGGTCTCTGCGTCCTTGAAGACGTGGCTGACGTAGTAGACTGGTCTTTGTATTCCTTCGGATTCTATAATGAGTATGGAGCCGGTAGCATGGTTGGAGACGGCCAGATACAGTAACAACTCGTCCCCTTCAGCTGGTCTGGTGAGAAGCGGGGGTCGCTAGATGTGCCTTGAGCTGCTCGAAAGCGACTTGGCACTCCTCGGACCACTCGAGCCCAGGGATATTCCTTAAGGCTTTGAAAAAAGGCAAGCACTTTTCTCCGATCTGGACATGAAGCGACTCAAAGCTGCCAACCTTCCCGTGAGCCGCATGATATCAACATTGCTTTTGGGCATTGCCATGTCAATGATGGCTCTAATCTTCTCCGGGTTTGCTTCGTTTTCCCGGTGGGTGACCATGAATCCAAGGAATTTCCCGCCCTTGATGCTGAACGCACACTTGGCTGGATTTAGTTTCATTTTGTACTTTCACAAGACATCAAATGTCTCACCGAGGTCTGTGGTGTGTTTGGCTGACAAGGTGGATTTCACGAGCATGTCGTTGATGTAAACTTTCATATTTCTCTAAATTTGTGGTTTGAACAGCTTGTTGACCAGCTGCTGGTATGTTGCCCCCGTATTTTTGAGGTCGAAGGGCATTACCCTGTAGCAGTAGACTCCTCGATCGGTGGTGAACGCGGTCAACTCTTCGTCGGTTGGATTCATCCGAATTTGATTATAACCGGAGAAGGCATCCATGAAGCTCAGCAGCTCATGACCGGCCAAACTGTCGACTAACTGCTCTATCCGAGGGAGTGGGTAGTTGTCTTTGGGGCAGGCCTTGTTTAGATCGGTGAAATCAACGCACATGCGTCATTTGCTGTTTGCCTTTTTGACCATGACTACGTTTGCTAACCAAGCCGAGTAGTCCAGGTTTCTGAAGAAGTCGGCCGTGAGCAGTCGGTCCACCTCCACCTTTATTACTTTCTATTTTACTGGGGCGAAACTTCTTTTCTTTTGTCGGACCGGCCGGGCTTTCGAGACGACCCCGAATTTATGGGAAATCACCTTGGGGTCAATCCTAGGCATATCCACGGGACTCCAAGCGAACACGTCGGAGTTGCTCCAAAGGAACTGGATCAGGTTGTCTCGAGCATCCCCTGTCAAGAGTGAGCCGATCTGGATAGTTCTGCTGTCGTCTCCTTTCTCGAGAGAAACCTCTGGCAAAGCCTCCACCGGGGAACCGCGAATCTCGTTTTTGTTGTCGTACATATCCAGAGATTCCTGAGGACCGCACATATTTTCAAAAATATCAATTTCTCCTCGGGAAACGCCGAGACGACACAGACCCTGGCAGTTTGCTGGTCTCCGTAAGCCTGGTCTACCCCCCATTGTCCAGAAGGAACTTGAGCGCAAGATGATAGGTCGAAATCTGATCCTGGAGAGCGTTTAGGGTAGGACGACCCAAGAGGATGTTATAGGATAAAGGGATCGTGGCAACGAGGAAATTCACCGATATGGTTCGCATTCTTCCTGCTTCCCCAATGTTGAGAGGGAGTGTGATCAATCTCGCGGACAAAACGGAATGGTTTGTAAATCTGGAGAGGACGTGGAAGGTCGGTTGGAGGTCGGATGGGTTTAATC
The DNA here is from genome assembly GCA_030015575.1 of Agapanthus africanus. NCBI lineage: Eukaryota > Viridiplantae > Streptophyta > Magnoliopsida > Asparagales > Amaryllidaceae > Agapanthus > Agapanthus africanus. Next base: position 147,170,187 of record CM057338.1, on the reverse strand, counting down.
CGATACGCTGGAACCAGTCGTAGAACTTGGTGAAGGTGATTGAATCGCCCTTCTTGCATTTCTTGTAGGGGATCACTTAAGGACATGACCGGCAGGAAACGGCGAGTGTTCTCGTTGTTCGGAGTCGAGCCAACAGAGATGACCATGATCTGCCCGACCGTCAATTCTCCGGGAGGTTGGTTCCCTTGCTCCCGATCTGCCTGTAGTTTGTCTCGCAGGTAATTTGCTAGATGACCGGAGTGGATCAGCTCCTCGATGTAGTCACGAAGTTGTTTTTAGTTCTTAGTCGGGTGTCTCTGTGATCGATAAAAGGCACAGTACGGGCCGCGGAGTCGCTTGTCCGGCCTCTGAGTCGCTGGCGAGAATTTGAAAAACCTCTCGCCTTTAGCCTCCTCCAGCAGCTCGGGCTGAGAGACGTTCAGGAGAGTACTTTTGAAACCTCGAAGAATAAGGTTTCAGACGGTCGGCTTTTTCCTTCTCTTTCTTGTCCCGTTTCTTTCGGTCCGCCCGGTCGCCGCGGGATAGGGTGGCGTTTACTTTCGATTCGAGTTGGATTTCCCGTTCGTTCTATACTTTTACCTCGGTCATGGTCTTAGCCTGCGCTACTGCAAAAGAGCGGAGCCACTCTATGTGTTTAAGACCCACCCTCAAGACGGTGATAACCGTTTCGTCGCGGTGCTCGGGGGCTTCCAGAAGGGCATTGTAGAAGCGAGTGACATAACCCTTGAAAGATCCATGTCTTCACTCTTGATGATGAACAGGTAGTCGACCGTCCTTTTCTGTCGTTAGTTACTGACGAAGTGACCGAAAAATGAGTCACCGGCTCGTCAAAAGTCGAGATCGAGCGTGGCGCAAGGCCGCGGAACCAATCTCGGCCGGCTCGGATGAGGATGGTAGGGAAGGTTCGGCACTGAGCCGCGTCTGAGTTGTCTTGGAAGTCATGCCAGTTGTAAATGCATCCAAGTGGTCCTTCAGGTCAGACTTCCCATCGAAGAGGGCCACCTTAGGTGGTTTGTTCCGAGATGAGACCCGCTCGCCTAGTAACTGCTCTGTGAAGGGCCTCGTGAGTGAATCTGCGGAGTACTTTGCCACTTCGCCGGCCGAACGGGCAGCGTGCTACATGTCTTCAATTTTCTTCTCGAGGGCCACAATTCGCTGATGGTACCCTGAGGATTCTCCGTAATCGGAGCGCCTGCTATCCCTATTTCGAGCCTGCACGATGGAGCGGTTTCAGTTTCGCTCGATCACATTCCTCGGGTCCTCGGGGGAACCTTCATGGTTGGTTCCGAGGTGCGCCACGTGCGCGGCCTCGATGGGTATGGGAACGTCGGTCTCCCCTACAATCAGGCGACTTGACCGACGTCTCCTCAAGGGGAGAGAAAGCGCGGCGGGCGTTAAAGCGATAACTTGGTCTCCTGAGATCTCGGAGTCGAACTATCTGGCGCCTAACGAGTCATGGAATCATTCCTTATATGGGGGTCGGGACTGCCGGAATCGGCACTCCGGTGTTCGGTGACATCGAGATGGGCATGAGCGAGATCGAAAGACCGACCGTGCCTCTCCGTCGCCCCACGTACGTCGTCGTTCCGGATAGTGGGGACAGCAGTTTAGTGGGCATGGCCAGCCGCTTGAACACGAGCGAGCGCGTCCACCATCGCAATGAGCCTGTCGATCCGTGCAAATAAGGCGTCGACGATGTTGAGAGGTGGAGTAGAACCGCCCCCCGACTCCGTTGTGGAGTACGGGACGGCTCGTGCTGGGATCGTTGCGATTATTGCTGGGCATTGAATCGAAGGCGGAAGATTAAGGTTTTGGGTAGAAAATCTTCTCATTCCCACGTACGGCGCCAACTGATGGAGGTCGGAATCTCCCTCAGATGTTGTCCTCCGTTGATTTTGCTGCCAGCGGGGCTGAACGGTTGAGATTCGGTGTGGGGATTGAGTGTGTGGATCTCAATGGGTTGATGCCGATACCGAGCTACCTGCAAAGGAAGTCCCGGGGTGGGAAACCGCCGTAGGACCCTCCGACGATCAAGTAAGTACCGAGGAGTAATTGGGCAGAGTAACGATGTCTTGGAAATGAGTTCGACGTACTTGAGTCGTCTGGAGGAAGGGTTTATATAGGGGTCGCATTGGAGCGAGCCGATGCGAGATTCTCACCGTCTGTTACGCCCCTGCGTCACGTTCGCGTTGATGGCGGGATATGCCCATTAATGACGAGATGCGCTGGTGTGGGATACGGGACGTGAAGCGGCGGAGATCTCGTAGCGGCGAGATATACGGAGCCGTTATGGAGGCGCTTGGGCTCCGTGCTCTCGGCTAGACAAGGAAGCTGAGGAAGCTCAGCCCGGTGACTGCCCGGAAACGAGCGATGAGGCTGAGAAACCTTGGCTGTAGGATGGTTCGGAGGCCGGCTGTTGGCTGGTTGTTAGGCAACTAGGGAATGTACTTATGGGAGGCCCTCCAAAGGTCGGATGATACCTCGAAGATGAGGCGCCGAGGAATGTCCCAAATGCATCGTACTTAATCTCCATAGCATCCAGGAATCTGGCGGGCTTACGTGGACGACACGTCACCTGCAACATGTCGTAATCTGGGTTATTCCCATTTACGGTCACCATCAACTATACTATATAAGGTTGTTCCTAGCATTTCTAGTTGGTCAATTTATTGAATTATCGATTTAAACCTTATTTGAAGTGTTGAATCTTTGAGTATGAATAAGTTCTTCATTTAAACATTTCCCTAAACTACAATAGATCTCCACAATAGTATTAGTATTGTATACTCCTCCCATTCAATTTATTTGTCTACTTCTGAACTTTTTTTGCTTCAAAATATTTGTCCATTTAAATTATCAAGAAAAGATTTGGCATTGTCAATGCGCTTTTAATTGATTCATGCCTAAACTAACCCTCAATAATACTCATGCTACCCCCAATGCATGAACATTTAAATGGGTTAAAATGGAGTTTTTGCATCCATGCTTTCATTAAATTGTGTGAATCCTAAACTTTCTTAAAGTCGTGAGAGTTCAAAAGTGGACAAATAAATTGAAACGGAGGGAGTATTAATTATGATATATATGAGATGTTGGATTTTACGGAAATTTGGAAATTGTAGTGAAACATATAGTAATCTATGTTGTTTTTTTTTGGAAAGTGACCCTTTTGGGAATCGAACCGGTAACCTTTCACTTTAGAGAGGAAAGTTATACTCCTACCAACTAAGCTAAGCCCTGTTGGTAAAGTTGAGTGACTTGGATATTTTTTGGCACTGGCATGTAAGCTCACACAACACATACGCCACACCCACGCACACCCCACACACACACCAGGGGACCCACGAATTTATCCCAAAAGTGTTAATTTGTGGCCACTTCCCCTCATGGGGCTCCTGAGATTTGAACTCCGTACTCTTCCCAAGAGTGACTTGGAATTGGAGTGGGAAATATAGCCTTTGATCACTTTCTCTTTTTTTGCGATGATGGTCACTTGATGGTTGGTAGGGATTTGTTAGAAGCATGGGGGAAATTCTCTCAACTTAAATACAGAGTAACTATTAATGTTATATTAATTTCCTCCCAATCTTGAGTTTAAAATTAGTATTTATGGTGAACAAAATAAGTTGTCCGTGTTATTTGTTAACATAGAGATTTTATCGATGCCTTCATTTTTACAATTTAAATCATACAAGTTTTCATCATGTTGATTTATTTTTCTATTATTCTTCCTCATTTTTGACTGAATGTTTAACAGGGTAGTGGAAAACGCCGTGTACAAGGAAGATTGGCGTTCTAGGAAGAAAGTTCAAATATTTCAGTATGTACTTCTCAAGTGGACACTTGCCCTTCTTATTGGCTTGGGCACTGGGCTCGTCGGCTTCTTCAACAACCTTGCAGTTGAGAATATCGCTGGATTGAAATTGCTGCTCACTAGTAACCTAATGCTTGAGCATAGGTAATGTCTCGTGACTCATCTCACCTCTTTTGGGACATTATTCCAGACTATACTAAAATGGCGGTGACGGTATATCAACTAAGGTTTTTGATGTGTACATCATTTGATACGATTTCTGACGGAAGATATTTTTTTAGCATTTTGCATATTTTTCTAGAATTGGAAATGGTAGAATATATAAATTTGATTGTTATTGGCCCATCTATTCAATTAATTTTTGGCCCAAAATTTTATCCGAAGAAGTCAAACCATGCTAGTTCTATGTTTCTCACCACTGAAATACGGATTGCTAAGTGAAATTGTAGGCATATGCTAATAAAACATAACCTTGTGGAAATGTAAGGCATACTGATAAAATGCTAGTTTTATTATTTGCATATTGGACTATAGTTTAGATATGGTTCTCCATTTCATTTTCAAAAAATAAAATAAAATAAAATCTAATTGACCATGTGCCGACGGAGTTTAAGCTATATATCATAACAAATTTTGATGGAGCTTCCAAATTTCTAACTATGTGTTGCTTTTAAACTTGCGGTACACTTCCTTTAAACACTGCAAAGTAACTATTATACGATAGTGATTCCAATGCAGGTATCAAATGGCGTTTGTTGCATATGCCGGTTCCAATCTAATTTTGGCAGCAGTAGCAGCGGCACTTTGTGCTTATATCGCTCCTGCTGCAGCTGGTTCTGGCATACCTGAAGTCAAAGCTTACCTTAATGGTGTTGACGCGCATTCTATTTTGGCACCCAGCACACTCTTTGTAAAGGTTATTTCAGATCATCCTCTTGCTTTGTAATCCAATACTGAATGTTTTATATGTAAACGGATTACAAAGATCAGAACCATTATTGAGTCAATAGGTTTTTAACAGGCATATAGTCATATTGGGGGTGGTGGTGGGGGTGGTGGTGGGGGTGGATTCTTGCTCTTCAATTGGACAAATCTCATTTACAACCTTTCATGCTAAATGCTAGGACAACTTTATTTTTGTTCATTAGTTCATGTACCATGCTAAAACTAAATCATTTTTTCCTTAATAGTGCATGTCTAATAAGTCGACTGATTTGAAATGCATTTATATTGTTAACCACTATAGTGATATCAGTGGATTGATTTTGAAATGCTTTTGTTTTCTTGTGCACTATAGCGATCCCGAGATTATGACAGCTGGTCCCCTCTAATATCTTAATTACACCATTCTGTTTAGAAACAAAACCAGAAAATTTTGTGTATTCATAGGACCGCATATTCATTAGTTGTTTGATTGTAATCACCTTGTCTAAGTTTCAATTACAAGTATCAGAAAGTTAGTTGCAAATATCTAAGAAAATAAACTTAGGCTTTATATTTTCTGTCGCATTTTTTTCTTAAAGTACTTCGTTCTTTTAAGTCATAGCTTATCATGTGTACTAATTCTCATATTTCTTCTAGATTTCATGTAGAACTATATCACACTTGTTATAATATTGATTTATATTACCAAAGGAGTTATTATATTTGTTCTTATTATGAGTATTGTCTGTTTTATGTAGGGTCAATGTAATTTATATAAACTGATAAATTATCAAACTACACGCGTGTCAATACAACAACAACTGAGGTTTTTATCCCAAGCATATGGGGTAGGCTACATGAACCAACATGAGAATTACGCCGGGTCTAGCACATGAATCCTCCGCCTCCACTCACTCCTATCGAACAATATACTTTCATTGAGTCCTTTGGCAACCATATCTTTTCGTATCACCTCCATTCATGTTTTCTTCGGTCTCCCTTTAACCCTTTTGCCATTGCCCATATCGAGAGTATCTACTCGTCGAACCGGTGCTTCTATAGGTCTGCGTCGCACATGACCAAACCATCTTAGCCGGTTTTCCCGCATCTTCTCCTCCACAGGTGTTACACCAACTTTTGCACGAATATTCTCATTTCGCATCTTATCTTTTCTAGTGTTACCGCACATCCAACGAAGCATGCCCATCTCCCTACGTGCATCTTCTGTGTATGATGCTTCTTAGGAGCCCAGCATTCTGTACCATATAATAAGGCAGGCCGAATAGTGCTCCGATAAAACTTCCTTTTCGATTTAACGGAAAGTTGCGATCACAAAAAATCCCTGTTGCACTTCTCCATTTCAACCAACCAGCTTGGATCCTTTAATTAACATCACTATCGATCTCCCCATTCTTTTGGATGATGGAACCTAGATATCTAAACGGGTCGCTCGGTGATATCTCTTGCCCTTCCAATGTTATACCTGTTAGTGTATATGCCCTAGAGGCCATTACTGTATCATACTAGTTTGTATATTACTTAATGGAAGCTTGGGATATTCACCTTGTATTGACATTCTTGCTCAAAATAGTAGTATGCTACTTGGTTTGTTTCTGCTTTAATGTGTGCATGTGTTTCTTTTAGCATATCGCCTTTACACATTATTGGAGCCCTTAGGATCTTTGCTGGATTACCAGCGTTGTGATGGCGTCACACAAGTGGGGACTGGGTAATCCATAAGCACATCCTTATGCAGGTCCCTAGTTGTAGGACTATCGAGACAGGGCATCGATACTCCGGAGTAGACTAGCGTATGCGCTTCTCATCCCAGCTTGGGAGACGGTCTGTCCCACAGCCGTCAGTACGTCATACTTGAGATAGTATGCGGGTGCTCGTTAGGTTACGAGTACACTGGACAGGACTCGTCGGGAACTGTTGGTTGGTATTATTCCTATCGTCAGTTATCAGTTCCCAGGTGACATGAGTACAGCTTAGTCCGTTGACTTGACACTGCCACTTCGTCTCGAGTGTGTTCCCACTATTCTTAGATTGCTACCCTACCACGGCTCAAAGGAGTCGTGCAAACATGTAGCAGTTGGGTGCAGTTCCGAAGCACTTGGAGGCAGTGACGGTTAGACATGATTCGTCTCTCCCGGTATTGGGGGTTGATATCGCGCTGTGTCTAGGAGAGCCATTACACAAAGTCCCTGGCTAGGGCAAGCGAGATAGACTGGTAGGTTTCCAGTGTTATCTCAGGGTGTTCTGGGCTACACCCCGACACGACTTGTACCGCTATTAGGGGACTGACGTTTACCGCCCCCTAGGCCCGCCATGCGATACTCTTAGACGAACAGACCAGACTGTACGGAGACTGTCACATTCAGGCTCAGCAGGAGTTCAGATGGGTTTACCCCGTCAGTCTTCTTATCGGCATCTACCTGGGGACCGTTACGTACAGCTAGTGCCGCTTGCGGTCTGTGGTTAAACCCACTGCCAGCGTAGTGTCGAGTCTTTAGAGTCCCACACAGAGGGTTATTCGTCTTTAGGCAAAATGAGTAGAGGTCGCATGGTTTTGCGACGGGGTTCGTTCACATCCGCGCACTTGTGCACGTTTGGTGTCCGGACAGCTTATACTAGCGGGCTTTGGTTTAAGCCAGATCCTAGTATATGTTTTGGGATTGGTTTTATCTCATTGTATGCGTGTTCCTCAGAACACGGATACGGGTGTGTATGCACAGTTGACTGAGGCAGAGACAGAGGACTTTCATTAGGGTTAATGACCGTTGTCTTTTTCCTAACCCTAATGTTTATGTGTGAAATATGATTATTAATATTAACTAATTATAATTGTGTTATGGTTAGGGTTGTTGACCATTTGACTATGTTTGACTTGTTGACCTAGGTTGACATATTGACCATCATCATTTCATATGAAAGATGCTCTTTGATTCTTGCAAAAGTAATTAATGTGAAATGATAATGGTCATATCAAGATTAACCATCACAATTATCTTTAGTTAATTATTTAATTATCATAATTCACATATATGTGAGAAGGTTGGCTTTTTCTTCTCATTCTATCATTCTCATTCTCTCTCATCCTCTTCCTCTCTCTCAAAGCTTTCCCCTTTCATGAGTTGAGAACCATTGAGCTTGAGATAAAACCTTCAAAATTACTCTCTACTCTTTCTAAGGTTCTAGGTTTAGCACACCAAGCACCTTAGTTACTTCTAGTTTGAGGTTGGAGCCAAAGATAGAGGCCCTCGGGTGGATCTTTCTTCGGCAAGAGAAGGCGACGAGACGAACCCGTTCATCCTACTCCAAGGAGCAAGAAGAGAAGGACTTCAAGACTTAGGTATAACCCCTTAACCGAGTAGCTAACTCTTTTAGCTTGGTAGTTAGTTTATGTTTAGCAAAGATCCCTCCTTTGGTTAGTCCATGTTGCCTAGTGTTGTAAAAATCGAATTTTTCATAACGTTTCCGCCTCCCCGTAAGCACCGGGGTGGACAACGTGGAGTTACAGTGGTATCAGAGACTAGCTAAACACAAACTAACTAGTTAGCAAAGTATCTAGAACTTCGATTGGAAAGAATCGCAAAACACTTTTCAAAAACTCTAAGTTTCTGCCGATTTTTATTTCTGCTCCAAAAATAATAAATCATGTACTAAAAATCGGCTCAGGCTTTTGTTAGAACAGGCAAGAAAAACGATCCAGTGAGTCGACCAACTCACCGCGGTTCCGCGGCAAGAGCTTGCTCCTGCCGTGGATCGTTTCTCCTGCAGTTTTCTTCTGTTGGGGTTTTGTGATTTTTGAGATGGTTTGTTTCTGCCCAGAATTTCCAGAGAATAAGTTTGCTTTTGGGGTGGTTACAAATCCGTATTTTGATCAATTTTCTGTAGACTTTGGCTAATGGGTTGTATCTGTGATGTGATATATGTATTGAACGTCTGCTAATCGCTATACGTCGATTAGTGGGGGTTATACATATCTGTGATCTGTAATGTTGATGGTTTGTGTATATGAATTCGTTGGATTGTCGCGGATGAATAGCCGGGGGTTGTGAGATGAGAGTTTTCTTATTCTTTCAATTCTTGTAATATGTAAATTGATGTAATATTATTTATATGGCCGCACAACCGGGATGGGGTTGTAGCCGTCATTGTATAATTTCTTTTACTGTTTTTGCTCCTAGGATAGATCCAAGGTGGGGTGCACAAACTACCGGGTATCTCGAAGTGCCGAGTGGCCTACTCACGTTGTTGAGGGAGGTTGCTTCACTTCGGATACTTGGCCCGTAGGGGTCTAGGGTGGGGTTTTGGCTATTCATCGTGACCGTGTAATCCGCCCTTCGTTACAGGCTCGTACGAAATGCGGATTCCTAGTATATCCAATGTGTTCATCTGTGATCTGGAATGGCTATCATTGCATGTGACGAATGTATATATATATATGATATCTATTTAGGCGTTGCTTATGTTTTGCATCCGCGCTAGTCCAGCCCCCGCTCTGTCGTTAGTTAAGTAACATAACGGGTGATGACGGGACCCCGTGGCGAATGCGGATGGCATAAGCGTATGTCATATTTTCGTTGTTTTCTGCAATGGTAGGATTAATTGATGGGACGCATTAAAATGAATGCAAGAAAAATAAACCAAGTAAAAGTCGTTAGAACACTTTCAAAACCACTCGGTTCTTTTCAAAAACCAACTTTTAAATGCGGAGCTTGAACCACTCCTTTTAAAAGCTATCTAGTTCCATCGATTATATCAAGTTCACTACGTTCACGGTTTCGCCAAAACCATTCGTAGCCCTCCATCATTTCAGTTAAATATTCGGTAGTATTCAAGCTATGTATTTTGACCTCACGCCAAGGCATAGTGATTGGTAGCTGCCGGATATTTATCTGTTGCATAGATAGAATGCGTTGGTTTGGGACAGTCATACTGCCATTTTGGCCTACGTCAAGGGTAGGTACGGGTGGGTTCAAATTAACCTGGATAATGATGGGTAGAACTTGACATGTGACTTATGACATTTTGACCTCACGCCAAGGTCATAAGAGTATGGGGCAAAAATCCACATCGGGAGTTTCAAAAGAAACTGAAACTTGCTAGCGCTGCATACCATTTGGAGAGATGATTCTGGTAGGATTCCTTCAGTTTTGTCACGCGATGATATTTGGATCCCGATCCTACTGTGAGTATATGCTACTCCTCCGGAACTTTCTCACTTGACGATCAATGCTATAAACCAAGTAGGTGTCTAGAAAGGTGTTAGCGGGGCTACGCCCACAGGGAAAAGATGTTATTTAATTAAGGAACTTCGCGAAAGCGTTGGAAAATCTCCCTCGAAGTACCGACACTGACCTGGCTGAACGGTTAAGCAAGAATTGTACGGTGAGATTGATCATGACTAATTCTTCCTTTATGGTTTGAGGAGGGATTCGAGAGACAGTGGGAGCCATCCTGTCAAATTAAAAACCACTCTAAACTTGCAAGAGCATCATGCTAAAGTGTTTCTTCTCTCTCCTAATTGCAGCGACCAAATATCATGACTGGACTTAAGTTACTACTAGATAAAAACATACTGACATGGCCAAACTACAAAGATTGGCTCAGGAATGTCAAAATGGCAATCACTTATGACAAGTTGGGGTATCTTCTTACCACCAAAGCTCCCCCTGTCCCAGGTCCCAACACCAGCGTCGTGGATAGGGAAATCCGTAAGACCTGGAAAATCGACTGCGCGAAGGCCAAGTGTCTCGTGCTTGCCTCTATGGACAATGAACATCAGAGGAGGCACGAGAATATGGACCTCGAATCCATATTTCTCCATACAAAAGAACTGTATGGAGAGCAATCCCGTATCGCCAGATACGAAGTGTCGAAAAAGCTGTTTTCGGCGAGATTGGCCGTCGGATCATCGGTAGCGGAACACGTGCTTAAGATGATTGGCTACATAGAGGAGCTCGCGGACCTTGGGACCACGTTGGAGAATGAGCTCTATACGGACTTGATTCTCCAGTCCCTTCCTTCCACTTACGCCCAGTTTATTCTGAACTTCAACTTGCAAGAAAAGGAAGTTGAACTTTCGGAACTCCTCAACATGCTGAGGAGTGCAGAGGGCACCCTACAGAAAGGTAGGGAAACATCCACTTTGTTTGTAGGAGGATCTTCCTCTTTTAAGTCCAAGGCGAAAGCCAAGGGAAAGAAGAAGAAAACCCCCGCCAAACCAAGGGGCGGTGTTAGTAAAATGGATACGAAGGGAAAGGCAAAGGCAACAAAGGTAGCGGGAAAGCTTGTGGATAAGGAAGAATGCTTTTACTGTCATAAGAGTGGACACTGGAAGAAAGATTGCAGGGCTTGCAAGGCCAGAACTCAGGATCTGAAGCATGTTGCGGCTTCAGCTTCAGGTGTGTATGTTATTAAAAACTGTCTATCAATAAACTCTACTTCCTGGGTATTGGATACCGGGTCAGGATCTCATATCTGTAATTCTTTGCGGGCATTGAGAAAGCGTAGGGTTTTGAAGGCAGGTGATATGACCCTCAGAGTTGCAAACGGAGCTAGCATGGATGTTGAGGCCGTGGGGGACTATCACCTGGGAATGTCAGATGGACATGTTTTGGTTTTACGTAATTGCTTTTTTGTACCCAATGCAACTTGTAATATCATTTCTGTATCTTTAATATCTAAAGAAGGTTATGAATTTGCGTTTGTAAGTAATGTTGTAAACATTCACCTTAATCAAGTTCTGATTGGGTCAGGTACATTAAGCAATGGTATATACGTATTAAACCAACCACAGATTTTCAATGTCCAGAATACACACAAAAGAAAGTCTCCGGAAACAAATCAGGCTTTCTTATGGCATTGTAGACTGGGTCACATCAATGAGAGAAGGTTGACGAAGTTACATACAGAAGGATATTTGGATCCGTTCGAATATCAATCATATGCAACTTGTCAATCATGTCTCAAAGGAAAGATGACAGACTCCGTTCATTGGACACAGAGTAAGAGCGAGCGAGCTCTTGGGACTCGTACACAGCGACGTGTGCGGTCCAATGTCTACGCATGCACGAAACGGTTATTCTTACTTCATTACTTTTACGGATGACTTTTCAAGGTACGGATATGTCTTCTTAATGAAACATAAATCCGAAGCCTTTGGAAAGTTCCAGGAATATAAGAATGAAGTAGAAAAACAAACAGGCAAAAGTATCAAGACACTGAGATCTGATCGAGGTGGTGAATACTTGAGTGCCGAGTTCCTGGATTAAAAGAGAATGGAATTCTCTCTCAGCTTACTTCTCCATACACTCCGCAACATAACGGTGTATCGGAGAGAAGGAACCGCACTCTAGTGGATATGGTACGTTCCATGATGAGTAACGCTGAGTTGCCGCGATCATTCTGGGGATATACGCTAGAATCAGCTGCATACCTTTTGAACCGAGTTCCAACTAAGACTGTGCCTACCACACCATATGAGATATGGAGTGGGAAGAAACCCTATTTTCAATATCTGAAAATCTGGGGATGTCCAGCTTTTGTCAAAAAGCAGCATGCGGACAAGCTCGAGGCACGCTCAGTACTGTGCAAGTTTGTGGGATACCCAAAGAACTCCAGGGGGTATCTTTTCTATTACGCAGAGGAACAAAAGGTCTTTGTTTCTCGTAATGCCCACTTTCTGGAACACCAGTTCTTAGAAAAGGAAATAAGTGGGAGCGCAATAGAACTGGAAGAAATTCCAGAACCACAGACTATTACTGAAAGCTTAATAGAACCAGAGGGTTCGAAAGATCAGGACATTCCTGCGCCGCTCCGCAGAAGTAGTAGGCAGTCTCATCCGTCCGAGAGATACTATGGTTTTCTCATAGACGGGGATAGAGAGGATTGCATCATTGATAGTGATGAGCCGACTAGCTTCCAGCAGGCCATTCAGAGCGTCAACTCGGTAAAATGGCTGGATGCAATGCGGACCGAAATGGAGTCCATGTACACCAACAAAGTATGGACGTTGGACGTTGCTCCAGATGGGGTAAAACCCGTAGGATGCAAGTGGATTTTCAAAAGGAAGATTGGTGTAGATGGACAGGTTGAGACCTATAAGGCTAGACTTGTTGCAAAGGGTTTTCGTCAAAGACCTGCTTTGGACTATGACGAAACCTTTTCTCCAGTGGCTATGCTGAAATCCATTCGGATCCTTCTTGCCATTGCTTCCTTCCACCATTATGAGATTTGGCAGATGGACGTAAAGACCGCTTTTCTAAATGGAAACTTAGAGGAGTGTGTCCAGCCAGAGGGTTTCATTCAGAGTGGGAGCAGCGGAAAGGTGTGCAAGTTGTTTAAGTCCATCTATGGACTAAAGCAGGCATCGCGGAGTTGGAACATCTGTTTTGATGAAACGGTCAAAGAATTTAGCTTTATCAAAAATCCAGATGAACCATGCATCTATAGTAGATTTGTAGCAAGAACTGTCGTATTCCTCGTTTTGTACGTGGATGACATTCTCTTGATAGGAAATGACATTCCTATGCTACAATCTGTCAAAGGGTTCTTGTCACACAGGTTCTCCATGAAAGACCTGGGTGATGCCTCTTATATTCTGGGGATCCGGATCTATCGTGACAGATCCAAGAGAATATTAGGACTCTCACAGTCCAGGTACATCGACACCATACTGAAAAGATTCAGTATGGAAGATTCCAAGCGTGGTAATCTACCGGCTTGTCACGGGATCACCCTCTCCAAAGAGATGTCTCCCAAGACTGATTTGGAAAGGGATCGCATGTCTATTATACCCTACGCTTCTGCGGTAGGCTCTATAATGTATGCGATGTTGTGTACCAGACCGGATGTAGCTTATGCACTGAGTGTAGTAAGCTGGTATCAGTCAAACCCTGGGGAGAAACACTGGATAGCGGTAAAGAACATTCTCAAGTACCTGAGAAGGACTAAGGAGATGTTCTTGGTGTATGGCGGAAAAGACCTCCAGATCAAGGCCTTTGCTGACTCCAGCTTCCAGAGTGACAAGGATGGTTCCAAGTCCATGTCGGCTTATGTCTTTACCCTCTATGGAGGGGCGGTATGTTGGAAGAGTTCCAAACAGGAAACCGTTGCTGACTCGACGATGGAAGCGGAATATATCGCTGCTGCTGATGCCGCAAAAGAAGCCGTCTGGATAAGAAAGTTCTTGACAGAACTTCAGGTGGTTCCGTCCATTGTTCATCCAGTACCTCTGTATTGCGACAACAACGGGGCTATAGCTTTAGCGAAGGAACCCAGGTCCCATCAGAAGTCCAGACACATCTTGAGGCGGTATCACCTGATCAGGGAGATCGTGGGTCGCCAGGAGATCGAGGTTCGAAGAGTTGCTACGGAAGATAACACTGCTGATCCATTCACGAAGGCCTTACCCCAGACTCAGTTCGAGCGGCTAATCGAGATGATAGGTCTTCGATACGCCAGTACATGGCCTTAGTGCAAGTGGGAGATTGTTAGTGTATATGCCCTAGAGGCCATTACTGTATCATACTAGTTTGTATATTACTTAATGGAAGCTTGGGATATTCACCTTGTATTGACATTCTTGCTCAAAATAGTAGTATGCTACTTGGTTTGTTTCTGCTTTAATGTGTGCATGTGTTTCTTTTAGCATATCGCCTTTACACATTAGTGGAGCCCTTAGGATCTTTGCTTGATTACCAGCGTTGTGATGGCAGTCACACTCGTGGGGGCTGGGTAATCCATAAGCACATCCTTATGCAGGTCCTTAGTTGTAGGACTATCGAGACAAGGCATCGATACTCCGAAGTAGACTAGCGTATGCGCTTCTCATCCCAGCTTGGGAGACGGTCTGTCCCACAGCCGTCAGTACGTCGTCCTTGAGATAGTATGCGGGTGCTCGTTAGGTTACGAGTACACTGGACATAACTCGTCGGGAACTGTTGGTTGGTATTATTCCTATCGTCAGTTATCAGTTCCCAGGTGACATGAGTACAGCTTAGTCCGTTGACTTGACACTGTCACTTCGCCTCGAGTGTGTTCCCACTGTTCTTAGATTGCTACCCTACCACGGATCAAAGGAGTCGTGCAAACAGGTAGCAGTTGGGTGCAGTCCCGAAGCACTTGGAAGCAGTGACGGTTAGACAGGATTCGTCTCTCCCGGTATTGGAGGTTGATATCGCGCTGTGTCTAGGAGAGCCATTACACAAAGTCCCTGGCCAGGGCAAGCGAGATAGACTGGTAGGTTTCCAGTGTTATCTCAGGGTGTTCTGGGCTACACCCCGACACGACTTGTACCGCTATTAGGGGACTGACGTTTACCGCCCCCTAGGCCCGCCATGCGATTCTCTTAGACGAACAGACCGGACTGTACGGAGACTGTCACATTCAGGCTCAGTAGGAGTTCAGATGGGTTTACCCCGTCAGTCTTCTTATCGGCATCTACCTGGGGACCGTTACGTATAGCTAGTGCCGCTTGCGGTCTGTGGTTAAACCCACTGCCAGCGTAGTGTCGAGTTTTTAGAGTCCCACACAGAGGGTTATTCGTCTTTAGGCAAAATGAGTAGAGGTCGCATGGTTTTGCGACGGGGTTCGTTCACATCCGCACACTTGTGCACGTTTGGTGTCCGGACAGCTTATACTAGCGGGCTTTGGTTTAAGCCAGATCCTAGTATATGTTTTGGGATTGGTTTTATCTCATTGTATTCGTGTTCCTCGGAACACGGATACGAGTGTGTATGCACAGTTGACTGAGGCAGAGGCAGAGGACTTTCATTAGGGTTAATGACCGTTGTCTTTTTCCTAACCCTAATGTTTATGTGTGAAATATGATTATTAATATTAACTAATTATAATTGTGTTATGGTTAGGGTTGTTGACCATTTGACTATGTTTGACTTGTTGACCTAGGTTGACATATTGACCATCATCATTTCATATGAAAGATACTCTTTGATTCTTGCAAAAGTAATTAATGTGAAATGATAATGGTCATATCAAGATTAACCATCACAATTATCTTTAGTTAATTATTTAATTATCATAATTCACATATATGTGAGAAGGTTGCCTTTTTCTTCTCATTCTATCATTCTCATTCTCTCTCATCCTCTTCCTCTCTCTCAAAGCTCTCCCCTCTCATGAGTTGAGAACCATTGAGCTTGAGATAAAACCTTCAAAATTACTCTCTACTCTTTCTAAGGTTCTAGGTTTAGCACACCAAGCACCTTAGTTACTTCTAGTTTGAGGTTGGAGCCAAAGGTAGAGGCTCTCGGGTGGATCTTTCTTCGGCAAGAGAAGGCGACGAGGCGAACCCGTTCATCCCACTCCAAGGAGCAAGAAGAGAAGGACTTCAAGACTTAGGTATAACCCCTTAACCGAGTAGCTAACTCTTTTAGCTTGGTAGTTAGTTTATGTTTAGCAAAGATCCCTCCTTTGGTTAGTCCATGTTGCCTAGTGTTGTAAAAATCGAATTTTTCATAACGTTTCCACCTCCCCGTAAGCACCGGGGTGGGCAACGTGGACTTACAATACCAATATGGTTTTAACTTCTCTGGTTACTAAATTTGCACTGCATATATGCTGTCTTGGACCTGCTCAATCTGAATCCCCGAGATTCCAATGTTTGTCTCCATAATTCCAATTTGGCATTAACCCCTGCTTTCGTCTCATTTTCAAGAACAATATCATCAGCGAATAGCATACACCAAGGTACCTCATCTTGGATAGTTCTAGTAAGCTCATCCATCAGATGGTAAACAGGAATGGACTTAATGCAGATCCTTGATGTAAACCAATTGTAATTGGAAAATCACTCGTTAAGCTGCCGCAAGTTCCGACATTTGCCACTTCTCCATCGTACATATCCTTGATTATATCAACATACTTGACGGGGACCCCCTTCTTCATTATTGTCCCCCATAATACCTCTCTAGATACCTTGTCGTACGCTTTTTCTAAATCAATAAATATCATATGAAAATCTCTTCTCCTCTCTCGAAAACGCTTGACAAGTTGATGAAGCAAATGAATAGCCTCCGTCGTCGATCGTCCAGGCATGAACCCAAACTGGTTCTCTGTTATCTTAATATCCTTTCTTAGCCTGTGTTCAATCACTCTCTCCCAAAGTTTCATGATGTGACACATAAGTTTTATTCCACGGTAGTTTGAGCAACTTTGAATGCCATCCTTGTTCTTGTAGATAGGTATAAAGATACTTTTCCTCCATTCATTTGGCATCTTTTTTGTCTGCCAAATCTTATTAAACAGATCTGTCAGCCATTTAACGTTTATTTCTCCTAAGCATCTCCAAATCTAGATAGGAATCCCGTCAGGACCAACCGCTTTTCTTAAACTCATTCTGTTCAAAGCTTCTTTAACCTCAGGTAGTCTTATTTTACGCATGAAATCACGGTTTATATCTTGAGATTGAATGACAAGTCCATCCAAATTCTTAGTAAAGCTCTCATTGAACAATTTGTCAAAATAATCTCTCCATCTTTTCTTGATATCCTCATCTCGAACTAAAACTTTCTGATTTTCATTTTTGACACACTTCACCGTACATAAGTCTCTAGTTTTCCTTTCCCGCATCCGAGCAATCCGGTATATATCATTTTCAGCCTCTTTAGTGTCTAATTTCTCGTGCACCTCCTTGTAGACCTTAGATTTAGCTTCCCAAACAGCTTTCTTAACTTCCCTTTTAGCCATTTTATACTTCTCAAATCTCTCCACATCTCTACTTTTCTTCAAATCTTTATAAAAATCCCTTTTAATTTTAATAGCAGCCTTTACTTTTTCATTCCACCATGATGTGTCCTTAGATGGTGGAACACCACCTCTCGACTCACCAAGTAGATCTCTAGCTACCTTCTTGATACAACTAGCCATTTTATTCCATGTTTTGTCTGAATCATCTTCCGACTGCCAATCCGCTTCTTGGACTACGCGATCTATAAAAGCCTTTTGGTTATCTTCTTTCAATTGCCACCATTTAATTCTAGGCTCTACCTTACGTCTAATCTTCCTAGGTCCTCTTCTAAATCGAAAATTTAGAACTAAAAGTCTATGTTGAGTGGTTACACTCTCACCTGGCACTATTTTACAGTCGATACAACAACCTCTATCTATTCTTCTCGTCAGAAAAAAGTCTATTTGACTAGCACTTGATCCGCTGCTAAAAGTGATAAGGTGGGACTCTCTTTTCCTAAACCAGGTATTTGCTAAGATCAAGTCATAAGATAAGGCAAAATCTAGAATCGAGTCACCCACTTCATTCCTTTGTCTAAAACTAAAACCTTCATGGATAGTATCAAACCCACTACGACTAGTATCTATATGTCCATTAAGATCACAACCAATAAATAATTTCTTTCCATTAGGTATACTTTGCACCATCTCGTCTAAATCCTCTCAGAATAGACGCTTACTAGCGTCATCAAGACCTATCTGTAGTGCATAAGCACTAATAACATTAAGGATTTCTCCACCTAGAATAAGCTTAATCAGTAAAATTCTATCACCTTTTCTCCTAATCTCAACTACAACCTCAAGTAACCGTCTATCTATGATTATGCCTACTCCATTACGATTTTTATCTCTACCCGTATACCAAAATTTATAAACCCAAGGCTCTATGACTCTACTCTTTTCACCTATCTACTTAGCATCTTGCAAACACATAATACCAACTCTCCTCTTAATCATCACCTTCACTAATTCTATTAGTCTACCCGTAAGGGAACCTATGTTCTAGGAAGTTAGACAGATCCTATGAAACCCTTGCTTATTTGTCGCGCGTGTCAATAGCCTGTTTAAATTGTATGTATTCATATTAATGATTATGTTATATTAAATTTGTGATGAGATTTAGCAGTGATTTATAGTAAGGAATAACATATCCTTATAAGGTTATTAACTTTCATTGACGTACACTTAAAATAAAACAACAAAAACAAAAAAAAAATACCCTTTCTAACCATCCACTCTCACATTAAGTTTTTTTAAATTTTTTTTTTATGACATCAGCTACTTCATACCAATTGCTAGAGAATGGAATTAAGAAGCTATTAAAGTGGCGTTCTCATGGGAAACGTTCACACCCAACCCTTTTAAGTATTTTTTTCACTTCATGTACCATTGTTTAAGATAATGCATGTAAACCTCAACCATATATTGAATTAGTAAAACATCTACATGATAAGAAGCCATCCATATAAAATTTCGTGATTTTTGTGTGCTGGAGCAAGAAAAATGATGAAAAATCAAAGAAAACATAAAACATCGGGATATTTTCAAATTTCGCGATTTTCGGGTACTATAGCAAACAAAATTTCGAAAAATTGAAAATGTAAAATTTTGTGACTTTTCAATATCCTGCGGTTTTTTTTATATTACAAAATATTGATAAACTGAAGAAAATTGTGTACTTAAGGATTTTGAAAAGTTCGTGATATTCGTGGGCTATAGTCATGTGCTATAGAAAGCAAAATATTGGGGGGAAACAAAGAAAACTGAGACTCTAGGATTTCTGAAAAATTCGCAATACTTGTGTGTTATATATAGTAAGAAAAATATTGAGAAACTTGGAAAACCGAAATTGAAATTTCTGAAATTTTCTCTATTTTCGTGTGCTAATATACGGGAAAAACCGGAGAAAACTAAAATATTTACGATTTTTAAAAATTTCACAATTTTAGCATGCTATTGCAAGAAAACTATTGATAAACCGAAGAATATTGAAATTTAAGGATTTATAAAAAATACGCGAAATTCGTGTGTGAAGCAAAATATTGAAAAACTGAAGAGAACATAAGTTTAGGATTTATGAAGACTTTGCGATTTTGTGTGCCATGACAAGCAAAATAATAAAAAAAAACCAAAGAAAACAAAAAAAATTAGGATTACTAAAAATTTCTTTATTTCATGTTTAACCCGAAGTAAACTTAAAAGTTTAGGATTTCCGCAAATTTCGCTATATGCATGTGATATAGTAAACAAAATATTGATAAACCAAAGAAAACTAATTTAAGGATTTCTAAAAGTTCCGCTATATTCTTGAGGGAGCAAACAAAATAGTGACAAACTGAAGAAACATAAAATTTTGCGATTCTTGAAAATTTCGTGGGTTTCATGTGCTAGAAGGCAAAATATTGAAAAAAGAAAGAAAAATGAAAATTTTAGGATTTTTGAAAATTTCGCTATGCAATATCCGTCTTTATACTTGATGATGTAATTGGTTTCTGCAGGAAGTTTTCCATACGCCTAGGATGATTGCCTTTCTCACAACACTCAATTACACAAAAATCTTATACTTATATTTTTCCAGGTCACTATTATAAAATCATAATATATGCAATTATTTCTAAAAGTTTTTTCCATATCTCAAATTGCAGATATTCGGTTCCATTGCGAGTGTTTCTGCTGGGTTCGTAATCGGCAAGGAAGGGCCGATGGTTCATACTGGAGCCTGCATTGCATCCTTACTTGGCCAAGGTGGATCTCGCAAGTACCATTTGACATGGACAGGGTTTAAGTACTTCAAAAATGATAGGGATCGGCGAGACTTGATCACTTGTGGATCTGCCGCTGGTGTTGCTGCCGCATTTCGAGCCCCTGTTGGTGGTGTTCTCTTTGCTCTCGAAGAAGCTGCCTCTTGGTATCTCTCCTCTACTTTCTCTATTTTTAAAAATTTCTTTTAGAACTATTGTCTCTTGGTGATTGCATTTCAAATATGTATGCATTTTAGCCCGATGAAATACAACAATATTTAGTTCAAACATTTATTGGCCTTTTTTTTGTCGTATGCTTTCCTTTAGTAGTTCAAACAATTAATCGCCTTTATTGCTAATTTTTAGGTGGAGGAGTGCTCTTTTGTGGAGGACGTTTTTCACCACTGCGGTAGTTGCGGTGGTATTGAGAACTATGATAGATTACTGCCAAAGCGGAAAATGTGGATTATTTGGGAAAGGAGGGTTAATTATGTTTGACCTTAGCTCAACCAAGACCACTTATACTACACCAGATTTAGTACCAGTTATACTACTCGGAATCATTGGCGGTCTTTTAGGGAGCCTTTATAATTTTTTTGTCGACAAGGTCCTTCGCACATATAGCATCATTAACGAGTAAGTTTTGTTTTCCTCATTTTCCATAATAACTTCAAAGGCGGACTCAAAATTTTATTTAGGCTAAATTTCCAGAAAACCGCACTAACTTTTGCTTCTATATTCTTTTCTATTTTGAAATGCTGCATTTTGTCTCGGTCATTTATCGGAGGTAAATATTTTCTTCATTTTATGCAATTTATTTTTGAAAACCTCTGCGCTACAGCAGATGTATAGTATTAGTGGGGAAATGGCAGTAGAAATGTAAGAAAAGTTCGGTTTGGGAATTAATATCGCACAAAACTGAAAAAGGGTTATTCTGTTATATGGGGGAAAGTAAGGGGGTTTCTGCAATCTAACATTTAATTTATATAGAGGACTACCTTTTGATGGTGTACTTGTTGTATGTGATCGCCCCAATGGCTAATTATGGGTGTCGCGCTTCAGCGCCATCCATTTTGGGGTCTAGTGTATCAATTCTCTATCATTCTTGTTAGAACCTTTTTTCTTTTAATCTATTTTCAGGAATGGTGCTCGATTCAAGATCTTTCTCGTGGTTGTCGTCTCCCTTATAACGTCATGCTGCTCCTATGGCCTCCCGTGGCTCGTCAAGTGCACCCCATGCCCGTCCGGTCTCTCTGAGCAATGCCCCACTATCGGCCGGTCTGGCAACTTCAAGAACTTCCAGTGTCCCCCTGGCCACTACAACGACCTCGCTTCCCTCTTACTCAACACCAACGATGACGCCATCCGCAACCTCTTCAGCGGAAACACCAATGACGAGTTCCACGTCTCCACCCTTCTCATATTTTTCTTCGCCATCTACTTCCTTGGCCTCGTAACTTATGGGATAGCCATTCCTTCCGGCCTCTTCATCCCTGTTATCCTGGCTGGTGCTTCTTATGGCCGTCTTGTTGGACACTTCTTCAGTTCAATATCTAGCATTGATAAGGGCCTCTTCGCTCTTCTTGGAGCCGCTTCTTTCCTCGGTGGGACTATGAGAATGACCGTATCGGTTTGCGTTATACTTCTCGAGCTCACCAATGAACTGCTGATGCTTCCGTTAGTTATGCTGGTGCTACTTATCTCGAAAACGGTTGCAGATAGCTTCAACCATGGGGTTTATGATCAGATTGTGAAGATGAAGGGATTGCCGTACATGGAGGCTCATGCCGAGCCTTATATGAGGAATTTAGTGGCCGGAGATGTAGTTTCAGGTCCTCTTATAACTTTTTCGGGTGTAGAAAATGTCAGAAACATTGTTCATACATTGAGATTTACGGGACATAACGGGTTCCCGGTTGTTGACGAGCCGCCATTCTCAGATGCGCCAGAGTTGTGTGGACTTGTGTTGAGGTCTCATTTACTTGTGTTGCTGAAGGGGAAGCAGTTTGTTAAGGAGAGGGTGCCGACTGGTGCTGGAGCGATTCTCAAGAGGTTTGGGGCGTTTGATTTTGCAAAGGCGGGGTTGGGGAAGGGAGTGAAGTTGGAGGATTTGGATATTTCAGAGGAGGAAATGGAGATGTATGTAGATCTCCATCCGATTGTCAATACTTCGCCATATACAGTGGTGGAGTCTATGTCTTTGGCCAAGGCTGCGGTTCTTTTCAGGGAGCTGGGTCTCAGGCACTTGTGCGTTGTGCCGAAAACAATGGGGGTAAGTACAGGCTATTGCGGATTCTCTCTCTCATATAAATTGCTTATCCTAACGGCTAACAAACTAAATGCGATAAGCCAGGCAACAGTTTTTTGAAGAATTAAAAATTGATATGGCAGATTGCTAAGCAATCTGCTGCTCGTTTCAATCAGATATCTTATATGGAGACTGAAAACAGTCTTTTAAAGAAAAGTGCTAATTCTATAACAAGTCATTTCATATGTAGATATGATCAAGCCATGTCAAACAAAATGAGGCAGTTTGCTCTCCTTTCCGGCATAGCCGACCCCTCCTCATTGCTTATCGTTATAAAGCTAATGAATGAGTAAAAAATTCACTCAAACGGAGTATTTAACCAAATATGTAACCATAATTGCTTATTAGGAAAAATGTATACATATGCTAAACATGTGGACTTATTTCAGCCGTGTAAATTTCATATTTGCAAAGCTATATTTCACATTTTTAAAACACTTATAAAGAATGCGGTTTTCATCCATGCATTATTTATGCTGCTTAGATCAACAAAAATGGAGCAGATCGTCAATTGATTGTCTCATGGAAAAATCCATGAATTAAAAAAAATACGAACCCGCCTAACCTCCCATGGAACAAATGAACTAAGGAGTCTATAGATTATTTAATGTTTGAAATATTTTTATTTATCGGTATATCGGTCAGGGACCGGTACCGATATTGACCGGTATACCGATAATTATCGCTTTTTTAATTTGTAAAATATATTTATGAATAAAATAACAAGTGGTATACTAATGGTATACCACTGTTATATCAGTCAAATTTCCATCATTTTAACCGGTATACCAGTGATTCAATTGGTATACCATTATGAGCTTTTTTCATTCTTTAAGAACAAATAAGTAAAATAGTAAATTATTAATTATTAATTATTAATTAGTAATTATAAGATGAAACTATTTTTTTTATTATGGAGAATAATAATAAACATGTTTTAAAAGTATAGTTTTATTAGTACTTATATGAATTAATAATTAGAAGGATTGTTATATACAACAATTTAATTTTTATTAAATTATTGTATATTTAAACTGATAAATTAATATTTACTCATATTTGTTCTTAATAGTCAAAACTACACGGGGAGATGAACGAAAATTTAGAAACATGAAGTTAGAAAAATAGTATAATATACTATTTAGACCAAGGTTCGAGAACTCGGTTTCGGATTCGGTCTCTCAAAATTTATTAGTTTCGGTGGGTTTTGGTTAGTTTCGTTTATCTCGATTCAGGTTTCGGTTTCGACGGTAATACATATACATACATGCATATGTGTAGATATATTAAATTTATGGTTGTATACCACAAGACAATGATCTTAGTGTTAAAAAATCCAGCCAAGACAAGACCTAATGCAAAATACATTGAAAAGTGTACTTAGATAAATATAAATATATGGTTTTAGTCGAATTTTATGGCCTTCTTAGGATAAAAATAACATGACCATCTGGATCACAAATGAAAACTATGGTCTCAATCTTGACTCTGCATTTGATCCATAAAAAATAATTATGGAGCCCTGAAAGCTACAAAAATAAGCATGACCAGATGTTTTTCAATCCTCTCGCTTACATCTCTCGCTCTATCACTATCAGCTCAATATTTTCTTTTTTCTTATACATTTCTCAATAGTCAAGATCAATCGCTTTTAGCGAGCAAGTAACGACTACTCACGACGAAAACACCTCAGATCTAAAGATGAAGTTTATAGTGACCACGATGATAGTAAAAACGGCAAAAAATAGTTATTTCAGGTTTCGGCCGAAACCTGATTGTATGGTTGGTTTCGTATCGGTCTCTACCGAAAGCTATACGGAATGATCACGTATCGGTGGTTTCGAACGAAACCTCAAACCTTGATTTAGACTCATTATATTTTACTAGCTAAATAAAAATATTACAAATAAAATAAAGATATAAAATATCTCCATTAAAATTAAAAAATACATCACTCAATAGAAAGTATCAAGAGGCTAATAATTTTAATAAAATTTTAGTGTTTTTAAAATTTATGTCATTCGATAGAAAGTATCAAAAGGCTAATAATTTTAATAAATTTTTATTGTTTTAATGTATTGTTTGAACTTTGAATTCCATTGTTATGAAATATGAATTATGGTTAGTAGAGTAGACTGCTTAATGGTCTCTTAACTTTTTCCGCTTTTTCTTTCTAGTTTTTTAGAGAATTTACTATTTAGTAATTGTTTAATTGGATTATCGGTTAATTATCATAATATGTTATATAATAATTAATTGTTTTGAACTTAAATTATTAAATAATTCGAACAAGATATTTCTAATGAAGAAACTTTTCAACATGAAAATGACAGAGAACGGTTCGGTGACAGCATCTGAACGAATTCAATAGCGTGACGAGCCAACTCGAATCGGTTTCAATCGTATTTGAAGATGAGATTCGAGCCATGTTATTTATATGTTCGTTGTCGGAGAGCTGGAAAAACCTTGTGATGGCGGTAAATAACTCGATCTCAGGGACTCGCGTTTAATGATACGGTGAGTTGCATATTAAACGATGAGATGTGGAGAAAAGCCGTGAGTGGGAGTTCAGGAACTTTTGCATTCAGTAGAGAATCACGGCAGAACGATGGAAAAGGGAAGAAAGGCAAGTCTAAGAGCCGAGTAAAATCGACATGGAAGATCCAAGGCGATTGTTGGAATTGCGGAAAGAAGAGTCACAGAAAAAGCGAATGTAGACTCTTGAAGAAAGACTCAGATGGGAAGACAGATGAAAAGAAGGTCAATGTGGTGTCTACACATGAACAGGGGAAACATGGGTTGTCTATTGGCAAACGATAGTATAAATGTGGATACCTGGTTCCTAGAATCGGTATCATTTCATTGCACTTCAGGTCGGCATCACTTTAGCGAGTATGTTAAAGGGGATCTTGGACATGTGACGGTGGGAACGGTCAGCCGTGCAAGATCGTTGGAAAAGAAACGATCATACTACAACCGTCAGAAGGTCACACATTCCAGATATGAAGAAAAAATTAATTTCTACAAGTTAGCTGGACAACGAAAGTTATGTAACGGTATTTGGGAATTCTCAACGGAAGATTTTAAAAGGATCGTTGGTGGCCGCAAGGGACAAGTTAAGCGGTTCATTGTGCTCATTCAGTGGGAGTGGTGGAGGTTTGATTGCATTAGCGGCAAGTTCAGAAGAAGATTCTGAGTCTTCGTTGTGGCACAAGCGATTAGGGCTCCTCAGCAAGAAGAATATGAAGATTCTTCAGGACAGGAGGCTTCTTTCTTAGCTGAAAAAGGTGGAGTTGGTACTTTGCGAGAGGTGCGTTTGTGAGAAGCAAAGCACACTTAGATTTCAGATTGGAGGCGTAGTAAAGAAGACCAAGAAGTTAGAGATGGTGTATATGGATGTATGGGGACCAGTCTCGGTGGAATCTTATGGAGGATACCGGTACTTCGTAACTTTCATAGATGATGCAAGTAAGAAGACCTGAGTTTATGCGATGAAAAAAGTCCGATGTGTTTGGTGTTTTTAAACACTGGATTGCGCATGTGGAGAACCAGATGTGGACGAAGGTTAAGTTCCTAAAGTCCGATAATGGCGAGGAATATTGCACACAAGAGTTTGAGGCGTTTTGCTCGCAGAAGAGTATTCGTTAGTTGAAGACGGTAGCGAGGACGCCGCAACAAAACATCGCTGAAAAGATGAACATGACAATCCTATAGCGGGTGCGGAGCATGATCTTGGATGCGGATATACCGAAATTCCTATGGGCAGCAGCTGTAGATACTGCTGTGTTTTTGATCAACAGAAGCCCGACAAATGCGCTCGATAAAGGTATTCCGGAAGAAATTTGATCAGGTAAATCGGTTTAATTACTCACACCTCAAAGTATTTGGTTGCATTGCGTATTCTTTGATTGATTAGGCGGAAAGGAATATGCTTGACTCCAAGTCTAGGAAGTATGCTTTAATCGGGTATGGTGGAGATGAGTTCGGATATCGGCTATGGGATTACACAAGCCAAAAGGTAATACGAAGCCGGAACGTCGTCTTTGATGAGCAACACTTGTACAAAGGAGAAAAGCAAGCCAAGGATGATGCAGTGTCGGAGTTCATTGAGCTCGATGGAACTCAAGAAAGCAATCGGGTGCCTACAAGTGGTAGTCAGAATATGGAGGAGACGAGCACGACAGTGCAGGATCAGGTTCAAGAACAGGTTGAAGACCAAGTTCAGCAACCAGATATACCAGTTCTGAGGAGATTTACACGAGAGAGGATGCTACCTTAAAGACTTGTTACCGCTTTTATATTGTACACAGATTCGGGAGAGCTCGAATCCCTTGCAGAAGCGACGCAAGATGGTGGGAGCAAGTTATGAACGAGGAGATGGATTCTTTTTAGAGGAACCGCACGTGGGATCTAGTGAAGTGATTGGTTTGAAAATCGTGTCTATGTAGTAAATTACCGCAATCAATAACGGTGTCGCAATAGCTAGCCGCTAGTGTGTACGGATCGTCCACAGAGAAACGGTGAACTGCTTTTCTTATTTTAGACGAGTTGATAGAAGAAAAGTGGAATTGTTATCGTTTATTATTAAGAAGATTTGAAAAGTTTATAATAGAAGGGCTTGTAGGGTTTATAAGATTTAGTGGTTAATGGATGAAGTTAAAAAAATAATTCTTTTTATCTTTTAATTATTTAACACTAGAGAAATAACGATGAATGTGGATTAAGGTTCTTGTAGGGAATTATGGTTTTCCTCTGCTGACCCTTGTCCTTCCATTGATCTCTATTTATCTCAAGCCTTTAACAAAACGATTATTAACGAATCTCAAATCATGGTTGTGACAATCATGAATTGATAGCGCACCCGATAAGAGGGTTAATATTCATTTTGCTAAAGTTTATAAAAATTAAAATATAAAAAGAAGTTAAAGGATTTTTTGATCCATTATTCTACGCTATCCTACAAATCCTAGCAAGCAAGAATTTACTCGCTTATGGATATTAGCGAAGTACAAGAGAGGTGGAAGAAAACGGAACCCATAATTAAAATTAAAATTGCAGAAAGTAATTACGGAATGAAATTGCAGAAAGTAAATGCGGAAAGTAAATACCACAAAATTAAAGAAAAGACCGTCTTTATTGATTTACTAGTGCATTACAAAAGTTGCTTCCTGAAAAAGTAATTTACAAAACCCTAATTTGCTCGTAGATCTTTAATCGATTCTTCGATAGATTGATCGATCGATCCCCTCCTCATGATAGATGCTCTCGATCCTTTTTATAGGCTCTGGAATTAGAAACCCTAGTTGTCTTTAACGCGTATGAAAATACGATCATGATCCTGAAGTTCCACATCCTACGGACACCAGAAAATCGCGCTTCCGCCGCCTGTAACACCCTTTGACCGCGAATCCGCCGCCGTTTGATGGGTTGGAGCTTCCAAATTTTCCGTGCCTTTCTCTCTCGATATTTGGAGATTCTTTTAATAAAAATATTTTGAAAATATTGAGATATCTCAGGGTATATCCAGCCATTGTTTATGTTTCGGGGGTGATTCTTTCAATGTGTAAGGATACGTTGATGCGGACTACTCGGGTGACTGAGATAGTGGGAAGAGCATAACGGGGTACGTATTCACGGTCGAGGGAACAACGACCAGTTGGGTCTCTCAGTTGCAAAAGGTTGTGGCATTGTAAACGACAGAGGCCGAATATGTGGCCATCACAAAAGCCAGCAAGGAGATATGGTTGCAAGGGTTATTCGAAAAGTTGGATAAGAAACAAGATTTGAATACCTTGCAGCCAAAGTGCGATACACTTGGCAAAAAACACGGCATATCACTCTCGGACGAAGCACATCAAGGTGAGATACCATTTCATACGCATAGCGTTGGTAGATAGTGAGTTGACACTATAGAAGATCGTGGGAGAAAAGAATCTTGCAGATATGTTCATCAAGGTTGTAGATAGAGATAAGCCGGATCTCTGTTGCAGATTGGTGATACTCTCCATGAAAATTTGATGAGGAGAGAGCAGAAGCAGAATTATGTGAAGTCTACTAGAATGGGAATCAAGACAGAAGTATTTTCAAGTGGGAGAATGCTGGTTTATAGAGATCACTTCCTGCATACATCTGAAGGAGCAGACGTCTAGACATGCACCAAGAACGAGCCAAAAGAACAGAGCAAACACATACATCTAGTGGCAAAAATGCAGACGCCTGTCGAAGAGTCGAAGCAGCCACAAAGCGTAGCCAGACGTTTAGGGCAAACGTATGGAGAAGCTGAAGCCCAATCCAGAGCAACGTTAGATGTCTGATGGCAAAGGTGCAGACGTCTGCGCAAGGAGTTGGAGAGAAGAAGAGAAGAGGCAGACGTCTGACCAAGTCTAGTGCAGACGTCTGTCGTCAGGATTTCTGTTGTGAATCGAATTGTTTTAATTTGGGTTTATCTTTTATTTTGGGTAGGATTAGGGTTTGCCTATTTATAGGGATTTCTCATATAATTAATGTACTGCCAATTTGAAAGACTATTGTATAGAGAAGGTGACGGCTAAGGTTTAGAGAGATTTGAAAGAAATCTCCTAGGGATGCTCGTGAGTGTAACTTGATTCTAAGATCTAGTAGACCATTGCATATTCCGCTCTGCCGGGAACTAGCCATACGGTGGTGAAGCTCGTTAACAAATTCCTTGTCTCTGTTTTGCTTGTTCTCGACTTTATTGTTTGTTTTATCTTTCGTTGGTATTGCGTGGATTGTGTGATTGGTCATAAGCATAGTTTCCGTGTTTCTTCTCCCGTGTTTTATCCCCAACAGGTCTTACATATAGTCTCCATCTTATTATATTGTTACTTGGAATATTAACTAATATTACTTGGTGCATATGTATGTATGCATGTGTGTGTGTCTATATATATTTCTTTCCAAATCTTTACTATTTTAATTAAACTTTAACATGAGTTGACATCGTAATTTTATTATTTTGTTTGTTGTAACCGATGCGAACATAATTAACCGTACATTTAGTCTATTGTGTAATTGAGTTGAGCCAAGTGATTATTCAAATGAAACCGATTTGGATTCTAACTTGGATATTGAAAATTCAACAAATGATTTGAAAATAAATGAACAAATTTTAAAAAATCTACCAACTGTCTCTTCAGAGAGTATCATGCATTGTATCTTCTACATACATATATCTTCATCACACATGTGATGCTGGAGCTTGATAATATTACATATTATAAACCTAAATACAATTAACACATTCCATCAAGTGTAGACAATCTAATAGCCTCCCGGTGGAGCATAGTGATGAAGTCTTAATCAGAGAACCCGAGGGAAAATCATGGCAGCTTGGCCTTGTTCACTTGAGTCATGCGGCTACTCATTTCTCATTAAGCATTTAACACCTCTTAGCTAGATATTAGCGAATTATATCCTTGATGTCAGTCTTGATATGGCTTGCATAAAATAGAAAATTAGTTATCTCTAGTTTTCTCTTTGTGTCCATATGGTTGAAGTGTTAGGTAAATTTTCTAATTTCTTAAAAATTCTATTAAATAGGAGACATCATCTTTATCTACATCCATGAGAGTTTGTATTATAATAGTAGAGATAGAAAGGAACAATCATAAAGCAAATTCGTTGGGCTAGATAGTCTCTTTGAACCAATGCGGCACTCATTGTCTTTATGATAGTGATTTTCTCCTAATGGTGCAGATAATCTCAACGGAAATCCTAACCCCAATATATAATACCTAACCCAACTCTCTTTCGAAATTTGTGAGATCCGCATTTATTTATGGCTCCGAAAATCAAGTATCCAAATCCAATAAAACAAAATGTAACACCCTTGTCCGATCGTACGTTCCTTTTTTTTGGATATATTGGGTTTTGTTTTATTATTATTATAATTTGGAGTTTAATACTTTTAATTAAGATATATGCATATAATTATGGTTTTTCAAGTTTATTAAATATGCATATTATTAGTATTTAAATATTTATTTGTCTAACACTATTTTATAACCATATTTATATTTTAGTATCATAGTTTAAACAAAAGATATTTTATTTGGTATTTCTTTAAACAATACATATACATAAGATTTTACCCCTTTTTAAATTCTATTTATAAGATATTTTGTCTTACGATATTTATTTGGTTAAAATATTTAATTTTGAAAAGTCATGAGCTGTTAAATCTTTTAATCATATAAATATTTTTCCTAAACTAACAACCCAATTTTCTCTCTCCAATCACCATATATGTCTCACCTGATAACTTTATTTTTTTAAAACAAATACTATTCTCTCTCTCCAAACAAATATCTTTTCCAACAGATTTCTTTCTTCTCATATTCTATTCTATCTACATATATTTTTCTATATCACTAACTATATTTCACCAACCCCCGCTCTCTTTCTATATATATTCCCTAACAAAATCCCTCTCTCCAATCTAATCTAATCTCTTTTAGCAGATTCTCTTTCTCAAATCTACTCTCTTTAATTATTTTTCTACAAACCTATATACATATATATATATATAATTGAAGATATTTTGTTATGATAGTTTAACTGAAAATATATTTTAGTTGATTAATATCATAAAATCCTATATATATAACCAATTATATTTATTTTCATTAACCCATAACCATATACATATCTGCATATATTTTCACTATATACAAACTAATATGTATATATACAACTTTTCTAATATTTTATAGTAGTATATAACAACCCATCATATCTCTCTTTTATAAAATCAAATCCAAATCTTATCTCATCAGAATATTTCTCTCTCCAATTATAATAATCTCTCCAATCTTTAACATCTCTGTTCCCTATAAATAACAATCTAATTATTATCATCTCTCCCCTTCTCATATAAATCAACCTTCTTTTTTTCCCATCACAATATTTTCTTCTTCAAAATTAGCCGAGTAATCAAACCTTGGAGTTTTTTTTCGTGTCGTCGTGTTTATCTGTCTCCGAGGCAAGTACTCTTGCTTTTTTCATTTTGTCGATGCAACATCGACGATTATCTAAATTAGTTCTTAACCTGTGCAAGTTTGGATATTAGAGGAAAGAGCTTTCTTTCACAGTTTTATCATCTGTCCTTATCGGAACACTTGCTGATATATTGCTGACTGTAAACTTGCAACTATAAATTTCATTATAAATTAGGTGCAATTTAGTTGTACAAAATATTGCGAAATATTCCCCCCTAAAGTATGAGTGAGTATAAGCACAAAGTTATAAACTTTTTCTAAGACTAATGGTCACATAAATTTTTCCCCATCGAGCTATACCTGAAAATCATTTCTTTTGCTAATTACCAACTGCTGCTTGCTTTTTCTTTATGTGATGCTATGACATGATTACTATGCACAAAAATCCTTTTACATGCTTTATACGCATTCGAGACTTATGTTGATTTACATGTATAGAACACCTTGATTTGACATGCCTATTCATGATCCTTATTATTTATATTAAAATGAAATCATTAATTAGAATGCTGGACTACATGCCATGACACCACTATTCACCAGTTTTATTTCCATACAATTACCATACTACAAGTTCCTGTCTTTTCAGCATTCTTAATTTGTGATTTTAATCTTTACCATAGCAGCTATAAATACGTGGGTGTTGGGGTAGTTTGAGCGTGCGTTGTACAACGGGATCTCAGGAGTCCCATGCCGGCAACTCGTACCGGGCTATAGCGGCCACATGTTTACAGCTCGTACCGGGCTATAGCGGTCACATGATTACAGCTCGTACCGGGCTATAGCGGTCACATGTTTACAGCTCGTACCGGGCTATAGCGGTCTCTTGTTCATTCCACAGTTGGGCCCGTGTTTCCTAGCCCCTGGGGTACCACTCTTGGGTTATGAATACTCCTGCAGAAGTTGATGCACACACTCAAGCTTACGATAGGATAGTTTACCTTTTAGTGGCCAGTTAGGTTATGACCTGATCCCTTACATACATGTTTCATAGTGTTAGTGCATTTAATTACTTATATACATGTTTTCTTGTGCACCAGGCTTCACTTTTACATATTCTTGTTATTATGCTACACACACTTTATACGTTGAGTACTTGCTGGAAGACATCCCCGAGATTTGCCAT
Organism: Agapanthus africanus; assembly: GCA_030015575.1. Lineage (NCBI taxonomy): Eukaryota > Viridiplantae > Streptophyta > Magnoliopsida > Asparagales > Amaryllidaceae > Agapanthus > Agapanthus africanus. The sequence goes on along the minus strand of CM057338.1, from coordinate 147,137,498 downwards.
ATCAGGTTTAGAGACAGATCTGCAGGCTGAGCAGGATCAGAGCGGCTACCAGGACTTTGTTGAAGATCAGTAATCGTAGATTTATTTTCCTTTACTTTTAGCCTTTAACATGTGCGCCCTTATGGGACATTAGGACTTTTGTATCTCTTTCGGATCTTATTTTATTCCGAATCTTTTGTTTTGGATCTTTAATTGCATCAATTATCTAGTGTACCCATTTTTAGGATTTCTTGTGGTTTCATTGCAGCATGATTATCAGTATTATTTCTTTTGGTATTGGATTTTATTTTTGACAGGTTAATCTAGACAGTCTTATGTGACTATGGAAGGACTTTTCCTTACCGTAGGTAGCACGGCTGGCCTTCGTCGCTTCCCGTATTCCACATTTTGGGAAGCGGGGCGTGACAAGGTTTTGTTGGTATCAGAGCCAGGCTAACGTCAAAAGTTAGTCTGGGTTCTGCCGACCTTTAGGGTTAGAATCACATGTATAGGTTCTCCCCAGTGCGTCATGCTGCATATTTCCTTGACTATGATTATAGAATTCGGACGACTAAGATAGAATTACGATATTGTACCCATGTACCGCGACATGGTTACAATGCGTCATTCTGTTTGAGTAACTTAGAGTTCTATTTGATTTGTTTCCACTGATTTGATTTTCCTGCACATGCCTGTTTCTCGAGCCAAGACCATGACTCTTCATAGCCTCATTTGTTTCTTTGATTCTTGATTTTTCATACCCATCTATTTTCATTGATCCTTGTAATTAGTTCGCGACCTTGTATTTTCGCTCTTCAAATTTCGAGGACGAAATTTCTGGTAAGGTGGGTAGAATGTAACACTCTTGTCCGATCGTACGTTCCTTTTTCTTTTTGGATATATTGGGTTTTGTTTTATTATTATTATAATTTGGAGTTTAATACTTTTAATTAAGATATATGCATATAATTATGGTTTTTCAAGTTTATTAAATATGCATATTATTAGTATTTAAATATTTATTTGTCTAACACTATTTTATAACCATATTTATATTTTAGTATCATAGTTTAAACAAAAGATATTTTATTTGGTATTTCTTTAAACAATACATATACATAAGATTTTACCCCTTTTTAAATTCTATTTATAAGATATTTTGTCTTACGATATTTATTTGGTTAAAATATTTAATTTTGAAAAGTCATGAGCTGTTAAATCTTTTAACCATATAAATATTTTTCCTAAACTAACAACCCAATTTTCTCTCTCCAATCACCATATATGTCTCACCTGATAACTTTATTTTTTTAAAACAAATACTATTCTCTCTCTCCAAACAAATATCTTTTCCAACAGATTTCTTTCTCCCCATATTCTATTCTATCTACCTATATTTTTCTATATCACTAACTATATTTCACCAACCCCCGCTCTCTTTCTATATATATTTCCTAACAAAATCCCTCTCTTCAATCTAATCTAATCTCTTTTAGCAGATTCTCTTTCTCAATTCTACTCTCTCTTTAATTATTTTTCTACAAACCTATACACACACACACATATATATATAATTGAAGATATTTTGTTATGATAGTTTAACTGAAAATATATTTTAGTTGTTTGATATCATAAAATCCTATATATATAACCAATGATATTTATTTTCATTAACCCATAACCATATACATATCTTCATATATTTTCACTATATACAAACTAATATGTATATATACAACTTTTCTAATATTTTATAGTAGTATATAACAACCCATCATATCTCTCTTTTATAAAATCAAATCCAAATCTCATCTCATCGGAATATTTCTCTCTCCAATTATAATAATCTCTCCAATTTTTAACATCTCTGTTCCCTATAAATAACAATCTAATTATTATCTCTCCCCTTCTCATATAAATCAACCTTCTCTTTTTCCCATCACAATATTTTCTTCTTCTTCAAAATTAGCCGAGCAATCAAACCTTGGAGTTGTTTTTCGTGTCGTCGTGTTTATCTGTCTCCGAGGCAAGTACTCTTGCTCTTTTCATTTTGTCGATGCAACATCGGCGATTATCTAAATTTGTTCTTAACCTGTGCAAGTTTGGATATTAGAGGAAAGAGCTTTCTTTCACAGTTTTATCATCTGTCCTTATTGGAACACTTGCTGATATATTGCTGACTGTAAACTTGCAACTACAAATTTCATTATAAATTAGGTGCAATTTAGTTGTACAAAATATTGCTAAATATTCCCCCCTAAAGTATGAGTGAGTATAAGCACAAAGTTATGAACTTTTTCTAAGGTTAATGGTCACATAAATTTTTCCCCATCGAGCTATACCCGAAAACCATTTCTTTTGCTAATTACCAACTGCTGCTTGCTTTTTCTTTATGTGATGCTATGACATGATTACTATGCACAAGAATCCTTTTACATGCTTTATACGCATTCGAGACTCATGTTGATTTACATGTATAGAACACCTTGATTTGACATGCCTATTCATGATCCTTATTATTTATATTAAAATGAAATCATTAATTAGATGCTGGACTATATGTCATGACACCACTATTCACCAGTTTTATTTCCATACAATTACCATACTACAAGTTCCTGTCTTTTCAGCATTTTTAATTTGTGATTTTAATCTTTATCATAGGAGCTATAAATACGTGGGTGTTGGGGTAGTTTGAGTGTGCGTTGTACAACAGGATCTCAGAAGTCCCATGCCGGCAGCTCGTACCGGGCTATAGCGGTCACATGTTTACAGCTCGTACCGGGCTATAGCGGTCACATGTTTACAGCTCGTACCGGGCTATAGCGGTCTCTTGTTCATTCCACAGTTGGGCCCGTGTTTCCTAGCCCCTGGGTACCACTCTTGGGTTAGGAATACTCCTGCAGAGGTTGACGCACACACTCAAGCTTACGATAGAATAGTTTACCTTTTAGTGGCCAGTTAGGTTATGACCTGATCCCTTACATACATGTTTCAAAGTGTTAGTGCATTTAATTACTTATATACATGTTTTCTTGTGCACCGGGCTTCACTTTTACATATTCTTGTTATTATGCTACACACACTTTATACGTTGAGTACTTGCTGGGATGTTCTGACATCCCTGAGATTTGCCATCTCAGGTTTAGAGACAGATCTGCAGGCTGAGCAGGATCAGAGCGGCTACCAGGACTTTGTTGAAGATCAGTAATCGTAGGTTTATTTTCCTTTACTTTTAGCCTTTAACATGTGCGTCCTTATAGGACATTAGGACTTTTGTATCTCTTTCGGATCTTATTTTATTCCGAATCTTTTGTTTTGGATCTTTAATTGCATCAATTATCTAGTGGACCCATTTTTAAGATTTCTTGTGGTTTCATTGCAGCATGATCATCAGTATTATTTCTTTTGGTATTGGATTTTATTTTTGACATGTTAATCTAGACAGCCTTATGTGACTATGGAAGGACTTTTCCTTACCGTAGGTAGCACGGCTGGCCTTCGTCGCTTCCCGTATTCCACATTTTGGGAAGCGGGGCGTGACACAAAAGAAGATGGAACAAAATAACTTTTTCTTATTTTTCTTAGTCAATGTTTATTGCCATCCAAATGTCTTATATATGTCTTATATAGGCATGTAAAGATGTCTTTAAGTGAAAAGGTGTCTATTCCTTAAACAATCTCATCCCTTATATTTTATTTATTATATATGTTATTATTATGATATATGCCAACCATATAATGGGTGAGAAACTTGCATGGGTACCTATCAGATAGCCTAGTAATGCTCTTCCCCAAATGTAGAGTTTAATTGAGTTGTTAACAGAAGTCCATACCCAAGTAGCATAGATTCAGATACGAAAACGGGACATAATGTGAGCCAGATTCACCGATTCACAATTTGCCACAAAAATTCGGAATTTGATTTGTTGGGATAGGATTGATTCACAATTCCCAAGATTTTGTGGTAGATAAGGTATATTATCTCATATCCAATGCTTTAGGTGCCTTAATTGTCTTCTTTTCTTTTTTTTGGCAATTCTTTTGTATCACGACTTAAAGGTGAGGCATAACTAGGAAGTGTAGGGATGTAAATGTATTGAATATGGTTATTGTCATATATGTATCTGGCAGTCATAGACGGATTCAAATACGGATACAAAATAGTTATCTGAAATGAAAATTTCTATCTGGAACATGATACGTAAGATCCCCAATATAATCAAACCTAATTATATTTTATATCATAGATACGGAACATATATAGGTGTTGCCATATCCGTATGCGGAGGCTGTTGGGAGATGCGGATAGTCATCGGAAATGAAATTTGCTATCCATATTTGATAAAAATCTTATACGGATACGGAGTCAACTCGGATTATCTGTATCTGTTTGCATCACTTATAAGTGGTTAATAGATTATTACATTAACCGTTTGTAATGCAACACAAGAATTTGCAGACAAGTCCTTTAACATTTGACGAAGCAATTATTTTATTTTATTTTTTGGAACTGGCCTTTAAGCCTTGATGAAACAATTGTTCTTTAGATTTTGTTGGACATGTATAGATTCAGTAGGGCATTTTATACTCAAACCATGAACTAGATCCCCCTTGCAGGGAGTTTGTTCTCCATCTCCCTGCTGTATTTTTATCCAAATTAATTTCAACCAGATATCTTGGAATTTTACTTCCTTTTTTCGCTTGCAGAGGCCTCCTGTTGCCGGAATTTTGACACGGCATGACTTCACACCTGAGCACATACTTGGACTCTTCCCTCACATTAAACTGCACAAATAATAGAGTTGAGTCAGAACTGCAAAATTTTGTTGTATTCTATATTCGTTTCATCAACATTCTTTTTTTCTTCATATTTTTATGATCTTTTTTCACTAGTAGTCGAAATATTTATACATGGCAATATGCCACCTTTTTGTGTGCAGTTTGATCAGACTGTGAAAAAATATGTATTCTTAGTTGTTGTAATGTCTATTTGATATTACTGCAAAATTTGTATTGTATTGAATGAATAAAGAAGAATTACTTTCCTGTATATAACCATTACATTCAATTATTAAAATTTGTGGAAATGTAATGCTCCAAGGTTCTATAATGTGTATGATAGATTGATGATTGATGTTTTCATTGACTTTCTGTTGATTTGTGGGATTCCAAAGACGGTTAGAGTTTGTGTAATTTTATATCCCTGAAAGATCCCAATAAAAAAATTGGGGAAACACTGTTGATATTTTGTTTCCTTTTTGTGGTCGTCTTTTTACTGATTCAGGAGTAACTTTGTAGTCGGCATCTCCGTTCTGCTTTCTTCTTGCTTTTCAAATGTTTGCTTTCATATTTAGAAAAGTGAAAACATGATTCAACATATTTTAGTTTTGCACGAGAGGGGTAATACATTATTGCCAAACATCATAAATCAGAATGCTGAAATGCTTACAACAATTATAAAGTACTTGGTTGCAATCTTAACATAATTATGGTGATCATGTGGAGTATATACATGTTTTAGTATTTTGTTTTTGGTTAGCGGTTGGATGGTTGGATGGTTTGGTTTCTTTTGGCAAGGGATTTGTTTCCCTATTGTTGATTTTGGCATGTATGGAACCTGATCCCCGGACTATTCTGTACTTTATTGTCGCTTTCATTCTCCTACGGTTTATTTGGTTGTTTCGTTAAAATATCTTTACTGAAACACGGAGACTTCCGAGCTTTCGTTTTAACTAAAAAAAACATAATTATGGTGATGACATATTTAGAATAATTGTTTAGTTTAATATAGAGGAAGGTCTTCAAATTAGGCAAACATAAGGTAATACTGTACAAGTCTACAAGTATGCACATGGAATATATATATATATATATATATATATATATATATATATATATATATTCATTCTTCAAAAGCCATCAAACCTGCTCTCTTACCTCGGATAAGAAAAGTTAATTGATGTTTCGTAACAAAAGCTTGATTTGAAGTTTTTCCATGTCGGCAAGTGGATTTGCCTTTTTTTTTCTTCTCATTTTGTTTGATCGTTTGTACATAATTTAAGTTCCTCTCAGACCGCCTCCGCCGCCCGCAGTGCTAGCTGCTGCAGCGGCAATGGCATCATGGGCTCTATGATGCACATGGCGTAAAAACAATTTGAAAATGAAGAACTGCAAGTTTTTAATCATAAGAAAGAGGTGATTACAGGCTAAAAATCTCATTTCAAAGCAATCAGACAGGAAAAAGAAAAAACCAAATGCCAATGGACTCCCACTAATCTCTTCACAAACGACTGATCATTTTGATTGCTGATGCTCATAACTATTGCTGGCCACACTACCGCCAACCGAACCACTCAGAACCCCGAATCCTTGGCATAAACTCGACATACATCAATATATACAAGACAGGAACAAGTCCAGTTTGGGCTTAGAAACAAGCAACGTTAGCACAAGGCAAGCACATTGTATGTCCAATATGTTTTTCAGAAAACTCGCTTTAGTTGGTGACTACAGATGTAGCACATGAAATAAATATAAGCTACATAGCCGTCTACACCCCGAAGAATAGATAGATAAGCACAGTGGGCTCAGTATCATCTACCCCATTCAAAATTAGGGTCTAGCCTCATCTCTGGCTCCTTGAGGTGACCACTAGGGGCACCGCTGGTGCTCACAAGTCGATCCCAACCCATGATGTGTGGCAAGGCAAACTGCACACAAAATGCATCGGGTTAGCAGAGATTCTTTGTAAAAGAGCAAATAGAGATTCACTATGCTTTTGTTCTAAACAATAGTGATCAGGCATTAGCAAAGAGGTGCAATAGAATTTCAGTTGGCGGTGATACATTTTTTTCTCTTTATGTGTGATGCATGTGCGTGTACATACAGAATATGTGCGATTGGACATAATATTTCTACATCGTTTTAGTTGTCTTACCGTGTTTTTCCTTTCATGCAAAACTTTTTCCAGAGATGCATGAGAACAATATGCATGTTGGGGTGGGGACCATACAATTTTCTTTTTCAATATCTTTCCTTGGGCAAGATGTGGGGGAAGTTTTAGGTGGCGATGTACGCGTGAGAAGGAAACCTAAGAGGCCACTTGTCATTAAGAGGGTCTGACCAACTGTAATTTCAAGGCTTAAACATGAGATAAGTTAACCACTGTTAGTTTATGTATACAGATTATACCCCTATTGGGCATAAGTGATGTATGGGAGTACTGATGTAAACTTATGTTGCTATAAATAGAAGGAAAGAGAGAAATCTCTCTTATCCAATTTTAATCTCCCCCCCCCCCCCCCCCCCCCCCCCCCGAAAAAAAAAAAATCTCTCTCTCTCTCTCTCTCTCTCTCTCTCACACCCACACACACAGCCACACACACACCTTCTAAACTCTAACCCAAATAACAACCACAAACCCCTCCATGGGGTAATTTTGAAGCTGTTTTTGATCGCTATATTCTTTTCACTAGAATATATGCTTTGTGATCTTGATAGCAGAGTCAAGACACCATATTCAACCGCAGTATGAACTTTGTTCTAAAAGATCTTTTAGATTTATTATGCATGAGTGCTGAACATATTATGATTATGTAGTAATGCCAGTGATACATGATCTTTAAAGCATCGAGTAAATTGTAAGTACAAGGATTTGTAGGAGTACAGGGCTTAAATATTTCCCAAACAAACCGAGAAGTTTGAACTCCTCTACTGACAAAACACGTAAACTCAATTCCACTTGCTGCTAATATATCTTTGGTTATTCATCTATTCATCTTACGAATGACAATATGACATTTCATAACAATAACCATAGTAAAATAGACAATACACATTCCGTGCTGCTTGGATATGATTATGCATGAGTGATCACCTATAGGGAATTTATTTTTGGGCTGATGAAACCATCTAGCTAAATACTTTTGAGACTGTTAAAAGCAACAGCATGGTTCATTACAATAATGCAATTTCACTTGATCAGTACAATGGTAAATCATGAAAATCAGTTATACACCAAAGGCTGTGCGCATCACTGGAAACTCTGCTTTTGTTACCGGCACTGAAAGGCGTCAATCGTTTTTTGGGCAGAGTTCAAGACAGCTGCATAGACAACATACCACGCCCCGCTTTCCAAAATACGAAATACGGAAAGCAACGAAGGCCAGCCGTGTTACCTACGGTAAGAAAATATCATTGCATAGTCACATAAGACTGTCTAGCTTAACCTGTCAAAAATAAAATCTAATACCAAAAGGGATAATACTGATAATCATGCTGCAGCGGCACCACAAGGAATACTAAAAAAACGGGTCCACTAGATAATTGATGCAAATAAATACCCAATACAGTAGGTTCGAAAAGAGAACAAAATCTGAAGGATACATAAGTACTAATGTCCCATAAGGGAGCACATGCTAAATACTAACAGAAAGGAAATAAACCAACGGGTTACTGATCTTCAGCAAAATCCTGATAGTCGCTGCGATCCTGCTCAGCCTGAAAATCTGTCTCTAAACCTGAGATGGGATGTCAGAACATCCCAGCAAGTACTCAATATATAAGGTGTATGTGTGGTATGATAACATGAATATATATAAATGTAGTGAAGCCCGTGTGCGCAAGTAGAACAGATATATATATAAGCATTATACTAAGAAACAGACATATAAACAGATCAAGCCATAACCTAACTGGTCACTAAAAGATAATCTATCCTATCGTGAGTTCGAATGTGCGTCAACCTCTGCAGGAGTATTCCTAACCCAAGAGTAGTGCCCCATGGGCTAGAAAACATCTACTTTAGTCTATAGTTGATGCCCAAATTACTTGAGAAATATAGCAAAAAGGACTGAAGCAGATGTGCTAGTTGCGTATAAGAAGAAAGATGCTAGTTGCGTATAAGAAGAAAGAAGGCGAATACAGGACCCTTGATGATTAGATTCACACTCTGCATGCATTGGAAGTTCTTCTCTCCATCTCGAAGAGGATTCGGAGTTCGAACTCACTTTCCTTAGATTGTATCAACCTAAAACGAGGTATAAATCTAGATAACAATCTTTAATTCAACCAACATCTTCAATCCATATCCTTGACACATTAATGATGTTGGAAAATGTGTTATATTTATCAATCCTCAAGATATGGACCACCTCAGCAACCCATGCAATAGGATTCCTACTAGCTGGTTTGGTCCCGACGCACCAAATGGAATGGGACTCATTAGACTCATTGGGTTGCTCGCTGACCTTGCAGAAGATAAGAACCAACTACTCCTATTTTGTTTCGTCCCTCCTATTTCAATGATCTGAGACTCCAAAAGGACGCAAATTCATCATCTTTGATTTGGCGGTATCATACAGAACGAAAATGCTTGATCAAAGTGTGTTGCACGCCATTGAAATGTTTCAGTGAATATTGAGTTGGGGCAGCCTCTTGTTACCTTGCTTCAAAGCTAGCACCCCTGATCTTTCTATGAGTTGACTACTTTGTTGTAAGCTCTCTTTCTCTTCACACCTGGCTGCCACTAGTTTAGTTCCTTTCCTTGGTCTTGCTAAGGGATTAGCCTGATTGGTATTTAAGAAATATGTTTATTTCGCTAATATTAGGAGAGTCCTACAACAGCTCAAGGAGCTCTTGTAGGGGCCACATGAATTCAACCCATGCGATTAATCTTTGCCATGATATGTAATTTCCTTTATCCATGCTTTGCATTGATTTTTTTTTTCTTTTGACCGAAACCTGATTGGTTTAGCAAATCCTCAGCACATGATTTTCTCAATTTGTTGTTAACGGCTCCAATATTAACGAGATCCTTGCATCATGTAGTCATGTTGAGAAATTGAGATGTTCCTATATAACAGATGCGGCTGTTCTGGAAGAAAAAAAATGCAGAGAACTTCTACTTCACCTATCTCTCATCTAAACTCTTGTTGCTCCATCATCATGTGTTTTTGTATTGCAAGAAGTCAGAGGTCAAGGTGATCTTTCTTTATATTTATTTGGTGACAAAAGGTCAACAACCGGTTCACACTTTTCGGTGTTGCACCATCGGAGAGATGGATAGTTGAGATGGTTTAATCTTGGGAACAAAATACCAAGGATCCCTGTGCAAAAAGAGGCAGAATCTTTTCTTATAACAGCGATTACACACGTGACTCTCGCGGGCAATTCGTATCTTTCTTATTTCGCAGTTATTATAATTGTTTCATTGCATGCTAGTTGAATTTTCGGATACCCAACTAGATTTTTCCTTCAAACGATCCTTATTCAATGGGGAAATAGGACTATCCTAGTAAAAATCGCTAATTTTTAGCTCAAGGCCACACTAGAAACCTAATCCTAAATCTTCTAACTATCATGTGATTCTTAGTAGGGATTTCAACATAGAAATTGCTCAGAAAAACAACATCAAGCTGGCAACTTTGTCCGCTAAAAAGAAATTTCGTATTGTACCTTCGACTATCAAGAGCAAGATAGCACACTATTCCATAGAATAAACACAACTAATCTTTGTTATGAACTCATCATCATCATTAGCACCTATAGCTACATATTACAAAAATATTATGTTTCTTTCAAACAAAAATTTATTAAAAAAGAAAGAAAGAAAGAAAGAATGAAAGAAATCCATTTCCAATTACTACAAACTGGAACCCTAACAGCATCAATGATGGTAACAAGTTAGGGTTAGGGTTTTGCTTGCCTGTGAAGTAAGGAGCGGGAGAGCTTCAGCGTCCTTTGGCGATTCGAAACCTAGGGTTCTATCTTTTCCCCCCTTTTTTGCCTTTATACTTTTTAATTTTCAGACATCGACGCTGCAAGAGTGGCAAGGTCACCGTTATTTTCTTGGAGTTGATGGGCTAGTGCCCATTGGGCTTTAACTGGTTACATCAATTACCACTTATAATAAAGAAGTTAAATTGCATTTGCAGGATACCACCCCCAGTTTCAAAAACCTGCAGACTACCTACCCTCTCACTAAACTTCGTTAATTTTTGCATCCAAAATTCATGTGACTTGACCTAAAATACCCATGCTTAATAATGAAAAAAAGGAAAATGCCTTTCTCACCCACAAATTGTGACCTTGAGCAAGCCCCAATTCAGCGATTCCTGCCCCACTCCAAAGAGCGCCCCCAACTCCAGTGATCCCGACCTCACACCGGCGAGCACCACCAACCCCACTCCGGCGAACTCAAGTTCTTCTCACAAGAAGATTGTTTGATTAGGTTTTGATCTAGGGTTCAATTAAGGTTTTGATTGGGGGTCCATTGAAATTTGAAAATCCTCATCCAAACTCTAATTGGAAACCTAAACCAAAATCTAATGAGGATATGACCCATGATGAAGAGAAGTTGTAGATTTTCTTTCTTTCTTTCTTTCTTTCCTTTTTCCCTTTTTTTTATTTTGAAACTTTTAGACCCGATGACGATGCGACCCATGATGCTGCAGTAGTGGGTTTGGTGAGGATGGTGAAGATTGAAGAGTGGAAGAGAAGGTTGCTATTAGGCTATGGAGGTGAGACTGAGGTTTTTTTTTTTGGCCCTTTGGCATGCAAGAAGAAAAAGATGAAGATGGTGGTGGTGGTGGAAGTGCCATTGGTCGTCTTGATGTTTCCCGAATGATGGCGTTGAGGTCATCGGAGTGGTGGTGTCGGAGGCGGCGGTTGGAGTCGCCGGAGCTGAGGAAGATGGACTATTGTTTTTTTATTGCAGAGGTATTTCGGTCCAAGAACTCAAGTTTGGGAGGGAAATGTCAGCGGAGGTTAAATGACGGGGGCATGTTTTTAAAAGTTGGGGAGATATCCTGCAAATGGGCTCTAAACGAGGGAGGTTTCCTGCATTTTACCTTTTAAAAAAAAGCTAAATTGCATGAAACCTCGCTCACTTAGGGCCCTCACTTAGGACGGTTGTAGGATTTAGAAATTTGGATTCGGTTGAAAATTTCTGGATTTGGTAACTTGTTGTTTTGTTGATTTTAGATTTCTAGTGTTGGATTTGTAGATCTTTGTAATCTTTGTTTGGTTGGTGAAAAGAAAATGGGATTTGGATTTGAGGATTTTAGAGAGAGATAGATAGAGAGAGGATTATTAAATAAATAAAGTACACGGTCACATCTAAAAGTACAATGAATAGTGTCAAATCCTTAAAAAAATTTAAAATTCAAGAATTTTTGTTTTGTGGTGGGCCTCTCATAAAAAATAAAGTAATCCTGCAAATCCAAATTCTCCAACCAAAATCAAAATTATGGAATTCTTGAATTCCACAATCCAAATCCATCTAAATCCTACAACCAAACAGTCCCTTAACACTGAACTATCCTGAACAGGCCCTTAACACTGAACTATCCTGGCTTTTAAACCCTGCACTTTGCATCTTGTGCTTAATATCATTAACTTGTTCATCCCATAACCGGTCTCATGCCTTGCACATGATTTTATTTGGAGCGGAACATATCTGGACAAAGAAAAGAAGCGGAAAAGGACACACTTTTGTCTCTCTCACATTATCCTGATGACACCAAATGGACTTAGGTTTGGATTTGGAATAGGGGTGAACAAAAAAATCGACCGAACCGGAAAACCGATCGAACCGAATTAAAAAAACCGAATTTCCCGGTTCGGGTCGGTTCTTCGGTTCGGTTTCGGTTTAAAATATTGGCAAATTTTGATTTTCGGTTCGATTTCGGTTATTGGCAAAACCGAACAGAGAACCGATCCGAACCGAACCGAGGTACATATTATATTAAAAAAATTGTGATGTATATAATACCATTGTCTCTCTTGAGAAGCCCTACCTCTTTTTCTCTTTTCTCAGTTCTGCGCCGCCCTCTCTCTCGTTTCTCCTGCTCCCTGGCTCTCGACCTCGCTCGCTCTCGATCTGGACTCCCTCTCTCTCGATCTGCGCCGTGCTCAATTAATCTCTGTGAGCAAGCTTTATATCTTCTTACTTGAGACTCTCGACCTCGCTCCCTCTCTCTCACGTTTCTCCTTCTCTGGACCTTGCTCCTTGGCTCTCGAGCTCGCGCTCTCGACTCTCTGGCTCGCGATCTTGACTCCCTTCTCTCCCCTGTCGCTCTCGATCTCATTTCTCGCTTCTCAGTCTTGGATCTCGCTTTTCGTCAAAATCAACGGCATGAGTACTTCAACTTCGCAGTCTTCAAATCCTAATGGACCAAATCCAGAAATTGACTCCCTTCTCTTCCATGTCGCTCTCGATCTCATTTCTCGCTTCTCAGTCTCGGATCTTGCTTTTCGTCAAAATCAACGGCATGAGTACTTCAGCTTCGCAGCCTTCAAATCCTAATGGACCAAATCCAGAAATTGCGCCTATTATTGTGAACGATGAGGTTTGTTTCTATTTTTTTTATTTGGGTGATATGAAATTGATTAGATTTCAATGACAGCAGCTCTTGGACTAAAAGTCTACAACTGTTATTCTGCATTTGATATTCAACTACAACTACAACTACAACTGTTGTTGCTGCATTTGATATTCAACTACAGCTACTTCTTTGTCACCGATGTATGTTTGATCTGAACCGCATAAATGTCATATTAATCATGTCTTGCTGTTGAATAATGTCTCATGTGCATGTATAATTCTTCTTTTTCTTTAATAAATTTGGTTGTATATTGAAGCTGAAACTAGTTTACTGATCAGTGCAATTTTGAAGGGCTGTGAATATGAAATACATGCTTAAGCTAGGAATCTACGTACATTAACAACGCAGCCTTATATAGTGATATCAATTATCATTTCAGCAATCAACTTTTTACATAATGATATCTATATCCATTATATCTTTTTCATAAAATCAGCCAATTTCATTGGTATTCAATTGAAAGTATTGTAACTTGGCTCTACCGTTTTAAAATTTTCCTGGGAATAACTATTTCTTCGCTGCTCGATTATCGTTGAATATTTATCCGCTTAGTTTTCATGGTCATCAATATTTCTGGAAAATAGAATCTTCTATATCTAGATTTTTAAAACTTGGTTTCGGATGGTAAACATTTCCTTTCGAAGTTTGATCTTCTATTGTATGAAACCATGGTTTAATACCAAAACCTGAGCTTTGAATACTAGTAGCTTTTATAGCATTCCAAAAGCTTAATTTTCCCCATTTTGTTTTTTCTTGGAAGAAAGAGCTGGAACCAAAAGAGTTCAACTCATGCAGATTTTATTGTATCGGGATCAACCGGCACAACTAGCTACAAATAATTAATGAATGAATATTTAACATACACAATCTCTAAATTTTGTAGATGAGTCAAGCCGATCCACCGAATGAAGGCACAAAGCAATCAGTTGCATCCTTTTCTTTACCAAAAACGAAAAACGGGTCTATAGCTTGGGATCATTTCACGCCGTTGAAAGATAATCCCGATACGGCAAAATGCAATTACTGTCTTAAGCAGTATCATTGTAATAAAATGAGAAATGATACAAAAATATTATTTACACATATGAAAAAGTGCCGATTTAACCCTCATTTTAGATATACAATGCAATCTCAGCTGTCTCTTAAACGTGGTGAAGATGGGCAGATTGCATTTGTTGGCACATGGGCTTTTGATCAAGCCGCGGTGAGAAAAACTCTTTCATATTTCATTATTATTGATGAGCTTCCTTTTAAATTGGTGGATGGTTTATGGTTTAAGCACTTTATGTTCATTGCTTGCCCTTCTTTTTTTATTCCATCTCATTTCACAATTCAAAAAGATATCTTTGAGATATATTTGGAAGAGAGAAATAAATTAAAATTAATGCCGCGAGACCAAAGGGTGTGTCTCACCGCCGATACATGGTCGTCAATCCAACGCATTAATTATATGTGTCTTACGGCACATTGGATTGACGATAATTGGATTTTAAGAAAAAGGATATTAAATTTTTGCCCTATTGATAGTCATAGGAGTGAAGATCTTGGTAGAGCGGTTGAGAAGTGTTTACTAGATCGGGGTATTGAAAATGTCTTCGCCATTACCGTCGATAATGCAAGTTCGAATGATGTGATGGTTAATTGTTTTAAAAAAATGATTAATAATTGGGGTGGTTGCTTGCTTAGTGGGAAATTTTTTCATAAGTATTGTATTGCACACATTCTCAATTTAGTTGTTAGCGGTTGCATTAAGGAGTCGGGAAAATCGGTAGCCCGTATCCGTAGGGCCGTGCGATATGTTAGGTAATCTCCTATGAGATTTAAAAATTTCAAACAATGTGTAGAAATTAAAAAATTGAAGTACGAAAAAGAATTGGTTTTGGATGTTTGCACTCAATGGAACTCAACATACTTAATGTTAAATGCCGTCCAACAATATGAAAATGCTTTTGATACGTTTTCTACTCAAGATCATTTTTATATTAGTGAACTTGAGAATGGGGATGGAATTCCTATGGAGAATGATTGGAAAAATGTTAGAAGATTGTGCACATTTCTAAAATGTTTTTTTGAACTTACCAATTTCGTGTCAGGTTCTTCCTATGTTACAAGTAACGGATTTTTCCCCAAAATTTCTGTTGCAAGTGATTTGATCAAGCATCAAGCGAGTAATGATATTGTGTTGAGCATGATGGCAAAGAAAATGAAGGAGAAGTATGATAAATATTGGGGGAATTGGGAAAAAATGAACTTCTTGATTTACATCGCGGTTATTCTTGACCCTCGAGAAAAAATGGGTTATATGGAGTTTGCTATCCAAGATTTATATGCAAATGACAATTATGTTGATAAAATTCAAATGGTGAAAAATGCGTTATCTGCTTTATTCAATGAATATCAAAAGAAATATGATGGCATATCTTAATCTAGTGGTGCTACGAATCCAAATGTTGAAATAGAATGAGAAGATTTGAGATGTCGTTATAAAATGATGAAAGCGGCAAGAGAAGGTGGTGATTCAAAATCGGAATTGGAGAAATATTTAAGTGAATCGTTTGAAAGAGATACTCCAAAATATGATGTATTGAATTATTGGAAAAATGCACGTTCAAGATTTCCTATTCTTTCAAGAATGGCTCGCGACGTGTTAGCCGTTCATATCTCTACGGTAGTTTCGGAGTCTACATTTAGCATAAGCGGACGAGTTCTTGATACATTTCGAAGCTCATTGACTTCGCGAATTATGCAAACTCTTATATGCACGGAAGATTGGCTTCGGGCTTCAATGGGCTCGAAAAAGAAATTGAATATCGAAAAGGATTTGGAAAATCTAGAGACATTAGAAGTTGGTAAGAATTTAGAAATTAAAACTTCAAGTCTTTATATTTTATAGCATTTCATAATATGTATCGTTGTTTTTATGTCATATTAAAATTTAATTCTTTTTTATATTTCAGAATTTGACAAATTATCCATCGACTATGACTGACCTTTGAATTGTTGATTGCTGGGGTTCCAGCTGAATCCGCCAAGGTAAGTTTCCTCATACATTCGAAAGTTATTTTTGAATGTGAAATCTCTATGTAGGATTTCATTATTTTTAAAACGATAATTTATAACTAGCTAGATTTTCAAGATAGCTAGACATACAGTTCCTAAGTACCCACTCTTGTTTGATTATGAATAGACAAGTGAATCAAAATCTGTACTGAGAAAACATGAGCTAAGTAGGAAATGTTGTGGAACTAAAGATACCACCAATATAGAACAATAAGAAAGTCTGAGACTCTGAAAGCACCTCTTCAACATTTAAGGAAGAAAAAAATATTCGAAGCACAATTATAAGAGTTTTGGTTTATTATACTAATCATTTACTACTCATCACTTATCTATTCCCTTATTTTTCTCTACTGTTTAAACTTGTGAGAACATCCTCTGACAAATTATGTACTTATTATACAGATATACTCTATTTGTGTTTTTTCATATCACCGTTTTGACATCATACTACAAAAAAAAATTTAAGATTCACATGACCGAAATTGTAGCAACAGAGTTTCTGTATTTATCATGCTCAAATGGTTGATTTTCAAAAATCTTGAAGTAGAATATTTACCACCCCAAAATGCATGATATAATATAAGGAAATCAATAGTCATCAGGTGCATCTAGTATTCTGGCGATAACCTTATAGGCTTTGAAAATCAACTTCGGATGTTGATCTTCTGAACTAAAGTACGAAAAAGCAATTTTTTTTGTACCACCATATGAGAAACAATATGCTAACATACCGTTTAGTGTCTATAAAATATTAGAAATTTTCATGAGTTTACATTTTCATATGAATGCTTTTTAATAGCTTCGCTGATTCTGTGTGTTCCATTCTCTTGCTACTTTAGCTATTTCATGTAGTTTGAATTGGTTTGTAGTTATTATTTAAATCCACCATGGGCATTAGATGGTTCTGGAATGGAAAATTGGTGCACTTTGGGTATCAAATCTAAGAAAATGGAAACTCTACCAATTAAACATATCGCCCATAGAGTTATTTTGAACAAAGTTTTCTAACGCCTAACATGCCAACCAAATGAAGGCTAAACTTCAACACAGATCTATTACTAAAGTTCATCCTTCTAGCATTGCTGTAGAAAATATGCGCTATTATCTTACACACACCTTGAAACTTGGGGTAGTAGAGAATACCTAAAAATACTCTTGCCTGAAAGTCTAATATGAAAGAAAAAATGGTATTTGTAACTAACCACCAAAAGAGCGTCGCTGAAAAATATATTCGGTCTTGAAAAGAAAAAAAAATGTGTATATTAGAAAACCTGAAGACTGCTATTTGTCTTAATAAGCTCACACACTCCGTAATTGGCTGATTAGTATCTCAGAAAGCAGTAGTAGTCGTATGAAAGGTGTATGAGCGAATCCGCTCATCATTAATAAAAAGAAGTAGTACTAGATATTAGGGCAAGAGTACTATAGCTTGAGTTGAATTCCTAAGTGTAGGGATGAAATTACACACACGTAGGGGTATATGATCGATATTTAGAGGAGAGACAGAAATAAAGAATAAGTCTTACATTTTTCTTTAAGATGATAAAAAAAAAATCCGGATTGGAGACTACGCTTTAGAAGGAAAACTCAAGAGAAACTGAGATCTTTATAAGCTGACAAAACGTATAGGATGTTAAGTTAAATGAATAGGAGATGTGAAGAATAAGGGGTGGATATTTCTAATTTGGGATGATAGAGTTTTTTATTAGGATGCTGAATTGTAGGATTAGAGTCGGCGGCTAACTTGACGGGATTTTGTGGGTGTAATCCGCTAATAACCTTCAGGAGACAAAACTCTTCCTCTAGGGCAACCTAGGGGTTTAACGACTTGTTGCACACGCTAAGTACAACCGTGACACCTACGAAAGCGAGCTTAGGATTTTTTTGAAAATAAAATGGTTTTGCTCAGGACGAGCAAAAGATAAATTTGAGGTATTTGTTCATATCAGAATTTTGCACTTTATACCACCCATTCTTGATCGCAGTGCATATAGATAGGTGCTTTTGATCCGTGTTTGCTACATAATTGCAGGTTACAGGTTCTCAGTCTAAAACAATGCAAATCACGAACAGTCACGGCAAATTCAGGACAACTGCTACAAACGGATAAAAATACGAGTTCCGCTCACCATCCATCAGGTGCCGCCTACCAGTTCAGGAGACAAGATCGAGTGAGAGTCATTCGTGCCTCGGACAAGTACAGAGCACGAGAGAGGTAGCACAAAGATCAAGAAGGTAATGCGGAGCTCGAGGAAAATCAAGACAAAAGGTCCACTCATTTTCATTTTTTGGACTGTTGAAAATCTGGAAGTAATTTGGAATGATCCTGTAAATACAAGTGTTCTAAACAGAAAAACAAAGCAACACGAAGAAGCACAAAAAACGGAGCGCCAATTCAACCATACGACCGTTGATCCACGAAGTTTGACCCTTATTGACGGATCTTCGGTCTGACCATCATATCTCGCGACCATTTTTCAGGGGTAGTTTTGTAATTTTATATGGACTCAGAATATGGCCCTAAGGTTTCACTCCTCTGCCTATAAATACTCCAGATCAAAACCAAACCAAGGATGTATATTTTCACCTAGTTTTAGTTAGAATTTAATGTAATTTCTTCTACTTCATTTTTCCTCTATTAAAAATTGTATGAAAGCTTTTTAAGTGGATGATTAATGAAGTTGAGGGTTTATATGTTCATGTCTTGCATAAGTGTTAACTAGTTCTACTTCCTTGTTTTTATTTTATTTAGTAGTATAAATTGTTATTTATCGGTTTTTTTATTTCTTCCTTTTCTGTTTCTATTTATTATTGCAACCATGATACTCAAGTACGATTCTTGCTTAGGTGAGATCCCGAGTAGTTAGTTGCCATCATCTACCTGATTTCCTTCTATCTTCTCTACTAGTTTTTTATTTTATTTTATTTTATTTATATAATGAGTGAGTAGTTTTATCACTTGTTAGGGGAGGATAATAGAAGTTTGAGAGAAGGAAATATTCCTCACTTTTTCTTTTGCCCGACAATTTGAATTGAACTCCCGTCAAGACATCCACAATCCGCTCCCTATGGCACCCTATCCTCTATGATAGTGGTGACATCCTAGTAAGACCGGTTGTGGTTGGATTTACCGGAGGTTATGCCTAAGAGCCAAGAACGGACGTTCAAAAACCAAAAGGAAGAAACTAAGCGTTGGAAAGTCTAGCTTATACTCGCAAGTATCCTTCCTAGTCGTGCTAATTCCCTTTATTGTCGATTACCGTAACATCAATATCAAGAGAGGCAATTGAATAAAGTGAACAAACTTCTAACTCAAACTAACATAATTCTAACCCAAACTAACATAATTCTAACCCTGCCAAGCTTCCATTCACATAGATATCAAAACACATATTTAGTATAGAACAAACTCGGACAAAATTTGACTTAACTTGTTAAAATATTAAGAAAAAGACTCCCATCTCTCCGTGAATCGACCCGTATTCAACCGGCCAAACGAAACCGACTTAATTGTGGTAAATAGAACATATGGAACGCATAGCAAAAACATAACAATCAATGACTTAGTCTAGATATTGTGAATTAGTCTAAGTTTAATGGTTACGAATTAAAAGGGATAGAGTTGTGTACCGGAGACTGACGTATATAGAATGCGAAAATACAGTAGCAATCATACTGACGTCAACCCTACAATCACACAAATTTTTTAATTACAAATGTCGAGCTAAGCATTTCTCTTCTCTATAAATAACAATAATATATATATTCTCCTGGCTATAATTAACTGAAATTAACAATAACCAAACCCTAACTCAAATAACTAAAATTTACAACAAATTAACTAAATTAATCATAACCCTAACCCCTAACCCTAACCTTAACCCTAAAATTATCCCTAACACTAAATAAAATTAACGCTAACATTAACCCTAACACTAACCCTAAATTAATTAAAATTAACAAAATATTAAGCCTAACACTAATCCTAAAATTAACCTAACCCTCAACCTAAAATTAACCATAACTCCGAAATTAACCTAAAAAATTAATTAAATTTAACAAAAAAATCAACAAATTAACTAAATTAAGAAAACTACTTACCAATTTGGTGTCGAAGGCAGGAGGCCGGGGCTCGGAGGCGGCTGGAGGCCGGGACTCAGAGAGGAGATGGGTCGAAGGCGGGAGACCAGAGGTGCTCTGAGAGGAGGGGGCTCGGAGGCGGCCGGGGGATCGGAGGAAGAAGAGAGAAGGGGTAAAATTTGGGAGAGGAAAATTAAAATAAATAGGGAAGATAATGTTTTAGGGGAGGGAAAAAGGAGATATATCACGGATAGATATTTCGCGTCGAAATACCGAAGTCAACAAATTTTTTTTCTTGGGCGACTTATTTCGACGGTGGGAGCGCATCGAAATGAGCCTCCCGTCGAAATAAAGCTCCATTCATTTTTGGAATTTCGTACATGACTGCTACAAAACAAGAAGAAGAAAATAAAATAATATTGGCCGAACGGATTCAAATCCCCTACTGGAATTTGTGGACAGAAAACGGAATTGCCTACAATAGCGTAATTAATGGACAGTTGAGACCTTCAGAGCACTGATTCTATCAGTACAGCAGATCAAAATTGATAGGAGAATATCATCTAATACCGTCCCACTCCCATCCAAGTATATGACCAAACTCAAATCTATATTTGCTATTTCAAATGTAGAGCCCAGAATATAAATGTCCATATTTCCCATCCTAGTTTAAGGTGTATGGTAGCAAGGTCTCTCATATCACTTCGGCATCCTCTTCGTGCTACTTGTACCTTATTTGTCACACATATTTTCCATTTGTCTTGATCATGCATAAATTTACGAACTATTTTACCAAGAGCTTAAAGTTATTGGGTTGTAGAATGATAGTACGGTACATAAGTAATTCAATTCGGATCTTTTTCATTCAACATCGATCGCCTTTGTTAGCTTGTTATTTAGAATAATATGTAGCAAGCAAAGATTCAGTTGATCTTTTTAATGAGAATATTATACTACATATATACTACTATTTAGAATATATTATAATATATTATTTACCATATTTAAGTAAAGGGTTTTTTATTTGCATCTTCAAAACATAGCAAATTCCTTTCTTATCCCTCCAAAACTTGATATTTACTATTTACCCTAATATGATACATTATTTTATCCCCTTTACGATTTCCGTCAGCAAAAAACGACGTTGACTTTAGTTTTAATTTTTCTCCATACATTTTAGGTTTATTATTTATCCGAAGACAACAAGTAAGTGCGCGGAAACATTCAAGTTTTTCATAGGTAGAAAAGGATGTTAACGATGCTTCTAATTTTATGGCTGATTTTGAGAAAGATGCAGTAGAAGTTTAAATCTTAATTTCAATGTAACACCCGGCCCCCTTTTATACCAAGGCCCGAATTTTGTTACTTTAGAATTCTATTTATTCTATTTATGATTTTATGTGTTTTATTTAGAAAATTATTTACTTATTAAAACCACTTCTTTATACCCCAATCCTTATTTCCCTTTCAATTAAACAAAATTTTCACTTACTAACTTGGAAGAGCCCAATCCCTAAGCCAAACCCCCGGCCCTCTTTTCTTTCCACCAAATTGTCCTTATTTCCTCAGCCTTAGGCAACCCGAGCCCATAATTTCATTTAAGAAAATTAATGATTTTCCTCGGGTTTTCCTAAAAACCCAGAGGGAAATAATTAGAGAATTTACTAATTTTTCCAGCCCCAATTTTAGCCCCAGCCTGTTAAATTCCCTCAGCCCATCAAATATTTTTGGGAATTTAATTAAAACCCAGCCGGCCCGTTCCTTTACTAAGCCCATTCAAAATTCATTTAAACAAATCCTTTAATATGTTTTAGCCCGGCCCGTTTCAATCTCTACCCAAACTGATTTCCTTTATTCTTTTCTCGGCCCAGAAGCCCGCTCCTGTTCATCTCCCTCACCTCAACGGCTCTTTCCTTCTTTCGCGCGCGCGACCCGTTTCCTCCGCCTGCGCCCACGTCGCCTGGCCGTTACTCCCCACGACGCACGCCTTGACCCCTCGTCGTCGTCTTCCCTTCTCCTCTCTACCTCACGCCCACTCTCTCTCGATCCCTCGTTCTCCCCCTCGTTCACCCCAGAAAACCCCTGCTCTCGAGCTCGGTGCCCCGGCGCACTCTCGTCGGCGAGCCCCTGTGCCCCTCGTCGACCGCACCGCCATCATCGACCACCTACCCCATCGACACCCTTCACCCTCCTCATCAACATCATCACCATCGCCATCGTCTCTCTCTCTCTCATTCTGTTCTCTCTCTGCATGCACTCTCTTACTCTCTAATCTCTCTGTCTCTCACCATCTATCTCTAACTTCTCTCTCTCTGTGTGCCTACATCTATCTCTCTCTCTGCCTACACCTCTCTCACCCTCCTCTGTCTCTCTCTCACTGTTCTCACTCTCTCTATCTTTCACACTTCTCTATCTCTTTCTCACTCTCTCTCTCTCTCTGTCTACACACTCTCTTTCTGCTTACTCTTCCCCTCCAACACTCTCTCAATCCCCTCTGTTCACCCTTTCTCTCTAACTCTCTCAAAAACCACCCAAAACACTTTTTCCTTACAAACCCTCACTGCGGCCATTGCCGGAGCGACGCCGTCGACCGTCGTCAACCACAGTACACTCACTGAGGATCATCAAGCACCCCTCAACCTCCAGTAACCGTGTAACGACTCCGGGAGAACTCCGACGTGAAATTCGTGTTTCGAACTAGGCTCGCGGGAATCCGGTGCGTGGCGTATATCGCGCGTTCGTGACGACACTGTTGCCGTACGACCCCGAGACGTTCCCAGGCAAGTTTTTACTTGCTTACATGCTATTTACTTATGGTACAATCACTAATTACATAGATTATAAAGTTGCAAATTTAAACTGATTATGTGTCATAACCTGCTCGACGTGTGTTCCCAATGGGAAACCTTTCCCATTTTGGCGGAACTAAATAGTTTTGCTTGGCCCGTATGGCTGTGAACTTAGTGTATGAATTTCGTTGGATAATTTGATCGTTAACGACTAAATCAACTGCCCCCAAGTTTAACCGTAAAACTGTAATTCTGTTGTACCTGAAAACCGTTAAATTCACCATAAATAATATACATACTAGAATAGTGCGTTCGAGGGCTCAAATCGAAGCCAACTCGACGAACTTTAACCCTAAGCTAGTTTCCAGACATTCCTGTACCTAAATTGTGATGATAATTGGATCGGAGTGCGACTCTGGACTGCAGTCCAGAGCTACTCCAATTGTTGGTTGCTGTTCCGTAGTGAATACCACAGGATTTCCTTAACGCGTAGGTTGCGGAACTCCGCTACTTATTATAGATAAATCTGTTAGCTAGACAACACAATTGATTTCATTCTGTTTCGTCACCGTTTGATATTTAATCTGTAATTTAGAAGATCGGGACGCATAACAGTCCCGACAGAATCAGAACTGACATATTAGGGTTAAACATTGTATATCTCCCGACGTGCAGATGCGATTGAAGATCCGTCTGTTGCGTTGAAAACCTTACTGAAAACCCTAAAATACATTCAACTGTAGCGTCGCTAAATTATGATCCCAACTGGGGTCAAAATGCGTTGCGAAACGGACTTCTGGTTCTGAAATTGGATTTCCAGCCGCGAGCGCTTAAAATGAAATGGTTATAATTAATGATCCTGGAACCCGATTGGCTTGAAACAAAATTAGATGGATAGCTAACTGAACATATTAATTACTACATGTTTATCGTTTCGCTAAATTATATACATATGTTTCATGATAAATCGTGCAAGTGATAGACGGTTGTTTCTATGACACCTTAATTGTGCTTCTTATACTGTTCATGCATCACATCATACCCATATCATTGTAGTGATAACCTAGTGACATCGTGCATTTACCCAGTGTTAGTTTCTAGTGATGATTGTGGCAAGTACGTCATTGTTCGTGTATCCGTGATTAAGTGAAAGTGATACGTACTTGAACACAATCAGTGACCCTATTATTTATTGCATTGTCGACGTCTGTGGAATGCGTGTACGTGTGACTATAAGTGGAATGGGACATTTATGGAAGCGTTGCACGGATGTCACAGATAAGACACCAAACACTGCCGTTTACCTTAGGTATTAGTCGGGACGTGCTTGATGGAGGTCCTGCCTCCGGTTCTCGCGCAGACTTGTCACGGATCGATTAGTATTTAGGTTGATGGTTAACGTTTGATGTAGACTACGGGGTGTGGGGTAGTTTAAGTGTGAGTTCAACAGAATCTCGGGAGTTCCATGCCGGCTTATATATTTAGGGAGTTATATGGAGATTTACAGGATACGTGATATATACACCGTGATATTCTTGTTACATGTTGGGCCCGTGGTCCCTTGCCCTTGGGTTCTACCCTTGGGTGGAGGACACTCACGAGTGGTTGACTCTCACACTTGGACTGACGATAGGCTTAGTGACCTGTACAGTGAGACTTAGAGACTGATAGGGATACTGGCATTTTATTCATGATATACTATGTGGCATACGTGACATATCGTTATACTGATTTACTGTTCCGCTGCATTGATTACTGCACATCCATATTCATGCTGTCGTTGATTTACTGTTAATCATTTCCATTACCACTGTTAGAACTATCACTTGATTTTATATATATATTATTGCTATTGTGTCGTTCTGACGACCTGAGTATGCATGCTCAGTGTGAGGAGAAGATTTAGCCTGGACCAGAACTAGACGTGCATCACAGACTTCTTGACTTGCCATTCCAAGTTACTTTCATTTGTTCTACTTCAGGTCAGTCTTTACATTGTATCTTTCAGTTGCTGCATTTCTCATTACCTGCGCATCATTTACTGTTTACCATGATAAACTAGAAGCCGAAGTGTGACTACGGCAGGACTTTTCCTTGACCGTAGGAGCATGGCTGGCCTTGTCTACTCCTTGTATTCCGTATTTTGGGAAGCGGGGCGTGACATGCTGAACCAAGCCACCAGAGTTCAAATCCCATGCCCCACATTATTTAACTAAACCATGTCACGCCCCGCTTCCCAAAATACGGAATACAAGGAGTAGACAAGGCCAGCCATGCTCCTACGGTCAAGGAAAAGTCCTGCCGTAGTCACACTTCGGCTTCTAGTTTATCATGGTAAACAGTAAATGATGCGCAGGTAATGAGAAATGCAGCAACTGAAAGATACAATGTAAAGACTGACCTGAAGTAGAACAAATGAAAGTAACTTGGAATGGCAAGTCAAGAAGTCTGTGATGCACGTCTAGTTCTGGTCCAGGCTAAATCTTCTCCTCACACTGAGCATGCATACTCAGGTCGTCAGAGCGACACAATAGCAATAATATATATATAAAATCAAGTGATAGTTCTAACAGTGGTAATGGAAATGATTAACAGTAAATCAACGACATCATGAATATGGATGTGCAGTAATCAATGCAGCGGAACAGTAAATCAGTATAACGATATGTCACGTATGCCACATAGTATATCATGAATAAAATGCCAGTATCCCTATCAGTCTCTAAGTCTCACTGTACAGGTCACTAAGCCTATCGTCAGTCCAAGTGTGAGAGTCAACCACTCGTGAGTGTCCTCCACCCAAGGGTAGAACCCAAGGGCAAGAGACCACGGGCCCAACATGTAACAAGAATATCACGGTGTATATATCACGTACCCTGTAAATCTCCATATAACTCCCTAAATATATAAGCCGGCATGGGACTCCCGAGATTCTGTTGAACTCACACTTAAACTACCCCACACCCCGTGGTCTACATCAAACGCTAACCATCAACCTAAATACTAATCGATCCGTGACAAGTCTGCGCGAGAACCGGAGGCAGGACCTCCATCAAGCACGTCCCGACTAATACCTAAGGTAAACGGCAGTGTTTGGTGTCTTATCTGTGACATCCGTGCAACGCTTCCATAAATGTCCCATTCCACTTATAGTCACACGTACACGCATTCCACAGACGTCGACAATGCAATAAATAATAGGGTCACTGATTGTGTTCAAGTACGTATCACTTTCACTTAATCACGGATACACGAACAATGACGTACTTGCCACAATCATCGCTAGAAACTAACACTGGGTAAATGCACGATATCACTAGGTTATCACTACAATGATATGGGTATGATGTGATGCATGAACAGTATAAGAAGCACAATTAAGGTGTCATAGAAACAACCGTCTATCACTTGCACGATTTATCATGAAACATATGTATATAATTTAGCGAAACGATAAACAGGTAGTAATTAATATGTTCAGTTAGCTATCCATCTAATTTTGTTTCAAGCCAATCGGGTTCCAGGATCATTAATTATAACCATTTCATTTTAAGCGCTCGCGGCTGGAAATCCAATTTCAGAACCAGAAGTCCGTTTCGCAACGCATTTTGACCCCAGTTGGGATCATAATTTAGCGACGCTACAGTTGAATGTATTTTAGGGTTTTCAGTAAGGTTTTCAACGCAACAGACGGATCTTCAATCGCATCTGCACGTCGGGAGATATATAATGTTTAACCCTAATATGTCAGTTCTGATTCTGTCGGGACTGTTATGCGTCCCGATCTTTTAAATTACAGATTAAATATCAAACGGTGACGAAACAGAATGAAATCAATTGTGTTGTCTAGCTAACAGATTTATCTATAATAAGTAGCGGAGTTCCGCAACCTACGCGTTAAGGAAATCCTGTGGTATTCACTACGGAACAGCAACCAACAATTGGAGTAGCTCTGGACTGCAGTCCAGAGTCGCACTCCGATCCAATTATCATCACAATTTAGGTACAGGAATGTCTGGAAACTAGCTTAGGGTTAAAGTTCGTCGAGTTGGCTTCGATTTGAGCCCTCGAACGCACTATTCTAGTATGTATATTATTTATGGTGAATTTAACGGTTTTCAGGTACAACAGAATTACAGTTTTACGGTTAAACTTGGGGGCAGTTGATTTAGTCGTTAACGATCAAATTATCCAACGAAATTTATACACTAAGTTCACAGCCATACGGGCCGAGCAAAACTATTTAGTTCCGCCAAAATGGGAAAGGTTTCCCATTGGGAACACACGTCGAGCAGGTTATGACATTCAATTTGGGAAAGAAATTGAGTATTTCCAAAGTAGAAGAAATGTTGGAATATTTTAAAGAAAAATCAAATGTTTTGCCATTAAAAGTCGATGGAAATCTTAAAAAGGGTAAAATGATGTATTTTATTAGCTCGGGGGGTAAAAAGTAAATATCAAGTTTTTATGGGGTAGAAAGGGATTTGCTATATTTTTGGGAGCTATAAGTAAAAAACCCTTAAGTAAAACAAGATAGTTAGAAGTAAATGAAAATAGAATTTGAAAAATTATAAAATTAAAATAACTTATATAAAGTTCTTTTGTCTTAAATTTGAGTATAATATAGATTGAATTTGAAATTCAAATTAATTTCTAAAAAGTTTTTTTTGTCTAAAGTTCTAGAAAGTTCTAGTAAGTTCTTATTTCTTTTGTTTTTCAAAAAGTGGAGAGGTCTAATTATTTTTGTCTTTTTCTTCGATGATGTGGCGGTTCTGAGATTTGAGAAATTTTCTCCTTTTTTCTTTGTTTTTCAAAAAGATGAAGAAATTGGACTCTAACCAATGTCATCTGCATTATATAGTAGTATTAGAATTTATGCACATGCGTTGCACTTGTTAATTTCAAATTTTATTATTTTTTTTGGAGGGGAGAGAGAGAGACGTCGAGGGTTAAAGTATTTTAATGATTAAAAAATTAATTACTTTTTTTGGAAGAAGAGAGAGATGGTGAGGGTTATAGTATTTTTTAGGAGGGGAGAGAGAGATGTGGAGGGTTCTAGTATTTTTTGGGTGCGGAGAGAGAGATGCAGAGGGCACGTAAATAGTTGATTTTTTTTTGGTAGGGGGGAGAGAGATGATGTTGATGGCCTAAGAATGATGAGGGTTTATGTGTAAATTTTCATTTAAAGGAGGATTTCTATATAAATTTATAAATAATGAAGGGGGGGTTGTAAATTTTCAATCTATTATTGTCTTTTTTTCATGTGAGATGGAGGCCTCAGGGGAGGTGAGTTTTTTCTCTCTTTTTTCTTTAAATTTTGAAAAAAAGGAGACAAAGGAACTTTTAATCTTTTATTTTGTCGTTTTTTTTTAAGTTGATGACGTGGAGACTTGAGGAGTGGGGCTTTTTCTTTTTTTTTTAGACAAAAAAAGAGAGATAGAGCTCTAACCAAAGGGTATTTGCATTATACATAGAAAGAAAGATAGATATAGATATATCGAGCCATATGTCTCCAGCTAGCTTATTTTGGGTGTGGGGTTGTGGGGGTGGGGGGGGGGGCGAGGGGGCATTGAAATATGCGTAGTACATCATGCTATCCAAATGTTTCAAATAATGTTATCACTTTAAATCCAAGGCAAATTAGATAATTATAATTAGCCTTGTACAGAGATGCACATGGGCATGGGGCCAGCCCTGCCCTGAGTTCTCCTGGTCTACATGATTACCCTTTTAGGGTTTGCCTCCACTTGGGCTGTTGGGTTCACCAAACATCAACCTGCAGTTTATCTTGTCCCACATGAACCAAAATAAGCATAAAGCCAGCTGGCCCTACTTAAAATAAGAGAAATGCTAAAGGTTTTCGATTACCCTCCATCCTTGTAATATGATCCATGTCTCTTTTAATGACATCATCCCAGGATCCCTCCAGGGATGACATCATTGAAAATGTCATGAACCCAACAGAAAGGATGGTGGGTTCTGGTGGGTGGAGAAATTATTCCATATGTCGAATGTAATACACCTAGACAGGGGAAGAGAGGGAGGCCATATGCCGGATGTAATACATCTAGACAGGAAAAGAGAGGGAGGCGAATTTCGATCAGTCTTGGACAGCATGTGGGGCCCGCAGTTCTATTTATACGACCGGCAGAAGAAATAATTTTTCCTAATGGAGGAATAAAAAACCCAACAGCCTGGTAGAAAAATCATTATTCTTAAAATAAAGAGTTACCGATTTGCACCTCTAGTGATGCCCTTCAGCTAAATTTGGATCTGCTGCACTGATTTTTATTACGCAAGCTAGTCCATTCCGACCGTCCATGACAACCTAAAACCATGCATGGACCCTTCTTTTCTACATTACCGTAGAACCATCCGATTTTCGTGCACTAATTTTCTTCAATGCTGGAAATACGAGTAGCATTGATTTTTTCCATACATAGGGTAGGATTATTTTGGTTGAAATAACCAGAACAATCAAATGATGAGAAACAAGAGTGAAAAATTCAATGGATTATCAAAAGATGCTCAGAATAAGCTCTGAGATTACAAATAACTAGCTAAATCATCCACTTATTTCGAATATGGATAAGCTACAATTGAGAGATCACAGCTCATCATGTAATTGGTGGTGGATTATTGCTTGTGTCAATGTATTTCCTCTTAATTATTGCCTATTATGCACTCATTTATGTTTGCATGATTTCAATGACCAACTACAACAACAATGATCAGAGCTACTGCAATGTGTACAACGGAAGCCTAGCTGGCGCCCAATATGCAATGTATGGAACTGGAGCCTATTATCCATACTTAAAGATTCAGCAGCAGCAACGCTCATTGGGAAGAACACTGCAAGCCTCCTGTTGTTTGATCAAAAACCAATACATGGCTGTCCCTGAAATCACAACCAAGTTCTGATCTCTTTGTTTATAATGCCTCGACTGATGCTAACGTGCCAAACTAAGTCCTAAGAATTTTTGGCTTACCAGTGCAAATGATGTCATAAGCCTAATTAACATCAAAACAAATCTAGACTCTGAAATGAAATGTCATATTCATAAGTTGATTCAAACTGCACGTATCTAATCCAAGTAAAACAAGCATCTGAACCAGCCTAATTATAAACTGATGTAAAAGAAACTATGCTCTGGTGCTATACAAGTTACCTAAGGTTTCATTCTTTTTCCGAAGCAAAGGATAAATCTGAACAATCCAAATATTTGTCATAACAGAAGGAATGCTTGATATGCAATGTTATCAGAGCAGCAGTTAAGGTGCAACTTGGTTCAAAGTCGATTCTAGGCTTCTAGGAAACATTAATTTGCATACCATTGGAATTATAAGATCCAGCATATATATAGCCATAGTTACATGCCTTGGGTAATATATAGAATCATAGTTGCTTCCCAAAATATATATTGCCACATCACAACTTTAGTTTCAGTTTGCATGGAATGCGAGAATTTATACAAAAGATTAGGCCAAAATTGCATACCATGACGCGATGAAGCATGCTTAATCTTTTCTACAAGGCATCCTCATGATAGAGATGAAGCCCCAAGCCAAGTCTTGCACAAGCACGACGGAAAGCCATAGCTTCTGCCTTTTGTACTGGATCACCGAACCTTGTGTCCTCAACAGCAGCAGTTCCACTTGATTCTCTGTATATCTAAATAGGAAAAGGGAAGTAAAAAAAAACTTAGATCAGATTCACATAATATGGAATCTTGTTTTTGTGCAGAAACATGGAACTCATTCATAATCAACATATTTACATAATATCATGTCGTAGTAGATCCAGAAGTAGAAAAATGCATTCTCTAAAAAGCGAAAACCACTGTTATTACAGGCAAAGATGTGAATATGTGTTTGTACACGGGCGCACATCCACAACTGGGGTGATGAAGACTCCAACTGTCCATAGAGTAAGTTATTTAAGGGATAAGACAAGGTCCCATCATCTTCATAAATAATATTCAGCAAAAGTAAATTTAAAAATAAACTTTAATGGCTTGTGAAATACCAAAGGTCCAGGTCGCCAGAGTAGCACGGATATGAGACACGATAAGGGAAGGATTCACAATATTCCAATATTTCTAGGATACAGTTTGTTGGATACACTATTTCCTTATTTCAAACACACGTGAGCGCATGCACGTGATAAATATCATTTGTAGCAAATCTAAACTAAGAATACAAATAATCTGCTAGTGTTAATGCATGAAATGTGGGTGTCTTATTTACTGATACATGTTCAATACATCTACAACACAAATATAAATTTTAGGATATGTTAAAAAGCATTTCATAAGTATCCTACACGAATGCGAAAGAATGCAGTGCAGACACACATCCGGTACAAGTCTGATACAGACTCGTCTCTTGGACAACGAATTCATGTAACATAGCAGGTCAGTGATGGTAGAGGGTCTATCCAGGTATCAACAGCTCTACTGCTGTTTCTTCATGTTAGACATCAGAAATGAAAAATAGAAATTTAAAAGATAAGCTGAAAAGGCAGTCTATAAGATAGCTACAGGCGAACCAAGTATAAAAGTTGGGTCCTACCAACGAGATTGTTGCATGAACCCGATGACGTTAAGGATCAAATGTAACAAAAACAAAAGTTAGTAGATAATCTTTACGCTCGATATTGGGAAGGGAAGGAAAAAATGAATGTCAATGTAAGACAGAGGTTTAATAGATTTAGAAATGAAGTATACCATTGATAGCGAGTTTATCTATGTAATTATAAAACTATAAACTACTAAAATATTCAATGAAAATTTGCATAATCTCACATCAGTTTCCGAGAAGTAGAATATTGCCTACATAATGCCAAGTGATGTCTATAAAAAGATGAAAAACCATCAAAGTAACGGCAAGCTAAATATTGTGAGAAACAGGCATGTGATAATGCATCTTGATCGTAGCACATAAATCAGAGAAACACTTAAACTGAAATAGTACCTCAGCATCAGTCCCATAAAGTGTGACACGATAAACTACTGTCACGGCCTTGCCATCAGCAGAATATACAATGCTTCGGACTTCACCAGACCATTCTGTAACACAAATAACATTGTTATAATTGTTCCATTTATTTATGGCACGATTCCAAATTACCCATTCAGCTGAGAGAGGAATGATACACATACCTGGAGCATGTAAGTTCAAAATTCGGTTGACAATGTGCCTGTAAGCAGGACACACGAGAAACACAAAGGGGGCGATTGATTACAGATGATCAAGTAACTAATTCTAGATGTCAATCACTAAATACAATCAGGCACATTAGAGAGATAATGAAAGAGGTCTGAAAAATCCATCTTCAATAGTGAATGACAAATAAGAGCTGAAGCTACAAATAGCACATTCTTATTTAGTACAATAAGCAACAAAAATACATTTTAGGTATGCACAACATTAGATTCCGAAATGAAAATCAACGTAAATGTCATTACACGATGTCAACTGGGCTAACATAGAGGTTATAATTAAGAATACAAGAACAACCATTCTTGTTGATTTTGTGATTAATCATGCAATACAAAGAGAATAAGAGAAATGAGGTTGTACTCAAATTTTGTTCTCACCTCTTCAGAATTTAGCTACCTCTTCAGAATTTAGCTTGTTGTGGGTTCAAAATCTTCCTCACACAACACAAAATGATTTACAACCGAAACAAATGCTCCTGTTGGAATGTCACTTCCTATCTTACATTATACCTTGATTAAGGATCACACTTGATGGTTCATTTCATATGCAAAGGGTGGAGCGCAGACTTTATAGCTTGTCAATTTTATACCAAAATACCGATTGATTGATTGATGAATGGAACCACACATGGAAGTTAAAACTTGACCTAATATACTAATCAAAGAAATATGGGTAAATGAGCATGTGTGCGGGTATATGTTGTCGAATCATTTGACAATAGACCGTTGCTTGTGGAACTCAAAACTTTCGAAAGATTGAGGTCTAAACGTGAAAAGAGGTCACAATAACATTGATTGTTGTGATATCACGGTGAATAACGCGACTGTCTACATGACACTCTTATTGTGAGTGATTCTACGTTATTCAAATGCCCGCAGGAGCAAAAGTAAAATGTTCAGGTTTATCATCTTCGCAGCTGTAAGACCTCAAACGAGATGAAGATGCGGGAGGTGTTGCAATTTCTTAAATACCACTTTTTAGGTTAAGGGATATAGATATAGACGATAGAACCGGATTCATTAAAGGTAAACACCAATAATATAGATGATCGCAGATATGTGCTAGATGAGCAAATCATGCAACTCTATCACTAGCTTACTAGTAATAGGAGAGATAAAATCGAACTTTTCATACCTTTATGTGCACGGTGCATGTTAACTTGATACTTAACCATTTGATTTGTCTATTAACTTGTTTCAACATCTGAAATATTTTCTTAGAACATAAATTTCATTTTCATGGATTATTTATATGACAACCCACATATGATATGATATGATATGGGGCGGCGTATCGCATTGTGCGACGTATTTTCCTATTATCGTCTTTCCTCTACTCCAAAGACACTTCCCGATCCATATTCTATTTAATTTCTCTCCTAACGACGATATCTTGTTCGATTAAACAATACAGCTGCTAAGAACTAGCTATATATGCAGCAAAAATTTAAAGGGGGATTAGGGCAAACCAACCAAGGGACGTATTTGATGGTGTAATCGTTCTCGACACGGAGCTTGATGAACTCTTCGGGGACTTTCTTGCCCAGCTGTTTCAGGATCTCCGACAGCGGCCGGCAGATCCCCGACGTCGGGATCTCTTCTGCTGCCTCCCTTAAGTTATCTTCGATTGGAATTGATGGAGGAGACCTCGATGAGGCCATGGGCTTCGCTGCGAATGAGCGAGAGGAGAATGGGGATGATCTCAGGAGCATGAGTCTTCTTGCTGCTGAGGCCCTCGTCGCCATCGCTGCTGCTGCCGTCGGAAACAATGAAAAGTGGGTTAGGGTTTTAGTTGGGGTTTTGCTGTTGGGGAAGGGTTTGGAAGTGGGCTGAGTACTACAGGATCCGTTAAGGAACCTATGACAGGCCTTGTTTGTGTTGGCCCATAAGGCTAGTATTGTTATTTTCAGGTGGGGAAATATTTAGAGCCCCTTTAAAGAAACCAAAATATCACAAAACCCCTTGTATGTATGGATGTTAAAAAAGGCTCGAGGCTCGGAAGCTCGAATCGGATTGGCTCGCTCAAGCTTGTATGGTAGTTATACAAGCCGAGCTTGTTCAAGCCAGGCTCGTTTAGGGTTCGAATAGTTTACGACTTCTCCGGTATTAGTTGGAATAATAAAATAGTTAAAAATCATGTGGTAGTAACTATGCTCAAACCGAACGGTTTTACAATTACATATTTTTTTTAATAGGGAAATATGTTAAAAAAAATATGTGGATAATTAACAACTACATGCGCTTGAACACAAAAATACAATAGAAAAAGATAGTTGGTTATTGTTTAAAGATACGCCTTCAAATAAACACATGTTTTTCCATACGTTTAGTTAGGACTATATTTTAATTAAACAAAATAATGAAGTTATATTTTGGGTAGTAAAATCAACACTTAGTTACAAATTCATTGTTTTCCCAGCCGAGGTGAACTAAAACGTGTTTGTTCCTTTGAGTGCTTGCTTTTCAAACTTTTAAACCTTTCCCCCTAAAATTGATGTCGCTCTTTCGAATGCATTGCCTATTATATATTAATACCTAGCTGTCTTCCATGCATGCCCACTTTCAGGATAGTGATCGAAAAGAAATATATATGCTAAGGTGTTTGATGGAATGTTCTAAAGGAGAGGTGATTTAAATTGGTTTGATTGATGATGCTAATCTCCACCCATGACACAGCTCTAAATGTGAAAAGGATAAACTTTGATCCAATTCTAATCTCATATACAAAGACACTGGCGCCAGATGCTTCGACATTCCAAGGTATATATTCCGAGGGCGATTTTCTGGGGGCAGATATCTTTCGAATATTGTAGAAGACGACGCAAAATAATTAAAGAAGAAATCTCGATTCCCCTGGCTTGATGGCCTTTTTGAGTTTTAGGCATTTGTTGGGCTTAGACCTTTTAGATAGATATATGGTCCTGATCATGATATATGCTGGTTCGAAATATAAATATATTTGTTTTTGTTTCTTGGATGAAGAATCGATCGATACTCATCAAACTTTTGCTCGACGCAATCTTGGCACTGATCGAAAGGACTGGACATAGACTATAATGCACTCTCCATAAGCGGCAACGCGGTTAGCCTCCCGAAATGAAAGGAGATAAGGAAAACAGGTCCTGGTTTTCTTTGGATATTGTAGTCTTTCTAATTTTCAACTTATTAAACCCTAACTAAAATTCTTGACGGTATATATGGGGATCTTGTATAATAGAATTTACTGTTAGGGGGGTTCTGTGAAGAGATTTTGCGGCATTGCGGTTTTGATGAAATTTCCCTTTAACCTATGAATCATGGATCCGACCAGAATTAAGCTAGCACTTTTTGTATACATGGGGTACCAATGTGACTAAACTGTCTGCCCTTTAAGAACAGCGTCCTAATCCCAAAACATTTTAAAACATTTTATCGAAAGCAATCCACTCAAGGGAGAGCACTATTAATAAAGAAATGTAAATGATTTGCTTAGTGTCCATGCATGCCATACATTTCGGTTCATGACATAGGCCAATAATGCTTCTCTTTTATATTTCAAGATCCATTGGCTGTATCTTTTTCAGATTTTGTCGCATCTAAGTCAAAGCCGTGAATGCATGCGTAGCTTTTGATATTATTATTTTTCCGTCCTAATTAGTTCTTTTTTCAATTTAGAAAAAAATCTAAGCAAGATGACGATAAATATCTCACTAAGATTATCTATCGTACTATTAAAATGCCGGTTATTCTTCCGGATCACAATAAATATCTCATTTATAAGATTAATTAGCTCTCAGTATTAACCTAACGGAGTCCACGTGTCATCTTCTCCTTTGTCCCCGATAAAAATTAGATAATTTCTCGAGCATCCTCTCGCCCTCTCACACACCCCTAAATTTTATTTCGCTTTCATGATTTACTTAGACGATGCATTCCACATGCCGAACAACAACAGCAGCCCAAAGCCTTTACTCTAAATTTTTTTGGGATTTTCTACAAGAATATGTTACTAATGTTTATTTTATTTTAAAATATATTTTATATACTAAAAATAATTGAGACACATGTTGTTATTGATGAGAGAGTTTTTTTTTTTTTTTTTGAAATTGTGTAGTTTTAATTTAAAATTATAAAAATAGGATAGTTTGTTTTATATTTATGATAATAGGATGGTTTGGTGGACCCCATCACCTCCCCATAATTTAATTTTTTTTTTATAATAACCCGCCCTCTTCAAGATTGAGGAGAGGACGGGTTCTAGGAACCCGCCCTCCCTTATAATAGGTAGAGGGCGGATTCTAGGAACCCGTCCTCTAAACTGGGGAGGGGGTGAGGTCCATCAAACCGCAGCACAAATAAAAATCAAACTTTGCTATTTTTATAATTTTAAATTCAAACCTATCCTATTTCAAAAAAAAAACCCTTGATGAGATGATGATTGGCCATATATGCTTTAAGATGATAGATACATGCATGAATGCATGATCTAGGCGTATCTATGACAATGTGTCACCTCACTAATGGTACCAGATGCCTTATCAAAAAGGGCCAAGGGCCATAAATCCACTCAAGGGAACAGGGTTGTTATGTGTGTGGTATTAAATATATCTTCTTTCTCTTTAAGCTTGCACCCTAAGTGATCTTCTACTATGCATGTATGACTTGAGATTGATCAAAAGCCAGCAAATTAAAGCAGCGGTATGCCTGAACTTTGGCCCTCTGCCTGTCTTTATCTGAGAGCCATTAGCATGACATTTCAATTCCTCAATGATAAGTCCACTGAGGTTGCGCCTCGTACACGTAATTGAAGATTATCGGAAACTCTTGCATTCCCGGAAATGAGATGACTGGACATCTGATTCTAAGGAATCTTGCATTAACATACATGGTATACTTTAATCATTCCCGCTGATATATTTGTGTGCAACTGTCAATCGGCGGCGAGACCGAACGAGGGCCGGTGGATGACGGCAAAGCAGGCGGCGAACTACGACCAGCCGACTGCGGACGCGCGGCCGATCGGTGGTAGACTGGCCGGTGAACTTCAGCGATGACCGGCGGCCGATCGGTGAACGATCGGCGATGACCGGCGGCGGCGGCCGGCTGACGATCGATGACGGACGGCGGACGAGTTAGCCGGCGGGTGGCGAGAGAGGCCGGCGGCGGATGGTCTTAGCTCATTTGATGTTAAGCGGGAATATTTTGTGGTAATTTAGAATAGACACATATTTGGAGGGAAATATGATTACCATGAAATAGAGTCATTTAATTACCATGTTAATTCTATATTTCTGAGAATATCTTTCATACCTAAATATGCATGGTAATATTTCATGGTAATTTAGAAGCACCATATAGATTACCGCGGCATTGCTAAAGGGACTTGACAGGAATCATTTATGTACTGCACTTTGAAGCAATTTTTCCTTCCTAGCTAAACATTTAGAAATAAAACGGCTTTTATCAGTTTGACTGGAGCAGATCATCCATAAAACTTTCCATGAAAGGTTTCGTGATTTAAAAACTCAACCCCATCTCAATGGATCTAAACTCTATATCTCTCGTTGTGCATGTGTACGTGTGCATACCTGGTGCGGCCATGTGTGCGCTTTTGTGTATGTGAGTTAAAGAGGTTTGGGTAGGTTTTTTCACTCTTCGTCTTTGTGAAGTGAAGATATCGCGGGAAGTTTTTCCTTGTATTACTCATCACAATCGTCGTCGTGAACACGGCAGACACCAACAGGCTGTGAGCATTCGCTCCATACCCAAGGTTAAACCCTAAAGCAATAGGTTTTATGTTTTAGCCGTGGTATCATAACTAGGAATGTTTCGAACCAACTTATGTTTCTCTTCTACGATTATGTGTTATATGTTTAATCTCTGGATGTAATGATGTTGTGTCATGTTTGTTTATCCGACTACATTCTACTGAAAGAGCATATAGAAAATGTAATGTTGGATAAAGGAAGCAAATTAAATATTCGCTTCCATAATTAATCTACTATCAAGGGTTTTGTCTGGTATGTATGTCAATTTTGATTTGACATTAACTTCATTTGAAATTAGAGAACATTTCTAAGTTCTAATTCAGTGCAAAAAATTCTACAGTGTATCGTTCATATGCATGGATCTGATGATAAGAATGAAAAATGAAAATATCATAGGTCTCAAAAGTCTGTCTGAAAGACATCAAAATATTATAAATATATTTTGTTAGCAGTTCAGATGGATTGTATTTGATATATCCAATAATTTTTCTGAAAGTGCGGAAAGTGCGGATAGGCTACCAGCTCCAATAAGATATTGAAGAACTGCAGTGGTCCTCGATATCTTCTCTGGCCCAACACTTGACTTTAATGCCCTTTCTTTATTCTGTGGGCCTACATGGGGTCCTTACGTCATGGTATTGTTGTTAGCACTGATCCAATCCGGTGCAAATCTCATTGGACCATAACAAATCTTATTATATAATTTTAAGGTTACAGTAGAAATCTCATTTGATGTTTTTTAGAATCAGCTGCATTACACAAGCAATTCAGATTGAAAGAAAAATGAAATCCTTTATTTAAGGTTATTCTTTCTCTGCTAGCAAATCTTATCTATGCGTATTATACTATAGACGGTTAAATCCCGCTTACATCTGAAACTTCCACTTGATTTTTAGACTTTTTTGGGTTGGATAATTAAGTATTAATATATAAGACACCAAAAGATTTGAAAGATCTTTTCTTTTGGGTAAATTGGAAAAGTCCCCGGCCCTACTCGGGAGTTGTCTAAAAATCTCTGTAAATTTTGAAATTGTTGACAAGGGCCTATTGTTCAAAATCTTTGTGAAAAACTTCTGGGTTGTATTTCATTTAGATATTGCATTTTCTCAACTGCTTAGATATTACATGCAACCAGTAAGCACATGTTTTTGATTGGGCCGGGGGTTTTCTAAACAAGAGCAAAAGGCTTAGTGGATTTAGACAAGGTTTAAGCGGGCCGGGGGCTTTTTGATAATTTACCCTTTTCTTTTTATCCCATTTAAATACATTGGTAAATGGTAAATACAAG
This sequence comes from Agapanthus africanus, assembly GCA_030015575.1. Lineage (NCBI taxonomy): Eukaryota > Viridiplantae > Streptophyta > Magnoliopsida > Asparagales > Amaryllidaceae > Agapanthus > Agapanthus africanus. Next base: position 147,097,946 of record CM057338.1, on the reverse strand, counting down.
GTTTGGTGGGGGTAAATGGTAAATAAAAGGTTTGGTGGGGGTAAATGGTAAATAAAAGGTTTGGTGGGGCAATTTGCAGAGCACATAGCTCAAGACCGGGGGCGGGAAACCCTTTAAAATAATCTCAAATCCCAATTTTACCTCTCCTTTTACTTTTCAACCCTAGATTGATAAACCTACCGAGCCTAGTTTTGTTGGTATCAATTCCCATTCCAATGTAGGAGGTTGCAAGTTTGATATCCAAAGAGGTGGATTTCCCAAAAAAGATAAAAATGGTTTAAGACCCTAGATTTGAAAAATTATAGGTTTAAGTATCTGGCCGAAAAAAAGTTGTGAAAAACTTCCCCAACTTAAAGATTCTTACGTTTTAGTTCATATAGTGCATTTACTATTATTTATGTCAACACCGACTTTTGAGGTAAATTACTACATTTACCTTTTAAATTACAATAGTTATCTTTTAAAGTGTTGTATTAATCTTCTAAAGTGATACATTTATATTGAAATAAGTCAAATGTAATAGATATAGTAATTTTACTAAAAAATGTAACAATTTCATTTCAAATGCAGTATTTTAACACAAAATGTAGTATTTTATAAGATAAATGTAGTACTTTAAAAGATAACTACAATATTTTAAAAGATAAATGTGGTAGTTTTCCTAAAAGGGCAGCGTTGGCATAAAACAATAGTAAATGTATTATAGGAACCAAAACACAAGAATCTTTAAGTTTAGAAAGTTTTTTACAATTTTCTTCGGATCATGGACCTAAACCTATTGCTTTTCAAACCTAGAAATCTAAAACCATTTCCCAAAAAAAAAATACTCAAAAAAGAAGAAGAAATCATCTCATAATTTATTACAATTAGAAGTTTTTTCCTTATTATAATCTTTAATCCCTCCTTATCCTTAAGTTTTTGCTTTGTTCATCGTTGCTTCGCTGTACAGGACAAAATTTAGGATTTAGCACTAATTAGAAACTATTTAGGGATTTATGCCATTTTAAAACTATTTAGAAATTTAGCACATTTGGATCATATCGGTAACACGTAGACGCCGCGTAGGATACTCAGTTTCAAAAGTACCAAGTTAAATTCCGCACTTGTAAAGTGCAGAATTGAACTTGGCCTAGTTGTGGCGAAGTCTTATTTCGCACTTTGCAAGTGTGGAATTCGACATGCCCCATCTAAAGAGAAACTGAGTGTGGACACGACTTATTCCGCACTTGCAAAATGTAACATTTCAGAAAATATGGAATATTATTTTGGAAATTAAATAATAAAATAATAAATTTTACGGACATTATATGAATAAAGATTTGAGTTTTCGTAAATTGGTATCATCATATACCTATATTTTTAGAAAATAATTGGAATTTAAAATAAATTATTATCTATGAGAGCATTCATTTGATTTGGACTTTCTCATAATTAATATATATAATTATTTCCATGCAAGTTAATGTTAAACTTAATTAGTGTTTTGATATTTATGCATTAAACCTACCTTTATTTTGTTAACCATGCTTAAAGGGGTTTAAATATTTTCATTTATGCTTTTGAATATGGTTTTATAATTTTAAAAGATAAAAGAAAATAAGAAAAGAAAAGAAAGGAAAAAGAAAACGAAAAGGACCAGAAAACACCAAGGTATGGTAGGAGAGAGAGTGAGAGTGAGAGAGAGGGGGGGGGGGGAGGGGGCATGGCAACTATTCTTTAGTTGCTTTCTTCATCTCATTTCCTCACTTCATCATCTTCTCATTTTCCTTCTTCACCTCCATCTCCACCTTCGACCTCCTCTACCACCATAGACAACACCCCTAAAATCAACTCAAAACCTTACAAAACCTTCACAAAAAATATTTCTCATCTTATTCTACACCTCATGACATGATCAAGATTTCGTTTTGGAGAGTTTTGGCCATCTAGGAATTTTCTTGAGTTGTACCTATGAGGTAAAACACCCACCTTTCGTCAAGATTTTAAATTTCTTAACTTCACAATAAGTTTAGAGCTCAAAAGTTTATATTTAGTGAACTTGGAAAATTCTAGGGTGATTCTTGTTGGATGATATGGATAGTAGTGGTGTAGTAGAGACTTAGTTAGTGACTAAAACCTCTTTAAGTGATAGATAAAGGCCTGTGAGTGCTTGTAATCTCGGTTAAAATGAGTTTAGAATTTTCCGATATCGGTTTTGTTGAACTTGTGGTGATCGAATGAAATCTGGAGCTACTTGGGACTCTGAAAATTTAATAGAGGATATTGTGAGATTTGCAGACTAATAGGAAGCCACCCTAGAAGTCCGAACCCAAACACCCATCATCTCGCAAATAAATTCGATATGGCCGCAATTTATGGGCCTACCTTGGAATTAGGGTTTGGTTTTTGTTCTGTAGCCCACTCACTAGATAACTAAGACTACTATATATGCTAAAAAGTCCAATTTCACCTTAGGAAAAATCTGGAGTCATTTTACTAAGTTTCTGTCAATATTTTGCGATATTTGAAAACTTGGTTTTTGATATTTAAGTTTTGACTCGGTCGTTTGACGTTCGTATGTCGACGTCGATGGTTGTTTTAGCATGTGTTGACCATAGGTTCTAACCTATGTGCGCTTCGCTCATCATATGGGTTTTCGATTTGGATTTTTATGCGATACGATATGTTTTGAGTTGTAGGTACAAGCGCGAGGACTTTCAGAACGATGAAGGAGGGTAAGGTATCCGTCGGGATCGACTAGAGCGAGGCGTTGTAGGTGAGTAGATGTATATCTACGGGGGAAGTCGGGTGGATGGCGTATAGCACTCCGCAACCGTAGAGTTAGGATATCTATAAATATGTACTAGATATGTATACTTAGCGAATAAGTTTTCTAGAATACCATACCATAGTAGTATATTTAGTAGAATGATATACCCTAGTACTATTTCTTAACCTATGAACTATATCTACTCATGTATGTGTGTGTGTGTGTGTGTGTGTGTGTGTGTGTGTGTGTGAGGATATTTACGATATGATATGATGATATGATGATATAATCTGATATGATCACACGAGTCGATATGATTAGATGTGATGATATGGGACGATATTATATGATATGATATATGAGGACATGAAATGATATGAGATGAGATGATGTACGTGATCGTACTATTGATTGAGGATGTTGTACGATGGATATTTCGTACGTGATATGATGAGGATGGATCGCCGATATTATTTCGACTCGAGAAATATTGCTTTTAAATCACTTAAATAAATATTATGATATGTTTATAGCCATTCTTATTTTCAAAACTAACAAATCATTACGCACTTTTAAATGATAACTTCAAGCGGATGCTACGCCTTTTCAAATGGTATTTTTTTTCAAAACATCGTAGCTCCTTAATTTCTGAAAACAATGATTCGTACTATTTTAAATTACAACTGTATGGCTCATACGTAGTTGCGTAATTTTTTATATACTGTCCACGTTTACGATTTCTCTATTTTGTTTACTCTTGCATTATGATTTCTTATTTTTACATACGTTCGCATTGTTTTCATTTACGATATATATACTACGCTTCATACCCTTATCTTTACGTGAGTTCGTTTGTTAGGACACACACACACACCATTACCGATGATGCACATGTTACACGTATACATACTTGCCGGCTCACACACACATCACCGGTAATTGCCATACCACATACACAGATAGAAATCGTTAAATTACCGTATCACCTTATAACCTGTTAGAATTTTAGTTACTGTATAATACCCAATACCACATACTAGTTCAGTTATGGTATTTTCTTTACCTTGCTACACGACACGCTTATATGAACACACTTGCTATGCATTACAGTATTGTTTTGTACCTGTACATATTATTTCATTACTTCCATGTTTTCATGAGATTCTGTTTTTCATGAGATTTCTGGATTTGAGAAACCGCAGATATTATTTAAAAACCTGTGATTGTTTTAAAAACGCGGTTTCTCTTGATATAATATTTTGACGTCCACCATAAGATTTCTCGGTGTTGAACTATGATGATTATCCGAATAGAGATAGGGAGAGGAACCGATTGCGGATACATGGTGGACCCGGTATGGTATCTCAGGGTAGGAAGATTGTATAGAAAGGCGTTGAGCCCAGCAGGGGAACACTACCAACCGGTGACAGTATTGGATTCGGCGGATATCCGGAGGATACCGACCGGAGTGATATGAGACAGATGGATATGAGGACCGATCTGATGAGACGGTGTCTGAGATATGAGGACCGATCCGATGAGACAGCGCCTAAGATATGAGGATTTACGTGTCGATGCTGGACACGGGATTTATGATGATTTCGAATGTCGATACTGGACACTCATGATTTTATGATAATTTTGATGTGTCGTTGATGGACACACGTTGGATGATATATATATATATATATATATATATATATATATATATATTTTAAGTCCATGCTACCCTTCCCCGGTACTTACGGGGTTGCGGAATTGGTGAAAAACGATTTTCAAGAGGGTGGTAACATGGACTCCCAATACGGATCTTTGTTAAACTACTAACTAACAACCTAACAAGAGTTTATCTACTCGGTTAGGGGGCTATACATTTCTTGAACTCCTTCGTCTTCAACTTCTCCCGGTGTTCGGATCGGCCTCACCTCGTCGTCTCCTTACGCCGAAGATGGATCCACCCGAAAGCTTCTACCTTTGGCTTCTTCTTCGAACTTTGAAGAAACTAGATCACTTGGTTTGCTAGGCCTTGTGAACTAGAATGAGTAGAGGAATGTTTTGGTGTCTTTTTATCTCTAAGGCAATGAGTCTCAACACATGAGAATGGTTTGCCTTGAGCTAGAGAGAGCAAGAGGAAGAGGGAGAGCTTGAGAAGAGAGAGCTCAAGAGAGAGAAAGCAAATGAAAGAAATGAACCATACTCTTTTCATTCTCATCTCTCATAATCCAAAAGCCATCATAACAAAAATAATAATCAAGTATTGTGTGATGGTTTAAGTCAAAATGGCTATATCATTTCATGCACTCATTTTGCATAAATAAACAAGCAAGCAAAAGTCTTTGCCATGGAATGATAGCCATTGTCATGATGATGGTCAACTAATCCAACCTAGTCAACCGGTCAACAAAGTCAACAAGTCAACAATGTCAACCCCTCAACAACCATGTCATTATAATACTTAATTAATATTAATGTTAATCATATATCTTATTCTCATTAGGGTTAAGCAAAAGTCAATGGTCAACTGTCAACTGTCAACAGTCAACAGTCAACAACCCCAATGAGAATACTCTGCCTCTGTCTCTCTGTCAACTGTGCATACACACCCGCATCCGCGTTCCGAGGAACACGAATACAAACGAGATAAAACCAATCCCAAAACGTACACTAGGATCTGGCTTAAACCAAAGCCCGCTGTGTTAACTGTCCGGACACTGTACGTGCACAAGTGCACGGATGTGACCGAATCCTGTCACAAAACCATGCTACCTCTACTCTTTTGCCTAAAGACGAATAGCTTTCTGTGTGGGACTCTAAAGACTCGACACTACGCTGGCAGTGGGTTTAACCACAGACCGCAAGCGGCACTAGCTGTGCGTAACGGTCCCCAGGTAGATGCCGACAAGAAGACTGACGAGATGAAACCCATCTGAACTCCTACTGAGTCTGACTGTGACAATCTGCATACAGTCCGGTCTGTTCGTCTGATACATCGCATGGAGGGCCTAGGGGAGGTAAACGCCAGTCCCCTAATAGCGGTACAAGTCATGTCGGAGTGAAGCCCAGAACACCCTGAGATAACACTGGAAACCTACCAGTATATCTCGCTTGCCCTGGCCAGGGACTACTCGTGTAATGCTCTCCTAGACACAGCGCGATGTCAACCCCCAATACCGGGAGAGACGAATCCTGTCTAACCGTCACTGCCTCCAAGTGCTTCGGGACTGCACCCAACTACTACCTGTTTGCACGACTCCTTTGAGCCGTGGTAGAATAGCAATCTAAGTACAGTGGGAACACACTCGAGGCGAAGTGACAGTTTCAAGTCAGCGGACTAAGCTGTACTCATGTCACCTGGGAACTGATAACTGACGATAGGTATAGTATCAACCAACAGTTCCCGATGAGTCCTGTCCAGTGTACTCGTAACCCAACGAGCACCCGCATACTATCTCCAGTACGACGTACTGATGGCTGTGGGACAGACCATCTCCCACACTGGGATGAGAAGCGCATACGCTAGTCTACTCCGGAGTATCGATGCCCTGTCTCGATAGTCCTGCGACTAGGGACCTGCATAAGGATGTGCTTATAGATTACCCAGCCCCCACTAGTGTGACTGCCATCACAACGCTGGTAATCAAGCAAAGATCCTAAGGGCTCCACTAATGTGTATAGGTGATATACTAAAATAAACTCATGTACACATTGAAGTAGAAACAAACCAAGTAGTATACTACTATATTGAGCAAGATTGTTTATACAAGGTGAATATCCCAAGCTTCCATTAAGTAATATACAAACTAGTATGATACAGTAATGGCCTCTAGGGCATATACACTAATAATCTCCCACTTGCACTAAGGCTATGTACTGGCGTATCGAAGACCTATCATCTCGATCAGCCGCTTGAACTGAGTCTGGGGTAAGGCCTTTGTGAGTGGATCAGCAGTGTTGTCTTCCGTAGAAACTCTCCGAACCTCGATCTCCTGGCGACCCACGATCTCCCTGATCAGGTGATACCGCCTCAAGATGTGTCTGGACTTCTGATGGGACCTGGGTTCCTTTGCTAAAGCTATAGCCCCATTGTTGTCGCAATACAGAGGTATTGGATCAGCAATGGACGGAACCACCTGAAGTTCAGTTAAGAACTTCCTAACCCAGACAGCTTCTTTTGTGGCATCTGCAGCAGCGATATATTCCGCTTCCATCGTTGAGTCAGTAACGGTTTCCTGTTTGGAACTCTTCCAACACACCGCCCCTCCATTGAGGGTAAAGACATAACCCGACATGGACTTGGAATCATCCTTGTCACTCTGGAAGCTGGAGTCAGCAAAGGCCTCGATCTGGAGGTCTTTTCCGCCATACACCAAGAACATCTCCTTAGTCCTTCTCAGGTACTTGAGAATATTCTTTACTGCTATTCAATGTTTCTCCCCAGGGTTTGACTGATACCGGCTTACCACACTCAGTGCATAAGCTACATCTGGTCTGGTACACAACATCGCATATATTATAGAGCCTACAGCAGAAGCGTAGGGTATAATAGACATGCGATCCCTTTCCAAATCAGTCTTGGGAGACATCTCTTTGGAGAGGGTGATCCCGTGACAAGCCGGTAGATTACCGCGCTTGGAATCTTCCATACTGAATCTTTTCAGTATGGTGTCGATGTACCTGGACTGTGAGAGTCCCAGTATCCTCTTGGATCTGTCACGATAGATCCAGATCCCCAGAATGTATGAGGCATCACCCAGGTCTTTCATGGAGAACCTGTGTGACAAGAACCCCTTGACAGATTGTAGCATAGGAATGCCATTTCCTATTAAGAGAATGTCATCCACGTATAAAATGAGGAATACCACAGTTCTCGCTACAAATCTACTATAGATGCATGGCTCATCTGGATTTTTGATAAAGCCAAATTCCTTGACCGTCTCATCAAAACAGATGTTCCAACTCCGCGATGCCTGCTTTAGTCCATAGATAGACTTAAGCAACTTGCACACCTTTCCGCTGCTCCCACTCTGAATGAAACCCTCTGGCTGGTCCATATAAACACACTCCTCTAAATTTCCATTTAGAAAAGCGGTCTTTAAGTCCATCTGCCAAATCTCATAATCGTGGATGGCAGCAATGGCAAGAAGGATCCGAATGGATTTCAGCATAGCTACTGGAGAAAAGGTCTCGTCATAGTCCAAACCAGGTCTTTGACGAAAACCCTTTGCAACCAGTCTAGCTTTATAGGTCTCAACCTGTCCATCTACACCAATCTTCCTTTTGAAGATCCACTTGCATCCTACGGGTTTTACCCCTTCTGGAGCAACATCCAACGTCCATACTTTGTTGGTGTACATGGACTCCATTTTGGTCCGCATTGCATCCAGCCATTTTATCGAGTCAACGCTCTGAATGGCCTGCTGGAAGCTAGTCGGCTCATCATAATCTATGATGCAATCCTCTCTATCCCTGTCTATGAGAAAACCGTAGTATCTCTCGGGCGGATGAGACTGCCTACTACTCCTGCGGAGCGACGCAGGAATGTCATGATCTTCCGAACCCTCTGGTTCTACTAAGCTTTCAGTAATAGCTTATGGCTCTGGAATTTCTTCCAGTTCTATTGCGCTCCCATTTATCTGATTCTCCAAAAACTGAGTTTCTAAGAAGTGGGCATGCCGAGAAACAAAAACCTTTTGTTCCTCTTCGCAATAGAAGAAATATCCCTTGGAGTTCTTTGGATATCCCACAAACTTGCACTGTACTGAGCATGCCTCGAGCTTGTTCGCATGCTGCTTTTTGACAAAAGCTGGACTTCCCTATGTCTTAATGTGATTAAGATAGGGTCTCTTCCCACACCACATCTCATATGGTGTAGTAGGCACAGTCTTAGTTGGAACTCGGTTCAAAAGGTATGCAGCTGATTCTAATGCATATCCCCAGAATGATCGCGGTAACTCAGCGTTACTCATCATGGACCGTACCATATCCAATAGGGTCCGGTTCCGTCTCTCCGATACACCGTTATGTTACGGAGTGTATGGAGGAGTAAGCTGAGAGAGAATTCCGTTCTCCTTTAAATAGTTCAGGAACTCGGCACTTAAGTATTCACCACATCGATCCGATCTTAGTGTCTTGATACTTTTGCCGGTTTGTTTTTCTACTTCATTCTTATATTCCTGGAATTTTCCAAAGGCTTCGGACTTATGTTTCATTAAGAAGACATAACCGTACCTTGAAAAGTCATCCGTAAAAGTAATGAAGTAAGAATAACCGCTTCGCGCATGTGTAGATATTGGACCGCACACGTCGCTGTGTACGAGTCCCAAGAGCTCGCTCGCTCTTACTCCGTGTCCAGTGAACGGAGTCTTTGTCATCTTTCCTTTGAGACAGGATTGACAAGTGGCATACGATTGATATTCGAACGGATTCAAATATCCTTCTATATGTAACTTCGTCAGCCTTTTCTCATTGATGTGACCCAGTCTACAATGCCATAAGAAAGTCTGATTTATTTTCGGAGACTTTCTTTTGTGTGTATTCTGGACATTGAAAATCTGTGGTTGGTTTAGTACGTATATACCATTGCTTAATGTACCTGACCCAATCAGAACTTGATTAAGGTGAATGTTTACAATATTACTTACAAACGCAAATTCATAACCTTCTTTAGAAATCAAAGATACAGAAATGATATTACAAGTTGCGTTGGGTACAAAAAAGCAATTACGCAAAACCAAAACGTGTCCATCTGACAACCCTAGGTGATGGTCCCCCACGATCTTAGCATCCATGCTAGCTCCATTTGCAACTTTGAGGGTCATGTCACCTGCCTTCAAAACCCTACGGTTTCTCAACGCCTGCAAAGAATTACAGATATGAGATCCTGATCCGGTATCCAATACCCAGGAAGTAGAGTTTATTGATAGACAGTTTTCAATAACATACACACCTGAAGCTGAAGCCGCAACTTGCTTCAGTTCCTGTGTCCTGGCTTTCCAAGCTCTGCAATCTTTCTTCCAGTGACCACTCTTATGACAGAAAAAGCACTCTTCCTTCCCTATAAGCTTTCCCGCTATCTTTGTTGCTTTTGCTTTTCCCTTCGTATCTACTTTACTAACACCGTCCCTTGGTTTGGCGGAGGCTTTCTTCTTCTTTCCCTTGGCTTTCGCCTTGGACCTAGAAGATGAAGATCCTCCTACAACCAAAGTGGATATTTTCCTACCTTTCTGTAGGGTGCCCTCTGTACTTCTCAGCATGTTGAGGAGTTCTGAAAGTTCAACTTCTTTTTCTTGTAAGTTGAAGTTCAGGATAAACTGGGCGTAAGTGGAAGGAAGGGACTGGAGAATCCAGTCCGTATAGAGCTCGTTCTCTAACGTGGTCCCAAGTTCCGCGAGCTCCTCAATGAAGCCAATCATCTTAAGCACGTGTTCCGCTACCGATGATCCGATGGCCAACCTTGCCGAAAATAACTTCTTCGACACTTCGTATCTTGCGATACGAGATTGCTCTCCATATAGTTCTTTTGTATGGAGAAATATGGATTCGAGGTCCATATTCTCGTGCCTCCTCTGATGTTCGTTGTCCATAGAGGCAAGCACGAGGCACTTGGCCTTCGCGCTATCGATCTCCCAATTCTTACGGATTTCCTTATCCGCGACGCTGGAGGTGGGACCTGGGATATGGGGAGCTTTGGTGGTAAGGAGATACCCCAACTTGTCATAAGTGATTGCCATTTTGACATTCCTGAGCCAATCTTTGTAGTTTAGCCCTGTCAGTATGTTTTTATCTAGTAATAACTTAAGTCTGGTCATGATGATTGGTCGCTGCAATTAGGAGAGAGAGAAGAAACACTTTAGCATTATGCTCTTGCAAGTTTAGAGTGGTTTTTAATTTGTCTAAACAGGATGGTTCCCACTGTCTCTCGAATTCCTCCTCAAACCAAAAAGGAAGAATTAGTCAGGATCAATCTCACCGTACAATACTTGCTTAACCGTTCGGCCAGGCTGGTGTCTGTACTTCGAGGGAGGTTTTCCAACGCTTTCGCGAAGTTCCTTAATTTAAGAACCTCTTTTCCCTGGGGGCGTAGCCCCGCTAACACCTTTCTAGACACCTACTTGGTTTATAGCATTGATCGTTAAGTGAGAAATTTCCCGAGGAATAGCATATACTCACAGTAGGATCGGGATCCAAATATCATCGCGTGACGAAACTGAAGGAATCCTACCAGAATCATCACACTCCAAATGGTATGCAACACTAGCAAGTTTCAGTTCTTTTGAAACTCCCGATGTGGATTTTTGCCCCATGCTCTTATGACCTTGACTTTGGCCAAAATATCATAAGTCACATGTCAAGTTCTACCCGTCATTCTCCAGGTTAATTTGAGCCCATCCGCACATACCCTTGATTTTGGCCAAAATGGTAGTACGACTGCCCCAAACCAACACATCTATCTATGCTGCACATGAATACCCAATAGCTACCAATCACTATGCCTTGACTTTGGCCAATATACATAGCTTGAATACTATTGACCATCCATGTGAAACGACGGAGGGCTATGAATGGTTTTGGCGAAACCGTGAACGTAGTAAACTTGATATAATCGATGGAACGAGATAGCTTTTAAAAGGAGTGGCTTAAGCTCCGCGTTTAAAAGTTATTTTGAAAAGAAACCGAGTGGTTTTTGAAAGTGTTCCAACGACTTTTACTTGGTTTATTTTTCTTGCATTAGTTCTTTTAATGCGTATTTTTCTTGCATTAGTTCTTTTAATGCGTCCCATCATTTAATCCTACCATTGCAGAAAACAACCAAAATATGACGTACGCTTATGCCATTCACATTCGCCACGGGGCCCCGTCATTACCCGTTAGGTTACTTAACTAACGACAGAGCGGGGGCTGGGCTAGCGCGGCTGCAAAACATAAGCAACGCCTAAATAATATCATACATAGATATATTGCAATGATAGCCATTTTAGATCACAGATGAACACATTGGATATACTAGGAATCCGCAATTCGTATGAGCCTGTAACGAAAAGCGGATTACACGGTCGCGATGAATAGCCAATACCCCACCCTAGACCCCTACGGGTGCGGCAAACTACCCGCCAAATATCCGAAGCGGAGCAATATCCCTCAACGACGTGAGTAGGCCACTCGGCACTTCGAGATACCCGGTAGTTTGTGCACCCCACCTTGGGTCTATCCTAGGAGCAAAAACAGTAAAAAGAAATTATACAATGACGGCTACAACCCCGACCCGGTTGTGCGGCCAAAAATAATATTACATCAATTTACATTTTACATGAATTGAAAGATAAAAGAAAACTCTCATCTCACAACCCCCCGGCTATTCTTCCGCGACAATCCAACGAATTCATATACACATACCATCAACATTACAGATCACAGATATGTATAACCCCCACTAATCGACGTATAGCGATCAGCGGACGTTCAATACATATAACACATCACAGATATATACCTGTTAGCCTTAGTCTTTAGAAGTTCGATAAAAATACGGATTTTCAAGCCCCAAAAACAAAATTTTCTTTCTGGAAAATCTGGGCTGAAAAGACATGCTCCAAAAATCCCAAAATACCCCTATGAACAAACTGCAAAAATAAAACCCCACGGCCGAGTCAACTCGGCCGCGGATCCGCGGCGGGTTGATCGATTCAGTGGGCCAATTTTTTGCAGTTTCTTCTAAAAACCCTGAGTCGATTTTTGGTAGTTGTCAAATAATTTTTACAGCACTTTGAAAATCGACAGAAAGTTTGAGTTCTGGGTGTATTTCGCGACTTTTTCTTCGATCGAACTTCTACTTACATTGCTGACATGTTAGATAGTGTTTAACTAGGCTCTGATACCACTGTAAGTCCATGCTACCCTTCCCCGGTACTTACGGGGTTGCGGAATTGGTGAAAAACGATTTTCAAGTGGGTGGTAACATGGACTCCCAATACGGATCTTTGTTAAACTACTAACTAACAACCTAACAAGAGTTTACCTACTCGGTTAGGGGGCTATACCTTTCTTGAACTCCTTCGTCTTCAACTCCTCCCGGTGTTCGGATCGGCCTCACCTCGTCGTCTCCTTGAACCGAAAATGGATCCACCCGAAAGCTTCTACTTTTGGCTTCTTCTTCGAACTTTGAAGAAACTAAATCACTTGGTTTGCTAGGCCTTGTGAACTAGAATGAGTAGAAGAATGTTTTGGTGTCTTTTTATCTCTAAGGCAATGAGTCTCAACACATGAGAATGGTTTGCCTTGAGCTAGAGAGAGCAAGAGGAAGAGGGAGAGCTTGAGAAGAGAGAGCTCAAGAGAGAGAAAGCAAATGAAAGAAATGAACCATACTCTTCTCATTCTCACCTCTCATAATCCAAAATCCATCATAACAAAAATAATAATCAAGTATTGTGTGATGGTTTAAGTCAAAATGGCTATATCATTTCATGCACTCATTTTGCATAAATAAACAAGCAAGCAAAAGTCTTTGCCATGGAATGATAGCCATTGTCATGATGATGGTCAACTAGTCCAACCTAGTCAACCGGTCAACAAAGTCAATAAGTCAACAATGTCAATCCCTCAACAACCATGTCACTATAATACTTAATTAATATTAATGTTAATCATATATCTTATTCTCATTAGGGTTAAGCAAAAGTCAATGGTCAACTGTCAACTGTCAACAGTCAACAGTCAACAACCCCAATGAGAATACTCTGCCTCTATCTCTCTGTCAACTGTGCATACACACCCGCATCCGCGTTCCGAGGAACACGAATACAAACGAGATAAAACCAATCCCAAAACGTACACTAGGATCTGGCTTAAACCAAAGCCCGCTAGTGTTAACTGTCCGGACACTGTACGTGCACAAGTGCACGGATGTGACCGAACCCTGTCGCAAAACCATGCGACCTCTACTCTTTTGCCTAAAGGCGAATAGCTTTCTGTGTAGGACTCTAAAGACTCGACACTACGCTGGCAGTGGGTTTAACCACAGACCACAAGCGGCACTAGCTGTGCGTAACGGTCCCCAGGTAGATGCCGACAAGAAGACTGACGAGATGAAACCCATCTGAACTCCTACTGAGTCTGACTGTGACAATCTGCATACAGTCCGGTCTGTTCGTCTGATACATCGCATAGCGGGCCTAGGGGCGGTAAACGCCAGTCCCCTAATAGCGGTACAAGTCGTGTCGGAGTGAAGCCTAGAACACCCTGAGATAACACTGGAAACCTACCAGTATATCTCGCTTGCCCTGGCCAGGGACTACTCGTGTAATGGCTCTCCTAGACACAGCGCGATATCAACCCCCAATACCGGGAGAGACGAATCTTGTCTAACCGTCACTGCCTCCAAGTGCTTCGGGACTGCACCCAACTACTACCTGTTTGCACGACTCCTTTGAGCCGTGGTAGGGTAGTAATTTAAGTACAGTGGGAACACACTCGAGGCGAAGTGACAGTTTCAAGTCAGCGGACTAAGCTGTACTTATGTCACCTGGGAACTGATAACTGACGATATGTATAATACCAACCAACAGTTCTCGACGTGTCCTGTCCAATGTACTCATAACCCAACGAGCACCCGCATACTATCTCCAGTACGACGTACTGATGGCTGTGGGATAGACCATCTCCCACACTGGGATGAGAAGCGCATACGCTAGTCTACTCCGGAGTATCGAAGCCCTGTCTCGATAGTCCTGCGACTAGGGAACTGCATAAGGATGTGCTTATAGATTACCCAGCCCCCACTAGTGTGACTGCCATCACAACGCTGGTAATCAAGCAAAGATCCTAAGGGCTCCACTAATGTGTATAGGTGATATACTAAAATAAACACATGTACACATTGAAGTAGAAAAAAAACCAAGTAGTATACTACTATATTGAGCAAGATTGTTTATACAAGGTGAATATCCCAAGCTTCCATTAAGTAATATACAAACTAGTATGATACAGTAATGGCCTTTAGGGCATACATTAACATATATATATATATATATATATATATATGACACAGATGATATGGTACCACACATTGATACAGGCACGACATTATATACCTATATACATATGTATAAACGATCACCTTTTTATACCACACAGTATGATATTATTATATTACTGTATGACCTAGGAGATTGTCATACATTCGATTTCTACCTGATGATGTCTTCTACTCACGAGTTGGCAACTCACCCTCGTTGTGCCATAACTTTCTTGCAGGATCGACTGCTCGGATCAGTAGTGGATTACTGGCACATTGCTTCTTTTGGATGGTTTGCTTGGTAGGTGGGTTACACTTCGGATCGTGACCGCCGCTTGCATATATTTATTCAGTTGTAATCTAGTTAAAAGCTCTATCAACCAGACTATGTATATTTGGTATACCTAGAGACCAGTTTGTATATTCTTTGGATTTAGAGTCGAGACTTGTATGTATATTCATTATATTGGATTAGATGATGTTTTTAGTTTTCTTTATTCTTTTCTGTGATTGATCTTCGCCTAGGGCGTCGTATATTTTACTTGCGTGGTTGTGTTTCCGCCGATTGGCGAAGTGCTAGATTCCGCTTGGGGATACCTATATTATTCTTGATATGTACTGGTTTTGGATCAAAATTTACAAGTGAGGTGCTGCCCAAATTTCAAATGACGAAAACGTTTTTAAACTTTAGTATCCTACATACTTGTATTTTCTATAAACTTCTTTCTACTTTATAAAGAGAACCTGATTCATTTATTCCTTTCTTTCAAAACTTCACCTCCATTATTTTCTTAAAAAGGTTTAGATTTCTGAGTTTTCGGCTTACTTGGGATACGGTGGGGTCCTATAGACTTCACGTAATCCAAGTGCCGATCATGTTCCATTTTCGGGTAGTGACACAAAGTGCGGAATTCGACTTGGTCTCTTCCAGAGAGCGTTGTCTCTATTGACCAAGTATATTCCGCACTTGCAAAGTGCGGAATATACTGGCACACTCACATTCGCGTGGTTCTATCCTCTTTCCCCTTTAATACATTATACTATCTCTCTCTCTCTCTCTCCTCTCGATCTCGATCTTTGTCTCTCTCTCCTCTCTCTCCCCCCTCCTCCTCCTCAGCCGAACCCGAACCCCATCTTCGAACCGAGCCCCATCTCCGAAGCCCAGCCCCCTCCTCCAGCGTTGATCTCGAGCCTCCTTCCTCCTCCTCCTCCTTCGAAGCTTTCAACTGTGACCAATCCCTTCCTCATCGAGACCGAACCCTCATTCTCCCAAGTGAGTTTTAATTTTAAATAAATTTGTTTGAAATTATTGTTAATTTCTGGCTTTTAATTAGTGGGTTTTGGGTTAGGGTATTGTATTGTTAGGGTTAGGGTAATTTATGGCATGTTAGTGTTAGGGTTAGGGTATGCTAGTGTTAGAGTTACGGTAATTTAGTGTATTTTGAGGTTAGGGTTAGGGTAATGTAGGGTATTTAGTAGGTTAAGGTTAGGGTAATTTATGTTTTTTTAGTGTTAATGTTGGGTTATTTTGGGGGATAGGGTTAGGGTAATTTAGTGTTTTGTGAAGATTAGGGTTGGTGTATTTTGGGGGTTAGGTAAAATTCATAAGCACTGAATTTAAATTAAAATAGGGTATTGAGTGTTGTTGTTCTGAATTTTGTAGAGCGTACAAATTTATTTCTTGAGTTTTCGATAATTTCACAATTACTATTAATATTAGGTGTGATGGCAAATGAGAATGCTGTATTGATTTGTTATTATAACGGCACCTTAAACATTGAAGCGAGTGGAAGGCCGAATTATGTTGGTGGAAAAAGTAAAATGATGAGAGTTAATAAATCGTGCTCATACAATGAGTTGAAGCGGAAGATTTATGCAACCACGCGGATAAATTTGAGAGATCATAAGATCGAATTGGTATGCAAGATTTCGATCACAAGTTAGAACTACACAAATGTTGAAGTGTCACGACCTAAAATTTGGCCCGTAACCGGCACTCAAACTACGTAATGTCTACAGGTGTACGCGACTTAAGTAAGCCGAAATCCAGAAATTTAAACCACCCAAAACTGGATCAACGGAGAAAAACATAGTTTTAAACATTCGAAGAAATTACAAGTAAAATCTCTAACTCTGATTTTCTTTCTTAAAAAAATTTCGGCATCACCTCATTTGTAAAAACTAGCCCCGAAAACGGGTACAACATAGATAATATATAAAGCATCCCAAATGGGAGCAAAATCACGCCCAACGGCGGAGACAATCACCACAACATGTATACGACGCCGAAGCGAAGAAATATCAAGAAACGACTATAATAAGAAGTAAACATTTCAACACACCGGCTCCCATGAGTACGGCACCCAAAGTCACCAAAATAATACAACACTGAATCCTCACAAGTCGTCTCTAAGTCATATACAAACAGTGGTAGATGGAGAATACTAGATCCAATAAAAAGATATATAATGTACAAGCAGATAACCGCAAACCCACCTAAAAGCAAAGGCCTCACTGCCTAACGTAGCAGTATCCGCAAAAGTAGAGATAATAAGACGCCCTGCCGCGACTACTCAGAGGGTAAGTCCTGCAAAACACTGTGGCACAACGGGGGTGAGTTGCCAACTCGTGAATAGTAAATAATATCATACTGAAATTGCAAGTATGCACTAACAGCAATGATCAATAGCATGTAAGCTGGTAGCATGAGTATGGCAATATAAATATGCGACTATCATGATCAAGGTACTCCACCAGGTACTATATCTACATGAATAAGTGCATATCAACTGAGTACCGAGTGTGGGATAATAAATAATCTCATGCACAAATCATAAGCATGGGAAAAAAAACCTGGTGTAACTCAACAACACCCAAATCCCCAAATACTCAAATCGGCATTCAAATCCTGTAAGTCTCATGGAACCTGAGTGTCAAACATCGATGTTCCCCTCCGAATGACGGCCGACGACGCGAGGACGTCTTGCCTGAGATTCGAGGCAGATGCTATTTGGTTTTATCCGTCCACCTCTCCGAAGATGCCAAGTTGATTTATGGCACCGTGTATCGGAGGTTTAGACGGATACGGCCGATGTAGCAGACTTCGTCAGATTCCCCCTCGCCTGAGGGGTTTTCGATTGTGGGGACGCTCTTCCCTGCAGGCGCAAGCCCCTGCAGTTAATTACGCTACCGCATCGCGGTAACAACTTTCTCCTTCTCCAGAATTTCACTTCATGTCGTGTGTGTTTGTTTTGTTTGTGGTTACCCGTGGATTGTATACGGAGAATGAGTAATGCCGTCGCCCGTAGGATATGGATTAGTCCAAATCCGTATTTACTTAGATTTGGGTTTGATGTTTTTAGTTTAAGGATGCATTAGCCGCGTTGCGGCTAAGATCAACTTAAACGTTCGTTAAGAATACGTTAGTCCTGTTTGAGACTAAGATCAACTTAACGTGATGATCCATTTAATATATGACCATCGGGACTCGTCACCTCTTTGACGTCGTTGAAGGATTACAACGACAGGTGTCAGAGGAGTTCAGAGATGTACCCTTGAACCAAGGTTGATTTGGAGTTTTATAGTCCGTTTGAATGTTTAAGGATACGTTAGCCGTGTTTGGGGCTAAGATCAACTTAAACGGGATCGTTTAGATCCGGCAAAAGAGCATTTGGAGGCTCTATTGTTCCAGTTTTAGGGACATAGTGGTCCATGTTCCAGTTTAGAGACGTGGTAGTCCGACATTAGTTTAAGGACGTTTCGGTCCAATATTAGTTTAAGGACGTTTCGGTCCACGAGTTTAAGGACCCCGCAGTCCATATACGTATGTGGTCGTCGGGACCCGTCACCTCTCTGACATCATTGAAGGATTACAACGACGGGTGTCAGAGGAGTTCGGAGATGTACCCTCGAACCGGAGATAAATTGATTTAAGAGAGCAATCTTGCTCAGTCAATTTAGTTTGAGGACTTACGGCCATGATTGGGCTAAGTCCCGTTGAAAAATATTCAACGCTTTTATTTGTTTTTGGTCTGTCAGACCTTTGCTAGGGCTTGGCCCATTTTTCAATAATGCATTGCATTATTTTTTATTTTTTTGTTTGGGCTCTGCCCATAAAAGATGCAGAGCATCAATTTATTCTAGGCTCTGCTCATTTATGAATGATGCAAGGCATCTACTTTGTTTGGGCTTTGCCCCTTTTAAAATGCATTGCATTCTTATTATTTTGTTTGGGCTCTGTCCATTTATAAATGATGCAGAGCATCAATTTAATTAGGCTTGCCTGGTCTTTTGACTTGGGCCTGGCCCTTTGGGAAATGCATTGCATTTATCAGGCGCTTTGCTCCAATCAGAGAGCGCAAGCGCTTATAGTGCTGACACGTATCGCGCAAGCGCAGTGCGCTGCGCTAATGCGCTGCGCCTGCGCTACTGACACGTGGCACGTTCCGGTGGCTTGCGCCAATCCAAGAGCGCAACAGCGCAGTTTATAAGTGCAAAGTACTATGATTTAAGAATCTTTTAGATTCAAGAACCAATGGTTCATAAAAGTGCAAAGCATTATATATTTTTTTTATTTTTGTTTTTTCTTGTTTTTAAAGAACCAGTGGTTCATAAGAAGTGCAAAGCACTGTTTATTATATGAAGATCATTAATCTGGTTTTTAGATCAATGATTTATTAGAAGAAATTTCTTCTATTTTGTGAAGGTCTTTACCCCTTTTTTTTCTTGAAACTTTTCTCAGAGTTCTCTCTGTTTGAAGCTCTTGATTTTTTTAAGAATGTTGATGCCTTTGAATTGAGGTCTAGGGTCCTTTTTATAGTGCCCATAAATTAGTTAAAGAGATCTTTCTCTGAGTGATTTGGGGAGTTTTCCCCACCGTTGGATCTTTGATCCAAGGGCTTCTGTTTTACAGAAGAAAATCTTCTTGTTTTGACAAGAACAGAAAGATTTCTTTAAAATCTTAATTCTGTTTGGCGCAAACGCCCTAGCGCGTGACACGTGTCAAGCAGCGCAAAGCACAGCGCATCTGCGCTAGCGCATCTGCGCTGACACGCGTCGCGCAGCGCAGCGCTTGCGCAACTGAAGCGTTGCTTCCTTTAATTTTTCTTTAAATAGAGCTTTGCTCTGATTGGGTGCGCTGTGCTGATGTGTCTGCACCTGACACGCGGCGCGTTGCGCCCGGGATTTGAAGCGTTGCTTCAAAATTTGAATTTTGAATTTCTAGCAGAGCTTTGCTCTGATTGGGAAAACAAATGCCCCCCCACCGTTGCGCTCACGTGGCGCGCACGTGAGTGCAGCGGTGGCAAGCTCTTGACCGTTGGATTAAGGGGTGAGCTGAAGGGGCGCAAGCACCTTATAAATATGACCTATGGCCCTTAGAAAATTTTTCACCATTTCAAGATTCTGATTTTTCCAGAGCTTTGCTCTCACTCAAGAACTTTAGAGCTTTGCTCATTTTCAAAGTTAGAAACTTTAGGTAAAATTAATCAAATTAATTTTAAATTAATCTCAACCAAAGAGCTTTGCTCTCACAGATCTTTTGATCTAAAGAGATCCCCATTGGGGTTTCATAAACAGAGCTTTGCTCTCAAGAACTTATAGATCTGTAGAGATCTTGTTCATGGGTTCTAACCCATGAACAGAGCTTTGCTCCTGAATCAACAGTGGATCTTTTAGATCTGCAAAATGAAGAACTTATTATAAGTTTTCATGGATTTTCCTAAGTCCCAAGAAAAAATTTAAAATTTTTAAGTGTTAAAATTTTCTGATGGTTCTTTCCATTATTATTATAGAGCTATGCTCTTTTAAGGAATTTTATTCCTTTGAGACCAGAATTTGACAAGTGTCATTCTGTGATAGAGCTTTGTTCTAAAAGAGGAGATTTTCTCCTTGTCTCTAGGGATTCCCTACTGATGATAATATCCTCTTGGGGATCTTTTCTTTAACTGACAGTCTCACCTAATGATGAGGCTGTCTTATTAAAAGGGGTATTTTCATCCAGATTTTGTGGGTCCCCATTTGGTCCCCTACCCATTGCACTGCAGTGTGATTAATTTTAATTTAATTAATTTTTAAATTCATTTAATTGAAGATTTTTAAACGCCAAGCGTTGGAATCGTAGCACTGACGGCTATTTTATTCTTTTGCAGCGATCATGTCTCTCGACACCTCGTTCCCGTTTGTTCGTTCAGAGGAGGGATTTTCCGAGGCGCCCTTGGACCGTGAAGTCCTGGCCATGATTAAGGAGTACGATCCGGAATACAAGAGTCTCCACCTTTGGGGGTCGTGGTATAATCAGATCATCATGGGCCGACGGAGCTTCACATGCGCGGTGCCGTCAAAACCCATAACGGCGATTCATTACGCTACCCCACCCTCGGAGCAGTATGCCGTGGAGATGGTGGATTGGACCGCGAACAGCTTTCTTCATCCCGCTATGGATGCGGTTCCGGTCCAACATCCTATGGTCTTGGATATCCTAGGACGCCGTATCTGTCAGGGCGAGGCGAGACCCTGGGGCCAATCATATAATATTGGTCTGATCCCCCGCCACCCGATTGGCTATCTGCCATAGGCCCGGTACATCCTGTCGACGAAGAAGTCGCAGTTGATAAGGTTAGGACTATACATCGCGGTCTACGTCTCTCTCTTCCAGTATCCTATGCTCCCCACCTGGTGGTTCAAGGCTTTCTTGGAGCAGTGGAATATCCCTACCCACACTTTCCTTGCCATGGATCGGGAAGTGTCAATCTCTTTGGAGGAGTTCACGGAGGTATCCGGTTTACCAGTCATGGGAGAACATTATGAGGAGTTGCTCCCGACAGATGGGTACGTCTTTGGTGCTAGGACGGTGGTAAGGGGGGTCACACCGGAGAATGCTGTTTAACATCAATTCCCAAGCTTGATTAAAGTGTTGAACATCTATGAGTCCCTTTTTATCGAACATGGGAGTCGGGGAGTTAACTTTGAGGATTTCATCGCTCGGTTCCTTCGCCCGAGCATCCTCTCATCAGAGGCCGGCAAGTTTGCTACTCTGGATGACCCTTTCGGTCTAGGTGCGGATAACCTACCGGAGAAGGAGATAGATCAAAAGGGTTTTTTTTTCTTCCGGACTTCCCGACCATGTCTTTTGAAGAGATTGCAGCCCCTGGGATGGACGAGGAGGCTTTTTTCTTAGGATTTCTCGGGTTGTGGCTGAGTTGGTTTGCGATCCCAATGCACTCTCATCGTGTGCGGTCCTCTGTCTTTTACCCAGCCCACCGGATGGCCATCGGGTAAAGGTGGCTGTGGGGATCGCCGGCTTGGCACACTTGTATCATGGCCTCAGTAGAGCGGCGGATGCTAATGAGCCCGGGGTACTGCACGCGGTCTTCCCGATGCACTACTTTGTATCGTGGCTTGAGCTACACACGGCGGGTGTCTTCGGCATGCATAAAAGGCCATCGTTCTTCGACAAGTGTGGTTTCCCTCACATCATACAGCTGATTGGCGCATCAATCGTGACCCCGTCACCATGGAACGCCAGGGGTTTACTGCTTCGCCTTCACACCGTTGGAGCCGGGATGTCCTTCATCGACAAGGTATTGACCATTGGAAAAGCGTCCACCGCTGCGGTGCGACCATTACAAGATGTCTTTAAGGATGGAGCCTCAATTTTGACGGCCCGGGAGACCCTCCACTTGTATTTTATTAGACCGGGCTTCCTAGTCTTCAGGCAGGACGGTGCGGTAATTTTCATGAGATATAACCCGCATCGTTTCGCCCAACAACTGGGCTACGATCAAGGGATACCCTTAGAAGCTTTCTTACCGGAACCTGCTGCCAATGAAGAAGGGATCGAGAACGCGTTACATCACTTCATGCGCCTGAACACGGGTTCTCGTTTTTTTATCAGTACGCCGGCCTGCGCTCCACGACTCCTCAATGTATATAAAGACTGGTACAATCATGCAACATGAGCCGTTATAAAGGAGGAGAGGCGATTGCTGGTCGATCGTAAGGGTGCGCCTCCAGGCAGTGACCGCAACGCTCCTTTGATTCCGAGGACTCCGGTAGTTGCCCCTCTAAAAGAGGTCAGAACCGGGCCATCGCGTGCGCAAAGTCCTCCGCACGGATTGCCGCTTCCTGATATTACAGATGCAGCCCCAGCGCCCTATGCTCCAGTGGAGGCAGTGGTTGTAGCTTCGCCGGAGTCTGGCGTGGGTGCAGACATCGGGACCCGCCGTCCCAAGGTGGCCGCTAAACGGAAGTCAATCCCGCGTGCACCTAGGGTTGGAAGGCAGAAGAAAAAAAGTCGCTCTTCGCTGCAGATGTCATGTTCGGTCAAGAACCCCACGCTCCCTATGCCGAGGGCCTGAGTGAATATGGGACTAACGAGGGATTAGTCATGCCGTCGCCGGATGATACGGACTTGGAGGCCGCTCTCGAAACTTCAGCGTGGTTGGCAAGGCGTGACGCATGGCTGGCTAGGCTCGCGGCTTCAGGTAATCATTAATCGCATTTTTTTATTGCATCATATCTTTATAATTACCTTTGACTAATATTTTTCCTTCTTTTCTTCCAACAGGCATCACCACTGAATAAGCCATTGCCGCTTCACTCAAGACCTTCCAAGAGGAGGAACACGCTAGAGCGTCTTTAGGCTTCAGTAAGTTTCGATTCATCAAGTTTTTTTTATTCTCCTTGTGTTATGGTCGATCTAACCTTTCCCTTTTTATCACAGGAACCTCAATGCCGCTCCCGCTAAGTGACACAGATGTTCTGCTAGCTGCCGATGTTCCTGCTTCCCCAGGGTTACCGCAGGAGGTTCGTCTTGAAGAGCCGATGAGAGACGCCTTAAAGGCACTGGAGGCATCTTTAAATGAGGACGACGACGCTTCGATGAAGGAAGCATCAAGGAGGTCCGTCGTGACAGCCCGGGAGGAACGGAAGCGGTCGAGGCGTGAAGCAAAGGCATGCAGGGCTGCCTTGGCTACGGGAGCGGGCCCTAGCACCGCCCCTCGTGTTGATACTCCATCCGAAGAGGCCCCTGTCGCCCTATCCACTGCTCGCAGACAAGTGGCGCGCGCAGTTCGGAGTGCAAACGGTAAATCCACTTCAGGTAATAATCCTCTCAGAGTTTTTGTTGTAAGAATTTTAATGCCATCGGTTCTTATATATCTTATCTTGTAGGGCCAAGTCCGACCGAGGGGGAGGCAGAGACCGTTGAACCCAAGGAAGCAGAGGAGGCGGCACCTGCCGAACTCGAGCCGACGGTGGGCAATGTTGCTGAGGCTTTGGAGCCTAAGGTAGAGGTTGAGGGGCCTGCAGCCGAGAAGGTCATTGATGCCAAACCTGAAGTGGTGGCAGATGAAATGATCATTATAACTGAGCCCAGGGTGGTGGCGGACGAGGCGCTTGAGGCCGGCGACCTCGTGGTGACGGTGGACGAGACAACCGCGACCACTGAACCCGAGGGAGTAGCGGGTGAGGTGGCCATGATTCCCGAGGACGAGCCAACCGCTCCTTCTCAGGAATCTGGCAATGCTCCAGTCATAGCCCTCCCCGTCTATGGTCTTCCGCCGTCTCCAGGTCTCGCGAGCACAACAACGGTTCCCATTGAGTCGGGTGATGAGGCTATGGGCGGTGGCCTCATGTCAATAGAGGAGGGAATCGCCTCCGTTTCAGCCGGCAGCTCATCAGGTAAATCCCAAGTTGCTATCTTCTTTATCTTACAATCCTTTCTGACAAGTTCATATTCGTTCGTAATGCAGGTGCAGCCAGTGCTGATGCCCCATTGCTCAAGGGAGCGCCCTCGACTACTGCTTTAGCGGTGGTCACCTCTCAGCCCTCTCTCATACCGTCAAAGATGTTGGAAGGTATGGGTTTGCAACTTATTAATCTCACTTTTCAGACATATAATTTGTGTACTAAAGTCATACTGTTGTGTCTTTCAGGAGTGCTTTTTGACCATCTTTATCAGGTGTTGCTCCCACACTTCTCCTTCCCATCCGAACTCGCTTCTTCCTCTGGTGGCGCTGGTGAGTATGATTTCCATTGATATCTTTCTTTTTCATTGATGGAATTACTTCTAACCCCCCTTTTTTTGTCCCGACTGCTGTGCTACAAATCGAAGGGGGAGAAGAAAGATCGATCACGCCACCGGCCCTTCCAGCCTTGCCGCCTGCTTCAACTGGTATAGTAGACCATCTCATCAATGAATTTTTCCATATCTTTTGAATCGTCATCTAATCGCATTTTGTCTTTTCAGCCGTCGTTCCGATCTCGGCGCCTTTCGAGTCTCATATTACAATGCCGGCAGGCCCTTCCCAGAGACGTCCGTCCTCGAAAGGTGCGGCGAATAGTCTGCGTATGTTGAGCGACTATATCGAGGAACTCGACGTCGAGACTCCTACGTCTGCTGCAAATTTCGCTACGACGGTTAACCCAATGCTGGTGATATTTGCTAATTTCCTTGACGAGGGCATCGTCGCATCTTGGGTTAACCATTGCAGGGAGATCGAGGCTCGCCTGCACCAGCTAGAGTTGATGCTTCCCGCTCCCGAGACCTTAGCCGCCAGTAATCAAAGAGCAGCGTGGATTGAGCAGAGCGCTTCTTACCTCCGCCATCTCGAACAAGAAGTCATTTCAAGGCGTAAGGAGCGCGGTGAGACTTCGAACAAGTCTGCCCAACTGCATGCTCGGGTGGAGGCCAATGCCGCACGGCTGAAGGTTGTCTTTGAGGGCCTTCTGCAATGCCTTTCCGAAGGGTTATCACTGAGGCAACAGCTTGACGTTGTCGAGCGGGATGCACCTAGCCAGGAAGCAGCCCAGAAGGCGGCTGAGGAGCAACTTTCATCCTATTTGCAGCAGCGGGCCCAGGTGGAAGCGGAAGTGGCCGCGGCAGCTACTCAAGAGGGGGCGCTGAAAGAAGTGCGAGAGCAGCTTTCAGATTTGTTAAAGACACTTCCTCCCCAGTAGCTATACCTTTTTGTATCATTTGTACTCGTAAAAAAAAATATATATATTATTTTTTTTCTTTAACACAATGTATCTTGTACTCAATCAAGTTTATGAATAAAAGATACACATTCTTTGTAATGTCTTGTGTCATTTCTCCGCCTTTTTCTTTCTTTTATTATCAGCATGCTACCTTAGTAAACATGGTTGACAGATAATAGAGCAAGCATCTTGATTTCCTCAAGAAATAGCGATGGCTTAGGCCGCAGGTTCAAATCTGCTGCCTAAGACTTTTCAACTCTATGAGCCGTGAGGGTCTCATAGAGACTTTTCTTCCTACGGATCGAGAGGATCTCGTAGGTGGATCTTCTTCTTAGGAATCGTGAGGATTCCTAAGTGTGTTTTCTCTTATAAGTCGTAAGGATCTCATAAGAGAATTTTTCCCTCTTACGAGTCGAGAGGACCCGTAAGCGGTTGTTTCCCTCCTTGTCGAGATTCGACTTCGGAGAGTGAGACCCGTGAATAGTATGCAAGAGACCTTTTAGATCGACTTGCAAGGTCCCATTGTTCAGGAAGCAAGTTTTTTTTAGTCCCTGTTGCCTGAGGCTTCATCTTGCAAGTTGAGACGAATCGGGAATTTTTTCGTGGAGACACTGGTTTCTCTGCGAGCCGACGCGAATCAGGAGGCTCTCGTCAAGGATTGTTTGTTTCCCTGAGTTGAGGAATCTGCTAAGGATTATTTGTTTCCCTAGCGCCAAGGATTATTTGTTTCCTTGGTGTTGAAACGAGTCGAGAATTTCCCACGGAGGCATTGGTTGCTCTGCGAGTCGACGCGGATCAGGAGGCTCTCGTCAAGGATTGTTTGTTTCCTTGAGCTGAGATATTTGCTAGGGATTATTTGTTTCCCTAGCGCCAAGGATTATTTGTTTCCTTGGTGTTGAAACGGATCGAGAATTTCCCACGGAGGCACTGGTTGCTCTGCGAGCCGACGCGAATCAGGAGGCTCTTGTCAAGGAGTGTTTGTTTCCTTGAGTTGAGGTGTTTGCTAGGGATTATTTGTTTCCCTGGCGCCAAGAATTATTTTTTTCCTTGGTGTTGAAACGGATCAAGAATTTCCCACGGAGGCACTAGTTTCTCTGCGAGTCGACGCGAATCAGGAGGCTCTCGTCAAGGAGTGTTTGTTTCCTTGAGTTGAGGTGTTTGCTAGGGATTATTTGTTTCCCTGGCGCCAAGGATTATTTGTTTCCTTGGTGTTGAAACGAATCGAGAATTTCCCACGGAGGCACTGGTTGCTCTGCGAGTCGACGCGAATCAGAAGGCTCTTATCAAGGATTGTTTGTTTCCTTAAGTTGAGGTGTTTGCTAGGGATTATTTGTTTCCCTGGCGCCAAGGATTATTTGTTTCCTTGGTGTTGAAACGAATCGAGAATTTCCCACGGAGGCACTGGTTGCTCTGTGAGTCGACACGGATCAGGAGGCTCTCATCAAGGAGCGTTTGTTTCCTTGAGTTGAGGTGTCTGCTGAAGACACTGGTTTCTTCGGAGTTGGAATGAACCGTCGAGATTTGGCTTCGTTTTCTGGCGGAGCCTGTTGGGAGAGTATGGTTCCCTCTTTGTTTACGCCCTTTGATTGTATACAGGGATCGATGTGATCTTAACTGTAGGGCCAAAGTTTTATCATTATTTTTTTTATTTCCGCGATGCTCTATCATTTCAGCTTTTATATCGCGAAGGTCGCGATTGCCCAATCATTTCGGCTATTTCTCGCGGTGCCCAATCATTTCGGCTGTTTATTTTGTTTTCACTCGCTGCTTTTTATTGCGAGTTGCCCAATCATTTCGGCTATTTTGCATGCATACATTTTACTTGCTGCTTTTTATTGTAAGTTGCCCCATCATTTTGGCTATTTCGTATGCATGTGCGGCCTACTGGCTTTCCGCCGTAAACCTGAAATTAGACACCGATTTCAGCATCAGCACCGCTACAACTGGGATATTGCTAGGAGCGAATCATCATCTGCCTCTATCGACGTCGAACAAGGGTGGCTTAGCGAACAGGGTTAAGGTCCTGTCGACTAATGCTTTTGACTTCATGAGCCGTAAGGGTCTCACAAAGTTATTTCTCCCTACAAGTCGTGAGGATCTCGTAGGTGTGTTTTCTCTTTAGGGATCGTGAGGATTCCTAAGTGTATGTCCCCCTGTAAGTCGTAAGGATCTCACAAAAGGGTTTCTCCTTATCAGTCGAGAGGACTTATAAGGGCTGTTCACCATATGGACATATCCCTAGCCACGGGTGGAACTTTGTTAGGGAAATGTTTATTCGTGCCCGTGGATTGTATACAAGGGCCAGTATTGAGCCACTTGTAGGGCAATATCGAAAGTTGTGGGGGTTGCTTAAGCACAGGTTTAGGTCTCTGTAACTTAAGACTTTCAACTCTTATGAGCCGTAAGGGTCCCATAAGAGATTTCTCTTTACGAGTCGTGAGGATCTCGCAAGTGTATTTTCTCCTTAGGAATCGTGGGGATTCCTAAGTGTGTTGCTCCCTTGTGAGTCGTAAGGATCTCACGCGGGTGGTTTCTCCTTACAAGGTCGAGAGGACCTTATAAGTGTCTTTTAACGAGGTTGCGCCCTTTCGGCTTTTCATAAACACTCGCCGGTAGTCCTGCTGTTTTTACTCACGGAGCCCTTTTGGGTTTTCATCCGTGCCCATTTTGCTTATGGACATACCGTTTTTATTTTATTTTATTTTTTTATTTTCTTCTTCTCTTTTTTTTACGAGGTCGCGCCCTTTCGGGTTTTCACGAACACTCGCCGGTAGCCCTGCTGTTTTTACTCACGGAGCCCTTTCGGGTTTTCATTCGTGCCCTTTTTTGCTTATGGACATACCGTCTTTATTTATCTATATTTTTTTATTATATTTTTTTTGTCAGCCTACGGATGCTGCGGTATTAGTTTAAGGACGTTTCGGTCCGTTATTAGTTTAAGGACATTTCGGTCCGCCATTAGTTTAACGACGTTTCGGTCCGCCATTAGTTTAACGACGTTTCGGTCTGTTATTGAGAAGGCCGGCTACTGTTTATAGAGTTTGAGCTTAGGAAGATAGCGAGCGGACATAGTCGTCGTCATCTACCATTGACCTAGGCTATGGCTCATTAAGCATAGTATTTCTTTAGGAAGCGACCGTTTATTGGCCTGAAAGGTCTTTCACCGTGCATGTCCATGAGTAGATAGGCCCCACCCTGATAGACCTTATCTATGATGTACGGGCCTTCATAGTTTGGCTCGAATTTTCCTCGCTTGGCACGATTGGGGATCATAGGCCTTTTGACCACTAGCACAAGTTCTCCTTGGCGGAATGTCCTCGGTCGGGTTAATCTTTCATATGAGAGCGTCATATTTACTTTATAAGCTTCCAGATTTTGCTGTGCTATGAGCCGGGTTTCATCAAGGGCGTCAAGCTCCTCAAGCCGAAGGTGAGCATTTTCTTCGTCCGTCAGCTCGTAGTGGACTGCCACTCGTAGAGAGGGTAACTTTATCTCGAGGGGGAGTACTGCTTCCGTCCTAAATACCAACGCGTACGGCGTTGTGTTTATGGCCGTCTTAAATGTAGTTCGATACGCCCAAAGAGGCTCTTGCAGTCTCTCGTGCCAGTCCTTCTTATTTCGGGACACCGTTTTCTTTATGATCTTTGTCAAGGTCTTGTTGAAGGCCTCGGCTAGACCGTTAGCTCGCGGATTATAAACTGAGGAATATCTTCAGTCTATATTATGCTGTTGCGCGAAGCGACTGATTTTGTGGCTTCTGTAGGCTGGCCCGTTATCAGAGATGATTCGTCTTGGCGTTCCAAACCGATATATGACACGCGTCTTGAAGAAATGGAGGATATTCTCTGTCTTCACTTCCCTCAGCGGTACCGCTTCTGCCCACTTAGAGAAGTAGTCAGTCATTGCCAGGATGAAACGATGTCCTCTGGACGATGCTGGTTCGATGAGACCAACTATGTCAGTCCCCCACATTTCGAACGGCCAGCTAGCCACCGTTGGATGTAGTGGATTTGGATGCTGGTGGATGAAGTCCCCATGAATTTGGCATGAGTGGCATCGCTTCGCATATTCGAGGCAGTCCTGGATCATCGTGGGCCAGTAGTAGCCCATCCGTTTGATCTTCAACTTCATCTTTGGGCCTGCTTGGTGAGAACCGCAGAGTCCGTCATGAACTTCCTGGACGACCCTTTTCGCTTCGTCAGGTCCTAAGCATCTTAGCCACAGAGAATCAAATGACCTCTTGTACAGAGTATCATTGACGAAGGCGAAAGACAGAGCTCGTTTCATGAGCTGATGTTTTGTGGACGCTTCTTCAGGCATTCGGTGGGACTTAAAGTAGTCTATGAAGACTTCCCTCCAATCCTCAGCCTTTTCCCGGTCTTCTATTTGCAAGGTCGTCTGTTCAGTCGCTCCCTTCTCTTCGGATGATTCCGGAGATATTTCTGCTGGGGCAAGCACCCGACGGCTTTATACCACGATTCTAACGTCATCGAGGTTCTCGTCAGCCAGTTCTTTAGCAAGTTTGGCCAACGCGTCTGCTTTGCTGTTTTCCGCGCGCGGTATGCTTTCTAAAGTATAGGAGGGAATTTGGGTCAACAGTTGTTGCACCTTTTCATCGTACTTTACCAACTCTGGCTTGCACGTTTGGTAGTCGCCGTTTACTTGACTAACGACCAGTTGGGAATCTCCATATATGAGGAGGTTTTCAATTCCCATGTCGATGGCGATCTCGAGGCCTGCTATCAGAGCTTCGTATTCGGCTTCATTGTTTGTCCTCGGCTCCGTCAGGGAGAACGCGTAGCGCATTATCCCTCCTTGTGGAGTTACAAAGATGAGTCCTACCCCCGATTTGATTATAGGGGTACTTTGTTTGCGCTTCTTCACGGAAGATGCTCCATCGAAATAAAGCTCCCATCGGGTATCACCACTGTCGATCGCATCAAACGCGTGTTCGTCTGGAAGATCGCAATTTAAAGGAGAATCGGCGGGTATCGGATGCTCAGCGAGGAAGTCGGCGATGGCCTGGCCTTTCACTGCCTTGAGAGGTTGGTACGTTACCGAGAACTCCATCAAGAGTAGGGCCCATTTAGCGAGTCGTCCCGTCAATATGGCATTCGACATCAAATATTTAAGGGGGTCCACCTTTGAAATGAGACGGACTTCATGCGCCAACGCATAGTGCCTAAGTTTTGTTATCGCGAAGATCAACGCCAGGCAGTGTTTTTCAATGGGAGAGTAGTTGCTTTCTGCCCCCAGCAGAACTCGACTTAAGTAGTAGAGTGATCTTTCTTTTCCTTGACCGTTCTCTTGTACCATAATGCGCCTAAAGAACCTTCGAGGGCGGTTGTATAAAGAATGAGGGGTTTTCCCTTGACCGGAGCAGCCAACACCGACGGGTTCTGCAGGTATTGCTTGATCTCGTCTAGTGCGCTTTGGCATTTGCGATCCCAGACGAACGGGGTTCCCTTCTTCATCAGATGGCTGTAAGGACGGCACTTGCCTGAAAGATTGGCTATAAATCGCCGAATATACGCGAGCTTCCCTTGGAGAGACCGCAATTGTTTGAGAGTCCTTGGCGGAGGCATTTCCATGATCGCCTTGATCTTTGACAGGTCTATTTCAATACCTTGGTGTCGAATAATGAATCCCAGGAATTTGCCTGAGGAAACTCCGAATGCACACTTGAGCGGGTTCATCTTCAAGCTGTATTGCCGAAGGCATTGAAATATGGTCTTCAGATGCTCGAGATGTTCCTCGTATGATTTGCTTTTAACCACGAGGTCGTTGATATAGCATTCGACGATTTCGTGTATAAGGTCATCGAAGATCTTCGTCATGGCCCTTTGGTAGGTGGCACCGGCATTCTTTAAACCGAAGGGTATTACCTTGTAGCAGAATATACCCAAAGGAGTCCTGAAGGCGGTGTGCTTCTGGTCTTCTGGATGCATTTTTATCTGATTATATCCTGACGAGCCGTCCATGAAGGAGAAAACCTCGTGAGTAGAGGTATTGTCTATTATCAGTTCGGTGACTGGCACTGGGAAATCGTCCTTCGGGCGAGCTTTATTAAGGTCCCGGAAGTCTACGCATATGCGCACTGTCCCATTTTTCTTCATCACCGGGACGATGTTGGCGATCCATTCAGGGTATTGAACTTCCTGGATGAAGCCAGATTGATCAGCTTCTTGACCTCGGCATTGATACTCATCTCAAGCTCGAGCCGCATTCTTCTCGGTGCCTGTTTGACTGGTTTGACGTCCGGAGATATCGCCAATCTATGCACAGCGATTTCTGGATCTAGTCCCGGCATCTCGGAATAGTTCCATGCGAAGCAATCTCTATCCTGTAGAAGCACGTCCTTTAACGCAGCCACCCTTTCTTCAGATAGCAGCTCGCTGATGAATGTCGGTCGCGGGTCATTTGTCGTTCCCAACTCAATTTTCTTAAGGTTATCTGCAGTGGTATGGATTCCATCTTCCAGCTCTTTTGGCGCTGGTGGGAATTCTGAGATTACCTCATCGTTGCTGTTTTCGAAGCACAGGGAAGGTCATCCATGTTCTCGGGCTCTTCTTTTGACATTGTTATCACATGGCAAGTACGAATTCGCTTCCAATCCCAATGTGGAACTGGTTCTTTTTTCGTGGCCTTGGGATCGTGCTTTTGTGGCGGCGCTACCCTCCAGTTGTCGGACAGAGCGAACTTGCCAAGCTGATACTGATCTTCAACCCAATTCTTGAAGGTGAAGCAATCTTCAAGAGGATGCCCTATTACTCGATGGTAAGAGCAATAGTCCGGGTGTGAGACTTCGCCCGCTTGTTCGGGGTGTTTAGACTCCGGCAGTGTAAGCATTTGATGTTTTAGAGCAAGATCAAGTATCTTCTTCGTCTTATCCCAAGGAAAAGAGTATGCTCGACCCATTTTCTTCATAAGGGATAGATCAATAACGCTCGACTCCCGTTTGCGTGGCTTCTTAGCCCTGCTTTGTTGCTATTGAGCGCCTTTTTGGCCTTTCGACTTATTTCTGCTTTTGCGTCGAGCCTTCTTTATAACAAGTTGACAAGGAGCGGCATTTTCATCTTTCACGGCCTGTTGGAGGAGGCGTTGCGTTTTGGCTTTCTCGTAGATGACCATCTCGCGGTTATGGTCGTCTCGGACTTTTTGACCCGCTTCCCTTATAAGCTTGTCCATTTGTTCTTCGAACGACGGACTGGGATCTTTTGCATCTGGAACTTTCACTGGCTCAGGATTCGCGTCCTCCCATTGAGCATCTGCTTCTTCATCGAAGTCATACATGACATAGCAGCTGTTTAGTAGCTCTTGTTTCTTTGACTGGATGTATCCAAGCCCGATTGTCTCCATTTTCCCATTAGGCAGTTTGCGTTGAGTTCCAGGAACGTTCCAGACTTTGTCATAGAACTTGGCTTTTCGAACGGTCTGCTTGAAGGATATCCCCTGGCGTTTCAGCAGCTTTTTCAAACCTTCCGTATAATATCTGGGGAGACGGATAGGCTGAAGCCTGTCGAGCGTAGGATCCGCGCCATGCCAGATTTCTTTTTCTACCTTGGTTTCTTCAGAGCGGTAGAACAGAATTGCTTTTTCGCTTTCTCTCCTGGGAGGGATATAGAACGTTTGCAGCTCTTCTACATTGTAAATATTAAGTGCATCCAGTTCTTTATGGTGTTTAAGCGGCATTATGGCGACTTGTAGACTTTGCTCTTCGTCGGCGGACGTTTGTATTGAAGGTCGAGCAGAGAATACAGCATGGATCTCATCTTCCGAGTCGCTACCAAAGACCAATGTAGGAGCGAACGGCCCTGGCTTGTTGTGTTGGGATGGACCTGTTGGAGATAGTGCCCTCAGAGTCAATTATTGGATCACAGGCACGTGATTGCAATGATTGAGGGAGGACCTATCCCGGTACGACAGTCTTACTCGAGATGATAGTTTGCTATCTGGTTTACCTTTATCATCGTGTACTGTTTTAGGTGACCTGACAGGTCGCTATTACACGTTGATAGAGCCCCTAGGATTCTTGCTAGACTGCCAGCAGTATGAGGGCGATCATATACGTGGGAGCTGGTAGTCTATAAGCACATCCTTAAATGGTCCCTAGTCGTGGGAGTTTCGAGACAGGGCATCGATTCTCCAGAGTAGACTAGTGTATACAGTCGAGACCCCGACGAGGGGCGGTGGCCGGTCTCAGTTGGTTCACCTAAGATGTATACAGGTGCTCATTGGGTTATGAGTACACCGGACAGGACTCGCCGGGAACATGCTAGTTGGTCTTATACCTGACGTCAGATAGCAGTTCCCAGGTGACATGTGTACAGGTTAGTTCATCGACCTGGGGATCGTCATTTGTCTCGTGTGAGTTCCCACTGTGCTTTGATTACTACCCTACCACGGCTCAAAAGAGTCGTGCAAACAGGTTTTAGTTGGGTACAGTCCCGAGCCACATGGAGGCAGTGAGCGGATCTTCGGGGGTTTCGTCTCTCCCGGTATTGGGGGTGAGGTCGCGCTGTGTCTAGGAGAGCCATTACACGAAGTCCTTGGCCAAGGCAGGAGATTTACTGGTAGGTATTCCAGTAGTATCTCAGGGTGTTCTGGGCTACACTCCGACACGACTTGTACCGCTTTTGGGGGTCTGACTTTTACCCACCCCCTAGGCCCGACATGCGATGCTCATAGACGAACGGACCGGACTGTACGGATATTGTCACTGACAGGCTCAGTAGGGTGTCAGGATGAGTTCGCTCATCGACGTCCCTTTTAGTCAATAGCTGGTGGCCCGTTACGTATTGGCTTATACCTCTGACGTGCTAGTGGTTAAATCCACAGCCATAGTATTGACGAGTCTTTAGAGTCCACCACACTTTCAGTTACTCAGCTTTCGGGCGAAACGCTGTAGAGGCCGTATGGAGATATGGCAGGGTCCGATCAGATACGTGCGGTATTGCACGAATCAGGATCGGACGGTTTGTACTAGTGGCCGTATGGATATATGGCAGGGTTCGATCTGATACGTGCGGTATTGCACGGATCAGGATCAGACAGTTTTTACTAGCCGGTTTTGGTTTAAGCCCGTCCTAGTTTAGTACAGTGTAGATTTTGTCTCTTTGCATTTGTATCCGGTCAGAATACAAATGCGGGTGTGTATGCACAAGTATCGGGGTTTTCCTGTAATTTATTACGGGATCAGTTTTCTGGAGTTGCCAGTTTGCATTCCGTTCCGGCCGGTTTTCCTTTGTTCTTTCCCGGCCGGACTTTTCCGATGGAGGGGGTTATTTGCAATTGTGCAAATAACATTTGTGGAGGGGGTTTCTTGCTTAAAGATTGATTATGATAGCTTCATATCTTTTGCTCCATCACTTGCTTTAATGATGATTAGAAAGGGTATGGGTTGGATTTAATATAAGCATGGTGTATGTTTGGATGTGGTCACCTTTTCTTCACTCCTACACTCACCTCCCTTCATACTACATATCCATTCACTCCACCACCATTCCTTAAGGATAATGGCCGGCCACAAATTGAGTGAGAAGGAAAAATGAGAGAGGTTGATTTCATTTGGTGTGGCAAATTTCATTCATCTCATTTTTGATACAAGGAAAAATGAAAGCACCATTTTTCATACATTCATTCCTCCATCTTCTTGGCAACTAAAACCCCAAAGAGACAAGCATCATCTACACTACATTCTACAGCACTTCTTGGGTATGTCGACTTGCCAGCTTCATGCCCGAGTTGCCTCGGCATTGAGGTGGGAGCCCGTAAAAGATGCAGGCGATGTGGTGCCCTTCCGGCGAGGAGGCGACGACCGGAGTTTCCGCGGGAGATCGGGACGACGACGAGAAGACCGGAGGACTCGGATCACTCGGTATATCTCTTCCCTTTCTTCTTGTTAGCTAGACTAGTTTAATGGTTACGATCCGGGGTTTTGTGCGCGGTGGTGCCGGTTTGCAAAGTTCGCAAAATTAAAGTTTATCACCGTTTCCGCATTTGGCCGTCGGATTGACGGTCGGGGCACCGCCGTGCACTTACAGTGGTATCAGAGCCTCGCCATTAACTTCGTCTAGCTTTGTGTAATGTGTTTTTCAGTTCCGATCGATCAAATGTCCCAAAACCCGTATTTTCTTCACGACAGTTTTCTGTTGAAATTTTTTGGTCTGTAAAAATTTTTCAGGTTGTAGAAAATACATGTACTGGAAGTTCTAAGAGTAATGGGAAAATTCGACACAGTGATCTCTTAGCCAGAGCGCGGAACCGCGGCGAAACCCCACTTTGGGCCGCGGTTCCGCCGCAATCTGGAGAGGTCAATGGGTCAACTTTTTCCAGTGGGCTTCAGGGGAGAAAATATGTATTTTGGAATATTAATTTTGGGCCCAGAATTTCTGGATATGCTACAGTAGTACTTGTGGCCCACTTGTTAAAATTTGATTGATCGGATATTTTAAACACATTTTTCACAGTATTTACATTATATCTGCGACCGTGAATGTCACTCGATCGGTAAATCTGGTCTAACTGCTATAGCCCGGTTAGATGGATTTGCGAACGTGACTTTCACGTTGATGTTCTATGTTTATGCTGTGATGTTGCGGATCGGTCGGTGGGGATAGCCTGGATGCA
Source organism: Agapanthus africanus (assembly GCA_030015575.1). Classification (NCBI taxonomy): domain Eukaryota; kingdom Viridiplantae; phylum Streptophyta; class Magnoliopsida; order Asparagales; family Amaryllidaceae; genus Agapanthus; species Agapanthus africanus. The sequence continues at coordinate 147,061,578 of CM057338.1, read as the reverse complement.
ATGCTAGTACAGTTGTGGTTGTATTATGTACATTTGATATTGCGGGGCGAGCGTCCGATATGTGGACTGCCGTCACCGCCTGATTGTATTATTCTTTTGGGGCACGACCTGGTTGCGGTCGATGTACCCGTTGTATGTATATTTTACTTTCTGTACTAGGATTACCCCGCGGTGGAGTGCACGGATAGCCGGGCTCTGGAAAGCAACAAGCCCACATCTCATGGCATTGAGAAGAAGGGGGCTTCACTCTGGGATTGGCGGGCTATTCGCCGCACTCGTAGGGGGTACAGGTTGACCCAGGAGGGGTGCCCAAGTTGCCGGATTCCGTGAAGTGCTGGGTGGTCCATTCACGGCGCTGAAGGGGGCTGCCTCGCTTCAGGTTTTGGCGGGTAACTTGCCGCGCCCGTAGGGGTCTAGGATTTCATTGCACAGGCTATCCACACGACCAGGGGAACGTCGGGTTTCAGTAGTGGCTCTGTGAAACCCGGGGATCCCAGATATCTGTATTGTTCTGTGATGCTGTACATTTCTGTGATGTTGCATTTCTTATCACGCCTTGAGCGAATATAATATATTGGTATATATATTAGTAGATGTTGTATATGTTTTTCATCCGCGCTAGTCCAGTCCCCGCTCTGCCGTTAGTAAGCTAACCTAACGGGTGATGACGGGACCCAGTGACGAATGCGGATGGCATATACGTACGTCAGTATATTTTCGTTCTTTGTGGTGTGATCAATTGATGGGACTGCGTTGATTCGGATCAATGCAAGTTAAACAAACCTATTCTGATGTTGTTGGAACACTTTTCAAAAGGCTGTTATTGCAAGGACGTTCACTTTTGTTTTGCATCGTGGTATTCATTTGGAATATCCTGCTCCTCAGTCGACGAGGCAAGGGCCGAGATCCCTTCACCGGGAGTGACCCCTTGGACAGAAGTTTGCGTCAGGGTATTAACTTCACTATAGCCGATTACTTTTGCTTTGCATCGTGGTATTCATTTGGAATATCCTGCACCCCATTCTACGGGGAAAGAGCCGAGATCCCTTCACCGGGAGTGACCTCTTTAGCGAAGGTTTTCGTTACTATATTTTCTAAAAAGCTATCCGTTCCTTCAACGAAATCAAGTTCATTACGTTAAAGGTTTTCGCCAGAAACCATTCGTAGCCCTCCGTCGTTTCATATGGATAGTCAATAGTATTCAAGCTGTGTTTGTTGGCCATAGTCAAGGCACAGTGTTTGGTAGCTGTTGGTTATTCATATGCAGCATAGATAGATGCGTTGGTTTGGGACAGTCGTATAGCCTTGTTGGCCTTAGTCAAGGGCTTGTACGGGTGGGTTCAAATCAACCTGGACAATGACGGGTAGAACTTGACATGTGACTTATGATTTGTTGGCCTTAGTCAAGGTCATAAGACATGGGGTAGAAATCACATCGGGAGTTTCAAAAGAACTGAAACTTGCCAGATATGCGCATACCTTCTGGAGTGTGATACCGTGAGCGGATTCCGTCACGTTATCATGCGATGAGAGTTGGATCCCGATTCCCACTGATGAGTTGGTTTACTCCTCGGGTGACCCCGACTAATTCTTCTTTCAGGTTTGGAGGAGAGTTTGAGGTACAGTGGGAGGTTTCCAGATTAGATAAATTGGTAACCATTCTGATCCTGGTTAGAGTGCACGCTGAGTGTTTCTTTTCTCTCTCTCTTGGCAGCGACCATTGACCCGACCCTAAGACTATGACTCAGTGACCAAGTTGACCGAACCTTCTTAACACTGGCTTTTGGATTATCAGAGTTGCAGACCTCATTGCCACTCCTACTTTTACCCTTTTCTCCAGGACACCCCGTATTACTACGAACGTCCACTTCCATTGGACAAAACCATCGTATGGTTAGATACGAACTCGAAGGAATTCGAGGATGGTTTCCGGTTCTGGAGAAAACGGATAGGATTATTCAGTTGTCTTTTCCCTTTTACCTTCTCTCAAGTTGCGAGTACTCCTTAGTTTAGGAGGTAGTACACCTATTACGCAAATTGGATAGTCTTCTTCCAAACCTTAGGCTGGTGCCGACCGGTAGGGAATGAAGAAAACCAATTAGCCTAAACGGTGTACAGAAGGTATTAAGATTAAGACAAAGCAAGGGATTAGTAAGAGGGCAAACTAAATTGCGACTGATATTCACGACCAAACCAAGTATTTCTTCGCCAATCCTAAATCACCTTTGTATTTCTCCAGGACACACCGTATCACTACGAAGATCCACAGTTTATTGGATACTCCATCGTATGGTTATATACGAACTCGAAAGGAACTTGTTCCAGTTCGGGGATGGATTCTGGTCCAAGAGAAATAGGAATAAGGTTTATTCGGTTGTCTTTTATCTTCACCTTTTCTCGCATTGCGAGTGCTCCTAGGACTAGGACAGTACACCCATTATGCTTATTGGATAGTCTTCTTCCAAATCATAGGCTGGTGCCGAACGGTAGGGAAGGAAGAAAACCATTTGGCCTAAGGGGTGTGCAGAAGGTAATGACTAAAGACATATAAAGGGATTTGGAGAGGTGGCAAAGAATTATACGGTTATAGTTGTGAATCTGGATAATGGTAGAGGCATTACTAAGAATACCAGGATACCCCATCGAAACATTTCAATGTTTCAGTTCAAATGTGTACTGTTAAAAGAAAACTGTTTTCCCAATTAACACTTGCTCCAGGATATGTATTTACCAGGTTTGATTCTCACATCTGTATGGTTTTACAGATGATGAGTGGGAGTAAGTTATTGGGAATTGGGTGATCATCCTCATTATATCGGGATTCGTTGTAATCGGTGATATTTGAGGAGATCACCTGGGCTGTTTGCCGGTCGGCAAATATTTGGTTTTGAATATCCGCTGTTGTGCACCAATTTCAAATTGATATATCTGTACGTCTATTTTCATAGAGTGAGATATACCTTTTGATATTATGTCGATGACATTTACCTATATCAGTGGATGGTTAGGTAAGGAGCATTAAACAGCGGTGTAATTCTTCTTAACCATAAGTACAGTTTTCAACCTACGACACACAGTGAAAGAGTTGTTAGACTCAGCGGATTTATACAGAGTATTGTATGTTGTCCAGTGTCCATTAGGACAGAGGGGTTGGTCCTCATACTATATTCTGTTTACTTTTAACTTCTCTAGCTCTTAGACATGTGTTTCGTAGAAACACAGGGTCTAAGTTTTTGAGGAGTTATAAGTATTTGAATAGAGTAGAGAACCAAGTGTAGCAAGTATCGGGATTCTTTAAAGTGATCGAAGATGTAGATACTTGTGTATGGTATTCAGTTGGTAGTAATGATAAAGAGAAATTGCTTCTCTTTCAGGTTACTCATAATTGGAAGCATTCCTAAGTTGAGTAACGCTGATCGGCCTCTCTCCATTTAGTTGACATGCACTGGAGACAGCTGCATGATTTGAATCTGGTTCAATTAAATCAGTGCCTCTGGTTCTATATTGGATATAGTACAGTTCATATCTTAACATTGTTAAGGTACGGGGAGTTGTCCGGCTTATGATTAAAACCAGACTCTGGATAACTCAAGGCACGTTTCTGTAATGGCTGTTTGTGGGTTGACCCAGGCTATGACGAGGGTTGATTTTCTACCATAAGAAAGATCAATAGTGATATTGTTCTTAACTCGCCACAGTTTTAATAAAAAAATGGATTTTTTCAAAAACAGTAGTGGGAGTATGGTAGAACTGGAAGTGATTCCAGAACCGCAAACGATTACTGAAGATTTGATGAGGAACCTAAAGATTCAATCTGATTTGACATTCCATTTGCCACTCCGCAGATACGGTGGGTAACTTCAGGCACCCGAGAGGTACTCCGGTAGCCTCAAGGACGGTGACAGGGAAGTTCTTGTTTACCCACACTTGCCATTGTTGTTGTTCCAGGCTGCCAGACCCGGCAGGAGGATGAGTATAGCGTCGTTCTAAACTAGATTTAGAAGTGCACGTCTATATGACTCTGCCACAGGGTTGTCGTAGTCAGTGGGAGCAGCGGAAGCATTGGTGGACATCTGGCTTATGTCTATTTATAGACTAAAGCAGATATAGCGGAGATAGATCATCTATTTCTGATGTGACAGTCATGGGTTTGACGTCATCAGAATAGGGGATGGATCTGTTGAGAAGGTAGTAGGGTGTGATATCCGGGTTATGGATGACATACACAAAGTAGGAAGTGATATTCCTATACTACGATCGGTTATACTTTGGTCGTCTTACAGTGGTTTCTCCACAAGGGACTTGGACATTATATCAGACATACTGGTTACTAGATCTATGGTTTTTAGATCTAGATTTGGGTGTTTTCCCAATCAGGGTACTTAGACAGCATTCTAAGAATATTTAGAATGGACGACTCCTGGCACGGTAGTGTACCTGCAGGTGATGGAGTCACCCTCTCTAAAGGTGTCTTATAGACTAAAGTAGAGAGGGATGTGCATGATTGGCAGATCACTTGCTTAGGCAATTGAGTCAATCATGAGATGTCAAGTACCACACCAGATGTTGTTCTTGCACTAGATGCAATAAGTTGACTTTGATCCAATCCTGGAGAAACAGTCGGAAGCAGTTTTAGAACATAAGTGGATGTTCTAGGGATATGGTAACGACAGCCTCATTCAGGAAACTGTTATCATTCCAGGCTTCCAAGGTGACATGGATGACAAGGAGGTTGTCAGAGTTATAGTTTTTCCTTCTGTCGAGGGGCAGTATTCTGGACAGGTGATCCAAGGCAATACTGAGGGAGGCATGGCGCAGGATACTGATTAAGTTCAGTTGACGATACAGTCTAAGAAGTTTGGATTTGGAGTTCATTTATGAGCTAGGTCCCATCAGACATCCTGACATTCTAAGACAGGTATTGCTCATTTCGGGAGATAGCTTTCTCCGCGAACTTGAGATTTAGAGAGACATAGAAAGAAACATCAGAGCGGATCCACTCGCTGAGGCTATTCCTCGAACGCAAGAGTTTCGCAAACAGGATTTGTGAGACTGACTAGTAGAGGAGTTGGGTGTTCGGTATCACACGGGCTGTGAGTATGCGACATCGCAATAATTAGCCTTGAGTGCAAGTGGGAGATTGTTGGAGATAGTGCCCTCAGAGTCAATTATTGGATCACAGGCACGTGATTGCAATGATTGAGGGAGGACCTATCCCGGTACGACAGTCTTACTCGAGATGATAGTTTGCTATCTGGTTTATCTTTATCATCGTGTACTGTTTTAGGTGACTTGACAGGTCGCTATTACACGTTGATAGAGCCCCTAGGATTCTTGCTAGACTGCCAGCAGTATGAGGGCGATCATATACGTGGGAGCTGGTAGTCTATAAGCACATCCTTAAATGGTCCCTAGTCGTGGGAGTTTCGAGACAGGGCATCGATTCTCCAGAGTAGACTAGTGTATACAGTCGAGACCCCGACGAGGGGCGGTGGCCGGTCTCAGTTGGTTCACCTAAGATGTATACAGGTGCTCATTGGGTTATGAGTACACCGGACAGGACTCGCCGGGAACATGCTAGTTGGTCTTATACCTGACGTCAGATAGCAGTTCCCAGGTGACATGTGTACAGGTTAGTTCATCGACCTGGGGATCGTCATTTGTCTCGTGTGAGTTCCCACTGTGCTTTGATTACTACCCTACCACGGCTCAAAAGAGTCGTGCAAACAGGTTTTAGTTGGGTACAGTCCCGAGCCACATGGAGGCAGTGAGCGGATCTTCGGGGGTTTCGTCTCTCCCGGTATTGGGGGTGAGGTCGCGCTGTGTCTAGGAGAGCCATTACACGAAGTCCTTGGCCAAGGCAGGAGATTTACTGGTAGGTATTCCAGTAGTATCTCAGGGTGTTCTGGGCTACACTCCGACACGACTTGTACCGCTTTTGGGGGTCTGACTTTTACCCACCCCCTAGGCCCGACATGCGATGCTCATAGACGAACGGACCGGACTGTACGGATATTGTCACTGACAGGCTCAGTAGGGTGTCAGGATGAGTTCGCTCATCGACGTCCCTTTTAGTCAATAGCTGGTGGCCCGTTACGTATTGGCTTATACCTCTGACGTGCTAGTGGTTAAATCCACAGCCATAGTATTGACGAGTCTTTAGAGTCCACCACACTTTCAGTTACTCAGCTTTCGGGCGAAACGCTGTAGAGGCCGTATGGAGATATGGCAGGGTCCGATCAGATACGTGCGGTATTGCACGAATCAGGATCGGACGGTTTGTACTAGTGGCCGTATGGATATATGGCAGGGTTCGATCTGATACGTACGGTATTGCACGGATCAGGATCGGACAGTTTTTACTAGCTGGTTTTGGTTTAAGCCGGTCCTAGTTTAGTACAGTGTAGATTTTGTCTCTTTGCATTTGTATCCGGTCAGAATACAAATGCGGGTGTGTATGCACAAGTATCGGGGTTTTCCTGTAATTTATTACGGGACCAGTTTTCTGGAGTTGCCAGTTTGCATTCCGTTCCGGCCGGTTTTCCTTTGTTCTTTCCCGGCCGGACTTTTCCGATGGAGGGGGTTATTTGCAATTATGCAAATAACATTTGTGGAGGGGGTTTCTTGCTTAAAGATTGATTATGATAGCTTCATATCTTTTGCTCCATCACTTGCTTTAATGATGATTAGAAAGGGTATGGGTTGGATTTAATATAAGCATGGTGTATGTTTGGATGTGGTCACCTTTTCTTCACTCCTACACTCACCTCCCTTCATACTACATATCCATTCACTCCACCACCATTCCTTAAGGATAATGGCCGGCCACAAATTGAGTGAGAAGGAAAAATGAGAGAGGTTGATTTCATTTGGTGTGGCAAATTTCATTCATCTCATTTTTGATACAAGGAAAAATGAAAGCACCATTTTTCATACATTCATTCCTCCATCTTCTTGGCAACTAAAACCCCAAAGAGACAAGCATCATCTACACTACATTCTACAGCACTTCTTGGGCATGTCGACTTGCCAGCTTCATGCCCGAGTTGCCTCGGTATTGAGGTGGGAGCCCGTAAAAGATGCAGGCGATGTGGTGCCCTTCCGGCGAGGAGGCGACGACCGGAGTTTCAACGGGAGATCGGGACGACGACGAGAAGACTGGAGGACTCGGATCACTCGGTATATCTCTTCCCTTTCTTCTTGTTAGCTAGACTAGTTTAATGGTTACGATCCGGGGTTTTGTGCGCGGTGGTGCCGGTTTGCAAAGTTCGCAAAATTAAAGTTTATCACCGTTTCCGCATTTGGCCGTCGGATTGACGGCCGGGGCGCCGCCGTGCACTTACAGGACCCGAATAAACTATCTCCTCTTCTTGCTCGGTATCACTGCCGAAGACAGGGATGGTGGCGTTAGCTTTGTTCTCCGGCTTGTGACACTTCTCCGTATCTTCGAAATCCGGTAAGAAGTATTTGGCATCTTCGTATTTGCGGACCTCGTTCACAGAGAACGGGTTCAGTTCTCCCGTCACGGTATACTCGAAACCATCCTTAAAATACTTCATACACTGATGTTGTGTAGAAGGGATGATGTTGTACTCGTGTAACCATGGTCGGCCGAGCAAAGCGTTGTAGCATGTCTTGGCGTCTATGACGTGGAACTTAATGTCCCTGACGAGTAGCCCGAAGCGTAGCGTCAGTATCACAGACCCAAGAGTTCTTGATGACTGGGAGTTGAACCAGGAGATGGTGATCTTGTTACGAGGAAGGTGCTGGACGCTCATGCAGATTTCTTTTAACACCCGCACGTTGAGGAGATTAACGGAGGATCCATTGTCGATCAGGATTTTTCCTATCTTAATATTGTGGCAGTATCCTGAGACATAAAGGGGGCGATTATGTTCGCACGTCCCAAGGAGAAGGTCCTCGTCGCCGAAAGTGACATCGGCCGTGTGCACTTCCTCCAATTCATCCTTCACCTTTTCCTCGGCCAGGCATGCTTGGAATTGTTCCGGATCTTGGAGTGCCTTAATCAACGAATCTCTCGCCTCTTTTGATAGCAAAAGGGCGTCAATAATGCTGAGCTGTGAGGGCAGCTTCCTCAGATGTGCTAAGACGTTGTAATCCACCTTATTCTTCTTCGGCGGGTTGTTGGCGCTTAGCTCCTCCAGAACTTGGTCATCTAAGACGATATCTTCAGAGACCTTTTCTTTCCCTTTATTTTTTCTGTTTGAGGGTCCGAGGTTCTTTTCAGGCAGCGTCCGATTCCGCAGCCGAATATTTTCGCAAACCTTCGGCTCTTCTTCTTTTCCCGAATTGGACTCTTTAAAGAGAGGGGAAAGTTCCAGCTCCTCATCAGAATCGCTCCCGAATGTAGGCACTTGTGTCCCGCCAGTGTTAACCATGCGACAATTGCTGGTAGTTCTTTTAATCCCTTCGGTCGTATTTCTTTGCTCCCGACGAGTTTTACGCTTTTCCCGCTTAAAGCGTTGTCGATGAGCAACGTATCCTTGCCACCATCTATCGAAAGCTTTGCACTCTTGAGTGGGGTGCAAAATCTTTTGATGATATAAGCAATAGGAGGGGTGCGTTTCCACTTCACCGGTGATGTTTCCTTCGGAGGATGGTAGCTTCATGCCCATTGATATGGCCTTAGCAAACCTTTTCCTCATCTTGAATTCGCTCTTGTCGGTAGTGGAGATGTTTTGCTCCAGCGGGATGGTCTCAGCCCTTTCATCAAGTCGCTGGCGCTTGGCCCTTTCAAATATAACCGTCTCGCGTTCTCGATCAGCTTTACTTTTCAATTGAGCTTCGTTAAGGAACGCGTCAATTATCTCATCTGATGGCCCCAGAATTTTTGATTCAGGATCTGCCCCCAGCGCTTCAGTACAAGGAGTTTCCTCATCGTCCATGAACGAACGGGAAATCATATGACAGCTCGCCACGCATTCTTCAGATTCATCTGACGAACTTTCTCCCTCACCTTCTTCTTGAAAGACATGGTTGAGAAACTCTTGGAGTGTAATGGGAGTCCGTGCCTTCTGGTTGTATTCTTCCAGCGCGTCAATTTGTTTTTGCAGGTCCGTGCGCTTGTCGCCAGGCTTCACGAGCTTCTTAGATTTCTTCTTCTTCTTTTTTGAAGATTTTGACGGCTGGTTGCGAGTGCTTGAGCCACCACCATCGGTCTTTGGAGTTGTACGTGGTTTCAACATCCCTTCAATAACCTGCGGTTCCAACAGGTTCTTCCACCTAATCGCCGGACATGTCTGAAGATCGTTTAGCATCCTCTTTATCTTGGCTAATAATACAACCTCCCAAGGAGCTTCTTCAACGACGGAGCATGTTGCTCCCGGCGTATTCGTCCCCTTAGAGGTGTGGGGCTGCGGGGGATTCATCTTCCATTTGTCAGATAACGCGAATTTGCCCTGTCGGTACTGGTTTTCAAGCCAATTTTTGAAAACGTAGCAATCTTCGATCGGATGGCCCAGTACTCGATGATAAGGACAGTAGTTGGGCTCATTGACATCACTTGGTTGCAACAGACGTTTTGGATCCGGCAGATTTATGAGTCGGTTGTGCAACGCCAGCTCGAATAACCTTCTCGTTTTATCACGGGGAAAAGAGTAAGGACGTCCTAGCCTCTCCTCAAGGTCTACGTACGGGCGCATATTATTTTGACGCACAACCGGCTTCGAGTTGCTCGGTTGTTGTTGAGCATTAGCGACAATGATTGCTTTTCCTTTCCCTTTGTCATTTCGGGAATCCGGCTTTGGAAGAGGGGGTTTATGGCCCATCTGATCCATTTGCGCTAGCTTGTCAATCAAGGCCTGGAAGGTAGTCGGCTAGAAAAACATCATAAATTGCGAGATGGTTGCTTGTGGATCAAGGGTTCCCACAAACATACCCACCGCGGGAGCTTCTTCAATGCGCTGCTCGCACTTTGACCATAAGTTCCGCCACCGTATAGCATATTGAACCCATGTCTCGCCTGGTTTTACCTTGGCGTTAATTAGTGCCGTCATCGGAGTGCGTTCACTGGCGCTTGCAAAACACTGAGTAAACAGCAGCTCCATCTCCGCGAAGGTCTTAATAGAGTCGTTCGGGAGCTCAGAGTACCACTCGAACGCCGTATCTGACAAACTGGTGAAGCAACAGCTTGTCGTCACCGCCGGTGTTGCCGCAGAGTGCTCTGAACTGGGCAACGTGCTGGTGAGGATTGCCTGTCCCCTTGTAGACATGGAACTTGGGAATTGTGTAACCTGGTGGGTACTTGATTTGGTCGTACCAACTTGGATATGACCGCCCTGTTTTTACGACCTGGCCGGCTGCTTCGGTCGCATGATGAACCCGTATTTGTTGGGCTATGTACTCGTCCAAATTAGCTTTAGAGATTGTATCCTCTTTAGCTGTTGACAGAGCTGGCGGAGGATTTGATGTCTCTCCCCTATCGTCTCCAAGGACGATTGGGGGCACTTCAGCTGGAGGATCTTGTTGTATCATCATCCCTATCATGTCTTGGAAGAGGAGGCCCATACGCTGTATGTTGGCTGCTTGTTCAGCAGCCTCTTTGTCCTTCTTCTCCAATATTCGACGAAGGAATTCGGCGTCGGTTTCTTCCTCCTGGCGTTCATCCGAGGATGTTTCAGGGTTTTCTTTTGGCCCTGTAAGTGCGGCCATAGCGTTCATCATCTCTTGGAGCTTCTGCTGCTGCTCCTGCGCCTTGGTCACTGATCGCGTAAGCGGTCGATGACCCGTAGATATGCGACTGTTCTCTTTACCAGACGCCACATAGACGGTATGAACTACAATGCCCCCTGACTTAGGGCGTTTGGGTGCACCACCTCTGATATTTGTCGCCGGCGCGGGGGTTTTCTCCGGCCTTCTTCTTTTGTGGGCCGTCGAAGTTGAAGGGGCCGTTGCAGTGGGCACCCTAGCGACTGTCATCCTTTCCTGTTTGATCGGACGGTCTTTTCCTTCTTGCACCTTCGTCTTCTTTCGCTGACGAGAGTGATTTGGGTCAATCACGGAGTCTTGAACTCTTCGCCAAACTTTATAAATTTGTGAGGACAGCCGTTGAGGGGGTTGTTCTTGCTTTGTTTCCGGAACTCTCTCCGCAGGCGGATGAGATGTTTTTAGTGTAGCGGTTGGAGAGTTCTTACGTACCCTCCTCAGCAGTTCAAATCTGTTCCCAGTCGGAACAACAGCGTCGACTTCCACCACTGGAGCCGGTGGAGTTAGCCCTGAGGGGGAGTTGCCCCCTGCCTTCCTCACTCGTCGCCAATGGCGACGTCGAGCACGACGAGCCGTTGGGACTGGCTCGGAGATAGAGATAGCTTCTTTTTGCACCCTGTCTGAATGAGGCGCCGCCGGTGTTAACCTCTTAAAGGCTGAGGTTGTCTTTTGAGGGATGATATTCAACCTGTCGAAGACAGATCGTCGAGCAGGGGCAGGAGCAGGAATCGTCAGTCTCGAAAAGACTGACTCTTTGACAGGGGAAGCCTCCTTGACGACTTCTGGAGCAGCAGTTATTGCCTTCCTTGGGACAACCAATTTAGAGTTCTGATCCAGCCTGGCGAAAACAGAGGCTGTTGGTTTGGTAGTGGATGACCCGTTGACAGGGGCCGTCGTAGTAGTAAGCCGGTCGAAGACTGACTTTTTGTTCACTTCCGGTGCAAGTATTGGCGTAGAGAAGCTTGTAGGTGGGATCATGGTCCCGAAAAACAGGCCAGTGGTGGTTGGGTCACCTGGTCTACCGACAGAGCGAGGAAGGAAGCCGCTTGGGGCCCATATGCTACACCTCCCGGTGAGGTGCAGCGTCCGTTGTAGTGGCACTTCGAGCAGTTGGTGCAGTTAAAGGCCATTGAATCTTGAGTTCTGCGCCAGGCAAAAGACGAAATCTTAGTAACTTGAAATCCGAAGGCAACCATTTAACAAACCGCGATTGGTTCGCGGGGACGACACACGAAGTATAGAGTGGAAAGAGGAAAAGGTCCCACCGGGCGTACCAGAATCTGTTCCCCTCCGAATGACGGCCGACGACGCGAGGACGTCTTGCCTGAGATTCGGGGCAGATGCTATTTGGTTTTATCCGTCCACCTCTCCGAAGATGCCAAGTTGATTTATGACACCGTGTATCGGAGGTTTAGACGGATGCGGCCGATGTAGCAGACTTCGTCAGATTCCCCCTCGCCTGAGGGGTTTTTGATTGTGGGGACGCTCTTCCCTGCAGGCGCAAGCCCCTGCAGTTAATTACGCTACCGCATCGCGGTAACAACTTTCTCCTTCTCCAGAATTTCACTTCGTGTCGTGTGTGTTTGTTTTGTTTGTGGTTACTGATCAGTCGAAAATATTGTATATTTTAGCCGGCAATTTCCCCATCTTTTGCATACATTTAGAAGTGTTCGGTATTCATATTTCACATATTAGCAAATCAATCGTAAAGTACCAGATTGCATGTATTAGACTTTTAAACCAACACTTTAAAGGAAATTGACCGCATTTCATGGCATCGCATCATTTCTGTATTTGCGCAACACTTGTCTTGAGTCTGTGCAGGAAATACGGAAGAAAAGCAAAAGAGCTGATCAAAAATACACCAACTAAATCATTTCAGATCTGGTAGCAATTCAGAAGGAATTATACAATTATATATATCAAAAGAAGGCCCAACAATCATTCCAAGACTGTACCAGAAGAATGGAAGTCCAAAGCCCACATGTAGCCGCGGATCCGCGGCAGGAACCTGCATGAGCCGCGGATCCGCGCCTCTTCTGCCACGTCATCAATTCATTTTTACTGCAGAATCTCAATCTCTGGGCCCACAGTCCTTTCTGATACTTCAAATTCCAGAATTCTCTCGAAGCTACTGCCAGATCAGCAAAGTAGATTAAGCAAGGCTAATCCTAATTAAGCTCCTAACTAACCTCTTCTAGAAGCTCCCTCCTAACTAATCACATCTAGAAGCTTCTCCCCTAACTAACTTTTGGAGGGAAATTTGAATTCCCTCAACAAACTTTTGGAGGGAAACTTAGAATTTGAAATCTTAGATCTAGGGTTAGTTATCTATAAATAGGAACCTAGACCTAGGGTTAAAGGCTAATCAATAATCATTGGTTCATTCTACACCATTTTCTTCCACAAGTCTCGTGACAAGGCTTGTGTGAAACCCTAACCCTAATTCCACTCCAAATCCAAGATCTTGAGTACCAAATCAAGTGAGAAGCCTTCAACCTTTTAGGAGCCGAGCCGATCTTCAATCTGGCAAGTGATCCAAGCCGATCCGCGATCCACGGAGACGAGCGAAGCCAAATCGACGATCAAGTTCTTCCTCTTGTAGTTCTTGAGCGAATGTAACTAAATTGTTGATATAAATAAAAGGTGAAATTCTTGAATCTTGCTTTCTTTTAATTCTTGCATCATGATTAGATCTCAATTTGTAATTGTTACTCTTGTTGTGATGTGTGAGTGAAACTCCGCTCGTAAAGGAGTCGAGACGATTGTAGAATGATGATGTAACAAATCTTAATACGATTTTTAAGTCCTACGAGTTTTGTAAACCCTAGCAAGTTCAAGAATCGATGACCTAGTTTCGTAGCGATACTTTCTTGATTGTGATCGCTCGAAATTAGGGATCTACGATCGTTTCTTGAATTTACTAGAGGCTAGAATATGAATGATATCAATGAAAGAACAAGAGATAAGATGAAACCCTAGTTTCACAAGAAGTCTCTAATTCTCATCGATCATCATCGATCTAGTATCAATTCATCGAAGGATAAGAATACGTAATTGTAAGATTACATCACATCTATAGATCCGATCGATTCCTACGAGCCTCATTTCGATTCTTGATATTTGGTTTGGAAAAATCATCAAACGATCAATTCTTGATTCTATCTTTTAATGCTTTCTTAGATCTAGTTTTTTCTCATTCTTGAACTTTAATTTCAAATCATGAATTGTTTTGTTTTGTTTTCTTTAAAGTTTCGACTCAACTAATTCAAAAGACGAACGATTACACTTTCCCTGTGGACGATCCGCACTCACTTACAATCTACAATCCGACACCGTAGTTAATTGCGGTCAAATAATTTTTGATTGTGATTTCTTTACAATTTTATACTACACAATCCGAAATCTTTTCAATCAAATGGCGCCGTTGCCGGGGATAGTGCGCTAATAGTTCGTATTTTGAAATTTGAGTTGAAAATTTTATTCCATCTAAATTTTGTGATCAAAATTCGTGCAAACACTAATACGTGTGTTGTGATTTGATTGCGAGGAATTCTGGAATCATTGGAGCTGTGGAAATTTTTTTCTGAAATTTCCAGAGAGCTGTAGAAATCAACAGCAAGCTACTGTTGAAATTTGGTTTAGTGAACAGTATATAGAGGCGCGATTCCGCGGAAATACCCCCTCATCCGCGGCGGATCCGCCGTAGTTCAAGCTCCTCTCTGCACCAAACTTACTCTGTAACCTTCTATCTTTCTTATCTCTCCCCTCATCTGCTCCAATTAACAGTTTGCTGCAGGTTTCTTTGCAAATAAATCGCAGCGCGCAAAAGCAAAATAAAATTTGTACGTGTTTTTGATTTTTGGTTGTTTGCATATTAATACGGAAATTAAGGGGCACGACCAAATCCAAATTAGGTGGGGATTTCATTACCCTTCCTAGGCCCCGAAAATCGCAAAACTTGCATCCGCATTTACACTAATTAATTAAAAGAAATCTAGAGATGATTCTAAAGACCGTCGCGCTCAATTAGGACAAGAGAAGGCCGTGGGTAATTCATTGCTTATCCGCGTTTTCTTGTGGTGCCTAAGGCGAGTGTGTCTAAGGCTAGTGGTTTTTAATTAGGCCCACTACTTACGTAGTGGAGTACCTTCCCACTTACCTGGCACTTATCCGGCCACAGGGAGACAAAGAGGCAGTGGAGGATTCTATCCTGCGACTTGTCTTTTGGCAGTTAGGAGCGGTCTAGAGCCGGACCTAGGTGACCACTAGATTCTAGGGTTTTGTGTGTTGCATTTGTTTTGTTGCATCATTTTTTCAAAAATCCGTATCAATTTTCAAAACAAACACCGCATTCATTCTTTCCCCTAATTATAAATTCATGCTGCCACTTGTACTAACCCTTTTTAGTGCAAGATAGGCTGGACACGGGTTTCTAGTGCCCGTTAAGTCCGCGTTTCCCTCATCGACCCAAAAGTCGGTATTTCTACATTTACCTTTTCTTTACCCACACCCACACCCACATCGATGGATCCACCTCCATCGAACTTCTTTTCCACTACCCTGCCGCCGTCCCTTGGTGCGCAGAATCCACCTCGCATCTCTCTCCAAGAGAGATGCTATCCTACACGAGGCCCACTTTCCACCTGTCTTTCCACACCACCAGCCAACGGGGAAAACTTTCAAATAAAACCCCAATACATCAACCTTCTACCAAAATTTCACGGTCTCGAGTCTGAAGACGCATACGTGTTTATCACGAAATTTGAAAATGTATGCGCAATGATGGGTACTTCACAGCTTTCTGTGGATGCTTTCCGTCTTCGTCTTCTCCCATTCACTTTGTGCGATTTAGCCGAGAAGTGGCTATATAACACTACCGCACATTCCATTTCAAATTGGGACGAATTCGTCAAAGCATTCCTTAAGAAATTCTACCCACATCAAAAGACAGCTAGAGTCCGTAGCGAAATCTATCAATTCACCCAGCTTCCAAATGAAACATTTTCAAAATGTCTTGACCGTTTCAAGGATCTGTTAGTCCAATGTCCACATCACGGCATCCCGAGATGGGAATTGTGCCGAATCATTTATGAGGGCATTACTCCTTACACAAGACAGTCCCTTGAATCCATGTGTCAAGGCAACTTTATGACCAAAGATGATGGGGAAGCCTGGAATTTTCTAGAAAATTTCGCTGAAAAATCTTTACAGTGGGAGGGTGTGAGTCAATCACCTAGGGATGGCAATGATATTTCCATAGGAGTTAGAGCTGACATTGCAGCTATCAATAAGAAACTCGAGAATATGGAAAACAAATTTTTAGCTGCCGCCCTAAGTCAAATATCACTCTCCAAAACTGTATGTGGCTGCTGTTCTGATCCGTCTCACTTGACGGAAGAATGTCCGTTTCAAGGTCATGAGCATACCAATGCCGCATTTCAAAGACCTAGAAACGATCCATCTTCCTCCACATATGATCAGGGTTGGAGGAATCACCCTAACTTTGATTGGAACCAATCCCAATTTCAAAACACGGTTCCAACCCAAAACAATTTCCAAGGGGCCCCTCCACCACAACAGCACCCACAACTTCAATTGAGTCAGCACCCCTTCCAATCACAAAACTTCCAAAATCCGGCCAACACTTTTGCACCACATGAAATTTTTTTGCAATTGACCGGTACAGATAATACCTCTGCACTAGCACAAACCTTGGATACTTTCATGAAACAATCCATCCAAGGGACGGCAAGTTTGCAATCTTCCGTCGAGAATGTGATGAAGATCATTATCTCTCAAAATGATAATATCAAATCGATGGAAGAACAAATTGCACAATTAAAAGCCGAAATGAGTGCACGAGAGAAAGGGAAACTTCCAGCTCAACCTTTACCCAATTCTAGCTATTCACATGATGTGGATGCAATCACGTTGAGATCTGGAAGAGTGCTTGACCATCACCTTGGGGAAGAGTTTGATGATACTAATAAATCAATCAATAACACCCCGGCTGAGACCTTTCCTCACACACACACTTCTTACCCCAGTTCTTCTACCCCACCATCTTCTTCCGAGCCTATTCTCCATTTCCCAAAAGGCTCGCCACTACAGCCCACCTTTTTTACCCCTCCACGGACGATTCCCACTTCTATTCTGGGATCGGTTCCACACACACTTCCTTCTCCTATGATGGACCCAGCGCTTATTGCTAAAGCACCTTACCCTAATCGGTTAAGGGCTAACACACCGAGTCCACATATGGAGAAGATCATGAACATTTTTAAGCAAGTAAACACCAACATCCCTCTCCTAGATGCCATCCAACAAGTTCCGTCTTATGCAAAAACTCTTAAGAACTTGTGCACTAGGAAGAGGAAGAATTCAGTGCCCAAGAAGATTTTCATGGAAAAGACAATAGACACGGCTTTCCCCCAACAATTACCGAGAAAACGTAAGGATCCAGGATATCCTACTATTTCCGTTTCTATTGGGAAAAAACACATCAACCGTGCTCTACTAGACCTTGGCGCTAGTGTTAACTTGCTTCCATACTCAGTTTATGAGCAACTAGGGATCGGAGAGTTGAAGCCAACCAATTGCACTCTCCAGATGGCTGACCGATCAATCACCAAACCTAGGGGTGAACTGGAGGATGTGTTAATAAAAATCGGAGAATTTATATTCCCGGTAGACTTTATTGTAATTGATACACAGCCTGTAGCGAACCCACGGAATCAAATTCCGGTGATTTTAGGTCGCCCCTTTTTGGCCACTTCCAATGCAATTATCAACTGTCGTAATGGTTCTATGACCCTATCTTTCGGGAATAGGTCAATAGAGCTGAACATTTACAAGTTGGGAAGTGTACCCTCCGAACCTACTGCTCAGGTATGTTCTGTCGACTTAATGGATGTCGACAGCAGCGAATTTGATGATCCTCCTGATACCGATCTAGACTCTTTTCATATGTTGTTGTTTGACCTAACTATGTATCATACACATACGGACTCTTCCATCGAGATGTCCGGGTCAACAATTAACACTGGTTATGAACTGTTTTTAGAGTCTGAAGATCACCCCGCACTTTGTGATGATATTATTCTTCGGGGTATTGATGGAACTTTTGAGGAGATCTTCGTTGATGAACTCGCATTTTTGAATGACACGGGTGTTGAGATGAATCATCTCCCAATCAATGAAATTGAACCTCCACCCCTTCCTCTGAACTGTAAAAAGAATGCGAGTAATCCATCACAATCACTGCATCGTCTCTCCAAAATGAGACGCACACACATTCTCTTCCACCACTTACCCTTTCCCCACTTCTTCTTCCACCAACCAGAGCACTGCATTGATAAATTTTTTGAATGGTTGGTGTTAACATTCGGTCTTTGCAAAGCTTGGCATCGACCAATAATTCTTGACCCCCTCATGTGATTTTCAAAAGATTAACATTGCTTAAGTTTGGGGGGGGTATATTTTCTGGCTCTTGAAAAGAAAATTTTTACAAAATGATGAGCCAAAAATAAGTTTGGGGGAGGTTCTTCACTTAAATATTTTGCCCCCACTAATAAATTCCTCCCAAGCTTACAGGTTTTTGAGCTTTAGCAGATGGCAACAGTGAGGACACTGTTGAAAACAAGTTTGGGGGAGGTTTGTGCTTATTTTTGCATCATTTGCATATCACTTTGCATATGCACAAAACATTTCTTTAAAAACCATAAAAATTTTCAAAATTTTCAAAATTATAAAAATATTTTTTGTACATAAATAAGATAATAAAAGATTAGATAGTGAAAAATTACATCCATGAGATTAGAAAATTTTAAGAAAACCAAGAAAATTAGAAGTTTTCTTATACGAACTAGTAATAAGTAGTTATGAGCCGTTGTCCCAAGGGTTAGTAAGATGAAAGACGTCACTAATCTAAGGATAAAAATAAGTCTGAAAAATAGTTTCTATTCTGGAAGCCAAACATTTTGAACGTTGATACCCTGCTATTCGCACTTACACACGTCTTGAAGCCTGGGATAGTAGAGGATACCTTGAAATGCTCTTGTCTTAAAGCCAAAAGTATGAAGGAAATAAAAAGAAAAAAAATGGTGAGAAAAATGGACACTGGTTTTGTTATCACCGAGGGAAATAAAAAAATATATAGCAAGGGTGCTTCTTCATCTAGTGCCCTAAGGCCAACTGGTCTGGGAGTCACTGCTATACCTAAGGTGGTGCAAGACGAGGAAAATACACCAAATAAGCAAGCACATGAGTAATCGGTCGGTTAGTACCTCAAGAAGTATTAACGGTCGCATGAAAGTGTGTGAGCTCATCGAGAAAAAAATATATATATACTGAGGCTGATGGGCAAGAGTATGATAGCTTGAATTGAATTCTCCGGGTGTAGGGATGTATTTACACACACGCAGGGTGATATGATCGATATTTGGAAGAAAGATAGGAATGAAGAATAAGACGATGTTTTATTGAGGGAGGACGTGATTTCTGATATCTTTTCATGACCATTAAGATAGGGCTCATGACAACCGAAAAGCTAGTTTAGTTGGAAACCCTAATTTTCAAGGCTTTTCTTCTACAATTCTTGTCTTTAAATGTAATATTCATGATCTTTCTTTTATTATTGGATTTTGTGGGTGCAATCCGCTGAAAACCCTCAGGAGACAACACTCCTCCTACTAGGGACACCTAGAGGTTTAAAGGCTTGTTGCACGTGCTCAGTGCAATCGTGTTGCCTGCGAAAATGTGCTAGTTAGTTTTTC
Organism: Agapanthus africanus; assembly: GCA_030015575.1. Lineage (NCBI taxonomy): Eukaryota > Viridiplantae > Streptophyta > Magnoliopsida > Asparagales > Amaryllidaceae > Agapanthus > Agapanthus africanus. The sequence goes on along the minus strand of CM057338.1, from coordinate 147,042,076 downwards.
TCTTTCTTTATTTTCTCCTTCTCTTTTTAATAAAACATTCGCTCGAGACGATCGAAATTAAGTTTGGGGGTATTTGATCAGTCGAAAATATTGTATATTTTAGCCGGCAATTTCCCCATCTTTTGCATACATTTAGAAGTGTTCGGTATTCATATTTCACATATTAGCAAATCAATCGTAAAATACCAGATTGTATGTATTAGACTTTTAAACCAACACTTTAAAGGAAATTGACCGCATTTCATGGCATCGCATCATTTCTGTATTTGCGCAACACTTGTCTTGAGTCTGTGCAGGAAATACGGAAGAAAAGCAAAAGAGCTGATCAAAAATACACCAACTAAATCATTTCAGATCTGGTAGCAATTCAGAAGGAATTATACAATTATATATATCAAAAGAAGGCCCAACAATCATTCCAAGACTGTACCAGAAGAATGGAAGTCCAAAGCCCACATGTAGCCGCGGATCCGCGGCAGGAACCTGCATGAGCCGCGGATCCGCCGCGCCTCTTCTGCCACGTCATCAATTCATTTTTACTGCAGAATCTCAATCTCTGGGCCCACAGTCCTTTCTGATACTTCAAATTCCAGAATTCTCTCGAAACTACTGCCAGATCAGCAAAGTAGATTAAGCAAGGCTAATCCTAATTAAGCTCCTAACAAACCTCTTCTAGAAGCTCCCTCCTAACTAATCACATCTAGAAGCTTCTCCCCTAACTAACTTTTGGAGGGAAATTTGAATTCCCTCAACAAACTTTTGGAGGGAAACTTAGAATTTGAAATCCTAGATCTAGGGTTAGTTATCTATAAATAGGAACCTAGACCTAGGGTTAAAGGCTAATCAATAATCATTGGTTCATTCTACACCATTTTCTTCCACAAGTCTCATGACAAGGCTTGTGCGAAACCCTAACCCTAATTCCACTCCAAATCCAAGATCTTGAGTACCAAATCAAGTGAGAAGCCTTCAACCTTTTAGGAGCCGAGCCGATCTTCAATCTGGCAAGTGATCCAAGCCGATCCGCGATCCACGGAGACGAGCGAAGCCAAATCGACGATCAAGTTCTTCCTCTTGTAGTTCTTGAGCGAATGTAACTAAATTGTTGATATAAATAAAAGGTGAAATTCTTGAATCTTGCTTTCTTTTAATTCTTGCATCATGATTAGATCTCAATTTGTAATTGTTACTCTTGTTGTGATGTGTGAGTGAAACTCCGCTCGTAAAGGAGTCGAGACGATTGTAGAATGATGATGTAACAAATCTTAATACGATTTTTAAGTCCTACGAGTTTTGTAAACCCTAGCAAGTTCAAGAATCGATGACCTAGTTTCGTAGCGATGCTTTCTTGATTGTGATCGCTCGAAATTAGGGATCTACGATCGTTTCTTGAATTTACTAGAGGCTAGAATATGAATGATATCAATGAAAGAACAAGAGATAAGATGAAACCCTAGTTTCACAAGAAGTCTCTAATTCTCATCGATCATCATCGATCTAGTATCAATTCATCGAAGGATAAGAATACGTAATTGTAAGATTACATCACATCTATAGATCCGATCGATTCCTACGAGCCTCATTTCGATTCTTGATATTTGGTTTGGAAAAATCATCAAACGATCAATTCTTGATTCTATCTTTTAATGCTTTCTTAGATCTAGTTTTTTCTCATTCTTGAACTTTAATTTCAAATCATGAATTGTTTTGTTTTCTTTTCTTTAAAGTTTCGACTCAACTAATTCAAAAGACGAACGATTACACTTTCCCTGTGGATGATCCGCACTCACTTACAATCTACAATCCGACACCGTAGTTGATTGCGGTCAAATAATTTTTGATTGTGATTTCTTTACAATTTTATACTACACAATCCGAAATCTTTTCAATCAAATGGCGCCGTTGCCGGGGATAGTGTGCTAATAGTTCGTATTTTGAAATTTGAGCTGAAAATTTTATTCCATCTAAATTTTGTGATCAAAATTCGTGCAAATACTAATACGTGTGTTGTGATTTGATTGCGAGGAATTCTGGAATCATTGGAGCTGTGGAAATTTTTTTCTGAAATTTCCAGAGAGCTGTAGAAATCAACAGCAAGCTACTGTTGAAATTTGGTTTAGTGAACAGTATATAGAGGCGCGATTCCGCGGCAATACCCCCTCATCCGCGGCGGATCCGCCGTAGTTCAAGCTCCTCTCTGCACCAAACTTTCTCTGTAAGCTTCTATCTTTCTTATCTCTCCCCTCATTTGCTCCAATTAACAGTTTGCTGCAGGTTTCTTTGCAAATAAATCGCAGCGCGCAAAAGCAAAATAAAATTTGTGCGTGTTTTTGATTTTTGGTTGTTTGCATATTAATACGGAAATTAAGGGGCACGACCAAATCCAAATTAGATGGGGATTTCATTACCCTTCCTAGGCCCCGAAAATCGCAAAACTTGCATCCGCATTTACCCTCATTAATTAAAAGAAATCTAGAGATGACTCTAAGGACCGTCGCGCTCAATTAGGACAAGAGAAGGCCGTGGGTAATTCATTGCTTATCCGCGTTTTCTTGTGGTGCCTAAGGCGAGTGTGTCTAAGGCTAGTGGTTTTTAATTAGGCCCACTACTTACGTAGTGGAGTACCTTCCCACTTACCTGGCACTTATCCGGCCACAGGGAGACAAAGAGGCAGTGGAGGATTCTATCCTGCGACTTGTCTTTTGGCAGTTAGGAGCGGTCTAGAGCCGGACCTAGGTGACCACTAGATTCTAGGGTTTTGTGTGTTGCATTTGTTTTGTTGCATCATTTTTTCAAAAATCCGTATCAATTTTCAAAACAAACACCGCATTCATTCTTTCCCCTAATTATAAATTCACGCTGCCACTTGTACTAACCCTTTTTAGTGCAAGATAGGCTGGACACGGGTTTCTAGTGCCCGTTAAGTCCGCGTTTCCCTCATCGACCCAAAAGTCGGTATTTCTACATTTACCTTTTCTTTACCCACACCCACACCCACATCGATGGATCCACCTCCATCGAACTTCTTTTCCACTACCCTGCCGCCGTCCCTTGGTGCGCAGAATCCACCTCGCATCTCTCTCCAAGAGAGATGCTATCCTACACGAGGCCCACTTTCCACCTGTCTTTCCACACCACCAGCCAACGGGGAAAACTTTCAAATAAAACCCCAATACATCAACCTTCTACCAAAATTTCACGGTCTCGAGTCTGAAGACGCATACGTGTTTATCACGAAATTTGAAAATGTATGCGCAATGATGGGTACTTCACAGCTTTCTGTGGATGCTTTCCGTCTTCGTCTTCTCCCATTCACTTTGTGCGATTTAGCCGAGAAGTGGCTATATAACACTACCGCACATTCCATTTCAAATTGGGACGAATTCGTCAAAGCATTCCTTAAGAAATTCTACCCACATCAAAAGACAGCTAGAGTCCGTAGCGAAATCTATCAATTCACCCAGCTTCCAAATGAAACATTTTCAAAATGTCTTGACCGTTTCAAGGATCTGTTAGTCCAATGTCCACATCACGGCATCCCGAGATGGGAATTATGCCGAATCATTTATGAGGGCATTACTCCTTACACAAGACAGTCCCTTGAATCCATGTGTCAAGGCAACTTTATGACCAAAGATGATGGGGAAGCCTGGAATTTTCTAGAAAATTTCGCTGAAAAATCTTTACAGTGGGAGGGTGTGAGTCAATCACCTAGGGATGGCAATGATATTTCCATAGGAGTTAGAGCTGACATTGCAGCTATCAATAAGAAACTCGAGAATATGGAAAACAAATTTTTAGCTGCCGCCCTAAGTCAAATATCACTCTCCAAAACTGTATGTGGCTGCTGTTCTGATCCGTCTCACTTGACGGAAGAATGTCCGTTTCAAGGTCATGAGCATACCAATGCCGCATTTCAAAGACCTAGAAACGATCCATCTTCCTCCACATATGATCAGGGTTGGAGGAATCACCCTAACTTTGATTGGAACCAATCCCAATTTCAAAACACGGTTCCAACCCAAAACAATTTCCAAGGGGCCCCTCCACCACAACAGCACCCACAACTTCAATTGAGTCAGCACCCCTTCCAATCACAAAACTTCCAAAATCCGGCCAACACTTTTGCACCACATGAAATTTTTTTGCAATTGACCGGTACAGATAATACCTCTGCACTAGCACAAACCTTGGATACTTTCATGAAACAATCCATCCAAGGGACGGCAAGTTTGCAATCTTCCGTCGAGAATGTGATGAAGATCATTATCTCTCAAAATGATAATATCAAATCGATGGAAGAACAAATTGCACAATTAAAAGCCGAAATGAGTGCACGAGAGAAAGGGAAACTTCCAGCTCAACCTTTACCCAATTCTAGCTATTCACATGATGTGGATGCAATCACGTTGAGATCTGGAAGAGTGCTTGACCATCACCTTGGGGAAGAGTTTGATGATACTAATAAATCAATCAATAACACCCCGGCTGAGACCTTTCCTCACACACACACTTCTTACCCCAGTTCTTCTACCCCACCATCTTCTTCCGAGCCTATTCTCCATTTCCCAAAAGGCTCGCCACTACAGCCCACCTTTTTTACCCCTCCACGGACGATTCCCACTTCTATTCTGGGATCGGTTCCACACACACTTCCTTCTCCTATGATGGACCCAGCGCTTATTGCTAAAGCACCTTACCCTAATCGGTTAAGGGCTAACACACCGAGTCCACATATGGAGAAGATCATGAACATTTTTAAGCAAGTAAACACCAACATCCCTCTCCTAGATGCCATCCAACAAGTTCCGTCTTATGCAAAAACTCTTAAGAACTTGTGCACTAGGAAGAGGAAGAATTCAGTGCCCAAGAAGATTTTCATGGAAAAGACAATAGACACGGCTTTCCCCCAACAATTACCGAGAAAACGTAAGGATCCAGGATATCCTACTATTTCCGTTTCTATTGGGAAAAAACACATCAACCGTGCTCTACTAGACCTTGGCGCTAGTGTTAACTTGCTTCCATACTCAGTTTATGAGCAACTAGGGATCGGAGAGTTGAAGCCAACCAATTGCACTCTCCAGATGGCTGACCGATCAATCACCAAACCTAGGGGTGAACTGGAGGATGTGTTAATAAAAATCGGAGAATTTATATTCCCGGTAGACTTTATTGTAATTGATACACAGCCTGTAGCGAACCCACGGAATCAAATTCCGGTGATTTTAGGTCGCCCCTTTTTGGCCACTTCCAATGCAATTATCAACTGTCGTAATGGTTCTATGACCCTATCTTTCGGGAATAGGTCAATAGAGCTGAACATTTACAAGTTGGGAAGTGTACCCTCCGAACCTACTGCTCAGGTATGTTCTGTCGACTTAATGGATGTCGACAGCAGCGAATTTGATGATCCTCCTGATACCGATCTAGACTCTTTTCATATGTTGTTGTTTGACCTAACTATGTATCATACACATACGGACTCTTCCACCGAGATGTCCGGGTCAACAATTAACACTGGTTATGAACTGTTTTTAGAGTCTGAAGATCACCCCGCACTTTGTGATGATATTATTCTTCGGGGTATTGATGGAACTTTTGAGGAGATCTTCGTTGATGAACTCGCATTTTTGAATGACACGGGTGTTGAGATGAATCATCTCCCAATCAATGAAATTGAACCTCCACCCCTTCCTCTGAACTGTAAAAAGAATGCGAGTAATCCATCACAATCACTGCATCGTCTCTCCAAAATGAGACGCACACACATTCTCTTCCACCACTTACCCTTTCCCCACTTCTTCTTCCACCAACCAGAGCACTGCATTGATAAATTTTTTGAATGGTTGGTGTTAACATTCGGTCTTTGCAAAGCTTGGCATCGACCAATAATTCTTGACCCCCTCATGTGATTTTCAAAAGATTAACATTGCTTAAGTTTGGGGGGGGGGTATATTTTCTGGCTCTTGAAAAGAAAATTTTTACAAAATGATGAGCCAAAAATAAGTTTGGGGGAGGTTCTTCACTTAAATATTTTGCCCCCACTAATAAATTCCTCCCAAGCTTACAGGTTTTTGAGCTTTAGCAGATGGCAACAGTGAGGACACTGTTGAAAACAAGTTTGGGGGAGGTTTGTGCTTATTTTTGCATCATTTGCATATCACTTTGCATATGCACAAAACATTTCTTTAAAAACCATAAAAATTTTCAAAATTTTCAAAATTATAAAAATATTTTTTGTACATAAATAAGATAATAAAAGATTAGATAGTGAAAAATTACATCCATGAGATTAGAAAATTTTAAGAAAACCAAGAAAATTAGAAGTTTTCTTATACGAACTAGTAATAAGTAGTTATGAGCCGTTGTCCCAAGGGTTAGTAAGATGAAAGACGTCACTAATCTAAGGATAAAAATAAGTCTGAAAAATAGTTTCTATTCTGGAAGCCAAACATTTTGAACGTTGATACCCTGCTATTCGCACTTACACACGTCTTGAAGCCTGGGATAGTAGAGGATACCTTGAAATGCTCTTGTCTTAAAGCCAAAAGTATGAAGGAAATAAAAAGAAAAAAAATGGTGAGAAAAATGGACACTGGTTTTGTTATCACCGAGGGAAATAAAAAAATATATAGCAAGGGTGCTTCTTCATCTAGTGCCCTAAGGCCAACTGGTCTGGGAGTCACTGCTATACCTAAGATGGTGCAAGACGAGGAAAATACACCAAATAAGCAAGCACATGAGTAATCGGTCGGTTAGTACCTCAAGAAGTATTAACGGTCGCATGAAAGTGTGTGAGCTCATCGAGAAAAAAATATATATATACTGAGGCTGATGGGCAAGAGTATGATAACTTGAATTGAATTCTCCGGGTGTAGGGATGTATTTACACACACGCAGGGTGATATGATCGATATTTGAAAGAAATATAGGAATGAAGAATAAGACGATGTTTTATTGAGGGAGGACGTGATTTCTGACATCTTTTCATGACCATTAAGATAGGGCTCATGACAACCGAAAAGCTAGCTTAGTTGGAAACCCTAATTTTCAAGGCTTTTCTTCTACAATTCTTGTCTTTAAATGTAATATTCATGATCTTTCTTTTATTATTGGATTTTGTGGGTGCAATCCGCTGAAAACCCTCAGGAGACAACACTCCTCCTACTAAGGACACCTAGAGGTTTAAAGGCTTGTTGCACGTGCTCAGTGCAATCGTGTTGCCTACGAAAGTGTGCTAGTTAGTTTTTCTCTTTCTTTATTTTCTCCTTCTCTTTTTAATAAAACATTCGCTCGAGACGATCGAAATTAAGTTTGGGGGTATTTGATCAGTCGAAAATATTGTATATTTTAGCCGGCAATTTCCCCATCTTTTGCATACATTTAGAAGTGTTCGGTATTCATATTTCACATATTAGCAAATCAATCGTAAAATACCAGATTGTATGTATTAGACTTTTAAACCAACACTTTAAAGGAAATTGACCGCATTTCATGGCATCGCATCATTTCTGTATTTGCGCAACACTTGTCTTGAGTCTGTGCAGGAAATACGGAAGAAAAGCAAAAGAGCTGATCAAAAATACACCAACTAAATCATTTCAGATATGGTAGCAATTCAGAAGGAATTATACAATTATATATATCAAAAGAAGGCCCAACAATCATTCCAAGACTGTACCAGAAGAATGGAAGTCCAAAGCCCACATGTAGCCGCGGATCCGCGGCAGGAACCTGCATGAGCCGTGGATCCGCGCCTCTTCTGCCACGTCATCAATTCATTTTTACTGCAGAATCTCAATCTCTGGGCCCACAGTCCTTTCTGATACTTCAAATTCCAGAATTCTCTCGAAGCTACTGCCAGATCAGCAAAGTAGATTAAGCAAGGCTAATCCTAATTAAGCTCCTAAGTAACCTCTTCTAGAAGCTCCCTCCTAACTAATCACATCTAGAAGCTTCTCCCCTAACTAACTTTTGGAGGGAAATTTGAATTCCCTCAACAAACTTTTGGTGGGAAACTTAGAATTTGAAATCCTAGATCTAGGGTTAGTTATCTATAAATAGGAACCTAGACCTAGGGTTAAAGGCTAATCAATAATCATTGGTTCATTCTACACCATTTTCTTCCACAAGTCTCGTGACAAGGCTTGTGCGAAACCCTAACCCTAATTCCACTCCAAATCCAAGATCTTGAGTACCAAATTAAGTGAGAAGCCTTCAACCTTTTAGGAGCCGAGCCGATCTTCAATCGGGCAAGTGATCCAAGCCGATCCGCGATCCACGGAGACGAGCGAAGCCAAATCGACGATCAAGTTCTTCCTCTTGTAGTTCTTGAGCGAATGTAACTAAATTGTTGATATAAATAAAAGGTGAAATTCTTGAATCTTGCTTTCTTTTAATTCTTGCATCATGATTAGATCTCAATTTGTAATTGTTACTCTTGTTGTGATGTGTGAGTGAAACTCCGCTCGTAAAGGAGTCGAGACGATTGTAGAATGATGATGTAACAAATCTTAATACGATTTTTAAGTCCTACGAGTTTTGTAAACCCTAGCAAGTTCAAGAATCGATGACCTAGTTTCGTAGCGATGCTTTCTTGATTGTGATCGCTCGAAATTAGGGATCTACGATCGTTTCTTGAATTTACTAGAGGCTAGAATATGAATGATATCAATGAAAGAACAAGAGATAAGATGAAACCCTAGTTTCACAAGAAGTCTCTAATTCTCATCGATCATCATCGATCTAGTATCAATTCATTGAAGGATAAAAATACGTAATTGTAAGATTACATCACATCTATAGATCCGATCGATTCCTACGAGCCTCATTTCGATTCTTGATATTTGGTTTGGAAAAATCATCAAACGATCAATTCTTGATTCTATCTTTTAATGCTTTCTTAGATCTAGTTTTTTCTCATTCTTGAACTTTAATTTCAAATCATGAATTGTTTTGTTTTGTTTTCTTTAAAGTTTCGACTCAACTAATTCAAAAGACGAACGATTACACTTTCCCTGTGGACGATCCGCACTCACTTACAATCTACAATCCGACACCGTAGTTGATTGCGGTCAAATAATTTTTGATTGTGATTTCTTTACAATTTTATACTACACAATCCGAAATCTTTTCAATCAGTTACCCGTGGATTGTATACGGAGACCGAGTAATGCCGTCGCCCGTAGGACGTGGATTAGTCCAAATCCGTATTTACTTAGATTTAGGTTTGGTGTTTTTAGTTTAAGGATGCATTAGCCGCGTTGCGGCTAAGATCAACTTAAACGTTCGTTAAGGATACGTTAGTCCTGTTTGAGACTAAGATCAACTTAACGTGATGATCCATTTAATATATGACCATCGGGACTCGTCACCTCTCTGACGTCATTGAAGGATTACAACGACAGGTGTCAGAGGAGTTCAAAGATGTACCCTTGAACCAAGATTGATTTGGAGTTTTATAGTCCGTTTGAATGTTTAAGGATACGTTAGCCATGTTTGGGGCTAAGATCAACTTAAACGGGATCGTTTAGATCCGGCAAAAGAGCATTTGGAGGCTCTATTGTTCCAGTTTTAGGGACGTAGTGGTCCATGTTCCAGTTTAGAGACGTGGTAGTCCGACATTAGTTTAAGGACGTTTCGGTCCAATATTAGTTTAAGGACGTTTCGGTCCAATATTAGTTTAAGGACGTTTCGGTCCACGAGTTTAAGGATCCCGCAGTCCATATACGTATGTGGTCGTCGGGACCCGTCACCTCTCTGACGTCATTGAAGGATTACAACGACGGGTGTCAGAGGAGTTCGGAGATGTACCCTCGAACCGGAGATAAATTGATTTAAGAGAGAAATCTTACTCAGTCAATTTAGTTTGAGGACTTACGGCCATGATTGGGCTAAGTCCCGTTGAAAAATATTCAACGCTTTTATTTGTTTTTGGTCTGTCAGACCTGTGCTAGGGCTTGGCCCATTTTTCAATAATGCATTGCATTATTTTCTATTTTTTTGTTTGGGCTCTGCCCATAAAAGATGCAGAGCATCAATTTATTCTGGGCTCTGCTCATTTATGAATGATGCAAGGCATCTACTTTGTTTGGGCTCTGCCCCTTTTAAAATGCATAGCATTCTTATTATTTTGTTTGGGCTCTGCCCATTTATAAATGATGCAGAGCATCAATTTAATTAGGCCTGCTTGGTCTTTTGACTTGGGCCTGGCCCTTTAGGAAATGCATTGCATTTATCAGGCGCTTTGCGCCAATCAGAGAGCGCAAGCGCTTATAGTGCTGACACGTGTCGCGCAAGCGCAGTGCGCTGCGCTAATGCGCTGCGCCTGCGCTGCTGACACGTGGCGCGCTCCGGTGGCTTGCGCCAATCCAAGAGCGCAACAACGCAGTTTATAAGTGCAAAGCACTATGATTTAAGAATCTTTTAGATTCAAGAATCAATGGTTCATAAAAGTGCAAAGCACTATATATATATTTTTTATTTTTGTTTTTTCTTGTTTTTAAAAAACCAGTGGTTCATAAGAAGTGCAAAGCACTGTTTATTATATGAAGATCATTGATATGGTTTTTAGATCAATGATTTATTAGAAGAAATTTCTTCTATTTTGTGAAGGTCTTTACCTTTTTTTTTTCTTGAAACTTTTCTCAGAGTTCTCTCTGTTTGAAGCTCTTGATTTTTTTAAGAATGTTGATGCCTTTGAATTGAGGTCTAGGGTCCTTTTTATAGTGCCCATAAATTAGTTAAAGAGATCTTTCTCTGAGTGATTTGGGGAATTTTCCCCACCGTTGGATCTTTTATCCAAGGGCTTCTGTTTTACAGAAGAAAATCTTCTTGTTTTGACAAGAACAGAAAGATTTCTTTGAAATCTTAATTCTGTTTGGCGCAAACGCCCCAGCGCGTGACACGTGTCAAGCGGCGCAAAGCGCAGCGCAGCTGCGCTAGTGCATCTACGTTGACACGCGTCGTGCAGCGCAAAGTGCAGCACAGCTGCGCTAGCGCATCTGCGCTGACACGTGTCGCGCAGCGCAGCGCTTGCGCAACTGAAGCGTTGCTTCCTTTAATTTTTCTTTAAATAGAGCTTTGCTCTGATTGGGTGCGCTGTTTTGGGCGCTGCGCTGATGTGTCTGCGCCTGACATGTGGCGCGTTGCGCCCGGGATTTGAAGCGTTGCTTCAAAATTTGAATTTTGAATTTCTAGCAGAGTTTTGCTCTGATTGGGGAAACAATCGACACTCTAAAACATCATGAAAGCCAATGCCTAACATCAACACGTAAATACTCGTATCCATACGTTCCTCGAAACCCAAGTATCCAACTTCGACACTTGTGTTCCACGTATCGGTCTTTCTGATATCCATACGTTTCTCGAAACCCAAGTATCCCACCTCGACACTTGTGATTCCACGTATCGGTCTTTCAAAATCCATATATCTCTCGGAATATAAGTGCCTAATATCGACACTTGAAATTCCCATATCGCATGAAAACATATCTCAAATGCGTAAATCCACGTAAAACAACATATGCAACATAAAATATCAATATGAGCATATCACGGAAAAAGTCTGCTATTTAACCGCATCAAGTCATTAAATATATTTCGGGGTTCCCAAAAATCCAAATCCAAAATACATATATATACAACGTCCCATTCCACCGATATATATGTCATATCAAGCCAATCATGTAACAATAGCAAAGTATATGTGCGAGCATGTAAATATGGTATGGCATATATATAGGCATGTAGGTATACAGGTATGCTATATGTCACATGCGCTATCGCACAAGAACAACTGCCTCTATGTCGCTAACCACTAGCAAGGTATATTAATGAATATTTGTGTTGTGCGTATCATGGCAATTACCGACAGTGTGTGTGTAGCATATCATTGATGCTCGTGCAATATGGACTGTCAATAATAGTGCAGTGTATAAGGAATACAGTTTCAGGCACAACAAGTAGCTATATGCAATGAAAATCATGCAATATTTCTATATGAGCACATAAACATACGACTAATATAATATCATATCTAGCCCTGACGCTTAGCGCCATACGGACGATTTCCCGTAGATGCTAAATCTACTCACCAATGGTCTCCAGCTATGAAAATCCGACCACCTGCTTCCCCTTATTCGCAGCGTCTGAAGTCCCCGCTCGCGACGCTATAAATTCACAAACACACAAATAGTGCAAACATCTCAGAATCGACTAATATAACGTAAAACTACACTTTAACGACGCACCAACACTAAACTAACACACAAGTCTCCGTTTAGTGGCTAACGTGCGTTGCGACACTACTAAACCAAACCGAGTACAGCAGCTGCATCAGATCACGATTCGTGTCGGATTACGTAACACGCGGATTCAAAACACTAGATTATAGGTAAACGATCCCAGATTTTGCATACTGAAATTACTAAAAAAGTAAATAGTACCAAACACCCCTAACCAACAGCAGACAACTACCCACAAAAAACCCAACACCCAACTCTCCTCTACAACCGACGTCGCCGGATTTCTCCAAAGGGGTCGCCGGCCCCGGCCGGTGGGGTGGTCCTCGTGTCTCAGATGGTGTTCCAGGGTCACTAGTACATCACTATAATTTTGTTTGGTCACTCACTAAAATTTTCAGAACACAGCAGTTCATAGAGGCTCTAAAAGACACTAAAAACCCGATATTGCACTAATCGATATAAAAAGTGTTCTACGCCACAACCAACGAGCTAAACAATATAAAAACTCCTAATTAACAGTGTAGGGATTATACCTATCAACTTTAGCTCACAAGATCCAAGTTTTCCTAGTTCTCAAGTGATTAAAGAGCATGAACAAGGACTTGGTGTATTTTTGGGATTTATTTGGGAATTTTGGGAATTTATTGGCTTGGATTGATGCAAAATGGAAGAGGAATGATCAAGAGCAGTAGAGAGAGAGAGGGATTCGGCCAAGTGAGGAAGAATGGAGTTTTGTGGAGTGTTCTAGTTCATTTTTGTAATAAATGCACACATAAATGCATTCACACACACATGCATGCACCTTTTTGATTTCTTTTCATTTTCTTTTAACACTTAAACCTAGTCCACACAATGAATCTAGATATTATGTGGGTTTGGTTACTCAAGAATAATTGAAGAAAAGATCACAAAAGAGAAATTTCCCAAAATGCGAATACTACATTAAAATAATATTAAAATTGGGAAAAATTCTAATTGAACCAAAACGTCTCATATACCCCCAAAGCTTGCGCACTAGCTTTATTTTAGCTAAATTAGGTGCTGGCAAGTCTATATGGTCGTTTGAATACAGTCGGGTCAAAACGGAAAATACCGACAATTTAACCCTAAAACGGAAAAATTCTCATAACGATTTCTAAAACGTTACAATCTCCCTCTTATAGAAATTCGGTCCCCGAATTAAAATTTCATACTAAGAGTACCTTCAAAGAGATGAGGGAATTTCTTCCGCATCTCACTCTCGGCCTCCCAAGTGATCTCCTCACTAGTAGGGCTACGCTATAGAACCTTCACAGACGGCAAGACCCTTGACCGAAGTTTCTTCACCTGCCGATCCAAAATAACTACCGGCTGCTCGGTGAACGAAAGATCGCGCTCAAGCTGAACGGTCTCGTGCTGAATCATGTGAGAAGGATCATGAAGGTATCTACGAAGCATCGACACATGGAAAACAGGATGAACATCCGGAAAACTGGGCGGGAGTGCCAAACGTTAAGCAACAGAACCCACTCGCTCAAGGATCTCGAAAGGTCCTATAAATCTGGGACTGAGCTTCCCCCTCTTTGCAAATCGCATAACGCCCTTCATCGGAGAAATCCTCAGGAATACATGATCCCCTACTGCGAACTCAAGTCTGCGACGACGACGGTCGGCATAAGACTTTTGCCTGCACTTGGCTGCTCTCATCCTATCCTAAATCAGCTGGATCTTCTCCGTGGTCTCCTGAACTAGCCGGGGTCCCAAAACCAGACTCTCACTAAGCTCGGTCCAACAGACTGGCGATCGACAGTTCCTACCATATAAAGCCTCAAAAGGTGCCATTTGAATAGTCTCCTGAAAGCTGTTGTTGTAGGAGAACTCAATCAACGACAAGTGACGATCCCAACTGCCACCAAAATCAAGCACACATGCACGGAGCATATCCTCCAGAGTCTGAATAGTCAGCTCCGACTGCCCATCAGTCTGTGGATGAAAAGCGGTGCTAAAACTCAACCGGGTACCCAAAACTTCTTGAAGCTTCTGCCAAAGACGGCTAGTAAACTGGGTGCCTCTGTCGGATGCTATGCATGTGGGAACACCGTGCAAACGCACAATCTCATCTATATATAGCTGAGCGTACTGAGCATAACCGAAAGTGGTCTTCACTGGAAGGAAGTGAGCCGCTTTCGTCAACCGGTCAACAATCACCCAAATGAAGTCATACCCCCTACTGGTCCTGGGTAGACCCACAATGAAGTCCATAGAAATCTGCTCCCATTTCCACTCCGGAATGGGTAAAGGCTGCAACTCTCCACCGGTCTCTGATGCTCAGCCTTGACTTGCTGACAAGTCAGGCACCTCGAAACGAAGTCCGAAATATTGCGTTTCATCCCTTCCCACCAGTAAAAGTCTCTCAAGTCACGGTACATCTTGATGGAACCTGGATGAATGCTAAAGGCCGACTGATGTGCCTGCTCTAGGATCTCGCATCTCAACCCATCATCATCTGGTACACATAATCGAGTCCCGCATCGTAGCACACCTGGTCATCAATCATGAACTCCGAAACTGTACCCTGTCGAACAAGCTCAAGAATCTCGGACAAACGGGCATCACTAGGTTGCGCCTCACGGATACGATCAAATAGTAGTGGACGGGCACGGACATGAGCAAACTGTCCCCCAGTGGAGGTGAACTCGAACTGCACTCTACCATCACACAAGAGCTGCCAATCTGCAGACGACTGACGCTGAACTGCGTTCAACTGGGACAAGCTATCCCCGGGCCTATGACTCAAAGCATCAGCTACCACATTCGCCTTGCCCGGGTGATAAAGGATCTCACAATCATAATCCTTCACTAGCTCCATCCATCGACGCTGTCTTAGGTTCAGATCCCGCTGCTGGAAGATATACTTCAAGCTCTTGTGATCCGTGAAGGTCTGACATGACTCCCCGTACAAGTAGTGTCTCTAAATCTTCAACGCAAAGACCACCGCGGCCATCTCAAGATCGTGAGTGGGGTAATTCTGCTCATGCTTCTTCAGCTGCCTAGGAGCGTAAGCAATCACTCTGTCATGCTGCATCAATACACAGTCGAGCCCCACTCGAGAAGCATCACAATAAACAATATAGCCGCCCGATCCAGAAGGTAAAGAAAGAACTGGTGCTGTCGTCAACCGAGTCTTCAACTACTGAAAACTCTGCTCGCACGCATCAGTACAGAGAAAAGGATCTCCCTTCCGGGTCAGTCCAGTCAGCGGTGCAGCGATACTCGAGAAATCCTGCACAAAACGGCGATAATAACCAGCTAAGCCCAAAAAGCTGCGGACCTCAGTCACCGATACAGGTCTGGGCCAAAGCTGTACAGCCTCGATCTTCCTCGGGTCCACAAGAATACCATCACCAGTCACCACATGACCCAGGAAGTCAACTCTATCAATCCAAAATGCGCACTTTGAGAATTTAGCATACAGTTAGTGCTCTATCAAAATATGCAAAGTAATTCTCAAGTGCTGCTCATGCTCCTCACGACTCCTAGAGTAGACCAGTATGTCATCAATAAACACTATAATAAATTGGTCGAGGAATGGCCTGAAAATCCGGTTCATCAGATCCATGAACGCTGCTGGCATATTGGTAAGTCCGAACGACATCACTAAAAACTCATAGTGCCCATAGCGCATACGAAAATCAGTCTTCGGAATGTCATCATTCCGAACCCGCAACTGATGATAACCCGAACGTAAATCAATCTTAGAAAAATGTCTCGCACCCTGGAGCTGATCAAATAAATCGTCAATGTGGGGTAAAGGATACCTGTTCCGCACCGTAACTCGGTTCAACTGACGATAATCCACACATAACCTCAAACTGCCGTCCTTCTTCTTGACGAACAGAACAGGAGCTCCCCACGGCGAAACACTCGGACGCACAAGTCCCAAATCAAGCAACTCTTGCAATTGATCTTTAATCTCTCTAAGCTCTGCCGGAGCCATCCGATAAGGCGGTATAGAAATAGGCTCCGTGCCAGGAATCAGATCAATGCAAAACTTAACATCGCGCTCTGGCGGCAACCCAGGTAACTCATCGAGAAAGACATCGGGAAACTCTCACATGGTAGAAACCTGGTCCAACGACTCCACTGTGGCTCCAGTATCATGAATAAGAGCCAAGAATCCCTGACATCCCTTCCTCAAAAGCCGACTAGCGCACAGAACAGAAATCAAACTGTGAGGGGCGGCACCACGGTCCCCCTGCACAACAAACACTGACTCGCCGGGAAAACAAAATCTAACTGTCTTCTCGCGGCAGTCCACGGACGCATAACAAGTAGCTAGCCAGTCCATGCCCAATAGAACGTCGAAGTCCAACATCTCAAGAAGGATCAAGTCGACGGACAGATCTCTGTCTCCTAAACGGACATCACACGATCGGAATACGTGTCGCACAACAAATGACTCTCCCACAGGAGTAGTCACGACAAGCGGCCGATCTAGCAAACACGACTCTTGGCTTAACCTCGGCACGAAGTGTGTAGAAACATACGAATGCGTAGATCCTGGATCGAAAATAACATGTGCATCATAAGAACATAAAGAATGGGTACCTGAAACCACAACATTGGACGCCTGAACGTCCTAGTGAGTCAAGGCAAACACCCGAGCCTGCCCTCTACCGGAAACTGGCCGACCTCCGCCTCTACCACCCCGCCCTCTCGATACAAAACCCCCGCGACCACGACCTCTCTGAACAGGAGTCTGACGCGGCGCAACAACCGGCATAAGGGGCAGCGCCCTCTAAGGTGGAGAAGGTGGTAAGGTAACCTGCGGTACAGCTGCCTCGCTCACACGTGTCTCAGCACAATCTCGAACCCGATGACTCATCCTCCCGCACCGGTAACATCCAGATACAAACTGCTGACCCTCCTGAGGGTAAGAGCTAAAAAGCCGACCTCGTCCCGAACCTCCACTATCTGAACGGGAACTGTCATGACGTCTAAACGCCCGCCTCGCTTCCGGATCACCAATACGAACCCTCTTCGGTTCCAGAGCAACTGACGACTCAGAAAGACGCTCCTCTACCAATAGGTCTGCATCCATAGCTGTCGCATATGTGTCGCAATGCTGAATGCTGATGGCTAGGAACAACTGGGTAAGCAGGTCTCGAACAAACCTCTTCACCCTCATCTCCTTTGTCGCCACCAAGTACGGAGCATACACCGACAGCTCGGTAAACAGTACATCATACTCAGACACTGTCATCCCCGGAGTCTAACGTAACGACTCAAATCTACGCGCTCGCGCATCCCTGACGCTCGGTGGAAGAAAACGGGCAAGAAACGACGTCACAAACTCAGCCCAGGTCATAGGAGCAAGACCCGCGGCTCTGCCCTTCTCCAAGGACTCACACCACTTCTGGGCCAGACCCTCCAGACGAAATCTGGCAAACTCCACCCATCTCTCATCGGAGCATCGGAGTGAACGACAAATCCTGGCCATCCGGTCGATGAACGACTGCAGATCCTCAGTAACATTTGTGCCAGTAAACACCGGAGGCCTCAGCCTCATAAAATCTGTCAGTGACACGGTAATAACCTCCGGAGCTGTAACTGCGACTACCGGAACTGTAGGTACCATCGTAGTCCCTGCAGCGGGTGGAACAACTTCCTGTCCCTGCGCTCGAATGGTCTCTACTAAAGTCCCCATCATCTGGCACAGATCCTGCATACCAGCTCCAATCATAGCAATGTGCTCCGGTACAACAGGCATACTGCCCTGGTCAGTCCTCGCCTCAGACGAGTCAACTCTGACCTCGGCCCTCGCGGCCGCTCTCTGTGCCCTCGTAGTCTTCGGCAGCATATAGGCTGGAAATTGAAACAAGATTCGATAAGGAAATAGGAATCGAATCACAAAAATGTATATCATCACGGAGGAATATCAATCAATAAGTCCTAAGGTCACTTAGGCGGAGAACCGTGTCGTAAGTATGCTGCGGAACATACACACGCTACGTCACTCTGCTTAAGCTACCTACTCCATCATACCAAGGTCATCCTAGACTCCGAAAGGTAAAACCTAGCGCTCTGATACCAACTTTGTCATGACCTAAAATTTGGCCCGTAACCGGCACTTAAACTACGTAATGTCTACAGGCGTACGCAACTTAAGTAAGCCGAAACCCAGAAATCTAAACCACCCAAAACTGGATCAACGGAGAAAAACATAGTTTTAAACATTCGGAGAAATTACAAGTAAAATCTCTAACTCTGATTTTCTTTCTTAAAAAAATTTCGGCAGCACCTCCTTTGTAAAAACTAGCCCCGAAAACGGGTACAACACAGATAATTTATAAAGCATCCCAAATGGGAGCAAAATCACGCCCAACGGCGGAGACAATCACCACAACATGTATAGGACGCCGAAGCGAAGAAATATCAAGAAACGACTATAATAAGAAGTAAACATTTCAACACACCGGCTCCCACGAGCATGGCACCCAAAGTCACCAAAATAATACAACACTAAATCCTCACAAGTCGTCTCTAAGTCATATACAAACAGTGGTAGATGGAGAATACTAGATCCAACAAAAAGATATACAATGTACAAGAAGATAACCGCAAACCCACCTAAAAGCAAAGGCCTCACTGCCTAACGTAGCGGTATCCGCAAAAGTAGAGATGATAAGACGCCCTGCCGTGACTACTCAGAGGGTAAGTCCTGCAAAACACTGTGGCACAACGGGGGTGAGTTGCCAACTCATGAATAGTAAATAACATCATACTGAAATCGCAAGTATGCACTGACAGCAATGATCAATAATATGTAAGCTGGTAGCATGGGTATGCCAATATAAATATGCGACTATCATGATCAAGGTACTCCACCAGGTACTATATCTACATGAATAAGTGCATATCAACTGAGTACCGAGTGCGGGATAATAAATAATCTTATGCACAAATCATAAGCATGGAAAAAAAACACGATGTAACTCAACAACACCCAAATCCCCAAATACTCAAATTGGCCCTCAGATCGGCCCTCAAATCCTGTAAGTCTCATGGAACCTGAGTGTTAAACATCGACACTCTAAAACATCATGAAAGCTAGTGCCTAACATCGACACGTAAATACTCGTATCCATACGTTCCTCGAAACCCAAGTATCCAACTTCGACACTTGTGTTCCACGTATCGGTCTTTCTGATATCCATACGTTCCTCGAAACACAAGTATCCCACCTCGACACTTGTGATTCCACGTATCGGTCTTTCAAAATCCATATATCTCTCGGAATATAAGTGCCTAACATCGACACTTGAAATTCCCACATCGCATGAAAACATATCTCAAATGTGTAAATCCACGTAAAACAACATATGCAACATAAAACATCAATATGAGCATATCACAGAAAAAGTCCGCTATTTAACCGCATCAAGTCATTAAATATATTTCGCGGTTCCCAAAAATCCAAATCCAAAATACATATATATACAGCGTACCATTCCACCGATATAAATGTTATATCAAGCCAATCATGTAACAATAACAAAGTATATGTGCGAGCATGTAAATATGGTATGGCATATGTATAGGCATGTAGGTATACAGGTATACTATATGTCATATGCGCTATCGCATAAGAACAACTGCCTCTATGTCGCTAACCACTAGCAAGGTATATCAATGAATATTTGTGTTGTGCGTATCATGGCAATTACCGACAGTGTGTGTGTAGCATATCATTGGTGCTCATGCAACATGGACTGTCAATAATAATGCAGTGTATAAAGAATAAAGTTTCAGGCACAACAAGTAGCTATATGCAATGAAAATCATGCAATGGTCTCCAGCTAATATCATATCATATCTTGCCCTGACGCTTAGCGCCATACGGGAGATTTCCCCGTAGATGCTAAATCTACTCACCAATGGTCTCCAGCTATGAAAATCCGACCACTTGCTTCCCCTTGTTCGCAGCGTCCGAAGTCCCCGCTTGCGACGCTATAAATTCACAAACACACAAATAGTGCAAACATCTCAGAATCTACTAATATAACGTAAAACTACACTTTAACGACGCACCAACACTAAACTAACACACAAGTCTCCGTTCAGTGGCTAACGTGCGTTGCGACACTACTAAACTAAACCGAGTACAGCAGCTGCATCCGATCACGATTTGTGTCGGATTACGTAACACGCGGATTCAAAACACTAGATTATAGGTAAACAATCCCAGATTTTGCATACTGAAATTACTAAAAAAGTAAATAGTACCAAACACCCCTAACCAACAGCAGACAACTACCCACAAAAACCCAACACCCAACTCTCCTCTACAGCCGACGTCGCCGGATTTCTCCAAAGGGGTCGCCGGCCCCGGCCGGTGGGGTGGTCCTCATGTCTCAGGTGATACTCCAGGATCACTAGTACATCACTATAATTTGTTTGGTCACTCACTAAAATTTCCAGAACATAGCAGTTCACAGAGGCTCTAAAAGACACTAAAAACCCGATATTGCACTAATCGATATAAAAAGTGTTCTACGCCACAACCAACGAGCTAAACAACATAAAAACTCCCAATTAACAGTGTAGGAATTATACCTATCAACTTTAGCTCACAAGATCCAAGCTTTCCTAGTTCCCAAGTGATCAAAGAGCATAAACAAGGAGTTGGTATATTTTTGGGATTTATTTGGGAATTTTGGGAATTTATTGGCTTGGATTAATGCAAAATGGAAGAGAAATGATCAAGAGCAGTAGAGAGAGAGAGAGGGATTCGGCCAAGTGAGGAAGAATGGAGTTTTATGGAGTGTTCTAGCTCATTTTTGCAATAAATGCACACATAAATGCATTCACACACACATGCATGCACCTCTTTGATTTCTTTTCATTTTCTTTTAACACTTAAATCTAGTCCACATAATGAATCTAGATATTATGTGGTTACTCAAGAATAATTGAAGAAAAGATCACAAAAGAGAAATTTCCCAAAATGCGAATACCGCATTAAAATTGGGAAATATTCTAATTGAACCAAAACGTCCCATATACCCCCAAAGCTTGCGCACCAGCTTTATTTTAGCTAAACTAGGTGATGGTAAGTCTATATGGTCGTTTGAACACAGTCGGGTCAAAACGGAAAATACCGACAATTTAACTCTAAAACGGAAAAATTCTCATAACGATTTCTAAAACGTTACATGAAGTAGCCGCCGACAAGGATATAAGTATGATACTTAGCTTGTATCCTGGAAATCCATCAATACAGGTATTGGCGGTGAAAGAAGCTGTACAATCGCATCAAGAAGATGTACACTCGTCTCAAGAAGCAGCACAATTACATCAAGCTTATGAACCATAGGGGGAATTTACACAAATGCTCAATACGGCTATATGCAGTCCCGCAGAGCCGAACATGCATAATGACACATTCAATTCCATGCAAGTTCCATTCCATGGCACGCTGGTTGACAAGGATATATATAACCATGATTGGAATTTGTATGGTCAATCAACGTCAAATCCGTACAATACGGATTTCACAATGGGGATGGCTGGAGCGAATAGGTAACATACTATATTAAATAAAACTGATGATACTCATGGTATGTCGAATCATGGTTAATTGATAATTTATATTTGTATCCTTATATGTCACGTAGGTCTTCATTTTTTGCATCGGAGTATATGCGGACACAAAGTTCAATGCAAGGGAGTTTTGTGCCGGTGCATCTTTAGGATTTGGAACACCTTACGCGGGACCATCTTTCTCATATCATGCTGAAGAAAGAGATGACCCCGAGAACGAGAGAGATGGTGATGATGTAGATATCGATCGTGAAGGAGATGGTGGCATGCAAGAAGACCAGATGCAGTATGAAGACCAAGATGAAATGGATGATCAGCGGGTACATCAAGCATATACTAATAACAAATATGTTGAGTTTGAAAAGTCACATCCTGATGAGGCGATTGATGATGCCATGGTAGAAGCTTATGCTACCGAGGATATGATCATCGTTGACATAAGTTGGGCAACGTGAACGAACGATAATGTCGGATTTCAAGCCAGACATATGTTTGCGACGAAGGAAAAATTGATTGAAGAAGTCAGTGCATGGTCCATTAAGAGGTGTATGTCATTCAAAACGGCCAGGAGTGCTAAAAAAAGTACACTGTGATGTATGATAACAATCTAGGTACGGGCCCTGGACAATGCCCTTGGAAACTTCATGCAATAATTTCAAAACGGGGGGGGGGGGGGCGCAATCGACATACTTCATTATAAAGGAATATAATCCGGAGCATCGGTACCAAAACACTATAGGGGTTATGGGGGCACAAACAGGCCATATCAACATTTATATGCCAGTGCATCTTGCCTTTGCTGAAGAGGGGACTTGATATAACACCGGCTACCATCCAAGATCAAATGGAAAGGGCGTATCAAATTAATATTTCTTATTTCAAAGCGTGGGAGGCGAGAAGGAAGGCTTTATGCATAATATTTGGAGATTGGGAGAAATCATATCAAACTCTGCCGTGGTACCTTGGGGCAATTACAAAAAGCAATCCCGGCACAGTCTACAAGATCACTTACGAAAACCTGACTCCAACAGCAGTCCAGTTTACCGACGTATTCTGGGCATTTGGACCATCAATTAAGCTATTTGAATACTTTCGTCCAGTTCTAAGTATTGATGGCACACACTTATATGGTAAATATAAGGGTTCCTTGCTTGTTGCTACCGGGGTGGATGCGGATGGAGGGTTATATCTTTTGACGTTTGCGGTTGTCGGTGGTGAAACTGAAGCAAACTGGGAATGGTTCTTCGCAAGTATTCATATGTATATCTAAGTGTAATCCGTCGCCAAATTACATGGTTGTCTGATCAGATGAAGGGTCTTCCAAAGGCACTAGCTCAAGGCTGGCGGACGCCCTATTATCATCGCTACTGTTTGCAACACATCAGAGCTAATTTCACGAAAAAATCAATGATGAATCATTACAGCTTTTTTTTATGAAGTCGGCCGTGCTTCAGATCTGCTAGTTTATGGGCAAAAAAGAGCTCTGTTTATCGCCGAAGACCGGACTGAGACGTTGGGACGTCTAGCGTGAATTTGGGGGCAGATGATATTTAGACATATCCACCCACGTTTCCAAAACTACCAAGTTGATTTATAGTACAATATATCGGAGGTTTGGATAGATACGACCGATGTAGCAGACTCTATCAGATTCCCCCTCATTTGTGAGAGGTTTTTGATTATGGAGACGCTCTTCCCTGCAAGCACAAGTCCCTGCAGTTAATTAAGTTTTCGTGTTGCGATGACCATTTTCTCCTGCTCTGGTAGTTCACTTCATGTCGTGTGTTATTTTGTTTTTTAAGGTTGCTCGTGGATTGTATACGGAGACTATTTTATGTCGTCGCCCGTAGGGCGCAGATTAGTCCAAATCCGTATATATTAGATTTGGGTCAAGCATTTGCTTGACTGGGTCCATGTTGGTAGCTTAGTTCGCCAACGGAAATGAACTTAGGACACATTTCTCACATTTGTGAGGTCCATCAGTTCATATGAAACTTGGGCTTTAACTAAGGGTCGTTAGTCCTATTTGAGACTAAGATCAACTTAGATGTTTTGAGTCAAGCATTACTTGACGGGGTCCGCGTTGGTAGCTTGGTTTGCCAACGAGGATGAACTTAAGATGCATTTCTCACATTTGTGAGGTCCATCCGTTCACGGGATATTTGGGTTTGATGTAAGAACCGATAGTCATATTTAAGACTAAGATCAATTTATGAACAAATGAGCATATGCGCTCAACTGATCATTGGATCATATATGAATTGCCCATGGATAGTATACGGTAGACAGTATGGAGACAGTTCGTAGGGCAAAACATATTATTTTAAGGACGTCGCGGTCTAATATCACCGTGTTTGGGGCGAAACGCTAGTTTAGGGACATTTCAGTCCATCATTCATCTTGCGTGCACGTGTATTTGTTACGTGGCAAAGTGAACGATGGTGACATGGGATGCGCCTAATTTGGGGTGCGATCCAATTTGAATGCATTTATGTTTCCTTTAAAGATATACATATATATATATATATATATGTGTGTGTGTGTGTGTGTGTGTGTGTGTGTAATCGAGGCTCAATATGAGACTTGCATCTATATGGGATGCGTATCAATATGAGGTGTACACATCAATATGGAAGTGCATAAATATGGGATGTATTATTCCCTGTCTGGATGAAATTTCATATCTTTCATCAAGTTGGGACGAGGAGTTGCTGTTGGTTGTCGGGACCCGCCACCTCTCTGAAGACGTTGAGGAATTACAACGATATATATCAGAGGTGTGAAGAGATATACTCTTGAACCAAATTCCATATTTGAGGGAAAAGATCATGGTGGACTTAAGAATCATTATTCTTATATGAGATTAAGATTAACTTAGAAAATATGAGATGGATATCATTTTGGATATCATCAATGAGAGATCATTAGTCGTAAATACAACTAGGATTAACAAAGAAGCTTAACTTTCACAGACTTAGCCAATTTGGGCTAAGATTTTATACTACCCAACAGTGCTAAGCACTCAGATATATAGTGCTCATGTGAGGCGCTGAAATAGTGTTAAGCACTAGTCTTTTCTGGCGCTCACGTGTGTTTCATGTGAGGCGCTCAGCTTTGGACGCTCACGCGTAGTTCAGGTAAGGCGCTGAGCTTTTAGCTTCTTTTGAGTGCTTACGTGTGTTTCACGTGAGACGCTGTCTTCTTAGAGATTTAATCTCTGTTGATATTTTTAAAGAGGTTAAACCTTTGTTAATGGTATTTTAACCATTAACGATTACCAAGATCACTATTTTGAGGACATGTGATCAGGTTCTTTAAGAACTAAGTTCTTGATTTATAAAGGAACTAAGTTCCTGGAGTATTATGAACTCCATCTTATTCATGTCCTTTCTTTCATTGTTCTCCTTTGAATCTTCGATTTTCAAGAACAAGATCTTCCCGATGAGAATTAAATTCTCAACCTGTGGGAGACTTGTCTTGTGGATCTCAGATCCAAAGAAAGAACTAAGTTCTTTTAAAGGGTTAAACCCTTAGATAGGTAAATGAGATATTTTGATCTCTGTGTTTTCTTTACCTAGAGTTTAGAGGAGGAAGATCTTTTTCTTTTATTAAGAATTAAATTCTCAGCTTGTAGAAAACTTATGGGGTAGATTCTCCTTTTGAGACTTGAAGTCTCGGGTTCTTTATATAGAGGAGGTAAATTGTTAATTAGTTTGAGAAAATCTCTCATTTGAGAGATACCAATTGATTTAATTGGCCTCAAAGATTATTTGGGGGATTTTATCCACTATTGGATCTTTGATTCAGAAAATTTTTGTTTTACAGAATATATATTCTTGTTTTTAACAAGATTAGGGATGTATTTTCCCATATACAGAATTTAATTCTGTCTAACGGTGGTTTTAAATTATCATTGGATTTTTAATCCAAGAGTTCAGAGTATATCTTACTCGTTTAGAAAGATTAGGGAAATATTTTCCCATGTTAGAATTTAATTCTATATTTGATAATTTTTAATCACCATTGGATTTTTAATCCAATGGTTCTCCGTTTAACAGAGAATATTTGACTAGGAAGATTTTTTCCCCTGATAGAATTTAATTCTATCATCGAATCTTTGATCCAATGGTTCTGTTTAATAGAGAATAATCCCAGATCTTAGGAAAATAATTCCCATGTAGAATTTAATTCTATCTGCTTTTAATTTGAGCATTGGTGCTTACGTATTGTGCACATGGACGCCGCTTAAGAATTTAATTCTTACATATAAATATGCATCCATGTGCTTTGCACGCCAGCGCTCATGCGTGTATCATGTGAGGCGCTGTCTCAATTATTATTTTTCCTGAGTCAACATTTCCCTTTCCAATGCCTTCTTTTAGTTAGAGTTTGGAAATAGTTTCACCATGCACAACATTTTCTGTGCCGAGATTTGAATGCTTTCTCTTTATAATGTGAAACAATGTTCTTCTTTTCATTCATAAGGAAAGAACCATTTTAACAGAGCAAGAGTCATGGCCTGTAATCGCCCACTTGCTCCTCGGCAGCTATGGGAGATGCCTATCGAGGAAATTATTCCTTGTTTTGCTGCACGCTTGGCGAATCCCGCTCTTACGGATGATCGATGCGACACGGTGATGCACGAGCTCCTGACCCGTAGGGGATCTCCTCTCCCCGTCGACTCTATTTGGCTCCGGGTGATCTTCCTGGCCATGCTCGATGATATTCCTCTTCATCCAGCGGAGACGACTCAGGCGATGCTCGACGCAGCGGAGGACAAGATCGATTGCGTTCATGAGGCATGCTCGATTACCAAGCCTCTGAGGGATCACTCCATTCATTTGCTGAGCCAGATACGGGCTCAACGGGCCATCATGTCTGCTTTTGCCGATGAGCACGTCTGTAACAACTCCATTTTTAGTGTACAAAAATTTGCTTTAAAATTAATGTATACTTAGGATATTTACATTTACTGTTATTACTTTAAGTAATTAATTAGCTCCATAATTACAAGAAGGAGCTTGTGGCTCATTAGTAATACCTTGCACTGCTGAACCAAGCCACCAGAGTTCAAATCCCATACCACACATTATTTTTAATATTGATTTTTTTTAAAACCTTTAGAATATCAAGGGTTTACACGTGCATATCTCACAAAAACCCCATTACACCCAAAAATGTAACATTTCCAGAGGTTAGATGAACCGTCGGGGGGGATCCGGGCCCCCTGACTCGGCCGGGAATCGGCCAAATCGGCCTTGACTCGTTTTGACTCCGTCCTCAGACCGAGTCACGGCCGAGTCGGCCGATTCCGACGACGGCCCCAACATGAAAGCTGTGTCTTTTCATATTCCCTATGCACCTGCAAAATTTCAACCTCAGACCATTTGCAGAGCTCTTTTAAAACCCCAATTACTCCACTTTTAATACATTTTTAATACATTTTATCACATTTTTCATTATAACCTTTCATCTATCCTAACCCTAGCCTATCCTATAAATACACCCCCTACCCTCTACCCTCTCACCCCAAAATCCTGAGCCCGCTCTCTCAAAATTTTTCCAAGAGTCGTGTACTTCGAAAACAAGCTCGAGGCGAAGCTCCGACGAATTCCCGGCGGAACTTCCGGCGACCGTTTTAAGGAACTACCGGCGACGACGCAATACATCGGCGATCTCTCTAGTTCCCTCTCACTCCCTTATTTAATCTAAAACCCGTAAGTCCTTTTCTATCTCTCTTTTCCATTCTCAAAATACGAAATTACAAAACCCGACGGAATCGAAACAAATCCGATTTTCGATTCGGTTTTCTATAAAATTCCACTTCTCACTAATACAATCATACCTAAACTTTCTTATGTTGACTATTAAACACTAATCAAACAATTTGATCAAGTTTCGTCACATGAAATGATAGCTTTTTCAATTTATCGTATTTTTCACTCCAATACCACATTGTTTCAATCCTTTATTTAACCCCATCAAACTTGCTATACATTTAAAATCAGATCACGAGGTAACAACCTACCTCCTCACACACTCATATGCAACGTCCCCGAGAACCTAGAATACGAGAAAATAAACATTTTCATTAAAATACCATATATTTAATAAAACCATTTCTAAAAATTTAGTTTTGATACACTTTTTAAAGAAGTACCACTTATTATGAAAATACGATAAGTTGTGGACATCGGTCGTTTATCTAAATCTGACTTTGTGGTGTCTAGGCTAGACAAGTGAGTAAGGTAACTTTAAAAGGCTCGACTCATGGTGATGCGTGAGCGGATCCCTCCTTTCCTCACTTGTACTTACCTGGCCACAATTGGCGGTGAAGAGCCGATTTGAGGAATCTCACAACTTGTCGTCTGGACCAGTTAGGAATAGACTAGTTGACTTAGGAGAATTTAGAACATACAATACGGAAAATATACACCTTTACAAATAAATACCATTTACTTCATAAAACCGTTTTCTAAAGGATTTAGTATTTACAATCTTTGCAAAGCGCCACTACAACCTACTTTAGGGAACCCGTTCGGAATGGTGCGGTTTATCGCACATCCTTGGGCTTAGTAGTGCGAGATTCAGACCTCCGCAAGGAGCATTCGGTCTCGAAAGATTTAAAATACGACATCTTAAGAAAATGAGATTTCTAGAATATAAAATATTTATTAAAATTATTTTTGTATAAATATATGTATATTTATCATTAAAATATCTATTTTGTTAACATATAAATATTCCACCTTTTTCTAAAAATCACAAGAATCAATTTTACATTAAAATACCATAAATTCCACATAAATCAATATTACAAATAAATACCTTTATTTATGAAACTAGGATATTTTCACTAGAAATATCCCAATATAAAATCCACCTTCATTACAACTCTAAAGACGAATAACGAATACTTGAGGCGTATTTTGAAAAGTATATAAAATATATTTTTACATAAAACCCCCTCAAGTTTTACAAATTACCCTAAGAACCCTAACAATTATAGGTTTAAGAAATAATCAAGACTTCGATTTACATTTCTAATTGTCTGACTCGGGTTTGAGTTTGATTAATCTGACTTGAATATGATTCAAGTCAATCTACAATCTACAATCTTCAATATGAATCCATAAATCCAATTATCAATCTATACGACTTGACCGATCCGAACCATGGATATACATTCCATTTACATGGTTCTCCAGTTATTCCACTTACATGATTCTGCGGATACATCCGTTTACTGATATCATGATTTCGGTCAGTCCTACAATTATACACTCAATTCAATTTACATTACAAAACAATACAAATAAAACACTACGGGGTTTAAGGGGTAGATTGGTACGGAATGTGTTAAAAGTGGCACGAGGAGGTAAGATTAAGACACCTAACCTATATTCCATTGCTTTTGTACCGTGGATCAACGGTTCCTTGTACATTCCGTTTGCCCTGGTCTCTAGCATATAGAGA
Organism: Agapanthus africanus; assembly: GCA_030015575.1. Taxonomy (NCBI): domain Eukaryota; kingdom Viridiplantae; phylum Streptophyta; class Magnoliopsida; order Asparagales; family Amaryllidaceae; genus Agapanthus; species Agapanthus africanus. Next base: position 147,012,770 of record CM057338.1, on the reverse strand, counting down.
CCCCTCCCGTATACACTGGCATCCTTCTGTACCAAACTACAAACAACAGCGGTAACACAACACTACAACAAGATAATACAACTTTAAAAGATACCTTCTTATTCTGTCTATTATACTTTCCTCTTATCTTTGGGACTTACCGAGCGACCTGTTCGCTGACGACATTCTATTTCCTTCTTTGAATGTCGTCAGGTGGTTTGGACCCGGCAGAGATCGAGCCATCTGCAGAAGACTTGGAGCAGTTTGCTGAAGAACCAGAGCTCTAGTTTCATTATACATTTTCCATTCAGTACTTTTCATTTTCTTTTATGCCATTGTTTAGGCTTTATTTTATTTCAGTTGTATTTCTTTTTCATGCATTGTACAAAAGAATGTTAATAAATAAAAGTTGCTGTTTTTATTATATCTTGTCACTTGTGTATTTACCTTTATATTGCTTAGATACGCTTAGCGTATGTACTTCTGAGTATATACGTAGCGGACCAGTCGCGTCCCCTTCGCCGTACACCGAGAAGCGGGGTGTGACAACGTCATTGATCGATGGGGAGCGACTATTCATTAGGATTGCCGCTTCGATATGATAGAGAAGGCTGAGAGGGCTTTAGAAAACTTTGTTTATTATTTTGTAATCCCTTGTAGTTTTTTGATCTCATGTTTGGTGATCTCTTTCCCGTAAAATATTTTTTTTATTTAAATGCATTCCTTTTATCGTTGACTGCTGAATGCTTCATTTCCAACACATATTCTTCCTCCGATTGTATCATTTAAACATATATGCATCCTGCACGTGTCATGCGCTAACCTTCCACACGCGTATATAAATCAGCATGCTTTCAACGCTATTTCTCATCCAAGTACGCATATGTTTGTAAGTGAACGCTCAAACAGGTGTGAACAAATGCCTCTACTACTTTGCTCACGGAGGTATATACGTAAGTGAAGTAGTGTAGAGTAATGCATAGCATACGGCTGGTTTCGAGCTGGCGTATCGTACATAACTTTTAGAATTTCAATCTGAGAAGATAGCGAGAGGGCACCGGCACCGTCATCTATCATTGACTCAAATCTCAGTTCTTAAGAAATGTAATTCTAAGCCTTGAGGCCCATGAGTTGCACCTTTCTGTTTTGATGGCGTCGTCTTCTATCGATTTTTTCGAATGTGGCCTGTGGATAGTATACAAGAGTCGGTCTTGACCTCCTTGTAGGGCAACAATACTTAGGAAATATGTTGTTATCCCCGTCGCCTAAGGCTTTTCACCTTTATGAGCCGAGAGGGTCTCATAAAGATGTTTCTTCCCACGAGTCGAGACGAGCCGAGAGGATCTCACAGGTGCATCCTAACGTAAAATGTAGATAACTCCCACTCTTTTATGACATGGGTCTATTAGATTTGTGGTACTAAGTTTAAGTACATTGTACCGTCTCGTTGGATGATATATTTCTCGATATGCAGTCTCTTAGGTTGCTGCTCGAGTAGTCCCATGACTGTTGTGTCTCTGATTGTAACATTTCAGAAAATATAAAATAATATTTTTGGATTTAAATAATAATATAATAAATTTCACGAATATTATACGAATATAGATTTGAGTTTTCGTAGTATGGTATGATTATATACCTATATTTTGGAAAATAATTGGAATTTAAAATAAATTATTAATTATGAAAGCATTTATTTGATTTGGGCATTTTACAAATTAATATATTTATTTACATACAAGTTGATTGTTAAACTTGATTAGTACTTTACTATTTGTTCCCTTATAAAAAATAAATAATAAATAAAAAGCGATGGGAAAAATTCCCCCAAATAGAGCATCACGTGCCCACACGTGATGCGTCTTGGAGCAAAGATTATGGGCATTACGCTTAACAAATAAGGCTGAAATTGAGCCTCACGTGCAGTCACGTGAGCATCTATATACAAAGTATATAGGCACCTTCCTAAAACAAATAATAGACCATAGAAGCTCACGTAATGCTCTTTGTTAGGCTTAACTTCGCGAGGGTCACGTGCCACATGTAACATTCCTGAACATCAGCTCACGTGCCAACACGTGATGCTTTCTGAGCCGATAGAATTAAATTCTAAATAGGAGGGATCAAAACCCTATTTGGAAAATATTTTCTTAGATCTTTCTAAACAAGAAAGATTACGCTCTGTAAAACACAGCACCATTGGATTAAAGATCCAATGGTGATTAAAAATCACCAAGCTACAGAATAAACTCTGTATGGAAAAATATTTCCCCAATCTTTCTAAACAAAAAAGATTACGCTCTGTAAAAACAGAGAACTGTTGGATTAAAAATTTAATGGTGATTAAAAATCACCAAGCTACAGAATAAGCTTTGTATGGAAAATATTTTTCCAATCTTGTTAAAAACAAGAGAAATATCTTCTGTAAAGTAGAAGTCCTTGGATCAAAATCCAACGGCGAATAAAATCCCCGAATCGATTAAAAATCTCTCAATGAGAGATTTCCTTAACTAAATCAACAAACTTGCCTCTACTATATAAAGGACCCGAGACTTTAACTCTAAACAGAGGAGCCCCCCATAAGATTTGAGAAACAAAAAAGAAGAAGAAGAGTTCTCTTTGAAGAAAAGAAACCCTAGGTAAAAAAAGACCTAGGGATCATTTTATCTCCTCTTACAAGAGTTTAACTCTACCAAACAAGAACTTAGTTCTTCCTCTGATTGAGGTCTGCAGAAGCAGATCTCCCCATAAGTTGAGAATTTAATTCTTATCGGGGAGATCTGTCATGCAGTCCCAAAACTTAGAGGTATGAACTAAGTTTGAAGAATTTAATTCTTCCAAAAGATATAGGAATTTAATTTCTATGATAAAACTAGGGTTTAACCCTGCATAAGAATTTAATCCTTATAAAACAAAGGATATGAAATTCTCAAAAATCAAGTTAAGATCTCCATGCACATAAAAGAAACGATTAGCGTACAACGCTATAACAACAGATCACGTGTTTCCACGTGAGCACCTTTTAGGAACAAAAAGGAACGACTGAGATCGAGTCACGTGATTCCATGTAACCCCCAAATAGTGCTCAGCACTTGTAAAAGAAAGAGGGAATAAAATCAGACAGTTCCCATTTTTGGGGTGCCTCACGTGATCCTACGTGACCCCCAATAGTGCTTAGCACTGATAAAAGAAAAGGGAGTAAACCCAAAGAAGCAATGCCTAATTTTTGGGTGCCTCACGTGTCCACACGTGATGGCCACAAGATTTAAGTGTTTAACACTTATATGTATAGACGGGGATTTGAACCCAAGGGCACCACACCAACTTTCGGATGCCTCACATGCCACACGTGAGCGCTCCAAATTGCAGTGTTTAACACTGCTTTAGAGCCTCACGTGGGAGCACGTGAGTGCCAAGCAGATATCCGTGTTTAATACTGCGAGAGGCCAACCTTAGCCCAAATCAGCCAAGTCTCCTGAGGCCAAAACCTTTTGACCATCAATCGACCGAGCCCTCCTATACTCAGGTCTCCCCAAATTGATCTTAGTTCCAAAGATGACCAATGATCCCCTGACACATGGTATCTAAAATGATGTTCGTTCCATCACGGTCTCTCTTTTCAATCTGGAGTTCGGTTCAATGGTATATCTCTCCACACCTCTGATACATGTTGTTGTAATTCTTCAACGATGTCAGAGAGGTGGAGGGTCCCGACAACCAACAGCTCTTGGATGCACTCCCAAACCCATGAGTATACCCCAATGGACCGTAATGTCCTTAAACTAGCTATGGACCGTAATGTACTTAAACTAGCTACGGACCGCAACGTCCTTAAACTAAACTCTCATATCAAAAATGGTGATTTACGGACCGCAACGTCCTTAAACTAAAGCAATAGAGCCCAAATGCTCTTTTGTTGGGTCAAAAGGATCCTAAAATCATACTGAGTAGATCTTAGTCTAAAATTAGACTAACGTATCCTCAACAAACATTCAAGTTGATCTTAATCCCAAACAAGATTAACGATCCTTGAATCAAACCAAACCCAAATCTAAGAAAATACGGATTTGGACTAATCCATGCCCTATGGGCGGTAGCATCAATTGGTCTCCGTATACAATCCACGGGCAACCAAAAATAAAACAAACATACACAACACGAAGTGAACATCTGGAGAAGGAGAAAGTGGTTATCGCTACGCGGTAACGTAATTAACTGCAGGGGGCTTACGCCTGTAGGGAAGAGCGTCCCCACAATAAAAAAACCCTCACAACGAGGGGGAATCTGACGAAATCTGCTACAATGGTCGTATCTGTCCGAACCTCCGATACACGGTGCCATAAATCAACTTGGCAATTTCGGAGAGGTGGAAAGATAAATCCAAGTAGCATCTACCCCCAAATGCAGACAAGACATTTGTCTTTCCTGGCTTCCGGCGGTAAACAGATTCTGGCATGCCCGGTGGGACCTTTTCTTCTTTCCACTCCACACTTCGTGTGTCGTGTTCACGAACGAATCGCGGTTTAATATGGTTGCCCCTGGATTCGAGGTACTAAGATTTGGTGTCTTGCTCCATGCAGAAGAGAAGATGACATCGATGGCTTCCAACTGCACCAACTGCAACTGCAACTCCTACTCCATCCCTGCTAGAGGAGTGACTTATGGGCCCCAGGCGGCCTCCATCTTCGTAATGCCAGTGGAACAGGTGACTTATGCCACCACTGGACTGTTCTTTGGGACCATGCTCCCACCAATGAGCTTCAATGCTTCAATATCATCACAGGAGGCTCCAAAGAAGTCGGTCTTCGATTGGCTTGCAACTACCACGGCCCCTCTTAACGGGTCGTCCAAGTCTGCCGCTTCAGTCTTCGACAGGCTGAGCCAAAGTTCAAGTGGGCTTGCAAAGAGGCCCGCGATATCTGAAGGGTTATCCCGAAGAGGATATCCATTCCTGCTCCAGTAGACGAAGTCGTCAAAGGGGCTTCTCCTTTTAAATGATCGGTCTTCACAAGGCTGGCCGTTCCGACTCCCGCTATGAGCGAAGTCACCAAGGCTACTTCCCTTGCCCAAAAGTTGGCCTTTGCAAGATTGACTGTTCCCTCTTAGCGGATGTCGGTCTTCGATAGGCCGACGCCGACAACTGCCTCTTATCAAAGCAGGGGGCATAACGAGGTCGCTTCCACAACAGAAGTCGTCCTATCTGCACGACATGCTCGACGTCACCACTGGCACCGAGTGAGGAAAGTTGGTGGCAGTTCCCCCTCTGGACTTATCCCACCAGCTCCAATGGTGGAAATTAATGTTGATGTTCCAACTGGGAACGACTTCGAGCTGCTCAAGAGGGTGCGCAAGAACTCTCCAACTGCCATACTGAAGAAGTCTCCTCCGCCTGTCGAAAACACAACATAGGTGAAGCCGGAACAGCCTCCTCAGCGGTTGTCCTCCAAGATCCACAGAGTTTGGAGGAAAGTCTAAGACTCTGTAATTGACAAAGATTACTTTCGCCGGCTGAAGAAGACGAAGACTCGGCAAGAGGAGGACCATCCCTCCGCCATACCACGAAAAGTATCATCTGCATGGGTACCTACCGCAATGGCCCCCTCAACTTTGGTCACCCGCAAAAAGAGAAGGCCTGAGAATCTCCCATCACCGGCGGAAAATATCAAAGGCAATGGACCCAAACGCCCCAAGTCTGGAGGCTTGGTTGTGCATACCGTCTACATGGCATCCGGAAAAGAGGATAGTCGTGCTTCCGTGAGTCATCGACCACTCACACGGTTTGTGACGAAAGCTCAGGAGCAACAACAAAAGCTGTAGGAGATGTTGACAAGGATGACTGCACTCACCGGGCAGAAAGAAAGCCTGGAAGCATCGTCGGAGCAACGCAAGGAGCAGAAGACCGACACCGAATTCCTACGGAGGGTTCTTGAAAAGAAAGAAAAAGAGGCCGCGGAACAAGCGGCTAATATAAAACAAATGGCGCTTCTGTTCCAAGACATGGTGGGGATGATGATCCAGCCGGATCCTCCAGCCGAAGACCCTCCAATAATCATTGAAGACGACAGAGGGATGACATCAAACCCTCCTCCGGCTTTATCAGCAGCCAGGGAGGAGACGATCTTTAAGGCTACCCTTGATGACTACATAGCTCACCAAATACGATCTTATCAAGCGAATGAAGCGGCAGGCCAAGTCGCAAGAACTGGACGACTATATCCAGGCTGGGACGACCAAATTAAGTACCCGCCAGGATATACGATCCCCAAATTCCATGTGTATAAGGGGACGAGCAATCCGCACCAACACGTTGCTCAATTTAGAGCTCTATACGGCAACACTGGAGGCGATGACAAACTATTGCTTCGCCAATTTGTCGGCAGCTTGGTGGAGACAACATTTGAATGGCATTCGGAGCTTCCGAATGATTCCATCAAGATATTTACAGAAATGGAGCTACTGTTTATGCAAAGGTTCGCAAGAACTAGCGAGCGCACCCCAATCACGGTATTAATCAATGCCAGGATGAAGCCGAGAGAAACCCGGTTTCAGTACGCAATTCGATGGCGGAACCTATGGTCGAAGTGTGAACATCTCATAGAAGAAGCTCCTACTGTGGGCATGTTCGTGGGGACCTTCGACTCTCAGGCAACTATATCCCAATTTATGATATTCTTCAAAACGACCACTTCCAGGCCTTGAGTGACAAGCTGGCCCAAATGGACCATATGGGCCATAGGCCGTCCTCTTAAAAAACGGATCTCCGAAATGAAAAGGGGAAAGGGAAAGCGACCTTCGTCGCCAACGCTCAACAACAATCGAGTGACCCGAAGCCGGTGGCTCGCCAAAACAACAGACCGCGAGTCCTCGAAGAGAAGTTGAGACGTCCTTACTCGTTTCCCCGGGATAAAAAGAGGAGATTGTTCGAGATGGCAGTGCGCAACAGACTCATCACTCTGCCAGATCCAAGACGCCCGCTGCAATCGGGCGACGTCAACAATCCCAATTACTGCCCCTACCACCGAATAGTGGGCCACCCAATCGAAAATTGCTACATTTTCAAAATCTGGGTTGAAGACCAGTACCAACAGGGCAAGTTCGCACTGTCCGAAAACTGGAAGGTAAACCCGCCGCAGCAGCACGCTCCTAAAAAGGTGGATCCGCCGGGGGCATCATGCATATTTGTAGGAGAAGCTCCATGGGAAGTGGTCCTTTTAGCTAAAACTAAAAGAATGCTGAAGGATCTTCAAGCATGTCCGGCGATTAAGTGGAAAAGCCCGCTGGAGCCTAAAATTATTGACGGAATGCTGAAACCGCGCCCAATGCCAAAAGTTGGAAACGATGGACAAAACCTCCAGGCCAAGCTTTCGAAATCTTTAAGGAAAAAGAAGAAGGTCAAGAAGCTCGTGCAGCTCGACGACAATCATACGGGTCTGCAAAAGTACATCGACGCACTGGAGGAATACAACCAAGAAGCGTGGACCCCAGCCACATTGGAAGAATTCTTCAAGCATGTTCTTGAGAACAGAAACAGTGACATTGATGAAGAAGACGATTCTTCAGAAGAACCCGTTGATTATGCGGCGAGTTGCCATATAATCTCTCACTCGTCAATAAATGGGAAAGAAGCTCTTGATGTAGAGAAACTGGGGGTAGATCCAGAACCAAAATCCATAGGACCGTCAGATGACCTGATAGACAAGCTGCTGAACGAAGCCCTCCAAAAGAGCAAAGCTGACCGAAGACGTGAAACGACCATATACGAAAAGGCCAAGCGTTGGCGTCAAGAAGCCGCGGTAGGGATAAGTCACAAAGCACTGCAATCGAATCGAAGCGCACCTGCCACCAGCAAGAGCAGAATCAAGGTAGAGAAGCAGTTCGCCAAAGCTCTGTCAATAGGAACGAAGGTGCCTCATTTCGAAGGAAATACTCCCGGGAGTACGTGCCCCGACGAAGCGAATGTACATCCGAACTGCTGCTTATACCATCGGAAGGCCAAGCACCCTACCGAAGAGTGTAATGCCTTCAAGAAGTGGTGGCAGGGATACGTTGCCCGTCGATAACGCTTCAAGCGAATGAAGCACAAAGCCCTTCGGGAACAGAGAAGCACGACAGATGAGCATAAAGGAACAGCCGATAACTGTCATATGGTTGATGCCATCCCAACAAAAGGGAAGTATCAAGTTCTTACCTTCGGGAGCGATTCGGAAGAAGAAATGGCCCTCGTCCCTCTCTTCAAGGAATCCACCTCTGGAAAAGAAGAAGAGATGAGGAACTGTGAGAACATTCAGCTGCGTAACCGTACGTTGCCTGAAAAGAATCTCGGACCTTCAAACAAAGGTTTGGACAAAAAGGACAAAAGGACGGAAAAAGTCCCTGAGGAGATTGCCCTCGATGATAGAGTCATCGAAGAGCTCACAGCCAAGGACCCGTCCAAGAAGAACAAGGTGGATTACAATGTCCTGGTACATTTGAGGAAGATATCCTCACAATTGAATATTTTAGATGCCCTTCTCTTAGCTAAAGAGGCACGAGAGGCCTGGGTCCGGAAGAAGCAAAGAGGGTCATCCAAGAAACTCATGGTGGACTCTGCGGTTCCCATCAAACTGGGCCAAAGATGAAGCTGAAGATCAAAAGAATGGGTTACTATTGGCCCACGATGATTCAGGACTGCCTCGAATATGCGAAGCAGTATCACTTGTGCCAAATTTATGGGGACTTTATCCACCGGCATCCGAATCCGCTACACCCTACATTGGCTAGCTGGCCATTCGAAATGTAGGGAACTGATATAATCGGGCCCATCGAACTAGCATCATCCAAGGGACATCGGTTCATACTAGCAACAACTGATTACTTCTCCAAGTGGGCAGAAGCAGTACCGCTAAGGGAGGTGAAGCTGGAGAACATCCTCCATTTCTTCAAGACACATGTCATCTACCGGTTCGGCACTCCGCGACGGATCATCTTGGATAATGGGCCGGCCTACAGAAGCCATAAGATCAGCCGCTTCGCACAGCAACATAAAATAGATTGGAGATACTCTTCGGTCTATAATCCTCGAGCTAACGGTTTAGCTGAGGCTTTCAACAAGACCTTGACAAAGATCATAAAGAAAACAGTGTCCAGAAATAAAAGGACTGGCACGAGAGATTGCATGAAGCTCTCTGGGCCTATCGGACCACGTTCAACATGGCCACGAACACAACGCTATTTGCGTTAGTATTCGACAAGGAAGGGGAACTTCCCTTAGAGATAGAGCTACCCTCTCTACGAGTGGCGATTCGGTATGAACTGACGGATGAAGAAAATGCCCATCTTCGGCTTGAGGAGCTCGACACCCTTGATGAAACTCGTCTCACGGCGCAGCAAAAACTAGAAGCTTACAAATTAAGGATGACGCACTCATACGAAAGATTGACTAGGCCGAGAACATTCCGCCAAGACGAACTCGTGTTAGTCGTAAAAAGACCTATGATCCCCAATCGTGCTAAACGGGGAAAATTCGAGCCGAACAATGAGGGCCTGTACATCATAGACAAGGTCTACAAAGGCGAGGCATACTTGCTCATGGATATGCATGGCGAAAGGCCTTTCCGGCCAATAAACGGCCGGTTCCTTAAGAAATACTACGCTTGACAAGTCACGGCTCAGGTTAATGATGGATGACGACGCTCGTGTCCGCTCACTGTCTTCCTGAGTCCAAACTCTATAAGTAGTATCCAGCGAAACCTCGCCTCAGAATCCACGGACCGCAACGTCCTTAAACTAGCTACGGACCGCAACATCTTTAAACTAGCCGCAGACCGAAATGTCCCTAAACTAACAACGGACCATAACGTCCTTAAACTAGCTGTGGAACGAGATGTCCTTAAACTAACAATGGACCGAGATGTCCTTAAACTAACATTGGACCAAGATGTCTTTAAATTAATAACGGACCGAGATGTCCCTAAACTAACAACGTCGCCTCAATCACGGTGATAGTGGAATGCAAGTCCACAAGTCCCAGTGGTGAGGACTGCAACTCAAATCCCACCGGCAAACAAATGGGTCACATGCGGCGAAACAATTCTCGAGAGTTTCATCGCAAAAAAAAAACAGTACGTCCACAAGCGAAATGGGCACGGATCAAAACCCGAAAGGGCGTTGTGAGTAAAAACAGCAGGACTACCGGCGAGTTTGTGAACATCCGAAAGGGCGTAATCTCGTTAAAATAAAGACACCTACAAGGTCCTTTCGACCTTGTGAGGAGAAAACGCCTGCATGAGATCATTACGACTCACAAGGGAGCAACACACTTAGGGACCCCTACTATTCCTAAGGAGAAATTACACTTATGAGATCCTCATGACTCGCAAGGAGAATCCCCCTTATGAGACCCCCACGGCTCATAGAATTCGAAAGCCTTAAGTTACAGGGATCTGAACATGTTCTTAAGCCATCACATTCCCCAGGTTGCCCTACAAGCGGTTTAATATTGATCCTTGTATACAATCCACGGGCACAGATAAACGTTTCCCCCACCAAGTCCTACCAACGACGAGGAATGTCCTCATGTGGTGAACGACACTTGTAAGTCCTCTCGACTTATAAGAAGAAAACACTCTTGTAAGATCCTTACGACTTATAAGAGAACACACACTTAAGAATCCTCACGATTCCTAAGGAGAAAACACACCTACGAGATCCTCACGACTCGTAGGGAGAAACACCTTTATGAGACCCTTACGGTTCGTAAAGTCGAAAAGCCTTAGTCAACAGGATCCTAACCCTGTTTGCTAAAGCCACCTTTGTCGAATCGACAAAGGCAAATGATGGTTCGCTCCTCGCAATATCCCAGTAGCAGCGATGCTGATACCTAAATCGGTATCAAATTCCAAGCCTTTTCATGACAAATGATGATTTGCTCCTGGCAATATTTAGTCGTAGCGATGCTGATGCTAAGATTGGTATCAGACCTCGGGTTCCATAATCGCAATAAAAAATGCATATGAAATAGCTGAAATGACGGGGCAACTCACAATAAAAATCAGCGAGCAGAATAAATGCATATAAAAACAGCCGAAATGTTTGGGTAACTCGCAATAAAAAGCAGCGAGTAAAAAGAAAAAAAACGGCCGAAATGATTGGGCACCGCGAAAAAATAGCCGAAATGATTGGGCGACCGCAACTTTCGCGATATAAGAAGCTGAAATGGTAGAGCATCGCGAAAGGAAATAAAAAAATGAAATGAAACTTTTGCGCTGCAGGTGAGATCACATTGACCTCTGTATGCAATCCATGGGCACAAATGAAAAGAGAACCATATTGTCCCACCAGGCTTCGTTAAAGGGAAGCTAGATCTCGATGGCTACATCTACAGCCTAGAAATCAACAACGGCGTTCCTTCTCGTTCCAACCAGAAGCAGATACGACGTCAACAAAATGGAGTCACGGCAGAGTCCCCTTGTTCCAAATCTCGACGGTTCACAGACAGCCCAGAAACTATCTCAGAGCCACGGCAAAGTCCCCTAGTTCCAAATCTCGACGGTTCACAGACAACCTAAAGACTACCTTGGGACCATGGCAAAGTCCCTAGTTCCAAGTCTCGACGGCAGCATCCACAGCCTAGAGATCAACAACAGCGTTCTTCCTCCCTCCAGCAGGATACAGGCGCAACATCAACAAACAGAGCCATGACAAAGTCCTCTAGTTCCAAATCTCGATGGTTCACATACAACCCAGATACAACCTCGACATTTGTCGCAATATTGCAGACACAATGTCAACGTATGAAGCAAAGGAAGATCACTAACTTCAGGGTCTTGACGGCAACTTAAATGAGACCTGAAAGACCATCGGAGATCATCCTGCTCCAGCGCGGAGTGGTCATGACTCATCGGGGCTCCCAAACTGAGCCTAACCTCAAGTAAAAAGCGACATGGAATATCTCTAAAGCTTGCTATTTCGACGGTAATATTACCTGGAAGATTACTTGAAGACGTCTTTTCCAGCCCACGAAGGGATCAGAGACACGACAGTCGCGGGGCTACCCGAACAACAAGATTGCATACCGGGGAATACATCGGCCGGCGCGACGGGTAAAAAACCCTAGTACCACAGACCCTAACAGACTTCTATTAGCAGGAGTTAACTGTGACATTAGGACACCCTTGCGAGAACTTCTCGATTCGTCTCAACTTGTAAGGAATTTAGTGTCCTTGCGAGAACTTCTCGATTCGACTCGACTCGTAGGGAAAAGACTTAGGCAATGGGGATAAGGACCTGTTTCCTAAGCACTGGGGCCCTGAAAGTCGGTCCAATATGGGCCATTGCATACTATTCATGGGCCACACTCTCCAAAGTCGAAACACGACAAGGAGGGAAACAACCACTTATGAGTCCTCTCGACTTGTAAGGGGAAAAATTCTCTTGTGAGATCCTTACGACTCTCAAGAGAAAACGCACTTAGGAGTCCTCACGACTCCTAAGGAGAAAAGACACCTACGGGATCCTCTCAACTCATAGGGAGAAAAACTCTTTATGAGACCCTCACGGCTCATAAAGTTGAAAAGTCTTAGGCGGCAGATCTGAACCTGTCTTCTAAGCCATCGCTGCCCTGCAAGGAGATCAAGATAGACTATCTACAAGACGCATTTGCTAAAAGGGACACGCCAATATGAAATAAAATATGTCTTTTATTCATGAATCAAAATGAATACAAAATACTCTCATTCAGGAGTAAATCCAAAAAGGGGGGGATATACAAAAAAATCTTTAAGCCGGCGGATGGTGCAATAAGCTCGTCAATTCATCGTTCTTCTGCCGGGCCTTGGATTCAAGCTTTGTTATTGTTACAAGACGGGTCTGTTGGGTTGCTAGGCACGCTCACAAGGTTCTACGAGGCATCAACCATGTCCGATTAAAAATTTAGCCGTGCCGAACAACCCAAAGCCGGATCTTTAAACTAGAGTTTATGCGAAAACTAACATGTTAAACACTTTAATACTAAGTGAGAGGGATTACAAGCTTTGTAGATCTGGTCCTTCACTTCTTAAGCTCCGTGTTGAGGTCCCTTCGCTGCGATCATCGTGTTCCGGACTCTCGAGAGGTTCCACGAAGAGAAAGATGCAGTCTTGCTTCCGATCTTCGATAACATAGATGATCTACCTTGAAGTTTCATTAACACAAACTAACACTCATAAAATGATGTGAACACCCTCATCTAAATGGCAAGGTTCGATGAGGATGATGAAGTAGGATTTTTGCTCTCTTTTATTTTCATTTACTCACTCATTTTTTCATCACAAAATCAAAGCAAGAAAGCTTTGCAAAAGAGAAAGAAGAAGAAGAAGAATAGTGATCCAATCCTTTTGTGATGAATAATGAAAATGTGATAATGATTAATCTTACAACCATGGTCAAGGATGACTCATGTAGAGATTTAACTAGGGCTAGGGTTTGGGTTGGGTTAAGAATGAGTCACACATAAATATCAAGCATAATATCTCATTCAAGACAAAAGAAAAGTTTCTAGAATCTACTAGAAGTCTTAACCCTAATCCAAACCCTAATCATGTTTAAACTCCACAAAACATGTTGCATTAATAACCATATCATGTTACAATATTATATATCACATATATAATATTTATCGTAACAAAATAAAATAATACAATTAACATATATCGCATATATATCAATGTATTACCCGAGTGAGAAAAAGAATCTTTTAGTGAGCTAATATTAGTTAATGTAATTTAATATATCATATATATTATTATACATTAAATTATCGAATCAACACTTGATCCGACAATCCGGCTATATCGCATATAACCGACTAATATCTCATTTACCGATTCATCGAATCAACACTTGATCCGATGACCCGGCTGATATCAAATATCGTGAGAATAGAATACAGTATCACATATCGCATTATCCTCAGTCTCATACATATCACATATGTGCTCCTACTCCGTTTTTCCTGAGTCGAGAAACCTCTGTGTAGGACTCTAAAGAATCGTCAATACGCCGGCAGTAGGTGATGATCATATCAAACACCCACAAGCTGCAAGCGGTCAGCTAAACGTAACAGCCACCCAGGTATTGAGCGCTCAGAAGATCAACAAGCAAGCCTGCACTTTCTCCTGTGAATCCAAGTAACACTCCCGTACAGTCCGGTCTCGTCGTCTGATATGTCGCATATCTCGCCTAGGGGTGGCAAACGTCAGACCCCAGTAGCTCGATAAGTCGTGTCGATTTGAGGTCTATAACAGTTCGAGAAACTACTGATAACACTTACCAGTAAATCTCAGCAACCCTGGCCAGGGATTTCCGGTTATAGCCAATCGAACACAGCACAACATCAACTCCCTATACCGGGAGAGACGAATCCCCTCCTATTGCTTATTGCCTCCATGTGATTCGGGACTGTACCCAAAAGCCACCTTTTTGCACGCCCTCTTGGATGTGGTATGATGAAAATCAAAGCACAGTGGGAATCACACAAGACTCTATGACGATCTCGGGTCAACAGACTATTCTGTACCAGTGTCACCGGAGAACTGCCATCTGACGTGAGGTATAATACCATCTGGGAGTTCTCGGCGAGTCCGTCCAGTGTACCCAGTCTCTACTGAGCACCCATACACCATCCTTGATGTCAAACACCGATGGATATGGGATCATCCATCGCCCATCATATGGGTCAAGATGCGTATACGCTAGTCTACTCTGGTGCATCGATGCCCTGTCTCGATATACCCTCGACTAGGAACATTTATAGGATGTACTCGTCGACCACCGTGGCCCCACTAGTATGATCTTATCATAGTCCCAGTAGTCGAGTACATATCCTAAGGGCTTTATCAACATGTAACATAGAGACAATTAGAGTACATGTTAAGATAAAGTACAACCAGATAGCATACTATCATGTCGAGCAAGAAAGTCCTCCCTATATATGTCCAAGCATCCATTACAATATACATCGTATGTACAGTAATGGCCTCTAGGGCATACATATAACTAACAATCTCCCACTTGCACTAGGGCCATCTGTTGTGGTATCACATACCTAACAATTAGTTGCGGTTGAAGTATCTCATACTCAACCATCCCATAAAAGTCTCTACTGGGAAGAAGGCCTTTGTGAGTGGATCCGCACTGTTGTCCTCTGTGTCTACTCTCCTAATCTCGATCTCCCTGGAGATCAACCATCTCCATGATCAGGTAATACTGCATAAGAATTATATCTGGATTTCTGATGGGACGGGGGTTCCTTGGCATAAGCCACAACTCCATTGTCACACAATGGTAGGAACGAAATTCATCTCATGAACTTATATATATTCAGACTGTCTCTTTGGTAGCATTTTTGGTAACGATGTATCTTGCCTTTAATCATCTAGTATGTCACGGTATCTAGCTTGGAACTTTTCCAACATACCGTCCCTCCACTGAGGGTAAAGACAATGCCTGCGACTGACTTTCAGTCGTCCTTATCACCCTGGAACCTTTCCAGTGATTCTCCCCAGGATCGATTGATACCATCTCACTACAACTAGTGAGTATCCTAACATCCAATTAGATCTATCTCATAGATCCAAAACCCAGGATTTAGGAGGTATCACGTTGATCCTATACGGAGAATCCTTGTGATAAGCGGAGATTAACCGAGCGTAGCATAGGAAACTCCTTTCCTATCAAGAGTATGTCATCCACGTACTCTACGAGGATCACCACCATACTCCCTACTACCTTTTTGTTTATACAAGGTTCATCTACCATTTTGATGAAGTCAAACTCTTTGACTACCACATCAAAACAGATGTTCCAACTCCGCGATGCCTGCTTTATCACATAAAATATCTTGCACACGTTTCCGCTGCTCCCACTATCTATGAAGCTCTCTGGCTGTGTACTTATAGACGCTCTCTTCCAAATCAACATTTAGAAAAGCAGTCATGACACCCAACTGCCAGATATCGTAGTCATGGTATGTAGCCGTGGAAAGTAGGATCTGGATGGACTTAAGCATAGGTTTGAAAGTCTCAACTTTTCCATGTACACCTAGTAATCTTCTCAAGATATACTTGCTCCTGATGGGGATTTAACCCTTCAGATAAAGCAACCAAAGTCCATACTTTGTTGGTGTATAAGGATTCCATCTTAGATCGCTAAGCATCCAGCCATTCTTACAGAGTCCCACTCCTAATGGCCAGCTCGAAACTAGTTGGGTCATCATCTCATGATGCAATCCTCGCTCCCACTGTCATAGAGAAACCGAAGTATCTCTCAGGTGGGTGAGCAACCCTACTAGATTGGCGGAGAGGCCGAGATTCGTTGGAAACTATTGAATCCTTTGGTTCTACCAAATCATCAGCTGCAGTTTGTATAGCTGGAACCTTTCCAGTTCTACATAACAGACCTTGCCTTAAGTTTGTCTGGATTTTTCTTTTTAGACATAGGCTAGACAACCCCAAATCTTAACAAACTTAAGATATGGGCTTTTCCCTTTCCATATCACATATGAAGTGGTAGGCAACTGATTTGATTTGAACCCTATTCAATAGGTATGCAGCTTCTCAAATGCATAACTCCCAAAAGGAAATAGGAAACCCAGTAGTACTCATCATAGAGCACATCATATCACATAGGGTGCTATTGCTCCGTCCCGATATACCATCGTGCTATGGTGTATACAGAGGAGTAATGCTGAGAGAGAATCTCATTCTCCTTTAGAATAGTCCAGGAATTCCGTGCTCAAGTATTCTCCTCCTTGATCTCATCAAAGGACATAATACTTATACCCGTATTTTGGTTCTCTACTTCTAACTTATATTCTGTGAATATCTCAAAAGCTTCGGACTTATGTTTCAACAGGAACACATGTCTGAATCTTGAGAGATTATCAGAGAATGTAATGAAGTACAAAGAACCGGTCTTGGCATGTGTAGACAGGGGACTTTCATACATCAACATGTATCAATCCCAAGAGTTCACTAACTCTTTCTCTGTTTCCAATAAACAGAGCTATAGTCATCTTATCTTTGTGACATGACCGGCAAGTTTCACAAGATGTAAATTCAAACAAATTTAAATATGCATCTTAATGTAACTTCAGCTAGTCGGGTCGTAATGATATGACCTAGTCTACAATGCCTCAAGAAGGATTCGTTCATTTCTGAACTCTTCCTCTCGTGTGTGTTCTGTATACTAAGAACTGTAGTTTTGATTTAGAACGTCAATGCTTTTAGATAACGTGCCTGAACCGATCAACTCTTGATATAGGAAATGTTCAAAACATTATCCAACAATACAAAATTGTATCCTTTCTTTACTAATAAAGAGACTAATATGATGTTGTATATCAGGTTCGGTATCTAATAACATTCGTTCATAATTAATGTATTCTGGTAATACAGGGTGATAGTGACCAACAGACTTGGTTGCAACACTTGCACCATTTCTATCCCATGAAACTTATCACCCGTTCTCAGTTCTCTACCTATCTGTAGCCCATGTAACAAATTACATATGTGGGATCCTGATCCGGTATCAAATACCCAGGACGTAAAGGATACTGAGAAACAGTTCTCTGTAATGAACACACCCGAAGAAGATGCATCAGCATGCACTTTCTTCGTTTGGGCGGCACGGGAATTCTGGTAATCCCTTATTTCCTGCTCTGTCTTATAACAATTATAAGTTGGAGCGGGACCAACGTTCCCCAGCTCAGTATAACAAGCGGGTTCGGTCAATATATCTGTTTTATTATCTTGATTAAGGCGTGATATGGTCGCTACCTGGAGAGAGAGAGAGAAGAAAACACTCAGCGTATGCTCTTGCAAAATTATATTGGTTATCTAATATATCTAATCAGGATGTCTCCCACTGTTTTAGTCAAATCTTCCTTCAAACCCTAAAAGGAAAGACTAGCCGGGATTAATTACACGCTACAAGTTCGCCAATCTTTCAGCCATGCTAGTGTCGGTACTTTGAGGGAGGTCCCCCGTGCTTTCGTACGAACCTAATTAAAGTAAATCTCATTTTTCCAGGGACGTAATCCCGTTGACACTTTTCTAGACACCTACTTGATTGACTAATTGTAATGTGTAAAACTCTCCCAGGAGTAACTCTTACTCGCAGCGGGTATCGGGATCCAACTATCTCATAGAAGGTGTGCAATCTCATTGCAAATTTCAACACTTGAAATTCCCAATAATATATTACCCCTAGTACTTATGACCTTAACTAAGGTCAACATATCATAAGTACTAGTCAAGTTCTACCCGTCATTTCATGATTAATCAGACCCACCCTATATGACCCTCAACTATAGTCGACATAATCACATGAATGTCCTAACTAATCACATCATATGCTGTGTAGGAAGACATCACTTAGCTACCGTACACTACGCCTCAACTAAAGTCGACATACACAGCACGAATACTAAGTACTCTACTTCCTAAAATGACGGAGGGCTACGACAGGTTTTTATGAAAACCTATTGCGTAATGAACTTGATATCGTTGCAGAATCGAGTGATTTAAAATGGAATGTTTTTGAGGCCTTTTCTAGTTTCGCTAAAGAGGTCACTCCCGGTGAAGGGATCGTCGGCTCTTTCCTCATCGAATAAGGTGCAAGATATTTCACAAATATCGCTGTGCAAAGCAAGAACTATAGAAGCAATCAAAAGACAAACCGAGTTTGTAGCATCTGCTAGTTTCACTAAAGAGGTCACTCCCGGTGAAGGGATCTCGGTTCTTTCCTTATCGAATAAGGTGCTGGATGTTCTACAAGGAATATAGCTATGCAAAGCAAGAACTAGAGCTACCAGTTTTTGAGACAAGTTTCTACAACATCTTAGGTTTCTTTTATTTCATTAATCTCATTAATGAAGTCCCATTTTAATATGCTTCACAAGCATCACATTTGAAACGAAATCTGCAATATAACATATATCTTATATATATATAATATAAACATTCGTCTCAGGCAGTAATATGATCTCATCACAGAACATTGCAGCAGAAGAACATATATGAAATATTGGATATACTAGGACGCCCGTGTTTTCAATACGAGCCTGTATAAAACACGGATTCCACGGTCGCGATGAATAGCCAAACCCACATCCCTAGACCCCTACGAGAGCGGCAAGTAACACTGCCAATTCCAGGGTTAGGAGACCCGGTCTCGACTCCTCGAGATGGTCTCCCACTGGACCCTAGAACCCGGTTACTTGTGCTCCCCGCCTTGGGTCTACCTAATGCAGAAAAGTAAATAATATACAATGGTGACATCATCCTCAGCCCGGAAGTGCCCCAATAAAAGAATATTACAAACAAATGAATTTTATATGAATGAAAAAGAAAAACTCTCATCTCACATAAAACCCCTGGCTATTCAAAATACGATGATCCAATATAACATATCACAGCAACACATAATATCTCATATCATCAACGTAAGCAAGTATGCGTATCCCGATTGTCGTTGATGTATAGCAACGAAGCCGGCGATACACCATATACTACGCTTACGGTCACAGAAAAGAAAGTGTAAAACTACAACAGTTGGAATCCGCAACCTCTTTAGACATCGCATGCCTAACTAAATGAATTCCTTAGACATCGCATGCCTAACAATTATGAACCCCGCAATTTAGTCTCATTATCGAAAACTCTTTTCAATATCAAGTCGGGCAATTCAACAAGATTCCCGACAACCTGATCGAATGCTCGTCGCAAACTTTAGTAGACGGCCGCACCCCCGGATGCCGTCGACGAAGTGCACTAAGGCGGAACACCGCTGCCGCGAGCACCCGAACGGATGCTTTTGGCGACGGGGTTCTCCTACAGTCACTTGGTCGGGGCTATGGGGCGTGGCTGTCTATTAAGTTTATCCGGCGAGTATCCGTGTACGCTACGTGATTGCGACGGACTTTTGATCACATCAAAATTTCGTGGCAACCGATCAATTGAGACTGAACTGCTAGATTTACAACATTCAAATTAGTTATCTCATAACCACCCGTGGATTCCAAATATTGTATCACATTCCAGATAAATAGACAATGTTAAACTTTCCGATCGAATAATCAAACTCCCAAGATTTCCCCAATACATCTCAACACTTGAAATCAGTTAAAAAAAATCTATCACATGCTACAGTACCGATGGTCCAGCCGTAGAAGGGTCAAGCTAACGCCTCACATGTGGCACGCCGTACTGCCCCAAACCCTAAGGTTCAGAGGCAGTTCAAGACGGTCACATAATCGAGTTAAGGTTTGTGTTCTTCTAGAGGGTCCACCGCATTACTTGCACGACTTAGAACATTCTTAAACTCGAGAAAAAATCCAACTTTTGAAAAAATTTCCGGCAGGGGAAAAAGTGAGTTATTGATATCCGTTCGAACTTTTTAACACGTTCTAAAAATTACCCGGACAAACTAAACAAAGTTAAATTATCCGATCGAATCAACGAGTCCCCAATAGAACCCTAGAAAACTCAACACTTGAGTGGAATTAAAAAATTCCCAGAAAAAATGACAAGAAAGGACCTAAGAATAAATATATGAAATAGGAGGGACTAAGTCCAAATTTTGGCCGCGGAACCGCCCCCAAACCCTTGGTTTGGCCGCGGTTCCGCGGTCACATGAGCGACTTAGTGGACCGTACTTCACAGTAATTCTTAGTTTTTCCTGCTTGTTTTTCTGAGCATTTTTAATTCATAAAAAATCACATTTTTGAAAAATATCCAGAGAAGGGTATTCGTCGGGGTTTCCGGGTTCGATCGGATTTTAAACTTCGCTCAGAGTTCGCCTAAAGCTCTGGCTTGACTCTGATACCACCATTGGGTTGCTAAGCACGCTCATAAGGTTCTACGAGGCATCAACCATGCCCGATTAAAAATTTAGCCGTGCCGAACAACCCAAAGCCGGATCTTCAAACTAGAGTTTATGCGAAAACTAACATGTTAAACACTTTAACACTAAGTGAGAGGGATTACAACCTTTTTAGATCTGGTCCTTCACTTCTTAAGCTCCATGTTGAGGTCCCTTCGCTGCGATCATCGTGCACAAACCATGTACTATGTAAGGCAATAAGGAGAGTCTTTGGTGCACACCCCACTAAGCATGCATTCGCGAGTATATGTCTGCTTAAATGGAAATGGTGTCCAAAACGTGCTGATTTGCGGGCAACACGACAATAGCGCTCACACTTAAAAGAAAACTCCTAAGGGTAAAATATAAATCTCATGTACATAGGCGGGATACATGTACGAATATATAATGAACAGAAGACATTCAACAGAAAACATTCAACGGTCAATAATAAGAGAAATACATCGATATAAATATACTACTTTATAGGGAAAAGATTAACAAATATGGGATCAGAGATACAAGGGTTAACAAAATAAAATACAAAGTTCTCCAATTCCCTCTCCGCCCTCTCCAACATGTCGAAGCGACGGTCTTCGCGAGGAGTTGCTCCCCACCGATTAGCATCGTGCTCATCAGCGAAAGCAGACATGATGGCCTATCGAGCTCTTATCTGACTCAGTAAATGAACCGAACGATCCTTCAGAAGCTGAGTAATTAAGTATGCCTCGTGGAAACACTCAATTTTGTCCTCCGCCGTATCAAGAATCGCCGGAGTCATCTCCGCCGGATGAGGGGGATATCAACAAGCACGGACAAGAAAATCATCCTGAGCCAAATGGAACCCATAGGAAGAGAAGAGCCCCTACGGGCCAAGAGTTCATACAGTGTTGCGTCACATTAGTCATCAGTGAAAAGAGGATCCGCTAACCGCGCGACAAAATGAGGAATAATCTCCTCGATAGGCACCTCCCAGGGTTACCGACGAGCGTGGGGACGGTTGCAAGCCATAACCTTTGGTTTGTTTCTCAAAATGATCACCCTAAGGTCTAAATGGTTCTCTCTTTGTGAAGAAAGAGGAAGACATAGCTTCGGGTTATAAAGAGAAGCATTCAAGGCTATGCACAGAAAATGTCGTGCATGGTGGAACTATTCCCAAGGCCTAAAAAAAGGGAGCATGGGAAAAGAAAGGGGTAACTCATTGGAATCAGAGTAGGGAGGCGAAACGACTTCATCAGCACCCACGTCGATCCTTTTGAAAACTAAAGCGACACCACACATGCATAACACGTGAGCGCCGGCGCTAGTTTAGGATTAAAATCCCCAACAGTGCCTCAT
The DNA here is from genome assembly GCA_030015575.1 of Agapanthus africanus. NCBI lineage: Eukaryota > Viridiplantae > Streptophyta > Magnoliopsida > Asparagales > Amaryllidaceae > Agapanthus > Agapanthus africanus. The sequence continues at coordinate 146,990,576 of CM057338.1, read as the reverse complement.
GCGCAAAACACGTGAATACCAACAACAGTATAATGACACTTCATGCAGAATACATGTGAGCAAAAAAGGGGGAAAGAGGAAGCTTTGTCATTCATGCTACAGGAACTTATACATGGTATAAAAACAAAAAAAATCTTTACAATGGTAAAACACTAAATCCTGGACATATATTGAGGAATTCAGAAGTAAGCCGAGTAAAATACTTCTAGCTTCTCTGACCATTTTCGCGTGTATCTTCTCACGAATGCAAGCGTCAGGATTCTCATTGATGTCGTCCGTCCTCTGGTAGGCAGAGATTATCGTCGTCTGTTGGAAAACTAGATGCAAGATATCAACAAGATCATCTCGCCGCCTCTTCGAGATCAAGCCCATCCGATATACTGAGTGCACCTTGTCTTCGGCATCATCAAGTGCCTTAAGAGGCATAGCTTCGTTAAATTCAGGAAGTGCTTCCCAAATCGCTCCCATGATGATCTTCAAAAGAGCGAAACAACGGGGGAGTAGTCGACCGTTGTATTCATCGAAGCGACGCATAATCTCAGCACATTGGGAATTTGTAAACTCCTAGTTTTGACAGCGGCCTTGGACGCGAATGTCTTCATAGGAGATAATTTCGTCAAGATCATATAGATAAGCGGCCATAGTATCTGAATAGAAAAGTCAGTGAGAGTTTAGTGATCAAAATGATCAAGAAAATGCTTATTGTGAGAATCAAAAAAGATTCTCATTAAATGGACACGAGAGTTTAAACAACTCCTGATATCCTCATAGAGAAAACAAGTTCTGTTAAAATACCCAACAAATTTGAATTTGTGCAAATAAAGAAAACCCTATGAAAATATGCTCAAGAAAACCAGGGAATGAAATTCCCGAGGGGTCCTCTTGATTTTCAGAGCAAAGCTCTTTGGTGAGGAATTAAATTCCTTTTATGCGATGAAACTCCCATGATGGGGAAACGAAAAATAAAAATGCCATGAATCCTTAAAGGTCAAAGGAGGAATGCCCAAGACGTTGAGGTTTACTACTCAAAGATCACGCCTTTGGATCTCTGAGAGATGGGTTTCAGAAGAGAGCAAATATCTTATGGTGGATTTAAAATCCTGGAATTTTTTTTTTAAGAAAAGGGTTTCTTTTTTATTCAAGATCGTCACCTAAAAAGGGTTTCTTTTTCTGATAGAGTTTAACTCTGAAATTGCAAAGGGAAGAGAACTAAGCTCTGAAGAAAAGAATTGAATTCTCGAAGAAGACAAGGAAGGAAGAAGATGAAAGAACAGTGGCTTCTCAAAGACCAAACCCTTGCATTTATAAGACGTGACAAGGGCGGTTCACCTCCCCATTCCCTTAGACAATCCAACAGCTGTAAAAGTGACAGCGTTGCACTCACGTGAAAGCCACGTGAGATCAACGCTGTGGGGGCATTTGTTCCCTTATAAAAAATAAATAATAAATAAAAAGCGACGGGAAAAATTCTCCCAAATGGAGCATCACGTGCCCACACGTGATGCGCCTTGGAGCAAAGATTATGGGCATTACGCTTAATAAATAAGGCCGAAATTGAGCCTCACGTGCAGGCACGTGAGCATCTATATACAAAGTATATATGCGCCTTCCTAAAACAAATAACAGACCAGAGAAGCTCACGTGTCAGCACGTGATGCTCTTTGTTGGGCTTAACTTCATGAGGGTCACGTGCCACACGTGACATTCCTGAACATCAGCTCACGTGCCAACACGTGATACCTTCTGAGCCGATAGAATTAAATTCTAAACAGGAGGGATCAAAACCCTATTGGGAAAATATTTCCTTACATCTTTCTAAACAAGAAAGATTACGCTCTGTAAAATAGAGCACCGTTGGATTAAAGATTCAATGGTGATGAAAAATCACCAAGCTAAAGAATAAGTTCTGTATGGGAAAATATTTCCCCAATCTCTCTAAACAAGAAAGATTACGCTCTATAAAACAGAGCACCATTGGATTAAAGTTCCAATGGTGTTTAAAAATCACCAAGCTACAGAATAAGCTCTGTATGGAAAATATTTTCCCAATCTTGTTAAAAACAAGAGAAATATCTTTTGTAAAACAGAAGTCCTTGGATCAAAATCCAACGGCGGATAAAATCCCCGAATCGATTAAAAAATCTCTCAATGAGAAATTTCCTTAACTAAATCAACAAACTTGCCTCTACTATATAAAGGACCCGAGACTTTAAGTCTAAACAGAGGAGACCCCCCATAAGATTTGAGAAACAAAAAAGAAGAAGAAGAGTTCTCTTTGAAAAAAAGAAACCCTATGTAAAAAAAAAGACCTAGAGATCATTTTATCTCCTCTTACAAGAGTTTAACTTTACCAAATAAGAACTTAGTTCTTAGTCTGGTTGAGGTCTGCAGAAGCAGATCTCCCCACAAGTTGAGAATTTAATTCTCATCGGGGAGATCCTGTTATGCAGTCCCAAAACTTAGAGGAAAGAATTAAGTTTGAAGAATTTAATTCTTCCAAAAGATATTGAAATTTAATTCCTCTGATAAAACTAGGGTTTAACCCTGCATAAGAATTTAATCCTTATAAAACAAAGGATCTGAAATTCTCAAAACTCAGGTCAAGATCTCCATGCACATAAAAGAAACGATTAGCGTACAACGCTATAACAACAGATCACGTGTTCCCACATGAGCACCTTTGAGAAACAAACAGGAACGACTGAGATCGAGTCACGTGATTCCACGTGACCCCCTAATAGTGCTTAGCACTTGTAAAAGGAAGAGGGGAATAAAATCAGACTGTTCCCATTTTTGGGGTGCCTCACGTGATCCCACGTGACCCCCAATAGTGCTTAGCACTGATAAAAGAAAAGGGAGTAAACCCAAAGAAGCAATGCCCAATTTTCGGGTGCCTCACATGTCCACACGTGATGGCCACAAGATTTAAGTGTTTAACACTTGTATGTATAGACAGGGATTTGAACCCAAGGGCACCACACCAACTTTCAGGTTCCTCACGTGCCACACGTAAGTGCTCCAAATTGCAGTGTTTAACACTGCTTTAGAGCCTCACGTGGGAGCACGTGAGTGCCAAGCAGATATCAGTGTTTAACACTGTGAGAGGCCAACCTTAGCCCAAATTAGCCAAGTCTCCCGAGGACAAAACCTTTTGACCATCAATCGACCGAGCCCTCCTATACTCAGGTCTCCCCAAATCGATCTTAGTTCCAAAGATGACCAATGATCCCCTGACACATGGCATCTAAAATGATGTTAGTTCCACCATGGTCTCTCCTTTCAATCTGGAGTTCGGTTCAAGGGTACATCTCTCCACACCTATGATACATGTCGTTGCAATTCTTCAACGATTTCAGAGAGGTGGAGGGACCCGATAACCAACAGCTCTTGGATGCACTCCCAAACCCATGAGCATACCCCAATGGACCGTAATGTCCTTAAACTAGCTATGGACCGTAATGTCCTTAAACTAGCTGCGGACCGCAACGTCCTTAAACTAAACCCTCATACCAAAAATGGTGATCTGTAGTCCATAACGTCCTTAAACTAAAGCAATAGAGCCCAAATGCTCTTTTGTTGTGCCAGAATGATCCCAAAATCATGCTGAGTAGATCTTAGTCTGAAATTAGACTAACGTATCCTCAACAAACATTTAAGTTGATCTTAATCCTAAACAGGATTAACGATCCTTGAATCAAACCAAACCCAAATCTAAGAAAATACGGATTTAGACTAATCCACGCCCTACGGGCGGCAACATCAATTAGTTTCCGTATACAATCCACGGGCAACCAAAAATAAAACAAACATACACGACACGAAATGAACATCCTGAGAAGGAGAAAGTGGTTATCGCTACGCGGTAACGTAATTAACTGCAGGGGCATGCGCCTGTAGGGAAGAGCGTCCCCACAATAAAAACCCCTCACAACGAGAGGGAATCTGACGAAGTCTGCTACAACGGTCGCATCTGTCCAAACCTCCGATACACGGTGACATAAATCAACTTGGTATCTTCGGAGAGGTGGACAGATAAATCTAAATAGCATCTGCCCCCAAATGCAGGCAAGACGTTTGTCTTTCCCGGCTTCCGGTGGACTAAATCATGTTTTAAATTGTTAACCATATTTGTATACATGACATGTTATTTGCATATTTTCCTTTCTTTATTTGTCATGGTTTTTATGTTTTATTTAAATAAAAATAAAAAAACAAATAAAAAGAAAAAGAAAAGAAAAATAATAAATAAGAGAGGGGACATGGGGACAAGAGAGTATGGGTGAGAGAGAGTGTATGAGAGAGGGAATGAGAATTATGGTTTCTCCATCTCTTTTCTTCACCTCATTATTTCTTCATCTCCTTCCTCCTCCGTTTTTTTCATCTCCCTCCACCCCAAATCTCAGTCAAATCATCACAAACACTTCATAAAAATTGTTCCTCACTCATCCTACACACTTTGGCATGATCAGGATTTCGTTTTTGGAAGTTTTGACCATTTTAGAATTTTCTTGAGTTGCTTCTACAAGGTAAAACTCTCACTTTTAGATAAGTTTTTAGATTTCTTAACATCTTAAACTAGTTAGGGTTAGTTTAGAGCTTAAAATATAGTTTTTTCTAAACTTAAGTTTTCTAAAGTGAGAATTAGTGGGTAAAACTTGTAGTAGTAGTATAGTAGAGAGTGTGGTGAGTGTTTGCAAGCCTAGTAGTGATTGTATCCCTGGTCTAGATGAGGTTAGAAGTTTCAAAATCGAATTTAGAATTTTCCGATATCGGTTTTGTTGAACTTGTGGTGATCAATTGAAATCTGGCATTACTCAGAGACTCCTAAAATGTAATAGCAGATATAGTGAGATGCGCAGACCACTAGGAAGACACCCTAGAAGCCTGAGCCCAAGCCTTCATCTTCTGGCCGCCATTTTATTCGATTTGGCCGTAAATTTCGGCCCAATTTTGGAGATAGGGTTTGAAATTTTGTCTGTAGCTCACTTTTTAGATAACTAGACCCACCCTATATGCAAAAAGTTTAATTTCACCTTAGGTAGAATCTGGGAGCATTTTACTAAGTTTCTGCTTATGTTTTCCGACATTTAAAAACTTGGTTTTTGATACTTGAGTTTTGACTCGGTCGTTTGACGTTCGTACGTCAACATCGGAAGTTGTTTTGTTGTTTTAGTACGAGGGGACTGATTAGTCTAAAATATTGCACATTTGAATGAATATTTTCCCCGCTATTGTTAAGTACTAAAAGGTGTTTATTTTAATTATAGAACATACGAGCGTTTATTTGTAAAAACTTTATTATCATATGTTTCTATATTATAATTGACATAATGAGGGAAAATACATGCATATAATATTTATATGAAATATTAGTAATTAAAATATGCATATCATATCAAATATTTCTAATCAATATTCTTAAAATTTAATATCATATAAAATGGTTAGGATAGTATCTCAAAAATACTAAATGCTTCTAAACACTTTGATTTGAGATATTGTGCAGATATCGGCTCAGGTCTGGAATCCAAGAGATTCGAGTTAAATCGAGATGTCGAAATCAAATCTGCTAAAATATTAGAGCAAATCATGAAATCTAGCAACTGCAGAGACTCAGGGTATTATTATCAGAATATAGACATCTAGAGGATCTCCACATGACAATACAAAACACCGAAAAAATCCCAAAGCCTGATTCTACTAAACTGCGGCGGATCCACGGCTAAAGATAGGGATTTGCGGCGGAACCACGGCGCGTTAATGGCCGTAGGATCTTATATTTTGGGGATTTGATTTTAACAACATATATTATTATATGAAATCTAGGGTTTCTGTTTCTAGTGACTATATAAGGGACTGGGAGCTGCACATTAAAGATAATCACCGATGAGATCAAGAGATCCAAGAGTTCCACGTATCCGAGTGATCATCATCTATTCATCTACCTCCTACAAGAGAGAGATCTAGAGCAAACTAGGATTCTTGTATTCTACTTTCTAAGGAGCAAAATTGTAAATGCAATAGTTGATTAATAAAGGTAGTGTTTTTTATTAATCTTTTTGCAATTAATTTCCGCACTTACATTTCTGCTTCTTAACTATGTTTTCATTCTTCTTCAACCTTTTTTCTAAATCTTTAACCATGAGAGAGTAATTCTTAGCTTGCTAGGGTTCGTAGGATAAGGTAGAACAATGGATGATAAAATTTTTTAACTTCTTTTATACATTTTAAAGTTTATAAACTTTAGCAAAATAAATGTTAACATCCTTATCGGACGCGCTACCAATTTATTGATAGTCACGACCACGATTTGAGATTGGTTTAACACTTGTTTTGTTAAGGGCTAGACATGAATAGAGATCAATGCAAGGATAAGGGTTAGTAGTGGGTAAACCTTAGTTTCTTCCAAAAACCCTAATCTACATTCATCACTATCGATCTAGTTTTAAACAATTAAAAAATAAAAGGAGTCATTTTTAATTATTCATCAATTACTACTAAGTCCTATGAACCCTACGAGCCTTTTCTTTATAAATTTTATATCTGTAACGACAAACAATCACCCTTCTTTAATCAACTCGTCTAAAGTAAGAAAAGAGTTCACGTTTCCCTGCTGACGACCCGTACTCATCGCGGCTAGCTACTAGCGACACCGTCTTGATTGCGGTTACTTTACGAAAATACTTATTTCACGATCAATCAAATGGCGCCGTTGCCGGGGAGGTGGTCGTAATTTTTTTTCTTGTTATTCGTGTTGATTTCTTATAAAATCCGACAACCATAAAAAAAACAAAAAAACCGCATTTTGTGTATTTAATGATTATTGTGCGAGTTTTGGAAGGGAATCTGGAGTAACTGGAGCAAGAAAATAGAGATTTAGAGACTATCAACTTGAACCAGAGGAGTGTAGGAGGGCCCTGAAGAAAAAATAGCAAATTATTCCTCAAGACGGCGGCGGAACCGTGGCGGCTTGGTGGAGTCGGGCCCCCAAAATCCTCTGGTATTTTTCTAATATCTTTCTGTCTCCTATAAAGCTCTAATAAATTGATTCTACCTGCAGGATTCTTTGCAAATATCGCCGCTAAAAATCTTTTGCGTGTTTTAGATTTTGGTTTGTTTTGCATATCTAAAACGGACATTAAGGGACAATAAACCCAAATTCAGATTAGGTGGGGATTTCATCACCCTTCTTAAACCACACAAATCACAAACGTGCATACGCATCATCCTACATTAATAAAAATATCTAGACCAAGTCCTAAGGACTGTCGCGCTCAATTAGAACAGAGGAAGGTCGTAGGTAATCTATTGCTTATCCGAATTTTTCTTGTGGTATCTAAGGTAAGTGTGACTAAGGAAAGTGGTTACTTATTTAGGCCCGCTATTTTCGGTGATTCGTATAGCGGATACCTCCCACTTACCTGACACTTACCTGGCCACAAGATTGATAAGGAAGTAGTAGATGATTGATCTTGCGACTTGTCCTTTGGAAGTCTAGGAGCAGTCTAGCTACTAGAACTAGGAGACCCTAGTTCTAGGGATTGATTGTGCATTTTATGATTTGTTGAGTCAAGCCTCAAGTCCCTCTTTCAAAGCAAAACAATTTCCAAAATCCAAAAAGTGCTTAAATCATTACCTTTTCACCCTCTTTTCTTTTCACTTTTTTATAATGGGTAACCCAAACAGGCGAACTCTTTCCGAGCTTTGATATCCAGAACCAGATATATCTTTTTTTCGTAACTGCTTCGGTACAAAATCTGACTCTACCATGTCTTTAAGAGATATGATAGAGCAAGCAGAAAAGAACAATTGGATACCTCACTCAAGGTCCTATCAACCGCATCAAAATTCCACATCTTCTTATGTTGATAATCCGTTTAAGGCGAGTGAGGGAACTTCGAAACGCATGTCCATCGCTGAGCATATTGCGAAGGCTGAAAGCCAAAGTTTCAATTCTTTCACTAATCCAAAACCGTTAGGACAACAAACACCATTATTTCCTTATGAAAATATTGATACTCGTTTTTAGGCGAATATGACATCTTTTACACCCATGACCGTTGCTGAACAAATAGCAATTGTCAGTCGCCAACTAACCAACCAATCTCAATATTCTTCATATCACAATGTTGATCCTAATCCTGTTTATGAAACTTGGGTTCACCCTTCTAATTCTTATCCATGGTACCAAACTTTCACACGCTCTCATGTTGACACTTATTTTGAGGCCAATGGGACAAATCAGAAACGCATGTCGATTGCGGAACACATTGAACTCGCCCATAGCCAACAATTAAAGGCATCTCTTCTTAACATTTCTCTTTAGGCTAATGCGGCAAAGCATAAACGCATGTCGATTGCGGAACACATTGAACTTGCCCGTAGCAAACAATTAGACACTTCCCAACCATACTCAACTTCCTCACCTTATCTAGACAGTGCTTCTGAAAATCAATTAGGAAGTTCCACGGTTCAAAGAGAATCCTTCATTGGAACTTTTTCACAAACCATGTCTAGTCCTGAAGTAGAGTTGGAAATGAACAGTGAAAAAGATCAAGAGATCCATCAATGTCAAACTAAAACCAATTCTTTTGATCTCGAAACCCTCCATCATGCACCCCAACCGAATGTATTCTATATTCAACTGCTTCATAGTCTAAGTGATGAGGTGCCCGAGAATAATATGTTTGACTTTGCTAATAATGAGTGTGAAAGAGAGCTTGACACTTATTCGACTACACTTGATATTTCAAATATTCCAACTCCATCAAGTGAACCAAGTGATTTATCGATTGAGGATAGTATAATTGATGAATTCTTTAATACCTATTCATTTGATTTGACCGAAGGTGTTTGCGAGAGCGGTGATGAGAATATCGTTGAAGATGAACCTGTCATGTTGGATGAGTTGGATTCTTCTACCCATCATGTACCTTCTATTGAATACGAATATCTTCCTGTACAATTAACCGATCCTATTCTTAGCACCAATCTATCCGATAAGCAAAACGATATTCGGCCTTCAACTCCTACATCCGGTTCAACAATACTCGACACCCAAATTTGTTTACCCATTTCATCACTCACTTTTTTTGGTTCTTTTAATCTTCTTTCAACTTCACCGAGTTTTGATGAATTAGACTCTGATATTTCGAGTTCTATGATTCTTGAAAGACCACTCAATTTAGACTCTTTTGAGAAAGAGGGAGACGATCATTTCGAATCTCCTACCTCTATAATTTCTGACGAATCGAGTGTTTTGAATCTTGGTGTGCTAAAGACTGACCATGGAACTTTCAGCCGTCCTAGTGAATCAGCATATTCTATTAATATAAATATTGATGAAATTATTACTCAGACCATTGAAAGTTTTGAAGGCATTTTCGCCGAAGAACTCGCATTCCTAAAAGACATGGATGTTGTGATGAATCAACCTTCACCCGAAGAAGTTGAACCGCTACCCTATCTTCTTATCATGTATGAGAATGCGAATATTCCACTCATTCCTAATTATTCATATTCTCGTTTTCATCCACCATCACTGTTTCGTCTCTACCAACCAAGACGTAAACCCGATCGATTACGCCTATTATCTCCCCACTTCTTCACTTCTATGATCTTCTACCAACTATGTTATTACATTGATAAAATATTCGAATGGTTGGTGTTGACTTTTGGTCTTTGTAAAGCTTTGCATAGACCGATAACTTTACCCCCTCTTATAATTTTAAATGCTTAATACTATTTCACTCAAGTTTGAAGGGGGAGGGGATAAAATATTTTGGCTCTTGAAAGAAAAAACAGATTTTTACAAAATTATAAGCCAAAAATAATTGTGGGGGAGGATTTCACTGTCATTACTTCTTGTCCCCTTTACCAACTTTTCCTCCCAAGTCTACAGGTTTTAAGCTTAAAAGATAATATCAGTGAGGACATTGCTGCAAATAGGTTTGGGGGAGGTTTGTGCTTATTCACGCATCAATTTTTTTGCATTATACTTAATAAAAGCACAATTTTTATTTTCGATAATGAAAATTAGAAAGTGAAAAATACATATGATAGGAAGGAAAAATTTAAGAAAAGAAAGAAAATTAGATGTTTTATAACGAAGCTAGTAATAGGTAGTCATGAGCTGTTGTCCCAAAGGTTAGTAAGATGAAGGAAATCACTAATCTGAGGATAGAAATAAGTCTGAAAAATAATCCCTATTTTTGAGTTCAAACTTCTGAACGTTGATATCCTATTATACGCACTTGTACACATCTTAAAACTTGGGATAGTAGAGGATACATTGAAATGCTCTTGTCTAAAAGCTTTAGTATGAAGAAAAAAAATATATAAATGAAAAAAATGGTGAAGAAAAATGAACACTGGTTTTGTAATTACTTAATGCAGCATAAAAAAAATATAGCGTGGGTGTCTTATCACCTAATGCCTTAGACCAACTGGTTTGGGAGCCACTGCTAAGGCTTAGGCGTTGCATGACTAGGATATTGCTAATTACGCCTAAAAGAGTGAGCACATTTGGTAATTGGTTGGTTAGTACCTCAAGAAGTATTAACGGTCGCATGAAGAATGTGTGAGCAATTCCATCTGAAATATTCACCGACTAAAAAGTACTAAGGAAGATGGACAAAAGTATTATAGCTTGAATTGAATTCTCTAAGTGTAGGGATGAATTTTACACATACGTAGGGATATATGATCGATGCTTTGAAGAAAGATAGGGAGGAAGACTAAAGACGATGTTTTATTGAGGGATGATGTGATTTCTGATATCTTTCCATGACTATTAAGATAGGGCTAATGGCGACTGAAAAGCTAGCGTAGTTTGAAACTCTTATTTTCAAGTTCTTTCTTTTATATGTTCTTTATCTGTGTAAGTAACTTTCACCATCTTTCTTTTATTATGGGATTTTGTTGGTGTAATCCGCTGAAAACCCTTAGAAGACAACACTCCTCCTACTAGGGACACCTAAAGGTTTAAAGGCTTGTTGCACGTGCTTAGTGCAATCGTGTTGCCTACGAAAGTGTGCTAGGTTTTTCTTTTTCTTTTTCCTTCTCTCTTTAATAACTAGTTTGCTCAGGACGATCAAAAATAAGTTTGGGGGTATTTGATTAGTCTAAAATATTGCACATTTGAATGAATATTTCCCCCACTATTGTTAAGTACTAAAAAGTGTTTATTATAATTATAGAACATATGAAGGTTTATTTGTAAAAAGTTTATTATCATATATTTCTATATTATAATTGACATAATGAGGGAAAATACATGCATATAATATTTATATGAAATATTAGTAATTAAAATATGCATATCATATCAAATATTTCTAATCAATATTCTTAAGATTTAATATCATATAAAATAGTTAGGATAATATCTCAAAAATACCAAATGCAAACACTTTGATTTGAGATATTGTGCAGATATCAGCCCAGGTCTGGAATCCAAGAGATCCGAGTTAAATCGGGATGTCAGAATCAAATCTGCCAAAATATTGAAGGAAATCATGAAATCTAGCAACAAAAGAAACTCAGAGTATTATTCTCAGAATATAGATATCTAGAGGATCTTTACATGACAATACAAAACACCAGAAAAAATCCCAAAGCCTAATTCTACTAAACTGCGGCGGATCCACGGCTAAAGATAGGGATTTGCGGCGGAACCGCGTCGCATTGATGGCCGTAGGATCTTAGATTTTGGAGATTTGATTTTAACAGCATATATTATTATATGGAATCTAGGGTTTATGTTTCTAGTGACTATATAAGGGACCGAGAGCTGTACATTAAAGATCATCACCGATGAGATCAAGAGATCTAAGAGTTCCACGTATCCGAGTGATCATCATCTATTCATCTACCTCCTACAAGAGAGAGATCTAGAGCAAACTAGGGTTCTTGTATTCTACTTTCTAAGGAGAAAAATTGTAAATGCAATAGTTGATTAATAAAGGTAGTGTTTTTATTAATCTTTTTGCAATTAATTTCCGCACTTACTTTCTGCACTTACATTTCTGCATCTTAACTATGTTTTTATTCTTCTTCAACGTTTTTTCTAAATCTTTAAGCATGAGCGAGTAATTCCTAGCTTGCTAGGGTTTGTAGGATAGGGTTGAACAATGGATGATAAAATCGTTTAACTTATTTTATACATTTTAAAGTTTATAAACTTTAGCAAAATAAATGTTAACATCCTTATCGGGCGCGCTACCAATTTATTGATAGTCACGACCACGATTTGAGATTGGTTTAACACTTGTTTTGTTAAGGGCTAGACATGAATAGAGATCAATGCAAGGACAAGGGTTAGTAGTGGGGAAACCCTAGTTACTTCCAAGAACCCTAATCAACATTCATCACTATCGATCTAGTTTTAAACTATTAAAAAAATAAAAGAAGTCATTTTTAATTATTCATTCATTAGTACTAAGTCCTATGAACCCGACGAGCCTTTTCTGTATAAATTTTATATCTGTAACGACAAACAATCACCCTTCTTTAATCAACCCGTCTAAAGCAAGAAAAGAGTTCACGTTTCCCTGCGGACGACACGTACTCATCGTGGCTAGCTATTAGCGACACCGTCTTGATTGCGGTTACTTTACAAAACTCTTTTTAGCAGATCAATTACGGACCATAAGCTCCAACATATGTGCCCTTCGCTTTTCATGTCGGTTTTCGATTTGGATTTTTATGCGATATGATATACTTTGATTGTAGGTACAAGCGCATGGAATCTCAGGACGACGAAGGAGGGCAAGGCATCCGTCGAGATCGACCAGAGCAAGGCATTACAGGTGAGTAGATATTTATCTATGGGGGAAGTCAGGTGGATGACATATAGCACCCCCGCAACCGTAGTATTAGGATATATATATGTATATATATACTTAGGATACGGATACTTAGCTAATAGTGTTTCTAGAATATTATAGGCGATCGTAGTATACTAGTAGAATGACATATCCCCAGTACTAGTTCTTAGCCTATGATCTATATCTACTTATGAAAGTATATAACTACATATATTCTGTCACGACCCGAAAAGTACGGAACGTGACCGAAACTTAAATTACGAAACGTCTCGAGGCGTACGTAATCTAAGTAAGCCAAAACCTAGAAATCAAAACCAAATAGAGCAGTAGAGTGAAGGAATACCAAGATTTATTGGAAGTGATTTAAATCAAATACACTACATCAAGCTTTTTAAAAGCAACATAATTTTCTGAAAATTTCTGCAGAGTCTCCTTTGTAAATACTGGCCCCAAACGAGTACAAAACAGGAATATATGCACAATATGAAATAAGGTATCCCCAAGTGGGAGCTAGCTCTTCGCCCAAGGCAGACTCAAAATCACACGCAATATAAATCATCACAGTGCAAAATAAGCATATAAAGGCGTAAAGTCATAAAGCATCATGTCGGCTCAAGTGAGCCCGACCCAGAGAAATAACACAAAAGTACAAGTCTCACTATCTCATCTCTAAGTCGCTAATACAATAATATATGTGGTAGATAAGCTAGATGGAGTACACTAGATGCAATAATGATACAAGGTGGCAACAAAATAACCCCGCAACCCACCTACGAACAATGCTGTGAGTCCAAGAAAAAGGAGCAAAAGAGGAGGTGCGCCCGCCGCTACTGTGCTGACGGGTCAGACCTGCAAAACACTGTGGCACGACGGGGGTGAGTTGCCAACTCGTGAGTAATAAGTAACATCTAATAAGGCTATCGTAAGCATGTACACAATGATATCACAACCTACAAATACTAATATGATGCGATGTAATAATATGTATGCAACATGAATGCAATGAACAATACGAGATTTGAATATAATTAACATGGGAAATCTGTATTCTTATCTTATAAAACTTTTGTAATTTAGCTTTACTTTCATCAATGAAATCAATATAAATCTGTGTCAAGTATCGACACTAAATATGAATATCTCAATTATCCAGGGCTCCGGCAATCTGGACTGGCCCAAAATATCTGATCTATGGCTCCGGTAAATCCGGACTGGCCCATATCATCAAAACTCAAGACTACGTCGGTATCCTCCGGATATCCGCCGCGTCATAAATAACCGGTCGGTAGTGCTCCCCTGCCGGGCTCAATGCCATCATCTGCGACCATCTTGCTCCGGGGTACCGCACCGGGTCCACCATGCACCCACAAACGGTTCCTCCTCTTTCTCAAATCGGGTGTATGATACCTCTCAGGCACCGAGAAATCTCATGGTGGACGATAGATGCATCATATCACGAGAAAACTACAACTTACATTTTTAAAATAGTAATTTGTTTTCAAATCCTTACGGTTTCTCCAAATCCATAAATCTCATAAATACGGAAATTCTCGAGAAGAATCATGATACATGAATGTCTATGATATTAACAATATGCAATGCAATGCGGAAACTAGAAAGCTATGCATGAACAATGATGCAATAAGATATGTGCATGTGACTAGCAATCCTACATATCCATATTGATGAATTAAATATATCACTTGCAGGTTTAATAATAAATAATTAGCGCAAGTGATAAGATGCGGATTTAAACAAGTTATAAAGTGTTCGTGGCATAGCAATTACCAAGGCGTGTGTGTCCCCATGAATAGTGCCCGTGCAGCATAAACCAATGTTAATAGTGCGAATGTCCTATAAGGTACTATCACAGTATATATATACATATGATAAATGATGCAATGTAACGGGATGATTAATTAGGAACTACGCATATAATTATAAGTACTAAACGAAATTCTAATTATTGGGCGCCATGCGCCATCCAAACGATTTCCCCCGTAGATGTGTACATCTACTCACCAGAATGTCTCCGCTAGTCTGATCCAATCACCGCCTTTCCTTTCCGCGCTGTGTCTGATGTCTCCACGACCGATCCTAGAATTTACACAAAGCAACACACATAAGGCTAATATCCTGCAAAAATACGATATCAAGACCATATGAGAAACTAGCGTCGCAAGCTAACGCGTGTGCACTCGAAACACAGAAACGTGTGTGCTAACGTCTGAAACCACCCTGATATGCCGTGATACACAGCAAACACTAGACCCAAACTCAGAACGTACGTGTCGCGCAAGTCTAAAAGTACCGAAAACAAGGTATAAGGTCCCAGATTTTGATTCCAGTGGAAACAGGAAAAGTTGCATGTACCAAAGACCTACAAAATGCAGCAGACACCTACAGAAGAACCCCCGACACCCAACTCCTCACTCTGGCCGCAATTTGCTGCTAGAACCCTTTAATTTGTGGACAAGGAGGTTAATGGTGGTCTCGTGCTTTGTGTGTGTGGTCCTAGCCCAGTAACTAAGCTCTAGTAATTGCAACTTTTTCCTGAAGCATCCGGTATAAAAGCAGATCACAAAACTTGCAGAATTCATAACTAAAACACTAATTAACACTAATCTAATACAATATGGTGTTTTAGTGTAATCTGGTGCAAAGAATTGTATTAAGCGACACCAACAACACTTAGTTAAGCTAATCAAGCCATAAAAACCTTAACTTAACCTAATCTCCACTTAAACCACATAATTAGCACAAAAACCCATATAAAAACTAGTTTAAGCTAAATAAACTATAAGTTTATCAAAAAGGTAATTAGGGTAAGCTTTATACCTCAAGTTGGTCCTAGGAAGGTTCAAACTTGCTGACCTTGCCTCAAGATCCAACAAGGAAGTGTTTTGGGGTGTTTAGCAAGAGGTTTTATGAAGAAAGATGGATTTTTGATAGAGATTGGAGCTTGAGTGAATGAAGAAGAAGAAGAAGAGGAAAGGGGAGGGACTGCTGGAGGAGCTGAGGCTGCTGCTGGGTGCAGGAAATGAGAGGGAGAGAGAGAGAGCCCCAAAAGTCAAGCCCCATGCCTCATAATTACCCCCATGCCTCCCTTTTCTCATTTCTTTTCTATTTTCTATTTTGTTTTGGTTTTTGTAAAAAAGAAAAAGAGAACCATAAGAATAAAATGAATGTCATGCTACAATATTAACCTTGGGAAAAATTATTGGATTGTGCATGCTAACTAGAATTTTGCTTAGAAAATAAAAGTTAAGAAAATTAGATAATTAAGTGAACAATAAATTAAATGATAATTAATAAAACACAATTATATATATAATTACATGTTTTCACTATTAAAAATAGATTTATTCCAGTCTATGCGAAAATAGCTATTAACGAAGTTTTATGAAAAACACGCATTATCGCTAATTAACGCGAAAATAACCTAAAAGAATTTTCAAGGCGTTACATATTCACAATATGATACGAGATGATGAGTATATGATCCGATATGATGAAACGAGTCGATATGATATGATAATATGAGGCGATATATATATGATGCGATACGAGATGATATAACATGTGATGATATATGACGAGATGAGATGATATGATGTTCGCGATAATAGATCCATACTACTTGATTGATAATATCGTACGATGGATTATACCGTACGTGATATGATGTACATGACGATAGATCCGTACTATTTGATCAATGATATCGTAAGATGGATTATACCGTACGTGATATGATGTACGTGACGATAGATCTGTACTATTTGATTGATGATATCGCATGATGGATTATACCGTACGTGATATGATGTACGCGACGATATATTTGTACTATTTGATTGATGAATGTAGGGTGTTTTTCGTTACCCTATTGAGATGGGAATACGCGTCGCTTGTCAGGCGTATACAGATTTCCCCTGCCTAAGGTAGACCGGGGTTTATTAATTATGGGGATTTGAATCTCCGGCAATCGCGGACTAAACTGTCGTTAATTACCCCTCACCTTTAGAGCGAAGGAACCTCTGATTGACGGATCAACTAGTCATGCGAACTCAGTGTGCAGTGCGCGTGTGTTGTGTTTTGAAAGGGGGTTTTGGATATATCGGGGGGCCTCATAGAGTTTACGGGAGTCCCGCTACTCAGATAGCGGGCTGGGGGTCAAGGGAGATATCAGGCCCCTTGCAGGGTGCGGGGCAGCATCCCGTTAGAAAAATTTTCCTAACAGAGGAGGTGTTTCTGGTGTGGAGTGGATGAAAAATGAAGGGTGATGAGCGTCTTAAAACCTGTGCATGGCACGTGGGCGCTTGGCACCCGTGGGTCACATGCCTGGTACGTGGGTGCTGGACGCCAGCGGGTCACGTACGCAGCACGCGACCGGTGGGCGCCAGCTGGTCACGTGAGCTGCATGCGACCGCTGGGCGCTGAGCGCCCGCGGGTCGCGTGAAGTGAACGTGGGTGCTTAGCGCTCGTGGGTCACGTGCCCTACACGTGACCGCTGGGCGCCCGCGGGTCACGTGCGCGGCATGCGACCGCTGGAAACACCAGCGGGAAAAGGGGGCTTACCTCCTGGGTTAGGAGTTGAACTCCCAAAGGGGCTTTGGAGTTAAACTCCTAATAGGGATTATGTATAGATTTGGAGTTAAACTCCTAAAAATGGGTTGATTTATGGAGTTAAACTCCAACAGATCTTGAATGGAGTTAAACTCCAACAGATCTTGAATGGAGTTAGACTCCTAGAAATCTTTGGATCTTCTTTTGAGCCTCGGATCCTCCTGGAATGGGATTTTTGGAGATGGGTTATTCTCCTCCGAAATACGGAGACGGAACCGCGTAGGTTCGTCTTGCCTGAATTTGGGGGCAGATTCTATTTGGTGCTATCCGTCCACCTCTCCGAAGATACCAAGTTGATTTATGGCACCGTGTATCGAAGGTTTAGACGGATGCGACCGATATAGCAGACTTCGTCAGACCCCCCTCGTTGAGGGGTTTTTGATTGTGGGGACGCTCTTCCCTGCAGGCGCAAGCCCCTGCAGTTAATTACGCTACCGCATCACGGTAACCACTTTCTCCTTCTCCAGATGGTCACTTCGTGTTGTGGGCGTTTGTTTTTTTGTGGTTGCCCGTGGATTGTATACGGAGACTAATTTATGTTGTCACCTGTAGGGCGTGGATTAGTCCAAATCCGTATTTTCTTAGATTTGGGTTTGGGGTTGGGTTTAAGGATACGTTAGTTTCATTTGAGACTAAGATCAACTTAAACATTTGTTAAGGATACGTTAGTCTAATTTCAGACCAAGATCAACTTAACGGGATCGTTTAGATCCAACAAAAGAGCATTTGGGCTCTATTGTTTAGTTCAGGGACTTTGCGGTCCATAATTAGTTTAAGGACATTACGGTCCAATGTTAGTTTAAGGACATCTCGGTCCAGTTTAGAGACATCATAGTCTGTAAAGTTTAAGGACATCATAGTCCATGAGTTTAAGGGCCCCACAGTTCATGGTAGTTTAGAGACATCATAGTCTGTAAAGTTTAAGGACATCATAGTCCATGAGTTTAAAGACCCCATAGTCCGTAGAGTTTAAGGACATCATAGTCCAATTTAAATACGTCATAGTCTGTGTGGTTTTGATTTAACCGTTTGGGGATGCACCAAAAGTTATTGGTTATTGGGACCCTCCATCTTTCTGAAGACGTTGAAGAATTACAAAGACATGTATCAGAGGTGTAAGGAGATGTACTCTCGAACCAAAGTTGATTGAAAGGCTCTGGGTTTTGGCTTTGAATGTCATATGAGATGATCAATTTTGGAAGACAAGAGTGTATTTGAGGTTCAGTAGAATGGGAGGGTCCTGCCTCTGGAAGACTTAGCTAATTTGGGCTAAGATTGGCTCGAGTATAGTGTTAAACACTAGAGTATACTCATCTATTACGTGCTCCCACGTGATACGCTTAAAATAGTTTTAAACACCAAGGATGAAACGCACAAAATAGTGTTAAACATTAAAAAGGAAACGCTCACGTGGGGTCACGTGAGGAGCTTGAGTGTTGGGCCAAACTTCATTTATTTTATTCTCAGAATATGCAGGTAAGTATCAAACACTTAATCTTTATGGCCATCACGTGCGGGCATGTGATGGGTATCCATGCATTGGATATTAAAAAGATTTGTTAGGGGTCACGTGGGGACACGTGAGGGCGCCCATGCGTTGGATATTAATCCTTCAGTTTCTTCCATCTTCTATTTTTTAAAGAGGTGTTTGTCAGGGGTCATGTGGGGACACGTGAGGCACCCAAAATCGATTCTGCCCTTTTTATTTTGAGGAGTCTGTTCAAGGGTCACGTGGGAGCACGTGACCTAATCTTATTCGTTCTCTTGCGGTCATTGGAGGGGAGGGTCACGTGTTGCCACGTGATTATGTTGGGTACTTGATCCTTTTACATGCATGAAAAGTCTAAGTCCCTTGTTTAAGAATTAAATTCTTTTATAGGGTTGAACCCTAATTTTATTTAGAGGAATTAAATTCCTATGTGTTTGGAAGAATTAAATTCTTTAAACCCAATTCTCCCTATGAGTTTTGGATCTGTATGGCAGAATCTCCCCGATGAGAATTAAATTCTCAACATATGGGAAGATCTGCTTCTGCAGATCTTCAACCATGAGGAAGAACTAAGTTCTTATATTAAGGGTTAAACCCTATCTTTGTTGGAGGAATTAAATTCTTATGTGCTTTGTGGGAGAATAAAATTCTCTGAACTTAGGTCTCCCCTAGGTTTTAGATCTGCATGGCAGAATTTCCCCGATGAGAATTAAATTCTCAACTTATGGGAAGATCTGCTTCTGCAGATCTTCAACCAAGGGAAGAACTAAGTTCTTATTCAGAAGAGTTGAACTCTTAGATTGAGAATTAAATTCTCTTTTTATCTTATGGGAGCTTATAGGATGATCTCTTTCTCTTTCTTACCTAAGATTTCTTTTTTTTGAAGAGACCTTCTTTTCTCTCTGGAGAATTAAATTCTCTTTTCTTTTGTATTCTCTCTCTATTGTTGTATCTCCCCCTTTTTTTCCTTCTTCTTGGCTCCTATTTATAGGAGAAAGAAAAGAATCAGTTTGTTTAGTCAATCTTCCATTGAAAGATTTTGATTGATTTTGCAACCAACATGATCTTTTAGATCACTCAGCGAATTTTATTCATCATTGGATTTTTAATCCAAAAGATATTTTGTTTGTTATTCCTGGAAAATTTCAGGGAAATATTTCATTGTATAGAATCTTTCTATAAATTGGTGTTTTTTAATCACCATTGGATTTTTAATCCAACGGTACTCCACTTTACAGAGCACAATCTTTTTGTTTGGAAAGATCCAGGGAAATATTAGGGTTTTTTATTTCCCTTAATTAGAATTAAATTCTATTAGTCCAGAAGGTTTAAGAGCCTATCACGTGTTAGCACGTGACCCCACTGATTGAACATTTAATTAGAATTTAATTCTATTAATTCAGAGATCTTTAGGAACCCATCACGTGTTGGCACGTGACCCCCTGATTAAGCCTTCAACAAGAATTTAATTCTGTTGTTTTAAAGAACTCAGGAATTATCACATGTCACCACGTGACCCTTGGTCACGTGTGGGCATGTGATGCCCTATTGGGGTTTTTCCCTGTTGTCTTATTATGCCTTTTAATTCCTTTTCAGTGGGTTTAAAGGCCAATCACGTGTTGTCACGTGACTCCATCTCAAGTTGTGTATCTCAGCGCCTATAACTTTGCCCATAGAAGGTCACGTGTCCCCACGTGATGCCTGATCACGTGTGGACACGTGATGCTTCTCTTGTGTATTTCTTTCCTACTTTATTCAGTTTCCATGAGGAAACAAATGCCCCCACAGTGTTGTTCTCACATGAGTGCAACGCTGTCATCTTTTATGGCCGTTGGATCTGCCTAGGGAAGGGGGCAGATGAACCGTTTCCCATCATATCCTATAAATGCAGGGGTCTCTTCAGAAGTGCCTCCACTCTTTCCTCTTCTTCCTTGTTCATTTTCTTTTGAGAATTTAATTCTCTTCCTCAGAGCTCAGTTCTCTGTAATGCACGTGGGCTCTGCTGATGGGTTCGTTTCGTCTCCTTGCACTGATTTCAATGAGTCACCTCTTTTCATTTCCAACGTCTCCCCTTTTTCCGGTCTTTGGGAATAGTTCCACTATGCACAACATTTTCTGTGCATGGCATTAAATGCCCCCCTTTATAAACCGAAGCCGTGCCTTTCTTTCTCTCTTCAAAGAGAAACTCATTTAGACCTTAAGGTGATCATTTTTGAGAAACCGATCAAGTGTTATGTCTTGCAACCGCCCCTACGCTTGTCGGCAACCATGTGAGGTGCCCATCAAGGATATGATTCCTCATTTTGCTGCGCGGCTAGTGGATCCTCTTCTCACTGATGCTAAATGCGACGCGGTGATGTACGAACTCATAATTCGTAGGGGTTCTCCCCTTCCTATGGGTTCCACTTGGCTGCGGATGATCTTTTCGTTCGTACTTGCCGATATTCCTCCTCATCCGGCAGAGATGACCCTGGCAGCCCTCGATACTGCGGACGACAAGATCGAATGTTTCTATGAGGCACGCTTGATTACTCGAGCTCTGAAGGATTGCTCGATCCATCTACTGGGTCGGATAAGAGCTCAGCGGGCTGTCATGTCCGCTTTCGCCGATGAGCATGGCGCGAATCGGTGGGGAGCAACTCCCTGCGAAAACCGTCGCTTTGATGTGTTAGAGAAGGCAGAGCGGGAGCTGGAGAATTTTGTTTTTTGTTTTGTTAACCCTTGTATCACCGATCCTTTGGTTGGTGACCTTTTCCCTGTAACGTAGTATATTTAAATCAATGTATCCCTCTTATCATTGGCTGTTGAATGCTTTTCTACTGAATTTTTTCTTTTCGTCATATATTCACACGTGCATCCCGCCTGAGTACATGAGCGTTATACTTGACCCCTGGGAATTTCCTTTAGGTGCGAACATCGTCGTTGTGTTGTCCATAAATCAGCGCGTTCTAGATACCACAGGCATATAGTCATGAACGCATGCTTAAAGGGATACCTACCGAAGACTTTCCTTGTTGCCAGAAATAGAAAATAGTTTGTGCGTGTTTTGGATTGAGGATTGGCAATGCATCCGGCTTCCTTCCAACATCTTAAACCTGAGATCAAATCTACGAGGATGTATCGAACGGTGCATGGTCAATTACTAAAACCACTCATGCATATGAAATCTAGTGGGTGCTTCAAGAAGCTATCAGGAAGGTGGTAGCTATTGATAAAACCGTCGTTTTTACTCGCGAGATGGTTGAAGCTCACAAAGTTACTGAAAAGGATCTTGAAAGTCGGCTTGCCTCGTACCAAGCCCAGCAGTCTCAAGCGGGGGCCCGTCTTTTAGCGATAATGAATTATGAAGCCGAGGCCCAGCGGAAAAAGGATGAATTGGAAAATCTATTAAATTGTCCGCCGGCTTGAAGAATTGTATATTTTTTCTCTTTTTATTCTTCTTTTGTGCATACTCCTGAATGAGGATATTTTTTATTCTTTCATAAATTGTACTTTGTATTCATTTTGATTCATGAATAAAAGACATATTTTGCTTCATGGTGGTGTGTCCCTTTTAGTAAATGTATTTTGTGGATAATCTATTTTTATTTCGTTGTAAGACAGCGATGGCTTAGGAGTCAGGGTTAGGACCTGCCACCTAAGACTTTTCAACTTTATGAGCCGTGAGGGTCTAATAAAGAATTTTCTCCCTACCGGTCGAGAGGATCCCGTAGGTGTATCTTCTCCTTAGAAATCGTGAGGATTCCTAAGTGCGTTCTCTCTTGAGAGTCGTAAGGATCTCACAACTGAATTTTCTTCCTTACATGTCGAGAGGACCCGTAAGTGATTGATGAGTTGACTTGCTCCCGAATCAAAGAATTGCTTTGACGGGGAAGTCGAGGGTTGACTTTATCCGCATTTCATGGAGTCAGTGGTTGACTTTATCTGCATTTCACGGAGTCAGGAGTTGCTCTGGCCATTTCCCACGGGGTCAAGATTGTCATTAGCCATGTTCCACAGCACCAGGATCTGCTCTGGACGCTTCCCACGGGGTCAGGATTGACATTAGCCATGTTCCACGAGACCAGGATTTGCTCTGGGCGTTTCCCACGGGGTCAGGATTGATATTAGCTGTGTTCCACGGGACCAGGATTCGCTCTGGACGCTTCCCACGAGGTCAGAATTGACATTAGCCTTGTTCCACAGGATCAGGATCCGCTCTGGACGCTTCCCACGGGGTCAGGATTGACATTAGCCATGTTCCACGAGACCAGGATTTGCTTTGGGCGTTTCCCACGGGGTCAGGATTGACATTAGCCGTGTTCTACGAGATCGGGATTTGCTCTGGACGTTTCCCACGGGGTCAGGATTGACATTAGCCGTGTTCCACAGGACCAGGATCCGCTCTGGGCGCTTCCCACGGGGTCAGGATTGACATTAGCCGTGTTCCACGAGACCAGGATTCTCTCTGGACGCTTCCCACGGGGTCAAGATTGACATTAGCCATGTTCCACGAGATCAGGATTTGCTCTGGGAGCTTCCCATGGGGTCAGGATTGACATTAACCGTGTTCTACGGGACCAGGAGGTGCTCTCTCGGTTGTCTGTGAACCGTCGAGGTTTGGAACAGGGACTTTGCCATGGATCCAAGGTTGATTGTCGCGTCTGAATCCTGCTGGAATGAGGAGGAACGCTGTTATGGATCTCTAGGCTGTAGATGTGGCCTTCAAGACTTGGAACTAGGGACTTTCCATGGCTCCGCTTGATTGTCGCATCCAAATCCTGTTGGAATGAGGAGGAACGCTGTTGGCGTTCTCCAGGCTGCTATCGAGACTTGGAACTAAGGACTCTGCCGTGGCTCCGTTTCACTGACGTCGTATATTCCTGCAGAGATACTGATTTCTCTGCGGGTCGGCGCGAATCGAGATGTTCTCGTCAAGGACACTGATTTCCCTGAATCGAGATGTTGCCAAGGACACTGATTTCCCAGGAGTTGAGACGAATAAAGGTATTTCTGCAAAGATGCCGATTTCTCTGTGGGTCGACATGAATCGAGATGCTTTTGTCAAGGACACTGATTTCCCTGAATCGAGGTATTGCCAAGGACACTGATTTCTTTGGAGTTGAGACGAATCAAGGTATTCCTGCAAAGATGATAATTTCAATGTGGGTCGACGCGAATCGAGATGCTCTCGTCAAGGACACTGATTTCCCTGAATCGAGATGTTGAGCCAAGGACACCGATTTCTCAGGAGTTGAGACGAATCAAGGTATTCCTGCAAAGACGCTGATTTCTCTGTGGGTCGACACGAATCGAGATGCTCTCGTCAAGGACGCTAATTTCCCTGAATCAAGATGTTGAGCCAAGGACACTGATTTTCCTAGAGTTGAGACGAATCGAGGTATTCCTACAAAGACGCTGATTTCTCTACGGGTCGACGCGAATCGAGATGCTCTCGTCAAGGACGCTGATTTCCCTGAATCGAGATGTTGAGCCAAGGACACTGATTTCCCTAGAGTTGAGACGAATCGAGGTATTCATGCAAAGACGTTGATTTCTCTGTGGGTCGACGTGAATCGAGATGCTCTTGTCAAGGACGCTGATTTCCCTGAATCGAGATGTTGAGCTAAGGACACTGATTTCCCTGGAGTTGAGACAAATCGAGGTATTCCTGCAAAGACGCTGATTTCTCTTCGGGTCGACGCGAATCGAGATGCTCTCGTTAAGGATGCCGATTTCCCTGAATCGAGATGTTGAGCCAAGGACACTGATTTCCCTGGAGTTGAAATGAATCGAGGTATTCCTGCAAAGATGCTGATTTCTCTGCGGGTCGACGCGAATCGAGATGCTCTTGTCAAGAACATTGATTTCCCTGAATCGAGATGTTGAGCCAAGGACACCGATTTCCCAGGAGTTGAGACGAATCGAGGTATTCCTGTAAAGATGCTGATTTCTCTACGGGTCGACGCGAATCGAGATGCTCTCGTCAAGGACACTGATTTCCCCGAATCGAAATGTTGAGCCAAAGACACTAATTTCCCAGGAGTTAAGACGAATCGAGGTATTCCTGCAAAGACGCTGATTTCTCTGCGGGTCGACGCGAGTCAAAATGCTCTCGTCAAGGACACTGATTTCCCTGAATCGAAGTATTGCCAAGGACACTGATTTCCTTGGAGGTTGAGACGAATCGAGGTATTCCTGCAAAGACGTTGATTTCTCTGTGGGTCGACGCGAATCGAAATGCTCTCAACAAGGACACTGATTTCCCTGAATCGAGGTATTGCCAAGGACACTGATTTCCTCGGAGTTTGGTTGAATTATTTCCGAGACAGAGCGTTGATCCGGCGGAGAGGTCATTGGTTGACTCTAAGTTGTCTGTAGACTGTAGAGTCTTGGAACTAGGGACTTTGCTATGGCTCCGCTTGTTGATGTTGTGTCTGCATCTGACTGGAGGGAGGAAGAACATCGGTGTTGATATCTAAGTTGTCCATGTTAACGTCGAGACCCTGAAGCTAAGGATCTTCCTTCGCTTCGTTTGTTGACATTGTGTCTGCAATATTGCGACGAATGTCGAGATCGTCTCTAAGTTGTCTATGAACCGTCGAGACTTGGTTTCGCTTCGACGAAGCCTAGTGGGACGATATGGTTCCCTTCTTGTTTGTGCCCATGGATTGTATACAGGGGTTAATGTGACCTCACCTGCAGGGAAAAAAGTTTCATTCTTCCATTTTTTTTATTTTATTTTTTTTCTTTCCGCGATGCTCTATCATTTCAGCTTTTTGTATCGCGAAAGTCGCGATTGTCCAATCATTTCGGCTATTTTTGTATGCATATATATTTTTACTTGCTGGTTTTGTTGCAAGTTGCCCCATCATTTCGGCTATTTCATATGCATTTTTGGCTCGCTGATTTTTATCGCGAGTATGGAACTTGGAATCTGGTGCCAATCTTAGCATTAGCATCGCTGCGACTGGAATATTGTTAGGAGCAAATCATCATTTGCCGTGAAATGACTTGGGATTTGATATCGATTTGGGCATCAGCATCGCTACCACTGGGACGTTGCCAGGAGCGAATCATCATTTGCCTTTGTCGATATTGAACAAAGGTGGCTTAGCAAACAGGGTTAGGATCCTGTTGACTAAGACTTTTTGACTTTACGAGCCGTAAGGGTCTCATAAAGATATTTCTCCTTACGAGTTGTGAGGATCTTGTAAGTACATTTTCTCCTTAGGAATCGTGAGGATTCCTAAGTGTGCGTTCTCTTATAAGTCGTAAGGATCTTACAAGAGTGCTTTCTCCTTATAAGTCGAGAGGACTTACAAGTGTCGTTCGCCATATGAAGATATCCCTCGTCAGTGGCAGGACTTTTTTGGGGAAACGTTTATTTATGCCCGTGGATTGTATACAAGGGTCAATATTAAACCGCTTGTAGGGTAATCTAGGGATTGTGATGGCTTAAGAACAGGTTCAGATCCCTGTAGCTTAAGGCTTTTGAATCTTATGAGCCGTGAGGGTCTCCTAAGAGGGTTCTCCTTACGAATCGTGAGGATCTCGTAAGTGTAATTTCTCCTTAGGAATCATGGGGATCCCTAAGTATGTTGCTCCCTTGTGAGTCGTAAGGATCTCACGCAGGTATTTTCTCCTTATAAGGTCGAGAGGACCTTGCAATTGTCTTTTAACGAGATTGCGCCCTTTCGGGTTTTCATAAACTCGCTGGAAGTCCTGCTGTTTTTACTCACGGAGCCCTTCTCGGGTTTTCATCCGTGCCCATCTCGCTTATGGACGTACCATTTTTTTACGAGTCTGCGCCCTTTCGAGTTTTCACAAACATCGCCGGTAGTCCTGCTGTTTTTACTCACGGCACCCTTTCGGGTTTTCATCCGTGCCCATTTTTCTTGTGGACATACCTTTTTTTTGTTTTTTTGTTTTTCAGCCTTAGAATACTGCGGTCCGTAGTAGTTTATAGACGTCTCGGTCAGTTGCAAGTTTTAGGACATTGCGGTCCATTGTTAGTTTATGGACATTTCGGTCTTTTGTTTACCCTGTGTGCACGTGCAATTGTTACGTGACGGGATACATGCCGCTGATGTGGAATACACCCATTTAGGGAGTGATTTGATATGGTTGGAGTGTTTCGTGACCCATCCCTATCATGACTTCTCCAACTTGACGCCGATGCCTGGCCCCTTCGAATAGGGCCATTTGGCATTCTCGATCAGATTTGCTCTTCTAACGGGCTTCGTTCAGTCATGTTGATCATCTCGTCTAACGGTTCTAAGGATTTTGGCATTGATCCTGCCCCTAGCTCCTCTACATTATCTTCTGATACCGAGTGAGCTTCTTTGTTATTTAGCGACGAATGAGAGATCATGTGGCAACTTGCCACATAATCTTCTGGTTCCTGTGACGAGTTGTCTCCCTTATCATCATCGCTATCTCCACCCTCCACGATATGGTTGAGAAATTCTTGGAGTGTGACCGGGGTTCGCGCCTTTTGGTTGTATTCCTCCAGCGCGTCAATATGTTTTTGCAAGTCCGTGCGCTTGTCATCAGGCTTCACGAGCTTCTTCTTCTTCTTTGAAGACTTTGACGGCTGGGCCTGAGCGTTTTGACCATCGCTACCAATTCTTAGCATCGGGCGCGGTTTTAGCATTCCCTCAACGATCTCAGGCTCTAGCGGGCTTTTCCACCTGATTGCCGGGCATGTGTGAAGATCCTTCAGCATTCTTTTCGTCTTGGCTGAAAGAGCAACCTCCCATGTAGCTTCTTCTATAAAAGAGCATGATGGCCCCGGCGTGTCCACCCTTTTAGGAGTGTGCTGTTGTGGCGGATTCACCTTCCAGTTTTCAGATAGCGCGAACTTGCCCTGTTGGTATTGGTCTTCAATCCAGTTTTTGAAGACGTAGCAGTCTTCGATCGGATGGCCCAATACTTGGTGGTAGGGGTAGTAGTTAGGATCGTTGACGTCGTTCGGTCGCGGTGGGTGTCTTAACTCTGGTTGAGTGATGAGCCCATTGCGCACTGCCAGTTCAAACAGTTTCCTTGTTTTATCCCGGGGAAACAAGTAAGGACGTCTCAACTTCTCATCGAGGGATTGCCGCTTGTTGCTTTGGCGAACAACCGGTCTCGGGCCACTCGGTTGTTGTTGAGCGTTGGCGACGAAGATAGCTTTCCCTTTACCCCTTTCGTTTTGAAGCTCCGTTTTCGACGAGGACGGCTTATGGCCCATCTGGTCCATTTGGGTCAGCTTGTCAATTAAGGCCTGGAAGGTGGTCGGCTTGAAGAACATCATGAATTGGGATATGGTCGCCTGCGGATCGAGGGTACCTATGAACATGCCTACTGCAGGTGCTTCTTCGATACGCTGCTCGCACTTCGACCATAAATTTCGCCATCGTATCGCGTACTGGACCTATGTCTCGCCCGGCTTCACTCTGGCATTAATTAATGCTGTGATTGGGGTGTGTTCGCTAGCACTCACGAAACGTTGGGTGAACAAAAATTCCATCTCCGTAAAAGTTTTGACGGAGTTGTTGGGCAGCTCCGAATACCACTCAAAGGCCATTTCCGCCAAGCTGCTCACGAACTGATGAAGTAACAATTTTTCGTCACCTCCGGTATTGTCGCAGAGAGCCCTGAACTGAGCGATGTGTTGATGGGGATTGCCTGTCCCTTTATATACATGAAACTTGGGAATCGTGTATCCTGGCGAATACTTGATCTGATCATACCATCCTGGATATGGTCACCCAGTTCTGATGACATGGCCGTTTGCTTCATTCGCTTGATGAGCTCGTATTTGTTGAGCTATATAATTATCGAGCATGGCTTTGGAGATGGTCTCCTCTTTGGCTTCTGACAGAGCCGGTAGAGGATTTGATGTCTCTCCTCTATCATCTTGGAATAAAAGGGCCATTTGTTTTATGTTGGCCGCTTCTTCCGCAGCCTCTTTGTCCTTCTTCTCAAGCATTCTCCGAAGGAATTCGGCGTCTGTTTCCTGCTCACGACGCTGCTCTGATGATGTCTCCGGGCTTTCTTTTGGTCCCGTGAGTGTGGCCATAACTTTTAGCATCTCTTGGAGCTTTTGTTATTGTTGCTCCTGAGCCTTAGTCACTGATCGCGTAAGTGGTCGATGGCCCATGGAGATACGGCTATCCTCTTTTCCGGATACCATATAGACGGTATGCACCACCATTCCCCCAGACTTAGGGCGTTTAGGCTTAGTACCCTTGACATTTGTCACAGACACGAGAATTTTCTCCGGCCTTCTCCTCTTGTAGGCGGTCGAAGTTCAGGGAGCCGTTGCGGCGGGCACCTAAACAGATGACACTTTCTGTGGCTTGACAGGGTGATCCTCTTCTCGCCGAACTTTCATCTTTTTCTATCGACGGGGGTAGTCTTGATCAATCACGGAGTCTTGGACCTGTCGCCAGACTTTGTAAATTTTGGAGGAAAGCCGCTGAGGGGGCTGCTCCGGCTTCGCCTTTGTGATCTTTGTAACAGGTGGAGGAGACTCTTTCAGCACGGCAGTCGGTGAATTCCTGCGCAACCTGTTTAGTAGTTCAAAGTTGTTCCCAGATAGAACAGCAGCATCAACATCCACCGTCGGAGCTGGCGGAGTCAGTCCAGAGGGTGAGCTGCCCCCAGCCTTCCTTACTCGGCGCCAGTGACGACGGCGAGCATGGAGAGCGGCCGGGATAACCTTTGCTGTTGGATCAGCTTTTCCATGCCCCATGTTTTGAGGAGAGGCTATTATTGGTGCTAGCCTATCGAAGACAGACGTCCGCTGAGAGGGAATGGTTAACATGTCGAAAGCCGACCTTCGAGTAGGGAGAGCAGCTTGGACGAACTCAACTATAGCAGGAGTTGGAGCGTCCTTCTCTTGTATTGCGAGCCTATTTGCGGGCCCACTTAAGCTTTGACCCAGCCTGTCGAAGACTGGGGCAGTGGAGTTGGACGACCCGCTGAGAGGGGCCGTGGTGGTTGCAAGCCGATTAAAGGCCGACTTCTTTGCAGCTTCTTGTGTCGGCATCTGAACGCTGAAGCTCGTTGGTGGGATCATGGTCCCGAAGAATAGACCAGCGGTGTCTTGGGTCACTTGTTCCACCGGCATTGTGAAAAGGGAGGCCGCTTGGGGCCCGTAGGTCACTCCTCCAGCGGGGACGGAGTGAGAGTTGTTGCAGTTTGAAGCCATTGATCTTCTGTTTTCTGCACGGAGCAAGATACCAAATCTTAGTACCTCGAATTTAGGGGAAACCATAGCAAACCGCGATTCATTCGCGAAACACGACACACGAAGTGTGGAGTGGAAAGAGGAAAAGGTCCCACCGGGCGTTCCAGAATCTGTTCTCCGCCGAAAATAGAGACGAGACTGCGTATGTAACACCCGAGCCCAATGCTACTATTTTCAGTTACTGTTTGAGCATAATGTGGTACTCATTTCATTTAATTTGCTTGTTTGTTGCTTACTGTAAAATTTACCCGGCAAAGTCATTTCTACATATAACAAATTTTAGCATCTAAAATAAAATTGAAAATATTCATCTTGGCCTACTTGACACCCCTAACCTCGTGGTAGCGTCCGTGCATTGTGTTCTCGTCCCGTTCAGTAAAACGGGCAAGTTTGGATGGCTACGTGCACGCACGTGTGTCCGTTTTGAGAGTATGCTTTTTAATCATAAAACATTTCATTTTAAAATTTGGAACCCGCTTAAAATCCTATTATTTGAATTTCGAAATTTTGGACCCAACCCGGGCGCAATTTGGAAATGTTTCATTTGGCGCCAAAATCCCAAATTTTTAATATTATTAAAACCTTCGCATATATTTTTCTAACTAATCTGATATCTTACTGTTCATTACCTATCTTTTAAATCTTTAAGTTAACCATATAATATTTTTACAATCTTTTATATCCTTCTCAATTTATTCTCTCAGCCAATCGCAACCTCCCCTTTAACCCCGTGGTCCTCACTTTCTCTCTCTCCTTCGTCTCTCTCTCTCCACTTTCTCTCTCTCTCTACCCCTTATATATTCTCTCGTACTTCTCTTTATCATTTTTCTCTTCTTGCTTCATGTCTCGTTTCTCATTTCTTTTAACTGTTCTTTTGTTACCGGAATTCCGTCGTGCCGGTGACGTTTCTCGACGTTCCAGCGAGATACCCCGACCCGTGTGGTTCCTTTGTTCGTCGTTTGGGTTCATTCCGTGAACCGTGCGCCGTCGCGAGTTTTCCCCGCCGACGGTTAACGTTCCGTTTTCCCGATTCGCGACCCATCGAGGCAAGTTAATCTTGCTACATGCTATATACTTTTATAATCTTCATTTTATAATATTATACATTTGAAAATCTTATAGTTTACATATGAAATGTCGTTGAAAAATCGGATATGACAAATCTGAAATTTACTGTACACCTTATCTTATAAAATTCATTATAAATCATAGAAAAATCATTAGGATACGTTCTTTAGTTCGTTACGAAGATAATTCAGAATACTATAACTCTATAAAATATTTACTTGCAAAATAAATTGTTTAATTAACGTAAAATGCAAATGAACACGTCTCTAAACTGCTGTCCAGGGAAATTCCAGCAGCAAACTTTCAACTTTGAATATTCATAACTTTTTGTAGGGATAACCTGAGATGCTTATACTTATAAAACTGAAAACCTTATTGAATTATCTTTGTTCTGGTATAAGATACGTCTCTTTTGGAGAACATTTGTTATTTTTAAGCTATTTTACAAATTAGGGTGACGCTAAATTTCTGAACGGAACCTTCTTGTGCATGGTTAATCAATACATCTTTTATAGTTACTAATCGCTTTGAATATGCTATCCATATTAATATTATTATATCACATATTGTTTAGTTGTACATCCCACATTACCATTTTATAGTTTTATAACTTTTCGGATACCCGTTTGCATCCATCGCATTTAAGATACATATAATTGCATCCATAGATCACATCACTACATAATAATGTGATATTAACACTCCATGTTTAATAAATTGTATCCTAATTAATATTGGAACTATAAATGTAACCCTAATCGATAACTGTGCATCCATATCCTTGAAATTATATCTATTGGCATATCATATTACATGTTCCAGTTATTGTTCTGATAGTACTCATGCTTGTTTATTTATACACATGTTTATGTTAGTTTGATTATGAGCATCCACATGACATCTTGTGCTTCTTGACATGACCTGTTACACTTCCTACTTGACATGACATGGTACCGTACACTCTTGACATGACATGACACCTTTATACATTACCTGGTTGACCTGATGTACCATGGCTTTACCTGTTACCTGATCTCATGCCTAATACCAACAAACCTGACCATTCCTGCTGTCTATCCAGACAGACCTACTTTTACCTGATTTTGTGTTGGCATTAGTCCTTGACTACTGAATACCTGACCTGACATACGTAGCTTGGGGGTATGGGGAAATCAAAGATGAACCTGACTTGTAACTCGACAGTTCACTACCGTTCGAGTGTACACTTTCCTATTCTGTGCCCAGCGGCATGTCTCGGTTTCAGCCGAGAATATTGTGGCCGTGATCCCGGGTATGTACGGGGTAATACCGAGTGTACACTTTCCTATTCTGTGCCCAGCGGCATGTCTCGGTTTTAGCCGAGAATATTGTGGCCATGATCCCGGGTATGTACGGGGTAATACCGAGTGTACACTTTCCTATTCTGTGCCCAGCGGCATGTCTCGGTTTCAGCCGAGAATATTGTGGCCGTGATCCCGGGTATGTACGGGGTAATACCGAGGGTACACATTCCTATTCTGTGCCTAACGGCATGTCTCGGCTGCAGCCGAGAATATTGTGGCCGTGGTCCCGGGTATGTACGGGATACTATTGAGTTACATCGACGATTCGTCAAATTGATTTCAAAGACTTTAGAATAGAAAACCTGCTAGAACAATTTAGTTACCCACTGCACATTGCCCGGCACTGTTGTTTCATATTACTGCTTTATTCATGTCTATCCCTGCATTGCTTATTACCATGTTCATATTATATTGTTGGTTGACATGACGCGCTGACGTCTGGGTTTTGCATGGCCCAGATTCTTTACCACTGTCGACGACTGAGCAGGAGTACTTCAGCCAGCAGGCTGATTTGAGTTCTATAGTGGTTAGTTCGTTTATTGCATTTTATTTCCAGGTGCGATCCCGCATTATGGGACGTACCTTTCTATTATTATATTGGATCATTGCTTCCGCACTTATTGTTTATTGACTCTCGTTATTATGGATTTGGACATGTGCTAGATTAGTTTATTTATCTTGTTCTTGATATCTCTACAACCGTAATGTGACTGTGGATGGATACTTCCTACCCACAGGTAGCATGGTTGGCTATGTCACGTGCCCAATCTTGCGTACTCTAGGAAGCGGGGCGTGACATGATACTTCCTACCCACAGGTAGCATGGTTGGCTATGTCACGTGCCCAATCTTGCGTACTCTGGGAAGCGGGGCGTGACATGGTTCTTTTGGTATCAGAGACATAGGTTAATTGGGTTGATTCTTTGTAGTTGGGTATTGCACCCGATACACGAATCATAATACCCGTGATTAGGAAACATGTCCTGCCACCTTGACCGTTTTACCATCCTTGAATCATTCTTCCGGATCATGTCGACATGCAAACTTACTTTGCATTGTCAACTCGAAAACCTAATTTCTTGTTATCCCTAGGACTTAGGCGACTTGGGTGGAGTTAAGTAATTGCGGCTATGATACCGCGGCATAGCTACAATGCAGTACTCTATTTAAGTATCTTGGAGTTCTAGCCTTGATCCATATTCAGAATCTATCATCATGCTAATATTGGGTGTTTTGAGTTCAGGATTATGACAGGTAAGAAGTTGAAGACGTACCAGAGGCGTGTGAACGGAGCCGCCATGCTTGGAGTGATAAGAGGAATGCTGGAAATCAAAGAAACAGCCCGAGCTGAACCAGCAGCAAGCGGACTCGTTTCAGGAAGGTTTGCAGATCGTTCAGCAGTCTGTGAACAAGATTGGAACTAGACCAGTTGACCGAGTAGGGACCGTGGCAGAGTTCAGACGTGTGGGTCCTACTACTTTCACTGGTTTGGAGGAGCCATGCCAGCCGAGCAGTGGCTAGTCAGCACGGAGAATTCGCTGATTGCGGCACAGATTCCAGAGGACAAAGGAGTTGATGTGGTGCGCATTCAACTAGTGGATTACGCCGAGAGTGGTGGCTTGTGGAGGAGAACCGTTTGCCCAAGCCAAGCAGTTAGGCGGATTTCTCTAAGAGTTTCCTGGAGAAGTTCTTTCCGCGGACTGCACGGGAGGAAATGGAAGAGAAATTTATTGGGCTGAGGCAGAATGGAGCACCCGTGGACGTGCATGCAGCAGAGTGGACGAGACTCAGCAGTTTCGCTGGACCTTTAGTCGCCAACGATGCAGACAGGGCACGAAGGTCCATGCGCAGCTTGGATGTGGACATCCAAAGGCAAACCGTCTCCCTGGGTTTGACCACTTTCTCACAGGTTCTTACGGCAGCTCGAGAACAGCAGAGCATATCAGGAAAATTGGGAGTTCACAGCAGACAGCAGTTGCGGTAAGGAAGCAGTTCTGTCGGGCCGGTCGAGTTTTGGGCTAGGCCGACAAACAATGTTCTTGCATCAATGGAAGTGATGAAAGTAAAGAGCCGGCTGTTGTTCGTGATTCTATGGACGTGTTTGAAGATATATCGGGCTTACCGCCGAAGCGAGACTTGGAGTTCACGATTGACCTTAGTCCTGGTGCAGCGCCAGTGTCTAAAGCTTACTATCCAATGGCACCAGTGGAATTGGAAGGAGTTAAGAAGCAAGTTGGTGAATTACTTGAGAAGGGTTGGATTCGAAGCAACAACTCGCCTTGGGAGCTCCAGTTCTTTTAGTAAAGAAGAAGGATGGCACGAGAAGGATGTGCATTGATTATCGAGAATTGAACCGGGCGACTATTAAGAACAAGTACCCGATCCCTCGCATTGGAGGACTTTTGAGCAGCTTAGTGGCGCGAGAGTATTCTCGAAACTGGATTTGCGATCCGGATATCATTAGGTCCTGCAGATGTTGAGACAGGAGAGGCTTTATGCGAAGATGAGTAGTGCGAATTCTGGCTGGAAGAAGTGAAATTTCTGGGACATGTCGTGTCGGGTGATGGAATCGCCGTCCATCCCGAAAAGATTGCAGCAGTTCAAGATTAGCCTATTCCAAGGAATGTAGCTGAGATAAGAAGTTTCCTTGGATTAGCCGGATACTACAGGAGATTTGTGGAGAACTTTGCTCGTTTGGCAGAACCGCTGACCAAGCTTATGCGTAAGGAGGTACCTTTTGTATGGACGGATAAGTGTGCGTTGGCTTTGAGACGTTGAAGCAGAAGTTGATAACCGCCCCTATCCTGACCGTACCAGACAATTCCGGAGGACTGATGATTCATAGCGACGCATCTGGGAAAGAATTGGGATGTGTTTTGATGCAGCATGGGAAGGTCGTAGCATACGCATCAAGACAACTGAAGACCCATGAGAAGAATTATCCAACTCATGACTTGGAGCTTGCGGCTGTGATTTTCGCTTTGAAGATTTGGAGACACTACCTTTTGGGCGTAAGAGTCGAAGTTTTTACAGATCATAAGAGCTTGAAGTACGTGTTCACGCAGAAGGAGTTGAACATGAGGCAACGCAGATGGTTGGAGCTGCGACTACGACCTTGATCTTAAGTACCATCCGGGAAAAGTTAACGTCGTGCCAGATGCGCTAAGTCGGTTACCAGCAATTCAGGTATTGACCGCACAAAGGGAGATCATTGCGGATTTTCGGAGATTTGACTTGGAGGTTGTGCTACCACATGCTACGGGACAGTCGATGCAGTTGCAAGTACAGTCGTCCTTAGTTGAGAAGATTAAAACAGCACAATCGCAGGATCCTAGACTACAAAAGTTTCAAGAGCAGGTTGAAGCCGGACTACGAACAGATTTATTGATCCACGAAGATGGTTCGTTGAGGTATGGTAGCCGTGTGTGTGTGCCAAAAGGGGATGTGCGTGAAGAGCTTATGAAGGAGGCACACAATTCAGTTTACTCTGTACATCCAGGAGGGACAAAGATGTACCAAGATATTCGACAGCATTTCTGGTGGGAAGGCATGAAACGGAAGATTGCTCGCTTCGTGGCTAAGTGCTTGGTATGTCAGCAAGTCAAGGCTGAACACCAAATGGTTGCTGGTTTATTGCAACCATTTCCGATTCCTCAGTGGAAGTGGGAACATATAACCATGGATTTCGTGACGGCTTTACCGCGGAGTCCAAAAGGCAACAATGCAGTAAGGGTGATTGTTGATCGGTTGACCAAGGCAGCTCACTTTATTCCTTTTCGGGTTGGTCAATCAATAGAGACTTTGGCAGAGCGGTACCTGCAGGAGATCATAAGATTGCATGGAGTACCGGTGAGCATCGTGTCCGATCGGGACACTCGGTTCTTATCACACTTCTGGAGGAGTTTACAGGAAAGTTTGGAGACTCGATTGAAGTTTAGCACAGCTTATCATCCTCAAACTGATGGTCAGTCGGAGAGAACGATCCAAACTCTTGAGGATACGTTGAGAACATGCAGGTTGGACTTCAAGGGGTCTTGGGAGGATCATCTACTTATGGTGGAGTTGTCTTACAACAACAGTTTTCAGGCAACTATTCAGATGGCTCCATTTGAAGCTTTGTATGGTCGTAAATGCCGTTCACCTGTTTGTTGGGACGATGTCGGTGAACGAAGATTATTGGGACCAGATTTGGTTGTGCAGACAGTTGAGAAGGTTAACCCTATCAGAAATCCTATGAAGGCAGCACAGGACCGACAGAAGAGTTGGGCAGATACGTCAAGAAGACCTCTGGAGTTCACCATGGGTGATTTGGTATTCTTGAAGATATCACCGACTAGAGGGGTGATTCGCTTTGGGAGTCGGGGAAAGCTTGGTTCTCGATTCGTTGGACCCTTCGAGATATTGGAGCGTGTTGGAGAGGTAGCGTACCGTTTGGCGTTACCACAGTCCATGGCAGGTGTGCACGATGTGGTTCGTGTATCTCAACTACGGAGGTATGTTCGAGATGAAACCCACGTATTGGATCATTCGGAGTTGACCGTACGGGAGGACCTAACTTTTGAAGAGCGACCAGTTGAAATCAAGGATCGAAGAGAAAAGGTTCTTAAGAACAAGGTTACCCTTCTTGTGCTAGTTTCTTGGGGTAATCGATCGCATGGAGAATCCACTTGGGAACGAGAAGATGAAATCCGGCAGAAGTTTCCTCACCATTTCTTGTAGTTATCTATCTTTGTATTCTTGGAATTTCGAGGACGAAATTCTTTTTGTAGTTGGGTATAATGTAACACCCGAGCCCAATGCTACTATTTTCAGTTACTGTTTGAGCATAATGTGGTACTCATTTCATTTAATTTGCTTGTTTGTTGCTTACTGTAAAATTTACCCGGCAAAGTCATTTCTACATATAACAAATTTTAGCATCTAAAATAAAATTGAAAATATTCATCTTGGCCTACTTGACACCCCTAACCTCGTGGTAGCGTCCGTGCATTGTGTTCTTGTCCCGTTCAGTAAACGGGCAAGTTTGGATGGCTACGTGCACGCACGTGTGTCCGTTTTGAGAGTATGCTTTTTAATCATAAAACATTTCATTTTAAAATTTGGAACCCGCTTAAAATCCTATTATTTGAATTTCGAATTTTTGGACCCAACCCGGGCGCAATTTGGAAATGTTTCATTTGGCGCCAAAATCCCAAATTTTTAATATTATTAAAACCTTCGCATATATTTTTCTAACTAATCTGATATCTTACTGTTCATTACCTATCTTTTAAATCTTTAAGTTAACCATATAATATTTTTACAATCTTTTATATCCTTCTCAATTTATTCTCTCAGCCAATCGCAACCTCCCCTTTAACCCCGTGGTCCCCACTTTCTCTCTCTCCTTCTTCTCTCTCTCTCCACTTTCTCTCTCTCTCTACCCCTTATATATTCTCTCGTACTTCTCTTTATCATTTTTCTCTTCTTGCTTCATGTCTCGTTTCTCATTTCTTTTAACTGTTCTTTTGTTACCGGAATTCCGTCGTGCCGGTGACGTTTCTCGACGTTCCAGCGAGATACCCCGACCCGTGTGGTTCCTTTGTTCGTCGTTTGGGTTCATTCCGTGAACCGTGCGCCGTCGCGAGTTTTCCCCGCCGACGGTTAACGTTCCGTTTTCCCGATTCGCGACCCATCGAGGCAAGTTAATCTTGCTACATGCTATATACTTTTATAATCTTCATTTTATAATATTATACATTTGAAAATCTTATAGTTTACATATGAAATGTCGTTGAAAAATCGGATATGACAAATCTGAAATTTACTGTACACCTTATCTTATAAAATTCATTATAAATCATAGAAAAATCATTAGGATACGTTCTTTAGTTCGTTACGAAGATAATTCAGAATACTATAACTATATGAAATATTTACTTGCAAAATAAATTGTTTAATTAACGTAAAATGCAAATGAACACGTCTCTAAACTGCTGTCCAGGGAAATTCCAGCAGCAAACTTTCAACTTTGAATATTCATAACTTTTTGTAGGGATAACCTAAGATGCTTATACTTATAAAACTGAAAACCTTATTGAATTATCTTTGTTCTGGTATAAGATACGTCTCTTTTGGAGAACATTTGTTATTTTTAAGCTATTTTACAAATTAGGGTGACGCTAAATTTCTGAACGGAACCTTCTTGTGCATGGTTAATCAATACATCTTTTATAGTTACTAATCGCTTTGAATATGCTATCCATATTAATATTATTATATCACATATTGTTTAGTTGTACATCCCACATTACCATTTTATAGTTTTATAACTTTTCGGATACCCGTTTGCATCCATCGCATTTAAGATACATATAATTGCATCCATAGATCACATCACTACATAATAATGTGATATTAACACTCCATGTTTAATAAATTGTATCCTAATTAATATTGGAACTATAAATGTAACCCTAATCGATAACTGTGCATCCATATCCTTGAAATTATATCTATTGGCATATCATATTACATGTTCCAGTTATTGTTCTGATAGTACTCATGCTTGTTTATTTATACACATGTTTATGTTAGTTTGATTATGAGCACCCACATGACATCTTGTGCTTCTTGACATGACCTGTTACACTTCCTACTTGACATGACATGGTACCGTACACTCTTGACATGACATGACACCTTTATACATTACCTGGTTGACCTGATGTACCATGGCTTTACCTGTTACCTGACCATTCCTGCTGTCTATCCAGACAGACCTACTTTTACCTGATTTTGTGTTGGCATTAGTCCTTGACTACTGAATACCTGACCTGACATACGTAGCTTGGGGGTATGGGGAAATCAAAGATGAACCTGACTTGTAACTCGACAGTTCACTACCGTTCGAGTGTACACTTTCCTATTCTGTGCCCAGCGGCATGTCTCGGTTTCAGCCGAGAATATTGTGGCCGTGATCCCGGGTATGTACGGGGTAATACCGAGTGTACACTTTCCTATTCTGTGCCCAGCGGCATGTCTCGGTTTCAGCCGAGAATATTGTGGCCGTGATCCCGGGTATGTACGGGGTAATACCGAGTGTACACTTTCCTATTCTGTGCCCAGCGGCATGTCTCGGTTTCAGCCGAGAATATTGTGGCCGTGATCCCGGGTATGTACGGGGTAATACCGAGGGTACACATTCCTATTCTGTGCCTAACGGCATGTCTCGGCTGCAGCCGAGAATATTGTGGCCGTGGTCCCGGGTATGTACGGGATACTATTGAGTTACATCGACGATTCGTCAAATTGATTTCAAAGACTTTAGAATAGAAAACCTGCTAGAACAATTTAGTTACCCACTGCACATTGCCCGGCACTGTTGTTTCATATTACTGCTTTATTCATGTCTATCCCTGCATTGCTTATTACCATGTTCATATTATATTGTTGGTTGACATGACGCGCTGACGTCTGGGTTTTGCATGGCCCAGATTCTTTACCACTGTCGACGACTGAGCAGGAGTACTTCAGCCAGCAGGCTGATTTGAGTTCTATAGTGGTTAGTTCGTTTATTGCATTTTATTTCCAGGTGCGATCCCGCATTATGGGACGTACCTTTCTATTATTATATTGGATCATTGCTTCCGCACTTATTGTTTATTGACTCTCGTTATTATGGATTTGGACATGTGCTAGATTAGTTTATTTATCTTGTTCTTGATATCTCTACAACCGTAATGTGACTGTGGATGGATACTTCCTACCCACAGGTAGCATGGTTGGCTATGTCACGTGCCCAATCTTGCGTACTCTGGGAAGCGGGGCGTGACAGCGTAGGTTCGTCTTGCCTGAATTTCGAGGGCAGATGCTATTAGGTGCTATTCGTCCACCTCTCCAAAGATGCCAAATTGATTTATGGCACCGTGTATCGAAAGTTTAGACGGATACGGCCGATGTAGCAGACTTCGTCAGATTCCCCCTCGTTTGAGGGGTTTTTGATTGTGGGGACGCTCTTCCCTGCAGGCGCAAGCCACTACAGTTAATTACGCTACCACATCGCGGTAACCACCTTCTCCTTCTCTAGATGGTCACTTCGTGTCGTGGGCGTTTGTTTTTTTTGGTTGCCCGTGGATTGTATACAGAGACTAATTTATGTTGTCGCCCGTAGGGCGTGGATTAGTCCAAATCCGTATTTTCTTAGATTTAGGTTTAGGGTTGGATTTAAGAATACGTTAGTCTTATTTGAGAATAAGATCAACTTAAACGTTTGTTAAGGATACGTTAGTCTAATTTCAGACTAAGATCAACTTAACGGGATCGTTTAGATCCAACAAAAGAGCATTTGGGCTCTATTGTTTAGTTAAGAGACTTTGCGGTCCATAATTAGTTTAAGGACATTACGGTCCAATGTTAGTTTAAGAATATCTCGGTCCAGTTTAGAGACATCATAGTCTGTAAAGTTTAAGGACATCATGGTCCATGAGTTTAAGGACCCCACAAGTCATGGTAGTTTAGAGACATCATAGTCTGTAAAGTTTAAGGACATCATAGTTCATGAGTTTAAGGACCCCACAGTCCGTAAAGTTTAAGGACATCATAGTCCAGTTTAAAGACGTCATAGTCTGTGTGGTTTTGATTCAGCCGTTTGGGGATGCACCAATAGTTATTGGTTATTGGGACCCTCCATCTCTCTGAAGACGTTGAAGAATTACAACGACATGTATCAGAGGTGTGAAAAGATGTACCCTTGAACCAAAGTTGATTGAAAGGCTCTGGGTTTTGGATTTGAATGTCATATGAGATGATCAATTTTGGAAGACAAGAGTGTATTTGAGGTTCAGTCGAAAGGGAGGGTCCTGCCTCTGGAAGACTTAGCTAATTTAGGCTAAGATTGGCTCGAGTATAGTGTTAAGCACTAGAGTACACTCGTTTATCACGTGCTCACACGTGATGCGCTTAAAATAGTTTTAAATACCAAGGATGAAACGCACAAAATAGTGTTAAACATTAAAAAAGAAGCGCTCACGTAGGGTCACGTGAGGCGCTTGAGTGTTGGGCCAAACTTCCTTTATTTTATTCTCAGAATATGCTGGTAAGTGTTAAACACTTAATCTTTATGGCCATCATGTGTGGGCACGTGATGGGTATCCATGCATTGGATATTAAAAGGATTTGTTAGGTGTCACGTAGGGATACGTGAGGGCGCCCATGCGTTGGATATTAATCCTTCAGTTTTTTCCATCTTCTATTTTTTAAAGAGGTATTTGTCAGGGGTCACGTGGGGACACGTGAGGCACCCAAAATCGATTCTGCCCTTTTTATTTTGAGGAGTCTGTTCAAGAGTCACGTGGGAGAACGTGACCTAATCTTATTTATTCTCTTGTGGTCATTGGAGGGGAGGGTCACGTGTTGCCACGTGATCATGTTGGGTACTTGATCCTTTTACGTGCATGAAAAGTCTAAGTCCCTTGTTTAAGAATTAAATTCTTTTATAGAGTTGAACCCTAATTTTATTTAGAGGAATTAAATTCTTATGTGTTTGGAAGAATTAAATTCTTTAAACCCAATTCTCCCTCTGAGTTTTGGATCT
This sequence comes from Agapanthus africanus, assembly GCA_030015575.1. Lineage (NCBI taxonomy): Eukaryota > Viridiplantae > Streptophyta > Magnoliopsida > Asparagales > Amaryllidaceae > Agapanthus > Agapanthus africanus. Next base: position 146,948,432 of record CM057338.1, on the reverse strand, counting down.
GCATGGCAGAATCTCCCCGATGAGAATTAAATTCTCAACTTATGGGGAGATCTGCTTCTGCAGATCTTCAACCATGAAGAAGAACTAAGTTCTTATATTAAGGGTTAAACTCTATCTTTTAGCTTCATACGGCTCCTCTATGGCCACAAACAAACGGTAAAGACTTATTCTATTCGGTATTATCGCCATTTTTGGATGGTAAATAGAATAAATAGTCCAAAATTTGGAGGAATTAAATTCCTATGTGCTTTTTGGGAGAATAAAATTCCCTGAACTTAGGTCCTCCCCTAGGTTTTAGATTTGCATGGCAGAATCTCCCCGATGAGAATTAAATTCTCAACTTATGGGGAGATCTGCTTCTGCAGATTTTCAACCAAAGGACGAACTAAGTTCTTATTCAGAAGAGTTGAACTCTTAGATTGAGAACTAAATTCTCTTTTTATCTTGTGGAAGCTTATAGGATGATCTCTTTCTCTTTCTTATCTAAGATTTCTTTCTTTTCTGAAGAGACCGTCTTTTCTCTCTGGAGAATTAAGTTCTCTTTTCTTTTGTATTCTCTCTCTGTTGTTGTATCTTCCCCTTTTTTTCCTTCTTCTTGGCTCCTATTAGGAGAAAGAAAAGAATCAGTTTGTTTAGTCAATCTTCCATTAAAAGATTTTGATTTATTTTGCAACCAACATGATCTTTTAGACCACTTAGTGAATTTTATTCACCATTGGATTTTTAATCCAAAAGATATTTTGTCTGTTATTCCTGGTAAATTTCAGGGAAATATCTCCTTGTATAAAATCTTTCTATAAATTGGTGATTTTTAATCACCATTGGATTTTTAATCCAACGATGCTCCACTTTACAGAGCACAATCTTTTTTTTGGAAAGATCTAGGGAAATATTAGGGTTTGTTATTTCCCTTAATTAGTATTTAATTATATTAGTTCAGAAGGTTTAAGAGCCTATCACGTGACCCCACTGATTGATCATTTAATTAGAATTTAATTCTATTAATTCAGGGATCTTTAGGAACCCATTACGTGTTGGCACGTGACCCCCTGATTAAGTTTTCAATCAGAATTTAATTCTGTTGTTTTAAAGAACTCAGGAATTATCACATGTCAGCACGTGACCCTTGGTCACGTGTGGGCACGTGATGCCCCATTGGGGGTTTTCCTTGTTGTCTTATTATGCCTTTTAATTCCTTTTCAGTGGGTTTAAAGGCCAATCACGTGTTGGCACGTGACTCCATCTCAAGTTGTGTATCTCAGCGCCTATAATTTTGCCCATAAGAGGTCACATGTCCCCATGTGTTGCCCGATCATGTGTGGACACGTGATGCTTCTCTTATGTATTTCTTTCCTGCTTTATTCAGTTCCCATGAGGGAACATGGGTATCCTTCTTCTTCCTCTTTGTTGGCTGGATCTTGGGGGAAAAAGGGAAGGTGAGACTTAAAATCTACCCTTTTAGGGATTTGATGGCAGTTCCGAGCTCCCCTTTAAGGGTTTTATGGTGAAAAACTATTTATTTTTTAAAAAAGAAGGGTTAAACTCTTGATTTAATTCAAAAGAAAAGAAGAAGGTTTAGAACCTTGAGGATGGAGGAGGAGGTACAAACCCTAGTTTTTTTTGGAGAGAGAAAAAGTTATTATTGATTATTTCATCATGTTGCCTTTATAGGCTACACATTTTACATATAGCTCCTTGGGTTTTGCCATATGGTACTTATGCCACCCCATTCCTTATGTGCTTATCTCTTTTTGCACATAAGCATGGGGTTTACAAAATTTTGGCTTTTTGCTTATTTTACATACATTTATTTTATGCATATATATAAAAAAGAATTACATTAAACCAATTTATGGCTTCATTCCTTTTGTCATAGGACCGGTCCCTTTGAGTTGGGTTTGGGCCCACTTGGCTTGGGGTTGACTTTAATTTTGACTTGGTCAACCGGGGTGTAATTTTTGACTCCAACAAAGTGCCTCCCATCAATACATGCACACCATATATATGGGCCGTGTGCATGAAATTGATGGATCTTCTTTCGCGTGGAGATTGACTTGATTTGACTCTCGTTTTGACGACTTGGAGGTCAATGCTGCCCTTTTCGCGACGTGGACTGTCAGTGCTGCTGATTGATTCTAAATTTTCTGATCGTGAATTTGTATGAAATGAAAAGTAATCACAATTAAAATTATTTATAACCACAATCAATAGCGGTGTCGTTTGAAGCTTCGTTAATGAGAACGGATCGTCCACAGAGATTCGTGTATTTGATCAATCTTGCTTTAGATGAGTCGAAATGAAAATATAAAAGAAAACGTTTCAAGATTTAGATTCAAGACTTAATTGAGTCATTTCAAGAAAATCAAGAAAAATATCAAGAATCAAGAAGATATCCAAATCAATTTAGTTATCAAGAATAAGAAGAATAGCTTGTAGGAATCAATCGAATTAGTAGCAATGATGAATATTAAAAATCACAAATCTTATCTATTAATGAATTGTAGCTAGATCGATGATGATGAATGAAGATTAGGGATCTATTGAAGAAACTAGGGTTTCTCCTTCACTATCCCTTGTCTTTTTATTGATCATCATTCGGATCTAACCTTTAGCAAAGAAAATTATCAGTCATTTGATCCCTAATTTGAAACTAAATTATCAAGAATGGTGATCTAGCTCCAAATTAGGTCATTGATGATTCTTTTTTCTAAAGTTCACAAATCTCATAAGACTTAAGATTAGTATTAGGATTTCATTATTATTAGATCTACTGATTCTCTTGATTCCTTCACAAGCGGAGATTTCACTCACGCATCATGAAAATTAAAGAATCAAGAACAAGAAATTTCATAATGCAAGAATATAACGAAAACGAGAATTACAATTATCAGCTTTATTAAATCTCCTTCAAATTACACCTCTCAATTCGAGTTTACAAGGCTAGCTCTCGATCGCTCCTTTGAAAGGGAATTTGTCGTCGATCTTTGCTCAGCTCGATCTTCGTAAGACGTGGATCGATTGCGGATCTCTTGCTCTTGATGATGATCGGCGTTGCGATAAAGGATCTTCGATTGTCGCTTGATTTTGCTCTCAATGGATTTTGATTTGATTGGAATTGGATTGGATCTCAAGTTATGTCACTCAACTTGAATTGAATTGTGGCTCAATTATGAAATTAATGAACTAATGAACAACCTTTGAAATGTAGATCTAGATCCCCTTTTATAGCCTCAAATTAAGCTTCCACAAGAAGCTTGGTTGTTATGTAGAGCCTTCCAGAAGAAGCCACGTGGAAATGAAGCGTCTTGAGGAAGCTAGGTGGTTACAGAGAAGGTTCTGGAGAAGTTACGTCACCGGCGCCCCCAACTCAGCCGTGGATCCGCGGCGGATTGGGCTGGATCGGCCACGGTTCCGCTGCCGTTTGAAGAGTTCAGTGCATCGGTTTTCTGGGGTTGTTTAGTGTTAGCATTTGGGTTGTCTTTTGATGTCTGGAATCCTTTAATCTTTTCTGAATCTCTGCTAGATTTTAAGTCTTTGACTTGCTGCGTTTTATCGGCAATTTTGCGATTCCAGTTCTTTGACCTGAAGATTTTTTTGCACAACATCTTGATAAAAAGTGTTGAGATATACAATATCACGCGTGAAGTAATAAACACACAATTTCCCTCCAGAGTATCGATTATATATATAACACGTGGTATTTGGTATTTTCCAGATAAATTTATAATCCATGTTATATTTACAACAAACACCCTTAGATGATTAAGAAAAGTAGGGAAATTGATGTGTTAAGAATGCAATATTTTCGACTGAACAAATTCTCCCAAACTTAATTTTGGTCGTCTCGAGCAAACATTTTTTATTCAAGAGAAGGAGAAATTTATTAAGAAAAAGAAAGACTAACTAGCATACTTTCGTAGGCAACACGATTGCACTGAGCATATACAACAAGCCTTTAAATCTCTAGGTGTCCCTAGTAGGAAGAGTGTTGTCTCTTGAGGGTTTTCTGTGGATTGCACCCACAAAATCCTATAATAAAAGGAAGACTGTGAAAGTTACATATAAAGATAAGAATTGTAAAAGAAAGACTTTGAAAATCAAAGTTTCCAACTACACTAGCTTTTCGGTTGTCATGAACCCTATCTTAATAGTCATGAAAAGATGTTAGAAATCACATCATCCCTCAATAAAACATCGCCTTTATTCTTCATTCCTACATTTCTTCCAAACATTGATCATATAACCCTACATATGTGTAAAAGACATCCCTACACTCAGAGAATTCAATTCAAGCTATCATACTCTTGTCCATCTACCTCAGTATTTTTTAGTTAATGAATATTTAGATGGAATTGCTCATACATTTTTCATGCGACCGTTAATACTTCTTGAGATACCAACCGACCTATTACTCATGTGCTTGCATATTAGGCGTAAATAGTATTTTTTCCTCGTCTTACAATACCTAAGGCTTAGCAGTGACTCCCAAACCAGTTGGTCTAAGGCACTAGGTGGTGAAGCACCCTTACTATATTTTTTTATGCTGTCTTGGTGATTACAAAATCAGTGTTCATTTTTCTCTTCACCATTTTATATTTGATTCTCCATTTATTATTTCTTCGTACTTTGGCTTTTAGACAAGAGCAATTCAAGGTATCCTCTACTATCCCGAATTTCAAGACGTGTGTAAGTGCATATAGTAGGGTATCAATATTCAAATGTTTGGATTCCATAATAGGAACTATTTTTCAGAATTATTTTTATCCGCAGATTAGTGACTTCTTTCATCTTACTAACCCTTAGGACAACGGCTCATAACTACTTATTACTAGTTTCGTCTAAGAAAACATCTAACTTTCTTGGTTTTCTTAAACTTTTCCAATCTTTTGGATGTAATTTTTTACTTTCTAATCTTTTATTATAAAAGAATTTTTGAAATTTTTTGAAAATGTTGTGCTTATGCAAAGTATGTTGCAAAGTGATGCGTAAATAAGCACAAATCTCCCCCAAACTTGTTTACAACAGTGTCCTCACTGTTGTCATTTGTTAAATCTCAAAAACCTGTAGGCTTGGGAGGAAAAGTTATTCACGGGGACAAGAATATATGGATGTAAAAATCCTTCCCCAAATTTATTTTTGGCTCACAATTTTGAAGACAAATTTTATTTTCAAGAGCCAAAAATATACCCCCTCAAACTTGAGTTAAACAATATTAAGCATTTTAAGAGGGGGTAAAGATACTGGTCAATGCAAAGCCTTACAAAGACCAAAAGTCAACACCAACCACACAAAAATTTTATCAGCGAAACACATCGGTTGGTGGAACATGTTATATAGAGCCAAGAAGAAATGGGGAAGAGATAAGGGGTGTAATAGAATGGATTTGCGTCTCAAATTGGAGAGACGACACAGTGATGATGATGATGGATTACTCGCATTCTCGTGATTGTCAAGAAGGCAGGGTGGAGGTTCAATTTCTTTGTTTTGGAGATGATTCGTCTCGACACCCGTGTTTGCTAAGAATGCGAGTTCATCAGCGAAGCTTTCATCGATATCCCGAAGAATAATGTCATTGGAAAGAACGGGATGATACTCAGACTTCATGAAAGGTTCAGAATAAGCGTCAGATGTTGACCCGGACAATTCAAAAGAAGGGTCCGTATGTGTATAATGCATCGCTGGTTCAAACAACAACGTACTAAGGAAGTCTAGATCTGTATCGTGAAGCTGTTCAAATTCGCTGCTGTCGACATCCATTAATACGACAGAACATACATGAGCATAGGGTTCGGAGGCTTGACTTCCCAACTTGTAAATGTTAAGTTCAATTGACCTATTCCTGAAGGATAGGGCCATAGAGCCGTTTCGACAGTTGATTACAGCGTTGGAAGTAGCCAAAAAGGGTCGACCAAGAATCACCGGAATTTGGTTCCGTGGGTTTGCTACAGGCTGTGTATCTATAACAATAAAGTCCACAAGGAATATAAATTCCCCGACTTTTATCAACACATCCTTAACATACCCCTTGGACGGGTGATAGATCGATCTACCATCTGGAGAGTTGTGTGCGTGAGCTTTAACTCTCCGATACCCAATTGCTCATATACATAATATTGAAGCAAGTTAACACTAGCACCTAAATTGAGTAAAGCACGATTGATATTTTTACCCCCAATAGAAATAGAGATTGTAGGACAGCCAGGTTCCTTACGTTTCTTGGGTAATTGTTGTGTAAAAGCTGTGCTTATATTACTCGACATGAATACCTTCTTAGGCACTTGAGTTTTTCTCTTCTTAGTGCACAAGTTCTTAAGAATTTTCGCATAAGCTGGAACTTGTTGTATAGCATCTAGGAGAGGGATATTTATGTTAACTTGCTTAAACATTTCCACAATCTTCTCCATTTATGCATTGGGTTTGTTAGGCCCTTATCAATAAGTGTTGGGTTCAACATATGTGGAGAAGTTTATGGGGGTGGAATCGATGAAGTGGGTGGAGGATTCGAGCCTTGGGGAAAACGGAGAATAGGCTCGGAAGAGAAAGGTAAACTAGACGAAATAGGGTAAGAAGTAGAAGTGGAAGCGGAAGTGGAAGTGGAAGTGGTAGCCGGGGTGTTAATGATCAACTCATCATTATCAATTTGTTCACCCACATGATTATCAAGCACTCTTCCAGATCTCAACGTGGTAATAGCACTCACATCATTATAATGCGAGGGTCCAAGATCAGGTGGAGGTTGAGATGGAAGTTTCCCTGTCTCTCTAGCACTCATTGCAGCAGTCAGTTGTGCGATTTGTGCTTCTATCGATTTAATACTCTCACCGTGGGAGGCAGTATTTTGCACTAACGTTTGGATAGAAGACGTTAAAATATCATTCTGAACCGTGTTTTGAGTTTGGTGTTGGTTCCAAGCAAAATCAGGGTGATTACTCCAACCTTGAATATATGTGGAAGAAAAAGGACCGTTTCTAGGTTGTTGCTGAAATGCAGCATCAGTGTGACCTTGAAACGGTACATTCAAAGGACATTCTTCCGTCAAATGTGATGGGTTGGAACAGCAACCACACACGGTTTTGGGAAGTGTGTATTGGTTTAGGGAGGTTAAAGAGATTATGTTTTCTATAGCGTCGAGTTTCCTTTGTATTGCGGCCATTTCGGCTCTCATTGTGATGGAAACATCGAGCTGATTGATAACTTCCTTAGTCGATGGGTGACTAACACTTTCCCATTATAAAGTGTTCTGGGCAAGATCTTCCAGGTATTTCCAAGCTTCACCATCATCTTTAGATAGGAATTGACATTGACACATGGTTTCAAGCATCTGTTTTGTCGTGAGATCAATACCCTCATAGATAATTCGACACAGATCCCATCTATGGATTCCGTGATGAGGACATTGGATAAGAAGATTCTTGAACCGTTCAAAGCATTTCCAAAATGGTTCATTAGGAAGTTGGGTAAATTGGAAGATTTCGCTCCGAACACGGCTGGTCTTATGATTGGGATAAAATTTCTTAAGGAATGCTGCAACGAATTCGTTCTATGTTGAAATAAAATGTGTGGGTGTGTTATAAAGCCATTTCTCGGCTAAATCACACAAAGTGAATGGGAGAAGACGTAAACGCAGAGCATCCATAGACAGTTGTGACGTGCTAATCATTGCACATACGTTTTTGAATTTGGAGATAAAAACGTATGCGTCTTTAGATTCAAGACCGTGAAATTTAGGCAACAGTTTGATGAATTGAGATTTAATTTCGAAATTGTCCCCATTGGCTGGTGGTATAGAAAGACAGGTGGGAAGAGGACCTCGAATAGGGTAGCATCTCTCTTGGAGAGAGATGCGGGGTGGATTCTGCGGACCTGCGGGCGGTGGCAGAGTGGTGTTATTGAAATTCAATGGAGATCCGTCCATCGCGGTCGTGGTGGGTGGTGGGAAAGAAGACGAGGAATTACCGACTCTGGAGTCGATAAAATAAATACGGAAAAGACGGGCAATAGAATCCTGTGTCCAGCCTAACATGTGCTAAACAGTTGTAGCACAAGTGGCAGCGTTGGTGATAATTAGAGAAAAGTTGGTTCGGTGTTTGTTTTTGAAAAAATCGGATTTTGAAAAATCACAAAAAAATGCACAAGCAACCCTAGATCTACTGGTCACCTAGGTCAAGTCACTAGATCACTCCTAAACTTTCAGAAGACAAATCGCAGGATAAATCCTCTACTGCCTCTTTATCCCTTCTATGGCCAGGTAAGTGCCAGGTAAGTGGGAGGTTCTCCGCTACGTAACTAGCGGGCCTAATTATGTAACCACTTGCCTTAGACACACTTGCCTTAGACACTACAAAAGAAATGCGGATAAGCAATAGATTACCCATGACCTTCTTCTGTCCTAATTGAGCGCGACGGTCCTTAGTCTTTTCTAGATATTTTTTAGTTAACGAGGGTGATGCGGATGCTAGTTTTGTGATTTTTGGGGCTTAGGAAGGGTAATGAAATCCCTACCAAATCTGAATTTGGTCTTTGCCTCTTAATTTCCGTATTAAAATATGCACAAACAACCAATTTCAAGAAACGCAAAAAGAATTTTTTTTCTTTTAGCAGCGCTACGAATTTTTGCAAAGAATCTTGCAGAAAAGTTGTTGTTGGACAAGATCAGAGAGAAGAGAAGAGAACAGAGAATATACCACAGAAGTTTGGAACACTAAAATGCCTAAACGGCGCCTGCCATTAGCCGCGGATCCGCGGTTCACTGTGGGAATTAGGGTTTCAAAATTTTTATGTTGCTTCCTGTACTCCTCTGGAATCTGTAGATCTTCTCTGAATCTTGATCTCACTGCTAAAATGATTCCAGATTCACTCGCAAAAATTCAAACACTAATCGTTAAGCACTTGAAGCGATTCTTGAATTAAAATTAGATGGAATAATAAATTTTCAACTCAAATTGCAAGAAAGAACAAATTACGCACGCATCCTCGGTAACGACGCCATTTGATTGATTCGAAATTTTCGGATCGTGAATTTGTATGAAATGAAAAGTAATCACAATCAAAATTATTTATAACCGCAATCAATAACGGTGTCGTTTGAAGTTTCGTTAATGAGAATGGATTGTCCACAGAGATTCGTGTATTTGATCAATCTTGCTTTAGATGAGTCGAAATAAAAATATAAAATAAAAAGTTTCAAGATTTAGATTCAAGACTTAATTGAGTTGTCATTTCAAGAAAATCAAGAAAAATATCAAGAATCAAGAAGATGTCCAAATCAATTTAGTTATCAAGAATAAGAAGAATAGCTTGTAGGAATCGATCGAATTAGTAGCAATGATGAATACTAAAAATCACAAATCTTATCTATTAATGAATTGTAGCTAGATCGATAATGATGAATGAAGATTAGGGGTCTATTGAAGAAACTAGGGTTTCTCCTTCACTATCCCTTGTCTTTTCATTGATCATCATTCGAATCTAACCTTTAGCAAAGAAAATCATCAATCATTTGATCCCTAATTTGCAACCAAATTATCAAGAATGGTGATCTAGCTCCAAATTAGGTCATTGATGATTCTTTTTCCTAAAGTTCACAAATCTCATAAGACTTAAGATTAGTATTAGGATTTCATCATTATTAGATCTACCGATTCTCTCGATTCCTTTACAAGCGGAGATTTCACTCACGCATCATGAAAATTAAAGAATCAAGAACGAGAAATTTCATAATGGAAGAATGTAAAGAAAGAGAGAATTACAATTATCACCTTTATTAAATCTCCTTCAAATTATACCTCTCAATTCGAGTTTACAAGACTAGCTCTCGATCACTCCTTTGAAAGGGAATTTGTCGTCGATCTTTACTCGGCTCGATCTTCGTGAGACGTGGATCGATCAAGGATCTCTTGCTCTTGATGATGATCGGCGTTGCGATAAAGGATCTTCAATTGTCACTTGATTTTGCTCTCAATGGATCTTTATTTGATTGGAAATGGATTGGATCTCAAGTTGTGTCACTCAACTTGAATTGAATTATGGCTCAATTGTGAAATTAATGAACTAATGAACAACCTTTGAAATATAGATCTAGATCCCCTTTTATAGCCTCAAATTAAGCTTCCACAAGAAGCTTGGTTGTTATGCAGAGCCTTCCAGAAGAAGACACATGGAAATGAAGCGTCTTGAAGAAGCTAGGTGGTTACAGAGAAGGTTCTGGAGAAGTTACGTCACCGGCGCCCCCAACTCGGCCGTGGATTAACGGCAGATCGGGCTGGATCGACTGCGGTTCCGCGGCCATTTGAAGAGTCCAGTGCATCAATTTTCTGTGGTTGTTTGGAGTTAGCATTTGGGTCGTCTTTTGATGTCTGGAATCATTTAATCTTTTCTGAATCTCTGCCAGATTTTAAGTATTTGACTTGCTGCGTTTTATCGGCAATTTTGCGATTCCAGTTCTTTGACCTGAAGATTTTTCTGCACAACATCTTGATAAAAAGTATTGAGATATACAATATCATGCGTGAAGTAATAAACACACAATTTCCCTCCAGAGTATCGATTATATATATAACACATGATATTTGGTATTTTCCAGATGAATTTAAAATCCGCGCTATATTTACGACAAACACCCTTAGATGATTAAGAAGAGTAGGGAAATTGATGGGTTAAGAATGCAATATTTTTGACTGAGTAGCTACCCTTTTAGCGACTTGGACGGTCGGCGCTGCCCTTTTTACGACTTGGATGGTCGGTGCTGCCCTTTTTGCGACTTAGACGGTCGGTGCTGCCTTTTTAGCGACTTGGACGGTCGGTGCTGCCCTTTTTGCCACTTGGTCTGTCGGTGCTGCCCTTTTAGCGACTTGGACGGTCGGTGCTTTCTCCGCTTTCTGCGGTGTCGGGATTTGATTTGACTTTCTCCGCTTTTTGCGGTGTCGCGATTGATTTGACTTGACTTGCTCCGCTTTCTGCGGTGTCGGGATCTGATTTGACTTGCTCCGTTCTCTACCCGTCCAGCGGGACCTTTGAGCTTGGAAGCGCTATCGGGTGGGACATTAATTTGATATGTTTTATTTCTGCCTTGTTTGGTGGGACTTTTGAATTTGAGAGAAACTTGGAATTTGGATTTTGTTTGGCACAAGCATTGCTGCACTGGAATAATGCAGGAGCAACTCATCATTTTCCTCGGGAGGACTTGGGATTTGGTTTTTGGATCGGCATCAGCATTGCTGCATTAGAATAATGCCAGGATCAACTCATCATTTGCCTCGGGAGGACTTGGGATTTGGTTTTTGGGTCGGCATCAGCATCGCTAACACTGAATCAATGCCAGGAGCAACTCATTATTTGCCTTTGGGAAGACCTGGGATTTGGGTCGGCATCAGCATCGCTAACACTGAAGCAATGCCAAGAGCGACTCATCTTTTACCGTTGCCTGTTGGGGAGCGATGGCTCTGGAGACAGGTTTAGATCCCTATTGCCTAAGGCTTTTCAATTTTATGAGCCGTAAGGGTCTCATAAAAGCATTTTCTCCCTAAGGGTCAAGAGGATCTCGCAGGTGTATGTTCTCCTTAGGAATCGTGAGGATTCCTAAGTGTGTTTTTCTTTTATGAGTTGTAAGGATCTCACGCAGGTATTTTCTCCTTATAAGGTCGAGAGGACTTTACGAGTGTATTTTATCTCTTTTCAAGAGTTTGCGCCTTTTCGGGTTTTTACAAACTCACCGGCAGTCCTGCTATTTTTACTCACGGAGCGCTTTTGGGTTTTCATCCATGCTCGTTTTGCTTGTGGACATACCTATTTTTTGTCGCTGGTGGGACTTTAAAAGTAGTCTCGCCGGCAGGACTTGGGAGAGATAAGGGTCGTTTAGGTCCGTGGATTGATACGATTTTACAAGATGTATGATCCAAACCGTAGGGCCGGTGTGCTCAATTCGCCTGAAACTTGGAGCATTCACGCGTAGTATTTCTTGAGATATCGGCCATTGATGGGTGGCATGGGCCTTTCTCCATCGGCATTTATCAGCTGGTAGGATCCTCCATCAAACACTTTCTCGATGGCTATGGTCCTTCCCAGTTTGGCTCGAATTTTCCCTTGGCATGTCGAATGGGGATGATCGGCTTTTTGAGGACCAACACCAATTCGCCTTTCTTGAAAGCGCGGAGACGAGTCATCTTGTCATAGGCCCGTGACATTTGGGCTCGGTACAACTCCAGATTTTGCTGTACTGCAAGCCTCCACTCCAAGCGTCGAGCTCTTCGAGCCGAAAGAGCACGTTTTCTTCCTCCGTCAACTCATGCTGAACGACCATTCTTAAGCTTGGAACTTCTACTTCGAAGGGGATGATCGCCTCCACTCCGAAGAGTATTGAGTATGGAGTGGATTGAGTTGGATTACAGTGCGTGGTACGATATGCCCACAACGCCTCATGAAGTTTGAGATTTCGGTCTCTCTTGTTGGCTGAAGCATTTTTTCTTAGGAGCTTGCATAGAGTCTTATTGAAGGCTTTGGCTAGCCCATTGGCTCTTGAATTATAGATGGAGGAATATCTCCAGTTTATCTTGTGCTGAGTAGCGAACCCTGAGACTTTGAAGCTCTTGAAAGAAGGCCCGTTGTCAGAAATGATTCTTCTTGGTGTACCGAAGCAGTATAGAATATTATGCTGGAAGAATGTCAGAATATCTTCTGTCTTAACTTCTTTTAGTGGGACAGCTTCGGCCCATCTGGAGAAGTAGTCCGTTGCAACCAATATGAACTGGTGGCTTTTGGATGACGGAGGATCAATTGGACCAACTATGTTGGTGCCCCAAACTTCGATGGGCCATGACACCACCGTAGGATGCAGCGGATTGGGATGCTTATGAATGAAGTCACCGTGAATTTGGCAGAGATGACACCTCTTCGCTTGCTCTTCGCAATCCCTTATCATGGTAGGCCAGTAATACCCAAGCCGTTTAATTTGAAGTTGCATTTTGGGGCCAGATTGGTGAGCTCCGCAGACGCCTGAGTGAACTTCTTTCATGACTTTTTGGGCTTCAGCCGATGACAGGCACCTGAGCCAGAGTTGGTCCTATGATCTTCGATATAGCGTATTATTTACAAACACGTATCGGAGAGCTCTCTTCTTCAGCTGAATCCTCGAAGATTTTTCTTTGGGCAGCTTGCTGTATCGGAGGTACTCTATGAAGGGTTCTCTCCAATCGGGCTCGTCTTGAATGATCGAAGCTTCTTCGGTAGGATTGTTCTCTTGTTCTACGCTTTCTTCTTCATGCAAAGAGATTGGTGCTAGAATTTTCCGGTTTATGACTGTGATTTGAATTTCGTCCATGTCAGGATCAGCTAGCTCTTTAGCTAGGCGAGTGAGTATGTCGGATTTTCCATCCAACGCTCTAGGGACTCTCATTAGTTCAATGCGGGTGAACTATTTCATGAGCTCCACCACCCGGCTTCTATATCGAGCTAACTCGGATTTGTATATCTTATAGTTGCCGCTTACTTGGTTGATAACAAGCTGGGAATCACCGTAGACTCGTAGCTGAAGGATTTCCATTTCTATGGCGAGCTCCAGACCAGCTATCGGAGCCTCGTACTCAGCCTAATTGTTTGTGCGAGGCTTGGTGAGAGCAAAAGAACGTCGTAGGGTTCCCATTGATGGTGTGATGAACACCAATTCTATCCCTTCTTTTATCTGCGGGATGCTTGATTTGCTGGAGGTCCTAATTGATGAGGCTCCGTCGAAATAGAGCTCACAACATGGCTCGTCATTCTCGAGGTGCAACACTTGTTCGTTGGGTAACTCGCAATTGAGCAGTGACCCTTCTGGTATGGGATAAGCCGCAAGGAAGTCGACGAGAGCTTGCCCTTTTACTGCTTTCTGAGAAGTATAGATTATGTCAAATTCAAGAAGCATGACAGCCCATCTCGCCATTCTACCGGCTAGGCTTGCTTTTGTCATTAAGTGTTTGAGCGGGTCGACCTTGGAGATCAGCATAACCCGATGATCAAGTAGATAATGCCTCAGCTTCTTCATAGTAAATATCATAGCCAGGCATTGCTTTTCGATCGAGGAATAGTTGTGTTCCGCCCCGACTAAAGTTCGATCGAGGTAGTAGAGGACATTCTCTTTTCCCTCCTCGTTGTTCTGGGCAAGGAGTGCACCGAGTGACTCATCTAGCGCGGCAGTATAGAGAATCAACGATTTATTTAGAATAGGAGCAGCAAGCACTGGAGGGTGCAACATGTATTGTTTTGATGCTTTCGAACGCTTCTTGACATTCGATATCCCAGACAAAAGAAGATCCTTTCTTCATGAGCTTCGAGAAGGGACTACATCTCCCCGATAAATTTGAGAAAAACCTTCGTATATAAGCAAGCTTTCCTTGAAAAGATCTTAGCTGTGTCAGATTCTTTGGAGGGGGCATCTCCATGATGGCCTTTATCTTGGATCGGTCAACTTCGATCCCTCGATGTCGGACTATGAAGCCCAGGAATTTTCTCGATGACATGCCAAAAGCACACTTCAGAGGATTCATCTTCAGATCGTATTCCCTCAGTCTGGTGAGAATGGTTCTAAGTTCTTGGATGTGATCCGCCTTGGCTTTAGTCTTGACGACCAGATCATCAACATAACATTCAACGACTTTATGGATTAGGTCATCAAAGATATTGGTCATTGCCCTTTGATATGTAGCACCTGCGTTCTTCAGTCCGAAACGCATCACTTTGTAACTGTATATACCGATCGGGGTTCGAAATGCTGTATGCCTCTCATCCTCAGGCGACATTTTTATCTGATTGCACCCATACGAACCGTCCATGAAGGTGAACGGCTCGTAATTTTAGGTGTCATCGACTATCATTTCCATGACCGGAAGCGGGAAATCATCTTTAGGGCATGCCTTGTTAAGGTCCCTAAAATCGACACAAACCGGGATCTGCCTATTTTTCTTCTTTACTGGGACAATGCATGCGATCCAGTCTGCATATTTCTCTTCCCTGATGAAGCCAGTATCGATAAGTTTCTTAGTTTCCTCGAGGAGCTTTTCTTCCAACTCCCTTCTCATTCTTCAAGGATCTTGTTTGACAGGCTTGGCATTAGGAGATATAGCCAGCTTATGCACGACCACATCAGGGGAGAGGCCAGGCATTTCTTTATACGTCCATGCGAAGCAGTCGACGAACTCATGCAGCAGAGCAATTATCCGCTCTTTCATTTTCTCTGAAAAGAGTGAGATGATGTAGGCCAGCCTTGGATTATCAGGCGTTCCTAAATCGATCTCGGTTAGCTCATTGAAGGTTGCTTGTCCGCCATCTTCGAGCTCTTGAGGAGCTTCTTCTGGCTCGGCTATCTCGTCATCATCATTTGACCTTTGTTGGCTTCACCAACATGGATCATGTAGCATGCCTTGGAATCATTGCTCGGACCTGAGGCGGATGCCATAGCCCTTCATAAAACTTTGCTTCGGACTCCGTTGATATAACCGCCATCCGCACCTTTTGAAATATTCCCGCATCTCGGGCGCATAGTATCTGGGATTAAGGACGGCTCTTATGCCTCTCTCATAGGGAAGACACGCGACAGACAAATCGTCCGGATGCACAACAGGATTTGACCCATAAAACAGGATGCCCTTCTGTCCACTTTTCCTTCCGGGAACGTAGAAAGTTTTCAGCTGGTCCACGGTGAAGACTGACAATACATTTATCTCTTTGCACATCTTCTCCGACACCCTTGTGACGGCTAGGGACTTTTCTGTAACTTCAAAGGTCTCTCATAGCTTTGCTTGTTGCGTGGGGGCCCAATCTGTATAGTTGTTGCAAGGCAGGTTCTTTTCCTCCGACTCTTCAGTGTTGCTGCCTAAATGAGGGCAAATTTTGCTGTCGGATGGGCCTTCGATATCAGACTCGTCCGTATCGCTATCAGAATTATGGATGGACGGACTTCCAATGTCGGACTCATCAGTGTCACTGCCGAAATGCAGACGTGGTTGGGGTTTTTTGCTTTTGAAAGTGACAGCCGGCTCAGACTTGCTTTTGAGTTTCGGGGCCATTCTGTTATTGTTCAGCTGTGGCTTAGCACTTTGGAGGTTCACAAAGTACCGAGAATCTTCATAGCGGACTTCATGCACACTGAACGGCTGGATGTCTCCGTCAATGTGTCTTTCTTAGCCATTTTTAGTATACTTCATGCATTGATGGAGAGTTGACAGAATGATGCCATAATCGTAGAGCCACGGCCGTCCTAAGAGAATTTTATAAGACATGTCAGCGTCGATCACGTATATCTTAGCTTCGGTTTGCAGATCCCCAAATTTGATTGGCAAAGCTATAGACCACAGAACTTGCTAGCAATTATGATTGAAGCCTTGAATGACAATCCTTTCCCTTGACAGGTGTCGGACGTCCATTGACAAACTCTTCAGAGTCCGCAAGTTCATGATGTTCACTGAGGATCCCGGATAAATCAATATGCGATTAATCCGATCTCCGTTGCTGTACCCTGTCATATAAAGCGGCCGGTTATGCTCAGCTGTTCCCAGTAGCAGGTCTTCGTCCTTAAACGTGACCGCGGCCGTATGCAGGGTGTACTGGGATTCTTTCATATTAATTTCCGTAAAGCGAGCCTGGTACCGCTCGGGGTTTTGTAGAGCATGAATGAGAATATCTCTGAGATCCTTGGACAGGACCAGAGCATCACAGATGCTTAAAAGAGACGGAAGCTTTCGGAGATGAGCCAGGACATTATAGTCCATTGGGGAAGGACTCGAATCTTCATGAGCACGTCTTCTGCCATCTACTTCATTAGCGACTTGTTTTTCCTTCCCTTTTGGGGCGTTGCCCTGATTTGGCGGTAGAGCCCTGCCGCTTCTAAGCTGGATTTGGTTAGCCTTTGTGGCAAGCTCCTCGTCCTCTTCATGAAAACATAGCTCTTCCTCAGAGTCGCTACCAAGGTGGACGACATAGCAGGTCACTATAGGGATCTCTTCATTGGAGTCTTCTTCTAGCTCCTCCAGAATCTCAGCCGCTTCTACAGGGAAGAACTCCTTCAATTGAATTAAAGTCATTTCCTTCTTTTCATAGTTTTTGAGGGAATCGATATATCTTTGAATGGTCGATCTCCCTGCAGTCTCTTTTTGGCGTCGAGCTGCACTTTTCTTCTTCTTGAGCTTTTTGGATTTTGAGCCTGACAGAGCCGAATTGGCAGCTGGAATGGTAGGCTTCTTTTTCCCTTCCCATTCCGTTCTGAGCTCTTTTCGAAGTAGCTTTAGCATTTTCTTCGTCTTATTAGATTGTGCGTATTCCACGAAGGCTGCGGTGAGTCAGTTTCATTTCTTAGGGCAGCGGGTTCAGCTGTCTACTCCCAGAAGGTTTCAGCTTCTGTCTGTATAAAGTTGGTGGTTGCAACTTGATTGTTCACCAACACACTCTTGGACAGCTCGATCTCTCCAGCCTTATACTGCTTTCGACCCAGTCTTTGAAGATATAGCAATCCTCGATCGCATGGCTCACTACTCGGTGGTACGGGCAATACAGGGGATTGCTGGTCATTTTTGCTTCGTGGGGTCTCTTCGACTCCGGCAATTGTAGACCATTGTTCAAGGCATCTTTGAATATCATGAGGACCTTGTCTCTTCTGAAAAAGTAAACCTTGTTCTTTTTCTCCTCTAGGGAAGGCCCTTCTCCTCCCAGCAATGGCTTTCGAGACTGGTTGGTTTTGGTATCGCCTGCCTTTCACTTGTCTTCATTGTCGGACACATTAAAGACATTGGTACTGCTGGAATTCCCACTTCTACGGTTGTCGTCCCTCTTGCTCTTCCAAGTCTTGTCTCTCTGAGAGTCCGGGGTAGATTCTTGCTTCGAGCGTTCCAGCATTTGGACTTTCTTGGTCAGCTCCTGAAACGTTTTGAGGCCTGCTGTACACAAGAATGGGACCATCCAATTGCTGAAGTTCCCAATGAGAAGGCTGACGGGCTGGTCCTGCTCTAGCGGCGGTTCGCACTTGACCGTGAGATTACGTCATCGGGCGATAAAGTCGGTGTTGCTTTCATTCTTCCTCGGCTTGGTCCTCACAAGGTCAGCAATGGAGATTTTATCACTGACACTCATGAACCTTTTCCGAAACAGAGACTCCATTTGGGCAAAGGTAATGACGGACCCATCTGGTATACTCGCGTACCGGTCGAAAGTGACACCGGTCAGGATGTTGACAAACTGACGAAGAAGGAGTGCATTATTGTCCCATGTATTTCCGCATGATGCTTTAAAGTGGGCGACGTGCTGATTTGCATTTCCCGTCCCGTCAAATCTTCCGAACTTAGGAATGATGTATCCGCTCGGGAACTCGATCAGATCGTACTGTGCGGAATACGACCGCCCACTACTGCCGATTTCTTTCTGAGCTTCGACTTCAGCTACTAATGTTCTAACCTTGCTAGTGACCAAATCAATTATCCGATCTTGTGTTAGTGGGATAATGCTGTCTGGGACCAAGACATCCCCAGAAGCGGAATATGGCTGGCTTTCGTGCGGCTCACCCAATCTTGGACCCAAAGGGACATGCATCGGTTGCTTCGGGTTGCCATTGCCCGGCTTATGAGTAGAGACATGTGCCTAATTGGAAGGCGCTCGAGCAATTTGAGCCATGAGCTGCATCACAACATTCGTCAGATCGTCGATTTTTGAGTAAAGCTTAGCCATTTGTTTATCTTTGCTCCTGAGCCATTTTCGATGCTCTTAAAGCAGGCGGTTCTGGGGTGGAAAGTCGGCTCTTCCTCGCTGTCCGAGCTTGACTCTACATGGACTGAGGGGTCTATCTACCTATCAGCCTTATCGAAAGGGTTTTCCTCATCCAATAGAGGCGGCTGATCTTGGGAGGCGACAACCATATTCAAGCCAGATTGGGCTTGAGATGTGGTGGCCACATCCTTGCTTTTGCTGCGCAAGTTATCGCTGGGACGCGCGCCCGCCATATAGACCGTATGGATAACATATCCCGCTGTCTTTTTATTACTGGCAGCTGATTTCACGGATCGCTGTCGTGGCCTTCCTGTTTCGGTAACGGGCAATCGACTGAAAGCGGCTGGCCTGACCGGGTTCACGAATAGTGCAGGCTCTTCTTTTCTGGGTTTGCCCCGCTACTTTCGCGCGGCATAGAGTGCCTGAAAGACACTTGAAGAGATGGTGTCATGCTTTCTCTGACGGGGCTGGGACACATCTCTTTGCAACATCGTTCGGACTGCCGTCCTCTTAATTCTGGCGGTCATAGCGTTTTTCTAAACCCACTTTAGAGGTTCGAAAGAATTGATAACTTTGACGGTCGACTCAGCCGTCGTCGCAGGATGACTCTGCTCTTGGAATCTTGATTGTTACGTTTTTACCGTGTTGTATTTAAAGAGAGTTTTGAAATTACCGCAATCAAAACGGTGTCGCGAGTAGCGAGCCGTGATAAGTACGGGTCATCCACAAGGAGATGGTAAGTTTTTACGCTTGTTTTAACGAGTTAACAACGTATTTTGATTTGTCGGTTAAACTAAATGTCGCAACAAGGATATGTATAATAAAAGAACTTGTTAAGGGTAGTAATAGGTTAGCTTGTATGAAGGTGAAGTTTGCCGAATCCTTATAGACCTAACATTGGTATTGACACTAAAGTAATAGGTAACAAGGAGGATTAGGGAACTTGAAATACGGTATTTGCGGCATTTCGCTAAATCCGTCTTCCTTGTCCCTTATCCTTCCGTTGTTATTTCTTGATTCTAGCCTCCGGCAAACCACTAGCAATCTGGTCACGATTAGGAATCATAGCTATCGGGGTAGGATAGGATGCCTAGCGGAGCGGAATTACGAGTGAATTGCATGGAGTTTCAATTGCATAGTATAAGGGTTTTTTTAAGGTTTTTAGCAAATAACATCTTCAAATATAATCTAACCATATTCTACCCTTAACAAGTATAGCGACTACTCACATATTTACAAAGTAAAAATAAGAAAAAGGGAAGAGAGTAAGGAACATAATGAAAAATACGAGAAAAGAAAGAAAAATAGAGAACCAATGAATCCAAGTGTGAATATCTCCAAGTGTTCGTAGGCCCAGTGAAATGTGAAATTCAAACACAAAACTTTAAGGTTGCAAGCTCACTTAAGAGGTTGCAAGATCAAATTAAAGCGAGAATTTCACAAGTTCAAATATGTAAACATAGAACAAGACATGGTAATAAAAAAATGAAAACTTTTTATTGCATCACGAACAAGTTACACTAATCTTGAAGTCAAGAACCTAAACCTTAAGATTGCAAGTTCAATGAAGAAGTTGCAAAGTCAAGGAAAAGGGGCAAGAGCTCAAGAATTACAAAGGAAAGCAAGCTAACAAATTACAAGAGTTTTGATACAAAATTAAACAAAAGGTACCCTATTCTTCATGCCTCTGGTCTGTATTTATGGGCTCAAAAACTGAATAAATAAACAATAAAAACGAACTGATGTGGCATCAAGGGGGGCCCACAGAAAGATGGACCCAATCAAAGGAGGTGGGACCAGCGAGCTCGGCTAGGGCAAGGAAGTGCTCGTCCCAAATCCGAGCCCCTAGGCTCGTATTTGGAGTGTGGTCTTCTGTTGTCTCCAGTATCACTCTGGTGTTGTTTATTTTCTCTGTTTTGGCTTTTGATGCACTCAGGGTTTTGGAGGGAACTTGTAGCTTCAAATCACATCAACTCTTTTGCATTAAATGCACATCACACTCATGCCCCCTTGTGTCTTGGTGCAGCCCCCCTAGGTCCTAGTGCACACTTGTGTACAGCTTGTATTGTGTTGGTCCATTTAGATAAAAATTGTGTACACAAGCATGTTGCAAAAAGTAACTCTTGAAATATCAGTCGGTTTGCGGTTCTGGTCGCAGTGTTGGCTCGCAAATGATATATCCATGATTTTGAATGTATTTCCAGTATTTTGTCACGGATACCTGTATTCTGTATTACTAAGCAAACATTGGTTAATAGTACCGATATATACAAAAAACAGATAATGAATGAGCGGTATTAAAATGCAAAATTCTGGTGTGAACAAATCTCACAAGATTCCACTTGGCCAGAGTTCTGGCCCTCTTGTTGGCTTGATACCTGAGCCGCTTCTGTCTCAGCTTTTCTGTTTTGAGCACTTGGCTGGCTACGGCTCTTCTGGAAGCCGCTGTTGACTGGGCGATGGAGGGCTTTGGAGATACGCCTGATTGTGCACTTGTTGGAGTCGTTTGAGCTTGCTGGAGATGCTTTTTGGCTCCATTGGTGTTGAAGGCCTTGCCCCCAGTCGGGACAGCGGAGAGCCGTTCGAACAAAGATTTGCATTTGGGGTGGGATGCTTTAGTGATCACAACGTTCGGCCTCCTGCCCCTTGAGGTCGGTTTGGCTGCTTGGTTTGTCGGGACCTCCGCCAGATGAGCGCTTCCAGCAGGGTAGATGATGATAGAACCAAATTTACGGGTGGCTCCTCCTATTGCCGGCTAAGTCTAGCAGGGAGAACCACGCGGGTATTGATCTTGACCACGTACGAGATCGGGGTCGCGTCGGAAGCTGAATTCATCTTAGGAGACATTGTCGTTGAAAGTTGATTGCTGCACGGAAAGAAAACTACTTCAGTACAAATATCGGTATATATGCTAAATGAGTTCGCATGAACACTTGACCAGAGATATGGGATGGGAGAAAGGTCCCACCGGGCGTGCCAGAATCTGTAGGGTGTTTTTCGTCACCCCATTGAGATGGAAATACGCGTCGCTTGTCAGGCGTATACAGATTCCGCTTGCCTAAGGCAGATTGGGGTTTATTAATTGTGGGGATCTGAATCACCGGAAGCCACAGACTAAGCTGCAGTTAATTACCCCTCACCTTTGGAGCGAAGGAACCACCGATTGACGGGTCAACTAGTCATGCGAACTCAGTGTGCAGTGTGCATCTGTTGTGTTTTGAAAGGGGTTTTTAGATATATCGGGAGGCCTCGCAGAGTTTACGGGGGTACCGCTACCCGGATAGCGGGATGGGGGTCAAGGAGGCTAGCAGCCCCCTTGTGGGATGCGGAGCAGCGCCCCGTTAGAAATTTTTTCCTAACGATGGACGTGTTTCTGGTGTGGAGTGCACGGAAAATGAGGGGTGAGGAGCGTCTTAAAGACGTGTGCATGGCACGTGGGCACTTGGCGCTCGCGGGTCACGTGGGCACTTGGCGCCCGCGGGTCACGTGCCTGCCGCGTGGGTGCTTGGCGCCCGCGGGTCACATGCGCAGCATGCAACCGCTGGGCGTCAGCGGGTGACGTGCGCAGCACGCGACCGCTGGGCGCCAGTGGATCACGTGAGCTGCATGCGACCGCTGGGCGCTGAGCGCCCGTGGGTCGCGTGAGGCGCACGTGGGCACTTAGCGCCCGTGGGTCACGTGCCCTGCACGCGCCCGCTTGGCGCCCACGAGTCACCTGCGCGGCACGCGTCCGCTGGAAACACCAGCAGGAAACGGGGGCTTAGCCCCTGGATTAGGAGTTGAACTCCCAAGGGGGCTTTAGAGTAGAACTCCTAACAAGGATTATGTATAGATTTGGAGTTAAACTCCTAAAAAGGGGTTGATTTATGGAGTTAAACTCCAACAGATCTTGAATTGAGTTAAACTCCTAGAAATTTTTGGATCTTCTTTTGAGCCTCGGATCCTCCTGGAATGGGATTTTTGGAGATGGGTATCCTTCTTCTTCCTCTCTATTGGCTGGGTCTTGGGGGAAAGGGGGGAGGTGAGACTTAAAATCTCCCCTTGTAGGGATTTGATGGCAGATCCGAGCTCCCCTTCAAGGGTTTTATGGTGAAAAACTATTTATTTTTGAAAAAAGAAGGGTTAAATTCTTGATTTAATTCAAAAAAAAAGAAGAAGGTTTAGAACCTTGAGAAAGGAGGAGGCGGTACAAACCCTATTTTTTTTTAGAGAGAGAAAAAGTTATTATTGATTTTTTCATCATGTTGCCTTTATAGGCTACACATTTTATATATCGCCCCTTGGGTTTTACCAAATGGCACTTATACCACCTTATTCCTTATGTGCTTATATCTTTTTGCACATAAGCCACGGGGTTTACAAAATTTTGGCTTTTTGTTTATTTTACATACATTTATTTCTATGCATATATAAAAAGGGAATTACATTAAACCAATTTATGGCTTCATTCCTTTTGTCATGGGGCCGGTCCCTTTGACCTGGGCTTGGGGTTGATTTTCTTTTTGACTTGGTCAACCGGGGTGTAATTTTTGACCCCAACAATGATATCGTACGATGGATTATACCTTACGTGATATAATGTATGTGATGATAGATCTGTACTATTTGATTGATGATATCGTACGATGGATTATACCGTACGTGATATGATGATGATGGATTACCGACTTATGTATATATCGACTCGAGAAATATTGTTTTTTTTAAATCACTTAAGTAGACATTAGAATATATTTTGAGCCATACCTATTTTCAAAACTAATGAATCATTATACACTTTTAAATGATAACTTCAAAGGATGCTACGGATTTTTAAATGATATCTTTTTCAAAAACATCGTAGCCCGATTTTCAAAAACAACGATTCATACTATTTTAAACTATAACCGTGTGGCTCATACGTAGTTACGTATTTTATACTGTTCGCGTTTATGTTTTCTTTATTCTGTTTACGCTCGCATTATTTTCATTTACGACATATATACTACTTTTCGTGTACTTATTTTTTTACGACTTCGTCTGCTAGGATATACGCACTATTACCGATGAAGCGTATGTTGCGCGTACACATACTTGCTAGCTCGCACACATATCATTGGTAATTACTATACCACGCACACGTTAGAAATCGATATGTCATTGTATCGCCTTATAACCTGTAGAATTTAAGTTATTGTTTAGTATCACACATACTAGTTCAGATATTGCACTTCCCTATTTAATTACACGACATGCTCATATGGACCCACATACTATATTTTACAGTATTGTTCTGTGCCTGTACATATGGTTTCATCATTGTTACATGTTTATGAGATTTTGTTTTCATGAGAGTTTCTGGATTTGAGAAACCGCAGATACATTTTAAAAACTTATGATTATTTTAAAAATACAGTTTCTCTTAATATGATATTTTGACATCCACCATGAGTTTTCTCGGTGCTGAGCTATGATAATTACTCGATTCGAGGAGTGAGGAGTCACCGTCTGCGGGTACATGGTGGACCCGGCACGATACTCGTAGGCAAGAAAACCATATAAAAAGGCGTTGAGCCCGGCAGGGGAACACTACCAACCGTGACAGTATTGGACTCGGCGGATATCCGGAGGATACCGACCGGAGTGATATGAGACAGATGGATATGAAGACCGATCTGATGAGACGGTGCCTGAGATATAAGAATTTACGTGTCGATGCTGGACACATGTTTTATGATGATTTCGAGTGTCGATACTGGGCACTCAGGTTTTATGATGATTTGATGTGTCGTTGATGGACACACGTTGGATGATACATATACATACATACATATGACACAAATGACATGGTACCATATTTTGACACAGGCATGATATTATTGTTATTATACTTATGTATACACGATCACCCTCGTTACCACACGGCATTATATGATTATATTACAGTGTGATCTAGGAGATCATTATTCATTCGATATCTACCTGCTGATGTCTTCTACTCACGAGTTGGCAACTCACCCCCGTTGTGCCATAGTTTTCTTGCAGGATCGACCGCTCGGATCAGCGGCGGCTTGCTGGCACACTGCTCCCTTCTGGTGATTTTCATTGGTAGGTAGGTTACAGTTCAGAGTGTAACCACCATTGTATACTTTATTATTCATTGTATCTAGTTAAAAGCTCCATCAACCAGACTATGTATATTTGGTAGACTTAGAAACCAGAGACTTGTATATTTTTTCAGACTTAGAGCGAGATTTGTGTATTATTCTTTATTTTGGGTTTGATGATGCTTTGGTTTTCTTTACGTTCTTTTCTATGTTGATCTTCGCCTTTGGCGTCGTATATTCGTATTTGCGTGGTTGTTTCCGCTGATTGGTGAAGAGATAGCTCCCACTTGGGGATGCCATATTATACTTGTTACGTACTGGTTTTGGATTGAAATTTACAAAGGAGGTGCTGCACAAATTTCAAATGACGAACATTTTCAAATTATAGTATATAATTCACTTGCATTTCAAACGAAATTTAAATATACTTTAAAAAGAGAATTTGATTTCACTTATACCCCCTTTTCAAAACTCCACCTCTACTATTTTACTAAAAAGGTTTAGATTTCTGGGCTTTCGATTTACTTGGGTTACAGTGGGGTCCTTTAGACTTCACGTGATCTAAGTACCGGTCACGTGCCATTCCTGAGTTGTGACACTGATCGCTTCTGAGGTTGGACAAGACGTCTTCAAGTAATCTTCTTTAGGTTGGAATATCCGTATTACCGTCGGAAGGCCAAGCGTTAGGTATTTTCCGTGGCGCTTTTTCCTTGAGATTAGGCTTAATTTGAAGCCCCGATGAGTCATAACCGCACCTTTCTGGGATGGAATGATCTCCAATGGTTTTTAAGCTTTGTATGTATTACCATCAAGACCCGAAGCTAGGAATATACCGTCACCTCATTTTTACTTTAATGATGTCGCGCTAATTCTTCACTAAAGTAGGGTAAATATCTGTGTGTGATCTCAATACTGTATGTATCGCAATCGAGGTCTGGAGCTAGGAATATTCTATTTGTCACGCCCCGCTTCCCAGATTGCGCTAAGATCGGCACGTGACAGAGCCAACCATGCTACCCGTAGCTAGGAAACATCCCTCCACAGTCACATTACGGTTGTCTATAGATATCAAAAACAAGAAAATAAAAGAAACTATCTAGTACATGTCCATGAGCCAGAAATAACAAGTCAAGAAATAAAATGCGGAAGCGATAGATCCAATAAACAATAACAATCTGAAAAGTACGTCCCAAATACAGGCTCACATCAGGAAAAGAAAATGCTGAAAGAAAACTAAACTAAAGTACTAACAGGTCCTCACTGCTCAGTTTGTTGACTGAAATACTCCTGATCGACCTGCGGCAAAGGTAGAGGATCTGGGCCTTGCAAAACCCAGACGTCAGTACGTCATAATATCCACAATAATACAATCAGGAGCTAACAAGACATGCAGGCATGAGTATGAACAGTAATAAGAGTATAACAGTATCACGAATAAGGAACGGTGAAGGGTATAAGCACATATGATGTTTAGTGAATAATCTGAACTAAGCTACTGGGTTAATTACTCTCGAGTATTTGTAATCAATTTAATGAATCGTCGGTGTAACTCAATAGTATCCCGTGCGTGCCCGGGACCACGGTCCAGATTCTCGGGTTGAATCCGAGACATGCCGGTAGGCACTAAACAAGAAACATGTACAGATCAATGATGTAAGCAGCAGCATCCCCGGGCTTGCCTAGCCCGTAAAACTGATCAGTATAAGCATCGAACTGTTGAGTTACAAGTCAGGTTTCATCATTGATTTCCCCATACCCCCAGGTTATGTGTTCAAGTCAGGTATTGATACATCTGAAGCTAATGCCAACAGGATCAAGCAGGAACAAGTTTGTCTATACAGATAACAGGATATGTCCATCGGGACAACATGTCAGGATTGTTGGCATTAGGAACAGGATCAGGTATCAAGTCAAGTAATGATATATCAGGTCATGTCAAGTAGTGTACATGTATCAAGTGGGTGCCCAACCGTAAAATGTAGCAGTATTGAATCATGGTAGAATACGGATGTACGATAAAAGTATGGATGCACAAATATCTACCAGGGGTTACACCATGACTAAGTAGGATGCACAATATGAAGCATGGGGTACTAACGTATTAATAATATGAGTTAATGTAATATGGGGTGCAACTAGGTGTGCAGAATTAATGGTATGGATACACAAATAGACATGGATGCATAACTAACTATTAGGGGTTACAACTATAGTTCCAAGACTAAATGGGATGCACATTATCTAGCATGTGGTACTAATGTATTAATAATATGAACTAATATGATCTGTAGTTGCAGCTACATGTATATTAAATGATATGGATGCATACGGGTATCCGAAAACGGTAAAACTTTAGTATGGATGTATAATGTGATAAACGGATAACATTTTACTCATAAGGATGCATAATACTATACCTAGCATGTAGCAAGATGAATTAGTATACGACTAGATATGTAAATAATGATATGGATGCACACGGACGTCGTATAACAGTAAAATGATAAAATGGTAATGAGGGATGTATACTAAACATTATGTGATGTTATAATTCAAGTGGTTGAAATATATAGTAGTATAACATGTAGCAAGATAAACTTGCCTCGATCGGATCGCGCGATGGATGCGTACGGCACGCCCGACGTCGGGTAAACGTCACAAAACCACACGCGCGCACGGGACGGGTCCAGGAAAGGCAATAGCACGGCCACGCTGGTTGGGGTTCTTCACTGGATCTCTCGGGTCGTCGGCGTCGAGTACGGCTCCGGCGGGTGACTGGAAAACGGAAATCAAGAAAGCAAGAAGAACAAGAAGAAGAAGAAGAAGAAGAAAGAGAAGAGAGGAAGTGGGTGGATGGTTGGTGTTGTGATGGTGTTCTGGGGTCATAGGAGGCTGTAAGGGGGTGATGATGAGTCGTGGGTCACCGGCGATGGGGTTTGCCGGCGAGGGGAGTGGGCTATGGTCTCAAGAAGTCGGGTGAGGGTTTTTGTGCAGGGAAGAAGGTCTGGGGTGTCGGGTTCTTGTAGGGGTCCGATCAAGGTCAGGTGTGCAGGGAAGATCCGAGGATGGTGGTAGTGGTGTTAGGAGTCGGAGTTGATGACGAGGGCGGTGACGAGGAGGTCGGCGAAGGCGATGTGAGATAAGGCGGAGATGGGTGCAGTGGGTTCGGGTTTGCAGGGTTAGCTCGGGTATGGGTTAAGGCGCTGGTTTGAGAGAGGTGAGAGGAGAGGGTGGTAACGATGACGAGGAGGTTGAAGCGAGGGTGTTGGCAGTGGTCGACGACGGCGATGGTTCTTGAGTTGTTGGGTTGGGTTGCCGTCGGGGATGAGAGAGGGAGGTGAGTCGGGAAAGAAGATGGTGTTGGGTTGGAGAGAGGGGAGAGGAGAAGAAGGAGGGGTGAGGACGAGAGTTCTCGTGGGGAAGAAATGAATATATAGAGAGAAGAGAGGGAGACGTGGGATTTGTATGGGTTTAAAGAAGCAAGAATGAAGGAGGGAGGTGAGCGTAAGGGGAGAAGGGAGGTGAGCGAACTCGAGAAGTGCACAGTATCCGCGATAGGTGAGAGAAAGAAACAGTGGAAGAGAGAGAGACGTAGAGAGAGAGAGATAAAGAAGGGGGGAGAGAGAGAAAGAGAGAAAGGGGGGAGAGAGAGTACTGTGAGATTATTTTTAGGGTAAAATCTTTTAAAAAATATATTTTGTTAATAAAATATTTAATCGTTAACATATGTTACAGTTAAGTATAAAATATATAATATTTTTAAATTTTGAGATTTTGGCTAATACAAAAGTAGTTCAAAACACGCCCGGGTCGGGTCTAAAATTATGGTTTCAAAATACGGATAATATACGTGTCAACAAAAACCAAAATTAGATATCCGGGTAACGAAAATACATACCCCTAAGAACGGATGCACGTACGTGCGCGTAGTCATCCAAACAAGTCTGTTTCACTGAACGGGACGAGAACAAGATGTGCGGATGCTACGACAGGGTTAGCGGTATCATGCAGGCCATACAATATATTTTTAAAATATTTTTCTTGACTTTAAATGTTATATTAAAAAAATGCGGATGCCAGATATAATGCCAGTATGCAATGTATTAAATAAAATGAAAGTGCACGGATCCATATAACAAACCAGGATAAAACATAAACATGAATCAAGACGCGTTTCTAGCAAGCGGGTCGGGTCGGATGCAAATACAGATATCAAACACACTATTCACACCCAAAACACAATAAGTCAGGAAAATACCATAAATAAAGAAATACTCGAATTAGAATTGGTATAAATGAACTAGGGTGTTATATTATACCCAACTACAAAAATAATTTCGTCCTCGAAATTCCCAAGACAAGAAAAGATAAACAATCAAGAATCTATAAGAATAGGTATGGAAATTTCTGTTGAATCTCGTTTTCTCGTTCCCAAGTCGATTCTCCGTGCGAGCGATTCCCCCAAGAAACAAGTACGAGAGGGATAACCATGTTCTTAAGGACCTTTTCTCTTCGATCAATAATCGACATCGGTCGTTCCTCAAAGGTCAAATCCTCCCTTACAGTCAGCTCCGAATGATCCAGCACGTGTGTTTCATCTTGAACATACTTACGGAGTTGAGATACATGAAACATGTCATGAACATTAGCCAAAGATTGTGGTAACGCCAATTGGTAAGCCACTTCTCCAACACGCTCCATAATCTCGAAAGGCCCCACTAATTGAGGACTAAGCTTGCCTCGACACCCAAAACGAATCACTCTTCTAGTTGGTGATATCTTCAAGAATACCATATCACCAACAGTGAACTCTAGAGGTCTTCTCGATGTGTCGGCCCAACTCTTCTGCCGATCTTGTGCTGCCTTCATGTGATTCCGGATAGTATTAACTTTCTCCACGGTTTGCACGACCAAATCCGGTCCCAACAATCTTCGTTCTCCAACATCGTCCTAACAAAAAGGCGAGCGACACTTGCGACCATACAATGCTTCGAATGGAGCTATCTGAATAGTCGCCAGAAAGCTGTTATTGTAAGAAAACTCCACCAAGTGTAGATGATCCTCCCATGAACCCTTGAAGTCTAACATGCATGCTCTCAACATATCTTCAAGAGTTTGGATCATTCTCTCCGACTGGCCATCTGTCTGGGGATGATAAGCAGTGCTAAACTTCAATCGCATCCCCAAACTTTCCTGTAAGCTCCTCCAGAAGTGCGATAAGAATCGGGTGTCACGGTCGGAAATGATGCTCGCAGGTACTCCATGAAATCTCACAATCTCCTGCATGTACCATTCTGCTAACGCTTCCATTGATTGACCAACTCGAAATGGTATAAAATGAGCTGCCTTGGTCAATCGATCAACAATCACCCAAACTGCATTATTGCCCTTTGGACTCCGCGGTAAAGCTGTCATGAAATCCATGGTTATATGTTCTTACTTCCATTGAGGAATCGGAAGTGGTTGCAATAAACCGGCAACCATTTGATGTTCAGCCTTAACTTGCTGACACACCAAGCACTTCGCTACAAAGCGAGCAATCTCCCTTTTCATACCTTCCCACCAGAAATGATGTCGTAGATCATGGTACATCTTCGTGCCTTCTGGATGTACGGAATATGCGGAACTGTGTGCCTCCTTCATAACTTCTTCGTGAATATCTCTTTTTGGCACACACAAACGGCTACCATATCGCAACGAACCATCTTCAAGAATCAACAAGTCTGTTCGAAGTCCCGCTTCAACCTGTTCTCGAAACTTTCGCTATCTTGGGTCCTGTGACTGCGCTTCTTTAATATTATCGATCAACGATGACTGTGCTTGCAGCTGCATCAACTGTCCTGAAGAATGCGGTAACACGATCTCCAACTCGAATCTCCGAAATCTTCGATAAGCTCCTTCTGTGCAGTCAACATCTGAATTGCTGGCAACCGACTAAGCTCATCCTGCACTACATTGACTTTCCCCGGATGATACTTGAGATCAAGATCGTAGTCAACCATCAGCTTCAACCATCTACGCTGCCTCCTGTTGAGCTCTTTCTGCGTGAACACATACTTTAGGCTTTTGTGATCGGTGAATACTTCGACCCTTTCGCCCAATAAGTAGTGTCTCCAAATCTTCAAAGCCAAAATTACTGCTGCAAGCTCCAAATCATGAGTTGGGTAATCTTCTCATGGATCTTCAACTGTCTCGATGCATAGGCTATAACCTTCCCATGCTGCATCAAAACACATCCCAAACCTTTCCCAGATGCGTCGCTATGAATCACCAATTCTCCGGAACTGTCTGGTACGGTCAAAATAGGAGCGGTTATCAATCTCTGCTTTAACGCCTCAAAAGCTGACGCACATTTATCCGTCTATACGAACGGTACTTCCTTACGCGTAAGCTTAGTCAAATGCTCAGTCAATCTTGCAAAATTCTCTACGAACCTTCTGTAATATCCGGCAAGTCCAAGAAAACTTCTGATCTCTACTACGTTCTTCGGAATCGGCCAATCTTGAACTACTGCAATCTTCTCGGGATCAACGGCGATTCCATCTCCGGATACGACGTTCCCTAAAAAATTCACTTCTTCAAGCCAAAACTCGCACTTGCTCATCTTTGCATATAATCTTTCTTGCCTTGACGTCTGCAGTGCGATCTTCAAGTGTTCAGCATGCTCTTCTAGGCTTCTCAAGTAGACCAGAATATCATCGATGAACACCACTGTAAACTGGTCCAAGAACGGTGAAAAGATTCGGTTCATCAAGTCCATAAATATCGCCAGTGCATTCGTGACTCCGAATGGCATCACTAAATACTCGTAATGTCCATATCGAGTTCGGAACGCAGTCTTGCAAATATCCTCTAATTTAACTCGAACTTGATGATATCCAGATCGCAAATCCAGCTTCGAGAATACCCTCGCGCCACTGAGTTGCTCAAGCAATTCGCTAATGCGAGGGATCAGGTACTTGTTCTTAATAGTCACCCGGTTTAATTCTCGATAGCCGATGCACATCCTCCTTGTGCCATCTTTCTTCTTGACTAGAAGAACTGGAGCTCCCCAAGGTGAATTGCTGTTGCGAATCCAACCGTTCTCAAGCAATTCTATAACCTTCTTCTTGACTTCTTCTAACTCAACTGGTGCTATTGGATAGTATGCCTTTGAGATTGGCGCTGTCCCAGGATCAAGATCGATCGCGAAATCTACATCTCGTTTTGGTGGTAAACCCGAGATGTCCTCGAACACATCCATGAACTCTCGAACTACAGCTGGCGCTTCCTCCTTATTAACTTCCATCGACGAAAGAACACTGTTTGTTGGCCTAGCCCTAAACTCGACTGGCCCGATAGAACTGCTACCTCCAGCAAAAACAAACTCCGGATGTCCGGGAATCTGGAAAATCACTTTCTTTGCCCTACAATCAATGTGAGCGTGGAAAGTGCCGAGAAAATCCATTCCCAAGACAACATCAACAATCGGATGCACCAGAATCGAATAATGCTAATGCGGGAAAAACTTGAACAAGTAGGATACTAGAAACAACTTCATCTGAAGCCAAGATACTGAAGAAGACAAGCACGGTAAACAGGATTCAAGCTTGCAATAAACATGAACTGAAAAGCAATGAAACCGAAAGAAGCAAGATAATATCACGGCCATAAATCAAGGAAGTGAATCAAGACTAGGACTCCAAGTTACTTAAATAGAGTACCGCATTGTAACCATGTTGCAGTTCATAGTTACAATCACATAACTCCGTTCAAATCGCCCAAATTCTAGTATCAGAATCAAGGAATAGGAAAGGATAAACAATAAGGAACCAAAAGTTTCATGTCGAGATGCAAAGTGGTTTGCATATCGTCAAGACACAGGGTCAAGAGAAGGATATGAATCAAGAATCACGACAACAATGTGGCAGGACATGCCCCTATTTACAGGCTTTCTGATTCATGTATTGGGTCCAATACCCAACTATAAAAGAATCAAACCCGATTAACCTAAATCTTATGGCTCTGATACCAAAAAAACCCGTCACGCCCCGCTTCCCAGAGTGCGCTAAGATCGGCACGTGACAGAGCCAACCATACTACCTGTGGCTAGGAAACATCCATCCAAAGTCACATTACGGCTGTCTATAAATATCAAGAATAGAAAAATAAAAGAAACTATCTAGTACATGTCCATGGGCCAGAAATAACGAGTCAAGAAATAATATGCGGAAGCAATAGATCCAATAAACAATAACAATCTAGAAAGTACGTCCCAAATACGGGCTCACATCAGGAAAAGAAAATGCTGAAAGAAAACTAAACTATAGTACTAACAGGTCCTCACTTCTCGGTCTGTTGACTGAAATACTCCTGATCGACCTGCGGAAAAGGTAGAGGATCTTGGCCATGCATAACCCAGACGTCAGTGCGTCATAATATCAACAATAATATAATCAGGAGGTAACAAGAAATGCATGTATGAGTATGAACAGTAATAAGAGTATAACAGTATCACGAATAAGGAACAGTGAATGGTATAAGCACATGTGATGTACTGTGAATAATTTGAACTAAGCTACTGGGTTAATTACTCTCAAGTCTTTGAAATCAATTTAATGAATCGTCGATGTAACTCAATAGTATCCCGTGCGTGCCCGGGACCACGGTCCAGATTCTCGGGCTGAATCTGAGACATGTCGCTAGGCACTAAAGAAGAAACATATACAGATGAATGATGTCAGCATCATCATCCCCGGGCTGGCCTAGCCTGTAAAACTGATCAGTATAAGCATCGAACTGTCGAGTTACAAGTTAGGTTTCATCATTGATTTCCCCATACCCCCAGGTTATGTGTTCAAGTCAGGTATTGATAAATCTGAAGCTAATGCCAATACAGGATCAAGCAGGAACAGGTTTGTCTAAACACACAATAGGATATGTCCATCGGGACAACATGTCAGGATTGTCGGCATTAGGAACAGGATCAGGTATCAAGTCAAGTAATGATATATCAGGTCATGTCAAGTAGTGTACATGTATCAAGTGGATGCCCAACAGTAAAATGTAGCAGTATTGAATCAGGGTAGAATACGGATGTACGATAAAAGCATGGGTGCACAAATATCTACCAGGGGTTACACCATAACTAAGTAGGATGCACAATATCAAGCATGGGGTACTAACATATTAATAATATGAGTTAATGTAATATGGGGTGCAACTAGGTATGCAGAATTAATGGTATGGATACACAAATAGAAATAGATGCATAACTAACTATGAGGGGTTACAACTATAGTTCCAAGACTAAATGGGATGCACATTATCTAGCATGTGGTACTAATGTATTAATAATATGAGCTAATATGATCTGTAGTTGCAGCTACATGTATATTAAATGATATGGATGCATACGGGTATCCGAAAATGGTAAAACTTTAGTATGGATGTATAATGTGATAAACAGGTAATATTTTACTCATATGGATGCATAATACTATACCTAGCATATAGCAAGATGAATTAGCATGCGACTAGATATGTAAATAATGATATGGATGCACACGGACGTCGTATAACAGTAAAATGATAAAATGGTAATGTGGGATGTATACTAAACATTATGTGATGTTATAATTCAAGTGGTTGCAATATATAGTAGTATAGCATGTAGCAAGATAAACTTACCTCGATCGGATCGCACAACGGATGCGTACGGCACGCCCGACGTCGGGTAAACGTCGCAAAACCATACGCCCACACGGGATGGGTCCAGGAAAGGTAAGAGCATGACCACACTGGTTAGGGTTGTTCACTGGATCTCTCGGGTCGTCGGCGTCGAGTACGGCTCCGGCGGGTGACCGGAAAACGGAAATCAACAAAGCAAGAAGAACAAGAAGAAGAAGAAGAAGAAAGAGAAGAGAGGAAGTGGGTGGATGGTTGGTGTTGTGATGGTGTTCTGGGGTCAGAGGAGGCTGTAAGGGGGTGATAATGAGTCGCGGGTCACCGGTGATAGGGTTTGCCGGCGAGGGGAGTGGGCTGCGGTATCAAGAAGTCGGGTGAGGGTTTTTGTGCAGGGAAGAAGGTCTGGGGTATCGGGTTCTTGCAGGGATTGGATCAAGGTCAGGTGTGCAGGGAAAAGCCGAGGATGGTGGTGGTGGTGTTAGGAGTCGGAGTTGATGACGAGGGCAGTGACGAGGAGGTCAGCAAAGGCGATGTGAGGTAAGGCGGAGATGGGTGCAGTGGGTTCGGGTTTGGAGGGTTAGCTCAGGTATAGGTTAAGGCGCTGGTTTGAGAGAGGTGAGAGGAGAGGGAGGAGAGGGTGGTAACAATGACGAGGAGGTTGAAGCGAGGGTGTTGGCGGTGGTCGACGACGGCGATGGTTCTTGAGTTATTGGGTTGGGTTGCCGTTGGGGATGAGAAAGGGAGGTGAGTCGGGAAAGGAGATGGTGTTGGGTTGGAGAGAGGGGAGAGGAGAGGAAGGATGGGTGAGGACGAGAGATCTCATGGGGAAGAAATGAATATATAGAGAGAAGAGAGGGAGACGTGGGATTTGTATGGGTTTAAAGAAGCAAGAATGAAAGAGGGAGGTGAGCGTAAGGAGAGAAGGGAGGTCAGCGGACTCGAGAAGTGCACAATATTCGCGATAGGTAAGAGAAAGAAACAGTGGAAGAGAGAGAGAGAGAGAAAGAAGGGGAAAGAGAGGGGGGGAGAGAGAGAAAGAGAGAAAGAAGGGGAGAGAGAGTACTGCGAGATTATTTTTAGGGTAAAATCTTTTTTAAAATATATTTTGTTAATAAAATATTTAATCGTTAACATATGTAACAGTTAAGTATAAAATATATAATATTTGTAAATTTTGAGATTTTGGCTAATACAAAAACAGTCCAAAACACGCTCCGGTCGGGTCTAAAATTATGGTTTCAAAATATTGATACTATACGTGTCAACAAAAACCAAAATTGGATATCCGGGTAACGAAAATACATACCCCAAGAACGGATGCACGTACATACGCGTAGCCATCCAAACAAGTCCGTTTCACTGAACGGGACGAGAATAAGATGTGCAGATGCTACGATAGGGTTAGGGGTATCATGCAGGCCATGCAATATATTTTTAAAATATTTTTCTTGACTTTAAATGTTATATTAAAAAAATGCGGATGCCAGATATAATGCCAGTATGCAATGTATAAAATAAAATGAAAGTGCACGGATGCATATAACAAGCCAGGATAAAACAAAAACAGGAATCAAGACGGGTTTCTAGCAAGCGGGTCGGGTCGGATGCAAATACAAATCTCAAACACATTATTCGCACCCAAAACACAATAAGTCAGGAAAATACCATAAATAAAGAAATGCTCGAATTAGAATTGGTATAAATGAACTAGGGTGTTACACCATTGCTCCATTTCATTTGATAGTTGCGTCCGCACCCTACTGGAATGAGGAGGGAGATCGAGATGATCTCTAGGCTGTAGATGTTCCATTAAGACTCGGTTCTTCTTTTGACGAAGCATGGCGGGAAAATATGGTTCCCTTTCTTTCATTTGTACCTATGGATTATATACAAAAGTCAGTATGGACTTACTTGCAGGGAATTTTTTTATTAATTTTATTTATTTCCGCCATGTTTTATCTTTTCAGCTTTTTATATCGCGAAAGTCGCGATTGTCCAATCATTTTGGCTATTTTTCACGGTGCACAATCATTTTGCTATATCATTTTTTATTTTTACTCACTGTTTTTTATTGCGAGTTACCCAGACCTTTCTGCAGTTTGCTATGCATATTTTTCTTTGCTCGCTGATTTTTTGCGAGTTGGGGATTTCGAACCCGATACCAATCTTGGCATCAGTATCGTTACAACTGGAATATTGTCAGGTGCGAATCACCATTTTCCGTGAGATGACTTGAAATTTGTTACCTATTTAAGCATAAACATCGCTACAATTAAGATATTGTCAGGAGCGAATCATCATTTGCCTTTGTTTATTTGAACAAAGATGGCTTAGCAAACAGGGTTAGGATCCTGTCGACTATGGCATTTTGATTTTATGAGCCGTAAGGGTCTGATAAAGGTATTTTTCCTTACGAGTCATGAGGATCTCATAGTTGTGTTTTTTCCTTAGAAATCGTAGGGATTTCTAGGTGCGTTTTCTCTTATAAGTCATAAGGATCTTACAGGAGTGTTTTCTCCTTGTAAGTCGAGAGGACTGACAAACAGTTGTTCACCATATGGGGATATTTCTCACCATTGGTTGGGCTTGGTGGGGAATATATTTATTTATGCCCGTGGATTGTATACACGATTCGATATTGGACCACTTGTAGGGCAGAAGCTCGTGCCATTCTTTATCTCTAAAGACGGGTTTTGGGTTTTGGGGGCTTAAGAACAGGTTTGGATCCTTGTAACTTAAGGCTTTTGAACTCTATAAGCCGTGAGGGTCTTATAGAGGGTATATTCTCCTTACGGGTCGTAAAGATCTCGTAAGTGTATTTTCTCCTTACAAATCTTGTGGATTTCTAAGTGTGTTTCTCCTTTCTGCATCGTAAGGATCTCATACAGGTGTTTTCTCCTTACAAAATCGTGAGGACTTCGCAAGTGCATCTTTTTCTTTCCTTTAACAAGTTCGCGTCTTTCCGAGTTTTCACTAGCTCGCTGGTAGTTCTGCTATTTTTACTCACGGCACCCTTTTGGGTTTTCATTCGTGCCCATTTCGATTGTGGACATAACGTTTTTTAGGCAGCTCGTAAGATAACACACCATTAGCTGTAGGCCCCGATCTTTTTGAAGGACCGCATCATATAAGATGTAGGAGAGCTATAAATTGTTTATGCCCGTAGATTGTATACGGTGATCAATATAGGGATCTACCGTAGGGCTAAACGTGTTAGTTTAAGGACATGACGGTTCATTATCGCCGTATTTTTAGTTTAAGGAATTTTCGGTCCAGCATTCCTGTGTTTGGGGGAAACACGCTAGTTTAGAGACGTCTTGGTCTATTATCGCCGTGTTTGGGGCGATGGAGTTTTTTTAAAATATTTTTATAGGTTCTACTTTTTGAGTTCTGACTCAGGAAGATAGAGAGCGGATACAAGCGTCGTCATCTATCATTGACCTAAGTCATGACTCATCAAGCGTGGTACTTTTTGAGGAATCGACCGTTTATTGGACGGAATGGTTTTTCGCCTTGCATATCCATGAGCAGGTAGGCTCCACCTTGGTAGACTTTGTCTATGATGTATGGGCCTTCATAATTTGGCTCGAACTTTCCTCGTTTTGCATGATTGGAAATCATCGGTATTTTGACTACCAGCACGAGTTCGCCTTAGCGGAATATTCTCGGCCTGGTCAGTCTTTCATATGACCAGGTCATCCTTGCCTTATAAGCCTCCAGATTTTGCTGTGCTATAAGGCGGGTTTCGTCCAGGGCGTCGATCTCCTCGAGCCTAAGATGAGTATTTTCTTCATCTGTCAGCTCGTATTGAACCGCCACTCGTAAAGAGGGTAGTTATATCTCCAGTGGGAGCACTGCTTCGGCGCCAAACACCAGTGCGTATGGTGTTGTATTTGTGGCCGTCTTGAACATTTTTTGGTACGCCCAAAGAGCTTCATGCAACCTTTCGTGCCAGTCCTTTTTGTTTCTGGGCACCGTCTTTTTTATAATCTTGGTCAAGGTCTTGTTGAAAGCTTCAGCTAGACCGTTAGCCTGAGAATTATAGACTGAAGAGTATCTCCAGTTTATTTTATGTCGCTGTGCGAAGTGACTTATTTTGTGGCTTCTATATGCTGGTCCATTATCCAAAATTATCCATCGCGTAGTCCTGAACCGGTATATAACATGGGTTTTGAAGAAATGGAGGATATTCTCCGTCTTCACCTCCCTTAGCGGTATTGCTTCTGCCTATTTTTAGAAGTAGTCGATTGTTGCCAGTATAAACCGGTGTTCTTTGGATGATGCCGGTTCAATAGGGCCAATTATATCTGTTCCCCACATTTCGAATGGTCAGCTAGCCATTGTCGGGTGCAGCGGATTTGGGTGCTGATGTATTAAGTCCTCATGAATTTGGCATGAGTGACACTGCTTCGCATATTTGAGACAGTCCTGAATCATCATAGGCCAATAGTAGCCTATTCTTTTTATCTTCAGATTCATCTTTGGCCCAGCTTGATAAGAACCGCAGAGTCCGTCGTGCATTTCTTGGACGACTTTCTTTGCTTCCTCCGGCCCCAGGCATCTTAGCCATAGGCAATCGAATGATCTCTTATATAGTGTATCATTGATGATGGAAAATGACAAAGCTCGTTTTATGAGTTGATGTTTAAATGACGCATTTTCGGGCATTCGTTGGACAAGAATTCCCTCCAGTCCTTGACCTTTTCTTCGTCCTCTATTTGAAGGACTACTTATTCGTTCGTTTCTTTTCCCTTAGATGTTTTTACTAGGTCTTCCAAAGATATACCTATTGGTGCGAGGACCCTGCGGCTTTGCATAATGATCCTTACGTCATCGAGGTCTTCATTGGCCAATTCTTTAGCCAATTTGGTTAACGCATCCACTTTGTCATTTTCCACTCGTAGTATGCTTTCCAGGGCACAGGAAATGATTTGTGTCAGCAGTTGCTGCACTCTTTCATCATACTTTATTAGCTCCAGCTAGCATATCTGATAATCACCGTTTACTTGACTAACGATTAGCTGGGAGTCTCTATATATAAGGAGGTTCTTGATCCTCATGTCGACAGCGATCTCAAGACCGGCTATCAAAGCTTCATATTCCGCTTTATTATTAGTTTTTGGCTCCATCAAGGAGAGGGCGTAACACAATATTCCTCCTTGCGGGGTCACGAAGATAAGACCCACCTCGGTTTTGATAATGGGAGTGTTTTGCTTTCGCCTCTTCATGGAAGATGCTCCATCGAAGTCGAATTCCATTGGGACTCATTCTCTTCTTTCTCTTTTTCAATTGCGTCGAATGCGTGTTCGTCTGGAAACTCATAATTTAGGGAAGAGTCGCCTGGTATCGGATGCACCGCGAGAAAGTCGGTGATGGCCTGTCCTTTCACCGCTTTGAGGGGTCGATACGTTATCGAGAACTCCATCAGGAGGAGGGCCCATTTGGTAAGTCTTCCCGTCAGTATGATGTAACGACTCTGTTTTTAATGTACAATTTTTTTTAAATTAATGTACAGAATAGAGTTGTAATCCTGGGCACAAGTTATAAATTTAATTTGTTTAAGAACGGCAAGAAATAACTTGTAGCTCATTGGTAAAGCCATGGATTGCTGTGACTTAGCACCTGTGTTCAAATCCCATCTGCCACTTATATTTTTACAGATTTTTATTTTAAACTTTTTGGAAGCCTAAAAGTTTACACGTGCAATACACGTAAAAATGAAAAGTCAGATAAAATAAACATGAGCACAATGTTATATGAACCGACCTAGACATGTGGCATTCATCCAATCCCCCACCTCCAACAGTGGACCGGCGAGATGCAAGAAAAGGCCGGCGATGCCGGGCTCCCCCGTAGGTAATGCCCCCAAACTCTACACACTAATCGTTTGGCCTACCCCCACTACCCCAGTATTGTTTGATTTCTCTGTAAATTAACAGAGAGATTAAAATCACCCATTAATCCAAACTTTAATGCATTTTAATTCTCTCTTCAATTCTCAAAACCCTAATTTTACCCTATAAATACATCATACCCTAATCCTCACCATTCGGAAATCTATAGTCAAAAATCCTCAAAATTTTCTAAGTCAAAGAAGAGTACAAGTGGAGTTAGCACTAAGTCAAGTTCCGGCGAGGATTCGAGACAATTCCGGCGACCCCGCGACTCCACGAAGCCACCAACCTTTTCCTAAACCTCCCCTCTTCTTTAAGCTAGTAAGTCCCCTCTCTTCTCCTCTTCTCCTAATTTAAAAAGTTCTATTTTCAAAACTCGTTGGAAGTGGAGTTATTCCGACATCCGTTTCTAAACTCGTTAAAAACACCATTTTTCTTAATAACCAATCATTCATATCATCATATCTTGCTTAACAATCATGAAACAAATATTGAGAACAAGTTTCATCTTAAAATATCATGTTATATAACTTTTATTTGCAATTTTCGTTTAAATACCACAAACTTTACATATGACATCTTTTAAGTATTTAGCTTAGCATACCTTTAGAAAACCTCACGAGATAATGACCTATCTCTCACATACACACATCCTGACATA
The DNA here is from genome assembly GCA_030015575.1 of Agapanthus africanus. Classification (NCBI taxonomy): domain Eukaryota; kingdom Viridiplantae; phylum Streptophyta; class Magnoliopsida; order Asparagales; family Amaryllidaceae; genus Agapanthus; species Agapanthus africanus. Next base: position 146,907,402 of record CM057338.1, on the reverse strand, counting down.
GCACAATTCGCTTGAAAACAATATCATGTGACAAATACGACTTTTCAAATAAATACCTTAAACTATTAAAAACCGTATTTCTTTAAATTGTGTGATTATATTCCTTACAATTATGCCTCTACAACCTATTTTGGGGAAACCGGTTCGGTTGGTGCAGGTTATCGTACATCCATCGGACTAGTAGGGCGAGATGCAGACCTCCTCACGAAGCATACGATCTCGATGGAATTTTTAATGCAATTCTTAAGAAAAACGTGATTTTCTATTTAATAAATAAATTTTTACTTTTAATAATTATATATAAATATTATCAAACCATCTATTTTAAATATATAATAAATTCCATGTTTTTCTAAACAAAAGAAAAGAATTACAAGTTTCATGAAAATACAATCAAGAATCCATTCAAGTCAAGTTTACACTAAAATACCTTGAATTATTCAAAATATATATATATATATATATATTCACTAATATACCACATTCTATAAAATTCACATCCATGATAACTCTAAAGAATATAAATAAATACTTGAGATTTATTTTGAAAGTATATAAAAAATATTTTTCATAAAACCACCTCAAGTTATATTAAATTACAATAAGGACTCCAGTAGATATAGGTTTAAGCGGGACCAATTCTCTTGAGCCTCAGGGAACCGGAGAAAGTGGGTGCTGGCCCATTTAGGGTAGAAAACTAAAATGGGGTTATCAATGGTAATTGGCTTGGAAAAAGTCACAAATCCTGCCGTCCATGTGCAGCAGTTACCCTTAACTCCTAAACCTAATTCAGGACCCAAATCTGTTTAAGTGTCTGACTCAATCTGAGTCTCAGTCTAATCTGAATACAATCCAAATATGAATCCAACTATAACTCCAATTCAACATGAATCCAATATATCATACATGAACACTTGAACATGAATACCGAGCAATACACGCAACATATTTTGACTTGACCAAACCATGGATATATCTTTAACTTGACTACATGACTATCCATTTATATACTGATCCGTTTACATGAACAATTTATACCATGGTCTTGGAAAGTCTTATATTTACAATCAATACAATATGCATTACAGGGTTTTTAACGGGGTAGATTGGTATGGAATGTATTAGAAGTGGAATGAGACGGTCACTATAATACACCTAAGCTGAATATCCGTGTCGTTGTCCCGTGGGTTTAACGGGGCCTTTTACTCCATATGCTAAGTCCACAGAGCAAGTTGGACTCCTCTCGTATACACTGATATATTCTGTACTAAGCTACAAACAACTACGTTAGTATAACAAAAATAGGTAAATTATCATATCTATTCCTTTTACTTGATCTATCTCTCTTTTGGGACTTATCGAGCAATTATTCGCTGAAGACATTCCTATTTCTTCTTCTTTGGAATGTTGTTAGGAGGACCCGACTCTCAGGAGATCAAGCTCAGTCAGGAAGATTTGGAGCAGTTTGCTGAGGAGCCAGAGTTCTAGTTCTTACTTGTACTTACTTTTCTTTTCAGTTCATATGCCATTGTTTAGGCATCGCTTTCTATTATTGTATTTTACTTTCCAGTTGTATGTAATGAATGAATATAAATAAAAGTTTTTGTTTCATTACATCTCTTGTCATTCTTTTTCTTTACTTTTATATTACTTATTTACGCTTAATGTGTTTACTTCTGAGTAAATACGTCGCGGCCTCACCACGTCCTCTTCCCCGTACATTAGGAAGCGGGGCGTGACAGGTTTTGTTGGCGGTCCATGCAGGTCAGTTCTGCATGGAAACATAAGCAATCTATCACAAGAAGTATATGAATCACTAACTAAAAATATTCTTTACATTTCAAATTTCTTGAATCTATCCTAATCCTATTTGTCTTTCAAGGTTATGGATTCTCCGAACAACACCAGCACCAACGTGAATGGCAACACCCCACCATCACCTTTACCACTTACAACTATCATAGCAGCTCCTATCAATGAACAGACGGTATTGCTTGAGGCAATCAAGTGCATCTTGGAGGGACAGCAGCAGCAGACTGCAATCCTATTGCACCGCCCAAAAGCCGATGCACCCGGAGTGAAGCAATTCCGGGCTTTGCACCCGAAGCACTTTTCAGGGAAAGAGAGCCCCCTACAGGCTGAAGAATGGGCTCAGTCGATTGAGGACGATCTGGCAATAGCACAAGCGCCAAAGATTGCTTGGGTAAGAGTTGCGAAGCTGCAACTTACAGACAATACCAGGGTATGGTGGAAGGCTGAAGAAAGCCAACTTTCCCAGCTGATCAAATGGAAGACATTTCGCGACATGTTCGACGTGAAATATTTTCCTGAGACTTCCCGTTTTGACATGGAGCAGCAATTCATTCACCTGCAACAAGGCTCTATGTGGAGCAAATCCGGGGATGAGTATGATGCTGAATTCACCATGCCGAGCAGGTAAAATATGTCTCAAATATTCAATTTTCTTGATATCACACTGCTAACACAAGACCATAACAGGTTCACAGTACATCTCATACCGACTGCTGAGATCAGGGCTAGAGGATTTCAACAAGGGTTGGACCGGGAGATCCAAACTACTCTAGCTACAGGGGATTTCCCAACCCACAACCTTGCACTAAAGGCTTCTCGAAGATATGAGGCAGTTGTGAAGAAGAAGGGCAGATCTCAATCTACCGGTGTGAAGTGCCCTGCTACTCAGATAGCAGGAGGAGCCTCTTCCAGGCCACCGTTTGTACCCAGGAGACCGGGAGTAACTTTTAACCGGCCCAGTCCAGACTTTTGCACCTACTACAAGAGGAATAGACACCTAGCGAAGGACTGCAGGCGTGCAAACGGCCTGTGCTTAGTCTGCGGCTCATCCACTCATGACATTGTTGCATGTCTTCGTAGACTTAATCCGAATCTAGCCCTTAGATCAGCTATCACTTTTCCGCAGCGGCCAGCTATCCAGGAACCTGCAACCCATCTTGCTCTCCCAGCTCCACCTCCTCGTAGACCTACTGCACCTCCTCCTCGTCAGTTCCATCAAGCACAAAGGAACCTACCTCATGGACAGAAGAACGGATAGAGGAATGCTCCTCAAGTAAGGAGGAATGTACATAGGCATCATGATTTCACAATGACTGTGGAAGAAGTTGAAGCCACTGGCCAAGTCATCACTGGTAACTTCCCATCTTTCAAATGTAACAACTCCAATTTCAATGTACAGAAAATTTATTTAAAAGTTAATGTACAAATGGAGTATTTACAATCCTGTGTACAATATAAGTATTTGTTTTGCTTTTAAACAGCAAGAAACAACTTGTAGCTCATTGCTAAAGCCTTGCATTAATGTGACGTAGCCCCTGTGATCGATTCCCCTCAGCCACATTATCTTTTTAATTTATTTTTCTTTTAATCTTTTAGAAGCCCAAAGGTTTACACGTGCACTACACGTAAAATGAAGAGTCACACAGAAATCAAACATGCGCATTGAAGTATACAAAGCGACACCAACATATGGCACAAATCTCACCACTTACCACCGGGATCGACCGGCGAGATTTGTGTGGGGACCGGCACCGCCGGGCCACCCATAGGGGATGGTCCCCAAAATTTTACCTCCGCACCTCTTCGCCTATCCTACTACCCCCATACTGTTTGTTTACTCTGCAATTATCCAGAGAGTGTAATTTCACTCTATAATTATAATTTTAATGCATATTTTTAATGCATTCTTTAACCCACAAAACCCTAATTTTCCCTATAAATACCACACTCCATTTCACCCCTCCTCACTCAGAATTTCATAACAAAAACTCTATAAAATTTCCAGGTTCCAAGTTTTGCAAGTGGAGTTAGCAAAGAGCAAGATTCCGACGACGTTCCAAGAAGAACCCGGCGACGAAACGATGCCCTTACGCTTTCTTAATCTTCCCCTACCTCTCCTCCTTCTTAATATCTAGTAAGTCCCCTCTCACCTCCTCTTCTACTATTCTAAAACTTTCATTTTTCAAAATTCGTCGGCGGAGTTATTCCGACTTCCGATTCGTTTTTCTTTAAAAATTCCATGTTTCTTAAACCATAATATACCATACTCTCATATAATGTTTAACAAATATAAATAAACATATTAGAACAAGTTTCATCTCAAAATAATTCATCTTGCAATTTCTATTTCACTTTTACAGTAAAATACCATCATGTTACATACAACTTGTAAATATTCAATTTAACCGTATTAGCTTTAGAAAACTCATGAGGTAATGACCTACCTCATCACAACACACATTCATGACATAATACGATTTACTTTTGGACAATATTTATGGGAATATTACAAGTTACAATAAAATACCTTACACAATTAAAAACCGTTTTCTTTAAAAAGAGTGTTAATTAATTCCTTGAAAATACGCCTCTACAACCCATTTTTGGGAACCTCGATCGCGATGGTGTGGGTTATCGCACGTCCTCAGGCCTAGTAGAGCGAGATGCAGACCTCCATAAGGAGCATTCGATCTCGATGGAATTTTTAATGCAATTTTTAAGAAAATGAGATTTCTACAAGATAAATAAAATTTATTTTATTAAATATATATATGAATATTATCAAAAGATCTATTTTAAATATATTATACAAATATTCCATATTTTCTAAATCAAAAGAATCACCATTATATGAAACTACCATTTCAAAACAATACAAATTCCAATTTTTCATTAAAATACCATATACAATGAAAACTAGGCTCTACTCACTAGATGATTTCACTTTTATAAAATATACATCTATGAAAACCCTAAAGAAGATAATTAAATACTTGAGGTGTATTTTGAAATTATATCAAAACTATTTTTATATAAACCCCCTCAAGTTATATCAATTTACAATAAGGACCCTAGTAAATATAGGTTTAAATGGGACCAATTATCTTGAGCCTCGGGGAGCCAGAGAATGTGGGTGCTTTCCTATCTAAGGTAGACAATCTAACAACGGTGTTATCAACACGGTAATTGTCTTGGAAAAAGACATAAATCCTCCCGTCCATGTGCAGCAGTTATCGATAACATCAAAACTAATTCAGGACTTCAATTTCTTTTTAAGTGTCTGACTCAGACTGAGTCTCAATCAAATCAATCTGACTTGAATATGATTCAAGTATAAACTACAATTCAACATGAATCCGTCTATTCAATTTATATCAATCTATATTGACCGAACCGAACCATGGATATACTCTGTTTACATGATTATCCATTTATATCCATTCTGTTTACTGATATCATGGTTTCGGCAAGTCATCCATCTATATAAAAAAACAATACAGTCAATACAAAAGACATTACGGGGTTTTAAAGGGATAGATTGGTACGAAATGTGTTAGAAGTGGCACGAGACTGTAACCATAATACACCTAACATGAATATTCATTGCCGTTGTACCATGGCTGAACGGTTCCTTGTACTCTGTATACCTTAGTATCTGGATATTGGGACTCCTCCCGTATATACTGGCATATTCTGTACCATGCTACAAACAACCGCGTTAACATTATAATCAAATATTACTAGTTATACTCTCTTTCTGTCTATTCTATCTCTACCCATCTTTGGGACTTACCGAGCGATTGTTCGCTGATGACATTCCTTTTCATCTTTCTTTAGAATATTGTCAGGTGGATTCGGACTCACTGGAGATCGAGCCCAGTACCGAAGACTTTGAGCAGTTAGCATTTGACCCCGAGCTATAGATACTTGTACATACTTTTCATTTCAGTTCATGCAATTGTTTAGGTATTGTTTTCCATTCATGTATTTACATTCCAGTTGTACTTGTAAAGAAATGTTAATAAATAAAAATTGCCGTTCAATTACATCTATTGTCATTTTTCTTGTGTACATTTACTTAATATTGCTTAGATACACTTAGCGTGTTTACTTTGGAGTAAATACGTAGCGGGCCCAGTCGCGTTCCCTTACCGTACACCGAGAAGCAGGGCGCGACAGGTTATGTTAGCGGCCCATGCAGGTCAGTTCTGCATGGACATGCGAGTCAATTCTGCATGAAGTCCTAAGCAATATAACACAAGAATCAGCAACTAAAAACATTCTTTACAATTCATATTCTTTGAATCCTACAATTTCATATACTTTGAATCTATCCTAACCCCATTTTTATTTCAAGATTATGGATTCTCCAAACAACACCAGCACCAATTTCAACAACACTCCACCACCTCTACCGTTTACGCTTACCGTCGCTGCTCTGATCAATGAGCAGACAGTACTGCTTGAGGCAATCCGCGGTCTCCTGGAAGGACAGCATCAGCAGACTGCTATTCTAATGAATCGTCCAGAAGCAGAAGCGCTCGGAGTGAAGCTATTCCGGGCATTGCACCCAAAACAATTTTCGGGAAAAGAGAGCCCCCTGGAAGCTAAAGAATGGGCTCAAAGCATTGAGGATGACCTGGCAGCGACACAAGTGCCAGAGATCGCTTGGGTTTGAGTTGCAAAGCCGCAACTCACCGACAACGCCCGAGTTTGGTGGATGGCGGAAGAAAGCCGTTTTGACCAACCTATCGAATGGAGGACTTTTCGCGACATGTTCTATGTGAAGTACTTACCAGAGACTGCTCGATTTGACATGGAGAAGCAATTTATCCATCTGCAACAGGATTCGATGTGGACCAAATCTGTGGATGAATATGACGCTGACCATGCTCAGTAGGTAAGATATGTCTCAATATTCGATTTTCAAATATCACATATTATACAGCTAACACAAGACCTAAACAGGTTCGTGGCGCATTTAATACCAACTGCTGAGATCCGATCCAGAAGATTTTAGCAAGGGTTAGATCTGGAAATCCAAGCTGTCTTAGCCACAGGGGATTTCCCAACCCATGAACTGGCCCTGAAAGCTGCCCGCCGATATGAGACAGTGATGAAGATGAAGGGCAAACCCCACTCTGCCGGGATGAAGCGTCCTGCCACTCAGATGGCAGGAGGAGCCTCTTCAAGGCCACAATTTATGCCCAGGAGACCGGGAGTATCAATCAACCGGCCTAGCCTAGCCTTTTGCACTTACTGCCGGAGAGATGGACACCTGGCGAAAGACTGTCGGCGTGCAAATCGCCTTTGCTTAGTCTGCGGATCATCCACTCATCACATTGGATCTTATCCTCATAGACACAACCCAAATGCTGCATCCAGACCAGCAATCACTTATCAGCAGCGCCTAGCCATCCAAGCACCTGCTCCAAGACTCGCTCTCCTTGCTCCACCTCCTCGTGGACCGACTGCACCTCTTTCTCGTCAGTTCCACCAAGCTCAACGGAGCGTACCTCAAGGACCAAGGAACGAAGAGAGGAATGCTTCTCCAGCAAGGAGGAATGTACCGAGGCGACATGCTTTCACAGTGACTGTAGAAGAAGCTGAAGCCACCGGCCAAGTCATCACTGATAACACTTTCTTTTCAAACTTTCTTTCAGTCTATATACATACCCATATATTTTTCCTTATACCTAAAACCTATCCCACATAATTAGGTACAATCTTAGTAGCCTCACTTCCTACACTAGCACTCTTCGATACTGTTGCATCTCATTGCTTTATGTCGTAACAGTTCGTTCGAACTCATGTGATTCCAGTCAAACCTCTCGTATCCAGCTGGAATGTTAGTTCAGGGAACGGCGTTCTAAAGGAAATAATGGGATACGACCTATGTCCAGTGGTCGTCTGCAGCAGATAATTCTACGCCAACTTCAAGGTGCTGGACATACCGAATTTTGATGTTGTTTTAGGTATGGATTGGCTCGGAACTTTTTACGCTACCATCGACTGTCGTCAAAGGAGGGTAGTGTTCGAGGTTCCAGACCATCCGGTCTTTTATTTCAAAAGTGGAGACCGTACCCTGGAGCCAAGAACATACAAGGCAAAACCGAGGAAGGCAGTGATTGCAACACTTCAAGCGGAGGAAGGATCGAAGCCAGAGATAGTTCGAGAGTTCGACGATGTATTTCCTGAAGACATATCGGGTTTTCTTCCCGATCGAGCTCTTGAATTCAGCATTGATTTAGTACCTGGAGCACAACCGGTGATCAAAGCACCATATCGGTTAAGTCCTGAAGGTTTGAAAGAAGTCCGTACTTAGTTGGACGAATTATTGACGAAAGGATGGATTCGTCCCAGCACTTCAAGTTGGGGATCGCCAGTTCTACTTATAAAGAAGAAGGAAGGTTTATATTGAATGTGCATTGATTATAGAGCTCTGAACAATGTAACGATAAAGAACAAGTATCCACTCCCGCTCATCGACGACCTGTCGATCAGTTAAGTGGATCTTGCGTTTTCTCTAAGTTAGATCTTCGTTTTGGTTATTATCAAGTGAAGGTCAAAGAATTTGACATCCATAAAACGCCATTCTGAACTCGCTATGGACATTACGAATTTCTTGTGATGCCATTTGGAGTGACCAACACACCAGCTATATTTATGAATCTAATGAATCAAGTTTTCCGAGAGTACCTAGATAGGTTTGTTGTCATCTTCATCGACGACATCCTGGTGTATTCTAACAGTCGGAAAGAACACGCCGAGCATCTACGAATTGTACTGGAAACTTTACGACAGCATCAACTCTATGCAAAGTACAGCAAGTTTGAGTTTTGGCTAGATCAAGTCGGTTTTCTCGGACATATTGTATCAGGCGATGGAATCTCTGTATATCCAGCTAAAGTATCAGCAGTAAGCGAATGGCTGACACCGATGTCAGTGAAGGACATTCGAAGTTTCTTGGGATTAGAAGGATATTACAGAAGGTTCATTGAAGGATTTTCGAAGATTGCAACACCCCTGACCAATCTCATACGTAAAGATGAAGAATTCGTGTGATCAGAAGCATGCGAACGAGCCTTTGTAGAACTCAAGTCAAGATTGACATCAGCACCTATCCTTGTCATACCGGACCAATTTGGAGGTTTTTGAAGTGCATTGCGATGCATCCGGTAAGGGATTAGGATGTGTTCTACATCAGCATAGTAAAGTTGTAGCTTATGCATCAAGACAGCTAAAGATTCATGAGCGCAATTATCCGACGCATGATTTGGAGTTGGCGGCCATTATCTTCGCACTCAAGATTTGGCGCCATTATCTTCTTGGTGAACTAGTTGACATATACACAGATCACAAGAGTCTGAAATATGTTTTTACTCAGAAAGAGTTGAATATGCGGCAGAGAAGATAGTTAGAACTCATGGCAGACTTCGACATAAACCTACAATATCATCCAGGGAAGGTGAATGTAGTACCTGATACACTTAGTCTCCAACCATTAGCATTGAATCTCACCGCACAGTGGAGGCTTCAACAAGACTTGCATCAAATGGAGATTGAATTAATCATTCCAGGTAACGCTTCAAGTTTGATGAATTTACAAGTTCAATCTACCATTGTCAAACAGATCAAAGAAGCTCAAGCAAGTGATGCTAAGTTGCAAAAGATCAGAGAACAAGTAGAAAGTGGATTACGAATAGACTTCATCATCCATGAAGACAGATCTTTGAGATAGGACAGTAGATTGTGTGTACCAAAAGGTTCCGTGTGAGAAGAGTTAATGAAAGAAGGTCACAGCTCTCCTTATTCAGTACACCCTGGAGGTACATAGATGTACAAAGATCCGCGTCAATATTACTGGTGGCATGGAATGAAGCGTGAAGTAGCCAGAAGCGTCACTAAATGCTTGGTGTGTCAGCAAGTAAAGGCTGAACACCACAGAACTGCTGGTTTACTTCAACCGTTACCTATCCCAGAATGGAAGTGGCAACGCATCACAATGGATTTTGTAACTGCACTTCCTCGCAGCACGGAAGATAACGATGCAGTATGGGTTATTGCGGATCGACTCTCAAAGTCGGCTAACTTCATCCCATTTCGAGTTGGCCAATCTACTGAGACATTAGCAAAGAAGTATATGGAAGTAAGTATGAATCTAAGTAAGATTTAAATCTTCAATGTGTACTATCTCTGATACCCATGAACTCATGCAGGAAATCATGAGATTATATGGAGTACCAGTTTGCATTGTCTCCGATCGTGACACCAAATTTCGATCGCAATTTTGGCAAAGTTTGCAAGCTTGTTTGGGAACAAGTCTGAACTTCAGCACAGTTTACCATCCACAAACTGATGGTCAGTCTGAGCTAACGATTCAGATCTTAGAAGATATGCTAAGAGTGTGTATGCTAGACTATGGAGGATCGTGGGAAGATCACCTACATCTTGTAGAGTTTTCAAACAACAACAGCTACCAAGCAAGTATAGGAATGACACCATTTGCAGCTTTAAATGGAAGGAAGTATCGATCGCTATTAAGTTGGGACGACATCGGAGATAGAGAACTCCTTGGACTTGAGATGATAGTAGCAACTGTATATGTGCTTCACACTATCAGGGAAAGAATGCGCATAGCCTATGATCGACAGAAGTACTGGGCTGATGCAAAGCACCGTCACTTGGAGTTCCAACTGGGAGAACATGTATTTTTGAAGATATTTCCAAACCGTGGAGTGATTCGTTTTGGAAGACGGGGTAAGCTAAGTCTGAGATATATTGGACAGTTCGACATACTCGAACGAGTTGGTGAAGTGGCTTATCGCTTGGCACTTCCACCTTCATTGGAAGGAGTGCACAATGTGTTCCACATATCTCAACTCAGTAGGTATGTGAGTGACCCAGCCATATTCTTGATCACTTCGAGCTCACTGTACAGCCAGACTTATCTTGTGAGCAACAACCTATTGAAATTCTGGATAGAAAGGTGAAGTCACTTCGGAACAAGGAAGTCAACTTGGTTCGAATGATGCGGAGAAGAGATTCACTAGGAGAATCAATATGGGAACGTGAGGATGACATGCATGCAAGATACCCTCATTTGTTTGTAAACTAGTCCTTAAAATAATTGTAAATTTCGAGGACAAAATTTTTGTGAGGAGGGTAGAATGTAATAACTCCAATTTCAATATACAGAAAATTTATTTAAAAGTTAATGTACGAATGGAGTATTTGCAATCCTGTGTACACTATAAGTATTTGTTTTGCTTTTGAATTGTAAGAAACAACTTGTAGCTCATTGGTAAAGCCTTGCACCGCTGTGACGTAGCCCCTGTGATCGATTCCCCCCAGCCATATTATCTTTTTAATTCATTTTTCTTTTAATATTTTAGAAGCCCAAAGATTTACACGTGCACTACACGTAAAATGAAGAGTCACACGGAAATTAAACATGTGCACTGAAGTATACAAAGCGACACCAACACGTGGCACAAATCTCACCACTTACCACCGGGGATCGACCGGCGTGATTTGTGTTGGGACCGGCACCGCCGGGCCGCCCGTAGGGGATGGTCCCCAAAATTTTACCTCCGCACCTCTTCGCCTACCCCACTACCCCCATATTGTTTATATACTCTGCAATTATCAAGAGAGTGTAATTTCACTCTTTAATTCTAATTTTAATGCATTCTTTAACCCTCAAAACCCTAATTTTCCCTATAAATACCACACTCCATTTCACCCCTCCTCACTAAGAATTTCATTACAAAAACTTTATAAAATTTCCAAGTCCCAAGTTGTGTAAGTGGAGTTAGCAAAAGGTAAGATTCCGACGACGTTCCAAAAAGAATCCAGTGATGAAACGACGCTCCGACGCTTTCCTAATCTTCCCCTACCTCTCCTCCTTCTTAATAGCTAGTAAGTCCCCTCTCCCATCCTCTTCTACTATTCTAAAACTTTCATTTTTCAAAACTTGTCAGAAGCGGAGTTATTCCGACTTCCGATTCGTTTTTCTTTAAAAATTCCATTTTTCTTAAACCATAAAATACCATACTTTCGTATAATGTTTAAAAAAACATAAATAAACGCATTAGAACAAGTTTCATCTCAAAATAATTCATGTTGCAATTTCTATTTCATTTTTACAGTAAAATACCATCATGTTACATACAACTTGTAAATATTCAATTTAACCGTATTAGCTTTAGAAAACACACGAGGTAATGACCTACCTCATCACAACATACATTCATGACATTGCAAGATTTACTTTTGGACAATATTTGTGGGAATATTACAAGTTACAATAAAATACCTTAAACAATTAAAAATCGTTTTCTTTAAAAAGAGTGTTAATTAATTTCTTGCAAATACGCCTCTACAACCCATTTTTGGGAACCCCGATCGGGATGGTGCGGGTTATCGCACGTCCTTGGGCCTAGTAGGGCGAGATGTAGATCTCCGCAAGGAGCATTAGATCTCAATGGAATTTATAATGCAATTTTTAAGAAAATGTGATTTCTTCAAAATAAATAAAATTTATTTTATTAAATATATATATATGAATATTATCAAAAGATCTATTTTAAATATATTATACAAAAATGGGTCTGGCCGGTTTTGTAAAGTATTTTGGGCTTCATTTTTCTTTGGTGTTCCAGTCTCTGGGGTTTGGTGTTTCAGGTATTGTTTGATTTTGCCAAGACTGCATGTGATGCTATCTTTTCTGTAGTGGCAATTCGGAGTGTTTCGTATTCATAATGTTAACATCGTTTCGGGTTTCATTTTGATATGTGATACAATATTTGGAATCCACAATAATTAGTTTTGTGAAAACTAGTTTGAATTTCTTAAACCTGGCAATTTAGTCTTATTTGATCAGTTGCCACGGTGTTTTGATATGGATCAAAACTCTGTCGCAATCACGTAGTGTACGCGGATACTCGTCATGTAACATTACTAGATAGCCACGCCCCAAACCCTCGACCAAGTGACTGTAAGAGAACCCCGTTGCCAAAAGCATCCCCTCGGGTGCTCGCGGTTGCGGTGTTCCACCTAAGTGCACTTCGTCGACGGTATCGGGAGGTGCGGCCGTCTACTAAAGTTTTCGACGAGCATTCGATTAGGTTGTCGGGAATCTTATTGAATTACCCGACTGGTTATTGAAAAGTATTTTCAATATTGAAACTAAAATGCGGGGTTTATAAGGTTAGGCAAGAAATTCGGAATATAAGATATTCCGGGTTTATGATATCTAAGGAATTCATATGGTTAGGCATGAAATCCGAAGTATGTGATATTTCGGATTTATGATGTCTAAGGTGGTTGCAGATTCCAATTGTTGTAGTTTTCGTTTTCTTTTCTGCGACCGTAAGTGTAATATGTGGTGTATCGCCGGTTTCGTTGCTATACGTCAACGACAATTGGGATACGCATATTTACTTACGTTGATGATATGTGATGTTATGTGTTGCTGTGATATGTTATATTGGATCTTCGTGTTTGAATAGCCAGGGTTTTTTTCGTGAGATGAGATTTTTTCATTTTCATTCATGTAAAAACTTGTATGTAATATTCTTTTATTGGGACACTTCCCCCACTTATTCAAGCATGGAATTTTGCAATATAAAATTGCAACCATGCTTGAATAGTGAGTCAAGATGAATAAATAAATATAAATCCCATGCTTGCAACCATGCTCTTATTTTCTACCTCATTTCTATTTTTTCTCAAAAATAAAAAACATGTAGGGTTCATATATATATCACATATATATATTTAATACATATAAGAAAATATTAGTGAGCTAATGATATTAGTTAAGATATAATTATATCAAATATAATATATATCACATTATTAAATCAACACTTGATTTAATAACCCAGTTATATCACATATGACCGACTAATATCATTTATCTGAATATCACTTTATCAAATCAACACTTGATTCGATAATCTGGTTATATCACATATAACCTAACCGATAACAGATAACTGCCAGATTATAATACGGTATCACATACTCGTATTTAATCAGGCCCACACACATATCACATATGTGTCCTACTTCGTTTCGTTTGAACCAGGAAACTTCTGTGTGGGACTCTAAAGACTCGTCAATACACCAGCAGTAGGTGATGATCACATTAGTCACCTACAAACCGTCAGCGGTACTAGCTGGATGTAATGGCTACCCATGTATTGAGCGATATGAATATCAACAAGCAAGCTCGTCCATACTCTCCATGAAGCCTATCAGTAACTGATTGAATACGATTTCGGATTGTGTATGTTGGAAAATTGTATAGAAATCACAACCAAAAATTATTTGACCGCAATTAACTACGGTGTCGGATGTAGATCGTTAGCGAGTGCGGATCGTCCACAGGGAAAGTGTAATAGTTCGTCTTTTGAATTAGATGAGTCAAAACTTTAAGGAAAAGAAAAGAAACAATTCGTGATTTGTAGTTGAAGTTCAAGAATTAGAAAATATAGATCTAATAACAAGAAAAAGATAGAATCAAGAATTGAGAGTTTGATAATTTTTCCAACCAAATATCAAGAATCGAAATGAGGCTCGTAGGAATCGATCGGATCTATAGATGTGATGTAATCTTACGATAACGTATTCTTATCCATCGATGAATTGATACTAGATCGATGATGATCGACGAGAATTAGGGATTTCTAGTGAAACTAGGGTTTCATCATTTATCCCTTGTTCCTTCGTCGATATCATTCACATTCTAGCCTCTAGTAAATTCAAGAAACGATCGTAGAACCCTAATTTCGAGCGATGACAATCAAGAAAGCATCGCAACGAAACTAGGTCATCGATTCTTGAACTTGCTAGGGTTTACAAAACTCGTAGGACTTAAGAATCGTATTAAGATTTATTACATCATCATTCTAATGATCGTCTCGACTCCTTGACGAGCGGAGTTTTACTCAAACATCACAACAAGAACTACAATTACAAATTGAGATCGAATCATGATGCAAGAATTTAAAGAAAACAAGATTAAAGAATTTCACATTTTATTTATATCAACAATTTCATTACAATCGCTCAAGAACTACAAGAGGAAGAACTCGATTGTCGATTTGGCTTCGCTCGGCTCTGTGAGTCGCGGATCGGCTTGGATCACTTGCTCGATTGGAGATCGGCTCTGCTCCTAAAAGGTTGAAGAGCTTCTCGCTTGATTGGTACTCGGGATCTTGAATTTGGATTGGAATTAGGGTTAGGGTTTCGCACAAGTCTTATCACTAGACTTGTGGAAGAAGATGGTGTAAGAGGTAAAGAATGAACAACCAAAGAATATTGAACAACTAAAGAACCCAAGAACAACCCCTTTTAACCCTAGATCTAGGCTCCTATTTATAGACCATCAAAACCCTAGATCTAGGATTTCAAATTTGAATTTCCCTCCAAAAGTTAGTTAGCTAGAGAGGCTTTTAGAAGAGGTTAGTTAAGAGGGAGCTTCTAAAAATAGTTTGTTAGGAGTTTGATTAGCTTAATCAAGATTAGCTTAATTAATCATCCTTGCTGATCTGGCAGTAGCTTCGCAAGAATTCTGGAATTTGACATATCTGAAATGAATGTGGGCCCTGAGATAAGAGTTTTGCACAGAAAATGGAGCGCTGAAGTGGCAATACCGCGGCGAAAGCCGGCTCCCGCCGCGGTTCCGCGGCTCTTTTAGAGCTTCATGGCTTGAGTCTTCTGTGTTGAATTTGGGCTGACATATGGGCCTTTATCTGATATATTGAATTTTATTTTGTTCTCTATATTTCTACCAGATCTCAAAACTTGGAGTTGGTGTATTTTGATCAGCTTCTTTTGGCTTTGATCCTGCAATTTCCTGCATAATTTCTCAAAACAAGTGTTGCGCAATATAGGGATGATGTGAAGCCATAAAATACAGTCAATTTTCCTAGAAATGCCGGTTTTAATGTCTAACACATGCAATCTGATATTTAACGACTGTTTTGCTAATATGTGCTATATGAATGCCGAACACTTCTAGATGAGTGCAAAATATAGGGAAATTGCCGTGTTAAAAATGCAGTATTTTCGACTGATCAAATTCCACCAAATTTATTTTCGATCGTCTCGAGCGAACTGTTTTATTAAAAAGAGAAGGAGAAAATAAAGAAAGAGAAAACTAACTAGCACACTTTCGTAGGCAACACGATTACACTGAGTACGTGCAACCAACCTTTAAACCTCTATGTGTCCCTAGTAGGAGGAGTGTTGTCTCCTGAGGGTTTTCAGCGGATTGCACCCACAAAATCCAATAATAAAAGAAAGATCATGAATATTACATTTAAAGAAAAGAATTGTAAAAGAAAGACTTTGAAAATTAGGGTTTCCAACTAAACTAGCTTTTCGGTTGTCATGAGCCCTATCTTAATAGTCATGAAAAGATGTTAGAAATCACGTCCTCCCTCAATAAAACATCGTCTTATTCTTCATTCCTATCTTTATTCCAAATATCGATCATATAACCCTGCGTGTGTGTAAGGACATCCCTACACCCGGAGAATTCAATTCAAGCTATCATACTCTTGCCCATCAGCCTCAGTACTTTTTAATTAATGAATATTTAGATGAGATTGCTCACACACTTTCATGCGACCGTTAATACTTCTTGAGGTACTAACCGACCGATTACTCATGTGCTTGCTTATTTGGTGTTTTTCCTTGTCTTGCACCACCTAAGGCTTAGCAGTGACTCCAAGACCAGTTGGCCTTAGGGCACTAGGTGAAGAGGCACCCTCGCTATATTTTTTTATTGCTGCCTTGGCGATAACAAAACCAGTGTTCATTTTTCTCACCACTTTATATTTTCTTCATTTCATTATTTTTTATTTCCTTCATACTTTTGACTTTAAGACAAGAGCATTTCAAGGTATCCTCTACTATCCCAGGCTTTAAGACGTGTGTAAGTGCGAATAGCAGGGTATCAACGTTCAAAATGTTTGGCTTCCAGAATAGAAACTATTTTTCAGACTTATTGTTATCCTCAGATTAGTGACATCCTTCATCTTACTAACCCTTGGGACAACGGCTCATAACTACTTATTACTAGTTCGTATAAGAAAACTTCTAATTTTCTTGGTTTTCTTAAATTTTTCTAACCTCATGGATGCAATTTTTCACTATCTAATCTTTTATTATCTTATTTATATACAAAAAATATTTTTATCTTTTGAAAATTTTAAATTTTTATGGATTTTGAAAATTTTTAAATTTTTATAAGTTTTTAAAATGTTTTGTGCTTATGCAAAGTATGATGCAAATGATGCGAAAATAAGCACAAACCTCCTCCAAACTTGTTTTCAACAGTGTCCTCACTGTTGCCATCTGCTAAATATCGAAAAACCTGTAAGCTTGGGAGGAAATTTATTAATGGGGGCAAAATATATAAGTGAAGATCCTCCCCCAAACTTATTTTTGGCTCATCATTTTGTAAAATTTTTCTTCTCAAGAGCCAGAAAAAAAATGCCCCCCCAAACTTGAGTTAAACAATGTTAAACTTTGAAAATCACAAGAGGGGGTCAAAAATCAGTGGTCGATGCCAAGCTTTGCAAAGACCGAATGTTAACACCAACCATTCAAAAATTTTATCAATGCAGTGCTCTGGTTGGTGGAAGAAGAAGTGGGGAAAGGTTAAGTGGTGGAACAGAATGTGTGTGCGTCTTATTTTGGAGAGACGATGCAGTGTATGTGATGGATTGCTCGCATTCTTTTTACAGTTCAAAAGAAGGGGTGGATGTTCAATTTCATTGATCGGGACATGATTCATCTCAACACCCGTGTCATTCAAAAATACTAGTTCATCAGCGAAGATCTCCTCAAAAGTTCAATCTATACCCCGATGAATAATGTCATCACAAAGTGCGGGGTGATCTTCAGACTCTAAAAGCAGTTCATAATCGGTGTTAATTGTTGACCCGGACATCTCGGTGGAAGAGTCCGTATGTGTATGATACATAGTTGGGTCAAACAATAACGTATGAAAAGAGTCAAGATCGGTATCAGGGGGATCATCAAATACGCTGCTGTCGACATCCATTAAGTCGACAGAACAGACTTGAGCAGTAGGTTCGGAGGGTACACTTCCCAATTTGTAAATGTTCAGCTCTATTGACATATTCCCAAAGGATAGGGTCATAGAACCATTACGACAGTTGATGATAGCATTGGAAGTGGCCAAAAAGGGCGACCTAAAATCACCGGAATTTGATTCCGTGGGTTCGCTACAGGCTGTGTATCAATTACAATAAAGTCCATAGGAAATATAAATTCCCCGATTTTTATTAACACATCCTCTAGTTCACCCCTAGGTTTGGTGATTGATCGGTCAGCCATCTGGAGAGTGCAATGGGCTGGTTTCAACTCTCCGATCCCTAGTTGCTCATAAACAGAGTATGGAAGTAAGTTAACACTAGCGCCAATCCCGTGTTTTTCCCCAATAGAAATGGAAATAGTAGGATATCCAGGATCCTTACGTTTCCTTGGTAATTGTTGGGGGAAAGCCGTGTCTACAGTCTTTGCCATGAATATCTTCTTGGGCACTTGAGTCTTCCTCTTCCTAGTGCATGATCGCACGCTTTTGGCGTGTCGGATGTTCAAAGTTCTAAAGTTTACCGCGATCAGGACGGTGTCGCTATGCAGCTAGCCGGTTGAGCACGAGTCAATCCACAGGGAGATGGCTGTATTTCCGTTCTTGTCTTAGACGAGTCAATAAAGAATTTGTATGAGTTTGTTCAATCTAACCTATGTGTATTATTTGCAAGTATAAAGTTGTTAAGAAAATATACGAAAGTGTAAGCTAAAGATATCCGTACTCAAAACCTTTGAGCCGAGTCTTGACCAATTGAAGCTAGAGCAATCAGCAACAATGTGGATTAGGGGATTTAAGCACGGTATTCGTGGAATCCGGCTTATTTACCCTTGTCCTTCCGTTCTTGTCTTTTGCTTTCGCCTCCGGCCAAACCGAACGCAACCGGTCGCGGTTAGGAATCACCGTTACCTTGTTAGGGTAGGGTGCCTAACGGAGCGCTTGCGTAACGTTTGGGCAGAGTTCAATGGAAAATAACGGGAAAAGGAAACGAGCAAAGAAACGTTAACTTACAATACCGTATTGATTCTTAACAACGATAATTACAACCATTCACAAAATGAACAAAAAAGAGAGAACAAAAAGAAAAAGGAAAAGAAAAGATTACAAGTAAGTAAGTGCATGAATTTAAATTGCAAGAAAGTAAAGAAAGGTAATAAAAAGCAAGTAATAAAAAGCAAGAAAGAAAACTAGAAACTAGAACTCAATACAAGCATGGGATCAATAGCCAACCCTTAAACTTGCAAGCTCAATCAAGAGGTTGCAAGATCAAGAGAAGGGTAAAGAACTCATGTGAAGTGAAGAACTAATTCCATAAGAAAATACGACCCTTGAGATCGATAACAAACTCTTAACCTTTCAAGCGCAATGAAGAGGTTGAAAGATCAAGAGAAAGCAAGAATCTCAAGGGGAAATTAAACAAAAGAGAATGATACAAAAACCCTCATCTTCATTGATCATCCACTCAATGCTCTCACTACATTTTCATGGAGGAAAGATGAAGAAGAAGAAGAAGAACTAAAACTACACTAGAACCTTCAAAAGAGGAACAAAGAATTGACCCTTTGGTTTGGCTCAGTTCTGGGGTATTTATAGGAGGGGAACTGGAAACCTAGGGCAATAATCTGCCCCTACATAAAATTACCCAACTGCCCAAAAAACACGACAAAGCAAGGAGACCAAATGGCCGCGGTTCCGCGGCCTAAGCCTGCTTAGGCCGCGGAACCGCGGCCGTATAGGGGAGTTAGGTCATGTTCTTTTGTCGTATCCCCTAGTTCCCATTTTCCTTGTGTTTGCCAACTTTAAACTGCACAAAATCTTCCAGAATATCTTCAGATTTCTTAGTCCAAGATTGCATTATTTTCTTTACTTTTGACTTCTATCTCTCTCGAGCTCCGCGCACCCATTGATTCTTGTGCAGCCCCCCTCGTGCTCTGTGCCTGTCCGAGACACGAATGACCGCTGTCATATGTCTTGTCTCTGGACTGGTACTCGGCACTGAACGGATTTGGATGACCGGAACCCGGCTTTTATCTGCTGTCAACAGATGTTCTGTATTTGGCGTAACTGTGGAGATTTTGTCTTGATTTGCAATATTTGTACTGAAAACCTGTACTCTGTAAATATGTAACAAACACGGATTAAAAGCACCAACCTATAAACACACGAGCATAAGAATGGACGGTATAAAATGAAGTATTCTGTTATGAACAAATACCCCCAAACTTAACTTTTGCTCGTCCCGAGCAAAACCAATTATTCACAAAACTAAAATCCTAACCGCACTTTCGCAGGGAACGCGATTGCACTGAGCTCGTGCAACAAGCCGTTAAACCTCTAGGTGTCCCTAGTAGGAGGAGTGTTGTCTCCTGAGGGTTTTCAGCGGATACTACCCACAAAATCCTGTCAAGCTAGTGTCATAAGTTAACATTGATTCTACTCCTACAGTTCAGTATTTACGTTAGAAATTCTATCATCCTAAATTAGAAATATCCAACCCTTATGCTTCACGCCTCTAATCTATTTAACCTTAGATCATATACGTTCCAAAAACGTTTAGAAAGATATTGGTTCTCCTGAGTTTTCCTTCTAGAGTGCGGCCTCAAATTTGGGATTTTTATCAACTTTACAGAAAACACAAGTCTTATTCTTTATCTCTATCTTTTATCCAAACATCGATTGTATACCCCTACGTGTGTGTATCTTTGCATCCCTACACTCAAGAATTCAATTCAAGCTATAATACCTTTGCCCTAATACCTAATACTACTTCTTTTCATTAAGGATGGATGAATTTGCTCACACACCTTTCATGCGACTATTAATGCTTCTTGAGGCACTAACGACCGATTACTGAATGTGTGAACTTTAAAGCGTAAATAGCAGTTTCCAGGTCTTGACTTTATTCTATTTTTTTGTTTTTGTTTTTGTTTTTGTTTTTGTTTTTCTTTTTCAAGACCGGATATATTTTTCAACATGCTCTATTGGTGTTTAGCTTTAAATACCGTTTTTTCTTTCATACTAGGCTTTCAGGCAAGAGTATTTCTAGGTATCCTCTACTATCCCAAGTTTCAAGGTGCGTGTAAGTGCAGTTTGTAGGGTATATACTTTCTGAATTTGAACTCAAGAGCAGAAACTATTTTTCAGACTTATCTTTCAGTAAAGCATCAATACTTTCCCTTCATTTTGACTTAACTCAAGAACTGAACTCAAGATTACCTATTTCTAAAAAAACTATATGGACGTATACTTACCAAAGTTAGACAGAATGAGGGTTATTTTTAGGGTTTTCAATTTCTAAGCCTAGAATTTAGTTATTTCTATCATATCAACTAAACTTTCGGAATAAAGATCTAAGTTACCCTATTAGCCAACTTGACGACAAAGTTTTTATATTTTTTTTGGAAAATTTTCGATTTTTGTGGGTTTTTAATAAGGTATGAAAATGCAAAATATACAAATGAATGCGAGGGAAGAAAGCTTACCGAGCACACCCCCAAACTTAAACTTGACAGTGCCCTCACTGTCAGGCTATACCAAGAGGGTCAAAATTGTCGGCGCTCTCCCTAAAAACAAATTATATACAAAACAAAAAGGAAAACAAAAAATATATACAAAAATGGTGTCCCCCCCAAACTTAAGTAAAACAGTGTTTCCACTGTTAAGCGTTGAAGTTCAAGATTAGGGGGGAAAGAGAATAGTATCAAGCTATACAAGGCCTTACACAGGCCAAAAGTTAACACCAACCATTCAAAGATTTTATCGTTATAAAGCGACGGTTGGTGAAAGAATACGGAGAGGTAAGAAATGGAGAATACGCGAGACCGTATGGAGATAGAAGCGGGATACGGTCTCGGTATATGAGAGGAAGAATGGCGGAAGGGAGAAAGAAGTGGAATACGAACTTGAGGGTGGAAATGGATTGAATAAATTAGTACAATCTGTAATGATCGATGTGAGAGATGGATTGTACTAATCTATCAATATGGCAAGAAATGGGGTTAAATCCCTCAAGATTCGTAAGAAACCATGGGTACGCCGAACTTGGTAAACCAGACAATGGAAATAGAAGTGATACGGTTACTTGCAAGGTCGGAACGATGGAAATGATGGAAGTAGGTGATTGAGGAAGGTTATCGGTTAAAGGTTCAGGAGGGTGTACACAGTCAATGAAAGGAACAGGATGAATTGGAAAATTCGACTCATCAATTAAAACTGGTTCATCCTCAGTACTATCCTCAATAGTCTCCTCAAAATTCAGCTTATCCATGCAAATTTCATCAAAATCAAGACGCATATGGGGTTCGGGAAAAACAGTTAATGACTCGGGATGATGAATTGGAGAGAAAAACTCAGCCAAATTTACAGGTTCATCATCCAAAATATTCCCAGCGTCAATATCCTCAATCAAGTGAAAATCAATATTCTCAGACACCTCATCAAAAGCATGGATTTCAATCGATTCTGGTTCTAAGATGGAGGTGTAGAGGTCAAAAGTTTTGGGTGTGGTTTCACTTGGCAAGGTCCCTTCACAATCTGGCAAATCAAACACTACAAAGTCGCACAACTCATTAAACATCCTATCTTCAATTGATAGTTCATTTGGGACACTTGATAGACTTTCAACACAGGAGTTGTGGGATTCAATTTGTGGTGTGTAGGTTTGATTTAGAAGGGTATACAGCTCACTCTCTCCACTCAAATTCACAGCATGTCCTGCCGCCTCATCATACATTGAAAAATTTGTAGCTAGTTGAAAACTAGCTACCGGATCACTAGGTTGTATGAGGGCGGCCATGGACGCATTCAAATCCATCATCTGTTGTGAAGCTATCCGAAATTCTTCCAATGACTGTTCTAGGCTAGACATAGGTTGTGATGGGGTTTCAGTAAAAGATTCGAAGTTGTTTGGATACTGGAAACCCCCAAATGGCTGTGTAGAAGCAATGTCTAGGGAAGGTGCAAAAGTCGGGTAGGACTGGTAGGAATTGAATGGTTGGATAGGAGCAGGATCAACATTTAGATAAGAAGGTGAATGGAATTGTTGATCCCAAGAATCTGTAGTGGTGAAAGGAGTGAAAGATCGGCTACAGGATTGTTCAATATGTTCAGCGATGGATAAAGGACGACTTGCAAAAGGGGTATCAACATAAGAGAGTAGGGGAGGTTGAAAAGGTTGATACAAAGTGGATTGCGGAAGGCAAATGTTTGTCCTAGACGCGTCTATCCGATCTTTCAAAGAGATTTTAGGCATGGAGGGATCGTTTGACGTTCGGCCAAAGCAAGAACCGTAAGAAGTAATGTCTGGTTGTGGGTACCAAAGTTCGGCAAGAGTTTTACGAGGTGGGGTACCATGATATGAAGAGAGAAAGAAAGAAAGGCAGAGAAAAGGAGGGGAAAATGTGATTTTTTTTAAATATTAACAAAAGAATGAAATATATACACAAAAAGAATCTGGACAAAAACAATCACGATACAAAAATACCACACACCTAATCGTTCTAGGGTTCACCTAGGTCAACTAGACCTGCTCCAGAACTTGATTGTCGAAGTAAAACTGTGTCGAGAAACGGGCTCAAGATACACTGATCACGAGGCCAGGTAAGTGCAGAGATAAGGGGAGGTTTTCCAACGCTTTCGCGAAGTTCCTTAATTAAATAACCCTTTCTCTTTTGGCGGTTTCACCGTTAACACTTTCCTAGACACCCCGTAAACAATGTACCGTTAAGCGAGATTCTAAACACGGTTAACTTCTCCTAATGAGCGTGAAGTCCTTAAGGCTTAAAGTCTAATTTCTTTTAAAATTTGTGTGGGCAAACGTTATGCTCAAGTTCGTGATTTGTGGGCCATGGAAAAGGTGATGAAATCCTTTACCGTATATTGTGGGGTTCGCTTGCCCTTAAGTCCGTATTAATGTATGCAATGTGCAATTCAATAAAAATTCTATAAAGAATCAAACAATCTTTTTTTAGTTTAAGCACGGCACTGCAACAAATACGGGTTAGTCAATTTTTAGCGTTTGCTAGCGAACTTGCAAAGAATCCTGCAAAGAATAGTATATTGGATGCGTCGGATTTGAGAAGAAGGTGTTAGTAAAGTACGTACCGTTAAGTTTTTGGGTTAGGAAACCCCCGTTGAATCAAATCCGGTAAGCTTGAAAAGTTCGCTTGCGCGGGTCAAACTACCCGGATCTTTGGCACTGTACTTTGCAAACACCTTAGCCTTGAACGTACACTTTGCTCCCCACAATCGCAGTTTGCAAATCCGCAAAAATCTGCACTCTTGCCTACAAAAATGATCAAAAATAACAAAAAGATTTTTTTTTTATAAATATATACAAAAAGAATATTAACCCGAATAACAAGAAAGAAAATACGTTACCGTCTCCCCGGCAACGGCGCCATTTGATCGCACGCTTTTGGCGTGTCGGATGTTCAAAGTTCTAAAGTTTACCGCGATCAGGATGGTGTCACTATGCAGCTAGCCGGTTGAGCACGGGTCGATCCACAGGGAGATGGCTGTATTTCCGTTCTTGTCTTAGACGAGTCAATAAAGAATTTGTATGAGTTTGTTCAATCTAACCTATGTGTATTATTTGCAAGTATAAAGTTGTTAAGAAAATATACGAAAGTGTAAGCTAAAGATATCCGTACTCAAAACCTTTGAGCCGAGTCTTGACCAATTGAAGCTAGAGCAATCGGCAACAACGTGGATTGGGGGATTTAAGCGCGGTATTCGTGGAATCCGGCTTATTTACCCTTGTCCTTCCGTTCTTGTCTCTTGCTTTCCCCTCCGGCCAAACCGAACGCAACCGGTCGCAGTTAGGAATCACCGTTACCTTGTTAGGGTAGGGTGCCTAACGGAGCGCTTGCGTAACGTTTGGGCGGAGTTCAATGGAAAATAACGGGAAAAGGAAACAAGCAAAGAAACGTTAACTTACAATACCGTATTGATTCTTAACAACGATAATTACAACCATTCACAAAATGAACAAAAAAGAGAGAACAAAAAGAAAAGGGAAAAGAAAAATTACAAGTAAGTAAGTGCATGAATTTAAATTGTAAGAAAGTAAAGCAAGGTAATAAAAAGCAAGTAATAAAAAGCAAGAAAGAAAACTAGAAACTAGAACTCAAGACAAGCATGGGATCTATAGCCAACCCTTAAACTTGCAAGCTCAATCAAGAGGTTGCAAGATCAAGAGAAGGGTAAAGAATTCATGTGAAGTGAAGAACTAATTCCATAAGAAAATACGACCCTTGAGATCAATAACAAACTCTTAACCTTTCAAGCTCAATGAAGAGGTTGAAAGATCAAGAGAAAGCAAGAATCTTAAGGGGAAATTAAACAAAAGAGAATGATACAAAAACCCTCATCTTCATTGATCATCCACTCAATGCTCTCACTACATTTTCATGGAGGAAAGATGAAGAAGAAGAAGAACTAAAACTACACTAGAACCTTCAAAAGAGGAACAAAGAATTGACCCTTTGGTTTGGCTCAGTTCTGGGGTATTTATAGGAGGGGAACTGGAAACCTAGGGCAATAATCTGCCCCTACATAAAATTACCCAACTGCCCAAAAAACACGACAAAGCAAGGAGACCAAATGGCCGCGGTTCCGCGGCCTAAGCCTGCTTAGGCCGAGGAACCGCGGCCGTATAGGGGAGTTAGGTCATGTTCTTTTGTCGTATCCTCTGGTTCCCATTTTCCTTGTGTTTGCCAACTTTAAACTGCACAAAATCTTCCATAATATCTTCAGATTTCTTAGTCCAAGATTGCATTATTTTCTTTACTTTTGACTTCTATCTCTCTCGAGCTCCGCGCACCCATTGATTCTTGTGCAGCCCCCCTCGTGCTCTGTGCTTGTCCGAGACACGAATGACCGCTGTCATATGTCTTGTCTCTGGACTGGTACTCGGCACTGAACGGATTTGGATGACCGGAACCCGGCTTTTATCTGCTGTCAACAGATGTTCTGTATTTGGCGTAACTGTGGAGATTTTGTCTTGATTTGCAATATTTGTACTGGAAACCTGTACTCTGTAAATATGTAACAAACACGGATTAAAAGCACCTACCTATAAACACACGAGCATAAGAATGGACGGTATAAAATGCAGTATTCTGTTATGAACAGTGCACAAGTTCTTAAGAGTTTTCGCATAGGACGGAACTTGTTGGATAGCATCTAGGAGATGGATGTTGATGTTAACTTGCTTAAAAATGTCCATAATCTTCTCCATATGTGGACTCGGTGTGTTAGCCCTTAACCGATTAGGATAAGGTGCTTTAGCAATAAGCGCTGGGTCCATCATAGGAGAAGGAAGTGTGTGTGGACCCGATCCCAAAATAGAGGTGGGGATCGTCTGTGGAGGAGTAAAAGAGGTGGGCTGAAGTGGCGAGCCTTTTGGGAAACGAAGAATAGGTTCGGAAGAAGGTGGTGGGATAGAAGAACTGGGGTCAGAATTAGAAGGGTGTGTGTGAGGAAAGGTCTCAGCCGGGGTATCATTGATTGATTTATCAGTGTCATCAAACTCTTCCCCAATGTGATTGTCAAGCACTCTTCCAGATCTCAACGTGATTGCATCCACATGATGTGAATAGCCAGGATTGGGTAAGGGTTGAGCTGGAAGTTTCCCTTTCTCTCTTGCACTCATTTCGGATTTTAATCGTGCAATTTCTTCTTCCATCGATTTAATACTCTCGCTTTGGGACGCAAAGTTTTTCTTTATATAATCTACAGAAGTCTTTATTTCAGCCGATACTTGCATGAGATTTGTTAAGACCAAATTCATGTATTGTGCAAATGAAGAGGATTCATCAGTCCCGGTCAACTGCAAAGAACTAGACAGTGCAGGTGTGTTGATCGGATTTTGAAAGTTATGTGCTTGGAAGGGGTGCTGACTCAATTGAAATGGTGGTTACTGTTGTGGTGGAGGGACCCTTTGGAAATTGTTTTGGTTTGGAACCGTGTTTTGAGTTTGTGATTGGTTCCAAGCAAAGTTAGGGTGATTCCTCCAACCCTGATTATATGTGGAAGAATATGGATCGTTCCTAGGTCTTTGAAAAGCGGCATTGGTATGCTCATGACCTTGAAACAGAGAATTTCGTGGACATTCTTCCGTCAAATGAGAAGGATCAGAACAGCAGCCACATACAGTTTTGGAGAGTGATATTTGACTTAGGGCGGCTAAAAATTTGTTTTCCATAGTCTCGAGTTTCTTTTGCATAGCTGAAATGTCAGCTCTAACTCCTATGGAAATATTATTGCCATCCCTAGACGATTGACTCACACCCTCCCACTGTAAAGATTTTTCAGCGAAATCTTCTAGAAAATTCCAGGCTTCCCCATCATCTTTAGTCATGAAGTTGCCTTGACACATGGATTCAAGGGTCTGTCTTGTGTTAGGATTAATGCCCTCATAAATGATTTGGCATAGTTCCCATCTCGGGATGCCGTGATGTGGACATTGGACTAACAGATCCTTGAAGCGTTCAAGACATTTTGAAAATGGTTCATTTGGAAGCTGGGTGAATTGATTGATTTCGCTACGGACCCGAGCTGTCTTTTGATATGGGTAGAATTTCTTAAGGAATGCTTTGACGAATTCATCCCAATTTGAAATGGAATGTGCGGTAGTGTTATACAGCCACTTCTCGGCTATATCGCACAAGGTGAATGGGAGAAGACGAAGACGTAAAGCATCCACAGAAAGCTGTGAAGTACCCATCATTGCGCATACATTTTCAAATTTGGTGATAAATGCATATGCGTCTTCAGACTCGAGACCGTGAAATTTGGGTAGAAGATTGATGTATTGGGGTTTTATTTGAAAATTTTCTCCGTTGGCTGGTGGAATAGAAAGACAGGTGGAAAGTGGACCTCGTGTTGGATAGAACCTCTCTTGGAGAGAGATGCGAGGTGGATTCTGCGCACCAACGGGCGGCGGCAGATTAGTGGAAAAGAAGTTCGATGGAAATGGATCCATCGATGTGGGTGTGGTGGTGGGTAAAAGAAATGGTAAATGTAGAAATACCGACTTTTGGGTCGATGAGGGAAACGCGGACTTAACGGGCACTAGAATCCCGTGTCCAGCCTATCTTGCACTAAAAAGGGTTAGTACAAGTGGCAACGTGAATTTATAATTAGGGGAAAGAATGAATGTGATTGGTGTTTGTTTTGAAAAATAGGACTGATTTTTGAAAATATGATGCAACACAACAAATGCAGCACACAAAACCCTAATTCTATTGGTCTCCTAGGTCAGATCTCTAGACCGCTCCTAACTGCCAGAAGAAAAGACGCAGGATAGAATCCTCCACTTCCTCTTTGTCTCTCCTGTAGCCAGGTAAGTGCCAGGTAAGTGAGAAGGTACTCCACTACGTAAGTAGTGGGCCTAATTAATAACCACTAGCCTTCGACACACTTGCCTTAGACACCACAAGAAAACACGGATAAGCAATGAATTACCGATGGCCTTCTTCTGTCCTAAGTGAGCGCGACGGTCCTTAGAGTCATCTCTAGATCTTTTTTTAGTTAATGAGGGTCAATGCGGATGCAGGTTTTGTGATTTTTGGGGCCTAGGAAGGGTAATGAACTCCCCCACCTAATCTGGATTTGGTCTTTGCCCCTTAATATCCGTATTAATATGCAAACAACCAAAAATCAAAACACGCACAAATTTTTATTTTGCTTTTACGGCGCTGTGATTATTTGCGAAGAAACCCGCAGCAAATTGTCAATTAAAACAGACAGAGGAGGAGGAGATAAAAAAGATAGAGACTCACAGAGCAAAATTGGCACAGAGAGGAGGTAGTCCCACCGCGGAACCGCGGTATTAGTCTCTTATTGCCGCGGAATCGCGGTTCTATAGAAGAATTCCTGCACCAAAATTTCACCCCAAGTCTCTGTTCAAGCCCTGAGTCCTCTGGAATATTATGAAAAAAATTTCCACAGCTCCACAAGTTTCAGATTTCCTCGCGACAAATCACAACAACTCGTATTAGTGTTTGCGCGAATTTTGATCTAAAATTTTAAATGGAATAAACTTTTCAACTCAAATTTCAAAATACGAACAATTAGCGCACTATCCCCGGCAACGGCGCCATTTGATTGAATACGATTTCGGATTGTGTATGTTGAAAAATTGTATAGAAATCACAACCAAAAATTATTTGACCGCAATCAACTACGGTGTCGGATGTAGATCGTTAGCGAGTATGGATAGTCCACAGGGAAAGTGTAATAGTTCGTCTTTTGAATTAGATGAGTCAAAACTTTAAGGAAAAGAAAAGAAACAATTCATGATTTGTAGTTGAAGTTCAAGAATTAGAAAATATAGATCTAATAACAAGAAAAAGATAGAATCAAGAATTGAGAGTTTGATGATTTTTCCAACCAAATATCAAGAATCGAAATGAGGCTCGTAGGAATCGATCGGATCTATAGATATGATGTAATCTTACGATGACGTATTCTTATCCATCGATGAATTGATACTAGATCAATGATGATCGACGAGAATTAGGGAATTCTAGTGAAACTAGGGTTTCATCATTTATCCCTTGTTCCTTCGTCGATATCATTCACATTCTAGCCTCTAGTAAATTCAAGAAACGATCGTAGAACCCTAATTTCGAGCGATGACAATCAAGAAAGTATCGCAACGAAACTAGGTCATCGATTCTTGAACTTGCTAGGGTTTACAAAACTCGTAGGACTTAAGAATCGTATTAAGATTTGTTACATCATCATTCTAATGATCGTCTCGACTCCTTGACGAGCGGAGTTTTACTCAAACATCACAACAAGAACTACAATTACAAATTGAGATCGAATAATGATGCAAGAATTTAAAGAAAACAAGATTAAAGAATTTCACCTTTTATTTATATCAATAATTTCATTACAATCGCTCAAGAACTACAAGAGGAAGAACTCGATTGTCGATTTGGCTTCGCTCAGCTCCATGAGTCGCGGATCGGCTTGGATCACTTGCTCGATTGGAGATCGGCTCTGCTCCTAAAAGGTTGAAGGGTTTCTCGCTTGATTGGTACTCGGGACCTTGAATTTGGATTGGAATTAGAGTTAGGGTTTCGCACAAGTCTTGTCACTAGACTTGTGGAAGAAGATGGTGTAAGAGGTAAAGAATGAACAACTAAAGAATATTGAACAACTAAAGAACCCAAGAACAACCCCTTTTAACCGTAGATCTAGGCTCCTATTTATAGACCATCAAAACCCTAGATCTAGGATTTCAATTTTGAATTTCCCTCCAAAAGTTAGTTAGCTAGAGAGGCTTCTAGAAGAGGTTAGTTAGGAGGGAGCTTCTAGAAATAGTTTGTTAGGAGTTTGATTAGCTTAATCAAGATTAGCTTAATTAATCATCCTTGCTGATCTGGCACTAGCTTCGCGAGAATTCTGGAATTTGACATATCTGAAATGAATGTGGGCCCTGAGATAAGAGTTTTGCATAGAAAATGGAGTGCTGAAGTGGTAATACCGCCGCGGAACCGCGGCGAAAGCCGGCTCCCGCCGCGGTTCCGCGGCTCTTTTGGAGCTTCATGGCTTGAGTCTTCTGTGTTGAATTTGGGCTGACATATGGGCCTTTATCTGATATATTGAATTTTATTTTGCTCTCTATATTTCTACCAGATCTCAAAACTTGGAGTTGGTGTATTTTTGATCAGCTTCTTTTGGCTTTGATCCTGCAATTTCCTGCATAATTTCTCGAAACAAGTGTTGCGCAATATAGGGATGATGCGATGCCATAAAATACAGTCAATTTCCCTATAAATGCCGGTTTTAATGTCTAACACATGCAATCTGATATTTAACGACTGTTTTGCTAATATGTGTTATATGAATGCCGAACACTTCTAGATGAGTGCAAAAGATAGGGAAATTGCCGTGTTAAAAATGCAGTATTTTCGACTGATCAGTAACACAACCGTACAGACCGGTCTCTTCGTATGATATGTCGCATATCATGTCTATGGGTGGTAAACGTCAGTCCCCAGTAATGTGATAAGTCATGCCGATGTCTGGCCTATAAAGATTTGAGAAACTACTGGTAACTCTTATCAGTAAATCTCAGTAGCAGCCCTGGCCAGGGACTTCCAGTTATAGCCAATCGAGCATAGCGCAATCAACCCCCAATACCGGGAGAGACGAAACCCCTCCTATTGCTCATTGCCTCCATGTGACTCGGGACTGTACCCAAAATCCACCTGTTTACACGTCTCCTTTGAGCGTGGTAGGGAGGAAATCAAAGCACAGTGAGAGCCGCACAAGACTCTATGACGATCTCGGGTCTACAGACTAACCTGTACCAGTGTCACCATAGGACTGCTATCTGACGATTGGTATACTACCACATAGGATTCCTCCGCGAGTCCTGTTCGGTGTACCCATTGTCCAATGAGAACATGTGTACAATCTTTGATGTCACACACCAATGGTTGTGTGATCAACTATCGCCTTCTAAGGGACAAGAAACGTACACACTAGTCTACTCTGGAATATCGATGCCCAAGTCTCGATATTCCCACGACTAGAAACTGATTAAAGGATGTACTTTTGGATCACCCTGGCCCTACTAGTATGATCTTATCATAATCCTGGTAGTCAAGTACATATCCTAAGGGCTTTATCAATATGTGAGAGCAAGACAGTAAAGAATACCAGTCAACATGTTAAGATAAAGAGTAACCAGATAACATACTATCATGTCGAGCAAGAAAGACCTCTATATATATGTCCAAGCATCCACTATAATATGCATCACATGTACAATAATGGCCTCTAGGGCTTACAAATATACCTAACAATCTCCCACTTACACTAAGGCCATGTGTTGTAGTATCTCATACCCAACATCCCAAAAAGTCTCTCAAACTGTATCTGGGGGGGCCTTCGTGAGTGGATTCTCTACGTTGTCCTTCGTGTCAACTCTCCTGACCTCGATCTCCCGGCGATCTACTATCTCCATAATCAGGTGATACCGCCTCAGAATATGTCTGGATCTATGATGGGACCTGGGTTCCTTGGCCAAAGCCACCGCTCTATTGTTATCACAATACACAGGTATTGGATGCTCAATGGATAGAACCACACCAAGCTCAGCAATGAACTTCTTCATCCAGACAGCTTCTTTGGCAACTTCGTTAGCAGCGATGTATTCAGCCTCCATCATCGAGTCTGCTACAGTGTCTTACTTGGAACTCTTCCAACACACCACCCCTCCGTTGAGGGTAAAGATAAAACCTGAGACCTTCGCTTCTAAAGCTCCGGGTTGAAGTCCACGCGACTCTACTAGGCTCCTCTTTCGAGTTGAAAGAACTTGCTTCGTGATCTTCGTGCCAAAGACGATCCACCCGAAGTTCTTATAGCTCAAGCTACCTCTACACTAAACTCTTTTAGTGTAGTAAACACAATACACCAAATTGCTAGTTTGTTGTGGGATGGTGAAGTAGGGGATTAGAAAGCTCACTAGGGTTCTCACAAGTTCAATGATTCACATCACATGTGAGGGTTTGAACTTGGAGGTGTAGTGAGGGAAATGTAGAGAGAAAGAGAGAGCAAAAGCCCATGGAAATGGCTAAGGCATGAACTCAAGAACAAAGAGCAACCATAGAAAAGAAAAAATGAGAGTAAACTCAAAATGGCTCTCTCTTTCCTCACTTATTCAAGCATGGAATAAAATTGCAATTCTAAATTGCAACCATGCTTGAATAGTGAGTCAAGACCAATATACAAATAATAAAACCTATGCCTTACCCATTCCATAAATATCTCCACAATTTACACCTCATTTTTCTATTTTCTCAAAATAGAAAAACATGCCATGCTTCATATAATAATATATATATTTATATATATCAAATATACATTAATATATATGAATATATATATATAAATAAAGCAATTAGTGAGTTAATGATAATGGTTAAGATATAATTATATCACATAATATGTATGTATGCCCTAGAGGCCATTATTGATGATATAGTGGATGCTTGGACATATATATAGAGGACTTTCTTGCTCGACATGATAGTATGCTATCAGGTTACCTTTATCTTAACATATAGACCGGTATTTATACTGTCTGTCTCTTACATGTTGATAAAGCTCTTAGGATATGTACTTGACTACCAGGATTATGATGAGATCATACTAGTGGGGACAGGGTGGTCCAAAATTACATCCTGTAATCAGTTCCTAGTCGAGGGAATATCGAGACTAAGGCATCAATATTCCAGAGTAGACTAGTGTGTACGTTTCTTGTCCCTTAGAGGGCGATGGTTGATCCCATAACTATTGGCGTGTGACATCAAAGATTGTACACAGGTACTCATTGGAGAATGGGTACACCGAACAAGACTCGCGGAGGAATCCTATATCGTAGTATACCTATCGCCAGATAGCAGTCCTATGGTGGCACTGGTACAGGTTAGTCTGTAGACCCGAGATCATCATAGAGTCTTGTGCGGCACCACTGTGCTTTGATTTCCTCCCTATCACGCTCAAAGGAGACGTGTAAACAGGTGGATTTTGGGTACAGTCCCGAGTCGCATGGAGGCAATGAGCAATAGGAGGGGTTTCATCTCTCCCGGTATTAGGGGTTGATGTTGCACTGTGCTCGATTGGCTATAACTGGAAGTCCCTGGCCAGGGCTGCTGCCAGATTTACTGATAAGTTTTATCAGTAGTTTCTCGAACCGTTATAGGCCAGACATCGGCATGACTTATCATGTTACTGGGGACTGATGTTTACCATCCCTAGATATGATATGCGACATATCAGACAAAGAGACCGGACTGTATGGTAGTGTTACTGATAGGCTTAATGGAGACTATGGAGAAGCTTGTCTTTATATCACTCAATACCCGGATACGTCCAGCTAGTACCGCTGACGGCTTGTGGGTGACTGATGTGATTATCACCTACTGCTGGCCTATTGACGAGTCTTTAGAGTCCCACACAGAAGTTTCC
This sequence comes from Agapanthus africanus, assembly GCA_030015575.1. NCBI lineage: Eukaryota > Viridiplantae > Streptophyta > Magnoliopsida > Asparagales > Amaryllidaceae > Agapanthus > Agapanthus africanus. The sequence goes on along the minus strand of CM057338.1, from coordinate 146,873,462 downwards.
TGGTTCAAGAGAAACGAGGTAAGAAACATATGTGATATGTGTGTGGGCCTGATTAAATACGTGTATGTGATACCGTATTATAAGCGTGGAAACATATGTGATTTTGGTTAGCCCAGTTTGCATGAGATATTAACAGTTCTATTGGGGCTAATACGGAGTATTTCGTAGTCTTAATTATTACGTCATTTCGGTTTTAGTTTGATATGGATGCAGTAGTTGGAATCCACATTTAATTAGTTTTGTGAAAACTAGTTAGTGTTTATAAATCTAGCATTTTAGTCTCGGAAGATCGATTGCCACGAAATTTCGATTCGGATCAAAAATCCTTTGCAATCCCATATCGTACGCGAATACTCACCGAATAACTTTACTAGATAGCCTCGCCCCATTGCCCCAACCAAGTGACTGTAAGAGAACCTCGTTGCCATTAGCACATACTCGGGTGCTCGCGGCCACGGTGTTCCGCCTAAGTGCACTTGGTTGATGGCATCGGGGGTATGACCATCTACTATAGTTTCCGATGCGTATTCGATCGGGTAGTCGGGAATCTTGTTGAATTACCCGACTAAAATATTGAAAAGAGATTTTGATATGAGGCTAAAATGCAGGGTTTATAGAGTTAGGCATGAAATCCGGAATATGAGATATTCCGGGTTTATGATGTCTAAGGATATGCGGATTCTAATTATTGCAGTTTTACATTTCTTTTCTGCGATAAGTGTAATACGTGGGGTATCCCAAATCTCGTTGCTATATGTCAATAGAATTTTGAATACGTGTATTTCCTTACGTTGATGATATGTGATTTCATGTGTTGCTGGTGATATGTTTTATTGGATCGTCATGATTGAATAGCCGGAGGTTTTATGTGAGATGTGAGTTTTTCAATTTTCATTCATGTAAAATTTGTATGTAATATTCTTTTATTGGGGCACATCCGGGTTCAGGATGATGTCACCACTGTTGTATACTATTTACTTTTCCGTATTAGGATAGACCGAAAGTGGGGAGAACAAGTAACCGGGTTCTAGGGTCCAGTAGGAGACCATCTCAAGGAGTTGAGACCGGGTCTCCTAACTCTAGAATTGGTAGGGTTACTTGCCGCTCTCACAGGGGTCTATGGGATATGGGTTTGGCTATTCATCATGACTGTGGAATCCGTGTTTTATATTACTGGCTAAATTTAAAACACGGAAATCCTAGTATATCCAATATATCATATGTTGCTTATGCTGCTTGATTCTATGATGTTGATCATATAACTGTGTGAGACGAATGTTCTATTATATATATGATATATAATAAACGTTGCTTATGTTTTGCACCTGCGCTAGTCCAGCCCCCGCTCTGCCGGTAGTTAAGTAACCTAACGGTGCATGACGGGGCCCAGTGGCGAATGCAGATGGCATAAGCGCACGTTCTATTTTCGTTTCACTTTTCTGTAATGTTTAGGAAACATTAATTGATTGGACTTCATTAATAAGATTAATGAAAAGAAAGAAACCTAAAGATATTGTAGAATCAAATTTTCAAAAAGGGTAGCTCTAGTTTTTGCTTTGCATAATGGTATTCCTTGATGAATATCCAGCACCTCATTCGATGAGGAAAGAGCCGAGATCCCTTCACCGGGAGTGACCTCTTTAGCGAAACCAGCAAATACTACAACCCACTCGTTTTTGTCTTTTGATTGCTTCTCTAGTTTTTTTTTTGCATAGTTGTATTCCTGAATATCCTGCACCTCATTCGATGAGGAAAGAGTCGAGATCCCTTCACCGGGAGTGACCTCTTTAGCGAAACTAGCAAAAGCCTAAAAAATACTCCTTTCAAAATCACTAGCTTCTACAACGATATCGAGTTCATTACGCTCATGGTTTTCTTAAAAACCCGCATAGCCCTCCATCATTTCAGATAAATACTATTTAGTATTCGTTCTGCGTTTGTTGACCTCTGTCAAGGCGTAGTGTGCGGTAGCTGATTAGTGCTTATCTGCTGCATGTGATGCGATTGGATTATGGTAGTCGTACGGCCTTATTGACCTCCGTCAAGGGTCGTGCGGGTGGATTTAATTCAATCAAGAAATGAACGGGTTGAACTTGACTAGCAGCCTATAGTTTGTTGACCTCCATCAAGGTCATAGGAAGCTAGGGGTAAAAACCATTATCGGTAATTTCAAGTATTGAAATTTGCAATGAGATTGCATATCTTCTATATGATAGTTGGATACCGATACCCACTGCGAGTAAGAGTTACTCCTGGGAGAGTTTTGCACTTTACAATTAGCTAATCAAGTAGGTGTCTAGAAAGGTGTCAACGGGGTTATGCCTCTAGGAAAACGAGGTTTATTTAATTAGGTCCGTGCGAAAGCACGGGAAACCTTCCTCGGAGTACTGATACCTGCCTGGACGAACGATTGGCGAACCTGTAGGGTGTAATTAATCCCGGCTAATCTTACATTTTAGGGTTTGAAGGAAGATTTGATAAAAACAGTGGGAGCCATCCTGATTAGATAAAAATCCAATCTAATCTTGCAAAAAGCGCACACAAAGTGATTACCCTTCTCTCTCTCCTGGCAGCGACCAATGACATGCCTTAATCAAGATAATAATATGGATGTATTGACCGAACCTACTTATTATACTGGGCTAGGTTCCGCTCTATCTTATGATTGTCATAAGTCTGAGCAAGAAATAGGGGAATATTCAGATTCCCACGCCACCCAAACGAAGAAAAAACATGTTGATGCATTGTCTTCGGGTGTGTTCGTTACCAAAAACTGTTTCTCAGTTTACTCTACGTCCTGAGTATGGGATACCGGATCAGGATCCCACACATTTAATTTGTTACATGGGCTATAGATAGGTGGAGAACTGGAAAAGGGTGATATGTCTCTAGTAGTAGAGATGGTGCAATTGTTGCAGCCAAAGCAGTTGGCAGATATCACCTGGTGTTACCAACTGGTAATACATTAATTCTTAGCGACTGTTATTTTGTACCAATAAATATTGTGAATATTTTCCTAAATCAAGTGTTGATTGGGTAAGGTATGTTGTATAACAGTATACACGTTCTGAATCAAACTACAGTTCTAAATGTACAGAACACACACAAGAGGAACAGTTCAGAAATGAACGATGTCCTTGTGGCATTGTAGACTGGGTCATATTGATGAAACAAGACTAGCTGAAGTTCCATAAGGATGCATATTTGAATTCGTTCGAATTTACATCTTATGAAACTTGTTAGTCATGTCTCAAAGACTAGGTGACCAAATCTCCGTTTACTGGAAACGGAGAAAGAGCTACTAAACTCTTGGACAGATACATAGTGATGTATGCAGTCCTATGTCTACACATTCCAGGGATGGTTCCACGTACTTTATTACATTCATCGATGTTCTCTCAAGATACGGACATGTGTTCTTGTTGAAACACAAAACTGAATCTTTTGAGAATTTCAAGGAATATAAGTACGAAGATAAAAACCATATGGGTAAAAGTATTCAAATTCTTCGATATGATCGGGGAGGAGAATACTTGAGCACGGAATTCTGGGATTATTTAAAAGAGAATGAGATTCTCTCTCAGCTTACTCCTCCATATACACCACAGCACAACGGTATATCGGGGTGGAGGGATGTACCATATGAGATATGGTGCGCTCTATGATGAGTACTGCTGAGTTACCTATTTCTTTTCAGGGACATGCACTTAAGAAGATGCATACCTATTGAATAGAGTTCCGATCAAATCCGTTGCCTACCACTCCATATGAGATATGGAATGGGAAGAGACCATCTCTTAAACAAGTTAAGATATGAGTTGTCCGGCCTATGTTGAAAAGCAAAATCCGGACAAGCTCGAGACAAGGTCAGTTCTGTGCAAGTTTATAGGATATCCCAACCATTCACGAAGGTATATCTTCTACCACACCGAGGAACAAAAGATGTTTTGTTTCTCGACATGACACCTTTTTAGAAAAGGAATTTCTTGTGGAAGAAATTAGTGGTGATGAGGTAGAACTGGAAGTAGTTCCAGCAAACACAAAGTATAACTGACAATTTGTTGGAACCGAAGGATTCAATAGTCCCCGAGGAACCGCAGCCACTCTGCAGATCTAGTAGGGTTCCTCATCCACCTGAGAGATACTACGGTTTTCTCGTAGACGGTGGGAGCGAGGATTGCATCATGGAGATGATGACCCAACTAGTTTCGAGCAGGCCATCACAAGTGGAGACTATGTGAAATGGCCGGATGCTATGTGATATGAGATGGAATCCATGTACACTAACAAAGTATTGACTTTGGATGTTGCTCCTGAAAGGGTAAAACCCATTAGAAGAAAGAAGATCTTTGAGAAAGATAATTTGGTGTAGATAGAAAAGTTGAGACTTTCAAAGCTAGACTTGTTGCTAAGCTTAAGTCCATCAGGATCCTACTTGCCATTGCTGCATACCATGACTACGATATCTGACAGACTGCATGTCAAAATCGCTTTTCTAAATGGTGATTTAGAAGAAAGTGTGTATATGATACTGCCAGAGGGCTTCGTAGACAGTGGGAGCAGCGGAAGCATGTGCATGCTGCTTAAATACATCTAAGGGTTAAAACAGGCATCGCGGAGATGGAACATGTGTTTTAATGAATCTGTCAAAGAGTTTGACTTCATCAAAAAGGTAGATGAACCATGTATAAATAAGAAGGTTGTAGAGAGTATGGTTTTTTTCCCCGTATTGTACGCGTATGACATACTCTTGATAGGAAAAGGTGTTCCTATGCTACACTCGGTCAAGCTCCTCTTATCACACAAGTTCTCTATGAATGATCTAACCGATGTCTCCTACATCCTAGAGATATAGATCTATAGAGATAGATATAAACGGATTTGGGATTGTCCCAATCCAGGTACATAAACACCATGCTAAAGGGGTTTAGTATAGATGATTCTAAGCGTGGTAATGTGCCCGCTTGTTCAGGAATCACTCTCTCCAAAGAGATGTCTCTCGAGATTGATTTGGAGAGGGCTCGCATACAAGAGATACCCTATGCTTTGGAAGACGGGTCAATCATGTATGCGATGTTATGTACTAGACCAGATATAGCTTACTCACTAGGTGTAGTGAATAAGTATCGAAAAGATCTTTAGGAAAACCACTTGACAGCTGAAGAACATTCTTAAGTGCTTGAGAAGGAATAAAGAGATGTTCTTGGTGTATGGTAATGGTGAACTCCAGATGGAGTCCTTTCCTGATTCGAGCTTCCAGAGTGATAAGGACGACTGAAAGTCAGTCTCAGGTTTTGTTTTCACCCTCAGTGGAGGGACGGTATGTTGGAAGGGTTCCTAACTTATACCGTAGCAGACTCGTTGATAGAGGCTAATTACATCGCTACCAACGATGCTTCCAAAGAGGTTGTCTGGATGAATAAAGTTCATGAGATGAACTTGGTACCTACCATTGGGCATCCAGTACCTGAGTATTGTGATGACAATGGAGCTGTGGCTTTGGCCTAGGAACCCCGGTCTCGTCAGTGATCCAGACATATTCTTAGACAGTATTACTTGATCAGGGAGATAGTTGATCTCCGGGAGATCGAGGTTAGGAGAGTTGGCACAGAGGATAACACAGCGGATCCACTCACCGAGGCCATCCCCCAGATGCTATTCGAAAGGCTTTTGGGACGTTGGGTATGAGATACTACAACAACTGGCCTTAGTACAAGTGGGAGATTGTTAGTCATATGTATGCCCTAGAGGTCATTATTGGTGATATAGTGAATGCTTGGACATATATATAGAGGACTTTCTTGCTCGACATGATAGTATGCTATCAGGTTACCTTTATCTTAACATATAGACTGGTATTTATACCGTCTGTCTCTTACATGTTGATAAAGCCCTTAGGATATGTACTTGACTACCAGGATTATGATGAGATGATACTAGTGGGGCCAGGGTGGTCCAAAAGTAAACCTTTAATCAGTTCCTAGTCGAGGGAATATCGAGACTAGGGCATCGATATTCCAGAGTAGACTAGTGTGTACGTTTCTTGTCCCTTAGAGGGCGAGGGTTGATCCCATAACCATTGGCGTATGACAACAAAGATTGTACATAGGTGCTCATTAGAGAATGGGTACACCGAACAGGACTCGCCGAGGACTCCTATATGGTAGTATACCTATCGTCAGATAGCATTCCTCTGGTGACACTGGTATAGGTTAGTCTGTAGACCCGAGATCGTCATAGAGTCTTGTGCGGCTCCCACTATGCTTTGATTTCCTCCCTACCACGCTCAAAGGAGACGTGCAAACATATGGATTTTGGGTACAGTCCCGAGTCGCATGGAGGCAGTGAGCGATAGGAGGGGTTTCGTCTCTCTCGGTATTGGGGGTTAATGTTGCACTATGCTCGATTGGCTATAACTGGAAGTCCCTGGCCAGGGCTGCTGCCGAGATTTACTGATAAGTGTTATCAGTAGTTTCTCGAACCGTTATAGGCCAGACATCGGCATCACTTATCACGTTACTGGGGACTGACGTTTACCACCCCTATACATGATATGCGACATATCAGACGAAGAGACCGGACTGTACGGTAGTATTACTGATAGGCTTCATGGAGACTATGGATAAGCTTGCTTGTTAATCTTCATATCGCTCAATACCCAGGTAGCTGTTACGTCCAGCTAGTACCGCTGACGGCTTGTGGGTGACTGATGTGATCATCACCTACTGCTGGCGTATTGACAAGTATTTAGAGTCCCACACAAAAGTTCCCTGGTTCAAGCAAAACGAGGTAGGACACATATGTGATATGTGTATGGGCCTGATTAAATACGTGTATGTGATATCGTATTGTATTCTGGCAGTTATCTGTTATCGGTTCGGTTATATGTTATAACCAGATTGTCGAATCAAGTGTTGATTTGATAATGTGATATTCAGATAAATGATATTAGTCGGTCATATATGATATAACCGGGTTATTAAATCAAGTGTTGATTTAATAATGTGATATATATTATATTTGATATAATTATATATTAACTAATATCATTAGCTCACTAATTATTCTTCATAATATATATATATATATATATATATATATATATATATATTAATATATATATATAATGAAGCATGGCTTGATTTTCTATTTTTGAGAAAAATAGAAATGTGGTGGAAAATGAGAGCATGGTTGTAAGTATAGGATTTATATTTGTTTATTCATCTTGACTCGCTGTTCAAGCATGGTGGCAATTTTATATTGCAAAATTCCATGCTTGAATGAGTGAGGGGTCAAGAGTTGACATTCATTATTTGCTTCATTCTTAACACTTAGCCATTTTCTTGCTTTGCTCCCATGGTTGCTCTCTGGCTTCTTCTTCTTCCTCAATTGTTATAACCCTCACATGTGATGTGAACCATGAAGCTTGAACACAAACTTGTGAGCCTTAATATCCCCTACTTCACCATCCTACACTTGACTAGCGATCGAGTGTAGCGTGTTTACTACGCTAAAGAGTTTAGTGTAGAGATAGCTTGAGTTGGAGGGACTTCGCGTGGATCATCTTCAGCATGAAGTTCATCAGAGGAAGCTCGTCCAAAGCCTCAAGAGGAGCCTAGTGGAGTCACGGGACTACTACACAGAGCATGTGAAGTGAAGGACTCGATATACGAGGGTATAGTCATCCTTCACTTACTATAGTTTACTAGATATCAAAACTAAACCCTAATCACCTAGCTAACGATCTTGTTTAGTATAGCCTAGCGCCGTAAAAAAATTTATTTGGCATGGTTGATGCCCCTTGGACCCCTTACTGGTGCTAGGGTAGACTTTCATTCCAGGTTGAGGATGATGTCACCATTGATGTATATTATTTACTTTTCCTCATTAGGATAGACCGAAGGCGGAGAGCACATGTAACCGGGTTCTAAAGTCCAGTGGGAAACCATCTCGAGGAGTCGAGACCGTGTCTCCTAACTCTAGAATTGGTAGAGTTTCTTGCCGCTCTCGTAGGGATCTAGGGATGTGTGTTTGGCTGTTCATCACGACCGTGGAATCCATGGTTTTTACTGGCTTAATTTAAAACACGGACCTCCTAGTATATCCAATATTTCATATGTTGACTTCTGCTGTAATGTTCTTAGATGAGATCATATAACTGCCTGAGACGAATGCTTTATATTATATATATGATATATAATAAACGTTGCTTATATTTTGCATCCGCGCTAGTCCTGCCCCCGCTCTGCCGTTAGTTATATAACCTAACGATGCATGACGGGACCCCATGATGATTGCGGATGGCATAAGCGTATGTTATATAAGTATTTTCGTTTCTTTATCTGTGATTCTTAGAAGCATAAATTATGGGACTTCATTAATGAGATCAATTAAAAGGAAAGAAACCCAATGATGTTGTGGAATCAAATTTTCAAAACTGGTAGCTCTAGTTCTTGCTTTGCATAGTGGTGTTCCTTGATGAACATCCTGCACCTCATTCGATGAGGAAAGAACCTAGATCCCTTCACCAGGAGTGACCTCTTTAGCAAAAGCTAGCAGATGCTACACTCACTCGGTTTATTTTGAAAAACTCGATTTTAAAAGCGGAGCTTAAACCATTCCATTTCAAATCAATCAATTCTACAACGATATCAAGTTTATTACGCAAAAGGTTTTCTTAAAAACCTGTCGTAGCCCTTCGTCATTTTAGATAAGTACTATTTAGTATTTGTGCTACGTTTGTTGGCCTTCGTCAAGGCGTAGTGTGCGGTAGCTGATTAGTACTTATCTGCTGCATATGATGGGATTTTCTTAGGGTAGTCGTATGAATTTGTTGGCCTTTGTCAGGGGTCATGCGGGTGGGTTTAATTCAATCACGAAATATACGGGTTGAACTTGACTAGCGGCCTATGGTTTGTTGGCCTTCATCAAGGCCATAGGACGTTAGGGGCAAAACATTATCGGGAATTTCAAGTGTTGAAATTTGTAATGAAATTGCATACCTTCTATGACATAGTTGGATCCCGATACTCACTGTGAGTAAGAGTTACTCCTGAGAGTGTTTTGCACTTTACAATTAGCATATCAAGTAGGTGACTAGAAAGGTGTCAATGTGTTGGATATATGTATGCCCTAGAGGCCATTATATGATAGTGGATGTATTTGTACATGTATATATATTCAGTATGCATTCTTGCTCGACATGATAGTATGCTATCTGGTTCTTCTTTATCTGACATGTTGATTTGATCATGCTTTTATTCATTCATACATGCTGATAAAGCCCAGAGGATATCGGCTTGACTACTCTAATTATGATGGAGATCATACTAGTGGGACATCTGTAGTCTATAAGCATATCCTGGAAAGTCCCTAGTCGTAGGTATATCGAGATGGGGCATTGATATACCAGAGTAGACTAGCGTATATGATACTAGACCCATACGATGGGCGATGAATGTTCCCACATTCATCGATGTCTGACATCAAGATCATATACGGGTGCTCAGTGATGACTGGATACACTGGACGGACTCACCGAGAAATCCTATATGGAATTATATCTATCGTCGGATAGCAGTTCTCAGGTGACACTGGTACAGGTTAGTCTGTAGACCCGAGATCGTCATAGAGTCTTGTGTGTTCTCCCACTATACTTTGATTGCCACCCTACCACGGCTCTAATGAGTCGTGCAAACAGGTGGCCGTTGGGTACAGTCCCGAGACACACGAAGACAATGAGCGATAGGAGGGGTTTCGTCTCTCCCGGTATTGGGAGTTGATGCAGTGGATGTAAGTCTACGTTAGCGCCCCGGCCGTCTACAGACGCCAAATGCGGAATAAAAACTTTTAAACTGGCGCTATCGTATACTTTAACCCGGATCTGCCATTATTGCTAAACTAACAAACTGTAAAGAGTGTAGAAAGGTTATACCGAACGATCCGAGTCCTTCGTTCTTCAACCATCATCCCACGCTCCGTTGCGGCTGCTCCGATCTCGTCGATCTCCGATATCCTCGTCGAGGTGGCACCACATCACCGATTCTTTAAACGGGCTCCCGCCTCTGCCTCGAGGCAACTCGGTCGTCAAGTTTGCTAAAAGAGACGACCAAGATTGATGTAGAGAATGAGTAGATGACTTTGTCTCACTTCGTCCAAGTCCGTGGACGATCGGTTAATGAAGTTGCCGAGGGAATCGGGTGATGGAATGAAATGAACTGTAAAATTCCATGCACCCCAAATACTATCATAATCTTTTCTCTCTAAAATGAAATCAACCAAGTGAAGTGAGGAGGAGAGAGAGGGCCGGCCACTTTATAGAAGGAGGGAGGTGACCGTAGGAGAAAGAGGGTGACCATAAGATATGAAGCTTATCTTGAAGAACAAATATCTTAAGCTTAACAAAAAATGGAGGAAATCAAAGCATGAGTCACTAATACACATCATCAAGCTTTTAATGCATCCAATGAAAACTCAACACCAATTAATCCTAGTCACCTCATCTAGAATCTTCTAGAACACTGAGTCACTCTCATCCAAGAAAAGATAAATCCGTCTTTAACCGAATGTTAAAAGACGGCTGATAGAAAACTGGAAACTGGCAACTTCCAAAAGTGATCCTGAAACGAATTTCAGGACAACCCCGTAACTGTATAAATATACCCGCATTTGTATTTCGACCGAATACAAATGCAACTGAGACAAAGATATTATACCTACTCAATATAATACTCGGATCCGGCTTAAACCAAAGCCGACCAGTATCATCTGCCTGAAAAATAACACGTGCGTAAACGCACGTGCATTTTCCGAACCCTGCCATAAAACCATACGGCCTCTACAACGTTTCGCCCGAACTTGGGAAACTGTCTGTGGGGGACTCTAATGACTCTTCAGTACCCTGGCAGTGGGTTTAACCACAAACCGTCAGCGGCACTAGCTATGCATAACGGCTGCCCATGGACTGACCTTAAGGGAGGCCGAGGAGCGAACTCAAGGGAGACCGATGAGCGAACTCCTCCGAAAACCCTACTGAGCCTAACAGTGACAATGTATATACAGTCCGGTCCGTTCGTCAATGAGTATCGCATATCCGCCTAGGGGGCTAGTAACGTCAGACCCCCAGAAGCAGTATAAGTCGTGTCGGAGTGAAGCCCAATAACACCCTGAGATACTACTGGAGTACCTACCAGTAAATCTCCTGCCACGGCCGTGGGCTATGTGTAATGGCTCTCCTAGACACAGCACGATCTCGCCCCCAATACCGGGAGAGACGAATCCCCTGCCGATCCGCTCACGTGCCTCCATATGGCTCGGGACTGTACCCAAAAGCTACCTGTTTGCACGACTCCTTTGAGCCGTGGTAGGGTAGAAATCAAAGCACAGTGTGAACTCACACGAGACAAATGACGACCTCAGGTCGATGAACTAACCTGTACACATGTCACCAGGGAACTGCTATCTGACGATAGGTATAGTACTAACTAGCAGATTCCCGGCGAGTCCTGTCCGGTGTACTCATAACCCAATGAGCACCTGTATACATCTTAGGTGATCCAACTGACACCAGTGGCTTGTGAGACCGGCCACCTCCCCTCGTCGGGGTCTCGACTGTATACACTAGTCTACTCCGGAGTACCGATGCCCTGTCTCGAAACTCCCACGACTAGGGACCACAATTAAGGATATGCATATAAACTACCCAACTCTCACGTATATGATCGCCATCATACTGTTGGTAGTAAAGCAAGATCCTAAGGGCTCTATCAAAGTGTAACATGCAATCAGTCACCTGAACATGTACACGACTGATAAAGGCAAACCAGATAGCATACTATCATCTCGAGTAAGACTGTCCTACCGGGATAGGTCCTCCGCAATCATTGCAATCACGTACCTGCGATCCAATAATTGACTATAAGGGCACTATCTCCAACAATCTCCCACTTGCACTCAAGGCTAATTATTGCGATGTCGACTACTCACAACCCGTGTGAAACCGAACATCCAACTCCTCTACTAATCAGTTTCACAAAGCCCGTTTGTAAAACTATTGTGTTCGAGAAATAGCCTCAGTGAGTGGATCCGCCTAGAAGTATCTTTCTTTATCTCTCTTTGTCTCAAGTTCGCGGAGAAAGCCATCTCCCGAATCGAGTAATACCCGTCTTAGAATACGTCTGGATATCTGATGGGACCTAGTTCATAAATGAACTCCTTATCCAAACTTCTTAGACTGTATCGATCACTGAACCTAATCAGTATCCGGCACCATGCCTCCCACAGTATTTTCTTGGATCACCTGTCCATAATACTGTCCCTCGTCAGAGGGAAAACTAAAACTCTGACAATCACTCTGTCATCCACGTCACCTTTGAAGCCTGGAATGATAACCGTCTCCCAAAAGAGGCTGCCGTCATCAAATCCGTAGAACATGTACTTATGTTCTAAAACTGCTTCCTTATGTTTCTCCAGGATTGGATTAATACAAACTTATTGCATCTAGTGCAAAACCAACATTTGGTGTGGTACTTGACATCTCATGATTGACTCAATTGCCTAAGCAAGTGATCTGCCAATCATGCACATCCCTCTCCCCTTTAGTCTATATGACACCTTTAAAGAGGGTGACTCCATCACCTGCAGGTACACTACCATGCTAGGAGTCAACTATTCTAAAAACCATTAGAATATCTGTCAAAGTACCCACATTGGGAAACTACCCAATTCCAGATCTAAAACCATAGATCTAGAAACCAGAATGTCAAATATTATATCCATATCCTGTTTGGAGAAACAACTGTGTGACGATCAGAGTACAACCGATCGTATCATCCCCTATTCTGATGAAGTCAAACCTATGACTTTCACATCAAAAATAGATGATCTATCTCCGCTATAACTGCTCAAGTCTGTAAATAGACATAAGCTACTTGCCCACTATGCTTCCGATGCTCCCACTGACTACGACAACCCTCTGGCAGAATAATATACACGTACACTTCTAAAGCTAGTTTAGAACAACGCTATACTTATCGTCCTGCCTGGTCTCATAGTCTGGAACAACAGTAGTGTCAAGTCTGGGTAGATAAGAACCTCCCTGTCACCGTCCTTGAGGCTACCGAAGTACCTCTCGGGTGTCTGAGGTTACCCACCAAATCTGCGGAGTGGCTATTGGAATGTCAAACCTGATTGAATATATAGGTCCTATTAAATTTTCTGTAATCGTTCGCGGTTCTGGAATCACTTCCAGTTCTACCATACTCCCACTACTGTTTTCTGAAAAAGATCCATTTTACTAAAACTGTGGCGAGTCAAGAACAATATCACTATTGATCTTCCAAATGGTAGAATATCAACCCTCGACATAGCCAGGGTCAACCCACAAACAGCCATTACAGAAACGTGCCCTGAGTTATCCAGAGTCTGGTTTTAAGCATAAGCTGGACAACTCTCCGTACCTTAATTTCTTTTAAGGTACGATCCATTCTATATCCAATACAGAAACTTTGGCACTTATTTAATTGGAACCATATTCAAATCATGCAGCTGTCTCCAGTGCATATCAACTTAATGGAAAGAGGCTAATCAGCATTACTCAACTTAGGAATCCATCCAATTATGAGTAACCTGAAAGAGAAATACGTTTCTCAAAACCATCACTACCATCTGAATACCAATCACAAGAATCTACATCTTCTATTCTTTGAAGAATCCCGATACTTGTGATACCTGGTTCTCTACTTTATTCTTATACCCACAACTTCTCAAAACTTAGACCTTGTATTTCTACGAAACACTTGTCTAAATACTAGAGAAGTTATAAGTAAAAAGAACATAGTACGAGGACCTACCCCTTTGTCCTGATGGACACTGGACAACATACAATACTCTGTATAAGTCCGCTGAGTTGAACAACTCATAACCTGTGCGTTGTAGGTGGAAAACTGTACCCTGGCGATTTCCTCAAATATCACCAATTACAACGAATTCCGATATAATGAGGATGATCACCTAATTCCCAATATCTTACTCCCACTCATCATCTGTAAAACCATACAGATATGAGAATGAAACCTGGTAAATACATACCCTTGGAATAAGTGTTTAATCGGGAAAACAGGTTTTCTTTAACAATGCACTGAAACATGAAAATATTTCGTAGGGGTATCTTGGTATTCATAGCAATGCCTCTTCCATAATCCAATTCATGACTTTAACCGTGTATTTTATTGCCATCTCTCCAAATCCCTTAATTTGTCTTTAGTCGTTACCTTCTGTACACCATCGTTAGGCTAAATGGTTTTCTTCCTTCCCTACCGTTCGGCACCAGCCTATGGTTTGGAAGAAGACTATCCAGTAAGCATAATAGGTGTACCCTCCTAAACCAAGGAGTACTCGTATCTTGAGAGAAGGTGACGATAAAAGACAACTGAATAATACCTTATTCCTTTAAAGGTGAAATAGGAGTGGCGATGAAGTACGCGGTTTTGGTCGTGAATGATATCAGTCGCAATTTACTTTGCCCTCTTTCTAATCCCTTTATTTTGTCTTTACATATTACCTTCTGCACACCCTACTTAGGCTAATTGGTTTTCTTCATTCCCTACCTTTCGGCACCTGCCTATGGTTTGGAATAAGACTATCCAATAAGCGTAATAGGTGTACTCTCCTAAACCAAGGAGCCCTCGCAACCTGAGAGAAGGTGATAATAAAAGACAACTGAATAAACCAATTCTATTTCTCCTGAACCTGGATCTATCCTCGAAGAAGTCCCTTCGAGTTCGTATATAACCATACGATGGATCTATCCAATGGAAGTGGATATCCGTAGTAATACGGGTGTTCTAAGAAATTCAAAGGGTAAAAGAAGGAGTGGCAATGACTTATGCAACATAGACAATCCAAAAGCCAGTATTTTAAGAAGGTTCGGTCAACCTGGTCACTGAGTCATAGTCTAGGGTCGGTCAAAGGTCGCTGCCAAAGAGAGAGAGAGAAAAGAAACACTCTGCGTGCACTCTAACCTAGATCAGAATGGTCATAACTTTATCTAATCCGGAAACCTCCCACTGTCCTGTCAAATTCTCCTCCAAACCTAAAAGAAGAATCAATCGGGATCACCCGAAGAGTAAACCAACTCATCAGTGGGAATCGGGATCCAACTCTCATCGCATGATAACGTGATGGAATGCATCCACGTTACTCATACTCCAGAAGGTATGCGCACACTTGGCAAGTTTCAGTTTCTTTAGAAACTCCCGATCTGCTTTTTGCCCCATGCTCTTATAACCTTGGCGTTAGGTCAAAATGACATAAGTCACATGCCAAGTTCTACCCATCACTATCTTGTTAATTTGAACCCACCCGCACATGCCCTTGGCGTTAGGTCAAAATGGCAGAACGGCTGTCCCAAACCAACTCATCTATCTATGCAACAATTGAATACCCAGCAGCTACCAAACACTATGCCTTGGCGTTAGGTCAAAATACATAGCTTGAATACTACTGAATACCCAAAAGAAGTGACGGAGGGCTACGGCTGGTTTTTGGCAAAAAACCTTTAGCGTAGTGAACTTGATATCGCTGAAGGAACCTGATAGCTTTTTAAAATATAGTGTCGAAAACCTTTTGCTAAAGAGGTCACTCCCGGTGAAGGGATCTCGGCTCTTTCCTCGTGGAATGAGGTGCAGGATATTCCACTGAATACCGCGGTGCAAAGCAACTTGTAATCGACTATAGTGAAGTTATTACCCTGACGCAAACTTCTGCCCAAGGGGTCAGTCCCGGTGAAGGGATATCGGCCCTTGCCCCATCGAATGAGGTGCAGGATATTCCACTGAATACCGCTATGCAAAACAAAAGGAAACGTCTTTGCAATAACTCTTTTTAAAATTGTTCCAACAACTAAAACAGGTTTGTTTATCTTTGCATTGATCAGAATCAACGCAGTCCCATCAATCAATCACACCAGAAAAGAACGAAAATAAAATGTACGTATATGCCATCCGCATTCGTCACTGGGTCCCGTCATCACCCGTTAGGTTACTTAACTAACGACAGAGCGGGGACTGGACTAGCGCGGGTGCAAAACATATACAACATCTAATAGTATATAAACCAATATACAATAATCGCTCCAGGCGTGATAGTATGCAACATTACAGAAAAGTAATAAGCATCACAGAACAATACAGATAATCTGGGATCCCCGAGTTTCACAGAGCCGCTGCTGAAACTCGACGTTCCCCTGTCGTGTGGATAGCCTGTGCAATGAAACCTAGACCCCTACGGGTGCGGCAAGTTACCCGCCAAAACCTGAAGCGAGGTAGTCCTCCACAGCATAGTGAATGGAACACCCGGCACTTCACGGAATCCGGTAAATAGAGCACCCCTCCATGGGTCAACCTGTACCCCCTACGAGTGCGGCGAATAGTCTGCCAATTTTAGAGTGGGGACCCTCTGCCTCTCAAAGCCATGAAATGCGGACCCGTTGCTCTCCAGAACCCGGCTATCCGTGCACTCCGTCGTGGGGCAAAACCTAGTACAGTAATGAAAAATAGTACAATAGGTACATCGACCGCAACCTGGTCGTGCCCCAAAAGAATATTATACAACAGGCAGTGACGGCTGTCCACAAGTTGGACGCTCGCCCCGCAATATCAAATGTACAAATAAACTCAAACTGTACTACCATTGCACACTGCAATCCACCACGACAAATCCGCAACAACACAGCACAACACAGAACATCAACGCGAATGTCATGTTCGCAAACCCGTCTAAAAGAACTATAGCAATCAAACGCGGTTTACCGATCAAATGACATTCCCGGTCGGAGATATAATGTAAGCACTGTAAACTAACGTGTTTAAATTTCGATCGACCAAATATCAAAAAGTGGGCCCCATGACTTACTGGTGAACAGTAACAAAACCTGGGCTAAAACGATATTTACCAAAAACCCCAAAATCCAACAGAGAACACACAGAAAAAATTTGGTGCACTGATCCCCAAGAACGGCCGCGGATGCGCGGCCAAACCATGGGTTTGGCCGCTAATCCGCGGCGCTCTGGTGAGATCACATGCTCAAATTTTGTCCGTGCGCTTAAAAAACCCTGCACGGATTTTTAAGACATGCAGAAATAATTTTTGAGACCATTTAAAATCAACAGAAACTGTCAAGGTAGGATTTTGCAATTTTCGATTTCCGGTTCGATCGATGTTTTAAACGCGTTAGCACAAATTAGCATAGCAAAATGGTTAGGCTCTGATACCACTGTAAGTCTACGTTAGCGCCCCGGCCGTCTACAGACGCCAAATGCGGAATAAAAACTTTTAAACTGGCGCTATCGTATACTTTAACCCGGATCTGCCATTATTGCTAAACTAACAAACTGTAAAGAGTGTAGAAAGGTTATACCGAACGATCCGAGTCCTTCGTTCTTCAACCATCATCCCACGCTCCGTTGCGGCTGCTCCGATCTCGTCGATCTCCGATATCCTCGTCGAGGTGGCACCACATCACCGATTCTTTAAACGGGCTCCCGCCTCTGACTCGAGGCAACTCGGTCGTCAAGTTTGCTAAAAGAGACGACCAAGATTGATGTAGAGAATGAGTAGATGACTTTGTCTCACTTCGTCCAAGTCCGTGGACGATCGGTTAATGAAGTTGCCGAGAGAATCGGGTGATGGAATGAAATGAACTGTAAAATTCCATGCACCCCAAATACTATCATAATCTTTTCTCTCTAAAATGAAATCAACCAAGTGAAGTGAGGAGGAGAGAGAGGGCCGGCCACTTTATAGAAGGAGGGAGGCGACCGTAGGAGAAAGAGGGTGACCATAAGATATGAAGCTTATCTTGAAGAACAAATATCTTAAGCTTAACAAAAAATGGAGGAAATCAAAGCATGAGTCACTAATACACATCATCAAGCTTTTAATGCATCCAATGAAAACTCAACACCAATTAATCCTAGTCACCTCATCTAGAATCTTCTAGAACACTGAGTCACTCTCATCCAAGAAAAGATAAATCCGTCTTTAACCGAATGTTAAAAGACGGCTGATAGAAAACTGGAAACTGGCAACTTCCAAAAGTGAACCTGAAACGAATTTCAGGACAACCCCGTAACTGTATAAATATACCCGTATTTGTATTTCGACCGAATACAAATGCAACTGAGACAAAGATATTATACCTACTCAATATAATACTCGGATCCGGCTTAAACCAAAGCCGACCAGTATCATCTGCCTGAAAAATAACACGTGCGTAAACGCACGTGCATTTTCCGAACCCTGCCATAAAACCATACGGCCTCTACAACGTTTCGCCCGAACTTGGGAAACTGTCTGTGGGGGACTCTAATGACTCTTCAGTACCCTGGCAGTGGGTTTAACCACAAACCGTCAGCGGCACTAGCTATGCATAACGGCTGCCCATGGACTGACCTTAAGGGAGGCCGAGGAGCGAACTCAAGGGAGACCGATGAGCGAACTCCTCCGAAAACCCTACTGAGCCTAACAGTGACAATGTATATACAGTCCGGTCCGTTCGTCAATGAGTATCGCATATCCGCCTAGGGGGCTAGTAACGTCAGACCCCCAGAAGCAGTATAAGTCGTGTCGGAGTGAAGCCCAATAACACCCTGAGATACTACTGGAGTACCTACCAGTAAATCTCCTGCCACGGCCGTGGGCTATGTGTAATGGCTCTCCTAGACACAGCACGATCTCGCCCCCAATACCGGGAGAGACGAATCCCCTGCCGATCCGCTCACATGCCTCCATATGGCTCGGGACTGTACCCAAAAGCTACCTGTTTGAACGACTCCTTTGAGCCGTGGTAGGGTAGAAATCAAAGCACAGTGGGAACTCACACGAGACAAATGACGACCTCAGGTCGATGAACTAACCTGTACACATGTCACCAGGGAACTGCTATCTGACGATAGGTATAGTACTAACTAGCAGATTCCCGGCGAATCCTGTCCGGTGTACTCATAACCCAATGAGCACCTGTATACATCTTAGGTGATCCAACTGACACCAGTGGCTTGTGAGACCGGCCACCGCCCCTCGTCGGGGTCTCGACTGTATACACTAGTCTACTCCGGAGTACCGATGCCCTGTCTCGAAACTCCCACGACTAGGGACCACAATTAAGGATATGCATATAAACTACCCAACTCTCACGTATATGATCGCCATCATACTGTTGGTAGTAAAGCAAGATCCTAAGGGCTCTATCAAAGTGTAACATGCAATCAGTCACCTGAACATGTACACGACTGATAAAGGCAAACCAGATAGCATACTATCATCTCGAGTAAGACTGTCCTACCGGGATAGGTCCTCCGCAATCATTGCAATCACGTACCTGCGATCCAATAATTGACTATGAGGGCACTATCTCCAACAGTGGAGTGCCCGACTGGTTGTATCAGTAAGTCCCTGGCCAGGGCTGCTGAGATTTGTTGATAAGTGTTATCAGCAGTTTCTCGATCTGTTATAGACCATTCACCGGCACGACTTATTGAGTTATTGGGGTCGACGTGACCATCCCTAGGCTCGATATGCAGCATATCTGACGAAGAGACCGGACTGTACGGTAGTGTTGCCGGTTGGCTCAACGGGAGTTGTAGCAGGTTCGCTTGCTTTCCTCTGATCGCTCAATACCCGGGTGGCCGTTACGTTTAGCTGACCGCTTGTGGCCTGGGGGTACTTGATATGATCATCACCCTCTGCCGGCATATTGATGAGTCTTAGAGTCCTACACAGGAGTTACCTAGTCCAGGCAAAACGTTATGGTGCGTGTATGCGATATGCGCATGGACCCGATTAAAATGCGCGTATATGATACCGTACATTGATCGGGCGGCTTGCTTTTGGTGGGGTCATATGTGATATGGCCGGATTGATAAATCAAGTGTTGATTTATCATTTAACCATTAGTTTTCTCACTTAAAACCTTTTCTTGGATGATGGATGTGTGCATGCATGTATGGTTTTCTTTCTTTCTTTCTTAATAGTTTCATGCACATATGGATGTGCATACATACATACATACACCCATCTATCATGGTTGTTTACACATGGAAATGGTGGCAATATGAGACTCACACCATGGATAAATCTTTTGTTTTTTGTTTGATTTAAGGTTTAAAACAAAATAGAAAAAGGAAAGGATAATCTTCACTTGCTTCTACACTCTTCTTTAACCTAACCATTCTCACCTACCCTTAACCTTGGATTAACCTTTCCTTACATGGTTTAAACCCTAATTAAATACCAACCAAAAGATTTAACCATGGTTTGATGTGAGAAGGAATAAAATATAAAAGGATATATTTCATTTTTTCTTATGAGGGTTATCATATCATCTCTTGTTAAAATATTGCCACCATCTTCTTCCTCCTTCATATTTGCTCTCTAGCTTCTTCTAGTGAGTAATATACACATAAAGAAAGGTTTTTGAAGTGAGAATCTTAACCACAACTTCATTCTACACAAGTTTAGCCAACTTGTTTAGAGTGTTCTCTTCGATTCTCGAAGTTGCGAGCTTGGACGGGGAACTCCGGGTGGATCGTCGTGGACGCGAGAGGACTTCAAGAGGACCTCCATTCAACACCCAAGAGACCAAGGAGTCCAGAAAAAGGGAGCTACAAAGGTTGTAGTCTCGAAACCCTAACTTTATAAGTCTTTAGTTTCGTAACCCTAATTTTCTAGGATCGATTCCTTTGCATGCTTTTTTAGCACCATCAAAATCCAAACTTTGAGACATGTGATGCTTCAAAACTCATTATAGGGTGCTAGGCAAACCTTTCATTGGTATCAGAGCCGACCTAGAACATTAGGCGATGCTTTTACGATATAAAACCTCCGATCGGACAAAAATACGATATTTCAAGACCCTCTCTGGACAAATTTTAAAATCTGACGTTTTTCAGAATTAAAAATACTTAAAAATTACAGCAGGGAAAACTAAGAATTATGGTGAAATACGATGCCATGAACAGTTCATATGGCCGCGGAACCGCGGCAATTCCTTGCTTAGGCCGCGGCTCCGCGGCCGTACAGTGGTATCATTGCATGAAAATTGCACTATAATTCTTATGTCGTCTTGTACAGTGTTTTGGGTATGTTTAATATGAAAATAGCACTGTATTTTCTGGAGATAGTTTTGGACGCGTAGATTTGATCGGAATTTTCATTTCGTCGCTTTTCTGGGTAAATTAGAAAGTATTGAAGTGTTTGAACGAGTATCATTTGCTCACTAATCACGGGGTTTAAATACTTTGGAGATACGTGCAAGTCTTTTTGTGGTGGTCCCTCTAGAAGACAACAAACCTTAACTCGATTATGTGACCGTCTTGAACTGCCCTTTGAACCTTAGGGTTTGGGGCAGTACGGCGTGCCACATGTGAGGCGTTGGCTTGACCCTTCTACGGCTGGACCGCTACTACTGTGTCACACTTCGGATTTTTGAACCCTGCTCAAGTGTTGAGCTTTACTGAATCTTGGGTACTTGATCGTTCGTTCGAAAACTTTAATACTGTCTGTTTATCTGGAATGTGATACAATATGTGGAATTCATATAGTTTAGGCACGAAATACGAAATATGTGATATTTCGCATTTATGATGTCTAAAGAGAATATGGATTCCAAATATTGTAGTTTTACACTTTCTTTTCTGTGACCGTAAGTGTAGTATGTACGATATCGCCGGTTTCGTTGCTATACATCAACGACAATTGGGGTATGCATACTTACTTACGTTGATGATATGAGATATTATGTGTTGCTGAGATATGATGTGCTGGATTGTCGCGATTGAATAGCCGGGGGGCTTTTATGTGAGATGAGAGTTTTATATTTTCATTCATGTAAATTCAAATGTAATGTAATATTCTTTTATTTGGGGCACTTCCGGGTTGAGGTTGTGTCACCAGTGTTGTATATTATTTACTTTTCCGCATTAGGATGGACCCAAGGAGGGGAGCACAGGTGACCGGGTTCTGGGGTTCAGTGGGAGGCCATCTCGAGGAGTCGAGACCGGGTCTCCTAAACTCCAGAATTGGAAGGGTCACTTGCCGCTCTCGTAGGGTTCCAGGGTGTGGGCTTGGCTATTCATCGCGACTGTGGAATCCGTATTTTCTATTCTGGCTAAATACTAAATACGGACGTCCTAGTATATCCCACTTTATATATATGTTTCTGCTGCCTGTGTTCTGTGATATCTGAGACGAATGACATATTATATATATGATATATAGTAGACGTTGCTTATGTTTTACACCCGCGCTAGTCCCGTCCCGGTATGCCGTTAGTTAAGTAACCTAACGGTGCATAACGGAATATTGCGGCGAATGCGGATGGCATAAGCGTACGTGTTA
The DNA here is from genome assembly GCA_030015575.1 of Agapanthus africanus. Lineage (NCBI taxonomy): Eukaryota > Viridiplantae > Streptophyta > Magnoliopsida > Asparagales > Amaryllidaceae > Agapanthus > Agapanthus africanus. The sequence goes on along the minus strand of CM057338.1, from coordinate 146,851,067 downwards.
TTTTCGTTTCTTTTCTGAGATTGGCTTAAGGACTTAAATGATGGGATTACATTAATGGGATTAATGTAAAGAAAATAAACCTAAAAAGATGTTGTAGAATCGGATTTGAAAACCACTCGGCTATTTATGAAAAAGCTATATTTCAAAACCGCGGAGCTTAAGCCACTCCTTTTGAAAACCATTTGATTCTACAACGATATCAAGCTCAAAGCGTTAAAGATTTTCTTAAAAATCATCCGCAACCCTCCATCATTTTAGGAAGTAGAGTACTTAGTATTCATGCTACGTTTGTTGACCTTAGCCAAGGCGTAGTGTACGGTAGCTAAGTGATGTCTTTCTACAAATGCATATGATGCAGATTAATTAGGACGGGCATATAACTTTGTTGACCTTAGCCAAGGGTCATGTGAACGGGTCTAATTAATCAAGAAATGACGGGCTGAGCTTGACTAGTACTCGTTATTTGTTGACCTTAGCCAAGGTCACGAGTGCTAGGGGTAAAAACCATATCGGGAATTTCAATAGTTGAAATTTGTAATGAGATTGCATACCTTCCATGTGATGGTTGGATCCCGATCCCACTGTGGGCAATAGTTGCTCCTAGGAGAGTTTTACAGTTTACAATTAGCTAACTCATTAAGTGTCTAGAAAGGTGTTAACGGGGCTCCGCCTCTGGGAAAACGAGGTTTACTTTAATTAGGTCCGTGCGAAAGCACGGGGAACCTCCCTCAAGTACCGACACTGGCCTGGCTGAACGGTTAGCGAAGTTGTAGACTGTAATTAATCCTGGCTAGTTTTCCTTTTTAAGGTTTGAAAGAAAAACTCGATAAAAGCAGTGGAAAACATCGATTAGACAAGATAATAACCAATCTGATCTATGCAAGAGCTTTCGCTGAGTGTATTCTTTTCTCTCTCTTAATGGCAGATACCCATGACTGGACTCAAGCTTTTACTAGATAAAAACAAACTGAATGGGACCAACTATAAAGACTGGCTGAGGAATCTGAAAATCGCCTTGACTTATGATAAAGTATCATATGTCCTCACGGCTTCAGCCCCGCCCGTCCCAGGTCCAAAATCCTCAGTTGCGGACATTGAAGTCCGCAAGACATGGGACGCTGACTGTGCCACGGCAAAATGCCTCACGCTTGCATCGATGGATAACACACATCAAAAGCAGCACGAGGATATGGACATTCACGGTATATTGCTCCATACAAAGGAGTTGTATGGAGAGCAATCCCGCGTATTACGATACGAAGCATCAAAGAAATTATTTCAGATGCGAATGGCCCCTGGCACACCAGTAGGAGATCATGTTCTGAAGATGATATCTCTTATAGAAGAGCTTGAGGACCTTGGATGGACGATGGACAATGAACAATATATAGATATTATTCTGCAGTCCCTTCCCTCCACCTTTGCTCAGTTCATAGTGAACTTCAACATGCATAGCATGGAGAAGGAACTCCCTAAACTTCTTAACATGTTAAGGAATGCAGAGAGCACTATGAAATCAGCAAGAACTCCCGTTATGACTGTTGGACAATCTTCTTCTTCTCGCCTGAAAGCTAAGGCCAAGGGAAAGAAAAAGAAGAAGCCCACCAATCCTAAAGGTGGAGTTAAAAAGGTGAAGGGAAAGGAAAAGTCCAAGGCTGGAGATTCGGGGAAGGGCGAATGTTTTCATTGCCACAAGACAGGACATTGGAAGCGCAACTGCACGGAGTACTTAAGTCTCAAGAAGAAGCATGGTGATGCTTCTGCTTCAGGTGCGTTTGTGACAGAAAACTGTTTTTCAATAAACTCTGCTTCCTGGGTATTGGATACCGGTTCAGGTTCTCACATTTGCAATTCTATGCAAGGACTGAGAAATAGCAAGGTTTTGAAGACAGGTGACCATACTCTCCGCGTTGGAAATGGTTCCAATGTACATACAGTCGCAGTGGGAGAGTATCACTTGGGGTTGCCATCTGGATGTATTTTGGTTTTAAATCCATGTTATTTTGTACCAAGTATGCTATGTAATATAATATCTGTTTCTTTGTTGGACAATGAAGGATATAATTTTGTATTGCAGAACAATGTTATGAAAATTCACCTGAATCAAATGTTGGTTGGGTATGGTACGCTTAATAACGGAATATATGTCCTAAATCAACACACAGTTTTCAGTATACAACACATTAATAAAAGAAAACTTTCAGAATTTAATGAAGCTTTTCTTTGGCACTGTAGACTTGGTCATACTAACGAAACAAGACTAAACAAGTTACACAAAGATGGATATTTAAACTCTTTTGAATATAAATCTTATGCGACTTGCCAGTCTTGTATCAAGGGTAAAATGACCAAAACTCCGTTTACCGGACACGGAGAAAGAGCTACTCAGCTCCTAGGCCTCATACATAGTGATGTATGTGGGCCAATGTCTACATAGGCTAGAGGCGGTTTTTCATACTTCATTACATTCACTGACGATTTCTCAATATTCGGTCATGTATTTTTATTAAAGCACAAGTCCGAAGCTTTCGAGAAATTCATTGAATATAAACAAGAAGTAGAAAAACAAACCGGCTTGAGTATCAAGATGCTTCGATCAGATCGAGATGGTGAGTATCTCAGTACAGAATTTGCAAACTTTCTAAAAGAGAATGGGATTCTCTCTCAGCTCACTCCCCCTTACACACCACAGCACAACGGTGTGTCAGAACGACGGAATAGGACCCTATTAGATATGGTCTGGTCCATGATGAGTGACACTGAGTTACCTGTCTCGTTTTGGGGGCATGCATTGGAGACTGCAGCATTTCTGCTAAATAGGGTTCCAACCAAAACCGTTTCTACCACGCCATATGAGATATGGTATGGGAAGAGACCATCTCTTAAGAGAATTAAGATTTGGGGTTGCCCGGCCTATGTTAAAAAGCAGAATCCGGACAAACTCGAGACACGGTCAGTCATGTGTAACTTTGTGGGATATCCAAAGAATTCTTATGGATATCTATTCTACCACAAAGAGGAACAAAAAGTGTTTGTTTCTCAACATGCCACATTCTTAGAAAAAGAGTTTTTCACAGATAAAGATGATGGCAAGGTGGTGGATCTAGAAGAGGTTCTAGAGACACAAACTACAAATGACGATTTGGTTGAACCGGCTGTTGCAACAGAAACTGAAGAACCTCGGCCACTCCGTAGGTCTGGTAGGACTTCTCGCCCACCGGAGAGGTACTACGGTTTCCTCATTGATGGTAACGGAGAAGATTGCATCATAGATGATGATGATCCTACCAGTTTTCAGCAAGCTATCACGAGTAAAGACTCTGTGAAGTGGATGGATGCCATGAGATCCAAAATGGAGTCTATGAACTCCAACAAAGTATAGACTTTGGACGTTGTACCCCCTGGGGTAAAACCTGTGGGGTGCAAATGGATCTTTAAAAGAAAGATTGGTGTAGATGGGCAAGTGGAGACCTATAAGGCAATACTTGTGGCGAAGGGTTTTCGTCAAAGACCAGGTTTGGACTATGACGAGACTTTTTCTCCCGTAGCCATGCTTAAATCCATTCGGATCCTGCTTGCTATTGCTGCTCACCACGACTATGAAATCTGGCAGATGGATGTTAAAACCGCATTTCTAAATGGGAATTTAGAAGAATGCGTTTATATGGATCAGCCAGAGGGCTTCATTGACAGTGGGAGCAGCGGGAAAGCATGCAAATTGCTTAAATCCATATATGGGTTAAAGCAGGCATCACGGAGTTGGAACATCTGTTTCGATGATGTCATCAAAGAGTTTGATTTCATCAAAAATCCAGATGAACCTTGTGTTTATAAGAAAGCTGTAGGAAGAGCTGTCGCATTCCTCGTATTGTACGTGGATAACATTCTTCTGATAGGAAATGATATTCCTATGCTACAGTCGGTCAAATCTTTCTTATCACTAAGGTTCTCCATGAAGGACCTGGGTGATGCCACATACATCCTGGGCATAAGGATCTATAGGGATAGATCCAAAAAGTTATTGGGATTGTCCCAAACCAGGTACATTGACACCATCCTAAAAAGGTTTAGTATGGAAGACTCCAAGCGGGGTGCCTTACCCGCTTGCCATGGAGTCACTCTCTCCAAGGATTCTTGTCCAAAGACAGATGAAGAGAGAGCTCGCATGAGCGTTATACCCTATGCTTCGGCAGTAGGATCTATAATGTATGCGATGTTATGTACACGCCCAGATGTAGCTTATGCACTTAGTGTTGTAAGCAGGTATCAATCCAACCCAGGGAGAACCACTGGACAGCTGTGAAGAACATTCTTAAGTACTTACGAAGAACTAAAGAATTGTTCTTGGTGTATGGTAATGCAGATCTCCAAATGGAGGCCTTTACCGATTCAAGCTTCCAGAGCGATAAGGACGACAGCAAATCTATCTCTGGGTTTGTATTTACCCTCAATGGAGGGGCGGTGAGTTGGAAGAGTTCCAAACAATGCAGACTCTACGATGGAAGCTGAGTACATTGCTGCAAATGATGCTGCCAAGGAAGCCGTCTGGATGAAGAAGTTCGTCTCGGAGCTAGGAGTAGTTCCAACCATTATTGTTCCAATACCTTTGTATTGTGATAATAATGGGGCTATGGCGTTAGCCAAGGAGCCCAGATCCCATCAGCGGTCCAGACACATCCTGAGGCGTTTTCATTTGATCCGGGAGATTGTAGATCGCCGCGAGATCGAGATTAGGAGAGTAGAGACAAAGTATAACGCCGCGGATCCATTCACCAAGGCCCTCCCTCAGCCGCAGCATAAGCGACTTTTTGAGATGTTGGGTATGAGATACGCCAATAACTGGCCTTAGTGCAAGTGGGAGATTGTTGGATATATGTATGCCCTAGAGGCCATTATATGATAGTGGATGTATTTGTACATGTATATATATTCAGTATGCATTCTTGCTCGACATGATAGTATGCTATCTGGTTCTTCTTTATCTGACATGTTGATTTGATCATGCTTTTATTCATTCATACATGCTGATAAAGCCCAGAGGATATCGGCTTGACTACTCTGATTATGATGGAGATCATACTAGTGGGACATCTGTAGTCTATAAGCATATCCTGGAAAGTCCCTAGTCGTAGGTATATCGAGATGGGGCATTGATATACCAAAGTAGACTAGCGTATATGATACTAGACCCATACGATGGGCGATGAATGTTCCCACATTCATCGATGTCTGACATCAAGATCATATACGGGTGCTCAGTGATGACTGGGTACACTGGACGAACTCACCGAGAACTCCTATATGGAATTATATCTATCGTCGGATAGCAGTTCTCAGGTGACACTGGTACAGGTTAGTCTGTAGACCCGAGATCGTCATAGAGTCTTGTGTGTTCTCCCACTGTACTTTGATTGCCACCCTACCACGGCTCTAATGAGTCGTGCAAATAGGTGGCCGTTGGGTACAGTCCCGAGACACACGAAGACAATGAGCGATAGGAGGGGTTTCGTCTCTCCCGGTATTGGGAGTTGATGCTGTGCAGTGCCCGACTGGTTGTATCAGTAAGTCCCTGGCCAGGGCTGCTGAGATTTGCTGATAAGTGTTATCAGCAGTTTCTCGATCTGTTATAGACCATTCACCGGCACGACTTATTGAGTTATTGGGGTCGACGTGACCATCCCTAGGCTCGATATGCAGCATATCTGACGAAGAGACCGGACTGTACGGTAGTGTTGCCGGTTGGCTCAACGGGAATTGTAGCAGGTTCGCTTGCTTTCCTCTGATCGCTCAATACCCGGGTGGCCGTTATGTTTAGCTGACCGCTTGTGGCCTGGGGGTACTTGATATGATCATCACCCTCTGCTGGCGTATTGACGAGTCTTAGAGTCCCACACAGGAGTTACCTAGTCCAGGCAAAACGTTGTGATGCGCGTATGCTATATACGCATGGACCCGATTAAAATGCGCGTATATGATACCGTACATTGATCGGGCGGCTTGCTTTTGGTGGGGTCATATGTGATATGGCCGGATTGATAAATCAAGTGTTGATTTATCATTTAACCATTAGTTTTCTCACTTAAAACCTTTTCTTGGATGATGGATGTGTGCATGCATGTATGGTTTTCTTTCTTTCTTTCTTACTAGTTTCATGCACATATGGATGTGCATACATACATACATACACCCATCTATCATGGTTGTTTACACATGGAAATGGTGGCAATATGAGACTCACACCATGGATAAATCTTTTGTTTTTTGTTTGATTTAAGGTTTAAAACAAAATAGAAAAAGGAAAGGATAATCTTCACTTGCTTCTACACTCTTCTTTAACCTAACCATTCTCACCTACCCTTAACCTTGGATTAACCTTTCCTTACATGGTTTAAACCCTAATTAAATACCAACCTAAAGATTTAACCATGGTTTGATGTGAGAAGGAATAAAATATAAAAGGATATATTTCATTTTTTCTTATGAGGGTTATCATATCATCTCTTGTTAAAATATTGCCACCATCTTCTTCCTCCTTCATATTTGCTCTCTAGCTTCTTCTAGTGAGTAATATACACATAAAGAAAGGTTTTTGAAGTGAGAATCTTAACCATAACTTCATTCTACACAAGTTTAGCCAACTTGTTTAGAGTGTTCTCTTCGATTCTCGAAGTTGCGAGCTTGGACGGGGAACTCCGGGTGGATCGTCGTGGACGTGAGAGGACTTCAAGAGGACCTCCATTCAACACCCAAGAGACCAAGGAGTCCAGAAAAAGGGAGCTACAAAGGTTGTAGTCTCGAAACCCTAACTTTATAAGCCTTTAGTTTCGTAACCCTAATTTTCTAGGATCGATTCCTTTGCATGCTTGTTTAGCACCATCAAAATCCAAACTTTGAGACATATGATACTTCAAAACTCATTATAGGGTGCTAGGCAAACCTTTCACAATGAGGTTATGCCTCTGGGAAAACGAGGTTTATTTTAATTAGGTCCGTGCGAAAGCACGGGGAACCTCCCTCAAAGTACCGACACTGGCCTGGCTGAACGATTGGCGAACTTGTAGGGTGTAATTAATCCCGGCTAGTCTTACCTTTTAGGGTTTTGATGGAAGATTTGATAAAAACAGTGGGAGCCATCCTGATTAGATAAGATAATAACTAATCTAATCTTGCAAGAGCATACGTTAAGTGTTTTCTTCTCTCTCTCTCCAGGTAGCGACCATGTCACGTCTTAATCAAGATAATAATATGGATATATTGACCGAACTCGCTTGTTATACTGGGCTGGGGAACGTTGGTTCTACTCTATCTTATAATTGATATAAGTCCGAGTAGGAAATAGGGGAATATCCGGATTCCCACGCCGCCCAAACGAGGAATGAGTATGCTGATGCATCTTCTTCGGGTGTGTTAGTTACCAAGAACTGTTTCTTAGTACACTCTACGTCCTGGGTATTAGATACCGGATCGGGATCCCGCATATGTAATATGTTACATGGGCTAAAGAAAGGTAGAGAACTGGGAATAGGTGATCATTCTGTAAAAGTAGGGAATGGTGCAAATGTTGCAGCCAAAGCAGTTGGTGAATATCACCTTGTATTACCAAATGGTAATACATTGATTTTGAACAAATGTTATTACATACCGAACCTGATATGCAATATTATATCAGTTTCTTTATTAAGTAAAGAAGGATATAATTTTGTATTACAGGATAATGTTATGAGCATTTTAATGAATCAAAAATTGATTGGATCAGGCTCGTTAAGTAATGGCATATACGTTCTAAATCAAACCCCAGTTCTTAACGTACAGAACACACACAAGAAGAAAAGTCCAGAAATGAACGAGTCCATCTTGTAGCATTATAGACTAGGTCATATCAATTCGACACGAATGGCTAAGTTATATAAGGATGGATATTTGAATCCGTTCGAATTTACATCTTATGAAACTATCCAGTCATGTCTCAAAGGAAAGATCACCAAAACTCCGTTTACTGGACATGGAGAAAAAGCTACTAAACTCTTGGGACTGATACATAGTGATGTATGTGGTCCCATGTCTACACATGCCAGAAATGGTTCCTCGTACTTCATTACATTCGCTGATGATCTCTTTAGATACGGAAATGTGTTCCTGTTGAAACACAAGTCTGATGCTTTTGAGAAATTCAAAGAATATAAGTGTGATGTCGAGAACCAAACGGGTAAAAGTATTAAAATCGTACGATCTGATCGGGGAGGAGAACACTTGAGCACGGAATTCCGTGACTATCTAAAAGAGAATGGGATTTTCTCTCAGCTTACTCCTCCGTATAGACCACAGCACAACGGTGTATCGGAGCGCAGGAATCGCACCCTACTAGATATGATGCGCTCTATGATGAGTACTGTTGAGTTGCCTATTTCCTTTTGGGGTTATGCGCTTGAAACATTCATACACCTATTGAATATGGTCCCTACCAAATCTGTGCCTACCACTCCATAGGAGATATGGAAGGGGAAGAGACCATGTCTTAATTATATTAAGATATGGGGTTGTCCGGCTTATGTTAAAATGCAAAATCCGGACAAGCTCGAGGAAAGGTCAGTTCTGTGCAAGTTTGTAGGATATCCCCAAAACTCACGTCGGTATATCTTCTACCACACCGAGGAACAAAAGGTGTTTGTTTCTCGCAATGCCACCTTTTTAGAAAAGAAATTTCTTGAAAAAGAAATTAGTGGAAAAGAGGTAGAACTGGAAGAAGTTTCGAGGAAAGGTCAGTTCTGTGCAAGTTTGTAGGATATCCCCGAAACTCACGTCGGTATATCTTCTACCACACCGAGGAACAAAAGGTGTTTGTTTCTCGCAATGCCACCTTTTTAGAAAAGAAATTTCTTGAAAAGGAAATTAGTGGAAAAGAGGTAGAACTGGAAGAAGTTTTAGCTACACAAACTACAACTGAAGATTTAGTGGAACCAGAGGATTCGATAGTTCCCGACGAACCTCAGCCTCTCCGCCGATCTAGTAGGGTTCCTCATCCACCTGAGAGATACTACAGTTTTCTCGTTGATGGTGAGAGCGAGGATTGCATCATGGAAGATGATGACCCAACTAGCTTCGAGCAGGCCATCACGAGTGGGGACTCTATTAAATGGATGGATGCAATGCAGTCTGAGATGGAATCCATGTACACCAACAAAGTATGGACTTTGGAAGTTGCTCCCGAAGGGGTAAAACCCATTGGGAGAAAATGGATCTTTAAGAAGAAACTTGGTGTAGATGGAAAAGTTGAGACCTTCAAAGCTAGATTTGTAGCAAAAGGTTTTCGTCAATGACCAGGTGTAGATTATGATGAAACCTTTTCTCCTGTGGCTATGATTAAGTCCATACGGATCCTACTTGACATCGCTGCATACCATGACTATGAAATCTGGCAGATGGACGTTAAGACTGCTTTTCTAAATGGCGATTTAGAAGAGAGTGTGTACATGACACAGCCAGAGGGCTTCGTGGACAGTGGGAGCAGCGGAAAGGTGTGCAAGCTGCTTAAATCAATTTACGGGTTAAAGCAGGTATCACAGAGTTGGAACATCTGTTTTGATGCAGCAATCAAAGAGTTTGACTTCATCAAAAACGCAGATGAACCTTGTGTATACAAGAAGGTTGCAGAGAGTAAGGTTGTCTTCCTCGTATTGCACGTGGATGCCATACTCTTGATAGAAAATGATGTTCCTATGCTGCACTCGGTCAAGCTCTTCTTATCACAAAGATTCTCAATGAAAGATCTTGGTGATGCCTCCTACATCTTGGGGATTAAGATCTATAGAGATAGATCTAAACGGATGTTGGGATTGTCCCAATCCAAGTACATTGACACCATACTAAAGAGCTTTAGTATGAAAGATTCTAAGCGTGGGAATTTACCCACGATCTCAGGAATCACTCTCTCCAAAGAGATGTCTCCCAAGACTAGTTTGGAGAGGGCTCGCATGCAAAGGATACCCTATGTTTCGGCAGTAGGCTCTATCATGTACGCGATGTTGTGTACCAGATCCGATGTAGCATACTCACTAGGTGTAGTGAGTAGGTATTGAGCAGATCCTAGAGAGAATCACTGGACAGCTATGAAGAACATTCTTAAGTGCTTGAGTAGGACTAAAGAAATGTTCTTGGTGTATGGTAACGGTGAACTCCAAATGGAGTCCTTTACCGATTCGAGCTTCCAGAGTGATAAGGACGGCTCTAAGTCGGTCTTGGGTTTTATCTTCACCCTCAATGGAGGGGCGGTTTGATGGATGAGTTCCAAGCAAGAGACCGTGGCAGACTCGACGATGGAGGCTGAATACATTGCTGCCAATGATGCCGCCAAAGAGACCGTCTAGATGAAGAAGTTCATAACCGAACTTGGTGTGGTTCCGTCCATCGAGCATCCAATACCTTTGTATTGTGATAACAATAGAGCAGTGGTTTTGGACAAGGAACTCAGGTCCCATCAGCGATCCAGGCATATTCCTAGGTGGTATCACCTGATCCGAGAGATAGTTGATCGACGGGAGATCGATGTCAGGAGAGTTGACACGAAGAATAACACGGCGGATTGATTGGTGTGATTTTAGCGTGCTTGCGCTTTCTAAAAGATAGATCAAAAATATTTGTAACCGCAATCAAGAACGGCGTCGCATGAAGCTAGCCGGTGAGTACGGGTCGGTCCACAGCGATGTTGTGAATTTCCTAATCGCGCTAACGAGTTAATTCCGAAGGGTGTTCGGATTGATTATTAAATCTAAAAATTTAAGTTGTATGATATTAGGATTAGAAACTTGCTAGGATTAGGTTTAGGGAGAATTTGGTAAACAAAGATCTACATCTCTTTCCATTGCCTTTAATTAAAGATATCATATTAGTGTTATGGTAAATCTTAACAAAGGGGATTAGGATGATTGGGAAGATTGATTCTTCCTCTAGATCCTTGTCCTTCCTTTCTTAATCTTTACCCTAACCTCCATGGAAAACCTTAAAATCCGGGCCTTTAGACTACGGAATCACCGTTACCTCGAGGGTAGAGTGCCGTAGGGAGCGGAATAAGAAGGTATGCATGGAGTTCTAATTTTCATAAAAGATTGGCAAAGAAAAGAGATGAGAGATCTTCGTCTCTCAAATCCTTCCCCATTCCTAACCCTAACAAGCGAGGAAACTACTCGCTCATTGAAGGGATGAAGAAAGACATGATTTTATTAAAGAGAAGAAACATCTATTGCAAGTTAATAAAATTCTTAAACTAAATTAAACTAAGGCAAGAAAATAATTTACCTACAAAAAATGATGCTCTCCAAAAGAATGGTGAAATTTATTAATGAAGGGAGGCATGAAAAGAATACAATGATTTGGGCTTCTATTTATAGGAGATAGAAACCCAAGGTTACAATTGATTCGCATGTCTACATTTACCAAAATATCCTTAGGAAGACCTAGTCAAAGTAGACTTCAAGCTTTGGTAAAATTTTATGTCTCTGTCTTTTATTAAAAGAAAGTATTGGGCCTTGGATCTTTGGGCTTCCTTATTATTTGGTTCTTTATTAAAATAGCTTCTATGTTTCATCCAGATCTCCAGTGAATAATTGCGGTGGATTTTTAACCGTTCGCCCTGTAATCTTGGACCTTGCATTGCCTTGTACTTTGTGAATTTTATCTTTGATGTGGGCTTGATCAAGAGTCTTCTATTTGTTGGTCAAAGTCCACTTTTTCATCGTCTTTACATCGTTTTCACTGTTTTCTGTCTAAAAACCTATAACCTGTAACATGTAGCAGACATGCGTCAAAAGCACCTGTTTATTTATAAAAAGAATAAGAATGAGGAATATAATCATACAATATTATGGTGTGAACAAATACCCCCAAACTTATCTTTTGCTCATCCTCGAGCAAACTTATTTTTATTCACTAAAATCCTAACCACACTTTTGCAGGGAAACGCGATTGCACTGAGCACGTGCAACAAGCCGTTAAACCTCTAGGTGTCCCTAGTAGGAGGAGTGTTGTCTCCTGAGGGTTTTCAGCGGATTACACCCACAAAATCCTATCAACTTGGCCCATTGACTTTTGTTCTCCAATTAGGTTTTCTAACAAGGAATTCTATTATCTTTTGACTCGCAAATTATCCATCCACATTCTTCACACTTCCTCATTATTTAACTTAAGATTATATATGTTATGTAGATCTACTTAGCTTTCGGCATTTCTTAAGTTTTCCTTCTAGGGTTCTATCTCCACTTAGGAATTTCTATCAACCCTTACTAAAGATACAAGTTCTATTCTTCACTCCTTTCTCTCATCTAAACTCCAATCACATATCCCCACGTGTGTGTAAAAATCACCCCTACACTTGGAAATTCAAATCAAGCAATCATACCCTTGTCCGTTGTCCAAAGTACTTATTAGTAGGTGAATTTTTAATTGAATTTTGCTTACACATCCTTCATGCGACTGTTAATACTTCTTGAGGTACCAACAACCGATTACAAGATATGTTTGCACTTTAAAGCGTAATTCCTAGTCTTGCAACACCCAAGGCTTTTAGCAGTGACTCCCAAACCAGTTGGTCTAAGGCACTAGGTGATGAAGCACCCTCGCTAAATATTTTTCTATTTTTACAGCCTTAAGTAATCACAAAAACCAGTGTTCATTTTTTTCTTTTCTTTATTCACTTTTTTTCTTTTATTTTCATTGTACTAAGGACTTTAGACAAGAGCATTTCAAGGTCTCCTCTACTATTCCAAGTTTCAAGGTGCGTGATTGTGCAAATTGTAGGGTATACGTTTTCAGAATCTAGACTTAAGCTAGGAACTATTTTTCAAACTTATACTCTAATAAGAACATCAATACTCTTCCCTCATTTTGACTTAGCCCAAGAAGTGAACCCAAAATTTGCCTATTTCTAAATAAACTACAAGGCATATACTTTCTACCGTTAAACTTTAAGGAAGGTTATTTTTAGGGTTTTTAATTCACTAAGTCTAAGATCTAGTTGTTCCTAGCCAGTTAACCTATCTGTCAAACTCAAGTCAATTAGCCAAAATTGAATACAGTAATTTTTATAATTTTTGAAATTTTTAAATTTTTATGGGGTTTTCAAATAACTATGCAAATGCAAAAATATGTACAAATGAATGTGAAGGAAGAAGACGTACCGAGCATACCCCCAAACTTAAACTTGACAGTGTCCTCACTGTCATGCTAAACCAAGAGGGTCAAAATGCCGGTACTCCCCTGTTTATTTATTTATAATAATTTTTTTTATATTTTTAATGTTTTAAATTTTTTTTTGTTTTTTTTATAGAAAAGAAAACCAAAAAAATATATACATATATACAAAGATTCCCCCAAACTTAAGCTTGGCCTTACACAAGCTAAAGGTTAACACCAACCATTCAAAAATCTTATCGTGGTAATGGTCAAGTTGGTGGAAGAATGGGGTGTAGAAGAAAGAAATGAGAAACACGCGAGACCGTGTGGAAAGAAGAGAATACGGTATCGGTGGGGGAGAAGAATGGCGGAAAGAAGAAAGAAGGGTCGCGCGATCTTGAGGGTGTAAATCGAGTGAATAAATTAGCACAATTTGTGATGACCGATGTGTTAAAAGTGATTGCGCTATCCTATCAACTCGTCGAGAAATGAGATCAAATCCCTCAAGATTCGCAAGAGAATATGGGTACGCCGAACTTGGTATAGGAGATGAAAGCGTAACGGCCACTTGCACGGTCGGAACAATAGGAAGGACGAAAGGGAGTGAATTAGGGATAGTCTCATTCTCACCGTAGTAAACCGTGTCGAACTGGAAAGATTCCATCAATGGTTCGAAACGACTGTAAGCAACCGAGTCTGATGGATTAACTAACTCATCTGAAAATGCAAAGGACTCAAACTCGGACGGTGAGACTTCAACATCGTCCGAAAAAGTGAAACACTCGTAAGTGTCATCGGCTGTGAGAACTGTGTCAGATTCGAAGGAAAAGTTTTCAAGCTTACAGTCGTCAAGTGTGAAATGAGGCGTGGTCGGAATGATGGAAAAGAGGGAGGGTGATTTAGGTAAAGGTTAAAGAGGATGAATTGGAAAATCCGACACATCAAAGAAAAATGGTTCAACCTCAATATGATCCTCACTACTCTCCTCAATATTATCCTCATAATTCTCCTCAATATTCAACTCATCCATGCCATTATCATCAAAATCAAGACGCATATGAGATTCGGGAGAAACATTTAATAACTCGGGATGATGATTTGAACATAAAATTTCAATTAAATCGACAGGGTCATCATCCGAAATATTCCCGGTGTCTATATCCTCAATCAAGTGAAAGTCAATTTCTTTAGACACCTCCTCAAAAGCATGGATGTTTATCAATATAGGTTCTAGAGTGGAAGTGTAAAGGTCAAAAGGATTAGGTGCGGTTTCACTCGAAAGGGGTTCCTCACAATCTGGCAAAACAAACACTACAAAATCACACAACTCATTTTTATTTTCAACAGGTGAACTATTTAGGGCAATCGATGGAAAACAGGAGTTGTGGGCTTCAATTGGGTAAGGGTAGGTTTGATTTGAAAATCCTCTCTCATTCTCACTCTGTCCAACTGCCGCCTCATACATTGAAAAATTTGGAGCTAGCGGAAAACTAGCTACCGGTTCAGCAGGTTGCATAAGGGTGGCCACGGACGCTTCCACATTCCTAACCATTTTATTTGTTGCTGCGATATACGCCTCCAACGCCTCTTCCAAACTAGATTTTGGTGGTAAAGGGGTTTCGGCAAAAGATTCGAAATTGTTTGGATATGTGAAACTCCCAAAAGGCTGTGTAGAAGCAGTGTCTAGTGAAGGTGGGAAGGTCGGGTAAGACTGGTAGGAAGTGGGTGGTTGGGCAGGGGTAGGGTCAACATATGGATAAAAAGGTGAATAGTCGTGTTGATCTCTAGAACTGGATGAGTGGAGAGGGGTGAAAGATCGACTGCGAGATTGAGCAATATGCTCAGTAATGGACATCGGCTTAGGAGTGACAGAAGGACTCGAAAGAGTGGTATCAACATATGGAAGTGGTGAAGGTTGACTTGGTTGACACAAAGTGGGTTGAAAAGTCGAATTGTTTCTCCTAGACGCCTCTATTTGATCTTTCAAAGATATTTTAGGCAAGGAAGGATCGTCTTTAAATTGATCGAACAAATTGCCAAACGACGCAAAATTAGGTTCGGGATACCAAAGTTCGGCAAGTGATTTATTATGTGGGGTACCCATGTTAGAAGAAAGGGAGAAAGAAAGAAAGTTTGTTGGTGCAAGGATTTCCGAGCGACAAAAGTTGCAAGTCTTTTTTTAAAAAATTCCTTTTTCCCTTTTCTCTTTATTTGAGACTGTTTGCAGAAAAAATTTCGATAAAGGGCTTAGACACAAATGTAATCAACCAGAAATGCACAATCAGACCTAGATCTAGGGTCACCTAGGTCAGCTAGACAGCTCCTAACTGTTCCAAAAGGCTAGAAATAAGACCTCAAACCGCCTCTTCACCGCCAATTGCGGCCAGATAAGTGGGAAGGAACCACCACGACAGTGGGCCTAATTAAAAACCACTAGCCTAGACACCGCAAAATCAGTTAGGATAAACGGTCGATGCCTATACTAGTCCTTTTCCTATTGAGCTCGATTTCCTTAAGGCTGAGTCTAGTATTTTTTATTAATTGTGGTCGATGCAAAATGCTTTAGATGTTTTCTGGGGTCCTGGGAAGGGTGATGAAATCCCCACCCAATCTGAGTTGGTCAAAAGCCCCTTAAAATCCGATTAAAAATATGCAAAACAGTAAATCACTTACAATCAAATCTTTTTTGTGAATTTCAAGGTTTGCAAGTTTTCTAATTAAAATTTTCCTTTTTCCGTTTGCTCTTTATTTGGAAAGATATTTTTAGCAAAAAAAAAAATTAAGGATATGCAAATCAGAAAAGATCACTTGCAATCAATTATTATTTTAAGAATATCACAAAGAATCTTTATTTGGAAAAAATTGTTGCAAAAAGATTTTCGAGAAAAGATGTGCAACAAAAAGATTACTTGCAATCAATTTCTATTTTAATCTAGGCGCAAAAATCCTGCACCAGATTGTTATTTGGAAAGAGAAAGATTTTTAAAGCACACAAAATCTTGCAGGAATTTTTCAGAAAATATATGCAAATTTTTGCAGAGGAGGAACAGAGAAACTTACAGAGTTTTTTTTTTTCTCCCGCGCTTCTGCCCCCTGTTTTTTTTTTTTTTTTTTTGAACAGACCAGGCCACGGCTGTTCCGCGGCCAGAAGTGGTCTCCGGCGGCGGTTCCGCGGCCGGAAGAGCCGCAGGCGCCTTTTTTTTTTTGGGTCTCCTGCGCTTTTTTTTTTTTTGCACCAGATCGCGCGGTTGACTTGTTGACTCGGTCCTCTAAATTTTTTTTCTGTTCCTCTGTTGTTGCAATCTTCTGTTGATAGGATCGTTTATTTGCTGTTTCGCTTTCTGTAGATTTCCAGATCCGAATTTGTGCGTAGATCCTGCAAAATTCACACAAAGATACCCTTTCCAAAAATAACAGATGATATATTTTTATATTTTTTTGTGATTTTTCAGATTTTTATGATTTTTTTTTTAATTTATGATTAACCCGAAATTGCGAAAAGAAAAGTTCTACGCCATCCCCGGCAACGGCGCCATTTGATTGGTGTGATTTTAGCGTGCTTGCGCTTTCTAAAAGATAGATCAAAAATATTTGTAACCGCAATCAAGAACGGCGTCGCATGAAGCTAACCGGTGAGTACGGGTCGGTCCACAGGGATGTTGTGAATTTCCTAATCGCGCTAACGAGTTAATTCCGAAGGGTATTCGGATTGATTATTAAATCTAAAAATTTAAGTTGTATGATATTAGGATTAGAAACTTGCTAGGATTAGGTTTAGGGAGAATTTGGTAAACAAAGATCTACATCTCTTTCCATTGCCTTTAATTAAAGATATCATATTAGTGTTATGGTAAATCTTAACAAAGGGGATTAGGATGATTGGGAAGATTGATTCTTCCTCTAGATCCTTGTCCTTCCTTTCTTAATCTTTACCCTAACCTCCATGGAAAACCTTAAAATCCGGGCCTTTAGACTACGGAATCACCGTTACCTCGAGGGTAGAGTGTCGTAGGGAGCGGAATAAGAAGGTATGCATGGAGTTCTAATTTTCATAAAAGATTGGCAAAGAAAAGAGATGAGAGATCTTCGTCTCTCAAATCCTTCCCCATTCCTAACCCTAACAAGCGAGGAAACTACTCACTCATTGAAGGGATGAAGAAAGACATGATTTTATTAAAGAGAAGAAACATCTATTGCAAGTTAATAAAATTCTTAAACTAAATTAAACTAAGGAAAGAAAATAATTTACCTACAAAAAATGATGCTCTCCAAAAGAATGGTGAAATTTATTAATGAAGGGAGGCATGAAAAGAATACAATGATTTGGGCTTCTATTTATAGGAGATAGAAACCCTAGGTTACAATTGATTCGCATGTCTACATTTACCAAAATATCCTTAGGAAGACCTAGTCAAAGTAGACTTCAAGCTTTGGTAAAATTTTATGTCTCTGTCTTTTATTAAAAGAAAGTATTGGGCCTTGGATCTTTGGGCTTCCTTATTATTTGGTTCTTTATTAAAATAGCTTCTATGTTTCATCCAGATCTCCAATGAATAATTGCGGTGGATTTTTAACCGTTCGCCCTGTAATCTTGGACCTTGCATTGCCTTGTACTTTGTGAATTTTATCTTTGATGTAGGCTTGATCAAGAGTCTTCTATTTGTTGGTCAAAGTCCACTTTTTCATCGTCTTTACATCGTTTTCACTGTTTTCTGTCTAAAAACCTATAACCTGTAACATGTAGCAGACATGCGTCAAAAGCACCTGTTTATTTATAAAAAGAATAAGAATGAGGAATATAATCATACAATATTATGGTGTGAACACGGATCCACTCACGAAGGCCATACCCCAGATACAATTTGAGAGACTCTTCGGGATGTTGGGTATGCGATATTACAACAACTGGCCTTAATGCAAGTGGGAGATTGTTAATTGTATGTATGCCCTAGAGGACATTATTGTACATGATTGTATATTATAGTGGATGCTTGGACATATATAGAGAGGACTTTCTTGCTCGACATGATAGTTTACTATCCGATTGCTCTTTATCTTAATATGTAGACTTGTATTGTGATACTGTCATTCTCTCACATGTTGATAAAGCCCTTAGGATGTATACTTGACTACCAGGATTATGATGCAGATCATACTAGTAGGGCTAGGGTAGTCCATAAGTTCATCCTTTAATTGTTTCTAGTCGATGGTGTATCGAGACAGGCATCGATATTCCGGAGTAAACTAGCGTATACGTTTCTTGACCCATATGATGGGCGATGGATGATCCCACATCCATTGGTGTTTGACATCAAAGATTGTATACGGGTGCTCAGTGGAGACTGGGTACACCGAACAGGACTCACCGAGAACTCCTAGATGGTATTATACCTATCGTCAGATAGCAGTTCTCTGATGACACTGGTACATGTTAGTCTGTAGACCCGAGATCGTCATAGAGTCTTGTGTGATTCCCACTATGCTTTGATTTCCACCCTACTACGTTCAAGAGAACGTGCAAGCAGATGGTTTTTGGGTACAGTCCCGAGTCATATAGAGGCAATGACCGATAGGAGGGGTTTCGTCTTTCCCGGTATTGGGGGTTGATGTTGCGCTGTGCTTGATTGGCCATAACAGGAAGTCCCTAGTCAGGGCCGATTATGAGATTTACTGGGAAGTGTTATCAGTAGTTTCTCGACCTGTTATGAGCCTCATATCGGCATGACTTATCAAGTTATTAGGGTCTAACATTTACCACCCCCAGACTAGATATGCGACATATCAGACGAAAAGACCGGAATGTACGGTAGTGTTACTTATTGGATTCACGGGAGTATGAGCATGCTTGCTTGTTGATCTTCTGATCGCTCAATACCCGGGTAGCCGTTATGTCCAGCTAGTACTGCTGACGGCTTGTGGATGACTGATATGATCATCATCTACTGCCGGCGTATTGACGAGTCTTTAGAGTCCTACACAGAGGTTTCCTAGCTCAAGCGAAATGAATTAGGGCACATATGTGATATGTGCGGGACCGGGATTAATACGTGTATGTGATACCGTATTCTAATCTCGCGATATGTGATATCGGTCGGTTATATGTGATATAGCCGGGTTGTTGAATCAAGTGTTGATTTGATAAGTTGATATTAAATGATATTAGTCGGTTGTATGCGATACAGTCGGGTTATTAAATCAAGTGTTGATTTAATGATTTAATGCATAATTATATATATATATATATATATATTTGATATATTAACATACATTAACTAATATTAGCACACTTAAAAATTACTTTTCTCATTATACATTTAATATATATGTGATATATGTTAATGTATTTATATTGTGTCATGTTAGATGATACATTGGACTTGGGTGTATGAGACTCATACCTAACTTGAGATAATTTAGTTGTTTAAATATTAAGGGATAAATCAAAATTAGGTCGAAATTAGCATAGCTAAGTTGCTTGTGGAAGCATGGAGGAGCTTTGACTAAAGTCCACTAATTTATTTTTACTCTAGATATTTATTAACCTAACCATTATTTTTAGTCATAGTTTAGTCTCTACATGAGTTATATAAGATATTTTCTCACCCATGGTTCACACTTGGATCACTTGATCATTTTCTTGATCTCCTCCATTTGCTCTCTAGCTTTGAGTGAGTAAAGAAAAGAAAGAAAGAAAAAATATTCTAAAGTGAGCAAAATTCCTACTTCACCAATCTATACGAAACTAGCAATTTAGTATAGGTTGTTTCTTCACTAGTTCATCAATTAGTGAAGAGGTAGCTTGAGTTAGAGATTCTTCGACGTAGATCATCTTCAGCCTCTAAGACCCTTGAGCAAGCTCGTTCCTTTCACCTAGTGGAGCTAAAGGAGAGTCCAGGATACCACTACTTGCAGCAAAAAGGACTACTACATGGAGCTTTAGAAGTGAAGAACCGGTCTACAAAGGTTGTATTCCTATTTCACTTATTGTAAAGTTGTTTTTATATTTTTATAACCCTAATTCTCTAGTTAGATCCTTGATTTGGGTTGCTTAGCACTGTAGATTTTTTAAAATTGCATGCTTGATGCCTTAGAAAACACAGTGAGGATGCTAAGGAACCCTACAACGACATTCTAAAGGCAACTTTGGGATACGACCTATGTCCAGTGGTCGTCTGCAGCAGAGAATTTTATGCTGACTTCAAGGTGTTGGACATACCGAACTTCGATGTAGTCTTCGGAATGGACCGTCTAGGAACTTTCTACGTTACCATCGACTGTCGTCAAAGGAGGGTAGTGTTCGAGATTCCAGACCATCCGGTCTTTTATTTCAAGAGTGAAGACCGAACCCTGGAACCTAGCACCTATAAGGCTAAACCAAGGAAGGCAGTGGTTGCTACACTACAAGCTAAAGAAGATAAGCCAGAAGTAGTTCGAGATTTCGAAGATGTATTTCCTAAATACATCTCAGGTTTGCCTCTCAATAAGGCTCTTGAATTCAGTATTGACTTAGTACCTGGTGCACAACCGGTGATCAAAGCATCATATCGCTTAAGTCCTGAAGGATTGAAGGAGATCCGTACTCAATTGGAAGAACTTCTAAAGAAATGATGGATTCATCCCAGTACTTCAAGTTGGGGATCTTCAGTTCTGCTTGTGAAGAAGAATGAAGGTTCATACAGAATGTGCATAGACTACCGAGCTCTGAATGAAGTCACGATAAAGAACAAGTATCCACTACCGCGCATCGACGATCTGTTCGATCAGCTAAGTAGGTCTTGCGTTTTCTCAAACTTAGATCTTCGTTCGGGTTATCATCAGGTGAAGGTCAAAGAGTCTGATATTCCGAAGACGGCATTCAGGACTCGCTATGGTCATTATTAGTTTCTCGTGATGCCATTTGGAGTGACCAATGCACCGGCCATATTTATGACTTTGATGAACCAGGTTTTCCAAGAGTACCAAGACTGGTTTGTTGTCATATTTATCGAAGACATCCTGGTGTATTCAAAGAATCGGCAAGAGTATGCTGAACATTTACGAATTGTCCTGGAGACTTTGCGACAGCATCAACTCTATGCCAAGTACAGCAAGTGCGAATTTTGGATAGATCAAGTTGGATTTCTAGGACATATCGTTTCAGGAAAAAGAATATCTGTGGATCCAGCTAAAGTATCAGCAGTAAGCGAATGGACGACACCAAAGACAGTGAAGGACATTCAAATTTCTTGGGATTAGCAGGGTACCACCGAAGATTCATAGATGGCTTTTCGAAGATTGCAACACCCCTGACCAACCTCACACGTAAAAATGAAGCATTCGTGTGGTCATAAGCATGTGAACAAGCTTTTGTAGAACTCAAGTCAAGGTTTACATCAGCACCTATTCTCGTAATAACGGACCAATCTGGAGGTTTCGTTGTGCATTGCGATGCATTCGGTAAGGGATTATGATGTGTTCTACACCAGCACGGTAAAGTTGAATCTTATGCATCAAGATAGCTGAAGATTCAAGAGCACAATTATCCAACACATGATTTGGAGTTGGCGGCTGTTATCTTTGCGCTGAAGATTTGTCGCCATTATCTACTTGGAGAGCGTGAGGACATATACACGGACCACAAGAGTCTGAAATATGTGTTTACTTAGAAGAAGTTGAATATGCGGCAGAGAAGATGGTTAGAACTCATGGCGGATTTCGACATCAACCTACAATATCATCCAGGGAAGGTGAATGTAGTTCCTGATGCACTTAGTCGTCAACCACTATTAATGAATCTCACCGCACAGTGGAAACTTCAACAAGAATTACACCAGATGGAGATAGAAGTGGTTATACCAGGTAATACTTCAAAGTTGATGAACTTACAAGTTCAATCTACTATTGTCAAACAGATCAAAGCAGTTCAAGAAAGTGTTGCCATGTTGCAAACGATCCGAGAACAAATAGAAAGTGGACTTCAAACCGACTTCATCATCCACGAAGATGGATCTTTGAGATACAGAAGCAGATTGTGTGTACCACAAGGTTCTGTTGGGGAAGAGTTGATGAAATAAGCTCGCAGCTCTCCATATTCAGTACACCCTTGTGGTACAAAGATGTTCAAAGATCTTTGTCAACATTACTGGTGACATGGCATGAAGCGTGAAGTAGCCAGAAGCGTAGCTAAATGCTTGATGTGTCAGCAAGTAAAAGCTGAACATCACAGGACTGGTGGTTTACTTTAACCGTAACCTATTCCAGAATGGAAGTGACAAAACATCACCATGGAATTCGTGACTGTTCCTCGCAGAAACACGGAGACGCGATAAACGTCTTTCCTAAATTTCGGGGCAGATGCTAATTGGTGATATCCGTCTACCTCTCCGAAGATGCAAAGTTGATTTATGACACCATGTATCGAAGGTTTAAATGGATGCGGCCGATATTGCAGACTTCGTCAGATTCCCCCTCGTTTGAGGGGTTTTTGATTGTGGGGACGCTCTTCCCTGCAGACGCAAGCCCCTGCAGTTAATTATGCTACCGCATCGCGGTAACCACTTTCTCCTTCTCTAGATGGTCACTTCGTGTCGTGGGTGTTTGTTTTTTTTTGGTTGCCCGTGGATTGTATACGGAGACTAATTTATGTTGTCGTCCGTAGGGCGTGGATTAGTCCAAATCCGTATCTTCTTAGATTTGGGTTTGGGGTTTGGGTTTAAGGATACGTTAGTCTCATTTGAGACTAAGATCAACTTAAACGTTTGTTAAGAATACGTTAGTCCAATTTTAGACTAAGATCCACTTAACGGGATCGTTTAGATCCAACAAAAGAGCGTTTAGGCCCTATTGTTTAGTTTAAGGACATTGCGGTCGATTAGTTTAAGGACATTACGGTCCACAATTAGTTTAAGGACATTACGGTCTGATGTTAGTTTAAGGACATCTCGGTCCAAGGTTAAGGACATCATAGTCCGTGAGTTTAAAGACCTCACAGTCAAGGTTAAGGACGTCATAGTCCGTGAGTTTAAAGACCTCACAGTCAAGGTTAAGGACATCATAGTCCGTGAGTTTAAAGACCTCACAGTCAAGCTTAAGGACATCATAGTCCTTGGGTTTAAGGACCCCACAGTCCATAGAGTGTTTGGTTGTCGGGACCCGTCACCTCTCTGAAGATGCTGAAGGATTACAACGACAAATATCAGAGGAGTAAAGAGATGTACCCTCGAACTGGTGTGAGTTGGTTGAAATATCTGTAGTCCAATTTGGGACTAAGATCTGTTAAAATATTCATGAGCGGATAGGCTCAATTAATATGAGTTGAGGACTTATGGCCAATCTTGGGCTATGGCCAATAAATGTTTAACATTTTATTTGGGTTGTTGAGCCTTTATTTGGGCTTGGCCTTTTTGTCAATGTTTTTTTGTCTTTTATTGAATGCTGAGCATTCATCAGAGCTCTGGGATTATTAAAGAACAATTTATATTCTGTCAGCACAACACGTGGTGCGCAAGGCGTTTTGCGCCAATCAAATAGCGTATTGAGCTACTGCCAAGTAGCGCACATGTAAGGGACATGTGTCGCGCTCAGCACTAGGCGCTAGATGACGAGCGCATGATGCCAGTTTATGAGCGCTGAGCGCTAACCCATGAGCACATTGCGCTTTCAATTTAGTGATGCACCCGTGAGTGACACGTGGTGCGCTTGGCGCTGAGTGCCAGCCCATGAGCGCAGTGCGCTATTTCAGAAGCGCAAAGCGCAAGTTGTTAATTGGCGCATACGTGGTTGACACGTGGCGCATTTGGCACTGAACGCCGGTCCAAAGAGCGCAGAAGCGCAGTTCAAGGGCGCAAGGCGCATTCCAATAGCGCAAAGCGCATCCGATCAATTTTATGATCAGGGGAAAAAATTTATGTTCTTTTAAAAGAGACTTTGTCTCAAGATCTAAGAACGACAGTTCTTATTTTGCAGGAGAGATTTCCAATCTCTTATGTTGATGAAAGGCTTTGCCTTTGTAGATCCATGATCTGTGAGAAGAATCATGTTCTTCTTTTATTTTATTTTGTGATGAGATCTTTTGATCTCTTTGTGAAAGACTTTTGGTCTTTATAGATATATGATCTTTTTAAAGAAATGAATTCTTTTTTCTTAATCATGAGATAATTTCATCTCTGTGTTCATCATCCTTCATTCTTACCTTGAAGAAATATCTTCTTGCAAGAGCTTGCTATTATTCTTGGAGTTTCTCAAAGTTTATGGGGGGGTTCTCTATATAAGACTTGAAGTCTTGGGGCCTTTATATGGGGCAAGCCGATTTGTTGAATCAGTTAAAGAGATTTATTCTCTTATTGATCTGGGAATTTCCCCACCATCGGATCTTTGATCCAGGGGCTTCTCTTTTGCAGAAGATAAGCTTCTTGTTTTAATAAGATCGAGAAATCTTTCCTTGCAGAATTTATTCTGTCTTTGGTAATTTTTATTTACCATTGGATCATTGATCCAACGGTGCTTTGATTTACCGAGCACAATTTTACTGTTTGGAAAGATTTTGAGGAATCTTTCCTTAACAGAATTTAATTCTGATTAATTAATGATTTATCATTATTATTAGATCTTTGATCTAACGGTGGGGAGCTTTTAGCTCCAGCGCTAGTGCACCTGTACTTTGCACGTGGTGCGCTGCTTAGAGCGCGGCGCACCTAGCGCTAGCGCACACATGCTTTGCACATGGTGCGTTACCTGGAATGCAGGGCATCTAGCGCTAGCGCCTATGCACTTTGCACGGGGTGCGCTACTTAGGGTACAGCGCACTTGGCGCTGCATCTGAAGCGTTGCTTCATTTTGAAATTCAAATTTCAAACAGAGCTTTGCTCTGATTGGGAGAAACAAATGCCCCCCACCGTTGCGCTCACGTGGCCCGCATGTGAGTGTAGCGGTGGCAGAATCTGCGCCCTTGGATCAACTCAGAAGTTGAAAAGGCATTTCAATGCCTATAAATAGGACCTTTGGTCCCTTAGATGATTCTGTTCATCTTCTTCTTGTTCTCTGAGAATTCTTATTCTCCCATAGAGCATAGCTCTTCATCTTAAGAAATTTTTAAGAGTCAAAACTCTGCCAAAACTTAGGTAAAGATTAAATCTTTTTAAAGTTCTAGGGTTTTACCCATTAACAGAACCTTGTTCTTCATAAATCTTTGATCTAAAGAAAACCCTTTTAGGGTTTCATCAATAGAGCTTTGCTCTCTTGAACCCATAGATCTAAAGAGATCTTTTCTTGGGGTTTCTTAGCCCATGAACAGAGCTTTGTTCTTTTGATAACATGTTGATTTTTTAATCTCTTATGAAGAACTCTTAAGAGTTTGTTCATGGATCTTGAAGATCCCAGAATTTTTAATAAATAAAAATTGATTTCAATTTCTTCTGATGGATTATTTCATCATCATTTTTTTCAGAGTAAGGCTCTTGAGGAATTTTTATTCCTTCATGATCAGAGTTTGACAAGTGTCACTCTGTCACAGAGCATTGCTCTCAAAGGGAGATTTACTCCTCTGACCGAGAGATCTCTCATTTAATGAAAATTTTCTTGAGGATCTCCTCATTTAATTAACAGTCTCTTCAAATGATGTGGCTATTTGATGAATTGTCATCTAGATTTTGTGGGCCCTCTTTGGCCCCTTTCCACTGCATTGCAGTGTGGTACAAATTCTAAAGTATCAAGTGTCAGAATTTAAATTAAATTATAATACTGACAGTTGAATTTTGTCCCTTTTCGTGCAGGCGACATGTCTTTCAACACCTCTTTTCCGTTCATCCGCTTAGAAAGCAGATTTCCTGAGGCGTCTGTAGACCGAGAGGTTCTTGCGCTGATCAGAGACCACGACCCGGAATACAGAATCTTCACCTATGGGGTAGATGGTATGATCAAATTATCAGAGGCCGCCAGAGCTTTTCTTGCGCGACACCTTCGGGGCCTATCTTGGCGATCCCTTACACAGATGCACCCCCGGTGAACTATGCCGTGGAGGTGGTTAATTGGACTTCGGAGGGTCTCCTTCAGCCTTCTATGGCTGCGATTCTTGTGCAGCCGCCGGTGGCTTTGGACACCCTAGTGCTGCGCATATGTCAGGGCGAGTCATGCCCTTGGGGACAGCCCTACAACATGGGGCTAACTTCCCGTCATCAGGCCGGATACCTGCAGTGGGCCCGATATATCTTATCGGCAAAGAAATTGCAACTACTGAAGCTTGGCTTATACCCTGCGGTCTACGCTTCCTTGTTCCAGTATTCTGCACCTCCCACATAGTGGATCAAGGCGTTTTTAGAGCAGTGGAACATTCCGACCCATACCTTCCTCCTATTGGATAGAGAGGTCTCCATTTCCTTGGAAGAATTTGCCGAGGTTTCTAGTTTACCAGTTAGGGGGGAACACTATGAGAAGCTGCTTCCCCCTGATGAATATGTTTTTGCCACCAAATCAGTGGTGATGGGTCTTACCCCAGAGAACGCCATTCAGCTGCTTCCCCCTTTCTTCAGACATCAGCTCACTGACGAACGTCGGCCGAGGGTCGTTTGTCGTTGCCAAGTCAATTTTTGTAAGGTTATCTGTGGTAGTATGTATCCCAACTTCCAGCTCTTTTGGCGCCGGTGGAAATTCTGAGATTACCTCGTCATCATCGTTTTCGAAGCACCAGGGGAGTTCATCCATATTCTCGGGCTCTTCTTCTGCCAGCGTTATTACGTGACAGGTACGAGCTCGCTTCCAATACCGATGTTGATCCGGCTCTACTCTCATGGCTTTGGGTTCATGCTTCTGAGGTGTGGTTACCCTCCAGCTACTGGATAGAACGAATCTGCCTTGTTGATATTGGTCTTCGACCCGATTCTTGAATGTGAAGCAGTCTTCAATAGGATGTCCTTTTTCCCTATGATAGGAGCAATAGTCCGGGTGAGAGACTTCGCCTGCTTGCTCGGGGTGCTTGGACTCCGGGAGTGTCATCATCTGATGTTTTATGACAAGATCGAATATCTTCCTTGTGTTGTCTTGGGGAAAAGAATATGCTCGACCCATCTTTTTCATAAGAGACGAATCCGGACTGCTCGATTCCTGACCTCGTGGCTTCTTGGACCCGCTTTGTCGCTGTCGAACGCCTTTCCCGTTCTTTGGTTTATTTCTGCCTCTACGTCGGGTCTTTTGTATAACGGGCTGGCGACGAGGAGCATTGTCATTCTCCGCGGCCTGTTGAAGGAGGCGTTGCATCCTGGCTTTCTTGTAGATGGTCATTTCGCGATTGTAATCGTCTCGAACTTTTTGACCTGCTTCCCTTATAAGCTTGTCCATCTTTTCTTCGAACGACGGACTTGGCATTTTCACGGCGGGAGCTCTATCTGGTTCAGGGTTAGCATCTTCCCAAAGAGCATCTCCTTCTTTATCGAAGTCATGTACGACATAGCAGTCGCGGAATAGCTCCTGTTTCTTGGATCGAACATACCCAAGCCTGGTCGTTTCCATTCTCCCATTGGGCAACTTTTGTTGAGTTCCGGGAACATTCCAGATCTTGTTATAGAACCGTGCTTACCGCGCAGTTTGCTTAAAGGGTACACCTTGGCATCTCAACAGTCTCTTTAGTCCGTCTGTGTAATATCTGGGAAAACGGATGGGCTAGATCCTGTCAAGTGTAGAATCCGCACCATGCCAAATTTCTTTCTCCACGTTGGTTTCCCCGATCGGTAGAATAGGATCGCCTTTTCACCTTTTTGCCTGGGAAGGATGTAGAATGTCTGCAGTTCTTCCACACTGTAGGTATCAAGCGCGTCTATCTCTTTATGATACTTTGGCGGAACCATGACAACTTGAAAACTTTGATCTTCATCAGCGAAGGCTTGTATTGATGGCCGAGCAGAGAATACGGCATTGACTTCATCTTTCGAGTCGCTGCCGAAGATCAACATAGGAGTGCACGGTCCCGGCTTGTTGCATTGGGGCGGACCTGAATAAACTATTTCTTCTTCCTCCTCGGGATCACTCCCGAAGGCTAGAATAGTGGTGATAGCTTCGTTCTTGTCCTCCGATTTGCGACATCTTTCTGTGTATTTGAAATCTGGCAGGAAGTATTTTGCGTCTTCGGACTTCGTTCACGGAGAATGGGTTCAGCTCTCCTGTTACGGTATACTCGAGACCATCCTTGAAATACTTCATACACTAATATTGTGTAGAAGGGATAATGTTGTACTCGTGTAACCAAGGCCGGCCGAGCAAAGCGTTATAGCAGGTCTTAGCGTCAATGACGTAGAAGTTGATGTTCGTGACGAGCAGCCCAAAGCTTAGTGTCAATATTACAGACCCAAGCGTCCGTGATGACTGGGAGTCAAATCCGGAGATGGTGATTTTATCCCAAGCGAGGTGTTGAACGCTCATGCATATTTCTTTCAACACCCTTACATTGAGGAGGTTAACGGAGGACCCATTGTCGACCAGGATTTTGCCTATCTTGATGTCATGACAGTATCCGGAGACATATAGGGGACGGTTATGCTCACGCGTCATGAGGAGGAGGTCTTCATCGCCGAAGGTGATATCGGCCGTGTGTACTTCTTCCAGCTCGTCCTTCATTTATTCTTCGGCGAGGAAAGCTTGGAATTGCTCGGGCTCCTGCAGTGCCTTGATCAAAGAATCTCTTACTTCTTTTGATAGCAGAAAGGCGTCGAGAATGCTGAGCTGCGAGGGTATCTTTCTCAAGTGTGCCAGAACGTTGTAGTCCACCTTGTTTTTCTTTGGCGGGTCCTTGGCTGTCAGCTCTTTGACGGCTTGGTCATCAAGGATGATATCCTCAGGGACCTTTTCTTTCCCTTTGTCTTTTCTATTTGACCCACTGTTCGAGGGCCCAAGATTCTTTTCGGGCAGCGTACGATTGCGCAGCTGAATATTTTCACAGGTCTTTGGTTCTTCCTCTTTTCCCGAGATGGATTCTTTAAAGAGAGGGCCAAGAGTCATTTCTTCGTCAGAGTCACTCCTGAAGGTGAGAACTTGCGATCCCCCAGCGTCGAACAGGTGACAGTTGCTGGTAGTTCTTTTACGCTCCTCGGTCGTGTTTCTTTTCTCCCGACGATTTTTGCGTTTCATTCGCTTGAAATGTTGTCGGTGAGCAACATATCCCTGCCACCATCTTTTAAAAGCGTTGCACTCTTCGGTGGGGTGCGCAATCTTTCGATGATATAAGTAGTAGCTAGGATGTATTTCCGTTTCACCAAGAATGTTTCCTTCGGAGGGTGGCAGCTTCATTCCCATTGATATGGCTTTGGCGAACCTCTTCCTCGTCTTGAACCTGCTTTTATTTGCGGCGGATGTACTTTGATTTAGCAGGAGTGTTTCAACCCTTTCGTCCAGTCGTCAGCGTTTGGCCTTTTCAAATATGGCCATCTCACGCTCCTGATCGGCTTTGCTTTTTGAAAAAGCTTCGTTCAGGAATGCATCAATCATTTCGTCTGATGGCCCTAGAAGTTCCGGCTCAGGATCTGCCCCCAGTTTCTCTGTGTAAGGAGCTTCTTCATTGTCTATCGACGAGTAAGAGATCACATGAAAACTTGCCACATAACCTTTAGATTCATCCGACGAATCTTCTCCATTGTCCTCATATCCGTCCTCAAGGACGTGGCTGAGAAATTCTTGGAGTGTGACTGGAGTCTGCGCTTTTTGATTATATTCTTCCAACGCGTCAATCTGTTTTTGCAGGTCAATGCACTTATCACCGGGCTTCACTGGCTTTTTGGTCTTCTTCTTCTTCTTCTTTGAAGACTTTGACGGCTGGGTGTGAGTGCTTTGGCTATCACCACCCATCTTTGGAGTTGGGCGCGGTTTCAGCATTCCCTCGATGATCTCGGGTTCTAGTGGATTTTTCCACCTGATCGCCGGGCACGTGTGGAGATCCTTCAGCATTCTTTTTGTTTTGGCTGAAAGAGCGACCTCCCATGGAGCTTCTTCTATGAAGGAGCATGATGCCCCCGGTGTATCCGTCTTCTTGGGAGCATGTGGCTGCGGCGGGTTCACCTTCCAATTCTTGGACAGGGCAAATTTGCCCTGTTGGTATTGATCTTCAATCCAGCCTTTAAAGATGAAGCAATCTTCAATTGGATGGCTCACCGTTTGATGGTAGGGGCAATAATTGGGACTATTAATCTCGCCGGGTTGCAACGGTCATTTTGAATTCGGCAGATTGATGAGCCTGTTGCGCACCGCTAGCTCGAAAAATCTCTTCGTTTTGTCCCAGGGGAGCGAATAAGGACGCTTCATTTTCTCATTATAGTATCGCCGTCTCTCTTCTAGTTGATCCGTTAGTTTTCAGGCACTGGGCTGCTGTTGAGTATTTGCAACGAAGGTCGCCTTCCCTTTACCTTTTTCATTTCGAGAGTCCGTCTTTGGAGGAGATGGTCTATGACCCATCTGATCCATTTGGGCCAGCTTGTCAATCAAGACCTGGAAAGTAGTTGGCTTAAAGAACATCATGAATTGCAAAATGGTCACTTGAAGGTCGAGAGTACCCACAAACATGCCTACCGCAGGCACTTCTTCAATGCGCTGCTCGCATTTTGACCACAGATTTCTCCATCATATTGCGTATTGAACCCATGTTTCTCCAGGTTTCACCCTGGTGTTAATCAATGCGGTGATCAGGGTATGCTCACTAGCGCTCGCGAATCTCTACGTAAACAGCAGCTCCATCTCCGCAAATGTCTTGACAGACTCGTTCGGGAGTTCGGAGTACCACTCGAATGCTGTTTCTGCCAAGCTGCCGATGAACTGACGAAGTAGCAGTTTATCGTCACCCCCAGTGTTGCCACATAGAGCCCTGAACTGGGCGACATGCTGGTGGGGATTGTCCGTCCCTTTATATACATGAAATTTATGGATCGTATATCCCGGCGGGTACCTTCTAACACATGTCCATAAGCCAGAATAAACGAGTCAAGAAATAATATGCGGAAGCAAAAGATCCAATGAGCAATAACACCAGGAAAGTAAACATAACTAAAATGGATACTAACTGGATCCTCACTGCTCGGCCTGATGGCGGAAATACTCTTGATCAGCCTGCGACAAGGTAGAGTATCTAGGCCATGCAAAACCCAGACGTCTGTGCGTCATAATATCAAACAATAATAAATGAACATGAGGTAACAAGACATGCAGGCATGAATTATAAAAGAGTATATAAATGTAATAAGTGAGCAGGGATATAGAACAGTGAAGTGTAACAGTATGTGTGAAGTGCGGTGAGTAGTCTAAACTGTGCTATATGGTTGTCTACTCTAAAGTTATACGAAATCAATTAATGTAATCCTCGTCGTAACCCATCGGTCTATGCCTCATTCATTCCCCACGGGACCACGGTACAAGATATAATAAACTGTGAGTCTATGTCCCGTTCATACCCCACAGGACCACGGTACAGGATGTAATAGCTTTTTGAGTTACGTTCAGTTACAATCTTGATTTCCCCATACCCTCAAGTTATGTGTGTAAGTCGGGTATTGATAAATCGGGAGCTAATGCCAACACAGGATCAAGTAGGTACAGGTTTGTCTACATAGACACAGGATATGTCGGTAGGGACAACAAATCAAGATTATTGGTATTAGTAACAAGATCAGGTAATAAGTCAAGTAGTAATATATCAGTTCATGTCAGGTAGTGTACAAGTATCAAGTCATGTCAAATAGTGTATCAGGTCCTGCCAAGTAGTGTACAGGTATCAAGTGGGTGTTCATAATCAAACTTTAGTAAGCATGGGTGCACGAAATCAAGTATGGAGTACTAATATAACAATAAAATGAGATAACGTGACAAGGTATGCAAATAGATATAAGATCAATGATATGGATGCACAATTATCAATTAGGGTTTCATTTATAGTTCTAATACTAATTAGGATGCACTTTATTAAACATGAGGTGTTACAACAACAATATTAGGTTATTTAATGAGATCTGTAGATACAGCTATATGCATTCTATATGATATGGATGCAAACGTATATCGTATACCCGTAAAATGATAAACTGGTAATTACGGAAAGTGCATTATAAATAATATGAACTGTTATACTAAACTGGATGCAATATATTATAGTATAATAAGTAACAATACAGGTTTTCATGCCCTAGATCTAAAATGATATGAATGGATCTATATGGACATCGTAAAACTGTAAAACAAGAACTTGGGATGCACGATTTGAAATCCAAGTATTATATTTGTTAAAATAGATGTATATAAAGTAATGTGGCCTATATTAAGATTGAATTGAATGCCCTAGATCTTGAAATGTATTATATGAATGTAAACGGACATCGAATAAATCGATAAAACTGAAAACAATAATGTGGATTGCAAAATTAACCATTTTGAAGTATTATAATTCAAATAGATATAGATTATGGTATTATAGCATGTAGCAAGATTAACTTGCCTAGACGGAACATGAAACGGATATGTACGGTACGTCCTACGTCGGCGAAATGTCGCGACGCATGCAAAGCACACGGAACGGGTCCAAGCAACGCACGAAGGTGATCACGCAGGCTAGGCACTTCCTCTGGGTCATCTAGATCGTCGGCGACGATCCTGGCTCCGGCGAACTATGAAAAACAGAGATCAAGAATCAATGAAAGAAAAGAAAAGAAAGAGGAAGAGAAGAAGAGAGGGAAGGATTGCTCACTGGGTCTGTGCACTGTGTTTGCAGAGAGGGGGTGATGATGTCGACGGCAGTGAACGGAGCACCGGTGATCTAGGGTTTGGTGTTGGTTAGGTTAGGGTTTTGTTTGCTGGGTTTCTTGGTGCAGGCTCGGGTGTTGTTGGGTTGGTGTAGGAGAATCCAGAGGAGAGGAAGGAGAGAAGAGGAAGGAGATGGCGATGAGATGAAATGGTCGGCGGCGACGAGGTGAGGTGGTGGTGATGGGTGTTCTCGGGTGCAATGGGTGCAGGGTGTGCTCTGGAGGAGTTGGCGAGGAGGAGGAAGGGGAGACGAGGGGGAAGTCGATGAGGCAGAGGGAGTCTAGGGTTAGGGTATGAGAGATGGAGTTTGTGGTGATGGGTTGAAGTGAGGAGGCTCGGGGTTTTTATAGGGAGGAGGAAGACGAAGAATAAGGAAGTTGTTAGGGAGGTGATCGTAAGCTGAAAGGAGGTGACGCGATCCAAGGCTGCTACAGCGATTCCGAGAGGAGAGAGAGGGGGGAGGAGAGATAAATTCGTCGTTAGTGAGGGAGAGAGAAATGCGCGAGAGAGAGGAGAGAGGGAGAGAGGAAATAGTGGGGCCACAGCGAAAGGGGGAGAGAGAGTCTGTGCTGAGGAGAGAAAAAGAAAGCAAAGAGGAAGATGCTGATTGGTGGGAACAATGTGGCGACCACAAGAGAGAGCTGAGGTAATTTAAGAAGTTAGGATATTAATTGACGAAATATTTTGTTAGTTTTAAATAAATTTGAACTGTTAAACGAAAATTTAAATATTAAATAATTTGAATCTTGGTGGGATACAAAAATATTCCAAAACGCGCCCGGGTCGGGTCTAAAAATTTAGTTTTAAAATATGAAAAATATATGCGACGTCCAAATTTCAAAATGAATGCTCAGGTAACAAAAATGCATACCCCCAAGATTGGATGCACGTACGTGCGCGTAGCCATCCAAATACATTCGTTTCACTGAACGGGACAAGAACAAGATGTGTGGATGCTACCACAGGGTTATGGGTATCATGCAGGCCATGCAATATATTTTTAAAATATTTTATGTGATTTAAAATGTTATATGGTAAAAGATGCGATGCCAGATAAAATGCCAGTATGCAGTATTCATAAAAATGCACGTGTCTATGTAACAAGTCAGGATAATTCATAAATATGAATCAAATGAGTTTCAAGCAAGCGGGTCGGGTCGAATGCTAATACTGATGTAAAATACTATTCGCACCCAAAACACTATAAACCAGGAAAATACCATAAATAAAGAAATACGTGAACTGGAATTGGTATAAATGAATTAAGGTGTTACAGGTACGGAATGTGTTAGAAGTGGCACGAGACTGCAAGATTTAAGACACCTAACCTGAATTCATTTGCTGTTGTACCGTGGCATAAACGGTTCCTTGTACTCCATTTGTCTTTAATCTCTGGTATATAGAGACTCCTCTCGTATACACTGGCATCCTTCTGGACCAAGCTACAAACAACAGCGTTAACACTAAATACAACTTTAAAAGCTACACTCTCTCTCTCTCTTACTCTCTCTGTCTATTCTATTTCTCCCTTATTTTTGGGACTTACCGAGCGATTGTTCACTGACGACATTCCTTCTCTTTCTTCTTTGGAATGTTGTCTGGTGATTCGGATCTTCAGGAGATCGAGCCCACCAGTGAAGACTTGGATCAGCTAGCCTACGACCCAGAGCTTTAGATTCATTGTACACATTTCATTTCAGTACTTTACATTTTCTTTTGTGACACTGTTTAGGCATTGCTTTCATTCAGATGTATTTACTTTTCCATGTACTGTAAAAGAATGTTAATAAATAAAGTTGATGTTCAAGTATACCTATTGTATTTGTCTCTTGTGAATTTTTATTTATATTGCTTAGATACGCTTAGCGAATATACTTCAGAGTAAATACGTAGCGGCCTCGTCGCGTCCTCTGCCCATACACTGGGAAGCGGGGCATGACAACTTCTCATGGGCTACTTCTTTCACCTCCACCCAAACCCTCTCATGAGTTAAGAATCCTTGGGTGTATTCAGACAAGGTAATCACGAACTCTCTCTACTTCATCTTGGCTATTTAGGTTAGCAAACTAGATACCCGAGTTGCTTCGGTTTTGAGGCGGGAGCCCGTAATACAAACTCTCGGCGTGGATCGTCTTCGATGGAGGAGACCGGAGATCGAACTTGTTCGAGGAAGCCGCAAGGAGCTTGGGACAGAGGTTGAAGACCGAAGGATACGGATCGATCGGTATAACCTCTCTAAACTCCTTTTGTATAACTATTATAGGGTTAATGGTACGGTCCGTAGATTAAAGTTCCGTTAGCGCCGGGTTTTAAAAGTTTTTGTTCCGCATTTGGCCACGGATTGATGGTCGGGACGCTGCCGTAAGGTATCAGAGCCAACCCATTAACCACATACTAGTTTGTTTAGACGATGTTAAAGTATCAAAACCGAAACAACTCTGAAATATCACTCGATGTATTCTTGTTTCTGTCAAAATTTTCCGAGTCTTCTAAAAATATTTTAGCAACTGCAGAAGACTACATAGGTGACTAGTAGAACACTCCCCAAATACGAGCCTAATCCAGCATTATAAGACCGACCAGATCCCCAAAAAATCTGATGTGGCCAGTTTTAGGAAGGTGTTTGGACTTCGTATTTTGGGTATGGTCTAGTCTCTGGAATATTGGTTCAGTGGTATTGCTTGTTTAGCCCAGTTTGGATATGGTTTTATCTAGTAGTTTGGGGCTATTCGGGGTTATTTCGAAGTAGATATTTCTAACACTGTTTAAAGTTTTACAGTACATGCATTACTATCTGCGACCGTGAATGTCATTAGAGCGGTACAACTTGTCTATTTGCTATAGTTCTTTTAGACGGGTTTGCGAACGTAACATTCACGTTGATGTTCTGTGTTGTGCTGTGTTGTTGCGGAATCGTCATGGTGGATAGCTTGGGTGCAATGTTAGTATAGTTTAGTTTTATTTGTACATTTGATATCTGTTCATACCAGAATATTGCATTTTATACCGCCCATTCTTATGCTCGTGTGTTTATAGGTAGGTGCTTGTAATCCGTGTTTGTTACATATTTACAGAATACAGGTTTCCAGTACAAATATTGCAAATCAAGACAAAATCTCCACAGTTACACCAAATATAGAACATCTGTCACAGCAGATAAAAGCCAGGTTCCGGTCATCCATATCCGTCCAGTGCCGAGTACCAGTTCCTGAGACAAGACATATGACAGTGGTCATTCGTGTCTGGGACAAGCACATAGCACAAGGGGGGGCAGCACAAGAATCAATGGGTGCGCGGAGCTCGAGAGAGATAGAAGTCAAAAGTGAAGAAAAGATAGCAATCTTGGACTAAGAATTCTGAAGATATTCTGGAAAGATTATCAGAAAATACATGTACCAGACAACAGGGGACAGCAGACCAGGGCCGTACAGAAAAGCCCATGCCCTGAACCCACTATAGTGCGGCGGATCCGCGGCCAATAGGGGGTCTAGGCCGCGGATCCGCGGCCGTACTGGAGCCGCAGCTGGTCAAATTTCAGGGGTATTTGGGTCTTTTTATGTAGGTTCTGAATGTTGCCCTAGATTTCCAGCTCCAGGCCTATAAATACTCCAGAACTGAGCCAAGCCAAAGATGTTCATTCTTTATTCTTCTTTTTGTTAGGATTTAGTCTTTTTCTTCTTCTTCTTCATCTTTTCTCCATGAAAATTGTAGTGAGAGCTTTTTGAGTGGAAGATCAATGAAGATGAGGGCTTTTGTATCATTCTCTTTTGTTTAACTTCCCCTTGAGATTCTTGCTTCCTCTTGATCTTTCAACCTCTTCATTGAGCTTGAATGGTTAAGGGTTAGTTATTGATCTCAAGGGTCGTATTTTCTTATGGAATTAGCGCTTCATTTCACATGCGTTCTCTACCCTTCCCTTGATCTTGCAACCTCTTGATTGAGCTTGCAAGTTTAAGGGTTGGCTATTGATCACATGCTTGTCTTGAGTTCTAGTTTCTTGTTCTTTTTATCGCTTTTTATTACTTGCTTTTTATTATCTTGCTTTACTTTCTTGCAATTTAATTCATGCACTTAATTACTTGTAATCTTTTCTTTTCTTTGTTCTTTTCTTATGCTCTCTTTTGTTCATTTTGTGAATGGTTGTAATTATTGTTGTTAAGATGAAATACGATATTGTAAGTTAATATCTTCTTTCTCATTTCCTTTTCCCGTTATTTTCCATTGAACTCCGCCCAAACCATACGCAAGCGCTCCGTTAGGCACCCTACCCTAACAAGGTAACGGTGATTCCTAACCGCGACCGGTTGCGTTCGGTTTGGCCAGAGGCGAAAGCAAGAGACAAGAACGGAAGGACAAGGGTGAATAAGCCGTATTCCACGAATACCGCGCTTAAATCCCCCAATCCACGTTGTTGCCGATTGCTCTAGCTTCAATTGGTCAAGACTCGGCTCAAAGGTTTTGAGTACGGATTTCTGTAGCTTACAAGTTCGTATCTTTTTCTTAACTTTATACTTGCAAATATTACACATAGGATAGACTCGAACAAACATACACAAATTCTTTATTGACTCGTCTAAAACAAGAAAGGACATACAACCATCTCCCTGTGGATCGACCCGTGCTCAACCGGCTAGCTGCATAGCGGCACCGTCTTGATTGCGGTTAACTTTAATCATAACAATCAAATGGCGCCGTTTCCGGGGAGACGGTAGCGTATTTTCTTTCTTGTTATTCGGGTTAATATTCTTTTTGTATATATTTAAAAAAAATAAAAATCTTTTTGTTTTTTTTGATCATTTTTGTGGGCAAGAGTGCAGATTTTTGCAGATTTGCAAACTGCGATTGTGGGGAGCAAAGTGTACATTCAAGGCTAAGCTGATTGCAAAGTACAGTGCCAAAGATCCGGGTAGTTTGACCCGCGCAAGCGAACTTTTCAAGCTTACCGGATTTGATTCAACGGGGGTTTCCTAACCCAAAATCTTAACGGTACGTATTTTTCTAACACCTTCTTCTCAAATCCGACGCATCCAATATACTATTCTTTGCAGGATTCTTTGCAAGTTCGCTAGCAAACGCTAAAAATTGACTAACCCGTATTTGTTGCAGTGCCGCGCTTAAACTAAAAAACGATTTTTTGATTCTTTATAGAATTTTTATTAAATTACGCATTGCATCAATTAATACGGACTTAAGGGCAAGCGAACCCCACAACATACGGTAAAGGATTTCATCACCTTTTCCGTGGCCCACAAATCACGAACTTGAGCATAACGTTTACCCGCACAACATTTAAAAGAAACTAGACTTTAAGCCTTAAGGACTTCGCGCTCACTAGGAGAAGTCAACTGTGTTTAGAACCTCGCTTAACGGTACATTGTTTACGGGGTGTCTAGGAAAGTGTTAACGGCGAAACCGCCAAAAGAGAAAGAGTTATTTAATTAAGGAACTTCGCGAAAGCGTTGGAAAACCTCCCCTTATCTCTGCACTTACCTGGCCTCGTGATCAATGTATCTTGAGCCCGTTTCTCGACACAGTTTTACTTCGACAATCAAGTTCTAGAGCAGGTCTAGTTGACCTAGGTAAACCCTAGAATGATTAGGTGTGTGGTATTTTTGTGTCGTGATTGTTTTTTTCCATATTCTTTTTTGTGTGTATATTTCATTCTTTTGTTAATATCTAAAAAAAAATTAAAAAAAAAAAAAAGAATCACATTTTTCCCCCTCCTTTTCTCTGCCTTTCTTTCTTTCTCTCTTCATATCATGGGTACCCCACCTCGCAAAACTCTTGCCGAACTTTGGTACCCACAACCAGACATTACTTCTTACGGTTCTTGCTTTGGCCGAACGTCGAACGATCCCTCCATGCCCAAAATCTCTTTGAAAGATCGGATAGCAGCGTCTAGGACAAACACTTGCACTCCTCATTCCACTTTGTATCAACCTTTTCAACCTCCCGCACCCGCTTATGTTGATACCCCTTTTGCAAGTCGTCCTTTGTCCATCGCTGAACGTATTGAACAATCTCGTAGCCGATCTTTCACTCCTTTCACCACTTCAAATTCTTGGGATCAACAATTCCATTCACCTTCCTATCCAAATGTTGATCCTGCTCCTGTCCAGCCATTCAATTCCTACCAATCCTACCCTACTTTTTCACCTTTCCTAGACATTGCTTCAGAACCGCCATTTGGGAGTTTTCAGTATCCAAACAACTTTGAATCTTTTACTGAAACCCATTCACAACCCATGTCTAGTCTGGAACAGTCGTTGGAAGACTTTAGGGTAGCGTCAAGCCAACAGATGATAGATTTGAATGCGTCCATGGCCGTCCTCATACAACCTAGTGACCCGGTAGCTAGTTTCCAGCTAGCTCCAAATTTTCCAATGTATGAAGAGGCGGTCGGACAGGCTGTGAATTTGAGTGGAGAGAGTGAGCTGTACCCCCTTCCAAATCAAACCTACCCGTTTCAAATTGAATCCCACAACTCCTGTGTTGAAAGTCTATCAAGTGTCCCAACTGAATTATCAATTGAAGATAGAATGTTTAATGAGTTGTGCGACTTTGTAGGGTTTGATTTGCCAGATTGTGAAGGGACCTTGCCAAATGAAACCACAAACAATCCTTTTGACCTCTACACTTCCATCTTAGAACCTGAATTGATTAAAATCCATGCTTTTGATGAGATGTCGGAGAAAATTGACTTTCACTTGATTAAGGATATTGATGCCGGGAATATTTTGGATGATGAACCTGTAGATCTGGCAGAGTTTTTCTCTCCAATTCATCATCCCGAGTCATTAACTGTTTTTCCCGAACCCCATATGCGTCTGAATTTTGAAGAGAAATGCATGGATGTGCTAAATTTTGAGGAGAATTTTGAGGATAGCTTTGAGGATGAACCAGTTTTAATTGATGAGTCGGATTTTCCAATTCATCCTGTTCCTTTCATTGACTGTGTACACCCTCCTGAACCTTTAACCGATAACCTTCCTCAATCACCTACCTCCATCCTTTCCATCGTTCCGACCTTGCAAGAACCCGTCTCACTTACATTTCATATGTCTGGTTTACCGAGTTCGGCATACCCATGGTCTCTCACGAATCTTGAGGGATTTGACCCCATTTCTCGACGGGTTAATAGATTAGCACAATCGCTTTTTACACATCGCTCATCACAAATTGTGCTAATCTATTCACTCCATTTGCACCCTCAAGTTCGAACTCCACTTCTTTTTCCCTTCTGCCATTCTTCTTCTTCTCATATACCGAGACCGTATACCACTTCTATCTCCATACGGTCTCGCGTATTCTCCAATTCTTTTCTCTACGCCTTCTTTGACCAACCACTGCTTTATCATGATAAGATCTTTGAATGGTTGGTGCTCACTTTTGGCCTGTGTAAGGCCTTGTATAGCTTGACACTGTTCTCTTTCCCCCCTAATCCTGAATTTCAACGCTTAACAGTGGAAACACTGTTTTACTTAAGTTTGGGGGGGGACATCTTTTTGTATATATTTTTGTTTTCCTTTTGTTTTGTATATAATTTTTTTTTAGGGAGCGCCGACAATTTTGACCCTCTTGGTGTAGCCTGACAGTGAGGGCACTGTCAAGTTTAAGTTTGGGGGTGTGCTCGGTAAGCTTTCTTCCTTCGCATTCATTTGTATATTTTTGCATTTGCATACCTTATTAAAAACCCACAAAAATCGAAAAAATTTCCAAAAATATAAAAACTTTGTAGTCAAGTTAGCTAATAGGGTAACTTAGATCTTTATTCCAAAAGTTTAGTTGATATGATAGAAATAACTAAATTCTAGGCTTAGGAATTGAAAACCCTAAAAATAACCCTCATTCTGTCTAACTTTGGTAAGTATACGTCCTTACAGTTTTTTTTGAGAAATAGGTAATCTTGAGTTCAGTTCTTGAGTTAAGTCAAGATGAAGGGAAAGTATTGAATCTTTACTGAAAGATAAGTCTGAAAAATAGTTTCTTTTCTTGAGTTCAAATTTAGAAAGTATATACCCTACAAACTGCACTTACACGCACCTTGAAACTTGGGATAGTAGAGGATACCTTGAAATACTCTTGCTTGAAAGCCTAGTATGAAAGAAAAAACGGTATTTAAAGCTAAACACCAAAAGAGCATGTTGAAAAATATATCCGGTCTTGAAAAAGAAAAAGAAAAAGAAAAAGAAAAAGAAAAATAGAATAAAGTCAAGACCTGGAAACTGCTATTTACGCTTTAAAGTTCACACATTCAGTAATCGGTCGTTAGTGCCTCAAGAAGCATTAATAGTCGCATGAAAGGTGTGTGAGCAAATCCGTCCATCCTTAATGAAAAGAAGTAGTATTAGGTATTAAGGCAAGGGTATTATAGCTTGAATTGAATTCTTGAGTGTAGGGGTGCAAATATACACACACGTAGGGGTATACAATTGATGTTTGGATAAGAGATAGAAATAAAGAATAAGACTTGTGTTTTCTGTAAAGTTGATAAAAATCCCTGATTTGAGGCCGCACTTTAGAAGGAAAACTCAGGAGAACTAACATCTTTCTAAACTTTTTTTGGAACGTATAGGATCTAAAGTTAAAACAGATAGGAGGTGTGAAACATAAGGGTTGGATATTTCTAACTTAGGATGATAGAATTTCTAACGTAAATACTAAACTGTAGGAGTAGAATCGATGTTAACATATGACACTAGCTTGACGGGATTTTGTGGGTGTAATCCGCTGAAAACCCTCAGGAGACAACACTCTTCCTACTAGGGACACCTAGAGGTTTAACGGCTTGTTGCACGTGCTCAGTGCAATCGCGTTCCCTGCGAAAGTGCGGTTAGGATTTTATTTTTGTGAATAATTGGTTTTGCTCGGGACGAGCAAAAGTTAAGTTTGGGGGTATTTGTTCATACCAGAATATTGCATTTTATACCGCCCATTCTTATGCTCGTGTGTTTATAGGTAGGTGCTTGTAATCCGTGTTTGTTACATATTTACAGAATACAGGTTTCCAGTACAAATATTGCAAATCAAGACAAAATCTCCACAGTTACACCAAATACAGAACATCTGTCACAGCAGATAAAAGCCGGGTTCCGGTCATCCATATCCGTCCAGTGCCGAGTACCAGTTTCTGAGACAAGACATATGACAGTGGTCATTCGTGTCTGGGACGAGCACAGAGCACGAGGGGGGGCAGCACAAGAATCAATGGGTGCGCGGAGCTCGAGAGAGATAGAAGTCAAAAGTGAAGAAAAGATAGCAATCTTGGACTAAGAATTCTGAAGGTATTCTGGAAAGATTATCAGAAAATACATGTACCAGACAACAGGGGACAGCAGACCAGGGCCTTACAGAAAAGCCCATGCCCTGAACCCACTATAGTGCGGCGGATCCGCGGCCAATAAGGGGTCTAGGCCGCGGATCCGCGGCCGTACTGGCGCCGCAGTTGGTCAAATTTCAGGGGTATTTGGGTCTTTTTATGTAGGTTCTGAATGTTGCCCTAGATTTCCAGCTCCCTGCCTATAAATACTCCAGAACTGAGCCAAGCCAAAGATGTTCATTCTTTGTTCTTCTTTTTGTTAGGATTTAGTCTTTTTCTTCTTCTTCTTCATCTTTTCTCCATGAAAATTGTAGTGAGAGCTTTTTGAGTGGAAGATCAATGAAGATGAGGGCTTTTGTATCATTCTCTTTTGTTTAACTTCCCCTTGAGATTCTTGCTTCCTCTTGATCTTTCAACCTCTTCATTGAGCTTGAATGGTTAAGGGTTAGTTATTGATCTCAAGGGTCGTATTTTCTTATGGAATTAGCGCTTCATTTCACATGCGTTCTCTACCCTTCCCTTGATCTTGCAACCTCTTGATTGAGCTTGCAAGTTTAAGGGTTGGCTATTGATCACATGCTTGTCTTGAGTTCTAGTTTCTTGTTCTTTTTATTGCTTTTTATTACTTGCTTATTATTATCTTGCTTTACTTTCTTGCAATTTAATTCATGCACTTAATTAGTTGTAATCTTTTCTTTTCTTTGTTCTTTTCTTTTGCTCTCTTTTGTTCATTTTGTGAATGGTTGTAATATTGTTGTTAAGATGAAATACAGTATTGTAAGTTAATATCTTCTTTCTCATTTCCTTTTCCCGTTATTTTCCATTGAACTCCGCCCAAACCATACGCAAGCGCTCCGTTAGGCACCCTACCCTAACAAGGTAACGGTGATTCCTAACCGCGACCGGT
Organism: Agapanthus africanus; assembly: GCA_030015575.1. Classification (NCBI taxonomy): domain Eukaryota; kingdom Viridiplantae; phylum Streptophyta; class Magnoliopsida; order Asparagales; family Amaryllidaceae; genus Agapanthus; species Agapanthus africanus. The sequence goes on along the minus strand of CM057338.1, from coordinate 146,807,937 downwards.
TGCGTTCGGTTTGGCCGGAGGCGAAAGCAAGAGACAAGAACGGAAGGACAAGGGTGAATAAGCCGTATTCCACGAATACCGCGCTTAAATCCCCCAATCCACGTTGTTGCCGATTGCTCTAGCTTCAATTGGTCAAGACTCGGCTCAAAGGTTTTGAGTACGGATTTCTGTAGCTTACAAGTTCGTATCTTTTTCTTAACAACTTTATACTTGCAAATATTACACATAGGATAGTCTCGAACAAACATACACAAATTCTTTATTGACTCGTCTAAAACAAGAAAGGACATACAACCATCTCCCTGTGGACCGACCCGTGCTCAACCGGCTAGCTGCATAGCGACACCGTCTTGATTGCGGTTAACTTTAATCATAACAATCAATATCGCGGGGCGAGCGTCCGACATGTGGACTGCCGTCACTGCCTATTTGTATATTATTTGTTTGGGGCACGACCGGGTTGAGGTCGATGTCACTATTGTACATATTTTCCTTTTCTGTACTAGGATTACCCTGCGATGGAGTGCACGGATAGCCAGGTTCTAGAGGGCAACGGGTCTGCATCTCATGGAGTTGTGAAGGAGGGGGTCTCACTCTAGAATTGGCGGGCTATTCGCCGCACCCATAAGGGGTATAGGTTGACCCAAGGAGGGGTGCTCAAGTTACCGGATTCCGTGAAGCATTGGGTGGCCCATTCACTTTAATGAAGGGGGCTGCCTCGCTTCTGGTTTTGGTGGGCAACTTGCCGTGCTCATAGGGGTCTAGGTTTTCATTGCACAGGCTATCCACATGACCAGGAGAACGTCGGGTTTCAGTTGCGGCTCAAAGGAAACCCGGGGCTCCCAGGTTATCTGTATTGTTCTGTGATACTTATCGCTTATCTGTGATGTTGCATTTATCATACCTGGAGCGATTATTATATATTGTTATATATATATAATAGTAGATGTTGTATATGTTTTACACCCGCGCTAGTCCAGCCCCCGCTCTGTCGTTAGTTAAGTAACCTAACGGGTGATGACGGGGCCCAATGGCGAATGCGGATGGATATACGTACATCATATTTTCGTTCTTTTCTGGTGTGATTGTAAGATTTGTTTAGCACCCTATGAAGTGTTTTGAAGCATCACATGACCCAAAGTTATAATTTTTAAGGTGCTAAACTAACATGCATAGGGATCGATCCTAGAAAATTAGGGTTATGAAACTTTAAACTAGAAAAGATTAGGGTTTGAAGGCTACAACCTTTGTAGCTCCCCTTTGCTAGACTTCTTGGTGTCTTGGGTGTTGAATCGAGGTCCTCTCGAAGTTCCCTTGCATCCACGACGATCCACCACGGAGCACTCCGTCCAAGCTCGCTTCTTTGGAAAACCGAAGGAAACACTCTAATCAAGTCGGCTAGACTTGAGTAGAATGATGTTGTGGTTTGGAATCTCACTTCAAAAACCTATTTTTATGAGTATTTTACTCTCTTATAAGAACTAGAGAGCAAAGCATGGAGGTTGATGAAGATGGTGGTCTTTTTGTGAAGAAGAGAATGAATTATCCTTCAAAGAGAAAAGAAAAATAACTATATATATTTTTCTTTCTCATAACCAACCATGGTTAGATTTAAAGATATCATTTGATTTAAGTTAAAAGCATAATAAGAAAATAAACCATGGGTTAAAAGTTAGGTGAGCATAGTAGAGTTTAGAATAGTGTAGAAACTCTTAAATGATTTAACCCATTTTTCATTTCCTTTTGCTTTAATTTAAATCCAATAATAATCCAAAAATAACCATGGTGTAATTCTTATATATCCACCATTCTCATTGTATAAACAACCATGATAATGATGTATGTATGCATGTGTGCTTGCACATCCATATGTGCATGAACAAGAATGAATGCATACATGCATGCATACATCCAAAATAAACAAGATAGGATTTGTAGTGAGAAACTAATGATGAATCAACACTTGATTCACTAATCCGGTCATATCACATATGACCCGACCATTAGCAAGCCGCCCGATTAATATACGGTATCATATACGCACATTTCAATCGGGTGCAAGCGCATATCGCATACGCGCACCACAACGTTTCGCCTGGACTGGGTAACTCCCCTGTGGGACTCTAAGACTCGTCAATACGCCGGCAGAGGGTGATGATCATAACAAGTACCCTCAAGCCGCAAGCGGTCAGCTAAACGTAACGGCCACCACGGTATTGAGCGATCAGAAGACAACAAGCGAACCTGCTACAACTCCCGTCGAGCCATCCGGCAACACTACCGTACAGTCCGGTCTCTTCGTCAGATATGCTGCATATCGAGCCTAGGGATGGTCACGTCGACCCCAATAACTCAATAAGTCGTGCCGGTGAATGGTCTATAACAGATCGAGAAACTACTGATAACACTTATCAGCAAATCTCAGCAGCCCTGGCCAGGGACTTGCTGTTATAACCAGTCGGGCACAGCACAGCATCAACTCCCAATACCGGGAGAGATGAAACCCCTCCTATCGCTCATCGTCTTCGTGTGTCTCGGGACTGTACCCAACGGCCACCTATTTGCACGACTCAGTAGAGCCGTGGTAGGATGGCAATCAAAGTACAGTGGGAGAACACACAAGGCTCTATGACGATCTCGGGTCTACAGACTAACCTGTACCAGTGTCACCTGAGAACTGCTATCCGACGATAGATATAATTCCATATAGGAGTTCTCGGTGAGTCCGTCCAGTGTACCCAGTCACCACTGAGCACCCGTATATGATCTTGATGTCAAACATCGATGAATGTGGGAACATTCATCGCCCATCGTATGGGTCTAGTATCATATACGCTAGTCTACTCTGGTATATCAATGCCCTGTCTCGATATACCTACGACTAGGGACGTTCCAGGATATGCTTATAGACTACAGATGTCCCACTAGTATGATCTCCATCATAATCAGAGTAGTCAAGCCGATATCCTCAGGGCTTTATCAGCATGTATGAATGAATAAAAGCATGATCAAATCAACATGTCAGATAAAGAAGAACCAGATAGCATACTATCATGTCGAGCAAGAATGCAAACTGAATATATATATACATGTATAGATACATCCACTATCACATAATGGCCTCTAGGGCATACATATATCCAACAATCTCCCACTTGCACTAAGGCCAGTTATTGGCGTATCTCATACCCAATATCTCAAAAAGTCGCTCATGCTGTGGCTGAGGGAGGGCCTTGGTGAGTGGATCCGCGGCGTTGTTCTTTGTATCTACTCTCTTAATCTCGATCTCCCGGCGATCTACAATCTCCCGGATCAAATGAAAGCGCCTCAGGATATGTCTGCACCGCTGATGGGATCTGGGCTCCTTGGCTAACGCCATCGCCCCATTATTGTCACAATACAAAGGTATTGGATCAATAATGGTTGGAACTACTCCTAGCTCCGAGAAAAACTTCTTCATCCAGACGGCTTCCTTGGCGGCATCATTTGCAGCAATGTACTCAGCTTCCATCGTAGAGTCTGCAACGGTATCTTATTTGGAACTCTTCCAACTTACCGCCCCTCCATTGAGGGTAAATACAAACCCTGAGATAGATTTGCTGTCATCCTTATCGCTCTGGAAGCTCGAATCGGTAAAGGCCTCCATTTGGAGATCTGTATTACCATACACCAAGAACAATTCTTTAGTCCTTCGTAAGTACTTAAGAATGTTCTTCACAGCTGTCCAGTGGTTCTCCCCTGGGTTGGATTGATACCTGCTTACAACACTAAGTGCATAAGCTACATCTAGGCGTGTACATAACATCGCATACATTATAGATCCTACTGCCGAAGCATAAGATATAATGCTCATGCGAGCTCTCTCTTCATCGGTCTTTGGACAAGAATCCTTGGAGAGAGTGACTCCATGGCAAGCGGGTAAGGCACCCCGCTTGGAGTCTTCCATACTAAACCTCTTTAGGATGGTGTTGATGTACCTGGTTTGGGACAATCCCAATAACTTTTTGGATCTATCCCTATAGATCCTTATGCCCAGGATGTATGTGGCATCACCCAGGTCCTTCATGGAGAACCTCAGTGATAAGAATGATTTGACCGACTGTAGTATAGGAATATCATTTCCTATCAGAAGAATATCATCCACGTACAATACGAGGAATGTAACAGCTCTTCCTACAGCCTTATTATAAACACAAGGTTCATCTGGATTTTTGATGAAATCAAACTCTTTGATAACATCATCGAAACAGATGTTCCAACTCCGAGATGCCTGCTTTAACCCATATATGGATTTAAGCAATCTACATGCTTTCTCGCTGCTCCCACTATCAATGAAGCCCTCTGGCTGATCCATATAAACGCATTCTTCTAAATTTCCATTTAGAAATGCTGTTTTAACGTCCATCTGCCAGATTTCATAGTCGTAGTGAGCAGCAATAGCAAGTAGGATCCGAATGGATTTAAGCATGGCTACGGGCGAAAAAGTTTCGTCATAGTCCAAACCTGGTCTTTGACGAAAACCCTTTGCCACAAGTCTTGCCTTATAGGTCTCCACCTGCCCATCTACACCAATCTTTCTTTTAAAGATCCATTTGCACCCTACAGGTTTTACCCCAGGGGGTACAACGTCCAAAGTCCATACTTTGTTGGTGTACATAGACTCCATTTCGGATCTCATGGCTCCAGCCACTTCACAGAGTCGCCACTCGTGATAGCTTGCTGAAAACTGGTAGGATCATCATCATCCATGATGCAATCTTCTCCGTTACCATCAATGAGGAAACCGAAGTACCTCTCCGGTGGGCGAGAAGTCCTACCAGATCTACGGAGTGGCCGAGGTTCTTCAGTTTCTGTTGCAACAGCCGGTTCAACCAAATCGTCATTTGTAGTTTGTGTCTCCAGAACCTCTTCTAGATCCACCACCTTGCCATCATCTTTGTCTGTGAAAAACTCTTTTTCTAAGAATGTGGCATGCTGAGAAACAAACACCTTTTGTTCCTCTTTGTGGTAGAATAGATATCCATAAGAATTCTTTGGATATCCCACAAAGTTACACATGACTGACCGTGTCTCGAGTTTGTCCGGATTCTGCTTTTTAACATAGGCCGGGCAACCCCAAATCTTAATTCTTTTAAGAGATGGTCTCTTCCCATTCCATATCTCATATGGCGTGGTAGACACGGCTTTGGTTGGAACCCTGTTTAGCAGAAACGCTGCAGTCTCCAATGCATGTCCCCAAAACGAGACGGGTAACTCAGCGTCACTCATCATGGACCGGACCATATCTAATAGGGTCCTATTCCTTCGTTCTGACATACCGTTGTGCTGTGGTGTGTAAGGAGGAGTGAGCTGAGAGAGAATCCCATTCTCTTTTAGGAAGTTTGCAAATTCTGTACTGAGATACTCTCCACCTCGATCTGATCGAAGCATCTTAATACTCAAACCGGTTTGTTTTTCTACTTCTTGTTTATATTCAACGAATTTCTCGAAAGCGTCGGACTTGTGTTTTAATAAAAATACATGACCGAATCTTGAGAAATCGTCGGTGAATGTAATGAAGTATGAAAAACCGTCTCTAGCCTGTGTAGACATTGGCCCACATACATCACTATGTATGAGGCCAAGGAGCTGAGTAGCTCTTTCTCCGTGTCCTGTAAACGGAGTTTTGGTCATTTTACCCTTGATACAAGACTGGCAAGTCGCATAAGATTTATATTCAAAAGAGTTTAAATATCCATCTTTATGTAACTTGTTTAGTCTTGTTTCGTTAATATGACCAAGTCTACAATGCCAAAGAAAAGTTTCATTTAATTCTGAAAGTTTTCTTTTATTAGTGTGTTGTATACTGAAAACTGTGTGTTGATTTAGGACATATATTCCATTATTAAGCGTACCATACCCAACCAACATTTGATTCAGGTGAATGTTCATAACATTGTTCTGCAACACAAAATTATATCCTTCATTGTCTAACAAAGAAACGGATATTATATTACATAGCATACTTGGTACAAAATAACATGGATTCAAAATCAAAATACATCCAGATGGCAACCCCAAGTGATACTCTCCCACTGCGACTGTATGTACATTGGAACCATTTCCAACGCGGAGAGTATAGTCACCTGTCTTCAAAACCTTGCTATTTCTCAGCCCCTGCATAGAATTGCAAATGTGAGAACCTGAACCGGTATCCAATACCCAGGAAGCAGAGTTTATAGAAAAATAGTTTTCAGTCACAAACGCACCTGAAGCAGAAGCATCACCATGCTTCTTCTTGAGACTTAGGTACTCCGTGCAATTGCGCTTCCAATGTCCTGTCTTGTGGCAATGAAAACACTCGCCTTTCCCCGGGTCTCCAGCCGTGGACTTTCCCTTTCCCTTCACCTTTTTAACTCCGCCCTTAGGATTAGTGGGTTTCTTCTTTTTTTTTCCCTTGGCCTTGGCTTTCGGGCGAGAAGAGGAAGACTGTCCAATAGTCATAACGGGAGTTTTTGCTAACTTCATAGTGCTCTCTGCACTCCTTAACATATTAAAGAGTTCAGGGAGGTCCTTCTCCCTGCCATGCATGTTGAAGTTCACTATGAACTGAGCAAAGGTGGAAGGGAGGGACTGCAGAATAATATCTATATATTGTTCATTGTCCATCGTCCATCCAAGGTCCTCAAGCTCTTCTATAAGAGCTATCATCTTCAGAACATGGTCTCCTACTGGTGTGCCAGGGGCCATTCGCATCTGAAACAATTTCTTTGATGCTTCGTATCGTAATACGCGAGATTGCTCCCCATACAACTCCTTTGTATGGAGCAGTATTCCGTGAATGTCCATGTCCTCGTGCTGCTTTTGATGTGTGTTATCCATCGATGCAAGCACGAGGCATGTGGCCATGGCACAGTCAGCGTCCCATGTCTTGCGGACTTCAATGTCCGCAACTGAGGATTTTGGACCTGGGACGGGCGGGGCTGAAGCCGTGAGGACATATGATACTTTATCATAAGTCAAGGCGATCTTCAGATTCCTTAGCCAGTCTTTATAGTTGGTCCCATTCAGTTTGTTTTTATCTAGTAGAAGCTTAAGTCCAGTCATTGGTATCTGCCATTAAGAGAGAGAAAAGAATACACTCAGCGAAAGCTCTTGCACAGATTAGATTGGTTTATTATCTTGTCTAATCGATGTTTCCCACTGCTTTTTATCAAGTTTTTCTTTCAAATCTTAAAAAGAAAAACTAGCCAGGATTAATTACAGTCTACAACTTCGCTAACCGTTCAGCCAGGCCAGTGTCGGTACTTTGAGGGAGGTTCCCCGTGCTTTCGCACGGACCTAATTAGAGTAAACCTCGTTTTCCCAGAGGCGGAGCCCCATTAACACCTTTCTAGAACCTAATGAGTTAGCTAATTGTAAACTGTAAAACTCTCCTAGGAGCAACTATTGCTCACAGTGGGATCGGGATCCAACCATCATATGGAAGGTATGCAATCTCATTGCAAATTTCAACACTTGAAATTCCCGATGTGGTTTTTACCCCTAATACTCATGACCTTGGCTAAAGTCAACAAATCACGAGCACTAGTCAAGCTCAACCCGTCATTTCTTGATTAATTAGACCCGTTCACATGACCCTTGGCTAAGGTCAACAAAGTCATATGCCCGTCCTAATTAATCTGCATCATATGCGTTTGTAGGAAGACATCACTTAGCTACCGTACACTACGCCTTGGCTAAGGTCAACAAACGTAGCACGAATACTAAGTACTCTACTTCCTAAAATGACGGAGGGTTGCGAATGATTTTTAAGAAAATCTTTAACGCTTTGAACTTGATATCGTTGTAGAATCAAACAGTTTTCAAAAGGAGTGGCTTAAGCTCCGCAGTTTTGAAATATAGCTTTTACATAAATAGCCGAGTGGTTTTTAAATCCGATTCTACAACATCTTTTTAGGTTTATTTTCTTTACATTAATCATATTAATGTAATCCCATCATTTAAGTCCTTAAGCCAATCACAGAAAAGAAACGAAAATAACACGTACGCTTATGCCATCCGCATTCGCCGCAATGTTCCGTTATGCACCGTTAGGTTACTTAACTAACGGCATACCGGGACGGGACTAGCGCGGGTGTAAAATAGAAGCAACGTCTACTATATATCATATATATAATAATATGTCATTCATCTCAGATATCACAGAACACAGGCAGCAGAAACATAGATATAACGTGGGATATCCTAGGACGTCCGTATTTAGTATTTAGCCAGAATAGAAAATACGGATTCCACAGTCGCGACGAATAGCCAAGCCCACACCCTGGACCCCTACGAGAGCGGCAAGTGACCCTACCAATTCTGGAGTTTAGGAGACCCGGTCTCGACTCCTCGAGATGGCCTCCCACTGAACCCCAGAACCCGGTCACCTGTGCTCCCCTCCTTGGGTCCATCCTAATGCGGAAAAGTAAATAATATACAACACTGGTGACACAACCGCAACCTGGAAGTGCCCCAAATAAAAGAATATTACATTACATTTGAATTTACATGAATGAAAATATAAAACTCTCATCTCACAAAACCCCCCGGCTATTCGATCGCGACAATCCTACACATCATATCTCAGCAACACATAATATCTCATATCATCAACGTAAGTAAGTATGCGTACCCCGATTGTCGTTGATGTATAGCAACGAAACCGGCGATATCTAACATACTACACTTACGGTCACAGAAAAGAAAGTGTAAAACTACAATATTTGGAATCCAGATTCTCTTTAGACATCATAAATGTGAAATATCACATATTTCGTATTTCATGCCTAAACTATATGAATTCCACATATTGTATCACATTCCAGACAAACAGACAGTATTAAAGTTTTCGAACGAACAATCAAGCACCCAAGATTCACTAAAGCTCAACACTTGAGCAGGGTTCAAAAAATCCGGAGTGTGACACAGTAGTGGCGGTCCAGCCGTAGAAGGGTCAAGCCAACGCCTCACATGTGGCACGCCGTACTGCCCCAAACCCTAAGGTTCAAAGGGCAGTTCGAGACGGTCACATAATCGAGTTAAGGTTTGTTGTCTTCTAGAGGGACCACCGCAAAAAGACTTGCACGTATCTCCAAACTATTTAAACCCCATGAATAGTGAGTAAATGATACTCGTTCAAACACTTCAATACTTTCTAATTTACCCGGAAAAGCTACGAAATGAAAATCCCGATCGAATTGACGAGTCCAAAACCACCTCCAGAATTTTTCAAAACCAAATACAGATTAAAAATATCCAAAAAATTAAACAAGCAGATTCATGAATTACTGTGCAAACAATATCCATCAATTCATAGGTACGGCCGCGGAAGCGCGGCCTAAGCAAGCTAAGGCCGCGTTTCCGCGGCGATAATCACTGTTCACTGGAAAAATTTTGTACCGTAACTCTTATTTTTTCCTGCTGTATTTTTTACATATTTTTAATTCTGCAAATTATCAAATTTTAGAAAATTTCCAGAGAGCACCCAAAAACACCGTATTTTTGTCCTATCAGGGTTTTCACTTCATAAAAACGTCGCCTAATGTTCTAGGTCGGCTCTGATACCAATGTAAGGTTTGTTTAGCACCCTATGAAGTGTTTTGAAGCATCACATGACCCAAAATTATAATTTTTAAGGTGCTAAACTAACATGCATAGGGATCGATCCTAGAAAATTAGGGTTATGAAACTTTAAACTAGAAAAGATTAGGGTTTGAAGGCTACAACCTTTATAGCTCCCCTTTGCTAGACTCCTTGGTGTCCTGGGTGTTGAATCGAGGTCCTTTCGAAGTTCCCTTGCGTCCACGACGATCCACCACGGAGCACTCCGTCCAAGCTCGCTTCTTTGGAAAACCGAAGGAAACACTCTAATCAAGTCGGCTAGACTTGAGTAGAATGATGTTGTGGTTTGGAATCTCACTTCAAAAACCTATTTTTATGAGTATTTTACTCTCTTATAAGAACTAGAGAGCAAAGCATAGAGGTTGATGAAGATGGTGGTCTTTTTGTGAAGAAGAGAATGAATTATCCTTCAAAGAGAAAAGAAAAATAACTATATATATTTTTCTTTCTCATAACCAACCATAGTTAGATTTAAAGATATCATTTGATTTAAGTTAAAAGCATAATAAGAAAATAAACCATGGGTTAAAAGTTAGGTGAGCATGGTAGAGTTTAGAAGAGTGTAGAAACTCTTAAATGATTTAACCCATTTTTCATTTCCTTTTGCTTTAATTTAAATCCAATAATAATCCAAAAATAACCATGGTGTAATTCTTATATATCCACCATTCTCATTATATAAACAACCATGATAATGATGTATGTATGCATGTGTGCTTGCACATCCATATGTGCATAAACAAGAATGAATGCATACATGCATGCATACATCCAAAATAAACAAGATAGGATTTGTAGTGAGAAACTAATGATGAATCAACACTTGATTCACTAATCCGGTCATATCACATATGACCCGACCATTAGCAAGCCGCCCGATTAATATACGGTATCATATACGCACATTTCAATCGGGTGCAAGCGCATATCGCATACGCGCACCACAACGTTTCGCCTGGACTGGGTAACTCCTCTGTAGGACTCTAAGACTCGTCAATACGCCGGCAGAGGGTGATGATCATATCAAGTACCCTCAAGCCGCAAGCGGTCAGCTAAACGTAACGGCCACCACGGTATTGAGCGATCAGAAGACAACAAGCGAACCTGCTACAACTCCCGTCGAGCCATCCGGCAACACTACCGTACAGTCCGGTCTCTTCGTCAGATATGCTGCATATCGAGCCTAGGGATGGTCACGTCGACCCCAATAACTCAATAAGTCATGCCGGTGAATGGTCTATAACAGATCGAGAAACTACTGATAACACTTATCAGCAAATCTCAGCAGCCCTGGCCAGGGACTTGCTGTTATAACCAGTCGGGCACAGCACAGCATCAACTCCCAATACCGGGAGAGATGAAACCCCTCCTATCGCTCATCGTCTTCGTGTGTCTCGGGACTGTACCCAACGGCCACCTGTTTGCACGACTCAGTAGAGCCGTGGTAGGGTGGCAATCAAAGTACAGTGGGAGAACACACAAGGCTCTATGACGATCTCGGGTCTACAGACTAACCTGTACCAGTGTCACCTGAGAACTGCTATCCGACGATAGATATAATTCCATATAGGAGTTCTCGGTGAGTCCGTCCAGTGTACCCAGTCACCACTGAGCACCCGTATATGATCTTGATGTCAAACATCGATGAATGTGGGAACATTCATCGCCCATCGTATGGGTCTAGTATCATATACGCTAGTCTACTCTGGTATATCAATGCCCTGTCTCGATATACCTACGACTAGGGACGTTTCAGGATATGCTTATAGACTACAGATGTCCCACTAGTATGATCTCCATCATAATCAGAGTAGTCAAGCCGATATCCTCAGGGCTTTATCAGCATGTATGAATGAATAAAAGCATGATCAAATCAACATGTCAGATAAAGAAGAACCAGATAGCATACTATCATGTCGAGCAAGAATGCAAACTGAATATATATATACATGTATAGATACATCCACTATCACATAATGGCCTCTAGGGCATACATATATCCAACAGTGATTAATTGATGGGACTGCGTTAATTCTGATCAATGCAAGGAAAACTGACCTATATGATGTTGTTGGAACAATTTTCAAAAGCCGTTATTACAAAAATGTTTTCTTTTGTTTTGCACAGCGGTATTCGATTATGAATATCCTGCACCTCATTCAAAGAGGCAAGAGCCGAGATCCCTTCATCGAGAGTGACCTCTTGGGCAGAAGTTTGCGTCAGGGTAATAACTTCACTATAGTCGATTACTTTTGCTTTGCATCGTGGTATTCAGTGGGAATACCTTGCACCTCATTCGACGAGGAAAGAGCCGAGATCCCTTCACCGGGAATGACCTCTTGCAAAGGTTTTCGCCACTATATATTTGTAAAAATCTATCTGGTTCTTTCAACGATATAAAGTTCATTACGTTAAAGGTTTTTCGCCAAAAACCATTCATAGCCCTCCGTCATTTCAGACGGGTAGCACTTAGTATTCATGCTATGTTTGTTGGCCTTCGTCATGGCATAGTGTATGGTAGCTGCTTGTTACTTTTCTATTGCACAGATAGATGCGTTGGTTTGCGACAGTCGTACTACTATTTTGTCCTTCATCAAGAGTATGTACGGGTGGGTTCAAATTAACCTGGACAATGACGGGTAGAACTTGACATGTGACTTATAATATGTTGGCCTTCGTCAAGGTCATAAGAGCATGGGGCAAAAATCACATCGGGAGTTTCAAACATACATGAAACTTGCCAGGTATGCGCATACCTTCTGGAGTGTGATAACTTGAGTGGATTCCATCAAGTCATCATGCGATGATTGTTGGATCCCGATTCCCACTGATGAGTTGGTTTACTCCTCGGGTGATTTTAGATAATCCCGACTAATTCTTCTTTCAGATTTGGAGGAGAATTTGAGGATACAGTGGGAGACATCCTGATTAGATAAAATGATTGGCCATTCTGATCTAGGTTAAAGTGCACACTGAGTGTTTCTTTTCTCTCTCTCTTTGGTAACGACCATGGCCCGACCCTAGACTAGAACTCATAAACCAAGTTAGCCGAACCTTCTTAAAACACATTGAATTTTGGATTGTCAGAGTTGCATACTTCATTGCCACTCTTACTTTTACCCTTTACTTTTCTCCGGAACATTCCGTATCACTACGAAAATCCACATTTATTGCATATGACCATCATATAGTTACATACGAACTCGAAGAAACTTGTTTCAGATTCGAGAATGGTTTCCGGTTCTGGAGAAATTGAATAGGACTATTCAGTTGTCTTTTCCTTTTACCTTCTCTCAGGTTGTGAGGGCTCCTGGAATTAGGAGATGGTACACCTATTGCGCTTATTGGATAGTCTTCTTCCAAACCATAGGCAGGTACCAAAAGGTGGGGAAGAAAGAAAACCAATTAGCCTAAGTGAGGTGTACAGAAGGTAATAAGTAAAGACAAATAAAGGAATTAGAAAGAGGGCAAAGTAAATTGCGACTGCTATCATTCACGACCAAACCGCATATATCTTCGCCACTCCTACTTCATCTTTGAATTTCTCCAGAACACCCCGTATCACTACGAAGATCCGCATTTATTGGATGATCCATCGTATAGTTATATACAAACTCAAAGGAACTTGTTCCAGCTCGAGGATGCATTCGGCTTCAGGAGAAACAGAATAAGCTTTATTCAGTTGTCTTTTATCTTTAGCTTCTCTCAAGTTGCGAGTACTCCTAGGATTAGGAGAGTACACCTATTACGTTTATTGGATAATCTTCTTCCAAACCATAAGCTGGTGTCGAACGGTAGGGAAGGAAGAAAACCATTTAGCCTAAGGATGGTGTACAGAAAGTAATGAGTAAAGACAAATAAAGGGATTTAGAGAGATGGCAAAGATATATACGGTTACAGTCAGGAATATGGATAATGGAAGAGACATTACTAAGAATACTCGGCTACCCCTTCGAAACATTTTTTGTTTCAGTTTCACTATACGTTGTTAATTGAAAACTGATTTCCCAATTAGATCCTTTCTCCAGGGTATGAATTTACCAGGTTTGATTCTCACATCTGTATGGTTTTACAGATGATGAGTGGGAGTAAGTTATTGGGAATTAGATGATTATACGCTCTTTATATCGGAATTCGTTGTAATTGGTGATATTTGAGAAAATCACCTGGGGTTTTGCCTGACGGTAAATATTTAGTTTCGAATATCCGTTGTTATGCACCAATTTCAAACTGATATATCTGTACGTTTATTTTATAAAATGAGATATAACTTTTTGAAATTATGTCCATGACATTTACCTATATCATTTGATGATTGGGTAAGGAGCATTAAACAACGGTGTAATTCTTCTTAACCATAGTACAGTTTTTCAACCTACGACGCACAGGGTTTGAGTTATTCGACTCAGGGGACTTATACAAAGTATTGTATGTTGTCCAGTGTCCATTAGGACAAAGGGGTTGGTACTCGTACTATATTCTGTTTACTTGTGACTTCTTTAGTTTTTAGACAAGTATTTCGTAAAAATACAAGGTCCAAGTTTTGAGAAGTTATAGGTACAAAAAATAAAGTAGAGAACCACGTGCTGCAAGTATCAGGATTCTTCAAGGTGGTCGAAGAAGTAGATACTTGTGTTTGGTATTCAGTTGATAGTAATAGTTTTGACAACTTGCTTCTCTTTCAGGTTACTCATATTTGGATGCACTCCTAGTTGAGTAATGTTGATCGGCCTCCTTCCATTTAGTTGACATGCACCGGAGACAGCTGCATGATTTGAATCTGGTTCCAATTAAATCAGTGCCTCTGTTTCTATATTGTATATAGAATGGTTCATATCTTAACGATGTTAAGGTATATGGAGTTGTCCGGCTTATGCTTAAAACCAGACTCTGGAAAACTCAAGGCACGTTTCTGTAATGGCAGTTTGTAGATTATCCCGGGCTATGACGAGAGTTAACTTTCTACCATCTGGAAGATCAATAGTGATATTGTTCTTGACTCGCCACAGTTTTAGCAAAATGGACTTTTTCAGAAAACAATAGTGGGAGTATGGTAGAACTGGAAGTGATTCCAGAACCACAAACGATTACTGAAAATTTAATAAAACCTAAAAATTCAATCGGGTTTGACATTCCATTGGTCATTCCGCAGATATGGTGGGTAACCTCAGCCACCCGAGAGATACTTCGGTATCCTCAAAGACGGTAACAGGGAAGTTCTTGTTTACCCAGACTTGCCATTACTGTTGTTCTAGACTATGAGACCTGGAAGGAGGATGAGTATAGCGTCATTCTAAACTAGCTTTAGAAGTGCACGTGTATATGACTCTGCCGGAGGGTTGTTGTAGTCAGTGGGAGAAGCAGAAGCATAGTGGACAAGTTGCTTATGTCTATTTATAGACTAAAGCAAG
Source organism: Agapanthus africanus (assembly GCA_030015575.1). NCBI lineage: Eukaryota > Viridiplantae > Streptophyta > Magnoliopsida > Asparagales > Amaryllidaceae > Agapanthus > Agapanthus africanus. The sequence continues at coordinate 146,792,881 of CM057338.1, read as the reverse complement.
TATAGCGGAGATAGATTATCTATTTTTGATGTGACAGTCACAGGCTTTGACTTCATCAGAATAGGAGATGGATCTGTTAAGAAGGTAGTAGGATGGTATGTCCTGGTATTTGGATGACATACACTTTGTAGGAAGTGAAATTCCTTTACTACAATCGGTTATACTGTGGTTGTCACACAATGATTTCTACACATAGGATATGGATATTATATCTGGCATTCTGGTAACTAGATCTATGGTTTTAGATCTAGATTTGGGTAGTTTCCCAATCTGGGTACTTAGACAGTATTCTAAAGGTGTTTTAGAATTGACGACTACTGGCATAGTGGTATACGTGCAGGTGATGGAGTCGCCCTCTCTAAACGTGTCTTATAGACTAAAGAGGAAAGGAATGTGCATGATTGGCATATCACTTACTTAGGCAATTGAGTCAATCATGAGATGTCAAGTACCACACCAGATGTTGTTTTTGCACTAGATGCAATAAGTTGATATATTAATCCAATCCTGGAGAAACATTCGGAAGCTTTTTATGAAGATAAGTGGATGTTCTGGGGATTTGGTAACGGCATCCTCCTTCCGGAGACGGTTATCATTCCAGGCTTTCAAGGTGGCCTGGATGACAGAGTGACTGTCAGAGTTATAGTTTTCCCTCTTAACATGGGGCAGTTGTTTGGACAGGTGGTCCAAGCGAATACTGAGGGAGGCATGGCGCAGAATACTGATTAAATTCAGTTGACAATTCAGTCTAAGAAGTTTACTGGATTTGGAGTTCATTTGTGAACTGGGTCCAATCAGATATCCAGACATATTCTAAGACAGGTATTGCTCATTTCGGAAGATGGCTTTCTCCACGAACTTGAGATAATAAGAGACATAGAAAGAAGCATTGGAGTGGATCCACTCACTGAGGCTATTTCTCGAACACAATAGTTTTACAAACGAGCATTGTGAAACTGATTAGTAGAGAAGTTGGGTGTTCGGTATCACACGGGCTATAAGTATGCGACACCGTAATAATTGGCCTTAAGTGCAAGTGGGGGATTGTTGGCTACAGTGCCCTCAAGTCAATTATTGGATCGCAGGCACGTGATTGCAATGATTGAGAGAGGACCTATACCGGTAGAACAGTCTTTCTCGAGATGATAGTATGTTATCTGGTTTGTCTTTATCATAGTGTACATGCTTCAGGTGACATTACAGATCACTATTACATATTGATAGAGCCCATAGGATTCATGCTTGACTACCAGCAGTATAATGGTGATCTTATATGTGGGAGCTGGGTGGTCTATAAGCACATCCTTAAAGTGTCCCTAGTCGTGGGAGTTTCGAGACTGGGCATCGATACTCCAAGAGTAGACTGGTGTATACTGATCGAAACCCCGACGAGGGGCGGTGGCCGATCTCATAAGCCATTGGTGTTAGTTGGTTCACCTAAGATGTATACAGGTGCTCATTGGGTTATGAGTACACCAGACGGACTCGCCGGAAACATGCTAATTGGTATTATACCTATTGTCAGATAGCAGTTTCCTAGTGACATGTATACAGGTTGGTCTATCGACCTGAGATCATCATTTGTCTTGTGTGAGTTCCCACTGTACTTTGATTACTACCCTACCACGGCTCAAAGGAATCGTGCAAACATGTTTTAGTTGGGTACAGTCCTGAGCCACATGGATGCAGTGAGCGGATCGTCAGGGGATCCGTCTCTCCCAGTATTGGGGTAGATGTCGCGGTGTGCACGGGTGGCCATCACCAGAAATCCTCGGCCGGCGTGGACGAGAATTACCGATCTAGGATCGGTAGTTTCTCAGATGGTGATAGGTTTCATGCCGACACTAAATGTCAAGTTATTAAGGGTCTGACTTTATCCACCCCCCTAGACTCGATATGCGATACTCATAGACGGACGGACCGGACTGTACGGATATTGTCACTGTCAGGCTCAGTAGGGTTTCAGGATGAGTTTGCTCATCGGCCTCCCTTTCGCTCAATACCTAGGTGGCTGTTACGTACAGTTAGTGTCACTGACGTGCTTGTGATTAAATCCACTGCCAGGGTATTGACGAGTCTTTAGAGTCCCACACAGAGGGTTTTCCTGGTTCGGGCGAAATGTTGTAGAGGCCGTATGGTTTTATGGCAGGGTTCGATCATATTCGTACACTTATGCACGGATCGTGATCAGACGGATAATACTAGTGGGATTTGCTTTAAGCCAGATCCTAATATTATATTGTTGGATTATTTTCGTCTTGTTATATTCGTATTCAGTCAGAATACAGATGCGGGTATGTATATACAGATGAGGAGTATTCTTGTAATTCGTTACAAATTTACTTTAGAAGTTGCCTTTTCTTTTTGGGCTTTAAACATTTAGTATAATGTTTATTGTTGAAAGTGTGAGTCATGGATTTTTGACTAATTCTTTATGGCATGGGCACTTCGCGACTCATGGATATGAGTCATGGTGTGTGTCATGGGTGAGCATTAACTCTTGGTGCATGCACTTGGTGACTCATATGGTGAGTCATGATGCATTGATGGTTTTTGGTGAGTTGTGAGATATTTTGTGAGGGATGGGCTGCAAAAATTTGTGTAGAGAACACTCTCTTTAGTTGCTTAGCCCATTTTCTTCACTGCCTTTTTTTTACCTCACACATCCTTCTCATTGGAAACTTCTTTCACCTCCACCCAAACCCTCTCATGAGTTGATAATCCTTGGATGTATTGAGACAAAGTAATCACAAACTCTCTCTACTTCATCTTGGCTATCTAGGTTAGCAAACTAGATACCCGAGTTGCTTCGGTTTTGAGGCAGGAGCCCGTAATACAAATTCTCAACGTGGATCGTCTTCGATGGGGGAGACCGGAGATCGAACTTGTTCGAGGAAGCCGCAAGGAGCTTGGGACAGAGGTTGAAGACCGAAGGACACGGCTCGATCGGTATAACCTCTCTAAACTCCTTTTATATAACTAGTATAGGGTTAATGGTACGATCCGTAGATTAGGGTTCTGTTAGCGCCGGGTTTTAAAAGTTTTTGTTACGTATTTGGCCACAGATTGACGGCCGGGGCGCTGCCGTAACCCAAATCGTTCATACCCCCACGGGACCACGACACAATATATCCCGTTCATACCCCCATGGGTGTCACGCCCCGCTTCCTGGTGTATAGGCAGAGGACGCGACGAGGCCGCTACGTATTTACTGTGAAGTAAATACGCTGAGCGTATCTAAGCAATATAAATATAAATGCACAAGAAACAAGATATAATAAAACAGCAACTTTATTTATTCACATTCTTTTTATACAATACATGGAAAAGTAAATACAACTGAATGAAAGCAATGCCTAAACAATGGCATAACAAAAATGAAAAGTACTGAAATAAAAGGTGTACAATGAAGCTAGAGCTCTAGGTCGTAGGCAAGCTGGTCTAAGTCTTCACTAGTAGGCTCGATCTCCTGAGTGTCCAGATTACCTGACAACATTCCAAAGAAGAAAGAGAAGAAATGTAGTCTGTTAGTGTATATGCCCTAAGGGCCATTATTGTATCATACTAGTTTGTATATTACTTAATGGAAGCTTGGGATATTCACATGTATATAACAGTCTTGCTAAACATGGTAGTATGCTACTTGGTTTTTTCTATCTTAATATGTGAGTATACGTATTGGTAGAGCTCTTAGGATCTTGCTTGACTACCAGCGTTGTGATGGCAGTCACACTAGTAGGGGCTGGGTAGTCTACAAGCACATCCTTATTCAGGTCCCTAGTCGTTGGATTATCGAGACAGGGCATCGATACTCCGGAGTAGACTAGTGTGTACGCTTCTCATCCCAGTTGGGGAGATGGTCTGTCCCACAGCCGTCAGTACGTAGTACTGGAGATAGTATGCAGGTGCTCGTTAGGTTACGGGTACACCGGACAGGACTCACAGGGAACTGTTGGTTGGTTTTATACCAGTCGTCAGTGAACAGTTCCCAGGTGACATGAGTACAGCATAGTCCGCAGACTTGACACTGCTACTTCGCCTCGAGTGTGTCCCACTGTTCTTAGATTGCTACCCTACCACGGCTCAAAGGAGTCGTGCAAACAGGTAGCAGTTGGGTGCAGTCCCGAGCACTTGGAGGCAGTGGCGGTTAGACAGGATTCGTCTCTCCCGGTATTGGGGGTTGATATCGCGCTGTGTCAGAGAGCCATTGCGCAAAGTCCCTGGCCAGGGCAAGCAAGATTTGCTGGTAGGTTCCAGTAGTTTCTCAGGGTGTAATAGGCTTCGCTCCGACACGACTTATACCGCTATTAGGGGACTGACGCTTGCCGCCCCCTAGGCTCGATATGCAATAGTCTTAGACGAACGGACCGGACTGTACGGAGATTGTCACATCAGACTCAGTAGGAGTTCGGATGGGTTTCCTCATCGGCCTTCTTATCGACATCTACCTGGGACCGTTACGTACAGCTAGTGCCGCTTGAGGTCTATGGTTAAACCCACTGCCAGCGTAGTAGTCGAGTCTCTAGAGTCCCACGCAGAGAGTTTCCCTACTCCAGGCGAAACGATATAGAGGTCGTATGGTTTTACGACAAGGGTTCGGACGCATACGTGTGTTTACGCACGTACGACTTTCGGACAGTTTTTACTAGTCGGCTTTGGTTTAAGCCAGTTACTAGTATCCGGTTATTGGATTTATACAGTCTAAAGTTTTTCCGTGTTTTCACGGATAGGAGGGGCGTTCTCGTAATTGTGCGAGAAGCTTCTAGAAGATGGTGACTAAGAAGATTTAGGTGGCATATACAATGAATGAGATTAGTGAGTCATATGGATGATTCATCCATGTCATTAATGCTTCATAATTGCTTAATGACTCATGGAGATGAATCATCACAAGATATTTATCAAGCATGGTTGTAAATCATAATCTTTTCTTTTCTTGATAAAATAAAATGCTTGATATATATTATGATAACTCATTTTCTCATTTCATTATTAGGTTCATCTTCTCTCTCCTCAAGCTCTCTCTCTCTTCAAACCCTAATCCTCCCCTCTCATGTGTTGAGTACAAGGATTAGTTAGACTACTTAATCCATAACCATACTCTATTTCATCTAAGTACTTTGATTGGCACTTAAAGATACCTAGTTGCCTCAAGTTTAGAGGCAAAGCTTGGAGTTTAGCTCTCGTGGTGGATCGTCTACTACTTGGAGAAGGCCGAGGAGGAGGTGGAGTTCGTAAAGACGAAGGACACGGTTCTTGAGGTATAATCCCTTAACATAGTAGTTGTAAACTTCTATGTTTGATGTTAGTTATCGTTTAGCTTCGATTTGTGCGGTTAGTCGATGTTTAAGCATAAAACAAGATCGTTTTTCATATTTCCGCCTCCCCGCAAGTCGTGGGGTGTTGTACATCGACTTACAGTGGTATCAGAGCCTCGCTAAACAATAATTAACTCACTTGCAAAATTGTATGAATTTCGAACGGAAAAAACAAAACCGGAAAACCCCGAAATCATGAGTTTCTGTCGATTTTTAAATGAGGTCCAAAAATTTTTCAGGGACCTTCAGAAAGCCTTAAATGATAGTAGAAGAACACCCAAGAAAATTGGGATCATGAATCGGCTAAAGCGCCGCGGAACCGCCGCGGATCCCACCGATCCGCCGCGATTCCGCCGCCGAGTTGCCGATTCATCATCCCAAATTTCCTATGTTGGTTCTCTGTGATATTTGGAATTTTCTGGAAGTTTATAATTTTTGCTCAGGTTTCAGATTTACAGAGAAGTAATGGAGCAAAATTAAATGTGTTTAATCGATCGAAATTATACAGTATTTGCTTGTTGGATTATATCTGTGTTTGTATAATGTGTTCGTAAACCTCCCCTAACTGCTAGTATGTCGGTTGGCAGGGGGTTGCACATTTCTGTAATGGTTTTTACTGTTTGTGGATGTGAACTGTGTTGGACTGTTGTGATGTTTAGCCGGGGTTATGTGATGGGTTATTATTTAATTCATTTGATGTAAATGTAATTTGTTGTAATATTATTTTGCGGGGCACATCCAGGTTGCGGTTGTAGCCACCGTTGTATTATTTCATTTTACTGTTTTTGCTCCTAGGACAGACCCAAGGTGGGGTGCACAAACTGTCGGGTGGGTAGTTTGCCGTACCCGTTGGGGTCTTGGGTGGGGTAATGGCTATTCATCACAACTGTGTAATCCGTCTTTTGTTGCAGGCTCAAAACAAACACGGATTGCTTGTAAATCCAATAAAGTTCATCTGTGATCTGGAATGCCTATTATTGCGTCTGACAAATGTACAATATCTATATATGATAGCTATTTAGACGTCACTTATGTTTTACACCCGCGCTAGCCCAGCCCCCGCTCTGTCGTTAGTTAAGTAACCTAACGGGTGATGACGGGACCCCGTGGCGAATGCGGATGGCATAAGAGGACGTTGTATTTTCGTTGTTTTCTGCAATGATAGGTTAATGATGGGACGCATTATTTATAATGCAAAGAAAATAAACCAAAAGTTTAATCGTTGGAACAATTTAAAAGAAACCACTCGGTTAATTTTAAAAACAGATATTTTTAAATGCGGAGCTTTAACCACTCCTTTTAAAAGCTATCAGGTTCCTTCGGTTATATCAAGTTCACTACGTTCACGGTTTCGCCAAAACCATTCGTAGCCCTCCGTCATTTCATCTGGGTATTCAGTAGTATTCAAGCTATGTATTTTGACATAAAGCCAAGGCATAGTGTTTGGTAGCTACTGGGTATTCATTTGTTGCATAGATAGATGAGTTAGTTTGGGACAGTCGTATTATCATTTTGGCCGAACGTCAAGGATATATACGGATAGGTTCAAATTGACAAGATAATGATAGGTAGAACTTGACATGTGACTTATGACATTTTGACCTAACGCCAAGGTCATAAGAGCATGGGGCAAAAACATATATCGGGAATTTCTAAAGAAACTGAAATTTGCAAAGAGATGCATACCATTTGGAGTTTGATGAATGTTGGTAGCATTCCTTCAACATTATCATACGATGATATTTGGATCCCGATCCTACTGTGAGTATATGCTACTTATCAGGATATTCGTCACTTAACGATCAATGCTATAAACCAAGTAGGTGTCAAGAAAAGTGTCAGCGGGGTTACGCCCCCAGAGAAAAGAGGTTCTTTAATTAAGGAACTTCGCGAAAGCGTTGGAAAACCTCCCTCGAAGTATCGACACTGGCCTGGCTGAACGGTTAAGCAAGAATTGTACAGTGAGAATAGTCCTGGCTAATTCTTCTTTTATGGTTTGAGGAAGGATTCGAGAAACAGTGGGAGCCATCCAGTTTAGATAAACTAAAAACCATTCTAAACTTGCAAGAGCATCATGCTAAAGAGTTTTCTTCTCTCTCTCCTAATTGAAAATGACTGGACTTAAGTTACTTTTAGAGAAAAATATACTGACAGGGCCAAACTATAAAGATTGGCTGCGGAATGTCAAAATGGTTTTGACCTATGACAAATTGGGGTACGTCCTCACCGCTACGGCACATGCTATCCCTGGTCCCAAATCCAGTAATGCGAATAAGGAAATCCGCAAAACCTGGGATTTCGATTGCGTGAAAGCCAAGTGCATCGTGCTTGCCTCGATGAACAATGAACATCAGAGGAGGCACGAGGATATGGAACTAGATGCCATATTTCTCCATACAAAAGAACTTTATGGAGAGCAATCTCGTATAGCAAGATACGAGACCTCAAAGAACTTGTTTCGAGCGAGGTTGGCTGTCGGGTCATCGGTAGGAGAACATGTCCTAAAGATGATCGGCTATATAGAAGAGCTCGCAGACCTTGGGACGACTTTGGATAATGAGCTCTATACAGACCTTATTCTCCAGTCCCTTCCTTCCACCTACGCCCAGTTTATCCTGAACTTCAACATTCAAAGAAAAGAAGTTGAACTTCTGGAACTCCTGAACATGTTAAGGAGTGCAGAGGGCACCTTGCAGAAAGCAAGGGAAACACCCGCTATGTTTGTTGGCGGTGCATCTTCTTCCGGGTCCAAGGCTAGGGCCAAAGGAAGGAAGAAGAAGGCCGCCCCCAGACCAAGAGGAGGTGTAAGTAAGGTGGGAGGGAAGGGAAAGAAAAAGTTTCCGGTACTGGTAGTTGGCCAGGATGAGTGCTTCCATTGTCATAGGAAAGGGCACTGCAAGAAGGATTACAAGGCGTGGAACGCCAAGAACTAGGAACCGAAGCAAGCTGTGGCTTCGACTTCAGGTGTGTTTGTAATTGAGAATTGTCTGTCGATCAACTCTACTTCCTGGGTATTGGATACCGGATCAGGATCTCATATTTGCAATTCATTGCAGGCACTGAGAAACCGTAGAGTGCTGAAGGAAGGTGATATGACCCTAAAGGTTGCTAACGGAGCTAGCGTGGGAGCTGCGTCCGTCGGGGATTATCACCTAGGATTGACGAGTGGACACATTTTGGTTTTACATAACTGTTTTTTTATACCAAGCTTAACGTGTAATATCATATCAGTTTCCTTGTTATCAAATAAAGGTTATGATTTCACGTTTATAAGAGATGTTGTTAACATCCACCTTAATCATGGTTTGATTGGGTCCGGTACACTAAATAACGGTATATATGTTTTAAACCAACTCCAAATTTTCAATGTCCAGAACACACTAAAAAGAAAGTCTCCAGATTTAAATAAAGCTTTCTTATGGCATTGTAGACGGGTCACATCAATGAGAGAAGGTTGACTAAGTTGCATAGAGAAGGATATTTGGACTCGTTCGAATATCAAACTTATGACACTTGTCAATCTTGTCTCAAAGGAAAGATGACAAAGACTCCATTTACTGGACAAGGAGTAAGAGCGAGCGAGCTCTTAGGACTCATACACAGTGATGTATGTGGTCCAATGTCTACACATGCAAGAGGTGGTTTTTCCTATTTCATTACTTTCACGGATGATTACTCAAGATACGGATTCATTTATCTGATGAAACATAAATCCGAGGCTTTTGAGAAATTCCAAGAGTATAAGAATGAAGTAGAAAACCAAACTGGCAAAAGTATCAAGACACTTAGATATGATCGAGGTGGTGAATACTTGAGTGCCGAGTTCCTAGGTTACCTAAAAGAGAAAGGAATTCTCTCTCAGCTTACTCCTCCATACACTCCACAGCACAACGGTGTATCGGAGAGACGGAATCGAACCCTATTGGATATGGTACGATCCATGATGAATAATGCTGAGTTACCGCGATCTTTCTGGGGTTATGCGCTAGAATCAGCGGCATATCTTTTGAACATGGTACCTACCAAGACTGTGCCTACCACTCCATATCAGATGTGGAGTGGGAAGAAACCCCATCTACAGTATATAAAGATTTGGGGATGTCCAGCTTTTGTTAAAAAGCAGCATGTGGACAAGCTCGAGGCACGATCAGTAAAGTGTAAGTTTGTGGGATATCCAAAGAACTCCAGGGGATATCTATTCTATTACGCAGAGGAACAAAAGGTATTTGTTTCTCGTAATGCCCATTTTCTAGAACATCAGTTTTTAGAAAAGGAATCAAGTGGGAGCGAAATAGAACTGGAAGAAATTCCACAACCACAAACTAATACTGAAAGTTTGGTAGAACCGGAAATTCAAGAAGAACAGGACATTCCCGCACCCCTCCGCAGGAGTAGTAGGCCGTCTCATCCGCCTGAGAGATACTACGGTTTTCTCATAGATGGGGATAGAGAGGATTGCATCATAGATGATGATGAACCTACTGACTTCCAGCAGGCCATCCAGAGCGGCGACTCGGTACGATGGCTAGATGCAATGCGGACCGAAATGAAGTCCATGTACACCAACAAAGTATGGACTTTGGACTTTGCTCCAGATGGGGTAAAACCCATAGGATGCAAATGGATCTTCAAGAAAAAGATTGGTGTAGATGGACAGGTGGAAACCTATAAGGCTAGACTTGTTGCAAAGGGTTTTCGTCAAAGATCTGGTTTGGACTATGACGAAACTTTTTTCTCCAGTGGTTATGCTTAAATCCATTCGGGTCCTTCTTGCTATTGCTGCCTTCCATGATTATGAAATCTGGCAGATGGACGTAAAGACGGCTTTTCTGAATGGAAATTTAGAAGAGTGCGTCTATATGGATCAGCCAGAGGGTTTCAATCAGAGTGGGAGCAGCGGGAAAGTATGCAAGCTGCTTAAGTCCATTTATGGACTGAAGCAGGCATCGCGGAGTTGGAACATCTGTTTTGATGAGACAGTCAAAGAATATGACTTTATCAAAAATCCAGATGAACCGTGCATATATAGTAAAGTTGTAGCCAAAAGTGTCGTATTCCTCGTCTTGTACGTGGATGACATTCTATTGATAGGAAATGACATTCCTATGCTACAATCTGTCAAAGGATTCTTGTCACACAGGTTCTCCATGAAAGACCTGGGTGATGCCTCTTACATTCTGGGGATCCAGATCTATCGTGATAGATCCAAGAGGATGTTGGGACTTTCGCAGTCCAGGTATATCGACACTGTACTGAAAAGATTCAGTATGGAAGATTCTAAGCACGGTAATCTACCGGCTTGTCACGGAATCACCCTCTCCAAAGAGATATCTCCCAAGATTGATTTGGAAAGGGAACGCATGTCTATTATACCTTACGCTTCTGCGGTAGGCTCTATAATGTATGCGATGTTGTGCACCAGACCAGATGTAGCTTACGCACTGAGTGTGGTAAGCCGGTATCAGTCAGACCCAGGGGAGAAGCACTGGATAGCAGTAAAGAACATTCTCAAGTACCTGAGAAGGACTAAGGAGATGTTCTTGGTTTACGGCGGAAAAGACCTCAGGTTGGAGGCCTTTGCTGATTCCGGCTTCCAGAGTGATAAGGACGATTCCAAGTCCATGTCGGGTTATGTCTTTACCCTCAATGGAGGGGCGGTGTGCTGGAAGAGCTCCAAGCAGGACACCGTTGCTGACTCGACGATGGAAGCGGAGTATATAGCTGCTTGCGATGCCGCAAAAGAAGCAGTCTGGATGAAGAAGTTCCTAACAGAACTTCAGGTGGTTCCTACCATAGTTGATCCAATACCTCTGTATTGCGACAACAACGGAGCTATAGCTTTAGCGAAGGAACCAAGGTCCCATTAGAAATCCAGACACATCTTAAGGCGGTATCACCTGATCAGGGAGATCATTGATCGTCAGGAGATCGAGGTTCGGAGAGTTGCTTCTGAAGAGAACATTGCTGATCCATTCACAAAGGCCCTACCTCAGATTCAGTTCGAGAGGCTACTCGAGATCATCGGTCTTCGATATGCCAGTACATAGCCCTAGTGCAAGTGGGAGATTGTTAGTGTATATGCCCTAGGGGCCATTATTGTATCATACTAGTTTGTATATTACTTAATGGAAGCTTGGGATATTCACATGTATATAACAGTCTTGCTAAACATGGTAGTATGCTACTTGGTTTTTTCTATCTTAATATGTGAGTATACGTATTGGTAGAGCTCTTAGGATCTTGCTTGACTACCAGCGTTGTGATGGCAGTCACACTAGTAGGGGTTGGGTAGTCTACAAGCACATCCTTATTCAGGTCCCTAGTCGTTGGATTATCGAGACAGGGCATCGATACTCCGGAGTAGACTAGTGTGTACGCTTCTCATCCCAGTTGGGGAGATGGTCTGTCCCACAGCCGTCAGTACGTAGTACTGGAGATAGTATGCAGGTGCTCGTTAGGTTACGGGTATACCGGACAGGACTCACAGGGAACTGTTGGTTGGTTTTATACCAGTCGTCAGTGAACAGTTCCCAGGTGACATGAGTACAGCATAGTCCGCAGACTTGACACTGCTACTTCGTCTCGAGTGTGTCCCACTGTTCTTAGATTGCTATCCTACCACGGCTCAAAGGAGTCGTGCAAACAGGTAGCAGTTGGGTGCAGTCCCGAGCACTTGGAGGCAGTGGCGGTTAGACAGGATTCGTCTCTCCCGGTATTGGGGGTTGATATCGCGCTGTGTCAGAGAGCCATTGCGCAAAGTCCCTGGCCAGGGCAAGCAAGATTTGCTGGTAGGTTCCAGTAGTTTCTCAGGGTGTAATAGGCTTCGCTCCGACACGACTTATACCGCTATTAGGGGACTGACGCTTGCCGCCCCCTAGGCTCGATATGCAATAGTCTTAGACGAACGGACCGGACTGTACGGAGATTGTCACATCAGACTCAGTAGGAGTTCGGATGGGTTTCCTCATCGGCCTTCTTATCGACATCTACCTGGGGACCGTTACGTACAGCTAGTGCCGCTTGAGGTCTATGGTTAAACCCACTGCCAGCGTAGTAGTCGAGTCTCTAGAGTCCCACGCAGAGAGTTTCCCTACTCCAGGCGAAACGATATAGAGGTCATATGGTTTTACGACAAGGGTTCGGACGCATACGTGTGTTTACGCACGTACGACTTTCGGACAGTTTTTACTAGTCGGCTTTGGTTTAAGCCAGTTACTAGTATCCGGTTATTGGATTTATACAGTCTAAAGTTTTTCCGTGTTTTCACGGATAGGAGGGGCGTTCTCGTAATTATGCGAGAAGCTTCTAGAAGATGGTGACTAAGGAGATTTAGGTGGCATATACAATGAATGAGATTAGTGAGTCATATGGATGATTCATCCATGTCATTAATGCTTCATAATTGCTTAATGACTCATGGAGATGAATCATCACAAGATATTTATCAAGCATGGTTGTAAATCATTATCTTTTCTTTTCTTGATAAAATAAAATGCTTGATATATATTATGATAACTCATTTTCTCATTTCATTATTAGGTTCATCTTCTCTCTCCTCAAGCTCTCTCTCTCTCTTCAAACCCTAATCCTCCCCTCTCATGTGTTGAGTACAAGGATTAGTTAGACTACTTAATCCATAACCATACTCTATTTCATCTAGGTACTTTGATTGGCACTTAAAGATACCTAGTTGCCTCAAGTTTAGAGGCAAAGCTTGGAGTTTAGCTCTCGTGGTGGATCGTCTACTACTTGGAGAAGGACGAGGAGGAGGTGGAGTTCGTAAAGACGAAGGACACGGTTCTTGAGGTATAATCCCTTAACATAGTAGTTGTAAACTTCTATGTTTGATGTTAGTTATCGTTTAGCTTCGATTCGTGCGGTTAGTCGATGTTTAAGCATAAAACAAGATCGTTTTTCATATTTCCGCCTCCCCGCAAGTCGTGGGGTGTTGTACATCGACTTACATAGTCAGCGAACAATCGCTCGGTAAGTCCCAAAGATAAGGGAGAAATATAATAGACAGAAAGAGAATTTAGCTTTTAAAGTTGTATTATTTGGTTAACGATGTTGTTTGTAGCTTGGTACAGAAGGATGCCAGTGTATACGAGAGGAGTCTCTATATGCCAGAGACTAGAGCAAAGGGAAGTATAAGGAACCGTTATGCCACGGTACAACAGCAACGGAATATAGGTTAGGTGTCTTAATCTTGCAGACTCGTGCCACTTCTAACACCTTCCGTACCAATCTACCTCTTAAACCCCGCGATATCTTATTTGTATTGTTTGTGTTGTATTGTAACTTGTAGTGTCTTGTATAGATGGATGACTTGCCGAAACCATGATATCGGTAAATGGATGTAACTGGAGAATCATGTAAATGGAAGTATATCCATGGTTCGGTTCAGTCAATACAGATTAAATAGATTGAATATATGTATTCATGGATTCATGTTAGATTGTAGATTGTAGATTGTACTTGAATCATATTCAATTCGGATTATTAATGAGACTCGGTCTGAGTCAGAACAATTAGAAAAGAAATTGAAGTCCTAATTGTTTTGATATTATCGGTAACCGCTGCACAGGGACGGCATGATTTGGGTCTTTTTCAAAGAAGATTACCGTGTTGATAACACCGTTGTTCAGTTGTCTACCTTAGATAGGCAAGCACCTATATCTCCGGTTCCCTGAGACTCAAGAGACTGGTCCCGCTTAAACCTACTAGGGTCTTTAGGGTAATTTATAGAACTTAAGGGGATTTTATGTAAAAATAATTTGTATACTTTTCAAAATACACCCCGAGTATTTATTTATCGTCTGTAGAGTTTTCATAGTTGTAGATTTTATATTTATGACATTTCTAGTGAATAAACCTATTTTTTCATAATACATGGTATTTAATTGTAATATTGAACTTGTATGGAATTCATGGTATTTTAATGTAACGTGATCCTTGTGATTTTAGAAAAGTTGAAATATTTATATTATCACAAAATAGGTATTTTAATGATATACATATGTATATTTATATAAAAATAATTTTACTATATTTTATATTTCTAGAAATCTCATTTTCTTAAGATTTTCGTATTTTAAATCTCTCGAGACCGTATGCTCCTTGCGGAGGTCTGCATCTCGCACTACTAAGCCCAGGGATGTACAATAATCCGCACCATCCTAGTCGGGTTCCCCAAAGTGGGTTGTAGCGAAGCTTTGCAAAGATTTATAAAAAATACGAATTCTTTTAGAAACGGTTTTAATAGTTAGGGGTATTTATATGTAGAGTTTCGTTTTTCCGTATTCTGTGTTCCCGAAAGGTATTGTGCTATGTTGCATATGAGTGTGTGAGGAGGTAGATCATTACCTCGTGATCTACTTAAAGATATAGCAAGATTGTGATGTTTTAAATGTCGAAATAAAACTACATGGTATTTTAGTGAAAAAGTACGATAACAGTTGAAATAGAAATTCTTCTGATATGGAACTTATTCAATTAGACTTGTTAATGTTTAATAGTCAACATGTAAGGGTTTAGTATGATTGTATTTAAGAAAAAGTGAGATTTTTAGGAAGAACCGAATCGGACATCGGATTAACTCCAATTCCGTCTGGTTTTATTAAAAGATGTTTTAAGACTAGAGAATAGAAGAGGGAGGTAGGACTTACGGGTTTAGAGATTAGAAGAGAGGAAGGGGGAATGGTAGGAGGCGCCGGTGCGTCGTTTCGTCGCCGGGAGCTTCTAGGGTCGTCGTCGGAATTTCGCCGGAGCTTTCGCCTTTTGCTAACTTCAAATGCACACTAAACTTCTAGGGATTTCTTGAAAGTTTTGATCAGAATTTTGGAGTGAGGGGGTGTGTCTAGGGGTTGTGTTTATAGGGTAAGGCTAGGGTTTAGGGTAGGTGAAAAGGTGAATTGAAAATTGTATTAAAATGTATTAAAAATGGAGTAATTAGGGTTTTAAAGGGGCTCTGTTACTGATCTAAGAAAATTAAGTGTGCAGGGGTACTGGGGAGATGAAAATCCACAACTTCTATGTTGGGGACTCGGCGGTCCGGCCGAGTCCGGCCGGCGGCAGTGGCCCGAGTCGGCTGAGTCGTCGGCCGATTCGGCCGAGTCCGGCCGAGTCAGGTGTGCAGTGTGTAAGTCTACGGTAGCGCCCCGGCCGTCGATCCGAGGCCAAAATGCGGAAACAAAAACTTTTCATAAACTTGAAACCGGCGCTAACGCAGAATTTAATCCCGGATCGAACCATTAACCTATAACTAGCAACTAGAGAAAGGGTTGGAAAAGCTATACCGATCGATCCGTGTCCTTCGGTCGTTGGCCACCATCCCAAGCTCCCCGCGGCATCTTCGATCCCCGGTCTCCTCGTCGGAAGGGCACCACATCAAAGAGTCTTTTTACGGGCTTCCGCTTCATCCGAAGCAACTCGGACACGAAATTTACTAGCCGACGTGTCCAAGGTGAAGTAGAGAATGTGTGTGATCACTTTGTCTCAAGCATCCATTGATTCTCAACGCATGAGAGCGTACGGATGGAGGATTTAGTGGATGCCATTAGTGAGGAGATAGTGAGCTCAAGAAAGAAGAGGAAGAAGAAGAGGTTTCCTTTTCTTTTACGTTAAAGGTTTTTCATACGGAGATAGTGATCATGCACTACTGCACGTATATGATCGAGCCCTGCCATATATCATACGGCCTCTACAACGTTTCGCCCGAAACTTGAGAAACTGTCTGTGGGGGACTCTAAAGACTCGTCAATACTTTGGCTGTGGATTTAACCACTAGCACGTCAGTGGTACTAGCTGTACGTAACGGGCTATCAGGTATTGACCAAAAGGGAGGTCGATAAGCGAACTCATCCTGACACCCTACTGAGCCTGTCAGTGACAATATCCGTACAGTCCGGTCCGTTCGCCTATGAGCATCGCATGTCGGGCCTAGGGGGTTGGTAAAAGTCAGACCCCCAAAAGCGGTACAAGTCATGTCGGAGTGTAGCCCAGAACACCCTGAGATACTACCGAAATACCTACCAGTAAATCTCCTTCCTTGGCCAAGGACTTCGTGTAATGGCTCTCCTAGACACAGCGCGATCTCACCCCCAATACCGGGAGAGAAGAAACTCCTGCCGATCCGCTCACTGCCTCCATGTGGCTCGGGACTGTACCCAACTAAAATCCGTTTGCACGACTCCTTTAAGCCGTGGTAGGATAGTAATCAAAGTACAGTGGGAACTTACACGAGACAAATGACGATCTCAGGTCGATGAACTAACCTGTACACATGTCACCAGGGAACTGCTATCTGACGTCGGGTATAATACCAACTAGCATGTTCCCGGTGAGTCCTGTCCGGTGTACTCATAACCCAATGAGCACCTGTATACATCTTAGGTGATCCAACTGATACTAATGGCTTGTGAGACCGGCCACCACCCCTCGTCAGGGTCTCGACTGTATACACTAGTCTACTAATGGAGTACGATGCCCAGTCTCGAAACTCCCACGACTAGGGACCTTTTAAGGATATGCTTATAGACCCCAGCTCCCATGTATATGATCGCCATCATACTGCTGGCAGTCAAGAAAGCATCCTATGGGCTCTATCAACGTGTAATAGCGACCTGCAAGGTCACCTAAAGCAGTACACGATGATAAAGACAAACCAGATAGCATACTATCATCTTGAGTAAGATTGTCCTACCGGCATAGGTCCTCCCTCAACCATTGCAATCACGTGCCTGTGATCCAATAATTGACTCTGAGGGCACCATATCCAACAATCTCCCACTTGCACTCAAGGATAATTATTGCGATGTCGCATACTCACAGCCCGTGTGATACCGAACACCCAACTCCTCTACTAATCAGTCTCACAAAGCCCGGTTGTGAAACTACTGCGTTCGAGGAATAGCCTCAGTGAGTGGATCCGCCCTGATGTTTCTTTCTATGCCTCTCTTAATCTCAATTTGCAGAGAAAGCCACTCCCGAAATGAGCAATACCTGTCTTAGAATATGTCTGGATATCTGATAGGACCTAGTTCATAATTGAACTCCAAATCCAAACTTCTTAGACTGTATCTTCAACTGAACTTAATCAGTATCCTGCGCCATGCCTCCCTCAGTATCCGCTTGGACCTCCTGTCCAAACAACTACCCCTCGTCAGAGGGAAAACTATAACTCTGACAGTCACTCTATCATCCAGGTCATCTTAGAAGCCTGGAATGATAACTATCTCCCGAAGGAAGATGCCGTTATCAGATCCCTAGAACATCCACTTATGTTCTAAAACTGCTTCCGATCGTTTCTCCAGGATTGGATTAATATCAGCATATTGCATCTCATGCAAAAACAACATCCGGTGTGGTACTTGACATCTCATGATCAACTCAATTGCCTAAGCAAGTGATCTACCAATCATGCACATCCCTCTCCCCTTTAGTCTGTAAGACACCATTGGAGAGGGTGACTCCACCACCTGCAGGTATACTACCGTGCCAGGAGTCGTCCATTCTAAAACACCTTTAGAATACTATCTAAGTACCCAGATTAGGACACTTCCCAAATCTAGATCTAAAACCATAGATCTAGTAACCAGAATGTCTAATATAATATCCAAGCCCTATACGGAGAAACCACTGTGTGACAACCAAAGTATGACCGATCGTAGTATAGGAATATCACTTCCTACTCTGTGTATGTCATCCAAATACCAGGACATCACACCCTATTACCTTCTTAACAGATCCATCTCTTATTTTGATGAAGTCAAACCTATGACTGTCACATCAGAAATAGATGATTTATCTCTGCTATATCTGCTTTAGTCTATAAACAGACACAAGCTACTTGTCCACTATGCTTCCGCTGCTCCCACTGACTACGACAACCCTCTGGCAGAGTCATATACACGTACACTTCTAAAGATAGTTTAGAACGAAGCTATATTCATCCTCCTGCCGGGTCTCACAGTCTGGAACAACAGCAATGGCAAGTCTGGGTAAACAAGAACCTCCCTGTCACCGTCTTTGAGCATACCGAAGTACCTCTCGAGTGCCTGAGGTTACCCACCATATCTGCAGAGTGGCCAATAGAATGTCAATCCAGATTGAATCTTTAGGTCCTATTAAATTTTCAGTAATCGTTTGCGGTTCTGGAATCACTTCCAATTCTATCATACTCTCACTGCTGTTTTCTGAAAAAATCCATTTTACTAAAACTGTGGCGAGTCAAGAACAATATCACTATTGATCTTCCAGATGGTAGAAAGTCAACCCTCGTCATAGCCCGGGTTAACCCACAAACAGCCATTACAGAAACGTGCCTTGAGTTATCCAGAGTCTGGTTTTAAGCATAAGCTGGACAACTCCCCATACCTTAACAATGTTAAGATATGAACAATTCTATAAATAATATAGAAATAGAGGCACTGATTTAATTAGAACCAGATTCAAATCATGCAGTTGTCTCCAGTGCATGTCAACTAAATGGAGAGAGACCGATCAGCATTACTCAACTTAGGAGTACATCCAGATATGAGTAACCTGAAAGAGAAGCAAGTTCTCATAATCATTACTATCAACTGAATACCATACACAAGTATCTACATCTTCGATCACCTTAAAAAATCCTGATACTTGCAATACCTAGTTCTCTACTTTATTCATATACCTATAACTTCTCAAAACTTAGACCTTGCATTTCTATGAAACACTTGTCTAAAAACTAGAGAAGTCACAAGTAAACCGAATATAGTACGAAGACCAACCCCTCTGTCCTAATGGACACTGGATAATATACAATACTCTGTATAAGTCCCCTGAGTTGAATAACTCAAACCCTGTGCGTCGTAGGTTGAAAACTGTACTTATGGTTAAGAAGCATTACACCGCTGTTTAATGCTCCTTACCTAACCATCCACTGATATAGGTAAATGTCATGGATATAATTTCAAAAAGTTATATCTCGCTTTATAAAAATAAACGTACAGATATATCAATTTGAAATTGGTGCATAACAACGGATATTCAAAACCAAATATTTGTCGTCCGGCAAACAACCCAGGTGATTTCCTCAAATATCACCAATTACAACAAATCCCGATATAATGAGGATGATCACCCAATCCCAATAACTTACTCCCACTCATCATCTGTAAAACCATACAGATGTGAGAATCATACCTGGTAAATACATACCCTGTAGTAGGTATCTAATTGGGGAATCAGTTTTCTACTAACAATGCACAGTGAAGTTGAAACATGAAAATGTATCGAAGGGGTATCCGGGTATTCCTAGTAATGCCTCTTCCATTATCCAGATTCATGACTGTAACCGTACATTTCCTTGCCATCTCTCCAAATCCCTTTATTTGTCTTTAGTCATTACCTTCTGTACACCACCTTTAGGCCAAATGGTTTTCTTCCTTCCCTACCGTTCGACACCAGCCTATGGTTTGGAAGAAGACTATCCAATAAGCGTAATAGGTGTATTGTCCTAGTCCTAGGAGCACTCGCAATGCGAGAGAAGGTAAAGATAAAAGACAACTGAATAAACCTTATTCCTATTTCTCCTGAACCAGAATCCATCCCCGAACTGGAACAAGTTCCTTCGAGTTTGTATATAACCATACGATGGAGTATCCAATAATCTGTGGATCTTCGTAGTGATACGGAGTGTTCTGGAGAAATACAAAGGTGAAGTAGGAGTGGCGATGAAATACTTGTTTTGGTCGTGAATAGCAGTCGCAATTTACTTTTCCCTCTTACTAATCCATTTATTTGTCTTTACTTATTACCATCTGCACACCTTTCTTAGGCTAATCGGTTTTCTTCATTCCCTACCGTTCGGCACCTGCCTATGGTTTGGAAGAAGACTATCCAATAAGCATAATAGGTGTACCATCCTAATCCAAGGAACACTCGCAACCTGAGAGAAGGTAAAAGGAAAAGACAGCTGAATAATCCTATTCATTTTCTCCTAAACCGGAAACCATTCTCGAATCTGGAACAAGTTCCTTCGAGTTCATATATAACCATACGATGGTTTTATCCAATTGAAGTGGATGTTCGTAGTAATACGGGGTGTTCTGGAGAAAAGGGTAAAAGTAGGAGTGGCAATGAGGTATGCAACTCTGACAATCCAAAAGCCAGTGTTTAAGAAGGTTCGGTCAACTTGGTCACTGAGTCATAGTCTAGGGTCGGGCCATGGTCGCTTCCAAGAAAGAGAGAAAAGAAACACTCTGCGTGCACTCTAACCTAGATCAGAATGGTTACCAATTTATCTAATCAGGAAACCTCCCACTGTAACCTCAAACTCTCCTCCAAACCTGAAAGAAGAATTAGTCGGGATCACCCGAGGAGTAAACTACGTGATGGAATCCACTCACGTTATCACACTCCAGAAGGTATGCACATGCCTGGCAAGTTTCGGTTTCTTTAGAAACTCCCGATGTGACTTTTACCCCATGCTCTTATGACCTTGACGAAGGCCAACAAATCATAAGTCACATATCAAGTTCTACTCGTCATTGTCCGGGTTAATTTGAACCCACCCGTAAAGCCCTTGACGAAGGTCAACAAGGCTGTACGACTGTCCCAAACCAACGCAACTATCTATGCAGCAGAAAGGTAACAAGCAGCTACCATACACTATGCCTTGACAAAGGTCAACAAACATAGCATGAATACTAAATGTTACCCGTCTGAAATGACGGAGGGCTACGAATGGTTTTGGCAAAAAACCTTTAACGTAATGAACTTGATATCGTTGAAGGAACCGGATATATTTTTATAAAAATATAGTGGCGAAAACCTTTGCTAAAGAGGTCACTCCCGGTGAAGGGATCTCGGCTCTTTCCCCGTAGAATGAGGTGCAGGATATTCCAACTGAATACCATGATGCAAAGAAAAAAGTAATCGACTATAGTGAAGTTATTACCCTGAAGCAAACTTCTGTCCAAGGGGTCACTCCCGGTGAAGGGATCTCGGCCCTTGCCTCGTTGACTGAGGTGCTAGATATTCATAACTGAATACCACTGTACAAAACAAAAGAGAACGTCCTTGCAATAACAGCTTTTTGAAAAATGTTCCAACAACATCAAACATGTTTGTTTAGCTTGCATTGATCCGAATCAATGCAGTCCCATCAATCAATCACACCAATAAAGAACGAAAATACGATGTACGTATATGCCATCCGCATTCGCCACTGGGTCCCGTCATCACCCTTTAGGTTACTTAACTAACGACAGAGCGGGGACTGGACTGGCGCGGGTGTAAAACATATACAACATCTACTAGTATATATATCAATATATAATAATCGCTCAAGGCGTGATAAATGCAACATCACATAAATGTAATAAGCATCACAGAACAATATAGATAATCTGGGAGCCCCGGGTTTCATAGAGCCGCAACTGAAACCCAACGTTCCCCTTGTCGTGTGGATAGCCTGTGCAATGAAATCCTAGACCTCTACGGGTGCGGCAAGTTACCCACCAAAACCTGAAGCGAGGAAGCCCCCTTCAACAAGGTGAATGGACCACCCAGCACTTCACGGAATCCGGCAACTTGGATACCCCTCCTTGGGCCAACCTATACCCTCTACGAGTGTGGCGAATAGCCCGCCAATTCTAGAATGAAGCCCCCTCCGTCTCAAAGACATGAGATGCGGGATCGTTGCCCTCTAGAACCCGGCTATCCGTGCACCCCACCGCGGGGTAATCCTAGTACAGAAAATAAAATATATACAACGGGTACATCGACCTCAGCTCGGTCGTGCCCCAAAAGAATAATATACAAACAGGCAGTGACGGCAGTCCACATGTCGGACGCTCGCCCCGCAATATCAAATGTACATATAAAACCAAACTGTACTACCATTGCATCCAGGCTATCCACCACGACAAATCCACAACATCACAGCACAACACAGAACATCAACGTGAATGTCACGTTCGCAAATCCATCTAAAAGAGCTATAGCAATTAGACAAGATTTACCGCTCGAATGACATTCACGGTCACAGATATAATGTAAGTACTGCGAACTAACTTATTTAAAATTTCCGATCGACAAAATTTCCTTAAGTGGGCCCCAAGCACAAATCCAGCACTCAAAATAATCTGGGCCAAAACTAAAAATTCCGGAAACCACATTTTCATAGAAAAGACCAACACAAGAAAAATGGTGCACTGAAGCCACATAACAGCGGCGGAACCGCGGCCAAAACGTGGTTATTACCGCGGTTCCGCGGCGTTACTGTGGGTTCATGCCACCAAATTTCTATAGTGTTCTTAAAAAAGCCTGCCTGATTTTCTGACGTGCCCAAAATAATTTTTAGACCACAAAAAAAAATCGACAGAAACTTGATTCTTGAAATTGCGGTTTCGGAAATTTTGTACGATCGATGTTTTAAATACGTTAGAACAAGCTAGCAAAGGTTAATGGCGTGGCTCTGATACCATGTAAGTCTACGTTAGCGCCCCGGCAGTCGATCCGAGGCCAAAATGCGGAAACAAAAACTTTTCATAAACTTGAAACCGGCACTAACACAGACTTTAATCCCGGATCGAACCATTAACCTATAACTAGCAACTAGAGAAAGGGTTGGAAAAGCTATACCTATCAATCTGTGTCCTTCGGTCTTTGGCCACCATCCCAAGCTCCTCGCGGTATCTCCGATCCCCGGTCTCCTCGTCGGAAGGGCACCACATCAAAGAGTCTTTTTACGGGCTCCCGCTTCATCCGAAGCAACTCGGACACGAAGTTTGCTAGCCGACGTGTCCAAGGTGAAGTAGAGAATGTGTGTGATCACTTTGTCTCAAGCATTCATTGATTCTCAATGCATGAGAATGTATGGATGGAGGATTTAGTGGATGCCATTAGTGAGGAGATGGTGAGCTCAAGAAAGAAGAGGAAAAAGAAGAAGTTTCCTTTTCTTTTTCTTTTGTGTTGAGATGATAATGAGAGTGAGAGCAAGAAGGAAAATACAAGAGCTAATCCACAACCATATGGCTGCCCTCTCTCTCTCCACTTATCATTTCAACCCATCAAATAAACAATAATGTGACATATGCACAAGTAAAGAGACCATGAGTCATCACTTGTGCATGTGTCACAATTAATGCTCCTAATCATGATTTTGAGCTCATTATTTCCATATGCAAACATTAATCCAAATGTTTGCAACAATAAGAAGAGAATGGCATCTACTAAAGTAAACTCATGACGGATCACAAGAGTACCCCTCACCTGTATATACATACCTGCATCCGCATTCCGACTGAATGCGAATACGATGAGACTAAAGTAATCCAATAAATCTAATACTAGGATCCGGCTTAAACCAAAGCCCACTAGTATGATCCGTCCGATCATGATCCGTGTACTACTGCACGTATATGATCGAACCCTACCATATATCATACGGCCTCTACAACGTTTCGCCCGAAACTTGAGAAACTGTCTGTGGGGGACTCTAAAGATTCGTCAATACTTTGGCTGTGGATTTAACCACTAGCACGTCAGTGGTACTAGCTGTACGTAACGGGCTACCAGGTATTGACCAAAAGGGAGGTCGATGAGCGAACTCATCCTGACACCCTACTGAGCCTGTCAGTGACAATATCTGTACAGTCCGGTCCGTTCGTCTATGAGCATCGCATGTCAGGCCTAGAGGGTTGGTAAAAGTCAGACCCCCAAAAGCGGTACAAGTCATGTCGGAGTGTAGCCCAGAACACCCTGAGATACTACTGGAATACCTACCAGTAAATCTCCTGCCTTGGCCAAGGACTTCGTGTAATGGCTCTCCTAGACACAGCGCGATCTCACCCCCAATACCGGGAGAGACGAAACCCCTGCCGATCCGCTCACTGCCTCCATATGGCTCGGGACTGTACCCAACTAAAACCTGTTTGCATGACTCCTTTGAGCCGTGGTAGGGTAGTAATCAAAGCACAGTGGGAACTCACACGAGACAAATTATGATCTCAGGTCGATGAACTAACCTGTACACATGTCACCAGGGAACTGTTATCTGACGTCAAGTATAATACCAACTAGCATGTTCCCGGCGAGTCATGTCCGGTGTACTCATAACCCAATGAGCACCTGTATACATCTTAGGTGATCCAACTGACACCAATTGCTTGTGAGACCGGCCACTGCCCCTCGTCGGGGTCTCGACTGTATACACTAGTCTACTAATGGAGTATCGATGCCCAGTCTCGAAACTCCCACAACTAGAGACCTTTTAAGGATGTGCTTATAGACCCCATCTCCCACGTAAATGATCGCCATCATACTGCTAGCAGTCAAGCAAGAATCTTATGGGCTCTATCAACGTGTAATAGCGACCTGCAAGGTCACCTAAAGCAGTATACGATGATAAAGATAAACCAGATAGCATACTATCATCTTGAGTAAGACTGTCCTACCGGCATAGGTCCTCCCTCAACCATTGCAATCACGTGCCTGTGATCCAATAATTGACTCTAAAGGCACCATATCCAACACAGTGGGTGCTTCGTCGTCTCATCTATCCCCTGGACCATTTAGTTTAATATGTGTAGTGTGGTTTTACGGGTTTAGCACGTGTAGACTCTTGGAATTCTAAAAATATTAAAATAAAAAATATTAAAAATAATGTGGGGTATGGGATTTGAACTCTGGTGGGTTGGTTCAGCAGTGCAAGGTATTACCAATGAGCTGCAAGCTCCTTCTTGCTATTAAAAAGCAAAACAAATATTTAGGGTACTCACAGAAATGCAAATACCCCAAATATACATTAATTTTTAAACAAATTTTTGTACACTAAATTGGAGTTGTTACAGTCTACCCTCCTTACAAAAATTTCGTTCTCGAAATTTACAAATTTTATTTGAGGACTAGTTTACAAAGAGGTGAGGATATCTTGCACGCATCTCATCTTCCCTTTCCCAAGTTGATTCTCCTGGTGTGTCTTTTCTCCACATCACTCGAACCAAGTTGACTTTCTTGTTCCGAAGTGACTTCACTTTTCTATCCAGGATCTCCACAGGTTGTTGCTCACAAGATAAGTCGGGCTGTATAGTGAGCTCGGAATGATCAAGTACATGGCTGGGGTCACTCACATACCTTCTGAGTTGGGATATGTGGAACACATTATGCACTCCTTCCAATGAAGGTGGAAGTGCTAAGCGGTATGCCACTTCACCGATTCGTTCGAGTATATCGAACGGTCCAATGTACCTTGGACTTAGCTTTCCCCGTCTTCCAAATTGGATCACTCCGTTTTTCGGAGATATCTTTAAGAATATATGATCTCCTGGCTGGAACTCCAAGTGACGTTGTTTTGCATCAGCCCGGTGCTTCTGTCGATCTTGGGCTATGCGCATTCTTTCTCTGATAGTGCGAACCACATCAACAGTCACTACTATCATCTCAGGTCCAAGAAGTTCCCTATCTCCGATGCCGTCCCAACTTAATGGCGATCGACACTTCCTTCCATATAGTGTTGCAAAAGGTGCCATTCCTATGCTTGCTTCGTAGCTGTTGTACGAAAACTCCACAAGATGTAGGTGATCTTCCCACGATCCTTTGAAGTCCAACATATATGCTCTGAGAATATCCTCCAAGATCTGAATAGTTCGCTCAGACTGACCATCTGTTTGTGGATGATAAGCCGTGCTAAAATTCAGACTTGTTCCCAAGCTTGCTTGCAGACTCTGCCAAAATTGTGATCAGAACCTAGTGTCACGATTGAAGAAAATGCAGACCGGTACTCCATGAAGTCTCATAATTTCCTGTATGAGTTCATGGGTTTGAGAGATAGTACATATTTAAAAAGTTTAAATCTTAACTAGATTATTACCTCCATGTACTTCTTTACTAATGTCTCAGTTGATTGGCCAACTCGAAATGGGATGAAGTGGGTCGAATTTCTGAGTCGATCCACAATGACCCATACTGCATCGTTACCCTTTGTGCTGCGAGGAAGAGCAGTCACAAAATCCATCGTGATGTGTTGCCACTTCCGTTCTGGAATTGGTAACGGTTGAAGTAATCCAGCAGTCCTGTGATGTTCAGCCTTTACTTGCTGACACACCAAGCATTTAGCGACGCTTCTGGCTACTTCACGCTTCATTCCATGCCACCAGTAATTCTGACGTAGATCTTTGTACATCTTTGTACCTCCAGGGTGTACTGAGTAGGGAGAGCTGTGAGCTTCTTTCATTAACTCTTCCTGAACAGGACCTTTTGGTACACATAATTTGGTGCCATATCTCAAACATCCATCTTCATGGATGATGAAGTCTGTTCTGAGTCCATTCTCCACTTGTTCTCTGATCTTTTGCAACTTAGCATCACTTACTTGAGCTGCTTTGATCT
Organism: Agapanthus africanus; assembly: GCA_030015575.1. Classification (NCBI taxonomy): domain Eukaryota; kingdom Viridiplantae; phylum Streptophyta; class Magnoliopsida; order Asparagales; family Amaryllidaceae; genus Agapanthus; species Agapanthus africanus. The sequence continues at coordinate 146,766,191 of CM057338.1, read as the reverse complement.
AATTGACAATTGTTGATTGAACTTGTAAATTCATCAAACTTGAAGCGTTACCTGGCATGACTATTTCAATCTCCATCTGATGCAAGTCTTATTGAAGCTTCCACTAAGTGGTGAGATGCATTGCTAATGGTTGGCGACTAAGAGCATCTGGAACCACATTCACCTTCCTTGGGTGATATTGCAGGTTGATGTCAAAGTCCGCTATGAATTCTAACCATCGTCTCTGCCGCAGATTCAACTCCTTCTGAGTAAACACATATTTCAGGCTCTTATGATCTGTGTATACGTTCACTCATTCGCCAAGTAGATAATGGCGCCAAATCTTGAGAGCAAAAATTACGGCTGCCAATTCCAAATCATGCGTCGGATAATTGCACTCATGAGTCTTCAGCTGTCTTGATGCATAAGCCACAACCTTACCGTGCTGATGTAGAACACATCCTAATCCCTTACCGGATGCATCACAATGCACTTCAAAACCTCCAGACCGGTCCGGTATGACGAGAATAAGCACTGATGTCAACCTTGAATTGAGTTCTACGAAAGCTTGTTCGCATGCTTCTGACCACACAAAATCTTCATCTTTAAGTGTGATCTTGGTCAGGGGTGTTGCTATCTTTGAAAAGCCTTCAATGAACCTTCTGTAATATCCAGCTAAACCCAAGAAACTCCAAATGTCCTTCGCTGACTTTGATGTCGGCCATTCGCTTACTGCTGAAACTTTCGCTGGATCCACCGAGATTCCTTTGCCTGATACGACATGTCCAAGAAATCCAACTTGATTTATCCAAAACTCGCATTTGCTGTACTTGGCATATAATTGATGTTGTCATAGAGTTTCCAGGACAATTCGTAGGTGCTCAGCATGTTCTTTCCGACTCTTGGAATACACCAGGATGTCTCGATGAAGATGAAAACAAACATGTCTATGTACTTGATTGATTTCGATTCTCAGTGTGTCGGTAGAAAATGTATAAAGATCACAATCAAAGAAAATTTATACCGCAATCAATTAACGGTGTCGGTTGTAGCACGTTAATGAATACGGATCGTCCACTAAGAAAGTGTGATTTGATCGTAATTGATTTAGATGAATTGAAAATTAAAGAGAAAAGAAAAGGCAATTCGATTCAAGATTTATAAAAGTAAATTTCACGAATTAGCAAAATCTAAATCTAATATCAAGAATACTAAAAATCAAGAATCAAGAATTGATGATATCCAAATCGAATTAGTAATCAAGATTTGAAATGAGGCTCGTAGGAATCGATCGAATCTATAGAAGTGATGAAAACTTGTGGTTATGTTTTCTTATCCATTAATGATTTGTTGCTAGATCGATGACGATCAACGAGATTTAAGGATCTATCAAAGAAACTAGGGTTTCTTCATCTCATCCTTTGTCCTTTCGATGATTATCATTCAAGTGCTAGCCTCTAGTAAATTGAATTACCGATCGTTGATCTCTAGTTACGAGCGAAAACATTCAAGAAAGCATCTCGCTCGAAACTAGATTGTCGATGATTCAATTTACAAGAGTTTACAAAACTTATAGGAATTAAGAATTGTTTCAAGATTGTAATCATCATCATCTATCTATTCTCTCGACTCCTCCACGAGCGGAGTTTTTACTCAAGCGTTATAACAAAGAACACAATCAAGAATCGAGATCTAATCATAAAGCTCAAATATAAAGATAAGCAAGATAAAGAAATTTCACCTTTTATTATTCAACAATTCCGTTACAATTCGCTCAAGATCTACAAGATTCGAGGAAAGAACTCGATCGTCGAATTTGGCTTCGCAACGTCTCCGTGAGTCGCGGATCGGCTTGGACCACTTGCTCGGTTGAAGATCGGCATCGCTTCTAAAAAGTTGAAGGCTTCTTGCTTGATTTGTACTCGGAGATCTTGAATTTGGATTTGGTGATTGGATTAGGGTTTGAGTGCACAAGTTGTGTCACTCAACTTGTAGGTGGAAATTGATCAACAATCAACAACCTTAGGATAGAAGCCTTTGGGTCCTTTTTATAGCCTTGATTAGGATTAGCTTCCTTTAAAAGCTAGGTTAGGATTAGCTTTTCTTGTAAGCTTGGTAGTTAGGTAGAAGTTTCTAGAGTTAGTTAGTTAAAGCTAGCTTCCTTGATAAGCTTGGAGGTTAGGAAGAAGCTTCTAGGTTTAGATAGTTATGTGGCTTGAATGAGAAGCTTGGAAGTGTTTAGCTTGTACAAAAAGCTTTGCTGTTCGGACAGAAGCTTATGGAGATCTCTGGAATTTGCAGTGGCTTGAATGAGTTTGCCAATTGAAAGGAGAATTCTGGAGCAACGATCTGCTGACGTCATGCTGACGTGGCCGCGGATCCGCCGCACAAAGGCTCTTCTGGCCGCGGATCCACGGCCTTGTTGAGGCTTTGGTTCTTCAAACTTCCAGGTAACTCTTGTTCTGTCTTTAGTACTACTTCCTAATGTCTGGAATTTTCTAAGTATTTCTTGTTCACTGCCAGATTACAAGTCTTGGACTTGGCGTATTTTTATCAGTACTTTTAGCAGTTTCGGCTCTTTTCCTGGAATTTTCTGCACAAATTCTCGAGACAAGTGTAGCGCTATACAAAGATTATGCGTGCAATGATAAACACTCAATTTCCCTCAAAATGCCGGTTATAATATATAACACAAGTTATTTGGTATTTTACAGATGTTTTGCTAATATGTGTTATACTCATACCGAATACCTTTAGATGAGTGCAAATGGTAGGGAAATTGATGTGTTAAAAATGCAATATTTTCGACTGATCGGTACTCCCGGAAAACTTGATTCACCAGATTCATGAATATTGTCGGTGTGTTGGTCACTCCAAATGGCATCACTAGAAATTCGTAATGACCATAGCGAGTTCTGAAAGCTGTTTTATGAATATCAGCTTCCTTGACCTTCACCTGATGATAACCTGAATGAAGATCTAATTTAGAGAAAACACAAGATCCACTTAGCTGATTGAATAAATTGTCGATGCACGGGAGTGGATACTTGTTCTTTATCGTGACTTCGTTCAAGGCTCTGTAATCAATGCACATTCTGTATGAACCTTCCTTCTTCTTCACAAGAAGTACTGGTGATCCCCAACTTGAAGTGTTGGGATGAATCCATCATTTCGCCAATAATTCGTCCAACTGTGTTCGGACTTCCTTCAAACCTTCCGGACTTAAACGATAGGGTTCTTTGATCACCGGTTGTGCTCCTGGTACTAAATCAATGCTGAATTCAAGAGCTCGATCGGGAGGCAAACCTGATATATCGTCAGGAAACACGTCGTCGAACTCTCGAACCACTTCTGGCCTTGATTCTTCCTCTGCTTGAGTTGCTGCAATCACTGCTTCCCTTGGCTTCACTTTGCAAGTGTTAGTTATATGTATTCCCTAGAGGCTATTACTGTACATAGGATGTATATTGTAGTGGATGCTGGGACATATATAGGTAAGACTTTCTTACTCGACATGATAGTACGCTATCTGGTTGCTCCTTATCTTAACATGTATACTTTCTGTCTCTCTGTTTGTTGGATATATATGCCCTAGAGGCCTTCATTGTATAGGATGCTAGGGATATGTATGTACATGACAATCTTGCTTGATATGATAGTACGCTATTTGGTTTGTCTTTATTTTAACGTGTGATATATTTTACTTTGTATTTATATACATGTTGATAAAGCCCATAGGATGTTTGCCTGACTACCGGCGTCGTGATGGCAGTCATGCTTGTGGGAGCTGGGTAGTCAATAGGCACATCCTTAAATGTCCCTGGTCGCAGGAGTATCGAGACTGGGCATCGATGCTCCAGAGTAGACTAGTGTATACATATCTAGACCCTGACGAGGGGCGATGGATTGGTCCCGCAGCCATTGGTGATATGCACCTAAGATTGTATACAGATGCTCACCGAATGTGAGTACACCGGACAGGACTCGCCGAGAACTGACTGGATGGTATTATACCTAACGTCAGATAGCAGTTCTCAGGTGACATGTGTGCAGATAGTCTGTTGACTTGAGGTCGTCATTTGTCTCGTGTGAGTTCCCACTGTGCTTTGATTACTACCCTACCACGGCTCAAAGGAGTCGTGCAAACAGGTTTTAGTTGGGTACAGTCCCGAGCCACATGGAAGCAGTGAGCGGCTGTTAGGGATTCGTCTCTCCCGGTATAGGGAGTCGATATCGCACTGTGATCGGTTGGTCATTACCATAAGTCCCTGGCCAGGGCTGATTGAGAATTACTGGTGGACTGATCAGTAGATTCTCGAATGGTCTTGAGCCACACCAGCACGACTTGTACGGTTGTTAGGGGTCTGACGTTCACCACCTCCCTAGACCATACATGCGTTACTCTCAGACGAACAGACCAGACTGCGCGGATATTGTCATGGACAGGCTCAGTAGGGGTTACGGACGAGTTCGCTCGTCGGCCTCCTTTTCGACACGTACCTGGGTTGCCGTTACGTACAGCTAGTGCCACTGACGGACTTGTGGTTAAACCTACTGCCAGCGTACTGTCGAGTCTTTAGAGTCCCACATAGAGGGTTTCCCCGGATCAGGCGAGACGATGTAGATGTCGTATGGTCTTACGGCAGGGTTTCGATCGCATTCGTGTACTGGCTACTCGAATGACGATTGGACGGATAATACTGGTAGGCTTTGGTTTAAGCCAGATACGAGTATTGTAGTATTGGATTATACTGATCTCATTGTATCCGTATTTTTCGGAATACGGATACAGGTATGAAAATACGGAAAAGGGCATTCTTGTAAATTCACAAGGTTGACCTTCTAGAAGGAGACACCGCATTATTGATTTATTCTTTTTCATTAAAGGATTAATGAGGTGGAATTAGGAGAGTTATGAAGCATGGGTTGAAAGCATGGTTATGTATTTATTTATTCACTTTGGAATTACTATTCAAGTAAGGTTGCCTTTTATTTGATTAAAGAATTCCATGGTTGAATTATTGTGAAAAATACATAGCCATTCTCACTTCTTATTTTCATTTTTCATTCTCACAAATGCTCTCTCTCTCCTAGGTTTTTCTTCTCTTCTTCATGAAACTCATACACTTGCATGTGTTGCAAATCAATGAGTTTTGAGATCAATTAATCCATAACACTCACTCTACATCTACTTAGTCTTCTCACTTAGCAAGTTTGATCACTAAGTTATCTCATGGAGGTTGGAGCTTGATCGTAGGCACCTCGGGTGGATCCATCTTTGACGCAAAGGAGACCGGCAACCGAACTCTTCCAAACCCTAGAAGTAGCCAAAGAAAAGAGATCAAGAACAAGGAGCTAGAACCAAGGAGCAAGGAGGAACTTGAAGATCCGAAGGACTAGACACGAGAGTATAACTTCTTAACCTAGTAGTTAGCACTCTCTTAGTTTAGTTTTGTTAGATAAGGCTTAATAAAGATCCTAAAGTGGGAAAAAGTTCATGATGCAAAGCAAAACAAGTTTCTTTTGTTGTGAGAAAACCGTTTTTTAAAGTATTCCGCCTCCCCGCCACACGTGGGGTGTGCATCATGGACTTACACTGGTATCAGAGCCATATTAAACCTTATCTAACTTGTTAGCAAAGTGTTGGAAATTCGATCACCGGAAAAACCCGAAAATCACATCCGATAAAAATCAGTTTCTGTCGATTTTGAAATCTGCTCCTAAAATTTTTCCAGAGGGCTTAAAAATACAGGCAGGGTTTTCTAAGAATACTGATGAAATTTGGGCCCCTGAATCGATCAACTCACCGCGGATCCACGGCCTAACCATGGGTTCGGCCGCGGAACCGCCGCCGAGTTGACTCGGATTCAGCCCAAATTTCATCTGTTATTCTTAGTTTCTGGAGTTGTGATTTTTGGGATATTTTGATTCTGCCCAGATATTTTGTGTACTGTGTTGGCCTGAGAATAGATTCAAAATTGGTTATTCGATTGAAATTCTAATTGCTTAAGCTAATCTGTTCTTCTGTAATGCTTTATGTGTTTTGAAACGTCCGCTAATCGCTATACGACGATTAGTGGGGGTTGCACATATCTGTAATGGTTTGTTTGTGTATATGAATGTTATTGGACTGTCGATGATGAATAGCCGGGGGGATGTGAGATGAGTGTTTTCTTTTCTTTCATTCAATGTAATTTGTGAAATTGATGTAATATTATTTTTGCGGGGCACATCCAGGATGAGGTTGCAGTCACCGTTGTATTATTTCTTTTTACTGTTTTTGCTCCTAGGATAGACCCAAGGAGGGTGCACAAACTACCGGGTATTTTGAAGTGTTTAGTGGCCTACTCACATTGTTGAGGGAGACTGCTTCACTTCTGGTATTTGGCGGGTAGTTTGCCGCACCCGTAGGGGTCTCGGGTGGGGTTTTGGCTATTCATCACGACCGTGGAACCCGTCCTTCGTTATAGGCTTAAACGAAGTACGGCATTCCTAGTATATCCAATATCTTCATCTGTGATCTGGAATGCTTATTATTGCGTGCGACGAATGGATATATCTATATATGATATTTATTAGGCCCTGCTTATGTTTTTCACCCGCGCTAGTCCAGCCCCCGCTCTGTCGTTAGTTAAGTAACCTAACGGGTAATGACGGGGCCCCGTGGAGAATGCGGATGGCATAAGCGTACGTTGTATTTTCGTTGTTTTCTGCAATGGTAGGATTAAATGATGGGACAGCATTAATTCATTAATGCAAAGAAAATAAACCTAAACTAAATCGTTGGAACAATTTCAAAACCACTCGGTTTTCTTCAAAAAGCAAATTTTAAATGCGGAGCCTAAACCACTCCTTTTAAAAAGCTATCATGGTTCCTTCGATCATATCAAGTTCATTACGTTAACGGTTTCGCCAAAAACCAGCCGTAACCCTCCGTCGTTTCAAATAAACAACACATCGTATTCATGCTATGTTTGTTGGCCTACGTCAAGGCATAGTGAATGGTAGCAATGTGTTGCTTATTTGTTGCATAGATAGATGCATTAGTTTAGGACAGTCGTACAGCCTTGTTGGCCTACGTCAAGGGCGAGTACGGATGGATCTAAATTAATCAGAACAACGACGGGTAGAACTTGACTTGCATCTTATGATTTGTTGGCCTACGTCAAGATCATAAGAGCTTGGGGTAAAAATCACATCGGGAGTTTCAAACATAATGGAAACTTGCAGATTTATCATACCATCTGGAGTGTGGTGACTAGAGTGGCTTCCATCTAGGGCATCATGCAATGATAGTTAGATCCCGATCCCACTGATGAGTAGGATTACTCTCGGGAAATTTTCTCACTTAACAATCAATGCTATAAACCAAGTAGGTGTCTAGAAAGGTGTTAGAGGGGCTACGCCTCCAGGGAAAAGAGGTTCTTTAATTAAGGAACTTCGCGAAAGCGTTGGAAAACCTCCCTCGAAGTACCAACACTGGCCTGGCTGAAAGGTTAAGCAAGAATTGTGATGTGTGATTAAATCCTGACTAATTCTTCTTTTAGGGTTTGAAGAAGGATTTGAGGAAACAGTGGGAGCCATCCTGTTTAGATAAACTAATAAACCAATCTAAACTTGCAAGAGCATATGCTGAGTGTTTCTTTTCTCTCTCTCTGGCAGCTACCATGACAGGACTAAAACTATTACTTGAAAAAAAAAATACGCTGACCGGGCCAAACTATAAAGATTGGCTAAGGAACGTCAATATTGCACTGACTTATGACAAAGTGGCATATGTTACCACCGCTGTTCCTCCCCCTATCCCAGGACCAGATTCCACAGTTGCGGACAAGGAGGTTTGCAAAACCTGGGATCTAAACTGTGAGAGAGCTAAGTGTATCGTGCTGGCGTCCATGAACAATGAACTCCAGAAACAGCATGAGGGTATGGATATTATATCCATCTTTCTCCATTGCAAGGAATTGTATGGGGAGCACTCCCGTATCGCGAGGTACGAGACCTCAAGGAAATTGTTCCAGATGAGGTTAGCTCCAGGATCACCTGTAGGAGAGCACGTCCTGAAAATGATCAGCCTCATTGAGGAACTCGCAAACCTGGGATGCGTGCTAGAGAATGATTTGTACATCGACTTGATTTTGCAGTCCCTTCCCCACACCTTCTCTCAGTTCGTGCTGAACTTCAACATGCACGAAATGGAAGCTGATCTTCCAAAACTCCTCAACATGTTGAGGGTAGCAGAGACCTCCTTGAAAAAGGAGAAGACCCCCGTTCTGTATGTTGGCCAATCATCCTCTTCTAAATCTAAAGCGAAAGCTAAAGGGAAGAAGAAGATGAAAGTCACCAAACCGAAAGGCGGGGTCAAGAAGGTGCAGGGAACGAACAAGGCAGGAAGGGTGAAGGCAGATAAGAACGAATGCTACTATTGTCACAAGCAAGGGCACTGGAAGAAGGATTGCATGGCCTTCAAAGCCAAGGACACGAAGCAAGCTGCTGCTGCTGCTTCAGGTGTGTTTGTAATCGAAAATTGTCTTTCAGTAAACTCTACATCATGGGTACTTGATACCGGTTCTGGTTCTCATATCTGTAATTCTTTGCAGGCTCTGAGAAACCGTATAGCACTGAAGACAGATGATATGACTCTCCGGATGGGCAATGGAATGCACGTAGATGCTGTTGCAATAGGGGAATATCACCTGGGGTTGACTAGTGGGCACATTTTGGTGTTGTACAGCTGTTTTTGTATTCCCGGTATGCTGTGTAATATTATATCAGTATCTTTATTATCTAATGAAGGATATAATTTTGCGCTTGAAAGAAATGTCATGAACATTCTCCTAAATCAAGAAATGATTGGGTTTGGCACACTGGAAAACGGCATATACATACTTAATCAACCTCAAGTTTTCAATATTCAAAACACGCTTAAAAGAAAGGCTCCAGATTCAAACCAAGCCTTCCTATGGCATTGTAGACTTGGTCATATAAACTAAACAAGGTTGACTAAATTACATAAAGATGGATATTTAGATCCGTTTGAATATTCATCATATGCAACTTGTCAATCATGTATCAAAGGAAAAATGACCAAATCTCCGTTCACCGGACACGGAGAAAGAGCCACAGAACTCTTGGGACTTGTACACAGTGATGTATGTGGTCCAATGTCTACACATGCACGAAGCGGTCACTCCTACTTCATCACTTTTACTGATGACTTCTCTAAGTATGGACATGTGTTCTTAATGAAACATAAATCTGAGGCCTTTGAGAAGTTTAAGGAGTATAAAAATGAAGTGGAGAAACAGACTGGTAAAAGCATCAAGACACTTCGATCTGATCGAGGTGGAGAATACTTAAGTACCAGTTTCCTTGAATGCTTAAAAGAGAATGGAATTCTCTCTCAGCTTACTCCGCCTTATACACCTCAGTATAATGGAGTATCAGAAAGGAGGAATCGCACGCTACTGGACATGGTGCGTTCAATGATGAGTAGTGCTGAGTTGCCACTTTCCTTCTGGGGTTTTGCGCTAGAATCAGCAGCATACCTATTGAATAGAGTTCCGACTAAGTCTGTGCCTACAACTCCATATGAAATATGGAGCGGAAAGAGACCATGTCTCAAGTATATCAAGATATGGGGGTGTCCGGCATATGTTAAAAAGCATAATCCGGACAAGCTCGAGGCACGATCGGTTTTATGCAAGTTCGTAGGATACCCTAAGCATTCAAGGGGATATCAGGTCTACCACACTGAAGAACAAAAGGTGTTTGTCGCTCGCCACATTATCTTCTTAGAAAGCGAATTTCTTGCAAAAGAAATTAGTGGGAGCGCGGTAGAGCTGGAAGAAATTCCAGAACCTCAAACTACTGCCGATGATTTAGCAGAACCTCAGGTTTCAATAGAGCCCGACGAACCAACGCCACTCCGCAGATCTAGTAGGCTTTCTCATCCTCCTGAAAGATACTATGGGTTTCTTGTAGATGGGGATCGAGAGGATTGCATCATCGATGATGATGAGCCTACTAATTTTCAGCAGGCTATCACAAGTAAAGACTCGGTGAAGTGGCTGGATGCTATGAGATCCGAAATGGAATCCATGTACACCAATAAAGTATGGACTTTAGAAGTTGCTCCTCCTGGGGTGAAACCAGTTGGATGCAAATGGATCTTCAAAAAGAAGATTGGTGCATTTGGACAAGTGGAAACCTACAAAGCTAGACTCGTTGCAAAAGGTTTTCGTCAAAGACCAGGATTGGACTATAATGAAACCTTTTCACCAGTAGCTATGCTTAAATCCATTCGGATCCTGCTTGCCATTGCTGCCTTCCATGACTATGAAATCTGGCAGATGGACGTAAAAACAGCTTTTCTAAATGGACATTTAGAAGAGAGTGTTTACATGGATCAACCAGAAGGTTTCTTAGACAGTGGGAGCAGCGGAAAAGTGTGCAAGTTGCTTAAATCTATTTATGGATTAAAGCAAGTATCGCGGAGTTGGAACATCTGCTTTGATGAGACAGTCAAAGAATTTGACTTTATCAAAAATGTAGATGAACCATGCATTTATAGGAAGATTGTAGAAGGAGCAGTAGTCTTCCTCGTTTTGTACGTCGATGACATACTACTGATAGGGAATGATGTCCCTATGCTACAATCAGTAAAGCTCTTCTTGTCACAGAAATTCTCCATGAAAGACTTGGGAGATGCATCCTACATTCTGGGCATTAAGATCTATCATGATAGATCCAAAAGGATGTTGGGACTTTCACAGTCCAGGTATATTGACACTATATTAAAGAGATTTAGTATGGAAGATTCCAAGCGCGGTAATTTACCCGCTTGTCACGGGATCACCCTCTCCAAAGAGATGTCTCCAAAGACTGATGAAGAGAGGGCTCGCATGGGCATTATACCCTACGCTTCGGTAGTAGGATCCATAATGTATGCGATGTTATGTACCAGACCAGATGTAGCTTACGCACTTAGTGTGGTAAGCAGGTATCAGTCTGACCCAAGTGAGAAGCATTGGATAGCTGTAAAGAACATTCTCAAGTACCTAAGAAGGACTAAGGAGATGTTCTTGATTTACGGTAATGGGGACCTCCAGGTCGAGGCTTTTACCGACTCCAGCTTCCAAAGTGACAAAGATGACTCTAAATCCGTTTCGGGTTTTGTGTTTACCCTCAATGGAGGGGCGGTATGTTGGAGGAGTTCCAAACAGGATACCGTCGCAGACTCAACTATGGAGGCTGAGTATATAGCTGCTAACGATGCCGCGAAAGAAGCTGTCTGGATGAAGAAGTTCATCTCTGAACTTCAGGTGGTTCCGTCCATTGCTAATCCAATACCTTTGTATTGTGATAACAATGGGGCTGTAGCATTAGCGAAGGAACCAAGGTCCCATCAGAAATCCAGGCATATCTTGAGGCGGTATCACCTGATCAGGGAGATCGTGGATCGTCGGGAGATCGAGGTGCGGAGAGTGGACACAAAAGACAACACGGCAGATCCATTCACCAAGGCCATCCCTCAAGTCCAGTTCGAGAGGCTGTTTGAGATGTTGGGCATGCGGTACGCCAGCAACTGGATCTAGTACAGACAGTGGGTACTCATTGTGCCAATTATAGGCCTTAGTGCAAGTGGGAGATTGTTGGATATATATGCCCTAGAGGCCTTCATTGTATAGGATGCTAGGGATATGTATGTACATGACAATCTTGCTTGATATGATAGTACGCTATTTGGTTTGTCTTTATTTTAACGTGTGATATATTTTACTTTGTATTTATATACATGTTGATAAAGCCCATAGGATGTTTGCCTGACTACCGGCGTCGTGATGGCAGTCATGCTTGTGGGAGCTGGGTAGTCAATAGGCACATCCTTAAATGTCCCTGGTCGCAGGAGTATCGAGACTGGGCATCGATGCTCCAGAGTAGACTAGTGTATACATATCTAGACCCTGACGAGGGGCGATGGATTGGTCCCGCAACCATTGGTGATATGCACCTAAGATTGTATACAGATGCTCACCGAATGTGAGTACACCGGACAGGACTCGCCGAGAACTGACTGGATGGTATTATACCTAACGTCAGATAGCAGTTCTCAGGTGACATGTGTGCAGATAGTCTGTTGACTTGAGGTCGTCATTTGTCTCGTGTGAGTTCCCACTGTGCTTTGATTACTACCCTACCACGGCTCAAAGGAGTCGTGCAAACAGGTTTTAGTTAGGTACAGTCCCGAGCCACATGGAGGCAGTGAGCGGCTGTTAGGGATTCGTCTCTCCCGGTATAGGGAGTCGATATCGCACTGTGATCGGTTGGTCATTACCATAAGTCCCTGGCCAGGGCTGATTGAGAATTACTGGTGGACTGATCAGTAGATTCTCGGATGGTCTTGAGCCACACCGGCACGACTTGTACGGTTGTTAGGGGTCTGATGTTCACCACCTCCCTAGACCATACATGCGATACTCTCAGACGAACAGACCGGACTGCACGGATATTGTCACGGACAGGCTCAGTAGGGGTTACGGACGAGTTCGCTCGTCGGCCTCCTTTTCGACACGTACCTGGGTTGCCGTTACGTACAGCTAGTGCCACTGACGGACTTGTGGTTAAACCCACTGCCAGCGTACTGTCGAGTCTTTAGAGTCCCACACAGAGGGTTTCCCCGGATCAGGCGAGACGATGTAGATGTCGTATGGTCTTACGGCAGGGTTTCGATCGCATTCGTGTACTGGCTACTCGAATGATGATTGGACGGATAATACTGGTAGGCTTTGGTTTAAGCCAGATACGAGTATTGTAGTATTGGATTATACTGATCTCAGTGTATCCGTATTTTTCGGAATACGGATACGGGTATGAAAATACGGAAAAGGGCATTCTTGTAAATTCACAAGGTTGACCTTCTAGAAGGAGACACCGCATTATTGATTTATTCTTTTTCATTAAAGGATTAATGAGGTGGAATTAGGAGAGTTATGAAGCATGGGTTGAAAGCATGGCTATGTATTTATTTATTCACTTTGGAATTACTATTCAAGTAAGGTTGCCTTTTATTTGATTAAAGAATTCCATGGTTGAATTATTGTGAAAAATACATAGCCATTCTCACTTCTTATTTTCATTTTTCATTCTCACAAATGCTCTCTCTCTCCTAGGTTTTTCTTCTCTTCTTCATGAAACTCATACACTTGCATGTGTTGCAAATCAATGAGTTTTGAGATCAATTAATCCATAACACTCACTCTACATCTTCTTAGTCTTCTCACTTAGCAAGTTTGATCACTAAGTTATCTCATGGAGGTTGGAGCTTGATCGTAGGCACCTCGGGTGGATCCATCTTTGACGCAAAGGGGACCGGCAACCGAACTCTTCCAAACCCTAGAAGTAGCCAAAGAAAGGAGATCAAGAACAAGGAGCTAGAACCAAGGAGCAAGGAGGAACTTGAAGATCCGAAGGACAAAACACGAGAGTATAACTTCTTAACCTAGTAGTTAGCACTCTCTTAGTTTAGTTTTGTTAGATAAGGCTTAATAAAGATCCTAAAGTGGGAAAAAGTTCATGATGCAAAGCAAAACAAGTTTCTTTTGTTGTGAGAAAACCGTTTTTTAAAGTATTCCGCCTCCCCGCCACACGTGGGGTGTGCATCATGGACTTATACTGTTACATGTTGATAAAGCCCTTAAGATGTATGCTCGACTTGCAGGACTATGATGTAGATTATACTGGTGGGGCCTGGGTAGTCCATGAGTACATCCTTCAATGTTTCTAGTCGTGGGAATATCGAGACGGGGCATCGATATTCCAGAGTAGACTAGCGTATATCTTCTCGACCCATGTGATGGGCGATGGATGATCCCATATCCATTGGTGTTTGACATCAGAGATGGTATGCGGGTGCTCAGTGGAGACTGGGTACACTGAACGGGCTCGCCGAGAACTCCCAGATGGTATTATACCTCACGTCAGATGGCAGTTCTCTGGTGACACTGGTACAGCTTAGTCTGTTGACCCGAGATCGTCATAGAGTCTTGTGTCTCTCCCACTGTGCTTTGATTTCCACCCTACCACGGCTCTACTGAGTCGTGCAAACAGGTGGTTTTTGGGTACAGTCCCGATTCACATGGAGGCAATGAGCGATAGGAGGGGATTCGTCTCTCCCGGTATTGGGGGTTGATGTTGCGCTATGCTCGACTGGCCATAACTGGAAATCCCTGGCCAGGGTTGCAGTGATCTACTGGTAAGTATTATCAGTAGTTTCATGCTATTTTATGGACCTTACATCGGCATGACTTATCAAGCTACTGGGGTCTGACGTTTACCACCCCTAAGCGAGATATGCGACATATCAGACGAACAGACCGGACTGTACGGCAAGTGTTGCTGGTTGGATTCACAGGAGTGTGAGCAGGATTGCTCATTGATCTTCTGATCGCTCAATACCCGGGTGGCCGTTACGTTTAGCAGACCGCTTGCGGCTTGTGGGTGTTTGATATGATCATCACCTACTGCCGGCGTATTGACGAGTCTTTAGAGTCCTACACAGAGGTTTCCTGGCTCAAGCGAAACGAAATAGGAGCGCATATAAGATATGTGCGGGACCGAGAATAATACCAGTATGTGATACTGAATTCTATTCTCGCGATTTGTATCATCGGACGGTTATATAAGATATAGCCGGCTTACCGAATCAAATGTTGATTCGATATATTGATACACTTGATATTAGTCGGTTATATGCAGTATGACCGGATCATTAAATCAAGTGTTGATTTAATGATTTAATGTATAATTATATATTTAATATATTACTTTACATTAACTAGTATTTGTTCACTTAAGATTGATTTTCTCACTTGATGTGCACAAGTTGTATATGTGATATATTTTTGTGCACTAGTTTGTATCATGTTTGATGATACATACAAACTTGGGTGTGTGTATCACTTTACCCTTGTTTAGGTTAATGGTTAGGTTTTATTTATTCTTTTTATTTATTTTGGTAAAAAACTAAATGGTGGCTTTCTTTGTTTTTTTGCTTCAAGCTTCATGAAACTTCTTAGCATCTTTGAAAGTCTTAACCGTTTTGTTTTTTCCCTTAACCTAACCATTTGCCTAAACCCTAGTTTATTCTCTACAAAAGAAACACTCACCCATGGTTGCAATATGATAAGGCTTCACTTGATTTTTTATTTTCAAAATAATTCTTTTTCCTTCTTCTTCTTCATCTTCTTCATGAAGTGAAGAAACCTTTCTTAAAAAATTTCAAGTGATGAAATCAAGTGAGAAATCCAATTCTAAAGTGGACCCACTTCCTATTTCTTCATCCTCTACCACTTGCCATATTGTATAGGGTGTTATCTTCACAAGTTTCATGACCAAGTGAAGATGGAGCTTGAGTTTGAGTCGCCTCGACGTAGATCATCTTCGGCATCGAAGTCAACGACCTAGCCCGATCATTTCTCCGACGAAACCAACGCTAGAGTCCGGGATCCGGTTGATCGCAGCGGAGGGACATCATCACGAAGCTAAAGAAGTGGAGGACCGGATCTACAAAGGTTGTAGTCCCTTTCACTCATAGTTAAGTTGTTAACTTGCATTCTTTCGCCTATCCTCTAGTTAACGATCTAGTTTAGGGTTTCTCGGCACATAAAAAATTTGAATTGGACATTGTTGATCAGTTGTAGAACCTAATGGGTGTGCCTAAGAACCCTACAGTGGTATCAGAGCCTAGCTAGAGCTTTAGGCGAAGTGTAGACGAAGTTAGAGATCCGATTGAACCCCGAAACCCCGATCAAAACCCTTCTCTGTACATTTTTCCAAACTGTGGATTTTTGTGAATTAAAAATGCTCAGAAAATTAAGCAGGAAAACTAAGAATTACTGTGAAGTACGGACCGCTAACTCAAAAATTTGACAGCGGAACCGCCGCCAAACCAAGGGTTTGGCGGCGGTTCCGCGGCCAAAATTGTGAATTAGTCCCTAAAACTTCACATATTTATTCTTAGGTCCTTTCTTGACATTTTTTTCTGGGAATTTTTTAATTCCACTCAAGTGTTGAGTTTTCTAGGGTTTTATTGGGGACACGTTAATTCGATCGGATAATTTAACTTCGTTTATGTTTTTCCGGATATTTTAGAAACTGTTAAAAAGTTCGACCGGATATAAATACCCATTTTTTCCCCTGCCGGGAAATTTCCAAGTGTTGGATTTTTCCGTAGTTTAAGAATGTTCTAAGTAGTGCAAGTAAAGCGATGGACCCTCTGGAAGACAACAAACCTTAACTCGATTATGTGACCGTCTTGAACTGCCCTTTGATCCTTAGGGTTTGGGGCAGTACGGCGTGCCACATATGAGGCGTTGGCTTGACCCTTCTACGGCTGGACCGTTGGTACTGTGGCATGAAATGGATGTTTTTAAAACTTATTTCAAGTGTTAAGCTGTTTCGGGAAAACTTGGGTGTTTGATTGTTCGATCGGAAAGTTTAACATTTTCTATTTATCTGAAATGTGATACAATATTTGGAATCCATAAGTAGTTATGAGATAACTGATTATGAATGTTATAAATCTAGCAGTTTAGTCTCACTTGATCGGTTGCCACGGAATTTTGATGTGATCAAAAGTCCGTCGCAATCACGTAGCGTACGCGAATACTCGCCGGGTAAACTTAATAGATAGCCACGCCCCAAAGCCCCGACCAAGTGACTGTAGGAGAACCCCGTCGTCGAAAGCATCCGTTCGGGTGCTCGTGATAGCGGTGTTCCGCCTTAGTGCACTTCATCGACGACATTGGGGGTGCGGCCGTCTATTAAAGTTTGCGACGAGCATTCGTTCTGGATGTCGGGAATCTTGTTGAATTGCCCGACTTGGTATTGAAAAGAGTTTTCGATAATGAGACTAAAATGCGGGGTTTATAATTGTTAGGCATGCGATGTCTAAGGGATTCATTTGATTAGGCATGCGATGTCTAAAGAGTTTGCGGATTCCAACTTTTGTAGTTTTACACTTTCTTTTCTGTGACCGTAAGTATAATTTGTGATATCGCCGGTTTCGTTGCTATATGTCAACGACAATTGAGATGCGCATATTTACTTACGTTAATGACATATGATGTTATGTGTTGCTGGATATGTTATATTGGATCGTCATGTTTGAATAGCCGGGGTTTTTTATGTGAGATGAGTGTTTTTCTTTTTCATTCATGTAAAAACTTGTATGTAATATTCTTTTATTGGGGCACTTCCAGGTTGCGAAAGATGTCACCGTTGATGTATATTATTTACTTTTCCGCATTAGGATAGACCCAAGGAGGGGAGCACAAGTAACCGGGTTCTAGGGTCCAGTGGGAGACCATCTCGAGGAGTCGAGTCCGGGTCTCCTAACTCTAGAATTGGTAGGGTTGCTTGCCGCTCTCGTAGGGGTCTAGGGGTGTGGGATTGGCTATTCATCACGACCGTGGAATCCGTGTTTTATTCAGGCTCAAAATAAAACACGGACGTCCTAGTATATCCAATATTTCATATGATATTTTCTGCTGCGTTATCTGTGATGTGATCATGTGATATGTTCAGATAGATATTGTATATAGTATATATGATATATTATATAGACATTGCTTATATTTTACACCCGCGCTAGCCCTGCCTCACTCTGGCGTTAGTTACCTAACTTAACGGTGCAGACGGGACATCGAGGCGAATGCGGATGGCATAAGCGTACGTTATATTTATCTGTGATGTTTAGGTGGAATTAAATGATGGGACATTCATTAATGAGATTAATGAAAGAAAATAAACCTAAAAGATGTTGTGGAATCGAATTTCAAAAATAAAAACAGGTAGCTACAGTTCTTGCTTTGCATCGCGGTGTTCCTTGTAGAACATCCTGTACCTTATTCGATAAGGAAAGGGCCGAGATCCCTTCACCGGGAGTGGCCCCTTTAGCAATAACTGGCAGATGCTACAACCCTCGGTTTGTCTTTTGATTGCTTCTATAGTTTTTGCTTTGCATAGCGGTATATATGATATATCCTGCACCTTATTCGACAAGGAAAGGGCCGATGATCCCTTCACCGGGAGTGACCCTTTTAGCAAAACTAGAAAAGCCTCAAAAACAATCCATTTAAAAACCATTTGATTCCGCAACAAGATCAAGTTCAAAGCGTTAAAGGTTTTCTTAAAAACCATCCGCAACCCTCCGTCATTTTAGGAAGTAGAGTACTTAGTATTCGTGCTGTGTTTGTTGACCATAGTCAAGGCACAGTGTACGGTAGCTAAGTGATGTCTTCTTACACCGCATATGATGCGATTAGTTAGGACAGTTGCGTGACTTTGTTGATCTTAGTTAAAAGTCATGTGGGTGGGTCTAATTAATCACGAAATGACGAGTAGAACTTGACTAGTGCTTATGATTTGTTGACCATAGTTAAGGTCATAAGTGCTAGGGGTAAAAACCATTATCGGGAGTTTCAAGTGTTGAAATTTGCAATGAGATTGCATACCTTCTATATGATAGTTGGATCCCGATACCCACTGCGAGTAATTGTTACTCCTGGGAGAGTTTTGCACTTTGCAATTAGCCGATCAAGTAGGTGTCTAGAAAGGTGTCAACGGGGTTACGCCCCTGGGAAAATGAGGTTTACTTTAATTAGGTCCGTGCAAAAGCACGGGGAACCTCCCTCAAAGTACCGACACTGGCCTGGCTGAAAGATTGGCGAACTTGTAGAGTGTAAATAATCCCGGCTAGTCTTTCCTTTTAGGGTTTGAAGGAAGATTTGATAAAAACAGTGGGAGCCATTCTGATTAGATAAAATAAATAACCAATCTAATCTTGCAAGAGCGCACACAGAGTGTTTTCTTCTCTCTCTCTCCAGGTAGCGACCGTATCACGCCTTAATCAAGATAATAATATGGATGTATTGACCGAACCCGCTTGTTTTACTGAGCTGGGGAACGTTGGTCCCGCTCCAACTTATAATTGTTATAAGATCGAGCAGGAAATAGAGGAATATCAGGATTCCCATGCCGCCCAAACGAAGAGAGTGCATGAGATGCATCTCCTTCGGGTGTGTTCATTATAAAGAACTGTTTCTCAGTATCCTCTACGTCCTGGGTATTTGATACCGGATCAGGATCCCGCAAATGTAATCCATTACATGGGCCACAGAAAGGTAGAGAACTGAGAACGGGTGATAAGTTTCATGAGACAGAAAATGGTGCAAGTGTTGCAGCCAAATCTGTTGGTCACTGTCACCCTGTATTATAAATACATTGATTCTGAACAAATGCTATTAGATACCGAACCTGATATACAAAATCATATCAATCTCTTTATTTAAAGAAGGATATAATTTTGTATTGTTGAACATTGTTTTGAACATTTCAAAAGTTGATCCGTTCAGGCACGTTATCTAAAAGTATTGACATTCTAAATTAAACTACAGTTCCTAGTAACCAGAACACACACAAGAGGAAGAGTTCAGAGATGAACGATTCCTTCTTGAGGTATTGTAGACTAGGTCATATCAATGTGACCCGACTAGCTTAAGTTACATTTTAGATGCATATTTAAATCAGTTTGAATTTACATCTTGTGAAACTTGCCAGTCATATCACAAAGATTAGATGACCATAGCTCTGTTTATTAGAAACAGAGAAAGAGTTAGTGAACTCTTGGGACTGATACATAGTGATGTATATAAGGTCCGTTGTCTACACATGCCAGGACCGGTTCTTTGTACTTCATTACATTCTCTGATAATCTCTTAAGATTCAGTCATATGTTCCTGTTGAAACATAAGTCCAAAGCTTTTGAGATATTCACAGAATATAAGTTAGAAGTAGAGAACCAAAATACGGGTATAAGTATAATGTCCTATGATAAGATCAGGAAGGAGAATACTTGTGGATAGAATTCCTGGATTATTCTAAAGGAGAATGAGATTCTCTCTCCGTATTACTCCTCTGAATATACCACAGCACAACGGTGTATCGGGGCGGAGCAATCGCACCATATTAGATATGGTGTGCTCTATGATGAGTATTACTGAGTTACCGTTTCTTTTAGGGGGTTATGCACTTGAAAAGCTGCATACCTATTGAATTGGATTCGAATCAAATCAATGCCTACCACTCCATATAAGATATGGTATGGGAAGAGCATATCTCTTAAGTAAGTTAAGATTTGGGATTGTCCGGCCTATGTCAAAAGCAAAATCCGGACAAGATCGAGGCAAGGTCGGTTCTGTAGAACTGGAAAGGTTCCAGCTATACAAAACTGCAACTGATTTGACAGGACTAAAGGATTCAATAGTCCCCGACGAACCTCAGCCTCTCCGCCGATCTGGTAGGGTTCCTCATCTGCCTGAGAGATACTTCGGTTTCTCGATGACAGTGGGAGCGAGGAATGCATCATGAGATGATGACCCAACTAGTTTCGAGCAGGCCATCAAGAGTAAGGACTCTGTAAGAATGGCTGGATGCTTAGTGATCTGAGATGGAATCCATGTACACCAACAAAGTATGGACTTTGGTTGCTATATCTGAAGGGTTAAATCCCATCAGGAGCAAATATATCTTGAGAAGATTACTTGGTGTAGATGGAAAAGTTGAGACTTTCAAACCTAGACTTGTTGAAGGTTTTCGTCATCGACCAGGCGTGGATAATGATGAAACCTTTTCCAGTAGCTATGCTTAAGTCCATCCAGATCCTACTTGCCATTGCTACATACCATGACTACGATATCTGGTGGTTGGGTGCCATGACTGCTTTTCTAAATATTGATTTAGAAGAGAACATCTATAAGAACACAGCCAGAGGGCTTCGTAAACCGTGGGAGCAGCGGAAACGTGTGCAAGTTGCTTTACAGAATAAAGCAGACATCGCGGAGTTGGAACGTCTGTTTTGATGTGGTAGTCAAAGAGTTTGGCCTCATCAAAATGGTAGATGAACCTTGTACATACAAAAGGGTAGTAGAGAGTAAGGTAGTCGTCCTCGTATTGTACGTGGACAACATACTCTTAATAGGAAAAGAGTTTCCTATGCTACGCACGGTCAATCTCCACTTATCACATGAATTCTCCATATAGGATCAAAATGATACCTCCTAAATCCTGGGATTTGGATCTATGAGATAGATCTAAATGGATGTTAAGGTTCTCACTAGGTTTAGTGAGATGGTATCAATCGATCCTGGGGAAAATCACTGGAAAGGTTACAGGGTGATAAGGACGACTGAATGTCAGTCGCAGGCATTGTCTTTACCCTCAGTAGAGGGACGGTATGTTGGAAGAGTTCCAAGCTAGATATCGTGGCAAACTAGACGATAAAGGCTGGTAACATCGCTATTAAAGATACTACCAAAGAGGCAGTTTGGGTGTATATTGGTTCATGAGATGAACTAGGTTCCTACCATTGTATGACAATGGAAGTATGGCTTTGTCCCAGGAACCCTGGTCCCATCAGTGACCCAGACATATTCTGAGGCAACATCACCTGATCATGGAGATAGTTGATCTCCAGGGTGATCGAGGTTAGGAGAGTAGACTCAGAGGACAACACGGCAGATTCACTCACAAAGGCTTTTTCCCAGAGAGAGACTTATATGGGATGGTTGAGTATGTGATACTGCAACCACTGCTACAGATGGCCCTAGTGCAAGTAGGAGATTGTTAGTTATATATATGCCCTAGAGGCCACTGTATATAGGATGTATATTATAGTGGATGCTGGGACATATATAGGTAAGACTTTCTTACTCGACATGATAGTACGCTATCTGGTTGCTCTTTATCTTAACATGTATACTTTCTGTCTCTCTGTTACATGTTGATAAAGCCCTTAGGATATGTACTCGACTTACAGGACTATGATGTAGATCATACTAATGGGGCATGGGTAGTCCATGAGTACATCCTTCAATGTTCCTAGTCGTGGGAATATCGAGACGGGGCATCGATATTCCAGAGTAGACTAGCGTATATCTTCTCGACCCATGTGATGGGCGATGGATGATCCCATATCCATTGCTGTTTGACATCAGAGATGGTATGCGGATGCTCAGTGGAGACTGGATACACTGAACGGACTCGCCGAGAACTCCCAGATGGTATTATACCTCACGTCAGATGGCAGTTCTCTGGTGACACTGGTACAGCTTAGTCTGTTGACCCGAGATCGTCATAGAGTTTTGTGTGTCTCCCACTGTGCTTTGATTTCCACCCTACCACGGCTCTACTGAGTCGTGCAAACAGGTGGTTTTTGGGTACAATCCCGATTCACATGGAGGCAATGAGCGATAGGAGGGGATTCGTCTCTCCCGGTATTGGGGGTTGATGTTGCGCTATGCTCGACTGGCCATAACTGGAAATCCCTGGCCAGGGTTGCGGTGATCTACTGGTAAGTGTTATCAGTAGTTTCATGCTATGTTATGGACCTTACATCGGCATGACTTATCAAGCTGCTGGGGTCTGACATTTACCACCCCTAGGCGAGATATGCGACATATCAGACGAACAGACCGGACTGTACGACAAGTGTTGCTGGTTGGATTCACAGGAGTGTGAGCGGGATTGCTCGTTGATCTTCTGATCGTTCAATACCCGGTTGGCCGTTACGTTTAGCAGACCGCTTGCGGCTTGTGGGTGTTTGATATGATCATCACCTACTGCCGGCGTATTGACGAGTCTTTAGAGTCCTACACAGAGGTTTCCTGGCTCAAGCGAAATGAAATAGGAGCGCATATGAGATATGTGTGGGACCGAGAATAATACCAGTATGTGATACTGAATTCTATTCTCTCGATTTGTATCATCGGACGGTTATATAAGATATAGCCGGGTTACCGAATCAAATGTTGATTCGATATATTGATACACTTGATATTAGTCGGTTATATGCAGTATGACCGGATCATTAAATCAAGTGTTGATTTAATGATTTAATATATAATTATATATTTGATATATTACTTTACATTAACTAGTATTTGTTCACTTAAGATTGATTTTCTCACTTGATGTGCACAAGTTGTATATGTGATATATTTTTGTGCACTAGTTTGTATCATATTTGATGATACATGCAAACTTGGGTGTGTGTATCACTTTACCCTTGTTTAGGTTAATGGTTAGGTTTTATTTATTCTTTTTATTTATTTTGGTAAAAAACTAAATGGTGGCTTTCTTTGTTTTTTTGCTTCAAGCTTCATGAAACTTCTTAGCATCTTTGAAAGTCTTAACCATTTTGTTTTTTCCCTTAACCTAACCATTTACCTAAACCCTAGTTTATTCTCTACAAAAGAAACACTCACCCATGGTTGCAATATGATAAGGCTTCACTTGATTTTTTATTTTCAAAATAATTCTTTTTCCTTCTTCTTCTTCATCTTCTTCATGAAGTGAAGAAACCTTTCTTAAAAAATTTCAAGTGATGAAATCAAGTGAGAAATCCAATTCTAAAGTGAACCCATTTCCTATTTCTTCATCCTCTACCACTTGCCATGTTGTATAGGGTGTTATCTTCACAAGTTTCATAACCAAGTGAAGATGGAGCTTGAGTTTGAGTCACCGCGACGTAGATCATCTTCGGCATCGAAGTCAACGACCTAGCCCGATCATTTCTCCGACGAAACCAACGCTGGAGTCCGGGATCCGGTTGATCGCAGCGGAGGGACGTCATCACGAAGCTAAAGAAGTGGAGGACCGGATCTATAAAGGTTGTAGTCTCTGTCACTCATAGTTAAGTTGTTGATTTGCATTCTTTCGCCTATCCTCTAGTTAACAATCTAGTTTAGGGTTTCTCGGCACATAAAAAATTTGAATTGGACATGGTTGATCAGTTGTAGAACCTCATGGGTGTGCCTAGGAACCCTACAGCAAGTACTTTGTTCCAGGGTACGATCTCCACTTTTGAAATAGAAGACCGGATGGTCTGGAATCTCGAATACTACCCTCCTTTGACGACAGTCGATGGTAGCATAAAAGGTTCCTATCCAATCCATACCTAGAACCACATCGAAGTTTGGTATGTCCAGCACTTTGAAGTCAGCATAGAATTCTCTGCTGCAGACAACTACTGGACACAAGTTGTATCCCATTGTTGCTTTTAGAACGGCATTCCCTGAACTGACATTCCAGCTGGATACCAGCGGTGTGACTGGAATCGCATGAGTTCGGACGAACCGTTGCGACATAAAGCAGTGCGATGCTCCAATATCGAACAGTGCTAGTGCAAGGAGTGAGGCTACTAAGATTGTACCTAAGGTATGTAGGATATGTTTTAGGTATAGGGAAAAGTATGTAGATAAGTAGCAAGACTGAAAGAAAGGTTTGAGAAGAAAAGGTTACCAGTGATAACTTGGCCAGTGGCCTCAGCTTCTTCCACGGTCATCGTGAAATCCTAGCGCCATGGTACATTCCTCCTGGCCTGAGGATCATTCCTCGGAACGTTCCTTTGAGCTTGATGGAACTGACGAGGAGGAGGTGCAGCATGTGGTCCTCTAGGTGGTGGAGCAAGTAGTGCAAGTCTTGGAGCAGGTGCCTGAAGGGCTGGTCGCTGCTAGTAATTGATCGCTGGCCTAGGTGCAGCAACTGGGTTTTGTCTTTGGGAACAAGACCCAATATCATGAGCAGCTGATCCGCAGACTAAGCATAGACGGTTGGCTCGCCGGCAGTCTTTCATCATATGTCCAGTTCTCTTGCAGTAAGTACAAAAGGCTGGGCCGGGCCTGTTGTTCGGTACTCCGGGTTGCCTTGCCACAAAAGGTGGCCTTGACGAGGCTCCTCCCGTCATCTGGTTGACAGGGCGCTTAACTCCTGCAGACTGAGGTATGCCCCTCACCTTTACCACTGCCTCATAACGGCGGGCAGCTTTCAGAGCCAATTCATGAGTCGGAAAATCTCCTGTGACCAGTGCAGCCTGGATCTCCGAATCCAATCGTTGTTGAAATCGACGGGCTCTGATCTCATCCGTCGGTATCAGGTGTGCCGCAAATCTGTTTAAAGTATTGTGTTAGATGTGTAATATGTGATATATTGAACAATTCGAATTATTGAGACATATCTTACCGACTAAGCATGGTGAACTCAGCGTCATATTCATGTACCGACTTGGTCCACATCGAACCTTGTTGCAGATGGATGAATTGATGTTCCATGTCGAACCTGGCAGTCTCAGGGACGTACTTAGCGTTGAACATGTCGCGGAAAGTCTTCCATTCGATGGGTTGTTTAAGACGGCTTTCTTCCGCCTTCCACCAGTTCCGTGCATTGTCTGTGAGTTGTAATTTTGCAATACGAACCCAAGCTATTTCTGGCACTTGTGCTGCTGCCAAATCATCTTCGATACTCTGTGCCCATTCCTCAGCATCCAGTGGGTTCTCCTTTCCTGAGAACTGTTTGGGGTGCAAAGCCCTGAATTGCTTCACCCCAGGTGCTTCTGTCTCGGGACGGTTCATTAAAAGAGCTGTCTGCTGCTGCTGTCCCTCGAGGAGGCTGCAGATTGCCTCAAGCAGAACCGTTTACTCGTTGAGCGGAGCAGGGACGGCAGGTGTGAGTGGTAGTGGTGGAGGTGTGTTGTTGACATTGGTGCTGGTGTTGTTTGGGGAATCCATAACCTTAAATGAAAATTTTTGGTTAGGACAGATTCAAAGTACATGAAATGATAAGATTCAAGGAACATGAATTGTAAAGAATGTTTTAGTTACTGGTTCTTATGTTATATTGCTTAGATTGTTCACGCAGAACAGAACTGCATGGTAGAGTTCCATACAGCTCTGACCTGCATGGGCCACCAACAAAACCTGTCACGCCCCGCTTCCCGGTGTACGAGCAGAGGGCACAACGAGGCCGCTACGTATTTACTGTGAAGTAAATACGCTAAGCGTATCTAAGAAATATAAATATAAATGCACAAGAGACCAGATATAATAAAACAGCAACTTTATTTATTCACATTCTTTTTGTACAATACATAGAAAAGTAAATACAACTGAATAAAAGCAATACCTAAACAGTGACATAACAGAAATGAACAGTACTGAAATAAAATGTGTACAATGAAGCTAGAGCTCTGGGTCGTAGGCAAGCTGGTCCAAGTCTTCACTAGTAGGCTCGATCTCCTGAGTGTCGATATCACTGTTCATATCATAATTTTGTATTATTATATTCCCCATTCTTAATCATTTTATAAATAAATAGGTGCTTTTGATCCATGTCTGTTAAATAGTTGCAGGTTACAGGTTCTCAGAACAATACAGTGAAAATGATCATAAAACGCTACAAAAGTGAGACTACGACCAATAAATAGAAGAATCTTTATGATGCCGCCTACAGTTTAAGGAACAAGTGAAGATCAATGAACAGTTCAATTGCACAAGGCACGAAGGCAGCACAAGATTCAAGACTTTAAGAAAGTACACATTTTCCTGTGGACCGACCCGTACACAACCGGCTAGCTACCAAACGACACCGTTCTTGATTGCGGTTAATTCTTTGATTTCAAACCGCACGCATAAGCAAAATCTCTACAAATCAATCACCTGACAACATTCCAAAGAAGAAAGAAAAGGAATGTAGTCAGCAAACAATCGCTCGATAAGTCCCAAAGATAAGGGAGAAATAGAATAGACAGAAAGAGAATTTAGCTTTTAAAGTTGTATTATTTGGTTAACGATGTTGTTTGTAGCTTGGTACAGAAGGATACCAGTGTATACGAGAAGAGACTCTATATGCCAGAGACTAGAGCAAACAGAAGTACAAGGAACCGTTATGCCACGGTACAACAGCAACGGAATATAGGTTAGGTGTCTTAATCTTGCAGTCTCGTGCCACTTCTAACACCTTCCGTACCAATCTATCCCTTAAACCCCGTGATGTCTTATTTGTATTGTTTGTATTGTATTGTAACTTGTATTATCTTGTATAGATGGATGACTTGTTGAAACCATGATATCAATAAATGGATTTAACTAGAGAATCGTGTAAATAGAAATATATCCATGGTTCGGTTCGGTCAATACAAATTAAATAGATTGAATATATGTATTCATGGATTCGTGTTGGATTTTAGATTGTAGATTGTACTTGAATCATATTCAAGTCAGATTATTAATGAGACTCGGTCTGAGTCAGAACAATTAGAAAAGAAATTGAAGTCCTGATTATTTTGATGTTATCGGTAACTGCTGCACATGGGCGGCAGGATTTGTGTCTTTTTCAAAGACGATTACCATATTGATAACACCGTTGTTCAGTTGTCTACCTTAGATAGGCAAGCACCCATATCTCCGGCTCCTTGAGGCTCAAGAGACTGGTCCCGCTTAAACCTATATTTACTAGGGTGCTTAGGGTAATTTATAGAACTTGAGGGGGTTTTATGTAAAAATAATTTGTATACTTTTCAAAATACACCCCGAGTATTTATTTATCGTCTTTAGAGTTTTCATAGTTGTAGATTTTATATTTATGACATTTCTAGTGAATAAACCTATATTTTTCATAATACATGGTATTTAATTGTAATATTGAACATGTATGGAATTCATGGTATTTTAATGTAAAGTGATCCTTGTGATTTTAGAAAAGTTAAAATATTTATATTATCACAAAATAGGTATTTTAATGATACATATATGTATATTTATATAAAAATAATTTTACTATATTTTATATTTCTAGAAATCTCATTTTTTTAAGATTTTCGTATTTTAAATCTCTCGAGAACGTATGCTCCTTACGGAGGTCTGCATCTCGCACTACTAAGCCTAGGGATGTGCGATAATCCGCACCATCCCAGTCGGGTTCCCCAAAGTGGGTTGTAGCGGCGCTTTGCAAAGATTTATAAAAAATACGAATTCTTATTGTAACGGTTTTAATAGTTAGGGGTATTTATATGTAGAGTTTCGTTTTGCCGTATTCTATATTCCCGAAAGGTATTGTGCTATATTGCATATGAGTGTGTGAGGATCTAGGTCATTATCTCGTGATCTACTTAAAACTATAGCAAGATTGTGATGTCTTAAATGTCGGAATTAAACTACATGGTATTTTAGTGAAAAAGTACGATAACAATTGAAATAGAAATCCTTTTGATATGTAACTTGTTCAATATGACTTGTTAATGTTTAATAGTCAACATGTAAGGGTTTAGTATGATTGTATTTAAGAAAAAGTGAGATTTTTAGGAATTACCGAATCGGACATCAGATTAACTCCGATTCCGTCGGGTTTTATTAAAATATGTTTTAAAACTAGAGAATAGAAGAGAGAGGTGGGACTTACGGGTTTAGAGATTAGAAGAAAGGAAGGGGAACGGTAGGAGGCGCCGGTGCGTCGTTTCGTCACCGGAAGCTTCTAGGGTCGTCGTCGGAATTTCGCCGGAGGTTTCGCCTTTTGCTAACTTTAAATGCACACTAAATTTCTAGGGATTTCTTGAGAGTTTTGATCAAAATTTTGGAGTGAGGGTGGTGTGTCTAGGAGTTGTATTTATAGGGTAAGGCTAGAGTTTAGAGTAGGTGAAAAGGTGAATTGAAAATTGTATTAAAATGTATTAAAAATGGAGTAATTAGGATTTTAAAGGGGCTCTGTTACTGATCTAAGAAAATTAAGTGTGCAGGGGTACTGGGGAGATGAAAAGCCACAACTTCCATCTTGGGGACTCGGCGGTCCGGTCGAGTCTGGCCGGTGGCGGCTGCCCGAGTCGGCCGAGTCGCCGGCCGAGTCAGGTGTGCAGTGGGTGCCTCATCATCTCATCTACCCCCTGGGCCATTTAGTTTAACATGTGTAGTGGGGTTTTACGGGTTTAGCACGTGTAGACTCTTGGAATTCTAAAAAATATTAAAATAAAACAATATTAAAAATAATGTGGGGTATGGGATTTGAACTCTAGTGGGTTGGTTCAGCAGTGCAAGGTATTACCAATGAGCTACAAGCTCCTTCTTGCTATTAAAAAGTAAAACAAATATTTATGGTACTCACAGAAATGCAAATACCCCAAGTATACATTAATTTTTAAACAAATTTTTGTATACTAAAATTGGAGTTGTTACAATGGGACCACGGCACAATAAACTATGATTATTCCATTCACGCCCGGAATCACGGCAAACAATAATAATATGCTCTTGAGTTACGTTTCGGTTACATTCTTGATTTTTCCTTTTCCCCAGGTTTTGTGTTCAAATCAGGTATTAATAGAATTTTTACCTAATGCCAATACAGGAACAATCGTATACTGGTCTTTTCTAACAAGACAATAAGTCAGGTCAATCAGGATAATAAGTCAAGATTGTTGGCATCGGTAAGTATTATAAGCAATATGTATTAACATGATAACAAAAATAGTACAGTCTAGCAGGTTACAAACATGTCAAGAATAACATAATCATATTATGTACAAGACCAAGATAATAGCATTAATAGGGATAACATATTCAATCCGATTAATAACTATAAAAGTGGTATTGATTAACCATGCACAAGAAAGTTCCGTTCAGAAATTCAGCGTTACCATGATTTGTAAAATAGTTTAAAAATAACAAATATTCTCCAAAAGGGACATGTCATATACCAAAATAAAGATAATTCAATAAGATTTTCATTTTTATAGTTAAAGTATCTCAGGTTTTTCCTACAAAAAGTTATGAACGTTCGAAATTGAAAATTTCCTGCTGGAATTTTTCTGGACAGCAGTTCAGAGGTAATTTCATTTACAGTTTACATTAATTAATAAATTTATTTTGCAATTAAATATTTCACAGGGTTATAATATTCTGAGTTAGCTTCATAACGAACTAAAGAACGTGTGCTAATGATTTTTCTATAATTTATAATGAATTTTATAAGGTAAGGTGTATAGTAAATTTCAGATTTGTCGCATCCGCTTAGCGGCGACGTTTCATGTGTAAACTATAATATTTTCAAACTATATTTTGCATAACGTTATAAAATGCAAATTATAAACTAATTAATAATATAAGAATTATATAAATATAAACGGTATAATGATAATAATAAGAAATATTACGACGATATATATATATATTTATAGATATAATTATAATATGTCGCAAGTGTAAACTTGCATACACTGTATATTATAAAACTGATCAACGTTAAATAATTACGGTGTATAAATTATATAGATATATTTGCATGATAATAATAATAATAATAGTATAACAACATATAAGTAAATTACGTAAAGTATAGCATGTAGCAAGTTATAAACTTATCTCGAAACAAACGCGGTGAACTAAAGCAACACGACGCTATATAAATCAACACCGAGTTTTGATGGCTCAATTAAGGTTTTAGGATCCGGCTGGAATTGCGTCGGCGAGAATAGGTGTAGGGTTGAAAACGAAAAAGGAGAATATATAAATTGATGAGAGAGAGATTTAGTTAGAGAAGAGAGAAAGATATGTTATGGGAAGAGAGAGACAGAGAAAAGAGAGGTTTTGTGCTTAATATAAAAATATATAATATAGTTTAAATTAGGTTATAAATATATATTGGTTTTAATGTATATAGATAATATCAAACTACAACCAATCTCCACCAAAATCTCATCAAAAATATATTTTGGAAAATAATTCACATATGTAGACTTTTCAACCATAATGCAAAAATATATTTTAAATAACCCATACCCCTAATTTAAGATATAAAAGGATTCTAAAAATATATCTAGATTTAGTAAATATTTGATATTAGATATCTTGAGATTTAAACGTAAAAAATAAAAGCAAAATAAGATATGGGAAGGCAAGCATATGATGACAGTTAACAAAATATAACTTATTCTTAACTTATGGCTGCTAAAAGATATATGATAATCTAGATATATGATATATAAAAATCTAAAAATATAATGTAGGTATAATACTAGATTCACATAAATACATTTTACTGGTAAACCTCAGATACAATCTTGCACCATATTGGGTTCTAAACTTGCGGGTCGGGTCGGATAACGATTACTACTATTCGAATCACTCGCAATCCAAAAGAATAAAATAGAAGAAATATAAAGCAAGTATTAAAATACTAATTAATGTCGTATAACTATACTAGGGTGTTACAGATGACGTATGACCCATAGGGACCTGTAGAGCGTGAGGTGGTAAACACTTTGTTGTTGCTTTATATTTTTTATTATGTAATTCTTTAATATTATATATTTAAGATATTTACTTATCTATGTTACAGACGGACGTCTTGTTTCAGGTCCGTGATGTCACGGACGGCGTCATAAGCGAACATACGATATCAGCTAGTGGGATCGAAACCATTTGGAGATCAGTCAGTCGTTTTTTCCAGCGCCATCCGATACGATGTCTGGATCCTCTTCCTCCACCCTCTAGAGAACCGGTGACCGTGACTTATCAATGTCAACATCGCCGACATAGAAGGAAAACTGGTCCTTCTAAAGCTACGGACCAAGCTAGACCCTCACAGCAGCCACACAACCGGAGGCCGGTCCATCTCAGCGCCGTCCCGGCCGATCTTGGATTCCACGGGCTTTTTCTTGCTTGATGTAACGCCCTCTTTTGAATTTGTTTTTTATCGAATTTCATGAGATGTATGTATTTATTTATATATATTGTTTATTGTGTTCTACTTGTTGTTCTTCGCTTTTAGGCGTCATATATTTTATGTGGATTGTGTCTCCGCCGTGTTTGGCGTCGAGTTAGCACCCGTTTTGGGTAGCGTTTATTTTATTGATATTGTACATGAATTTATTCAAAATTTATAAAAGGGTGCTGCCCGTTTTTTATTTGAACTTTTAGATCATGGGTTTTTTGTTTAATGTGCAGAAATTGAGGTCCGGTTCAGCTTGTCTAGTTGCAAAAATTAATAAATTCAGCATTGGAACCAACAAGAAGGCGAAGAGTTTCAGGATTGGTGGCTGGAGGGGGCTCCGGTCTATTTCGCACTTTGAAAGTGTGAAATAAGACTTGGCCTCCAAACCAGACAGCCAATTCTGATGTCTCGACTTTCTGGATATGGTGGCCTGTCAATTCCGTACTTTGCAAGTGCGGAATATGACTTGGGCCCCAACTAGAGACCCAAGACTTGGCTCTCTAGTTGAGGGCCAAAGTCTCTCGAAGGGGAGGGTTTTATTCCGCACTTTCAAAGTGTGAATAATCTTTGGACGATTAGAGAGGCTCACGTATAAACCACACTTTGCAAGTACGGCTTAAAACTCGTCTTATCTACCAACTGCTAATCCTGCGCAGCGTCTACTTGCCATTGATTTGACCCAAATACGCTAAATCCTTAAATAGTTTTAAAACTAGCCTAAATACCTAATTAGTTTATAATTAGTGCTAAATCCCAAATTTTGTCCTCCCCGAATATTTGGGATATGATGATGGTTAACTTCTCTCTAACAATTCTTACAAAGAAATAGAGATTCAAGGTGAGTTCTTTCAAAATGCTGCATTGTTTCTTGTTTTAATTTCCATTGGTAGGGATTCTTATTTTGATTAATTGGGTTAGGGCTATGAGTTACATGGGGCTGAAGAAAAAGAAGAAAGGGGGACAAAAATGCAGAAGTAGAAAATTGTCTTGAAACAGCGAGTGTAGTTTCATAAAGTTTGTTTCAAAATGTTTTCGAGTCGTGAAACCTCATTTGTAATAATTCCAAAAGGAGTGGAGTTTCACAAAAGTTTTGCGCCCTTTCTCTGTCTCATACTTAAATAATAAAGCAAGTTAAAATAAACGCTTCAAAATCTATGATGTCAACCGGCCTTAAAATTTACGAAACCCCAATTTTATGAAACAGAAATTTGCACACACATTCAAACCGTGATTTCCAATAACTGCTGTGTGCAAATACCACTTTGAGTATATTTTATTCTAAAGCTAGTGGCATAATAGTAGAGGCTAACATAAAGATATATACAAGAAAAGGAAAAAGATAGACGATGGATGAAATGGCAAAACTATTTAAATTGCTTTCATTTCTCCTGAAAGTTGCAGTGATGGCAGTCCAGCTGTGTTGGGTGGCTTCATCTTTCCTTGCCCACTTTCCACAGTACCAAAATCTTGCTATAAATAACATCACCTGGCCTTTAAAAAAATAATGATCTGTTGGAAGTAGAGACCTTTGCATTGTTTACTAAGAGATTCTCCCTCAAAAAGGGAGATCATTGTAGAGTCTAACTAGTAATCAAGAGGAGATATGGAAGTTGAGGCAAAAGAGAGGTTTACAGGGGAAGCTGAGGTTGTTTCCCTTGATTGGAGAGGCAGGCCATGTAACCCCAACAGGCATGGGGGCATGAGAGCTGCTTCTTTTGTTCTAGGTCTCTCTCTCTCTCTCTCTCACTCTCATGCTTTTTATTAGTTTATGTACTATGAATCGGTTTATTATTTATATTTATGTCTATGATACCCTACACTTGTTATTTAAAATATATGAATGTTCTTAAAGAAATGGTTCTAGTTTAATATTTTTAAGGATGTGTATGATTTGGGCATGCATAATTCCTCCGGCCCAATCTCGAAACTATATAGTTATTCGGGTACAATGACATCTTATAGCTACCAGTGCTTGGGTGTATAGCCCCGGTAGAAAAGGATTCTATGAATCCAAATAGAAGGAAAAGAAAATTTTCGCTTTGCAATATTTTTTTATGAGTGGCCAAAATTTTGGGTACAAAGTTGCTTATGGCTCAAATTGCAGGTATAACAGGGCTTGCTAAAGAGGTACACTTGAATTAGAAGTTCTGCCTTGATGTCGAAACATAGTTAACAAATTCCAGAGATGGATAGGATGCTAGCAAGGAGAGAGGGGAGATCTTTTTGGTCATTACTCTTGTGGTTCTAACTAATTGCCCTTGGATGCCTCAATCACTTATATTTCTGTATATCAAATTAAGTTGTATCACCAACATTACAATCTAACATAACATTTAGGTTGGCACACACGTCTCGCTACCTCTCTTACATTATGTTTCCATTACTTTACGTAGCAAAGAAAAATTTGCCGGTCGCATAATTACCAACTAAATAAACTTTTGGATGTTTGGTACTTTGATTGGTAGAAGAAGCCTTTAGTCATGTCTAGGATGATAGTATTTTGAGTGAAGTTAGACTAAGATAGATTTTAACTATTGACTCATTTTCAATTCAGGTCTTCAAGCGTTTGAGATGATGGCAATTGCTGCAGTTGGCAACAATCTCATCACCTATGTGTTCAATGAGATGCACTTCCCTTTGTCCAAATCAGCAAACGTAGTTACCAATTTTATCGGTACTGTTTTCCTCTTGTCGCTCCTTGGTGGTTTCCTCTCTGATTCATATCTTGGTTGCTTCAAAACAATGCTAATATTTGGTTCCGTGGAGCTTTCTGTAAGCACTTCCTTTTCTAACTCATCATATCCTCAAATTTCATCTCCAAATCTTTTCTTTTTGAGCTAAATTGCGGAATAACCTTCCTCACTTTTGTCCGTATAGCAAGAAACTCCGCCTCTTTATAAACCTGCATTTTTGTCTCCTAATTTAACATCCAATTTTTTTCTTTCATTTTTCCAATTTCCAAAATACCTCTTGCTGAAAGTATATTAATTAGGGAACTGTAATGAAACAGAAAACTCAAAGTTATTTTGGAAATATATACTTTTTTTTTGTCAAAATAGAAAAAGGCAATATCGTTTGATTAGAGAGCACTGCGCAAGTTTGTAAAAGAGAAAAGAGATTTCCTGCGCGAAAATGAGGATGGTTTCTTGTAATTAGCCTTTTTATTCTAAAATTTGAGTAATATGTCGTGTTTCTTTATCAGGGTTTTTTGTTATTATCAATCCAAGCACACTTTCCCCAGCTAAAGCCTCCAAAATGCAACATGATGGTTGAAGGAAACCACTGCAGAGAAGCAAATGGCTTTCAGGCTTCCATATTCTTTATTGCTCTCTATTTGATAGCAATAGGGAGTGGGTGCCTAAAGCCTAACATAATATCTCATGGAGCCGATCAATTTATGAAGGATGATCCAAACCAATCTAAGAAGCTCTCTACTTACTTCAACACCGCTTATTTTAGCTTCTGTGCCGGAGAATTGATTGCGCTGACTGTGCTCGTGTGGGTCCAGACACGTTCGGGGATGGATGTTGGGTTTGGTGTGTCGACGGCGGTTATGGCTGTTGGACTTGTTAGTTTGATCAGTGGAATGATGTTGTATAGTAACAAGCCTCCTCAGGGGAGTATTTTCGCTCCAATTGCAAGAGTAAGACTTAGAAACCTTTCACCTTCTTGTTTTCTTATTTTTCAAATAGAGTCCAATGATGTATTAAAAAAAATTTGTTGTCGCCTTGTCGGAGATGTGTTTTATGCACTTAAATTGTACAATCAATTGTATACGTCTGCTACCTATCAATTGTCCTAAAATTCATCATAACCCCTCAACTTGTATCTTTATGTAGTCTACTTGATTTAGAGTTCTACTCAATAGATGACACCATTTTTATATAAGAAATGATATTTGATGCATTAGGTATATACTTATATGTTAAACTTAAAAGTCAATATGATATATATTTTGATTTCTTCTTTTCATGAAAGTTATAGAGATCTTTCACTTCTACTCTTCTTTTTTTCTTTTAATGCTTATGAGGATAGTCTTACTTGTTAGCTAAGTGTGTAGCATGGATTTGGATAGACACATTACAAGTCGGTTTCACCAGTCCAAAATTTTCCAAAATTTTGGAACACACTGATTCTCTTGTTGTTTAAATATACATAAATGGTAACAAAAATTATCATTTTAGCAAATCTAATGTAATAATACGAATAATTGGTTAAAGTTGACACATAGATTGTTGGTCCTAGGCTCCTAGCCATTGATACACGTTCAATACATCTACAATACAGTATAAATTTTAGGATGTTCCATGAGTATCTTCAAGGAATTTGAAAGATTCTGAAATCTGATGGGAATACGATACAGATACGTCTCCTCAAGGACAAATCCGCACAACATAGCTGGTATTGCAGATGATTCCAAAACCAGGTCATCAATGATATACTCCTTGTGCGATGAGGCTAATGCCAATATTTGATGACCTTGTTTTGGATTTTCAAGGCTGCTATGAACCATCTGTATACTACTTTTCAGAATTATGTCTTCAGGCTATTTAAATAAGAAAGAGTCCAGATGTATAATGGAAAGTATCTTGGATTCAATTAAGTTGTATGCCTTTTTTTAATTTATGGAAATCTTAGATTAATACTGATGTCGCAGAGATCTATCGTGATCCTTACAGATCTATAATGGTATCCTTGAATCTGTGGATTATAAAATGTTAGCTTGAATAAATGTATAATGCTATATATCCTTGAATCTAGATTATAATATGTTAGCTTTAATAGCATAGTGGTATCTTTGATTCTGTATTGTACCATATTAACTTTGAAACCTATTGGTTCATATTGTGCTTCAGTAGAGAAATATACGATTGGTTGGACCTTTCCAAATAAATAATTCTTAATTAACACTTTTCAGAAGTACGTGATTAGCGCTCAAGGCCACGCAATTCATAGAGAAAATTGTCCAAATGTCAAATAAAAACATAACACATCATATATGTCCAACAACCAGACTCAATGTAAAAGGACATGATACATCATATATGTCCAACAACCATGCTCAATGTAAAAGGACGTAAGGTTAATTGTATCTATTAATTCATTCCGCGATCTAACTTTGGATGTGACACCTTTGGGAATCGAACGGGCACCCTCTGAGGAAAGTTTACCGCAAAAGCTATGGTCCTTTTGTTTTGTTTTGCGATTTCATATAGGCTATTTCAACTATACAATCATCTGCTTAATTTCAGGAGATCTCGCATGATTATATATTCATTTTGACATGAAATTTTATTCAGAATTAAAATCTTTGCAGGTTTTTATCTCTGCAATCACTGGGCAAAATCAAGTGTGCCCATCTCACATAAAGACGCTCCATGATAACCAAAACATTGCAAACAGTCGAGTTTCAGTGACCAATGCGGCCAACCTTGCCAATCTCCACACTCACAAATTGAGGTAAATACTATCATCTTCATACGTCAGCACATTAAATTTTTTCCTGGATTAAAAAAAAAAATTAAATTAGCCTGACATGCTAATATTTTTTTGAATTTACAATGTCAGCTTCTTGGAAAAGTCCTGCACGGAAACTAAAGTCGCGCAAGCAAAATCGCTCCTCTCTTTAGTACCAATCTTTGCGTGCACCATTGTATTCAACACAATCCTAGCTCAGCTTCAAACCTTCTCAGTTCAACAAGGCCGATCCATGAACGCCCAAATCGCCAACTCATTCCAAATCCCACCAGCTTCGCTTCAATCCATCCCTTACCTCATGCTTATCATCTTAGTCCCCTTATATGAAATTGGTTTTGTCCCAATTGCACGCAAAATCACCTCAACCGACTCAGGAATCTCTCCCTTAAACCGAATTGGCATCGGACTCTTCACAGTAACATTTTCGATGGTCTCAGCGGCAATAGTAGAAAAAAGGAGAAGAAATTTATCGGTGAATTCTAACGAGATAATCTCTATATTTTGGATTGCGCCTCAGTTTCTTATCTTTGGGTTGTCTGAAATGTTTACGGCCGTGGGACTAATTGAATTCTTCTACAAGCAGTCTCTGGGAGGAATGCAATCGTTTTTGACGGCAATGACTTATTGCTCGTACTCGTTTGGATTCTTCTTGAGCTCTTTACTTGTTTCTTTGGTAAACAAGATTACTTCTTTCCATGATTCTAATGGTGGCTGGCTCAGTGACAACGACCTGAACAGAGATCGCTTAGATTTGTTCTACTGGATGCTTGCGGGGCTTAGCATGCTTAATTTCTTCAACTATCTTTTCTGGTCCCGACGGTACTATTTCAAGCATGAAGACCGCCACAAGGATGTTGAAAATAGAATGCCTTTATAAGAAGGTTCAATTTCCTGACTTATATATAGAGAGTCCCCCCCCCCCACCCCCTGTCCTATGTTTTTCTTCTCTTCAAGTAAAGGGTTAAGAAAACAATAGGGACTAATATATTACATATCAGACTAAAAATCTATGTACTTTGGCAAGTTTACACTCATTTTTCGTCCGTTGCTTGTATATGAGAGATTGGTGCTGTCATATATAGGACCCTTTGAAGGAACATTTGGCTTGGACACTTGTTGTAATTAGTTCGGAAAAAGTTTGTTTGAAGAAGATTAGATATATCTAATCAATATTGTTTGGCTTTCTATAAGAATGGATCCATGAAGGCTCTTTTAACAAAGTATTTAAATGGCTGCATATTGCCTTAAAATTCATGTCAGCAATATTCTTTATGTACTCGATTGTTGCGGTATGAGCAAGTTCAATCTAATGACTCATTCTAAAGACTTCTTTCTGATCATATATTAAGAGCATAGGATAATTTCAGGATACCCCCTTCACTTTTTCCGATTACCAAGCTACCGCCCAATGAATAAAAAAAACCGCGTTTGCCCCTTGATTTTGTTATCGAGGTAACCAACTCCAAATGCTTACCCTCACAGCCTTTGGACCACATGGAAAGGTCTTTGGGTGGAACTCTTGCATATAAAGACATAATTAATAGGGTAAAGAAATATATCTTTTAAGTTAACAATAATAAGGTACCGAATCGTTTAATCTCTTCTTAGGTTGTAGGATAACTATGTATATCAACTTAACATAATGCTTAACACAACCATAACAACTAAAATGTAAAACGTAAACACTAAAAGCCAAGAGCATAAGGCAGAATAACATCATCGGTTGATATTTATGTTACATGTAAAATGTAATTCACCTAATAGTTTCTACAAAAAAGAGAAAAAGAAAGGGGAAAAAACTATCTTACTGAAAATATTGAATGGCATATGTTCATCCACTAGAAACGCTTTCATATCTTAAAAGGGATATTTATCGTCAAAATAACTGACACACAAATTGAAAATAACAATGAACTAAAAACTAATTTAGCAACATCAATTTATCAACTATATGCATATATGTACACAGAGAAACATTAACTAGATGTATACATTAAACGAGTTACATCTCATTAAAATATGATCATTATACATGTGATACGACAAAGTATATACATGCGTGCGACCTGTATATATGATGTATATAACACGTATACGGAACATGTATGCACACATATGACATACTCATACTTGTATCTGATACATGTTTGGTAAATGTAGGGCAAGTGTCGGTGCATGCACGATACATGTTGGGCACGGTTATGATACAGTGTTACAAGTGTCCATGCTTCATAGGAGGAGGTCTCCTTCTATTTAGCCACTACACACACATCGATGCGTGGGGTAAATATTTAGCCACTACACACACATCGATGCGTGGGGTAAATATTAGTCAAATTGTCAGGACATGCGGGGCTCGTTTGCGGTACCTTGCAAGTGTTCATGCTTCATAGAAGGGGTA
The DNA here is from genome assembly GCA_030015575.1 of Agapanthus africanus. Taxonomy (NCBI): domain Eukaryota; kingdom Viridiplantae; phylum Streptophyta; class Magnoliopsida; order Asparagales; family Amaryllidaceae; genus Agapanthus; species Agapanthus africanus. Next base: position 146,726,737 of record CM057338.1, on the reverse strand, counting down.
TATGCAATTTAGCCCCACACATATACATGTGTTATCGAATCTCTTGATAAAGTTTAAAACATATATGAAGGTTTGTGTTGCGCACACAAACCTTGAATTTTTGTTGTTTATAAGTTTTATCTTGAGCATTTTGAAGTTTTGAAATTTCTGTTCTTGTAATTCTATAGTATATTAAGAGTATCTTTCTGGCGACATCATCTACTCTTTTGATAGTAAGAGACCTCTCTCCACACTTTTGCACGTAGATGTAGCTCATCTGGGTAAATGACATTCTTTTCTGTTCGCCATGCTTTGAGCGTGATCACATTCGGAATTTTTGATCTAGCTTTCACATTGAGAATTAAATCATATGCCACAAAGAAGTTGAATAATGAAAATATTAAAGGTGCAAATGTTAATACCTTTGGCACAATTGGTAAGTTCGGCCCAAGTTCTTCTCACGCTCCATAAAAGCTAGCAATCATAATCGATTCTCACATTTTTGTTAATAGGAATAGATATCATTTTTTCTGCATTTCCTGACTTAGATGGTCTTTCTAAATCTCTGGTACTAAACAGATGTCCTTCACTTGTAATTCTGCCATGTTGAAATCAAGGATAAAATGAGTAGATATTAGCTTTAAAATGACACATGTGATGCTAGAGCAGTAATTTATAATGACAATGATTGAAACTAAGCCCACATTCACATACAGAACATCAACATCATCAATATAGCAATATATCAGTAGATTTAAGTAGTTGCCTTTTTTAGTTCATTGGCCTCATCCTAACCTTACCATACTTGATGGGATTTAATTGCAATTTCTGTCTGAACTTTTATTGCACATGCTAATCAAGCTTATTTGTTCTAATTAGGCCCTTAACCACTGTAGCTAGCTGTAATCTCACACACAAAGCATGACCCTAACTCACACCAAGTGCCTTGCCAACTGAATCACTCACCACCATAAGAGCATTGTTTAGAGTGACCATTCTTTTAATGCTGCACTAACTATCGATGCAGTTTTAACATCTTACACAAGTTTTCTAGTATAACTAGAAATTTCCCGTTCCTGATAAAAGTTCCTTTCAACAAAACAGGCTCCAACCACCAACCTACACAAAATGGTACCAAATTATCGATTCATAATATCTAAGTCTTAAACCATATATTGGTTTTATAAGTTATAGTTTTGGCTAACCTGCTTACATTCATAGTTCCTGCCCCTTTTTTGTTTTGGTTGCAAAATGCTATTCATGCGTGGTCCGTTCGTGAAGGTCATGAGCGATAGGCAACCGCCATCACCGGAGAAGAAAGTTCGTGTTCGACCGTTGTCCGGTAAAGCTATATTTGCGCTCTGCATAAAAAAGTACTTTTTGAGTACTCTTTTAATGAATATAGGGGGATTAATTATTGTTAAAGAGATAGAGTATTTAAGTAGAGGGGGAGTGATGGACTTTTATAGGTACACATGGGATTTTGATATAAGTGGGCTTCTAACAACAAGACTCAAGCATTATTGAGTTTTGACCCATCTTATATTTTATACACGTGTGTTTCTTTTGTTGTTTCCAATGTGGGACGATCATTAAAGTTTCCTCGTTTGGTTTTTACTTTCAACAATTCTCATACCTTTTCACCAAAAATATGCACCATAACTTCAAAGTTCAGTGCGGTGCCAGTGACATTTAACAATTAAAATGTGCACATACCATATAAGTAATCGATTGAATAAATTCTCCATTGGCCAATCTAATATAAATTTCGCGATGGGTATAGAAACTTGGAGAAGGCTATCAAAGGGATATCATGGGTGAAGTCACAAAGACACATCAAGTTATTCAGTGAGTGCAATATTTATGATATTATAATTCAAACTGTTTTCTTTTTTGCTTCGTCATGAAATTGCGTGTATATATGTTGCAGGTCGTTAGACGAGACTATTTCTTCATTGGAAATGGACTTCCGGTTGCCCGAACAAACCAAAATGGACGCCCAGGTTCTACCCGTGGGTCAGGAAGAGGGTTGCAGAAGGCGTTTGCAGTGATTGGAATCAACACCGCATTCAGCAGCAATAAGAGACGTGATACGCTTCGAGAATCTTGGATGCCAAAAGGTTGTACCTATGTATGACCTTGTCTTCTTCCCGTAAAATGATCTTGTTTTTTTGGCGTATGGACCACAATTGATGATTTCATATGATCATTGCAAGTACAAAAAGATATTTCTAAAAGATGATTTAATGCTCAATAGCTACAGCAGTAATAATCATATATGCTTGTTTACATTAATCTGAATGTGCTAATTTTTTTTCCTCATTTCTTGTACAGGATCCAAGCTTAAGAGGTTGGAAAGGGGGAAAGGTGTCGTCCTTCGGTTCATGATTGGGCACAGTGCCACAGCAGGGGGTGTTCTTGATCGTGCCATTGATGCCGAAGAGGCACAACACGAGGACTTTCTAAGGCTTGATCATGTCGAAGGATACCGATTGATGGAAGAGATTCTGTACGTGCGTTTTTAAATTTTAAGAATACCGCAATCAAGACGGTGTCACTTAGTAGCTAGCCGGTTGAGTACGGGTCGGTCCACAGGGAAAATGTGTTATTTTCTTTAAGTTCTAACGAGTTAAATCCTATTTTTTGTAGGTTTTGTTTTAAGATCTAAGAATGACATTAAATTGATTTAAAGGCTTGTTAGGATTAGGATTAGGTTATTTTGGAAAAGGAATTCTACTCACTGCTTTTAATGCCCTAGTTAAGAATATCGATGTTAGGGTAATAGTCAACAAAAGGGATTACCACGATCAGGAAGAAACTTAGTTTCTTCCTTTTGGGCCTTGTCCGTGTTTTTTTTTGCTCTTACCCTTAACCTCCAGTTAATTCAACCACAACCGGTCTAACTAGGGAATCACCGCTGTCATTTAGGATGGGGTGCCGTAGTGAGCGGTGTGTGGTTGGATTAAATAGAGTCTGTATTATAAAAATTATATGGACAAAGAAAGGAGTGAGAGAGATTTTCATCTCTCAAACCTTCACAATCCGAACTCTAACAAGTGAGGAATTACTCACTCATTAGGGAAGTTACAATATAATTCATTTTTTTGTTTTCTTTTTAATAAACTAACTCGCAGATAATAAAAGGACAGGTAAAAATTTGTAGGTAATAAATTGCAGATGAAACAATGCTAGATAAAATAAAAATACCTTTATTGATGGCCTCTCAACGATTACAAGGGAAATTAAAATTTATGAAACTAAGAATTAAAAACAGGCATGCCTAATTAGGCTTTCAACTTTCCTATTTATAGATAGAAGAAACCCTAGGTTTATATCTGATCCATATATGAAATTACAAGACTACCCTAAGAAAGCCGGGTCAAAACACCGACACTCACCGACAAGTGTACCGACACGTGCGCTGCACGGCCTCCGCGGCAGAAAGCCATGTTTGGCCGCGGTTCCGCGGCCGTATTGTGGGCTCTTGGACTCAGTTCTTCAGGGATGCTTCATGTTACTTTTTCCTTCTGTTTTCTTCACTTGGTTTCTTAGAATCTTTTCTATTTTCTTCTAGATTTCCAACAGTGCAGAATTATGTGGACTTTTACCGTGAACTTCACTTTGAATTCTTGAATCTTATGCTACCCTTGTGCCTTGTGCATTTGAACTGTTTACTGATTTTCATTTGTTCCTTGAACTGGTAGGCGGTATCATACGGATTCATCTATTGTTGGTCGTAGTCTCACATTTATAGCGTCTTTTCATGCATTTCACTGTAATGATCTGAGAACCTGTAACCTGCAACTATTTAGCAGTCATGGATCAAAAACACCTATTTATTTGTAATATGATTAAGAATGGGCGATATAATAATGCAAAATTCTGATGATATGAACAGATACCACGAGCTCTCGACAAAGACAAGGGTGTACTTTGCAACCGCAGTATCCATTTGGGATGCCGATTTCTATGTAAAGGTTGATGATGACGTGCATGTTGATCTTGGTGAGCCATTTCAAATTAAATAGTATTCTGATGAAAATATTAATACCTTACAAAAACCTAGCATTTTATGCAGCAGACTTCTGAATTCAGATTACATGATTATGTGTAGAACATGCCTATTATGTTTATATTGCATTGAATTATTAATATAAATAGTCATCATGCTGTATATATATAGTATTTGGCCTAAATCTCATTGATGTTCACTAAAAATTGCAGTATATCACATAATGTCTGTTTCAAATCCCAACAAGATGGCCCTTATATTTTTGGCGCATATGACAAGTTTTTCCCAATTTCACAAATTGTTCTCATTTATATAAACCATGCAGTTCCTTATGTCCTTTAAGGAGTCTAGTGGTCTACACACACTGTCGTCGGTCTTTATTTCCATTCCAATTTCGTAGTTATTGCTTCAAATGACGCGTTCTCTCTCTTATTATTTGATGATGTTCGAGAGTTATATACGTAGGTATGCTTGCAACAACGCTTACACGATAAAAGAGCAAACCACGAATTTACATTGGTTGCAAGAAGTCTGGACCGGTTCTCTTCCATAAGTATGTAATAAATCTTATTTTTGAAAGTATCACATAATTGAAAGAGAGAAAAATGAGATGCACACAGCTGCTTATTTATAAGCATTATTAATCCCCCACCCCACCCACCCACCCCCACCCCGCCCCCACCCCCACCCCCAACCCCAACCCCCTGCCCGAATCATACATAATTTAATAATGGACGATGTTAAGGATATGTATGTGTATCTCAAATGGGTGGTGTCTTATGATTTATGCTATTGCATGGCATCGTTTGATTGGACCCGTATGCAGAAGAAATTATGAAAACTCCACTTCTTGTGTTTATAGCTAGGTATGTATGCATTTATTCACATATTTGAATTGAAAAGTGTATTTCTTACAATTAACTATATAGCAAATATGATCATGGGAACATGATAAGCCAAATGTGATATTTGCTGTTTATTGCAAAGCAAGTTTCATTAGTGCTTTAACTGTGTTTCTTCATCCAATATAAGTTTTCATGGAAATGAGCTGATATTATACAGCAGTGAAAATAATATGCTTTGAAATTGCCTTTTCCTTGTTTGTTTCATGCAAGTACGGGAAAGATAGTTTAATTCATAATTGAACAATGGAGAGCTTCGTCCATAAAAGAGCCATATAAATAACCTTTCCTCGTGTATTTTGCAGGAAAAAAAAAACAAATTGTATTTATCATAGGGGGGGAAAGAAAGAAGAAAATAAGGTCAACTCTGTAGATGATCTGAAAGTTTTAACAAAATATAAATCTAATTGCAACGCCATTAATACAACAAGATAATCATGTAACTTAACAAAAATTAAAACATCTTTACATAACTAATATTTACTTTCCTATACATCCTCGGCCTTGTCTGTCTCATTTTCTAGAAAAGTAGTAGTACCGGCAGCATAACCTGCGATCTCAATCAAGAGCTTGTTCAAAGACTGTGGCTTAGAGAAGAAGGGGCAGTGATCGCTGCCCTTTATTTTGTAAACCTCTTGAGGGGGGTTCTCTCGGACGAGCTTCTCTTGGATGTCGGGGGGCAGCATGTGGTCGTCTAGCGCTTGGATGTAGAATCTACGGACTGATCCGTAATTTTCTTGGGTGAGGGTCAATTTTTCCATGATCGGGGCGAGCAGGATCGGTCTCATGGATACTGCTGCCAAAGCCATGTCCTGTCATTGAGATGATACGGATTGATATGAAAATATGGTACATATTTTGATTGGTGACTGCAGCATAAGAAAAGGGCAAATTACAGAAAAACACCCTTTAGTATCGCTAATTTCACTTGACTACCTTTAAATTTTATACAATAAACTCCACCGGGGGTTTTCTTCAGTAAAATACGCTAAACTAAGGGAGCTTAATATAATAAAAAGCTTTATCAGTCAATGAAAAACAACAATAGTTACGGACAGTTTGCTATATTTTATCCTTGGAAAAAAAATTAAGATTTGCTTTTGGCCATCCTTCACCAGGAGACATATCCTTCTCCAACTCTAAACTCAATCCTATCAGGTACAGTTCTGATAACATAACATATGCCAGAGTAAACCTAGCTGATTTCCCAAGTGAGAAACTAATTAATGGCATTATTTGGTATATAGGAAAATGACTTCAACTAGCCGAAGAATACAAGAAAGCGAACACCAAAACAAATTGCATTTGCAAACTGCTTACGAAAGTAGAAACGTCGACCAAAATTCTAGCGTGTTAACTATAAGTCGGAGAAAGAGGGGCGAGCAAAATTTATAACTCAGATGTTAAGTGTCTCAAATGTGAGAATACATCGTGATTATTCATATTAATTGCCCATATAACCATATTGTCTGGTCATATGGAATAAAAACAGTTTTTCAGGGGACTTATTTGTGAAGAAAATTGTCCAGTTGACGTTAAATTTATAGATACTTGCATGCAAAAAGAAAAGGAGCATTTTCGTTAACCGTAGATTTCAATTTAAAATAAAATAAAATTATATACTGAAAGAATAAAAGGTTATCATTCTTCCATACCTTGGGAGAAGTTTGGTTGAAATAAAGCCCCTTGATATGTTCTTTGCCAAACATGAGTGCAGTAGGCGGCTTGTCTTTGCCATTTCCATACAGTAGAAACTGCGATTCTTTCAGGAATACTTCAGCAGGTCCTAGCTGCAAATTATATCTTATCAACACAAGAACCATCCAAAGAAAGGCAAAGATTCAAGCTTAAGGAATGTAAAAGCTATAAGAACAGGTCAAAATGTCTTCCCGGTTTTAAAGTGTTCGTCTTTTGGATGCTTCACAAGCTGATCCAAGTTTTCAGTTAATGCTGATACAGTAATCATCAATATCCAAGTCCTATCCTATCAAAATAGGACCATTTATATGTAGAAGCCTCTGACAAACGAAGGCCTCGAACTTTTAAGTCATATTATTGCTACTGAAATTCACACATAATATGATATATCCATAGCTCTCGATTACTGAATTAAGGCTAAATTACACTAATATACCTTGAACAGCATTTTTTTTCACTAACCACCTTACCTTTTTTTAAGAGTAAAGTCCCTTAAACTTTGGTTTTAAGGGAGTACTTACATATTCGGAGAACAGATCGAAAGGTCTCTGTCCATCCAGAACCATAGTAGCACTAACAAAAACAGCTTTTGAGACCTTTTTTGGGCAACGCTCGAGGGCATAAGATATGCTTGCGCCTCCACAACTATGCCCAACCAAAATAACCTGTGAAACACGTTATATTGAAAAATATGCTCTTATAGAGACCAAAGTGCGTAAAATTGTATTTATTTTTTCTCGATTTTCCAGACCCTTTCATTCTCAGGAAGGCCGTTCAAGAAATCAATTAGAGGCTTCGAGTACTCTGCTAAATTTGTGATGCTGTTTGCATCTGTGTGGTCCATTCCAGACCCCGCGAGATCCAATGCAATGGGATGCAACCCTGCTTCCTCTAATAAAGGGATGATTTTATACCAACACCATGCTCCAAAGCCCTCTCCATGGACAAGAACGATTTTCTTTGTTTCAAGATTGTCAAGATCCAACTGGACCTATAAGTAAAAAATTTCATAGAGGTCACAATATTTTTACTAAATCAATCACAGAGCTTATTGAATCTTGAATGACTCGTGAAAGCAAGAATTTAGCTATTACTACCATACATTGAAGCCTTTTTCTCCATCAATATAGTTAGATGATTTAGACAGATGCAGTAAGCAAATGACAACGATAGAGATGATGATTGTTGATGCATTGTGCCTTTTCTCCGAAAGTACTTGCCTGAAAATTCAGTTTTTGAAGGCAGGATCTCATCTTTCTGAGATTAAAGCAAATTTTACTCCTTGAGCGAAAGTAAATCATAATACTAACATTAAGAAACAAAAACATTATCCACAATAAGAAAAACATTTCAAAACAGAAAAATAGAATAAATTAATAATTTGCTAAAAATCAATACAGTGTATACATATAAAATGATATTCGAGGAAAAACATTTAACATTGAGTTATACCAATTTTCTTTACAAAGTTTTTTAAAAAAACATAGAAAGTGTCGAGATATTAATAACACTTTGATCTCTCTAATATTTAACTAATCTCCAGTTGTCCTCAAAGGAAGAGGTGTTAAGTTGTTAACAAACTCTCTATTGTCTGTCATTGGCGAAAAGAATTCAATCTTGTTGCAAACTCTCCCTCAATTATTAACACTAAACTCTATCTAAAATACTCAAAGTTTTGTAACAAAAGAGAGGTCATACTGGGCAATGGCATTGTATAAATGGATCAAATATCGGAAATATCGGCTGCTATATTTATCGCGTGCCACTTTCGAAATGTATTGTTTTCAAAGAATATCTTATGGGCTCAATATTAGCCAATATTTGAAATATCAGCCAATATTTGAAATATCAGCCACCATATCGGATTTATCTTTATTGGCCAAATATTGGACACTACGTAACTTATCGACTCATCATGAAGCTTGCATAATATTCAGCCAAATATATGTGTATAGTGTTTTCCATCACCCTATTGAGATAGGAATGTGCATCGCTCGTCAGACGCGTACAGATTCCCCCGGCCTAGGGTAGGCTGGGATTTAATAATGTGGGGGTCCAAATCTCCGGCAGCTGCGGACAAAATTGTCGTTAATTAACTCTCGCTTTTAAAGCGAGGGAAACAGGATTACTATCAAGATTTGGAGATACTTAGGAAAAATAGGTATTAAATGGCTGATAGATCTGTTTAATAAGGTTTGGCAGACCAAAAAGATACCAAATGAATAGAGAAAAAATACCCTTGTACCTACCTATAAGAACAAGGGTGTCATTCAAAGTTGCTCAAACTACCGAGAAATAAAACGTATGTGTCACGCCATGAAACTGGGAGAGAGATTGAACACAGGCCAAGGAATAATATTAAGATAATAGAGAACCATTTTGGATTCATGTCTGGACGATCGACGACTGAGGCTATTCATTTGCTTCATCAACTTGTCAAGAGTTTTCGAGAGAGGAGAAGAGATTTGCATATAATATTTATTGATTTAGTGAAAGCGTACGACAAGGTACCTAAAGATTATTATGAGAGGACAATGATGAAGAAAGGATCCCTATCAAGTACATTGACATAATCAAAGACATGCACGATAGAGCAGTGGCAAATATGTCAGAACTTGCGGCGGCCTAACGTATGATTTTCCGATTACAATTGGTCTACATCAAGGATCTATATTAAGTACATTCCTATTTACTATCGTGATGGATGAGCTTGCTGGAACTATCCAAAATGAGGTATCTTGGTGTATGCTATTCACTGATAATATTGTTCTACTAAATGAGACGAAAGTAGGGGTTAATACCAAATTGGAGTTACAGAGGCAAACGTTGGAATCTCGAGAGTTCAAATTGAGCAGGTCCAAAACAGCATATATGCATTGCAAATTTAGCAAACAGAGAAGTCGATACCATATTGGTATAACCACTAAAAAGGCAAAAGATACCACCGAGCGATCAGTTTAGATATCTAGGTTCCATCATCCAAAAGGTGGGGAGATCGATAGCGATATTAATCAAAAGATCCAAGCTGGTTGGTTGAAATGGAGAAGTGCAACATGGATTTTATGCGATTGTAACTTTCCGTTAAAATTGAAAGGGAGGTTTTATCGGAGCACTATTTGGCTTGCCTTATTATATGGTATAGAATGCTGGGCTCCTAAGAAGCATCATACACAGAAGATGCATGTAGCAGAGATGCGCATGTTTCGTTAGATGTGTGGTAATACTAAAAAGATAGGATGCGAAATAAGGATATTCGTGCAAAAGTTGATGTAGCACCTGTGGAGGAAAAGATGTGGGAAAACCGGCTAAGATGGTTTGATCATGTGAGACGCGAACCTATGGAAGCACCAGGTCGACGAATGGATACTCTCGATATAGGCAATGCCAAAAGGGCGAAAGGAAGACTGAAGAAAATATGGATAGAGGTGATACGAAAAGGTATGGTTGCCAAAGGTCTCAATGAAAGTATATTGTTCGATACGAATGAGTGAAGGCGGAGAATTCATGTACTGGACCCGGCGTGATTCTCATGTTGGTTCATGTAGCCTACCCCATATGCTTGGGATAGCTCGGTTGTTGTTTTAAAGTGAGAGAACCTCTGATTAACTGGTTAAACAGGTCATGTGAACTCAATGTGTAGTATGCGTATGTGCCTTGAGAGTGTTTTGGGCATATCGGGGGCCTCACAGAGTTTACGAGGATCCCGCTATCCGGATAGCTGGCTGGGGATTAAGGGGGCCAACAGCCCCCTTGCGGGGTGCAGGGTAGCGTCCCTTTGGAAAATTTTCTAAGGAGAGAAGGCTTTTGAGTGTGGGACGTGTTTATCTTATTCATTTTTTGTAAAATATTTACAAGAAAGATAGAACTGACGGATACACGTGTGCCTCACGTGCATTTGGCAAAGTGAGCACGTGGTAAGGTGCGCACGTGACAAGATGTGTATGTGTCAAGGTGCGCGCCTGGAGAGATGCGACCCCGACAAGGAACGCGCCTAGCAAAGTGAGCATCTGGTGAGGTGCGAGAGAGTGGGGGAAAACGGTATTAAATGGGCCAAAGGGTCCAGTGAGGTGCGCACCAGGGCCGGCGTGCACCTGGCACGATATGCACCCAACAGGGTGCGCATCTAGCCAAATGGGCACCTAGCGAGATGCGCACCTAGTACGATGCAAGCAAGGGTCGAAACCCAAAGGAGCTACAACTCCGAACTTAACAAATTTTGATGCAAGAAGATCAAAGAGGGCTCTTTTTCCCTTCTACGAGGCCTTGGGACATGCGCAAATGGGTCACGACGTGGGTTTTTCGCTCTTCTTCCTCTCCTCTATTGGATCGTAAAAAGAGATGAAGGGCGGTAAAAGTTACTCCTTTGGTGATTTTAATAGGAAATTGGTATTCCTTTCAATAGATTAATGGCCAAAATCAATTTTGATTTTAAAAAAGAAGAGGATTTTCCTTGGATTTAATTGAAAAAGAGAGGAGGAAGAAGAACCTTGAGAGAGAGGAACAGAACCTTAGATCTTGATAATGCTCAATATCGGTGATCTCCCAGATCAGGACACGTGGCAGATGACGTGTCCCAGGACTCACAAGAAATGACCTACAGTGGCCGACCAGACCAATCTTGTGCCCGTCCTACAAGCAAACGCTGGCTCGCCTCAGAGCCCCCAGCACAATTGGCCTCCTCAGACCCACAGCTCGTCTCCGAGCTATCACAGGCCCGAGCCTCCTCGGCCCTCTCAGCTCGCCTCCGGGCTTGAGGAGAACCAAGATACCTCGGCTCTCCCGCTCCTCCGCGAGCTCTCCCGCCGAGGTCATCTTCCTCGATCTCATCAACCGACCGACAGCACCGCTTGCAGGCATAACCGTCATCCCGCAAATCTCGCTATGCGCGAGATCTCCGTCGGCCACATCCCATGTTCCACGCCACCACGATCCCCCATTAACGAGCCTGTCTCGCCATTAATGGGGAGGTCCCGCTCATCACGCGGGCGTGACGTCAGGAGCGTAACGGCCGGTGTGATTCTCACGCCTACCTCGCCTGCTACCACTTCTATATAAACCCCTTTCATCAAACGGTTCAAGTAAGCCATTTTTACTCCACTAAGTCGTTACTCTACTCAGATCTCTAGTCTAACTTGACCGTCGGAGGGTCCTCGGTGGTACAACCACCCCGGGACTTCCTTGCAGGTAGCTCGGCAACCACAACCTCAAACCCATTAAGATCCACACGCTTCAAGAGCGACAGCGTCCAGATCCAATCTCAGCCACCCGTCGCCGCCATCAGCAGATCAACGAAGGTAACATCTTGGCGCGATCCCAGGTCGCGTCAGCTGGCGCAATATGTAGGAACTCCTTGATTCCACAAAAACAAAAGTTCGCCTTCCGATCTCAACCTAATGGCGAGCGATCATCATGATGATCCAAGCATCAGCCGCCGCCTCCCCCTCAACAGAGGCGCGGACGAACCTCCTCCGCCGAATGCCATCAACGCCCTCGCCGGTCGAATAGACTGACTCGCGTCCATCGTGGAAGCGCTCGTCCGCGTCCAAACGGCAGGGCAAGATCACCAAGTTGCCGCTCCCCCGCCTCGAGACCAAAACCCCTACAGGGGAGAGAAGACTACGTCCGCGTCGGCACTGCCGACCACCGAGTCGCTACCTCCCACAGTCGCAGATCTCCCGGGCCAATACGTTCTGAAGCTCGCTGGGCGCCTCGCAGTTCAACACCGAGGTCCGTCGTCAGAGCGCCTAGTCCCGAGATCCTCCATGCACCTGTCCCTCCCGAGGAGATGTCTGTCAGCTCGTCTGTCACCAGGCCTGACCGACACCTCCTCCCTCGACGAGGTCGCGCAGACGAGACTCACCACGGCGGCTCGAAGACTACCTTGCCGGGGGATCTAAGGAACCTCATTGAGAGGAACCGGAGCCGCGGCCAGACGCAGGCCTCCAACAGCAGAGGCCTGGGATCAGAATGCGCCGAGTCGTCAAGGTACCATGGCCGACTCGACGCCCTCGAGAAAAAGATCGAGAGTCTGCATCGGGAGGGTCACCGTTCGAGCGACGGGGCTAAGTATACCGCCGACTCGCTCACAAAACCGTTCGCCAAGGAGCTTGTTGGGGTAAAAATTTACACCCCGGTTGACCGAGTCAAAGTCAAGGTCAACCCCAAGCCAGGTGGGCCCAAGCCCAGGTCAAGTGGGCCCATGCCCAGGTCGAGTCCGAAACATGAAGCGGCCGACCCTCCCCATGCCAAAAATGAAATCATGTAATAAATAATTTTTATGTAATTTTTTATGCATGAATGTAAACAAAATGGGTATAAAACCAAATTTTTGTAAGCCCATGCTTTATGTGCAAAAAGAAATGGCACATGAACCATGAGATGGGCAAAATGCCATTTTGTAAAGCCCAAGGGGCTATATGTAAATATGTAAGCCTATATAAGGCAATATGATGATGAATAAAGGATAGACTTTTCATTCTCCCAAAAAAAACTAGGGTTTGTGCCTCCACTCTCTCTTCTTCAAGTTCTTCCTCTTCCTTTTTATTTTCCAAACAAATCAAGAGCTTAGCTCTCTTTTTTTTAAAAACTAAACAAAGTTTTACCATAAATCCACCTCCCAAGACTCCATCAAGAGAGGAAAAAGGGTCTCTTTTTTTATCATCCAAGATCTAGATCTTGGAGTTTCAAGAGAACCCATTTTGGGTTTCTTCTCAAAGGAGAAAGGAGAAAATCTTTTGGAGTTCAACTCCACAAATAAAATTCTTTTGGAGTTCAACTCTACCGCCAGGAAAATTATTTTGGAGTTTAACTCCACTACAAGAATTCTTTTAGAGTTTAACTCCACAGTAAAAATCTTGTGGAGTTTAACTCCACAGTAAAAATCTTTTGGGGTTCAACTCCACAAATAAAATTCCTTTGAAGTTTAACTCCACTACAGAAATTCTTTTGGAGTTTAACTCCACAAAAAAATATATATACTTTTTTTTGGGGGAGTCTAACTCCACATTACATTTTTTTTAGCCATATAAAATTCTTTTGGAGTTGAACTTCACGTTAAAAAAAAAAAAAAGTTGGCATGTGACGTGGGTCACATGCTTAGCATGTGACGCCCGTCACATGCTAAGCATGTGACCGCGTCATATGCAAAGGCGTCACATGCAAAGCATGTGACCCGTCACATGCAAAGCATGTGACCCGTCACATGCAAAGCATGTGACCCCCCCTCACATGAGGGGTCACATGCTAACATGTGACCCTCCATGTCACATGCTAGCATGTGACCCCCCTCATATGAGGGGTCACATGCTAACATGTGACCCCACTTTTTTAAAAATAAAAAAAAAGAAAAACAAACAAAATTCTTTTTCTTTCTTCCTCCCTTTTTTATTTAAAATAAATTATAAATAATGTTTAAAAATTAAAAATATATATATATAATTATTTTCTTCTCTTCTTTTCTTTATTTAATCCCTTTTTATTTAAAAAAAATATTAAATAAATAAAAATAAATTATAAATAATATTTTAAAATAAAAAAAATATTTTAAAAATAAAAAAAATTCTCCAAACATTTATTTACTTATTTATTTTCGTTTTTATATATAGAAAATATATATATGTGTACATATCTCTTTTTACAAGTGGAATAAAACTAAAAAAATACACACACACACCAACACACTGCATATTGAGTTCGCATGACCAGTTTAACCAGTCAAATCGGAGGTTCCTTCGCTCCAAATGCGAGGGGTAATTAACGGCGGCTTAGTCCGCGGCTGCCGGCGATTCGGATCCCCACAATCAATAAACCCCAGCCTACCCTAGACAGGGGGAATCTGTACTGCGCCCGACCAGCGCGCGCGTATTCCCATCTCAATAGGGTGACGAAAAACACCCTACAGATTCTGGCACACCCGGTGGGACTAATCTCTCCTCCCATATTGCGGGTTAAATATTCATGCGAACTCAATCAATATACATACCTGTATTTATACTAAAATAATGCTCTTTCATGCAGATTTTCAAACAATCACCTTCCGACGATGTCTTCGATGATGAACTCAGCTCCTGTCTCCTACACGATGAAGATAGACTCCAGGACGGTCCTTCCGGCCAGTCTCGGGCGACAATGGGAGGAGCCGCTGCTACCATTCGGCTCTATTATGTTCATGCCAGTTGGCGCCATCCCAGCTCCTCAGGCCCCGGTGGCAGACAAACCGGTCTCGAAAGGCAGGAGACCAAATGTAGTGGTCGCAAGGGCACCTCAGCCCAAGCACAAGTCCGTTCCCGAACGACTCTCCATGGCCCCAGCTGGGGGCAAGGCCATCGACACCAACAAAGCTACAATGCGTCCCGAGCAGGCTCCAGCGGTGCCCTTGACCACTGCTCGATCGGGTGTCTTCTCTAAGCTCCCCGTCGACCGACTCACAGTGGCTTCCCAGGGAATGAATGTCCGCCAAGCCCTTAAAATTGAGAAGCTAAAGCAGAAAAGGCTCAGATATAGAGCCAACAAAAGGGCTAGGGCTCATGCTAGGCTGAACCTCATGAGGTTCGAGGAACAGGGTCACCCAGCCAAAGATGAGGGGATGGCTGAATGTGTTATCCACACTGTTTACGTGGTGGGCACGCGCAGCAAGAGCAAGGACGGGACTACCACATCTCAAATCCAATCTGGCTTGAATGTAGTTGCCACTTCCCAAGAACAGCCGCTTCCGCTGGATGATGAAAACCCTCTCGATGAGGCAGATAGGCAGAGAGAGCCCTCAATTCATGAGGAGTCAGGCTCGGAAAGCGAAGATGAGCCAACTTTCCGTCCTAAGACCGCAGAGCAGCAACTTCTCCAAGAGCTCCGAAAGCAGCTTAGAAACAAAGACAAGGAGATGGCCAAGCTCTACTCAAAAATTGACGACTTGACAAACGTCGTCTTACAACTCACGGCCCAGCTTGCCTCTCAGCCGCCCAATCAAGCACAAGGCTCTCATGAACCAGGAAACGGTGTCTCGAAACAGCCGACGCCCGTTCCCTCAAATCCAAAAGTGGGCGGACCGCATGAAAATCAGTCGCATCCTATCTCGGAAAATGTCTTGGCTACCGATGACAGTAGCCCGCTAACTCAAGGTCAAATCATGGATTTGGTTGCCAGCAAAATCAAAACACCGGTAGCCGAAGCTGAAGCGCAAAAAGATATTAGCAATAGCGGGAGACCATATCCCGCTCAATATGATCTGGTAGAATTTCCTAGCGGCTATGTCATCCCTAAATTCGGAAGATTCGATATGACGGGAAATGCGAATCAACACATCGCCCACTTCAAAGCCTCATGCGGGAATACTGGAGGCAACGATGCGTTTCTCCTCCGCCAGTTCGTTAATAGCTTGACCGATATTGCTTTCGACTGGTACGCGAGCATACCGGATGGCTCCGTTACTACTTTCGTCCAAATGGAATCTTTGTTTCGACAAAGGTTCATGAGCGTCAGCGATAAGATCACCATTGCCGAGCTCGTAAGGACCAAGCCCAAGAACAACGAAAGCAACGCGGATTTTATAACCCGATGGCGCAATCTCTCCGTCAAATGTGAACCACCGATAGAGCAGGACCAATCTGTCAGTCTCCTTGTCGGAAATCTCAACAATTGGATGGCCCCGTTTCTATGCACCGCGGGTCTCAAAACATTCCAAGAGCTGACCAGGAAAGTCCAGATGCTGGAGCGCTCGAAGCAGGAGTCCTCCTCGAATTCCCAAAATAACAGTAGGTCATGGAGAAACCGAAAGGACGATAATCGCAAAGACGGAAATTCCGACGATTCTGAGTCTTTCAATGCCTCGGCCAACCGAAATAAGCAAGGGTTGAGCGGGCCTAATGCCAACCAGCTTCGGAAGCCAATGTTCGGAGAGGGAGGAGAATCTCCGCTGAAAGAGAAGCTGGATAAGGTCTATTCCTTCAGAAGGGACAAAATTCGTAAAATATTCAAAGACGCCCTGAAGAATGGTCTACAACTGCCAGAGTCAAAAAGACCGCAGGAAGCGAATAGCACCGACGACCCCAAATACTGCCCTTATCACAGAGTGATAGGTCATACCATTGAAGACTGCTTCGTCTTCAAAGATTGGGTCGAAAAGCAATACAAGGCAGGAGAGATAGAACTGTCCAAAGGCGTGTTAGTAAACAGTCAAGATGCGACCGCCAATTTCATACAAACGGAGACCGAAGTTCTTCGTGAAACTAATTCCCTTAGACATCTGCCTTTCTCTGAACACAGTCGACCACAACGTCATTAAACTAGGAACAATCGACCACCACGTCGTTAAACTGGGAATAATCGACCGCTAAGTCGTTAAACTGGGAATGTAAAAAAAATGTGTATATAAAAAAAAGTGTACATAAAAGAAAAATAAAGAAAAGCCGAAATGATGAGGCAACTCGCAATAAAAATCAGCGAGTGAAAATAAAAATGAAAATAAAGCCGAAATGATGGGGCAACCGCGAATAAATAGCCGAAATGATAGGGCAATCGCGACCTTCGCGATAAGAAAAACTGAAATGATAGAGCAATCGCGGTAAAAAAAACATAATAAAAAAACGGCGAATGATGAGTCGCTCCTGGTACCATATTCCAATGCAGACGCCAACCAAAATCCAATTTCCCAAAATTCTTCCGGCCCTACGGCTAATCCCCAAATTGACTACCGTATACAATCCACGGGCTCAAATAATTCTCATTATACCCATATCCCACCGTAATCACCAGTTACGCGGCCGGTCTCCGTCTTTGGAATTATGCTCCATTGAGAAGACCCACTCATGTGTCCTCACGATACATGAGGAGAACAAACCTTTGTGGGATCCTTACGACTCACGAAGGAAAAACACACTTAGGAATCCTCACGACTCCTAAGGAGAAAATACACCTGCGGGATCCTAACGACTCGCAGGGAGAAAATGCTTTTATGGGACCCTCACGGCCCATAAAATTGAAAAGCCTTAGGTGATAGGGATCCAAACCTGTCTCCTAAGCCATCGCTCCCCAATCACGCCAACAAAGCCCCAAAATTTTTATGGCCCTACGGTCTGGATCATACATCCTGCAAAACCGTATACAATCCACGGGCGTAAAACAATCCCAATCTCTCCAAAAATAAAAAAATAAAAAAAAGGTATGTCCACAAGCAAGAGGGGCACGGATGAAAACCCGAAAGGGCTCCGTGAGTAAAAACAGCAGGACTACCGGCGAGTTTGTGAAAACCCGAAAGGGCGCGAACTCGTAAAAAAGAAATGAAATGCACTCGCAAAGTCCTCTCGACTTTGTGAGGAGAAAATTCCCGCGTGAGATCCTTACGACTCACAAAGGAGCAACACACTTGGGAGTCCCCACGACTCCCAAGGAAAAAATGCACTTACGGGATCCTTACGACCCGTAGGGAGAAAATGCTTTGTGAGACCCTTACGGCTCATAAAATTGAAAAGTCTTAGGTGATAGGGACCTAAAACCCGTCTCCTAAGCCATCGCTTCCTGATAAGCAAGCGCAAATGATGATTCGCTCCTGGTACCATATTCCAGTGTAGCGATACTGATGCCAAACAAAAACCAATTCCCAAATCCTTCCGGGGCAAATGATGAGTTGCTCCTGGCATTATTCCAGTGCAGCAATGCAGATGCCGACCAAAACCAAAATTCCCAAATCCCCTCATGACCAATGATGATTCGCTCCTGGTACCATATTCCAGTGTAGCGATACTGATGTCAACCCAAATCAAATCAAACCAACAACCTCTACGGCGGAATCATGCTCCGTCCCAGAATTTACCCCGTGTCGAAATCATGCTTCGCCTCGGGATATCTACCCTCCCTGCCGGAATTATGCTCCGCCTCGGAATCAAATCAACCAACAAGCTCTGCGTCGGAATCATGCTTCGTCTCAGAATATGCACCCCGTGTCGAAATGATGCTTCACCTCGGTGTATCTGTCTTCCCTGTCGGAATTATGCTTCGGCTCGAAATCAACCAACGACATCCCTGCCGGAATTATGCTCCGCCTCGGAATCAAATCAACCAACAAGCTCTGCGTCGGAATCATGCTTCGTCTCAGAATATGCACCCCGTGTCTAAATGATGCTTCGCCTCGGTGTACCTGCCTTCCTTGTCGAAATTATGCTTCGTCTCGGAATCAAGTCAGCCAACAAGCTCTGCGCCGGAATGATGCTCCGCCCTTCGGAACGATGCTCCGATCCTTGGAATCATGCTCCGCCCTTCGGAATGATGCTCCGAATCCTGGAATTATGCTCCGCCCTTCGGAACGATGCTCCGATCCCCTGGAATCATGCTCCGCCCTTCGGAACGATGCTCCGAATCCTGGAATTATGCTCCGCTCTTCGGAATGATGCTCCGATCCCCTGGAATCATGCTCCGAATCCTGGAATCATGCTCCGCCCTTCGGAATGATGCTCCGATCCTTGGAATTATGCTCCGCCTTTCGGAATGATGCTCTGAATCCTGGAATGATGCTCCGCTCTTCGGAATGATGCTCCAATCCCCTGGAATAATGCTCCGCTCTTCGGAATGATACTCCGATCTTTTGGAATGATGCTCCGCCCTTCGGAACGATGCTCCGATCCTTGGAATCATGCTCCGCTCTTCGGAATGATGCTCCGAATCCTGGAATGATGCTCCGCCCTTCGGAACGATGCTCCGATCCTTGGAATCATGCTCCGCCCTTCGGAATGATGCTCCGATCCCCTGGAATCATGCTCCGCTCTTCGGAATGATGCTCCGATCCCCTGGAATCATGCTCCGCTCATCGGAATGATGCTCCGATCCTTGGAATCATGCCCCGCTCTTCGGAATGATACTCCGAATCCTGGAATCATGCTCCGCCCTTCGGAATGATGCTCTGATCCTTGGAATCATGCTCCGCCTTTCGGAATGATGCTCTGAATCCTGGAATGATGCTCCGCTCTTCGGAATGATGCTCCGATCCCTTGGAATCATGCTCCGCTCATCGGAATGATGCTCTGATCCTTGGAATCATGCCCCGCTCTTCGGAATGATGCTCCGAATCCTGGAATCATGCTCCGCCCTTCGGAATGATGCTCTGATCCTTGGAATCATGCTCCGCCTTTCAGAATGATGCTCTGAATCCTGAAATGATGCTCCGCTCTTCGGAATGATGCTCCAATCCCCTGGAATAATGCTCCACTCTTCGGAACGATGCTCCGCCCTTCGGAACGATGCTCCGATCCTTGGAATCATGCTCCGCTCTTCGGAATGATGCTCCGAATCCTGGAATGATGCTCCGCCCTTCGGAACAATGCTCCGATCCTTGGAATCATGCTCCGCCCTTCGGAATGATGCTCCGAATCCTGGAATTATGCTCCGCTCTTCGGAATTATGCTCCGATCCCCTGGAATCATACTCCGCCCATCGGAATGATGCTCCGATCCCCTGGAATCATGCTCCGCCCTTCGGAATGATGCTCCGAATCCTGGAATCATGCTCTGCTCTTCGGAATGATGCTCCGATCCCCTGGAATCATGCTCCGCCCATCGGAATGATGCTTCGATCCCTGGAATCATGCTCCGCCCTTCAAAATGATGCTCCGATACCCTGGAATCATGCTCCGCCCTTCGGAATGATGCTCTGATCCTTGGAATTATGCTCCGCGAATCAGAATGATGCTCCGATCCCCGGGAATCATGCTCCCCGGGATGATGCTCCGCCCCCGGAATGATGTTCCACCTCGAAGTTCAGCTTCAAGATCCATCAATTTCATGCACACAACTCAAATGTGCGGTGTGCATTTATTAATGGGGGGCACTTTGTTGGGGTAAAAATTTACACCCCTGTTGACCGAGTCAAAGTCAAGGTCAACCCCAAACCAGGTGGGCCCAAGCCCAAGTCAAGTGGGCCCATGCCCAGGTCGAGTCCGAAACATGAAGCGGCCGACCCTCCCCATGCCAAAAATGAAATCATGTAATAAATAATTTTTATGTAATTTTTTATGCATGAATGTAAACAAAATGGGTATAAAACCAAATTTTTGTAAGCCCATACTTTATGTGCAAAAAGAAATGGCACATGAACCATGGGATGGGCAAAATGCCATTTTGTAAAGCCCAAGGGGCTATATGTAAATATGTAAGCCTATATAAGGCAACATGATGATGAATAAAGGATAGACTTTTCATTCTCCCAAAAAAAACTAGGGTTTGTGCCTCCACTCTCTCTTCTTCAAGTTCTTCCTCTTCCTTTTTATTTTCCAAACAAATCAAGAGCTTAGCTCTCTTTTTTTTAAAAACTAAACAAAGTTTTACCATAAATCCACCTCCCAAGACTCCATCAAGAGAGGAAAAAGGGTCTCTTTTTTTATCATCTAAGATCTAGATCTTGGAGTTTCAAGAGAACCCATTTTGGGTTTCTTCTCAAAGGAGAAAGGAGAAAATCTTTTGGAGTTCAACTCCACAAATAAAATTCTTTTGGAGTTCAACTCTACCGCCAGGAAAATTATTTTGGAGTTTAACTCCACTACAAGAATTCTTTTGGAGTTTAACTCCACAGTAAAAATCTTTTGGGGTTCAACTCCACAAATAAAATTCCTTTGGAGTTTAACTCCACTACAGAAATTCTTTTGGAGTTTAACTCCACAAAAAAAATATATACTTTTTTTTGGGGAGTCTAACTCCACATTACATTTTTTTTAGCCATATAAAATTCTTTTGGAGTTGAACTTCACGTTAAAAAAAATAATAAATAAAAAATAAAAAATAAAAATAAAAATAAAAAAAGTTGGCATGTGACGTGGGTCACATGCTAAGCATGTGACCGCGTCACATGACGGGCGTCACATGAGGGGTCACATGCTAACATGTGACCCTCCATGTCACATGCTAGCATGTGACCCTTCTCTTATGAGGGGTCACATGCTAACATGTAACCCCACTTTTTTAAAAATAAAAAAAAAAAGAAAAACAAACAAAATTCTCTTTTTCTTTCTTTCTCCCTTTTTTATTTAAAATAAAAATAAATAAATTATAAATAATGTTTAAAAATTAAAAAATATATATATAATTATTTTCTTCTCTTCTTTTCTTTATTTAATCCCTTTTTTTATTTAAAAAAATATTAAATAAATTATAAATAATATTTTAAAATAAAAAAATTATTTTAAAAATAAAAAAAATTCTCCAAACATTTATTTATTTATTTTCGTTTTTATGTATAGAAAATATATATATGTGTACATATCTCTTTTTACAAGTGGAATAAAACAAAAAAAATACACACACACCAACACACTGCATATTGAGTTCGCATGACCAGTTTAACCCGTCAAATCGGAGGTTCCTTCGCTCCAAATGCGAAGAGTAATTAACGGCAGCTTAGTCCGCGGCTGCCGGAGATTCGGATCCCCACAATCAATAAACCCCAGCCTACCCTAGGCAGGGGGAATCTGTACTGCGCCCGACCAGCGCGCGCGTATTCCCATCTCAATGGGGTGACGAAAAACACCCTACAGAGCTGCTCGCCGTCCATGTCTCCTCCCGCAACAAGCCCCCAAAGGTCTCCCTCTTCGACGGCAAATCTGACCCGAAGGACCACTTGGATGCATTCACCGCGGGAATGAGCTTCCAAGACCACTCCGACGCCGCCCAATGCCGAGCTTTCCCGGCCATTCTCATCTGTTCCGGGCGAGACTGGTTCCGAGGACTCGAGCCGCGCTCGATCTTAACTTTCGACGAGCTGGCCACCCAATTCCTCGGCCACTTCGTCTAAAACACACGGCAAAAGCGCACCGTCGACCACCTCTTCACGATCAAGAACGGGGACAAAAAGACGTTCAAAGCATACGTCACCCGCTTCTACAACGCTCTTCTCGAGGACCCCGAGCACCGGTACAAGACGGTCATCACGGCACTGAGGTCTGGTCTTAGACACAAGAAGTGGTTACGCTCCTTTGCATTAGCGCAACCTAAGACCATGGCCGAGGTAAAGGCCTGGACCGAGCGCGAGGTCCAGCTCGAATCCGAGATGAACGCAAACCTCCCCCGGGCCGAGCAAACCGACCAAAAGAAGAGGGCAAGAGAAAAGAGAAGGGGACCTGAGCGGCAAAAACCCTACCTCCCAAAATTCCAGTACACCCCGCTCAACGTCTCCCAGGCGGTGCTACTAGAAGAAGCCAAAGGCGAGGGGTTCTTCAAGCTTCCCCCGGTCTTGCGAATGGCCTCAAAGTGAACCCAGGGCCCCTACTGCGGTTTTCACAAATCGCTGAGCCACTCCACGGAGAGCTGCAAACAACTCCGAGACTATATTAAAGAGCTCATCCGTTTGGGGCAGCTCGCAGCGTACTTAAGGGACAAGCGACAAACTGACCGCGAGCAGGAGCAGCGTCCCCCTCCAGCCGAGCTGACCATCGGCCAGATCATGGTAGTGTCAGCGGAGGATACGCCTGGTACCCACGAAGCTCGGTACCCTGTGCCGGACGTAGATGCCAACAGACATCCGAGGGGCTCAAGCGGCACGAATAAGACTATCTACTAGCATGTATTTTCTTTCCAGAGCAATGTACATCTTTCTTGAGATCTTTTGTTTATATAATAAAGGGATCAATAGAGCATTGCAGAAAAGAAAAAGAATCTTATTCATTCAAGAGGTATTATAGTCTCCTCAGCCGTACATAAAAAGAATATATTACAGCAGCGGGGGAATGGGGTGCAGAGAACACTGCTCGTGGTACTCTGACGATATTTCCGCCAGCCGAGCCCTCGCAGCATCCAGCCTCTGCCTTCGATCCCCCGCGAGCGTCGGCATCGCGCCTCAATTAGTAGCACTCATGGACGTGCGCTTCCGAGCGGTCTAGCCGACTCGCAGAGATCAGGCCGAAGCGCCTCAGAGACCTTAGCTTGTCTATGGCCTCGTCGAATAGCATTTCGGATAAAGGGTTGTAAAGCCCCGGCAACGCCCTCCAAATGGAGTACATCAGCAGCTGAAGGAAGGAGGACCGCCAGGGGAGCAATCGGCCGAAGTGGTCATCGATCCTGCCTATAACCAATTGCACCGTGTCCTCGGTACAATACGGGTCATAGAGGTAGACGTCCTCGAAGCTTATGATGTCTTCGATAGTGAAGGGGAAGTCCTGCATTTTTGCGTTTAGGGTATGAGGAGCAAGTGAACACCCCCTTAGTTTTATAGCCCCCAAACGCCCCCCCCGAAGTTCAACGGTCGCCCGTTTCACCCACGACAGTGCCGCCTCATAGCAGAAGTCGCGCCGCTCGATGCGAAACCGAAACGACACTCCGTCGCTTCGCGTTCCCTACATAATCACGGCACGTGTCGCCAGCGACCGTACTTCTTCCCGGTGCGCCGGCTGGCTATCAAAGTCAAAGCCCTCACCAAGAGGCAGCCGAGCGGCTACCCTGCTCGGCTATCCCGGGCCGGTAGCTCCCCTACCTCACAATGCCAGGGATCAAAGCCCACATGAAGAGGCAGCCCAGCAGCTGCCCTGCTCGGTTATCCCTGGCCGGTAGCTCGCCTACCCCACAACGCTAGGGATCAAAGCCCTCATAAAGAGGCAGCCCAGCAGCTGCCCTGCTCGGCCATCCCTGGCCGATAGCTCGCCTACCCCCACAACGCCAGGGATCCAAGCTCTCACTAAGAGGCGACCGAGCGGCTTCACTGCTTGGTTCTTTCCTCCTGCACTAAGGATGGAAAGCCCTCAAAAGAGGCAACCGGGCCCGCTCCTGCTCGGTTATCCCTGGCTGGTAGCTTCCCTACCCCACAACGCCAGGGATCTAAGCCCTCGCATAGAGGCACCCGAGCGGCTTCCCCGAGGCACCGGGCAGCAACCCTGCTCGGCCATCTTTAAGGACAAAAAGCCTTCGCCAAGAGGCACCGGGCAGTAACCCTGTGTAAGTCTATGTCGCTCACTCCGCAAGCTAACGAGGAGGCGGAACAAGTAAAAACCGAAACTTTCTTACATAGCAACATAGACTAAAGCTAAAGGATCTTTGCCAAACCATTACTAACGAACTACGGAGGTTTAATCTACTGTGTTGTAGAGATTATACCTCACGAAAACTGTCCTTCGGTTCTTTTCTCCGCTGTCATCCTCGTCCGTGCAGCTCCGAGGATCGATCTGAATCTTGGTCACCTCCGCGGCCTCCTAGAGTCGAAGACGATCCACCCGAGAGTTTATAGCCCGAGCTCCACCCCAAACCGAGGTAACTAGGGCAACAAGTTTGCTATGCTTGATGTCCTAAGTGATGTAGAGGAAGAAGATGGATTTGTTTGTCTATTTTATTTCTATTTTTCTCAACACATGAGAGCTATAGAAAAAACTAAAGAGGAAAAAGGAGGAACCATGGGAGTTCTCTTTTGGATGAGAGAGAATGAGCACAAGATAATGATCCATAAGAAAAATATTTAGTAATCTTTTATCATGATGAATTATGATGGCTACCCTTGATTTGACCATTATCATCTCAAAAATAAATCCAAAAGAATAAGAAGAGTCTAATGCTTGCAAAATATCTAAGTCAACAATGGTCAATTAGGTCAAATTGTCAAGCAAGGTCAAATGGTCAAACCAATTAGCCAAAACACAATTATCATTATAAAGATTAATAAACATTTTCCTCACCTCATATTTGTTTTGACCAAGTCAATGGTCAAAACCCTAATGAGACACCTCCTTCGCTCATCACAACCGTGCATACACACCCGCATCCGCATTCCGTAGAACACGAATACACAGAAGACAAAACTAATCCATCTGTACAATACTAGAATCCGGCTTAAACCAAAGCCCACTAGTATTGTCTGCCCGAACATCATACGCGCACAAGTGCACGTAAGTGATCGTAGCACTGCCGTAAAACCATACGGCCTCTACACCTTTTGCTCAGTGCAGGAAACTCTCTGTGTGAGACTCTAAAGACTCAACACTACGCTGGCAGTGGGTTTAACCACAGACCGCAAACGGCACTAGCTGTACGTAACGGTCCCCAGGTAGATATCGATAAGAAGGTCGATGAGGTAAACCCATCCGAACTCCTACTGAGCCTAAATGTGACAATCTCCATACAGTCCGGTCTGTTCGTCTAAGAGTATCGCATGTCGAGCCTTAGAGGGCGGTAAACGTCAGACCCCTAATAGCGGTACAAGTCGTGCCGGAGTGTAGCCCAGAACACCCTGAGAAACTACTGGAAACACTACCAGTAAATCTCGCTTGCCCTGGCCAGGGACTGTGTAATGGCTCTCCTAGACACAGCGCGATATCAACCCCCAATACCGGGAGAGACGAATCCTGTCTAACCGCTACTGCCTCCAAGTGCTTCGGGACTGCACCCAACTACTACCTGTTTGCACGACTCCTTTGAGCCGTGGTAGGGTAGTAATCAAAGTACAGTGGGAACACACTCGAGGCGAAACAGCGGTGTCAAGTCGACGGACTAAGCTGTACTCCTGTCATCTGGGAACTGTTATCTGACGATAAGTATAGTACCAACCAACAGTTCTCGACGAGTCCTGTCCAGTGTACTTGTAACCTAACGAGCACCCGCATACTATCTCCAGTACGACGTACTAATGGCTGTGGGACAGACCATCTCCCCTGCTGGGATGAGAAGCGTATACGCTAGTCTACTCCGGAGTATCGATGCCCCGTCTCGATAATTCTATGACTAGGGACCTGTATAAGGATGTACTTGTAGATTACCCAGCCCCCACTAGTGTGACTACTATCACAACGCTGGTAATCAAGCAAAGATCCTAAGGGCTCCACTAATATGTATAAACGATATGCTAAAAGAAACACATGCACATATTGAAGTAGAAACAAACCAAGTAGCATACTACCATTTTGAGCAAGACTGTCTATACAACTGTGAATATCCCAAACTTCCATTAAGTAATATACAAACTAGTATGATACAGTAATGGCCTCTAGGGCACATACACTAACAATCTCCCACTTGCACTAAGGCCATGTACTGGCGTATCGAAGACATATCATCTCGATCAGCCGCTCGAACGGAGTCTGGGTATGGCCTTCGTGAGTGGATCTGCAGTGTTATTCTCCGAATCTACTCTCCTCACCTCGATCTCCAGGCGATCTACGATCTCCCTGATCAGGTGGTACCGCCTCAAAATGTGTCTGGATTTCTGATAGGACCTGGGTTCCTTCGCTAAAGCTATAGCGTCGTTGTTGTCGCAATGCAGCGGTATTGGATCAACAATGGTAGGAACCACCTGAAGCTCCGTGAGGAACTTCTTCATCCAGACAGCTTCCTTTGCGGCATCGCAAGCAGCTGTGTACTCCGCTTCCATCGTTGAGTCAGCTACGGTTTCCTGCTTGGAGCTCTTCCAGCAAACCGCCCCTCCATTGAGGGTAAAGACATAACCCGACATGGACTTGAAGTCATCCTTGTCACTCTGGAAGCTGGAGTCAGCAAAGACCTCGATCTGGAGGTCTTTTCCGCCATACACCAAGAACATCTTCTTAGTCCTTCTCAGGTTCTTGAGAATGTTCTTTACTGCTATCCAGTGTTTCTTCCCTGGGTCAGACTGATACCGGCTTACAACGCCCAGTGTGTATGCTATATCTGGTCTGGTACACAACATCGCATACATTATAGAGCCTACCGCAGATACATAGGGTATAGATGACATGCGAGCCCTTTCCAAATCAGTCTTTGGAGACATTTCTTTAGATAGGGTGATTCCGTGACAAGCCGGTAGGTTACCGTGCTTTGAATCTTCCATACTGAATCGTTTCAGTATGGTGTCGATGTACCTGGACTGCGAAAGTCCCAACATCCTCTTAGATCTATCACGATAGATCTGGATCCTCAGAATGTAGTTGGCATCGTCCAGGTCCTTCATGGAGAACCTATGTGACAAGAATCTTTTGACTAACTGTAGGGTAGGAATGTCATTTCCTATCAAGAGAATGTCATCCACGTACAAGACGAGAAATACAACAGTTCTCCCTACAATCTTACTATATATGCATGATTCATCTGGATTTTTGATAAAGTCGAATTCTTTGACAGTATCATCAAAGCAGTGTTCTAACTCCGTGATACCTGCTTTAGTCCATAAATGGACTTAAGCAACTTGCACACTTTACTGCTGCTCCCACTCTGAACGAAACCCTCCGGCTGATCCATATAGACGCACTCTTCTAAATTTCCATTTAGAAAAGCCGTCTTTACGTCCATCTGCCAGATCTCATAATCGTGGAAGGCAGCAATGCAAGAAGAATCCGAATGGATTTGAGCATAGCCACTGAAGAAAAAGTTTCGTCATAGTCCAAACCAGGTCTTTGACGAAAACCCTTCGCAACAAGTCTAGCTTTATAGGTTTCAACCCGCCCATCTACACCAATCTTCTTTCTGAAAATCCATTTGCAGCCTACGGGTTTTACCCTTTCTGGAGCAATGTCCAAAGTCCAAACTTTGTTGGTGTACATGGACTCCATCTCGGTCCGCATTGCATCCAGCCATTTTACTGAGTCACCGCTCTGAATGGCTTGCTGGAAGCTAATAGGCTCATCATTTTCAATGATGCAATCCTCTCGATCTCCGTCTATGAGAAAACCGTAGTATCTCTCGAGTGGATGAGACTGCCTACTACTCCTGCGGAGTGGCGCTGGGATGTCCGGTTCTCCTGAAACTTCTGGTTCTACCAAGCTTTCAGTAATAGCTTGTGGTTCTGAAATTTCTTCCAGTTCTATTACGCCCCACTTATCTGATTTTCTAAAAATTCAGTTTCCAAGAAACGGGCATGGCGAGAAACAAAGACCTTTTGCTCTTCTGCGTAATAGAAAACATACCCCTTAGAGTTCTTTGGGTATCCCACAAACTTACACTGTACTGAGCGTGTCTCGAGCTTGTCCGCATGCTGCTTTTTAACAAAAGCTGTGCATCCCCATGTCTTAAAGTGTTTAAGACAGGGTTTCTTCCCACTCCACATCTGATATGGTGTGGTAGGCACTGACTTAGTAGGTACCTGGTTCAAAAGATATGCAGCTGATTCTAGTGCATAACCCCAAAAGGATCGCGGTAACTCAGCCTTACTCATCATGGAACGAACCGTATCCAATAGAGTTCGATTCCGTTTTTCCGATACACCGTTGTGTTGTGGTGTGTATGGAGGAGTAAGCTTGAGAGAGAATTCCATTCTCTTTTAAGTAGCCCGGGAACTCGGCACTCAAGTATTCACCACCTCGATCAGATCTTAGTGTCTTGATACTTTTGCATGTTTGTTTTTCCACTTCATTTTTGTATTCCCGGAATTTCTCAAAGGCCTCGGATTTATGCTTCATCAAGAAGACATGTCCATACCTTGAGAAATCATCCGTAAAAATAATGAAATATGAATAACCACTTCGCGCATGTGTAGACATTGGACCACACACATCGCTGTGTACAAGTCCCAAAAGCTTGCTCGCTCTTACTCCATGTCCAGTGAACAGAGTCTTTGTCATCTTTCCCATGAGACAAGATTCACAAGTAGCATAAGATTGATATTCGAACAGATCCAAATATCCTTCTTTATGCAACTTCGTCAATCGTGTTTCATTGATGTGACCCAGTCTACAATGCCATAAGAAAGCCTGATTTAATTCCGGAGACTTTCTCTTAAGTGTGTTCTGGACACTGAAAACCTGAGCTTGATTTAATATGTATATACCGTTATCTAATGTACCTGACCCAATCAGAACTTGATTTAGGTGGATGTGGACCACATCGCTTACAAACGTAAAATCATATCCTTGCTTAGAGAGTAAGGATACAGATATCATATTACATGCTAGACTAGGTACATATAAACAGTTACGTAGAATCAATATTTGCCCACTTGTCAATCCTAAGTGATATTCCTCTACGGATTCAGCGTTCACACTCATTCCGTTCGCAACTCTGAGAGTCATATCACATATCCTGATAACTCTACGGTTTCTCAAAACCTGTAATGAATTACAGATATGAGATCCTGATCCGGTATCTAGTACCCAGGAAGTAGAGTTAATTGACATATAGTTTTCTATTACAAACACACCCGAAACCGAAACCACAACATGCTTCGAATCCTGGCTACTGGCTTTGCTAGCCCTGCAATCCCTTTACCAATGTCCTTTCCCGTAACAATAGGAACGTCCCTCCTTCACCACATCTAGTCCCGAAACCTTTTCCCTTCCCTTTCCTTCTACTTCCCTGGTTTCCTTCAGGGTGTAAGTAAAGGGCAGAGACTGCAGAATGAAGTCAGTATTTGACCCATTCTTCAACGTGGTCTTCAGGTCCGTGAGCTCATCAAAATAGCTAGTCTCTGTAAGAACGTTGTCCCCTACAGATAACCCAATGGTTTTCTTCAGGGTGTAAGTAGAGGGCAGAGACTGCAGAATCAAGTCAGTATTTGACCCATTCTTCAACGTGGTCTTCAGGTCCGTGAGCTCATCAAAATAGCTAGTCTCTGTAAGAACGTTGTCCCCTACAGATAACCCAACAGCCAACCTCGCTTGAAGCAATTCGTTCGAGGTCTCATATCTTGCGATACGAGATTGCTCTCCATATAAATCTTTGTTATGGAGGAAGACAGAAACAAGACGATCTCA
The DNA here is from genome assembly GCA_030015575.1 of Agapanthus africanus. NCBI lineage: Eukaryota > Viridiplantae > Streptophyta > Magnoliopsida > Asparagales > Amaryllidaceae > Agapanthus > Agapanthus africanus. The sequence goes on along the minus strand of CM057338.1, from coordinate 146,696,538 downwards.
CTATCCCTCACCTGATCTGCCCTCTCTCCTTCCTCTGCCAGTCGTAGCGAGTAGCCGGAGGGAATATGGAAACGAGCCCGAGCGGTGACAAGCTGGTCCTCATATCTTACTGAGGACGACGCACCAGGAGCGTCTGCCGCCACCGCTCCAGGAACCGCCCCAGACGCACGACCCCGGGAAGAGGATCCGATCCCAACTTCCCGAAGGGGCTCCAACACGGGGGAAGAATCCCTAGTATCTAACCCTACGATATCTACAAACTCTTCAAAACAAGACATCTAAACTGATGGGAAGAAATCCTCGAGAAGAGAAAACGCTGAGATCCGACCTAAAGGGGAGAGCGCCGAGCTAACAAGACTCAGAATGAGGAAAATGGGAAGAGAGAGACCCCGAATCAGGCCTCCTCTCTATTTATACAGCCGGCGTCCTCATCCAACGGCGACGGTCGACTCCCGCCAAAACGGTTCACTGCACTGAACGGCCACGATTGCTTCACCTGTCGCAAGCACATTGGCAGCGTCCCATCGGACGCCAGAAGCCTGCAGCACGTCACATCAACCAACCGGCACCCGACACGTGGCCCGTCGCTTCACCAAAGAGCACACGATCCGGCGCACCCTCTTTAATGCAAAGGATCTCGTCCTGATTCGCTGGCCTCATCCAGAAAAGACAACCAACTGCCCAGAGACACGCCCGACGATAACTTCGGAAAGGGGCTCATCTCGGGTGATCCGGCAAACCACTCTCGACCCGATCCGTCAGCTGGTCGGGACGAGAGTGGGGGCTAATGATGATGCTCCATATCGGTGCTCTCCCAGATCAGGACACGTGGCAGATGACGTGTCCCAAGACTCACAAGAAAGGACCTACAGTGGCCGACCAGACCGCTCATGTGCCCGTCCTACAAGCAAACGCTGGCTCACCTTCGAGCCCCCAGCACAATTGGCCTCCACGGCTCCACAGCTCGTCTCCGAGCTATCACAGGCCCGAGCCTCCTCGGCCCTCTCAGCTCGCCTCCGGGCTCGAGCAGAACCAAGATATCTCGGCTTTCCCGCTCCTCCGCGAGCTCTCCCGCCGAGATCTTCCTCGGTCTCATCGACCGACCAACAGCACCGTTTGCAGACGTAACCGCCATCCCGCGAATCTCGCCATGCGCGAGTTCTCCGCCGGCCACATCCCACGTTCCACGCCACCACGATCCCCCATTAACGAGCCTGTCTCGCCATTAATGGGAGGTCCCGCTCATCACGTGGGCGTGACGTCAGGAGCGTAACGGCCGGCGTGATTCTCGCGCCTGCCTCGCCTGCTGCCACTTCTATGTAAACCCCTTCATCAGACGGTTCAAGTAAACCATTTGTACTCCACTAAGCCGTTACTCTGCTCGGATCTTTGGTCTAACTTGATCGTCGGAGGGTCCTCGGTGGTACAACCACCCCGGGACTTCCTTGTAGGTAGCTCGGCAATCACAACCTCAAATCCATTGAGATCCACACGCTTCAAGAGCGACGGCGATTCAATCTCAGCCACCCATCGCCGCCATCAGCAGATCAATGGAAGGTAACATCTTGGCGCGATCCCAGGTCGCGTCAGATCTATTTGAGGAATAGAAGTTCTTATTCATTTCTTATTATGTTTGCCACTTATAGGCTACATATTTTACATATTGCACATTTGGGTTTTACAAAATGGCACTTGTGCCTTTTCCATGCCATATGCTAATTTCTTTTTTGTGCACATAAGCCATGGGTTTTTACAAAATTGGCTTCTTATCCATTTAATTACATTTATTTCCTAAAATATACATTTATATTTAACCATTACATAATTTTGTTCCTTCATGGCTTGGACCGGCCCCCTTCCATGCTTGGGATTGACTTTGGCTCGAGCCCGCTTGCTTGAGCTCGGGCCCACTTGACTTGGGATTGACTTTTGACTTTGACTTTGATGGACAAGAGGGGTGTAAATTTTTACCCCAACAATATGTTTATGATAAATAATATTTTAAGATTTTATCATAAATCTTATTTTTATAAAATTTGAAAATAAATATGTAAGTTGTTCGTTGTTAACTATGCTTTATCAAAAATCTCTACTCCGTGGACCACCACCAAACACCTTAGTTGTTAATTATTCAGTAACTTAAAATAATTAAGAAATATTTAATTTAATTAATTATATTTATTAAAAGGGCATAATGATCATTTAACATACGCAATTAACACTATCAAATAGAGTGGCATTGGCGGTTAATCATGGTAGTTTTTTTGGAGTTCTTTTGGTATTTTGCCAAACAATGAGACCTTTTGCGAGTTTTATGGAAATAAGTCTATATATAATAACTTGAAAATTAAGATAAAAGAAGATATATTGATAGGAATAAAAAGGAACTGGGCCTTTATAGTGGATATCTGGTTTATATTGTGTTTGGATATTGGGTGGCTATGCTTATTGTTACACACCGATTAAATGGTCATTCGTTTGTATTTTTTGTATAAGACCAATTATGCGGCTGCTTACCCTTTTAATACCATTCGATGCGGTTGCTACCAGAAATCTTTCAAGCGTGGATTGATCAGTTTTTTAAACCTAGTATTACAACAATGTTCTATTACAAGTTAAAATGGAAAAATCATACAAGCTATACGCTAGAAACTCTACATGTAGTGCGTACGCTTTTTTCAATAATGCCTCATTCCTTGAGCGCATTCTCTAAAGAGTATAGCATAGGTGTATCTCTACTCTATGAAGGGCTTTTTTGCTTTAAGGAGCACACCTTTTTCTACATTATCAGGGAATTATAATCACTAACCAAAAAATAGAATGCAAAATCCTTTTTGTTCCATTGTCTCAGCATAGTTAAGTTTAATCATTGATTGCATAGAGCAACGTTCGATAACACTGTAAAAAAAAACTAAAACATAATGTAAAATAAGAACCCTTTAGAGTTGGGGTAATCTGTTTCAAACTCCACACCAACAGCTGATAAATATTTACATTTAGTTAATAAAATTTTGGAGGTAGACTCCCCCCCCCCCCAAAAAAATGAAACATACTCTGAGGAAAAGAGATAATAAGCAATTATTTAACATTCTGTTATTTATCTTATATGATTACCAATTAAGAGAGTGAATCAACATGTTGTGATTTTACTATTTAGGGCAGAAACTTTGTGCCGCTACAGAAAAAAATGCAGACAATATTAATTTCAAATCAACTGAGAGAATTTTAGAATTCATAAGGACATTTATTCAGAGCACCATGTGCAATTTACATGAGGACAAGGCTAGTGTTTTACTGTTTCCTCTAAACCCCTATTCTCTATCACCACATCCAACATGCGAGGGTGGAAGGGAGAAAAACGGGGAGCCAAGGCCCCTCAGAGCCACAATAAGTTCTCTTGTCTAAAACTAATAGTAAAACACATAAAAATACAGTTCATAAGAGTTTAAAAAACAACATATTAACCCTTCTTTAATTGGAGCCGACTTTCATAGCCCGACTCCATCATTTGCATTAGCTTGAATCTTTACTCCTAGCTTTAGTCGGTCAGGAAAAATATTTGAACTATTTGAAATATTCTTGTATCCTCAAAGATATCAAAGTCGTCCACACATATGTTCCATATTCATTTCTCAATCTCCCACGCTATTCAGAATTATCAGACACATCCAATTTGGACGGACATGACCTACGCATGTTGGACACAGTATCGGGCGGAGTGTCCAAGTCTTCGAGTGTCTGATAGGTGTCGGACATTGACATGGCAAACAAATAGGAGTGTATGTGCTTCCTAGGTTGATGGAAAGTTTTGATACTTGAAGATGCATTTATTTCTACTTGGATATAAATTTCACCTATAATTCCACACAGCAAGTGAATTTAAAGAGTAATGCTTATGGTTTCTGTTAAATTTCCTTGTGCTGATCCAAATCATAGCCTAGACTCTGTAGACTTTCATCCAATACGAACCCATCAAAAGAAATGTTGTAGTGTCCAAGAATGGTTAAGAATGCATCAGTGAAAAATGTCTACATGGATATAATATACAGTGAAAGCCAAATGAAGCAAAAACAAACAATTGAAAACACACCTGTTTCCTTACTTCCAAAAGGAAAAGACGAACAAATAAAAGGATAAACGAAATGAGAATATCAAAATTTCATAACTTATACAGTAAGGATTTAGCCGTTGACGCTATAATTCAGTGATGTGATGATCAAAGAGTTGCAATAGCCAAATATACTCACCATGAGCCAAACACAAAATGAACAAATGAAGGATCTAAGGAAAATTATGAAATCAATTTCCACTTTAGATATATTATTTCTTCATCATCAATTCTTAAAGCTATAATTTATGGAACCAATTAAGCAAAGTCAGCACCTTAATGTTCAATTTGTTCTTATAAGAGGTATGCCAGCCAACCATTGTTACAAAATCAAAGAGTATTTGTTTCACTTTTACAATCACATGATCCATCAAGTCTAAATCTTATTAAAGTGTTCAATAATAGAGAAGAGCCTAATATAAGGAAAGCATTAGACTCCACTCATATAAGAACACTTTTACCTTTACATTAATATTCTAATATAGCAAACCAAAGTAACTTCAAATGATTAGGCTATCATTAACTCCCATATATAGATTCAAGCATTTGAATCAAAGACATCGATTGGCCTAAATACTCAAAAAGTATAGTGTGATTTGGATCTCACCTGCTTTGCAGTGAACCTATCAGAAATATTATGCCTTCTTGAGCTTGTAGACCCAATTCTTCGAGACATCGAGCCCTCGAACCTCTGCGAAAGCTGATGCTGCTGAATTGCCATCGCCAAAGCTTGGTGGTGCAGCAACTCTTGCTCAGATTCCAACTTCCTCTGAGATTTTGCACTCTTCTTGCTTTTTGAACCAATGCCATTCCTCAATTCCTTCTTTGGGATGCAGGCCAAGTTGCCCATCAAAGATTATGGACCAAAAAACTAGAATTCAAAGATTTCCCTTTTTCTTTTTTGAAATTTTTTGAACTATAGGATATAACCCTCAGAATTTATCATTCTGGTAATAAAACCCCAAGATTTTATGCATTTATGAGGAAAAGGAAAGTTTTGAACGGAACCCAGATGGAAATTTATTCTTTAAATTGAGAACAAATCAAAAAGAGGCAAAATTTGGGAAATTATTTCCGTATGAGCCGACAATAAAAAAGAGATTTTGATGCAAACCCAAATGAAATTTCGGTTCAAACTCTAAAAAAATATATATATTAAAAATATTCTAACAAATATTCCCTAAATTTTTTGAGAAATTTCTGGAAAGATGTCACCTTTTATAAAAATCAAAGCAGAAGAATCAAAATCACTAAAACTAAAGGGGATTTTTTTGAGGAAGAGGATGAAGGAGCCATGAGAGAGACCGCGGGGGGGTTAATGGAATTTTTTGAAGCATTAAATTGAGAATGAAGGTGAGTTATTAAGGGCCCTGCATCTTTTTTTTTTAGTAAAAGAAAGTGAGAAAAGACAAAGCAATGGTTATGTGGTAATTGACTTTTCGTCAGGGTTCACAACATGAAATCTTGTATGTATAAGAAATAAATAATAAAAATTAAGTAATATACTTTCTTATATAAGTTTTTCTAATTTCAATATTTAAGTAAATTTAATGATAATGAATGTGGGGGTATATCAAAATAACCCAAAAAATACCAAAGTTTGAATGTGTTATATCAAAATATGAAATTTTTTGATGGAGTAAATCAAAATAACCAAAGAAAATAATGAACGTCAAGCGATATACTTTCTTATAAGTTTTTCTAATATCAATATTTAAGTAATTTTAATAATAATGAATGTGTGGTAAGCTCAAGGTCGGAGAGATTGAGATGGAACATGCGGTTCATTAAAAAAAATTGATAAAGAGTTAATTATTTAATCAGTGCTGATGGGAAATTCTTTCACCTATCATATGATACTCATTTTTCACATTATATAATTTTACCGTATCATGAATGTGGGGAGATATAAGATATGTTCGAGATTCGATGAAAAACATATAATTGATCTTTTTATCTAGATAATTATGTCATGTATAATTAAAAACGAAAATAGATGGATGAAATAATAAAAAAGTTGACTTTTTTAGCAATCAATTTGGGTTTTGAGGTTCATGCTATTCTTATAACTCCATTGTTCCTGCTATCAAATCGAACGGTCGAAAATAGAGTAAGATCTTATATAGCATGAACATAATAATAGAATACCAAAGTCCGTAGGTTTGAGTCTGATTTGTAAAGAATCTATTAATTACTCTAGCAATTTGTGGTAGAGAAAGATACTCAATGAAGAAACATGTTTAATGTGCGAAGAGATGAAATATCCTGATTAGCCCAAAACAATAATGATAATGACAACTTCTTTCAGCTTGATCTCATTAGCTGCCTTCTCACAAGTCACAATACTTGGCCTAATAAATTGACCAGTACTTGATTTGTCACACATAGGGCCCGTTCAGGGAGGGGGCAATGCTCGACCGCTCCCTGTTTGGGACAACTTTTTTCAACTTGAAAATTGTAGAAAAATTTGACCGGGTATGAGATTTGTTCACCTAAGCATAATCACCGACGCTGCAGAACCTATTGATTTAATAATTATTTACTCTTTGATACCCAAATATTTATAATCCTTAGAAAAATGCCTGTTGTATTTTCAAAATTTTCTAAATCAATGGAAGAAGATAAAAAGAAACGAGGTGGTAAAGAATTAGCCTGCCAACATTCTCATTCAATTGCTAATTTTTAATTAAGCAAAACAGTCGTTAGCAATTACCCATAACCATTAATGCTTTCATCATCAACCAGGTTGAGTTTAAACACAGCTAGCATGACTAAATGCATGACATGTGGGCAGGTGAAGCTTCTGCAAAGTCTGAAACATTACTGCTCTAATTAAATAATAATAATAATAATAATGCTGCTCATACAAAAAAATTAGTACTATAATAATAAAAGGTTGAATTAAACCAAGCAAGCATGCAGAGAATAATTGATTCCAATTATTAATTAGCTAGATTTATTAGGAGGCTCGGCTCCAAAAAAAGAACGCATTAATTCGAGCCAAATTTTTGGGCCCTAATGGCGTGTATGTGTGATGTGTACATGGATGTGTTGCGTGTGTTGTATACAAAGTTTAAAGACTTACATACCAGCGCACAAACGGCAAAAAAAGAAGCTAGATTTAGGAGGCTTATCTGTCTTGCATGCTGATTTAACAGTTGTGGCATGTGTCAATGCAATCTGCTTCTCTTTTTTTATCTGGGAAGAGACAACTATTTGATGCATTGTGATCCATGAGGAATAATTTAGTATTCAAACATGACGTTTATCAAAGGCAGTAACAGCAAAAAAATTAATGTGTGTCCAATGAATCTGACTGTCTTATGCACGTTCTCTGCACATGCAACATCTTCAGGCTATAATGAACAAGGATGTAAATGAAATCAGATTAACTGAGCCAGCTTGTTCTATAACTGTATCTGAATTTTATGAATGAGATGAGTAATCAATTTTTGTTTCTTTCTGTATCCGCATCCAGTAACAACTGCCGTATTGGCAACGTCTCTATTATGATGAAATTGGATTTGATTGGGTATATTTTTTCAACGTTCATTTCATATATGTATTTGTATACAACTTTTATCAAACATGAATATTAATCAATTCACATCTCCAATAACCATCCATATATAAATTCAAATTCATCCACGCATGCTGGATATTGATATGCTAACACCTATTACCGCTCCGTCTCCAAAGTGTTTACATTCGTAACAATATGTTTTGCCATAATGAATTTTGTAGGCGAGTCTTTTTTCTGGGTTAAATATATTTTTTTTATACAACTAATAGGTGTTTGTGCTTTCAAATTAAAAAAGGAATTAGGGCACAAATTTATTAGGAAAAGGGTTTTCGCTTTTTTCTGGCAAGCCGAAACTCCGCTTAAGCTAAGACTTCAACAATGATCCAAACGTTATTACATGAGTCGCTGATGCAAAAATACAAGATGCTTTATTTTGGATGACTTTATGCTGTAATTTCGCGTTAAATTTTCACTTGATGAAACTCAGGTGCATTCGCATTCGTTTTGTTCCAAAAAGGAAAAACACAAGATGCTTTGTGTCTCACACCTACAGGTGAGATCACAAGCTGATCAGCATGAAATTGCAAATTTATAAATTTTAAAAAAAAGGATTTGCCAAACAATCTGATTTTGCGCTCGTCACGTCGCTTTATATACTTGAAATAGATGTGTATTTATTCTATCCATTTCATTCTCTAAAAAGAAAAGATAAATATTAGATTTGGAAATTATTAAATAACCAAACATACATGAGTTTTTGATAGGGTACATCTCAAGTTGATGATAAAGTTAGCCTTACAATTATTGGAAAAAGAAAAGCTTAACCTACAAATTTATTTCCAATGATAAAAAAAATGAAAGTTTGTTTTTTTTCACACTGGCCCGTGAGCCCTAACCAAACACGCTTAATTTGTGTCAGCTTTCCCTTTCTTGGGTTTCTAGGGTTCTAGCCCAGCACTCTCCCTGAGAGGAGAAGTGCCCATACTAGCCGAGAGATGTTTTCGGTAAAACAATATACAAAACTTACAAAGGATATCTTATAGACTAGATTCCGAAGACTGCCGTCAACATAATACAAAGGAAAGTTATTTAATATAATTACCGCATGCATGAATCTATTAATTTCGGGTTTTTTTTTTGCTGTCATCAAAAAATTATAATACTTTTAAAATGACGAGATTAATGATACAGAGAATACCACAACCCCAAAGATGGTAAAACAAGGGCTTAGGGTCCGCGGAGCTTAGGCCTTGTTTGTTTGCACAGAAGTAACATGAAAGTACCGGAACTAAGCTTACTTCATGTACTTCACGTGTTTGTTTTGACGGAAGAAGAACTTGTAAGTTGCTTCATGGCGGTGAGATGGATCCCATATGGCATAGTTACTTCTAAAATTTTATTCCCGTCATCTTGGATGAGAAGTAACCATGAAACATGAGAAACAAGAAAAATCATTAACTATTTAATGCTTTTCTTTATTACTTGCATAAAATAATAATATAATGCTGTTAATTTTTTTTTCTTAAATATAGTAAATTACTTAATTTTTTAATTCCTTCTTCCGAGAAACATACAAACAAACACTTGAAGTAAGGTTTAGTCTGCTTTTATGAAAACTTTTTTGGAAGCCATCAGTATTACTTCCAGTTCTTCCGGTACTTCCGGATATCCAAACAGCCCCTTGGGGTCGGGGAATGCATGAGAGCGAGCTTGCTGCGGACCACAACTCCATATTTCTCATATATCTATATATATATATATATATATATATATTAAATCAGCCCTTTTTTGGGAACAAACTTGCAATATCTAATATTGGAGAGGAAATTGATACCAACTGACCGGTTGGTTTGTCAAAAATATTTTGTCCCACGTCAAGTAATTTAGGCTTTGGGCCGCACGTTTTAGAGTTTAAGTGGAGACGCATCAATCAAAATAAGTCTAATATAAAGTGGAGACGAAAGAAATAAATATAAATTGTTGGACTTATATGATGGTTATAGTCATATTTAATTAGACCGTAGTTTTCTGAAAAAGGGTTTAGTTTTATTTAAACTTGGATAAATTGTCAAAAAGCCCCCGACCAATTTATTCGCTGCTAAAATACCCCTGGTAAAAAATCCATGGGCCTAATTAAAAACCACTTTATACCGGCTGTTTACAATATCAAAACGGTTGGAGGAAATACAAAACCTAAATAAAATATATAGTCCAGTGCTTTTTCATAAAGATTTTAAACAGCCTTCCCAACGATTTTGAGTTTTTTAGACACAATTTACCCTTTAAACTTTGATGCCTAATCAATATAATAGATAAGATAGTGCTGTAATAAAATTTTATGAAAGCATGGACATGCAATGATTTGGTGAAGAATTGTTATCAGAGACATGAGAGAGAGTTTATTTTCTGTATTGGTCAAATAGACAACTTTCCACGATCTTATTTGTTATGATCTTCATCGTCCGTCTTGATCAAAAACATCCTTACACTAATTACCTTATGATTTTCATATTTTTTGACCATTGTTTTGACCATTGATTTGATTATGCAAAAAGTTCTATTAGATGCAAGCGCAATTAGTTTGTGTCTGAATCATATTAATTTTTTCGCATAGAATATGCTAATCAAGATGAGCAGCACCGATCATTCATAGATTTTTGGCTTCTTAACAATCCATGAGATAATTGTTCTCCTATTATTTTTGAACACTCGTTCCTTTTAATAAAGACATCTATTTATCTATCTATTTATTACTCTAATACAAGATTGGCTTGATCAAGATATCTTTTGCACGTCAAAAACACTATTGTTGGAATTTTCCCTTTTGCTCCTCTCTTTATCCCTATATATTTCTTTATCCTTTTCCCTTCTTCATTTCCAAAAGTCCCATGAAACCTAAGAACCAAAAAAAGTTTATTTGAAAGCTATCTTTTTTATAATTATTTAGTTTTTATATTTTATTTCATTTCATTAAGCTAAAAAGTTATTTCTTAAAAATTCCCCATAATTAAAACCCAGCAAGTAATTTTATTTTCTTATTTTTTTATTCTAATCTTTGAAAAATGTTCATATGATCAAGTTTGTATTTGTGAATTTTCAATGGCAATAACATTAAAATATGGCATTTATAAAGTTGTCATAATTGTTCTTGATATCTACTAACAAATCACGAAGTATATAGTAATTATGTTAAAAAATACCAATTGTTTTTGTGCAATCGTTAAATGCTATTAAGATTTAAGCTGTCATAAAAAATTTCTTATAAAAAAGATAGTTGTATGTTTTTTTTATCCTGCATTACTTACATGATAAGTTGAAGCAACTGTGTCTAGATTCGTTTATAGAAAAATAATATTTGTATCTAAATATCAAAAAAATAACAGCTATTATATATCATTTTTCAAACATAAATGAAAACATATCTATAAAAAATAATATTTGTATATTTTTTTCCAATGTAACAAAAAACCAAAAAATAATATTAGATATCTTTAAAAGACAAAAGCATGATATTTTTATATTCCCAATTTACCCTTGAGAAATTTCTTTATCTCACATGCATAAGTAAAATGAAATCTAAGTTCTCACTGTAAATTGGAGGGCAAATTGGTCTTCTAGTTACTTCTCAGCATCAACTAATTTATGTTAAATCCACTGGAAAGTGTGCAACTCTAGTTTATTTCTTTGGACTGCTTACAAACTATATTAGCATGGGACCCAAACTCTTTATGGGTGAATATGTGATTGAATTCCCTTTTAAGTGGATTTACTAAAATCAAGAGAGAGTAGATGAGAGCATAGTCACAAATTCGTCATTCGGGAATAATTCGGCGAGGTCGAAAATTCGGATTCGGAGAATTATTCGGAAAATATCGGCAGGTATTCGGGAAAGATTCGGTAAGTGTTCGGGAAATGTTCGGGAAGGATTTCGAGCAATAAATTAATATATGAGACGCTAGGTTTTGATTTTGTGAATTATTTGCTGTTTTTTAAATTATTCGGTGTTTTATCACATAATTCGCGAATTATTCGCGAATAATTCGCGAATAATTCGGCCAGTTCGGCAATCACGAATAATTCGGAGATTAATTCGTTTGATCAAGAATTCGCGAATTATTCGCGAATTCGGCGAATAATTCGCGAATTATGTGACTATGGATAAGAGGGTATTAATGAATAATTCTTTTTTCTTATTTAAGAAATCAATTTAATATGGAAAGACATATCAAAATTGATAACCAACTTCTAAGTGCATGTTTGGATATACTTTTATCATTAGGTTAAAATCCTAAATTTCATTTTTAGCTCGGTTTAGGCTAATCCGGTAGAATTGTTTATTTGGATGGGGTTTTCTATAAGTACATCCATACGGAAAAAGCCTCCAACTGGTCCGTTCCTCCGGATTAAAAAAATCAGCTCAAAACTAATTTTTCTAATCCTAAACTTGAATGCTTGCTTTTTTCGGAACTTAAACTATTCATTATCTTTTTCTTTCATTTCTCTTATTTTCTTTAATTATAACAAACAATCCATTCTTTATCTCTTTCTTTCATGTTAATATAAATTTCTTATCCTAAATTAACCAAACATTTATTTGACATGGAAACTCTTTAATATTGTTTACATGAAGGAATATAGATGCATTCCGGTATATTATTATCCAAAATTCAATCCGTCGGATTTTAATCTGGACCATCCAAACACACGCTAAGGTTTTTATTTTGTACTCCTTTGATTTCTAACAAAATCCTAAAGCAAAATTCTAACTTCTTTGACCCATGGTGAAATAGGTTGAGAATGGAAAAAAGGATTTTGATGTTGGTGGAACTTTTTCCATCTTACGAAAAGAAATTTATAAATAAAGTGTTTGTTACCATAAAAAATCTGTTTTATAGTTTATATGCATCTTTAATTTAAAATTTTAAGTTTACATTCATTATTTGATTATATATTCAGTTAAAGAGACATAAATAAATTAGTTGTGGCCATTTTTTTTAATCTTTTCTCTCTGATATATTATATTTTTAGTTTTAAGGTTTATTTCTTTTCTAAATTAATGGAAGTTAACCTATCATTGTTTTTAGAGCTAATAAATGTTTTAGCTCTTTTAAATGTATTTGAGATTTTTTTTTTATTTTGTTGAAATTTTAAATGTTTCCATGTAAATTTAATTCTTTGAAAAAGCATGTTTATGATCTTTGGCAATATAAAATAGGTTAATTGTTTATACGTATTAACATTAACATTAACATTAATATTAATATAGGAAGAGTCGCACCAAGAAAATTCCCTTTTAGCTTTAAATAGATGTCATGAACAACTAATAATAGTTCATATGTTTTGTTATAATTTATTGGTTCTCTTCTTTTGCTTAGGGTGGAAGAAAAAGAATCGATTGCAAATATAAATCCAAAAATGTCTTCACATCGCATCTACAAGTTTATACTGACCCCAAAATCCATATATTTTCATATGTTCTTTCTTTAATAAAATACCACTTCCGTTTGAACACCGACATATATATAATTCTTATTAAATATATGCAATAGTAATCTTATAGCTCATTGGTTAATTTATTGCATTGCTTTTAACTCCCAAAATCAATTAAAATAGTTAAGAATAAATAATCAATTAGAATTATGATAACCATAACATCACTGTCATCTTCCTTCTTTTCTCTCTCTCCATAAATTCTAGCTACCTTCTTCCTAAGAATTCTTGAAGCCTTAACATCATTGAAATCCTCTCCCGTTCACTAGTATCGAGACGAGATGAACCGGACGTTTTACCACTCACAACACATCGCCGAGAATCGCCTTCTGTCGTTAGAATCGAATCGGTAAGTCGGTAAATCGACTCACACCACGGATAAGTCTTCTCTTCTCCCTCACACTAATTGAAACTCATCCTCCTTATCACGCCTCATTCATGCCAAACCTTGTGATGTCCATAAATCCCATATTAAAGTGTTTTTATTATAAATGTGTTAGTATAAAAAGTGTAGGTGTCTAGTTATAATACTTGTCTGTTATGGTTGATATTTTGTCAAGTGAACATTGTGATTATTTTTATTAGATAGTTTGGTTGAACGTTTATGGTTATGGAAAGCGTCAACGATCCATATGGGTTTAAAATAAAAGGAAAGCGGAGTTGCAAATAAATCCCGTAGTTTTGTCATCTTCAAATACAATTCTAAATACATTTGTCCTTAAAATAATTTTTTTTAGAAATTAATTTCGAGTTCTAGAAATTTCAAGAAAATTATTTAAGATAGAATATATTTTTCTAAATGCGCTGTAAAAATTTCAAAACGTTTTGATATATAATTTAAGTTTCACGGTTCTCGTGGTTGCTATTTTCGACGGTTCTGAAAATATATTTCAATGCCTATTTTCAAAAATTCATAACTCTGTTTTCAGATATCCAAACTGAATGAAATCAAATTTTTTTGAAAAATATATCGAAACATCTAGTTTTTCTTAATTCAACCTGGTCTCTGAAAACCGACGGAGTTAGCCCAATTCTGTCTTTTTAAATTGTGTGTTGAATCTGGACAGAATTTGTCCCGATTTGCGCACTGTTTTTCAAAATGACATAACTCGAACTACCAAAATCCATTTTTGACAAATCTTTGATGTATTAATGCCTGGCATACCTACAACTTTTCTATTTAATCCGAGACTCGGAAATATGTATATCAACTCGATATATGCTCTGCAAGTCACCTCTTCTTTGCGGTCCAGAAAATAAAAATTTGTTTTCAACCCATAAATTAAAATAAATGTAACTAGAGTTTCAGAGATCCAAATCTCGTGAACTCAAGTTGTTTAGATAAATAGACTGAAAGACCTACAAGTTTTTAATTATTTTCAAGACCTGAAAACGACGAAAATTATCACAAACTGCACTTTTAAAATGTGCGACGGTGCTAGACAGATTCTAGTCTATTCTGTGTAACGATATGAAAATGCGTATATCTCTCGAACCAATAGTCGCAATTAGGTGAGATTTAAACATATGTCTGCATAATAGTTAGAACTACATTTCTTGTTTTATTTCTGAGTTCATATGAGTTGAATAATCAATAGCTTCCCGCATTTCTTTACTATACTGTTTCTGGTATGTGCTTGAACATTACATTTGTCTCATTTCATACCATATGATTTCCCTCATTTTATTAAGAACTTATATGAATCATGTGAATTGCAGGGTTCCGTAGCGCGGCAGCAAGGTTTCGGGAGACATCGTCCATACCGTTTTCAAATTTTTGCCGTTCTAAAGAACCCTAACCCTAAAATCTTACCTAGAGATTTAAACAAACATACATGTAAAAAACTTTATATCTAAGTGAATGAGGAATACAACCTTTGTAGACCGGTCCTTCACTTCTAAAGCTCCGTATAGTAGTCCCTTCGCTCTAAGTAGTGAACACCCGAACTCTAGTAAGGGTTCACATGAAGAAATGAACAAGCTTGCTCGAAGTTTTCGAGGCCGAAGATGATCTACGTCTAGAAGACTCAAGCTCATGCTACCTCTTCACTAAATTAGGGTTTAGTGAAGCAAACACCCTAAACTAAATGACTAATAGTAGAGGATGATGAAGTAGGAAATGGGCCCACTTTAGATTTGTTTTTCTCACAATATTTTCTCACATTGAAAAAAGCTAGCAAGCTTTTTCTCATGAAGAAGAAGATGAAGATGGAGATGAGAATGAGCTCATGAGATGAGAATAGCAACCATGGGTGAGTTAGTGTCATACACTAACTCATGTAGATAATAAACCACGACTAAACAATAATGGTTGGGTTAATAAATATCTTCAAGTAAAACAAAAGGAGTGGACTTGGTCAATGGTTCCACAAGCTTCCACAAGCTTCAACCATGTGACAATTTCCAACCAATTTTAATTTACTTTAAATAAATAAAAATCCTTCATTATTATTTGCATGGTGTGAGTCTCATACACCCATGTATCATGTGACATCAAGCATGACACATAAATAATGTACATTATTATATATCACATATATACTAAATGCACACAAGTGAGAAAAAGAATTCTTAAGTGAGCTAATATTAGTTAATGTAAAATAATATATCATATATATAATTATACATCAAATTATTAAATCAACGCTTGATTTAATAATCCGGCTATATCACATACAACCGGCTAATATCAAATGTAACAATCTATCGAATCAACACTTGATCCGATAACCCGACTATATCACATATAACCGAACGATATCACATATCGCGAGAATAGAATGCGGTATCTCATGCGCGCATTAATCTCGGTCCCGCACATATCACATATGTGCTCCTAATTCGTTTCGCATGAACCAGGAAACCTTTGTGTAGGACTTTAAAGACTCGTCAATACGCCGGCAGTAGGTGATGATTATATCAAACACCCACAAGCCGCAAGCAGTCTGCTAAACGTAACGGCCATCCGGGCATTGAGCGATCAGAAGATTAACAAGCAAGCCTGCTCATACTCCTGTGAATCCAATTAGTAACGCTACCGTAAAGTCCGATCTCTTCGTCAGATATATCGCATATCGCAGTCTGGGGGTGGTATAACGTCAGACCCCAATAGCCTGATAAGTCATGTCGATGCAAGGTCCATAACGGTTCGAGAAACTACTGATAACACTTACCAGTAAATCTCAGCAATCCTGACCAGGGATTTCATGTTATGGCCAATTGAACATAGCGCAACATTAACTCCCAATACCGGGAGAGACGAATCCCCTCCTATCGTTCATTGCCTCCATGTGACTCGGGACTGTACCCAAAAACCATCTTTTTGCACGATCTCTTGACCGTGGCATGGTGGAAATCAAACCACAGTGGGAATCACACAAGACTCTATGACGATCTCGGGTCGACATACTAACCTGTACTAGTGTCACTAGAGAACTGAACGATAGGTATAATACCATCTACGAGTTCTCGGCGAGTCCGTCCAGTGTACCCAGTCTCCACTGAGCACCCGTATAACTTCTCTGATGTCAAACACCAATGGATATGAGATCATCCATCTCCCATCATATGGGTCGAGAAGCGCATATGCCAGTCTACTCTGGAGTATCGATACCCTGTTTCGATATTCCCACGACTAGGAACAATTATAGGGTGTACTTGTGGGCTACCCTTGGCCCCACTAGTATGATCTACATCGTAGTCCTGGTAGTCAAGTACACATCCTAAAGGCTTTATCAACATGTGAGAGCAAGACAGCATCACTTATACAAGCCAACATGTTAAGACAAAGAGCAACCAGATAGCATACTATCATGTCGAGCAAGAAAGTCCTCCCTATATATGTCCAAGCATCCATTATAATATACATCTCATGTACAATAATGGCCTCTAGGGCATACATATAACTAACAACCTCCCACTTGCACTGAGGCCATCTGTTGTAGTATCCAATACCCAACAATATAGTAGTGGTTGTAGTATCCCATACTCAACCATCCCAAAATCTCTCAAATATATTTGGGAAAGCAGGTCTTGGTGAGTGGATCCGTCGTGTTATCCTTCATGTCATCTCTCCTGACCTCGATCCCTTGGAGATCAACCATCTCCCTGATCAGGTGATACTGTCCTCAGAATATGTCTGGATCGCTGATGGGACCGGCGTTCCTAGGCCAAAACCATAACTCCATTGTTGTCACAATAACAGTTATTGAATGCTCAATGGTAGGAACCATGTTCCTCTCATGAACAAGAAATACCCAGACAACCACTTTGGCAGTATTATTGGTAGCAATGCATTCAGCTTGTATCATCTAGTATGTCACAGTATCTAGTTTGGAACTCTTCCAACATACCGTCCCTCCAATGAGGGTAAAGACAATGTCTGTGACTGACTTTCAGTCGACCTTATCATTCTGGAAGCTCAAACCAAGAACATTCTTTTAGTGCTTCTCAAGTACTTAAGAATGTCCTCCATAGCTATCCAGTGATTCTCCCAAGATCCGATTGATTCCCGATCACTACACCTAGTGAATCATCTACATCTGGTCTGGTACATAACATCGCATACATGATAGAGCCTACTGCCGAAGCATAGGGTATCCCTTGCACGCGAGCTCTCTCCAAATCAGTCTTGGAAGACATTTTTTTGGAGAGAGTGATTCCTTAGTAAGTAAGCAAACCACCACGCTTAGAATCCTCCATACTAAATCCCTTTAGTATGGTGTTAATGTACCTGGATTTGGGACACTCCCAATATCCACTTAGATCTATCACCATAGATCATAATCCACAAGATGTAGTAGGTATTATTCAGATCTTTTATTGAGAATTTTCGTGATAAGAGGAGCTTGACCGAGTGTAGCATAGGAAACCATTTTCTATCAAGAGTATGTCATCTATGTACAATACGTATAAGACAACATTACTCTCTACAACCTTCTTGTATATACAAGCTTCATCTACCTTTTGATGAAGTCAAACTCTTTGACTACTACATCAAAACAGATGTTCCAACTCCGCGATACTTGTATTGATCCTGATAGACTTAAGCATAACTTTGAAAGTCTCAACTTTTCCATCTACACCAAGAATCTTCTCAAGATCCACTTGCTCCCGATGGTTTTACCCCTTCAGGTGCAACATTCAAAGTCATACTTTGTTGGTGTACATAGATTCCATCTTTGATCGCATAGCATCCAGCCATTTCACAAAGTCTCCACTTATGATAGCCTGCCTGAACCTACTTGGGCCATCATCTACCATGATGCAATCCTCGCTCCAACTGTCACCGAGAAGACCGTAGTATCTCTCAAGTGGATGAGGAACCCTACCAGATTCGCGGAGAGGCTGAGCTTCGTTGGAGACTGTTGAATCCTTTGGTTTCACCAAATCATCAACTGTTAGTTTGTCCAGCTGGAACTCCTTCCAGTTCTAACTCATGACCACAAATTTCTTCACAAGAAATACCTTTTCTAAAAAGGTGGCATGCTGAGAAACAAAACATTTTTTGCTCCTCAGTGTGGTAGAAGATATTCCCTCGCAAATATTTGGGATATCCAACAGACTTATACAGATCTGACCTTGTCTCGAGCTTGTCCGGATTCTACCTTTCAACATAGGCCGGACAACCCCATATCTTAACTCGTTTAAGACATGGTCTCTTTCCATTCCATATCTCATATGTAGTGGTAGGCACTGATTTGGATGGAATACCATTCAATAGGTACGCAGCTTCTCAAGTGCATAACACCCAAAAGGAAATAGGTAACCCAGCAGTACTCATCATAGAGCGCACCATATCTCATAGGGTGTGATACCTCCGCCCGGATACACCGTTATGCTGTGGTGTACTCGAAGGAGTAAGCTGAGAGAGAATCACATTCTCCTTTAAATAATCCAGGAATTCCATACCCAAGTATTCTCTTCCTCGATCACATCGAAGGACTTTAATACTTTACCCGTCTGGTTCTTAACTTCAAGCTTATATTCATTGAATTTCTCAAAAGTTTCAGACTCGTATTTCAACAGGAACACATGTCCGAATCTTGAGAGATAGTCGATGAATATAATGAAGTACCAAGAACCAAACCTGGCATTTGTAGACATAGGACCATATACATCATCATGTCTCCGTCCCAAGAGTTCGGTAACTCTTTCTCTGTTTCCAACAAACGGAGTATTGGTCATTTTACCTTTTGAGACAAGACTGGCAAGTATCATAAGATGAAAATTCGAACAGATTCTCATATTCATCCTTATGTAACTTAGCTGGTCGTGTCGCATCGATATGACCTAGTATACAATGCCACAAGAAGGATTCGTTCATTTCTGAACTATTCCTCTTGTGCGTGTTCTATATACTTTGAACTGTGGTTTGATTTAGAACGTACATGCTATTATATAACGTGCATGATCCAATCAACTCTTAATTCAGAAAAATGTTCACAACACTATCCTCCAATACAAAATTATATCCTTCCTTAACTTAATAAAGAAACTGATGCAATGTTGTATATAAGGTTCGGTATCTAATAACATTTGTTCAGAATCAATGTATTTACCATTTGGTAATACGAGGTGATATCTGCCAACTGATTTGGCTGCAACAATTGCTCCATTCTCTAACACTTAGAGACATATCACCCAATCCCAGTTCTCTACCTGTCTATAGCCCATGTAATATGTAACATATGCGGGATCCTGACCCGGTATCACATACCCAGGACGTAGAGGATACTGGAAAACAGTTCTTGGTATTGAACACACCCGAAGAATATGCATCAACATGCTTATTCCTCATTTGGGTCACGTGGAAATCTGGATATTCCTCCTATTTCCTACATGCTTGACGCGAACTTGACTCGAGCCATGGATACGCAATAATGCGACCTTGGTATGAACTCGATTTGAACTTGACATGAAACTTGACATGAAACTTGACTTGAACTTACAACCTTAACATATTCATAGATTCGTGTAAGACTTATGTCATTATTTATAATTTAATATACACGGGGAAATGGGGCAGTGTGGTAGTGAGCGTATGCCGTGGCTCGGGAGTCCACTAAAAATCACCTAACTCGAATCCCGTATGTCGGGCTTAACTCTATATGTTGTTGGTCCGTGGGTTTGACGGACTACTCTCGTATACACGCATTCATTCACTATCTCATTACAATAAACATTTAATTATAGAACTGCCATACTTATATAGAACTACCATGCTTATATTGCTTACCCTGTTTACTTGACATATTATGATTATTCATCTTAGTATGCTATTTTTCATATATGCTCATATACTTGTAATTGCATCACCTTATTTTATTATTATATCTTTATTGGGGATTTACCGAGTATAAGATCACTGACGGACATTCCGTTGTTTTTCTGTTTTCCTTGGAAATGTTCATCTGGTGACTTAGGGCAGGTGGAGTGATAGGAGTAGAGGTTGAGTCGACAGTGAATGACTATTCCCAGCTAACTTCACAAGCTGACTATTAGTCAACGCCAGTCTTTTTTTCGTACGCCTACTTGTTAAGGCTTTTCTTAATTTCCTGTTTATTTTTTGAATCAGATATTTGACTTTATTTCGACTCTTGTTTATTTGTGGAATTTGATATGTAATAATGTAGTTGGATTTATGCTCTCGTTTAATTCTTGTTTATTATATATTTCTTATGATACGCTTAACATATTTATTTCAAGAAGAACCCTTCTCGGTATAAATACGTTACGGATCTCGTCATGTGCCTGCTACTGTCTTTTGGGAAGCGGGACATGACAAAATGATACTTATAATGTCTGGCTTGACATATCTTGAATTAATCATGAACTCATGCGTTACGCATGGGTCCACCGCTAGTATTAATATAAAGATGAGTTGGTAAAAGAATGTTTTGCAAGTCAAAACATCTTTTTTTTGCAAAACATCTTTTTACCAAAACACTATTTTTCTACTTTCCACTTTTGCCCGTGGTTATTTTTGCATTCCCATAATCTATTCTTGGGTTTTATGGCTAAGAATAATTGAAAGGAATTTGGAACAATAAAAAAAAGAAGAAACAATAATATTTGTAATTTATTTTATTGAAAAAACAAAAATAACTAAAAATATCATATTTCTTTTTTCAAACATAATGAAAAAAAGAATATTTCAAACAACAATAATTGCTTTACATTTACTTATAGTAAATATAATTATTTTAAAGTTGATATTAAAAGTTCATGATTCAAATAATTATCATTACTCTAAAATAAACTAGGTAATGAATTCATGGAAAGAGAATTTTTTTAGACCGATTTCTCTTTTATCTATCTATCTTTCAATCTTATGACCAATGTTTGATACTTGATAGTAATTTATAAAGAAATTTACAGCAGTTTAATTTTTTTCAAGAGAATCAATATTATTTTTATCTTAACACCAATTGTTTTTCAAAATTCAAGTATAATAAAATAAAAAAATCTTTACTGGAAAATCCATTGTTTAGATCTTCTTATAAACACTATACTTTCTCCAAAGTTAATACTCAAATTTCATGATTTAAATAATTATCATTGTTTAAAAATTTATTGTGTGGTTTATTTAGAAAAAAATGAGCTAAAATATTAACATTGTCACGCCTCGTTTCCCAAAATACTGGAACGGAAACACGACGAGACCCACGACGTAGATATACCGAGAGAGAGAACTCAACTCGATACAGCTATGCTAAGCGTAAAGTAATACAGAAGTATACAAAAGCAAGTAAGGAAAAGTATCTTTATTCATTAACTAACATTTATTACTAATGATAATACAGAAGTAACACTATACAATAGGATTCAAGGGTACAAATATAAGATATGATTGAATGGTACCATAATACAATAGTAATACGACATGAAACATACCGAAATGGAAACTCCGAGTCTTGGGCCCATCATAGTTCTGCTGTACACTCTGACGACCGAGTCTGGTCCTACAAAACATGCTATCCAACTGGGAACACAATTCCTATGGTGTAACAACCCTAAACATTCTGTATAGATTTTTTTCAAAAATATAGAAAGGAGCACCTAAGCCTGAGCACAAGTTATAAATTTAATTTGCTTTTAAACAGCAAGAAAGCACTTGTAGCTCATTGGTAAAGCTTTGCATTGCCGTGACATAGCCTATGTGTTCAAATCCCCCTAGCCACGTATTATTTTTTATTTTTCTTTTAAACTTTTAGAAGCTCAAAAGTTTGCACGTGCACTACACGTAAAATGAAAAGTCACACAGAAATCAAACATATGCATTAGGCTAGTTGAAACGACACCAACACGTGGCAATAATCCAAACACCAACCCTCGGATATGGACCGGCGAAGATCACCCCAGGGCCGGCGCCGCCGATTTTCTTCGTAGGTAATGCCCAAATTTTTTTACCCTAGCACCCCTTGGACTCCCCCCACTAACTCTAGACTGTTTGATTTCCATGCACATTTTCAGAGAATTAAAATGAGGCATTAATCCAAATTTTGAATGCATATTTTTAATTCATTCTTCATTATCCTAAAACCTAATTTCTCCTATAAATACAACTCTACACCATAGCCCTCCTCATTCAGAATTCCATTACCAAAACTCTCTAAAATTTTCAAGTCCAAGAAGTTGTACAAGTGGAGTTAGCTCAAGGCAAAGTTCCGGCGACGTTTCGGGATAAATCCGGCGACGAAACGACTCTCCGACGATTCCATAAGCTTCATCTATCTCTCCTCTTTCTTTCTAATCTGTAAGTCCCACTTTCTCTCTTCTCCTTCTATTAAAACAAATTCCATTTTCAAAACTAGTCGGAAGCGGAGTTAATCCGACTTCCGTTTCTAATTTAATTAAAAACACCATTATCTTAATACAAATTTAGAATCTTTTTATATATTGTTTAGCAATCATAAACAAACACATTAGAACAAGTTTCATTTCAAAATAATATGTATTGCAACTTCTTTTTCAGTTTTACGGTAAAATATCATCATGTTTACATACGACATTACTTATTCATTTTGATCATATTACCTTTAGAAAACTTACGAGTTAATGACCTATCTTATCACAACACTCATTCTTGACATAGCATGATAGATTTGGAACATTAGTTTGTAGGATAAATACGAGTTTACATTTAAATACCATAAACATTAAAAACCGTTTTCTTTAAAAGTGTATTATTTAATTCCTTACAAATGCGCATCTACAACCCATTTTGGGGAACCCCGATCAGGATGGTGCAGCTTATCGCACATACTCGGGCCTAGTATAGCGAGATGAAGACCTTCTCACGGAGCATCCGATCTCGATGGAATTTTTAATGCAATTTTTAAGAAAAATGTGATTTCTATTAAATAAATAAGTTCTATATATATATATATATATATATATATATATATATATATATGAAAATTATCAAAATACCTACTTTAAATATATTATATATATTCCATGTTTTTCTAAATCAAAGAAATCGCAGATTTCATGAAACTATCATTACAAATCAATACAATCCCAATATTACACTATCGTCTTTAGGGTTTTCATAGTTGTAATTTTTATAAAATGAAATATTATAGTGGATATAAACCTAACTTGAATGGTATATAGTATAAGGACCCTAGTAAACATAGGTTAAAGTGGGACCAGTTCTCTTAAGCCTCAGGGAGCCGGAGAATATGGGTGCTTATTTGTCTAAGGTAGACAATCTAAAAACGGTGTTATCAATACAGTAATTATCTTGGAGAAAAACACAAATCCTGCCGCCCATATGCAGCAGTTACCGATAACACCAAAACTAATTTAGGCATTCAACTCTGTCTAAAAGGTCTGACTCAGTCTGAGTCTCAGTCTAATATAAAATCAATCTATCTTTGAATATGATTCAAGTATAACTCCATTTCAACATGAATCCATTTATACCAGAATTCAATTTATATCAATATGACTCGACTGAACCGAACCATGAATATACTCTGATTACATGATTATCCATTTATATCCATTCTGTTTACATGATATTATGGTTTCGGCAAGTCGTACATCCATTAAACAAAAACAAATCAATACAAAATACATTACGGGTTTTAAAGGGGTAGACTGGCACAGAATGTGTTAAAAGTGGCACGATATGGTTATTAAAAGACGTAACTATACATCCATTGCCGTTGTTCCGTAGTTTTATCGACATAGCCTTGTACTACGGGTTACCATAGTCCAAGGTGTAAGTTGGACTCCTTTCATATACACTAGCATATTCTGTACCAAGTTACAAACAACTGCGTTAACATAACAAACTCACAATACACTATTTATATTCATATATGTTTATTCATCTATCTATTCTATTCCTACTTTTCTTTGGGATTTATCGAGCAATTGTTCGCTGATGACATTCATATTTCTCTTCTTTCTTTGGAATATTGTCAGGAGGGCCCAATTTTGAGGAGTTCGAGACTAGCCAGGAACACTTGGAGCAGACCACTGAGCAGCACGATCTTTAGGCTTTATTTGTACTTACTTCTCTTTCAGTTCATGCCATTGTTTAGGCATTGCTTTCATCATTGTATTTACTTTTCAGTTGTATTGTAAAGAAATGTTTAATAAATAAAAGTTGTTGTTCATTTACATTTCATGTCTTCTTGTGTATATTTACATTATATTGCTTAGTTATGCTTAGCGTGTTTACTTCTGAGAAAATACGTAGCGGGCCCAGTCGCGCCTCCTTACCCGTATACTAGGAAGCGGGACGTGACATATGGTGTCAGAAAATCCACAAGCATAAAATATAGGCAGGGGGGTATGATGCACGTAATAACAGTAAATCATGGTAATATATGAAAATCGGTAAATCGAAAGTACGGGAAATCATGCATATAAGGTAATATGAAAATACGTGTTGTAAATAAATAAGAATGCAAAAGGGTAATGTCACGCCCCGCTTCCCAAAAGAACGGTAACGACACGTGACTAGGCCCGCGACGTATTTATTTAGATAATGTTATTTCCCACAATAAATACGCTAAGCGTTTATAAGCAAAATAAAGTAACAAGAATAAACAAAAAATGAAATCCAATTTTGATTTATTACATTCAAGATTTACAGTCGACAAAATATCTTAATACAAGATACAATAATATGTAAGTCTTAACAAAGAGGCATACATAAATAAGCTGAAATGAAATGAAAAGCTGAATGGAACCAGACGTTCAGTTGTGATGCGAACCGGTTGTACCGCTCTTCGACCATTTCTATCTTCTCTGTCTCAATTCCACCTGACGAACATTCCAAAGATAGAAAGAAGTGGGTGGAATGCCCGTCAACGAACTAGCGCTCGGTAAGCCCCCCAAAAGGATAATTGTAGAAATGATAATGACTAGTGTATAAATTGAGAACTACAATCATTAAACTGTGAACGAGTAACACTAATAATTAAGCATGGTAATTCTATGCAACATGATAGTTCTATATAACATGCAGTGTAATATGAGCTTGAAAAACAAGTATATAAGCATGGCAATTCTATGGATATGGTTATTCTATTCTAATGTGGTTTGTTCGCCATCGAAAGACGCGACCGGGACGTTCCTGTCCTGAATTTTGGGGGCACATGCTATTTGGTTTTATCCGTCCACCTCTCCGAAGATACCAAGTCGATTTATGGCACCATGTATCGGAGGTTTAGACAGATGCGGCCGTTGTAGCAAACTTCGTCAGATTCCCCCTCGTGTACGAGGGGTTTTTGATTGTGGAGACGCTCTTCCCCGCAGGCGCAAGCCCCTGCAGTTAATTACGCTACCGCATAGCGGTAACCACTTTCTCCTTCTCCAGATGGTCACTTCGTGTCGTGTGTGTTTGTTTTATTTTTGGTTGCCCGTGGATTGTATACGGAGACTAATTTGTGTTGTCGTCCGTAGGGCGTGGATTAGTCCAAATCCGTATTTTCTTAGATTTGGGTTTAGGTTGGTTTAAGGACCGTTAGTCTTATTTTAGACTAAGGTCAACTCAAACGTTTGTTGATGATACGTTAGTCTAATTTTAGACTTAAGACCTACTCAACAGGATTTTAGGATCATTTAGATCCCATGAAAGAGTATTTGGACTCTATCGTTTTAGTTTAGAGATATTGCGGTCCATAAGTTTAAGGACATCATAGTCCGTAGAGTTTAAGAACATCATAGTCCATAGTTTAAAGACGTCATAGTCTATAGAGTTTAGTTTAGGGACGTTGCAGTCCATAAGTTTAAGGACAACATAGTCCATGGAGTGTCTGGTTATCGGGACCCGTCACCTCTCTGAAGATGTTGATGAATTACAACGACACATATCAGAGGAATGAAGAGATGTACTCTTGAACCAAGGTTGGTTGGGAGATCTGTAGTCAGACTTGGGACCAAGACCAATTGTGAGCATATGGGCTCAGCTGGTCTGAGCTAGAGACTTGTGGTCAACTTGGGCTCAGCCCATTCAGTTCTAATTAAACTGTTGAACATTTGTTTTGATGTTGAACATTTGCTTGGGTGTTAAACATTTGTTTAGGCTTAGCCTCTTTTTTTCAATAATACTGAGCATTAATTTGGGTTCTGACACTCCTTTTTCTTTTGTCCTTTATTGAGTGTTGAACACTCTTTGTAGCGCAGAGCATTTTATTTAAAAAACACTTTGTGTTCTCTCAGCACACACGTGGTGCGTTTGGCGCTGAGCGCCAGATCTGGAGCGCTAAAGCGCTTCTTATGAAATAGCGCACACGTGAGGAGCACGTGACGCGCTTGGCGCTGTGCGTCAGACCTGGAGCGCTAAGGCGCTTCTTATGAAATGGCGCACACGTGAGGAGCACGTGGTGCACTTGGCGCTAGGCGCCAGACCTGGAGCGCTAAAGCGCTTCTCATGAAATAGCACACACGTGAGGAGCACGTGGTGCAGTTGGCGCTGAGCGCCAGACTTAGAGTGCAGAGCGCTCTTTATTAAGTAGCGTCCACGTAAGAAGCACGTGGCGCGCTTGGCGCTGAGCGCTAGCCAATGAGTGCAAAGCGCTCTTAATTAATTATGTGCTCTGAGAATTAAGTTCTCGTTTATAAGAGACTTTGTCTCGTGGATCTAAGAACTAAGTTCTTATTTTAATAGGATATGCTATGATCTCTTCTGTTTTTGTGAAAGACTTTTTCTTTGTCTTATAGATCTGTGATCTAAAGAGAACTAAGTTCTTCTCCCACCTTTTTTATGATGAGATGCTCCAATCTCTCTTACTCCTATGAAAGACTTCTGTCTTTGTAGATCTATGATCTAGAAAAGGAACTAAGTTCTTCTTTTTTATGAGATACTTTGATCTCTCCATTTTATTTACCTTGAAGAAATTCTTCTTTTTAGAGCTTGCCCTTCTTTTTTTTCTTTCTGAAGTTTATGGGGGGTTCCTCTCTCTACGACTTGAAGTCTTGGATCCTTTATATAAGGGAGGCTGATTTGTTGAATCAGTTAAGGAAATCTTTCCTCTGATTGATTTGGGGATGTTTCCCACCGTTGGATCTTTGATCCAAGGGCTTATGATTTACAGAAGGCAATCTTCTTGTTTTTAACAAGATTGGAAAAATATTTTCCCATACAGAACTTATTCTGTATCTTGGTGATTTTTAATCAGCATTGGATCTTTGATCCAACGGTGCTCTAATTTTCAGAAGGTAATCTTTCCTGTTTGGAAAGATTTGAGGAGTATTTCTTCAACAGAACTTTCTTTCTGATGATTTTTAATCATCATTGTTGGATTTTTGAGCAAAGGGTGGGGAACATTTTAGTTCCAACGCTAGCGCTCTCGTGCTTTGCACGTGAGCGCTGCATCAGAGTCTTTGACTCTTGGTGCTAGCGCTCTTAGCGCTAGCGCTCTCGTGCTTTGCACGTGAGCGCTGCATCAGAGTCTTTGACTCCTAGCGCAGGCGCTCCTGGTGCTAGCGCTCTCGTGCTTTGCACGTGAGCGCTGCCTCAGAGTCTTTGACTTTTAGCGCTGGCGCTCCTGGCGTGAGCGCTTTTACGAAGCGCTGCTTCATTTCAAATTTCAAAATTTGAACAGAGTTTTGCCCTGATTGGGGGAAACAAATGCCCCCCACCGTTGCACTCATATGGTTTACATGTGAGTGCAGCGGTGGCAGCCTTTCAACCGTTTGATTGTCTTGGAAGTTGGATCGACTTCCAGCGCCTATAAATAGGGCCTTTGGCCCTTGAGATGACTACTTGTTCATCTTCTTGTTTTCTCTTGAGAATTAATTCTCCTTCAGAGCCAAGCTCCCTGCCTTAAGAAACTTCTTAGGAGTCAATACTCTGCCCAACTTTGGTAAGAATTAAACCTATTAACAGAGTTTTGCTCTTCTCAGATCACAGATCTTAAAAAAAGTTTTTTTTAGGGTTTTACCCATTAACAGAGCCGTGCTCTTTTCAGATCATAGATCTACAAGACGTTTTAGGGTTTTACCCATTAACAGAGCTTTGCTCTTCTCAGATCATAGATCTGTTCATCTTCCATGAAGAACTCCTAGAGTTTGCTCATAGATCTTGAAGATCTTGGAATTTTTAATTCATTAAAAGCTTTGCTTTTAGGGTTTTTGATGGATTGTTCCATCTTCCTTGCAGAGCATGGCTCTTCAGAATTTGTTGGGGGAATTTTTATTCCCTCATAATTAGAGTTGACAAATGTCACTCTTATCTGCAGAGCGTTGCTCTCGAGGAGTCTCTCATTAAATGAGAATCCTTTTAAGATTCCCTCCTTAATTGCACAAATTTTAATTTGTTGGGTGTCTTAATTAGCACTTGTTTTCTTCATGCGGATATTAAGAGTTGTTTAAATCCCCGTGTCTGTTTCAATAAGCATTTTCTTGATCGGTCCGTCCACTAAACTCTCACTGATTTTCATGTTCAGGCGTTATGGCCGCTCATCTGTACTGTCTTAACGAAATCATTTCTTATGAGGACATTCGCGTACAATGCCGTTGTCAAAACCAGGAGTTTACAAACACCCAATGCGCTGAAATTATGAATCGTTTTAATGCACACAATGGTCGACTACTTCTTCATCGCTTCGCTCTCTTGAAGATTATAGTGAGAGCAATTTGGGGAGCATTTTCTGGATTTTATGAAGCCATGTCGTTTAATGCACTGGATGACGCTGAAGATAAGGTGCACTCAGTGTATCTGACGGGCCTGATCTCGAAGAAGCGGCGAGATAATCTCATTGATATCTTGCATCAAACTTTCCAATAGACGACGATAATTGCTGCTTATCAGAGAGTGGAGGATATCAGCGAAGATCCTGACACTTGTGATCGTGAGAGGATGCACACAAGAATGGTCAGAAAGGCCAGAAACATTTTAGACAGCCTCACTTTTAAATTTCTTAATCCGTGTCCCGGATTCAATGTTTTGCCATTGTAAACATTTTAATGATGCTTTTGTTTACTATTTTCATCAATGTAAGAACTTTCTGAGGTATGAATAACAAAATTTTCCTTTCCATATATTTATTTTATCCTTTTCGCACATACATGAGTGAGTACGTGTCGGACGCTCAATTGGATGTAAATCAAATGTTCTCCTTATTGCCTTGCATAATATGTGATTGACGTTCGTGGGTTATGCCTTTTTGTTTTGTCTTGGAGCAAAGCAGTTTACGTACTCTTAAGCAGCATCTCGATTTCGACGGCATGTAATTTTGGCAAGTGTGGCTTGTAGATAGTAGACAACAGTCCATCTTAAGCTCTTTGTAGAGTAGCGATGGTTTAGGAAACAGGTTCAGGTCTGTTGCCTAAGACTTTGCAACTTTATGAGCCGTGAGGGTCTCATAAAGACTTTTCTCCTTACTAGTCGAGAGGATCCCGTAGGTATATATTCTCCTTAGGAATCGTGAGGATTCCTAAGTGTGCTTTCTCTTGAGATTCGTAAGGATCTCGCAAGAGAATTTTCTCCCTTATAAGTCGAGAGGACTCATAAGTGGTTGATGAGTTGACTGGTTCCTAAGTCGAAGCATTGCTTTACGACAGGGAGATCATGGGTTAACATGTATCTGAGTCGAAGCGTTGACAAGGAGGTCAGGGGTTGACATGTATCCGTGTCGAAGCGTTGCATTACGACAGGGAGGTCAGAGTTGACATGTATCCGAGTCGAAGCGTTGCTTGACGACAAGGAGGTCAGGGGTTGGCATGTATCCATGTCGAAGCAATGCTTTACGACAGGGAGGTCAGAGTTGAAATGTATCCGTGTCGAAGCATTGCTTTACGATAAGGAGGTCAGGGGTTGACATGTATCCGTGTCGAAGCGTTGCTTGACGATAAGGAGGTCAAAGTTGACAGGTATCCGTGTCGAAGCGTTGCTTTACGACAAGGAGGTCAGGGATTGACATGTATCCATGTCGAAGCATTGCTTAACGACAAGGAGGTCAGGGGTTGATATGTATCCGTGTCGAAGCGTTGCTTGACGACAAGGAGGTCAGGGTTGACATGTATCCAAGTCAAAACGTTGCTTGACGACAGGGAGGTCAGGAGTTGACATGTATCCGTGTCGAAGCGTTGCTTTGCGACAGGGAGGTTAGAGTTGACATGTACCCACGTCGAAGCATTGCTTTACGACAAGAAGGTCAGGGGTTGACATGTTTCCGTGTCGAAGCGTTGCTTGACGATAAGGAGGTCAAGGGTTGACATGTATCCGTGTCGAAGCGTTGGTTGACGACAAGGAGGTCAGGGTTGACATGTATCCGAGTCGAAGCGTTGCTTGACGACAGAGAGGTCAGGAGTTGACATGTATCCATGTCGAAGAGTTGCTTTACTGTAACGATTTGAAAATCGTTTCGGTGAAATTTCGAAAAATCGGTAAAATAAGGGGGGTTTCTGTAAAAAAGTCAAAATACAAAGATCTTTCTTATAAAATTAAATATACATATTCTAGCTATGTAATTGCTAGTATTTGGTGTTTATTGAGCCACTGGTGAAATTTCAAAGTTTCTGAAAAATTTTCCGAAATTAATTATTTTAATATTATTTTAAGCCGGTAAGAAAATACATTAAATTGGCGATAAATACAAATTTAAATGTGCTAAATTTTACCTTTAAAATCATGTTAATTAAAATCTAGTTTTAATATAATTTTTTAGTATTTTATTTCAAGATTTAATTGGTTTTTATTAGGGAAACAAAAATATATTATTTTGAGCTAAAACTTGCAAATATGGTATTGTGGGGGGGTCTTTTTGCATAGAATTTTTTTGTACACTCTCTCACAACCTCACCCCACTTATTTTGCCGGCCCCGCCACTATTTCAGCAGCCCCCCCAAAAAAAAATTTCCCCCTATTGTTGTCATGGTTCATGTGAATGAAAAGGGTTTTAATATAAGTTAAATGGGTGGGGGTATTATGGTAAATTGTGAGGGCTTTGACTTGGGTATTTCCACACAACACTCCCTCACTTTTCTCCATCCTCCCCTTTGGCCGAAAATACCTCCTGCTGCAGCCCCAATTCTCCCCTATTTTCCCCATCTCATTTGCTTCAAAATCCATCTCAAAATCCATTAAAAATCGACAAATCCTTCACAAATTCAAAGCTAATCCCTATTTTACCTCTTCTAACACTCATATTGGTTTAAAGCATGATGAAAGGAGGTGTCTTTGGAGGTTAGAGAAACCTAGGGTTTCAAACTTGAGAGGTATAATTCTAATTTAATGTTTAATTTGTAGTTTGATTATGCTAAAATAGGCTTTCAAAGTGTTAAATTGGTTGTTGTGGTTTGTGTGATGAAAATTCAAGAGAAGAACTTGAAAGAAAGTTAGGGTTTTGTGAAATTGTTGTATGGTTATGTAATGTATTTAAGCTCTTATGACATGTTAAAACAAGTTAGTAGCTAGTTGTTATTTGTTAGTTTAAAAATTGTGATAATTACGTTAAATTGCTATCTAGGTTTTTGGAAATGGTTAAATAATTTGGTTTAAAATTGTAATTAGTTTTTTTCATGACTTCATTAACATTATTAAGTATAGTTTAGTACTTTAGTTCATGAAAATCCAAGCTAAATTATTGTTTGTGCATTTTGCTATAAAATTGTTAAAATTTGGGTATATTGTATACTAGAATTTTGGGGTTAATGGAATTTAATGAAATTAAATTATGGAAATTGTTTTTATGACTTATTTAAGATGTTTAATAAGTATTATGTCCATTAGAATTGTTTAAACATCGAGTTTTGTACTAAAACGGGTAATTTTTACTTGCTAGATTTTCGGAAAAATGGCTTTTAAGGTGAATTTGGGGTTTTTGTGAATTTTAAACTATTTTATATTATAATTAGTGTTTGTGAATGCGCAAATGAGAGTGTTTGGGTTTTTCTCGATGGTTTGGCGTTTGTACGCCGACGTCGAGGGTTTTTGGTTTGATTTGTGAAAGCAACCATAGGTTTTGACCTATGTGGGTTTCGTGTGTCGTTTTGGTCATGAATCGGATTATAATGCGATACGGTGCGTTATGATATGTAGGTACCCATGTGGACTTCGAGACGACAATCAAGCACGTGGCGACGTCGGCACCGGCGAGCGAGGACCAGGTGAGTAGATTTATATCTACGGGGAGAAGTCGGGTGGATGGCGTATAGCACCCCCGCAGTTCGTGGTGATGTATACGAATACGTATACACACATTTATTGATTATATTTTGTTTGAGTTTATTGATGATAAATATGGATGGTTTAGTATCGCGAAACCCTAGAGTAGTGGTCGCACCATACATGCACACACCCACCCATACTTGCATACATTCTTCTTCCATTTGTGTTTACGGGAATTTATATAGTTATGTGTTCACATGGGTATGGGACTATGTGTTCACATACGGATTTGAGGATGATACTTGGGATTGAGATGAGTCGATGAGATTTGTGTTGAGGTTGTGATATTGGTGATATGGCAAGATTCGTACTTGAGGTACGTTCTGGTGTTATAGCGGATCTTGGGGCGGCGATACGGGTGAATAGTGTTATAAATAAAATGGTCGACATGTGATCGTGATATGAGGCATGATATGCTAGGATATTGATATTAGGCCGTATCGGGCGATGTATACCCCTTGATGATGATATGTGCTGACGATATCGGTTTGTACGAGATTGTCGATCAGTAGTCAGATCATGAGTATATTGAGGATATTAGTATTGTACTAGACATAGATCAGTACCCTAGACTATGATCTTGGATAAAGAGGATACCATAGGAATAGTGTGAGGAATATGATATTGACCCGTTCCCAGATTTGGGGATGCCGTACGACGGATTTACGTACGACCTATATCTTGATGATTGATCCGCACTCTTGACTTAGGATGTCTGATTATATATATGGTATCGGATATGATATTATTAAGGCGGGATCACCGACTAATATATATACAGGTATGTACATGTATCGACTCAGATGTTAGGCGGTTTCCTTACCTGTAGCCTAGCTTGTAGCTTAGCCCTTTAGTTTAGTTAGTTGTTAGATTAGATTCGGTTCCTACCTATTTCAAAGCTTACGAATCGTGCGTATTTTAAAAGACAAGTCAAGGGATTCTACGGATATTTCAAAAAACGTATCTTTTCTTAAAAAACACCGTAGCCCCTATTTTCAAAACCCCACGATTCGTGTTATTTCAAAAGGCACCATTGTAGGACTTATATTAGGTTAATGCAGATTAGTTATCGTTGCGTCTAGTATTCAGCTCCCGCTCATTATTGTTGTTCGCTCCGCATCACATGCTTATATTATGCTTCATATTCTACTGTTGATATCTTGTGGTTAGGACACCAGCACTATTACCGATGATGCGTATGTACCACGTACACTTACTTACCGGCTCACACACATCTTCATCGGTAATTGCCATATCGCGTACACCTTAGAAAATATTATTGCTTGACATAGCCTGTTAGCTAA
Organism: Agapanthus africanus; assembly: GCA_030015575.1. Classification (NCBI taxonomy): domain Eukaryota; kingdom Viridiplantae; phylum Streptophyta; class Magnoliopsida; order Asparagales; family Amaryllidaceae; genus Agapanthus; species Agapanthus africanus. Next base: position 146,662,474 of record CM057338.1, on the reverse strand, counting down.
TAGTTTAGACATGATATTAGTGTACTTGCCTTATATGTTAGTTTAGACATTGTAGTTATTACTTGCTACTTCATGCATACTGTTATTCATTGTTATGCCGCATTCATGGATTCTCATGCATATATTCACTTTTTACGTGCTATTGAGGTTTTGGATTCGGATTCCATGAGATTTTCTGGATTTGGGGAAAACCGCAAAACATATACAAACTTCTTCTTTCTCTTTTTAAATGAAAAGCGCGGTTTTTCCCATGATGTATGAGTCGTCCACCATGAGTTTGCTGATGGATTTCGAGACCCGATTCGAGGAGTTGGATGAATCGTTTCGGGTACATGGTGGACCCGGTAAGGTACCCCGGGGCAAGAAGCTCGTGGTGATGACGATGAGCCTGGCAGGGGGAGACTACCTACCGGTGATTTTACCCGACGCGTCGGATATCCGGAGGATACCGTCGTGGTCTTGAGATGGATGGTAGGGGCCGGTCTGGACTGACGGCGCCCTAGATATTGAGATTGAGACATTGAGATTTCGAGATATTGAGGTATTGAGATTTGATGATACAGGCCAGTCCGAATAGCCGGAGCCTGAGGCTTTGAGACATTGAGATTTATGTTTTGTGTCGATGCTAGACACTGTTGATACTGATTTCATTTATGATACCTCATTTTAAAAATACAAAGTAAATCTCACTAATTTATGAAAACAGTTTCTTCATTTACATGTATTCTGTTTTCATGCATTCATACCTCATTCATATGATATATTGCTACCTGAGGCACTGACACGGGCACATGAGATCATACTCGGGTTAGATATTACCCTAGCCATTGTTATAGGCTGCATGTTATTCATATATTTGAGGATATATTATGATCATTGACCTAGGTTGCGTTATTTATGTGATTTCTGTGCGTAGATGTTTTTCTATTCACGAGTTGGCAACTCACCCCCGTTGTGCCCCAGTTTCTTGCAGGTTTGCCGTACAGGTTTCATTACGGCTTGCGGGCATAGTTTCCTTCGGGTGATTTGCTAGTAGGTGAGTTTACTTGTATCGTACCCCCATTATATATCTTGTATATTATTATTCTGTTGTATCTAGAAGTTCCATCAACCAAACATGTATTTATTTTTGAGATAGAGACCGGGGATGTTATTCTTTCGACCTTAGAGTCGCGCGTTATATTTCTGCGGATTTCTTATGGTTTTGAGTTTCCTTTTGAGTTTTTGATCCTCGCCGTTGGCGTTGTATATTATATTACTTGTGTGGTTGTGACCGTCGATTGACGAAGAGCTAGCTCCCGCTTCGGGATGCCTTTTTTTTTGATTTCGTATACTATTCATGTTGTATCCCGTTTGGGGGCCAGTATTTACAAAGGAGACTCTGCCGAAATTTTCAGGAAATTTTTGATGTTTTTTTAAAACCGCATAATTCGGCTTATGCTATTAAAACTACTTGTTTTAAATTGGTTTTCCTTCGCTCTACTACTTTTCTTGGTTTGGATTTCTGGGTTTTCGGTTTACTTATATTATGTACGCCTCGAGACGTTCGTAGTTTAAGTGCCGGTCATGTTCTGTACTTTCGGGACGTGACATTTACGACAGGGAGGTCAGGAGTTTATATGTATCCGTGTCGAAGCGTTGCTTGACGACAAGGAGGTCAGAGATTGACATGTATCCGTGTCGAAGCGTTGCTTTACAACATGGAGGTCAGAGTTGACATGTATCCGTGTCGAAGCGTTGCTTGAAGAAAAGGAGGTCAGAGTTGACATGTATCCATGTCGAAGCGTTGCTTTACGACAGGGAGGTAAGAGTTGACATGTATCCGTGTTGAAGCGTTGCTTGACGACAAGGAGTTCAGAGTTGTCATGTATTCGTGTCGAAGCGTTGCTTTACGACAGGGAGGTCAGAGTTGACATGTATCCAAGTCGAAGTGTTGCTTGATGACAAGGAGGTCAGGGGTTGACATGTATCTATGTCGAAGCGTTGCTTTACGACAAGAAGGTCAGAGTTGACATGTATCCTTGTCGAAATGTTGCTTTACGACAAGGAGGTCAAGGGTTGACATGTATCCGTGTCGAAGCGTTGCTTGACGACAAGGAGGTCAGGGTTGACATGTATCCGAGTTGAAGCATTGCTTGACGACAGGAAGGTCAGGAGTTGACATGTATCCGTGTCGAAGTTTTTCTTTATGACAGGGAGGTCAGAGTTGACATCGGGTTGAATCTAAGTTGTTTGTGAACCGTGGAGTCTTGGAACTGGGGGCTTTGCCGTGGCACCGATTGGTGATGCCGCGTCCGAGTCCTGCTGGCATGAGGAGGAACACTGTTGCCGATCTTCTGGGATGCAGATATTGCCACTGGGACCTGACTCTCCCTTTGACAGAGTTTGTTAGGACATGTGGTTCCCTTTTCGTTTATACCCATGGATTGTATACAGGGGTCAGTATGGACTTACCTGCAGGGTAAAAAGTTTCATTTTTTTTATTTCTTTTCGCGATGCTCTATCATTTTAGCTTTTTATACTACGAAAGTTGCGATTGCCCAATCATTTCGGCTATTTTTCGCGGTGCCCAATCATTTCGGCTGTTTTTTTTTCATTTTTACTCGCTGTTTTTTATTGCGAGTTGCCCGATCATTTCGGCTATTTTTGTATGCATATATTTTACTCGCTGATTTTTATTGCGAGTTGCCCAATCATTTCAGCTATTTCATATGCAATTTTTTTCCGAGTATGGAAATCATGGTCTAATACCAATCTTGCATCAATATCGCTGCGACTGGAATGTTGCCAGGAGCGAATCATCATTTGCCATGAAAGGACTTGGAATTTGATACCGATTTAGGCATTAGCATCACTACAGCTGGGATATTGTCAGGAGCGAATCATCATCTGCCTTTGTCGGTTCGAACAAAGGTGGCTTAGCAAACAGGGTTAAGATCCTGTCGACTAAGACTTTTGACTTCATGAGCCTTAAGGGTCTCATAAAGGTGTTTCTCCCTACGAGTCGTGACGATCTCGTAGGTGTCTTTTCTCCTTAGGAATCATGAGGATTCCTAATTGTATGTTCTCTTGTAAGTCGTAAGGATCTTGCAAGAGTTTTTTCTCCTTGTAAATCGAGAGGACCTACAAGTGTTTGTTTATCAAATGAGGGCATTCCTCTTCGTTGGTGGGACTCGGCAAGGAAATGATTATTTGTGCTCGTGGATTGTATACAAGGGTCAGTATTGAACCGTTTGTAGGGCAATCTGGAAAAGGTGATGGTTTAAGAATAGGTTCAGATCCCTGTAGCTTAAGGTTTTGAATCTTATGAGTCGTGAGGGTCTCATAAAAGGGTTCTCCTTACGAGTCGTGAGGATCTCATAAGTGTAATTTCTCCTTAGGAATCGTGGGGATCCCTAAGTGCGTCGCTCCTTTATGAGTCGAAAGGATCTCACGCAGGTAGTTGATTGTTATGGTTTTGCGTGTTCAAGTTTAGTTAATTACCGCAATCAAGACGGTTTCGCTTGTAGCTAGCCGGTTAAGTACGAGTCGTCCGCAGGGAGATAGGAATCTTTTTCTATGTGCTTTAACGAGTTAAGTCCAAATATCCAGATTTATTTATGATTAACTATGTGCTAAAAATGATATGTAAAGAGAGTTTGTTAGGGTTAGGATTAGGTTAGTTTGAGTTAGGAGTCGCTCACTTCTTTCGTTGCCACTCTTAATATCGGTGTTACGGTAATCGGCAACAAGGGGATTAGCACGACTAGGAAGGAACTTGCGAGTATAAGTTAGGCTTTCCAACGCATAAGTTCTTCCTTTTGGTGCTTGTCTGTCCGTTCTTGGCTCTTCTTCTTAACCTCCGGTTAATTTAACCACAACCGGTCTCACTACGGAATCACCGCTATCATGTAGGATAGGGTGCCGTAGGGAGCGAATTGTGGTTCAATTAACGAGAGTCCGATTTAAGATGTTGGGCAAGGAAAGAGTGAGAGAGATTTCCTTCTCTCAAACTTTCCTTATCCTACCCTAACAAGTATGAAAACTACTCACCCATTATAAGGAAAAGAAAATAAAACAAAGGAGGAAGATAGAAAGAAAGAGGTTAGAAGATTACAACTAGCTATTTGCGACCTCACCTCGGCAAGGATCAAGCGTAAGCATCATAGTTGTTTAAGGATAAAGGAAAAGAGAACAAGAAAGAAACAAACAACAAATAACAACAACTAGATTAGCAAAAGAAAAATACAAGCAAATATAATTAACAATTACAACAAGATAAGTATGGTAAGAACAAGAACTCCTTTATTCATTCTTCACTCACAAAAGCTCACTACAAGTTTTTAATGGAGAAGAGATGAGAGGAGGAAGAAGAAGAACAACATATAACCTAAATCTAAATACAAGAATAAGCACCCTTGGCTTTGGCAAGTTCTGGACTATTTATAGGCAGGGAACTGGAAAATTAGGGCAACAATATGTCCATATATGAAATTACCAATCTGCCCCCAAAAGTTGAACGTCTGCAGAGGCCGTACGGCCGCGGTTCCGCGGCCTAGACCCCCTATTAGCCGCGGAACCGCGGCCATATAGATGATTTGGCTTCTCGGGTTTTGTGGGGTTTCCTGGTCAGCTCTTGTCTGTAGTTTGGCATATGTTTTTTCTGATAATCTTTCCACATTTCTTCCAGAATTTTAGTAGATCAAAAGGTGATTGGATGTGGATCTTTTGCCATGATTTTCTTGAGCTCCGCGTAGATTTCTTGGACTTTGTGTTGCCATTGTGCTTTGTGCATGAAAATGACAATCGATTTGCCCTTTTGTCTTCTTAAACTGGTGTGTGGCAACATACGGATAGAAAGCAGAGACCCGTGTTTTATCTGTGGTTGGCAGTAATCCGGATTTTGTCGTGCTTTTCCAAGAATTTCACCGTTTAGAGCCGAGAACATGTATCCTGCAATTGACTAGCAAACACAGCTCAAGAGTACCTACCGATAAGCAATGTGATAAAAATTGGGCGGTATAAAAATGCAAAAATCCGATATGAACAAATACCCCCAAACTTATCATTTGCTCGTCCTGAGCAAAACCAATTTATTCACAAAAATTCCTAACCTCACTTTCGCAGGGAACGCGATTGCACTGAGCATGTGCAACAAGCCGTTAAACCTCTAGGTGTCCCTAGTAGGAGGAGTGTTGTCTCCTGAGGGTTTTCAGCGGATACTACCCACAAAATCCGGTCAAACTAGTTTTGCAAAATAACTATGATTCAAACCCTAAAGTTTTGTTTCAGAAAATAACAATTCTATTATCCTAAGTCTAGACTATCGAACCTTTATTTTTCACACCTCGCTTCTTATTTAACTTAAGATTTTATATGTCTTTACGTGCAGTGCAAATAGTGTCGTTAAGTTCCAGAAGGGTCGAATAAAGTCATCGTGTCATACAATAAAGCCCAGATAAAAATTTTAAAAGGATCACATAAGTTTTATAAAGAGTTAAGCATTTTTCAAGTTTCGTTTTTCAATAAGGTTTCAACTTCAGAATTTCTATCTTCCTTAACAGGAAACTAGGTCTTATTTTTCACTCCACCTTTTTCTTGTTTTCATTTCATACACACCTCTATGAACGTGCAATAGTCTTTATCATAGAATAAAACCTTCATATCTCCGCTAATTTTTTTTATAAAAGCCTGTCTTTTATCAAGATTATTCTCACACAAAGAACCGTTAGGAATTTTAACTCGGAGAGAACACTTACTTAACTTTGTTTTAATCTGGACTTTCTAGCCTTCTTAACGAGCTTTGGGCCAATGCACCTAAACCAGTTGGTTTTAGGGCATTAGGTGTAGAGACACCCCAGCGGACTTAATTACTCAAGTTACCTAGGTCCAAAAACAAAAGACAATTTAGCGTGAAAATCATGATGATTCAATACGAACGTAGATATAACCGGCAATTCAGTTATATTTTTGGATAAAAGATGTGTTTAGTGGGTTAGATGTGTAATCATTCCAATCAAGTTCCAGATGGGTTATTTTTCAGACTTAGTTCCAATTAAGGCATCAATAACATTCCTTCATATTCACTTCACTTCATAAACTATTCTTGATATTACTTATTTCAGAACAAATCTATTTGATCCTCAGAAAATCATTGATCCATTTAAAAGTTTTTAGACATAAAAGACTCGTCATCTAATTTCCAAAACTCACGACACGTGTAGTGTGATGTAAAGACGTATATCAGCTATAGTTAACTTCAAAGGAGAGTTATATTTCAGGTTTTCAAAATCTAAAAATAAGATTTAGTTATTCTTATCTTATCAAACAAAACCGTCGAAATGTTGAATCAGAGTTCTCCCACTAGCTAACTTGACAGAAAAGTTTTTATGTTTTTAGAAAATTTTCTGATTTTTATGGATTTTATGGATTTTAATATGCAGATGCAAAATATACATATGAATGCGAAAGTTAGAAATGCGTACCGAGCGTACCCCCAAACTTAAACTGGACAGTGTCCTCACTGTCATTGCATGAAGAGATCATTGAAGGGTCAAAATTGTCGGTTAGATATACACAGTTTTTTTTTGTTTATGTTTTTGTTTTTAAAGAAAAGAAAAATAGCAAAAAAGGAAAAGAATATCCAAAAATATATACAAAATGGTATATACATACCCCCAAACTTATTTGGAACAGTGTCCACTGTTCTTGGCTGGATAACCGAAGTTTGGTGGTAGGCAGATGAAGATTATGTAGGGTAAATCGGCTCCTGTAAGACCAGGAGCTCCTCTGTTGGTTCGGTGCTAAGGTACGGCTTAAGTCGGTGTCCGTTTACTTTGAAAAATGAACCGTCCTTTGGATTCTCCAAATCCACAGCGCCATGCGGATACACATTCCGCACAAAATACGGCCCTTTCCAGCGAGATCTGAGCTTTCCAGGATGGAAGTGTAGCCGGGTGTCGTAAAGCGGTACCTGTTGACCAGGTATGAAAGTTTTGCGCAAAAGGTGTTTATCGTGAAACACCTTTGTTTGGTTCTTAACGACAACCGCGTTGTCGTAAGCCTCATCCCTAAGCTCGCTCAATTCGTTCAACTGCAGCTTCCGATGGCTGCCCGCATCTTCGAGAGACAGATTCAACTCCTTTATCGCCCAAAATGCACGATGCTCTATTTCGACAGGGAGGTGGCAAGCCTTTCCGTACACAAGCCGATAGGGAGACATGCCAAGATCGGTCTTATAAGCGGTTCGAAATTCCCAAAGGGCATCAGTGAGTTTCAGCGACCAATCCTTACGGTTCTTGGAAACCATCTTCTCCAGTATCTGCTTGATTTGCCGATTTGAAACTTCGGCCTGCCCACAGGTTTGGGGGTGGTAGGGCGTAGATAGCTTATGATTAATGGAATATTTCCGCATCAAGGCCTCGAAAGTCTTATTGCAGAAATGAGTTCCATTGTCGCTAATGATCGCTCGGGGGTGCCCAAACCGGGAGAAAATGTTTTCCTTAAGAAATCTAACGACAACCTTGTTGTCGTTAGTCCGGCTGGGCACAACCTCGACCTACTTAGAGACGTAATCAACAGCGAGAAGGATGTACAAGTTCCTAAAAGAGTTGGGAAACGGCCCCATGAAATCTATCCCCCAAACGTCGAAAATCTCCACAACCAAGATTGGTTGGAGCGGCATCTCGTTCCTCCGGGATATCCGGCCCAAGTGTTGGCACCGGGAGCAAGTCTTGCAGTAGTCATGAGCGTCTTTGAAGAGTTGTGGCCAGTAGAAACCACACTGCAAGATCTTCTCAGCTGTCTTTCTGGGGCCAAAATGCCCGCCACATACTTGATCGTGGCAAAATGACATCACACTCTTGAATTCATCGTCAGGGACGCACCGACGAATAATCTGGTCGGGACAGTACTTGAACAGATAGGGTTCGTCCCGGTAAAAGTGTTTTACTTGGGATAAGAATCAAAGTCTGTACTGACTTGACCATTCAGTCGGTAGTAACCCTGTGGCCAAATAGTTTACAATATCTGCGAACCAGGGTTCGCAAGATACTATCAAGAGCTGTTCATCCGGAAAAACGTCGTTGATCGGAATGTGAAACGACGGCGAAGAAGGAAGTCGTGAGAGATGGTCGGCGACTACGTTTTCACATCCTCTTTTGTCCTTGATGACAACGTCAAACTCTTGAAGCAAGAGGATCCAACATATCAGCCGAGATTTTGCATCTTTCTTCGCAAAAAGATGGAGCAGAGCAGAATGGTCTGTGTAGACAATGACTGGAGAGCCGATGAGGTAGGGCCTGAACTTTTCTAAAGCAAATACAACGGCTAAGAATTCCTTCTCAGTTGTTGTATAATTCAGTTAGGCGTTGTTCAGGGTTCGGCTAGCATAATAGATTACGTGCGGCATCTTGTTGATGTGTTGTCCAAGGACAGCACCAATGGCAAAGTCGGATGCATCGCACATAATCTCAAATGGGTGCGTCCAGTCAGGTGAAGAAAGAACGGGAGCAGAAGTGAGTGAGATTTTTAATGACTCGAACGCAGTCACATAGCTCGAGTTGAAGTCGAATGGCGTGTCCTTGGCCAGCAAAAGAGTCAAGGGCCTAGCAATCTTGCTAAAGTCCTTGATGAACCGTCTATAGAAACCGGCATGGCCAAGGAAGGCTCGGATGTCTCTGACGCATCTGGGAGGAGGGAGATTGGAAATGACCTCAATTTTCGCTTTGTCAACCTCTATGCCATTTTGCGAAATGATATGTCCTAAGACAATACCTTCGCGCACCATGAAGTGGCACTTCTCCCAATTCAAAGTGAGGTTCTTGTCCTTACATCGGGTAAGGACAGCGTCAAGATGCAGCAAACACTCGTTAAAGGAATCGCCGAAGATGGAGAAATCGTCCATGAAGATCTCCAGGAATTTTTCCACCATGTCTGAGAAGATTCCCATCATACACCGCTGGAAGGTAGCGGGCGCATTGCATAACCCAAAGGGCATGCGACGATATGCGAACGTGCCGAAAGGACAAGTGAATGTGGTCTTGTCCTGGTCTTTTTCGGCGATGGGAATCTGATTATAGCCGGAGTAGCCATCAAGAAAGCAGTAGTACTCGTGTTCGGCCAATCGTTCAAGCATTTGGTCAATGAAAGGTAGCGGAAAGTGGTCCTTCCGCGTTGCGGCGTTGAGTTTTCTGTAATCGATGCATACTCGCCACCTAGTTTGGGTGCGAGTAGGGATTAACTCGTTTGCCTCGTTAGTAATGACCGTTATGTCCGATTTCTTGGGGACAACATGAATGGGGCTAACCCACTGGCTATCAGAGATAGGGTAAATGATACCACTATCCAGACACTTCACGATTTCCTTTTTCACAGTCTCCTTCATGACTGGGTTGAGTCGCCTTTGTGGATCCCTGGCTGGTTTGGCATCATCCATCAGATGAATGTGATGTTCAACGATCAGGGGACTAATCCCCTTGATGTCCGCCATGGACCAGCCAAAAGCTTGCCTATTGCTGTGCAAGACCGCGAGAAGGGCTCTCTCTTGCTCGGGAGCTAGAAAAGCCGAGATAATAACAGGGAGGGTCTCATTCTCACCCAAGTAAGCGTACTTAAGGTGAGACGGCAAAGGCTTGAGTTCGAGTGTTGGAGGTGAAACGATTGAAGGCAAGATTGGTGAAAAGGTCTCGAACTCAAAGGATTCCAGCAAAGGTTCAAAACGAGTGTAAGCGACCGAGTTGGATGGTTCAGGTAGCTCATCCAGAAATTCGAAGGATTCAAACTCGGGTGGTGAGTGGCTAAGATCGTTTGAGAAAGTGAAACACTCGTAGTCATTGTCGGGCGCAGAAACAGCAGCAGGTTCGAAGAGGAACGCACTAGTGGCGTTAAGGTTATCGTGATCGAACAAAAACTTCTCGAATTCACACTCTTCTGGGGTGATCTTCTGGATTGAGCAAACGTCTAGTATATGAGCATTAGGTTCGGAGGGCTGATTCCCCAACCTAAAAATGTTGAGTTCAATTGTCATGTTTCCAAAAGATAGGTTCATCGAACCATTTCGACAATTAATCACAGCATTTGAGGTTGCAAGGAATGGGCAACCGAGTATCACCGAAATTTGATTCCAGGGGTTAGCTACAGGCTGTGTGTCTAATACAATGAAGTCAACGGGGAATATGAAGTCCCTAACCTTGATTAACACATCCTCTAGCTCACCCCTAGGATGGGTGATTGATCGGTCGGTCATTTAGAGAGTACAGTGTGTGGGTTTCAGCTCTCCTACACCTAGTTGCTCATATACTGAGTACGGAAGCAGGTTAACACTGGCACCAAGATCTAATAGTGCGCGGTTGATGTTCTTATCCCCAATGGTAATAGAAATCGTAGAACAGCCAGGGTCCTTCCGTTTTTGAGGTAAAGATTGGGTAAGAGCATCACTCACAGCACTAGCCAAGAAAACTTTCTTGGGTACCTGAGACTTCCTCTTTTTCGTGCACAAGTCCTTTAAGATTTTCGCGTAGGACGGGACTTGTTGGACAACATCTAAAAGGGGAATGTTGATGTTAACCTGTTTAAACAACTCCAAAATCTTCTCCATTTGTGGATTTTGTTTATTGGATTTCAAACGGTTTGGAAATGGAACATTTTTAAAAGTGGTTGAGTCTAATGTTTGTGGAGAAGATTGTGGAGTTGGAACGGATCCCAGAGCTGGTGTTTTCCTGGAGTGAGAAGTGGGTCCGTTCAGAGCAGAAGAAGAAGAAGAAGAAGAAGAAGAAGAAGAGCCTTTTGAAGAATGAAGAATAGGCTCAGAAGACGGGGAAGGAGAAGAAGAAGAAGAAGAAGCGAACATTATCCTCAATTGTAGTGCCGATGTTGTTGTGCAGCATCCTTCCCGATCTCAATGTTGTCACGGCACTCATATTATGATTCTGTTGTTCAAGAGCAACATGTACATTATGTGGTGACCGGGATTTGGGAGTGGTTGAGATGGAAGCTTTCCCTTCTCTCGCTCGCTTAAGGCCGCATTCAGTTGTGCTATCTGGGCTTCGATGGTCTTGATGCTTTGCCCGTGTGCAGCAGTGTGTTGCACCAACGACTGAATGGAAGACTGGATGTTTGCGGTGGATTGTGTCGATTGTTTAACGAACGCCTCTAGACTTCGTTCTAGCGAGGAAACCTTATCGTTGTTTGACGGAACAAAGTTGTTTTGAGGAAAAGAATTGTTGGGTGCAAAGTTGTTCGTCTGATTTTGAAAAGGTTGGGGTTGGAAGGGCTGCTGAAACTGATGTTGAGTTTGTTGTTGCGCTTGTTGTTGCGGCGGAGGGGGCCTTTGGAAATTGTTGCCTTGGAATTAATGCTGATTCTGATTCCAGGCGAAATTGGGGTGGTTCCTCCAACCGGGATTGTAGGTGGAAGAGTATGGATCATTTCTCGGTCTTTACTGAAATGCAGCATTAACCTGATCGTGTCCTTGAGATGGTGGATTGTAAGGACACTCTTCGATTAAGTGAGAAGGATCGGAACAACAAGCACAAATGGTACGAAGGGGAAGAACAGGGTGTAAGTGCACGGCGGCGCCCCGGCCGTCAATCCGACGCCGGAATGCGGAAGCGGTGATTTACTTTAACTTTTCAAACCGGCACCACCGCGCACTATAAACCCGGATCGGGCCATTAAACTAGTCCTACCTAACTACAAGATGGGAAGAGAGATATACCGAGTGATCCGTGTCCTCCGGTCTTCTCGTCGTCGTCCCGATCTCCCGCGGAATCTCCAATCTCCACTTCGTCACCGGAAGGGCACCACGTTGCCGGCTTCTTTTACGGGCTCCCGCCTCTATACCGAGGCAACTCGGGCATGAAGTTGGCGAGCCGACGTGCCCAAGGTTTGCTGTAGAATGTGTGTAGAACTCATGTCTCATTTGGGGTAGTGGATGTTGCCTTTTTGGTGGAGGTGAAGAATAGACTTTTGAGATGAACTAGAGAGCTTTTTTCTTAGCACAATTAGAAAACCAAATGCCACACATGAAAAAAGAATCCCTCATCCACTACAATAGTGGCCGGCCCCTCTTCTTTGTATGAATGGAGAGAGAAAGTAAAGTCAAGGGGTGGGTGGAATGCAATGATGCAAGCAAGTGATGATGAGAGAATCCAATGATCACAACCAAAAACCCACACTCCAAAACAACCATCATCATATCCAAAGTCAAGCAATCATAAAAACAATCATGAAGCAAAAAGTCAAGTGATCATGACACAACAAGATGCAAAGACCCCCCTTCCAAATTGCTTATTTGCACAAATGCAAATAAGCCCTCCTGCACCAAACTTCGGCCAATGAAAGATACAAACGAAAATGGCCGAAATGGAAAACAAACTGGCAACTCCAGAAAACTGGTCCCGTAATAAATTACAGGAAAACCCCGATACTGTGTACACCCCCCCATCTGTATTCCGACCGAATACAAATGCAATGAGACAAAATCTACACTGTACTATACTAGGATCCGGCTTAAACCAAACCCGGCTAGTATTATCCGTCCGATCCTGATCCGTGCAATACCGCACGTATCTGATCGAACCCTGCCATATCTCCATACGGCCTCTACAGCGTTTCGCCCGAAAACTTGAGCAACTGAATGTGGGGGACTCTAAAGACTCGTCAATACTATGGCTGTGGATTTAACCACTAGCACGTCAGAGGTATTAGCCATACGTGACGGGCCACAAGCTATTGACTAAAAGGGACGTCGATGAGTGAACTCATCCTGACACCCTACTGAGCCTGTCAGTGACAATATCCGTACAGTCCGGTCCGTTCGTCTATGAGCATCGCATGGCGGGCCTAGGGGGTTGGTAAAAGTCAGACCCCCAAAAGCGGTACAAGTCGTGTCAGAGATCAGCCCAGAACACCCTGAGATACTACTGGAATACCTACCAGTAAATCTCCTGCCTTGGCCAAGGACTTTTCATGTTCTGGCTCTCCTAGACACAGCGCGATCTCACCCCCAATACCGGGAGAGACGAACCCCCGAAGATCCGCTCACTGCCTCCATGTGGCTCGGGACTGTACCTAACTAAAACCTATTTGCACGTCTCCTTTGAGCGTGGTAGGGTAGCAATCAAAGTACAGTGGGAACTCACACGAGACAAATGACGATCCCCAGGTCGATGAACCAACCTGTACACATGTCACCAGGGAACTGCTATCTGACGTCAGGTATAAGACCAACTAGCATGTTCCCGGCGAGTCCTGTCCGGTGTACTCATAACCCAATGAGCACCTGTATACATCTTAGGTGAACCAACTGACACCAGTGGCTTGTGAGACCGGCCACCGCCCCTTGTCGGGGTCTCGACTGTATACACTAGTCTACTCTGGAGTATCGATGCCCTGTCTCGAAACTCCCACGACTAGGGACCTTTAAAGGATGTGCTTATAGACTACCAGCTCTCACGTATATGATCGCCCTCATACTGCTGGCAGTCAAGCAAGAATCCTAGGGGCTCTATCAACGTGCAATAGTGACCTGTCAGTTCACCTAAAGCAGTACACGATGATAAAGATAAACCAGATACCATACTATCATCTCGAGTAAGACTGTCCTACCGGGATAGGTCCTCCCTCAATCATTGCAATCACGTGCCTGTGATCCAATAATTGACTCTGAGGGCACTATCTCCAACAATCTCCCACTTGCACTCAAGGCTAATTATTACGATGTCGCATACTCACAGCCCGTGTGATACCGAACACCCAACTCCTCTACTTGTCAGTCTCACAAAGCTCGCTTGCGAAACTATTGCGTTCGAGAAATAACCTCAGTGAGTGGATCCGCTTTGATGTTTCTTTCTATGTCTCTTTATCTCTCAAGTTCGCGGAGAAAGCCATCTCCCGAAATGAGCAATACCTGTCTTAGAATGTGTCTGGATGTCTGATGGGACCTAGCTCATAAATGAACTCCAAATCCAAACTTCTTAGACTGTATCGTCAACTGAACTTAATCAGTATCCTGCGCCATGCCTCCCTCAGTATTGCCTTGGACCACCTGTCCAAAATACTACCCCTCGTTAGAAGGAAAAACTGTAACTCTGACAACCTCCTTGTCGTCCAGGTCACCTTGGAAGCCTGGAATGATAACTGTCTCCCGAAAGAGGCTGTCGTTATCATATCTCTAGAACATCCACTTATGTTCTAAAACTGCTTCCGACTGTTTCTCCAGGATTGGATCAATGTCAACTTATTGCATCTAGTGCAAGAACAACATCTGGAGTGGTACTTGACATCTCATGATTGACTCAATTGCCTGAGCAAGTGATCTGCCGATCATGCACATCCCTTTCCATTTTAGTCTGTAAGACACCTTTAGAGAGGGTGACTCCATCACCTGCAGGTACACCACCATATCAGGAGTTGTCCATTCTAAATACTCTTAGAATGCTGTCTAAGTACCCTTAATTGGGAAACCACCCAAATCTAGATCTAAAACCATAGATCTAGTAACCAGTATGTCAGATATAATGTCTAAGTCCCATGTGGAGAAACCACTGTGTGACGACCAAAGTATAACCAATCGTAGTATAGGAGTTTCTTTTCCTATTCTGTGTATGTCATCCAAATACCATGACATCACTCCCTACTACCTTCTCAACAGATCCATCCCCTATTCTGATGAAGTCAAACCTATGACTGTCACATCAGAAATTGATGATCTATCTCCGTTACATCTGCTTTAGTCTATAAATAGACATAAGCCACATGTCCACCATGCTTCCGTTGCTCCCACTTACCACGACAACCCTCTGGCAGAGTCATATAGACGTACACTTCTAAAGCCAGTTTAGAACGACGCTATACTCATCCTCCTGCCGGGTCTCACAGTCTAGAACAACAGCTATGGCAAGTATGGGTAAACAAGAACTTCCCTGTCACCGTCCTTGAGGCTACCGAAGTACCTCTCGGGTGCCTGAAGTTACCCACCTTATCTGCGGAGTGGCCAATGGAATGTCAAACCAGATTGAATCTTTAGGTTCCTATCAAATCTTCAGTAATCATTTGTGGTTCTGGAATCACTTCCAGTTCTACCATACTCCTACTACTGTTTTCTGAAAAAATCCATTTTTATTAAAACTGTGGCGAGTCTAGAACAATATCGCTATTATTCTTCCAGATGGTAGAAAGTTAACCCTCGTCATAGCCTGGGTCAACCCACAAACAGCCATTACAGAAACGTGCCTTGAGTTATCCAGAGTCTGGTTTTAATCATAAGCCGGACAACTCCCCGTACCTTAACAATGTTAAGATATGAACTGTTCTATATCCAATATAGAACCAGAGGCACTGATTTAATTGAACCAGATTCAAATCATGCAGCTATCTCCAGTGCATGTCAACCAAATGGAAGGAGGCCGATCATCGTTACTCAACTTAGGAATGCTTCCAATTATGAGTAACCTGAAAGAGAAGCAAGTTCTCTTAATTACTACTATCAACTGAATACCATACACAAGTATCTACATCTTCGATCACTTTGAAGAATCCCGATACTTGCTATACCTGGTTCTCTACTTTATTCATATACCTATAACTTCTCAAAATTCGGACCCTGTGTTTCCACGAAACACCTGTCTAAAAATTAGAGAAGTCATAAGTAAACTGAATATAGTACGAGGACTAATCCCTCTGTCCTGATGGACACTGGACAACATACAATACTCTGTATAAGTCCCTTGAGTCAAACAACTCAATCCCTGTGTGTCGTAGGCTGAAAAACTGTACTTATGGTTAAGAAGAATTACACCGTTGTTTAATGCTCCTTACCTAACCATCCACTGATTTAGGTAAATGTCATAGACATAATTTCAAAAAGGTATATCTCACTCTATGAAAATAGACGTACAGATATATCAATTTGAAATTGGTGCATAACAGCGGATATTCAAAACCAAATATTTGCCGTCCGGCAAACAACCCAGGTGACTTCCTCAAATATCACTGATTACAACGAATCCCGATATAACGAGGATGATCACCCAATTCCCAATAACTTACTCCCACTCATCATCTGTAAAACCATACAGATGTGAGAATCATACCTGGTAAATACATACCCTGGAGTAAGGACTAATTGGGAAATCAGTTTTCTTTAACAGTACACAGTGAAACTGAAACATTGAAATGTTTCGATTGGGTATCCCGGTATTCCTTGTAATTCCTCTTCCAGATTCACGACTGTAACCGTATAATTCTTTGCCACCTCTCCAAATCTCTTTATATGTCTTTAGTCATTACCTTCTGCACACCCCTTAGGCCAAATGGTTTTCTTCCTTCCCTACCGTTCGGCACCAGCCTATGGTTTAGAAGAAGACTATCCAATAAGCATAATGGGTGTACTGTCCTAATCCTAGGAGCACTCGCAATGCGAGAGAAGGTGAAGATAAAAGACAACCGAATAAACCTTATTCCTATTTCTCCTGAACCAGAATCCATCCCCGAACTGGAACAAGTTCCTTTCGAGTTCGTATATAACCATACGATGGAGTATCCAATAAACTGTGGATCTTCGTAGTGATACGGAGTGTTCTGGAGAAATACAAAGGTGATTTAGGATTGGCGAATAAATACTTGGTTTGGTCGTGAATAGCAGTCGCAGTTTACTTTGCCCTCTTACTAATCCCTTGCTTTGTCTTAACTTAATACCTTCTGCACACCATCGTTATGCTAATTGGTTTTCTTCATTCCCCACCGTTCGGCACCAGCCTAAGGTTTGGAAGAAGACTATCCAATTTGCGTAATAGGTGTACTATCTCCTAAGCCAAGGAGTACTCGCAATCTGAGAGAGAAGGTAAAAGGAAAAGACAACTGAATAGTCCTATTCGTTTTCTCCAGAACCGGAAACCATCCTCGAATAAATTCCTTCGAGTTCGTATATAACCATACGATGGTTTTGTCCAATGGAAGTGGACGTTCGTAGTAATACGGGGTGTCCTGGAGAAAAGGGTAAAAGTAGGAGTGGCAATGAGGTTTGCAACTCTGACAATCCAAAAGCCAGTGTTTAAGAAGGTTCGGTCAATTTTGGTCACTGAGTCATAGTCTTAGGGTCGGGTCAATGGGTCACTGCCAAAGAGAGAGAGAAAAGAAACACTCAGCGTGCATTCTATCCTAGATCAGAATGGTTACCAATTTATCTAATCTGGAAACCTCCCACTGTCTCCTCAAATTCTCCTCCAAACCTGAAAGAAGAATTAGTCGGGATCACTCGAGGAGTAAACCAACTCATCAGTGGGAATCGGGATCCAACTATCATCGCATGATAATGTGACGGAATCCCCTCACACCATCACGCTCCAGAAGGTATGCGCATATCTGGCAAGTTTCAGTTTCTTTAGAAACTCCCGATGTGATTTTTGCCCCATGCTCTTATGACCTTGATTTTGGCCAACAAATCATAAGTCACATGTCACGTTCTACCCGTCATTCTCCAGGTTGATTTGAATCCACCCGTACCTACCCTTGACTTTGGCCAACAAGGCAGTACGACTGTTCCAAACCAACGCATCTATTTATGCTGCATATGAATAACTAACAGCTACCAAACACTGTGCCTTGATTTTGGCCAACAAACACAGCTTGAATACTATTGACTATCCATATGAAACGGCGGAGGGCTACAAATGGTTTCCGGCTAAAACCTTTAACGTAATGAACTTGATATCGCTGAAGGAACGGATAGCTTTTTAGAAAAATATAGTAACGAAAACCTTTGCTAAAGAGGTCACTCCCGGTGAAGGGATCTCGGCTCTTTCCCCGTAGAATGAGGTGCAGGATATTCCAACTGAATACCACGGTGCAAAACAAAAGTAATTGGCTATAGTGAAGTTAATGCCCTGACGCAAACTTTTTGTCCAAGGGGTCACTCCCGGTGAAGGGATCTCGGCCCTTGCCTCGTCGACTGAGGAGCAGGATATTCCAACTGAATACCACGATGCAAAACAAAAGAGAACGTCCTTGCAATAACAGCTTTTTGAAAAGTGTTCCAACAACATCAGATTAGGTTTGTTTTCAACTTGCATTGATCCGAATCAATGCAGTCCCATTAATTGATCACACCACAAAGAACGAAAATATATTGATGTATGTATATGCCATCCGCATTCGCCACTGGGTCCCGTCATTACCCGTTAGGTTAGCTAACTAACGACAGAGCGGGGACTGGACTAGCGCGGATGCAAAATATATACAACATCTACTAGTATATATCAATATATAATTTTCGCTCAAGGCATGATAAAAATGCAACATCACAGAAGTGTATAGCATCACAGAACAATACAGATATCTGGGATCCCCGGGTTTCACAGAGCCACTACTGAAACCCGACGTTCCACTGGTCGTGTGGATAGCCTGTGCAATGAAATCCTAGACCCCTACGGGTGCGGCAAGTTACCCGCCAAAACCTGAAGCGAGGCAGCCCCCTTCAGCAACGTGAATGGACCACCCAACACTTTATGGAATCCGGTAACTTGGGCACCCCTCCTGGGTCAACCTGTACCCTCTACGAGTGTGGCGAATAGCCCGCCAATTCTAGAGTAAAGCCCGCTCCGTCTCAATGCCATGAGATGCGGGCCCGTTGCCATCTAGAATCCGGCTATCCGTGCACCCCTCCGCGGGGCAATCCTAGTACAGAAAGTAAAATATACATACAATGGGTACATCGACCGCAACCTGATCGTGCCCCAAAAGAATAATATACAACCGGGCAGTGACGGCAGTCCACATGTCGGACGCTCGCCCCGCTATATCAAATGTACATAATACAACAAAAAACAATACTAGCATTGCATCCAGGCTATCCCCCACGACCAATCCACAACATCACATCATAAACACAGAACATCAACGTGAAAGTCACGTTCGCAAATCCGTCTAACCGGGTTATAGCAGTTAGACAGGATTTACCGATCAAGTGACATTCACGGTCGCAGATATAATGTAAATACTGTGAACTAATGTGTTTAAAATATCCGATCGATTAAAAATTACCAAGTGGGCCCCAAGCACTACTGTAGCACATAAAGAAATCTGGGCCCAAAAAATAACATTCCAGAAAACCTATTTTCCACTCAGGAGCATTTTGTAAAATTTTGGGGGACTGAACAGTTCAAGTCGCGGCGGAACCACGACCAAAGCATGGGTTTGGCCGCGGTTCCGCGTTGGTTTGGACTGTTCACGAGCCCAAATTTTCACAGAACTCTTAAAATTCCCTGCACATCATTCTGCGACACCCTGAAAAATTTTTCGAGCCAGAAAAAAATCGACAGAAAACTGATGCAAAGAAAACGCGGATTTTGGAATTTTTTTGTTCGATCGGAAATGTAAACACATTAGACAAAGCTAGACTATGTTATGGCGAGGCTCTGATACCACTGTAAGTGCACAGCGGCGCCCCGGCCGTCAATCCGACGCCGGAATGCGGAAGCGGTGATTTACTTTAACTTTTCAAACCGGCACCACCGCGCACTATAAACCCGGATCGGACCATTAAACTAGTCCTAGCTAACTACAAGATGGGAAGAGAGATATACCGAGTGATCCGTATCCTCCGGTCTTCTCGTCGTCGTCCCGATCTCCCGCGGAATCTCCAATCTCCACTTCGTCGCCGGAAGGGCACCACATCGCCGGCTTCTTTTACGGGCTCCCGTCTCTATACCGAGGCAACTCGGGCACGAAGTTGGCGAGCGGACGTGCCCAAGGTTTGCTGTAGAATGTGTGTAGAACTCATGTCTCATTTGGGGTAGTGGATGTTGCCTTTTTGGTGGAGGTGAAGAATAGACTTTTGAGATGAACTAGAGAGCTTTTTTCTTAGCACAATTAGAAAACCAAATGCCACACATGAAAAAAGAATCCCTCATCCACTACAATAGTGGCCGGCCCCTCTTCTTTGTGTGAATGGAGAGAGAAAGCAAAGTCAAGGGGTGGATGGAATGCAATGATGCAAGCAAGTGATGATGAGAGAATCCAATGATCACAACCAAAAACCCACACTCCAAAACAACCATCATCATATCCAAAGTCAAGCAATCATGAAAACAATCATGAAGCAAAAAGTCAAGTGATCATGACACAACAAGATGCAAAGACCCCCTTCTAAATTGCTTATTTGCACAAATGCAAATAAGCCCTCCTCCACCAAACTTCGGCCAATGAAAGATACAAACGAAAATGGCCGAAACGGAAAACAAACTGGCAACTCAAGAAAACTGGTCCCGTAATAAATTACAGGAAAACCCCGATACTGTGTATACACACCCGCATCTGTATTCCGACCGAATACAAATGCAATGAGACAAAATCTACACTGTACTATACTAGGATCCGGCTTAAACCAAAGCCGGCTAGTATTATCCGTCCGATCCGGATCCGTGCAATACCGCACGTATCTGATCGAACCCTGCCATATCTCCATACGGCCTCTACAGCGTGTCGCCCGAAAACTTAAGCAACTGAATGTGGGGGACTCTAAAGACTCGTCAATACTATGGCTGTGGATTTAACCACTAGCATGTCAGAGGTATTAGCCATACGTGACGGGCCACCAGCTATTGACTAAAAGGGACGTCGATGAGTGAACTCATCCTGACACCCTACTGAGCCTGTCAGTGACAATATCCGTACAGTCCGGTCCGTTCGTCTATGAGCATCGTATGGCGGGCCTAGGGGGTTGGTAAAAGTCAGACCCCCAAAAGCGGTACAAGTCGTGTCAGAGATCAGCCCAGAACACCCTGAGATACTACTGGAATACCTACCAGTAAATCTCCTGCCTTGGCCAAGGTCTTTTCACGTTCTGGCTCTCCTAGACACAGCGTGACCTCACCCCCAATACCGGGAGAGACGAACCCCCGAAGATCCGCTCACTGCCTCCATGTGGCTCGGGACTGTACCCAACTAAAACCTGTTTGCATGTCTCCTTTGAGCGTGGTAGGGTAGTAATCAAAGTACAGTGGGAACTCACACGAGACAAATGACGATCCCCAGGTCGATGAACTAACCTTTACACATGTCACCAGGGAACTGCTATCTGACGTCAGGTATAAGACTAACTAGCATGTTCCCGGCGAGTCCTGTCCGGTGTACTCATAACCCAATGAGCACCTGTATACATCTTAGGTGAACCAACTGACACCAGTGGCTTGTGAGACCGGCCACCGCCCCTCGTCGGGGTCTCGACTGTATACACTAGTCTACTCTGGAGCATCGATGCCCTGTCTCGAAACTCCCACGACCAGGGACCTTTTAAGGATGTGCTTATAGACTACCAGCTCTCACGTATATGATCGCCCTCATACTGCTGGCAGTCAAGCAAGAATCCTAGGGGCTCTATCAACGTGCAATAGTGACCTGTCAGGTCACCTAAAGCAGTACACGATAATAAAGATAAACCAGATAGCATACTATCATCTCGAGTAAGACTGTTCTACCGGGATAGGTCCTCCCTCAATCATTGCAATCACGTGCCTGTGATCCAATAATTGACTCTGAGGGCACTATCTCCAAAACAGGGGCAGGAGCAGGAGATGAAAATTTGCTCTCTATTGCTTCAAGTTTTCTCGTTATTGCAGCCATTTCAGCTTTCATCGCAATAGAGACATCGAGTTGGTAAATTCCTACCCTAGACTGACCAGTAGAAGTGGAGGAAGAAGAAGAAGAAGTTGGTCTAGTGCTCTCCTATTGAAGCGTTTGTTCCGCAAGGTCGTCGAAGAATTGCCACGCTTCCTCGTCAGATTTCGATAGGAAGTGGCCCTGACAAATGGTTTCCAACAACTGCTTGGTTGCTGGGTTCAGGCCCTCGTATAAGGTTTGGAAAAGTTGCCATTTCTCGATACCATGGTGAGGGCGCTGAACAAGAAGGTCTTTATACCGGTCAAAGCACTTCCAGAAGGGTTCAGTAGGAAGCTGGGAGAATTGGTTGATTTCGTTACGGATCCTCGCGGTTTTATGATTCGGATAGAATTTCTTGAGAAACGCTTTCACAAACTCGTCCCAACTGGTTATGGAGTGGGAAGCGGTGCTATACAACCATTTTTCAGCAAGATCGCACAAAGTGAACGGAATGACCCGTAGCCGTATAGCATCGTCCGACAGCTGGGTCGTTTTCATCATGGCACAAACGTTTTGAAATTTGTTGATGAAGATATAGGCATCTTCAGATTCAAGCCCATGAAATTTCGGAAGCATGTTAATGAAGTGGGGCTTAATTTCAAAATTATCCCCATTGGCCGGTGGAAGGGAAAGACAGGTGGGAAGTGTAGAACGGGTGGGATAGAAACGATCCTGGAGCGCGATTCGCTGCGGCGCTACAACAGGCGGTGGTGGTGGGTTATTCGCATCCATAGGAGGTGGAATCAATCCCGGGGGAGTCAAAGGGATGTTTGGATTAAATCCTGACATCGCGGAAGAAGAGGTTGGTGAAGGTGAAGGTGATGGTGTATGAACAGAATTCCGGTCAACGTCGGAGTTGGCCGGCAAAGGTAAGGGTGAAAGAGGCGTGGACGGAGTTTCGACGTCTGAGTCGATCGCGTAGTTGGTAGCGACTAACGTAACGCGGACTAAGCGAGCGCTAGTATCCCGAGTCCAAGCGGACATACACTAAACGAGTTTAGTATAGTTAAAGCGGAGAAGGTGAGGGTAAGAAAACGTCAATGGAGAAATACGATGGGTGGTGGGTGAACAAATGGGATTTTGGCGTCAAAGGGCAAGTTTTTATAAAAGTTTTTAATTTTTTTCTTTTTTTCTTTTTTAGAAAGAGCTTTACAGAAATATGTACGGACTTACAGCTTCAAACAATCACAAACAAGATATGCACAATCACACCTAGATCTAGGGTCACCTAGGTCAGCTAGACAGCTCCTAACTGTTCCAAAAGGCTAGAAATAGGACCTCAAACCGCCTCTTCTCCGCCAATTGCGGCCAGGTAAGTGCCAGGTAAGTGGGAGGCTCCCCACCACGTAAGTAGTGGTCCTAATTAAGTAACCACTTGCCTTGGACACACTTGCCTAGACATCGCAAAGTCAGGATAGGATAAACGGCCGATACCTATAACTAGTCCTCTGTCCTATTGAGCGCGAAGTCCTTAAGGCCGAGTCTAGTATTTTTTAATTAACAATGGTCAATGCATATGCTTTTTGTGATTTCTGGGGTCCTGAGAAGGGTGATAAAATCCCCACCCAATCTGGATTGGTTTCAAGCCCCTTAAAGTCCGTGTTAATAAATGCAAAGCAGTAACAAATCAACTGCAATCAATTTTATTTTTTTAGCGCGGCGCAAAGAATCCCGCACAAAAACAATTTATCAGAAGGGGGAAGAGAATTTGCGCAAAGAATGCTGCAGAAAACACAGTTCAGTGGAGTTCAGAGGAGTGGGAAGGAGTGAGAGAGACTTACAGGGAATTTTGGGATGCTGATGCCAGCAAACCGCCGCGGTTCTGCGGCCTAAGCACGCTTATGCCGCGGTTCCGCGGCTTTATGGTGTCCTTGAAGCTTCAGTTTGCTTGTAGATGCTTCCTTGGCTGTCCTTTTCCTGTCTGGATGTCCTGAATCTTGATTTGCTCACTGTATCTGCTCCAGAATTTTACAGTAGATCGTTGGCTCCGTCTTGATCCGTCGCGGTATAGCCGCGAGATATGGGTCTAACTTCCCACGTCTTTGGCACTGAACTCGAACTTCGTTTTATCCTGCACACTTGCACAAAAACTAATAAAAAATAACAAGATGATTTTTTTACAATGTATATTTTTTTGTTTTGTTTTTCTGTTAGATTTATATTCACAAATTAACCCGAAATTACACAAAGAAATAAACTACCGTCTCCCCAGCAACGGCGCCATTTGATTGTTATGGTTTTGCGTGTTTAAGTTTAGTTAATTACCGCATTCAAGACGGTTTCGCTTGTAGCTAGCCGGTTGAGTACGGGTCGTCCGCAGGGAGATGGGAATCTTTTTCTATGTGCTTTAACGAGTTAAGTCCAAATGTCCAGATTTGTTTGTGATTAACTATGTGCTAAAAATGATATGTAAAGAGAGCTTGTTAGGGTTAGGATTAGGTTAGTTTGAGTTAGGAGTCGCTCACTTCTTTCGTTGCCACTCTTAATATTGGTGTTACGGTAATCGGCAACAACGGGGATTAGCACGACTAGGAAGGAACTTGCGAGTATAAGCTAGGCTTTCCATTGCATAAGTTCTTCCTTTTGGTGCTTGTCCGTCCGTTCTTGGCTCTTCTCCTTAACCTCCGGTTAATTTAACCACAACCGGTCTCACTACGGAATCACCGCTATCGTGTAGGATAGGGTGCCGTAGGGAGCGGATTGTGGTTCAATTATCGAGAGTCCGATTTAAGATGTTGGGCAAGTAAAGAGTGAGAGAGATTTTCTTCTCTCAAACTTTCCTTATCCTACCCTAACAAGTATGAAAACTACTCACCCATTATAAGGAAAAGAAAATAAAACAAAGGTGGAAGATAGAAAGAAAGAGGTTAGAAGATTACAACTAGCTATTTGCGACCTCACCTCGGCAAGGATCAAGCGTAAGCATCATGGTTGTTTAAGGATAAAGGAAAAGAGAACAAGAAAGAAACAAACAACAAATAACAACAACTAGATTAGCAAAAGAAAAATATAAGCAAATATAATTAACAATTACAACAAGATAAGCACGGTAAGAACAAGAACTCCTTTATTCATTCTTCACTCACAAAAGCTCACTACAAGTTTTTAATGGAGAAGAGATGAGAGAAGGAAGAAGAACAACAACATATAATCTAAATCTAAATACAAGAATAAGCACCCTTGGATTTGGCAAGTTCTGGACTATTTATAGGCAGGGAACTGGAAAATTAGGGCAACAATATGTCCATATGTGAAATTGCCAACTGCCCCCAAAAGTTGAACGTCTGCAGAGGCCGTACAGCCGCGGTTCCGCAGCCTAGACCCCCTATTGGCCGCGGAACCGCGGCCATATAGATGATTTGGCTTCTCGGGTTTTGTGGGGTTTCCTGGTCAGCTCTTGTCTGTAGTTTGGCATATGTTTTTTCTGATAATCTTTCCACATTTCTTCCAGAATTTTAGTAGATCAAAAGGTGATTGGATGTGGATCTTTTGCCATGATTTTCTTGAGCTCCGCGTAGATTTCTTGGACTTTGTGTTGCCATTGTGCTTTGTGCATGAAAATGACAATCGATTTGCCCTTTTGTCTTCTTAAACTGGTGTGTGGCAACATACGGATAGAGAGCAGAGACCCGTGTTTTATCTGTAGTTGGCAGTAATCCGGATTTTGTCATGCTTTTCCAAGAATTTCACCGTTTAGAGCCGAGAACATGTATCCTGCAATTGACTAGCAAACACGGCTCAAGAGTACCTACCGATAAGCAATGTGATAAAAATTGGGCGGTATAAAAATGCAAAAATCCGATATGAACAGTAGTTTTCTCCTTACAAGGTCGAGAGGACCTTGTAAGTGTCTTTTAACGAGATTGCGCCTGTTCGGGTTTTCACAAACTCGCCGTAGCCCTGCTGTTTTTACTCACGGAGCCATTTCGGGTTTTCATCCGTGCCCATTTTCCTTATGGACGTACCGTTTTTTTACAAGTCTGCGCCCAAGGATGCCGCGGTTTGTAGTAGTTTTAGAGACGTTTCGGTCCATCGCTAGTTTTAGGATATAGCGGTCCATAGCTAGTTTTAGGACATTACGGTCCATTGTTCATCTTGTATGCACGCGTATTTGTCACACGACGGAATACACCCATTTAGGGTGTGATTTGGTTTGGTTGGGGTGTTTTGTGATCCATCCCTACCGTGACTTCTTCCACTTGACGTCGATGCCTGTTTTTTTTCGAATATGGCCATTTTGCGTTCTCGATCAACTTTGCTCTTCTGACGGGCTTCGTTTAGTAGCACGTCAATCAGCTCATCGGACGGTTCCAAGGATTTTGGTGTCGATTCTGCCCCCATCTTCTCTGCATCAAGAGCTTCTTTATCATCTATTGATGAGTGAGAGATCATGTGACAACTTGTCACGTAATCTTCGGGCTCTTCTGACGCGTCGTCTCCCTCATCATTGTCATTACCTCTGTTCTCAAGGATATGGTTGAGAATCTCATGGAGTGTGACTGGGGTCCGCGCCTTCTGGTTGTATTCCTCCAGCGTGTCAATATGTTTTTGTAGGTCTGTGCGCTTGTCATCAGGCTGCACAGGCTTCTTGGTCTTCTTCTTCTTCTTCGAAGACTTTGATGGCTGAACCTGGGTATTTTGCCCCTTGCTACCAAGTCTCGGTGTCGGGCGCGGTTTCGGCATTCCCTCAATGATCTCGGGCTCTAGTGGGCTTTTCCACCTGATTGCAGGGCATGGTTGAAGATCCTGCAGCATTCGTTTTGTTTTGGCTGAAAGAGCAACCTCCCATGGAACTTCCTCTATGAATGAGCATGATGCCCCAGGTGTGTCTACCCTTTTAGGAGTGTGATCTTCCAGTTTTTGGACAGCGTGAACTTGCACTGTTGGTACTAGTCTTCAACCCAGTTTTTGAAGAAATAGCAATCTTCGATTGGGTGGCCCATTATTCGGTGGTAGGGACAGTAATTGGGATTGTTGACGTCGTTTGGTTGCGGTGGGTGTCTCGGCTCCGGAAGAGTGATGAGCTCGTTGCGCACTACCAGTTCGAACAGTCTCCTTGTTTTATCCCGGGGAAACGAGTAAAGACGTCTCAACTTCTCATTGAAGGATCGCCGCTTGTTGCCTTGGCCAACAACCGGTTTCGGGCCACTTAGTTGTTGTTGAGCGTTGGCGACGAAGGTAGCTTTCCCTTTGCCTTTTTCATTTCGAAGCTCCGTTTTGAGGAGGACGGTCTATAACCCATCTGGTCCATTTGGGCCAGCTTATCGATCAAGGCCTGGAAGGTAGTTGGCTTGAAAAACATCATGAACTGGGATATGGTCATCTGAGGATTGAGGGTTCCCACAAACATGCCCACGGCAGGAGTTTCCTCTATGCGCTTTTCACACTTTGACCACAGATTCCGCCACCGAATGGTGTATTGAACCCAGGTTTCTCCCGGCTTCACTCTAGCGTTAATTAGTGCGGTGATCGGAATGCGCCCGCTAGCGCTCGCGAATCTTTGTGTAAACAGTAGCTCCATTTCTGCAAATGCCTTGACAGAGTCATTTGGGAGCTCGGAGTACCATTCGAACGCTGTCTCCGACAAGATGCCAACAAACTGGCGAAGCAGCAGTTTGTCGTCACCCCCAGTATTACCGCACAGAGCCCTGAATTGAGCAACGTGCTGGTGTGGATTACCCATCCCCTTATACACATGGAATTTAGGGATCGTATATCCTGGCGGGTACTTTACTTGATCGTACCAACCCGGATAGGGTCGTCCAGTCTTGACGATTTGGCCGG
Organism: Agapanthus africanus; assembly: GCA_030015575.1. NCBI lineage: Eukaryota > Viridiplantae > Streptophyta > Magnoliopsida > Asparagales > Amaryllidaceae > Agapanthus > Agapanthus africanus. The sequence continues at coordinate 146,635,054 of CM057338.1, read as the reverse complement.
CCGCTTCGCTCGCCTGATGAGCTCTGTTCTCCGCTGAACACAGAGAGACGAGACCGCGTAGGTCCGTCTTGCCTGAATTTCGAGGGCATATTCTATTTGGTGCTATCCGTCCACCTCTCCGAAGATACCAAGTTGATTTATGACACCATGTATCGAAAGTTAAACGGATGCGACCGATATAGCAGACTTCGTCAGATTCCCTCTCGTTGAGGGGTTTTTGATTGTAGGGACGCTCTTCCCTGCAGGCGCAAGCCCTTGTAGTTAATTACGCTACCGCATTGCGGTAACCACTTTCTCCTTCTCCAGATGGTCACTTCGTGTCGTGGTTGTTTGTTTTGTTTTTGGTTGCCCATGGATTGTATACGGAGACTAATTTGTGTTGTCGCCCGTAGGGCGTGGATTAGTCCAAATCCGTATCTTCTTAGATTTGGGTTTGGGGTTGGGCTTAACGATACGTTAGTCTCATTTGAGACTAAGATCAACTTAAACATTTGTTAAGGATACGTTAGTCTAATTTTAGACTAAGATCAACTTAACAATTTGTTAAGGATACGTTAGTCTAATTTTTAGACTAAGATCAACTTAACAGGATCATTTAGATCCAATAAAAGAGCATTTGGGGCTCTATTGTTTAGTTTAGGGACATTGCGGTCCATAATTAGTTCAAGGACATTACGGTCCAAGGTTAAGGACATCATAGTCCATGGGTTTAAGGACCCCACAGTCCGAGGTTAAGGACATCATAGTCCATAGGCTTAAGGACCCCACAGTCCAAGGTTAAGGACATCATAGTCCATGGGCTTAAGGACCCCACAGTCCAAAGTTAAGGACATCATAGTCCATGGGTTTAAGGACCCCACAGTCCAGTTTAAAGACGTCATAGTTTATGGAATGTATGGTTGTCGGGACCCGTCACCTCTCTGAAGACGTTGAAGGATTACAACGACAAATATCAGAGGAGTGAAGAGATGTACCCTTGAACCAATTTTGGTTGGAAGATCTGTAGTCCAACTGGGACTAAGATATGAGATTTATGAGTATATGGGCTCAATTAATCTGAGTGAGGGGTTTATGGCCAGTTTGGGTTCGGCCCACTCAGTTAAAATGTTAAACATTTGACAATGCTGGGCATTGATTTGAATTCTGACAATATTTTTGTCTTTTATTGAATGCTGAGCATTCATCATAGCTCTAGGGTTTCATTTAAAGAACAGTTTATGTTCTATCAGTGCACACGTAAGGAACACGTGGCGCGCTTAGCGCTAGCACCAGATAATGAGCGCAGTGTGCTACTTTAAATTTGGAGCGCTAAGGCTCTGCAGCGCTTTGCGCTAAATGTGGAGCGTTGAAGCGCTTTTGTTAAGTAGCGCACGCGTGAGGAGCACGTGGTGTGCTTGGTGCTGTGCGCCAGTCTTGAGCGCAGAGCACTTCTTTAAATTTGGAGCGCAAACGCTCTGCAGCGCTTTGCGCCAAATGTGGAGCGCTGAAGCGCTTCTTTTAAGTAGCGCACACGTGATGAGCATGTGGTATGTTGGGCGCTGAGCGCCTGTCAATGAGCGCAGTGCGCTATATTTGGAGCGCTAAGGCTCTTTAAAATTAAGAGCGCCAAGGCTCTGCAGCGTTTTGCGCTAGATGTGGAGCGCTGAAGCTCTTTTGAATTAGGAGCGCTAAGGCTCTTCTTTTATGCAACTTAGATCAGTTTTGCGCTCTGAGAATTAAATTCTTTTTTTATAAGAGATTTTGTCTCAAGATTCTAAGAACAAAGTTCTTATTTTATAGGCAATGTTTCAATCTCTTATTTTGGTGAAAGGCTTTGCCTTTATGGATCTGTGATCCTAAGAGAATTGAATTATTCTCCCCCTTCTTTTTATAATGAGATGTTCATGATCTCTTTTTTATAAAATACCTTAGTCTTATAGATCTATGATCTGTGAGAAGAATTATGTTCTTCTTCTTATTTTTTATGATGAGATCCTTTGATCTTTTTGTGAAAGACCTTGGTTTTATAGATCTATGATCTTAAAGAAAGAAGTGAATTCTTCTTTTGATATGAGACGATTTCGTCTTTCTGTTCTTTTTATCTTGAAGAGAATTTTCTTCTTCTACCGAGAGCTTGCTCTTCTTTCTGAGATTTCTCAAAGTTTATGGAGGCTTCCTCTCTATGTTTTTCTCTCTCCTCAGACTTGAAGTCTTGGGGCCTTTATATAGGGCAAGGCTGATTTGTTCAATCGGTTAAGGAGATCTTTTCTCCAATTGATTTGGGGATTTTCCCATCGTTGGATCTTTGATCCAAGGGCTTCTGATCTACAGAAGGCAATCTTCTTGTTTTTAACAAGATTGGGAAATCTTTCCCCATACAGAATTTATTCTGTATTTCGGTGATTTTTAATCACCTTTGGATCATTGATCCAACGGTGCTCTGATTTACAGAGCACAATCTTCTTGTTTGGAAAGATTTTAAGGAATCTTTCCTTAACAGAATTTTATTCTGGTTAATATATGATTTATCATCTTTATTGGATCTTTGATCTGACTGTGGGGAGATTTTAGTTCTAGCGCTAGCGCACTCGTGCTTTGCACGTGGTGCGCTGCTTAGAGTGCAGCGCACTTGGCGCTAGCGCACCCATTCTTTGCACGTGGTGCGCTGCTTAAAGTGCAGCGCTCTTGGCGCTAGCGCACACGTGCTTTGCACGTGGTGCGCTACTTATAGTGCAGCGCTCTTAACGCTAGCGCACACGTGCTTTGCATGTAGTGCGCTGCTTAGGGCGCAGCGCACTTGGCGCTGCTATGAAGCGTTGCTTAATTTCAAAATTTGAATTTTGAACAGAGCTTTGCTCTGATTGGGAGAAACAAGCTTGTATCTGTTGAGCTATATAGTCGTCAAAGGCGGCTTTGGAGATGGTCTCTTCCTTGGCTGCTGATAGCACAGGAAAAGGGTTTGATGTCTCCCCTCTATCGTCTTCAATTATTACCGGAGGATCTTCGGCTGGGTGGTCTGGCTGCATCATCATGCCTACCATATCTCGGAACAATAGCGCCATTGTTTTATGTTGGCCGCTTGTTTCGCGGCCTCTTTGTCCTTTCTCTCGGGCATTCTTCGGAGAAATTTGGCATCAGTTTCCAGTTCTTGGCGTTGCTCTGACGATGTCTCTGTTTCCCCAATCAGAGCAATGCTCTGTTCAAATTCCAAGATTTGAAATGAAGCGACGCTTCCGTTTTCCCCAATCAGAGCAAAACTCTGTTCAAATTTCAAGATTTGAATTGAAGCGACGCTTCCTTTCCCCTAAAAAGAGCAAAGCTCTGTATTGAAATTCTAAAGTCAAAAAATTGAAGCAACGCTTCAGATCCAACGCTAGGTGCGCTGCGCGCCATGTGTCAAAAACGAATGCGCTAGCGCCAGGTGCGCTGCGCCCTAGGCAGTGCACCATGAGTGTGCTAGTGCTAGGCGCGCTGCGTGCCACGTGTCAAACACGGGTGTGTTAGCGCAGTTGCGCTGCGCGCCACGTGTCAAACATAGGTGCGCTAGCGCAAAGTGCGTTGCACTCTGAGCAGCGCACCACGTGCAAAGCACGGTGCGCCAGCGCTGGAATTAAAAATTCCCCACCGTTAGATCAAAAGATCTAATAATGATAAATCATTAATCAGAATTAAAATTCTGTTATGGAAAGATCTTTCCAATCTTGTTAAAAATAAGAAGATTATCTTCTGTAAAACAGAAGTCCTAGGATCAAAGATCCAACGGTGGGAAATATTCCCAAATCAATCAGAGAAAGATCTCTTTAACTGATTTAACAAATCAATTTGCCCTATATAAAGGCCCCAAGACTTAAAGTCTGATATAGAGAAACCCCCCTACAAACTTTGAGAAATCTCAAAGAAAGAAGAACAAGCTCTTAGAAAAAGAAGATCATTTCTTCAAGGTAAAGAATTAATTCTTGAACAATAGAGATGAAATCATCTCATTAAAAAAGAAGAACTATCTTCTTAAAAGATCATAGATCTACAACGTACTAAGCTCTCGCATAAAAAGATCAAAAGATCTAATCATAAAAAACTAATAAAAGAAGTATTTACTTCATTTACAGATCCTTGATCTACAAAGGCAGAGCCCTTTTATAAACAAGAACTTCTGTTCTTGAATCTTGAGGCAATGCCTCTTTTAAAGGGAGAACATAAATTTTTTCTCTGATCATAAATTTGATCAAGTGCGCTTTGCGCTACTGAAAAGTGCCTTGCACTCATGAACTGCGCTTATTGGACAGGCGCTCAGCGCCAAAGCATGCCACGTGTCAAACACAGACACAGCTTGCGCTTTGCGCTTCTGAAACAGAGCACTGCGCTCATGGGCTGGCGCTCAGCGCCAAGCGTGCCACATGTCACTCACTTGTGCGCCATTAAATCAGCGCAAAGCGCTCATAAATTGAAAGCGCAATGCGCTAATAAACTAGCGCTAAGCGCGACACGTGTCATCTTCGTGTGCGCTACCTGACAGAAGCACAATGCGCTCTTTCATTGGCGCAAAGCGCCTGACGTGCCTCGTGGCGCACTGTCAGAACACACATTATTCTGATCAATACTATGTGTTCATTACAAGACAAAAGATGTCAGAACCCAATGCTTAGCATTATTAAAAGGGCCATGCCCAAATAAAGGCTCAATAACCAGAACAATAAAATGTTAAACATTTTAATTGGACTTAGCCCAATTCCGGACATAAGTCCTCAACTTATAGTGAATTGAGCCCATCTGCTCACGAATATTCAACAGATCTCTGTCCCAAACTGGGCTACAGATCTTTCAACCAACTCACACCGGTTCGAGGGTACATCTCTTTACTCCTCTGATAGCTGTCGTTGTAATCCTTCAACGTCTTTAGAGAGGTGGCGAGTCCTGACAACCACCCATTTCTATGGACTGTGGGGTTCTTAAACTCATGGACTACGATGTCCTTAACCTTGGACTGTGGGGTCCCTTTAAACCCATGGACTACGATGTTCTTAACCTCGGACTGTGGGGTCTCTTTAAACCCACGGACTACGATGTCCTTAACTTCGGACTGTGGGGTCCCTTTAAACCCACGGACTACGATGTCCTTAACCTCGGACTGTGGGGTCCCTTTAAACCCACGGACTATGATGTCCTTAACCTTGACTGTGAGGTCGTTAAACAAACGGACTATGATGTCCTTAACCTGGACCACCTTGTCCTTAAACTGGTAATCAACCGCAATGTCTCTAAACTAAACAATAGAGTTCAAATGCTCTTTTGTTGGATCTAAATAATCCCGTTAAGTTGATCTTAGTCTAAAAATTAGACTAACATATCCTTAACTAACGTTTAAGTTGATCTTAATCCCAAATGAGGCTAACGTATCCTTAAACCCAAACCAAAACCCAAATCTAATAAGATACGGATTTGGACTAATCCACGCCCTACGGGCGACAATATAAATTAGTCTCCGTATACAATCCACGGGCAACCACAAACAAAACAAACACCCATGACACGAAGTGACCATCTGGAGAAGGAGAAAGTTGTTACCGCGATGCGGTAGCATAATTAACTGCAGGGGCTTGCGCCTGCAGGGAATTGCGTCCCCATAATAAAAAAAACCCCTCAAACGAGGGGGAATCTGACGAAGTCTGCTACATCGGACGCATCCGTTTAAACCTTCGATACATGGTGTCATAAATCAACTTGGCATCTTCCGAGAGGTGGAGGGATAGCACCAATTAGCATCTGCCCCCAAATTCAGGTGAGACGCCCGCCGCGTCTTCGTCCGAGTCTTTCGGCGGGGAACAGATTCTGGCACGCCCGGTGGGACCTTTTCCTCTTTCTACTCCACACTTTATGTGTCGCGTCCGCGAACGAATCGCGGTTTGATAATGGTTGCCCTTGGGTTCGAGGTACTAAGATTTAGTTTCTTGCTTGGCGCAGAAAACGAAACATCAATGGCGTCTACTTGTGCGAAGTGTTCTAACTGCAATTGCAACTCACGCTCCGCCTCATCTGGAGGCATAGCTTACGGGCCCCAAGCGGCCTCCCTGTTCACAATGCCGGTGGACCAGGTGACTCAGGCCACCACTGGATTATTTTTCGGGACCATGCTCCCATCGATGAGCTTCAGCACCCCTGTACTATCGCAAGAAGCTCCCAAGAAGTCGGTCTTCGATCGGCTTGCAACTACAGCGGCCCCGCTCAACAGGTCGTCCAGCTCCAGTGCCTCAGTCTTCACCAGATTGGGCCAAAGTTCATGCGGGCCCATGATGAAGCCTGCAGTTCCAGAAAAGGTTATTCCGAAGAGGATAGCCATCCCTGCTCCCGAAGTCGTCAAGGCAGCTTCTCCTGCCAAAAGGTCGGTCTTTACAAGACTGACTGTTCCGGCTCCCACTCTGGCTCCCGTCCCTGCTCCAAAGTCTGTCTTTGACAGATTAGATACTGCTACTCAACGGACATCAGTCTTCAAGAGGCTGACGCCAGCAACAACCCTTCTCTAAAACAGGGGGCACGACGAAGCCATCCCCATCGCTGAATCAATCCCAGCAGCTCGGCACGCTCGACGTCGCCACTGGTGCCGAGTAAGGAAAGCTGGGGGCAACTCCCCCTCTGGGCTAACTCCACCAGCCCCAACGGTGGAAGTCAATGCTGCTGTTCCAACCGGGAACAGTTTTGAATTGCTGAACAGGGTGCGCAGGAACTCTCCTACCGCCGTACTGAAAAGATCTCCTCTACCCGTGGAGAATGTTACAGAAACAAAGCCGGAGCAGCCCCCTCAGTGGCTGTCCTCCAAAGTTTATAAAGTTTGGCGACGGGTCCAGGAGTCGGTGATTAATCAAGACTATCTTCCCCGACAGAAAAAGCTGAAGGTTCAACAGGAAGAGAACCGTCCTGTCAAGCCACAAAGGACGGCAACTACCTGGGTGCCCGCTGCAACGGCCCTCTCAACGTCAACTGCTCAAAAGAGAAGGAGGCCAAAGAAAGCCCCTGTAACTACGGCAGACCATAAAGACGCTGAGCCCAAACGCCCTAAGTCTGGGGGCATAAAGGTGCATACTGTTTACATGGCTTCCGGAAAAGAGGAAAGCCGCGCTTCGACGGGTCACCGACCGCTCACCCGATTCATGACAAAAGCCCAGGAGCAGCAGCAGAAGCTTCAGGAAATGCTAATGCAAATGACCGCACTCACCGGGCCAAAAGAAAGCCCGGAGGCGTCATCAGAGCAGCGTCATGAACAAGAAACCGATGCTGAGTTCCTCCGCAGAGTCCTCGAAAAGAAGGACAGAGAAGCAGTAGAACAAGCGGCTAATATAAAACGAATGGCGATTCTCTTCCAAGACATGGTAGGGATAATGTTACAGCCAGATCCTCCAGCTGAAGACCCTCCGATCGTTATTGAAAACGACAGAGGGGAGACATCTAACCCTCATCCGGCTCTTTCAGCAGCCAAAGAGGAAACTATTTCCAAGACCGCTCTGGATGACTATATTGCTCAGCAAATTCGAGCTCACCAGGAGAACGAAGCGGCCGGTCAAGTTGTTAAAACTGGGCGACCGTATCCAGGCTGGTATGATCAAATAAAATACCTACCAGGATACACGATCCCCAAATTTCACGTGTACAAGGAGACAAGCAATCCCCACCAGCATGTCGCTCAGTTCAGGGCTCTTTGCGGCAACACCGGGGGTGATGATAAGCTTTTGCTCCGCCAATTCGTCGGCAGCTTGTCGGAGACGGCATTTGAGTGGTACTCCGAACTTCTAAACGACTCCGTCAAGACTTTTGCGAAAATGGAGCTATTATTCACCCAGCGATTTGTGAGTGCTAGTGAACGTACCCCGATCTCAGCATTGATTAACGCTAGGGTGAAACTTGGAGAGACATGGGTTCAATAGGCAATAAGATGGCGGAATCTGTGGTCGAAATGCGAACAGCGCATCGAAGAAGCGCCGGCGGTGGGCATGTTCGTGGGCACTCTGGACCCTCATGCAACTATTTCCTAATTCATGATGTTCTTCAAGCCGACCACTTTCCGGGCCTTGATCGACAAACTGGCTCAAATGGACCAGATAGGTCATAGGCTGTCTCCTCCAAAGCCGGAGCCGCGGAACGAGAAGGGAAAGGGGAAAGCGATCGTTGTTGCCAATACTCAACAGCAGCCCGGTGGCCCAAGACCAGTTGATCGCCAAAGTAACAGAACTCGATCTCTCGAAGACAAAATGAAACGCCCATACTCGTTCCCTCAAGACAAGACAAGGAGGTTGTTCGAGCTTGCACTGCGCAACAGGCTCATCACTCTGCCGGAGCCAAGACGCCCAGCGCAACCAGACGACATTAGCAATCCTAACTATTGCCCTTATCACCGAATGTTGGGCCATCCGATCGAGAATTGTTACAACTTCAAAAGCTGGATAGAAGATCAGTACCAGCAGGGCAAATTCGTATTATCCGAAAATTGGAAGGTGAACCCGCCTCGACCACACACTCCCAAGAATACGGATACACCGAGGGCATCATGCTCTTTCGTAAAAGAAGCTCCATGGGAGGTCGCTCTTTCCGTCAAGACGAAAAGAATGCTGAAGGATCTCCAAACATGCCCGGCGATCAGGTGGAAAAATCCACTCGAACCTGATGATTGATCGTTTTTCCTGTTGTGTAGTATATAGAGAAATTTGTAAAGAACTTCACAACCAAAAACTATTTTGACCGCAATCAAACTACGGTGTCGGATGTAGTTAATGAATGAGTGCGGATCGTCCACAGGGATTGCACGATTCACTTATATTTTGATACGTTTGAAATGAAAAGTTAAGCAACAATAAAAGAAAACATGATTCAAGAATGATTTGTATTCGAGTGTCACTATTCTTTATGCAAGAATCAAGAAACTATAAACAATCAAGAATCGGTTGTTTTGATAATATTTCCAATCAACAATCAAGAATATAAGAGAGGCTCGTAGGAATCGATCGGATCTTTAGACGTGATGTAATCTAAAAGGTTTCGTGTTCTTGTCCTTCGAAGAATTGATACTAGATCAATGGTGATCGACGAGAGTTAGGGCTTTCTTGATGAAATTAGGGTTTCATCTCTTAACCCTTGTTCTTTCGAGGATACCATTTATATTCTAGCCTCTAGCAATTTCAAGAAACGATCGGAACTCCCCAATTTCGATCGATGTCGATCAAGAAAGCATCGAAACGAAATGGGTCGTCGATTCTTGAACTTGCTAAGGTTTACAAACTCGTGGGATTCAAGAATCGATTGCAAATTTGTTACATCATCATACTAAAGATCGTCTCGACTCCTCGACGAGCGGAGTTTTATTCACACATCACCACACAGATAATATTCAAGAATTGTAAAGATAACATGATGCGGAATTTAAAGAAAACAAGATAAAAGAATATCACCTTTTATTTAATCAACAATTTCAATACATTCTTTCAAGAATCTACAAGAAGAAGAAATCGATCGTTGACTCGGCTTCGCTCGTCTCCGTGGATCGTGGATCTACTTTGATCTCTTGCCCGATTGAAGATCGGCTCGGCTCATAAAAGGGTTGAAGGCATCTTGCTTGGCTTGCACTCAAGATCTTGAATTGTGATTGGATTTAGGGTTAGGGTTTCCTACAAGCTCTCTCACTAAACTTGAGGAAGAGGGGATGAAGAAAGAGATTGATTTTTCTAAGCTTTCCCAAGGTTGCCAAGATGAGAAATGAGTGAGCCCAGGGTCTTATTTATAGAACTCCCAAACCCTAGGCTTAGGTTTGAATTGGAACTTTCCCTCCCAAAGTTTGTTGACAAAGTTTGTTGGGCTTTAGCTTAGGGTTTAAGCTAGGGTTTAGGGAAAGTTCTAGAAGTATTAGGCTAGTTTGGGTGTTTGCTGATCTGGTGGAAGTATCTGGAATCTTCTGGAAGTTTGTATGCATTATTGAGCTGTAGCCACTGAAACAGGAGTTGTGGTGTAAAATTGAGGAGCTGAGTCCCTGTAGCCGCCGCGGATCCGCCGCAATGACTAGGCATTGGCCGCTCTTCCGCGGCTAATTGATGGCATTGGGATCTGTGCTTTCTGGTGAAGCTTTGCACTGTAGTTTGGGCTTTTCTTTGATGTTTAGAATTGCAATTTCCCTTCTGTGTTGATACCAGATTTGCGTTCAATGAGTTTATGAGCAATTGTAATGGTCGAGCAATGTAATGATCGAGCAAGCTTCTCTTTTCCTGCACAGACTACGAAACACGGGTTGCAAGATATAGAAAATATGCTATGTGATGAAATGCAGTCAATTTCCCTAGAAATGCCGGTTTTAAGGTCGAATACATGTAATCTGATATTTTGCGACCGATTTGCTAATATGTGAATTATGAATACCGTACACTTCTATATGGATGCAAATGATAAGGAAATTGCCGGTTAAAATATGCAATATTTTCGACTGATCACCTGAGATCATCGAAGGAATGTTAAAACCGCGTCCAACTCCAAAGATCAGTGGTGATAGCCAAAGCACTCACACCCAGCTGTCAAAATCTTTGAAGAAGAAAAAGAAGACCAAAAAGCCCGTGAAGCCTGGTGACAAGCTCACGGACCTGCAAAAGCAGATTGACGCGCTGGAAGAGTATAACCAGAAGGCGCGGACCCCAATCACGCTCCAAGAGTTCCTCAGCCACATCCTTGAAGACGGAAATGATGGAGAAGACTCATCTGATGAATCTGAAGATTACGTGGCAAGTTGCTATGTAATCTCCCACTCATCGATAGACTGTAAAGAGGCTACTTGCACAAAGAGACTGGGGGCAGGTCCTAAGCCAGAATTGCTGGGGCCATCAGATGAAATAATTGATGCATTCCTGAATACAACTCTTCTTAAAAGCAAAGCTGATCGGGAGCGTGAAACAGCCATATTTGAAAAGGGCAGACGCCGACGACTGCACGAAAGGGGAGAAACATTCCCGCCGGATAAAAATATCTCCGTTGCAAATAAAATCATGTTCAAAACGAGGAAGAGGTTCGCTAAAGCCATATCAATGGGAATGAAGCTGCCACCCTCCGGAGGAAATATTCTTGGTGAAGCAGAAACACATCCTAGCTACTGCTTATATCATCGAAAGATCGCGCACCCCATCGAAGAGTGCAACGCTTTTACGAGATGGTGGCGAGGATATGTTGCTCACCGGCAAAATTTTAAACGAATGAAACGCTAGACTCGTCGGGAGCAAAGAAATACGACCGAAGAGCATAAAAGAACTGCCAGCAACTGTCGCATGGTCAACGCCGGGGGATCGCAAGTTCTCACCTTTGGGAGCGACTCTGATGAAGAAATAGCTCTTGGCCCTCTCTTCAAAGAATCCACCTCGGGAAAAGAGGAAGAACCGAAGAACTGCGAGAACATTCAGCTGCGTAATCGCACGCTGCCCGAAAAGAATCTTGGGCCCTCGAACATTGGGTCAAATAAAAAAGATAAGGGAAAAGAAAAAGTCCGTGAGGATATCATCCTTGATGACCAAGCCATCAAAGAGCTAACAGCCAAGGACCCACCAAAGAAAAGTAAGGTGAACTACAACGTTCTGGCACACTTGAGAAAGCTACCTTCGCAATTAAGCATTCTCGACGCCCTTCTGTTATCCAAAAGGGCGAGAGATTCTTTGATCAAGGCGTTACAGGAGCCCGAGCAATTCCAAGTTTCCTCGCCGAAGAAAAGATGAAGGATGGGCTGGAAGAAGTACACACAGCCGATATCACTTTCGGCGATAAAGATCTCCTCCTTGGGACATGCGAGCACAACCGTCCCCTATATGTCTCCAGATACTGTCATGACATCAAGATAGGTAAAATCCTGGTCGACAATGGGTCCTCCGTCAACCTCCTTAACGTAAGGGTGCTAAAGAAAATCTGCATGAGCGTCCAACATCTCGCTCGTGATAAAATCACCATCTCCGGATTTGACTCCCAGTCATCACGGACGCTTGGGTCTGTAATATTGACACTACGCTTTGGGTTGCTTGTCACGGACATTAAGTTTCACGTCATTGACGCCAAGACATGCTACAATGCTTTGCTCGGCCGGCCCTGATTACACGAGTACAACATCATCCCCTTTACACAACATCAGTGCATGAAATATTTCAAGGATGGTCTCGAGTATACTGTAATGGGAGAGCTAAACCCATTCTCTGTGAACGAAGTCCGCAAGTACGAAGATGCAAAATACTTCTTACCAAACTTTGAGGACATGGAAAGATGTCACAAACCAAAGAACAAAGCTATCACCACCATTCCGGTCTTCGAGAGTGATACCGAGGAGGAAGAAGAGATAGTCTATTCAAGGCCGTCCCACTACAACAAGCTAGGACCGTCCACTCCTATATTGATGTTCGGCAGCGACTTGGAAGATGAGGTCAATGCCATATTCTTTGATCGGCCATCAATACAAACCTTCACCCATGAAGATCAAAGTTTGCAAGTTGCCATGGTTCCGCCCAAGTATTATAAAGAACTAGATGCGCTAGATACCTACAGTGTGGAAGAACTGCAGACATTCTACATCCCTCCCACGCGAAAAGGTGAAAAGGCGATCCTATTCTACCGATCCGGGGAAACCAAAGTGGAGAAAGAAATCTGTCATGGCACGGATTCTACACTCGACAGGCTCCAGCCCATCCGTTTGCCCAGATATTACACGAACGGATTAAAGAGACTCTTAAGACACCAAGGTGTACCCCTTAAGCAAACTGCGCGACAAGCACGGTTCTATAACAGGATCTGGAACATTCCCGAAACTCAACGGAAGTTGCCCAACGGGAGAATGGAAATGACCGGGCTTGGATATGTTCAATCCAAGAAACGGGAGCTACTCCGCGACTGCTACGTCATACATGACTTCGATGAAGAAGGAGACGCTTCGTGAGAAGATGCTAACCCTGAACCAGAGCAAGCTCCCGCCGTGAAAATGCCCAGTCCGTCGTTCGAAGAACAAATGGACAGGCTTATAAGGGAAGCATGTCAAAAGGTTCGAGACGACCATAATCGCGAAATGACCATCTACGAGAAAGCCAGGACGCAACGCCTCTTTCAATAGGCTGTGAAAAATGAAAATGCTCCTCCTTGTCAACCTGTTGTACAAAAGGCTCGACGCAGAGGCAGAAACAAACCAAAGAACGGGAAAGGCGTTCGACAGCGACAAAGCGGGTCCAAGAAGCCACGCGGTCAGGAATCGAGCAGCCCGGATTCTTCTCTCATAAAAAAGATGGGTCGAGCATATTCTTTCCCCCAAGACAAGACAATGAAAATACTTGATCTTGCCATAAGACATCAAATGATTACCCTCCCGGAGTCCAAGCACCCCGAGCAAGCAGGCGAAGTCTCTCACCCGGACTACTGCTCCTATCACAGGGCAGTAGGGCATCCCATTGAAGACTGCTTCACCTTTAAGAACTGGGTAGAAGACCAGTATCAGCAAGGCAGGTTCGCTCTATCCAGCAGCTGGAGGGTAACCCCGCCACAAAAGCATGAACCCAAATCCACGAGAATAGAACCAGATTAACATCGGTCTTGGAAGCGAGCTCGTACCTATCACGTGATCACACTATCGGAAGAGGAGCCTGAGAATATGGATGACTTCCCCCGGTGCTTCGACAACGATGATGACGAGGTAATCTCAGAATTTCCACCGGCACCTAAAGAACTGGAAGATGGGGTACATACTACTGCAGATAAGCTCAAGAAAATTGATTTGGGGACAGTAAGTGACCCGCGGCCGACGTTCGTCAGTGAACTGTTGTCTGAAGAAAGGGTGGCTACGCTGAAGGACGTGCTCACGCAGCATAAAGATTGCTTCGCATGGAACTATTCCGAGATGCCAGGATTAGATCCAGAGATTGCTGTGCACAAATTAGCGATATCTCCGGACGTCAAGCCGATCAAATAAGCATCGAGAAGAATGCGGCTCGAGCTTGAGATGAGCATCAACGCCGAGGTCAAGAAGCTAATCGACTCCGGTTTCATCCAAGAGGTTCAATATTCTGACTGGATCGCCAACATCATCCCAGTGATGAAGAAGAATGGGACGGTACGCATATGTGTGGACTTTCGGGATCTCAATAAAGTCTGCTCGAAGGATGAATTCCCAGTACCGGTCACCGAGCTGATGATAGACAATACGTCCACTCATGAAGTTTTCTCCTTCATGGACGGCTCGTCAGGATATAATCAGATAAAGATGCATCCCGAAGACCAGAAGCACACAGCTTTTCGGAACCCTTTGGGCATATTCTGCTATAAGGTGATGCCCTTCGGTCTAAAGAATGCCGGTGCCACCTATCAGAGGGCCATGACGAAGATCTTCGATGACCTCATACATGAAATCGTCGAATGCTATATCGACGACCTTGTGGTGAAAAGCAAATCATACGAGGAACATTTAGAGCATCTGAAGGTCGTATTTCAACGCCTTCGGCAATACAACTTGAAGATGAACCCTCTCAAATGCGCGTTCGGAGTATCCTCGGGAAAATTCCTAGGATTCATCGTCCGACACCAAGGCATCGAGATAGATCCATCGAAGATCAAGACGATCATGGAAATGCCCCCGCCAAAGACTCTCAAGCAGCTGCGATCTCTCCAAGGGAAGCTCGCGTATATCCGGCGATTTATAGCCAATCTCTCAGGCAAGTGTCGTCCTTACAGTCACCTGATGAAGAAGGGAACCCCTTTCATCTGGGATCGCAAATGCCAAAACGCACTGGACGAAATCAAGCAATACCTGCAGAATCCGCCAGTGTTGGCTGCTCCAGTCAAGGGAAAGCCTCTTATTCTGTATACAACCGCCCTTGAAGGTTCCTTAGGCGCATTATGGGCACAAGAGAACGACCAAGGGAAGGAGAGAGCCCTCTACTATTTGAGTCGGGTTCTCCTGCGAGCAGAAAGCAATTACTCTCCCATCGAAAAACACTGCCTGGCGTTGATCTTCGCAATAACGAAGCTTAGACACTATGCATTGGCACATGAGGTCTATCTCATATCAAAAGTGGATCCTCTCAAGTACTTGATGTCGAAGGCCATATTAACAGGACGATGACTCGCTAAATGGGCCCTGCTCTTGAAGGAATTCTCTATAACTTATCGGCCTCTTAAGGCAGTGAAAGGTCAGGCCATTGCCGACTTCCTCGTTGAGTATCCGATACCTGCTGATTCTCCTTTGAATTGCGAACTGCCAGACGAACATGCGTTTGACATGATAGATGGTGGTGATACCCGGTGGGAAATTTATTTTGATGGAGCATCTTCCATGAAGAAGCGTAAACAAAGCACCCCTATAATCAAAGCAGGGGTAGGACTCATCTTCGTGACTCCACAAGGAGAGATAATGCGTTTTGCCTTTTCCTTAACAGAGCCGAGGATGAACAACGAGCCGAATATGAAGCTTTGATAGCAATTCTCGAGATCGCTATCGATATGGGAATTGAAAACCTTCTCATATACGGAGACTCCCAACTGGTCGTTAGTCAAGTAAACGGCGACTATCAAACGTGCAAGCCAGAGTTGGTAAAGTACGGCGAGAGAGTACAGCGACTGCTGGATCAAATTCCTTCCTACACCTTGGAAAGCATACCGCGTGCGGAAAATAGCAAAGCGGATGCACTAGCCAAGCTCGCTAAAGAACTGGCTGACGAAAACCTCGATGACGTGAGGATCGTTATGCAAAGCCGTCGGGTTCTTGCACCGGCAGAAATATCTCTGGAGTCGTTCGAAGAAAAGGGAGCGATCGAGCAAGCGACCCTACAAATAAAAGACCAGGAAAAGGTTAAGGATTGGAGGGAAGTCTTTATAGACTACTTCAAATCCCGCCGAACACCTGAAGATGTGTCCTCAAGACATCAGCTTATGAAACAAGCTCTGTCTTTTGCTTTCGTCAGTGATACTCTGTATAAGAGATCATTTGATTCTCTGTGGTTAAGGTGCCTGGGACCTGAAGAGGCAAAGAGAGTCGTCCAAGAAACTCACGACGGACTCTGCGGTTCTCACTAGGCCGGGCCTAAGATGAAACTGAAAATCAAACGGATGGGTTATTATTGGCCCACGATGATCCAAGACTGCCTCGAATACGCGAAGCAGTGCCATTCGTGCCAGATTCACGGGGACTTTATCCATCAACATCCAAATCCGCTACATCCAACAGTGGCTAGCTGGCTGTTCGAAATGTGGGGAACTGACATAATCGGCCCCATTGAACCAGTATCGGCCAGAGGACATCGATTCATTTTGGTGACAACTGATTACTTCTCTAAATGGGCAGAAGCAGTACCGCTGAGGGAAGTGAAGACGGAGAATATCCTCCATTTCTTTCAAGACACACGTTATTTATCGGTTTGGTACTCCGCGACGGATTATCTCCGATAACGGGCCAGCCTATAGAAGCCATAAGCTCAGCCGCTTTGCACAACAGCATAACATAGACTGGAGATACTCTTCGGTCTATAATCCCCGAGCTAACGGTCTAGCTGAGGCTTTTAACAAGACCTTGACGAAGATCATGAAAAAGATGGTGTCTCGAAATAAGAAGGACTGGCATGAGAGACTTCACGAAGCTCTCTGGGCGTATCGAACTACGTTCAAAATGGCCACGAACACAACGCCGTACACATTGGTATTCGGTACAGAGGCGGTACTCCCCCTCGAGATAGAGTTACCCTCTCTGCGAATGGCAGTTCATTACGAGCTAACAGACGAAGAGAATGCTCACCTTCGGCTTGAGGAGCTCGATACCCTTGATGAAACCCGGCTCATAGCGCAACAAAATCTGGAGGCTTATAAAGTAAAGATGACACGCTCATACGAAAGATTGACTAGGCCGAGGACATTCCGCCAAGGCGAACTCGTGCTAGTAGTCAAAAGACCTATGATCCCCAATCATGCCAAACGAGGGAAATTCGAGCCGAACTATGAAGGCCCGTATATCATAGACAAGGTCTACCAGGGTGGAGCCTATCTACTCATGGACATGCATGGCGAAAGGTCCTTCAGGCCAATAAATGGTCACTTCCTGAAAAAGTACTACGCCTGACGAGTCACGGCCTAAGTCAATGATAGATGACGACGACTATGTCCGCTCGCTATCTTCCTAAGCCCAAACTCTATAAGTAGTAACCGAACAACGGACCGAAACGTTCTTAAACTAACAGCGGACCGAAACGTCCTTAAACTAACAGCGGACCGAAACGTTCTTAAACTAACAACGGACCACTATGTCCTAAAACTAGCCGTTGACCGAGATGTCGATAAACTACGGTGGATTGCAGCATCCCAAAGTTGATACAAGAAAAAATAATAATAAAAAAGAGAAAACGGTATGTCCATAAGCAAAATGGGCACGGATGAAAACCCGAAAGGGCTCCGTGAGTAAAAACAGCAGGGCTGCCGGCGAGTTTTGTGAAAACCCGAAAGGGCGCAACCTCGTTAGAATAAAAAAAAAGAAAACGGTATGTTCATAAGCAAAATGGGCACGAATGAAAACCCGAAAGGGCTCCATGAGTAAAAAATAGCTGGGCTACCGGCGAGTTTTGTGAAAACCCGAAAGGGCGCAATCTCGTTAAAAGACACTTGCAAGATCCTCTCGACTTTGTAAGGAGAAACCACCTGCGTGAGATCCTTACGACTCACAAAGGAGCAACACACTTAGGGATCCCCACGATCCCTAGGGAGAAATTACACTTGCGAGATCCTCATGACTCGTAAGGAGAACCCTCTTATGAGACCCTCACGGCTCATAAGATTCCAAAGTCTTAAGCTACATGGATCTGAACCTGTTCTTAAGCAGCCACCACAACCTTCGATGCTGTCCTACAAGCGGCTCAATGCTGATCCTTGTATACAATCCACGGGCGCGAATAAACATTTCCCTGACAGAGTCCCATCCGTGACTAGGGATATGTCTACCCGGTGAACAACCCTTATAAGTCCTCTCGACTTATAGGGAGAAAACACTCTTGTAAGATCCTTCCGACTTATAAGAGACCATACACTTAGGAATCCTCACGATTCCTAAGGAGAAAACACACCTACGAGATCCTCACGACTTGCAGGGAGAAATACCTTTATGAGACCCTTACGGCTCATGAAGTCAAAGCCTTAGTCGACAGTAACCCTGTCTACTAAGCCACCTTTATTCGACATCGACAGAGGCAAATGATGATTCGCTCCTGGCAATATTCCAGTTGTAGCGGTGCTGATGCCAAAATCGGTGTCTAATTCCAGGCTTGCAGCGAGAAGCTAGCGAACCACACATGCATACGAAATAGCCGAAATGATGGGACAACTAGCAACAAAACCAGCAAGTAAAAAAAATGTATGCATGCAAAATAGCCAAAATGATTGGGCAACTCGCAATAAAAAAGCAGCGAGTAAAAATAAAATAAATAGCCGAAATGATTGGGCACCGCGAAAAATAGCCGAAATGATTGGGCAATCGCGACCTTCGCGATATAAAAGCTGAAATGATAGAGCATCGCGGAAATAAAAAATATATAAAATTTATGCCCTACAGATGATATTACATCAATCCCTGTACACAATCCAGGGGCACAAACAAAGAAGGAATCACGCCTTCCCTCCCAGGCTCCATCAGAAGAAGAAACCGTATCTCAACGGCTCACAGGCAATCTGGAGACCACTCCGATATTCGTCTCATTACAACAGACGCTACGTCATCCACATAACCCCGTTCGGAAATACGTCATCCACATGACCCCGTTCGGAAATACGTCATCCGCATGACCCCGTTCGGAAATACGTCATCAACATGACCCCGCTCGGAAATACGTCATCCACATGGCCCCGTTCGGAAATACGTCATCCACATGACCCCGTTCGGAAATACATCATTCACATGACCCCGTTCGGAAATACGTCATCCACATGACCCCGCTCGGAAATACGTCAACCTCATGACCCCGTTCGGAAATACGTCATCCACATGACCCCGTTCGGAAATAAGTCATCAACATGACCCCGCTCGGAAATACGTCATCCACATGACCCCGTTCGAAAATATGTCATCCACATGACCCCGTTCGGAAATACGTCATCCATATGACCCCGTTATGGAAATACGTCATCCATATGACCTCGTTTCGGAAATACGTCATCTACATGTCTATCCCACTAAACACTTACGGATCCTCTCGATTCGTAAGGAAGAAAACTCCCTTATAAGATCCTTACGACTTATAAGGGAAAACGCACTTAGGAGTCCTCACGATTCCTAAGGGGAAAATACACCTACGAGATCCTCACGACTCATAGGGAAAAAAATCTTTATGAGACCCTCACGGCTCATAAAGTTGAAAAGTCTTACGCAGCAGATCTGAACCTGCTCCCTAAGCCATCACTACCTTTCGAAGAGTCCAAGATGGACAGCTATATGCTATCTATAAGCCACACCTGCTAAAATCACATGGCAACAACACAACAAGGAGCAGAAAGTGACAAGGAGAACATTTGATTCGCATTTAATTAAAGCGTTCAAGGCATACCCGTTCATGCAGGTGCAAAAGATTTAGTACATAAAATAAAACAAAGCTGAAATGAAGAATTTGCCATTCATACTTCGAAAAGGTTCTTACAATTATGAAAGCAGTAAACAAAAAACATTATCAAAATGATTATAATGGCAAGACCTCAGATCCAGGATAGGGATTGAGGAATTCAAAAGTGACGTTGTCCAGAATCTTCCAGGCCTTTCGAACCATCCTAGTATGCTTTCTTTCACGATCACAAGTGTCGGGATTCTCACGGATGTCCTCCACCCTCCGATAGGCAGCAAGTATGGCCGCCTGTTGAAAAGCCTGATGAAGAAGATCGACAAGATTGTCTCGCCTTCTCTTTGAGATTAGGCCCATCAGATACACCGAGTGCACCTTATCCTCGGCAGCATCCAATGCCCTAAGCGGCATGCCGGTACAGAATAAAGGAAGCGCTTCCTAGATCGCTCCCATGATAAGCTTCAGGAGAGAGGAACGTCGAGGAAGCAGTCGACCATTGTATGCGTCAAAGCAACCCATGATTTCGGCACACTGGGCGTTTGTGAATTCTCGATTTTGAGAACGGCCGAGTGAGCGGATGTCTCCGTAAGAAATAATCTCATCAAGGTCATACATATGAGCGTCCATAACTCCTGAGAAAGAAAATCAACAAGAATTAGCGGACAGACTGATTAAGCAAATTCTTATTAAAAACAGGCACAGGGATTTAAACGACCCTTAAAATCCCCATAGAGAAAACGAATTCTAATTATGACACCTAATAAACTCGAATTTGTGAGAAATCCTAAAAAGGGAATCTCATAAGTAACCCTTCGGGTCAAGGATTTAAATTCCCCGAGAGCAAGGCTCTGCAGACAGGAATGACACCTGTCAAAGTCAATTATGAAAGGAATTTAAAGAGATTCCCCGGGAATGCTAAGAGCCTGGCTCTGTAATGATGATGGAAAAATCCATCAAGAATTAATTAAAATTAATTTTTATAAATTAAAAATTCTGGGATCTTCAAGGTCCATATAAAAAAAACTCTTAAGAGTTCTTCATCGAAGATTAAGAAATCTAAAAAGCAGGGCTCTGATTCATGGGTTATGGAACCCCAAGAAAAGATCTCTTTAGATCTATGGGTTCAAGAGAGCAAAACTCTATTAATGAAACCCTAAAAGGTTTTTCTTTAGATCAAAGATCTATGAAGAGCAAAACTCTGTTAATGGGTAAAACCCTAATTTAGTGCAAGTTTTAAACTTGACCTAAATTTTAACAGAGTTCTGACTCTTAAAAGTTTTTTTTTAACAGGAGAGCAATGCTCTGACGAAGAGATAATTCTCAAGGAAGAGATGGAAATCATCTAAGGGACCAAAGGTCCTATTTATAGGCATTGAGAGCCGTTTCAATTCCAAAAGTTGATCCAACGACTGAGATGCTATCGCCGCTGCACTCACGTTTGGGCCACGTAAGTGCAACGGTGGGGGGGGGCATTTGTTTCCCCAATCAGAGCAAAACTCTGTTCAAATTCTAAGATTTGAAATGAAGCGACGTTTCCGTTTTCCCCAATCAGAGCAAAACTCTGTTCAAATTCCAAGATTTGAAATAAAGCAAAGCTTCCTTTCCCCCAATAAGAGCAAAGATCTGTATTGAAATTCTAAAGTCAAAAAATTGAAGCAACGCTTCAGATCCGGCGCTAGGTGCGCTGCGCGCCACGTGTCAAACACGGATGCGCTAGCGCCAGCTGCGCTGCGCCCTAGGCAGTGCACCATGAGTGCGCTAGCGCTAGGCGCGCTACGTGCCACATGTCAAACACAGATGCGCTAGCACAGTTGCGCTGAGCTCTGCGCTGCGCGCCACGTGTCAAACGTAGGTGTGCTAGCGCAAAGTGCGCTGCACTCTGCGCAGCGCACCACGTGCAAAGCATGGTGCGCCAGCGCTGGAATTAAAAATTCCCCACCGTTAGATAAAAAGATCTAATAATGATAAATCATTAATCAGAATTAAAATTCTGTTATGGAAAGATCTTTCCAATCTTGTTAAAAACAAGAAGATTATCTTCTGCAAAACAGAAGCCCTAAGATCAAAGATCCAACGGTGGGAAATATTCCCAAATCAATCAGAGAAAGATCTCTTTAACTGATTTAACAAATCAATTTGCCCTATATAAAGGCCCCAAGACTTAAAGTCTGATATAGAGAAACCCCGCTACAAATTTTGAGAAATCTCAAAGAAAGAAGAGCAAGCTCTTAGAAAAAGAAGATCATTTCTTCAAGGTAAAGAATTAATTCTTGAACAACAGAGATGAAATCATCTCATTAAAAAAGAAGAACTATCTTCTTAAAAGATCATAGATCTACAACGGACCAAGGTCTCGCATAAAAAGATCAAAAGATCTAATCATAAAAAAATAATAAAAGAAGTATTTACTTCATTCACAGATCCTTGATCTACAAAGGCAGAGCCCTTTTATAAACAAGAACTTCTGTTATTGAATCTTGAGGCAAGGCCTCCTTTAAAGGGAGAACATAAATTTGTTCTCTGATCATAAATTTGATCAAGTGCGCTTTACGCTACTGAAAAGTGCCTTACACTCATGAACTGCGCTTTTGCGTTTATTGGACAGGTGCTCAGCGCCAAAACATGCCACGTGTCAAACACAGACACAGCTTGCGCTTTGCGCTTCTGAAACAAAGTACTGCGCTCATGGGCTGGCGCTCAGCCCCAAGCGCGCCACGTGTCACTCACTGGTGCGCCATTAAATCAGCGCAAAGCGCTCATAAATTGAAATCGCAATGCGCTAATAAACTAGCGCTTAGCGTTAAGCGCGACACGTGTCATCTTCGTGTGCGCTATCTGACAGAAGCACAATGCGCTCTTTCATAGGCACAAAGCGCCTGACGCGCCACGTGGCGCACTGTCAGAACACACATTGTTCTGATCAATGCTATGCATTCAATACAAGACAAAAGATGTCAGAACCCAATGCTTAGCATTATTAAAAGGGCCAGGCCCAAATAAAGGCTCAATAGCCAGAACAATAAAATGTTAAACATTTTAATTGGACTTAGCCCAATTCCGGACATAAGTCCTCAACTTATATTGAATTGAGCCCATCTGCTCACGAATATTCAACAAATCTCAGTCCCAAACTGGGCTACAGATCTTTCAACCAACTCATACCAGTTCGAGGGAACATCTCTTTACTCCTCTGATAGCTGTCGTTGTAATCCTTCAACGTCTTCAGAGAGGTGACGGGTCCTGACAACCACCCATTTCTATGGATTGTGGGGTCCTTAAGCTCATGGACTACGATGTCCTTGATCTTGGACTGTGGGATTCCTTTAAACCCACAGACTACGATATCCTTAACCTCGGACTGTGGGGTCCCTTTAAACCCACGAACTACGATGTCCTTAACCTCGGACTGTGGGATCCCTTTAAACCTACGGACTATGATGTCCTTAACCTTGACTGTGAGGTTGTTAAACACACAGACTATGATGTCCTTAACCTGGACCACCATGTCCTTAAACTGGTAATCGACCGCAATGTCTCTAAACTAAACAATAGAGTTTAAATGCTCTATTGTTGGATCTAAATGATCCTGTTAAGTTGATCTTAGTCTAAACATTAGACTAACGTATCCTTAACTAACGTTTAAGTTGATCTTAGTCCCAAACGAGGCTAACGTATCCTTAAACCCAAACCAAAACCCAAATTTAAGAAAATACGGATTTGGACCAATCCACGCCCTACGGGCGACAACATAAATTAGTCTCCGTATACAATCCATGGGCAACCACAAACAAAACAAACACCCACGACACGAAGTGACCATCTGGAGAAGGAGAAAGTTGTTACCGTGATGCGGTAGCATAATTAACTGCAGGGGCTTGCGCCTGCAGGGAAGAGCGTCCCCACAATCAAAAAACCCCTCAAACGAGGGGGAATCTGACGAAGTCTGCTATATCGGTCGCATTTGTTTAAACCTTCGATACATGGTACCATAAATCAACTTGGCATCTTCGGAGAGGTGGACGGATAGCACTAATTAGCATCTGTCCCGAAATTCAGGCGAGACGGCCGCCGCGTCTTCGTCCGAGTCTTTCGGCGAGGAACAATCTCCGGGCTTTCTTTTGTCCCAGTAAGCACGGCCATCTTTGTTAATATTTCCTGGAGTTTCTGTTGTTGCTCCTGGGCTTTTGTTACAGATCGGGTTAGTGGTCGATGACCCGTAGAGATACGGCTATCCTCTTTTCCGGAAGCCATGTAGATGGTGTGCACTACCATGCCCCCAGACTTGGGGCGTTTGGATTCAGCACCCTTGAGATTTGTCGCAGACACAGGGATCTTCTTTGGCCTTCTCCTTTTATGGGTGTGGAAGTTGTGGGGGCTGTTGCAACCGATGCTTTCCGTGGTACGACGGCAGTAAGATTCTCTTCTTGCCGGATCTTCATTCTTTTCTGTCGGCGGGAATAGTCTTGGTCAATCACAGAGTTTTAGACTTTTCGTCAGACCCTGTGGATTTTGGAGGACAGCCACAGAGGGGGCTACTCTGGCTTTGTTTCAGTAACATTCTCCGCAGACAGAGGAGATCTTTTAAGCACGGCGGTCGGAAAGTTCTTGCGCACCTTCCTGAGTGGTTCAAAGCTATTCCCAGTTGGAACAACAGCGTGAATTTCTACCATTGGAGCTGGCGGAGTCAATCCAGAAGGGGAACTGCCCTCAGCTTTCCTCACTCGGCGCCAGTGGTGATGTCGAGCGCGTCTTGCAGATGGGATCACCTCCGTTACGGGGGTGGCTTCATCATTCCCCATGTTCTGTGAGAAGTTGTTGTCAGTGTCAGTCTATCGAAGACTGACGTCAGCTGAGAGGAAACGGTCAATCTTGCAAAGGCAGACTTTCGAGCAGGGGTAGCAGCCTTGGTGACTTCGTCTGGAGTGGGAGTTGGAACGGACAGTCTTGTGAAGACCGACCCCTTAGTAGGAGAAGTCTCTCTGATGACTTCATTTACTGGAATAGGGATGGCTATCCATTTCGGGATAGCCCCTTCAGGTAATGCGGGCTTCTTCATGGGCCTATTAGAGCTTTGTCCCAGTCTATTAAAGACCGAGGCGTTGGATTTGGGTGACCCGTTGAGACGGGCCGCGGTAGTTGCAAGCCGATCAAAGACCGACTTCTTTGGAGCTTCTTACGATGGCACTGGGGCGTTGAAGCCCATTGGTGGGAGCATGGTCCCGAAGAACAGTCCAGTGGTGGCCTGAGTCACCTGTTCCACAGGCATGGCGAAGATGGAGGCTGCTTGGGGCCCATAAGTCACTCCTCCGGCGAGGACGGAGTGGGAGTTGTTGTTGCAGCTAGTGCAGTTGGAAGCCATTTTCTCTTGACGGGAGAAGAACACCAAATCTTAGTACCTCAGATCTAAGGGCAACCATATCAAACCGCGATTCGTTCACGAACATGACACACGAAGTGTGGAGTGAAAAAGAAAAAGGTCCCATCGGGCGTGCCAGAATCTGTTCGCCGCCGAAAGACGCGGCAGGGACGTTGGGACATCAGGCCTGAATTTCGGGGGCAGATGCTATTTGGTTTTATCCGTCCACCTCTCCGGAGATGCCAAGTTGATTTATGGCACCATGTGTCGGAGGTTTAGACAGATGCGGCCGTTGTAGCAGATTTTGTCAGATTCCCCCTCGTTTACGAGGGGTTTTTGATTGTTGGGACGCTCTTCCCTGCAGGCGCAAGCCCCTGCAGTTAATTACGCTACCGCATAGCGGTAACCACTTTTTCCTTCTCCAGATGGTCACTTCAGGTCGTGTTTGTTTGTTTTATTTTTGGTTGCCCGTGGATTGTATACGGAGACTAATTTGTGTTGTCGTCCATAGGGCGTCGATTAGTCAAAATCCGTATTTTCTTAGATTTGGGTTTGGATTGGTTTAAGTACCGTCAGTCTTATTTTAGACTAAGGCCAACTCAAACATTTGTTGAGGATACGTTAGTATAAATTTAAACTCATGATCTACTCAACAGGATTTTGGGATCATTTAGATCCCACGAAAGAGTATTTAGACTCTATCGTTTTAGTTTAGGGACATCGCGGTCCATAAGTTTAAGGACATTATAGTCCGTGGAGTTTAAGGACATCATAGTCTATAGTTTAAAGACATCATAGTCTATAGAGTTTAGTTTAGGGACGTTGCGGTCCATAAGTTTAAGGACATCATAGTCCATGGAGTGTCTGGTTGTCGGGACCCGTCGCCTCTCTGAAGACGTTGAAGATTTACAAGGACACATATCAGAGGAATGAAGAGATGTACCCTTGAACCAAGGTTGGTTGGTAGATCAGTAGTCAGACTTTGGACCAAGACCAATTGTGAGCATATGGGCTTAGATGGTCTGAGCTAGGGACTTGTGGCCAACTTGGGCTCAGCCCATTCAGTTCTGATTAAACTGTTGAACATTTGTTTTGATTTTGAACATTTTCTTGGGTGTTAAACATTTGTTTGGACTTAGCCTCTTTTGTTCAATAATACTGAGCATTAATTTGGGTTCTGACACCCATTTTTCTTTTGTCCTTTATTGAGTGTTGAACACTCTTTGTAGCGCAGAGCGTTTTATTTAAAGAACACTTTGTGTTCCCTCAGCACACACGTGGCACACTTGGCGTTGAGCGCCAGACTTGGAGCGCTAAGACGCTTCTTATAAAATAGCGCACACGTGAGGAGCACGTGACGCGCTTGGCGCCAGACCTGGAGCGCTAAGGCGCTTCTTATGAAATGGCGCACACGTGAGGAGCACGTGGTGCGCTTTGCGCTGGGCGCCAGACCTAGAGCGCTAAGGCGCTTCTCATCAAATAGCGCAACGTGAGGAGCACGTGACGCGCTTGGCGCTGAGCGCCAGACTTGGAGTGCAGAGCGCTCTTTATTAAGTAGCGCCCACGTAAGGAGTATATGGTGCGCTTGGCGCTGAGCGCTAACCAATGAGTGCAAAGAGCTCTTGATTAATTCTGTGCTCTGAGAATTAAGTTCTCGTTTATAAGAGATTTTGTCTCGTGGATCTAAGAACTAAGTTCTTATTTTAATAGGAGATGCTATGATCTCTTCTATTTTTATGAAAGACTTTGTCTTTTTCTTATAGATCTGTGATCTAAAGAGAACTAAGTTCTTCTCCCTCCTTTTTTATGATGAGATGCTCCAATCTCTCCTACTCTTATGAAAGACTTTTGTCTTTGTAGATCTATGATCTAGAAAAAGAACTAAGTTCTTTTTTTTATGAGATGCTTTGATCTCTCCGTTTTATTTACCTTGAAGAAATTCTTCTTTTCAGAGCTTGCTCTTCTTTTTTTCTTTTTGAAGTTTATGGGGGGGTTCCTCTCTCTACGACTTGAAGTCTTGGGTCCTTTATATAGGGGAGGCTGATTTGTTGAATCAGTTAAGGAAATCTTTCCTCTGATTGATTTGGGGATGTTTCCCACCGTTGGATCTTTGATCCAAGGGCTTCTGTTTTACAGAAGGCAATATTCTTATTTTTAACAAGATTGGGAAAATATTTTCCCATACAAAACTTATTCTGTATCTTGGTGATTTTTAATTACCATTGGATCTTTGATCCAACGGTGCTTTAATTTTCAAAAGACAATCTTTCCTGTTTGGAAAGATTTGAGTAGTATTTTCTCAACAGAACTTTCTTTCTGATAATTTTTAATCATCTTTGTTGGATCTTTGATCCAACGGTGGGGAACATTTTAGTTCCAACGCCAGCGCTATCGTGCTTTGCATGTAAGCGCTGCATCAGAGTCTTTGACTCTTGGTGCTAGCGCACTTAGCGCTAGCGCTCTCGTGCTTTACACGTGAGCGCTGCATCAGAGTCTTTGACTCCTAGCGCTAGTGCACTTAGCGCTAGCGCTCTCGTTCTTTACACGTGAGCGCTGTATCAAATTCTTTGACTCCTAGCGCTGGCACTCCTGGCGCTAGCGCTCTCGTGCTTTGCACGTGAGCGCTACCTCAGAGTCTTTGACTCTTAGTGCTGGCGCTCTTGGCGCTAGCGCTTTCGTGCTCTACACGTGAGCGCTGCTTCAGAGTCTTTGACTCTAGCGCTGGAACTCCTGGCGCCGGCGCTTTTATGAAGCGCTGCTTCATTTCAAATTTCAAAATTTGAACAAAGTTTTGCTTTCATTGGGGGAAACATGGTTGTTTGTAGTTTGATAAGAAAGATAAGCGTGTATACGAGAGTGGTCCGTCAAACCCACGAACCCACAACACAAGAGAGTACAAGGCCCCGTCCAACCTACGGGACAACGATACAAGAATATTTAAGAAGTGTTTTTTAGTTAACTCTCGTGCCACGTCAAACATTTTTTACCAACCCACCTCTTATCTCTGCGTAGTTTATTGTATAGATCGTGTTTACAAGTCTTGACCGAATTCATGAATATATCCAAGGCTAGCAGCCTCCTTGCGGGGTGCGGGGCAGCGCCTCGGCCCAAAAATTTTTTTGGGAGGGACAATGCTGTGGAGTGTATGTGTATCTATATATATATATACATGTATACATATGTATAAAAAAAGGGAAAAGGCGCCCAAAGGACGCGTGGGGCCAGCGCCTTGAGCGTTGTGCGCTTAGGTACCGTGCGCTTAGGCGCTAGCACACCACGTATCCGACACGTGGTCGCTGGGCGCTTGAGCGCTAGGCGCTCGAGCGCTAGCGCACCACGTGTCGGCACGTGGGCGCTTGAGCGGTGGGCGCTCGAGCGCTAGCACACCACGTGTTGGCATGTGGGCGCTTGGCGCTTGAGCACTGGGAGCTAGCGCACCACGTGTCGGCATGTGGGCGCTTGGCGCTTGAGCACTGGGAGCTAGCGCACCACGTGTCGGCACGTGGGCGCTTGGCGCTTGAGCGCTAGGCGCTCGAGCACTAGCGTGCCACGTGTCGGTACGTGGACGCAGGGCGCTTGAGCGCTGGGCGCACCACGTGTTGGCACGTGGGCGCTGGGCGCTCTAGCGCAAGGCGCTTGGGCGCCGGCGAGAAAAAGAGGCTTTTAGCCTCCGAAACTCTCGAAAGAGAAATTAGAGTGGAGTGAAACTCTTAAGATATTTTGAAGCTGATGAAGGGCTTCTCCTCTTGCGCCCTAGTTCTTCCCCAAAGTGGGGTTTCTAGAGACGGGTCTCCTTCTTCTTGCTTTGTTAGCCGGATCTTGAAGATCAAGAAGTGCGAGATTTTAAAAATCTCTTCTTTTTGAGACCTGATGGAAGATCTGAGTTCCCCTTTATAGGTTTTGTTGTGAAAAACTATTTAGTTTTACAAAAGGAAGAGTAAAACTCTTGATTTAATTCAAAAGAAAGAAGAAGATTTTAGAACCTTGAGGAAGGAGAAAGATCTCAGATCTGAATTCTTTTTTTGGAGAGAGAAAAAGTTGTTGAGATATTTCATTATCTTTGGCTTTATAGGCTATAAATTTTAGCCCCTTGGGATTTTCAAAATGGCATTTTGCCTATCCCATGGCTCATGTGCCATTTCTTTTTGCACATAAGCCATGGGCTTTACAAAAATTTGGCTTTATGCCCATTTTCTTACATTTATTCGTAAAATAAAATAAATACAACAAAATTATTTATTACAAAATTTTGCCATGGGGGGAAGGCCGGCCGCTTCATGTTCGGGCTCGACCCGGGCATTGGCCCACTTGACCTGGGCTTGGGCCCACCTGGCTTGGGTTGACTTTGATTTTGACTTGGTCAACCAGGGTGCAAATTTTGACCCCAACACGTCCGAGCCATCGAAGCTAAGCTGGAAGATTCCAGGGTGCTCGTCGTTACCGTGAAGAAGACGGCGAACACCCTCCGAAGGGAGAGCGAGGCGGCGAAGGAAGGAGTGAGGCGTGCCGACCTCCGAGCATCAAAGGCGGTGGAGAGCTATAAGAAGTCAGACCAGTACTATGCCGACCTCACTGAAGCCTCTGCCTTCATTTAGCATGAGGCCCTCGACGCCGTCAAGGCCCTGATACCGGAGTTTCCTGAAGGCCAGCTCCGGGGTGAGTACCCCCTCGAGGGTGAGGCGCAGGGGAATGCTCCCGGAAGCACTGTCGGGGGAAAGGCCCCTGGTGGGAGAGTTGGGGAGAAGTCGGCCGCCCCGGCTCCCAGTGCCGAGGCTCCTGCGGTAGGCGCCGACCTTCAAGCCGCCACCCCGGTTGTCACGGTGGAAGCGGAGCTCATCGATATTCTCCCCGGCCCCGAGGCCTGAATCTCCTCGCCTCCTTATTTTCTTTGCATTGAAATTTTTAAGCCTTCGGGCGTTTTTGTAAGGTTGGGGAGCCCATAATACCTCTATAAAGACCTCCGATTTTTGCGAAATGAATTTTTTTTGCAGTGTTCTTTACGTATTGCAGTGTTCTTTGCGTCAATATTTTCCCTTTGTTGGTGGTAAAATCTCTATTCCCGCGGTACTGCTTTCATGATGCGTTAGGTCGGAGACCGGTCCTTCATCTGGCGATCACACGTCGAGTTGAACCCAACCATTTTCCAAGTGCGCAAAGACCGGTGCAAGGTCGGTATCTCCATGGCCCCGAAATCGAGGTGGGGATCGCTTAGTAAAGACATGTAGGATGTCACCCTCTAAGGAGGGATTGAGTAGGGATGCTGCTCGACGGCCTCTAGGTGAGGGCTTTGATCCTTAGTGTGGTAGGGCAAGGAGTTGCCTGCTAAGGATGGACCGAGCAGGGTAGCTGTTCGGCTGCCTCTTGGCGAGGGCTTTGATCCTTAGCGTAGATGGATAAGAAGTTACCCGCTAAGGATGGACCAAGCAGGGAAGCTGCTCGGCTGCCTCTTGATGAGGGCTTTGACTCTTGGCGTCGTTGGGTAAGAGACTACCAGCCAAGGATGGACTGAGCAGGGAAGCTGCTCGGTGGCCTCTTGATAAGGGCTTTGATCCTTAGCGCGGGAGGGCAAAGAGTTGCCTGCTAAGGATGGACCGAGCAGGGTCGCTGCCCGGTTGCCTCTTGATGAGGGCTTTGATCCTTAGCGCGGGAGGACAAGGAGTTGCCTGCTAAATATGGACCGAGCAGGGTCGTTGTCCGGTTGCCTCTTGATGAGGGCTTTGATCCTTAGCGCGAAAGGGCAAGGAGTTGCCTGCTGAGGATGGACCGAGCAATGTCGCTGCCCGGTTACCTTTTGATGAAGGTTTTGATCCTTAGCGTGGGAGGGCAAGGAGTTTCCTGCTGAGGATGGACCGAGCAGGGTCGCTGCCCGGTTGCCTCTTGATGAGGGATTTGATCCTTAGTGCGGGAGGGAAAGGAGTTGCATGCTAAGGATGGACCGAGCAGGGTCGCTGCCCGGTTGCCTCTTGATGAGGGCTTTGATCCTCAGCGTGGGAGGGCAAGGAGTTCCCTGCTGAGGATGGACCGAGCAGGGTCGCTGCCCGGTTGCCTCTTGATGAGGGTTTTGATCCTCAGCGCGGGAGAGCAAGGAGTTGCCTGCTGAGGATGGACCGAGCAGGGTCTGTTCACTGCCGAAAGCCGGGAAGACTGGACGTCTTGCCTGAATCTGGGGGCAGATGCTAATTGGTGCTATCCATCCACCTCTCCGAAGATTCCAAGTTGATTTATGGCACCGTGTATCGAAGGTTTAAACGGATGCGGCCGATATAGCAGACTTCATCAGATTCCCCCTCGCTTGAGGGGTTTTTGATTGTGGGGACGCTCTTCCCTGCAAACGCAAGCCCCTGCAGTTAATTACGCTACCGCATCGCGGTAACAACTTTCTCCTTCTCCATATGGTCACTTCGTGTCGTGGGTGTTTGTTTTGTGTTTGGTTGCCCGTGGATTGTATACGGAGACTAATTTGTGTTGTTGCCCGTAGGACGTGGATTAGTCTAAATCCGTATCTTTTTTAGATTTGGGTTTTTGGGGGTTGTGTTTAAGGATACGTTAGCCTTATTTGAGGCTAAGATCAACTTAAACTTTTGTTAAAGATACGTTAGTCTAATTTTAGACTAAGATCAACTTAACGGGATCGTTTAGATCCGACAAGAGACCAATTGGGTTTTATTGTTTAGTTTAGTGACATTGCGGTCGATAATTAGTTTAAGGACATTACGGTCCATTGTTAGTTTTAAGACATCGCGGTCGAGGTTAAGGACATCATAGTCCGTGAGTTTAAGAACTTCACAGTCCAGTGTTAGTTTTAAGACATCACGGTCGAGGTTAAGGACATCATAGTCCATGGATTTAAGGACTCTACAGTCCGACGTTAGTTTTAAGACATCACGGTCAAGGTTAAGGACATCATAGTCCGTGGATTTAAGGACTCCACAGTCCGATATTAGTTTTAAGACATCACGGTCGAGATTAAGGATATCATAGTCCGTGGATTTAAGGACTCCACAGTCCGATATTAGTTTTAAGACATCACGGTCGAGGTTAAGGACATCATAGTCCGTGGATTTAAGGACTCCACAGTCCGTAGCAATGTGTGGTTGTTGGGACCCGTCACCTCTCTGACGACGTTGAAGGATTACAACGACAGATACCAGAGGAGTAAAGGGATGTACTCTCGAACCGGGTATAAATTGATTGGAAGAGCAGATGAGCTCAGTTCAATTTAAATTGAGGACTTATGGCCAGAATTGGGCTAAGTCCAGTTAAAAAAAATGTTTAACATTTTATTTTTTTGTTCTGCCTGTTAGGCCTTTGTTTGAGATCTGCCCTCTTAAGAATGCCAAGTATTGGGCTCTAATTTTGTCTGGAATTAAATGCATAGCATTTATGAGAACAAAGTATGTTTTGATAGCGCGCCACGTGGCGCATCAGGCGCTTTGCGCCAATTAAAGAGTGCATTGCGCTAGCGTACATGAAGGTGACACATGTCGCTTAGCGCTAAGCGCTAGTTTGTTAGCACACTGCGCTTTTAATTTATGAGCGCGCTGCGCCAGTTTATGGGTGTGCCAGTGAGTGACACGTGGCGCGCTTGGCGCTGAGCGCCAGTCTATGAGCGCAGCGCTCTGTTTCAGGAGCGCAAAGCGCAGATTGTGTCTCTGGTTGACACGTGGCAAGTTCTGGCACTGTGCGCCGATCCAATGAGCGCAAGGGCGCAGTTCATAAGTGCAAGGCACTTTTCAATAGCACAAAGCGCATCTGATCAAATTTAAGATCAAAGAACAAGTTTATGTTCTTCAAAGGAGGCCTTGCCTCAAGATCCAAGAACCAAAGTTCTTGTTTTTTATTAAAAGGCTCTGCCTTTGTAGATCAGAAGATATGTGAATGAAGTAAAATACTTCTTTTTTATATTTTAAGGATTGGATCTTTTAATTCTTTATGTTTAATCAAAGACCTTGGTCTTTATTATAGATCTAAGATCTTTTTAGAAAATGTTTCTTCTTTTTACGAGATAATTTCATCTCTGTTTTTCAAGAATTAATTGTTTTACCTTTAAAGATGAAGAAATGCTCTTCTTTCTTCAAAGGTTTGCCTTTCTTTCTTTTTGAGTTCTTCTCAAATTTTGCAGAGGGTTTTTTCTTTTTTCTTTTTTGAGACTTGAAGTCTTGGGGCCTTTATATAAGGCCAATTGATTTGTTAAATAGTTGAAGAGATATTTCTCTGATTGATTTGGGAATATTTCCCACCGTTAGATCTTTGATCCTAAGGCTTCTATTTTACAGAAGATAATCTTCTTGTTTTAATAAGATTGAGAAATCTTTCCATGCAGAATTTGTTCTGTTTTTGGTAATTCATTATTTACCATTGGATCTTGATCCAGCGGTGCTTAAAGCACAATCATGTTGTTCGGAAAGATTTTGAGAAATCTTTCCTTGACAGAATTTATTTCTCGTTAATTAATGATTTATCACTATTATTAGATCATTTGATCTAACAGTGGGAATTTTAATTGCAGCGCTGGCGCACCTACGTTGGACACGTGGCGCGCAGCGCAGAGCGCAGCGCAACTGCGCTAACGCACCCGTACTTGACAAGCGGCGCGCAGCGCAACTGCGCTAGCGCACGCAGCACGGAGCGCAGCACAACTGTGCTAGCGCACCTGTGTTTGACGCGTGGCGCGCAGCGCAGAGTGCTGAATCTGAAGCGTTGCTTCAACTTTTTAATTTGTGAATTTTGAACACAGAGCTTTGCTCTGATTGGGGTGCGCTGCCTAGGGCTCGGCGCTCCTGACGCTGGCGTGTCTGCTTTTGACATGTGGCGCGCAGCGCGCAGAATCTGAAGCGTTGCTTTAATTTTTGAATTTTGAAATTCAAAACAGAATTTTGCTCTGATTGTGAAAAAAATGCCCCCCCACCGTTGCGCTCACGCGGTGCACACGTGAGTGCAGCGGTAGCAACATCTGAGCCCTTGAATCAACTCAGAAGTTGAAGAGGCAGTCCAGTGCCTATAAATAGGACCTTTGGTCTTTTAGATGATTATTATCTTCTTCTTGAGAATTTTCATTCAGAGCCTTGCTCTTCCGTTCAAGAACTTTCAAGAGTTAGAACTCTTTCCAAACTTAGGTAAAATTAAATTAATTTTAAGAAATTAAGGTTTTTACCCATTAACAGAGCCTTGCTCTTAATAAATTTTTGATCTAAAGAAAACCCATTTAGGGTTTCACTAGCAGAGCTTTGCTCCATAGGTCTAAAGAGATCTAAAGAAAACTAAAGAGAACCCTATTAGGGTTCCATTAATAGAGCTCTGCTCTCTAAAAGGATTTTTCTTGTGATTTCTTAATTCATTAATGGAGCTTTGCTCCTTTCAAATCATATAGAAGAACTCTTGAGAGTTTTTCATGGATCTTGAAGATTAAAGATGGAATTTTATTTTTGATGAACTATATCATCTTCTCAGAGCAAAGCTCTCAATGTTCTCGGGGAATTCCTTTAACTTCCCCTCATAATTGATTTTGACAGGTGTCACTCCTGTCTGTAGAGCATTGCTCTCGAGGAGTCTAACTTCCTGTGCCCATTTTGAATAAGAGATTGCTTAATTAGTCCGTCTGCTAATTTTGTTGATTTTCTTTTACAGGAGTAATGGACGCTCACATGTATGATCTCGACGAGATTATCTCTTTCGGAGACATCCACTCACTCGGCCATTCTCAGAATCGAGAACTCACAAACGCCGAATGTGCCGAAATTATGAGTCGCTTTGACGCATACAATGGTCAACTGCTTCCTCGGCGTTCCCCTCTCCTGAAGCTTATTGTGGGAGCTATCTGGGAAGCGCTCCCTCTATTCTGTACCGGCGTGCCGCTTAGGGCATTGGATGCCGCTGAGGATAAGGTGCACTCGGTGTATCTGATGAGCCTAATCTCAAAGAGACGGCGAGACAATTTTATTGATCTCCTGCACCAGGCTTTTCAACAGTCTGCCATACTTGCTGCCTATCGGAGGGTGGAGGACATCCGTAGAGATCCCGACGCTTGCGATCGCGAAAGAAAGCACACTAGGATGGTTCGCCAGGCCTGGAAAATTCTGGACAAAGTCACTTTTGAGTTCTTCAATCCATGCGCTGGATATGAGGTTTTGCCATTGTAATTATTTTGATAATGTCTTTGTTTATTGTTTTTATAATTGTAAGAACCTTCTTGCAATATGAATGGAAAATTTCTCATTTTAGCGTGTTTTATTTCATGCTCTGAGTCTTTTGCACATGCATGAATGGGTGTGCCCCGAATGCTTAATTAAATGCAGATCAGCTGTTCTCCTTGTTGCTTTCTTCTCTTTGCTGTGTTGTTGCCATGTGATTTTAGCGAGCGCGATCTGTAGGTAGCATATAGCCTTCAATCTTGGATTCTTTGTAGGGCGGTGATGGCTTAGAAGATATGGTTAGAATCTGTCACCTAAGACTTTTCAACTTTATGAGCCGTGAGGGTCTCATAAAGAATTTTCTCCCTACCGGTCGAGAGGATCCCGTAGGTGTAATTTCTCCTTAAGAATCATGAGGATTCCTAAGTGCGTTTTCTCTTGAAAGTCGTAAGGATCTCACAAGAGAATTTTCTTCCTTACGAGTCGTGAGGACCCGCAAGTGATGGGTGAAGTTGTCCTTATCCGCATTTCACGGAGTTAAGGGTTGCTCTGGATGCTTCCCATGGGTTCACTGCCGTGTTTGGCGAGGACCAGGCTCCACTCTGGAAGTTTTCCAGGATATCGTAGTTTAAAGACATCGCGGTCGAGGTTAAGGACATCATAGTCCGTGGATTTAAGGACTCCACAGTCCGTTGTTAGTTTTAAGACATCACGGTCGAGGTTAAGGATATCATAGTCCGTGGATTTAAGGACTCCACAGTCCGATATTAGTTTTAAGACATCACGGTCGAGGTTAAGGACATCATAGTCCGTGGATTTAAGGACTCCACAGTCCAATGTTAGTTTTAAGACATCACGGTCGAGGTTAAGGACATCATAGTCCGTGGATTTAAGGACTCCACAGTCCGATGTTTGCTCTGGATGCTTCCCACGGGTTCACTGCCGTGTTCGGCGAGGACCAGGCTCCGCTCTGGACGTTTTCCACAGGGTCAGAAGTGACATAATCCGCGTTCCACGTAGCCAGAAATTTTGCTCTAGATGCTTCCCACGGGTTCACTGCCGTGTTCGGCGAGAACTAGGCTCTGCTCTGGATACTTCACACGGGTTCACTGCCGTGCTCTGCGAGGACCAGGATCCACTCTGGACGTTTCCCATGGGGTCAGAAGTGACATAATCCGTGTTCCACGTAGCCAGGAATTTTGCTCTAGATGCTTCCCACCGGTTCACTGCCGTGTTCGGCGATAACTAGGCTCCGCTCTGGATGCTTCACACGGGTTCACTGCCGTGCTTGGCGAGGACCAGGATCCGCTCTGGACGTTTTCCACGAGGTCAGAAGTGACATAATCCACGTTCCACGTAGCCAGGAATTTTTCTCTAGTTGCTTCCCACGGGTTCACTGCCGTGTTCGGCGAGGACTAGGCTCCGCTCTGGATGCTTCACACGGGTTCACTGCCGTGCTTTACGGGGACCAGGATCCGCTCTGGACGTTTTCCACAGGGTCAGAAGTGACATAATCCGCGTTCCACGTGACCAGGAATTTTGCTCTAGATGCTTCCCATGGGTTCACTGCCGTGTTCTGCGAGAACTAGGCTCCGCTCTGGATGCTTCACATGGGTTCACTGCCGTGCTCTGTGAGGACCAGGATCCGCTCTGGATGTCTTCCACGGGGTCAGAAGTGACATAATCCGTATTCCACGTAACCAGGAAGGGTTGACTTTATCCGCATTTCACGGAGTCGGAATTTGACTTCGGTCATCTGTACACCGCCGAGTTATGGAACTGGGAGTTGCCGCTGTTCAGCTTTACTTGATGTTGTGTCTGCTGCAATGAGATGAACATCGAGATGATCTCTAGGTTATCTGTGAACCGTCGAGATTTGGCTTCTTCTTCTGATGAAACCTGGGGAGGAGGAGTGTGACTCCCTCTTCGTTTGCGCCCCTGAATTGTATACAGGGTTTGATGTAATATCACCCGTAGGGCCTAAATTTCATTCATTCATTTTTTATTTCTTTCCGCGATACTCTACCATTTCAGCTTTATATATCGCGAGGGTCGCGATTGCCCAATCATTTAGGCTATTTTTCGCGGTGCCTAATCATTTCGGCTATTTGTTTTATTTTTACTCGCTGTTTTTTATTGCGAGTTGCCCAATCATTTCGGCTATTTTGCATGCATACATTTTTACTTGCTGATTTTGTTGCAAGTTGCCCCATCATTTCGGCTATTTCGTACGCATGTGTGGCTCGCTAGCTTTTTGCCACAAGCTTGGGATTAGACACCGATTTCGGCATCAGCACCGCTACAACTGGGATATTGCCAGGAGCGAATCATCATTTGCCTCTGTCGATATCGAACAAAGGTGGCTTAGCGAACAGGGTTAGGATCCTGTCGACTAAGGCTTTTGACTTCATGAGCCATAAGGGTTTCACAAAGGTATTTCTCCCTGCGAGTCGTGAGGATCTCGTAGGTGTGTTTTCTCCTTAGGAATCGTGAGGACTCCTAAGTGTATGTTCTCTTATAGGTCGTAAAGATCTTACAAGAGAGTTTTCTCCTTATAAGCCGAGAGGACTCACAAGGGTTGTTCACCGTGTAGATATATCCCTAGTCACGGATGGGACTTTGTTAGGGAAATGTTTATTCGCGCCCGTGGATTGTATACAAGGGTCAGTGTTGCACCGCTTGTAGGGCAATATTGGAGGTTATGGGGGCTCCTTAAGAACAAGTTCAGATCCCTGTAGCTTAAGACTTTTGAATCTTATAAGCCGTGAGGGTCTCATAAGAGGATTCTCCTTACGAGTCGTGAGGATCTCGCAAGTGTAATTTCTCCTTAGGAATCGTGGGGATCCCTAAGTGTGTTGCTCCCTTGTGAGTCGTAAGGATCTCACGCGGGTGGTTTCTCCTCACAAGGTCGAGAGGACCCTGTAAGTGTCTTTTAACGAGGTTGCGCCCTTTCGGGTTTTCACAAACACTTGCCGGTAGCCCTGCTGTTTTTACTCACGGGGCCCTTTCGGGTTTTCATCCGTGCCCATTTTGCGTATGGACATACCGTTTTCTCTTTTTTTATTCTCTCTCTTTTTTTTAACGAGGTTGCGCCCTTTTGAGTTTTCACAAACACTTGCCAGTAGCCCTGCTGTTTTTACTCACGGAGCCCTTTCGGGTTTTCATCCGTGCCCATTTTGCTTATGAACATATCGTTTTCTTTTTTCTCTTTTTTTAATTCTTTTTTTATATCAGCTTTGGGACGCTGCAATCCACCGTAGTTTATCGATATCTCGGTCAACGGCTAGTTTTAGGACATAGCGGTCCGTCGGTAGTTTAAGGACGTTTCGGTCCGTCGTTAGTTTAAGGACATTTCGGTCCACTGTTAGTTTAAGGACGTTTCGGTCCGTTGTAAAGTAAGTCGGTTACTACTTATAGAGTTTGGGCTTAGGAAGATAACGAGCGGACATAGTCGTCGTCATCTATCATTGACCTAGGCCGTGACTCGTCAAGCATAGTACATCTTTAGGAAGAGACCGTTTATTGGCCTGAAAGGTCTTTCACCATGCATGTCCATGAGTAGATAGGCTCCACCCTGGTAGACCTTGTCTATGATGTACGGGCCTTCATAATTCGGCTCAAATTTCTCTCGTTTAGCACGATTGGGGATCATAGGTCTTTTGACCACTAGCACGAGTTCGCCTTGGTGGAATGTCCTTGGCCTGGTCAATCTTTCATATGAGCGCGTCATCTTTGCTTTATAAGCCTCTAAACTTTGTTGTGCTATGAGCCGGGTTTCATCAAGGGCATCGAGCTCCTCAAGCCGAAGGTGAGCATTCTCTTCGTCCGTTAGCTCATAATGAATTGCCACTCGTAAAGAGGGTAGCTCTATCTCGAGAGGGAGTACCGCTTCTGTACCGAATACCAATGTGTATGGAGTTATGTTCGTGGCCGTCTTGAACGTAGTTCGATATGCCCAGAGAGCTTCTTGCAGTCTCTCATGCCAGTCCTTCTTATTTCGGGACACCGTCTTCTTCACGATCTTTGTCAGGGTCTTGTTAAAAGCTTCAGCTAGACCGTTGGCTTGGGGATTATAAACTGAAGAGTATCTCAGGTCTATGTTGTGCTGTTGTGCGAAGCGGCAGATCTTGTGGCTTCTGTAGGCTGGCCCGTTATCGGAGATGATCCGTCGCGGAGTTCCAAACTGATAAATAACGTGCGTCTTGAAGAAATGGAGGATATTCTCCGTCTTTACTTCCCTTAGCGGTACTGCTTCTGCCCATTTGGAGAAGTGGTCAGTCGTCGCCAAGATGAATCGATGTCCTATGGACGATGCTGGCTCGATGGGGCCGATTATGTCAGTTCCCCACATTTCGAACGGCCAGCTAGCCACTGTCGGGTGTAATGGATTCGGATGTTGATGGATGAAGTCCCCGTGAATCTGGCACGGGTGGCATTGCTTCGCATATTCAAGGAAGTCCTGGATCATCGTGGGCCAATAGTAGCCCATCCTTTTAATCTTTAGCCTCATCATTGGCCC
Source organism: Agapanthus africanus (assembly GCA_030015575.1). Lineage (NCBI taxonomy): Eukaryota > Viridiplantae > Streptophyta > Magnoliopsida > Asparagales > Amaryllidaceae > Agapanthus > Agapanthus africanus. The sequence continues at coordinate 146,595,514 of CM057338.1, read as the reverse complement.
GGCTTGGTGAGAACCGCAGAGTCCGTTGTGAGTTTCTTGGACGACTCTTCTTGCTTCTTCAGGTCCCAGGCATCTTAACCACAGAGAATCAAATGACCTCTTCTACAGAGTATTATTGACGAAGGCGAAAGATAGGGCTCGCTTCATGAGCTGATGTTTTGAGGACACATCTTCAGGTGTTCGATGGGATTTGAAGTAGTCTATGAAGACTTCTCTCCAATCTTCAACTTTCTCTTGGTCTTTTATTTGTAGAGTCATTTGTTCGGTCGCTCCCTTTTCCTTGGACGGCTCCGGAGATATTTTTGCCGGTGCAAGAACCCGACGGCTTTGTACCACGATTCTTACGTCATCGAGATTCTCATCGGCCAATTCTTTAGCAAGCTTGGCTAATGCATCCGCTTTACTATTTTCCGCACGCGGTATGCTTTCCAAGGTATAGGAAGGGATTTGGGTCAGCAGTTGCTGTACCCTCTCGCCGTACTTCACCAGCTCTGGTTTGCACGTTTGATAGTCGCCGTTTACTTGACTGACGACCAGCTGGGAGTCTCCGTATATGAGAAGGTTTTCGATTCCCATGTCGATAGCGATTTCAAGACCTGCTATCAAAGCTTCATATTCGGCTTCATTGTTTGTCCTCGGCTCTGTTAAGGAGAAGGCAAAGCGCATTATCCCTCCTTGTGGAGTTATGAAGATGAGGCCTACCCCTGATTTGATTATGGGAGTGTTTTGTTTGCGCTTCTTCATGGAGGATGCTCCATCGAAGTAAAGTTCCCATCGGGTGCCATTTCCGTCGATCGTGTTAAACGCATGTTCGTCTGGCAGTTCACAATTTAAGGGGGAATCGGTGGGTATCGGATGCTCAGCGAGAAAGTCGGCAATGGCTTGTCCCTTCACCGCCTTAAGAGGCTGATACGTTATTGAGAATTCCATCAAGAGTAAGGCCCATTTAGCGAGCCACCCCGTCAATATGGCCTTTGACATCAAATATTTGAGAGGATCCACCTTCGATATGAGACGGACGTCATGCGCCAATGCATAGTGCCTGAGCTTCGTTATCGCGAAGATTAATACTAGGCAGTGTTTTTCGATGGGAGAATAATTGCTTTCTGCCCCCAGCAGAACTCGACTCAAATAGTAGAGCGCTCTCTCCTTCCCTTGGTCGTTCTCTTGTGCCCATAATGCGCCTAAGGAACCTTCAAGGGCGGTTGTATACAGAATGAGAGGCTTTCCCTTGACCGGAGCGGCCAGTAATGGCGGATTCTGCAGGTATTGCTTGATTTCGTCCAGTGCGTTTTGGCATTTGCGATCCCAGATGAAAGGGGTTCCCTTCTTCATCAGGTGACTGTAAGGACGGCACTTGCCTGAGAGATTGGCTATAAATCGCCGGATATACGCGAGCTTCCCTTGGAGAGGTCGCAGCTGCTTGAGAGTCTTTGGCGGGGGCATTTCCATGATCGTCTTGATCTTCGACGGATCTATCTCGATGCCTCGGTGTCGGACGATGAATCCTAGGAATTTGCCCGAGGATACCCCGAATGCGCACTTGAGAGGGTTCATCTTCAAATTGTATTGCCGAAGGCGTTGAAACACGATCTTCAGATGCTCTAGATGTTCCTCGTATGATTTGCTTTTCACCACGAGGCTGTCGATATAGCATTCGACGATTTCATGTATGAGGTCATCGAAGATCTTCGTCATGGCCCTCTGATAGGTGGCACCGGCGTTCTTTAGACCGAAGGGCATCACCTTGTAGCAGAATATACCCAAAGGGGTCCGGAAAGCGGTATGTTTCTGGTCTTCGGGATGCATCTTTATCTGATTATATCCTGATGAGCCGTCCATGAAGGAGAAGACTTCGTGAGTGGATGTATTGTCTATCATCAGTTCGGTGACTGGCACTGGGAAGTCATCCTTCGGGCAAGCTTTATTGAGATCCCGAAAGTCTACACATATGCGCACTGTCCCATTTTTCTTCATTACCGGGACGATGTTGGCGATCTAGTCAGGATACTGAACCTCTTGGATGAAGCCAGAGTCGATCAGCTTCTTGACTTCGGCGTTGATACTCATCTCAAGCTCGAGCCGCATTCTTCTCGACGCTTGTTTGATCGGCTTGACATCTGGAGATATCGCCAATTTATGCACAGCGATCTCTGGGTTTAGTCCTGGCATCTCGGAATAGTTCCACGTGAAGCAATCCTTATGCTGCATAAGCACGTCCTTTGGTGTAGCTACTCTTTCTTCAGACAGCAACTCACTGACGAATGTCGGCCGCGGATCACTCGTCGTCCCCAAATCAATTTTCTTGAGCTCATCTGCAGTGGTATGTATTCCATCTTCCAGCTCTTTCGGCGCCGGTGGAAACTCTGAGATCAACTCGTTATCATTGTTTTCGAAGCACCAGAGGAGATTATCCATATTCTCGGTCTCTTCTTCTGATAGTGTTATCATATGACAGGTATGAGCTCGCTTCCAAGACCGACGTTGATCTGGTTCTACCCTCGTGGATTTGGGTTCATGCTTTTGCGGCGGGATTACCCTCCAGCTGCTGGATAGAGCGAACCTGCCCTGTCGATATTGATCTTCGACCCAGTTCTTGAAGGTGAAGTAGTCTTCAATAGGATATCCTATTGCCCTATGATAGGAGCAATAGTCCGGGTGAGAGACTTCGCCTGCTTGCTCGGGTGTTTAGACTCCGGAAGTGTAAGCATTTGATGTCTTATGGCAAGATCAAGTATCTTCTTTGTCTTGTCTTGAGGAAAAGAGTATGCTCGACTCATCTTCTTCATAAGGGATAAATTCGGACCGCTCGATTCCCGATCGCATGACTTCTTGGCTCTGCTTTATCGCTGTCGAACGCCTTTTCCGCTCTTTCACTTGTTTCTGCCTCTGCGTCGGGCTTTTTGTACAACAGGTTGACAGGGAGGGGCATTTTCATCTTTCACAGCCTATTGAAGAAGGCGTTGTGTCCTGGCTTTCTTGTAGATGGCCATTTCGCGATTATGGTCGTCTCGAACTTTTTGACCAGCTTCTCTTATAAGCTTGTCCATTTGTTCTTCGAACGATGGACTGGGCACTTTCACGTCGGGGGCTTTTTCTGGTTCAGGGTTAGCATTATCCCATTGAGCATCTCCTTCTTCATCAAAGTCATGTATGACATAGCAGTCGCGGAGTAGCACCCGCTTCTTGGACCGAACATATCCAAGCCCGATTGCCTCCATTCTCCCGTTGGGAAACTTGCGCTGAGTTCCGGGAACATTCCAGATCCTGTCATAAAACTTAGCTTTTCGAGCGGTCTGTTTGAAGGGTATTCCTTGGCGCTTCAATAGCCTTTTCAAGGCTTCTGTGTAATATCTAGGCAGACGGATGAGCTGGAGCCTGTCAAGTATAGAATCCGCGCCATGCCAAACTTCTTTCTCCACTCTTGTTTCCGTGGATTGGTATAATAGGATTGCCTGTTCACCTTCTCGCCTGGGAGGGATATAGAACATCTGCAGCTCTTCCACACTGTAGGTATCAAGCGCATCTAGTTCTTTATGATATTTGGGCGGAACCATGGCAACTTGCAAAATTTGCTCTTCATCAGCGAATGTTTGTATTGAAGGCCGAGCAGAGAATATAGCATGGACCTCATCTTCCGAGTCACTGCCAAAGGTCAACATGAGAGCGGACGGTCCTGGCTTGTTGTACTGGGGCGGGCCTGGATAAACTATCTCTTCCTCAGTATCACTCCCGAAGACAGGAATGGTGGTGATAGCTTTGTTCTCCGGCTTGCGACATATCTTTGTGTCCTCGAAATCTGGCAAGAAGTATTTTGCATCTTTGTACTTACGGACATCGTTCACGGAGAATGGATTCAGCTCTCCTGTTATGGTGTACTCGAGACCATCCATAAAGTATTTCATACACTGATATTGTGTAGACGGGATGATGTTGTACTCGTGTAACCAAGGCCGGCCGAGCAAAGCGTTATAGCATGTCTTGGCGTCAATGACATAAAATTTAATGTCCGTGATAAGTAGCCCGAATCGTAATGTCAATATCACAGACCCGAGAGTCCGCGATGACTGGGAGTCAAAACCAGAGATGGTGATTTTATCACGAGCGAGATGCTGGACGCTCATGCAGATTTCCTTCAACACTCACACGTTGAGGAGATTGACGGAAGACCCATTGTCGACCAAGATTTTGTCTATCTTTATATCGTGGCAGTACCCTGAGACATAGAAGGGACGGTTGTGCTCACACGTCCCAAGGAAGAGGTCTTCGTCTCCGAAGGTGATATCGGCTGTGTGTACTTCCTCTAGCTCATCCTTCATCTTTTCTTCGGCGAGAAAAGCTTGGAATTGCTCTGGCTCTTGTAGCGTCTTGATCAGTGAATCTCTCGCTTCTTTGGATAGTAGAAGGGTGTCAAGAATACTGAGTTGCGAGGGTAACTTCCTCAAGTGCGCCAGAACGTTATAGTCCACCTTACTCTTCTTTGGCGGGTCTTTGGCGGTCAGTTCTTTCATGACTTGGTCGTCCAGGACGATATCCTCGAAGACCTTTTCTTTTCCCTTATCTTTTCTACTCGTGGATCCGAGATTCTTTTCTGGAAGCGTGCGATTGCGCAGCTGAATGTTTTCACAGGCCTTCGGTTCTTCCTTCTTCCCCAATGTGGATTCTTTAAAGAGAGGGCCAAGAGCCATCTCTTCTTCAGAGTCACTTCCAAAAGTGAGAATCTGCGATCCCCCGGTGTTGACCATGCGACAGTTACCAGTAGTTCCTTTATGCTCTTCGGTCGTATTTCTCTGCTCCCGACGAGTTTTGCGTTTCATCCGCTTAAAATGTTGCCGGTGAGAAATATATCCCTGCCACCATCTTTTAAAAGCGTCGCACTCTTCGGTAGGGTGCGAAACCTTTCGATGATATAAGCAGTAGCTAGGATGCGTTTCTGCTTCACCGGGAGTATTTCCTTCAGAGGGTGGTAGCTTCATTCCCATTGATATGGCTTTAGCAAACCTTTTCCTCATCTTGAACTCGTTTTTATTCACGACGGATGTCCCCTGATTTGGCGGGATTGTCTCAACTCTTTTGTCTAGTCGCTGGCGTTTGGCTCTTTCAAATATGGCCATCTCACGCTCTCGATTAGCTTTACTTTTCAGATGAATCTCATTCAGGAAGGTGTCGATCATTTCGTCTGACGGCCATAGGAGTTTCGGCTTGGGACCTGCCCCCGGTCTCTCTATGCAAGGAGCTTCTTCATCGTCCGTGGACGAGTGAGAGATTACGTGACAACTTGCCACGTACTCCTCAGATCCATCCGACTAGTCTTCTCCATCATTTTCGTCCTCAAGGACGTGGCCGAGGAACTCTTGAAGCGTGATTGGGGTTCGCGCCTTCTAGTTATACTCTTCCAGCGCGTTAATCTGCTTCTGTAAGTCCGTGCGCTTGTCGCCAGGCTTCACGGGCTTCTTGGATTTCTTCTTCTTTTTCGAAGATTTTGACGGCTGGGTATGAGCATTTTGGCTATCACCACCAATCTTTGGAGTTGGGCACGGCTTCAGCATCCCTTCAATGATCTCCGGTTCTTGCGGGCTTTTCCACCTGATCGCCGGACATGTTTGAAGATTTTTCAGCATTTTTTAGTTTTTTCCGAAAGAACAACTTCCCATGGAGCTTCCTTTATGAATGAGCACAATGCCTCCGGCATGTGCTTCTTTTTCGGAGCATGTAGTTGTGGCGGATTTACCTTCCAGTTTTCGGACAGTGTGAACTTGCCCTGTTGATACTGGTCTTCAACCCAATTTTTGAAGACGTAGCAGTCTTCGATCGGATGGCCCAATACTTGGTGGTAGGGGCAGTAATTAGGATCGTTGACGTCGTTCGGTTGCGGTGGGTGTCTCGACTCCGGTAGAGTAATGAGCCCATTGCGCACTGCCAGTTCAAACAGTTTCCTTGTTTTATCCTGGGGAAATGAGTAAGGACGTCTCAACTTCTCATCGAGGGACTGCCGCTTGTTGTTTTGGCGAACAACCCATCTTAGGACACTCGGTTGTTTTCGAGCGTTGGCGATGAAGGTTGCTTCCCTTTGCCCTTTTCATTCCAAGGTTCCGTCTTTGAAGAGGAAGGCCTATGGCCCATCTGGTCCATTTGAGCCAGCTTGTCAATCAAGGCCTGGAAGGTGGTCGGCTTGAAGAACATCATGAATTGGGATATGGTCGCTTGAGGGTCAAGAGTACCCACGAACATACCTACTGCAGGCGCTTCTTCGATGCGCTGCTCGCACTTCGACCATAGATTCCACCATCGTATTGCATACTGGACCCATGTTTCTCCAGGTTTCACTCTGGCATTGATCAATGCCGTGATTGGAGTACGTTCACTAGCACTCGCAAAACGTTGGGTGAACAGTAATTCTGTAACATTTCAAAAAAAATAAAATATTATTTTTGGGAATTTTTATAATTTAATATTAATTTTTAATGAATATTTTAATATTTCGGTATAATTAAATACCGATAAATGGGGAAAATTCTGGAAAAAATTATGGAAATTCTAAAATAGGGTATTTTGTGGAAATATGCCATTTAAAAGTTTTTATGGTTAAGTACATGCTATTTTAGTGTTAATCGCGATTAAAAATCGCTAATTGGATTTTTGGGTTTTTTGTGCAAAAATGTGCACATATCATTTTTCACACTTGTCACACTTGTTTCATGTTTTGGATTCATGGTAGCCTAGGGTTAACCATGTTTAAATGAGCATGGTGGATTAAACCATTTGGTTAAGTTGATTGGGTTTAATTAAGGGTTTTAGTTTTTAAATTTGAGTAGGGTAGGGGTTGACTAGTAGGTAGGTGAGAGAGAGAAAGAGATAGAGAGCCATGATGGTTTTGGGCATGCTAGCATTTAATGTAGAGAAAGGGTGAGGGGGTTAACTTGAGGTTGTGTCTTAATCCCTTGTGTTTTTTTCACACCCCCTCTCACTCATATCACTCTCTCTCATTGATCACATCTTCCCTCACATCTCTCACTCTCACACTCCACCACAACATCACCACCACCACTACAAACAACAAAAACACATCAGCCACAGCAGTAGCTGCTGCTCAGCAACAAAAAAATAATAATAACAGCTGCAGCAGCAGCCTGAGAAGCAGCAGCAGCACCAAACAAAACTGCTGTTGAAAACAGCATCAGCTGCAACAGCAACACCAGCAGCTGTAGAAGCAGCTCAGCTGCAGCAACAGCCCTTCCTCCTTCTCCTTCTTCTCTTCCCCTTCATCTTAGGACCCCTTGAGGTATAATCTTGCAACCCAACTTCTTTCTTGCTTGATTACGGTTGTTAAGACTGAAATTTAGTGTTATTATGCGAATTAGTGCTAGTTTTAGGTAAATTTGAGTGAGACTTGACCAAGTGATGGTTTTGATTATTAGTGTAACCTTATTAAGTGTGTTTGAGACCAGTTAATCCTAGATCTACCCCAGATTCCAGCAAAAATACCAGATTGTTCGATTTAGTGTCGGTTAGCGTTTTGTCGACTTTTTAAGCCTTTCTGGAATCTGCTATTACCCGAGATATCCTAAAATAAAATTGACTAGGCAGTATGCTGTGCAGGCACCCTGGAACCACCCCACAAAGCCCTAGCCCCCAACTCCCATTCCAGGTCGCAGATAAATTCCCCCTGGCTGCAATTTGCGGCCAGAGCAGGAGGAAACCCCCTCGTTTTTGGTGCATGGCCCTATTTCCTGTAGACTTGACCCTGGGTATGTGCAGTTTTGTCTGATTCCAATCAGGGTCGAATCTGGGTTGATTTTCTTGAGTTGGCATATGATTTACGACTTATTTTAGCATGGATTTTGGTATTTGGTGATTCGTTTCTGTCGGGTGGCGTTTGAACGCCAACGGCAGATGGTTATTGGCTGTGTTTGCATGCGAGGCTATAGGTTTTTACCTATGGGCGTAGCGCGTACCGTTTTGGTTTCCGACATGGTTTTCATGTGCTTTAGCTTTTGTGATATCCTTGTAGGTACCCCACGTGACGTCGAGGCGTTGAAGATTGAGATGGTGACATCGGCATCGGAACACGAAAAGCAAGGTGAGTAGATTTATATCTACGGGGAGAAGTTGGGTGGATGGCGTATAGCACCCCCGCAGTTCGTAGTGATGTATACGGATGCGTATATACACCTACAATTATTATATGTTGTTTGGGATTAATGATGACATTTAGGATGGATATTTGGGCGTGCTTGGATGATTTAGTGTCGCGAAATCCTAGAGTAGTGGTCGCACCACACATACACACACACTTACATACTTGCATACATTCTTATTCATATGTGCTTATGGGATTATATATAGTTATGTGTTCACATAGGTATGGGACTATGTGTTCACATACGGACTTGAGGAGGATACTTGGGATTGAGATGAGTCGATGATATTTGATCCGAGATTATGATATCGGTGATATGGTAGAATTCGTATTTGAGATACGTCTTGATGTTTTAGCGGATTCTTGGATGACGATGCCATGTGAATAGAGATATATGTATAAAACGGTTGACATGTGATCGCGATATAAGATATGATATGATATGATAAGATGTTATTGTAGGTCGCATTAGGCGATGTATACCTCTTTATGACGATATATAATGATGATATCGGTTTGTAGGAGGCTGTAGATCAGCAGTTAGATCATGATTAGATTGATGATATTAGTATTGTACTAGACGTAGGTCAGTACCCGAATTGTGATCTTTGATAAAGAGGATACTAGCTGAATGATATGATGAATGTGATATCGACCCGTACCCAGATTTGGGATGTCGTACGACGGATTTACGTACGAGCTATATTTTTATATTTGATCCGCACTCTTGACTTGGGAATAACTAATTATAGAGATATGGTATCGGATGTGATATTATCGAGGCGGGATCACCGACTAATATATATGTGTGTGTGTGTGTGTGTGTGTGTATCGACTCAGAGGTTAGGCGGTTTCCCTTACCTTCAGTTAGCCTATTAGCTCAGCCCTATAGTTGGTGTAACTGTATGACTCTTATGACATTAAATGCAGTTTAGCTATAATTGTGTTTAGTATTCAGCTCCCGCACATTATTATTGTTGCTCCGCATCGCATACTTATTGTATTCATATTCTATTGTTGATATCATGCTGTTAGGACACCAGCACCATTACCGATGATGCGTATGTACCACGTACACTTACTTGCCGACTCACACACATCTTCATTGGTAATTGCCATGTCACGTACACTTAGAGAATATTATTGCTTGATTTAGCTTGTTAGCTAGTAGTTTGACATGATATTAGTGTACTTGTCTTATATGCCAGCTTAGATATTGTAGTTATTACTTGTTACTTCATGCATACTGTTATTCATTGTTATGCCGCATTCATGGATTCTCATGCCTATATTCATGGTTTTACATGCTATTGATAATTTGGATTCGGATTTCCATGAGATTTTCTGGATTTGGGGGAAAACCGCAAAACTTATATAAACTGCTTTTCTCTCTTTTTAAATAAAAAGTGCGGTTTTCCCATGATGTATGAGTTGTCCACCATGAATTTGCTGATGGATTTCGAGACCCGATTCGAGGAGGCGGATGAACCGTTTCGGGTACATGGTGGGCCCGGTGCAGTACCCCGGGGCAAGAAGATCGCAGGAGATGGCGTTGAGCCTGGCAGGGGAGCATTACCGACCGGTGATTTTACCCGACGCGTCGGATATCCGGAGGATACCGTCGTGGTCTTAAGATGGATGGTAGGGGCAGGTCTGGACTGACGGCGCCCTAGATAGTGAGATTGGGACATTGAGATTTTGAGATATTGAGGTACAGAGACTGTGACGCAGAGATATTGAGATATTGGGATTTATGTTTTGTGCCGATGCTAGGCACTATTTATGCTGATTTCATTTATGATACCTCATTTTGAAAATACAGAAATCTCGCTGATTTATGAAAGCAGTTTTCTTCAGTACATGCATTCTGTTTCATGCATTCATACATCATCCATATGATACATTACTACCTGAGGCACTGACAGGGGCACATGGGATTACACTTGGGTTGGATATTTACCCTAACCATTGTTATAGACTGCTGGTTTTATATTTGAGGATTATATATTATGATCGTATGACCTAGGATTGCGTCATACATGCGATTTCTGTTCGCAGATGTTTTTCTACCCACGAGTTGGCAACTCACCCCCGTTGTGCCCCAGTTTCTTGCAGGTTTTGCCGTACAGGTTTCATTACGGCTTTGCTGGCACTGCTTCTTTCGGGTGACTTGCTAGTAGGTGGGTTTATTTGTATCGTACCCATCATTATATTTTGTATATTATTATTCAGTTGTATCTAGAAGTTCCATCAACCAAACATGTACTTATTTGAGATAGAGACCAGTGATGTTTATTCTTTCGACCTTAGAGTCGCGCGTTATATTTCTATGGATTTCATACTGTTTGAGTTTCCTTTTCTGTTGTGATCCTCGCCTTTAGGCGTTGCATATTATATTGCTTACGTGGTTGTGACCGTCGGTTGACGAAGAGCTAGCTCCCTCTTGGGGATGCATCTTTCATTATATATGCTTTATCAGGTTTTGTACCCGTTTGGGGTCGGTTTTTACAAAGTAAACTCTGCTGAAATTTTTAGAAAAGACTTGGGATTTTAAAATGTACCTTTCGGCATGTGTTCCAAACTTTGGGATTTAAAAATGGTTTTTCCTACACTCTACTACTTTTCTTGGTTTGGATTTCTGAGTTTTTGGCTTACTTAGAATACGTACGCCTTGAGACGTTCGTAGTCTAAGTGCCGGTCATGTTCCGTACTTTCGGATCGTGACAAATTCCATCTCTGTAAAAGTTTTGACGGAGTCGTTGGGCAGCTCTGAATACCACTCAAACGGCGTCTCTGAAAAGCTGCCGACGAATTTGCGAAGCAAAAGCTTATCATCGCCCCAGGTGTTTCCACACAGAGCTCTGAACTGGGCGACGAGCTGGTGGGGATTGCCCGTCCCCTTATACACGTGGAATTTCGGGATCGTATAGCCCGGCGGGTATTTTATCTGATCATACCAACCCGGATATGGTCGCCCAGTTTTGACGACTTGGCCGGCCGCTTCATTTGCCTGGTGAACTCGTATTTGTTGAGCAATATAATCATCCAGGGCGGCTTTAGAAATGGTTTCCTCCTTGACTGCTGAAAGAGCCGGCAGGGGATTCGACGTTTCTCCTCTGTCATCTTCAAGGATAATCGGAGGATCTTCAGCTGGAGGATCCGGCTGTATCATCATCCCGACCATGTCTTGGAAGAGAAGTGCCATTTGCTTTATATTAGCCGCCTGATCTGCGGCTTCTTTGTCCTTCTTTTCGAGCATTCTCCGAAGGAATTCAGTATCAGTCTCGTGTTCGTGACGTTGTTCCGATGACGCCTCCGGGCTTTCTTTTGGCCCGGTGAATGCGGCCATTGCAGTCATCATCTCCTGAAGCTTCTGCTGTTGCTGTTCCTGAGCTCTCGTGATGGATCGGGCGAGTGGTCGGTGGCCTGTAGAAGCGCGGCTATCCTCTTTCCCGGATGCCATATAGACGGTATGCACCACCATGCCCCCAGACTTAGGGCGTCTGGGTTCAGTGCCTTTGACATTTTTCGCAGGCACGGGGATCTTCTCCGGCCTTCTCCTCTTATGAGCAGTCAAGGTTGAGGGGGCCGTCACGGTGGGCACCCAGATAGCTTTTCGTGGCTTGACAAGATGGCTTTCTTCTTGTTGAACCTTCGCCCTTTTTTGTCGACGAGGGTAATCTTGATCAACCACTGAGTTCCGGACCTACCGCCAGACTTTGTAGATCTTGGAGGACAGCCGCTGAGGGGACTGTTCTGGCTTTGCTTCCGCAACATTCTCCACCGGAGGAGGAGATCTTTTCAGTATGGCGGTAGGAGAATTCCTACGCACCTTATTCAGCAGCTCGAAGCTGTTCCCGGTTGGAACAACAACATTAATTTCCGTCGTTGGGATTGGTGGGGTTAGCCCAGAGGGGGATTTGCGCCCGGCCTTCCTTACCCGGCGCCAGTGACAACGTCGAGCGTGTCGAGTTGATGGAGTTGGCTCGGTGACGGGGATGGCTTTGTCTTGCCCCCTGTTCAGGTGAGGGGCTGTTGCTGGCGTCAGCCTGTTAAAGACTGATGTCCTTTGAGTAGCAGGAGCGGGAGTGGGAGTTGGGACGGTCAGTCTTGTAAAGACCGACCCCTTGGCAGGAGAAGTCGCCTTGACGTCTTCGGGAGTAGGGTTGGTTACTCTCTTCGGAATAACCTTCTCTGGGATTGCAAGCTTCATTGTGGGCCCACAGGAATATTGGCCCAATCTAGAGAAGACCGAGGCGCCGGTGTTGGACGACCCGTTGAGAGGGGCCGTGGTAGAAGCAAGCCGATCAAAGACCGACTTCTTGGAAGCTTCCGGCGTTGGCACAGGAGCGGTGAAGTTTGCTGGCGGGAGCATGGTCTCGAAAAACAACCCTGTGGTGGCTTGAGTAACCTGTTCCACGGGCATCGTGAACAGGGAAGCTGCTTAGGGCCCGTAGGTTATGCCCCCAGTTGAGGCAGGACGTAGGTTGCAGTTGCATGTGGAACACTTTGAGGAGGTGAACGCCATTGATCCTTTGCTTTCTGCACCAAGTAAAACGTCAAATCTTAGTACCTCGAAACCCAAGGGCAACCATTTAGCAAACCGCAATTGGTTCGAGAACACGACACACGAAGTGTGGAGTGGAAAGAGGAAAAGGTCCCACCGGGTGTGCCAGAATCTGTTCACCGCCAGAAGCCGGGAAGACTGGACGTCTTGCCTGAATCTGGGGGCAGATGCTAATTGGTGCTATCCGTCCACCTCTCCGAAGATGCCAAGTTGATTTATGGCACCGTGTATCGAAGGCTTAAACGGATGCGGCCGATGTAGCAGAATTCGTCAGATTCCCCCTCGCTTGAGGGGTTTTTGATTGTGGGGACGCTCTTCCCTGCAGACGCAAGCCCCTGCAGTTAATTACGCTACCGCATCACGGTAACAACTTTCTCCTTCTCCATATGGTCACTTCGTATCGTGGGTGTTTGTTTTGTGTTTGGTTGCCCATGGATTGTATACGGAGACTAATTTGTGTTGTCGCCCGTAGGACGTGGATTAGTCCAAATCCGTATCTTTTTTAAATTTGGGTTTGGGGGGGTTGTGTTTAAGGATACGTTAGCCTTATTTGAGGCTAAGATCAACTTAAACTTTTGTTAAGGATACGTTAGTCTAATTTTAGACTAAGATCAACTTAACGGGATCGTTTAGATCCGACAAGAGAGCAATTGGGCTCTATTGTTTAGTTTAGTGACATTACGGTCGATAATTAGTTTAAGGACATTACGGTCCATTGTTAGTTTTAAGACATCGCGGTCGAGATTAAGGACATCATAGTCCGTGAGTTTAAGGACTTCACAGTCCGGTGTTAGTTTTAAGACATCACGGTCGAGGTTAAGGACATCATAGTACGTGGACATCACGGTCGAGGTTAAGGACATCATAGTCCGTGGATTTAAGGACTCCACAGTCTGACGTTAGTTTTAAGACATCACGGTCAAGAATAAGGACATCATAGTCCGTGGATTTGAGGACTCCACAGTCCGATATTAGTTTTAAGACATCACGGTCGAGGTTAAGAACATCATAGTCCGTGGATTTAAGGACTCCACAGTCCGATATTAGTTTTAAGACATCACGGTCGAGGTTAAGGACATTATAGTCCATGGATTTAAGGACTCCACAGTCCGTAGCAATGTATGGTTGTTGGGACCCGTCACCTCTCTGACGACGTTGAAGGATTACAACGACAGATATCAGAGGAGTAAAGGGATATACCCTCGAACCGGGTGTAAATTGATTGGAAGAGCAGATGTGCTCAGTTCAATTTAAATTGAGGACTTATGGCCAGAATTGGGCTAAGTCCAGTTAAAAAAATGTTTAACATTTTATTTTTTTGTTCTGCCTGTTAGGCCTTTATTTGGGCTCTGCCCTCTTAAGAATACCAAGCATTGGGCTCTGACATTTTGTCTGGAATTAAATGCATAGCATTTATGAGAACAAAGTATGTTCTGACAGCGCGCCACGTGGCGCATTAGGCGCTTTGCGCCAATTAAAGAGCGCATTGCGCTAGCGCACATGAGGGTGACACGTGTCGCTTAGCGCTAAGCGCTAATTTGTTAGCGCACTGCGTTTTTAATTTATGAGCGCGCTGCGCCAGTTTATGGGTGCGCCAGTGAGTGACATGTGGCGAGCTTGGCGCTGAGCGCTAGTCTATGAGCGCGGCGCTCTGTTTCAGGAGCGCAAAGCGCAGATTGTGTCTCTGGTTGACACGTGGCAAGTTTTGGCGCTGTGCGCCGATCCAATGAGAGCAAGGGCGCAGTTCATAAGTGCAAGGCACTTTTCAATAGTGCAAAACGCATCTGATCAAATTTAAGATCAAAGAACAAGTTTATGTTTTTCAAAGAAGGCCTTGCCTCAAGATCCAAGAACCAAAGTTCTTGTTTTTTATTAAAAGGCTCTGCCTTTGTAGATCAGAAGATCTGTGAATGAAGTAAAATACTTCTTTTTTATATTTTAAGGATTGGATCTTTTAATCCTTTATGTTTAATCAAAAACCTTGATCTTTTTTATAGATCTAAGATCTTTTTAGAAAATGTTTCTTCTTTTTACGAGACGATTTCACCTCTGTTTTTCAAGAATTAATTGTTTTACCTTTAAAGATGAAGAAATGCTCTTCTTTCTTCAAAAGCTTGCCTTTCTTTCTTTTTGAGTTCTTCTCAAAGTTTGCAGAGGGTTTTTTCTTTTTTCTTTTTTGAGACTTGAAGTCTTGGGACCTTTATACAGGGCCAATTGATTTGTTAAATCAGTTGAAGAGATCTTTCTCTGATTGATTTGGGAATATTTCCCACCGTTAGATCTTTGATCCTTAGGCTTCTGTTTTACAGAAGATAATTTTCTTGTTTTAATAAGATTGAGAAATCTTTCCATGCAGAATTTGTTCTGTTTTTGGTAATTCATTATTTACCATTAGATCATTGATCCAGCGGTGCTTAAAGCACAATCTTTTTATTTGGAAAGATTTTGAGAAATCTTTCCTTGACAGAATTTATTTCTGGTTAATTAATGATTTATCACTATTATTAGATCCTTTGATCTAATGGTGGGAATTTTAATTCCAGCGTTGGCGCACCTACGTTGGACACATGGCGCGCAGCGCATCTGCGCTAGCGCACCCGTGCTTGACACGTGGCGTGCAGCGCCGGAGCGCAAGCGCACCCGTGAACGCTGAATCTGAAACGTTGCTTCAACTTTTTAATTTCTGAATTTTGAACACGGAGCTTTGCTCTGATTGGGGTGCGCTGCCTAGGGCTCAGCGCTCCTGGCGCTGGCGTGTCTGCTTTTAACACGTGGCGCGCAGCGCGCAGGATCTGAAGCGTTGCTTCAATTTTTGAATTTTGAAATTCAAAACAGAGTTTTGCTCTGATTGGGGAAACAGGGTCGCTGCCCGGTTGCCTCTTGATGAGGGCTTTGAACGTTAGCGCGGGAGGGCAAGGAGTTGCCTGCTGAGGATGGACCGAGTAGGTTCGCTGCCCGGTTGCCTCTTGATGAGGGCTTTGATCCTTAACGCGGGAGGGCAAGGAGTTGCCGGCTGTGGATGGACCCAGCAGGGTCGCTGCCCGGTTACCTCTTGATGAGGACTTTGATCCTTAGCGTGGGAGGGCAAGGAGTTTCCCGCTGAGAATGGACCGAGCAGGGTCGTTGCCCGGTTGCCTCTTGATGAGGGCTTTGATCCTTAGCGCGGTTGCCTCTTGATGAGGGCTTTGATCCTTAGCGTGGAAGGGTAAGGAGTTGCCTGCTTAGGATGGACCGAGCAGGGTCGCTGCCCGGTTGCCTCTTGATGAGGGCTTTGATCCTTAGCGCGGAAGGGCAAGGAGTTGCCTGCTAAGGATGGACCGAGCAGGGTTGCTGCCCGGCTGCCTCTTGATGAGGGCTTTGATCCTTAGTGCGGGAGGGTAAGGAGTTGCCTGCTAAGGATGGACCAAGCAGAGTCGCTGTCCGGGTGCCTCTTGATTAGGGCTTTGATCCTTGGCGTCGTCGGGTAAGAGATTTCCAGCCAAGGATGGACCGAGCAGGGTAGCTGCCTGGCTTTGCGAGGTTCGGTCTAACCTTCCTTGGTGTGCGAACATCGGGAAGAGTGACCGTCGCAGACGACACATGTCAGAAATGCATGGGGGAGGCGAAGCGTTTCGAAGAGCCGCGTCAGTTACTAATACTAGTATTTTGCACGGTGTGATGTATGTATGTTTCTTTTGAACAACATATATACATCACACTGAAGGGGTGTGTAAATTTTTTTATTCTGTACATGACATGAAAATTTCAAAGATATCTATAGTTTTTCTAAATTTAAATTAAATGAATACGGTTAATGGTAATATTAGAATTGAGACATTTATAAGTTATACAAAATAACAAAAATATAAGCGCTTATATATAAATTTGCAAGGGATATCTCTTTTTGAGTTTTCGAGCAAGAAAGAGAATGTGTAATGAATGAAAGAGAGAAAGAGTATTGTTGACTTTTCATTTTATTATTTTTGTCTTTTCAGGTTGATGGGTCGGACATCTCCAACTCTTAACTTTGGCTATTGGAATTTTTTCATTTTTTCCAATTTTTATTTATTTGAACAACTTGTAGTAAAAATACTAATATTATAAAGTTTAACCATACATTGGAAGAATAAATTTAAAGCCTCAAGAAATTTTTTTCATGCATGTTTAACTAAGACTCAAGAAACGAAGTAAAGAATCCTAAGGTTAATTTAATGTTACATCTATAGAATTCTAGAGTTCAAAAAAGTCATCCTTTATCAATTAAATAGTTGTGCAAAAGCGGGTAAAAAAGTCTATTATTGTAAAACAAAGCGAGTGACATCCTATAAATATGTTGTGATTATGTCGAACAAGCAGACTGTGATATTCAGAGGCGGATCTACATCGGCGGCTAGACAGCCGCTCTGGATTGGGAGTTTCAATACAAAATATATGAAAAATGCTAATATATATAACATTCAATATTTAAAATTGTAAATTCAGTGTAGCTAATTGGTTGGTGCCATAATTTTTGGCGGCAGAAGGAAGGATTGGGTTCGACTCTTGTGTTCCTTTATTTTCCTTTGAATTTTTTGTCTTTTTCTGTTATCTTTCTACAAGTATCAAGCTTACATTAAATTACAATCTGCACAATCCACAACAAAATCAAAAAGGAAAAAGGGTAGGCCTCACAATTAGATAGCCTTGTGCAACTTAAAAGATGGAAGTTAAAAAAAAGTGACCTTATTTTGTTTAATATAAAAAATATATCACAAAATTATAAATTTGTTCCATCAGAAAAATTAACTTGTAATGTTTCTCTAATGTGTTCGTATACTATATATAAAGCACTTTAATATTCCTTAATATGCTTACACATCCAAAAAAATGTCTTATGCTAAGCAGGTGCAACATGTAAGTCTTAAGACTCGTGGCCGAGTGTATCTCAAAGTATATGATCCGCAATTATATAAGAATGACAATTATTTGGAATTCGGTTCTTTCATGACTTTTACTTCAAATTATTTATAGAAAATTACAAAAATAATTACTTTGTAAAAAATAAATTTACAGAATTGTAACAATAAGGAACATAGTCCGGGAAGTATAATAGTGTTGTCCAAATTTTGATTTATATTATTCAATCTTTTTGAAGCACAAAACTTCTCTATAACATTTTGTGACCGTTTAAAATTTTCGTCTGACTTAAATTCCTAGCTCTGCCACTGGTGATATTTGTATCATATTGAAATAATGTTGAGATATGCGGATAACATAGTCCCACATTAGAGAGAGATGCATAAGTATAAGATATGAGATGCGACGACTCACAATAAGGCTTGAGTATTATTGATGGAACTCGCTTATGTCTAAAGACCGTGTGCGTCATCATGTAAATAAATATATAACATTCCCCTGTTCGTGCATTTAAAATTTAATATAAGATGGTTTGTACCATTTTAAAACTCTATTCTATCAATGGGTGATTCAAATTCCACTACCTCAACTCAAAACTCATGTCTTGATGAACCTGCGACCCTTTTTTTTTAACCAAGAGGTCCGACTCAATAATGCATTAAAATAAAAAATTTACAAGAACAAAGTCCAAAAAAATATATACATAACTATCTGAAAAAAGGCAAAAAGATCATGATTTTTGCAAATTATCCACCTGCAGCCCTTTTCATCACCTTAAATCTTTTGTCATGAAAACTCAGGTACCATTTTTGTTTTTCAACCTCTGATTTGTAAAGCTAGCCTCTTCAACGAAACTTAAAATTTAGCTTCTAAAGAATTTTTTTGAGATTATTAATGCTTCACGCATAACACAGTATAATGCAGATGCACATAATTTACTAATAGCCCAATCTTACAATACTATGTATGATTCAAATCAGACACGTACACAAATGCATCCAAATTAATTACACTGTATCTGAATCACAACTTATTAATCTTTCACAGTACCACATTAATTTGTTACATTCAAACATAGGTCTCATTTATTAATTACATTTTTTTAAAACTGGCCTGAAAGCCTGACACATGCACAGAACACATACAATACAACACGCATCCAAAGGACCCACGGATTTGCCTCGAATTCGTTAAATTGCGGTCACTTCTCCTCCCGAGGAAGTGTCATACCAATTGAGTTATTGGTCATTGGTTTTATTATTTACATTCAAACACTTGATGATAAGAAAGATATCGGATTTTATTCCTCGGCATTAATAATATATCGGTGCATATTGAACAAGATCATACCTAAATATCCATTTTCGTGGTAATTTGGTTCTTGCCGAGAGCAAAATGTCTAAAAGTGATGCTGTCGCTCACCCTGCCTAATTTCCAATTATGAGGATGATGGTGTTGATATTCGTCAACAGAACATCGAACCTTGGCGTAATTGTACAAGATCTCAATGCACCCTAACTTAAAAAATCCGCTTCCGATTTGTGGAAGCAAAGACATGAAGATACCAAAGGTGGTCGTAAATTTTCCACGTGTACCTTGTCCCTTCATGCTTGGTGTCGACAACAAGAGGATCGCCTTCAGAACCGATACACCAATCCGGTGTAGGACTCCAGTCGCTTAGCATGATGTTGAACCCGTTAGGCGAAGGGCTAATGTTGTTTGGTAGTGATGGAGGTCAGGATCTTCTTTAGATTGTCACGTCCCGCTTCCCAAAAATACGGAGTATGAGGGGTGACTAGGTCAGCCATACTCCTACGGTCAAGTAATAATCCCACCGTAATCACACTTCGGTTTCTACCATTACATGGTAGTTAGTAAACAGTACTAGAGTAAAGAAAAATCACAGTTCACAACTTTATTACATTGCAATATAAAGAGATCGAAATACACTTATTTTGCAGAATAAAACTAACCAATGAAATACAAAATGCTGAAAGCAAAAGAGATGGCGCTGATGAAGCAGTCTAGACCTCCACGATCTCGAATGGCAGGTCCTGCTCCTGGGCTGAATCCACTTCGTCCTCTGAGCATGCACACTCAGGTCGTCAGGACGACACATATAACAATAAATATATATGATGTGTATGTAATATTATTAAACATGAGAAGTGCAACAAAATGCAGAACATGAGTATAGTAACATCAACTGAATATGAATAGTGCAATATAGATATTATGTCAGTAAACTAGGTAGTGTGTATGTCACCACTTATCAGTCGCTAAGTCAATGAAATCAATTGGTGGAAAGGATGCTCGTGTTTAACAAGGGTCTCGTGCATGCCCGAGACTACGATCCGCCACGTGTCAATCGCGTATGCGCCAATTAACAACTTGCGCTTTGCGCTTCTGAAATAGCGCACTGCGCTCATATGCTAGCGCTCAGCGCCAAACGCACCACATGTCACTCACGTGTGCGCCACTAAACTGAAAGCGCAATGCGCTCATGGATTAATGCTCGTCACTCATAAACTGACATCATGCGTTCATCATCTGGCGCCTAGCGCTGAGTGCGACATGTGTCCCTTACATGTGCGCTACTTGACAGAAACGCACTGCGCTTTCTGATTGGCGCAAAGCGCCTAGCGCACCACGTGTCGCGCTGACAGAACATAAATTGTTCTTTAATAAGCCCAGAGCTCTGATGAATGCTCAGTATTCAATAAAAGACAAAAACATTATCAAGATATAAATCAATGTTCAGCATGGTTAAAAGGGCCAAGCCCAAATAAAGGCTCAACAGCCCAAAATAAAATGTTAAGTATTTTAACCTGATTGGATTTAGCCCAATATTGGTCATAAGTCCTCAACTTATATTAATTGAGCCCATCTGCTCATAAATATTTTAACAGATCTTAGCCCCAAATTGGACTACAGATCTTTCAACCAACTCACGTCAGTTCGAGGGTACATCTCTTTACTCCTCTGATATTTGTCGTTGTAATCCTTCAATGTCTTCAGAGAGATTGTCACGCCCCGCTTCCCGGTATACGGCGAAGGGGACGCGACTGGTCCGCTACGTATTTACTCTGAAGTAAATACGCTAAGCGTAACTAAGCAATATAAAAGAAAATATACACAAGAGACAAGATATAATAAAAACATCAACTTTATTTATTAACATTCTTTTGTACAATGCATGAAAAGGAAATACAACTAAAATAAAAGCGATGCCTAAACAATGGCATAACAGAAATGAAAAGTACTGAATAGAAAATGTACAATGTCTAGAGCTCAGGGTCTTCGCTGTATTGATCCAAGTCTTCTGCAATTGGCTCGATCTCTGACGGTTCCAAACCACCTGACGACATTCAAAAAAGAAAGAAATAGAATGTCGTCAGCGAACAGGTCGTTCGGTAAGTCCCAAAGATAAGAGGAGAAATAGAATAGACAGAGAGTAAGAGAGAGTAGCTTTTACAGTTGTATTATATTGTTATATTGTTGTATTTAGTGTTAACGCTGTTGTTTGTAATTTGGTACAGAAGGATACCAGTGTATACGAGAGGAGTCTCACTTGCCCGAAAACTAAGGTATCAGGAACTCAAGGAACCGTTGGGCCACGGTACAACAACAATGGAATATAGGTTAGGTGTCTTAATCTTACCGTCTCGTGTCACTTTTAACACCTTCCGTACCAATCTACCCCTTAAACCCCGTAGTATTTTGATTGTATTTTTTGTCTTGTAAATTGCATTGATTATATAATTGATTGACTGACCGAAACCATGATATCAGTAAACGGATGTAACCGTAGAATCATGTAAATGGAATAACTGGAGAACCATGTAGATAGAATGTATATCCATGGTTCGGTTCAGTCAAGTTGTATAGATTGATAATTGGATTCATGGATTCGTGTTGAACTGTAATATTGAAGATTGTAAATTGTACTTGAATCATATTCAAGTTAGATTATACCGAGACTCGAACTGAGTCAGACAATTAGCAAAGTAAATTGAAGCCCTGATTGTTTTTATTAATTTGTCTACCTAAGATAGGCAATCACCCACTTCTCCGGCTCCCTGAGGCTCAAGAGATTGGTCCCGCTTAAACCTATGTTTACTAGGGTCCTTAGGATAATTTATAGAACTTGAGGGGGTTTTATGTAAAAATACTTTTATATACTTTTCAAAATATACCCCAAGCATTTATTATTCGTCTTTCGGGTTGTAATGAATGTGGATTTTATATTGTGATATTTCTAATGAAAATATCCTAAATTCAGAAATAAAGGTATTTATTTGTAATATTGATTTATATGGAATTCGTGGTATTTAGTGTAAAATTGATTCTTGTGATTTTTAGAAAAAGGTGGAATATTTATATCATAACAAAATAGGTATTTTAATGATAAATATACATATATTTATACAAAAATAATTTTAATATATTTTTTATATTCTAAAAATCTCATTTTCTTAAGATGTCGTATTTTAAATCTTTCGAGACCGAATGCTCCTTGCGGAGGTCTGAATCTCGCACTAATAAGCCCGAGGATATGCGAGAATCCGTACCATCCCGAACGAGTTCCCCAAAATGGGTTGTAGCGGCGCTTTGCAAAGATTGTATAAATACTAAATCGTTTAGAAAACGGTTTTATAAAGTAAATGGTATTTATTTGTAAAGTTGTCAATTTTTCGTATTCTATGTTCGAGGGTCTCCTAAGTCAACTAGACTATTCCTAACTGGTTGTCACGCCCCGTTTCCCAAAATACGGAATACGAGGGGTTGACAAGGCCAGCCATGCTCCTACGATCAAGGAAATATCCTGCCGTAGTCACACTTCGGTTTCTAGCTTTACGTGGTAATCAGTAAACAATGCACAGGTAATGAGAAATGCAGTGACTGAAACAAAACAAATACAAAGAACTGACCTGATGGAGGTCAAAAGAGTATAGCTCTGGATAGCTGATCAAGGTGTCCGCGATGTACGTCTAGTCCTCGTCCAAGCTAGACCCAGCACTCACTCTGAGCATGCATACTCAGGTCGTCAGAGCGACACGATAGCAATATATATATGTAGATGCAAGTGGTAACTCGAACAGTGATAATAGATATATAACAGTAAATCAAGACGGTAAAGATATAAACATGGAGTAACCAATGAAGTGTCTAATAGATCAGGTGAACAGTACAGCAGTAAAATAGTATGTCAGGTGTGTCAATACAGTAAGTAATGCATGTCAATGTCACTATCCCTATTAATCTTTAAGTCTCACTGTATAGATCACTAAGCCTATCGTCAGTTCAAGTGTGAGAGTCAACCACTCGTGAGTGTCCTCCATCCGAGGGTAGGACCCAAGGGCAAGGGACCACGGGCCCAAAATATAACTCACGGTAATAATCATGTACCCTGTAAATCTCCATATATCTCCATATATATAAGATGGCATGGGACTCCCGAGATTCTGTTGAACTCACACTCAAACTACCCCACACCCCGTGGTCTACATCAAACGCCATCCATAGCCTCAAATACCGGTCGGTCCGTGACAAGTCTGTGCGAGAACTGGAGACAGGATCCCCATCAAGCACGTCCCAACTGATACCTAAGATAAATAGACAGTATTTGGTGCCTTACCTGTGACACCCATACAAGTGCTTCCATAAGTTTCCCATACCACTTATAGTCACACTTATATGCGTCTCACAGACGTTGACAATGCAATAGAATAATAGGGTCCACTGATTGTGTACAAGTACGTGTCGCTTTCACTCATCCATTCATGCACAAACACGAACGTATTTGTCACAATCACCACTAATACGTAACACTGGGTAATGCACATGATCACTAAGTTACCAATGCAATGACATATATGTGATGTGATGAGAAAACAGTATGTAAGGCATGATTAAGATATCATATGTCGGTATCCTACCACTTGAATAATTTATCATAAATAATATATGCCAAAATTTAGCGAAACAATGAACAGGGGATAAGTAGTATGTTTGATTATCTATCCAGCGAATTTGGTTTCACGTCAATCGGGTTTCAGGATCACTAGATATGGCCATTTCATTTTAAACGTTCACTGCTGGAAATCCGGTTTCAGAATCGGAAGTCCGTTTCGTGACGCAATTTAATCCCAGTTGGGATCAGAATTAGGCGGCGCTACAGTTGAACAATATTTAGAATTTCTAGTCATGTTTTCAACGCAATAGACGGATTCTCAATCGCGTCTGTACGTCAGGAGTTATGCACTATTCAACATTGGTGTATCAGTTCTGGTTCTGTTTGGGACTGCTATACGTCCCGATCTTTTAAATTACATTTTAAATAGTAAACGATGATGGAACAGGGTGAAATCACTTGAGTTATTTAGTTAACAGATTCATATTCAATAAGATGTAAGGTTCCGCAACATACGAGTTCAGGAAGCAAAGTAGTAAACATAACGGGACGGAAGGCAATAACCAGAGTTGCTCTGGACTGCAGTCCAGAACCTCTCTCCTAGCCATTAAAAACCTGCATAGGGCTACATTTCGTCAAGTCGTCTTCGATTTAAGCCCTCGAACGCCTCATTTCAATATGTACATAATTTATTGTGATTTTAGCAATTTTCAGGTGCGGGAAAATTCCAGTTTTTTACGGGTGTAATAGGGGTGTTCGTTTCAGTCATTAACAGTCATATTTTCCAGTGGTATTTATACACAGTGTTCAATATCACAAGGGCCAGCAAATGCCATCATGTTCCGTCAAATTAAATGAAGATTTTCATTGGGATCGTGCATTGAACAGGTATGTCATATAATTTATCGGGTATTATAAATATGGAATTTATACGATTTTAGTTTGTAACACGAATAAATTAGCATGTAGCAAGTAGGGTACTTGCCTGGAGACGTTCTGGTGATGCACGGCGGCGGCAATGGCACGATCGCGTCACGAACGCAGCACAGGTTTGGCCTCGGAATTAGACAGTTGTACTCAATCCAGTTAATCTCCATACATTCATTCTCCGCACTGCTCCGGGTTGTTCCTTGCTTTGGTGTGAGGGGGATAGTGGTGCTGATACAGAGAGAGAGAATTTTTTTTAGGGAGAAAGAGAGAATGAGAGAGAGATTTAAAGAGATAGAGAGAGAGTTAGACGGAAAGAGAGAGAGGCAGAGATTGAGAGAGAAGGAGGGCGAGAGAATTAGAGAGAGAGAGAGAGAGAGAGAGGGAAAACAGAGAGATAGAGAGAGAGAGTCTTACGTGGGGTCGACGGAGGGGTTCAAGGGCAGTGGGCTTGCCGGCGTCGAGTGTAGGGGAGTGAGTTCGGTGGTCGAGGCGGTTTGGGTGCTCGGCTGTGTCTTGGAGTTGGGGAGGAGGAGTAAGATTTAGTGGGAATGGAATATGGAATCTCTGTTTGAGGTAGTGGGAGGCGACGAGGAGGTCTCGCCGGCGACTGTGGGTGACAAAGGTGTTGCCGGCGGCGGGGAAGCTCGGTGGCCGAGCTCGGTGTGCAGTGTGTGGGGGAAAGGTGGCTGGAGAAGTTGAGGCGAGGGCTCCATTGATGGAGAGAAGAGAGTGAGGGAGTCGACGAGGTGGTTACGGTGGTCGTTCTTGTCGTCGGCAGGGACTCGAGGGGGTGCTGTGGGTTTCTTGAGAGTTTGTGTTTTCTGTAGAGAGAGAGAAGAGGAGGAGATAAGACGAGGATAAGGGGACGTCGAGGAGAGTGAGTCGTAAGGGGGGGTGCGCGTCGCAGGGGTCAGTTGGCGAGAGACGCGGGCGTGCGCGAGAAACGGCCGCGAGGGGCAGCTCGGGCGTGCGACGTGGGCGCAACGGAAAGAGGCGGGAAAAACTGAATAGGGAAGAAGAAGGAGGACGGGTCGGGTGAGAGAGTTTTGGGCCGGCTCAAAGGTTTTGGGCCGGGAAAATTAAATAAAAGAAACTGGGCTAAGGAGGGAAATGGGCTGGGGAATTAAAAAGGAGTTGGGCTAGGCCCGGGACAAAAAGAAAGTTTAGTTTTTATTTTAAAGGGAAAATGGGCTGGGTTATATGGGAGCTTGGGTTTTAATTTAAAAAGGGAACCCAATTAATTTTTGCAGGGAAAATGGTGTGGGCCGGCAGAGGGAATATTGGTTTAATTTAATAGTAAAGGAAATGAATTGGAAGTGGGCCATAAGAATATAAAAGAAATAAATAATAGGGTTTAAAGGGGAAAAAATCGAAAATAGATATGGGGAAGAGGTCCGGTTAATAAGAGGTGACGGGGTCCCGACAACCAAACATTCTACGGACTGTGGGGTCCTTTAAAACCCACAGACTATGATGTCCTTAACCTTGACTGTGAGGTCTTTAAACTCATGGACTATGATGTTCTTAACCTTGACCGTGAGGTCTTTAAACTCACGGACTACGATGTCCTTAACCTTAGACCGAGATGTCCTTAAACTAACGCTGGACCGTAATGTCCTTAAACTAATCGACCGCAATGTCTCTAAACTAAACAATAGAGTTCTAATGCTTTTTTGTTGGATCTAAATGATCCTGTTAAGTTGATCTTAGTCTAAAAATTAGACTAACGTATCCTTAACATACGTTTAAGTTGTTCTTAGTCCCAAATGAGGCTAACGTATCCTTAAACGCAACCCCTAAACCTAAATCTAAGAAGATACGGATTTGGACTAATCCACACTCTACGGGTGACAACATAAATTAGTCTTTGTATATAATCTACGGGCAACCAAAAACAAAACAAACGCCCACGACACGAAGTTACCATTTGGAGAAGGAGAAATTGGTTACCGCGATACGGTAGGGTAATTAAGTGCAGGGGCTTGCGCCTGCAGGGAAAATCGTCCCCACAATCAAAAACCCCTCAAATGAGGGGGAATTGTTCCCCTCCGAAAGACGGCGACGACGTGAAGACGTCTTGCCTGAGATTCGGGGCAGATGCTATTTGGTTTTATCCGTCCACCTCTCCGAAGATGCCAAGTTGTATCGGAGGTTTAGGCGGATGCGGCCGATGTAGCAGACTTCATCAGATTCCCCCTCGTTTGAGGGGGTTTTGATTGTGGGGACGCTTTTCCCTGCAGGCGCAAGCCCCTGCAGTTAATTACACTACCGTATCGCGATAGCCACTTTCTCCTTCTCCAGAATTTCACTTCGTGTCGTGTGTGTTTGTTTTGTTTGTGGATGCCCGTGGATTGTGTACGGAGACTAAGTTATACCATCGCCCGTAGGACGTGGATTAATCCAAATCTGTAGTTATTTAGATTTGGGTTTGGTGTTTAGTTTAAGGATACGTTAGCCGTATTGAGGTTAAGATCAACTTAAACGTTCGTTAAGGATACATTAGTCCTGTTTGAGACTAAGATCAACCTAACGTGATGATTCATTTAATATATGGCTGTCGGGACCCGTCACCTCTCTGACGTCGTTGAAGGATTACAACGATAAGTTTCAGAGGAGCTCAGAGATGTACCCTTGAACCAAAATTGATTAGGGAATATGTTATCCGATTGAATGTTCAAGGATACGTTAGCCAGATTTGAGGCTAAGATCGACTCAAACGAGATCTTTTAGATCCGGCAAAAGAGCATTTGAGCGCTCTATTGTTCCAGTTTAGGGACGTAGTGGTCCACAGGTAGTTTAAAGACATTGCGGTCCATTGCCGGTTTAGGGACATGGTGGTCCATTGTAGTTTAAGGACGCATAAGTCCGTGGGTTTAAGGACCCCACAGTCCGTATCTTGGTTTAAGGACGCATAAGTCCATGAGTTTAAGGACCCCACAGTCCGTGTCGATGTGTGGTCGTCGGGACCCGTCACCTCTCTGACGTCGTTGAAGGATTACAACGATAGGTATCAGAGGAGTTCGGAGATGTACCCTTGAACCGGATGTAAATTGATTTAGGAGAGCAGCCGTGCTCAGTCAATTTAGTTTGAGGACTTACGGCCATGATTGGGCTAAGTCCAGTTGAAAAATGTTCAACATTTTTATTTGCATTTGGCCTATTAGGCGTTTACTAGGGCTTTGCCCCTGTCAATAATGCATTGCATTTTATTTTGGCCTGCAAGGCTTTTTTGATTTGGGCTATGTCCCTTTTTAAATGATGCATAACATCTGTCTTGGTCCATTAGGCCTCTAAATTGGGCTCTGTCCCTTTTGAATAATGCAAAGCATTTATTTTGATATTGGCTTGTCAGGCGCTTTGTACCAATCATTGAGCGCAAGCGCTTGTGGTGGTGACACGTGTCACGCAAGCGCAGTGCGCTGCGCCAGTGCGCTGTGCTTGCGCTGCCGACACGTGGCGCGCTCTGGCGAGTTGCGCCAATTCCAGAGAGCAATGCTCTATCTTATAAGCGCATAGCGCAAGTGGTTCTGGTGCTGACACGTGGCGCTCTCTGGTGGCTTGCGCCAACCCAGAAGCACAACAGTGCAGTTTTGTAAGTGCAAGGCACTGTTTCAATAACTTGATCCAATTTTGGATTCAAGAAAAGAATTTTTCTGAAATTCCAGAACCAATGGTTCATAAGAAGTGCAAGGCACTGTTATTATTTATTTATTTATTATTGAAGATCATTGATCTTGTTTTTAGATCAGTGATTTATTCAGAAGAAATTCTTCTATTTTATAAAGGTTTTTACCTTTTTCTTGAATTTTCTTCAAAGTTCTCTCTATTTTGAAGTTCTTGATCTCTCACAATGTTGATGATCTTTTGAGTTGGGGTTTAGGGGTCTTTATATAGTGCACATAGATTTGTTAAGTTTGTTAAAGAGATCATTCTCTGAGTGATTTGGGGAATTTTCCCCACTGTTGGATCTTTGATCTAAGGGCTTCTGTTTTACAGAAGGCAATCTTCTTATTTTAACAAGAACAGAAGGATCTTACTAGAATTTTAATTCTGTTTGGCGCAAACACCCCAGCGCGTGACACGTGTCACGCAGCACAGAGCGCAGCGCAACTGTGCTGACACATGTCGCGCAGCGCACAGCGCAGCGCGACTGCGTTTGCGCTGACACGTGTCGCGCAGCATAGCGCTTGCGCAACTGCACTGACATGCGTCGCGTTGCGCAGCGCTTGCGCAACTGAAGCGTTGCTTCCTTTAATTTTTGTTTTAAATAGAGCCTTGCTCTGATTGGGCGCGCTGCCTTGGGCGCTGCGCTAACGTATCAGCTTTTGACACATGGCGCGTTGCGCGCAGCGCAAGAAATTTAAAGCGTTACTTCAAATTTTGAATTTTTGAAATTCAAACAGAGTTTTGCTCTGATTGGGGGAAACAAATGCCCCCTACCGTTGCGCTCACGTGGCGCGCACGTGAGTGCAGCGGTGGCAAGATCCTCACCGTTAGATCAACTCAGGAGTTGAAGGGGCGCAAGCGCCTATAAATAGGACCCCTGGCCCTCAGTAGATGATTGCCATCTTTTAAGAAATTTGATTTTCCAGAGCCTTGCTCTTGTTTTCAAGAACTCCAGAGCTTTACTCTCATTTCCAAAGTTAGAACAACTTTAGGTAAAATTAATCTTAAATCGAATTAATTTTAATTAATTTTAACCAACAGAGCCTTACTCTCATAGATCTTCTGATCTAAAGAAAACCCCTTTGGGGTTTCACCAACAGAGCTTTGCTCTCAAGAATCCATAGATCTATAGAGATCTTGTTCATGAGTTCTAACCCATGAACAGAGCTTTGCTCATGGATCAAAATGTAGATCTTTTTGATCTAAAAATGAAGAACTCCTAAGAGTCTTCATGGATCTCTAAGATCCCAAATTTTTTTTTTAATCTTTAGGAGTTTTAAAGAAATTTTTTCTTTATAGATTTTCTCATCATTATCACAGAGCTAGGCTCTTTTAAGAAATTTTATTCCCCTGAGACCAGAGTTTGACAAGTGTCACTTTGTGACAGAGTTTTGCTCTGAAAGAGGAGATTTTATCTTTGTCTTTAGGGATTTTTATTATTAATGAGAATATTCTCTTGGGGATTAATTGACAGTCTCATCCAATGATGAGGCTGTCTTATTTACTGATGCACTGTCATCCAGATTTTGTGGGTCCCCCTTTGGTCCCCTACCCACCGCATTGTAGTGTGGTATAAATTTTAAAATACCAGGCGTTGGAATTACGATACTGACGGTTGATTTTTGTCCCCTTGCAGTGAACATGTCTACTGATTTGTCTTTCCCGTTTGTTCGTTCGGAGGGAGGATTTCCCGAAGCACCCGTGGACCGTGAAGTCCTAGCTATGATCAGGGATCACGACCCGGAATATAAGAATCTTCACCTTTGGGGGTCGTGGTACAACCAAATTATCATGGGTCGACGGAGCTTTTCGTGCACAGTACCGCCAGAGCCTATTACGGCAATCCTTTATGCCAGCCCACCCCCGGTGCAATATGCCGTGGAGATGGTCGATTGGACTTCAAAGGGCTTTCTTCATCCTACTGTAGATGCAATTCCGGTTCAGCGTCCTATGGTTTTGGATATCCTGGGACGCCGTATTTGTCAAGGCGAGGCGCGACCTTGGGGGCAATCATATAACATAGGTTTGATCCCCCGCCATCCTATCGGCTATCTGCCATGGGCTCGCTATATTCTGTCGGCAAAGAAGTCGCAGTTGATAAGGCTAGGGTTGTACACTGCAGTTTACGTTTCCCTCTTCCAATATCCCACGCTTCCCACCTGGTGGTTTAAGGCCTTTTTGGAGCAGTGGAACATTCCTACTCACACTTTCCTCGCAATGGATCGGGAAGTGTCAATTTCTTTGGAGGAATTCACAGAGGTCTCCGGCTTACCGGTTATAGGGGTGCACTATGAGGAGTTGCTTCCTACAGACGAGTATGTCTTCGGTGCTAAGCCGGCAATAAGGGGGCTCACTCCGGAGAATGTTGTTCAACATCAATTTCCATGTTTGATTAAAGTGTTGAACATCTATGAGGCCCTTTTTATCGAACGTGGGAGTCGCGGAGTTAGCTTTGAGGATTTCATCGCTCGATTCCTTCACCCAAACGTCCTCTCGGCATAAGCTGCTAAGTTTGCCACACTTGATGACCCTTTCGGTCTAGGTTTGGATAACCTGCCGGCGAAGGAAATAGACCAAAAGGGTTTTTTCCTTCCTAACTCCCCAACTGTGTCTTTTGCGGAAGTTGCAGCCCCGGGGATGGACGAGGAGGCCTTCTTCTTAGGATTTCTTGGGCTATGGCTGAGTTGGTTTGCGCTCCCGATGCATTCTCGCCATATGCGGCCCTCTGTCTTTTACCCAGCTCACCGGATGACCATTAGGGTAAAGTGGCTGTTGGGATCGCCGGCTTGGCACACCTGTATCACGGCCTCAGTCAAGCAGCGGATGCTAATGAGCCTGGGGTACTGCACGTGATCTTCCCGATGAATTACTTCGTATCATGGCTCGAGCTACATACATCGGGCGTCTTCGGTATGCACAAAAGGCCCTCGTTCTATGACAGGTGCAACTTCCCTCGAATCATACAGCTGATTGGCGCCTCAATTGTGACTCCATCACCACGGAATGCCAGGGGTTTGCTCCTTCGCCCCCACACAGTTGGAGACGGGGTGTCTTTCATTGATAAAGTGCTGACTATTGGAAATGCATCTACCACTGCAGTGCGGCCATTGCAAGACACTTTCAAAGATGGAGCCTCGGTTTTGACGGCCTGGGAGACCCTCCATCTATATTCCATCAGACCGGGCTTCCTGGTGTTTAGGCAGAACGGTGCGGCGATTTTCATGAGATACAACCCGCATCGTTTCGCCCAACAACTGAGCTACAATCAAGGGGTACCATTGGAGGCTTTCCTACTGGAACCTGCTGCTACTGAAGAAGGGATGGAGAACGCGCTGCATCACTTCATGCGTCTGAATACGGGTTCTCACTTTTTTATCAGTGAGCCGGCTTGCGCCCCACGACTCCTCAATGTATATATAGAATGGTACAATCATTCGACGGGACCCGTTATAAAGGAAGAAAAGCGATTGCTGGTCGACCGTAAGGGTGTGCCTCCCGGTAGCGACCGCAAAGCTTCTCTGGTGCCAAGGACCCCGGTAGTTCCTCCGCTGAAAGATGCTAGAGCCGGACCACCGCGCGCACAGAGTCCTCCACGCGGATTGCCGCTTCCCGACATTGCGGATGCACCACCAGCGCCCTGTGCTCCAGTGGAGACGGTAGTTGTGGCTTCGCCGGAGTCTGGAGTGGGCGCAGACATCGGGACCCGCCGCCCCAAGGTGCCTGCAAAGCGCAAGTCGATCCCGGGTGCACCTAGGGCTGGTGGGCAGAAGAGGAAAAAGAAGTCGCTCTTCGCAGCTGACGTTGCGTTCGGTCAGGAACCTCACGCTCCCTATAGCGAGGGCCTGGAGGAGTATGGGACCAACAGGGGATTAGTCATGCCGCCGGATGACAGGGACATGGCGGCCGCCATCGCAGCTTCAGAGTGATTTGCGAGGCGCGACGCATGGCTAGCTAAGCTTGCGCAATCGGGTAATCTTTATTATTGCCTTTGACTAACGTTTTTTCCCTCTTTTCTTCAAACAGGCATCACCACTGAAGAAGCCATTGCTGCTTCCCTCAAGACTTTCCAAGAGGAGGAATGACTTACAGCGTCCTTAGGCCTTGGTACATTTCGATTCATCAAGTCTTTATTCTCCTTGTGTTATGGTCGATCTAATCCCCCTTTTTTTTGTCGCAGGAACCACAATGCCGGTCCCGCCAGGTGATGCGGAGACTCTTCCCGGGCCAGCCGCTGATGTTTCTGCCTCCTCGGGGCTACCGCGAGAGACCCGACTTGAAGAGCCGATAAGAGATGCCTTGAAGGCTCTGGAGGCAACTCTAAACGAGGACGACGACACCTTGATGAAGGAAGCATCGAAGAGGTCCATCGCGACGGCCCGGGAGGAGAGGAAGCGGTTGAGGCACGAAGCGAAGGCACGCAGGGCTGCTTTGGCCATTGGAGCGGGCCCAAGCACCATCCCTCATGCTGATACTCCCTCAGAAGAGTCCCCGGTCGTCTTGTCCACAGCTCACAGACAGGCGGTGCGCGCCAATAGGGAGGCTAACGATAAGTCCACCTCAGGTAATATTTCTTTCAGAATTTTGTTGTAAGAATTATAAAGCTGTCGGTTCTTATATATTATGTCCTGCAGGGCCAAGTCCAACCGAGGGGGAGGCGGAGACCGTCGAACCTGAGGGGCCAGAGGAAGGGGTACTGGTCGAACCCGAGCCGATGGCAGACGATACAACCGGGATTGCCGGGCCCGAGCTAGTGGCTGACGAAATGGTCATGTCTACTATGCCTGAGCAGGTGGCCGATGCCGAGCCCGAGGTAGCAGCGGACGGAGCGCCTGAGACCGATGACCCCGTGGCGACGATGGACGAGACAGCCGCGGCTGCTGAGCCCGAGGGAGTAGCGGGTGAGGTGGACATGATTCCTGAGGACGAGCCGAACGCTCTTTCTCAAGAGTCTGGCAATGCTCCGATCATTGCTCTCCCCGTCTATGGCCCTCCGCCGTCTCCTGGCCTCGCGAGCACGACGACGGCCCCCGTGGAGTCTGGGGATGAGGCCACGGGTGGTGGACTTATGTCGATGGAGGAGGGAGACGCCTCCGTCTCGGATGGAGGCTCATCAGGTAAATTTCGGATTACCGTCCCCCTTTTTTTTATCTTGCAATCTTCCCTGACAAGTTTATCCTTGTTTTTTAACGCAGGTGCGGCCAGTGCTGATGCTCCATTGCTCGAAGGAGCGCCGTCAACTACTGCCTTGGCGGTGGTCACCTCTCAGCCCTTCCTTGTACCATTAAAGATGTTGGAAGGTATGGTTTGCAACTTATTAGTTTTATCTTTCAGACGCATAATTTATGTACTAAAGTCGTATTGTTATGTCTTTTCAGGAGTGCTTTTTGACCATCTTTAACAAGTGTTGCTCCCACACTTCTCCTTCCCATCTGAACTCGCTTCTCCCTCTAGTGGCGCTGGTGAGTATAGTTTCCGACTGATATCTTTCTTTTTCAGTGATGGAATTATTTCTAACTTCTTCTCGTCCTGACTGCAGTGCTACAAATCGAAGGAGGGGATGAAAGATCGGCCGCGCCACCGGTCCTTCCGGCCTTGCCACCTGCTGCAGCTGATATAGCAAACTATCGCATTGATGACCCCCTTTTTTTTGTTTTTCTTAAAGTGTCATCCAATCGTATCTTCTTTTTTTTAGCTGTCGTTCCGATCTCGGCGCCCTTTGAGCCTTGTGTCACAATGTCGGCAGACCCTTTCCTGAGACGTCCGTCCTCGAAAGGCACCGTGAATAGTCTGCGCATGTTGAGCGACTATATTGAGGAACTCGACATCGAGACTACTACGTCTGCCGCAGATTTTGCTACGGCGGTTAACCCAATGCTGGTGATACTCGTAAACTTACATAACGAGGGCATCGTCGCGTCTTGGGTTAATCACTGCAGGGAGATCGAGGCTCGCCTGTATCAACTGGAGTTCATGCGCCCTGCTCCCGAGACCCTAGCCGCAAGCCATCAAAGAGCAGCGTGGATTGAGCAAAGCGCTTCTTGCCTCCACCACTTGGAACAAGAAGCGGCTTTAAGGCTGAGGGAATATCAAGAGTCTTCAAGCGAGACTGCTCGCCTAAGTGCTGAAGTTGAGGCGAACGCTGCCCAGGTGAAGGCTATCTTCGAGGGTCTCCTGGAACGCATCTCAAATGGGCTGAACTTGAAGCAGAAACTCGACACTGCCGAGCGCAATGCCCAAGGTTGCGAAGCAGCTCAGCAGGCCGTTGGGGAGCAGCTTGCGTCCCTCTTGCAGCAACGGGCTCAAGTGGAGGCAGAACTGGCGGTGGTGGCCGATCAGGAAAAGGCGTGGAAGGAAGTGTGCGAACAACTGATAGGGCCATTTAAGACGCTTCCTTCCCAGTAGCTGCCTTTGTATCAATACACTTGTAAATTTTTTTTTTAAATAATATGTATCCATTCTTTATTTTTTTGTACGATTCACCTTGTATTTGATTGAAGTTAATAAATAAAGATACACATTTTTTTTCTTTGCAATGTCTTGTATGCTCTTTCACTTTCTCCCTTCTCAGCATGCTGTCTTGATAAACATAATTGGCAGATAACTTAGTTTTTCCAAGAGATAGCGATGGCTTAGGCCGCAGGTTCATATCTGCCGCCTAAGACTTTTCAACTCTATGAGCCGTGAGGGTCTCATAGAGACTTTTTTCCCTACGGATCGAGAGGATCTCGTAGGTGTATTTTCTCCTTAGGAATCGTGAGGATTCCTAAGTGCATTTTCTCTTATAAGTCGTAAGGATCTTATAAGAGAATTTTCCCTCTTACGAGTCGAGAAGACCCGTAAGCGGTTGTTTCCCTCCTTGTCGAGATTCGACTTTAGAGAGTGAGACCCGTGAATAGTATGCAAGAGACCGTTTTAGACTGACTTGCAGGGTCCCATTGCTCAGGAAACAAGTTTTTTAACCCCTGCTGCCTGAGGCTTTATCTTGCAAGTTGAGATGAATCGGGAATTTCCCGCGGAGACACTGATTTCTCTGCGAGCCGACATGAGTCAGGAGGCTCTCATCAAGGACGCTAGTTTTCCTGAACTGAGGTATTTGCCAAGGACACTTGTTTCCCTGGGGTTGAAACGAATCGAGAAATTCTCGCGGAGACGCTGGTTTCTCTGCGAGTCGACGCGAATCAGGATTTTCTTCGTCAAGGACACTTGTTTCCCTGAGTCGAAGGATTTTGCCGAAGACACTGGTTTCTTCGGGGTTGAAACGAACCGAGAATTTCTCGCGGAGACGCTGGTTTCTCTGCGAGTCGGCGCGAATCAGGATTTTCTTCGTCAAGGACACTTGTTTCCCTGAGTCGAAGGATTTTGCTAAAGACACTGGTTTCTTCGGAGTTGAGACGAATCGGAAATTTCTCACGGAGACACTGGTTTCTCTGCGAGCCGACGCAAATCAGGAGGCTCTCATCAAGGACGCTAGTTTCCCTGAGTTGAGGAGTTTGCCAAGGACACTTGTTTCCCTGGTGTTGAAACGAATCAAGAATTTCCCGCGGAGACACTAGTTTCTCTGCGAGCCGACGAGATTCAGGAGGCTCTCATCAAGGACGCTAGTTTCCCTGAATTGAGGTATTTGCCAAGGACATTTGTTTCCCTGGTGTTGAAACGAATCAAGAATTTCTCGCGGAGACGCTAGTTTCTCTGCGGGTCGACGCGAATCAGGATTTTCTTCGTCAAGGACACTTGTTTCCCTGAGTCGAAAGATTTTGCCGAAGACACTGATTTCTTCGGGGTTGAGACGAATCGGGAATTTCCTGCGGAGACACTGGTTTCTCTGTGAGCCGACGCGAATCAGGAGGCTCTCATCAAGGACGCTAGTTTCCCTGAATTGAGGTATTTGCCAAGGACACTTGTTTCCCTGGTGGTCGAACTGATCGGTGGTGGTCTTTCAGGTTTTATATAAGTTACCGTCGAAACCGTGAAGCTAGGAATTTGATCTTCGCTTCGTTTGCTGGCACTGCTTCTACTGTATTGAGACGAATGACGCGGTTGTCTTTAGGCTGTTGGTGAACCGTCGAGATTTGGCTTAGCTTTCTGGCGGAGCCTGTTGGGAAGGTGCGGTTCCCTCTTTGTTTGTGCCCTTGGATTGTATACAGGGATCGATGTGATCTCAACTGTAGGGCAAAAGTTTCATTCATTTTTATTGTTTTATTTCCGCGATGCTCTATCATTTCAGCTTTTATATCGCGAAGGTCGCGATTGCCCAATCATTTCGGCTATTTTTCGCGGTGCCCAATCGTTTCGGCTATTTATTTTATTGTTACTCGCTGCTTTTTATTGCGAGTTGCCCAATCATTTCGGCTATTTTGTATACATACGTTTTCTTTACTTGCTGCTTTTTATTGCAAGCTGCCCTATCATTTCGGCTATTTCGTATGCATGTGCGGCTTGCTGGCTTTCCGCTGTAAGCCTGGAATTAGACACCGATTTCGGCATCAGCACCGCTACAACTGGGATGTTGTCAGGAGCGAATCATCATTTGCCTCTGTCGATGTCGAACAAAGGTGGCTTAGCGAACAGGGTTAAGGTCCTGTCGACTAAGGCTTTTGACTTCATGAGCCGTAGGGGTCTCACAAAGGTATTTCTCCCTACAAGTCGTGAGGATCCTGTAGGTGTATTTTCTCCTTAGGAATCGTGAGGATTCCTAAGTGTATGTTCCTCTGTAAGTCGTAAGGATCCTACAAAAAGGTTTTCTCCTTGTAAGTCGAGAGGACTTACAAGGGTGGTTCATCATGCGAACATATCCCCAGTCACGGATGGGACTTGGTTAGGGAAATTTTTATTCGCGCCCGTGGATTGTATACAAGGGTCAGTACTGAGCCGCTTGTAGGGCAATATTCAAAGGTTGTGGGGGGTTTGCTTAAGCACAGTTTTAGGTCTCTGTAACTTAAGACTTTCAAATCTTATGATCCGTGAGGAACCCATAAGAGAGTTCTCCTTACGAGTCGTGACGATCTCGCAAGTGTATTTTTTCCTTAGGAATCGTGAGGATCCCTAAGTGTGTTGCTCTTTTGTGAGTCGTAAGGATCTCACGCGGGTGGTTTCTCCTTAGAAGGTCGAGAGGACCTTGTAGGTGTCCTTTAATGAGGTCGTGTCCTTTCGGGTTTTCACGAACACTCGCCGTTAGCCCTGCTGTTTTTACTCACGTAGCCCTTTCGGGTTTTCATCCGTGCCCATATTGCTTATGGACATACCATTTTTTTTTATTTATATTTTTTTTATATATTTTCTTTGTCAGCCCGAGGATGCTGCGGTAGTAGTTTAAAAGCGTTTCGGTCATTAGCTAGTTTTAGGACGTAGTGGTCCGTCATTAGTTTAAGGACGTTTCGGTCCATCATTAGTTTAAGGACGCTTCGGTCCGTCGTTAGTTTAAGGACGTTTCGGTCCGTGGCGAAGAAGGCCGGCTACTACTTATAGAGTTTGGGCTTAGGAAGATAGCGAGCGGACATAGTCGTCGTCATCTATCATTGACCTAGGCTGTGGCTCATTAAGCGTAGTATTTCTTTAGGAAGCGGCCGTTTATAGGCTTGAAAGGCCTTTCACCGTGCATATCCATGAGTAGATAGGCTCCACCCTGGTAGACCTTGTCTATTATGTACAGGCCTTCATAGTTTGGCTCGAATTTTGCCCGCTTGGCGTGATTGGGGATCATAGGCCTTTTGACCACTAGTACGAGTTCGCCTTGGCGGAATGCCCTCGGCCTGGTTAATCTTTCATATGAGCGCGTCATCTTTGCTTTATAAGCCTCCAGATTTTGCTGCGCTATGAGCTGGGTTTCATCAAGGGCATCAAGCTCCTCAAGCCGAAGGTGAGCATTTTCTTCGTCCGTCAGCTCGTAGTGGACTGCCACCCGTAGAGAAGATAGCTCTATTTTGAGGGGGAGTACTGCTTCTGTACCGAATACCAACGTGTACGGCGTTG
The DNA here is from genome assembly GCA_030015575.1 of Agapanthus africanus. Taxonomy (NCBI): domain Eukaryota; kingdom Viridiplantae; phylum Streptophyta; class Magnoliopsida; order Asparagales; family Amaryllidaceae; genus Agapanthus; species Agapanthus africanus. The sequence continues at coordinate 146,557,453 of CM057338.1, read as the reverse complement.
TGTTCGTGGCCGTCTTGAACGTAGTTCGATACGCCCAGAGAGCTTCTTGCAGTCTCTCGTGCCAGTCCTTCTTATTTCGGGACACCGTCTTTTTCATGATCTTTGTCAAGGTCTTATTGAAAGCCTCAGCTAGACCGTTAGCTCGAGGATTATAGACCGAGAAATATCTCCAGTCTATATTGTGTTGTTGCGCGAAGCGACTGATCTTGTGGCTCCTGTAGGCTGTCCCGTTATCGGAGATAATCCGTCGCAGAGTCCCAAACCGATAGATGACGTGCGTCTTGAAGAAATGGAGGATATTCTCTGTCTTCACTTCTCTCAGCGGTACTGCTTCTGCCCATTTAGAAAAGTAATCAGTCGTCGCCAGGATGAAACGATGTCCTCTGGACGATGCCGGTTCGATGGGGCCGACTATGTCAGTTCCCCACAGTTTGAATGGTTAGCTAGCCACCGTTGGATGGAGTGAATTTGGATGCTGGTGGATGAAGTTCCCATGGATTTGACATGAGTGGCATTGCTTCGCATATTCGAGGCAGTCTTGAATCATCGTGGGCCAGTAGTAGCCCATCCGTTTGATTTTCAACTTCATCTTTAGGCCTGCTTGGTGAGAACCGCAGAGTCTGTCGTGAACTTCCTGAACGACTCTTTTTGCCTCTTCAGGTCCCAGACATCTCAACCACAGAGAATCAAACGACCTCTTGTACAGAGTATCATTGACGAAGGCGAAAGACAGAGCTCGTTTCATAAGCTGATGCCTTGAGGACGCATCTTCGGGCGTTCGACGGTATTTGAAGTAGTCTATAAAGACTTCTCTCCAATCCATGGCCTTTTCTCGGTCTTTTATCTGCAGGGTCGCCTGCTCAGTTTCTCCCTTCTCTTCGGATGATTCCGGAGATATTTCTGCTGGGGCAAGCACCCGACGGCTTTGTACCACAATTCTAACGTTATCGAGATTCTCGTCAGCCAGCTCTTTAGCGAGCTTGGCTAACGCGTCCGCTTTGCTGTTTTCCGCACGCGGTATGTTTTCCAAAGTGTAGGAGGGAATTTGGGTCAACAGTTGCTGCACCTTTTCGCCGTACTTCACCAACTCTGATTTGCACGTCTGGTAGTCGCCGTTTACTTGACTAACGACCAGTTGGGAATCTCCGTATATGAGGAGGTTTTCAATTCCCATGTCGATGGCGATCTCGAGGCCAGCTATTAAAGCTTTGTATTCGGCTTCATTGTTTGTCCTCGGTTCTGTTAGGGAGAAAGCAAAACGCATTATCCCCCCTTGTGGAGTTATGAAGATGAGGCCTACCCCCGATTTGATTATGGGCGTACTTTGTTTGCGCTTCTTCATGGAGGATACTCCATCGAAATAAAGCTCCCATCGGGTTTCACCACCGTCGATCGCATCAAATGCATGTTCGTCTGGAAGATCGCAATTCAAAGGAGAATCGGCGGGTATCGGATGCTCAGCTAGGAAGTCGGCAATGGCCTGGGCTTTCACTGCCTTGAGAGGCTGATAGGTTATCGAGAATTCCATCAAGAGCAGGGCCCATTTAGCGAGTCGTCCCGTCAATATGGCCTTCGACATCAAATATTTAAGAGGGTCCACCTTCGAAATGAGACGGACTTCATGTGCCAACGCATAGTGTCTGAGCTTTGTTATCGTGAAGATCGACGCCAGGCAGTGTTTTTCAATAGGGGAATAGTTGCTTTCTGCCCCCAGTAGAACCCGACTCAAGTAATAGAGAGCTCTTTCTTTCCCTTGATCGTTCTCCTGTGCCCATAATGCACCTAAGGAATCTTCGAGGGCGATTGTATAAAGAATGAAGGGCTTTCCCTTGACCGGAGCAGCCAACACTGGCGGGTTCTGCAGGTATTGCTTGATCTCGTCTAGTGCGCTTTGGCATTTTTGGTCCCAGACGAACGAGGTTCCCTTCTTCATCAGGTGGCTGTAAGGACGGCACTTGCCTGAAAGGTTGGTTATAAATCGCCGTATATACGCGAGCTTCCCTTGGAGAGACCGCAGCTGTTTGAGAGTCCTTGGCGGAGGCATTTCCATGATCGCCTTGATCTTCGACGGATCTATTTCGATACCTCGGTGTTGGACGATGAATCCTAGGAACTTGCCTGAGGAAACTCCGAATGCACACTTGAGAGGGTTCATCTTCAAGTTGTATTGTCGAAGGCGTTGAAATACGGTCTTGAGATGCTCGAGATGTTCCTCGTACGATTTGCTTTTCACCACGAGGTCTTCGATATAGCATTCGACGATTTCATGTATAAGGTCATCGAAGATCTTCGTCATGGCCCTCTGATAGGTGGCACCGGCGTTCTTTAGACCGAAGGGCATCACTTTATAACAGAATATACCTAGCGGAGTCCTGAATGCGGTGTGCTTCTGGTCTTCGAGATGCATCTTTATCTGATTATACCCTGATGAGCCGTCCATGAAGGAGAAAACCTCATGAGTGGACGTATTGTCTATCATCAGTTCGGTGACTGGCACTGGGAAATCGTCCTTCGGGCAGGCTTTATTGAGATCCCGGAAGTCTACGCATATGCCGACTGTCCCATTTTTCTTCACGATGTTGGCGATCCATTCAGGGTATTGAACTTCCTGGATGAAGCCAGAGTCGATCAGCTTCTTGACCTCAGCATTGATACTCATCTCAAGCTCGAGTCGCATTCTTCTCGGTGCTTGTTTGATTGGTTTAACGTCCGGGGATATCGCCAATTTATGCACAGCAATTTCTGGATCTAGTCCCGGCATTTCGGAATAGTTCCATGCGAAGCAATCTTTATGCTGCACAAGCAGGTCTTTTAATGAAGCCACCCTCTCTTCAGACAGCAGCTCACTAATGAATGTCGGTCGCGGGTTATTCGCCGTCCCCAACTCAATTTTCTTGAGGTTATCCGCAGTGGTATGTATTCCATCCTTCAGCTCTTTCGGTGCTGGTGGAAATTCTGAGATCACCTTATTGTCGCTGTTTTCGAAGCACCAGGGAAGGTCATCCCTATTCTTGGGCTCTTCTTTTGATATCGTTATCATATGACAAGTACGAATTCGCTTCCAAGCCCAATGTGGAACTAGTTCTGCTTTTGTGGCTTTGGGTTCGTGCTTCTGTGGCGGCGTTACCCTCCAGTTGTCAGACAGAGCGAACTTGCCGAGCTGATACTGATCTTCAACCCAATTCTTAAATGTGAAGCTTTCCTCGAGAGGGTGCCCTATCACTCGGTGATAAGGGCAATAGTCCGGGTGAGATACTTCGCTTGCTTGTTCGGGGTGTTTAGACTCCGGTAGTGTAAGCATATGATGTTTTAGAGCGAGGTCAAGTATTTTCTTCGTCTTGTCCCGAGGAAAAGAATATGCCTGACCCATTTTCCTCATGAGGGATAGATCGAAACCGCTCGATTCCCGCTTGCGTGGCTTCTTAGTCTCGCTTTGTTGCTGTTGAGCGCCTTTTTCGCCTTTCGACTTATTTCTGCCCCTGCGTCGAGCCCTTTTATAACAGGTTGACAGGGAGCGGCATTTTCATCTTTCACAGCCTGTTGGAGGAGGCGTTGCGTTTTGGCTTTCTCATAAATGGCCATTTCGCGGTTATGGTCGTCTCGGACTTTTTGACCAGCTTCCCTTATAAGCTTGTCCATTTGTTCTTCGAACGACGGACTGGGCACTTTTGCATCAGGAACTTTTACTGGTTCAGGATTAGCATCTTCCCATTGAGCATCCGCTTCTTCATCAAAGCCATGCACGACGTAGCAACCGTGGAGTAGCTCTCGTTTCCTGGACCGAATGTAACCAAGCCCGATTGTTTCCATTCTCCCATTAGGTAACTTGCGCTGAGTCCCGGGAACGTTCCAGACCCTGTCATAGAATTTGGCTTTCCGAGCGGTCTGTTTAAAGGATATCCCCTGGCACCTCAGCAACCTCTTCAAGCCTTCTGTATAATATCTGGGCAGACGGATGGGCTGAAGCCTGTCAAGCGTAGGATTCATACTGTGCCAGATTTCTTTCTCCACTTTGGTTTCCTCAGAGCGGTAGAATAGAATTGCCTTTTCGCCTTTTCGCCTGGGAGGGATATAGAACGTCCGCAGCTCCTCTACACTGTAAGTATCGAGCGCATCCAGTTATTTATAATGTTTAAGCGGCACCATGGCGACTTGCAAACTTCGCTCTTCGTCTGCGGACGTTTGTATTGAAGGCCGAGCAGAGAATACAGCATGGACCTCATCTTCCGAGTCACTACCAAAGATCAACGTAGGAGTAGATGGTCCCAGCTTGTTGTATTGGGGCAGACCCGAATAAACTATCTCCTCTTCTTCCTCGGTATCACTGCCGAAGACAGGGATGGTGGCGTTAGTTTTGTTCTCCGGCTTGTGACACCTCTCCGTGTCTTCGAAATCCGGTAAGAAGTATTTGGCATCTTCATATTTGCGGACTTCGTTCACGGAGAACGGGTTCAGTTCTCCCGTCACGGTATACTCGAGACCATCCTTAAAATATTTCATACACTGATATTGTGTAGAAGGGATGATGTTGTACTCGTGTAACCATGGCCGGCCGAGCATAGCATTATAGCACGTCTTGGCGTCTATGACGTAGAACTTAATGTCTGTGACGAGTAGCCCAAAGTGTAGCGTCAGTATCACAGACCCAAGAGTTCTTGATGATTGGGAGTCGAACCCGGAGATGGTGATCTTGTCCCGAGCAAGGTGCTGGACGCTCATGCAGATTTCCTTTAACACCCGCACATTGAAGAGGTTAATGGCGGATCCATTGTCGACCAGGATTTTGCCTATCTTTATATCGTGGCAGTATTCTGAGACATAGAGGAGGCGATTGTGTTCGCATGTCCCAAGGAGAAGGTCTTCGTCGCCAAAAGTGACATCGGCCGTGTGCACTTCCTCCAATTTATCCTTCATCTTTTCTTCGGCCAGGAAAGCTTGGAATTGCCCCGGCTCTTGTAGTGCCTTGATTAACGAATCTCTCGCCTCTTTTGATAGTAGAAGGACGTCAAGAATGCTGAGCTGCGAGGGCAGCTTCCTCAGATGCACTAAAACGTTGTAATCCACCTTATTTTTCTATGGCGGGTCCTTGGCAGTTAGCTGTTCTATAACTTGGTCATCCAGGGTGATGTCCTCAGAGACCTTTTCTTTCCCTTTATCTTTTTTGTTTGAGGGTCCGAGATTCTTTTCGGGAAGCGTACGATTACGCAGCCGGATATTTCCACAGGCCCTCGGTTCTTCTTCTTTTCCCGAGGTGGACTCTTTAAAGAGGGAGCTAAGAGCCAGCTCCTCATCGGAATCACTCCCGAATGTAAGCACTTGTGATCCCGCGGCGTTAACCATGCGACAATTGCCGGTAGTTCTGTTAAGCCTTTCGGTCGTATTTTTCCGCTCTCGACGAGTTTTGCGTTTCTCCCGATTAAAATGTTGTCGGTGAGCAACATATCCTTACCACCATCTATAGAAAGCTTCGCACTCTTCGGTGGGGTGTGAAATCTTCCGATGATACAAGCAGTAGGAGGGGTGCATTTCCACTTCACCAGTAATGCTTCCTTCAGAGGATGGTAGCTTCATGCCCATTGATATGGCCTTAGCAAACCTTTTCTTCGTCTTGAATTTGCTTTTATCGATAGTGGATGTATTTTGCTCTAGCGGAAGTGTCTCAGCTCTTTCGTCAAGTCGATGGCGCTTGGCCCTTTCAAATATAGCCGTCTCGCGTTCCCAATCAGCTTTACTTTTCAACAGAGCTTCGTTGAGAAATGCGTCAATTACTTCATCTGATGGCCCCAGAATTTTTGGTTCAAGATCTGCCCCCAGCTTTTCAGTGCAAGGAGTCTCCTCATCGTCCGTCAGCGAATGGGAGATCATATGGCAACTCGCCACGTATTCCTCAGATTCATCCGACGAACTTTCTCCATCATCTTTCTCTTGAAAGACGTGGTTGAGAAACTCTTGGAGTGTCATGGGAGTCCGTGCTTTCTGGTTGTAATCCTCCAGCACGTCAATTTGTTTTTGCAAGTCCGTGCGCTTGTCGCCAGGCTTCACGGGCTTCTTGGATTTCTTCTTCTTCTTCTTTGAAGATTTTGACGGCTGGTTGTGAGCGCTTGGGCCACCACCATCGGTCCTTGGAGTTGGACGCGGCTTCAACATCTCCTCAATGACCTGTGGTTCCAACGGGTTCTTCCACTTGATCGCTGGGCATGTCTGAAGATTGTTCAGCATTCTCTTTGTCTTGGCTGACAGCACAACCTCCCATGGGGCTTCTTCGACGAGAGAGCACGTTGCCCCCGGCATATTCATCCTTTTAGAGGCGTGAGGTTGCGGTGGATTCACCTTCCATCTGTCAGATAATGCGAACTTGCCCTGTTAGTACTGGTCTTCAAGCCAATTTTTGAAGACGTAGCAATCTTCGATCGGATGACCCAGTACTCGGTGATAGGGACAGTAGTTGGGCTCATTGACATCATTTGGTTGCGACGGACGTTTTGGATCCGGCAGATTTATGAGTCGGTTTCTCAACGCCAGCTCGAATAATCTTCTCGTTTTATCTTGGGGAAATGAGTAAGGACGTCCTAGCCTCTCTTCAAGGGATACGTGTGGACGCATATTATTTTGACGAACGACCGGCTTCGAGTTGCTCAGCTGTTGTTGAGCATTAGCGACAACGATCGCTTTCCCCTTCCCCTTTTCATTTCGGGAGTCCGGCTTTGGAAGAAGAGGTCTATGGCCCATCTGATCCATTTACGCTAGCTTGTCGATCAGGTCCTGGAAGGTAGTCGCTGATAAACTGGCATCATGCGCTCATCATTTGGCGCCTAGCGCTGAGTGCGACATGTGTCCCTTACAAGTGCGCTACTTGGCAGAAGCGCACTGCGCTTTCTGATTGGCGCAAAGCGCCTAGCGCGCCACGTGTCGCGCTGACAGAACATAAATTATTCTTTAATAAGCCCAGAGCTCTGATGAATGCTCAGTATTCAATAAAAGACAAAAAAATTATCAAGATATAAATCAATGCTCAGAATGGTAAAAAGGGCCAAGCCAAAATAAAGGCTCAACAGCCCAAAATAAAATGTTAAGTATTTTAACCTGATTGGACTTAGCCCAATATTGGTCATAAGTCCTCAACTTATATTAATTGAGCCCATCTGCTCATAAATATTTTAACAGATCTTAGCCCCAAATTGGACTACAGATCTTTCAACCAACTCACGTCAGTTCGAGGGTACATCTCTTTACTCCTCTGATATTTGTCGTTGTAATCCTTCAACGTCTTCAGAGAGATTGTCACGCCCCGCTTCCCGGTATACGGCGAAGGGGACGCGACTGGTCCGCTACGTATTTACTCTGAAGTAAATACGCTAAGCGTAGCTAAGCAATATAAAAGAAAATATACACAAGAGACAAGATATAATAAAAACATCAATTTTATTTATTAACATTCTTTTGTACAATGCATGAAAAGGAAATACAACTAAAGTAAAAGCGATGCCTAAACAATGGCATAACAGAAATGAAAAGTACTGAATAGAAAATGTACAATGTCTAGAGCTCAGGGTCTTCGCTGTATTGATCCAAGTCTTCTGCAATTGGCTCGATCTCTGACGGTTCCAAATCACCTGACGACATTCAAAGAAGAAAGAAATAGAATGTCGTCAGCGAACAGGTCGCTCGGTAAGTCCCAAAGATAAGAGGAGAAATAGAATAGACAGAGAGTAAGAGAGAGAGTAGCTTTTACAGTTGTATTATATTGTTATATTGTTGTATTTAGTGTTAACGCTGTTGTTTGTAGTTTGGTACAGAAGAATGCCGGTGTATACGAGAGGAGTCTCACTTGCCCCGAAGACTAAGGTATCAGGAACTCAAGGAACCGTTGGGCCACGGTACAACAACAATGGAATATAGGTTAGGTGTCTTAATCTTACCGTCTCGTGCCACTTTTAACACCTTTCGTACCAATCTACCCCTTAAACCCCGTAGTGTTTTGATTGTATTGTTTGTCTTATAAATTGTATTGATTGTATAATTGATTGACTGACCGAAACCATGATATCAGTAAACGGATGTAACCGTAGAATCATGTAAATGGAATAACTGGAGAACCATGTAAATGGAATGTATATCCATGGTTCGGTTCAGTCAAGTTGTATAGATTGATAATTGGATTCATGGATTCATGTTGAACTGTAATATTGAAGATTGTAAATTGTACTTGAATCATATTCAAGTTAGATTATACCGAGGCTCGAACTGAGTCAGACAATTAGCAAAGTAAATTGAAGTCCTGATTGTTTTTATTAATTTGTCTACCTAAGATAGGCAATCACCCACTTCTCCGGCTCCCTGAGGCTCAAGAGATTGGTCCCGCTTAAACCTATGTTTACTAGGGTCCTTAGGATAATTTATAGAACTTGAGGGGGTTTTATGTAAAAATGCTTTTATATACTTTTCAAAATATATCCCAAGCATTTATTATTCATCTTTAGGATTGTAATGAATGTGGATTTTATATTGTGATATTTCTAATGAAAATATCCTAAATTCAGAAATAAAGGTATTTATTTGTAATATTGATTTATATGGAATTCGTGGTATTTTAGTGTAAAATTGATTCTTGTGATTTTTAGAAAAAGGTGGAATATTTACATCATAACAAAATAGGTATTTTAATGATAAATATACATATATTTATACAAAAATAATTTTAATATATTTTTTATATTCTAAAAATCTCATTTTCTTAAGATGTCGTATTTTAAATCTTTCGAGACCGAATGCTCCTTACGGAGGTCTGAATCTCGCATAAGCCCGAGGATGTGCGATAATCCGCACCATCCCGAACGAGTTCCCCAAAATGGGTTGTAGCGGTGTTTTGCAAAGATTGTATAAATACTAAATCGTTTAGAAAACAGTTTTATAAAGTAAATGGTATTTATTTGTAAAGATATCAATTTTCCGTATTCTATGTTTGAGGGTCTCCTAAGTCAACTAGACTTTTCCTAACAGATTGTCACGCCCCGTTTCTCAAAATACGGAATACGAGGGGTTGACAAGGCCAGCCATGCTCCTACGGTCAAGGAAATATTCTGCCGTAGTCACACTTCGGCTTCTAGCTTTACGTGGTAATCAGTAAACAATGCACAGGTAATGAGAAATGCAGTAACTGAAACAAAATAAATACAAAGAACTGACCTGATGGAGGTCAAAAGAGTATAGCTCTGGATAGCTGATCAAGGTGTCCGCGATGTACGTCTAGTCCTCGTCTAAGCTAGACCCAGCACTCACTCTGAGCATGCATACTCAGGTCGTCAGAGCGACACGATAGCAATATATATATGCAGATGCAAGTGATAACTCGAACAGTGATAATAGATATATAACAGTAAATCAAGACGGTAAAGATATGAACATGGAGTAACCAATGAAGTGTCTAATAGATCAGGTGAACAGTACAACAGTAAAATAGTATGTCAGGTGTGTCAATACAGTAAGTAATGCATGTCAATGTTACTATCCCTATCAATCTCTAAGTCTCACTGTACATGTCACTAAGCCAATCGTCAGTCCAAGTGTGAGAGTCAACCACTCGTGAGTGTTCTCCACTCGAGGGTAGGACCCAAGGGCAAGGGACCACGGGCCCAAAATATAACTCATGGTAATAATCATGTACCCTGTAAATCTCCATATATCTCCATATATATAAGCCGGCATGGGACTCCCGAGATTCTGTTGAACTCACACTCAAACTACCCCACACCCCGCGGTCTACATCAAACGCCATCCATAGCCTCAAATACCGGTCGGTCCGTGACAAGTCTGCGCGAGAACTGGAGACAGGATCCCCATCAAGCACGTCCCAACTGATACCCAAGATAAATAGACAGTATTTGGTGCCTTACCTGTGACACCCATACAAGTGCTTCCATAAGTTTCCCATACCACTTATAGTCACACTTATATGCGTCTCACAGACGTCGACAATGCAAGAGAATAATAGGATCCACTGATTGTGTACAAGTACGTGTCGCTTTCACTCATCCATTCATGCACAAACACGAACGTACTTATCACAATCACCACTAATACCTAACACTGGGTAATGCACATGATCACTAGGTTACCAATGCAATGACATATATGTGATGTGATGAGAAAACAGTATGTAAGGCATGATTAAGATATCATATGTCGGTATCCTACCACTTGCATAATTTATCATAAATAATATATGCCAAAATTTAGCAAAACAATGAATAGAGGATAGGTAGTATGTTTGATTATCTATCCAGCGAATCTGGTTTCTCGTCAATCGGGTTTCAGGATCACTAGATATGGCCATTTCATTTTAAGCGTTCACTACTGGAAATCCGGTTTCAGAATCGGAAGTCCGTTTCGTGACGCAATTTAATCCCAGTTGGGGTCAGAATTAGACGGCGCTACAGTTGAACAATATTTAGAATTTCTAGTCAGGTTTTCAACACAATAGACGGATTCTCAATCGCGTCTGTATGTCAGGAGTTATGCACTATTCAACATTGGTGTATCAGTTCTGGTTCTGTTTGGGACTGCTATACGTCCCGATCTTTTAAATTGCATTTTAAATAGTAAACGACGATGGAACAGGTTGAAATCACTTGCGTTAATTAGTTAACAGATTCATATTCAATAAGGTGTAAGGTTCCGCAACATACGAGTTCAGGAAGCAAAGTAGTAAACATAACGGGACGGAAGGCAATAACCAGAGTTGCTCTGGACTGCAGTCCAGAACCTCTCTCCTAGCCAATTATCGTCAAAATTTTAGTACAGAAACCATTAAAAACTTGCATAGGGCTACATTTCATCGAGTCGTCTTTGATTTAAGCCCTCGAACGCCTCATTTCAATATGTATATAATTTATTGTGATTTTAGTAATTTTCAGGTGCGGGAAAATTCCAGTATTTTACGGGTGTAATAGGGGTGTTCGTTTCAGTCATTAACAGTCATATTTTCCAGTGGTATTTATACACGGTGTTCAATATCACATGGGCTAGCAAATGCCATCATGTTCCGTCAAATTAAATGAATATTTTCATTGGGATCGTGCATTGAACAGGTATGTCATATAATTTATCGGGTATTATAAATATGGAATTTATATGATTTTAGTTTGTAATACGAATAAATTAGCATGTAGCAAGTAGGGTACTTGCCTGGAGACGTTCTGGTTATGCACGGCGGCGGCAATGGCACGATCGCGTCACGAACGCAGCACAGGTTTGGCCTCGGAATCAGGTAGTTGTACTCAATCCAGTTAATCTCCATACATTCATTCTCCGCACTGCTCCGGGTTGTTCCTTGCTTTGGTGTGAGGGGGATAGTGGTGCCGATACAGAGAGAGAGAATTTTTTTAGAGAGAGAGAGAGAGAAAGAGAGAGAGAGATTTAAAAAGATAGAGAGAGAGTTAGACGGAGAGAGAGAGAGGCAGAGATTGAGAGGGAGGGAGGGAGAGAGAATTAGAGAGGGAGAGAATTAGAGAGAGAGACAGAGAGATTGAGAGAGAGGGGGAAAACAGAGAGATAGAGTGAGGGAGTCTTACGTGGGGTCGACGGAGGGGTTCAGGGCAGTGGGCTTGCCGGCGTCGAGTGCACGGGAGTGAGTTCGGTGGTCGAGGCGGTTTGGGTGCTTGGCTGTGTCTTGGAGTTGGGGAGGAGGATTAAGATTTAGTGGGAATGGATTAGGGAATCTCTGTTTGAGGTAGTGGGAGGCGACGAGGAGGTCTCGTCGGCGACTGTGGGTGACAAAGGGGTTGCCGTCGGCGGGGAAGCTCGGTGGCCGAGCTCGGTGTGCAGTGTGTGGGGGAAAGGTGGCTGGAGAAGTTGAGGCGAGGGCTCCGTTGATGGAGAGAAGAGAGTGAGGGAGTCGACGAGGTGGTTACGGTGGTCGTTCTCGTCGTCGGCAGGGACTCGAGGGGGTGCTGTGGGTTTCTTGAGAGTTTGTGTTTTCTGTAGAGAGATAGAAGAGGAGGAGTTGAGACGAGGATGAGGGGACGTTGAGGAGAGCGAGTCGTAAGGGGGGTGCACGTCGCAGGGGTCAGTTGGAGAGAGACGTGGGCGCGCGTGAGAAACGGCCGTGAGGGGGAGCTCGGGCGTGCGACGTGATCGCAACGGGAAGAGGCTGGAAAAACTGAATAGGGAAGAAGAAGGAGGACGGGTCGGGTGAGAGAGTTTTGGGCCGGCTCAAAGTGTTTGGGCCGGGAAAATTAAATAAAAGAAACTGGGCTAAGGAGGGAAATGGGCTGGGGAATTAAAAAGGAGTTGGGCTAGGCCCGGGACAAAAAGAAAGTTTAGTTTTTATTTTAAAGGGAAAATGGGCTGGGTTATATGGGAGCTTGGGTTTTAATTTAAAAAGGGAACCCAATTAATTTTTGCAGGGAAAATGGTGTGGGCCGGCAGAGGGAATATTGGTTTAATTTAATAGTAAAGGAAATGAATTGGAAGTGGGCCAGAAGAATATAAAAGAAATAGATAATGGGGTTTAAAGGGGAAAAAATCGAAAATAGATATGGGGAAGTGGTCCGGTTAATAAGAGGGAAGAAAATACGAAAGGGAAAAAGTAGAAGACGAATTTGAAGAATTAGGGACGGAGTAAATAGAGGAAAAGAGGGATGAACGGGAAAGGGTTCAGGGTTTATATAATTTAGGGCTAGGTTAAAGCAAAAAATAATTTTAAATATAATGACTAAATTTTGTAAGTAGTCAGAAAAACAAAAATATACGGATAATGGTGTATAACAGGACTGGGTATTACACTGGTCCAAAATGACAAGTTGTGGGATACCTCAAATCGCCTCTTAACCGCCAATTATGGCCAGTTAAGTACAAGTGAAGAAAGGAGGGATCCGCTCACGAATCACCGTGAGACGGGCCTTTTAAAGTTACCTTTCTCACTTGCCTAGCCTAGACACCACAAAGTCAGGTTTAGATAAACGACTGATGTCCACAACTTATCCTAGTTTCATAATAAGTGGTATTTATTTAAAAAGTGTATTAATACTAAATCTTTTAGAAATGGCTTTATTTAGTAAAGAGTATTTAAATGAAAATGTTTGTTTTCCGTATTCTGAGTTCTCGAGGGTATAATGTTAGGTTGTATATGAGTGTGTGAGGAGGTACGTCATTACCTCGTGATCTACTTTAAATGTATAGCAAGTTTGATGGAGTTAAATGTAGGATTGAAACAATGTGGTATTTAAATGAAAAATACGATAAATTGAAATAGCTATCATTTCATGTGATGAAACTTGATCAAATTGTTTGATTAGTGTTTAATAGTTAATATGAGGAAGTTTAAGTATGATTGTATTAGTGAGAAGTGGAATTTTATAGAAAACCGAATCAGAAATCGGATTTGTTCCGATTCTGTCAGGTTTTGTAATTTCGTATTATTAGAATAGGAAAGAGAGATAGAAAAGGGACTTACGGGTTTTAGGTCACATAAGAGATTGAAATAGAAGTAGGTGAAACGCTGATGTGTTGCGTCGTCGCCGGTAGTTCCTAAAACGATCGCCGGAAGTTCCGCCGGGAATTCGTCGGAGCTTCGCCTCGAGCTCATTTTCGAAGTGCACAAGATTCTTGGAAATTTTTTAGAGAGTTGGCTCAGAGTTAGGGGTGAGAGGGTAGAGGGTAGGGGTGGTATTTATAGGGTTGGGCTAGGATTAGGGTAGATGAAAGGTTAAAATGAAAAATGTGATAAAATGTATTAAAAGTGGAGTAATTGGGGTTTTAAAAGAGATCTGGAAATGGTCTGAGGCTAAAATTTTGCACGTGCATAGGGAATGTGAAAAGACACAACTTTCATGTTGGGGTCGTCGCCGGAATCGGCCGACTCGGCCGTGACTCGGTCGGAGGACTGAGTCGGCCAAGTCGAGGCCGATTTGGCCGATTCCCGGCCGAGTCAGGCGACCGGGATCCTCCCCCGACGGTTCATCTAACCCCTGGCAATGTTACATTTTTGGGTGTAGTGAGGTTTTTGTGAGATATGCACGTGTAAACCCTTAGTATTCTAAAGGTTTTAAAAAAAATCAATATTAAAAATAATGTGGGGTATGAGATTTGAACTCTGGTGGCTTGGTTCGGCAGTGCAAGGTATTACCAATAAACCACAAGCTCTTTTTTGTAATTATGGAGCTAATTAATTATTTAAAGTAATAACAATAAATGTAAATACCCCAAATATACATTAATTTTAAAGCAAATTTTGTACACTAAAAATGGAATTATTACATTCTTTTAACTTGTAATTGAAAAGCAAATTAATTACTTATAACTTGTGCTCAAGCTAAAATACCCCTTTATGGATTTTTGAAAAAAAAATATTTGAAAAAAAAATTTGTATAAGAAAATTAGGGTTGTTACAGAGGTGACGGGTCCCGACAACCAAACATTCTACGGACTGTGGGGTCCTTTAAAACCCACAGACTATGATGTCCTTAACCTTGACTGTGAGGTCTTTAAACTCACGGACTATGATGTTCTTAACCTTGACCGTGAGGTCTTTAAACTCACGGACTACGATGTCCTTAACCTTGGACCGAGATGTCCTTAAACTAACGCTGGACCGTAATGTCCTTAAACTAATCGACCGCAATGTCCCTAAACTAAACAATAGAGTTCAAATGCTCTTTTATTGGATCTAAATGATCCTGTTAAGTTGATCTTAGTCTAAAAATTAGACTAACGTATTCTTAACATACGTTTAAGTTGATCTTAGTCCCAAATGAGGCTAACGTATCCTTAAACGCAACCCCCAAACCTAAATCTAAGAAGATACGGATTTGGACTAATCCACACCCTACGGGCGACAACATAAATTAGTCTCCGTATACAATCTACGGGCAACCAAAAACAAAACAAACACCCACGACACGAAGTTACCATTTGGAGAAGGAGAAATTGGTTACAGCGATGCGGTAGGGTAATTAACTGCAGGGGCTTGCGCCTGCAGGGAAGATCGTCCCCAATCAAAAACCCCTCAAATGAGGGGGAATTGTTCCCCTCCGAAAGACGGCGACGACGTGAAGACGTCTTGCCTGAGATTCGGGGCAGATGCTATTTGGTTTTATCCGTCCACCTCTCCGAAGATGCCAAGTTGATTATAACACCATGTATCGGAGGTTTAGGTGGATGCGGCCGATGTAGTAGACTTCGTCAGATTCCCCCTCGTTTGAGGGGTTTTTGATTGTGGGGACGCTCTTCCCTGCAGGTGCAAGCCCCTGCAGTTAATTACACTACCGCATCGCGATAGCCACTTTCTCCTTCTCCAGAATTTCACTTCGTGTCGTGTGTGTTTGTTTTGTTTGAGGATGCCCGTGGATTGTGTACGGAGACTAAGTTATACCGTCGCCCGTAGGACGTGGATTAGTCCAAATCCGTAGTTATTTAGATTTGGGTTTGGTGTTTAGTTTAAGGATACGTTAGCCGTATTGAGGCTAAGATCAACTTAAACGTTCGTTAAGGATACATTAGTCCTGTTTGAGATTAAGATCAACCTAACGTGGTGATTCATTTAATATATGGCTGTCGGGACCCGTCACCTCTCTGACGTCGTTGAAGGATTACAATGATAGGTGTCAGAGGAGCTCAGAGATGTACCCTTGAACCAAAGTTGATTAGGGAATATGTAATCCGATTGAATGTTTAAGGATACGTTAGCCAGATTTGAGGCTAAGATCGACTCAAACGAGATCTTTTAGATCCGGCAAAAGAGCATTGAGGGCTCTATTGTTCCAGTTTAGGGACGCAGTGGTCCATAGGTAGTTTAAAGACATTGCGGTCCATTGTCGGTTTAGGGACATGGTGGTCCATTGTAGTTTAAGGATGCATAAGTCCGTAGGTTTAAGGACCCCACAGTCCGTATCTTGGTTTAAGGACGCATAAGTCCATGAGTTTAAGGACCCCACAGTCCGTGTCGATGTGTGGTCGTCGGGACCCGTCACCTCTCTGACGTCGTTGAAGGATTACAACGATAGGTGTCAGAGGAGTTCGGAGATGTACCCTTGAACCGGATGTAAATTGATTTAGGAGAGCAGCCGTGCTCAGTCAATTTAGTTTGAGGACTTACGGCCATGATTGGGCTAAGTCCAGTTGAAAAATGTTCAACATTTTTATTTGCATTTGGCCTATTAGGCCTTTACTAGGGCTTTGCCCCTGTCAATAATGCATTGCATTTTATTTTGGCCTGCAAGGCCTTTTTGATTTGGGCTCTGTCCCATTTTAAATGATGCATAGCATCTGTCTTGGTCCATTGGGTCTCTTAATTGGGCTCTGTCCCTTTTGAATAATGCAAAGCATTTATTTTGATATTGGCTTGTCAGGCGCTTTTGTGCCAATCATTGAGCGCAAGCGCTTGTGGTGGTGACACGTGTCACGCAAGCGCAGTGTGCTACGCCAGTACGCTGCGCTTGCGCTGCCGACACGTGGTGCGCTCTGGCGAGTTGCGCCAATTCCATAGAGCAATGCTCTATCTTATAAACGCATAGCGCAAGTGATTCTGGTGCTGACACGTGGCGCTCTCTGGTGGCTTGCGCCAACCCAGGAGCGCAACAGTGCAGTTTTGTAAGTGCAAGGCACTGTTTCAATAACTTGATCCAATTTTGGATTCAAGAAAAGAATTTTTCTGAAATTCCAGAACTAATGGTTCATAAGAAATGCGAGGCACTGTTATTATTTATTTATTTTTTATTGAAGATCATTGATCTTGTTCTTAGATCAGTGATCTATTCAGAAGAAATTCTTCTATTTTATAAAGGTTTTTACCTTTTTCTTGAATTTTCTTCAAAGTTCTCTCTATTTTGAAGTTCTTGATCTCTCACAATGTTGATGATCTTTTGAGTTGGGGTCTAGGGGTCTTTATATAGTGCCCCTAGATTTGTTAGGTTTGTTAAAGAGATCATTCTCTGGGTAATTTGGGGAATTTTCCCCACCGAAATGATTGGGCAACTCGCAATAAAAAGCAGTGAGTAAAAAGAAAAATAGCCGAAATGATTGGGCAGTGCGAAAAATAGCCGAAATGATTGGGCAATCACGACCTCCGCGATATAAAAGCTGAAATGATAGAGCATCGCGGAAATAAAAAAAATCTGAAAGAATGAAACTTTTTGCCCTGCAGGTGAGGTCACATTGACCCCTGTATACAATCCATGAGCACGAACAAAGAGGGAACCATACCTTCCCAACAGGCTCCATCAGAAAGCGAAGCCAAATCTCGACGGTTCATAGACAACCTAGAGACAATCTCGACATTTGTCGTAATATTGCAGACACAATGTCAGCAAACGAAGCAAAAGAAGATCCCTAGCTTCAGGGTCTCGACGTCGATATCGACAACTTAGAGATCACCAACGGCGTTTCTCCTCATTTCAACCAGATGCAGACGTGACGTTAACAATCGACCTCAGAGTCGCAACGAAACGGAACCATGGCAAACTCCTTAGTTCCAAATCTCAATGGCCACATGTACAGCCTGGAGACCAACAACGGTGTGCCTCCTCATTCCAGCAGGACATAGATGCTACATCATCAAACGAAGCCACTGCATAGTTCCTAGTTCCAAATCTTAACGGCAATATGTACAGCCTAAGAATCAGTAATGGTGTTCCTTTGCAGTACAGCAGGATGCAGATGCAACGTCAACAAAAGACCCCATGGTCGAAACAAAGCGAAGCGACGGCAAAATCCCAGCTTCACCTTGACAATCGTCTCGATACAGCAGATGAAATGTCACCCCAGAGTTCTTCCCCCAGCAGGATTCGGACGCGACAAAGCAAATGAAGCAAAAGGCCAAATTCCTAGCTTCAGGGTCTTGACGGCAAGTCATATAAAGCCTGAAAGACAATCGGAGATCATCTCGCACCAGCGCGGAGTGGTCACCACCTCGACGTTCGTCTCAATACAACAGACGAGATGTCACGACAGCGTTCCTCCTCCAACAGGATTCGGACGTGACAAAGCAAACGAAGCGAAGGCCAAATTCCTAGCTTCAGTGTCTTGACGGCAAGTCATATAAAGCCTGAAAGACAATCGGAGATCATCTCACACCAGCGCGGAGTGGTCACCACCTCGACAATCATCTCGATACAGTAGATGAAATGTCACCCCAGCGTTCTTCCTCCAACAGGATTCGGACGCGCCAAAGCAAATGAAGCAAAAGGCCAAATTCCTAGCTTCAGGGTCTTGACGGTAAGTCATATAAAGCCTGAAAGACAATCGGAGATCATCTCGCACCAGCGTGGAGTGGTCACCACCTCGACAATCGTCTCGATACAGCAGGCGAGATGTCACCCCAGCGTTCTTCCCCAGCAGGATTCGGACGCGCCAAAGCAAATGAAGCAAAAGGCCAAATTCCTAGCTTCAAGGTCTTGACGGCAAGTCATATAAAGCCTGAAAGACAATCGGAGATCATCTTGCACCAGCGCGGAGTGGTCACCACCTCGACAATCGTCTCGATACAGCAGACGAGATGTCACCCTAGCGTTCTTCCCCCAGCAGGATTCGGACGCGCCAAAGCAAATGAAGCAAAAGGCCAAATTCCTAGCTTCAAGGTCTTGACGGCAAGTCATATAAAGCCTGAAAGACAATCGGAGATCATCTCACACCAACACAGAGTGGTCACCACCTCGACGTTCGTCTCGATACAGCAGACGAGATGTCACTGCGGCATCCTTCCTCCAACAGGATCCGGACACGCCAAAGCAAATGAAGCAAAAGGCCAAATTTCCAGCTTCAGGGTCTTGACGGCAAGTCATATAAAGCCTGAAAGACAATCGGAGATCATCCCACATCAGCGCGGAGTGGTCACCACCTCGACGTTCGTCTCGACACAGCAGACGCAACATCACCAAAAGGAGCCACGGCAAAATCTCTAGTTCCAAACCTCGACGGTTCACCGGCAACCTAGAGACAACCACGACATTCGTCTCGATACAGCAGATGCAATGCCGCCAAACAAAGCAAAGGCCAAATTCCTAGCTTCAGGGTCTTAACGGCAAGTCATATAAAGCCTGGAAGACAATCGGAGATTATCTCACACCAGTGCAGAGTGGTCACCACCTCGACGTTCGTCTCGACACAGCAGACGCAACATCACCAAAAGGAGTCACGGCAAAATCCCTGGTTCCAAACCTCGACGGTTCACCAGCAACCTAGAGACAACCGCGACATTCGTCTCGATACAGCAGACGCGATGCCAGCAAACGAAGCAAAGGCCAAATTCCTAGCTTCAGGGTCTTAACGGCAAGTCATATAAAACCTGAAAGACTATCGGAGATCATCCCACACCAGCGCGGAGTGGTTATGACTCATCGAGGCTCTCCAAAATGAGCCTAACCTCAAGTAAAAAGCGGCATGGCAAATTCCTAACGCTTGCTCTTCCGACGGTCAAACTGCCTAGGAGGATTGCTTGAAGACGTCTTGTCCAGCCCCCGAAGGGATCAGAGACACGGCAGTCGCAGGGCTACTCGAACAGCACGATTGCCTATCGAGGGATACATCAGCCAATGCGACGGTACGACGGCCAAAACCCTAAGTACCACAGACCCTAACGGACTTCTGTCGTAAAGAGCAGAGGTTAACTGTAACGTTAGGATATTCTCGTGAGATCTGCTCGATCCGTTTCGACTCGTGAGGAAATTGATGTCTTTGTGAGAACTTCTCGATTCGTCTCGACTCGTGAGATAAAGCCTTAGGCAGTAGGGATTAAAAAACCTGTTTCCTAAGCACTGGGACCCTGCAAGTCGGCCCAAAATGGTCTCTTGCATACTATCCACGGGTCGCACTCTCCAAAATCGAATCTCGACAAGGAGGAAAACAACCGCTTACGGGTCCTCTCGACTCGTAAGAGGGAAAATTCTCTTATAAGACCCTTACGACTTATGAGAGAAAACACACTTAGGAGTCCTCACGACCCCTAGGGAGAAAATACACCTACGGGATCCTCTCGACTCGTAGGGAGAAAAGTCTTTATGAGACCCTCACGGCTCATAAAGTTGAAAAGTCTTAGGTGGCAGATCCTAACCCTGTCTCCTAAGCCATCACTGCCCTGCAAAGAGGTCAAGACGGACCATTTATGAGCCGCACTTGCCAAAACTACATGCTACTGAAATGGAGAAGTTACTCATGAGCGTATAAACTACTTCACGCCAGAGGAAGACATAAAGAAATAGAAGGGTGCGGCTCATGGAGTTGAGAGTTTGGAACTATATCTCTTAAGAGTCGAGATTTGAGTCAATGATAAATGACGACGCTTATGTCTGCTCCTTATCTTCTCAGATCAAGATTCTGAAAGTTATATACCAATCCGAAACTGGTCATACACCATGCATAACTCTGCACTACTTCACCCACGTATATACTTACGTGGGCAAAGTAGTGGGGGGCATTTGTTCCCGCCAAAAATTTCTGCGCAGAGAAGTCCAAGGTATCAAATGGCAGCGATACGCTTAAGGAAATGCGAACCAGTATCTTCCGGCCTGTATTTTGATAAACTCTCGAAGGAGGAACTATTAAATTCTGATGGTATCGAAAGCATCTCGAAAAACCCTTCGATTTGATATATTATGGGCCTCATAATTCATCCGGGATCAAAAGTTATGAGGTATCACGTGTCCACATGTGATGGACCTTTAAGAACCCGCTGGAGGAGTTAAAAGATATAATAAAAACTCAGAAAAGACCCCAATGGGGCATCACGTGCTCACACGTGACCATGGGTCACGTGCAGACACGTGATGGGCTCTTAAGGCCTCTAAAATAATGAATTGAATTAAATTCTAAAATATGTTCCCTGATTAAAAATCAGAAGTTACCTCAATGAGGTGTCACGTGCTCACACGTGACCAATGGTCACGTGCTGACACGTGATGGTTAAAACAACAACATAAACAAGCGGCCGTTAAAAAACTCAATTGGGGGTCACGTGCTCACACATGACCAAGGGTCACGTGTCAGCACGTGACTGGCTTCGAAAGCCTTACAGTTAATAGAATTAAATTCTAAAAGCTTCTAAATCTTTCCAAATGGAAAAGGATTATGGGGATCGTTGGATTAAAGATCCAAGGGTGATTAAAAATCACCAATTTATGGAAAAATCTTAAACAAGGAAAAATTTCCCCAAATCTCACCGAAAATAACAAACAGAATATCTTTGGATTTAAAATCCAACGGTGAATAAAATTCACTGAATGATCTAAAGGATCATATTAATGATGAAAACAAATCAAATCTTTCAATGAGAGATTTGCTAAACAAATTGATTCTTTTCTTTCTCCTATAAATAGGAGCCAAGAAGAGAAGAGAAAGGGAACCTTTTGGGGGGAGAAAAACAGAGAGAGGAGAATTTAATTCTCAAGAGGGAAGAAAAGAAAGGAGAATTTAATTCTCAACAAAGAAAACCCTAGGTGAGAAGGGAAAAAGGATGAAAACTTCAATAAAGAAAATTTAATTCTCAAAATCCAAGAGTTTAACTCTTATACAAAAAAGAACTTAGTTCTTCTTCTGGTTGAAGATCTGCACAGAGCACATCTCCCCATAAGTTGAGAATTTAATTCTCATCGGGTCGAGATCCTGCCATGCAGATCCTAAATTTAGAAGGGGGATTGAGTTTTGAGAATTTAATTCTCCTAAAACAAAACTAGGGTTTAACCCTAATCAAGAATTTAATTCTTTTACATATCTGGGAATTTAATTCCTTTAAAAAGAAATTAGGGTTTTGCCCTAAATAAAAATTTAATTCTTTCACAACAGGAATTTAATTCCTCCAAAACAAAATTAGGGTTTAACCCTACAGAGAATTCAATTTTTAAAAGATCTCTGTTCATGAAAAGAACTAGGGTCACGTGTCCCCACGTGACCCCTAAAAAGATCCCCAAAAATAAAGAGGAAGAAACTTTGAGGCAATGCCTCACGTGCTCCCACGTGACTCCCAAAACGCAGAAAGAAAAAGCAAAAGGAATAAAAGCTTTGTGCGCTCTCACGTGTTATCACGTGACCCCTCAGCAAATGCTTTAACAATTGGCGCACAGATCCCCATCACGTGCCAACACGTGATGCTCTAAAATAAAAATAAAAGTGTTTAACACTTATTCGCAGATTTGAGGATAAAACAAAAGGAGATCTGGCTCCACATTTAGGGCTCCCTCACGTGTCCTCACGTGACCCCTAACAAATCCCTTTAATATCCAATGGAAGGATGCCTATCACGTGCCCGCACATGATAGCCAGAGAGTCAAAGAGTGTTTAACACTTATTTGCAGAACAAAGTAAAAGGAAATCTGGCCCCATCTTCAGATGCCTCACGTGCTCACACGTGATGGCCTGAAAGCTAAGTGTTTAACACTTATTTGCAGCCTTAAGGGTAAAATAAAGGAGTTTCGGCCCAATCTCAGGCGCCCCACGTGACCACCCCATTTTTAGTGTTTAACACTATTTTTTAAAGCGCATCACGTGGGAACACGTGATAGTCAAATACCTTCTAGTGTTAACACTATTTCAAAACCAACCTAGCCTAAAATGGCTAAGTTTTTCCTGAGGCAGGATTCCCCTTTGACTGAACTTCAAATATACCCTTGTTTTCCAAACTTGATCATTTCATATGACATTCAAAGTAAACTCCAGAGCCATGATGAATGGTCAGTGCCTAATAAAAGATAAAATGTTGTCAGAGCCCCCAAACCTCTGTTTAGCACTGCTGAATGATGAGGGGCTGAACCCAGACAAATGTCTAATGGTCCAAAGGGCCATTATTTCAAACATAATTGGACTTAGCCCAAACTGGCCATAAGTCCTCAAATCATCTTGAACTGAGCACATCTGCTCTTTCAACCAACTCATTGGTTCAAGGGTACATCTCTGAACTCCTCTGATATTTGTCGTTGTAATCCTTCAACGTCTTCAGAGAGGTGACGGGTCCCGACAACCACACATAATACGGACTGTACGGTCCTTAAACTCATGCGTCCTTAAACCGGTATCCTTCCCCAAAATGAGAATGATGGACCACCACGTCCCTAAACTGGAACATGGACCACCACGTCCCTAAACTGGAACTTGGACCACTATGTCCCTAAACTGGAACAATAGAGCCCAAATGCTCTTTTGTCGGATCTAAACGATCCCGTTAAGTCGATCATAGTCTCAAACTGGACTAACGTATCCTTAACAACCATTTAAGTTGATCTTAGCCTCAAATATGGCTAACGCATCCTTAAACCTTCAAACAGACTTTAGTCCCAAATTGGACTCGAGATCCCCCAATCAATTTTAGCTCAAGGGTACATCTCTAAACTCCTCTGACATCTGTCGTTGTAATCCTTCAACGTCGTCAGAGAGGTGATGGGTCCCGACGGCCATACATGCAATGGACCACTACGTCCCTAAATTGGAACAATAGAGCCTAAATGCTCTTTTGTCGGATCTAAACGATCCTGTTAAGTCGATCTTAGTTTCAAATTGGGCTAACGTATCCTTGACAAACGTTTGAGTTGATCTTAGCCTCAAATGAGGCTAACGTATCCTTAAACCCAAACCCCCAAACCCAAATCTAAGATAATACGGATTTGAACTAGTCCACGCTCTACGGGCGACGACATAACTCAGTCTCCGTATACAATCCACGGGCAACCAAACATAAAACAAACACACACGACACGAAGTGACCATCTGGTGAAGGAGAAACTTGTTACCGCAATGCGGTAGCGTAATTAACTGCAGGGGCTTGTGCCTGCAGGGAAGAGCGTCCCCACAATCAAAAACCCCACAAGCGAGGGGGAATCTGACGAAGTCTGCTACATCGGACGCGTCCGTTTAAACCTTCGATACATGGTGCCATAAATCAACTTAGCATCTTCGGAGAGGTGGACGGATAGCACCAATTAGCATCTGCCCCGAATTTCAGGCAAGACGTCCATGTCTTGGCCGCCGTTCGGAGGGGAACAGAACTCGTGGGTGTACTTTCTCCTTAGGGGTCGTGGGGAATCCCAAATGTGTTTTTCCTTTGTGAGTCGTAAGGATCCCACGAAGGTTTGTTCTCCTCGTGTATCGTGAGGACACATGAGTGGGTCTTCCCTAAATGGAGCATAATTCCGAGGGCGGAGACCAGCCGCGTAACTGGTGGTTGCGGTGGGGCATGGGTATGATGAGAATTATTTGAGCCCGTGGATTGTATACGGTGGTCAACTTGGGGACCAACCGTGGGGCTGGGAGAATTTTGGGAAATTGGATTTTGCTTGGCGTCTGCATCGCTGCACTGGAATATGGTATCAAGAGCGACTCATCATTCGCCTTTTTTTTTAAATTTTATTTTAATTATTTTTTTATTTTTTTATTTTTTATTTTTTTTAACCACGATTGCTCTATCATTTCAGCTTTTCTTATCGTGAAGGTCGCGATCGCCCTATCATTTTGGCTTTTATTCACAGTTGCCATATAATTTCGGCTTTATTTTTCATCTTTAGTTTACTCGCCGACTTTTATTGTGAGTTGCCCTATCATTTCGGCTTTTCTTTTTATTTATTTATTTACACATCCTTTTTTTTTATTTACACATTTTTTTACATTCCCAGTTTAACGACTTAGAGGTCGATTGTTCCCAGTTTAACGACGTGGTGGTCATCTTTGCTTATCCCAGCTCCTTGAATTTTGATCTTGGCGGAGCTGTATTGATGACCGTAGCTCTGTGGCTTGCCGATACATCCGAGAACTGTGAGGTTTTTCCAAGCATGTATTGGTCCTCTGCCCAATCTTTGAAAACACAGCAGTCTTCAATGGTATGACTCACCACCCTATGGTATGGGCAGTATACGGGATTGCCGGTCATATTCATTTCATGTGGCCTCTTCGGAATAGGAAATTGCAGACCGTTGTTCAAGGCTTCCTCGAATATATTACGGACCTCATCCCTCCTGAAGGAGTACACCTTCTTCTTTCTCTCCATTAGAGTAGGTGCCCTTACTGATGCCGGTCCTTGAGGCCGATCAGTCTTTGATTCGCCCCTTTCAGATAATAGCATATGTTTGGGAGGATTAGGTTCCCAAAAGATTTCGGTCTCCATTTGTATGCAATCGGCGGTCGTAGCTTGACTGTTTACTAACACGCCTTTAGACAGTTCTATCCTTCCCGTCTTGTATTGCTTTTCAACCTAATCTTTGAAGACGAAGCAGTCCTCAATGGCATGACCTATCACTCTGTGATAGGGGCAATATTTTGGGTCGTCGGTCATATTCACTTCTTGCGGACTCTTTGATTCTGGCAGTTGTAGACCATTTCTTAGGGCGTCCTTGAATATCTTGTGGACTTTGTCCCTTTTAAAGGAATAGACCTTATCCAGCTTCTCTTTCAGAGGCGATTCCCCTCCGGCGTATGTATCGGAGGGACTAGAGGCTGATCGCGGCCGTTTTTCGTGAAGGCGCTCCGCTCTTAGGTTGAAGGGGGTATCAGTTGGTTGCCTCCGGGTATCAATCCCTGGCTCATGAACTAAAATTTGATTCTGCTGTAATTGCAATCGGGCGATCTGGGTCGCTAGATCTGCCGCGACGTTTTCCAATTCGTCGACCTTGGACTGTACCTTAGCTAACTTCTCATCCCTGTCCTGAAGCTGCCTCTGTAGCCATCGGAATAATGCTTGTTCTGTAGTTCCGGATATGACAACCGGGTCATCCGTATTGCCTGAGCTCAATTCCGCAGGAACCCCGGGCTCCTTTGGCTTATCGGCCTAAGCGAGCTCCTCATCATTTAGACCGAGCCGATGCTAGGTAGCGTCTACCGTATCATCACCCTGGCTGTGAAGCATAGGAGGGTTCGTTTCTTCATGTCCGACCATATAGACAGTGTGGACCACATACCCAGTCATCTCTTTATCTTTGGCGGCTGATTTCGCGGAGCGGTCCGGGCTTTGGAAATTCATAAATTTTAACATGGCCAGTGCTCTAGCCCTTTTGTTGGCTCTGTATCTGAGCCGCTTCTGCCTCAGCTTCTCTGCCTTGAGCGCTTGGCAGGCTTCTACTCTTCGGGAAGCCGCCATAGGCTGAGTGATGGGGAAGCTTGAGAAGACACCCAATCGAGCAGTTGTCAGAGGCGCCGCTGGAGCTTGCCCGAGATGTCTTGTTGCTTTGCTGGTGTTGATGGCCTTGCCCCCAGCTGGGGTCAAGGAAAGTCGCTCAAACACCGATTTGCGTTTGAGTTGGGGTGCCTTCGAGACCACCACATTTGGCCTCTTGCCTTTCGAGACCGGTTTGTCTGTCACCGGGGCTTGAGGAGCTGGGATGGCGCTGGTTGATACAAACAGAATCGAGCCAAATAGTAGCGGCGGCTCTTCCCACTGTCGTCCGAGACTTGCCGGGAGGACCGTCCTTGCGTCCATCTTCATCATGTAGGAGATGGGAGCCGTGCTGAGAGCTGAGATCGTCCTTGGAGACATTGTTGAAAAGTGATTGCTTGAAGACCTGCATGAAAGAGCATTATTTTAGTATAAATATAGATATGTTTACTGATTGAGTTCGCATGAACGTTTAACCCGAAATATGGGAGGAGAGATTGGTCCCACCGGACGTGCCAGAATCTGTAGCGTGTTTTTCGTCACCCCATTGAGATGGGAATGCGCGTGCGCTTGTCAGGCGCATTACAGACTCCCGCTGCCTAGGGTAGGCTGGGGTTTATTGATTGCTGGAATCCAAATCTCCGGCAGCCGCGGACTAAGCTGCTGTTAATTACCCCTCGCCTTTGGAGCGAGGGAACCTCCGATTAACGGGTTAAACTGGTCATGCGAACTTAATGTGCAGTGTATGTGTGTTGTGTTTTGAAAGGGGTTGTTGGATATATCGGGAGCCCCGCAGAGTTTTTTACGGGGGTCCCGCTACCCGAATAGCGGGCTGGGGGTCAAGAGAGCTAGCAGCCCCTTGCAGAGTGCGGGGCAGCGTCCCGTTAGAAATTTTTTTCTAACAGGGACAGTGTCGTGGAGTATGTGTGTGTATATGTATATATACATATATATAAAAAAAAAAGGAAAGGGCAACCAAAGGATGCGTGGGAAAAAGCGCCAGCGCTTTGAGCGCAAGGACGCTAGCGCCCCACGTGCCAGGCACGTAGGTGCTCGGACGCTAGCGCCTTGAGCGCTAGAACCCCACATGCCAGGCACGTGGGTGCTCGGGCACTAGCGCTCTGAGCGCAAGAGCGCTATCGCTTTAAGCGCTAGCGCCCCACGTGCCAGGCACGTGGGCTCTCGGGCGCTAGCGCTTTGAGCGCAAGGGTGCAAGCACTTTGAGCACTAGCACCTCACGTGCTAGGCACGTGGACGCTCGGGAGGCAAAAGGGACTTGGTTCCTGCAATGGGAGTTGTACTCCCAGAAATGAGCACTTATTATCTTGTATATATGTATATATATGAGGAGTTAAACTCCTAAGATATTTTGAAGCTGATAAAAGGGGCTTCTCATCTTGAGCCCTGGATCTTCCCTAAAGTGGGGTTTCTGGAGATGGGTCTCCTTCTTCTTCCTTTGTTGGCCGAATCTTGAAGATCAAGAAGTATGAGATTTTAAAAATCTCTCCTTTCTGAGATCTGATGGAAGATCTGAGTTCTCCTTTGTGGGTTTTGTGGTGAAAAACTATTTAGTTTTATAAAAGGAAGAGTAAAACTCTTGATTTAATTCAAAAGAAAGAAGAAGATTTTAGAACCTTGAAGAAGGAGAAAGAGGTACAAAACCCCTAACCTTTTTGAGAGGAATGAAAAGTATATCTTTTATTCATCATCATGTTGCCTTATATAGGCTTACATATTTACATATAACCCCTTGGGCTTTACAAAATGGCATTTTGCCCATCCCATGTCTTATGTGCTATTTCTTTTTGCACATAAGCCATGGGCTTACAAAAATTTGGCTTTATGCCCATTTTGTTTACATTCATGTATAAAAAAAATTACATAAAAATTATTTATTACATGATTTCATTTTGGCATGGGGGAGGGCCGGCCGCTTCATGTTCGGACTCGACTTGGGCATGGGCCCACTTGGCTTGGGGTTGACTTTGACTTTGACTTGGTCAACCGGTGTGCAATTTTCGACTTCAACATACTTTTCCATGCATTGTACAGAAAGAATATGAATAAATAAAGTTGTTGTTTTATTATATCTTGTCTCTTGTGCATTTATTTTTATATTGCTTAGATACGCTTAGCGTATTTACTTCATAGTAAATACGTAGCGGCCTCGTCGCATCCTCTGCCCGTACTCTGGAAAGCGGGGCGTGACACGTTTAGCCGCTTTATGGGTGACCGGCGGGATCTCGAAGAATCGCTCGCCCTTCGCCTCCTCCAACAGCTCGGTCTGGGAAATGTTGAGAGGAGTGTACTCCTGGAACTTCGAGGAGTAGGGTTGCGGCCGGTCGACCTTCTTCTTTTCTTCTCTGCCCCTCTTCTTTTGGTCGGCCTGGTCGCCCCGGGGTAGGTTTGCGTTTACTTCGGACTCGAGTTGGATTTCCCACTCGCTCCAAGCTTTTACCTTGGCCATGGTCCTAGGCTGCGCCAATGCAAAGGAGCGGAGCCACTCCTTGTGCCTAAGACCCGACCTCAGAGCTGCGATGACAATTTCGTCCCGGTGCTCGGGAACTTCGAGAAGAGCATTGTAGAAGCGAGTAACGTATCCTTTAAAGGATTCATTGTCCCCGCTCTTTATAGTGAAGTGGTAATCGACGGTTCGCTTCTGTCGTCTGTTCCCGATGAAATGTCTGAGGAACTGGGCAGCCAGCTCATCAAAGGTACAGATAGAGCGTGGCGTAAGTCCTCGGAATCAGTCTCGTCCAGCCCGGATGAAAGTGGAGGGGAACGCTCGGTATTGGGCAGCGTCGGAGTTGTCCTGGAAGCTCATGCCCGCCATAAACGCATCCAGATGGTTTTTCGGGTCGGACTTCCCGTCAAAGAGGGTAACTTTTGGAGGCTGTTTCTGGATGAGACGCGGACAGTGAGCAGCTCTTCAGTGAAAGGCTTCGTAAGCGAGTTGGCGGCGTACCTGGGCCCCTCGTTTGAAGGATGACCCTCCTGATGTATACCATCGATTTTCTTTTCGAGGGCGTCGAGATGGTCGTGGTATTCCGAGGATTCGGTGTATTCGGAGTTATGGCCCTTCCCGCTGGCGGCCTGCGCCTGGCTGCGGCTTTGGTTCCGTTCTTTCAAGTTCCTCAGGTCCTCTGGCGAGGTTATTCTTGATTCATTGCGGCGAGTGCCGCCCGCACGACCCCATCGAGGGAGAGGGTGCCGGCCATGTCTGGGAGCAGGCGAGCTGACCGATACCTCCTCGGGAAGGACGAGAGCGCGATGGGCCTCGGGGCGGGGTGTTCTTTTACGAGACCTCGGTGTGGAGCTGTGAGGCACCCAACGGGTCATTGAGTCGGTCGCCGCGGGGGACCTATGGCCGCCAGAGATACCAAGACGCTGTTCAGTGGTGCCAGCACAAGCAGTGTCATCTCCCCCTCTGCAGAGGTCATAATCCCGAGCAGGGGGAACAGCGACCTGGAGGACTGGTCCCGCTGTTTGGACGCGGAAAAGGGCATCCACTATGGATGCGAGCCTGTCGATCCGTGCAGAGAGGGCATGGATGGCGTTAGGGGGATGAGTGGATCCGTCCGTGCCTCCGTTGTGGGGAAAGCGGCGGCTTGTGCTTGGATCGTCGCGGTGATCACTCGCTATGAGTTCGATATCGGAAGATCAACTTTCGATGAGTAGAATTTTCAGTTTCCCATAAACGGCGCCAACTGATGGAGGTCAGCATCTCCTTCAGATGTTGTCCTCCGTCGATCTGTCACGAGCGTTGACGAACGGCTGTGATTGACGTTGAGAGTCGTTTTCCTGAGCGTGTGGATCTCAGTGGGCTTGATTTTGGGTGAAGCCGAACTACCTGTAAAGAAGTCCCGAGATAGTTGTATCACCGTAGACCCTCCGACGATCATGTTAGCCGAGGTATTTGGGCAGAGTAGCAGCTTACTAGAGTAAAATTGCGTTACCTGAGTCGTCTGGAAGAGGGGTTTTTATAGCGGTCGCCATGAGCTAGCTGGGGCGAGATCTCCGTCAGCCGTTACGTCCCTGGAGTTACGCCTGCGTGAATGATGGGACCCCCCATTAATGACGAAATACGCTCGTTAATGGGGGGATACGGTGGCGTAGAATGCGGGATCGTGGGGCGGCGGGTACCTCGCGTCTGACGAGATACGTGGAGCCGTGGCGGAGGCGCCTGTGATCTCCGTTTTAGGTTGCTCGGTGGAACCGGGGAGGCTTAGCTTGGCGGAAGGCCTAAGCAGGCGGGAGGCCGAGGAAGCTAGGTTCTGTGCTAGCTCGGGGACGAGCCGGAAGGGCTGAGGAAGCTCGGCATGTAGGAGGACTCGGAGGCGAGCCGATGGTTCTTTGCAGGGGCGATCATAGGAGTGTTCAGGGAACCGCCGAATGTCGGGTCATGCCTCAGGACGGTACCCCAGGGAATGCCTCCAATATAAGATGCTTGCCCTGTTCGTGTGAGCCCCGGGATACGTCTTCTGCCACGTGTCATGATCTAGGGAGTTTCCAGTTATGAGTATCATCAGGCAGGGTCCATTGTTGCACGATTCCAATGTCATGCCCATTGTTCACAATTTTATAACACCATATACCCATGATCCATCGAGATATATATATGGATTGGTCTCTCTCAAAAATAAATAAATAAGTAGCAAGTAGTCTTATGCTTTAATCCCTTTTCTCCTCGATCTCACTTGAGGTCTATTTATAATCAAGATATGCAGCCTGCTGCTAGCTTTTTCTAAATTAATTTAAACTTTTGGAAATTTGTTTCCAGGCCCAAAGTTTTGAGATTCATTTGTTTAGAAACCAATCAAACCTTCAAAAAAAAAAATTAGAAAGAAAAGGAAGCACATTATACCTAATATGTAATCTGCCTATAAATATCTATATTTTTAAATTTTAAACATAACGCCGGTTCAAAACTTATTTATATTTCATCCCCTTAAACCTACCTACTAGTCTAATCTGCCTATAAATATCTATATTTTTAAATTTTAAACATAACGCCGGTTCAAAACTTATTTATATTTCATCCCCTTAAACCTACCTACTAGTCTGGTGGATTTTTCCCTAACGAGCCATTCTGGTCTAGCATAGCGGAGCAGGGGGGGCAAAATTAATATCGTTCTAAATTAGTAAAACACAAAATTAGATAGAAGTCATATCGATCTTAATAAATATTATAAAGCTGAGAAATGATCGTAGTATATGTACTATCTGCCATGTTAATGATGAAAAAACAGACTCAATATTCAGAGCGATCGACATCAAAAGTCTCATTCAAATTATATGGATTGATATCAAAAGTCTCGGTCAGCTAAAAGTTCAAGTACTATTTAAAAAGAAAGAAAGTCTATCGGAATAAATTATTCGGTATACTGAATGCAATGCTTCCGGATATGGAGAAAAAAAGAAAAGAAAACCATAAACAACTTCTGGCAACTTTGGGAGGCCTAAATTTTTGTTCTTTTTTTCCTACCCATGCACGGGCCAGTACATGGAATATTTTCTCCATCAATCAATAGTAAGAAATCCTATTAAACACAACAGTTTAGAATTTCAACCAATACAATTAAGAAAGAAATATATAGCACATAAATATCTAATAGAAGTCATTTTTTTTTTTAGACTGACCCATAAGCCCCAGCCCTAACCTATGTTACAAACACACATGAATAGATCCGCGCACACATCATACACACAATACACATACATACATACGACCTGATACATACATAGATTGACATGACTGCCACCATGCATGTGTTTATTGTGTGAAAAATTAAAGAGAAAATGTAGAAAAAAGATTCGGTATTAATTAAAATGTCCCAACTAAAATTAGCTGGATTGATGCCCACGTGTTGGTTGGCAGGTTAGTTGCGGGTTAGGTAGGTGTGTACAAATTAATTATTTTGTGTCATTTTGCCATCTTGATTATTTTCTTACAAGTGCTTGATAATCATGGTTTTTCGAAGGAATGAGGATGAAAACACTACTATGAATGTTATCTTGTTGTTCACAATGCCATTTTGGTTTTACCTTTTACTTAGATATCGTGTATACGTGACTTTCAGGTTTATTCCGTGTTTGTATTTCTGTTTGGTGACGACCAAGGTCTGCTCCTCAACTTGCATTGTTTAAATAAACTTAAAGTATTGTCCTTGAATTATTAATTCTAGGTCATCAGGCATGCTTTGTATTTTTGTACTTATCACTTTGATTATATATGAATAGTAGAGCAGTTTTTCTATGCTATGATATACCGGAGAAAAAAGGCTTTCTCGTAGGGGCGGATACAGAAATTTTGATTAGTTGGTGCAAAATAAAAACAAACTAGGATGTTCTATTGAAAAGTCCAACTAAGTAATAATTAATCTTTAAAATAATTTAAACATTTGAAAATTTTCATATTATAAAGACATATTAGAACCTATACCATTAATATTAATATGAAGTATCTTTACTATTATAACCAAAATCCATATGCCATCTCATTTATTTTAAAGAAAATCCAACAAAAAGTAAAAAAATCTTTAATTTATCTGACAAGGTCTCTCTCTCTAAATTTATGCTTTGCATTTATTTTTTTTCTATGCTTTGCAATTTTATTTTTATATTAAAACGAAGGCTAAACACCTATGTTGCATCTCTCTCCGAGACTCCCTCTCTCCCTCTCTTCCCTCTCCTTCTCCCTCTCTAAATTTGTGCAAGTAAAAAAATAAATAATGCAAATTTGAACCCATGAGCTTCCACTCGGGAATTGTCTAACCTACCATCTATACTGGATTCAAATATTGTTATTTTATAGCATATGTATATATAAAATATATTCTAAAGCGTATACATATTTCATAACATGAATACCAAATTGTAAACATTGATAAAATTGAATGATTATTACGTAATCTTAACATATATCTCTGCATAATTCCACTTTTATGCATTTATATCTAACATCA
The DNA here is from genome assembly GCA_030015575.1 of Agapanthus africanus. NCBI lineage: Eukaryota > Viridiplantae > Streptophyta > Magnoliopsida > Asparagales > Amaryllidaceae > Agapanthus > Agapanthus africanus. The sequence goes on along the minus strand of CM057338.1, from coordinate 146,524,429 downwards.
TATAAGTCATATAACATAACATGAATATCTAAATTATAACATTTACCTACTTTAGCAAACTTATCCAAAAAAATAAAAAACACTTCAGCAAATTACAACTTAGCCTTTATCCCAAACAAATGGAGTAAGCTAAAATTAATTGGGAGATGAAAACAACTAAAGTTGGAATAGTTGACTCACACGCAATCATGTGACTTGATACGGTGCTAAATAAGCTTTTCCAGCAAGCCCTAACTCGGACGAGTCTTAAGGAGTCACAGATGGTTGGTTCATTTTTCTTCAAGAGTAGGTACATGTTGTTTTTTTTCCTTGGATGGGTGGGTGGGGTGGGTGGGGTGAAGGGGGGCGGGGGGAAGGGAGAGAGAGAGAGAGAGAGAGGATCAGTGTATGGGGGATGGATGAGCTGGACATATTTTGAAGGGGAAGCAAATCAAACAATTTCTCTTTCTTTCAATTTTTTTATTGAAAAAGCGAGTTATCTTAGTAATAAAGATGAGACATCCATTTAATTTTTTTATTTGAAAAAGAATGATATGGAGATCTCTGATGCTTGATTTTACCAAATGTCATTTCTTCTTCTCCTTCTTCTTCTTCTTTTGAATTTTTTTGTTGTAAATTGGTACAATAATGATATCAGCATCCAAAAAGTTTGGATTATAACAGTAAAGATCTAATCTAGAAATATGAAGAGATTTCAAAATTATTTAAAATCATCTAAGTCAAGCATGCATGGTGCAAGCTTTTTTTGAAAGGAAAGAGACACGAGATGGAAAGTCCTTAAAAATGGAGACCCCTCCGGAAGAGAGAAGGTCTATACATGTGGACAATATAAGGGTGAAGGATAGGGGTCTAACTATTTTTTAAACTTTTGAAATTTTTCCGAACTCGACACCCTTTGGTTTGAGTTATAATAGCAAACATATTCATATGCATCATGTGCATGTGTTGTTATTTTCAATGTGAACTTGAGACTTCTTTGACTCTCTCAGTTCAACTTCCAACAAATCATAAGCAAACTTTATTTCATCAAATTATTTCTCAGGTACAAATCCCGAACACACACATACATAGTGTATATAAAATCTAAATGCAACTCATGGGATCATGCATAGAGGTAAAAATTCATGAGCTCACATACTGGATAATAATAAGTAATTATAAATGTTCCAATAATATATAATCCATATATAAATGCTCAAATTAAATTATGTCCAGGGAGACATGTCGGAGTATCGCTCACAGTGATCCCCTCCTTCGTAACGATGAAGAACGGATGGGTCTGGCCATCGTTGGACCGTCCTAATTTATGATCGAAATTCCCCAACACAATGCATCCTTTGGCGATCCAGACATTGAATCTCCCATAATTTCACAGAATCTTGACTTCGTCCTACCTCGTGAAAATTCAACCCTCCACTGGGAGCTACACCCACATGCATCTCCCAGTCCCCGTCGTTGATCCTCCATGTTAAGTTTCCGCCCCATGTCTCTTGGATCAAGAGAGGATCGGTTTCGTAGCATGTGCACCGGTCTGGGTAGGTTCTCTCATTAGGGTTCGAAAGTAGCTAGACCCCCTCTGACCTCCGGCGTAGGTAGCCGTTGCTCCCAAATTCGTCCGACTCGCATTGCAGATTTCATAGCACCATATGCCCATCGCTAGAGATCGATCGATCAATCAATGGTGATCCTCTCTTTGCAAGAGCTTGCATGTATTTATTGTTATTTTTGTTGTATAATTCAAGAGTCCACGGATGAAGCCCAAGTGTAGGCCCAAGAAGAAAAGCCCATGAGGAGCTCTTCATTGAGGGTTGCTTATACCCTAGTCACAAATTCGCTTTCGGGAATAATTCGGCGAGGTCGAAAATTCGGATTCGGAGAACGATTCGGAAAAAATCGGCAGGTATTCGGGAAAGATTCGGTAAGTGTTCGGGAAATGTTCGGGAAGAATTTCGAGCAATAAATTAATATATGAGACGCTAGGTTTTGATTTTGTGAATTATTTACTATTTTTTGAATTATTCGCTATTTTTTCACATAATTCGCGAATAATTCACGAATTATTCGGCCAGTTCGGCAATAGCGATTAATTCGGAGATTAATTCGTTTGATCAAAAATTCACGAATTATTCGCGAATTCGACGAATAATTCGCGAATTATGTGACTATGCTTATACAGACTAGGTGTAGGAATTAAGATCTAATTAGATCGACTAATTTAAATAAATGCTTGTCTCTAAAGTCTAAACTCATCTGTGTATATAATATTTAATTAAATGCCTAGGGGATCAAATTAATCCATCGAGCAATTAAAATCAACAGAGAAGATTTTGATGGCTGCGGCTAATAATCCATCAGGCCGAGAGCAAGAGAAAGAGAGGGTTTGATAGAGATTGTATTTGGGTGAGAGCTAGAGAGCAGAAATTATCTCTTGTAATTTTTCATTGAATAGTGGAAGCAATTCGTAATCGGTTTGCACGATTAGATGCAAATGCGAACCGAACCTGGGTAATATTTTGTGTTCTTTGCTTGGTGTTTTTTTGTTACTTATTTATTTTACGTAGTTGCTGCATTTAATCTTTTTCATTAGTTTCGATTCACGCGTATCGATCATCCGCTGCGTACCTTGGTGTTATTTTCACATCATGTGGTATCAGAGCTTTTTTACGGTGATTCGGATATAAGGATGATGACTTTTACATATTATAAGATCGATAAGTTTGAAGAAAGGAACAATTTCAGTATATGGAAATTGAATATCACAGCAAGTCTAAAAAAGCAAGGAGTTCATAAGATAGTATTACAAAAAGAGAAGATTCTTTCGACAACCAGAGATATTCAGAAAGGAGATATGGAGTATAAGGCTTTCAATTCGATGTGGCTGAGTTTGGCTGACGAGATTCTATACGAGATTGTACAAGAGACAACGGCAGCAGATTTATGGAGCAGGCTAGAATCCTTGTCCATGAAGCAATCTTTAACAAATCGTCTCTATCTCAATTAGCGTCTATACACATTGAAGATGAAAGAAGGTATACCAGTCAAAGACCACCTGGACGAACTCAACCAAATCATTATGGTTTTGCTCAACGAAGAGGTGAAGATTGAAGATAAGGACCAAGTTATGATCTTGCTTTGCTCTTTAACTTCTGAATATAATCGGCTCGTGAAATCAATGGTGTACGACAAAGATAAAATTTCTTTAGAAAATGTTAAAACGGGCTTACACAACGAAGTGTTGAGGAAGAAGGTATCAGGTGATAAGGGTGGTCAAGACGATGCGCAGGTTTCTAGAGACTATTTTAAGAAGCGGTCACATGGTGGTTCCAAGAATAAAGTGAGGTCCAAATCGAGAAATCGCACTAATGATTGGTGCAATTATTGCAAAATGAAAGGCCATTGGAAGAAAGGCTGTCAGAAGTTCAAGGAGGAACTTGTACTTTCTAGAAGAGCAGTCAGTTACAGATAATATTGCTGCAGTATCTACTTGTTCAAGTGATTCGGATTCGGTTAAATTGTGGCACTTGCGGTTGGTTCATATTAGGAAGTCGGGTTTGGAGGTACTTCGTAAGAGTTAGCTGCTTGGAGATGAAGATTTTGAAAATCTTGATTTTTGTGAGGAGCGTTGTTCCCTCAAAAATAAAAAAAATAAAAATATATATAAAAAGAGCAAAGCCCTGTTAAAATTTAATGGGGCAGCGCCTCACGTGCTTCTCACGAGAGCGCCAGCGTCAATGTGCAAAGCACAGAAACGCTTCTGGGTAAAAATTAAATTCTTATACGGCGACGCACGTGCTCCTCACACGGATGCCAATGTGCAAAACACAGAAGCACTTTCTGGATAAGAATTAAATTCTTATATGGTGTCGCACGTGCTCATCACGCGGGTGCCAATATGCAAAGCACAGGATTACCCATCATAAAAATTAAATTCTTAAATGGTGCCCACATGCACAATACGTGAGCACCGACGCCCAAGTAGAATTAAATTCTACAATACTCTCTGTTAAACAGAGCCGTTGGATCAAAAATCTAACGGAGATGATAAATCATCAAAATATAGAATCAAATTTTATTAGGAGAAAATATCTCCCAAATCTTTCTAAATAAAAAAGATACGCTCGGTTTGATCAATTTTCTAATAATAGAATATAATTCTATTTTGGGAATATATTCTTTCAATATTTCTAAACAAAAAAAAAGAAAGAGATTGCTCTCTGTAAAACAGAGAACCCATGGATTAAAAATCCAATGGTAATTAAAAATCCCCACTTGACAGAATAAATTATGTATATGGGAGAATATTTTCCCAATCTTGTTAAAAACAAGAACAATATATTCTGTAAAATAAAAGTCCTTAGATCAAAAATCCAACGGTGAGTAAAATTTCGCAAATCAATTTTGAGACCAATTAAATCAATTAGAATTTCTCAATAAGAGAGATTTTCTCAAAACTAATTAACAATCTGACTGAACTATATAAAAGACCCAAAACTTCAAGTCTCACACATCACAAGGGCACAAGAGAAAGAGGATAGACACAGAGAGACCACAGATAGAAAGAACAGAGAATTCAATTCTCAAAGAAGAAGATCTTCAATCTCAAAACCCTAAGTAAAGAAAGAGATCAAAATATCTTCTTTACATCTGATATCACATCTAAGAGTTTAACCCTTTTAAAAAAACTTAGTTATTTCTCTGGATCTGAGATCCACAAGACAAGTTTTCTATAAATTGAGAATTTAATTCTCATCGGGAAGATCTTATTCTTGATAATCAAAGATTTAGAGAAGAACAAATTTAAAGAGAAAGAAGATGGAATTCATAATACTCTAGGAACTCAACTCCTTCAAATCAAGAACTTAGTTCTTTAAAAACTCAATCCGAGATCCCTAAAAAATTAGTGATTTTGGCGAGCGTTAATGGTCAAAATACCATTGACAGAGATTTAACCTCTCTAAAAATATCAACAGAGATTAAATCTCCATATAAAAAAAAGAATAGCGCCTCACATGCTTCCCATCTAGGCGCCCTTTTAACAGCGTCTAGCGCCTCACGTGAAAAACACACGGATGCCTAAACCATAAGGCCAGTGCCTTACATAAAACACACGTGGACGCTGAATAAAAGTGCTCAGCACTCTATATACAGCCGAAGACAGCTAAGTGCTTAGCACTGATTGGGCAGCGCCCAACGCCTTACGTGCTCCTCACATGGACGCCATATAAAAGATGCTTAGCACTCCATATACAGTCAATACAGCTGAGTGCTTAACACTAATTGTGCAGCGTCGAACGCTGCACGTGCACCTCACGTGTACGCCATAGGAAGTGCTTAGCACTTCACATTTAGTCAAAAGGACTAAAGTATTCAACATTCATTGGGCAGCGCTCATGACTGAGTGCTTCACATGACATATATGTGAGAATTAGAGTTCAAATAAGTACTTGGCACTTTTACATACAAAGAAAAGGGCTGAACAAACAGAGCTCGGATAAGTGCTTAGCACTTTTGAATGAAAAAGAAAAGGAATAAACAGACTAAGCCCAAATTGGCTAAGTCTCTGAAGCTTTCTTGCAGCTGAGCCCAAATGCTCTTTTGCTAGATCTTAAGTAAAAATGATCCTTAAAAATATTGTTAAACTGATCTTAATCTCAAACATGACTAATGATTTTTCATTGATGATATCCAAAATGATATTCATCTTGTATCTCCTAAAGTAATCTTAGTCTCAAATATGACTAACGATTCTTAGGACCACCACAAACATTTTTCCTCAAATACGGGATTTGGTTCAAGGGTACATCTTTCTACACCTCTGCTATATGTCATTGTAATTTCTCAACGCTTTCCGAGAGGTGACGGGTCCCGACAACCAATAACTCCTTTCGTCATATATTGACGCACTTCCAAATTGACGTGCACACCTCAAATCGGATCGCTTCCCAAATTGGGCGTAGTCCACGTCACCATCGTTCACTCCGCCACATAACAAATACACGTGCACGCAAGATGAATAATAGACCGTGATGTTCTTAAACTAAAATAATTGGTCCCAAATGCTCATATGTTTTAAATCGATCTTAATCTCAAATCAGATTAACGGTCCTTAAATAAACCTTAGCCCAAATCTAAAATATACGGATTTGGACTGATCTGCGCCCTACGGGCAACTACATAAACTAGTCTCCGTATACAATCCACGGACAACCAAAACAAACAAACACACATACGACATGAAGTGAACTGTTAGAGAAGGAGAAAGTGGTTATCGTAATGCGGTAACGTAATTAACTGCAGGGGCTTGTGTCTGCAGGGAAGAGCATCCCCACAATCAAAAACCCTTCATAAAATGAGGGGAAATCTGATATAGTCTGCTACAACGGTCGCGTCTGTCCAAACCTCCGATATATGGTGTCATAAATCAACTTGGTATCTTCGGAGAGGTGGACGGATAAATCCAAATAGCATCTGCCCTCAGATTCAGACAAGACGATCCATCCCAGTTCGTCTCTGTTTCCGGCGGTGAACAAGCATATCCAAGGAAAGCAGACAAAGGTGAAATTAGGGACAGAAGTACATGATACGAATGGTATTCTTGATTATGTCCATACTGGTGTTTGGGGTTCAACACGGTTCTTTTGTGAGTTGGAGCCAGATACTTCATTTCCTTCATTGATAAATTTTTGAGAAAAGTCTGGGTGTATGATCTTATGTCTAAGGCCGAGATTTTTGAGAAGTTTAAGACATGGAAGGCCAGGGCGAAGAAGCAGATCGGTAGGCACGTAAAGGCTCTTCGGTCCGATAACGGTGGAGAGTTTACTTCGTATACGTTTATAGAGTTCTACAAGTCAGAGAGGATTGTGCACCATTACATCACTTCGGGAAACCCTCAGTCAAATAGCGTTATAGAGCGGATGAATCGAACACTACTGGAGAAGACCATATGTTTGTAGATTATAGCAGGGCTTTCTAAGGAGTTTTGAGTTGAAACCCTATTTACCACCGTGTACCTCATCAATAGATCACCATTGACGGCAATACATAAGAAAAATCCTTAGGAAGTGTGGACCGGGAAGGGTGGAGATTACAGGCGGTTTCGTATATTTGGGTGCCCAGCTTATGTTCAGCAGAGAAGTGATAAGTTAGAGCCGAGAGCTAGGAAATATGTCTTACTTAGCTACGGAAGTGAAGCCAAAGGGTACAGACTATGGTGTCTTAAGAACCAGAATATAGTAATCAGCCGGCATATTACATTCGATACGTCTGCGATGGTTTGTAGAAAAAAGACTTAATCAGATGGTGAAGAGAGAACGGTTGCGCCACCAAACGAGGTGCAAATCGACATTCCGGTTCAGTATAGTAGAAGAGATGAGGTGATTGATACTCAGATTCAGGCGAAGGGTCTGACAGAGCCAGATGGTCCAGTACAGATAGAGGGGCGGAGATCTACGCGAGTTGGGCGTCGGCCGGTCAGACTTGGTTTTGAGGACATGAACGCAGTTAGTTTTGATGACGTGGAATCATATACGTTGACTATTGAGCATAAGAAACCGTCCAGTTATAGAGAGGCTGTGCGGTCTACCGATTTTCTTAGTTGGAGAGTTGCAATGGAGAAGAAGATGGAGTTTCTTCATCAAACCGATACGTGGGATTTAGTTGCTCTACCAGAGGGCAAGCACACGATCGGCTGCAAATGGGTCTTTAAGGTTAAGGAGGGTTCGTCAGAGGCATACACATTAGATACAAGGCGAGATTGATGGCTAAGGGTTTTGCACAGAGGAAGGGTGCAGACTATAACGAGATCTTTTCTCCGGTGGTTCGACATACTTCAATTCGTGTTTTGTTAGCCATTGTTGCGGTTTATGATATGGAGTTAGAGCTGCTTGATATCAAGACTGCTTTGTTGCACGGTGATCTAGAAGAGAATATTTATATGCACCATCCATAAGGGTTCATAGTCGATGGTAAGGATGGCTATTTTTGCAAATTGAAGAAGTCGCTTTATGTTTTGAAGCAGTCTCCGAGACAGTGGTACAAGCGATTTGATCAGTTCATGTTGGCAATTGGCGTTGGAGATAGTGCCCTCAGAGTCAATTATTGGATCACAGGCACGTGATTGCAATGATTGAGGGAGGACCTATTCCGGTAGGACAGTCTTACTCAAGATGATAGTATGCTATCTGGTTTATCTTTATCATCGTGTACTGCTTTAGGTGGCCTGATAGGTCGCTATTACACGTTGATAGAGCCCCTAGGATTCTTGCTTGACTGCTAGCAGTATGAGGGCGATCATATACGTGGGAGCTGGTAGTCTATAAGCACATCCTTAAATGGTCCCTAGTCGTGGGAGTTTCGAGACAAGGCATCGATACTCCACAGTAGACTAGTGTATACAGTCGAGACCCCGACGAGGGGCAGTGGCCGGTCTCACAAGCCACTGGTGTCAGTTGGTTCACCTAAGATGTATACAGGTGCTCATTGGGTTATGAGTACACCGGACAGGACTCGCCGGGAACCTGCTAGTTGGTATTATACCTGACGTCAGATAGCAGTTCCCTGGTGACATGTGTACAGATTAGTTCATCGACCTGAGGATCGTCATTTGTCTCGTGTGAGTTCCCACTGTACTTTGATTACTACCCTACCACGCTCAAAGGAGACGTGCAAACAGGTTTTAGTTGGGTACAGTCCCGAGCCACATGGAGGCAGTGAGCGGATCTTCAGGGGTTCGTCTCTCCCGGTATTGGGGTGAGGTCGCGCTGTGTCTAGGAGAGCCATTACACGAAGTCCTTGGCCAAGGCAGGAGATTTACTGGTAGGTATTCCAGTAGTATCTCAGGGTGTTCTGGGCTACACTCCGACACGACTTGTACCGCTTTTGGGGGTCTGACTTTTACCAACCCCCTAGGCCCGCCATGCGATGCTCATAGACGAACGGACCGGACTGTACGGATATTGTCACTGACAGGCTCAGTAGGGTGTCAGGATGAGTTCGCTCATCGACGTCCCTTTTGGTCAATAGCTGGTAGCCCGTCACGTATGGCTAATACCTCTGACGTGCTAGTGGTTAAATCCACAGCCATAGTATTGACGAGTCTTTAGAGTCCCCCACATTCAGTTGCTCAAGTTTTCGGGCGAAACGCTGTAGAGGCCGTATGGAGATATGGCAGGGTTCGATCAGATACGTGCGGTATTGTACGGATCAGGATCGGACGGATAATACTAGCCGGCTTTGGTTTAAGCCGGATCCTAGTATAGTACAGTGTAGATTTTGTCTCATTGCATTTGTATTTCGGTCGGAATACAAATGCGGGTATGTATATACATTAGCGGGGTTTTCCTGTAATTTATTACGGGATCAGTTTTTGGAGTTGCCAGTTTGTTTTCCGTTTCGGCCATATTTCTTTGTATCATTCATTGGCTGAAGTTTGGTGGAGGAGAGCTTATTTGCATTTGTGCAAATAAGCATTTGTGGAGGGTGTTATTTGCATATCCTTGCTTCATGATGATTCCACCATCACTTGACTTGTTGCTTCATGATGGTGCATCATTGCATGACTTTTGGATGTCATGATGGTTGTAGTGGAGTGTTGGATTTAGTTTGTTATCATGCTTGGTTATGGTGAAGGGGTGTGATAGATGTGAGACTTGCCTTTTTCCTTTACACTCTACCTTGCATTATTCTTATCCTTGGTATTATTCCTCACTTCACTCCATTCTCACCCTTCACCTTGTGATGGTCGGCCTTGCTCTCTAGGGGGCTGTCCCATATTTTTGGTGTGGGGTTTTTGCACTTTTGGCTTTGTAAAATCCTACAAGTTCCATCTCCATAAGCTCATATCATTTCCTCCACCATATGGCAACTCCCTCAAACCCAATAGAGACAAAGAGCACTACACTATTCTACAGCAAATCTTGGGCACGTCGACTCGCCAACTTCGTGCCCGAGTTGCCTCGGTCCAGAGGTGGGAGCCTGTAAAAGAAGCCGGCAACGTGGTGCCCTTCCGGCGAGGAGGTGGAGACCGGACATTCCGCGGGAGATCGGGACGACGACGAGAAGACCGGAGAACACGGATCGCTCGGTATATCTCTCTAACCCCTCTCTTGTTAGCTAGGACTAGATTAATGGCACGATCCGGGTTTATAGTGCGCGGTGGTGCCACTCATAAAGTTTAAAGTAAATCATCGCTTCCCCATTCCGGCGTCGGATTGACGGCCGGAGCGCCGCCGTGCACTTACAATGGTATCAGAGCCTCGCCATTTACCTAGTCTAGCTTGGTCTAGTATGTTTAAAGTTTCGATCGAACAAAAATTCCAAAAAACCGCGTTTTCATGCATATCAGTTTTCTGTCGAAATTTTTTTGGCTCCAAATTTTTTTCAGTATGTTGCAGAATGATGTGCAGGGAATTTTAAGCATTCTGGGAAAATTTGGTCATGTGATGTCACCTTATAACCGCGGAACCGCGGCCAAACCCACGCATTGGCCGCGGTTCCGCCGCAGTCTAGACTGTTCACTGTACCAAAATTTTCCAGAGATCTTCTGAGTTCAAAATGGGGTTTTTGGAATGTTATTTTTTGGGCCCAGATTTCTTTGAGTCCTACAGTAGTGCTTGGGGCCCACTTGGTAATTTTTGATCGATCGGATATTTTAAACACATTAGTTCACAGTATTTACATTATATCTGCGACCGTGAATGTCACTTGATCGGTAAATCCTGTCTAACTGCTATAGCCCGGTTAGACGGATTTGCGAACGTGACATTCACGTTGATATTTTGTGGTTGTGCTGTGATGTTGCGGATTGGTCATGGGGATAGCCTGGATGCAATGCTAGTACAGTTTTTGTTGTATTATGTACATTTGATATTGCGGGGCGAGCGTCCGACATGTGGACTGCCGTCACTGCCCGTTTGTATATTATTCTTTTGGGGCACGACCAAGTTGCGGTCGATGTACCCGCTGTATGTATATTTTACTTTCTGTACTAGGATTGCCCCGCGGAGGGGTGCACGGATAGCCGGGTTCTAGAGGGCAACGAGCCCGCATCTCATGGCATTGAGACGGAGGGGGCTTCGCTCTAGAATTGGCGGGCTATTCGCCGCACACGTAGGGGGTATAGGTTGACCCAGGAGGGGTGCCCAAGTTACCGGATTCCGTGAAGTGCTGGGTGGTCCATTCACGTTGCTGAAGGGGGCTGCCTCGCTTCAGGTTTTGGCGGGTAACTTGCCGCGCCCGTAGGGGTCTAGGATTTCATTGCACAGTCTATCCACACGACCAGGGGAACGTCGGGTTTCAGTAGCGGCTTTGTGAAACCCGGGGATCCCAGATATCTGTATTATTCTGTGATGCTGTACATTTCTGTGATGTTGCATTTTTATCACGCCTTGAGCGAAATATTATATATTGATATATATACTAGTAAATATTGTATATGTTTTGCATCCGCGCTAGTCCAGTCCCCGCTCTGTCGTTAGTTAACTAACCTAACGGGTAATGACGGGACCCAGTGGCGAATGCGGATGGCATATACGTACGTCATTATTTTCGTTCTTTATCGGTGTGATCAATTGATGGGACTGCGTTGATTCGGATCAATGCGAGTTGAAAACAAACCTAATCTGATGTTGTTGGAACTTTTTCAAAAAGCTGTTATTGCAAGGACGTTCACTTTTGTTTTGCATCGTGATATTCAGTTGGAATATCCTGCTCCTCAGTCGACGAGGCAAGGGCCGAGATCCCTTCACCGGGAGTGACCCCTTGGACAAAAGTTTGCGTCAGGGCAATAACTTCACTATAACCGATTATTTTTGTTTTGCATCGTGGTATTCAGTTGGAATATCCTGCATCTCATTCTACGGGGAAAGAGCCGAGATCTCTTCACCGGGAGTGACCTCTTTAGCAAAAGTTTTCGTCACTATATTTTCATAAAAGCTATCCGTTCCTTCAACGATATCAAGTTCATTACGTTAAAGGTTTTCGCCAGAAACCATTCGTAGCCCTCCGTCATTTCATATGGGTGGTCAATAGTATTCAAGCTGTGTATGTTGGTCAAAGTCAAGGCACAGTGATTGGTAGCTATTGGGTATTCATATGCAGTATAGATAGATGCGTTGGTTTGGGGCAGTCGTACTAATATTTTGGCCAAAGTCAAGGGTATGTACGGGTGGGCTCAAATTAACCTGGAGAATGACGGGTAGAACTTGACATGTGACTTATGATATGTTGGCCAAAGTCAAGGTCATAAGAGCATGGGGCAAAAATCACATCGGGAGTTTCTAAAGAAACTGAAACTTGCCAGATATGCGCATACCTTCTGGAGTGTGATAACGTGAGCGGATTCCGTCACGTTATCATGCGATGATAGTTGGATCCCGATTCCCACTGATGAGTTTGTTTACTCCTCGGGTGATCCCGACTAATTCTTCTTTCAGGTTTGGAGGAGAATTTGACGGTACAGTGGGAGGTTTCCAGATTAGATAAATTGGTAACCATTCTGATCTAGGTTAGAGTGCACGCTGAGTGTTTCTTTTCTCTCTCTCTTTGGCAGCGACCCTTGACCCGACCCTAGACTATGACTCAGTGACCAAGTTGACCGAACCTTCTTAAACACTGGCTTTTGGATTGTCAGAGTTGCAAACCTCATTGCCACTCCTACTTTTACCCTTTTCTCCAGGACACCCCATACTACTACGAACGTCCACTTCCATTGGACAAAACCATCGTATGGTTATATACGAACTCGAAGGAATTTATTCGAGGATGATTTCTGGTTCTGGAGAAAACGAATAGGACTATTTAGTTGTCTTTTCCTTTTACCTTCTCTCAGGTTGCGAGTACCCCTTAGATTAGGGGATAGTACACCTATTACGCAAATTGGATAGTCTTCTTCCAAACCTTAGGCTAGTGCCGACCGGTAGGGAATGAAGAAAACCAATTAGCCTAACGATGGTGTACAGAAGGTATTATATAAAGACAAAGAAAGGGATTAGAACGAGGGCAAAGTAAATTGCGACTGATATTCACGACCAAACCAAGTATTTCATTACCACTCCCACTTCACCTTTGTATTTCTCCAGGACACTCCGTATCACTACGAAGATCCACAGTTTATTGGATACTCCATCGTATGGTTATATACGAACTCGAAAGGAACTTGTTCCAGTTTGGGGATGGATTCTGGTTCAGGAGAAATAGGAATAAGGTTTATTCGGTTGTCTTTTATCCTCATCTTCTCTCGCATTGCGAGTGCTCCTAGGATTAGGACAGTACACCCATTATGCTTATTGGATAGTCTTCTTCCAAACCATAGGCTGGTGCCGAAAGGTAGGGAAAGGAGAAAACCATTTGGCCTAAAGGGGTGTACAGAAGGTAATGACTAAAGACATATGAAGGGATGTGGAGAGATGGCATAGAAATATACGGTTACAGTTGTGAATCTGGATAATGGAAGAGGCATTACTAGGAATACCCGGATACCCCATCGAAACATTTCAATATTTCAGTTTCACTGTGTACTGTTAAAGGAAAACTGATTTCCCAATTAGACACTTGCTCCAGGGTATGTATTTACCAGGTCTGATTTTCACATCTGTATTGTTTTACAGATGATGAGTGGGAGTAAGTTATTGGGAATTGGGTGATCATCCTCATTATATCGGGATTCGTTGTAATCGGTGATATTTGAGGAAATCGCCTGGGTTGTTTGCCGGACGGCAAATATTTGGTTTTGAATATCCGCTGTTATGCACCAATTTCAAATTGATATATCTGTACGTCTATTTTTATAGAGTGGGATATACCTTTTTGAAATTATGTCTATGACATTTACCTATATCAGTGGATGGTTAGGTAAGGAGCATTAAACAGCGGTGTAATTCTTCATAACCATAGTACAGTTTTCAACCTACGACATACAGGGAATGAGTTATTAGACTCAAGGGACTTATACAGAGTATTGTATGTTGTCCAGTGTCCATTAGGACAGAGGAGTTGGTCCTCGTACTATATTCGGTTTACTTATGACTTCTCTAGTTTTTAGACAAGTGTTTCGTAGAAACACAAGGTCCGAATTTTGAGAAGTTATAGGTATATGGATAAAATAGAGAACCAGGTATTGCAAGTATCGGGATTTTTCAAGGTGATCGAAGATGTAGATACTTGTGTAGGGTATTCAGTTGATAGTAATGATTAAGAGAACTTGCTTCTCTTTCAGGTTACTCATAATTGGAAGTATTCCTAAGTTGAGTAACGCTGATCGGCCTCCTTCCATTTAGTTGACATGCGCTGGAGACAGCTGCATGATTTGAATCTGGTTCAATTAAATCAGTGCCTCTGGTTCTATATTGGATATAGAACAGTTCATATCTTAACGATGTTAAGGTACGGGGAGTTGTCCAGCTTATGTTTAAGACCAGACTCTGGATAACTCAAGGCACGTTTCTGTAATGAATGTTTGTGGGTTGACCCAGGCTATGACGAGGGTTGACTTTCTACCATCTGGAAGATCAATAGTAATATTGTTCTAGACTCGCCACAGTTTTAATAAAAAATGGATTTTTTCAGAAAACAGTAGTGGGAGTATGGTAGAACTGGAAGTGTTTCCAGAACCACAAACGATTACTGAAGATTTGATAGGAACCTAAAAATTCAATCTGGTTTGACATTCCATTGGCCACTCCGCAGATAAAGTGGGTAACTTCAGGCACCCGAGAGGTACTCCGGTAGCCTCAAGGACGGTGACAGGGAAGTTCTTATTTACCCAGACTTGCCATTGCTGTTGTTCCAGACTATGAGACCCGGCGGGAGAATGAGTATAGCGTCATTCTAAACTAGCTTTAGAAGTGAACGTGTATATGACTCTGCCAGAGGATTGTCGTAGTCAGTGGGAGCAGCGGAAGCATTGATGGACAAGTGGCTTATGTCTATTTATAGACTAAAGCGGAATTAGCGGAGATAGATCATCTATTTCTGATGTGACAGTCATAGGTTTGACTTCATCAGAATAGGGGATGGATCTGTTGACAAGATAGTAGGGTGTGATGTCCTGGTATATTGGATGACATACACAGAGTAGGAAAAGAAATTCCTATACTACGATCGGTTATATTTTGGTTGTCACACGGTGGTTTCTCCACATGGGACTTGGATATAATATCAGACATACTGGTTACTAGATCTATGGTTTTAGATCTAGATTTGGGTGGTTTCCCAATCAGGGTACTTAGACAGTATTCTAAGAGTATTTAGAATGGACGACTCCTGGCACGGTAGTGTACCTACAGGTAATGGAGGCACCCTCTCTAAAGGTGTTTTACAGACTAAAGCGGAGAGGGATGTGCATGATTGGCAGATCACTTGCTTAAGCAATTGAGTCAATCATGAGATGTCAAGTACCACACCAGATGTTGTTTTTGCGGTAGATGCAAGAAGTTGATATTGATCCAATCCTGGAGAAACAGTCGGAAGCAGTTTTAGAACATAAGTGGATGTTCTAAGGATATGATAACGACAGTCTCATTCGGGAGACAGTTATCATTCCAGGCTTCCAAGGTGACCTGGACGACAAGGAGGTTGTCAGAGTTATAGTTTTCCTTCTGACGAGGGGCAGTATTTTGGACAGATGGTCCAAGGCAATACTGAGGGAGGCATGGCGCAGGATACTGATTAAGTTCAGTTGACGATACAGTCTAAGAAGTTTGGATTTGGAGTTCATTTATGAGCTAGGTCCCATCAGACATCCAGACATATTCTAAGACAGGTATTGCTCATTTCGGGAGATGGGTTTCTCCGCGAACATGAGATTAAGAGAGACATAGAAAGAAACATCATAGCGGATCCACTCACAGAGGCTATTCCTCGAACGCAATAGTTTCGTAAACGAGCTTTGTGAGACTGACTAGTAGAGGAGTTGGGTGTTCGGTATCACACGGGTTGTGAGTATGCGACATCGCAATAATTAGCCTTGAGTGCAAGTGGGAGATTGTTGGAGATAGTGCCCTCAGAGTCAATTATTGGATTACAGGCACGTGATTGCAATGATTGAGGGAGGACCTATTCCGGTAGGACAGTCTTACTCAAGATGATAGTATGCTATCTGGTTTATCTTTATTATCGTGTACTGCTTTAGGTGACCTGATAGGTCGCTATTACACGTTGCTAAAGCCCCTAGGATTCTTGCTTGACTGCCAGCAGTATGAGGGCGATCATATACGTGGGAGCTGGTAGTCTATAAGCACATCCTTAAATGGTCCCTAGTCGTGGGAGTTTCGAGACAGGGCATCGATACTCTACAGTAGACTAGTGTATACAGTCGAGACCCCGACGAGGGGCAGTGGCCGGTCTCACAAGCCACTGGTATCAGTTGGTTCACCTAAGATGTATACAGGTGCTCATTGGTTATGAGTACACCGGACAGGACTCGCCGGGAACCTGCTAGTTGGTATTATACCTGACGTCAGATAGCAGTTTCCTGGTGACATGTGTACAGGTTAGTTCATCGACCTGAGGATCGTCATTTGTCTCGTGTGAGTTCCCACTGTACTTTGATTACTACCCTACCACGCTCAAAGGAGACGTGCAAACAGGTTTTAGTTGGGTACAGTCCCGAGCCACATGGAGGCAGTGAGCGGATCTTCAGGGGTTCGTCTCTCCCGGTATTGGGGGTGAGGTCGCGCTGTGTCTAGGAGAGCCATTACACGAAGTCCTTGGCCAAGGCAGGAGATTTACTGGTAGGTATTCCAGTAGTATCTCAGGGTGTTCTGGGCTACACTCCGACACGACTTGTACCGCTTTTGGGGGTCTGACTTTTACCAACCCCTTAGGCCCGCCATGCGATGCTCATAGACGAACGGACCGGACTGTACGGATATTGTCACTGACAGGCTCAGTAGGGTGTCAGGATTAGTTCGCTCATCGACGTCCCTTTTGGTCAATAGCTGGTAGCCCGTCACGTATGGCTAATACCTCTGACGTGCTAGTAGTTAAATCCACAGCCATAGTATTGACGAGTCTTTAGAGTCCCCCACATTCAGTTGCTCAAGTTTTCGGGCGAAACGCTGTAGAGGCCGTATGGAGATATGGCAGGGTTCGATCAGATACGTGCGGTATTGCACGGATCAGGATCGGACGGATAATACTAGCCGGCTTTGGTTTAAGCCGGATCCTAGTATAGTACAATGTAGATTTTGTCTCATTGCATTTGTATTTCGGTCGGAATACAAATGCGGGTATGTATATATATTAGCGGGGTTTTCCTGTAATTTATTACGGGATCAGTTTTTGGAGTTGCCAGTTTGTTTTCCGTTTCGGACATATTTCTTTGTATCATTCATTGGCTGAAGTTTGGTGGAGGAGGGCTTATTTGCATTTGTGCAAATAAGCATTTGTGGAGGGTGTTATTTGCATATCCTTGCTTCATGATGATTCCACCATCACTTGACTTGTTGCTTCATGATGGTGCATCATTGCATGACTTTTGGATGTCATGATGGTTGTGGTAGAGTGTTGGATTTAGTTTGTTATCATGCTTGGTTATGGTGAAGGGGTGTGATAGATGTGAGACTTGCCTTTTTCCTTTACACTCTACCTTGCATTATTCTTATCCTTGGTATTATTCCTCACTTCACTCCATTCTCACCCTTCACCTTGTGATGGCCGGCCTTGCTCTCTAGGGGGCTGTCTCATATTTTTGGTGTGGGATTTTTGCACTTTTGGCTTTGTAAAATCCCACAAGTTCCATCTCCATAAGCTCATATCATTTCCTCCACCATATGGCAACTCCCTCAACCCCAATAGAGACAAAGAGCACTACACTATTCTACAGCAAATCTTGAGCACGTCGACTCGCTAACTTCGTGCCCGAGTTGCCTCGGTCCAGAGGTGGGAGCCCGTAAAAGAAGCCGGCGACGTGGTGCCCTTCCGGCGAGGAGGTGGAGACCGGACATTCCGCGGGAGATCGGGACGACGACGAGAAGACCGGAGGACACGGATCGCTTGGTATATCTCTCTAACCCCTCTCTTGTTAGCTAGGACTAGATTAATGGCACGATCCGGGTTTATAGTGCGCGGTGGTGCCGCTCATAAAGTTTAAAGTAAATCACCGCTTCCGCATTCCGCCGTCGGATTGACGGCCGGGGCACCGCCGTGCACTTACAATTGGGTACACAAGAAATATTAAGGATCAGTGTGTTTATGTGATGCTACTACACGATGGGTCCCGGATTTATCTTTTATTGTACGCGGACGATATGTTGGTGGCATCACGCAGCATGTCAGAGGTCAACAGCTTGAAACAATAGTTGAGTCAGCAGTTCGAGATGAAAGATTTGGAGGCTGTGAAGAAAATACTTGGCATGAAAATTGTCAGGGAAAGGAAGCGTGGTAAGCTGCGTCTGCGACAAAAACTGTAACACCCTAGTGCATGTATACTATATTTATTTTGGGGTATTTCAAATTTTGCGACAACTTCTTATTTATTATTGCTTTTGGGGTGCGGATAGTGCATTTGATAACTGTGGTTAGTATCCGATCCGACCCGCATGCTTGAAACCCATTATGGTTCAAAATTACGCCATATATTTACTAGTATAGAGGATCCATATACATCTAGATTCTATATACATGTATAATATATTTTTGTGTCTGCATATCTTTTAAATAATACAAATAATAGCCAGATAATATATTTTGATATCTAGCATGGTATATTACCATACCCCATATCATATGGTTGCATCAATATATCGTGTTCATGTCTAAATTGATAAAACAAACTCATTTCGATCGCTATGTATATTTACATAGATCTATACTTGGGGGTATGCATTTTTATTATCCGGATATATCATTATGGTTTTAACTTGTACGTATATTCTCCATATTTTAAAACTAGATTTTTAGAAAGAACCGGATAATATTCGGAGTATTTTGATATTAGCCGTATAATCCATATATTCGGAGTATTTTGATATTAGCCGTATAATCCATATATATATATATATATATATATATATATATATATATATATATATATATATATATATTATAATAATTTTATATATTAACAGTAAATGTAATATATATAATATATATTAACCAATTATTTTATATCCTTTCTCTCTCTCTCCCCCTCAGTCTCTCTCTTTCTTAATATATATATATATATATATATATATATATATATATATATATATATAATCACCTCTCTCTCTCCCTTCCTTCATTTTCTTTCACCGTGACGATAAACCCATGCCAGCCCTCGCCATCACCGACCTTCACTCTTCATCACCACCACCCTCGTCGCCTTACCACCTTCATCACCGTCTTCACCACCTCCTCTCTTCTCCTCTCCTCGAGAACCCCGACCTCCGACCCATGAACTCAACCCCTCGCTAAACCATCGCCGCCGATCGCCAAACCTCGTCGTCGGCCTCACCCTCGTCACCCTCACCATCTCCAAGACCTCCTCCCCTCTGCATCCCCGAGCCCTGCACCTCCAGACCCCGATGGCGACCCAACTGCAGAAACTCCAACCTCGCCGTTACCCATTGCCGGAGACCTCACTATCTCGTCGTCGTCGCCGCCTTCACCTCCTCATCCCTCTCTTCTCTCCATCAGCACTACACCCTCCACCACCACCATCTACCCTGCATTCCCGACCCTGACAGCAACCAAGAAACCCACTGCCCCTCGTCGCCGACGGAAACCCACCATCGTTGCCGTCACCTCGCCTCTGTCCTCGCTTCCCCAGAACCCAGAGCCGAGCAGCTCCTATTCTTCTTCTTTCTTTCTTGCTTTTCCGGCCGTCTCGCCTGAGTCGCACGCGTCGCCGACGATCCGAACGACCCAGTCACCGTCGTCGTCCAGCTCAGTCACCACGTCACGCACTGCTCAGCCAGGTCCAGTCCTGCATGAGTGGTTTGCATCGCAACGTCTATCCGACGTCGGAATGTAGCATCTGTATCCCGTCGTGAGATCCGATTAAGCAAGTTTAACTTGCATCATGCTATATTACTATATCGATATCTATATGAATAAAAATAGTACATGTGTTTTATTATTCATCAACTATTACCGATTTATAGTTTTACAGTGTCTGTTCATATCCGTACTGATAATAGCATATCTAATTGCATGCCGGAATATCATGATATCCCTACATTACTATATTAGTACAACATACTATCTAGTTTGCATCATACTTGGTAATGGATATATAATGGTTATTACAGATAGATAAATATGCATCATGGTATCAGTTTTGTTTACCATGTTCCGATATTGATTACAGTTTCACATGTGGTATCTATTTGGTTAATATAATCACATGATATGTTCACGACACACTACCTGACTCGTTACTTAGATCCTATCGCTAATGCCAACAATACTGACGTGTTGTCCCGACGGACGTGACTTGCTGTCTACATAAACAAAAACTATACCTGCATGATCCTGTATTGGCATTAGATTTACATCATCAATATCTGACTTGAACACATAACCTTGAAGGTAAGGGGAAATCAATAATGAAACATGACTTGTAACTCAACAGTTCGATATTTATACTGATCAGTCTTTACAGGCTAGGCCAGCCCCGGAATGATACTGCTGACATCATTCGTCTGTACATGTTACCTGTTTACTGTCTAGCGGCAAGTCTTGGATTTAGCCCAAGAGTCTTGACCGTGATCTCGGGCACGCACGAGATACTATTGAGTTATATCGACGATTCTATTAAATTGATTTCAAAAACTTTTAGAATAGATAACTGAGAAGAACAGTTTTAGAATATACAACACACACCCATGCATACACATACCTCACTGTTTCATATCCGTGTTATTCATTTATATTCATATTTACTGATATCGTTATATCCTGGTTATCACTGCTATTTTGATATTATGACGCACTGACGTCTGGATTTTACATGGTCCAGTTCCTCTACCTTTATCACAGGCTGAACAGGAGTATTTTAGCCATCAAGTCGAGCAATGAAGAATTGAACGTGTATTTAGAGATGTTTAATTTACTTTATTTCTGCAGTTTTATTTTTTTTATGTGAGTTCATATTGTTAATGATTCAGATATTGTTTATTGGATCTTGATTCGTTTCCTCTTATGCAGTTTTCTTGATTTTATTTACTATGGCAAATGGACATGTACTAGATAGATTATATATTTTACTGTTCTTGATATCTTATAGTCAGCCGTAATGTGACTGTGGAGGAATGATTCCTAACCACAGGTAGTATGGTTGGCTCTGTTACGTGCCGTAGTTTACGTATCTTGGGAAGTGGGGCATGACAGAAATAGTATATCGAGCAAGTTCTCGCACGATATGGGATGGAGAAGGCAAAGTCCGTGTCTACTCCTTTAGGGGCGCACATTATGATTTCGGCGATGTTATTACCAGGGCTGGATACGGACAGGTTGTACACGTCTAGAGTGCCATATAAGAGTGCGGTAGGCAGTTTGATATATGTGATGGTTTGCACGCATCCAGACATTGCACATGCAGTAAGGATGGTCTGCCGATACATGGCTACTCTAGGCAAGGAGTATTGGCAGGCTGTAAAGTGGATTTTGAAGTACTTGAGGGATACTATGGGGTTCGGCTTGTTATTCAGCAATGGCAGTACAGATGGTTGTATTGTGACAGGGTATTGTGACTCAGATTTTGCTGGTGATAGGGACGGACGGAGATCTATGACGGGTTACGTATTCACGTTGGGCATTGGTGCAGTATCATGGAGATCGACATTACAGTCTATTGTTGCATTATTGATAGCAGAGACAGAGTTGATAGATACTACGGAGGCTGTCGATGAGGGTATATATTTGCGTGGATTGATGGATGGTATGGGTGTTCCATAGGATTTCACAGAAGTGTTTTACGACAGTCAGAGCGCAATCCACTTGGCGGAACATCAAGCTTATAGTTCGAGAACCAAGCATATCGAGATGAAAGATTTGTTTTTGGAAAACGAGAAGAATGTTATTTCTCTTACGAAGATTGGTACCCATGAAAAACCGGTGGTCACATTTACGAAGGTGGGCCCAGTTTTCAAGTTCAAGTTTTGCTTGGACTTGATTTGACTGGTTGCTTGATAAAGGCTAGAGACGACGAATTGCAGAATTCCAAGTTTTTTCACGGAAGTGTAGAGATTTTGATGAATTTTGTATAAGGTGAAGATTGTTATTTTTGTTGCATAATTCCAGAGCCCAAGAGCCTACAGTCGAACCCAAGTGCAGGCCCAAGAAGAATAGCCCATGAGGATCTCCTTATTCAGACTTGTGGTAGGAATTAAGATTTAATTAGATCGACTAATTAAATATATGCTTATCTCTGAGTCTAAACTCATCTCTATATATAATAGTAATTAAATGCCTAGGGCATCAAATTAATAGATCAAGCAATTAAAATCAACAGAGAAGATTTTGGTGGCTGCCGCTCATAATCCATGAGGCTGAGAGCAAGAGAAAGAGAGGGTTTGATAAAGACTACGAGAGATTGTATTTAGGTGAGATCGGGAGGGCGGAAATTTTATCTTGTGATTTTTCGTCGAATAGTGGAAGCAATTTGTCGTCGGTTTGCACGATTAGGTGCAAGTGCGCACCGAATCTGGGTAATATTTTGTGTCCTTTGCTTGGCGTGTTTTTTTTCTTTTATTACTTATTTCTTTTGCGTAGTTGATGTGTATAATATTTTTCACTGGTTTCAATTCACACGTATCGATCATTCGCTCCGTATTTTGATGTTATTTTCACAACATTTACTAGTCATGAAGGTTTCATTCTACTATCTTCTTCCACATCCACGCGCATTAATTGTTAGCTGTGAATCAAAAGGGTAAAACAAGGAAGAGGTGGCTTGTTTATGTTGCGGCTGAGACCCATTTGCTGGAGCCGTGGGTGTGATTTAAACTTCCGACGTTTCATATTCATTAGGAAGAACAAATTTCTATTGCATACTTAAGACTATTTTTTCCATCTTGAAACCGCTAATTCCACAATATCTATCTAACAAATCATTACATAATGGGAGGATGCGGAATATATACATGCATGAGGGACTGAAGCCACGGAACAATGAAAATCTGTCTGTTTGATCCATGTATTTTTACCTCTCTTTTTTTCTAAATTATAATCTAAAGGCATTTTGTATTTTGCAGATTAAACATGCACATGCATGTGATACATGTAAAAACAAAGAACCTGATGACTCTTTTAATATTGTCATGCCATACTTACATAGGTATGGATCATACAACAGAGGAATACAATTTTTTTTCTTAAAAAAGAAAAAGAAAGCAAAGTGATCTCTTAAATAAGTAAGCGCAAATAAGTTTGTAACAAAATTTATAAGATTAACCAGGCTATGTCAATTATTTAAGTGTGTCGATATTGCCAAATCCTTATTTGATAAATTCATATCAAAATTTGTCTATGGATAAAACTAACCCTATACCAGCCTTTAATTCTATTCTCTCAAATCTCATTCCATCGCCCCTCTTTCGTCCACGACTTCTCATCCGCCGCGTTGTCGCCCTCGATCTCTCCTCCTCCAACCTCACCGGCCCCATCCCCTTTCTCCCACCTCTCTTTTTTTCTCCCACCTCCTCCTCAACCTCTTCAACAATCTTTGTTTTCTCCTCTGATCCAATCATTTCGCTCCAATGTTTCTCGACCCTAACGGATCTGTTGGCTAAGATCGGCAATGTGTTCGGAGACGAGATCGGCGCCATCAAGTACCAGCTCCCCGACGAGGACCCAGTCATTCTCGCCATTGGAGGATCTCAATAATATGATGAAGGGGCTCAATCGTGTTGCCGACGAGCCCGTGAGGCTGCGGATCTTCGTGATCTTGCTGACGACGATCATCCTCCGATGGACACGGGGCAATGCTACATCAATCCCGTAAATGGGATCCAGATCGGGATCAAGAGGAAGCACGTCATAAAAAGACAAAAATTAAAAACTGATGTAGTTGGGATTAATTTTGTCCATAGATATATTTTGATGTAGATTTATCAAATAAAGATTTGCCAATATGCCGTCCTGGTTTAAACCAAATGAAAAGGAAAAGAAGGAGATTTAAGACTACATAAAACAGTTTGGAAAACACAAATAGCATAGAGCCATAGATAAATGTTGCATTATTTCCTCCAAAATTAATCTACGAAAAGAGAAAAAAAACTAAAATCTAAAACTTAAACAACCTCTTACAAGCTCTAATGATCTTCCCCCTCTTTCTCCTAGTGGGTCTCCTCTCTCCCTCTCCTTCTTCATGGATCACCTCATCTCCATCTCCATCACAAGCATCATCATCATCATGGATCCTCCAATACCCATCACCAACTGAGGATGATGATGATGATGACTTCCTCATTGAGAAAGCCCTCCTCACAACTGCTTGAAGTGTCGAAGCATCGCTCTTCTCAACATCATTACAAGTACTCCCTCTGAATCTTTGAGAAGCTGAAGCAGAGGAGCAGTTCCTCCTCAGTTTCACCTTAAATCTCTCTCCCGACTCATCTTCATCATGATGGGTTTTTTCATCGTGGGATTTTGGTGGGGAGAGGTTGAGGTTTGAGGAGTTCAATCTCATTTTTGAGTAGCCATTCATGATGATGGTATGTTGGAATGAATGGAGATTGATGAGAGAGGATGGATGTGATATAGGAAACAGAAATGGAAATGGTTGCTCGTGTAGCTAATAATAAAAATAATAAGGGAAAATTGTCGTTTACAAAAAAAACCTATGACATGCTTTTACGTTGTCAAAAAACCCCGGTCCAAAAGATCTTGTAAATAAACCGATGCTGTCATAAACCCTCTAGATACAATATCTCTATATTTTTCTATAATATCTGGTTAGCTGCATATCCTTCCACATGTGTATGCGGCTAAGTTATATATCTGTATAGTTTCCCGTAATGTGTATCGAGCTAATTAGATATTGCACGAAGCCATAGGGATTTTTGGTAGTGGAAAAGTTCATCGGGACGTTTTGCGACAAGAGTTTTTGGTCCAGGGTTTTTATGGTGACGGGAAAATTTTGTTGTTGTTGTTATTATTATTATTATTTTAACAATTAACCTAATACTAATAAGAAAGTAGCTTGATGCTGATGCATGGACAAATGGAGCGTGTGATAAATTTATGACAGGCGGATAGATTTGACTTTTGTGTCTTCGTTGTTGTTGATTTCAAGATTTTGAGACTAGGTCCAAAAAATAGAAGTAAAATCCAAAGGTTCCAGATAGGATTTGTTTATGGCAGAGAATTGCCAATAATTTTTTTCAACTCTACATCAAATTTTGAAATAAGAAATGCCTTTTATAATCCTTTTCAGAAAAGTATTCTCCGCTGTCATAATATCAGACATGTTTGTCTGATCAAAGGGAAAAAAAAATTGATCCAAAAGATGCATGAAAGTATCCCATATTTTTCTCATGCAAGGATGCATTGTATCCGGTATACTAAATATAATTATTCTATCTATAGGATAGGATCAGTTATCACTACCCACGGTTGGTCTTAAACATAGATGGAAGAAATACTTTTGATTAGTAATATATTTGTTTTAACTTAAACTAACAAGAAAAAAGAAAGAACCAATGAAAACCAAATTCAAAGTATAACATCACACAACAAACTATGTAGACAAGAAGAACTAATATGAAAACATGTATTAATTTTCTTTTCGACGTGAGAGAGACTTTAAGTTGGATCCATGAAGACGGTTTGGTTAAAAAAAAATAATATAATATAAAATAATATAATATAATATAATACAACAGCATGTGAAATCATTGTGGGTCCAATGACAATCACAGCTAACAACACTGTTGTATTATTATCATGGGAAATTGATGGGACAGGCGAGGAGAAAACTATGGACGGTCAGTTGACCATGCTCATCACATGACTACACCCTTTCAAATTTCAATAGATCCACAATTTTGAAAAATATACGTAACATACTGTTACATTAAACTCATGCACTACTTTTATATAGTTTTAATTTATCATCAACTGTATGCCATTGCAGCAAAGTCTAAAGTTATTATTATAATTAAAGGAATGTGAAGGTTAAATGGCAATGTCAATAATCTATCGATTTTTTGATGAGGATGAACACCATTCATCTTAGTGCTTGTTTGGTTCAAAACTACAGAAAATATGGATTGGAATGTGTCATAAATCCAATTTTTTTTGTCTCCCCTTTCAACTTCTTTATTTGGATGCAAAGAATAAAGATGAATTTATAGGTATGAAGTCAAATATTTTGTTTTGGTTTGTATGATAGAAATATGGATTTGAATTATGGGAGAGAGAGAGAGAGAGAGAGAGAGAGTTTTTTATTTGATTAAATGAGGACATGGCACCAAATCCTTCCAAATTCAATACAAAAGGCTCCAACTTTGAAATCTTTCTTTCTACAAATGCAAAGATTCCAAATCCTTAAAAACAATCGAGGAGTTCAATTTTTTGTTGGATTTAATACTTCTATAACGTTTTGTCCTCCAATTCTTCTCAAATCCTTGCAATTATTTTTGCAATCAAACAAGTCCTTGATCAACATATTTTAAGACATGTAAATACCTCTTACAATTGCATTGCTCTTTGCGTTGTAAGGACGCAGATTTAACGGCTTATCAATAATAGAATATTTTTCATAACCAAATTAACGATTAAAAATATGAAATGTAAATGTAATGAAGATCAAGATGAACTGTTCCGTTGACAAAAAAAATTGATTGAAGATATGACTTTTTAATGGATTTAGCAATAAAATTCTCTGGGAAATGCTTTATGCATTAATTTCCTTTATTGACTCACAGAAATTTTCCATGCATAGTTTTAGAGGACCATCCAAAAGATTACTAAAAGATTAAAGAACAAGAAGAAGGGAAAAAAAAAGATTCATCAAATGATAATTGCAGTCACAAAAAAAAAAGATTACTAAAAGATTAAAGAACAAGAAGCATACAATCCAAAAAAAAAAAAATTCATCAAATGATAATTGCAGTCCATTCCTCTCAGAAATGGCTAAATATTTTGATCAGCCAAGTGTTACGTGATCACATGAAGTAATTGATACAAAGCAGCTTAATTGTATTTGGCTTAATACCCAGCAACATCAACTAGCTAGTTCACAAATTCCACTCCTGTCAATGGCTTACTTGAATGAAGCTGAAGGGCACAATCACCTACAACCTGCAATCCAAAAGAAAGATTGATCCGTTATGTATCTTAGCGATAAAAATCGTTCTGTTTTTTTCTTTAACTCCTTTGCTTGGAAAATATAGATTGTTGTCCAAAAAAAGATTATTAATATACATGGTTTCAACTTTCACGTTCAAGTTATGTAACCAGTTGTTTAGATAACATGAATATCGAATATTAGTATTTGTAACATAGTTTCACTTTTGAGTAATGTAAGCAGCTATTTAGATCCAACGACTACAGTATTTTGTTTCGTGTTAGCATGCATTGGACACGGCATGAATGTCCACAAGCGTGGATGATTTCTTTTAAGTTTGGATTAATGGAGACAACAATAAATAGACATTACTTGGAGAGGTGAAAGAGAAACCAAAGCAAAGAAAGAAAAAGAGAGAGGAAAGAAGGAAGAGAAGGAAGATGTGTCTACTGTAACCTTCCAAAAAAGATAAATGTAAATTCCATCATTTAAAAAGTAAAAATACCGCCGCATGTTACTTAGAGTACATTATCAATGACAATTGGCCTATATCGCTAGTTTTATGAGATTGTATGGTTGGGAAACCAAAGTGACTTTGAGTTTAGAGAGGTCCGTCTTCATGCCTTGACTAATAGAGATTCACTACCTATAACAAAAACAGTAACCTCACAGAGAACACAATGGTTTAAGTGGCGATTTCTCAACAATAATATTCTGACCATGGATTGGCTCTATGAAATGCCGATTACTACATAAAAGCAGCAGTGTAACCTATGCAACTGTAACGCAATTCAAACCCTACAACACTTGTTTGATGAATACCCTTGTGGAAGGAGTTATGTGAGAGAATCTGCATGATTATCAGGATACAGGTAGCACAACGCACAATTGACGACGTTAATGATGGCTGAGTGGAACAAATGATGGATGAAAAAGTGGAAACTAATTGAGTCATACGGTGTATACAATAGCTTTATTAATATGGAGGAAATTTTTAAATAAATGCAGTTTTGAATCTATGGAAGAAACCACGATATTAGAGGAAGCAACGTCAGGCGGCGAGATATTTCAAAAACAACAATTTTATGTGAAAAAACTAAAAAGTGGGGTAGAGTATGACTTCAGAAGGAGGGAGAATGAAGGAAACTGGGGTTTTGCATGTCTATAGACTATTGAGTCATTTCCTTGGTAAAAATAAATTGTTGGAAGCTACTCCTAGTTACAAGAAAGCAAGTTAATCATTCTATTCAAAATTCACTTTCAAAGTGAAGATTCTTGGTGAAATCAAATTTACTCCAAGGAAAGATATTGTAGGAGAAGTGCATCACCTTTGCCATTTTTCTGTAAGAATATTCGGTGACCCCTGCCAGATGAGGTGTGATCAAGACATTTGGAAACTTGAGAATAGGATCATCGGGATCGAATGGCTCAGTCCAAGCTACATCAATTGCTAAGCCGCCTAAATGACCTGATTCAAGGCTCTGAAGGACCGCTTTGTAATCAAGAAGCCCACCACGCGCAATATTTATGAGATGGGAACCCTACACTCATGAGAAAAACAAGCAAAGAACAAAAAGGTTCAGATCCCAAGATAATGAAAATATTAAAAAATAATTATAGCAAAGGTCTGAATAGACTCTAATAAGCATCCAACAAGAACAAGTATTGATGTGAGAACCAACCTTTGGCATATAAGATAGAAACTTTTCATCCACAATGCCAGCCTGAAAGCTCATCAGAAAATAATGCACAAAATTAAATACAAAAATACTGTAAGAAAACTGAAGTAAAATAGGCAGATGAGACTGACCGTTTCAGAATTCAGGGTCAAGCAGGGAACCACTATGTCAGCCTCCGCAGCAAATTCATATATATTTTCTGGACCACCTTTCTTATCAATGAGTCCGTCGATGTCATCATTTTGAGAACTTGAGCCTGCAAATATTTAGTCAGCAGTATGATCAAAATAGCATAAGAAATTCATAACGAAATTTTTGCACGCGAAAATGATTACTGATTTTTCTTTTCCACTGTACCATAAACATTCTCTGAATTCGAAGACCATCTTCTCTTTGTTGCAATGATCTTTACCCCAAATGGCCGCAGCCTCTTCGCAAGATCTACCCCGATAGCTCCAAATCCCATAATGAACACCTACAGGTAAAAGTTGGTGCACGGAAAAAATTATATTCACCATCTATATTTTAGCATGTAATAGCTATTCATTTTACTAAAACAGCATGCATCCAAATGGTAGTACTGAGCTCAAAATGTGGAACAGAAGGGAAATTCTAAGAAAAGTTGGAAGGTCAGTGATCCAATACATGGATTTTAAACTATCAACTGATGGGTTCCTTAGCACCCTCACGGTGTTTACTAGGGCATCAAACATGCCATTTCAAAATTTTCTAGAGAGCTAAAGAATCCGAACGAGGATCGAACTAAAGAATTAGGGTTAATCATGATATGTAAACACTTTACATCTAAGTGAACAAGAAATACAACCTTTGTAGACCGATCCTTCACTTCAATAGCTCCGTGTAGTAGTCCCTTCGTTGCGATCACGAACTCCTAGATTCTAGAGAGGCTCCACAAGATGTACGGAATAAGCTTGTTTCGAAGTCTTCGAGACCGAAAATGATCTACGTCGAGAAGACACTAGCTCATGCTATATCAACACTAATGGTGATATTAGTGAAGCAAACACGCTAAACTAAATGGCAAGTAGTAGAGCATGATGAAATAGGAAATGCGCTCACTTTAGTTTTATTTTTCTCACAATAAATCATCACTTAGAAAAATCTTGCAAGCTTTTTTTCTTGAAGAAGAAGAAGTGATGAAGAAAATGAATGAGTGAGATTAGAATTGCAACCATGGGTGAGTTAGTGTCATGCCTAACTCATGTAGAGAATAAACCATAACTATGAGTTAAGGGTTGGATTAAGAAATATCTTAAGCAAGACAAAAAAGTGGACTAAGTCAATGAAATCCACAAGCTTCTCCAAGCTTCAACCATGACTCATTCCAAATCTTTTGTGAATTACTTAATGATAAATAAAACCCAAACATAAACCCTAGAATGGTACAAGTCTCATACATACATGTTGCAAGTGTAACCCAGCATGACACAATAATATATATTACATATATATTTTGTATGCAAAAAGAAAACAATACATTTAACATATATCAATATATCATAAGTGAGAAAAATAATTACTTAACTGAGCTTATATTAGTTAATGTAATTTAATATATCAAATATATAATTCTACATTAAATTATTAAATCAACACTTGATTTAATAATCTGGCTATATTACATATAACCGACTAATATCCAATTTAACAACTTATCGAATCAACACTTGATCCGATAAATTGGCTATATCATATATAACCGACGAATGTCACATATCGCGAGCACAGAATGCGGTATCACATACTCATATTAATTTCGTTCCCGCACATATCACATATGTGCTCCGACTCCATTTCGCATGAACCAGGAACCTCTGTGCAGGACTCTAAACACTCGTCAATACGCCAGCAGTAGGTGATGATCATATCAAACACCCACAAGCCGCAAGCGGTCTGCTAAACGTAACGGCCATCCGGGTATTGAGCGATCAAAAGATCAACAAGCAAGTATGCTCGTACTCCTGCGAATCCAATCAGTAACACTACCGTACAGTCCGGTCTCTTCATCTGATATGTCGCATATCACAGCCTGAGGGTGCTATAACGTCAGACCCTAATAGCCTGATAAGTCATACCGATGCAAGGTCCACAACGGTTCGAGAAACTACCGGTAACACTTACCAATAAATCTCAGCAACCCTGGCCAGGGATTTCCTGTTATGGCCAATCGAGTATAGCGCAATATCAACTCTCAATACCGAGAGAGACGAAACCCTTCCTATAGTTCATTGCCTCCATGTGACTCGGGACTGTACCCAAAAACCACCTTTTTGCACGATCTCTTGACCGTGGTATGGTGGAAATCAAAGCACAGTGGCAATCACACAAGACTCTATGACGATCTCGGGTCTACAGACTAACCTGTACCAGTGTCGCCAGAGAACTGGTATCCGACGATAGGTATAATACCATCTAGGAGTTCTCGGCGAGTCCGTCCAGTGTACCCAGTCTCCACTGAGCACCCGCATACCTTCTCTGATGTCAAACACCAATGGATATGGAATCATCCATCGCCTATCATATGGGTCGAGAAGCGTATACGCTAGTCTACTCTGGAGTATCGATACCCTGTCTCGGTACTCCAACGACTAGGACATTTGAAGGATGTGCTTATCGACTACCCTGTCCGCACTAGTATGATCTGCATCATAATCCTGATAGTCAAGTACTCATCCTAAGGGCTTTATCAACATGTATAGAGAGACAATAAATGTACATGTTAAGATAAAGAGCAACCAGATAGCATACTATCATGTCGAGCAAGAAAATCCTCCCTAAATATGTCCAAGCATCCACTACAATATACATCACATGTACAGTAATGGCCTCTAGGATATACATATAACTAACAATCTCCCACTTGCACTAGGGCCATCTGTTGTAGTATCCAATACCCAACAATATAGCAGTGGTTGTAGTATCCCATACTCAACCATCCCATAGTAGTCTCTCTAGGGGTAAGGCCTTTGTGAGTAGATCCGCTGTGTTATCCTTCGTGTCTACTCTTCTTACCTCGATTCCTTGGAGATTAACCATCTCCCTGATCAGGTGATACTTGCCTCAGAATATGTCTGGAACGCTGATGGGACCTGCGTTCCTAGGCCTAAGCTACAACTCTATTGTTGTCACAATAACACTTATTGAACGCTCAATGGTAGGAACCTTGTTCATCTCATGAGCAAGAAAATGCCCAGACAGCCATTTTGGCAGCATCATTCGTAGCAATGTATTCAGCCTTTATCGTCTAGTATGTCACGGTATCTAGCTTGAAACTCTTCCAACATACCGTCCTTGCACTGAGGGTAAAGACAATGCATGTGACTGACTCTCAGTCAAACTTATCACTCTGGAAGCTCGAACCAAGAACTTTCTTTTAGTGCTTCTCAAGTACTTAAGAATGTCCTACACAGCTTTCCAGTGATTCTCTCAAGATCCGATTGATTCATGATCACTCCACCTAGTGAGTCATCTACATCTGGTCTGGTACATAACATCGCATACTCTGATAGAGCCTACTGCCGAAGTATAGGGTATCCCTTGCATGCGAGCTCTCTCCAAATCAGTCTCGAGAGACATCTTTTTGGAGAGAGCGATCAATGAGTAAGTGGGCGAACCACCACGCTTAGAATCCTCCATACTAAACCCCTTTAGTATGGTGTTAATGTACTTGGATTTGAAACACTCCCAACATCCACTTAGATCTATCACCATAGATCATAATCCACAAGATGTAGCAGGTATCATCTAGATCTTTTATTGAGAATCCCCGTGATAAGAGGAGCTTGACCGAGTGTAGCATAGGAAACCATTTCCTATCAAGAATATGTCATTTACGTACAATACGTGGAAGACAACCTTACTCTCTACAACCTTCTTGTATATACAATGATCATCTACCATTTTGATGAAGTAAAATACTTTGACTGCCACATCAAAACAGATGTTCCAACTCCGCGATGCGCGCATTGATCCTGATGGACTTAAGCATAGTTTTAAAAGTCTCAACTTTTCCATTTACACCAATAATCTTCTCAAGATCCATTTGCTCCCAATGGGTTTTGCCCTTTCAGGTGCAACATGCAAAGTCATACTTTGCATGTGTACATGGATTCCATTTTTGATCGCATAGCATCCAGCCACTTCACTGAGTCCCCACTCGTGATGGCATGCTTGAACCTAGTTGGGCCATCATCTCATGATACAATCCTCGCTCCCACTGTCACCGAGAAGACCGTAGTACCTCTCAAGTAGATGAGGAACCCTACCAGATTCGTGGAGAGGCTGAGGTTCATTGGAGACTATTGAATCCTTTGGTTTCACCAAATTATCAGCTGTTAGTTTGTCTAGATGGAACTATTTCCAGCTCTACCTCATGACCACTAATTTCTTCACAAGAAATTCTCTTTCCAAAAAGGTGGCATGCTGAGAAACAAAACACTTTTCGTTCCTCAGTTAGATAGAAGATATACCCTCGCAAATGTTTGGGATATCCTAACAAACTTACAAAACTGACCTTGCCTCGAGCTTGTCCGGATTTTGCCTTTCAACATAGGCCGGACAACCCAATATCTTAACTCGTTTAAGACATGGTCTCTTCCCACACCATATCTCATATGAAGTGGTAGGTATCTGATTTGATTGGAACCCTATTCAATAGGTATACAACTTCTCAAGTGCATAACACCAAAAGGAAATAGGTAACTCAGCAGTACTCATCATAGAGCACGCCATATCTCATAGGGTGCGATACCTCCGTCCCGATACACCATTGTGCTTTGGTGTACTCGAAGGAGTAAGCTGAGAGAGAATCACATTCTCCTCTTAGAAACTCCAGGAACTCCATGCGCAGGTATTCACCTCCTCGATCACATCGTAAGATTTTAATACTTCTACGCGTCTGGTTCTCAACGTCAAGCTTATATTCCTTGAATTTCTCAAAAGTCTCAGACCCGTGTATCAACAGGAACACATGTCTGAATTTTGAGAGATAGTCGATGAATATAATGAAGTAGCAAGAACCAACCTTGATATTTGTAGACATAGGACTGCATACATCATCATGTATCTGTCCCAAGAGTTCACTAACTCTTTCTCTGTTTCCAGTAAATGGAGTAATGGTCATATTACCTTTGAGACAAGACTGACAAGTATCATACGATGAAAATTCGAACAGATTCTTATATTCATCCTTATGCAACTTAGCTGGTCGTGTCGCATTGATATGACCTAGTCTACAATACCACAAGAAGGATTCGTTCATTTTTGAACTACTCCTCTTGTGTGTGTTCTATATACTTTGAATTGTAGTTTGATTTAGAACATATATGCTATTATATAACGTGCCTAATCGAATCAACTCTTGATTCAGGAAAATGTTCACAACATAATCCTCTAATACATAATTATAATCTTCTTTAACTTAATAAAGAAACCGATGTAATGTTGTATATCAGGTTCGATATGTAATAACATTTGTTCAGAATCAATGTATCTAATACAAGGTGATATCTGCCAACAGACTTGACTGCAACGATTGCACCATTCTCTAACACTTAGAGACATATCACCCATTCTCAGTTCTCTACCTTTATGTAGCCCATGTAATACTTACATATGTGGGATCCTGATCCGATATCTCATACCTAAGACGTAGAGGATACTGAGAAACAGTTCTCGGTAATAAGAACACCCGAAAAATATGTATCAACATGCACTTTCTTCGATTGGGTGGTATGAGAATCCGGATATTCACCTATTTCATGCTTGGACTTATAACAGTTATAAGATAGAGCGGAACCAACATTCCCTAGCTCAGTATAATAATCAGGTTCGGTCAATGCATCCATATTATTATCTTGATTAAGACGTGATATGGTCGCTACCAGGAGAAAGAGAAGAAAACACTCTGCATGCACTCTTGCAGGATTAGACTGGTTATTATTTTATCTAATCAGGATGGCTCCTACTGTTTTAGTCAAATTGTCCTTCAAACCCTAAAAAGTAGACTAGCCGGGATTAATTACACCCTACAAGTTCGCCAATTTTTCAACCATGCCAGTGTCGGTACTTTGAAAGAGGTTCCCCGTGCTTTCGCACGGACCTAATTAAAATAAACATTGTTTTCCCAGGGGCGTAACCCCGTTAACACCTTTCTAAACACCTACTTGATCGGCTAATTGTAATGTGTAAAACTCTCCCAGGAGTAACTCTTATTCGGAGCGGGTATCGGGATCCAACTATCTCATAGAAGGTATGCAATCTCATTGCAAATTTCAATACTTGAAATTCCCGATAATGTTTTGCCCCAAGCGATCTATGACCTTGACAAGGTCAACAAACCATAGACCGCATGTCAAGTTCAACCCGTCATTTCTTGATTGAAATAAACACACCCGCACGACCCTTGACAAGGTCAACAAGGCCGCACGACTACCCTAATCCAATCACATCATATGCTAACAGATAAGCACTAATCAGCTACCGCACACTACGTCTTGACAAGGTCAACAAACGCAGCACGAATACTAAATACTACTTATCTGAAATGACGGAGGAATACGACAGGTTTTTAAGAAAACCCTTTGCGTAATAACTTGATAGCGTTGTAGAATCAAGTGATTTGAAAAAGGAATGTTTTTGAGGCTTTTACTAGTTTTGTTAAAGAGGTCACTCCCGGTAAAGGGATCTCGGCTCTTTCCTTATCGAATAAGGTGCAGGATATTTCACAAATACCAGCAAAGAAAAAACTATAGAAGCAATCAAAAGACAAACCAAGTGGGTTGTAGCATCTGCTAGTTTCGCTAAAGAGGTCACTCCTGGGGAAGGGATCTCGACTCTTTCCTTATCGAATAAGGTGTTGGATATTCTACAAGGAATACCGCTATGCAAAGCAAGAACTAGAGCTACCAGTTTTTAAACAAGTTTCTACAACATCTTTAGGTTTCTTTTTCTTTTTATTTCATTAATCTCATTAATGAAGTCCCATCAATATATGCTTCCTAAGCATCACATATGAAACGAAAGCAGCAATATTAATTATATCTCATATATATAATATAGGCATCGGTCTGAGCATATCACAGTGATCACATCACAGAGCAGCAGAAGATAACATATGAAATATTGGATACTAGAATTTCCGTGTTTTAATTTAAGCCAGTATAAAACACGAATTCCACGGTCGCGATGAATAGCCAAACCCACATCTCTAGACCCCTACGAGAGCGTCAAGAAACCCTACCAATTCTAGAGTTGGGTGACTCGGTCTCAACTCCTTAAGATGGTCTCCCACTGGACCTTAGAACCCGGTTACTTGTGCTCTCCGATTTGGGTCTATCCTAATGCGGAAAAGTAAATAATATACATCAATGATGATATCATCCTCAACCCGGAAATGCCCCAATAAAAGAATATTACATACAAGCTTTTTACATGAATAAAAATGAAAAACTCTCATCTCACATAAAAAAAAACCCGACTATTCAGAACACGACGATCCAATATAACATATCACAGCAACACATAACATCACATGTCATCAACGTAAGTAAATATGCGTATCCCAGTTGTCGTTGACATATAGCACAGAAACCAGCGATACACCACATATTACGCTTACGATCGCAGAGAAGAAAGTGAAAAACTACAACGGTTGGAATCTGCAACCACCTTAGACATCATAAACCCAACGTATCACATATATTGGATTTCATGCCTAACCAAATGAATTCCTTAGACATCACATGCCTAACAATTATAAATTCCGCATTTTAGTCTCGATTGAAAACACTTTCCAATAACCTGTCGGGTAATTCAACAAGATTCCCGATAACTTGATCGAATGCTCGTCGGAAATTTTAGTAGACGGCCGCACCCCCGATACCGTCGACAAAGTGCACTAAGGCGGAACACCGCTGTCGCGAACACCTGAACGGATGCTTTTGGCGATGGGGTTCTCCTACAGTCACTTGGTCGGGACTATAGGGCGTGGCTATCTAGTAAGGTTACCCGGTGAGTATCCGCGTACGCTACATAATTGCGACGGACTTTTGATCAATATCAAAATTCCGTGGCAACCGATCAAAAGAGACTAAACTGCTAGATTTATAAAATTCAAAATAATTATCTCATAACTGATTATGTGGATTCCAAATATTGTATCACAATCACAGAAAGGTAGGCGACGTTAAATATTTCGATCGAATTAACGAATTCCTAAATTTCCCAGAAAGCTCAACACTTGAGCACGGTTAAAGTTAACCATAGACATATCACAGTACCCATGGACCTACAGCTGAAGGGCCCGACCCAAGCCTCTTAAGTGGCGCCGCGGATCCGCCGCCAAAACCATGTTTTAGCCGTGGATCCGCGGTCATTTAGACGAGTTAGGGTTTCGTTCTTCAGGTGTGTCCATAGAATTCCCTGCATGACTTTTCTGAATATTTTTAACATGGAAAAATCCAACTTTTGGAAAAATTTCCAGAAAGTGGGAAAATTAGGGTTTTCGGAGTTCGATCGGACTTTTAATTTCGCCTACGCAACACCTAATGCTCTAGCTAGTCTCTGATACCACTGATGGGTTCCTTAGCACCCTCACGGTGTTTACTAGGGCATCAAACATGCCATTTCAAAATTTTCTAGAGAGCTAAAGAACCCGAACAAGAATCGAACTAGAGAATTAGGGTTAAACATGATATGTAAACACTTCACATCTAAGTGAACAAGGAATACAACCTTTGTAGACCGGTCATTCACTTCAATAGCTCCGTGTAGTAGTCCCTTCGCTGCGATCACGAACTCCCGGACTCTAGAGAGGTTCCACAAGATGTACGAAACAAGCTTGCTTCGAAGTCTTCGAGGCCGAAAATGATCTACGCCGAGGAGACACTGGCTCATGCTATCTCTTCACTAATGATGAGATTAATGAAGTAAACAGCCTAAACTAAATCGCAAATAGTAGAGGAGGATGAAGTAGGAAATGTTCTCACTTTAGTTTTATTTTTCTCACAATAAATCATTACTTAGAAAAAGCGAGCAAGCTTTTTCTCTTGAAGAAGTGATGAAGAAAATGAATGAGAGAGAGATTAGAATTGCAACCATGGGTGAGTTAATGTCACGCCTAACTCATGTAGAGAATAAACCATAGCTATGAGTTAAGGGTTGGGTTAAAAAAATATCTTAAGCAAGACAAAGGAGTGGACTAGGTCAATGAAGTCCACAAGCTTCTCCAAGCTTCAACCATGACTCATTCCAAATCTTTTGTGAATTACTTAATGATAAATAAAACAAAACATAAACCCTAGAATGGTATAAGTCTCATACATATATGTTGCAAGTGTAACCTAACATGACATAATAATATATATCACATATATATTTTGTGTGCAAAAAGAAAACAATACATTTAATATATATCACATACTTATCAATGTATCATAAGAGAAAAATAATTACTTAAGTGAGCTAATATTAGTTAATGTAATTTAATATATCAAATATATAATTCTACATTAAATTATTGAATCAACACTTGATTTAATAATCCGGCTAGATTACATATAACCGACTAATATCTAATGTAACAACTTAACGAATCAACACTTGATCCGATAACTTGGCTATATCACATATAACCGACGAATGTCACATATCGCGAGCACAGAATGCGGTATCACATACTCGCATTAATCTCGGTCCCGCACATATCACATATGTGCTCCTACTCCGTTTCGCATGAACTAGAAAACCTCTGTGTAGGACTCTAAAAACTCGTCAATACGCCAGCAGTAGGTGATGATCATATCAAACAGCCACAAGCCGCAAGCGGTCTGCTAAACGTAACGGCCACCCGGGTATTGAGCGATCAAAAGATCAACAAACAAGCCTGCTTGTACTCCTGCGAATCCAATCAGTAGCACTACCATACAGTCCGGTCTTTCGTCTGATACGTCGCATATCACAGCCTGGGGGTGGTATAACGTCAGACCCCAATAGCCTGATAAGTCATGCCGATGCAAGATCCATAATGGTTCGAGAAACTACTGGTAACACTTACCAATAAATCTCAGCAACTCTGGCCAGGGATTTCCTGTTATGGCCAATCGAGCATAGCGCAACATCAACTCCCAATACCGGGAGAGACGAAACCCCTCCGATCGCTCATTGCCTCTATATGACTCGGGACTGTACCCAAAAATCACCTTTTTGCACGATCTCTTGACCGTGGTATGGTGGAAATCAAAGCACATTGGGAATCACACAAGACTCTATGACGATCTCGGGTCTACAGACTAACATGTACCAGTGTCACCAGAGAACTGCTATCCGACGATAGGTATAATACCATCTAGGAGTTCTCGGCGAGTCCGTCCAGTGTATCCAGTCTCCACTGAGCACCCACATACCTTCTCTAATGTCAAATACCAATGGATATGAGATCATTCATCGTCCATCATTTGGGTCGAGAAGCGTATACGCTTGTCTACTCTGGAGTATCGATGCCCTGTCTCGATACTCCCACGACTAGGAACGTTTGAAGGATGTACTTATCGACTACCCTGTCCCCACTAGTATGATCTGCATCATAATCCTGGTAGTCAAGTACTTATTCTAAGGGCTTTATCAACATGTAATAGAGAGACAATAAGTGTACATGTTAAAATAAAGAGCAACCAGATAGCATACTATCATGTCGAGCAAGAAAGTCCTCCCTATATATGTCCAAGCATCCACTACAATATACATCACATGTACAGTAATGGCCTCTAGGGCATACATATAACTAACATCAACACTATACAAGACTTTACTTCGGGATGAATCATTTTCTACTGAAAACAAATGATCGGTGACAGATGCCTCTTTTGTAAATCATGCTCCGCTAGAACTGTTCAAACAGAAGGTCAGCTATCAAATACATGAATTAAAGCTTTGCAGCTATTTAAGGTTGTCAAGTGTCAACATTATGCTTGAACTCATATATGATATCAATCAAAGGCAACCCATATATAGTATTAAGATAAGTTGGACCTTTTAAAACATGGACAATGTCATGGTTCATCATCAAGTACATAGAATGACCACAAATTGATTGCTTGGCTAACCTTTGGGAAGGCCAAGGAAAATCAATCTGCAGAAACTCATAGTTTATAATACTAACTCACTCAACACGATCTTCTAAACAATAAAAAATGAAGCAGATATGCAACCATATTGTCATATGCTATCATTGGCCGCATAAAATAGAACGTGTGAGCTCTTTAATGTGCGATCTGTTATGCAGCAAGAGAATATGAGGACAAATAAATCAAATTTATTCCTATATGTGGCAGTTTTTTTAACGAGGATTAATGATGGAATCTATGAATTGAAAACAGTCTGTTCAACCTATTTTATTGGCCATTTGCAGCCTTTGGTTAGGACTTATAGTAACTTAGTTCATTAGATGTTACTCAGTTGTAATTTTGCGTTGATGGTTTGGCTACTGATATTTGATATGGTTATCGCATTTGACTTGTTGGGATTCCAAAATCCAAATTGCTACTTATGTTCATGCTTAGTTATATGAGTTAGTTCTTTTATCCGTCAGTCATTAATTTGTTATCAACTAATGTATATATGTTCTTTACAAGAAAAATTCACAACTACTTAG
This sequence comes from Agapanthus africanus, assembly GCA_030015575.1. Classification (NCBI taxonomy): domain Eukaryota; kingdom Viridiplantae; phylum Streptophyta; class Magnoliopsida; order Asparagales; family Amaryllidaceae; genus Agapanthus; species Agapanthus africanus. The sequence continues at coordinate 146,483,868 of CM057338.1, read as the reverse complement.
CTAGTTGCGCATTCATAAAAGTATAAGCATGTTGATTAATACACTGTTTTTTGTATTTTCTTTATAAAAAATTAATGTTTTAGAAAAAATTGTGTTTCTTGTTTTGATTTTATTCTTTAATGACTGTTACTGTATATATGGTCATATTTGTGGCACGTGTGTAGTATATGCAGCATGTCCTGAAACTGTGCATAATGAGACGGTCGAAGCATCATCTGCACACATTGATGTGTGTATGGATAAACATGATTAACAATGTCGTATGAAGTTTTGTTGGACTCTTTAGGATGTAGGGAGTTTCTTGTCTCTGAGATAGCACTAATCTTGAAATTTTTTAAATAAATGTAATTTTTTCATTACTGAGACATAAAAGGCAGTGGTATGTGGCCACCTCAAAATTTACTGGAAATCACTACCCGTAGTGACACTGTTAGTGTTGCCCATTTTCCCTATGCACACAGCGGCAATCCTTTATTCCCGACTATTGGTGTCGAGCATAAGAATCATTTTCTTCCAATGATTTGTAGCAAAGGGTCATCTAATCATTTAACTTAACAATTGCATATCTTTTTAAATTGTTCCAATACATGTTAATATAGACGGAATTAGACCTACCTCTTATTAACCCATGTTGCTCCATTAACAATAATTATGTCATTTCTTCTAATAAAGGCATTTACTCCAGTTGCACATGTTCAAAACATCAAAGCAGGTTCTCCTTCATTTTAGCCTATTGGAGCTACCCTTAAGTACCAACAAATTCACTCACTTTCAATCATCTCTCTTAAAGTATTGCCACTCATCCAATCCAACATTATCATTTCAACTACATTATGGACATGTTTCAGAATTGCCAAACATTCTGGCTTTTGATGCATTGCAATTATATGGCCATCCTATATAGTTTTTTTTTATATAAATTTAATGAGCGTCTTGCTATTACATGATACTCCTCACATGATACTCCAAAAGCACTTCTCCACTGGAGCCATCCTATCAGATTGTATGAGCCGAAATTATCATGATTTCACCATCATATTAAATAAATGATTAACTAGGGAAATTTCACCAAAACCACCATAAGATTCAGCATATGTTCCCACTGCCACCTTAAAGTTTTTTTCTCATCACAGCAACCTCTCAACGTTACCTTCTGTTAACCCCGACCCCTCTGTGACCCCCCACCGGTTAAGTTTCTTATCAAATGACCAAAATACCCTTTCTCTCTTCTTTTCCTCCATTTTCACTTCTATGCATCCATTTCCTCAACACTTCCTCCTCTTTTCCATCTCTCTCTGCGAAGAAAGAAGCGGAGGAGACTATGAACGTGGGTTGAGGCCATACTCTCCTCCATCTCTCTCTATGAATAAAGAAGAGTAATGACTAAACGACAGTGAAGGAGAGTGGATGGGATGGGATGGGGAGGAGGCGATGGTGGTGGAGTCCAAAAGGAAAATTCATGTGTTTCATCTCGTAGAGCCCGAGTGTGACGAGACTTCAGAGCTTATGCAAAAATTGGTTACCTTCTTTACAAAGAGTATGGTGAGTCCGAGTTGATGATCATTTTTAATTATATTTTGATGTAATGAAAGTTATATATCAAAAAACATGAGCTTGATGTGTGATAATTGTTCTTGAGTTGATGGGAAAATATTAATTTGCTGTGTCCTTTATTTATGAGTTTAGTAGTAATGATTAGAGGGATTTACTACTAAATTTTATAAGATTTGTTATCTATAATACTTTTGCTTGTATTCTTGAAATACTTGATTTGGATCACTAAATGAGCTGATTTGAACAAATTTATCTTGGTATATAAATGTTAATAGAATCCAATGATGCCTCACTGTACAACCTCTTCAGATACGATACATTCAATATCTTCATAATCCAATGATGCATCGATATACATATGATGCCTTATTGTAATCATTCAATTGGTGAGACTATTAGCATGGGGTTGAGGAGTGTCAGAGTTGGAGGCAAGAGTGTCGTCAAGATGGCTTCTATGGTTAAAGAGCAAGAAGAAGAGAAAGAGGAGAGAAGTGGGTTAAGTGCTTCCCTTTTTTATTAATTGAAATTTCTTTTAGCATAGATTTTCATTTGTTCATGTTCTTGAAATGGATTTGATTGTGGCAGAAGTTAGTGATGTTGATCAGAAGAATGATCTTTGTTATGAAGTGGTGGTTATTGAGAACAAAGAAGAACAATAAGAAGATAAAGGTGAGTTCTGCTACAACATCATCCTCCATTGGCCCTCGACTTGCTCGACGAAATGTTGCAGAGAGACAGCACCCCCGACGTCTTCACCTACATCATCCTCATCGAGGCTACCTGCAAGTCCTTCGTCTCCTCCGTCATGCGCCTCTTCCACGAGTTGCTTTTCAATGGGTTGAAAAAGTGTGAAAGGGGAATGATACTTAGAAAGTGTGTAAATTCTTGAGAGAGTTTTTTTCGTTGTCTAGTGTTTGGAATATGTTTGTATAGATCTTTAGAGATAATGGTATTTGGAATGTATTTGTATAAATACTTGAGAAATTTTTTTGTTTGTATATAAGGATTGTGTTTGTATAAATTTTGGAGATTTGAGAATGTGAGAAGCTTTTGCTTTTCGCTGCATATATGCACACCAAGTGTTTGGTAGAAAGAACTGAAATTTACATATTCTAGATGGTAGTAGCCGATGTAGGTTACTCGCTTTCAACGCAAAAAGAATTTTAAAATTTTGTTTTATTCATTCATTCATTCATTCATCAACCACATTTCGGAAAGATAGGGGAACACAGGTTTATTGTCAAGCTCGACCAGCCGAGAATCTGCTTCAGCTACCATATCGAAATGTTGCTCCTCCCTAGACAAATGATTCCACATACTCACACCACATCCGCCAGCGAAGGCCGACATGGTAGCTTGCTAAGCATAGATGTGGCTAAGGAGATTAAGAGAGTGGTCCTATACCCGTCGGCTAATCAAGCCTGCCGCATAGCCGGACGTGGCCTTGTCCTCTACTTGTGAGAAGCTAACCTTTGGGTGATTTTGATGTTACGGTTCAGTGCTTTTAATCAAAACTTCCTCTTCTATATTAAGATCTGCAGAAATCAAAACATCTTGAATCGATTTATCGCGAGGACTTACATCACTAGTGTCTTCTAAGGAGTCAATTTCCCTAATTTTTGCCAATAGAAATATTATAGCATTAGATTAAATAACACAAAATACAAAAAAAATAATACACACAAAGAATACAACATGCTAAAGAACTCACCTTTGTCATCAATGTTCTCTTTTTTTTGGCTTCTGTTATTATCTTTTCAATGCAAAGATAATTATTTTGATCATAAAATCTCTAGCTTCTCCATTTGTTAAATCATAGCAAGATTTTGAGAACAAGAACTCATAATTTCAATCAACCCCAATTGGAAGAAGAAAAAACATAAGAACTTACATTTCTCTTCTTGTTCTTCTTTCTTGTTCTCAACAACCGCCACTTCACAACAAACATCATTATTCTGATCAACAAAAATCCATTCCAATCATTTTAATATTAAATTTGATATAACAAAAGGTCTGATTGGTTTTGTTCTGCCGACTACAATCTCTCATTGTAATATTGACTTATTTAAGGAGCAAGTTTGCGGTACTTCAGATCAAAATGATGTTGCCTCTTAAACAATTGTATTGTCCTTTCTTTCAGTTCAAAGATTAAAGAAAGCACTAGTAGGTGTCCCGTAATTTCAATATTTTCAAATCTTCATCCATCCATGTTTCTTCAACGACTTCAATGTATAAAATTTATGAACATACTTGAGGATAAGCTTATTAGTGTGAGAAGAGAAATATTAAAAAATGGCATTATAAGGGTTTTCCTTGGTAGCAACCAAATGGACTCCTCAACCCCACACTAATAGTATCCTCCGCTTCTTTCTTCGTCATTTGTCTCGTTCTACGCCCATCACAGGGCCTACCCTTCTTGTATTCAATACTTTCGGGGCTTCGTCCACATCAATATCAGGAGTTTTGGCCGTCACCCGTCTCAATCGATGCAGCAGGCTCGCCCTTGGGCTCCATCGTGAGGATTGTGTCATCTTCGTCGTCGATCTCCAATACAAGCGAACCTTAGAAATGAAAATAAACTGAGTTGAGAGAAGACGGGCTCTAAAAAGAGGAAAAGGGGTAGTTTGTGGATTAAAAGAAGAAGTCACATGAGGGGAATAAAATAGCTTTAAAATGCAAAAATTAATGGTAGGGGGGTCAAGGGCGGTCAGATTTAACAGATGGTAACGTTAGGAGTTCTGTGATGAGAAAAAAACCTTAGGGTGGCAGTGGGAACATATGCTAAAGCTCATGGTGGTTTTGGTGAAATTTCTTTTCTAAATAACACAAAGGCACCCTTATATATTATTTATTGGTAATTGATGTGAACATATTCTCATTTCTTCTCACAGCTTTGCAAAAGTTACATTTCGTATATTTTTCGATTTGCTGATTCAAAATCGTTTCGATCCTAAGACTTATAGCCATTATATTTATTCTAGAAATTGTCCTTTATTTAGACTCATCGACTAAACCAATATAATTATATAAAAAAAATCCATGCACCATGGCACACCATCATGAATAAGCCTAGCAAGTTCTTCTCTAACTGAAAGAAACAAGTTCGTTCATAACTAATGCAATGATGTATCTTGAAGTGGTACCTATCCAAAACATATGCGGCGAATTACTGACAAATTTTCTCCGGCACTATCATAAAATGAGCTTTTCTTATCCTAGAGCCAAGCATACTGATAAAGTGCAGGTAGTTATGCAAGATACACCACAAATATTAATAGTTATATAATAAACATCTAATATAAATGGGGTTAATGAATTTGAAGTTAACCTTAGCTTCTTTTTTTGACAACCGGGCAGTGAGCACCCCTGGCTAGCCTTGGAGGTCCCATGACACACACGCGCACGCCCAGGATCGAACCTGGCGTGCGCATTTAATTAAAGAAAGAAAGAGGGACGGGGGAAATACCTTGCGCGTGTGGGGGCTCGAACACGAGACCTCCCACACCGCACACCCATGCCACATCCAACCGGCCCATGAGACGTGGGTAGGTTAACCTTAGCTATGTTAGTTAAAACCGCCTTAAAAGATAACTATTCATGGTTTTTTGCCCGATCAGGACCCATCTTAATTTTCATGGCCTAAAACATGAGTACACCAATATTCATGTGATTTTGAATAAATGCTTTGCTAACCTTCTTAGGACGAAGCTTGCGTATATATTGATATAGAAATTAAGGATTATATAATCTATCAAGTTAAGGAATACAGGCCACCTACTGTTTTTCCAAGAAGCGTTTCTCCAACTGGCACTCCCAAATTTTTGTGCTTTATGGAAATTTCCATCTCTTTCTGCACCAAAGATAATACGGATGCCAAGTCAAAACAAAAGGTAGATGAAGCGGTAATTTTTAAAAGAAAGTGAATGCTCCGATTTTTGTCAATAGAGCCTCAATGACCAGAATCACAGCATGTTTCAAACTAAGATTTAAAAGATCATTGCATAGAAGGGTCATAAACCTCGTGAAACCATATGTTAGAATTTGTCATCGAAATATGGATTAAAAAGAGACAGCCTCTAGATTGTTAGCTGTTTATGACCTACTTGCTTACGAAGAAGGCCAAGCATCAAGTACACTGCCATTTCAGCACAAGATGCAGCATTTCCAGTTGCACTGCCAGGAATTCTTGCGACTTTTATGTTATGTCGCGTGGCAGCATCAACATCGACCCCTGTATGAACCAAAAATGAAAGAACTCATGTTTGATACACTACAAATCAGGAGTAGGCCAACTCCAACTAGAGATATCCATACCAAAGAAAATGGTGGCTAGAAGTTGACCAAACCAAAGAAATCAATTCTGAAAAACAGAGGATAAATGTAACTGACCTTCTAGTCCAACACCAAACTGCATAATAAGCTTCATCTGAGCTGCCTTAGCAATAAGATCTGTGTCCATACGGCAAGACTTGACCACACAAATATGGTACTTGTTGATAACATTAGGCACTTCGTCGATAGCAACATCATCAACCTGCAGCAAGAAGTAAAATAGAATCATACCAAGCAAGTGCCTCGTATTTCAAGCATATGGATAATCTTGTTAATGGACTATTTGGAGAATGTAAGAAGTATAGATACATTCACAGAGGTAAACATGATGAAACCAGCTGTTTTATTTCATGAATTTTCTTTTGAAAGAGTAACAATAAGCCAAAGGCTAGTTGTTGTAGAAGATCTGAACTGGAATCATATATACACACATTGACAGAAAATTGTGGAGTATTGGAAGGCAACCAAAAACTTGTTTTTTCACCTACTTTTATTTCAAAGCACAAGCACCAGAAACTTTAGAAAAGAGTTGATACCATAGATGGATAGAGTTCTGATTCTCTTCTTAGTTCTTACAGTATGAGATCCCGAAGGAATACAACAAAGCGCTTACTTTCACTCAGAATGCATGCGATCAGAGTTTTAAAAGGTGAAAATGAGAGATGCTTGAAGTCGCCTTCAAGGGAAACTGCCTAGATGAGTTCATGGAAAATGAGGTGTACATCTTGCTTTGTTCCTCTTGTGTGAGGGTGTCTGGTTCATAAACCAGTTAAATAGGTTTGTGTTTTATTCTAGCAATTTGTAGATATGTGGTTGTTTTAACAACCAAGGGACTAGAACTTAGAAAACCAGAGGATATGCGAAATATATCATGAACTTTTACCAAAGTAGAGGTCACCTGCAATTAAATCAATTTAGATTTTTATCTTCTAGTTTTGCATTTTTTTATAATATTTATAATTTTCTTAAAGTGATAAAAATGAAAATGTAACGCCCCAATTTCCAGAATACGGAAATATGAACCGAAACCGCCAGTGCTCTTAGACAAGGGGAAATCGCCTTGCCATAATCACACCTAAGACTCTAGCTAAACCTGTATGATAATATTCAAAATATAATACTAACATCATGCTGCATAAATAACAAATAATACCGATGAATCCACGAAATAAAAATAGGGTCAATAAAAGATCCAAATAACAAGGATTCCGAATAAACGAAGTACAAAATCCAAAAAGAAAGATACATTATTCATATCGTCTCACGAGGGATGCACATTCTAATAGCAACTGAAATAAAATAGAAATAAACCTACAATACTACTGATCTTCGGCAAACTCCTGATAATCATTCTAATCACTCTGATCATGCTTTGCCTGTGAATCGGTCTCTAAACCTGAGATGGCAAGTCTCAGGGATGTCAGAACATCCCGACAAATACTCAATCGTAATAGTGTGTGTGTGATAGTATGAATATGTGAGTGTAGTGAAACTCGCGTGCACATGTAGATATAGATATGACAGTAATATGAAGCAAGCATGTAAACAGATTAAGTCATAAACCTAGTGGGTCGCTAAAAGGGTAATCTAACCTATCGTGAGTTTGAGTGGGTACGTCATCCTCTGCAGGAGTATTCCTAACCCAAGGATAGGGCCTCAGCGACTAGGAAACACGGGCCTTGGCGGCTAGGAAACACGGGCCTAACTGTGAAATGAACAAGCGACTGTATATAGCCCGGTACGAGCTATAGAAACAAGCGACCGATATAGCCCGGTACGAGCTGTAGTAACAAGCGACCGATATAGCCCGGTACGAGCTGCCGGCATGACTCCTAAGATCCTGTTGAACAAATACACACTCAAACTATCCCAACACCCTGCGTATTTATAACTAACATGGCAGTAAACTAAATCACTAATTAGAAATGCTGAAAGAACGGGCACTCGTAATATCATGTTAATTGTACGGAAATGGAACTTGTAACAGAATAGATTGTGTCATGGTATGTAATTCAGCATTCTAATTTGAGATCGTGTTTTAATATGAGTGGATTGGAATAATGAGTAGTCATGACATGTCAAGTACAGTAATTATAATATGATAGTGTCCATAAACAAGAATAGCATGTTAGAGTTGCTCAAGTATGCCGACAATAATAGTCTCAAGTAAAATGTTAAATATAGACGATATGATATGATAAAGTCAAAAATGTAAACAAGACACTACATAAATATGCAAGCATCTGTGTTTAACATCCGGGTTTATTTATTGGAAAGAATAATAAACTGAAATATGGTTTTAAAGGGTTAATATGATTAAATAGGAATGATAAATTACAGATGCATAAAGCGGATAGTGGTAACAGTATAATTACGAAATAGTAGTAAGTAAGATAAAATAAGTGACAGATTGACTAGTCATCATGTAAGTGCTAGTAATAAATTTTATAATCATATGATAACAGAAAGTATTAATACAAATTATAGTGTCAATATAATTTATATAATTAGGACACATAGAGTGCAGTGATGTTATAAAGAGTGGTAGTGTAGAAAGTTCAATTTATATATATTAAATATTAAGCTCAGACATTTATTGATTAACAGCAATAATGGTATAATTTTATGTTTTAGATTAGGGTATAAGTGTTGACATTTTGCATATTAGTGTATACCAATGTGGTTGCAACAGAAACATATAATTACTAATAAAAATTTTTATATATTAAACCACATCTACATGTTAATAATTATTTTACTACGTTTGCACTTTTACAGTTGTTCACGTGATGAATAGATTAATAGGTACTCTAAATCCTAAGGTTTTCATCATGTTTACAAGTATTATAGGATATATTAATAAAGCGGCATAATATTACAATTTTATTTAAACAATGTAAATTAATAATTTATTTAGAGAATTGTCGATATTGCATCAACCAAAGAAAAAGAGTAAGAGTACTTGCCTCGAAGACGAAAAGCACGACGACATGAAGCAAATCTCCAAACTTTGATGGCTCGGCTAATTTTGAAGAAGAAGAAAAATATTGTGATGGGAAAGAGAGAAGGTTGATTTATAAGAGAAGGAGAGAGATGATAATGAATATATGTAAAGTTGTTATAATGTAGGAGAATAAAATATTAAGTAGAGAAATATATTTGAAGAGAATCCAAATATTGTTAAAGAGATTAAATTATATGGGAGTTTGTAAAGGTTGTTTGGTATAATATATATATATATAGAGAGAGAGAGTTAAAATAGGTGTAGGGTTTGTTATTATATAGGATAATAGGAAATATTTATATAAATATATATAGGGTTTTAAATAGATATGATGTATATAGATTAGTTTAAATGTGTATGATTCAAATAGGTATAGATTTGTTTGGGGAGATAAAATATATTTGGAGAGAGAATATAAGAAAATATATATAAGTTTAGGAAAATAATTCTCATAACCCCCAATAGTTTAATTTGAAAGATTTAAAATAGAATTTAAAAATTAAAAAATTATTAATAATATATCATGATAGACAAAACATTGTACTATAATATAAATAAGATATTATTAGATTTAGCAAAACAAAACTTCAAAAGTTAAATATCACATACTTAACTAGCTTAGATAACCATAATATATTTCTTTACATATCTAGTATTTGAAAATATATTAGATACAAATTAAAATAAGATATTAATAAATTATCAAACAATCTTAAATACTAAATATTTTTTGTTAAAACAACCATACTAATATTATCTATTTAGTTATGAAACTAATGTTAGACAAATAAATATTATATGTATAGAAATTTAAGATATTAATCAAATAGTAAACAAACATAAATACTAATAATATACTTATTTAACAAACTTGGAAAACCATAACTGTAACAAACTTAAAACAACCATAATAATATGTTCTATCTTAACTAGAAAGTATTAAACTCCAACTTAAAATAATAATAATAATTATTATTATAATAATATAACAAAATCCAATACATTCAAAAGAAAAAGAAAAGAAAATAACTTACGATCGGGATAGAGTGTTACAGAAAACTATGAGGCTTACACCTCACATCATTGAGGGTTCGAACTTGTCGTCTACCACCTTTTGCCTTTTTGACCGCTGTGTGTGATCAATATAAGAAAAAACTATCACTCGACTACTAAATATCTGTTAGAAAAATGTCTCCCACTGCAGATGAGAATTTCCACAAACCTTTAAAGAATACACATGTTAAAAAGAAAAAAGACTTCAATTCTAACTAAGACATTGTTCTATGCAATGCTGAGACTTCGAATTTCAATTCTGAGAAACCATTGAAGTCAGCTATGTAAGTTATAATTCATCAGCATTAACCTGACATATCCAGAGTTTTACTGTATGCTTGGTCTGAACGGTTATTAATGAGAGGGAACGTCAGTGAAAGGATGAACCTGTACCCACTATAGACATTCGACCCATAAAGAGTATGTATTAGTGACACCATTAAACTCGAAAATCTGAAATTGTACATGTAAGAAAATAAAGAAAAACAATAAAATTCCTATCCCTTTATGCTTTTCCGTTAAAGATCTATATTAACAGAATTTACAACAATAAGCAGTGAGATAAAAATTAAAGAATGCAAAGGACCTGAATATGTGGGTAGGTCTGGAGATATTCTCGTGTGTAGGTTTGAGAAGCTGGAAAATGAAATCCACAAAAGAGAACACGAGTGGTATGGTCATTACTCTTCTCCACCATTTTATGAGTCGTTCTTGAGTAATCTGCACTGGACAGAATAAAAATCTTAGTGAAGTAATGATGCTTAAGCAATCAGTACACAATGTCAAATGGCAAGATTATAATGCTTGAGTAAAAGCAGTGGAAAAATGCTTTACAGCAATATAACTTCACTAGGAATATAAAATCTCCCAAAAAAGAGAAGGAAAAGAAAACAAGAGTACAGCTTCAAATTCAATGTACGGACTTGTATTTAGACTCAAGCTAATGTTAGGCATATGCTAATAGGAGCTTTGTTATCTTTGATTGAGCATTACCTTCATATTCTTATGTTTGACCAGAATCATGTCTTACAATCGCAACTGTCATGCAGCAAATACAAACAAAATCAGGAAATATGATTGCTTATAGAAAGTTTAAATGACCATCCATCTTCCTTGATAATTTTCTGAGTTGGGGATCTTAACAGCATGGCTTAACTCTAACATTATACATATTTACTAACAGGACTGTTAGCAAGAATTTTGCAGTCTAAACTTCCAAACTCGAATGTGGGTATACTAATATTACAATTGGAGGATCTGGAACCAGATAACAAGAAGGTCCTTGACTTTCTTTCAGTAAGATTTTGTTTTATTGGCCCAAAAAGGCTTTAATGGCTCTATTTATACACAGCTAGAGCACCTAGTGATTCTTCAGGCACCTAGAATAGAATATGAAGTGTTTGGAGTTCTTGTCCTCCTGAGAAAAAATTCTTTCAGTAGGAAAGAGGTCACTCAGTAAAAGTCTCAAGCTTTCAACAAGTAACAAGCTGTAGCCCTAGTTTATTTTAAACAATTTCTCGATTGAACATGATACCCAAGAAGGGATATATTCCGCTCTTATGCAAGAAGCACGATTATTGCATTCCTTATTTAATGAGGGCAAAGTGGAAATGAACAATCACTCTTGTGGAGCTTCATTAGTTGGCAATGAAACGATGTTCCTTGGTGATGCAACACTACCTCTAAAAAGTTTCCCAGAATATACAAGACACAAATCAGAGAAAGCTACAGCACCTGTTGGCAATCTACAGTCATCCCTAACGATAAATGTCATGTAGTCAAGATGCGTTGCACATCATGCATCATTAATGCATCTTGTATTATTTTTAAATTTTTTTTTTAGAGATAAAATGCTTGTATTAATACGCCTACATATGTTATTTGAAAATTTGAAGTTATATCTAAAATAATTTATCTATCTCTCACAAAAATAAATATAGGGGCTGATCATCTCTCTCCTGAATACATCTATGGAGGAACAGTTAGACCATACATCTAGTACTAACAAAGACGTAGCTACATGTCTACCGAAAACACGCAGATAAACAATTCTTCCAACAGAAATCAGAAACTGATGGTGCTAATTTGAGGAGTCTATTTCCTATTGGTTTTATGTACAAATGTAGCCACGATAATAGAGTTGTGTGTGAAACATATTATTCTGGTGATTCTCAAGTCTGAACAAAAATCATTTTATTTATTGTGCACAATAGTAGGTTTTTTTTTATTGAATTAATTATGAGATAATTAATTATATATGAGATATCGAAGTCCATAGGATGCATTACATAAATATCTAGAAATCTTTAAGATGAAACTGTGGGAGATCGGATATCTAATATCATATGCCTTCAATAGTGTCACAGCTGAAATTAAGCTTGTGAGAGTTATGCAGCCAAGCAGTACGTTTTTAACACTATCGTGAATCTTGCACTAATACGTTGGGTGCGCTAGGAACGCATTGATAGGTTGACCATGAAAATTTGTTACATGGATCGTCGACACTGTCAAGTAAAGATGAGTTATATATGCAATGTAGTTTTTCCTCAGAAAAAAGTATTGTAATAAATGGAAACACTTTGATTAACTAATGAAATGCAGCACAACTATCGAATTGCTAAAGGGGTAAGTTGGGTGTAGTCAAACATTATTAGAGATTTCAATAAGGAATACACTAACCGGATGTGGATGAAGACTAATTAGCAGAAATTGGTTAATTGGGGTTGTACCAATTCCTGGCAAGGAATTGTTGCAGATTAGGTTTGCAAGAGTCCACTTGTTCCTAACATCTGATACGGAGTTGGATGTCGCCAATGGGTTGAGCCATTGCACAGTGACCATTTATCCCAAAGGGTCCATGTTTAGCGTTGGATTGTGTGAAAAGAAGAAAGATAATTACAGTTACAATAGAGGAGTTAATTTAATCTATATTAACTGTACCTTATCACTGACATGATTGACTCTAAGATCGGTAAGGGAGATTGTTTTACCTAGATCTGATAGGCGATCGAGTTATATCAACGTATTAGTATGCACTCAACGTGTTTGTTATATTGCCACAAAAAACAGTTCACTCCAACGACGAATTACAATTCACACAGCACGCAGTTCAGGTGTTTGTTATGATGTCTCGACGAAGTTGATTCAGCAATAGAGAAGCTAATACTTGTGAATTGAACAATCCAAAGCAAGCAAAAGAGAACAAATTGAGAAGGAATACAACCCTAATTTACTTTTATTTTTATTTTTTACCTGCGAAGGGATCGAGCGAGGAAACGACGGGTGATCCACGAATGGCGAAGCGCAGCGAGGAGATCACAGCCCTTTGGGAGCAGTGGCCTGTCTTGTCTCTTTTATGCGAAGATCGATCTTGAAAATTGGGGGATTCGGTTCCTTTTGGTAGACGTCATTGGAGTGAGGCCCACGCGTCAGAGAGAGTAACTGTTGATGAGTGTAAATGTCTAGGGCAGAGGGGAAAATAAGGGAAAATTGTTAAAAACCTCGGTAAATTTTTTCTGCCTCCAAAAATCCCTTGGCCTAATGAGTCCCGTCGGAAACCTCGAAAAGTTTTTTCATTGTCAAAAAACACATGCCAGCGATATCTTTCAAATCGAGAAGAGTGAAACACAATAGAACGTAAACAAAATCTTGTAAATTGTATTTAAAAAACGACGGCCTTTTGCACCGCCAAAAAACCCATGTCAAACACCCGCCCAAAAATATCTTTTAATCGTCCTTCCCAAAATGTATAGATAACGAATTTGACACTCCGCGTTGAATTTAGAAGGTTAAAGGCTAAACTGTATAAAAATACCTTCAGCTATCAAGTTTTTTGCGATAACCGTCTTAGTCTAATATTATTAGATAAAAATGCTTCGAACTATCAACCCAGAGAGCAAAAATATACCATGACGTCTTTGGACGTTTACAAACATTAACTTTAGTTGCCGCTTGTTTGATTTAGTACATGATCTTACCGTTTTCACTCTTGTTGGTGCTTTTGAAAGCTTCTCTCTTTTATGGTTTCTATATTTTTTTTCTTTCTTTTAGATGTGGAGCAAAAATCATGTCTTCCTTTTCTCTTTCTTCTTTTTCAAACCACCATAGTTTGCAATTGTGGATTTTTTAAGCTTATTGATCACATATAAAGAGGCCGGTGCTTTCCAATCAAGGACACTGCAATCTTCTTGCTCTTCTTCTTTAAACTCTTAAGTGCATGAAATCCCTTACCCCAAACTATATTTCAATCTATAAACAAAAAACATATTGAAAATATAAAAAATCCAAATCACATGGTTGACATTAAAATAAATCTAACCCTAACCTTAAAAATATTAATTAAGTTACAAAATCGAGACCAAGAACATCTAATTTAGCCAGGATCATCAAATTTCTGCAAGAGAAATATTATATCCTTCGATTGATAAATTGAGATAGAATCGCTGTGTAAAGTTAATGGTAGGCTGATTAAGAGGTATAATGGTTAATATGTAAATAATTTTAACCCTGCAGAGCAGCAACCCGCCAAACGCAAAGATCAAGTGAGTTTACTCTCGTTTACTTAGATTAAGTTATTTATCGCCCAAAAAAAACGATAGTTAGGGTTATTTTTATGCAGTTTAGCCTCTAATTAAATTATATTTGAATAGTTTCAATTTGATATTGGATACAAAAGAAATATGATACTTAAGTAGATGAATCTTGATTAAATTGAAATCTAATCGATTTTTACTGATTTTAAAATAAAAAGCGGGATTTATAGAAATATCAAAAGTAAGATACATTAGTTTCAATTACGAGGTGTGGAGCCCGTTGAATTTTATTTTCGATCAAAGAGGCACGGGTTGCGTCCGCCCTTGCATGCACCCCCTTAACTCCGTATTTGATTATTGCACAACTAATCAAAGTGGCAATCAAAACTCTTTATATTTGACAGACATAAAAATACAAATTACTATATAGAAATTCTCTGTGATCCTTGCCCAAAATACAAATAAAAAAGGTTCTAATTAAATCAAATAGGATCTTATGTAAGATTTTCTATTGGTCCTCAAATAAATATTTACAAGGGAAAAAATATATAAGAAAACTAATTAACATGTGGTTTGCGTATTCTATATCAAAAAATGCCATGTGGTAAATTTGCATGTGACAGTTATCTTTTAGGAGAAATTAACTTTTAGGAAAGTTTTGTGCAGAAAGATAAGTTGAGAAGTTAGGTTATGCTAGTTTAATTAATAAAATAAGCTGGATCTCAAAGTTAATTTCAAATCAATCCATAAAGCTTTGAAGATCACTTGGGATATATTTAAAAACACCATACATGTAGGATTTGCATAAATTAGGAACATTGTTTATTTTTAACTTGATTTATTTTTAAACCTGAAAACTTCCAAAAAAAATTAAAATTCCTTCAATATTCAATTTTAAACTGGGCACAAATTTCCCTAATTTGCATAAAAGAATCCTTTTCAATTCAAATGAATTAACACAAATTCATACAAGAAACTGTTCATATTAAGAAATATATCGTAACCAATCCTAATTTAAATCTGAGGAAATATAAGATTTCGGACAACATCTTCATTAATCCTTTATTTATCCCTTTCCGAAAAAGGAAATTATCAAGACATAACAACTTGTTGAGTCTCAAAAAAGGAAAGAAATTGCATATCAGGCTCCATGTCCTAGTTAGTTTTGTAACAGACTTCCCTTTTTTCTCGATTTCTTTTAAACCTTATTTATAGGCACCAACCCTCTCAATTATCAAGGCATCTAAGTCTCCGGAGAGAATTAAGATGGCGCCGAGGCGTTGCACCTTGTGTTTGCAGACCGGGCACGACTACCGAACATGCGAGAAATGAGGGCCGAAAGTCTTCAGAGTTCTACTGAATGGTCCACTGAATCAAAAGACCACAAGCTTTGGCGATTCAATGAAGAGGAAAGATACCGATATTGTACCAATTCAGAATAGTTCGAGCGAAGAAAAATTGAACAAGAAGGATAGTGACTGTTCAGAATCGAGTTCGAGAAAGAAGTCGGAAGAAAATTTGAATACGAAAAAGGATAATGATTGTTCAGCGCCAAGTTCAAGAAAGAAGCCGGTCGTTTGGCCGGAAAAAGAGCATGATATGTTTTTTCTTGGGTTGCAGGTGTATGGCATGTTGAAAGTTGATGCAAATTAAAACAAGGAATGGAGCCCATGAAGTCTTTGAAGAGTGGCGGGATATGGCCTTAAATCTAGCATATGGGCGGCTGTTGATTAACAAAGAGTGAGAGCACACATTGCCTTAAATCCAACGCATGGGCTGCTAAGGTTTGATGGATTAATCAACGAAGATTTTAAGAACAAAATCTTTGGCCAATTAATGCGCAGCATGCAGACAAGCAAAAATTAATTCATCCAACAACAAAGAAGTCTTATTAAAGCCTGAGGCAGGGACTTGTTTTAGGCAGAGGGCTGCAGCTTATTTTTGCAGATACCGACAGAGGGTATTTTAATTTCTTAAAGTCTGTGGCATGAATTTGTATTGAATGACAGAGAGATTTGTATAGAGAGATTTGAGAGAAATCTTCTAGAATTGCTCTTAGTGCAAATCTTGATTAAAAAGATCTAATAGACGTTTGTAGATTCCGCTCTGCCGGGAACTAGCCATACGGTAGGTGAATCTCGTCAACAAATCCCTCTCTTGTTTGCGTTTGATTACTTTTCTTATTCCCGCACTTTAATTTATTTGTATCTTTCATTATCTAATTACGTGATTGTTTGCCGCGAGCACTGTGTCGTATATCGACTGATCTCCCAACAACTGGTATTAGAGTAAGATTAAGAGAACCTATGGTTCTTCAATTCTACAATCTAGGTCAACGGTGACTAACGACGCTTGTGTATTCTTCCCCACTTTCTTAGATTGTAGTTTTGAAGATATTGGTTCAGATTTAGGGGAGTCGAGTATGCTGCGATACAGACGAAAGATGGTGAAGGATAAGATAAGAATCGAGATATTCAATGGTCATGATTTTGGTTGGTGATGCATGCAGTTGGAGAACTGCCTATACCAAAAGGATCTATATCTTCCGTTGCTAGGAGAAAAGCTTGAGAAGATGACTGATGAGCAGTGGAACCTTTTGGATAAGAAAACCCCGGCGACGATCAGATTGTCGTTGACTCCGCAAGCGGCCTTTAATATCTCAAAGGAGAAAACAACTAAGATGCTAATGACGACGTTAACAAAATTGTATGAGAAGCCTTCGATGTCAAACAAAATATTTTTGATGAAGAAACTTTTCAACATGAAGATGGCAGAAAACGGTTCGGTGATTGAGCATCTAAACGAGTTCAACAACGTGACGAGCCAACTCGAATCGGTTTCAATCGTCTTTGAAAACGAGATTCGAGCCCTACTATTCCCATGTCCGTTGCCGGAGAGTTAGGAGAACCTAGTGATGGCGGTTAGCAATTCTATCTCGGGGATTCTCACATTTAATGGTGCGGTGAGCTACACATTAAACGATGAGATGCGGAGAAAGGCCGTGAGTGAGAGTTCAGGAACTTCTGCACTTTCAGTAGAGAATCGCGGCAGAACGATGAAAAGGGGAAAAGGAAAGAAGGACGAGTCTAAAAACCAAGAAAAAATCCAAGCCGCCTGTTGGAATTGCGGAAAGATAGGCCACAGAAAAAGTGAATGCAGACTTCTGAAGAAAGGCTCAGATGATGAGGTAGATAAAAATGAAGCTAATGTGGTGTCTATACAAGAATAAGGGGAACAAGGTCTTTTTCTATCGGCGAGTGAGAACACAAAAACGAATACTTAGTTCCTAAATTCAGGGGCATCTTTTCACTGCACTTTGGACAGACATCACTTCAGTGAGTATGTTCAGGGCGACATTGGACATGCGACGGTGGGAAATGGTCAATTAGGTAAGATCGTTGAAAAGGGGATCATCTTGCAACCGTCTGGAGGTGATCAAATCAAATTGAAGAATGCTTGTCATATTCCGAATTTGAAGAAAAGCTTGATTTCTACAAGTCAGGTAGACAATGAAGTGCTTATTACGACGTTTGGAAATTCTCAATGAAAGATTTCCAAAGGGTCGTTGGTGGTCATGTTCACACTAGAATATTGCATTTAATACTGCCCATTCTTCTGCTCGTTTATTTATAGGTATGTGCTTTTGATTCGTGTTTACTACATGATTACAGGTTACAGATTCCTAGTCCAAAATAATGCAAATCATGCAAAATCTCCACAGTTATACCAAAATCCAGAACATCTGCCAAAAACAGATAAAATCCGGGTTCCAATCACCTATACCCATCCAGTGCCGCTTACCAGTTCAAGAGACAAGACAAATAACAGTGGTCATTCGTGTCTCGGACAAGAACAGAGCACGAGAGAGACAACACAAAGATCAAGAAGTGCGCGGAGCTCGAACGAGATAAAGGTCAAAGAGATTAAAAGTATAACCATTTTGGAATGTTGAAAATCTGAACATATTTTGGAACCATTTTGCAATTCTGAACCTGTAAAACATAATAGCAAAGCAACATGAGGAAGCCCCAGAAAAACGACAAGCCAATCTCTCCAAACGACTGCGGAACCGCGACCAATAGGCCTTTTGGGCGGCGGTTACGCGGCCAAGTCATGTCATCTCTTGATCGTATTTCAGGGTTAGTTTGGTAATTGTATAGGTGTTCAGAATATAGCCCTAGGATTTCAGTTCTCTGCTTATAAATACTCCAGTTTTAAGCCAAGCCAAGGAGGTTTTTCTTTACCTAGATTTTAGTGTAGTTTATGTGTAGCTTCTTCTTCTTCTTCATCTTTCCTTCATGAAATTGTAGTGAGAACTTTTGAGTAGAAGATTAATGAAGATGCGGGTTATTTTTATTATCTTATATCTTTAATTTCTTGTATTGTAATTTTATTTCCTAGTATAACTTTATTATTTGTTGTTAAGCAGTTATTGGTTTTCTTTTCTTGTTTTATTTTTCTTTTCTTCTTATCTGTATTTTTCAAGCCATGATACTCAAAGGAGTTCCTTACTTAGGTGAGAGCACAAGTAGTTAGCTTGCTACCATTTGTTAAAACCGTATTTTTCCATTCTTTATTTTCTTCTTTCTTGCTTTGTTTTTCTTTTAAATGTGTGAATAATTTTCACACTTGTTAGGGCTAAAAAGGTTAGCATGAGGGACGGAAAAACCCCTTGTGCTTCTCTTCGCCAAACATCTTAAAATGAACTTAGACCAAACAAGCACAACTCCCTCACTTAGGCGCGCTATAAGTGACATATAGTCGCGACCTAAGTCGAGAAGTCCTTTGGGTGCACTACAACGTGACATGTAGTTGTGACTTAATTGGATACATGGATGTGTGTGTGGCCTAGGATTGAAAATAACCGTATGTAGCGGACGGATAAGGGGCCCTAGGAATGGATTTAGCCTTGGAAAATTTACTTAAACTCGCAAATATCATTCCTATATTCTCCTAATCCTCGCTACTTCCGATTATCCCAACGTCATTTCAAGAATGGCAAAAGACAAGCACAAGACTAATCCTAACTCTACTAACCAAGCTTAACCCTATCAAGTTTACTTGAGCATAAAATACGAACACTTAGGATAGATTTGAACATATATATACATTTTTTAATTGACCCGTCTAAAATAAGAACGAACATACGAACCATCTCTCAATGGACGATTCGTACTTAATCGGCTAGCTACAAGCGAAACCAACTTGATTGCGGTAAGTAGAAAACAAAGTAGAATGCATATCATAACACACATCGCGGTTTTTCTGCTTCAATCAGGTCACAAGGGGAAAGTTGAACGGTTCGTTGTACTCATTCGATGGGAGTAGCGGAGGCTCAGTTGTATTGGCGGTAGGTTCAGAGACAGATTCGGAGATTTCGTTGTGGCATAAAATATTGGGGCACCTCAGTGAGAAGAACATGAAAATTCTTCAAGCTAAGGGGCTTCTTTCAGGGCTAAAAGGGGTGGAGTTAGGGCTTTGCGATAGATGCGTTTGTGGGAAGCAAAGTGCGCCCAGATTTCAAATTAGAGGCATAGCAAAAAAGACCAAGAAGCTGGAGATAGTCCATATGGATGTATGGGGTCCGTCCTCGGTGGAGTCTTATGGAGAAAATCGGTATTTCATGACATTAATTGACGATGCAAGCCGAAAAATATGGGTGTATGCGATGAAGAAGATGTCCGATGTGTTTGGAATCTTTAAACATTGGATTGCGCATATGGAGAACCAAATAGGGCTGAAGGTTAAATGCCTAAAGTCCGATAATGGCGGAGAATATTGCACACATGAATTCGAGACGTTTTGCTTACCGGAGACACCGCAACAAAATGACAGTTGGGTTACGATAGCGTCTTGGCCATCTGCCGTGGCCGATACGGAACAAAAATGACGTTTAAAAAACTTAGCGCTAACGAAACCCGCTAAAATCGAACCATAAACCCTAAACTAGCAAAATTAGAGGAGTTAGAATGGTTATACCGAATGATCTGTGTCCTTCGGTCTTCCACCATCTCCTTAGCTCCTTGAGGTCCTTTGGATCAAGCTTGGCCGCCGGTCTTCCTCCGTCGAAGATGATCTACCCGAGAGATGTAACTCTGAGCTTCTACCTCTAAATCGAGGTAACTAGGGTACCTAGTATGCCAATCTAGGTAGTCTAGATGATGTAGAGAATGATGATGGATTAGTTTGTTTCAAAATACCCTAAGTTTCTCAACACATGAGACTTTTAGGGTTGAGGTAGAAGAAGAGAAGTTTGGAGGAGATGAGAGTGTAGTGAGCATAGAATGAAGAATGTCAAAGTCTTATGTGTAGAATGAAGCATACAATAATTCACCCAACAATGAATCAAGCATGAATCAATAGTAAACCATGAGTCGCCCTATGAGTCAGCCATGCTTCATTTAATGATATATAACACCTCATACCTCCACCTTATTAACCATTTATTCAAAATGGTTATAAACAAATGAGGTGTCTTCTTCTAGAAGCATCCTTGTAATAAATTACAAGAATACCCCTCACCGTATATATATACCCGTATCCGTATTCCGAAAAAAATACGAATACAAAGAGAAGAAAATAATCCAATAATATAATACTAGGATCCGGTTTAAAGCAAAGCCCACTAGTATTATCCGTCTGAATCATGATATGTGTAGCTAGTACACGTATATGATCGAACCCTGCCGTAAAACCATACGACCACTATATCGTTTCGCCCGAAGCAGGGAAAACCCTCTGTGTGGGACTTTAAAGACCCGTCAATACGCTGGCAGTGGGTTTAACCACAAGCACGTTAGCGGCACTAGTTGTACGTAACGGCTACCCAGGTATTGAGCGAAAGGAAGGCCGACGAGCAAACTCATCCGAACCACTACTGAGCCTGTCCGTGACAATCTCCGTACAGTCCGGTCTGTTCGTCTAAGAGTATCGCATATCGAGTCTAAGGGGGTGGATAAACTCAGACCCCTAATAACGCGATATTTCGTGTCGGTATGAAGCCCATCACCAATTGAGAAACTACTGATCCAAATCAGTAATTCTCGTCTACCTTGGCCAAGAATTTCTGGTGATGGCCACCCATGCAGCGCGCGACATCAAACCCAATACCGGGAGAGACGAATCTCCAACGATCTGCTCACTGCCTCCATGTGGCTCGGGACGGTACCCAACTAAAACCTGTTTGCACGACTCCTTTGAGCCATGGTAGGGTAGTAATCAAAGCACGGTGGGAACTCACACGAGACAAATGACGATCTCAGGTCGACAGACTAACCTGTACATATGTCACCTGGGAACTGCTATCTGACAATAAGTATAATACCAACTAGCATATTCCCGGCGAGTCCGTCCAGTGTACTCATAACCCAATGAGCACCTGTATACTATCTTAGGTGACTAACTGATACTGATGGCTTATGAGACCGGCCACCGCCCCTCATCGGGGTCTTGATAAGTATACACCAGTCTACTCTGAAGTATTGATGCACGGTCTCGATACTCCCTCGACTAGGGACATTTAAGGATGTGCTTATAGACCACCCAGCTCTCACGTATATGATCGCCATCATAATACTGGTAGTCAAGCAAGAATCCTATGAGCTCTATCAATATATAATAGTGATATGTAATACCACATAATGCATGTACATGATGATAAAGACAAACTAGATAGTATACTATCATTTTGAGTAAGACTGTTCTATCCGTATAGGTCATCCCTCAATCATCATAATCGCCTGCCTGCGATTACAATAATTGCCTTGAGGGCACTATAACCAACAATCTTCCACTTGCACTTAAGACTAATTATTGCGGTGTCACATACTCATAGCCCGTGTGATACCGAACACCCAACTTATCTACTAATCAGTCTCACAAAGCCCGTTTATGAAACTATTGTGTTCTAGAAATAGACTCAGTGAGTGGATCCGCTCCAATATTTCTATCTTTATCTCTGTATATCTCACTTCATGGAGAAAGACTATCTCCCGAAATGAGCAATACCTGTCTTAGAATTTGTATGGATATCTGATGGGACCCAGTTCATAAATGAACTCTAAATCCAACAAACTCCTTAGACCGTATCATCCACTGAATTTAATCAGTATTCCGCGACATGCCTTCCACAGTATCTGCTTGGACCACCTGTCCAACATTCTGCCCCTCAAAAGAGAGAAAACTATAACTCTGACAGTCACTCTGTCATCAAGGTCACCTTGGAAGCCTGAAATGATAACCGTCTCCTGAAGGAGGCTGCCGTTACCATATACCAAGAACATCCACTTATGTTCATAACTGCTTTCCAATATTTCTCCAGGATTGAAGTAATATATGCTTATTACAGCCGGTGCAAAAGCAAAATCTGGTGTGGTACTTGATATTTCATGATTGACTCAATTGCCTAAGCAAGTGATATGTCAATTATGCAAATCCCTCCCCTAATCAGTCTAGAAGACATCTCTTTAGAGAGGATGACTTCATCACCTACGGGTACACCACTACGCCAGGAGTCGTCCATTCTAATACACTTTAGAATATTGTCAAGTACCCGTATTGGGACACTTCCCAAATCTAGATCTAAAACCAAAGATCTAGTGACCAGAATCCCTGATATTTTATCCATATTCTATGTGGAGAAACACCTTGTGACAACCACAGTATAACCGATCGTAGTATAGGAAGATCTCTTCCTATCAAGTGCATGTCATCCAAATACCAGGACACCACTCCCTACTACTTTCTTACCAGATCCATCTGTTATTCTGATGAAGTCAAACTCTATAACTGTCACATCAAAACTAAATGATATATCTCCGCTATACCTGTTTTAGTCTATAATAGACATAAGCTACCTGCCCACTATACTTCCGCTGCTCCCACTGACTATAACAATTCTCTGGCAGAGTCATGTTGTAACAACCCTAAACTTTCTGTACAATTTTTTCAAAAATACAGAAAAGGGTACTTGAGCCTGAGCACAAGTTATAAGTTTGATTTGCTTTTGAACAGCAAGAAGGAGCTTGTACCTCATTGGTAAGACCTTGCACTGCTGAACCAAAGCACCAGAATTCAAATCCCATCAACCACACATTTTTTTATTAAATTCTTTTAATCTTTTAGAAGCCCAAGAGTCTACACGTGCACTACACGTAATAGGGTAAGTTACAGAATAAACAAACGGGTCCACAAGTCAAGATGAAGTGACGGGGACACGTGGCAAGGAGACGCGGCCCGACTCGGTCAACTCAGGCCGGCGACTCGCTCGATTCGGCTGGCGCCGCCGGTCCGACTCAGCCCAAACCCTAACTTCTTTTTACTTATGCGACCCTTGAACTACCCCCATAACCCTTATATTATTTAATTTCCCTGCAAATTTACAGAGCAAGTTAAAATACACATTTAATCCATTTTAATACAAAATTTTAATACACCCTTTCATTACCCTAAACCTTAATTTTTCCTATAAATACCACACGTAAAATCACCCATCCTCACTCCGAAATCCCTGCCCAAACTCTCAAGAAAATTCCCAAGACTTTTTGTGTGCAAGTGGAGTTAGCAAAGGGCGAAGCTCCGACAAACTTCCGACGACAAAACGACGCACCGGCACCTCCTACCTCTTCCTCCTCCCTTCTATTCAACTAACCTATAAGTCTCTATTTCTCCTTCTTTTCTCTATTATAAAAACATTCAAAACTAAAACCCGAATAGTTTTGAATGTTTTTAGAATAGAGAAAAGAAGGAGAAGTAGGGACTTACATATTAGTTGACTAGAAAGGAGAAGGGGGAAGAGGTAGGAGGTGCCGGTGCGTCGTTTTGTCGTCGGAAACTCCTCGGATTGCCGTCGGAAGTTCGTCGGAGCTTCGCCCTTTTCTAACTCCACTTGCACACAAAAAATCTTGGGAATTTTCTTGAGAGTTTGGGCAGAGATTTGGGAGTGAGGAGGGGTGATTTTAGGTGTGGTATTTATAGGAAAAATTAAGGTTTAGGGTAATGAAAGCGTGTATTAAAATTTTGTATTAAAATGGATTAAATGTATGTTTTAATTTGCTCTATAAATGTGCAGGGAAATTAAATAATATAGGGGTTATGGGGGGAGTTCAAGGGCCGCATAAGTAAAAAGAAGTTAGGGTTTGGGCTGTGTCGGACTGGCGGCGCCGGCCGAGTCGGGCCGTGTCTCCTTGCCACGTGTCCCCGTCGCTTCGTCTTGAATTGTGGACCCGTTTGTTTATTCTGTAACTTAACCTATTACGTGTAGTGCACGTGTAGACTCTTGGGCTTCTAAAAGATTAAAAGAATTTAATAAAAAAATATGTGGTTGATGTGATTTGAACTCTGGTGCTTTAGTTCAACAGTGCAAGGTCTTACCAATGAGATACAAGCTCCTTCTTGCTGTTCAAAAGCAAATCAAACTTATAATTTGTGCTCAGGCTCAAGTACCATTTTCTGTATTTTTGAAAAAATAGTACATAAAGTTTAGGGTTGTTATATTCTACCCTCCTTAAAAAAAATTTCGTCCTCGAAATTTGTAAAAGGAAAGTGTAACAGATTCAAGGAAAGGTTGGTGATAGAACTATTGGTAGTGTATGAAAAATATGTGAGAGAACAAAAAATGCGAGAGATTTGAAAAGAGTTGAGGAAATTATCAGGTTTACCTTGGTCTACGGCCTCTACTTCTTCGGCCGCTAAAAGGAAAACCTGACGCCGTAGTACATTCCACTTCCTTGGGGCATGTTTCTCTGCCCTCGAGGCATGTTCCTCAGTGCCTGATGGAATTGAGGATTAGGCTGTGCAGATGGTGGAGCAGGGAGTGCAAGGCGAGGTGCAGGAGCCTGGATAGCTGGCCGCTGCGGGTAGTTGGTAGGTGTGTGAGCTGGGTTGCGTTTATAAGGACAGTTTCCAATTCCATGATTGGACGCGCCACAAACTAGACACAAGCCTTTTGCGCGTCTACAGTCCTTCCACAAGTGTCCTTCCCTCTTGCAATAGAAGCAAAAGTCGGGACTTGGCTGGTTATTCGCTTCTTCCGGTCTCCTGGGTTCAACAGTTGGCCTTGAAGAGGCTCCTCGTGCCATCTGATTGGCAGGGTGCTTCACTCCGGCAGATTGAGGTCTGCCCTTTCTCTTTACTACTGCCTCGTATTTTCGGGCAGCTTTTAAAGCCAAATCATGGGTTCGGAAATCTCCTGTAGCTAGAGCAGCTTGGATTTCCGGGTCTAACCCTTGCTGAAATCTTCTAGCCCTGATCTCATCAGTCAGTATGAGATGGGCCGCAAACCCGCTGAGCATGGTAAACTCAGCATCATACTCATCTACTGATTTGGTCCACATTGAACCTTGTTGCAAATGTATGAACTGCTGTTCCATGTCGAATCTGGCAGTCTCGGGGAAGTACTTTGCGTCGAAGATGTCATGGAAAGTCTTCCATTCGATACGTTGGTCAAGACGGCTTTCTTCCACCGTCCACCAAATCCGTGCATTATCGGTGAGCTGCAGCTTCGCAACTCGGACCCAAGCTATCTCTGGCACTTGTGCCATTGCCAGATCATCTTCAACGCTTTAAGCTCATTCCTCCGCTTCCAGGGGGCTCTCTTTTCCTAAGATTGCTTAGGGTGCAAGGCCCTGAATTGCTTCACTCCAGGTGCTTCCACTTCTGGACGGTTCAAGAGAATAGCAGTCTGCTGCTAATGTCCTTCCAGGAGGCTGCGGATCGTCTCAAGCAAAACCGTCTGCTCGTTGATCGGAGCAGCGACGGCAGGTGTGAATGGTAGTAGTGGGGGGGTGTTATTGACATTGGTGCTGGTGTTGTTCGGGGAATCCATAACCTTGAATGAAAATTTTGGGTTAGGACAGATTCAAAGTATATGAAATGATAAGATTCAAGGAATGTGAATTATAAAGATTGTTTTCAGTTGCTGGTTCTTGTGTTATATTGCTTAGATACGCTTAGCGTGTTTACTTCAGAGTAAATACATAGCGGCCTCGTCGCATCCTCTGCCCGTATACTGGGAAGCGAGGTGTGACACATATACACGTGCACTTTTAAAGCTAATTTAAAGTGAGGTTATACTCATCCTCATGCCAGACCTCATAGTCTAGAACAGCAGTGGTGGCAAGTTTGGGTAATCAAAAACCTCCCTGTCACCGTCTTTGAGGAGACCGAAGTACCTCTCGGGTGCCTGAGGTTACCCACCAAAACTGTGGAGTGGCTAATGGATCGTCGAAACCAATTGAATCCTCAGTGTCTACTAAGTTTTCAGTAATCGTTTGTGATTCTGGAATCACTTCCAGTTTTACCAAACTCTTACTAATTTTCTGAAAAGAATCCATTTTACTAAAATTATGGCGAGTCAAGAACAATATAACTATTGATCTTCCAGATGGTAGAATGTCAACCCTCATCAAAACCCGAGAAAATCCACAAACTGCCATTACTGAAACATGTCTAGAGTTTATTCGGATTCTGGTTTTAAGCATAAGCCGTACAATTCCATATACCTTAACATTGTTAAGATATGAATCCATTCTATATATCCAATATAGAAACAAAGGTATTAATTTAATTGGAACCAGATTTAAAATACATGCAGACGTTTCCAGTGCATATCAACTAAATGAAAGGAGGCCAAGCAGCATTACTCATCAAGGAATGCACCCACGTATAACCTGAAAGAGAAGCAAGTTCTCAAAACTATTACTTACAACGGAATACCGAACACAATTATCTACATCTTCGATCACCTTGAAGAATTCTGAAACTTGCAACATATGGTTCTCTACTTTATTCTTATACCTATATCTTTTCAAAATCTGGACCTTATATTTCAACGAGATACTTGTCTAAAACTAGAGAAGTCATGAATAAACAGAATATAGTACGAGTACCAACCCCTTTGTCCTAACGGATGTCGTACAACATATAATACTTTGTATAAATCCACTGAGTTTAATAACTCAAATCATGTGCGTCGTTGGTTGAAAAACTGTACTATGGTTAAGAAGAATTACACTGCTGTTGAATGCACCTTACCTAACCATCAACTGATACAGGTAAATGTCATGGACATAATTTCAAAAGGTTATATCTCACTTTATAAAATAAACGTATAGATATATCAGTTTGAAATTGGCGCATAACGACGGATATTCAAAACCAAATATTTGTCGTTAGGCAAAACCCAGGCGATTTCATCAAATATCACCAATTACAAAGAATTTTGATATATTGAGGATATATTTACCCAATTCCCAATATTATACTCCTGCTCAGTATCTTGTAACGCCATACAGATGTGAGAATCAAATCTGGTAAATACATACTCTGGAGTTAGAATCTAACTGGGAAAACAATTTTCACTTAACACCACACAATAAAACTGAAACATGAAAATATTTCGAAGGGGTAGCCGAGTATTCTTAGTATGCCTCTTCTACTATCCAGATTCATGATAGTAACCGTATACTTCCTTACCCTCACTCCAATCCCTTTATATGTCTTTACTTCTTACCTTCTGTACTTAGGCTAATTGGTTTTCTTCCTTCCCTGCCCTTCGGCACCAGTCTAAGATTTGGAAGAAGACTATCCAATAAGCGCAATATGTGTACTCTCCTAATACTAGGAGCCCTCGCAACCTGAGAGAGGGTAAAGAGAAAAGATAACTGAATAATCCTTATTCTATTTCTCCAGAACTAGAAACCATTCTCGAACTGGAACAAGTTCCTTCGAGTTCGTATGTAACTATACGATGGCATATCCAATCAATATGGATCTTCATAGTGATACGGAGTGTTTTGGAGAAATGCAAAGGTGATATAGGAGTGGCAAGGGATATACGCGGCTTCGTCGTGAATGATAGTAGTCGCAATTCCTTTGCCCTAACTTTAATCCTTTTATATGTCTTTACTTATTACCTTCTGTACACCACACTTAGGCTAATTGGTTTTCTTCCTTCCCTACCTTTCGGCACCTTTCTATGGTTTGAAAGAAGACTATCCAATAAGCGTAATAGGTATACTCTCCTAATACTAGGAGCCCTCGCAACCTGAGAGAAGGTAAAGATAAAAGACAACTGAATAATCCTATTCAATTTCACTAGAACTGGAAACATCCTCGAACTGAAACAAGTTTCTTCGAGTTCGTATGTAACTATACGATGGAATATTCAAGAAATATGGATCTTCGTAGTCATACGGAGTGTTCTAGATAAATGCAAGGGGATGTAGGAATGACAATGATATATGCAACTAAATGACAATCCAAAATCCAAAGTGTTAAGAAGACTTGGTTAACTAGGTTCATGAGTTTTTAAAGTCAGGCCATGGTCGCTGCCAAAGAGAGAGAGAGAAAAGAAACACTCAGCGTGTACTCTAACCTAAATTAGATTAGTTAATCACTTTATCTAATCAAGATGCCTCCCACCGTTTTCTCGAATTCTCCCTCAAACCCTAAAAGGAGAATTAGTCGGGATCATCTAAAATCACCCGAGGAGTAACACCTACTCATCAGTGGGAATCGGGATCCAACTATCATCGCATGATAACTTGATGGAAGCCACTCAAGTCACCACACTCCAGAAGGTATGCGCATGCCTGTCAAGTTTCCTGTATATTAGAAACCCCCGATGTGGTTTTTTACCTCAAGCGTCATATGGTCTTGATAGAGACCAACGTACCATAAGTCGCAAGTCAAGTTCAACCCGTTATTGTCCTGGATTAACTTAGACCCACCCGCATAAGCTCTTGATAGAGACCAACATGGCTATGCTACTGCCCTAATTAATCGCATCTGTTCGGCATAATTTTTTACAGTATAACACCGCCCATTTTTATCATTTTGTCAATAAACAGTGCTATTTAATCTTTGTCTGCTCATTTATACAGATTACAGGTACACATACAGAAACACCAAAATTTGTACACAACATGCACAAGAAGACGGGTTTTTAGCTGGAACTACAAACGGGACAGAATACAGATCAAGATTTAAAAGAGTTTGCAGCAAATAAAGTGTGTGTACAAAAAGAATTTGTGGAATGGTCCAACACATACAAATGTGAGCACCCTTTTTGTGATGTATAAACCTAGGGGGCTGCCTTGGCACACAGCAATGATGAGTGGTGCAAGTAAGAGTGATGTGCATTAAATGCATAAAGTATTGGTATGATATGAACTTTTGCACTTGATCTCCTCTCAGTGATTTAGCTCCAGATTGCACATATGTGTTAATTAAAAAAGAATTGCAATTACAGAGAGATGCCTTAGAGACCAGAAGACTGCTGAAGAAAGGTGGGCCCCAGACTCCAAACTTTGGCCGCAAAAATACTCATTTTGGCCGCAAATTGCGGCCAAGTTGGTGCCATTCTGTCTTGTTCAAATATGGTGGGTCCCTAGTGGTCTTTTTAGTCTTTTTTCATCTGCAACTTTTGATTTTGGATTCTCTATAAATAGCAGATCGGTTCATGAGGCCAAGGAGAGAACTTTTGCATTACTTGTAACTATTTTGATAAATTTCTTGTAGCTCTTGGGATTAGACTGAGTTCTTTGCCTTCCTATGGTCTTGCAACCTCTATCTTTGAGCTTGCAAGATTAAATTTTGGTAGTTGAATTCATTTTCTTGTATTTGGATGTCATTGCAATAAAACCTTCATTAAAGTTCAAGTTTGATTCTTGTATCTCTTCTCTATTTCATTGTTATTTCTTTTTATTATTCAGTTGTGCTATTTCTATGATGATGTGTGAGTAGTTATTCTTTGGCTATGGTGAGGTAGGTTGTGAATGACTTTACTTCCAACCCCTCCCTTTTGATTCTTGCATTCTACGCTTCTTTTCTTAATTGTGCAATGTTATTATGTTTTGCTTGATAGGATATATCGTTTTGAATGGTTGCAAATCAACCTTTAACATATATCCTATTCCTTCTTTACATTTTATTGTTGCTATATTATGATTTGAAGTTGAAATGAATACGGAATTATGTTATGTGTCGCAGCTAGCTAGATAGGATATATAGCATACAACCATATATTCTATACTTGTAACTTCACTTAACTAACTCCATATTCATTTCATTCTCAATATCATTCTTTTTAGTTTCCGTTTTATTTAACCTTGATATCGTATTCCATCCCGACGTATGTTTCGGATAGATGCGGCATGCTTTCGCAATTCAAATAGAAACTAAAAGAAATGAACCTTGAATCAAAACGGAGATTGGGGGTAAATGTCGTATTTCACTCATACTAAATCTTAGCCTAAACTTTCCCTAAAACAAAACCTTTCTTCTTTTGATTATTGTAAAAAAACGTGACAAAAACCCATTTTCCAACCCATTGTTCCATAACTCAAATTGATGTCGTGATATCCACTCCTTGTGGTTCGACCCGTGCTTGCTGGCTTGCTTCAAGGCACCGTGCTTTGTGGTATTTTTAAATCTCGAGAATCACGTCGTGCACTATTTTTATTAACAAAACCGACATATCCGATATTGACCATATCCTTCCAAAGCACAACACCATGAGTTTCGAACAGCATCCTAAAATGCAACAGATAAGTAACATTTAGCTACCGTTCAATGTGCCTTGATAGAGACCAACGTACATAGCACGAATACTAACTGCTACTTATCTGAAATGACAGAGGGCTACAGCTGGGTTTTCGGCGAAAACCACTTTAACGTAATTAACTCGATATCATTGAAGGAACCCGAGCGGTTTTACAAATATATAGTGGCGTAAACTTTTGCTAAAGAGGTCACTCCCTGTGAAGGGATCTCGGCTCTTTCCTCATTGAATGAGGTGCAGGATATTCCTAACTGAATACCACGATACAAAGCAAAGAATCGACTGTAGTGAAGTTATTACAAGGACGCAAACTTTTACTCAAGAGGTCACTCCCGATAAAGGGATCTCGGCTCTTGCCTCATCGAATGAGGTGCTGGATATTCATAACCGAATACCACCGTGCAAAGCAAAACGAAACGTCTGTAATAACAATTTTCAAAATTTGTTCCAACAACATCATATAGGTTTGTTTTTCCTTACATTAATCAAAGTTAACGCAGTCCCATCAATTAATCCATATCACACCAGAAAAAGGAACGAAAATACAATGTACGTATATGCCATCCGAATTAGCCACGGGGCCCCATCATCCACCGTTAGGTTACTTAACTAACAATAGAGCAGGGGCTGGACTAGCACGGATGCAAAACATATACAACATATACTAGTGTGTGTGTGTGTGTGTGTAACATTCGTCCCAGGCATGATATAAGCAACATCACAACGTCAACAAGCAACACAGAATGGTGAATAATCTTGGAGCCTTGGGTTTCATTTGAGCCGCAAATGAGACCCGACGTTTCCGGTCGTGTGGATAGCCCGTGCAATGAAAACCTGGACCCCTACGAGCGTGGCAAGTAACCCACCAATCTCAGAAGTGAGGCAACCCCGATCAACCAAGTGGGCCACCCAGCACTTTACAGAATCCGGTAACTTGAGTACCCCTCCGTGGGTCATCATGTACCCCCTACGAGTGCGACGAATAGCCCGCCAATTTTAGAGTAAGGCCCCATTCCGTCTCAACGCTATGAGATGCGGGCCCGTTTCCCTCTAGAACCCGGCTATTTGAGCACTCCACCGCGGGGTAAACCTAGTACAGAAAAGAAATATATATGTACAATGGCGACATCGACCTCAACCCGGTCGTGCCCCAATAAAAGAATATACAATCTGGCAGAGACAGCTGTCCACATATCGGACGCTCGCCCCGCAATAACAAATATACAAATGAATCTTAACTGTACTAATACCATTGTACCGCAAGCTATCCACCACGACAATCCAACCACAATATCAGCATAACACAGAACATCAACGTGAATGTCATGTTCGCAAACCCGTCTAATAGAACATATAGCAGTTAGACAAGTTATACCGTTCAAATGACATTCACGGTCGCAGATAGTAATGTATGCACTGAAACTTATAAATGGTGTTAAAATAGCGACTTCGAAATATTCCGTATTGCCCCAATACCAAAGATAACATAATATGTAATCTGGGCAAAATCAAACAATACCTGAAACCCAATATTCAAGAATCCCGAACACCACCAAAATACCAAGACCCAACTCCTAAGGAAAACCGGCGACGCAGGGAAAATAGCCGTTCTTGCCTGCTATGGTATGGAGTTTGGGGCTCGTTTTTAAACTGTGTTCTAGTTACAACATGAGTAGTCTTCTGCAATTGTTTAAAAAAAATTTAGAAGACTAATAAAATTCGACAGAAACTAGAATATTGTCCGTATTGTTTCGAAGTTATTTCGGTTTAGTTACTTTAAACATCGTTTAAACTGCTAATTAGGGGTTTATGGGCTGGCTCTGATACCATGTTGGGTTACGATAGCGTCCTGGCCATCTGCCGTGGCCAATGCGGAACAAAAATAATGTTTAAAAAACTTGGCGCTAACGACACTCTTTAGAATCGAACTATAAACCCTAAACTAGCAAAACTAGAAGAGTTAGAATGGTTATACCGAATGATCTATGTCCTTCGGTCTTCCACCATCTCCCTTAGCTCCTTAAGGTCTTTTGGATCAAGCTTGGCTGCCGGTCTTCCTCCGTCGAAGATGATCCACCCGAGGGAAGTAGCTCTGAGCTTCTACCTCTAAACCGAGATAACTAGGGTATTTAGTATGCTAATCTAGATAGCCTAGATGATGTAGAGAATGATGATGGATTAGTTTGTCTCAAAATACCATAGATTTCTCAACAAATGAGACTTTTAGGGTTGAGGTAGAAGAAGAGAAGCTTGGAGGAGATGAGAGTGTAGTGAGCATAGAATGAAGAATGGCTAAGTCATGTGTGTAGAATGAAGCATACAATAATTCACCCAACAATGAATCAAGCATGAATCAATAGTAAACCATGAGTCACCCTATGAGTCACCCCATGAGTCAGCCATGCTTCATTTAATGATATATAACACCTCATACCTCCACCTTATTAACCATTTATTCAAAATGGTTAAAAACAAATGAGGTGTCTTCTTCTAGAAGCACCCTTGTAATAAATTACAAGAATACCCCTCATCGTATATAAATACATGTATCCGTATTCCAAAAAAAATATGAATATAAAGAGATGAAAATAATCCAATAATATAATACTAGGATTCGGCTTAAACCAAAGCCCACTAGTATTATCCGTCCGAATCATGATACGCGTAGCTAGTGCACGTATATGATCGAACCCTGCCGTAAAACCATACGGCCTTTACATCGTTTTGCCCGAAGCAGGGAAACTCTCTGTGTGGGACTCTAAAGACCTGTCAATACGCTGGCAGTGGGTTTAACCACAAGCACGTCAGCGGCACTAGCTGTACGTAACGGCTACCCAGGTATTGAGCAAAAGGAAGGCCGGCGAGCAAACTCATCTGAACCCCTACTGAGCATGTCCGTGAAAATCTCCATACAGTCCGGTCTACTCGTCTAAGAGTATCGCATATCGAGTCTAGGGGGGATAAAGTCAGACCCCTAATTACGCAATATTTCGTGTCGGTATGAAGACCATCACCAACTGAGAAACTACTGATCCAAATCAGTAATTCTCGTCTACCTTGGCCAAGAATTTCTGGTGATGGCCACCTTTGCACCGCGCAACATCAACCCCCAATACCGGGAGAGACGAATCCCCGACGATCCTCTCACTGCCTCCATATGGCTCGGGACGGTACCCAACTAAAACCTGTTTGCATGACTCCTTTGAGCCGTGGTAGGATAGTAATCAAAACACAGTGGGAACTCACACGAGATAAATGACGATCTCAGGTCGACAAACTAACCTGTACACATGTCACCTAGGAACTGCTATCTGATAATAGGTATAATACCAACTAGCATGTTCCTGGCGAGTCCGTCCAATCTACTCATAACCCAATGAGCACTTGTATATTATCTTAGGTGACTAACTGACACCGATGGCTTGTGAGACCGGCCACCGTCCTTCGTCAGGGTCTCGATAAATATACACCAGTCTACTCTGGAGTATTAATGCACAGTTTCGATACTCTCTCGACTAGGGACATTTAAAGATGCGCTTATAGACCACCCAGCTCTCACGTATATGATCGCCATCATAATGCTGGTAGTCAACCAAGAATCCTTTGGGCTCTATCAACATGTAATAGTGATATGTAATACCACATAATGCATGTACATGATGATAAAGACAAACCAAATAGCATACTATCATTTTGAGTAAAACTATTATATCCGTATAGGTCCTCCCTCAATCATCATAATCACCTGCCTGCGATTACAATAATTGCCTTGAGGGCACTATAGCCAACAACGACATCACTAAAAGGATGAACATGAAGATCCTTGAGCGGGTGAGAAGCATGACCTTGGATGCGGATATGCTTAAATTTCTATGGACAACAGCGGTCGATGCTGCGGTGTATCTGATCAACAGAAACCCGGCAAGTATGCTTGATGGAGGTATTCCAGAAGAAATTTGGTCGGGTAAACCAGTCAACCATTCGCATCTCAAAATATTTGGCTGTATTGCGTATCCTTTGGTTGATAAGGCGGAAAGGAGTAAGTTTGACTCCAAATCTAGGAAGTGTGCTTTCATCGGGTATGGTGGAGACGAGTTCGGATATCGTCTGTGGGATTACAGAAGCAAGAAGGTGATACGAAACTGGAACGTCGTCTTTGATGAGCAACACTTGTACAAAGAAGAAAAGCAAACAAAGAATGGTGCAGTAAATGAGTTCGTGGAGTTAGAGAGAACTCAAGAGAGCAATCAAGTGCCTACTAATGGAGGTCAGAACATGGAGGAGACTGCAGTGCAGGATCAGGTTCAAGAATAGGATGGTGACCATGTCCAACAACTGAATGTACCAGTTCTGAGGATATCTACGTGAAATAGGAGGCTACCTGAAAAACTTGTAATCGACTTCATATTGTACACAGATTCGGGAGAGCCCGAATCCCTTGCAAAAATAACAAGCGATGGTGTTAGCAAGTAGTGGGAGTGAGCTATAGACGGGGATATGGATTCTTTGAAGAATAACCGTATATAGGACCTAGTAAAGCTACCCAAGGGTCGGAAGGCGTTGCTAAATAGGTGGGTGTATAGAATTAAAGATGATGCTGATGATGTGAAGTGGTACAAGGCTCACTTGGTAGTCAAGGTATATACGCAAAAGTAAGGAATTGACTATCAAGAGATATCTTCTCCTGTGGTGAAGATGACATCAATTCGGGCGATCCTTAGGATTGTAGTAGTAGAGGATTTGCATTTAGAGCAGCTGGATGTGAAAACAGTGTTGCTTCATGGAGATTTGGAGGAGGAGATTTATATGATGCAGCCACTAGGATACGAGATAAAGGGGAAAGAAGAAATGGTATTTAGTCTGCAAAAGAGCTTGTATGGCCTCAAGCAAGCTCTTAGGCAGTGGTATCTCAAGTTCGATCAGTTCATGTTGGAGACGAAATTTGTGCGCTGTGAATCAGATCACTACGTGTATGTTCAAAGTTTTGAGGATGCAGACTAAATCATTCTATCACTTTATGTGGATGAAATGTTGGTAGTGAGTCCGAATTTCGAGAAAATTCAAATCGGATCATACTCACTAGGTGTAGCGATTAGGTGCCAATCAGATCCTAAGGAGAATCACTGGACAGCTGAGAAGAACATTCTTAAGTACTTGAGAAGCACTAAAGAATTGTTCTTGGTGTATGGTAACGGTGAACTCCTGATGGAGTCCTTTACCGATTCGAGCTTCCAGAGTGATAAGGTCGACTGAAAGTCAGTCTTGGGTTTTGTCTTTACCCTCAGTGGAGGGACGGTATGTTGGAAGAGTTCCAAGCTAGATACCGTAGCAGACTCGACGGTGAAGGCTGATACATCGCTGCCAACGATGCTGCCAAAAAGGCTGTCTGGATGTACAAGTTCATGAGATGAACTTGGTGAGGTTCCTACCATTGAGCATCCAATACTTGTATTGTGATAACAATGGAGTTGTGGTTTTGGCCTAGAAACCCAGGTCTCATCAGTGATCCAGACATATTCTTAGGCGGTATCACCTGATCAGGGAGATAGTTGATCTCAGGGAGATAGTTGATCTCCGGGAGATCGAGGTCAGGAGAGTTGACACGAAGAATAACACGGCGGATCCACTCACAAAGGCCATTTGAGAGACTTTATGGATGTTAGGTATGAGATACTACAACAACTGGTCTTAGTGCAAGTGGGAGATTGTTAGTTATATGTATGCCCTAGAGGCCATTATTGTACATGATTGTATATTATAGTGGATACTTGGACATATATAGAGAGGACTTTCTTGCTTGACATGATAGTATGCTATCTAGTTGCTCTTTATCTTAACATGTATCATTATACAGTCTCTCCATTATATGTTGATAAAACCTTCAGGATGTGTACTTGACTACCAGGACTATGATAGTGATCATACTAGTAGGGCCAGAGTAGTCCATAAGTTCATCCTTTAATTGTTCCTAGTCGTGGGAGTTTCGAGACAGGGCATTGATATTCCAGAGTAGACTAGTGTGTACGTTTCTTGACCTTATATAGGGCGATGGATGATCCCACATCCATTAGTGTTTGACATCAAAGATTGTACATATGTGCTTATTGGAGAATGGGTACACCGAACAGGACTCGCCGAGAACTCCTAGATGGTATTATACATATCATCAGATAGCAGTTCTCTGGTGACACCGGTACAGGTTAGTCTGTAGACCCGAGATCGTCATAGAGTCTTGTGTGATTCCCACAGTGCTTTGATTTCCTCCCTACCACACTCAAGAGAGCGTGCAAACAGGTGGATTTTGGGTACAGTCCCGAGTCACATGGAGGCAATGAGCGATAGGAGGGGTTTCGTCTCTTCCGGTATTGGGAGTTGATGTTGCGCTATGCTCGATTGGCTATAACAGAAAGTCCCTGGTCAGGGCTGATGATGAGATTTACTGGTAAGTGTTATCAGTAATTTCTCGACCCGTTATGAGCCTCACATCGGCATGATGATTGAATCGCTCTTCGTGTCGTGTTTTGAAAAGTGTAAAAGATCACAACCAAAGAAATTTATACCGCAATCAATTAACGGTGTCAATATAGCGCGTTAATGAATACGGATCGTCCACTGAGAAAGTGTGATTTGTTCGAAATTGTTTTAGTTTAGTTGAAAATTAAAAGATAAAAGAAAATTGATTCAAGATTTGTGAAATTTAGTTTCAAGAATCATCAAAAACTAGATCTAAAATCAAGAATTAATAAAGTTTAAGAAGA
This sequence comes from Agapanthus africanus, assembly GCA_030015575.1. Taxonomy (NCBI): domain Eukaryota; kingdom Viridiplantae; phylum Streptophyta; class Magnoliopsida; order Asparagales; family Amaryllidaceae; genus Agapanthus; species Agapanthus africanus. The sequence continues at coordinate 146,446,074 of CM057338.1, read as the reverse complement.
TGTCCAAATCGAATGAATTATCAATATTTGTAAAGAGGCTTGTAAGAATCGATCCAATTGAAAGTGATGATGAATACTTATGATTATAAATTCTTATCTATTGAAGATTTGTTGCTAGATCGATGACGATCAACGAGAATTAGGGATCTATTGAAGAAACTAGGGTTTCTCCATCATCATCCCTTGTCCTTTCGTTGATTAGCATTCAAATTTTAGCCTCTAGAAAATTCAATCATCGATTGTTGATCTCTAATTTGGAGCGAAAACATTCAAGAAAGCATCTCGCTCAAAACTAGGTCATCGTTGATTCAATTTCCTAAAGTTTACAAAACTCATAAGACTTAAGAATTATTCAAGAATTTAACCATCATCATCTACCTATTTTCTCGATTTCTCAACAAGCGGAGTTTTCACTCAAACATCATGAAAAAGAAAATAATCAAGAATCGATCACTCTTCATAATGCCAGAATGTAAAGATAAGCAAGATCAAGAATTTTCACCTTTTATTAATCGACGTTTTGTTACAATACACTCAAAGATTACAAGATTTGAGGAGGAACTAAATCGTCGAACTAGCTTCGCATAGATCTTCTTGAGTCGCAGATCATCTTGGATCTCTTGCTCGGATGAAAGTCGGCGTTGCTTCAAAGGCTCGTTGAATGCTTGCTTGATTTAGTACTCGATGAATCTTGGTTTGGCTTTGGAATTGGATTCGGGCTAGGGTTTTGAGTTGCAAGTTGTGTCACTAAACTTGCGGAATTTTGGCTCAATGTTCAACAACCTTTGTAATGAAGCACTAGGTCCCTTTTTATAGATTTCCTTTAGCTTTCCCTAGAAGCTAGGTCTAGCTTCCCTTGGAAGCTTGGTTGTTATAAGGCTTGCACAAGAAGCTAGGATAGAGAAGTTTCTAGATTAAGGTAGTTAGCTAGCTTGCATGAGAAGCTTGGTAGTTATGAAACTTGCACAAGAAGCTTGGCTGTTTAGAAGGGAAGTTTCTGGAGAAATCTACACAATTCAAAACGTCTTAAAGAAGCTTGGCCGTTAAAAGGAGACCTCTGCAAAAATGACCAACCGCTGACGAGTCAACTCGGCCGCGGATCCACGGCGGATCGGCCTGACTCGGCCGCGGATCCGCGGCCGTTTGGTGGAGTCAATGCATGAAATTTCCAGTGTTGTTTCATGTTGGCTTTATGGCTGTTTCCTGATGTCTGGAATATTTTTATACTTTCTTGTTTAATGCCAGATCACAAGTCCTGGACTTGGCGTATTTTGTCAGCACTTTTAGCAGTCCCGGCTCTTTTACCTGGAGAATTTTTTGCACACAATCTCGAGACAAGTGTTTGATATACAAAGATCATGCATGCAATAATAAACACACAATTTCCCTCATAATGCCGGTTATAATGTATAACACATGTTATTTGATATTTTACAGACAAATTGCCAATATGTGCTATTTTTATGCCAAACACCTTTAGATGATTGCAAAGAATAGGGAAATTGATGTAAAAATGCAATATTTTCGACTGATCAAATTCCCCCAAACTTAATTTTGGTCGTCTCGAGCAAACATGTTTTAGTTTTATTTAAAAGAAGGAGAAAATATAAGAAAAAGAAAAACTAACTAGCACACTTTCGTAGGCAACACGATTGCACTGAGCACGTGCAACAAGTCTTTAAACCTCTAGGTGTCCCTAGTAGGAGGAGTGTTGTCTCCTGAGGGTTTTCAGCGGATTGCACCCACAAAATCCTATAATAAAAGGAAGACCGTGAAAGTTACATATAAAGATACGAATTGTAAAAGAAAGACTTTGAAAATTAGAGTTTCCAACTATACTAGCTTTTCGGTTGTTATGAGCCCTATCTTAATAGTCATGAAAAGATGTTGGAAATCACATCATCTCTCAATAAAACATCGTCTTTATTCTTCATTCCTATTTTTCTTCCAAACATTGATCATATACCCCTACGTGTGTGTAAAAGGCATCCCTACACTCGGAGAATTCAGTTCAAGCTATCATACTCTTGTCCATCTACCTCAGTACTTTTTAATTGATGAATATTTAGATGAGATTGCTCACACATTTTTCACGCGACCGTTAATACTTCTTGAGGTATTAACCGACCGATTACTCATGTGCTTGCTTATTAGGCGTATTAGTATTTTCCTCGTCTTGCAACACCTAAGGCTTAGCAGTGACTCCCAAACCAGTTGGTCTAAAGCACTAGGTGATGAAGCACCCTCACTATATTTTTTTATTGTTGCCTCAGTGATTACAAAACCAGTGTTCATTTTTTACACCATTTTATCTTTTATGCTTCATTTATTATTTTCTTCATACTTTGGCTTTTAGACAAGAGCATTTCAAGGTATCCTCTACTATCCCGAGTTTCAAGACGTGTGTAAGTGCGTATAGTAGGGTATCAACGTTCAAATGTTTGGCTTCTAGAATAGGAACTATTTTTCAGACTTATTTTTATTCTCAGATTAGTGACTTCTTTCATCTTACTAACCCTTGGGACAACGGCTCATAACTACTTATTACTAGTTCGTTTAAGAAAACTTCTAATTTTCTTGGTTTCCTTAAAAATTTTCAATCTTTTGGATGTAATTTTTCACTATCTAATATTTTATTATAAAATTAAATATTAAATATTTTTATCTTTTTTTTGTATATATGTTTTGTGCTTATGCAAAGTGATATGCAAATGATGCGTAAATAAGCACAAACGTCCCCCAAACTTGTTTTCAACAGTGTCCTCACTATTGCTATCTGCTGGATCACAAAAAGCTGTAAGCTTGGGAGGAAATTTATTAACGGGGGCAATAAATATGATCGTGAAAATCCTTCCCCAAACTTATTCTTTTCACTTACCTCCATTCTAAAGATGCTACAGTATTTTTCAAGACATGGAGGTGAGACGGAGGAATTTTAATCAAGATAAAGTGGCTCCTGTAAAAACAGGAGCTCCTCCGTGGGGTCAGTGGAAAAATACGGTTTTAATCTATATCCGTTTACTTTGAAAATTATACCGTCTTTAACATTTTCAACCTCAACTGCCCCATGCGGGTATACATACCGCACAACAAAAGGTCCTTTCCACCGAGATTTTAGCTTACCCGCTTGAAGATGGAGTCGTGAATCATAAAGAAGGACTTGTTGACCAGATGTAAAAGTTTTTCCCAAAATGTTTTTATCGTGAAATACCTTAGTCCGGTTCTTTACAATTACAGCATTATCGTAAGCTTCATCGCGGAGTTCGCTTAGCTCGTTTAGTTGCAGCTTCCGAAAGTTGCAGACTTGATTTAAGTCAAAGTTAAGTTCTCTAATGGCCCACATTGCTTTATGCTCAATCTCAACCGGAAGGTGGCAAGTCTTTCCAAACACTAGTCTGTAAGGAGACATACCTAGATCGGTTTTATATGCAGTTCGGAACGCCCAAAGAGCATCCGTCAATTTGGTTGACCAATCTTTTCGATTTTTAGAAACTGTTTTCTCCAAAATTTGTTTAATTTGTCTGTTTGAAATCTCAGCTTACCCGCTCGTTTGGGGATGATAGGGTGTGGAAAGTTTATGGTTGAATGCATATTTCCGCATCAAAGTCTCGAAAGACCGATTGCAGAAATGCGTCCCGTTATCGCTGATGATAGCGCGTGGGTGTCCAAATCGCGAAAAGATGTTTTCTTTAAGGAACCTAATGACAACCTTTTTGTCATTAGTGCGACAAGGAATAGCTTCAACCTATTTCGAGACGTAATCAACCGCAAGCAGTATGTACAAATTCCTAAAAGAGTTGGGAAAAGGACCCATAAAGTCAATACCCCAAACGTCAAAAATTTCAACCACCAAGATAGGTTGCTGTGGCATCTCATTTCTCCGGGAAATCTTACCCGTGTGTTGACACTGTGCACAAGTTTTGCAATGATCAAATGCATCTTTGAACAAAGTCAGCCAATAGAAACCGCATTGCAAAACCTTCTCCGCCGTCTTTCGAGGACCGAAGTGACCCCCACATGCCTGATCATGACAAAAAGATAGAACACTCTTGAATTCATCATTAGGGACACATCTGCGAATGATCTGGTTAGGACAATACTTAAACAAATAGGGTTCATCCCAGTAAAAGTGTTTTACTTGGGATAGAAATCGATATTTGTCCTGTTTCGACCATTCACGGGGAATAAGTCCCGTAGTAAGATAATTCACAATATCCCTGAACCAAGGTTCGTCGGATACATTCAAGAGTTGTTCGTCTGGAAAAGAATCATTGATCGGCAGGGTCACAGGTGAAGAAGAGATGCGTGAAAGATGGTCGGCTACAACGTTTTCACATCCTTTCTTATCTTTAATAACAAGATCAAATTCTTGTAATAAAAGGATCCAACGTATTAGCCTACCTTTAGAATTCTTCTTCGCCAAAAGATGTTTCAAGGCGGAATGGTCAGTGTACACAACAATAGGTGAGCCAATCAAGTAAGGCCTGAATTTTTCTAATGCGAATACAACTGCCAAAAGTTCTTTTTCGGTAGTTGTATAGTTAATTTGAGCATCGTTCAGGGTCTTACTTGCATAATAGATCATGTGTGGCATCTTTTCAATGTGTTGTCCTAAGACTGCACCAACTGCAAAATCTGATGCATCACACATAAGCTCAAAAGGGTGGTTGCAATCTGAAGAAGATAAAACGGGGGCTGTAGTGAGAGAGTTTTTGAGTGAGTCAAATGCTGCCTTACAATCCGAGTCAAAGTGAAAGGTTGTGTCCTTGGCCAAGAGAAGAGTTAAAGGTCTAGCAATTTTGCTAAAATCCTTAATGAATCTCCTGTAAAAACCTGCATGGCTAAGAAAGGATCGTATATCCTTGACGCATTTGGGATGAGGAAGGTTTTGAATGACATCTATTTTGGCTTTGTCAACCTCAATGCCTTTTCGTGAAATCACATGTCCAAGCACAATTCCCTCTTGGACCATGAAATGATATTTTTCCCAATTCAAGGTTAAGTTCTTCTCCTTACAACGAGTAAGAACCGCGTCAAGATGAGATAGGCAGTCAGCAAAAGAATCTCCAAATATCGAGAAATCGTCCATGAAAATCTCCAGAAAATTCTCGACCATATCCGAGAATATCCCCATCATACACCGCTGAAATGTAGCGGGAGCATTGCATAACCCAAAGGGCATGCGTCTATAAGCAAAAGTACCAAAAGGACAAGTAAATGTGGTTTTGTCTTGATCCTTTTTTGGCAATAGGGACCTGGTTATAGCCAGAGTATCCGTCCATGAAGCAATAATATTCACGTACAGCTAAGCGTTCTAGCATCTGGTCAATGAAAGGTAGAGGAAAGTGGTTTTTCCTCGTTGCGGCATTGAGTTTTCTATAATCAATACATACACGCCACCCAGTTTGAGCATGTGTCTGGATTAACCCATTTGCCTCATTTTTTATGACCGTGATGCCAGATTTCTTAGGGACTACATGAATTGGACTCACCCATTGGCTATCGGATATTGGGTAAATGATACCATTGTCAAGGCATTTGACGATTTCTTCCTTCACTGCATCCTTCATGACGGGGTTCAACCGTCTTTGTGGTTCTCGGGTTGGCTTGGCTTCATCCATCAGATGTATATGATGTTCTACAATCAAGAGACTAATCCCTTTGATGTCAGTCATAGTCCAACCAAACGCCTACCTATTAGATCTCAATACCATTAAAAGCGCATTCTCTTGCTTTGAGGCTAGAAAAGCGGATATGATCATAGGTAATGACTCATTCTCACCTAAATATGCATATTTAAGATGAGAAGGTAAAAGTTTGAGATCTAATGCTGGCGGAGAAACTATAGAAGGTGGGGTCAGCGAATGATATTCAGAGTCACGAAGAAGCTCGTAGCCTGCGAAGGATACAGACTCGGAAGGTGATGAGTCAAGAGTGTCAGACTCAGAAGTGGAAAGAGTGTCCTCATTAAGATGTGCAAGATCAAACATTGATGTGCTAGTGTCGTTGAGATTTTCAAAGCAAAGTTCATCAACTTCGCAATTTTCGGGAGCAATCTCGTGGACAGATCATACATCAAGTATGTGAGCAGAGGGTTCAGATGGCTGACTTCCAATTTTATAGATGTTCAATTCAATTGTCATTTTTCCAAAAGATAGGTTCATTGAACAGTTTCGACAATTAATGACAGCATTGGAAGTGGCAAGGAATGGTCGACCCAAAATCTCCGGAATTTGGTTCTGTGGATTTTCTACAGGTTGTGTATCGAGAACAGTAAAGTCCACAGGGAATATGAATTCCCCGACTTTTATCAACACATCCTCCAGTTCACCCCTAGGTTTGGTGATTGAACGGTTTGCCACTTGGAGAGTGCAATGAGCCGGTTTCAACTCTCCAATCCTTAACTGCTCGTAAACAGAATATGGAAGCAGGTTAACACTTGTGCCAAGGTCAAGTAAAGCACGGTTAATGTTTTTACCCCCAATAGAAATCAATATCGTAGGACATCCTGGGTCCTTACGTTTCTTTGGTAACTGTGGGATAAAAGCAATGCTGACATTATTAGTCATGAAAACCTCTTTGGGCACTTGAGTCTTCCTCTTCCTAGTGCACAAGTCTTTATGAATTTTTGCATAAGCGGGGACTTGTTGAATAGCATCTAGAAGAGAGATGTTGATGTTAACCTGTTTGAACATTTCCATAATCTTCTCCATATATGGGCTCGATTTGTTTCCCCTTAACCGATTCGGATAAGGAGCTTTAGCAATAAGAGCTGGGTCCAACATTGGAGAAGGTGGTGTGTGTGGAACTGATCCTAGAATAGGAGTGGGGATAGTCTTTGGTGGACTAGAAGAGGTATGCTGAGGTGTCGAGACTTGAGGAAAACGGAGAATAGGCTCGCAAGAAAATGGTGGGGTAGATAAAGTAGGATTAGAAGTAGAAGTGGATGTGGAAGGGAAAGTCTCAGCCGGGGAATTATTGATTAACTCTTCATGATTATCAATCTCTTCCCCAACTTGATTATTCAGCACTCTTCCAGATCTCAACGTTGTAATTGCATTCACATTATAGTGTTGTGAATGTCCAGGATTCGGTAGGGGTTGAGACGGAAGTTTCCCTTTCTCTCTAGCACTCATCTCGGCTTTTAATTGAGCAATTTGTGCTTTCATCGATTTTATACTCTCAGCCTGGGAGACATAGTTTTTCTTTATATCATCGACAGAAGACTTAACCCCGGCCGAAACTTGCATGAAATTTTTCAGAAGCAAATTCATGGTTTGTGCTAGTGAAGAGGATTCATCAGTACCGGTCAACTGCAAAGGTTTATACGGTGCAGGTGTGTTGACAGGATTTTGAAAGTTTTGTGATTGATAGCGGTGCTGAGTCAGTTGTAGTGGTTGTTGTTGTGGTGGAGGAGCCCTTTGAAAATTGTTTTGATTTGGAACCGTTTTTTGAGTTTGTGATTGGTTCCAAGCAAAATTAGGGTGATTCCTCCAACCTTGATTATACGTGGAAGAATACGGATCGTTTCTAGGTCTTTGTTGGAAAGCGGCATTGGTATGCTCTTGACCTTGAAACGGAGAATTTAAAGGACATTCTTCCGTAAGATGAGATGGATTAGAACAGTATCCACAGACAGTTTTGGAAAGTGACATCTAATTTAGGGAGTCTGCTAAAAATTTATGTTCCATAGTTTCGAGTTTCTTTTGCATTGCTGCCATTTCAGCTCTAACTCCTATGGAAACATCAAGTTGATGAATGCCAACCCTGGACGGTGACTGGTTTACACTCTCCCACTGTAAAGATTTTTCAGCGAAATCTTCTAAGAATCTCCAGGCTTCACCATCATCTTTAGTCATGAAGGTGCCTTGACACATGGATTCAAGGTTCTGTTTTGTTGTAGGATTAATGCCCTCATATATGATTCTGCACAGATCCCATCTAGGAATTCCATGATGAGGACATTGAACTAACAGATCCTTGAAGCGTTCAAAACACTTCGAGAATGGTTCATTTGGAAGCTGGGTAAATTGATTTATTTCGCTACGGACTCGAGCTGTTTTATGATTGGGGTAGAATTTCTTAAGGAATGCTGTTACGAGTTCTCCCCAGTTCGAAATAGAATGTGCGGCTGTGTTATAAAGCCACTTCTCGGCTATATCGCACAAAGTGAATGGGAGAAGACGTAATCTCATAGCATCCACAGAAAGCTGTGAAGTACCCATCATAGCGTATACATTTTCAAATTTGGTAATAAAGACGTATGCGTCTTCAGACTCGAGACTGTGATATTTTGGTAGAAAATTGATATATTGTGGTTTGATTTCAAAATTGTCCTCATTGGCTGGTGGAATAGTGAGACAGGTCGAAAGAGGACCTCGCATAGGGTAACATCTCTCTTGGAGAGAGATGCGGGGCGGATTCTGCGCACCTGCGGACGGTGGCAGAGTAGTGTTAAAGAAGTTCGATGGAGAACCGTCCATCGAAGTGGATGTGGTAGTGGGTGAAGAAAAAGTAGACATAGAAATACCGACTTCGGAGTCGATAGGAGGAACGCGGACAAGACGGGCACTAGAATCCCGTGTCCAGCCGAGCATGCACTAAATGGTTTAGCACAAGTGGCAGTGTTGGGTGATAATTAGAGAAAAGATGAGTTGGTGTTTGATTTGAAAAAGACGGATTTTGAAAAATTCACACAAACAATGCACAAGCAACCCTATATCTAGTGGTCACCTAGGTCAAGTCTCTAGACCGCTCCTAGACTTCCAGAAGACAAGTCGCAAGATAGATCCTCTACTGTCTCTTTGCCCCTTCTGTGGCCAGGTAAGTGCCAGGTAAGTGGGAGGTTCTCCACTACGTAAGTAGTGGGCCTAATTAAGTAACAACTTGCCTTAGACACACTTGCCTTAGACACCACAAAAGAAACGCGGATAAACAATAGATTACCTACGGCCTTTTTCGGTCCTAATTGAGTGCGACGGTCTTTAGAGTCATGTCTAGATATTTTTTTAGTTAATGAGGGTGATGCGGATGCAAGTTTATGATTTTTGGGGCTTAGGAAGGGTAATGAACTCCCCACCTAATCTGAATTTGATCTTTGCCCCTTAATTTCCATATTAAAAATGCAAACAACCAAAATCAAACACGCAACAATTTTTCTTTTTGCGGCGCTTCGAATTTTTGCAAAGAATCCCGCAGAAATTGGTTAATGGACAGAACAGGAAGGAGATAAGAAAGCAAGAAGTAGACCTGAGAAGTTTGGTGCAGTGAAGCCCTAATATCACCACGGAACCGCCGCGAGATGCAACAATTGGCCGCGGATGCGCGGTCTGAAGCTGAGATCTCTAATTCGTGCAGATGCTCCTGTTCACTCACTGAACTCCCTGAGATGTCCTGAAAATTTTTCCTCTCGCTCCACAGATTCCAGATCTCCTTGCAACAAATCACAACAAATCGTTAAGCGCTTGTGCGAATTTTGATCTAAAAATTCTGATGTAATAATAAATTTTTCAACTCAATTAACAAAAATGAACAAATTAGCACACTATCCCCGGCAACGGCGCCATTTGATTGAATCGCTCTTCGTGTCGTGTTTTGAAAAGTATAAAAGATCACAACCAAAGAAATTTATACCGCAATCAATTAACGGTGTCGATGTAGCGCGTTAATGAATACGGATCGTCCACTGAGAAAGTGTGATTTGTTCGAAATTGTTTTAGTTTAGTTGAAAATTAAAAGATAAAAGAAAATTGATTCAAGATTTGTGAAATTTAGTTTCAAGAATCATCAAAAACTAGATCAAAAATCAAGAATTAATAAAGTTCAAGAAGATGTCCAAATCGAATGAATTATCAAGATTTGTAAAGAGGCTTGTAGGAATCGATCCAATTGATAGTGATGATGAATACTTATGATTACAAATTCTTATCTATTGAAGATTTGTTGCTAGATCGATGACGATCAACGAGAATTAGGGATCTATTGAAGAAACTAAGGTTTCTCCATCATCATCCCTTGTCTTTTCGTTGATTAGCATTCAAATTCTAGCCTCTAGAAAATTCAATCATCGATTGTTGATCTCTAATTTGGAGCGAAAACATTCAAGAAAGCATCTCGCTCAAAACTAGGTTATCGTTGATTCAATTTCCTAAAGTTTACAAAACTCATAAGACTTAAGAATCGTTCAAGAATTTAATCATCATCATCTATCTAGTTTCTCGATTCCTCTACAAGCGGAGTTTTCACTCAAACATCATGAAAAAGAAAACAATCAAGAATCGATCACTCTTCATAATGCCAGAATGTAAAGATAAGCAAGATCAAGAATTTTCACTTTTTATTAATCGACGTTTCGTTACAATACACTCAAAGATTACAAGATTTGAGGAGGAACTAAATCGTCGAACTAGTTTCGCATCGATCTTCTTGAGTCGCGGATCGTCTTGGATCTCTTGCTCGGATGAAGGTCGGCGTTGCTTCAAAGGCTTGTTGAATGCTTGCTTGATTTGGTACTCGATGAATCTTGGTTTGGCTTTGGAATTGGATTCGGGCTAGGGTTTTGAGTTGCAAGTTGTGTCACTCAACTTGCGGAATTTTGGCTCAATGTTCAACAACCTTTGTAATGAAGCACCAGGTCCCTTTTTATAGATTTCCTTTAGCTTCCCCTAGAAGCTAGGTCTAGCTTCCCTTGGAAGCTTGGTTGTTATGAGGCTTGCACAAGAAGCTAGGGTAGAGAAGTTTCTAGATTAAGGCAGTTAGCTAGCTTGCATGAGAAGCTTGGTAGTTATGAAACTTGCACAAGAAGCTTGGCTGTTTAGAAGGGAAGCTTATGGAGAAATATACATAATTCAAAACGTCTTAAAGAAGCTTGGCCGTTGAAAGGAGACCTCTGCAAAATTGACCAACCGCCGACGAGTCAACTCGGCCGTGGATCCGCGGCGGATCGGCCTGACTCGGCCGCGGATCCGCGGCCGTTTGGTGGAGTCAATGCATGAAATTTCCAGTGTTGTTTCATGTTGGCTTTATGGCTGTTTCCTGATGTCTGGAATATTTTTATACTTTCTTGTTTACTGCCAGATCACAAATCTTGGACTTGACGTATTTTATCAGCACTTTTAGCAGTTCCGGCTCTTTTACCTGGAGAAATTCCTGCACACAATCTCGAGACAAGTGTTTGATATACAAAGATCATGCATGCAATAATAAACACACAATTTCATTCATAATGCCTGTTATAATGTATAACACATGTTATTTGATATTTTACAAACAAATTGCCAATATGTGCTATTTTTATACCAAACACTTTTAGATGATTGCAAAGAATAGGGAAATTGATGCGTTAAAAATGCAATATTTTCGACTGATCACATGACTTATCAAGTTATTGGGGTCTGACGTTTACCACCCCCAGACTCGATATGCGACATATCTGACAAAGAGACCAGACTGTACGGTAGTGTTACTCACCGGATTCACGGGAGTATGGACAAGCTTGCTTGCTGATCTTCTGATCGCTCAATACCTAGGTAGCTGTTACATCCAGCCAGTACCGCTGTCGGCTTGTGAGTAACTAATATGACCATTACCTATTGCTGGCGTATTGACGAGTCTTTAGAGTCCTACACAGAGATTTCCTGGCTCAAACAAAATGAAGTAGGGCACATATGTGATATATGCGGGACCGAGATTAATACGTATATGTGATACCGTATTCTAATTTCGAGATATGTGATATCAGCCGGTTATATGAGATATAGCCGGGTTATTGAATCATGTGTCGACTCGATAAGTTGATATAAATGATATTAGTCTGTTATATGTGATATAGCCAGATTAATAAATCAAGTGTTGATTTAATAATTTAATATATAATTATATATTTGATATATTAATATATATTAACTAATATTAGCCCACTTAAGAATTTGTTTTCTCTAAATACATTTAAATATATATCTGATATATATTAATGTATTTATTTTGTGTCATGCTTGATGATACATTGGACTTGGGTGTATGAGACTCATACCTAACTAAAGATAATTTGGGTGATTAATTATTAAGGGAAAAATCAAAATTAGCTGTAAATTAGCATGGTTTGAGATACTTGTGGAAGCATGTAGAAACTTTGACTTAGTCCGCTAATTTTGTTTTACTCTAGATATTTATTAACCTAACCATTATCTTTAGCCACGGTTAAATCTCTACATGAGATTATATGTCACGCCCCGCTTCCCAGTATACGGGCAGAAGACGCGATGAGGCCGCTACGTATTTACTGTGAAGTAAATACGCTAAGCGTATCTAAGCAATATAAAACTAAAGCACAAGAGACAAGATATAACAGCAACTTTATTTATTCACATTCTTTCTGTACAATGCATGGAAAGCAAATACAACTGAAAATTAATGCCTAAACAATGGGATAACAAAATGAAAAGTACTGAAATGGAAAAGTGTACAATGAACTAGAGCTCGGGGTCTTCACTGAATTGGTCGAAGTCTTCAGCAGTGGGCTCGATCTCTGACGTGTCCAGATCACCTGACGACATTCAAAGAAGAAAGAAAGAGAATATCGTCAGCGAACAATTCGCTCGGTAGTCCCAAAAATAAGAGAGAAATAGAATAGACAGAATAAGAAGTCTTTTAAAGTTGTATTATATTGTTATGTTAACGCTGTTGTTTGTAGTTTGGTACAGAAGGATACCAGTGTATATGAGAGGAGTCTCTATATGCCAGAGACTAGAGGCAAGTATAGTACAAGGAACCGTTTATGCCACGGTACAACAACTGGATTCATGTTAGGTGTATTAGTCTTACTGTCTCGTGCCACTTCTAACACCTTCCGTACCAATCTACCCCTTAAACCCCGAGATATCTTGTTTGTATTGTTTTGTATTGTAAATTGTATTGATTGTATAATTGGATGACTGACCGAAACCATGATATTAGTAAACGGATGTAACCGTAGAATCATGTAAACTGGATGATCATTTAAATGGAATGTATATCCATGGTTCGGTTAAGTTAAGTTGATAATTGGATTCATGGATTCATATTGAATTGTAATATTGTAAATTATAGATTGTAGATTGTACTTGAATCATATTCAATTCAGATTATAATGAGACTCAAACTGAATCAGACAACTAGAAAAGTAAATTGAAGTCCTGATTGTTTTGATGTTATCGGTAACCGCTGCACATTGGCGGCAGGATTTGTGTCTTTTTCAAAGACAATTACCGTATTAATAACACCATTGTTAATTTGCCTATTTTACATAGGCAAGCACCCATATCTCCGGCTCCCTGAGGCTCAAGAGACCGGTCCCGCTTAAACCTATGTTTACTAGGGTCCTCAGGGTAATTTATAGAACTTGAGGGGATTTTATGTAAAAAAATTTTTATATAGTTTTCAAAATACAACTAAAATATTTAATTATCGTCTTTATGTACATACAACAATTTAATAATCAATATAAATATGTATACATGTTCGAATAGCATAAAATGAGTCAAGTATATTATTCGAGTAACTACCATAAACAATACTGTAAAGAAATATTATGTGCGACTAATCAATCAAGTCAATCAATTTCTGAATATAAACAAAAAAATATAGATCTAAGTGTTGTGCATGTGTGAGCTCCAGTCGCGCCTAAATACGACTACCGGTTCGGGAGATATACCCATTTTCGTTTTGTCACGCAGAACAGATCAGAATCTGTCCAGCACCATCGCATATTCTTAAAACACAATTTGAGTTAATTTTTATCGGGTTTTAGGTTAAAACAATTATTAGAAAATTGTAGGTCTTTTGATTTACTTATCCAAAACTCCAAGATTCGCACAATTTGGATTTCTTAAACTCTAGTTATGATCATTTTAATATAAGTGTTTAAAACAGAAATTCAGATTTCTGGACAGCAATTATATGTTATATTGCAAAGCCTATATCGGGTTATTTCGTGCATTTCTAAGTAATATAATATACATAAAATTATAGCTTTATCATTTATGCATATACACATCTAAATTTTGTCACGAACGGATATCGGAATTTCGAGTTATGTCCTATTTAAAAACAGTGTGCGAATCAGGACATATTCTGTCCAGATCCGTCGCTTAATATTGTAACGCGGTTTTCTTTATCTTACGTTGATTTTAAGTAAAAATTTAAAACTAATAAAATATATATTATTCGATGTAGATATCTAAAACACCTGAGTTTTCTCAATTTGGATATCGGTATACCAATTTATATGTCCTAGAAGTTGATCAATAACTGCAGTTTTCTATTTTACGAACAATGAATAAAAATGATATAATTCCTAAACCGTTAAGTGATTCGATCTAAAATTTTTACAGTATGTACAAAATAATATAATCTATCCTATGTAAATTTCCTGAAATTTTCATAAGTAAAAATTAATTTCTAAAAATTATTTTAGAGCTAAAGGTATTGATGTATACTAAAATCGGCAAAAAGATTAACTAGTATTTTATGCAGGCTTCTATTTTTCTTTTAATAAACAAACCGATTTCATGAGACATTATAGATATATTGTGGCATGAAATTTGTGTTCTCACAACTTGTAATAAACATTCATAGTCATGAACAAAAAATTAAAAACACTTTAATTTGAACAAGATGCAACAAGGTATTATTAAACCATATAAAACAATATATATCTAGACTTATATATATGTATATGTTTATATTTATCTTCTCTTATGAATTACGATATAAAAAGGATAGGGGTTCACGAGGTATGACAAGAGGAAAATAAGAGATGGGGGAAAGGAAAGAGAAGGGATTTACATACACAAGCCGGTATTGTCACCGGGCTTGTCTATCCGCCGATAGCCTTGCGTTACTAGCAAGACCTTCTTAAAGTCTTCTTTATGTTCTTCTTCTTAGACTTTAGGTGAAGAGGGAGAAGCGAGAGATAGAAAAATGTGTGGAAGGAAAAGATAGAGGAGGACAAATAAAGATGGTGTAATGGTGAATTATGTATAATAATATATGCATTCAATATGGGAATTAAAAGAGAAATGAAAGGTCACCATTCATTTTGGAAATGAATGGTTTCGTTTGTAAGTTATGAGAAGAATAAAAAATTTGATAAAAAAATAATTGCAAGAATGGGGATTTGAACATGTGATTTATGGAATAACAATGCAAAAACTTAACCAATGAGCTACAAGGTTGTTCATACACATATTTAATAAGAATTAAATATATGATGTTGCTTAAAAAAAGTGGGCTTTTGGGCTCATAGTTTTATAAAAGAAAAATGAAAATGAAATTGAATTTGAGTTATGGGCTGGGTTAGGTCTTATGTTTAATTTGAAAAAAGGTTAAAATTTACTTTTAAAGAAATGTGTTTGGGAAAAATAGATAGAAGAATAAAATAATATATTTATAAAAAAACAAAATATATAGAAAATACTAAGAATAAATAAATACAATATTTTACTAAAGAAAGAAAACACGAAGGTTCAGTAATACTAGGGCCATTACATTATATGAGATATTTTCTCACCCATGGTTCATAACTTGATCGCTTGAGTTTCTTCTTCATCTCCTTCTTTGCTTTCTAGCTTTCTAGTGAGGTTAAAAAGAAAAGGAGAAAAATAATTCTAAAGTGAGCAAAATTCCTACTGCATCAATCTATACCAAACTTGTAACAACTCCATTTTTAATGTACAAAAAATTGATTTAAATTCAATGTATACTTGGAGTATTTATTACAGCTGATATCTCTTTAAGTATTTATTTCACTCCATAATTACAAGAAGGAGCTTGTAGCTCATTGGTAACACCTTACACTACTGAACCAAGTCACCAGAGTTCGAATCCCATGCCTCACATTATTTTTTATATTATTTTGTTTTAATTTTTTGGAAAGTCAATAGTCAAACAGCCATAACTCTCAAAATTTATACTGCACATAAAAAGTTAAATATACCAAAATTCCCCCCATGTGAAACCCCACCCAACGAGCCCCCGACTCGGCCGAGTCGTCAACACGGAATTTCTCCATGTTGACCCGGTCATTCTCCCTGCATACTTTAATTCTCATGATCGGTTATCAGATTCCCAATAACTCACTTTTATTCCACAATTTAATGATTTTTAATGTTTTTCTTATATATTTTTATATTTTTTTAATTAAAACCCTAACCCTAGCCTAGCCCTATATAAACACCCCTACCCTCTACCCTTTCACCCTACATTCCTAAGTCCACTCTCTAAAAATCCCAAGAGAACTCGGTACATTAGAAAAAGAGCTAAAGGCGAAGCGCTGCCGAAATCGACGACGAATTCCGGCGATCGTATTAGGACCCTTCGCGACGTTTCGACGCCCGACAACCCACTACCTTTCTAGCACTCTCTAACTTGTCCAAACCCGTAAGTCCCCCTCTTTCTATCTTCCTTTTCTTTTAAGAAAAATACGACTTTTTAAAACCCGACGGAAATCGGAACAAACCGATTTCCGATTCGGTTTTCTATCAAAACTCACTTGTCAAAAATTACATAATGCTTAAACATATTCATGTTGACTATTAATCACTTAAAAATCAATTTGGATAAAGTTTTTCACATGAAATGATAACGTTTCTATTTATCGTATTTCTTTCACTTAAATACCATAATATTTAGTTATCACATTTAACCCTGAACAATTGCTATACCTTAACGTAGATCACGAGGTAATGACCTACCTCCTCACACACGCAATTACAACCCTAATTGATATCATCAAAACTTAAAATACGATAATACAAGACTTTGCATTAAAATACCATTTTCTTTATAAACATTTTCTAAAAGTCCTAAGTTGTTTACAATTTTAAAACAAAACCTTTTAATAGGAAAATACGATATGTCATGGACATCGATCGTTTATCTAAACTGACTTTGTGGTGTCTAGGCTAGGCAAGTGAGCTTGGGTAACTTTAAAAGGCCCGCCTCACTATTCGTGAGCGGATCCCTCCCTCCTCACTTGTACTTACCTGGCCACAATTGGCGGTGAAGAGGCGATTTGAGGCTTCTAATGACTTGTCGTTTAGACCATTTAGAAATAGGCTAGTTGGCTTAGGAAACCCTAGAATCTAAAATACGGAAATTTACACCTTTTACAAATAAATACCTTATTTTTATAAAACCGTTTTCTAAATGATTAGTATTTATTCAATCTTTGCAAAGCGCCACTACAACCTACCCTTGGGGAACTCGTTAGGGATAGTACGGTTTATCGTGCACCCTCGAGCTTAGTAGTGCGAGATTCAGACCTCCGCAAGGAGCATTCGGTCTCGAAAGGTTTAGAATACGACATTTATGAAAAATGAGATTTTGGAAAATAAAATACATATTTAAAATTATTCTTGTATTTATATATATATAATTATCATTTGAACACCTATTTTATTATAAGATAAAGTTTTCACCTTTTCCTAAAAATTACAAGATTAAAAGTTACATTAAAATACCATGAATTTCAAATAAATCAATATTATAAATTAATACTTTTATTAGGATATATTCACTAGAATAACGCAAATAAAACTTACACTCATTATAACTATAAAGACGAATAATAAATACTTGAGGTGTATCTTGAAAACTATATAAAAGTACTTTTTACATAAAACCTCCTCAAGTTTTATAAATTTCAATAAGGACCCTAACAATTATAGAACTTCAAATTACTTTTCTTTTAGTCTGACTCGGGTTTGAGTCTGACTATTTTTGACTTGAATATGATTCAAGTCAATCTATATTCTTTGATATTCCAACTCAATATGAACACATGAATCCCTGAATCCAGTTAACAATCTATTCAACTTGACTGAATCAAACCATGGATATACATCCATTATTCCGTTATTCCAATTACCCGATACAATTCGTTTACTGATATCATGGTTTTGGTCAGTCATCCAATTTACACAATACAATACAACAATACTGTCAAAATACTACGGGGTTTAAGGGGTAGATTGGTACGGAAGGTGTTAAAGGTGGCACGAGGTGGTCAGATTAAGACACCTAACCTATATCCCGTTGCTGTTGTACCGTGGCTTAACGGTTCCTTGTACTTTCCGTTTGCCCTGGTCTCTAGCATATAGAGACCCCTCTCGTATACACTGGCATCCTTCTGTACCAAGCTACAAACAACGGCATTAACATAATATTCCATAATATTCTGCAACATAATACTTTAGAAAATACTTTTATTCTGTCTATCTAATTCTTCTTTACCTTTGGGACTTACCGAGCGACCTGTTCGCTGACGACATTCTATTTCTTTCTTCTTTGAATGTCGTCGGGTGCTTTGGACTCAGCAGAGATAGAGCCCATAGGTGAAGACTTGGAGTAGTTCACGAAGATCCCGAGCTTTAGATATTGTACCTTGTTCTTTTCAGTATTTCATTTCCTGTTATGCCACTGTTTAGGCATCGTTTTTCATTTCAGTTGTATTTACTTTTCATGCATTGCACAAAAGAATGTTATTAATAAAGTTGTTGTTATTTCTATATCTTTTGTCTCTTGTGATTTACTTTATATTGCTTAGATACGCTTAGCGTATGTACTTCTAAGTATATACGTAGCGGACTTCGTCGCGTCCACTTCGCCGTACACCGGGAAGCGGGCGTGACAGGTTTTGTTGGTGGCCCATGCAGGTCTGAGCTGTATGAATCCCTGTCATGCAGTTCTGGTCTGCGTGAACAACCTAAGCAATATAACACAAGAACCAGCAACTAAAACATTCTTTACAATTCATGTTCCTTGAATCTTGCAAATTTCTATTCCTTGAATCTTATCATTTCATGTATTTGAATCTGTCCTAACCCAAATTTTTCTTCAAGGTTATGGATTCCCCGAACAACACCAGCACCAACGTCAACAACACTCCTCCAGCACTACCTCTCACACCAGCTGTTCCTGCACCACCCACTGAGCAAACAATGCTATTTGAGGCGATCCGCAGTCTTCTCGAGGGACAGCAACAACTTCTGAACCGTCCTGAGACCGACGCACCGGGAGTAAAGCAATTCAGGGCTTTACATCCCAAACAGTTCTCTGGAAAAGGAAGCCCTCTTGAAGCGGAAGAATGGGCACAAAGCATCGAGGACGATCTGGCAGCAGCTCAAGTGCCAGACAACGCTTGGGTCCGTGTAGCAAAACTACAGCTCACGGATAATGCTCGCAACTGGTGGAAGGCGGAAGAAAGCCGCCTGGTACAGCCGATTGAATGGAAGACCTTTCGCGAGAAGTTCGACCCGAAATACTTCCCTATGACTGCCAGGTTTGCAATGGAGCAACAGTTGATTCATCTACAACAGGGTTCAATGTGGGACAAATTAGTAGATGAATACGATGCTGAATTCACCATGTTAAGCCGGTAAGATATGTCACAATAGTTCAATTTTTAAATATCACATACTACACAGCTAACACAATCTTTAAACAGATTCGCGGCACACTTGATACCGACGGACGATATCAGAGCCCGTCGCTTTCAACAAGGTTTGGACACAGAGATTAAGGCTGCTCTAGCCACATGAAAGTTTTTGACTCATGAGAATGCTCTAGAAGCTGCCCGCAGTTATGAGGCAGTGATAAAAGAGAGGGGCAGACCCCAGTCTGCAGGAGTCAAACGCCCTGCCAACCAGATGGCAGGTGGAGCCTCGTCCAGGCCACCTTTTGTGCCAAGGCGACCCGGAGTACCAACCCATCGTCCTAGCCCAGCCTTTTGCACCTACTACAAGAGAACTGGACATATGATGAAGGACGGCCGTCGAGCCAACCGCCTTTGCTTAGTCTGCGGCTCAGCTACTCACGATATTGGGTCTTGTCCCCAAAGACAGAACCCAGTTGCTGCACCCAGGCCAGCAATTACTTATCCGCAACGATCAGCTCTTCAGGCACCTGCTCCCAGACCTGCACTCCCTGCACCACCCAGAGGACCACAAGCTGCACCACCTCCTCGTCAGTTCCATCAAGCTCAAAGGAATGTTCCGAGGAATGCTCCTCAAGCCAGGAGGAATGTACCTAGGCGCCAGGCTTTCATGATGTCCGTGGAAGAAGCTGAGGCCACTGGCCAAGTCATCACTGGTAAATTTTTCTTTTCAAACTTTGCCTTTCTACTACTTAGTTACATATTTCCTATACCTAAAACAAATCCCACATACCTTAGGTACAATTTTAGTATCCTCAATCCCTGCACTTGCACTGTTTGATACTGGAGCATCACATTGCTTTATGTCGCAATGGTTTGTCCGAACCCATGCGATTCCAGTTTCACCGCTTGTATCCAGCTGGAATGTCAGTTCAGGAAATGGCGTTCTAAAGGCAACTATGGGATACAGCATGTGTCCAGTCATCGTCTGCAGTCGAGAGTTTTATGCTGACTTCAAAGTGCTGGACATACCGAACTTCGATGTGGTTCTAGGAATGGACTGGCTTGGAACCTTTTATGCTACCATCGACTGTCGTCAAAAGAGGGTAGTATTCGAGATTCCAGACCATCCGGTCTTCTATTTCAAAAGCGGAGACCGTACACTAGAGCCAAGTACCTACAAAGTAAAGCCAAGAGAAGCAGTAGTTGCAGCAGCTCAAGCAGAGGAAGAATCAAGACCAGATGTGGTTCGAGAGTTCGACGATGTATTTCCTGACGATATATCAGGTTTGCCTCCCGATCGAGCTCTTGAATTCAGTATTGATTTAGTGCCAGGAGCACAACCGGTGATCAAAGCACCCTATCGTTTAAGTTCGGAAGGTTTGAAGGAAGTCCGAACACAGTTGGACGAATTACTGGCGAAAGGATGGATTCGTCCCAGCACTTCAAGTTGGGGATCACCTGTACTACTAGTGAAGAAGAAGGAAGGTTCATACAGAATGTGCATCGATTACAGAGCCTTGAACGAAGTCACTATAAAGAACAAGTATCCACTCCCGCGCATCGACGATTTTTCGATCAGCTAAGTGGATCTTGTGTTTTCTCTAAACTAGATCTTCATTCAGGTTATCATCAAGTGAAGGTCAAGGAAGCTGATATTCATAAAACAGCTTTCAGAACTCGTTATGGACATTACGAATTTCTAGTGATGCCATTTGGAGTGACCAACGCACCTGCAATATTCATGAACCTTATGAATCAAGTTTTCCAAGAGTACTTAGACAGGTTTGTTATCATCTTCATCGACGACATCCTGGTGTATTCTAAGAATCGGAAAGAGCATGCAGAACATCTACGAATTGTCCTGGAAACTCTTCGTCATCATCAGCTTTATGCCAAGTACAGCAAGTGCGAGTTTTGGATAAATCAAGTTGGTTTTCTTGGACATATCGTATCAGGAGAAGGAATCTATGTAGATCCAGCGAAAGTTTCGGCAGTTAGCGAATGGCCTATACCAAAGTCAGTGAAGGATATTCGAAGTTTCTTGGGTTTAGCTGGATATTACAGAAGGTTTATTGAAGGCTTTTCGAAGATAGCAACGCCCCTGACCAAGCTCACACGTAAAGATGAAGAATTTGTGTGGTCAGAAGCATGCGAACAAGCTTTCGTAGAACTCAAGTCAAGGTTGACATCAGCACCTATTCTCGTCATACCGGATCAATCTGGAGGATTCGAAGTGCATTGTGATACATCCGGAAAGGGATTAGGATGTGTTCTACACCAGCACGGTAAGGTTGTGGCTTATGCTTCAAGACAACTGAAGATTCATGAGCGCAATTATCCGACGCATGATTTGGAGTTGGCAGCCGTCATCTTTGCTCTCAAGATTTGGCGTCATTATCTACTTGGTGAACGAGTGAACATCTACACGGATCATAAGAGCTTAAAGTATGTGTTTACTCAGAAGGAGTTGAATATGCGGCAGAGAAGATGGTTAGAACTCATGGCGGACTTTGACATCAACTTGCAATATCACCCAGGGAAGGTGAATGTAGTACCTGATGCTCTTAGTCACCAACCGTTAGCAATGAATCTCACCGCTCAGTGGAAGCTTCAACAAGACTTGCATCAGATGGAGATTGAAGTAGTCATGCCAGGTAATGCTTCAAGTTTGATGAACTTACAAGTTCAATCAACCATTGTCAATCAGGTCAAAGCAGCTCAAGCCAGCGATGCTAAGTTGCAAAAGATCAGAGAACAAGTGGAGAATGGACTCAGAACAGATTTTATCATCCATGAAGACGGATCTTTGAGATACGGCAGCAGATTGTGTGTACCAAAAGGTCCTGTTCGGGAAGAGTTAATGAAAGAAGCTCACAGCTCTCCCTATTCAGTACATCCTGGAGGTACCAAAATGTACAAAGATCTACGTCAGAATTATTGGTGGTATGGAATGAAGCGTGAAGTAGCCAGAAGCGTCGCAAAATGTTTGGTGTGTTAGCAAGTAAAGGCTGAACATCACAGGACAGCTGGACTACTTCAACCGTTACCAATTCCAGAATGGAAGTGGCAGCACATCACGATGGACTTTGTAACTGCTCTTCCTCGCAGCACAAAGGGTAACGATGCTGTATGGGTCATTGTGGATCGACTCACAAAGTTGGCTCACTTCATCCCATTTCGAGTTGGCCAATCTACTGAGACACTAGCTAAGAAGTACATGGAGGTAATAATCTAATTAAAGATTTAAACTCTTTATAATGTACTATCTCTGATACCCATAAACTCATACAGGAAATTGTGAGACTTCATGGAGTACCGGTCTGCATTGTCTCCGATCGTGACACCAGGTTCCGATCGCAATTTTGGCAGAGTCTGCAAGCAAGCTTGGGAACAAGTCTAAACTTCAGCACGGCTTATCATCCACAAACAGATGGTCAGTCGGAACGAACTATTCAGATCTTGGAGGATATGCTCAGAGCATGTATGCTAGACTTCAAAGGATCGTGGGAAGATCATCTACATCTTGTGGAGTTTTCGTACAACAACAGCTACCAAGCAAGCATAGGAATGGCACCTTTTGCAGCACTATATGGAAGGAAGTGTCGATCGCCATTAAGTTGGGACGACATCGGAGATAGGGAACTTCTTGGACCAGAGATGATAGTAGCAACTGTTGATGTGGTTCGTACTATCAGGAAAAGGATGCGTATAGTCCAAGATCGACAGAAGCACTGGGCTAATACAAAGAGACGACACTTGGAGTTCCGGCCAGAAGATCATGTATTCCTAAAAATATCTCCGAACCGCGGAGTGATCCGATTTGGAAGACAGGGTAAGTTGAGTCCGAGATACATTGGACCGTTCGACATACTCGAACGAGTCGGCGAAGTGGCATACCGCTTAGCGCTTCCACCTTCATTGGAAGGAGTGCATAATGTGTTCCATATATCCCAACTCAGAAAGTATGTGAGTGACCCCAGCCATGTTCTCGATCAGTCCGAGCTCACTATACAGCCCGATTTGTCTTGTGAGCAACAGCCCGTGGAGATCCTGGACAGGAAAGTGAAGACACTTCGGAACAAGGAAGTTAACTTGGTTCGAGTGATGTGGAGGAAAGACACTCCAGGAGAGTCCACTTGGGAAAGGGAGGATGAAATGCGTACTAGATATCCACACCTCTTTGTAAACTAGTCCTCAAATAAAAGTTGTAAATTTCGAGGACGAAATTTTTGTAAAGAGGGTAGACTGTAACAACTCCATTTTTAATGTACAAAGAATTGATTTAAATTCAATGTATACTTGGAGTATTTATTACAGCTGATATCTCTTTAAGTATTTCTTTCACTCCATAATTACAAGAAGGAGCTTGTAGCTCATTGGTAACACCTTGCACTACTGAACCAAGTCACCAGAGTTCGAATCCCATGCCTCACATTATTTTTTATATTATTTTGTTTTAATTTTTTGGAAAGTCAACAGTCAAACAGCCATAACTCTCAAAATTTATACTGCACATAAAAATTTAAATATACCAAAATTCCCCCCATGTGAAACCCCACCCAACGAGCCCCCGACTCGGCCGAGTCGTCAACACGGAATTTCTCCGTGTTGACCTGGTCATTCTCCCTGCATACTTTAATTCTCATGATCGGTTATCAGATTCCCAATAACTCACTTTTATTCCACAATTTAATGATTTTTAATGTTTTTCTTATATATTTTTATATTTTTTTTAATTAAAACCCTAACCCTAGCCTAGCCCTATATGAACACCCCTACCCTCTACCCTTTCACCCTACATTCCTAAGTCCACTCTCTAAAAATCCCAAGAGAACTCGGTACATTAGAAAAAGAGCTAAAGGCGAAGCGCTGCCGAAATCGACGACGAATTCCGGCGATCGTACTAGGACCCTTCGCGACGTTTCGACGCCCGACAACCCACTACCTTCCTAGCACTCTCTAACTTGTCCAAACCCATAAGTCCCCTTCTTTCTATCTTCCTTTTCTTTTACGTCTTGCCCTAGCGGATTCGGTGGCTACCATGTACGGTGCGAAGCGACTCAGCCGATTGAACTCTGTGGCGTAGACGTCCACTGAGCGTCCATTTTGCTTCAACATAATAAACTTTTCCTCCATCTCGGCCTTGGCAGTAGCCGGAAAGTAATGATCCAGGAAGCACGTGGAGAACGTGTCACATCCGATAGGCTTCTCTAGCCGGCTCTCCTCTACGGACCACCACGCGGGCTTCGTCTTCCAGTTGAATCTTCACTACGTTCACTCTGTCGTCGTCAGGAATTCGAGCGGCAGTCAGGAGCTTCTCTACGTTGATGAGCCATTGCTCGGCTTCAAGTGGACTTCTTGATTGTTCCCAGCCGAAAGACGCGGGAAGACGCGGCAAACGTCTTGCCTGAATTTCAGGGCAGATGCTAATTGGTGCTATCCGTCCACCTCTCCGAAGATGCCAAGTTGATTTATGGCACCATGTATCGAAGGTTTAAATGGATGCGGCCGATGTAGCAGACTTCGTCAGATTCCCCCTCGTTTGAGGGGTTTTTGATTGTGGGGACGCTCTTCCTTGCTGGCGCAAGCCCCTACAGTTAATTACGCTACCGCATCGCGGTAACAACTTTCTCCTTCTCCAGATGGTCACTTCGTGTTGTGGGTGTTTGTTTTGTTTTTGGTTGCCCGTGGATTGTATATGGAGACCAATTTATGTTGTCGCCCGTTGTCACGCCCCGCTTCCCAGTATACGGGCAGAGGACGCGACGAGGCCGCTACGTATATACTCAGAAGTACATACGATGAGCGTATCTAAGCAATATAAAAGTAATTACACAAGAGACAAGATATATAAACTGAACAACAACTTTATTTATTAACATTCTTTTGTACAATGCATGAAAAGTAAATACAACTGAAATAAAAGCGATGCCTAAACATTGGCATGGAAAGTGTACAATGACTAGAGCTCGGGGTCTTCACTGAGCTAGTCCACGTCTTCAGGGCTTGTTCTTTGACGGTTCCAAATCTCCTGACGACATTCAAAGAAGAAAGAAATAGAATGTCGTCAGCGAACATATCGCTCGGTAAGTCCCAAAGATAAGAGGAGAAATAGAATGGACAGAGAGTAAGAGAGAGAGGGAGAGAGTAGCTTTTACAGTTGTATTATATTGTTGTATTTAGTGTTAACGCTGTTGTTTGTAGCTTGGTACAGAAGAATGCCAGTGTATACGAGAGGGGTCTCTATATGCTAGAGACCAGGGAAAACGGAATATAGAGTACAAGGCTCCGTTAGAAGGCCCGGAACAACGGCAATTGGATTCATATTAGGTGTCTTAAGTCTTACCGTCTCGTGCCACTTTTAACACCTTCTGTACCAATCTACCCCTTAAACCCCGGATGTCTTGTTTGTATTGTTATCTTGTAAATTGTATCGATTGTAAGATTGATTGATTGACTGACCGAAACCATGATATCAGAAAACGGTTGTAACCGTAGGGTCATGTAAATGGAATAACTGAGAATCATGTAAAAGGAATATATCCATGGTTCGGTTCGGTCAAGTTGTATAAATTGATAATTGGATTCATGGATTCATGTGTTCATATTGAATTGGAATCTTGTAGATTGTAGATTGACTTGAATCGTATTCAAGTCAGATTAATCAGACTCAAACCCTAATCAGACAATCAGAAATGTGAATCGAAGTCTTATAATTGCTAGGGTCCTTAGGGTAATTTATAAAACTTGAGGGGGTTTTATGTAAAAATACTTTTATATACTTTTCAAAATACACCTCAAGTATTTATTGTTCTTCTTTAGAGTTGTAATGAGGGTGGATTTTATGTTGTGACATTTCTAGTGAAAATATCCTAGTTTTATAAATAAGGGTATTTATCTGTAATATTGATTATTTGAAGTTCATGGTATTTTAGTGTAAAATTTATTCTTGTGATTTTTAGAAAAAGGTGGAAAAATTTATATTATAATAAAATAGATATTTAAATGATAAATATACATATATTTATAATAAATATTTTATATTCCAAAAATCTCATTTTCTTAAGAGGTCATATTTTTAAACCTTTCGAGACCGAATGCTCCTTGCGGAGGTCTGAATCTCGCACTACTAAGCCCGAGGATGTGCGATAATCCGCACCATCCCGAACGGGTTCCCCAAAAATGGGTTGTAGTGGCGCTTTGCAAAGATTGTAAAATACTAATCCATTAGAAAACGGTTTTATAAAGTAAAAGTTATTTATTTGCAAAAGTGTAAATTTTCCGTATTTTAGATTCTAGGGTTTCCTAAGTCAACTAGGATATTTCTAAATGGTCTAAACGACAAGTCGTTAGATGCCTCAAATCGCATCTTCACCGCCAATTGTGGCCAGGTAAGTACAAATGAGGAAAGGAGGGATCCGCTCACGAATCACCGTGAGACGGGCCTTTTAAAGTTACCTTTGCTCACTTGCCTAGCCTAGACACCACAAAGTCAGGTTTAGATAAACGATCGATGTCCACAACTTATCGTGTTTTCCTAATAAGAGGTATTTATTTAAAAGTGTATCAAAGCTAAACTTTTAGAATTGATTTTATTAAGAATATGGTATTTAAATGAAAGTATTGTTTTATCGTATTCTAAGTTTTTGATGATATCGTTTTAGGTTGTATATGTGTGTGTGTGGAGGTAGGTCATTATCTCGTGCTCTACTTTAAATGTATAGCAAAGTTAAGGGTTAAATATGAAAACGAAATATTGTGGTATTTAAGTGAAAAAATAAGATAAATTGGAAAGGCTATCATTTCATGTGATGAAACTTGTTCAAATTGTTTGTTAAATGTTTAATAGTCAACATAAAGATGTTTAAGCATGAATGTATTGGTGAGAAGTGAAATTTTATAGAAAACCGAATCGGAAATCGGATTTGTTCCGATTCCGTCGGGTTTTGAAATTTCGTATTTTAGAGAAATAGAAAGAGAGATAGAATGGGATTTACGGGTTTCGATTAAGCAAAGGAGTGAAGGGGGACTAAAGTGGTTGCCGAGGCGTTGCTTCGTCGCCGGTTGTTCCTAAAAACGTCGCCGGAATTTCCGTCGGAATTTCGTCGGAGCTTCCCCGCGAACTTGTTTTCAAAGCACATAACTCTTGGAAAATTTTTGAGAGGGTGAGCTTAGGGTTTTGGGATGAGAGGGTAGAGGGTGTATTTATAGAGTAAGGTAGGGTAGGGTAGGTGAAGGGTTTTTAATTAAAAAAAATTGTTAAAATATAGAAATTCATTAAAAATTGTTGTAAATAGGGGATAATTAAGTCTCGGGAACCGATCTAGTAAATTAGAGTATACAGGGGGGTAGGGGAGGCCAAGAGTCAACTTTTTTGTGTTGACGACTCGGCCATCCGGCAGAGTCCGGCCGACGGCGCCGTTCCGAGTCAGCCGGTCCGCCGTCCGAGTCGTCCGAGTCGGGCCGAGTCGGAGGTCAGGAAGGTGGGGGGTCGTCTACTGTAGCCTCTGGTATATTTAGTTTTTCAGGTTTAGTTCAAAATTTGAGAGTTATTGTGTGTGGACTGTTGGGCTTCCAAACAATTTAAAACAAAATAAATATTAAAAATAATGTGGGGCATGGGATTTGAACTCTGGTGGCTTGGTTCAGCAGTGCAAGGTATTACCAATGAGCTACAAGCTCTTTCTTGTAATTAAATTGCTAATTAATTACTTAAGTCTTGTGCTCAGGCAATAAATACCCCTTTATGGATTTTTGAAATTTTTTTTGTAAAAACTTGTATAGAAAATTTATGGTTGTTACATTCTATCCTCCTTAAAAAAAATTCGTCCTCGAAATTTGTAAAAGGAAAGTGTAACAAATCCAAGGAAAGTTTGGTGTTGGTGTACTAACAATATGTGAAAAATAACAAGGTGGTGCAAGAGTTTTAAAAATGTGAAGAATGTGTGAAGGAATGAAAGAATGCGAAGGTTTTGATAAAATTGTAAAAGAGGTGAGGGAATTTTGGGTTAGGACAGATTCAAGGAATATGAAATTGTAAGATTCAAGGAGCATGATTGTAAAGAATGTTTTAGTTGCTGGTTCTTGTGTTATATTGCTTAGGTTGTTCACGCAGAACAGAACTGCATGATAGGGATTCATACAGCTCTGACCTGCATGGGCCACCAACAAAACCTGTCACGCCCCGCTTTCCAGTATACGGGCAGAGGACGCGACGAGGCCGCTACGTATATACTCAGAAATACATACGCTAAGCGTATCTAAGCAATATAAAAGTAATTACACAAGAGACAAGATATATAAACTGAACAACTTTATTTATTAACATTCTTTTGTACAATGCATGAAAAGTAAATACAACTGAAATAAAAGCGATGCCTAAACATTGGCATGGAAAGTGTATAATGACTAGAGCTCGGGGTCTTCACTGAGCTGGTCCACGTCTTCAGGGCTTGTTCTCTGACGGTTCCAAATCTCCTGACGACATTCAAAGAAGAAAAAAATAGAATGTCGTCAGCGAACAGATCGCTCGGTAAGTCCCAAAGATAAGAGGAGAAATAGAATGGACAGAGAGTAAGAGAGAGAGAGAGAGAGAGGGAGAGAGAGTAGCTTTTACAGTTGTATTATATTGTTATATTGTTGTATTTAGTGTTAACGATGTTGTTTGTAGCTTGGTACAAAAGAATGCCAGTGTATATGAGAGGGGTCTCTATATGCTAGAGACCAGGGCAAACGGAATATAGAGTACAAGGCTCCGTTAGAAGGCCCAGAACAACGGCAATTGGATTCATGTTAGGTGTCTTAAGTCTTACCGCCAATTGTGGCCAGGTAAGTACAAATAAGGAAAGGAGGGATCCGCTCACGAATCACCGTGAGACGGGCCTTTTAAAATTACCTTTGCTCACTTGCCTAGCCTAGACACCACAAAGTCAGGTTTAGATAAACGATCGATGTCCACAACTTATCGTGTTTTCCTAATAAGAGGTATTTATTTAAAAGTGTATCAAAGCTAAACTTTTAGAATTGATTTTATTAAGAATATGGTATTTAAATGAAAGTATTGTTTTATCGTATTCTAAGTTTTTGATGATATCGTTTTAGGTTGTATATGTGTGTGTGTGGAGGTAGGTCATTATCTCGTGCTCTACTTTAAATGTATAGCAAAGTTAAGGGTTAAATGTGAAAATGAAATATTGTGGTATTTAAGTGAAAAAATAAGATAAATTGGAAAGGCTATCATTTCATGTGATGAAACTTGTTCAAATTGTTTGTTAAATATTTAATAGTCAACATAAAGATGTTTAAGCATGAATGTATTGGTGAGAAGTAAAATTTTATAGAAAACCGAATCGGAAATCGGATTTGTTCCGATTCCGTCGGATTTTGAAATTTCATATTTTAGAGAAATAGAAAGAGAGATAGAATGGGACTTACGGGTTTCGATTAAGAAAAAGAGTGAAGGGGGACTAAAGGGGTTGCCGAGGCGTTGCTTCGTCGCCGGTTGTTCCTAAAAACGTCGCCGGAATTTCCGCCGGAATTTCGTCGGAGCTTCGCCGCGAACTTGTTTTCAAAGTACACGACTCTTGGAAAATTTTTGAGAGAGTGAGCTTAGGGTTTTGGGATGAGAGGGTAGAGGGTAGGGGGTGTATTTATAGGATAGGCTAGGATAGGGTAGGTGAAGGGTTTTTAATTAAAAAAAATTGTAAAAATGTAGAAATTCATTAAAAATTGTAGTAAATGGGGGATAATTAAGTCTCGGGAACCGATCCAATAAATTAGAGTATACAGGGGGTAGGGGAGGCCAAGAGTCAACTTTTTTGTGTTGACGACTCGGCCGTCCGGCCGAGTCCGGCCGGCGGCGCCGTGTCGAGTCGGCCGGTCCACCGTTTGAGTCGGCCGAGTCGGAGGTCAGGGAGGTGGGGGGTCGTCTAGTGTAGCCTCTGGTATATTTAGTTTTTCAGGTTTAGTTCAAAGTTTGAGAGTTATTGTGTGTGGACTGTTGGGCTTCCAAACAATTTAAAACAAAATAAATATTAAAAATAATGTGGGGCATGGGATTTGAACTCTGGTGGTTTGGTTCAGCAGTGCAAGGTAATACCAATGCGCTACAAACTCTTTCTTGTAATTAAATTGCTAATTAATTACTTAAGTCTTGTGCTCAGGCAATAAATACCCCTTTATGGATTTTTGAATTTTTTTTTGTAAAAACTTGTATAGAAAATTTAGGGTTGTTACACCCGTAAGGCGTGGATTAGTCCAAATCCGTATCTTCTTAGATTTGGGTTTGGGGGTTGGGTTTAAGGATACGTTAGTCTCATTTGAGACTAAGATCAACTTAAACGTATGTTAAGGATACGTTAGTCTAATTTAGACTAAGATCAAATTAACGGGATCGTTTAGATCCAACAAAAGAGCATTTGGGCTCTATTGTTTAGTTTAGGGACATTGCGGTCGATTAGTTTAAGGACATTGCGGTCCATTGTTAGTTTAAGAACATCTCGGTCCGATGTTACTTTAAGGACATCTCGGTCCAAGGTTAAGGACATCCTAGTCCGTGGGTTTAAAGGAACCCCACAGTCTGAGCTTAGGGACATCATGGTCCATGAGTTTAAAGACCCCACAGTCCGTAGTTTAAAGACGTCATGGTCTATAAAGTTTAAGGACATCATAGTCCATGAGTTTAAGGACCACACAATCCATGAAATATGTGGTTGTCGGGACCCGTCACCTCTCTCAAGACGTTGAAGAATTACAACGACAGATATCAGAGAAGTAAAGAGATTTACCCTCGAACTGGTGTGAGTTGGTTGGAAGATCTGTAGTCCAATTTGGAACTAAGATCTGTTGAAATATTTATGAGCAGGTGGGCTCAATTAATATAAGTTGAGGACTTATATCCAATATTGGGCTAAGTCCAATAAATGTTTAACATTTTATTTTGGGCTGTTGAGCCTTTATTTGGGCTTGGCCCTTTTAACAATGTTCTTATCTTGTATTGAATGCTGAGCATTCACCAGAGCTATGGGCTTATTAAAGAACAATTTATGTTCTATCAGCGCAACACGTGGCGCGCTAGACGCTTTGCGCCAGTCAAAGAGCGCAGTGCGCTTCTGCCAAGCAGCGCACATGTGAAGGACACGTGTCGCACTTGGCGCTAAGCGCCAGATGATGGGCGCATTGCGCAAGTTTATGAGCGCTGAGCGCTAGTCCATGAGCGCATTGCGCTTTCAATTTAGTGGCGCACACGTGAGTGACACATGGTGCGCTTGGCGCTGAGCGCCAGCCCATGAGCGCAGTGCGCTATTTCAGAAGCGCAAAGCGCAATTTGTTAATTGGCGCACACGTGGTTGACACGTGGTTCATTTGGCGCTGAGCGCTGGTCCAGAGAGCGCAAAAGCGCAGTTCAAGAGCGCAAGGCACATTTCGAGAGAGCAAAGCGCAATTGATTAATTTTATGATCTGGGAACAAATTTATGTTCTTTTAAAAGAGACTTTGTCTCAAGATTTAAAAACAACAGTTCTTATTTTGCAAGAGAGAGTTTTTCAATCTCTTATTTTGATGAAAGGCTTTGCCTTTATAGATCCATGATCTGTGAGAATAATATATTCTTCTTTTATTTTATGATGAGATCTTTTGATCTCTTTTGTGAAAGACTTTTTGACTTGAAGAACTATGATCTTTTTAAAAGAAAATAATTCTTCTTTTTATAAGATGATTTCATCTCTGTGTTCATCATTTATCGTCTTTACCTTGAAGAAGTATCTTCTTGCAAGAGCTTGCTCTTTATCTTTGAGTTTCTCAAAATTTATGGGAGGGTTTCTTTATATCAGACTTGAAGTCTTGGGGCCTTTTTATAGGGCAAGCTGATTTGTTGAATCGGTTAAAGAGATCTTTCTCTGATTGATTTAGGGATGTTTCCCCACCATTGGATCTTTGATCCTAGGTCTTCTGTTTTACAGAAGGCAATCTTTTTGTTTTTAACAAGATTGAAAAAATCTTTCCATAACAGAATTTAATTCTGATTAATTAATGATTTATCATTATTATTTGATCTTTTGATCTAACGGTGGAGAGTTTTTTAATTCCAGCGCTAGCGCACCCGTGCTCTGCACGTGCGCTGCTCAGAGCGCAGCGCACTTTGCGCTAGCGCACCTGTGATTAACACGTGGTGCACTGCTCAGAGCGCAGCGCGTCCTGCGCTAGCGCACTCGTGTTTGACACGTGGCGCGCAGCGCGCCTACCGTTAGCGCACACATGGTGCGCTGCCTAGGGCGCAGCGCACTTGGCGCTGCATCTGAAGCGTTGCTTCAATTTTTTTGAAATTCGAATTTCAAACAGAGTTTTGCTCTTATTGGGGGAAACAAATGCCCCCCCACCGCTGCGCTCACGTGGCCCACATGTGAGTGCAGCGGTGACATCATCTGCACCCTTGGATCAACTCAGAAGTTGAAGGGGCATTTCAATGCCTATAAATAGGACATTTGGTCCTCTAGATGATTCTGTTCATCTTCTTACTTAATTTTCTGAGAATTTTATTCTCTCACAGTGCATAGCTCTCCATCTTAAGAAATTTAAGAGTCAAAATTCTGCCAAAATTTTAGGTAAAAACTTTTTAGATAATCTAGGGTTTTACCCATTAACAGAGCCTTGCTCTTCATAGATTTTTGATCTAAAGAAAAGCCTTTTAGGGTTTCATTAACAGAGCTTTGCTCTCCTGAACCCATAGATCTAAAGAGATCTTTTCTTGGGGTTTCTTAGCCCATGAACAGAGCTTTGCTCTTTTGATAACATGTAGATTTTTTAATCTCTTATGAAGAACTCTTAAGAGTTTGTTCATGGATCTTGAAGATCCCAGAATTTTTTTTTAACTCATAAAAATTGATTTTAATTTTTTTTTTCTGATGGGTTTTTCCCATCATCTTTACAGAGCCAGGCTCTTGAGGAATTTTTATTCCTTCATGATCAGAGTTTGACAAATGTCACTCTGTTATAGAGGATTGCTCTCAAAGGGAGATTTACTCCTCTTCCCGAGGGATCTCTCATTTTATAAGAATTTTCTTGAGAATCTCCTCATTTAAATAACAGTCTCATCAAATGATGAGGCTGTTTTATTAATTGATGAATTGTCATCTAGATTTTGTGGGGCCCCCTTGGTCCCCTTTCCACTACATTGCAATGTGGTACAAATTCTAAAGTACCAAGTGTCAGAATTTAAATTAAATTACAGCACTGACAGTTGACTTTTGTCCCTTTTTGCGCAGGCGACATGTCCTTCGACTCTTCTTTTCCGTTTGTCCGTTCAGAGGGAGGATTTCCTGAGGCGCCTGTAGACTGAGAGGTTCTCGCGCTGATCAAAGACCACGACCCGGAATACAAGAATCTTCACCTATGGGGTAGACGGTATGATCAGATTATCAGAGGCCGCCGGAGCTTTTCTTGTGCGACGCCTTCGGAGCCTATCTCGGCGATCCCGTATGCAGATGCACCCCCGGTGAACTATGCCGTGGAGGTGGTTAATTAGACTTCGGAGGGTCTCCTTCAGCCTTCGATTGCCGCAGTACCCGTGCAGCCGCCGGCGGCTTTGGACACCCTAGGGCGGCGTATATGTCAGGGCGAGTCGGGCCCTTGGGGACAGCCCTACAACATCGGGCTAACCCCCCGTCATCCGGCCGGGTACTTGCAGTGGGCCCGGTATATCTTATCGGCAAAGAAATCACAGTTGCTAAAGCTTGGCTTATACCCTGCGGTCTACGCTTCCTTGTTCCAGTATTCTGCACCTCCCACATGGTGGATCACGGCATTTTTGGAGCAGTGGAACATCCTGATCCATACCTTCCTCCTATTGGATAGAGAGGTCTCCATTTCCTTGGAAGAATTTGCCGATGTTTCTGGTTTACCAGTTAGGGGGGAGCACTACGAGGAGCTGCTTCCTCCGGATGAATATGTTTTTGCCACCAAGCCAGTGGTGATGGGCCTTACCCCAGAGAACGTCATTCAGCACCAGTTCCCAAGTGTGATAAAGGTGTTGAACATGTATGAGAGCCTCTTCCTTGAATCCGGAGGCCGGGGGATCAGATTTGCGTACTTCATTGCCCGTTTTCTTCGCCCAGAAATTTTGTCGCGACAAGGCAAAAGGTTTGCTAAACTTGATGATCCTTTCGGCTTTGGTTTGGACCGTCGGCCAATACTGGAAGCTGATCAAAAGGGTTTCTTTCTTCCTGACGCCGCGATCGTTCCCCTGTCAGAAATCGCCGCTCCGCGCATTGATGAGGAAGCGTTCCTTCTCGGGTTCCTCGGTTTATGGTTAAGCTGGTTTGCGCTTCCTATGCATCCTCGTTACATGAGGCCTTCTGTCTTCTACCCCGCGCATCGCATGGTTGCCGGAATACAAGTGGCCATCGGGATTGCCGGGTTAGCCCACCTATATCACGGTCTCAGCTTAGCAGCGGATACTACTGAACTAAGGGTGCATCCTGCCAACTTCCCAATGCATTACTTCACTTCATGGATGGAGCTGCACGTGCTTGGGGTCTTTGGCATCCACAAAAGACCTTCTTTTTACGACAGATGCAAGTTCCCTCGTATAATGCGGCTGGTTGACGCCTCCATCGTGAGTCCATCACCATGAGAAGCTAGGGGCTTGCTCCTTCGTCCGTGCACGGTTGGAGATGGTATGTCTTTCACAGACAAAGTCTTGACCATCGGCCAGGAAACTTCAAAAGCGGTACTGCCATTGCGAGACATCTTTAAAGACGGGGCCTCTGTGTTGAAAGCCCGGGAGATTCTTCATTTGTACACCATCAGGCCGGGCTTTCTTGTATTCTGGCAAAATGATGCGGCGCTATTCATGAGATACAACCCACATCGTTTTGCCCAGCAGCTGAGTTATAATCAGGACGTCCCACTTGAGGCTTTCCTGGCAGAACCTGTTGCTACCGAAGAGGGAATGCGGGGCGCGCTGCATCATTTGATGCGTTTGAACACAGGGTCTCTGTCACGCCCCGCTTCCCAGAGTACGCTAAGATGGGCACGTGACATAGCCAACCATGCTACCTGTGGGTAGGAAGTATCCGTCCACAGTCACATTACGGCTGTAGAGATATCAAGAACAGAAATAAAGCTATCTAATACATGTCCATAAGCCATAATAAAACGAGTCAAGAATAAATAATGCGGAAGCAAGAGATCCAATACAAGAATAACTGGAAAGTATGTCCCATAATGCGTGCTCACAACAGAAATAAAATGCTGAAAAGTAAAGAACTAACTACTAATGAATCCTCACTGCTCAGCCTGCTGGCTGAAGTACTCCTGCTCGGACTGCAGCAAAGGTACGGAATCTGGGCCATGCAAAACCCAGACGTCAGCGCGTCATGTCATCAAGCAATAAAATATAAACATGGTAACAAGACATGCAAGTATAATCATAATGGTAAAGCAGGTGTAATAGCAATATAAATCAGAGCAGTGAAGGGTAGTGTGCAGTGAGTAGGCTAAACTGGTCTATAGGTTATCTACTCTCAAGTCTTTGAAATCAATTTGATGAATCATCGATGTAACTCAATAGTATCCCGTGCATGCCCGGGACCACGGTCTAAGACTCTCGGGCTGAACCGAGACGTGCCGCTAAGCACTAAAGGGTGGATAGTATCCCGTGTGTGCCCGGGATCACGGTCTAAGACTCTCGGGCTGAAACCGAGACGTGCCGCTAGGCACTAAAAGGAAAAGGGTAAAGACGAACGATGTCAGCAGCATCGTCCCGAGACGGGCCTAGCCTCTGAAACTGATCAGTATAAGCAAGAAACTCTCGAGTTACAAGTCAGGATTTCATCATTGATTTCCCCATACCCCCAAATTATATGTGTCAAGTCAGGTATTCAGTAATCAAGAACTAATGCCAACACAGGATCAGGTAGGTGCAGGTTTGTCTGGATATACAACAGGAATGGTCCGTAAGGACTACATGTCAGGTTTGTTGGCATTAGACACAAGATCAGGTAACAGGTAAAGCCATGGTACATCAGGTCAAGTCGAGTAGTGTATTTAGAGGTCATATCATGTCAAGAGTGTACGGTACCATGTCAGGTCAAGTAATATGTGTAGCAAGTCTCGTCAGGGTGTACAAGGTATCATGTGGATGCTCATAATCAACTAGCATAATCATGGTTATAAATAATAAGCCTGGTACTATCAGAACAATAAACGGCACAGTAACATGATAAGCAATAGGTGCAGATTAAACTACTTAGTTGTATGGTTATCAGTTTGTGTTTAAGAGATAGTTTTAACATTTCATGAATGCAGTATAACAAGTGTGGATGATAACATCATACTAATATATACCAAACAATCTAGAGATGCAATTGAATATGAATTAAGCTAAATCTATGCAACCGGTCGTCCAATAGGGTATAAACTACAAAAGAGTAATCTAGCTATGCAAACAATTGTGATCTAACATATAAATGTGATTACTAGGTATAGTCAACTAGATGCAACAATTAGGTTTCAAGTTCTAGATCGGAAAATATGTAAACGGAATATTGTACGGTTAACCTGGAATTCAAGACTTTAGATTCTATCTATAGATTTAATAGAGAAATAGGTAAATTAATATATGAATAGTTTGAATAGCATGTAGCAAGTTTCACTTGCCTCGATTTTGTGGGATGAGAGAGAAAGAGAAAGAGAAAGGGGGAGAGAGAGAGAGCTGTGGAAAAATGTGGGGCCGGGTAAATAAGAACGGGGTTTTTTGATTGGCTCGGGGAGTGAAAATTTAGATTAGGAAAATTTATGAAAAGATTTCCTGGTTGGTTGAGGGGGTGAGAGAAGATTAGGAAAAAGAAATAGATAAAGGTTTTCTAATTGCTTTAAAAGATTGTGCCAGCTTAAATCTAAAAATGAATTAGAAGAGGTACAATTCGAATTTGAATTTAAAAATTCGAGTAATTGAATTTTAGCGGGATGTAAAACATTTCAGAAAAGCGCCCGGATCGGGTCCAAAATTTTGAATTTGAAATACGAGAATTATTGGCAGGCTCCAAAATTTGAAATAAAAGATTATGTAATGAAAAAGCATACCCCCAAGAACGGATGCACGTACGTGAGCGTAGTCGTCCAAACACGTCCGTTTCAATGAACGGGATGAGAACACGATGCAAGGACGCTACCACAGGGTTAGGGATAACAAGCAGGCCATGACAAGTATTTTTAAACTATTTTAAGTAACTTAATTGTTATATGCAAACATATGTAATGTCGGGGTAAATTATAACTAGTAACTGTCAAAGCATAATCTATGAAATAAATACCACACACCACACATACGGTAACTGGAATTTGTATATCTGGACTCGGTTGTTACATTATACTCAACTACAAAGAGAATTTCGTCCTCGAAATTCCAAGAACACAAAAGGATAAACGACCAATAACTACAAGAAAAGATGGGGAAACTTCTGCCGGAATTCATATTCTCGTTCCCAAGTGGACTCTCCATGTGAGCGACTACCCCAAGAAATAAGTACAAGAGGGATAATCTTGTTCTTAAGGACCTTTTCCCTTCGATCTACAATCGCAATCGTTCGCTCCTCAAAAGTCAAGTCTTCTCATACAATTAGCTCCGAATGATCCAACGCATGTGTTTCATCTCGAACATACTTACGGAATTGAGATACATGAAACACGTTATGCATATTCGCCAAGGACTGCGGTAACGCCAAACGATACGCTATCTCACCAACACGCTCCAAAACCTCAAAGGGTCCAACGAATCGAGGACCGAGCTTTCCTTGACTTCCAAAACGAATCACCCCTCTAGTCGGTGATATCTTCAAGAATACCAAAACACCCACGGAGAACTCTAGAGGTCTTCTCGACGTATCTGCCCAACTCTTATGTCGGTCTTATGCTGCTTTCATATGGTTCCTGATAGTGTTAACTTTCTCAACTGTCTGCACAACCAAATCTGGTCCCAACAATCTTCGTTCACCAACATCGTCCCAACAAACAGGTGAACGACACTTGCGACCATACAAACCTTCGAATGGAGCCATCTGAATAGTTGCCTGGAAACTGTTGTTGTAAGAGAACTCCACTAAATGTAGATGTTCCTCCCATGAACCCTTGAAGTCCAACATGCAAGCTCTCCACATATCTTCAAGAGTTTGGACCGTTCTCTCCGACTGGCCATCTGTTTGAGGATGATAGGTTGTGCTAAACTTCAATCGAGTCCCCAAACACTCCTGTAAGCTCCTCCAAAAATGTGATAAGAACAGAGTGTCACGGTCGGACACGATGCTTACCGGTACTCCATGCAATCTTACAATCTCCTGCATGTACCGCTCTGCCAAAGTTTCTGTTGATTGACTAACCCGAAAAGGAAAGAAATGAGCTGCCTTGGTCAAACGATCAACAATCACCCATACTGCATTGTTGCCTTTTGGACTCCGCGGTAGAACTGTTACGAAATCCATGGTTATATGTTCCCACTTCCACTGAGGAATCGGAAGTAGTTGCAATAAACCAGCAACCCTTTGATGTTCAGCCTTACTTGCTGACACACCAAGCACCTTGCCACAAGCGGGCAATCTCCCGTTTCATGCCTTCCCACCAAAATTGCTGTCGTATATCACGGTACATTTTCGTGCCTCCTGGATGTACGGAATAAGCTGAGCTGTGCGCCTCCTTCATGAGTCCTTCGCGAATATCTCTCTTTGGCACACACAAGCGGCTACCATATCTCAACGAACCATCTTCATGGATCAGTAAGTCTGTTCGAAGTCCAGCTTCAACCTGTTCTCGAAACCTTTGCAATCTAGGGTCCCGCGATTGCGCTGCTTTAATATTCTCGATCAACGACGAATGTACCTGCAGCTGCATCAACTGTCCCGAAGAATGCGGTAGCACGACCTCCAAATCAAACCTCCGAAAGTCTTCAATGAGTTCCTTCTGTGTGAGCACATACTTCAAGCTTTTGTGATCAATTAAAACCTCGATCCTTTCGCCCAAAAGGTAGTGTCTCCAAATCTTCAAAGCGAAGATCACCGCCGCAAGCTCCAAGTCATGAGTTGGGTAATTCTTCTCATGGGTCTTCAACTGTCTTGATGCGTACGCTACAACCTTCTCATGCCGCATCAAAACACATCCCAATCCTTTTCCAGATGCGTCGCTGTGAATCACCAAGCCTCCGGAACTGTCTGGCACAGTCAGAATGGGAACGGTTATCAATTTCTGCTTCAACGTCTCAAAAGTTGACGCACAATAATTCGTCCATATAATGGTACCTCCTTGCGCGTAAGCTTGGTCACGACTCCGCCAGACGAGCAAAGTTCTCCATAAATCTTCTGTAATACCTGGCGAGTCCAAGGAAACTTCTTATCTCCGCAACATTCTTCGGAATCGGCCAATCTCGAACTGCTGCAATTCTTTTCGGGATCGACGGTGATTCCATCGCCAGCCACGACACGCTCCAGAACTTTACTTCTTCCTGCCAAAACTCGCACTTGCTCATCTTCGCAATAACTTCTCTTGTCCCAACGTCTGTAGTGCGATCTTCAAATGTTCTGCATGCTCTTCAATACTCTTTTAATAGACCAGAATATCGTCAATGAACACCACAATAAACTGGTCCAAGAATGGTGAAAAGATTCGGTTCATCAAGTCCATGAATATCGCCGATGCATTCGTTACTCCGAAGGGCATCACTAATTATTCTTAATGTCCATACCGAGTTCGGAACGCCGTCTTGCAAATATCCTCTGCTTTCACTCGGACCTGATGATATCCGGATCGCAAATCCAGCTTCGAGAATACCCTCGCGCCACTAAACTGCGCAAATAGTTCGCCAATGCGAGGGATCGGGTACTTGTTCTTAATAGTCACCCGGTTTAATTCTCGATAGTCGATGCACATCCTCCTTGTGCCATCTTTCTTCTTTACTAGAAGAACTGGAGCTCCCCAAGGCGAGTTACTGCTGTGAATCCAACCCTTCTCAAGCAATTCAGTAACCTGCTTCATAGCTTCTTCCAACTCACTGGTGCCATTGGATAATACGCTTTAGATACTGGCGCTGCACCAGGAATAAGATCAATTGCGACCTCCACGTCTCGCCTCGGCGGTAAACTTGATATGTCTTCAAACACGTCCATGAAATCTCGAACAACAGCTGGCGCTTCATCTTGAGCAACCTTCATCGATGAAAGAACATTGCTTGTCGGCCTAGCCCTAAACTCGACTAGCTCGACAGAACTGCTTCCTCCAGCAAAACAAACTCCGGATGTCCGGGAATCTGGAAAATCACTTTCCTTTCCTTACAATCAATATGAGCGTGGAAAGTGCCGAGAAAATCCATTCCCAATACTACATCAAGCTGCCGGTAACAACTTCCAAGACCTCTGCAATAGCTCCCGTCCGCAAACAACAACGAAACCATCCTTATACTCTCTACTAGTTATGATTTTCCCATTCCCAGTGTGTATGTCGCAAAATTAAACAGGGTCGTGAAAGTCATCGAGTGCATAGAAATAACCTTGGACGACATAAATCAATGGGATGCACTAGAATTGAATAACGCTAATGCGAGGAAACCATGAACAAATAGGGTACCTGAAACGACTTCCTCTGAAGCTTTAGCCTCTTTAGCCATCAGGGGAAAAGCCTGAGCCTGATTAGCTCCCCGAATAAACTGCTCCTGATCTGGAAGCTGCTCTTGCAGTGGCTCCCGAGTATCCTCCTTCAATCTTAGCCTTGACGGACAATTATCAATGGTGTGATCCCCTGATCCACAAATCAGACAAAGTCCAAGCCTCTTACGACAATCTCTTCGATAATGACCCGGTCGTTGGCAGAAGTCGCACAACATCCTTTCCTTTTTCTTGGGTAACACTGGCCTCCGAACATTCTCTTCCTTATGAAGTTTCGACAGACAAACATGGATAGTGTGATCCGCCGATCCACAAACCAAACAGAGTCCCCGTTTCCTTCGGCAATCTCTTTGCACATGTCCGCGTACATGGCAGTAATCACAATTCACGCTCCTCTTCCGATCAACCACAATCGTTTTCTTCATTGGTGCTACGCTGCGCCGGTTCACCGGAACACTTCTACGTACGGACGTTTGGTTTAGTGCAAACGCCGGCTTCAACTCGGTCTGCTGCTTGTGGTCCTCAAGCAAGTCACGAATTACTCCAAGCAAAGTAGCGTCATCCATACACCTCTGGTATGATTGTAGATTCCCGGCTTCCATGATACTGCAACCAAACACCAAAGAGTATTAGTACGATAACAGATTCAACATATAGGTCAAGGATATGAGTTAAGGCTAGAACTCCAAGTTACTTAAATAGAGTACCGCATTGTAACTATGCCGCGGTATCATAGTTACAATCACATAACTCCACTCAAGTCGCCTAAGCTCTAGGGATAAACAAAGGAAACCAGGTTTTCGAGTCGATATGCAAAGGAGGTTTGCACATCGCAAAAGTAGAATCAGGAGGAGGTTAAGATTCAAGAATGGTAAGACGGTAAGGTGGCAGGACATATTTCCTAATCACGGGTATTCTGATTCGTGTATTGGGTTCAATACCCAACTACAAAAGAATCAAACCCGATTAACCTATGTCTCTGATACCAAAAGAACCATGTCACGCCCCGCTTCCCAGAGTACGCTAAGATGGGCACGTGACATAGCCAACCATGCTACCTGTGGGTAGGAAGTATCCATCCACAGTTACATTACGGCTGTAGAGATATCAAGAACAGAAATAAAGCTATCTAATACATGTCCATAAGCCATAATAAAATGAGTCAAGAATAAATAATGCAGAAGCAAGAGATCCAATACAAGAATAACTGGAAAGTATGTCCCATAATGCGGGCTCACATCAGAAATAAAATGCTGAAAAGTAAAGAACTAACTAATATTGAATCCTCACTGCTCAGCCTGCTGGCTGAAGTACTCCTGCTCGGACTGCAGCAAAGGTATGGACTCTGGGCCATGCAAAACCCAGACGTCAGCGCGTCATGTCATCAAGCAATAAAATATAATCATGGTAACAAGACATGCAAGTATAATCATAATGGTAAAGCAGGTGTAATAGCAATATAAATCAGAGCAGTAAAGGGTAGTGTGCAGTGAGTAGGCTAAACTGGTCTATAGGTTATCTACTCTCAAGTCTTTGAAATCAATTTGATGAATCATCGATGTAACTCAATAGTATCCCGTGCATGCCCGGGACCACGGTCTAAGACTCTCGGGCTGAACCGAGATGTGCTGCTAGGCACTAAAGGGTGGATAGTATCCCGTGTGTGCCCAGGATCACGGTCTAAGACTCTCGGGCTGAAATCGAGACGTGCCGCTAGGCACTAAAAGGAAAAGGGTAAAGACGAACGATGTCAGCAGCATCGTCCCGAGGCGGGCCTAGCCTCTGAAACTGATCAGTATAAGCAAGCAACTCTCGAGTTACAAGTCAGGATTTCATCATTGATTTCCCCATACCCCCAAGTTATATGTGTCAAGTCAGGTATTCAGTAATCAAGAACTAATGCCAACACAGGATCAGGTAGGTGCAGGTTTGTCTGGATATACAACAGGAATGGTCCGTAAGGACTACATGTCAGGTTTGTTGGCATTAGACACAAGATCAGGTAACAGGTAAAGCCATGGTACATCAGGTCAAGTCGAGTAGTGTATTTAGAGGTCATGTCATGTCAAGAGTGTATGGTACCATGTCAGGTCAAGTAATATGTGTAGCAAGTCTCATCAGGGTGTACAAGGTATCATGTGGATGCTCATAATCAACTAGCATAATCATGGTTATAAATAACAAGCCTGGTACTATCAGAACAATAAACGGCACAGTAACATGATAAGCAATAGGTGCAGATTAAACTACTTAGTTGTACGGTTATCAGTTTGTGTTTAAGAGATAGTTTTAACATTTCATGAATGCAGTATAACAAGTGTGGATGATAACATCATACTAATATATACCAAACAATCTAGAGATGCAATTGAATATGAATTAAGCTAAATCTATGCAACCGGTCGTCCAATAGGGTATAAACTACAAAAGAGTAATCTAGCTATGCAAACAATTGTAATCTAACATATAAATGTGATTACTAGGTATAGTCAACTAGATGCAACAATTAGGTTTCAAGTTCTAGATCGGAAAATATGTAAACGGAATATTGTACGGTTAACCTGGAATTCAAGACTTTAGATTCTATCTATAGATTTAATAGAGAAATAGGTAAATTAATATATGAATAGTTTGAATAGAATGTAGCAAGTTTCACTTGCCTCGACGGATCGTAATACGGAAAACGGAACGTCTCGCGTCGGCGGGAAAAGTCGCGACGCGCGCACGGTGCACGGAAAGAGTCCAAACGACGAACAGTGGAATCACACGGGTCAGAGGTCCAAGCTGGATCGTCGGGGATCATCGCCGGCACGGTCGAATTCCGGCCACCGAGAAAACAGTGAACAGTTAAGAAAAGATTTCATAAGGAAAGTGGAAAAAAGAGAAGAAGAAGAAGATCGTACCGTGGTAGGGTGTTCTGGGATTTCAGGGGAGTCGGCACGGGGCGACGACGACGAGGGTTGCCGGCGTGGTGATTTTCCGGCGAAGGGCAGTGGGTTGCTAGGATGTTGTTGTGGATGTAGGGTTAGCAGAGGGTGGTGATGACGGTTTGCAGTGCCGGGAAATGGAAAGGAATGTAAGGAGGTGATGAGGGCGACGACGGCGAGTCACCGGAGAGATTGGACTCGCGGGAGGTTGCTGCAGGTGGCCTCGTCGGGGTGCAGTGGGTTTCACGGGGATGGTTGGAATGAAGAAAGGAGAGGAAGGAGATGGAGAGGGCAGTCACGAGGGCGAGACGATGGTGGCGACGACGAGTTGAGGTCGGTGGAGATGGAGCGGCGAAGCTAGGGCTAGGTTTTGGATATGGGTTTGAGAGAACGGGGAGGACGAACGATATATACGAGGGGAGAGAGAAAGAGAGAATTCTGCGAGAGGAGAGAGAAAGACGATCGCGAGAGGAGATATAAACTTGTTTTTTTGTGGGATGAGAGAGAAAGAGAAAGAGAAAGGGGGGAGAGAGAGAGCTGTGGAAAAAATGTGGGGCCGGGTAAATAAGAATGGGGTTTTTTGATTGGCTCGGGGAGTGAAAATTTAGATTAGGAAAATTTATGAAAAGATTTCCTGGTTGGTTGAGGGGGTGAGAGAAGATTAGGAAAAAGAAATAGATAAAGATTTTCTAATAGCTTTAAAAGATTGTGCCAGCTTAAATCTAAAAATGAATTAGAAGAGGTAAAATTCGAATTTGAATTTAAAAATTCGAGTAATTGAATTTTAGCGGGATGTAAAACATTTCAGAAAAGCGCCCGGGTCGGGTCCAAAATTTTGAATTTGAAATACGATAATTATTGGCAGGCTCCAAAATTTAAAATGAAGGATTATGTAATGAAAAAGCATACCCCCAAGAACGGACGCACGTACGTGCACGTAGTCGTCCAAACACGTCCGTTTCACTGAACGGGACGAGAACACGACACAGGGTTAGGGATAACAAGCAGGC
The DNA here is from genome assembly GCA_030015575.1 of Agapanthus africanus. Lineage (NCBI taxonomy): Eukaryota > Viridiplantae > Streptophyta > Magnoliopsida > Asparagales > Amaryllidaceae > Agapanthus > Agapanthus africanus. The sequence goes on along the minus strand of CM057338.1, from coordinate 146,401,078 downwards.
CATGACAAGTATTTTTAAACTATTTTAAGTAACTTAATTGTTATATGCAAACATATGTAATGTCGGGGTAAATTATAACTAGTAACTGTCAAAGCATGATCAATGAAATAAATACCACACACCACACATACGGTAACTGGAATTTGTATATCTGGACTCGATTGTTACAGTCTCATTTCTTTATCAGTGAACCGATTTGTGTCCCAAAGGCCCTTAATGTACACGTGACCTGGTACCAACATTCGATGGGCGCCGTTATCAGGGAGGAGAAGCGATTGCTGCTCGACCGCAAGGGTGCACCCCTGCTGGTGATCGAAACGTCCCTTTGAAGCGACGGACCATTGTCCTCCCTCCACTAAGAGAAGTGTCACGACCCAAATATGGCACGTGACCGGCACTTAAATCATGTGACATCTCAAGACATCGACGCGGTTTAAGTAAACCGAAACTCGGAATCTAAACCCTTTTTGAAATCATTGGAAGTGAGTTTAAATAGTCATCAGATGGAATCAGTTTAAATAACCTTTAAATTTAACTAAATATGTTTGAAAAGCATCTATGACATTTTGAAAATCTGATCGCACCTCCTCTGAAAATTTTATATAAAAACCCGATACATCTACCATAATAAAATAAGCCAGCTTTCACGTACAAAAGACGGAACATCCAAACAATCTAAAACAGATGTCGACTCTAAAGAGTGCGACCTCATTGCACATAAGCTCTAAGTCTCGCTTCTAAGTCCATAATATATCATTTCTAAGTTGATGGAGTTTCCACTAGATACAAGAATAAATGAATAATCAAGAGTGAGTATGATACAATAATAACCCACTTACCCATCAATCCCCAAAAGAATGTGTGCCCAAACCGCTGATAATCCAAGCAGTCAAACCTGCAATAAACTGTGGCACAACGGGGATGAGTTGCCAACTCAGTGAATAAAAGTACATCTAAAGGTAGAAATCGAAATGCATGACGATACCTAGGTCATAAGTATAGTACTATCATAATCTATACTGATATGCTATATGACATGTATGTGCAATACTAATTATCATGCAATCCCAAGTATAATATCCCAATGTCATATGAGTCAAAATCATGAATCTACAGTTCATACTTGAATCCTTTTATTTGTATATGAATGTCTATACCAATATATGCAGGTACTGTCCTCCGGATCAGTCCTGGTCGGATCCACTAATAATCTCTAAATGTGTACCTCATGATAATGATCATATCAATATATACCAATATATATATAGATGTCCAGTATCGACATCGAAATACGAAATCTCTCGTGTCCATCATCGACACATAAATACAGATATCGTCGACACCACCTCAATAGGTGATCGCCACCCGATATCCTGGCTACGATCAGTATCCCCTGGATATCTGTCGCACCAAGTCGAACCCCGGTCAGTATCCCCTGGATATCTGTCGTGCTCGTTTTTATCTCCGGAATCGAGTATCCTCGTTAGGCTCACCGCCTAAAGTGTGGCCCCTGCCCCTCGGCCCCGACCGGGTCCACCATGATCCGGCTGTATAGCTACCCCACCCAGCTCGGATATACGTAAGAAATTCCGCAACCGTATATCTACCCCACCCGGTCCGGAATCAAAATCAGGAAACATAAAACTCATGGTGGACGTTTAACTCATCATATCAAAATATCAAGTAAGAAATAAGAATGCTTGCATAGATTATATTGATGATATATTATATATATACATATATAACAGTGTCCCATACCACCGATATATATCATCAGGAGTAAATACCCAGAAATCTTAAGAAATCAAATACATCATCTATAGTATTACAACATGAATAGGAAAAGATTGCGTAATCATACCACATAACATAATGAATTCAATTCTAATGTGTCATGGCACTACTAATGATGTGTAGTGTAGCATACGCGTCTGTGCTCGTGCAACATGGAAATCATTAGTATTTGTGCAAGTGTTCTACGGTGTATCAGTCTACATATTAACGCATATATAACCGAACGATTCTACAGTGACATGGCAATACCAATGAGGTGTAGTGTAACATATAGTTAAATGCTTGTGCAGTATAGTACTCATTGGTATTTGTGCAGTGTTCTATCAGAATGTGCGTAATCGCAGAAACGTATAATATGAGTAATACTATGCAAACATGTAATTTAATCTAAACATAACTATTGTAATTACTTGCTATGAGCCATACCATTATCTTTAGAAATGATCGAAGCGTTAAGTTTAAAATAAGGAAGCTGCCCTAGATTTAAAATAGATATTCGTTTTAGAAACTGGCACGCATCCGGGTATTTTATTTAAATGACAACGAATCATAGTTTTTAAAAGAATATAGCCCACACAAGTATTACATTCTAAAACAGAATATAACCTAACTCTACGAGTCAAAAAATAAATTAGCCATATTTGGCACACAAAGTTCATCATTTCCAATTTGCATAAATCCTTGTATTATCTTAAGTACGGCATGATTCCTCGTACAACTCATCAAATCATATCCGTGTCGTACGGATCTAATCATTATGCACATGTCTCCCTTAAAACTAGATATGAACTTTATGCAAATGAAGGACATATAAGATACGATACTATATCAATGTCTTGAATAACTATTATACTAACTAGCAATCATAATAATATTTATAAGGTTGCGGGGTGTTATACGCCATCCACCCGACTTCCCCCAGTAGATATAAATCTACTCACCAACTTAGAAGTTCGCTGAATCCACGCTGCTACATCGCCAAAGTTGTCTCGGAATCCTCGAATCGTACCTATATTCGTATTTAAATCGCATAGAAGTAAATATCACATCGAAAACCAAAACAATAAGCCAAACGCCCATAGGTTACAACCTACAGCCCACTTAGACCAAAAACGACCATATAAATATGTCGTTAACGTATAAACGTTAACGGTTCAACTGAATATCAAAATACGAAAACTTCGTATCATAAATATCTGAATTTTGAGAAACCCATTTTTAAAACATTCCCAGATTTCTCTGTATGAATAATTAGGTAAAATAAACAATACAGAGACTTATAAAATACCAAAACAAAGTTACAGGAAAGAAATCAACACCAAAGGCCAAAGGATGGCCGGCGTCGCCGGAATTTTAAGGTGAGTCGACGGATTTTGTAGTGAGTTTGGGACTCTGGTTTCAAGTGGTGTTTCCTAGTAGTCTTAGTATACTTTTGATCTTACTGGATTTTCTAGTGATCATACCTAGTGGTTCTAGATTCAATTACAGTGAACTTGGTACACAAAATCCTAGTTCATGATACTGCACAACTACATATGCTATGTGATGATATATAATTTTTCTACTAAACTGATATTAGCTTAGAAATTTAACCTACTGAAAAACTAGGTTATTTAAACAATACCAAATACCCTAATATAGATCTATGGAACTACCCTAAAATTCCCAACACTCAATTCCCTTATCAATCCGGCGAGGTCGGAATTTCCTTATTGGTCTCCGGCCAAATTCCGAAGGGATGGGTCCGTCTTCCTATGTGTTATTCTAGGTCTAGTCTATAAGATTATGCCACTATTTGATTATGTTGATTTTTATCTAAACTATAGCAGATTCAAACAGAGGTTGAACTTGTCAAAATACGATATCCGATCTCTAAAATAAAACAATACTAAACTAAGAACTGGAAGGTTAGACTTATACCTATTTGATTGGTTCACAAGAGAACACCAGCTCAAGGATGATATGTGGGAACATCTATGTCTTGTAGTATCACAAGTTTGGAGAAGTGAACACTTTGAAGAATGAATTCATTGTTCTCTTTCCTTGGTAGGAACACATAGAATTATTTTTGGTTTGGGGCTGAGGAGTTTAGTGTTTCAGTTGAAGTAGCTACTGAATTCTCTAAGTATCATATGAAAATAGGGTGAGGAGCTTTGTAGAGAAAGCAAGAGGTGTGTGATGAGAGATGGAGGTGGCATGAGAGAAAGAAGGTGGTGTCACTTGAAGAAGCATGAATGATTCATGCAAGGAGGAGGTGTTAGGTTGGAAGAATGAGGTGTAAAGCTCATGAAGGAGGAGGTGTTTGGTTATGAATAAGAGTCAAATAAGGTATTTTGTGTGATGGTTTGCATAGAATGTTATATGCCAACCATGATAAATCATAAAAATAATTAAAAACCTTCATATCATAATTCAATTTCATAAAACATAAAAGATATAAATGATAAATCTATCACTTAATTATCATTAGTTCAATGACAAATAAGATGTCATGATAAAATAATTAAAATATCATTTTCTTGATATCCCCCACTTATTCATGATTATCAAAATAATTACATTTTTCGGATATGATTCCGATATCTCATTTCATAAGCGATACCATTTTTGTAAACTTATTAATTTTATTATTTTTATAATAAAATTTTATAATTAAATATTCTAAATTTTCCAAAATGTTACAAGAAGCTACCGTGATTGAAGTCCCGAATGACAGGCCTGAGCTACCGGTGCCCCGTGCTCCCGTGGAGACGGTGAATGTACTACCGGTGCCCCTTGCTCCCGTGGAGACGGTGAATGTAGCTTCCCCTGAGTCTAGCGTGGGTTCAGATATCGGGACGCGTCGCCCCAAGGTGCCTGCTAAACGTAAACTTGTGCTTGGGGCGACCGGAGCTCGCTTGCAGAAGAGGAAGAAGAAGTCGATCCTCTCTGCAGATGTCGTATTTGGTCAGGAGTCTCATGCTCCTTATAGTGAGGGCTTGGGCGAATATGGGACCAATGAGGGTCTATTCATAGCGCCGTACGATACTGATCTGGAGGCTGCTATTGCAGCTTCTGTGCTATCGGCAAGCCACAAAGTGGGACTGGCCATGCTCGCGCAATCAAGTAAACATCAGTCGCACCTTCTGTTATTGCATTATATTTTTATTATCATGTTTTGACTGACATTTTTCCTTCTGTAACAGGCTTTTTCACTGAAGAGGCTCTAGCGGCTTCCCTTAGGACCTTTGAGGAGGAGGAGAGGACTCGCGCTTTGCTGGGCATTGGTATATTTCGGCTCACCTCGTCTTTATTCTCTTTTCTTATGGACAATCTGACCCCCTTCTTATCTTATCGCAGGGACCACAATGTCAATCCCGCAAGGTGATGCGGAGATGCTTTCAGGGCCAGCCATCGAAGTCCCGGCCTCCTCAACACTGCCGAAAGATGCTCTACTCAAACGACCGATGATGGATGCCATAACGGCTCCAGAGGTAACCCTTGGCACGGACGATGACGTTCTATTGATGGAGGCTTCTAGAAGATCCGCTCTCACGGCCCGAGCGGAGAGGAAGCGTAGGATGCGCGCGGCAAGGGAGCGTACTGCCGCCTTGGATGCGGGTGCGGGTTCAAGCGCTGTTACCCCTGCCCCTACTCCTTTAAAAGATGCTCCGGCTGCTTTAGAAGACAGGCAGCACGTGCGGCTCGGGAAGCAATCGGAAGACCAACTCAAGGTAACGTGACATTGGGTTCTTTTGTCAAAGTTTTAACTTTCAGGTTCTCATATATCCTATCTTGCAGGGCCGAGTCTTGCCGAAGAAGTGGAGGCAACCACTGAGCCTGAGGTAGCGGTAAAGGAGATAGCCACGATCGCCAAACCCGAGGCAGCGGTAGGCGAGATGGCTACAATCGCCGAGCTCGAGGTAGCAGTGGGTGAGATGGCTACAGCTGCCGAGCCCGAGGTAGCTACTCTTTCTCAAGAGTCGGGCACTGCTCCAATCGTCGCTCTTTCCCCTTGCGGCTCCCTGCCGCTGCCGAGCGCTGCGAGTGTCACGACGATTCTCATGGAATCGGGGGATGAGGATACGGGTAGCGAGACTGTTCCGATGGAGGAGGGTGGAGCATCCGCTGCATCCAGTGACACTCTTGTCGCGGTCTCGACCGGCGACTCACCAGGTGGATTTTGGGTCATCGCTTTCCCCTTTATTCTGCAATCCCCTTTTAATATTTCCTGACAGTATTTCTCTCGCTTCTAATGCAGGTGTGGCGAGCGTTGAGGTTGTGCCACCCGAGAAAGCATCGCCAATTGTTGCTTCGACGGTGGTTGCCCCTCCGTCTTCTCTTATGTCTTCTCAAATGCTGGAAGGTATGGGTTTGTGATAAATTTAAATCGGGGACAGTATCTTTCATGTACTGACCATGTATCATCATGATCTCGCAGGAGTTCTTTTTGATCATTTGTATCAGGTGCTGAACCCGCACTTCTCTTTCCCGTCGGAGATTAGTCCGCCCGCTGGTGTCGGTGAGCGTCTTTTCTAACCGACGTCCTTTCTTTTCTTTAACGGGCAGTCACGTTATTGCTAATTCTTCTTTGCATTGCTCGTAGCCTTACAAATTGAAGGAGAGGTCAAAGGTATCGCCACGCCACCGGAATTCCCAGCTCTGCCCCCTGTTGCAGCCGGTATAATAGACTCTTTTGTTCATGTATTTTTTTATTTCTTAAGCCGGCATCTGATTGTGATTTGTTTTGTAGCGGTCACATCGACTCCAGCCCCGTTCGAGTCTCGCGTTATAATGCCGGCGGGCCCTTTTCCAGATGTCCATCCTCAAAAGGTGCTGTGACCAGTCTGCATATGTTGAGCGATTACATCGAAGAGCTTGACGCGGAGGCCCCTACGTTTGCTGTAGATTTTGTTGCCGAAGTTAATCCAATGCTGGCGACGCTTGTGAACCTCCATAATGAAGGCGCCGTTGAGTCTTGGGTTAACCACTGCAGGAAGATTGAGGCCTGCCTGCATGAGCTTGAGCTTATGCGTCCTGCTCCTGAGATTCAGGCTTTAAACTCCCAGCGGGCTGCATGGGTCGAGCAGAGTGTGTCCTTCCTCCGCCATTTCGAACAAGAAGCAACCTTGAGGCGGAAGGAACGCGAAGAGGATTCGGGTGAATCTGCCCGGCTGTGCGCCCAAGTTAAAGCGAACGCCACGCAACTGAAAGCTGCTTTTGACACCTTGCAGCAATGTATTTCGGATGGGCTTGTATTGAGGCGGAAGCTCGACTCTATTGAGCGGGTTATGCAGAGTCGCGAAGCTGTCCAACGGGAAATCGATGAGAAGATTTCATCATGCTTGCAGCAAAGGGCTCGAATTGAAGCGGAGCTGGCCGCAGCGGCTGATCACGAGAAGGCGCTGAAAGGAGTGCGAGAGTAGCTTGCGGACTTGTTGAAAACGCTTCCTTCTCAGTAGTCGTTTTGCTTGTAATCTTTGAATAACATGTATCCATTTTTTATTCTTTCATACGATTCAACTTGTACTACACTGAATTCATGAATAAAAGATACATATTTTTTTGTTCTATTACTGTTTTCTTCTCTTTTCTTTGTTGCCGGCTTGTTACCTTGGTAAGCGTAGCCTGTAGATGATAGAGAGCATTCCGTCTTGAACTCTTTGAGAGGTAGTGATGGCTTAGGAAGCAGGTTCAGATCTGCTACCTAAGACTTTTCAACTTCATGAGCCGTGAGGGTCTCATAAAGACTTTTCTCCTTACGAGTCGAGAGGATCTCGTAGGTGTATTTCCTCCTTAGGAATCATGAGGATTTCTAAGTGTGTTTTTCCTTGTAAGTCGTAAGGATCTTACAAGAGAGTTTTCCCTCCTACAAGTCGAGAGGACCCGTAAGTGGTTGTTTCCCTCCTTGTCGAGATTCGACTTCAGAGAGTGTGGCCCGTGAATAGTATGCAAGAGTCCATCTTGGACTGACCTGCAGGGCTTAGTGCTTAGGAAACAGGTCCTTATCCCCATTACCTAAGGCTTTTCCCTACGAGTCGAGAAGTTCTCGCAGGAAAATTATTTTCCCCACGAGTTGGGACGAATCGAGAAGTTCTCACAAGGATGTCCTAACGTCACAGTTAACCTCTGTTCTTTACGACAGAGGTCCGTTAGGGTCTGTGGTACTAGGGTTTTGTTCGTCATACCGTCGTGTTGGCTGATGTATTCCTCGATAGGCAACCTTGCTGTTCGAGTAGCCTTACGAATGCCGTGTCTCTGATCCCTTCGGGGGCTGGACAGGACGTCTTCAAGCAATCCTCCTAGGTAGTTTGACCGTCGGAAGAGCAAGCGTTAGGAATTTTGCCATGCCGCTTTTTACTTGAGCTTAGGCTCATTTTGGAGAGCCCCGATGAGTCATAGCCACTCCGCGCTGGTGTGGGATGATCTCCGATTGTCTTTCAGGTTTTATATGAGTTGCCGTCAAGACCCTGAAGCTAGGAATTTGGCCTTCGCTTCGTTTGCTGGCATTGCGTCTGTTGTATCGAGACGAATGTCGCGGTTGTCTCTAGGTTGCTGGTGAACCGTCGAGGTTTGGAACTAGGGATTTTGCCGTGGCTCCGTTGTTTGATTGTCGCGTCTGAATCCTGCTAGAGGAAGAACGCTGTAGTGACATCTCATCTGCTGTATCGAGGCGAACGTCGAGGTGGTGACCACTCCGCGCTGGCGTGGGATGATCTCCGATAGTCTTTCAGGTTTTATATGAGTTATCGTCAAGACCCTGAAGCTAGGAATATGACCTTCGCCTCATTTTCTTTGGCATGTCCGAATCCTGTTGGAGGAAGAATGCTGTAGTGACATCTCGTCTGCTGTATCGAGATGAACGTCGAGGTGGTGACCACTCCGCGCTGGCGTGGGATGATCTCCGATAGTCTTTCAGGTTTTATATGATTTGCCGTCAAGACCCTGAAGCTAGGAATATGGCCTTCGCTTCGTTTGCTGGCATTGCGTCTGCTGTATCGAGACGAATGTCGCGGTTGTCTCTAGGTTGTTGGTGAACCGTCGAGGTTTGGAACTAGGGATTTTTCCGTGGCTCCGTTGTTTGATTGTCGCATTTGAATCCTGCTGGAGGAAGAACGCTGTAGTGACATCTCGTCTGCTGTATCAAGACGAACGTCGAGGTGATGACCACTCCGCGCTGACGTGGGATGATCTCTGATAGTCTTTCAGGTTTTATATGAGTTGCCGTCAAGACCCTGAAGCTAGGAATATAGCCTTCGCCTCGTTTGCTTTGGCGTGTCCGAATCCTGTTGGAGGAAGGACGCTGTAGTGACATCTCGTCTGCTGTATCGAGACGAACGTCGAGATGGTGACCACTCCGCGCTGGCGTGGGATGATCTCCGATAGTCTTTCAGGTTTTATATGAGTTGCCGTCAAGACCCTGAAGCTAGGAATATGGCCTTCGCCTCGTTTGCTTTGGCGTGTCCGAATCCTGTTGGAGGAAGGACGCTGTAGTGAGATCTCGTCTGCTGTATCGAGACGAACGTCGAGGTGGTGACCACTCCGCGCTGGTGTGAGATGATCTCCGATGGTCTTTCAGGTTTTATATGAATTGCCGTCAAGACCCTGAAGCTAGGAATTTGGCCTTCGCTTCGTTTGCTTTGGCATTGCGTCTGCTGTATCGAGACGAACGTCGAGGTGGTGCTGGGATTTTGCCATCATTCTGCTTGGTGATGTTGCATCCGAGTCCTATTGGAATGAGGAGGATCACCGTTGCTGATTTTTAGGCTGTAGATATTGCCGTTAAGATTTGGAACTAGGGACTATGTCGTAGCTCCGTTTCGTTGTGTCGCTTCCGTGCCTTACTAGCATAACGAGGAACGCTGTTGTTGGTCTTCTGGGATGCAGATGTGACCGTCGAGACTTGGCTCTCTTTCTGATGGAGCTTGATGGGATGATATGGTTCCCTCTTTGTTTGTGTCCCTGGATTGTATACAGAGATCGATGTGATCTCACATGTAGGGCAAGAGTTTCATTTTATTTCATTTTTTAATTTCTTCATGCGATGCTCTATCATTTCAGCTTTTATATCACGAAAGTTGCGATCGCTCAATCATTTCGGCTATTTTTCGCGGTGCCCAATCATTTCGGCTATTTGTTTTATTTACTCGCTTCTTTTTATTGTAAGTTGCCCAATCATTTCGGCTATTTCATATGTATATATTTTTACTTGCTGATTTTGTTTACAAGTTGCCCCATCATTTCGGCTATTTCGTATGCATGTGTGGCTTGCTGGCTTTTCGCTGCAAGCTTGGAATTAGACACCGATTTCGGCATCAGCACCGCTACAACTGGGATATTGCCAGGAGCGAATCATCATTTGCCTCTGTCAATGTCGAACAAAGGTGGCTTAGCAAACATGGTTAAGATCCTGTCGACTAAGGCTTTTGACTTCATGAGCCGTAAGAGTCTCATAAAGGTATTTCTCCCTACAAGTCGTGAGGATCTCGTAGGTGCGTTTTCTCCTTAGGAGTCGTGAGGACTCCTAAGTGTTGTTCCTTTGTGAGTCGTAAGGATCTCACGTAGGTGGTTTCTCCTCACAAGGTCGAGAGGACCCTGCAAGTGTCTTTTAACGAGGTTGCGCCATTTCGGGTTTTCACAAAAACTCGCCGGTAGACCTGCTGTTTTTACTCACGGAGCCCTTTCGGGTTTTCATCCGTGCCATTTTGCTTATGGACATACCGTTTTCTTTTTCTTTCTTTTTTTTTAATTCTTTTTCTCTCTTTTCTTTTTTTTTGTCAGCCTTGGAATGCTGTAGTCTACAGTAATTTATCGACGTCTCGATCAACAGCTAGTTTTAGGACGTAGTGGTCCATTGTTAGTTTAAAGACGTTTCGGTCCGTGGTTAGTTTAAGTACGTTTTGGTCCGTTGTTAGTTTAAGAACGTTTCGGTCCATCGTTGCCGCATTTGAGGCAAATTTCTAGTTTACGGACTTTGCGGTCCATGGGGCTTTCTTTATGAATGAGCACGATGCCCCCGGCATGTCCACTTTTTTAGGGGCATGGGGTTCTGGCGGGTTCACCTTCCAGTTTTCAGATAATGCGAACTTGCCTTGTTGGTATTGATCCTCAATCCAGCCCTTAAAGACGAAGCAATTTTCGATTGGATGGCTCACTGCTTGGTGGTAAGGGCAGTAATTAGGATTGTTGACATCGTCTGGCTGCAATGGACGTTTTGGATCCGGCAGATTGATGAGTTTGTTGTGCATTGCCAGCTCGAACGGTCTCCTTGTTCTATCCTGGGGAAACGAGTAAGGACGTCCTAGTCTCTCCTCAAGGGATGGGCGTGGACGCATATTGTTTTGGCGAACAACCGGCTTTAAATTGCTCGGCTGTTGTTGGGTATTGGCGACGAAGGTCTCTTTTCCTTTCCCTTTTTAATTTCGAGAGTCCGTCTTTGGATGAGATGGTCTATGACCCATCTGATCCATTTGGTCCAGCTTGTCAATCAAGGCCTGGAAAGTAGTCGGCTTGAAAAACATCATGAACTGGGAGATGGTCGCATGCGGATCGAGAGTACCAACGAACATGCCTAACGCGGGAGCCTCTTCGATGCGCTGCTCGCATTTTGACCACAGATTCCGCCATCGTATTGCGTATTGAACCCATGTCTCGCCCGGCTTCACTCGAGCATTGATCAACGCCATGATTGGGGTGCGTTCGCTAGCGCTTGTGCAACGCTGGGTGAACAACAGCTCCATCTCCGCAAATGTTTTGACAGAGTCGTTCGGGAGTTCAGAGTACCACTCGAATGCCGTTTCTAACAAGCTGCCGACGAATTAGCGAAGTAGCAATTTATCATCACCTTCGGTGTTGCCACATAAAGCCCTGAACTGGGAGACATGCTGGTGGGGATTGCCCGTCCCTTTGTATACATGAAATTTAGGGATCGTATATCCCGGTGGGTACTTTATTTGGTCATACCGGTCTGGATATGGTCGCCCAGTTTTAACAACTTAGCCGGCCGCTTCATTCGCCTGGTGAGCTCGTATTTGCTGAGCAATGTAGTCATCCAGAACGGCCTTGGAAATGGTTTCCTCTTTGGCTGCTGAAGGAGCCAGAGGAGGGTTCGATGTCTCCCCTCTGTCGTCTTCAATGATGATCGGAGGGTCTTCAGCTAGAGGTTCCGGCTGTAACATCATCTCAGCCATGTCTTGGAATAAGAGAGCCATTCGTTTTATATTGGCTGCCTGTTCCGCAGCCTCTTTTTCTTTCCTCTCGAGCATTCTTCGGAGGAACTCGGTGTCATTTTCTTGTTCCCGACGCTGCTACGAGGTTTCTGGATTTTCTTTTGGCCAAGTGAGTGCGGCCATTGCAGTCAGCATCTCCTGAAGCTTTTGCTGTTGTTGTTCCTGAGCCCTTGTTATTGACCGGGTAAGCGGTCGATGACCCGTAGAAGCACGGCTTTTCTCTTTTCCGGAAGCCAAATAAACAGTATGCACCATCATGCCCCCGGACTTGGGGCGTTTCAGTTCAGCGTCCTTGCGGTTCGCCATGGTCATAGGGGCTTTCTCTGGCCTCCTTCTCTTGTGAGCAGCTGAAATGGAGGGAGCCGTTGCAGCGGGCACCCAAATGGCTGTCGCCTTTTGTGGCTTGACAGGATGGTTTTCTCCTTGCTGAATTTTCACTTTTTTTTGCCGGTGAGGGTAATCTTGATCAATCACCGATTCCTGGACCTGTCGCCAGACTTTGTAAATTTTGGAAGAGAGCCGCTGAGGGGGTTGCTCCAGCTTCGCCTTCGGTGCATTCTCCACGGGTGGAGGAGATCTTTTCAGTACGGCGATGGGTGAATTCCTGCGCACTCTATTAAGCAGCTCGAAACTGTTCCCAGTTGGAACAGCAGCATTGACTTCCACCGTTGAGGCTGGTGGAGTTAGCCCAGAGGGGGAATTGCCCCCAGCCTTCCCTACTCGGCGCCAGTGGCGATGTCGAGCGTGTCGAGCCGTTGGGATTGTTTCAGCTTTAGGGGTGACTTCGTCATGCCCCCTATTCTGGTGAGGCACTGCCGGTACCAGTTTCTTGAAGACCGACGTCCGTTGAGCAGCAGTATCCAATCTGTCAAAGACAGACCTTTGAGCAGGAACGGGAGCCGGAGTCCCCAGCCTTGTAAAGACCTATCCCTTGACGGGAGAAGCTTCTTTAGTGATCTCGAGAGCAGGAATGGCTATCTGTTTCGGGATGGCCGCTTCAGGTATCGTGGGCTTCTTGACGGGCCTATTGGAGTTCAGGCTCAGCCTATCGAAGACTGATGTTGCTGGCTTGACATTAGACGACCCGTTGAGAGGGGCCGTGGTGGTAGTGAGCCGATCAAAGACTGACTTCTTTTGCGCTTCTTGCGGCAGCGGGATGTTAACGCTCACTGGTGGGAGCATGGTCCCGAAAAACAACCCGGTGGTAGCCTGCGTTACCTGCTCTACCGGCATTGTGAATAGGGAGGCCGCCTGGGGCCCGTAAGCTATACCACCAGATGAGGCGGAACGTGAGTTGCATTTGCAGCTGGAACACTTCGTGCAAGTAGACGCCATTGATCTTTCGTTTTCTGCACGGAGTAAGACACCAAATTTTGGTACCTCGAACCCAAGGACAACCATATCAAACCGCGATTCGTTCGCGAACACGACACACGAAGTGTGGAGTGGAAAGAGGAAAAGGTCCCACCGGGCGTGCCAGAATCTGTTCCCCGCCGAAAGACGCGGGAAGACGCGGCAAACGTCTTGCTTGAATTTCGGGGCAGATGCTAATTGGTGCTGTCCGTCCACCTCTCTGAAGATGCCAAGTTGATTTATGGCACCATGTATCGAAGGTTTAAACAGATGCGGTCGACGTAGCAGACTTTGTCAGATTCCACCTCGTTTGAGGGGTTTTTGATTGTGGGGACGCTCTTCCCTGCAGGCGTAAGCCCCTGCAGTTAATTACGCTACCGCATCGCGGTAACAACTTTCTCCTTCTCCAGATGGTCACTTCGTATCGTGGGTGTTTGTTTTGTTTTTGGTTGCCCGTGGATTGTATACGGAGACTAATTTATGTTGTCACCCGTAGGGCGTAGATTAGTCCAAATCCGTATCTTCTTAGATTTGGGTTTGGGGGTTGGGTTTAAGGATACGTTAGTCTCATTTGAGACTAAGATCAACTTAAACGTATGTTAATGATACGTTAGTCTAATTTAGACTAAGATCAACTTAACGGGATCGTTTAGATCCAATAAAAGAGCATTTGGGCTCTATTGTTTAGTTTAGGGATATTGCGGTCGATTAGTTTAAGGACATTGCGGTCCGTTGTTAGTTTAAGGACATCTCGGTCCGATGTTAGTTTAAGGACATCTCGGTCCAAGGTTAAGGACGTCATAGTCCGTGGGTTTAAAGGGACCCCACAATCCGAGGTTAGGGACATCATAGTTCATGAGTTTAAGGACCCCACAGTCCGTAGTTTAAAGACGTCATAGTCTATAAAATTTAAGGACATCATAGTCCATGAGTTTAAGGACCCCACGGTCCATGAAATGTGTGGTTTTCGGGACCCGTCACCTCTCTGAAGACGTTGAAGGATTACAACGACAGATATCAGAGGAGTAAAGAGATGTACTCTTGAACCGGTGTGAGTTGGTTGGAAGATCTGTAGTCTAATTTGGAACTAAGATCTGTTGAAATATTTATGAGCAGGTGGGCTCAATTAATATAAGTTGAGGACTTATGGCCAATATTGGGCTAAGTCCAATAAATATTTAACATTTTATTTTGGGTTGTTGAGCCTTTATTTGGGCTTGGCCCATTAAACAATGTTCTTATCTTGTATTGAATGCTGAGCATTCACCAGAGCTATGGGCTTATTAAAGAACAATTTATGTTCTGTCAGCGCAACACATGGCGCGCTAGGCGCTTTGCGCCAGTCAAAGAAAGCAGTGCGCTTCTTCCAAGCAGCGCACATGTGAAGGACACGTGTCGCGCTTGGTGCTAAGCGTCAGATGATGGGTGCATTGCGCCAGTTTATGAGCGTTGAGCACTAGTCTATGAGCGCATTGCGTTTTCAATTTAGTAGCGCACACGTGAGTGACACGTGGTGCGCTTGGTGCTGAGCGCCAGCCCATGAGCGCAGTGCGCTATTTAAGAAGCGCAAAGCGCAATTTGTTAATTGGCGCACACGTGGTTGACACGTGGTGCATTTGGCGCTGAGCGCCGGTCCATAGAGCGCAAAAGCGCAGTTCAAGAGCGCAAGGCGCATTTCAAGAACGCAAAGCGCAATTGATCAATTTTATAATCTGGGAACAAATTTATATTCTTTTAAAAGAGACTTTGTCTCAAGATTTAAGAACAACAGTTCTTATTTTGCAAGAGAGAGTTTTTCAATCTCTTATTTTGATGAAAATCTTTGCCTTTATAGATCCATGATCTGTGAGAAGAATATGTTCTTCTTTTATTTTATGATGAGATCTTTTGATCTCTTTTGTGAAAGACTTTTTGTCATGAAGATCTATGATCTTTTTAAAAGAAAAGAATTCTTCTTTTTATAAGATGATTTCATCTCTGTGTTCATCATTCATCGTCTTTACCTTGAAGAAGTATCTTCTTGCAAGAGCTTGCTCTTTATTTTTGAGTTTCTCAAAGTTTATAGGGGGGTTTCTCTATATCAGACTTGAAGTCTTGGGGCCTTTTTATAGGGCAAGCTGATTTGTTGAATTAGTTAAAGAGATCTTTCTCTGATTGATTTGGGGATTTTTTCCCACCATTAGATTTTTGATCCTAGGACTTCTGTTTTACAGAAGGCAATCTTCTTATTTTTAACAAGATTGAAAAAATCTTTCCATAACAGAATTTAATTCTGATTAATTAATGATTTATTATTAGATATTTTGATCTAACGGTGGGGAGTTTTTTAATTCCAGCGCTAGCGCACCCGTGCTTTGTACGTGGTGCGATACTCAGAGCGCAGCGCACTTTGCACTAGCGCACCTGTGTTTGACACGTGGTGCGCTGCTCAGAGCGTAGCGCGCCCTGCGCTAGCGCACCCGTGTTTGACACGTGGCGTGCAGTGCGCCTAGCGCTAGCGCACACATGGTGCGCTGCCTAGGGCGCAGCGCACTTGGCGCTGCATCTGAAGCGTTGCTTCAATTTTTTTGAAATTCGAATTTCAAACAGAGCTTTGCTCTGATTGGGGGAAACACTGATTCTGTGAACACTGCTGGATGGAGCCTCCTAAAGTCTGAAACGGCACCAACCCTAGCCTGTGTAATCGGTACGAGCGCACCCTCGGAGGTGGCGGAAACAGCCGTAGATCTCCCCAGGACGGTAATTGCGGTCTCCTGTACCGCCTTCAATCCCTCGGCCAGAAGATCGGTTTTTCTCTCTTGAGCTTGGGCTAGGGTCGTCAGTGTGCTAAGAATCTTCTCGGTACGATCGTGGTGACCGGCACCTGAGGAGTTGCCTGAGGAGTCCATATTCCTGAAAGATCAAAAGAAATCAGATTCAAGCAAGGCTTCACAATGATTCAACGATGATTAGGAAGTGAAGAATGCAATAAGGCATACGCTAAGGGTGTAACTCAATCTATAGGTCCCTCCACGGAACTGTAATTTCATCCAAAACCTGGCTCTGATACCAACAAAACCATGTCACGCCCCGCTTTCCAAAGTACGGAATACGAGGGATGACTAGGTCAGCCATGCTCCTACGATCAGGGAACAATCCCGCCGTAGTCACACTTCGGCTTCTAGCATTACATGGTAGTTAATAAACAGTGCTTGAGTAAAGGAAAAATCATAGTTCACCACTTTATTACATTGCAAATTAAAAGAGTTCGAGGTACATTTATTTCACAGGATAAACAACTAACCAATAAGACAAATGCTGAAATCAAAGATAGTAGCGCTGGTGGTGCAGTCTAGATCTCCGCAATCTCGAAGGATAAGTCCTGCTCCTGGACTGGATCCACTTCGTCTTCTGAGCATGCACACTCAGGTCGTCAGGGCAACACATATAGCAACAAATAGGTATAATGGGCGTGCTGTATTATTAAATATGGGGAGTACAATGGATTTTCAGAACATGTATATAATAACATCAACTGAATATGAATAGTGCACTATGAGTAACATGTCGGTGAACTAAGCAATGTATATGTCACTGCTTAACTTTTATTAAGTCCATGAAATCAATTGGTGGAGAGAATACTCGTATTTAACAAGGGTCTCATGCATTCCCGAGACCACGGTCTACTGTATCCGGGACATAACCTTGTCATCCGTGCCACTAGGCCCACAACCTAAAGTATGTATGTATGTGTGTGTGTGTGTGTGTGTGTGTGTCACTGATAGCAAATGATCACCCTCTAAATCACTGTACCTCGCTAAATACGAGTTCAATTCCACCTTGATTTCCCCATTCCCCCAGGTTATGGTATGTATTCATGAATTAGATAGGTTGTGGACAATACTTATCACTGTCGTTTTCAATCAATTTTTCCACTTATCAATATCACTGTCGTATTTGCCACAACCCAATCCCTAATCATTAATATATCGACAATAAAGATGATCCCTATGCAGCAGGTATAACTCAAGCATGAAAAATATGCAGAAATGCACTGAACAGGTATTCATTATACTATAACGACTAATGCCATATAACTTGAAAAATTCACGGTAAATCATACGCTTAGAATTGACCAAAACAATATAAAGGGCGTATGAAGAATACTGGATTATCTAAACATTAAAATTTATTTTAGGTCAAACGGAGTTCAGATTAGGGAATTATCATCATTTAAAGGCAGCGATCGATTTCTGGAATTCCAGTTCTAGAACTAGAAGTCCAACTTCGCGCGCAGTTTATCAGTAATTATGTGCAGATTCAGCTTTTGACCTAGTTGAATAAAATTTATTTCTGCCAGTTAAGTTTCCAACGCACCAAACGGATTATCAACCGCACCTCTACATCAGAAGTTATGTTCAGATTAAAGTGACAATGTACTGAACATTTCTGCAGAAACTGCAGAACGCACTGACATTCTAAAATACGATTTAAATACCAAACGACTGTAAAAATAAACGGGACTAATTTCAGGTGTTAGCTAATTAAGTTATCTACGCTACCATATAGGGCTCCGCGCATTTTCAGTTTTAAGCAGGTGTGTCCAGGTGCTTAGAATTCAGTTTCCCCCATAGATTGCTACCCTGGACTGCAGTCCAGAATAATAAGTCTATACAGTTTTCACTATTTAAACCACATGATTTTCTGTGACCGTATACATGGATTCATAGATTATTCAGTTCCCTTCACAACGAGCCTAAGCACGCCACGAACTGATATTTTTATAATTTATTATGAAGCTAACAAGGCTGCATGATCAGAAAATTCAGTTTGGACGATGCATCCTGAGTGCATCCTATTATGTTTGGAACTTCAATAATTTAACACCAATTTTATACAATCTACCAGATAACAGTACATGGATCCTTTAAATCATAAATTTGGGGAATTTCAAACGAGGTTTTGGTTCAATACAATTGATCGAGAACGTAGTATACACATGAAACTATCGATCGGAACTTCGTGTTTCGTCTAATCGATTCAAACGGGATTGAACCCCCCCCCCCCGATCCCTACATGTATTAACCCTGGGTTATAGTCCCAATTCCAAATGATCAGGCATAACTCCAAGCCATTACAGGTCGTAGTAGAAAACTAGATGATAACAATACGACAGACACACACCCAATTTCAATTGTCTTATTTGTTTCAAATTGAAATTAAAGAATACCAATTCCAATTGTCTAATCCATTTCAATTGTCTCATAGGTTCAAGATATAGCATGATAAGCAAGTAGAAGATACTTGCCTTAGGCAAAGGTGGCACGGCAGCGTCGACGAGCACGGTCAAGGTACGATGCGTGCTCGACTGGGCTAGATCGGAGTACTCGGGCTCAGCACTGGCGTGGAGGCGGTCACGGCAGGGGTTTCCGGCGACTCCGTCGAAGTGCTCGAGTGCAGAGGGGATGCCAGAAGTGAGCTTAGGCGACTCGGGGATTGGAGCTGGTGAGTCGTAGAGCTCGGGGCTGCAGGGAATCGATGCAGTGACTCTGGCTCTGGCTTTGGTGAGGTCGGCTGAGGCGACGGGTCAGAGCTCAGGTGAGGTGCAGGGACGAGGGAGTTGGGTTTGTCGGCGAGATGCGGGGATCGGCGCTGATGGTGGTGGGTGCTTGGGTTGGTGGTGATGAAGATAAGGCGAGGGTGTTGGCGGGTGAGGTGTTGGGAAGGAGGAGAGAGAATGTTGAGGTGCTCGGTGGGCAGTGGTCGGAGATGGGAGTTTGGGTTGGGGTGCGTGGGTGTTGTTGGCTCGGTGTTGGAGGAAGGCAGAGGAGAGTGAGCAGAGAGGGGAGATGAGGGAAGAGAACGGGGGAGTGAGAAAGAGACGTTGGAGAGAAGAGGGGAGGCAGATGCGGGGATCCCGGGTTCGTTGGCGACGAGATCACGTCGACTTGGAATCGTTCTCACGGAGGTGAGCACGAGGAAGGGGAGTCGTGGGGGAGAGTCGTTGGGCCTTGGAGCTATTGGGGATGACGCGAGGGACGCGGTCGTCGTGGGGCGAGCGCGGGTCAGAGGGAGATAGGCGCGAGAAGCGGGGGATCGTAGAGGAGCCGTTGGGGAGAAATGGCGGGAAAAGTAGGGGCGGGGGAGGAAGACGAGGGAGCGGGTCGGGTAGAAATAGGAATGGGTTAGGGATATCAGTTTGGATTTTGTGTTTGGGAAAATTAATTTATATATATATATATAAATGAAATAAATTTGGATTAAATTCTGGAAAAATACGGAAAAAAATTTATTTGGAACTGGGGATTTACAGAAGGTCTGTCGCAAATACGGTTCTCAAGGTTTGAGGTAATAATTTGTCAAATTGAATTAAAGAATACAAAATATGTTGTTTAGATTTTTAAAATTCAGAGTATACAAGTAATGCAAGATATGTTGTTTAGGTTTTTCAAATGCAAGTTGACAAAGAAGGAAGAGAAGGCCGGAGATGATCGATTGAAGAGAGGATAAGAGGGGAGGAAGAGACGTGGGGGTTCGATCTAGGAGAGGTCGATTTGAGGAGAGGGAAGGATTTGAAAAGAGCAAATAAAACCCTAAGTCTGAAACAATGAATGCAAATTTACAGCGGATCCACCGATTAAATAAAAAACCGGGGTTGGAAACCCAGGATTTTAGATGAAAACGCTCCAACAACAATTCTCTGTCTGAGTCTCTATTTTAAAAAAAATCGAGTTAAAGAAAACCGGGGTTGGTGACCCCGGTTTTTAATTAACGTTAACAAAAATATTAATCCGGCGTGTTTAGTGCCAGATTATGACGTGTCATGGGCCTAGATCGATTTTGATAATTAAAGAATGGTCAGATCGGTTTCACTAATTAAATATTTAATTAAAAAAATTGTCTAGCAGGAAGAGTTTTATAAGAAGAAATTAAGAGAAAAGAAGTGGATAATGGTTATGAAATTTGATTTGACTTTCTTGAGGGTTTTAGTTGATTTCTTGTGAAGGAAAATGCCACTTCACCAAAGATTTGGAAATTTGGGACCCCCGCCCTTTGCCCTGTAATAATAGCAAGTATGCTCTGTAATAGTAGCTAGTATGTTACACGTGCGATGCATGTGTGTATTAAATCATAATCTTAATTGGTTAAATGCATAATTAAATATGATATTATATTGTGGGGGGTACATAGTCCGATGGTGGGCAATAGAAGTTTGTGTGGGAAGACCTGGGATTGAACCGTGATCTTCCATTTAGTGCTTCGAGAGGGGCACACGGGCCTGTTGGGGCTTGCGTTCAAAAAATAAAAATATAATAGCATATTTTCATATTCTAAATTTAATGATCGTATTCAATTTTTTTTTTTTTGAATAGTTGTATCCCTAGAATACCACTTCATAAAGATACTAAAAAAATTACAAAGGATAGATTTTTTAAAAGGAAACTATGTTATTGGCGTCTACTAACTTGAATTTGACATTAAAAACTTGATAAAATAAATTACCAATAATTAGCAAGTAGCTCGCTCTCCCCTTTCTATTCTTCTCTTCTATCTCCATATTATTTCCAACTTTGTTTCCTCTCCTTATTCTTCTCATAAGATTTTTTAGCGTGCTCTCCTCTTCTCTTTCTGCTCTTCTCCTCTATCTCCATGTTATTTCCAACTTTGTTTTCCTCTCCTTTCGCATTCTTCTCATAATCCTTTTTCTTTTTTGAAAAAAAATGATTGTAGAGAATATATAACAGTTGGAGCTAGAGAAAGAGGAGAGAGATGGAGTTGGTTATAATTTTTAAGGAAGAGATGGGATCAGGGCGTGGTTGTTGAACTTAATTGGATTTTTGTGGGCATTTTAATTGATTTATTTTGAAGAATGACAAAACTATCAATCCAATTTTTACAGAGTACAGATAATAATTTCATTTTTGATGACTGATTGCATTCATTTTCACATACGCTAAAGACCATGAAATCAGAATATGGCAATACATATACCATTTCATTCCTATATTATATTTTCAAATGGAATTATGACAGCAAAAGTATTATCATTTGTACAATCAAATATGTTTTCTCCAATATTCTTTTCATATATGTATCTCTAACCAATTTTCACATAGCAATTTCCACACCCTATAACTACCGGTATCCGGGTTCACATCTTGATATAACCATAGTCACATAATTTGCGCATTATTCGGCGAATTCACGAATATTTCGTGAATTTTTAATCGTCCGAGGATTTAACCGCCGTTGCCGAACGCGTGAATTTTTGTCGAATAATTCGTGGATTACGAATTGCGAATAATTCAAAAAACAACGAATAATTCACAAAATCAAAACCTAGTGTCTTATATATTAATTTCTTGCTCGAAATCTTTTCGGAACATTTGCCGAATCTTTCCTGAATACCTGCCGATTTTTTCCGAATAGTTTTTCGAATCTGAATTTTCCACCTTGGCGAATTTTACCCTAATCACGAATTTGTTACTGTAACAACCATAATGGATACGAACATGGTATATCCGGGTCGGATCTTGATGGGCCAAAAGTTTGCGACCCAAAACGACCCATAAAAATTCCGACATCAGATCCCATCCCTAAACCCTTGCTCATGCTTCTTCCCCAAGTCTACAAAACCCTAAAAAAAGGCCCTTTTCATTTTCTAGGGTTTTATTAGTTTAAAATCCCACCCTTTTTACTTCGTAAGCTCAAATCGTCGATCGATCGAGATGAACTTGAAGAACGTCAAAGTCCCAGGCTCAGGCCCAGCCTCGACGCTCGTCAGGGTCGCGCTCATCGGTGGCTCCGCCGTCTACGCCGCCTTCAACAGCTTCTACAATGTTGACGGTGGTCATCGAGCCATCGTCTTCAATCGAATCGAAGGCATCAAAGATAAGGTCTTGGGTCTCCAAATCACTCCAAAAGTTTTTTTCCCTTTCATTTTTTGTTATTTAACCCTGATTGGATTAATTTTCAATTTTTTGGTTTAGGTTTATCCTGAAGGCACGCATTTTATGATTCCTTGGTTTGAGAGGCCGATAATTTACGATGTTCGAGCTCGCCCGCATCTCGTTGAGAGCACTTCTGGGAGTCGTGATCTACAAATGGTATTGGGTTTTCTTTTCTTTCTTTCTTTTTGTAGGATTTTGTTTGATTGCTTGTTCTTTTTGTGATTATTATAGTGACTTATGGACACATCTTTAGTTTGATTAATTTAAGTGTTACGAAATTCACATTCTAATGTGGTTGCAGCTTGTGAGGTTTTTGTGGGTTATTTTCATGTTAATTGTCAGACACTTGAAAATCATATCATCGATGATGTTAAACAGATTTGTGTGATTTCTTTCTGAAATTATATACAGTCTTAAGGGTGCTGTGAGGACATAACTGAGATCCACCAACTAATATCATTTCTTTCTGAAATCATATCATTCTAGGCTTATTAAAATAACATCTGCTTCAATATCTTCGTGATAAATAATGAATAAAGGGGTTTCACAACAATAAATCTTGTGATTAAACATTTGAGGTAAAGTGGAGCTTATGCCTCTCATTGTTGAGAATGTGGTTAACATAGTCCCACATCGGGAAAATTGTGAGATACATATGTGTATAAGATATAAGATGGGATAAACCTTCATAAGGCTTGAGACACCATGTTAAAAGTCCGTGTGGGCTCATGTGTTGTGGGCCCAAACCGAGTTTTTACATGGTATCAGAGCTCGGTGTTTATTTGTCCACCTTGCACATAAGGGGGGATGGAGTCCCACTATGTTAAAAACACATGTGTATCTATGTGGGGCCCAAACCGTGTTTTACACTCATGGGTATTGTGCCTTTTCCTTGGGGCGTGCCTAGTGTTTTGTTCTTGTTAGACCAGGTCAAAACTTGGTTCCTCCCAAACCAGCTGAAAATACATGCCCGTCAAATTCTAATGGGTAAAACTTCAAAGAAAGTGGTATAAATTCAATATATGAGGTTAACATACATGAGGCTTAAAGGTTTAAGCCCTCACACCTGAAGGAAAATTGTGACATGCATATGGGTATAAGATATAAGATGAGATAAACATCCATAAGGCTTTGAGTCTTTTGGATGGAGTCCCACTATGTTAAAAACACATGTGTATCCATGTGGAGGTCCAAACCAAGTTTTACACTCATGGTATTGTGCCTTTTCCTTGGGGCGTGCCTAGTGTTTTGTTCTTGTTAGACCATGTCAAAACTTGGTTCCTCTCAAACCAGCTGAAAATGGGGGCCCAAACCGTGTTTTACACTCATGGTATTGTGCCTTTTCCTTAGGGCGTGCCTAGTGATTTGTTCTTGTTAGACCAGGTCAAAACTTGGTTCCTCTCAAACCAGCTGAAAATACATGCCTGTCAAATTCTAATGGGTAAAACTTCAAAGAAAGTGGTATAAATTCAATATATGAGGTTAACATACATGAAGCTTAAAGGTTTAAGCCTTCGCACGTGAAGGAAAATTGTGACATCCATCTGGGTATAAGATATAAGATGAGATAAACCTCCATAAGGCTTTGAGTCTTTTGGATGGAGTCTCACTATATTAAAAACACATGTGTATCCATGTTGGGGCCCAAACCGAGTTTTACACTCATGGTATTGTGCTTAGTGTTTTGTTCTTGTTAGACCAGGTCAAAACTTGGTTCCTCTCAAACCAGCTGAAAATACATGCCCGTCAAATTCTAATGGTTAAAACTTCAAAGAAAGTGGTATAAATTCAATATATGAGGTTAACATACATGTGGCTTAAAGGTTTAAGCCTTCGCACGTGAAGGAAAATTGTGACATGCATATGGGTATAAGATATAAGATGAGATAAACCTCCATAAGGCTTTGAGTCTTTTGGATGGAGTCCCGCTATGTTAAAAACACATGTGTATCCATGTGGGGGCCCAAACCGAGTTTTACACTCATGGTATTGTGCCTAGTGTTTTGTTCTTGTTAGACCAGGTCAAAACTTGGTTCCTCTGAAACCAGCTGAAAATACATGCCCGTCAAATTCTAATGGGTAAAACTTCAAAGAAAGTGATAGAAATTCAATATATTTAAAATCTACTCCAATATTTCATCTTTTTATAGCAAAAGATTGTATTTTATTATATACTATTTTAAAAGTTTTATAGACTTTAAAAAAATTAGTTATGATTGAGAACTCTTGCAGCTTATGCCTCGTAATCTAAAGTTGATGCTTCGCATCTTAAGGGGAATCTAAATCTTTGGATTGTGCTTTTCTTATTAAACACGAAGATGTTTCTGATTTTGGAGGAACTTAACTTGAAGAATGCTCTCTTGCACGTTTTGACTGCATGTTGTATCTTGAAGTCATCTCAAGGAGACTATCAGTGGTCCTGCAATTCTAGTGAGACCAGTAGGAAGATCAGGAGAAGGGAGAAATAGCGTACTAACAAATGGATTGAAGGAAAGAGGATCCATCTTAATCTATTTAGATACCGGTGTTTGCAATGAGTTTGAGAAAGAAAGGAGGGAAACAATCACTAACAATGTGCCACTTGCAGTCGAATGTCATGTTGCCGCCGTCTTAAATAACCCCGTAGAACCCATGTTCTATATAAAGAATGCAGTGCGATGACTGAAGGTTTGAAAGGGACCAACAAAGTAACACTCGAATCCAGCAATAGTAAAGACATCCAAATTAAATGAGTAGGTGATTGAGTGGCGGAACAACTCAAGGGAAAATATATAGAGTCAAACAAGCATTCACTTGTAACCAGAGTCAGCAATACATGATTTGATATCATGCAAAAATGGGAACTAGAAAACAGAACTTAAAATATGGGAACAACAGAAAAAGGAAAATCATGTAGGGATTGAATCATGTTCAAAACAATCTGGTTCCAAGAAAATGGATGCAATATACATATTGCACGACATATTGAGCAACAACATGCAAATTATAACCATCTCATATGTCTATGCACAATTGCCTCTTGTATTTTCTTAAATATGAATTGATTTCATATCAACTGCAATCTATATACATCTAAAACTAAATGTCAACAACTGACTAATTTCGTATTACAATGTTGTTTTTTCATTAGAAGAAAAAAATTGAAAATTGTAAGCCATGACTGCTCGTGAGCAAATTGGACACCCTAAACTTTGAAAAGAAAGACAAGGCACACATACATTAAGCAAATTGGACCCAGGTCCATTTTGCTTAATGTATGTGTGCCTTGTCTTTCTTTTCAAAGTTTAGGGGTGCCAAGATGTCTTTTGAAAATTGGAGTTTAAATGAAAGTTTTGCTGACAGTGGTTGTGATTGGAAGGTCTCAAAACAGTACTAGAAGTACTGGCTTACGTGGCCCTTTGAGGTTGCTAAGAGATTCAGGCAATTAGTTAGCCATAGATGTATTTTAGTTAATGGTCGTATAGTGGATATACTAAGCTAATCATTGCAAACCCCGGAATTATAGAAAAAGGGACACTAGCGGGAACATCTGTACTGTTGGTCTGCCAGCATAGGTCTAACAATTGACTAGTTGCAAGGAAAGTGAGTAAAAGCTCTTGTACACATTATACATAGATCACATTATATGTGTGGATAATACAAGCAAAGGCCCCTTGTTGGATAGCATTTCATTCTTAATGTTTATGTGGATAATAAAGGCAAGCATGCTATGATGCATATGTAACTCTACCAGGGCACTCTTGATGATATTAATCCAACCTAATGGATGCAAATCCTTAATATTATGATAATCACATGCAAGAGCTCCGAATTTCATAAAGATCCGAAATCGAATAATCGTGATAAACAAAAAAGATTAGCTTTAGGCCTGATAATAAGAATTGAAGTCTAAAGACCAATACTTTCAACTTAGTGCTGAAACAATAAGTTTTTCAAGATCACCATTGTGGTATTTTTTAAAAATAAGCTAGCAGAATCTATAACTAGATTCAATTACAAGTGATTAACATTCAACCAAATCAATTACTAAATTGATTTATTACTGATAAGTCAAAATAGTTTTAGTTAGCTGTCGGTCGATATCTTAATCAGGAAGTATCCAGAACACCAAAAGATAGCATTAAGTCACCAAACACCTGAACACCATGGATTCATATTATGCTGGTTATCTAAAGCAGGGATCAAATGTAGTGTCCCTTTAAAGCATACCAATCAATCAGACGAACCAGGTCCGATATTTCGCCTTTTATTAGCATTTTGTCACTGTATACAGTGACTTTTAGTCAACTTTTCTTTTAATTCTGTGTTAACTTTGTTGACTATGACGATCCTTTGCTTTTCCCTTGTCCTGTTGTGTCCTTTGGAAAATCATCCTACTTTCTTGCAAGTCATTGCACCTTTTTTATTGGCATGTGTATGATGATTCATCTGGTTGCCTGATAAATGAAAATATAATAGTTTGTATTCATCTATAGATTCTGAACATGCTTGATACTCCATTCCACAGAAGAACAAGTTATTCCACCATTTACAGTACCTTGATTTATGTTGTCGTTTCCTTTACATTTAATAAGGTTATAATGATAATTGTTTGAACCTTGTATTGTAACAGGTTAAAATTGGGCTTCGGGTTCTTACTCGACCCTTACCGGATCAGCTGCCTACCATATATCGTACTCTTGGAGAGAACTACAATGAGAGGGTGCTTCCTTCCATTATTCATGAGACTTTGAAGGCTGTGGTAGCGCAATACAATGCCAGTCAGCTAATTACTCAAAGAGAGGTTGGCTCTTACTAAATCATGTTACTTACTCATGTACCCTAAAGTTTAGGTCCTTAAACGTTGGTTCTTATCCATGTACTCTAAATTGGGCTTCAACTTCTGTTCTTTACTTCAAAACACTGGAAATTCATAGGAAGTTTTAGCCCAGTCATCGTCAATTCAACCATGCAAATGCACACATATTTACAGAAGAAAAGGATGTGGAATAATAGGATAGAACTACATGAATACTCTTAGGAGATTTGTTCCATGACTCCTAAATTTTTTTGATAGATTCCACTGCTGCCATTGCTCTTTAAGAAGTTCTCCTTTGTATGCTCTCCTTTTATTCCACTTCAAGAGTGTAAAAAAGGCATTGTTTAAAAAGGAACATCGTTAATCCAAATGACTCGCACAAGGGCACATGCTCCTTCCATATATATTGGGCAACTCTGTTTTGAATTATGTAATTACTGTTTTGTAGGCTGTGAGTCGAGAGATACGGAAAATATTGACTGAGAGAGCTACTAACTTCAACATTGCACTTGATGATGTATCCATTACAACTCTGAGCTTTGGGAAGGAGTTCACTCATGCAATTGAAGCTAAACAGGTAGCTGCTCAAGAAGCTGAACGGGCAAAGTTTGTTGTAGAAAAAGCTGAACAGGATAAGAAGAGTGCTGTCATCCGTGCTCAGGTAAGCAAATGTTACATGTAGAGTTAAAGGGACAGCATTTGCATAATATTATCTTAAGTAAACAGATTGATGTGGTATGAATATTTCATAAGTTTGGGAATTGGGCTGGGGGTTGAAGAGCACAAGAATTGCATAGCTGCCTGTAGTAACCGGATGTGACTTTCATGCTAAACAGTTGAGAACCATAATAGGCTTCTCGCTCTACCTGAGATTCTATGAATCTAATCCCCACTTTGCATCAGTCCTCAAGTATTGATTCGAGTTTGACCAAATCATGGGAACTCATCTTAACTTAGCTTTTTGGTATTTAATAGGTAGCATTCTTTAGAATAGAAGAATAGGATGATTGCAAACTGTTCTGGGGTGAATTGCTTTTGCTTTCGCTTTCTGAAATACAAGTTCAACTTTCTCTTTATTGCTGACTACAAGGCTTCAGCTCTTTTATATTCTTTTCTTAGGTTTTTCTCATGAACATGCAGCAAAACAATCTGCTAATCCTTTATTTCTCCAGAAATTATGACTTAAAAATAATTTATATTACAGCTACATCAGGTCTTCTTTTATCAAATTAGAGGCGAATGTAGAGGACTACTCTAAGGGAAGGCGAATAAGTAGGATTATCCCCCCCCCCTCCCAAAAAAAAACTCTCTCTCTCTCTCTAGCGCGCGCACCCAACCCTGCACTTCCACTCCCACATGCCCCCCCCCCCCCCCAAAAAAAACAAAATTCCAAACAAAAAAAAAACACATTTTGATATTAGCTATTTTGAACAATGTAAATTCCTCGGAAATGGGACGGATAGTAATCCACCCCTACACTTCCACTCACACATGCCCCCCTCCCCAACACCCCCAACACTCACACACAACAAAAAAACATTTTTGATATTAGCTATTTTGAACAATGCAAATTCCTCAGAAATGGGACGGAGTAATTGGGTTTTCTGCTTGGTTTTATATAATGCCTTGGATTTTACTAAATTTACTGTAGGAAATCTATCCAGGGGATTCGTAGGAACCCCAGTTCACAAAAAAGAAGTGTGATAATGGGTACGAACTAGGTTCTGTGATTTACATTCGGGAGCGTTAGACTGACTTAGAATGTACGGTTGTGAAAAATAAGGTTTCTCGCCCAAGTGTCAAAGAAGTGGATCTCTGGTTTCAGGTATGAGTCCTGATCTAAGGGCTGACTTTGGCATAGCCTTGCCATTAATGGCGAGGTTAAATGAGGAATGACTTACGGTGGATACCTAGGAACCTAGAAACAAGGAAGGGTGTATCAAGCGACGCAATATTTCCTTTTCCTATAGGCTTTCCAATTAGGAGAGTTCTTAAGGATGCTTCTTGGTTTTACGTGTTTTAAAATAGATTCTTCTTGGTTGTTTCAAGTGTTTTAGAAGACTGATATAGCCAGATGCCATTACCATTGGCCTCTTATGCCAAGTGAGAACCTAAGCGCCTAGGCGTCTGCTTACAGTTTGGCGTTCAAACTTGCAAAAGTGGCGTCAAGATTATATTAAATATAAACAATAACATTAGGGTATAACAAGGTTCAAGTGACCAGTATGACTAGGTAAAAGATGATTTAGCTGTTAAGTCATGACGATGATAAATATATAGGTTACGAGAACAAATAAAGTACAATAATGAGTCTCCCACATATCATGTAACTAGTTTAAAGTTTTCTGAAGTGATAGCTTATATCTGGACTTTTTTCTTTTCATTACATGATCGTTTTTTAACCTCCTTGTTTTTATTGTCGTACCTAAATAGGGAGAGGCTAAGAGCGCTCAGCTCATTGGTCAAGCAATAGCAAACAATCCAGCATTTGTCGCTCTTAGACAGATTGAAGCTGCAAGAGAAATTGCTCAGACCATGGCGAACTCATCCAACCGAGTGTTTTTGAACTCCGATGATTTGCTGCTGAACCTTCAGGAGATGAATGTGGGAGGTTCAGATAAACCCAAGAAGTGAATTTAAATGATGATCTGTTTCCTTCTTTTTGTTGAAGTTGCCATGGTGTTGAATGAAACTTTGTGTGGAAAGTGATAATTCTCATTGGGATACTTCTATTGCTCTCATTGATAGGATAGGAAATGAGGGACTCTGTTATAACATGAGGATAAATTTTCACTCTGTTATCTGTTATTTGAGTGTTTATGATACTTGTTACAGCCGATCAGCTGGACTTCAATTCAACGGTTTTTTACTTGTTACAATGCCGTTATGCTGGTAAGGGTTTTATGTTGAAGTTATTACTGCGTTTATGTTTTTCCATGCTGAAGTCAATTTTCTGTTTACTTTTGTTTGTCAATTGTCGAAAGATCTCAAGATACTATTTAGTTTAGTTATTATTATTATTATAAACCCCAGCAAAATTTGGTAGCTAGGGATATGATGAAACCAACAATATTTGCAGTGATGGCATTGACAAGTTTTGGGGTTCTCCTTTTAAATCTATCTTTGGTTTCTTAGAATGTTTGATGCACATGGTTATTACCAAACGGATGCAGACACAGCTTATATCTATGTTACATAATATGAGATTGATATTTATTTTTGCATTTAACTTTTGCTTATATTAATGCTACTTAACATGAGATTAGTATTTATTT
The DNA here is from genome assembly GCA_030015575.1 of Agapanthus africanus. NCBI lineage: Eukaryota > Viridiplantae > Streptophyta > Magnoliopsida > Asparagales > Amaryllidaceae > Agapanthus > Agapanthus africanus. Next base: position 146,370,720 of record CM057338.1, on the reverse strand, counting down.
TGCATCTTAGCAGCTATAAGAATATTTGATGACTGACATCCAAGAGATGATATTACTAGCTGAAAATGATTTACAAATATAAAGGAAAAGAATATTTTTACTCTTTTTGAGAAAATCTAGATGAAGTTAGCAAGCTCTTTGCACAAGAAAGCAAAAATGAAAGGAGGATTAACAAACTCGATGAAGTTGGACCTATCTTTGACTTAAGCATTTTTTAAAAAACGAAAGTAACGGCAATGACAAAATATTTGTTATACAACTTCATATATCACACATAGATAGTTAAATGCTCACAGAAACTTAGATATTTATCTTTGAAAAAGGTGAAACCTTGAGTATTATGTGTAACTAGAATTTATGCACGTGCGTTGCATGTGTTAGTTTAAAAAAATTTAAGAAGGGGAGAGAGACGTGAAGAGTTCTAGAGTTTTATTTATTTATTTTTATAAAAAAAGGATTGATGATGTGGAGGATTCTAGATAAACAATTAATTGTTTTATGCAAGGAGAGAGAGATGATGTGGAGGGTTTGAGAGGTGAGGATTTTTCTCATTTTTTCTAGAAAAAAGGAGAAGAGTGAACCTCTAAAACCAAGGGTATTTGCATTATATATAGAAAATTTAGCCCAAAAAAAGAAAAGGGAAAAAAAAAATAAAGAAATTGCTTTCATTGAGAGTTGAACTCAAGACCTCCCGCTTACTAAACGGGTGCTCTAACCAACTGAGCTATGAAAGCATTCATTCATTCATTAATTTTTCATAGTAAACTATTGATCGAGTGTAGTACCTTAATTGATTAAAAGGTAAACGGTCAAAATCCCTTTAGTTTTCCCTGCTGACAAAATAACCCTGGCCTCCAAATAGTTGTCAAAAACTTCCTGAAAATTTTTCAGTATCTGTATAGACTGTATGGTTGCATGCTATATTTAATAGGTCATATAAATCGCAGACAACAACATAGATATCGCAGGCAATTGCATAGATATCACATAATAACCAGATATAGTGAGCAACTATACAAATACCGTAGGCAAGAGGTTTTTTGACAGCTAAAAACTTTTTCAGAGGATTTGATAAGCGCTTTGGGGCCATGAGGCTAGGGTTTTTTTTTATGAGGGGGAAAATCTGCTTGGGCTTTAGACAATTTACCCTTGATTATATTAAAGCATGCCTTTTTTTCCCCTTTTACATTTCCTTGAGTTCATCATTGTCCCTGGTCCGCACGCCTCTGGAAATGGACGGTAAAGATTTTATCATCAACAGTTGACATCAGTCAATAAGTTTAAGAGAACCAATAGGAACCCAAAACACGAGAAATTATTTCTTATGCCGGGTGTAATGCATTCGGTTAGGAGGAGAGAGGGGAGAATTTCGGACAGTAGCGTGTGAGCCCCACATTTCTGTTTATTTTTTCTCTTGTCCGGATGTATACCAGCCTGTCTAGGGAATAATTTTTCCATGTCTATGAAGAAATGTTTTATGGCATACACCTGTGGTTCACCCCATTGGAAATGAGGATTGATCAATTGTTCTCTTTTTTTAATTTAATTTCATGGTTAGGCCCTTTAGACCCATCCTCGGCCCCTCAACCCTTTTATCTATGTAATCTATATAAAACCAGAGAATATTTCTGGTAATATTCTCTTAACTAGGTTAGACTTTAACCGAAAAAATGTTGTCTAGTCAATATTTAATTAAACAATTATCGTTACCTTTATTTTCTTCTTGGGAACTATACCCGGAAACAAAACCAAAATGGTAGGTTTCAAATCTTTATTTGGGAAAAATTCACCAGCCGTCCAGATCTAACGACCAGAGGGAATTCTTACTTTAATTCAAATATACTTGTGCCGCTACTTCTCATATTAGGCTAGCTAGTAAGCAACGTCGACAAACTTGGCAGGCTTTTGAGCTAGCAGCTTATGAGTCAGAAGACTTTTCTTTCTCCTCCTTTTGAGCCTAGCTTCTGTTGGATGTGGCTACTGTCCTTTCCCTTAAACCAGAGTTTCTTTTACTCTCTCACTAAGTGGAAATACATGCATCGTGATGGAAGTCCTTTTCAGGTCTCCGTCAGATATTGTCTTCCGTTGACCTCCCGGTGGAATTTAGTGGTGATTTTCTGTTGCGTGTGGATCTCAATGGATTTTGGTGAGATTGGTGATTTGAGGGGTTTAGCGCCGAATACCTGCAAAGAAGTCCCGGGATGGTTTGGTACTACCGAGAACCCTCCGACGATCAAGTTAGCACAAGATCCGAGCAGAGTAACGACTAAGTGGGGTGAAAAAAGCTTACTTGACTCCTCTGTGATGGGGGTTTATATAGTGGTGATGGCACGCAGCAGCAGGCGCGAGAATCTCGCCAGCAGCTACGCTCCCGACGTCACCCCCGCGTAGAGAGCGGATCACCCATTAATGGAGATCGCGGAGATGTGGAACGTGGGATGTTGCTGGTGGAGAATCCGCGCATGGCGAGATTCGCAGGGCGGCGGTTACGCCTGTGGGCAGTGGAGCTGGTCGGAGGGACCGATGAAGACGGCCTCGGCTAGGAAGCTCGGAACCGAGCAAAAGGGTTGAGGAGTCTTGGTCCTGTGGCAGCCCGAGGCGAGCCGAGGGACCGAGGAGGCAAACTTGCAGGGGGCCCCGTGGAGGGCCAGCTTGTGCTTGCAGGTCGGGTACAAGGGTGGTCTGGTCGGTCTCTGTGGGCCCTTCCTTCCGGGTCTTGGGACATGTCATCAGCCGCGTGTCCTGATCTCGTATCGCCAATATTGAGCATTATCATTAGCCCTCCACTCTTGTCCCGACCAGCTAGCGGGTCGGGTCAGGAGTGGACTGCCAGACCTCCCGAGGTGAGCTCCTGCCTAAGGCTTTGTCGGGACGAGTCCTCGGGCTGTCAGTTGTCTTTTCTGCTAGCGAATCAGGGCGAGATCTCAGCATTTAAGAAGGTGCGCCGGTTTGTGCACTCTGCCACTGAAGCGACGGTCCACGCGTCAAGCGTCGATTGGCCGACGCGACGTATACAGACCTGCGACGTCTTGATGGGATGCGGTCCAGCGCAGGATCGACACGTGGAGCGATCGGAGCCGCTGGACGTGAGGGGTCGTTTCGGCGAGAGATGACAGGCGTCGTTGGATGAAGCCGCTTGCAGCAATAAGTAGGGGTGGGGCCTGCCCTTGGGACCTTACTCCTTCATATTTTCCTCTTCTAAGTCCTGGTTGCTCGGCGCTCGTCTTCTTCCCCCCGCTTTCGGCTCCCGAAAATTCCCTTTTTCAAAGTTAGATGTCTTCCTTTGTAGAGTCAGTAGATGTTGTAGAGGTAGGTTCTAGGGACCCTTTAGTTGTGTCCGAGTCCCCCTGGAGAGCAGGGGTCGGATCCTCTCCCCGGGATCGCGAGGCGGGGGCAGCCCCCAGGGAGGAGGCGGCAGATGCGGCCTGTAACAACCCTAATTTTTCTATACATTTTTTTATACAAATTTTTTTTTCAAAATCCATAAAGGAGTATTTTAACCTGAGCACAATATATAAGTAATTATTTTGTTTTTAAATAACTCCATTTTTAGTGTACATAAAATTGTTTTAAAATTAAAGTATACTTGGGGTATTTAATGTTGCTGTTGCCGCTTTAAGTAATTATTTCACACCATAATTACAAGAAGGGGCTTGTAGCTCATTGGTAATATCTTGCACTGCTGAACCAAGCCACCAGAGTTCAAATCTCCTGCCCCATATTATTTTTATATTGTTTTTGTTTTAAATTCCTTGGAAGCCCAACAGTCCACAGACCATAACTCCCAAACTTTGAACTGAACACAGAAATCTAAATATACCAGTGCCTACCCCACGAGATTCCCCACCCACCGACCACCGGACTCGGCTGAGATCAGCCGAGTCAGCCGGCGGACCAGCCGACTCGGGTCGGTGCCGCCGGCCGGACTCGGCCGGACCGCCGAGTTCCCTGAACGAAAAATGTGTATTTTCGTATTCCTAACTCCCCTGCACACACCATTTAATTGGATCGGTTCCCGAAACTTAATTATCCCCCATTTACTATAATTTTTAATGAATTTCTACATTTTTACAATTTTTTAATTAAAAACCTTTCACCTACCCTATCCTAGCCTACCCTATAAATACATCCCTACCCTCTACCCTCTTATTCCAAAACCCTAATCTCACTCTCTCAAAATCTTCTCAAGAGTTGTGTACTTTGAAAACAAGTTCGCGGCGAAACTCCGACGAAATTCCGGCGGAATTTCCGGCGACATTTTTAGGAACAACCGGCGACGAAGCAACGCCTCGGCAACCCCTCTAGTTCCCCCTTCACTCCTTTGCTTAATCGAAACCCGTAAGTCCCATTCTATCCCCCTTTCTATTTCTCTAAAATACGAAACTACGAAACCCGACGGAATCGGGACAAATCCGATTTCCGATTCGGTTTTCTATAAAATTTCACTTCTCATCAATATATTCATGCTTAAATATCTTTATGTAGACTATTAAACATTTAAAAAACAATTTGAACAAGTTTCATCACATGAAATGATAACCTTTCCAATTTACCGTATTTTTCACTTAAATACCACAATGTTTTGATTTCACATTTAACCCCTTAACTTTGCTATATATTTAAAGTAGAGCACGAGGTAATGACCTAGCTCCACACACACGCATATACAACCTAAAACGATATCATCAAAAACTTAGAATACGATAAAACAATAATTTCATTTAAATACCATATTCTTAATAAAATCAATTCTAAAAGTTTAGTTTTGATACACTTTTAAATAAATACCTCTTATTAGGAAAACACGATAAGTTGTGGACATCGATCGTTTATCTAAACCTGACTTTGTGGTGTCTAGGCTAGGCAAGTGAGCAAAGGTAACTTTAAAAGGCCCGTCTCACGATTCGTGAGCGGATCCCTCCTTTTCTCATTTGTACTTACCTAGCCACAATTGGCGGTGAAGAGCCGATTTGAGGCTTCTAACGACTTGTCGTTTAGACCATTTAGAAATAGGCTAGTTGACTTAGGAAACCCTAGAATCTAAAATACGGAAAATTTACACCTTTGCAAATAAATACCTTTTACTTTATAAAATTGTTTTCTAAAGGATTAGTATTTTACAATCTTTGCAAAGCGCCGTTTCAACCCATTTTTGGGGAACCCGTTCGGGATTGTGTGGTTTATCGCGCACCCTCGGGCTAGTAGTGCGAGATTCAGACCTCCGCAAGGAGCATTCGGACTCGAAAGGTTTAAAATACGACATCTTAAGAAAATGAGATTTTTAGAATATGAAATATTTATTAAAATTATTTTTGTATAAATATATGTATTTTTATCATTTAAATATCTATTTTATTATAATATAAATTTCTCACCTTTTTCTAAAAAGTACAAGAATAAATTTTACACTAAAATACCATGAACTTCAAATAATCAATATTACAGATAAATACTCTTATTTATAAAACTAGGATATTTTCACTAGAAATGTCACAACATAAAATTCACGCTCATTACAACTCTAAAGACGAACAATAAATACTTGAGGCGTATTTTGAAAAGTATATAAAAGTATCTTTACATAAAACCCTCTCAAGTTTTATAAATTACCCTAAGGACCCTAGCAATTATAAGACCTCGATTCACATTTCTGATTGTCTGATTCTGGTTTGAGTCTGATATATCTGATTTGAATATGATTCAAGTCAATCTATAATCTACAAGATTCCAATTCAATATGAACACATGAATACAATTATCAATTTATACAATTTGACTGAACCGAACCATAGATATATTCCTTTTACACGATTCTCAGTTATTCCATTTACATGACTCTACGGTTACAACCATTTCCTGATATCATGGTTTCGGTCAGTCAGTCATTCAATCTTACAATCAATACAATTTACAAGATAACAATACAAATAAAATATCGCGGGGTTTAAGAGGTAGATTGGTATGGAAGGTGTTAAAGGTGGCACGAGGTGGTCAGATTAAGACACCTAACATATATTTCGTTGCTGTTGTACCGTGGTATAAACGGTTCCTTGTACATTCCGTTGCCCTGGTCTCTGGCATATAGAGACCCCCCTCGTATACACTGGCATTCTTCTGTACCAAGCTACAAACAACAGCGTTAACACAACATTACAACAATAGCATACAACTTTAAAAGATATCTTCTTATTCTGTCTATTCTATTTTCCTCTTACCTTTGGGACTTACCGAGCGACCTGTTCGCTGACGACATTATGTTTCTTTCTTCTTTGAATGTCGTCAGGTGATTTGGACCCGGCGGAGATCGTGCCATCTCAAGAAGACTTGGAGCAGTTTGCCGAAGACCCTGCACTTTAGTTTCACTGTACACTTTTCCTTTCTGTACTTTTCATTTCCTGTTATGCCACTGTTTAGGCATCTTTTTATTTCAATTGTATTTCCTTTCATGCATTGTACAAAGAATGTTAATAAATAAAAGTTGCTGTTCTTTTTATTTCTTGTCTCTTGTGTATTTATTTATATTGCTTAGATACGCTTAGCGTATGTACTTCTGAGTATATACGTAGCGGACCTCGTCGCGTCCCCTTCGCCGTACACTGGGAAGCGGGGCGTGACACGGCCCCCGGCTCCTCGTGTTGGGTGAGGCATGAGGACGAGCTCGCCAATGCTCGGGCTCGCTTCCACATCCCCTCGCGTTACACGCTCCGACTAGCCAAGGAGGGAGAGAGGACGGATCAAGTACGGGGCAGGGAAATCGCCCTGTATTTGGAAGCTTTTTGGGGCGAAATGCGCCTGCCCTTCTCTCCCGAGGTCGTCACCGCGCTGAATCTTTTCGGTCTGGCCCCCGGCCAGCTAGTGCCGAACTCGTGGAGGATCCTTTTCGGGTTCTTGATCCGCCTGCAGGCTGGTCCCTTCAGCCTCTCCTTTCTCGATTCTTCTCTCGTTTTCAAAAGTCACCCTAGTGGTCGAGCGGGCAACCCGAGATGGGTCCATCTCTCTTTCAGAAAGCGGCCGGGGGGTGCTGCCGGGACCGGGGTCGTGGCCTTGCCCTCTTCTATTCATGATTGGAAGAAGAAATTTTTCTTCGTTTCCCTTTCCGAGGGCGAGGACTGGCCCGTGCCTACCAAGTGGTCGAGAGAGAAATGTTTGCCGGAGAACCAGTCCAATGACCCCGCCGCGGTGAGGGTGGCGTCGTGGGAGCCCATCCCCCGACCTGACGTACTGCTATCCGAGAGGGTCCTGAGCTGGGCCGGGGTCAGCCCCGTTGAGTTCGTCGGTAAGTTAGGCTAGCTTTTTGGCTTGTGTTTTGCTCGTGTTGCTGACTTGTTGGGTATTTTGCTTTGTGCAGGATCCATGGACTTCGACTCACTTAAAGCTTCCATGCGCCAGCCGAGGCAGGTTACGAAGGCTGGAGGCGCTAGCTCTTCTCGCGCGAAGCCCGCCCCGGCTCCTACTGCTCCGGTGGTGGCGTCCCATAAGCGTTCAGGGGCGGATCCCGCCCCGGGTCCCAGCAGAGTGTCGGGTCAGAAGCGGGCCTTGGTTCTAGAGGACCCGGACTCGGAGGAGGAGATTGGCTCTCCCTCGGAGCCGCTCAAGAGAAGCTCCCAGAGATCTTCCCGGGGCCGGCCCTCGCCGATCGTGGTGGAGGAAGGGGGCCTCCGGTTCGCAGTGCCATCAGGGCTATCCGTTGCGGATAGCCTTCTGCACGAGATAGAGGCCTCGGCCGGGGGTAGAGTTCCCGGGGGGACCTTCAGGGCTCAGCTGGCGTCCATCGTCCAGGAGTCCGTGCAGGTAAGTGTTTGGTTCATTGTGAGATTCGGTGCCTCCTTCTTCTTTCTGATCTCTTTCGTATCTCTCAGGTTCTCCAGCACGTTGCCCTCGCCTTGTGTATGGAAGCCGAAGTGGTAGCCCCGACGCTGGAGGTTGCGGGTCGGCTCGCCCCACTGGAAGAGAGCTCCAGGCGGGAGCTGGAGGCGGTGACGGCGAGGGTTGCCGCCCTGGAAGGCGAGGTGGAGGCCGGGAAACGGGAGGTAGCCCGGCACTGCGAGGCCGCCGTGATTGCCGAGGTCAAGCTCGAGAATGCCCAGGTGCTTGCCGGCAACCTGAAGAGGACGGTGAAGACGCTCCGGAAGGAGCTTGGGGCGGCGGCCGAGGCGGCCAAGTCGGCCGAACTGAAGGCGGTGGAGAGCTATAAGAAGTCGAAGGACTTCTATGTTGACCTGGCCGTGGCTACAACCCGCATCTGGCACGACGCCCTCGATGCCGTTAAGGCCCGGATGCTGGAGTTTGCCGACGGAGATCTCCGGGCCGAGTTCCCCCTCGCGGACGCCGATGAACAGGGGGAAGAGGTTCCTGGCGAGGAAACCGCCGAGGACCCCGCGCGTCACGTGGTGGATGTTGAGGACCTCAAGGTCGCACTTGGCCCCGAGGTCTAGAGCCCCCGTCTTCCTCCTTTTATTTCTTTGTTTTTGGAATTTTGTAAGGCTGGGGAGCCCCAAAAAATACCTTTTGTAAAGCTTTTGTCTTTGGTAGTAACAAAATTTTTTTTGGTTTCATCGAATCGCGCTCCACCATCTATTTGTGAAGAATGCTCGTAAAATATCTCTGCTTGCACCGTTGTGTTTTCATGTCAGGTTGGTCGTCTGTCCAGCGATCGTCCGTCGAGTTGATTTCGATCACTTGCCAACGAGCATGCCAAGCGCTGCCGAGGAGGTATCCCCATGGGCCCCGAAGTCGAGAGGAGATCGTTTAGACCTGGATAGACTTGATGCCCCACACTGGGGTCTCGGATCCTCTGCGGGTGACAGACGGAGCGATGTTCGCCGTATTTGTGTCGAGCGTGAGTGTGAGGCTGCCCTGTGGCTCCATAGGGAATGCCATATTTTGACTTCTGGCAATGCGAGCATCGACCACCAGCCGGGGATGACCGAGCAGGATAGCTGCTCGGTTGCTTCTTGCGAGGGCTTTGATCCTTCAGGACGGGGATCGAACGAGGTTACCGCCTGGCGCCTCTTGGCGAGGACTTCGGTCGAAGCCTGCCGAGGACCTTTGGCCGGGCAGGTTTTCTGCCCGGTGCCTCCTGGAGAGGGCTTTTGTCTTGACGGATAGCCGAGCGAGGGATCCTCAGGCCCGACTGCCTCTGGGAGGGCTTTCTGATCCCTGGCGTTGCGGTAGGGAAGCTACCCGCCAGGGACAACCGAGCAGGGTAGCTGCTCGGTTGCCTCTTGCGAGGGCTTTGATCCTTAGCGTTGGAGGGGTTGTAAGAAGCCCACTAAGGATGAACGGGCAGTGAAGATGCGCGGTTGCCTCTTGGCGAGGGCTTTGACCTCTGGCGTCGTGGGTAGGCAACTACCAGCCTGGGATGAACGAGCGGGGCAGCCGCTCGGGTGCCTCTTGTGAGGGCTTTTGATCCCTGGCGTCGTGGATAGGGAGCTACCAGCCGGAGTTGACCGAGCAGAGTAGCTGCTCGGTTGCCTCTTGCGAGGGCTTTGATCTCTGGCGTCGTGGGTAGGCAACTACCGGCCTGGGATGAACGAGCGGGGCAGCCTCTCGGGTGCCTCTTGAGAGGGCTTTTGATCCTTAGCGTCGTGGCTAGGGAGCTACCAGCCGGAGTTAACCGAGCAGGGTAGCTGCTCGGTTGCCTCTTGCGAGGGCTTTGATCCTTCAGGACGGGGACCGAGCAGGGTTACTGCCCAGTGCTTCTTAGCGAGAACTTTGATCCCTGTCGGTTGTTGTAGGAAGCTACCAGTCGGGGATAGCCGAGTAAGGACTCGACTGCCTCTGGGAGGACTTTGGTCCTTAGCGCGGGAGGGGCTGTAGAAGCCTACCAAGGACCCTTGGCCGGGCAGGGTTACTGCCCGGTGCCTCTTGGCGAGGGCTTTTGTCCTGAAGGATAGCCGAGCGAGGGATCCTCGGGCTCGACTGCCTCTGGGAGGGCTTTTTGATCCCTGGCGTTGCGGTAGGGAAGCTGCCCGCTGGGGATAGCCAAGCGAGGGATTCTCGAGCTCGACTGCTTCTAGGAGGGTATTTTGGTCCTTGGCGTTGCAGTAGGGAAGCTACCCCCACTGTTGTAATTTCCTCTTCCTTTTTGCATGTATGGCCGAGGAGCCCATAATACCTTTTGAATAAACAAGGGTTTTCCTTCTTTTTCGCAATGTTCCATTGATCTTTATTAAATTAACAACAGACCGTAGGAAGGGTTTACATTGCTCTAAAAGAAAAGTACAGGCTAGTAGATGACTTTATTGGCTCGGCCCGAGCTCCCTGAAGGACTGTTGGCCCCCGAGCTTGGTACAGGGTACGGGGCTCCCTGAGTTCCGTGCTGGCCATCCGCCGAAACGAGCATAATCTGACCGATGGTAATGTCAGCGGGAGGGTGGTGCCGCTCCTGCTCACGGTCGGCCTGCCGTTTGTCCCTCAAGTATGTGGCGAGGTGTCCTGATCGGATGAGCTTTTCGATATAGTCCCTGAGTTGCTTGCAATCCTCCGTGGCGTGGCCCAGTGTCCGGTGGAAAGCGCAGTAAGGGCCCCGGGTCCGCTTCGCGGCCTGACGAGGGATTGGAGGGAACTTGAAGAACCCCTCGTTCTGGGCCTCCTCCAGCAATACTGTGAGGGAGACGTTGAGGGGGTATACTCCTGGAACTTCGGGTGATAGGGCTGCTGACGCTCCGGCCTCTCCTCCCGAGCCCTCTTCTTCTGGTCGGATCGTTCTGCTCGGGGGAGGTTCGCGTTCACCTCGGATTCCAACTGAATCTCGCGCTCGGTCCACGCCTTAACCTCGGCCATGGTCTTGGGTTGCGCCAATGCGAAGGAGCATAACCACTCCTTGTGCCTCAGACCAGATCTGAGCGCCGTGATGACGGTCTCGTCCCGGTGCTCGGGGACCTCGAGAAGGGCGTTGTAGAAGCGGGTGATGTAGGCCTTGAATGTCACCTTGTCTCCGCTCTTAACCGTGAAGAGGTAGTCGACCGTGCGCTTCTGCCGACGGTTCCCAACGAAATGGCCGAGGAACTGAGTAGCCAGCTCGTCGAAGGTCGAGATTGAACGGGGCTCGAGCCCCCGGAACCAGTCTCGACCTGCGCGGATGAGGGTGGCCGGGAAGGCCCTGCACTGGGCGGCGTCGGAGTAGTCCTAGAAGCTCATCCCCGCGGTGAAAGCATCCAAATGGTCCTTCGGGTCGGTTTTCCCGTCGAACAGAGAGACCTTTGGGGGCTTGTTGCGCGAGGAGACGTGGACGGCGAGCAATTCCTCGGTGAACGGCTTTGTGAGCGAATCGGAGGCGTATTTAGCCTCGTCACTTGAGAGGTGAGCCTTCCGGCGCATGCCCTCGATCTTCTTCTCGAGGGCGTCGAGACGACCGTGGTATCCCGAGGAATCGGCGTCTTGGGATCCCTAGCTTCTGCTGCGGGTGACCTGCGTTTGGGAGCGGCCCCAGTTCCTCTAGATGAGGTGCCTCAGATACCCGGGCGAGGAGGCTCTCATGCCGCCGACGTGAACCCCTTCTGTGCGGCCCCGCTGGGGGGGTGGCGTCGACCATGGCTGTGGACATGCAAGGTGACTGACATCTCCTCAGGGGATAAGGGTCGTGAGGAGGCCCGAGGCGAGGCATCCTGGCAGCGGACCTTGGTGTGGAGCCGTGGGGAGCCCAGCGGGCCTTGGGGAGTACTGGCGCGAGAGATCTGTGGCCAGGAGTCGTAGCCTGCTGGTGTTCGGCCGTCCCGACGGGGGCAGAGCCTTCTGGAGGCGGTGTAGCGGCGATCTGGGGCCCATGCCGGGCCGCTTGGACGCGGACGAGCGCCTCTACAAGAGACTGTAGCCGATCTATCCGGCTGGCGAGGGCGTTGATGATGGTCGCTGGAGGAAGCTCATCCACGCCTTCGGTGAGTGGAAGGCGGCGGCTGGTACCGGGATCTTCAGGATGGTTGCTTGCCATGCGGACGGAGATCGGAAGGCCAACTTTGTTTTTATGGAGTTTGCTTTCCCACAGACGGCGCCAACTGATGGAAGTCCTTTTCAGGTCTCCGTCAGCTGTTGTTTTCCGTTAATCTCCCGGTGGATTTTGGTAGTGATCTTCTGTTGCGTGTGGATCTCAATGGGTTTTGGTGAGATTGGTGATTTGAGGGGTTTAGCGCCGAATACCTGCAAAGAAGTCCCGTGGTGGTTTGGTACCACCGAGGACCCTCCGACGATCAAATTAGCACAAGATCTGAGCAGAGTAACGGCTAAGTGGGGTGAAAAAAGTTTACTTGACCCCTCTGTGATGGGGGTTTATATAGCGGTGATGGCACGCAGCAGCAGGCGCGAGAATCTCGCCAGCAGTTACGCTCCCGACGTCACGCCCGCGTAGAGAGCGGATCGCCTATTAATGGGGATCGCTGAAGCGTGGACCGTGGGATGTTGCTGGCGGAGAATCCGCGCATGGCAAGATTCGCGGGGCGGCGGTTACGCCTGTGGGCGGTGGAGCTGGTCGGAGGGGCCGATGAAGACGGCCTCGGCTGGGGAGCTCGGAACCGAGCAAGAGGGTTGAGGAGTCTTGGTCCTGTGGCAGCCCGGGGCGAGCTGAGGGACCGAGGAGGCAAACTTGCAGGGGCCCCCGTGGAGGGCCAGCTTGTGCTTGCAGGTCGGGTATAAGGATGTCCCGGTCGGTCTCTGTGGGCCCTTCCTTCCGGGTCTTGGGACATGTCATCAGCCACGTGTCCTGATCTGGTATCGCCAATATTGAGCATTATCACATCCGGATCATTGAAAACTTTTTTATTAGCTCTCTATTTAATATTTATCATTCTTTTGTCTCATAGAGCTAAGCTTATATGAAAATTCTTGTCAATCTCCTTCTTTCAAATCTCCTTCTTATTTTCACAACTTGGTTTTACTGGTAAAATATTGAAAAATTTCACGATCCTTATATGAAATAGTGAAAACCGGAAGAAGAAGAAAACATAAATTTTTGAGAGCTAAAATTTTGCGGCTTATCGAAAAAGTTTGACATTTTTTCAAAAATATCGCTATTTTTATGTAGTATATTTTACAAAGGCTAAAGTTCACTAGACCCCCAATTCGTTTGGCCGTATCTCAGAAGACCTTCAAAAAGTTTGATTGGCACGGAAAACCATTAAAGATAACGGTGACCGGCTAACAGCGTCACGTAAGCATTAAAATGACTATTTTGTCATTTTAAATAAACGTAATTAATTAAATTATTAATTAATAATATTAATTTTATATTAAATTATTAATTAAAATCTAAATAGAATGGGTTTTGGCGGAGGGTGTCGAAGGAAGGAATCGAGGGCGAGGAGGGCGAGGAGGGCAGGATTGTGGTCGGAGGAGGTGGATGAGGAGGAGGAAGTGATGGGTCGAGATTGGGAGGTAGAAGAAGAAGAAAGAAGGCGACGATGATGATGATGGAGGCGGCGGCGGCGGGGGCGGAGGAGGAGGAGAGGGGAGGTCATGGAAGAAGAAGTAGAAGAAGAAGATGATGATGATGATGATGATGATGGAGGTGGTGACGGCTGTGGGCGGCGGGGGATTAGAGGGGAGGTCGTAGGAAGGCGCGGGGGGGGGGGGGGGGGGCGGAGGGGGGAGGCGATGGGAGGGAGGAGGAAGTGGGTTAGGGTTAGGCTTTGGGTTAGAGGATGGGGGAGGGCGATGTCGCAGAGATGGGGAGGAGAGAGGGAGGAGGCGCCGGTGCCGGAAGTAGTGGAGACCGAGGCGGCGGGCCGGCGGCGGCCAAGAATTTAGGGCTTTTGTTAAATTATTAAGGGTTCGATGGGAAGGAGGAAAATAAGGGTAATTTAGGAAATTTTGTGTTTTTTGCTAATGTGGCAGTTGGATAACGTGGCGGTGATGTGGCATTAACGGTGATGACATGTCACGGTTATTTTTGGGGGGTTTCTGCGTTAATTAAACTTTTTGGGGGTTTTCTGGAGATTTAGTGCATTTTAGTCTTTGTTAAATATTAAAATTTGGAAGTAAACCGAAAATTTAAAAATTTCTCGATTTTCTTATGGAACAACACATTGAAAAAATATTAAAAATATAAAATTTCTGAAAATTTTGCAATTTGCGTATGCAATGACATATAAAATATAGACCAACGAAAGAAAACAAAAAATAGTATTACTTATGAAAATTTCATGATCTTGTGTGATGCAACACACAAAAAATGTTGGGAAATCGAAGAAAAAATTCCTTGAGATTCTTAAAGGTTTTGCAAGTAAAATATTAAAAAACCAAAGAAAACAGAAAATTTTGAGATTTTTGAAAATTTCGCTATCATCATGTGCAATATTGAAAATTCAAATAAAACAGAAATCTTTGAGATTGTTAAAATTCTATGAATTTTTCTGTGTTTACAGGACTTTCCAGTCACTCGGAGTCTTCACTCAATCATCCCGGATTTCTTTATTCCGTTAGATTTTTAGTAGTAATCTACGGCATTTTATTATTTTACTTCACATAACTTTTGGTTTTCTTGATACCCATGAGTTCTTTAAAAGTATGAACATGTAAAATATTGGAAAACCGAAAAAACAAGAAATTATCAAATTCCATGATTTTCGTATGCTATATAGCATGCAGAATAATGAAAAAGAAAAAACATAATTTTTTGAGATTTTTGCAATTTTCTTGTATTATATCGTCAAGAATATTGAAAAAGTGTTGTGAAAAAGGATGTTTTTGAGATTTCTGAATATTTTATGATTTTTCGTTTGTTATATTACGCAAAATGTTGAAAAATCGAAGAAAAACAGAAAATTTCAGAATTTTTGAAAATATTGCAATTTTCATGTATTTGTAACCAACAAAATAATTTTTAAAAATATAAAAAATGAAAAATGTTTGACATTTTTTAAATTTTCAAGTTTTTGTAAGCTATAATGGTACAAAAAATCACAAAACCTAATAAAAGATAAAAATTTTAGATTTTTTAAAATTCAGTAATTTTCGTTGTCCAGAAGCAAATAAATCGAAAAAGGGAAGAAAACATAAAATTTGATATTTTTGGGAAAGTTCGGGATCTTTGTATGTTTATCAAAGCAAATATTGAAAAACCAAATAAAACAAAAAATATTAAGATATTTGAAAATTTATTCATTTTCATGTGCAAAATATTGAAAATCTGAAGAAACAGAAAATTTTGATAATTTTAAATTATTCGCGTATGTTGCATGCAAAATATTGAAATTCTGAAGCGAACATAAAATTTTGGTGTTTTTGACTATAACAAGCAAAATGTTGGAAAACCGAACAGCACAGAAAATTTTAAGTTTTGTGAAAAATTTTGTATTTTTCATTTGCAAAATATCGAGAAATTGAAGGAAATCGAAAAGTTTTGAGATTTTTGAAAATTTCACGATTTTCGTGTGTTATATCAAGAAAAATATTGAAAACCGAATAAAACAAAACAATTTAGATTTTTGAAAAATATGTAATTTTTGTATTGTAGCATGCATAATATTGTAAACTTGAAGAAAACAAATCATTTTGGAATTTTTATAATTTTAGTGATTGTAATTTGAGCATGCAAAATATAAAGAACCCGATAAAACAGAAAATTTCTAGTAAAATTTTATTTTGGGACTTTGAAATTTTAATTTTGGGACTTTGAAATTTTTGTAAACTTCACTATGATTATGAATCGCTATAGATACAAATGTTTGTCAGCCTTAGCACATAAAATGATTAGTCTGATCCGCATCCTAGAGGAAGCCCCTTCCCCTTACGGCTACCCGATTTTGCTCATTGCATAAGAGAGGTCCCGTGTGTGCTCGACCATCCGTTGAGGGATACATCGACGGTTGAGACTAAAATGAGAAAATAAATAGCTTTAAAAGTAGAAGTTGGTTTGGTTTTCTCTCAATCCCAACCGCCCATAAGCGTCCATAAGCAGGCATTTTTGCTTAACAGGAGTTCTACAGTTACTCGGTACAAATAGATAATAGGGAACTCATAGAGGGGAAAAACACACCAGACTGATTTGGCATTTATTAGCTAATAGTTTTCCATATTGAATTCCATCATCATTCTTGATAATAAAACTCGGTTCAAAACAAACAGGAGGCAAGCAAACACCTGTCTAAGCAAAACATGTTACCAAGAAAGATCCCCGCTTTCAAAAGTTACTGCCTGTTTTCAAAACTACAATAAGAGAATGATAAAACAAATATAAGATTATCTGGCATTCTGTGCCTACACCTTGAGCCTTCCGTAGAACTTGGCCTTCTCCTCTGTAGTCTGGAATCGACCGTGTCCGAACTTGGAAGATGTGTCAATGAATTTGAGCTTGATCTCCTCCATTGCCAACCGTGAGGTTTGCTTCAGCAGCGACTGCCTCAAGGTGACGACTCTCTTCTTGGGGCCCACACAACAGCCCTTAATCAACACGTAGTCATCTTTCACCACTCCATAGTGTGGGAAGCCCCCCATCGGCGTTATATCCTTCTCAGTCCTGCACAAAACATCATATCCAGTCACCATTATAATCGATCATCTAAAATATTATGACAAAACAAGATATCCCATCTCGCTCCGGGGACACTAAACCTTGCTAGGGCTTGACATGCAGTAAAGCCATAAAGGTGAAAGACCATGTTCGGGAATTTAATGCAATCTTAAATGCTATGGACAAGATAAGATTTAGTTTTTTTTTCCTATCAGAGATGCCAAATGCAGGCAAGTTCCACTACAATTTCTAATTATAAATCCATGGCCGTCAGGTGTCTTGTACATGCTGTATAAATATATACAATAGCCAAGGGAATTGTTCGGTTGTTGGTAGAAAAATGAGATGCATGCAATATTTGTTGGAAAAGACCTATGTTTCCCATGAATGGTCAGCATCATGATTAATGAAAAATTAAAATAGAGAGCCAAATGTATCAACAAACGTTCCACAAAATGCAAATGCATCAAACGTAGAAAGCAACGAAAGTCATGCATGTTATTTTTGCAAGAAACCAAACAGCCACTAAATTATGTTAGTTAACACAATGACACCCATATCACTGAACAAAAAGTTGGAAGAACATATATATGTTAAACATGGCTCACCTGTCAAATTCAGTAACAGCGGCATGGGACTCATCACCAGCCTTACCCAACTTGTAAATCTTCTTATTCATCTCAGTGCGGTGGTGGTACCCATTCTGCCCAGCCCTTGCAACAGTGAATGAAACCCTAGCTGGATGCCATGCTCCTATACATGCCACCTTCCTAAGGCCCCTATGGGTTTTGCGAGGAAGTCGAGTTACACCCCAACGTGTAACCACACCTTCATAGCCCTTCCCCTTTGTCACCCCTATGATGTCAATCATCTCGTCTTTCTGAAAGATTGCATCCACAGGGATTTGCTTCTCGAAAAAGCTGTAGGCATAATCAACCTTTGCAGCAACATTTCCTCCATTGATCTGTATTTCCATCAAGTGTGCCTTCTTCTGTTTAAGCCCTTTCATCTTTCTAATCTGCAAATTGTTGATACCAAATTGAAGATACAAGATTTTGATTTCATCTCATTCATCTCCTATTGAATGAGGACATCACTTCCGAATTTTCTAATGTAACAGAGCACATCACATCCAAATTTTCTAAAGTAACAGAGCTCTATAATAGACATTTGAGGACAAGGAATTACAAATAGTGACCGGAAAATGTGATTTGTAATAATGGATGAAATGGACTATTTGCATGCCTAAACTTTTGTACATCAGAAAACTATTCAGAAATGGTAATAAATTAGGTTGATAAAAATTTACCTGGGTGTGTGCCAACACGCGAACAACAGTTGCATACTTTTTCATTTTCTCCAACTGTGCCTGGATGTCCTTTTTCCCATCTTCAGTTTCATACTTCTTTGAATACTTGGTAAATGCTTTCTTCTTGGACCTATACCAGTTCTTGTAAAATCTCCTCCTCACTTCCTCACTGAGGTGCTGGGCCCAAACTGTGTTCAGAGAGCGAAGGCCACGAGGGGTCTTCACATAACCAACAACACCAACAACAATCATTGGAGGTGTTTCAATGACCGTTACGGCCTCGCAGGTCTCCTTCTTATGAAGCTCTGCATGGATAGGATTAAATTGTAAATGAAAGAGCAAACCATAAGAAAAAGAGGCCAGATAACAATTGGCACAGTTAGACAAGGTTGGAACAGCAGGTATTAAGACACATCATACAAAAAAAAATCGCTGAGAAGATATGTTTTACTTGGTGGGGTAGTCGGGTTGGGGATTTTCAAGGCGCGTGTAGATATAAATATGCATGAAAAACTAGAGTTTTTGGTCATTAAAATTGATCAATCATTCCTTACTCCAACAAAAAAATGTTCCAAGTTATCATTCAGAAGATATGCCGTACGAAGAGCATTTCAGAAAGACGAGGCTTCAATGCAGATTAAAACTCAACAGGTTGCAGTAGTAGTTTAAAATGTTTGTGTGAGAGAGAGAGAGAGAGTCCAACTTACTCGATCCAGGTTTCTCCACTTCCCTGACTATATGTGTCATCCCTGCTTTGTATCCCAGGAAAGCAGTTAGTCTAGGGTTCTTGCTTGGATCATCCTTGGGAAAGGATTTCACTGCAAAACAATCATCGGCATAAAAATTATCAGTAATTAAGAGGAAAATGATAATATTGTTAGTAAAATGATGATATTAAAAGAACTCGTCAAAATTCCACACACACACACACCCCCAAATATATATATCCTTGAATCACCATCTTAGTCCTCTACCATCAAAATGAGGCCAGCAAAGAATAACTTGTTCACGCAAGAACAGACCTTGCAATTGAGTTTCTATACCTCTTGTCAAAGTTGACAACAAAGTTTTCTGGAGGAAAAATTATATATTATTTGTTCATAATTCAGATTTTTCATGTGAAGATGTAATGTATTAATATTTATTCACTAACCATTTGAGGGAAATAATGTAAATGGACAAGCTTTAGTTAAGTTTGGCCACATTTGAAAGTAATGTTGCTTGAAAAGAATCACAAGACAACATAGCAGACATATAAAGAGTAGTAGCTACTGGATACTATGTTTGATGGAGAACTCATACCATATGTGACAGCATTTGTGAGAAGTTGGACACAATAGCAACACAACTACTGTTTGAAACCTTATTTCAAACACCTTACATCATACATCAGCAAAAACTAACATTAACTAAATGAAATAATTTCCTGATCGGAGAACCATACCCAGAACATGTTGAGAAAAAAATGTGCATAAGAAGGGTTAGTTGTGAGCCACAAGGGGAATTATTCATGAATAAACTAAGAAAATTATTGCAATCTTCACTATTAGCCCCCCCCCCCCCCCCCCCCGCCAGTTATGCAGTGGTAAAATACATAGAGCTCAATTCTTCAGGAACTACACATATAGTGCAAAGTTCTCTGAAACAAAATTAAAAACTCAGGTGACAAATCTATAAATAGTTTTCGTGTATATTCCTGCTTTAGCCAAAAATAAAGTGTACCAAGACCCCAAGGAGGCTTAAATGATTACATCTATAACAAGTATTAGAAGAGATGACGACGCAATAACAGCCGAATAGAGCCATTGAGAAATTATAATCAATGTTGTTAAAAACCGATTCGAAGTTTGTTTGGTTGGCCAGCGAATAAAGAATATCCGGTTTATTCGGTGAATATTCAGTTTATTCAAATTATACGGCCATCAATATTTTCATATAATTATTAGATATGAAAATTTCAAAAAATATAAAAATATAGAAAACTAATATACTTGTGGCCTAATGGTATGGCGTCCGAACTTAATTGGAAGACTGTGGATTTGAGTCTGGGTTAAGAACAATAAGCGTAGAATGAAGAGTGAGTGTTCGTAAAATAATAAGTGTGAATCCCACTTGTTTTTAATTAAGTTGTGGAACCCACACTTGATTTTTTAATTGTGGCTTTTTTTTGTTTTGGGCCTAATAGGCCAACTCGGTCGAATATTCGAGTTATTCATCCAAATATACGATTTTTGCAGCGAATATTTGGTTTGACCGCATATTTAACCAAATATTGTAGTGTTTGTTCGTTTTGCCACCGAATCCAAATATTCCATTTTTTTCAACAATCACTATAATTACAAAACATACGTTGGTTATAAACAGCATGCAGTTAAGGTAAGTCCCTTGCATATTTGCCAATTCATATTTAATAAAATGTTCTTTGTCATGTGTTCTTACAAAACTGACATGGGACCGTATTCAGTAATATTATTATAGGATATAAAATGCCATACAAAGTTAAGCATACCTCCCACCAATAGGCAATAGCTAAATCCTTCAATATGTTTGCTTAATTCTCAGCATTTCATACAATTTTTTATCACTATTGACAATTGTAAATTGCTTGCCATTAATTTAGCTTAATGTAATATAAATCCAACTGCACAAATCAATGCCATTTTAATTTCAGATGCACCAAAAACTCCTGGACCTCACTCTAGGAACATGAAATTAAATGTTATAAGCTTTGTTGCATTTGTAAAATTTATGTTTCATGCAAACAAGACATCACAGGATCGTTAAAAATTTCAAGACTCGCATATATGTCTAATTCTTCAACTTTTCACCCTCCCACAAGCCCTGTGGAATTAGGTGTCCGTTTTCTCGTTCATATTGTCTTGAATACGGACAAGAATTATTATTTTTACACAGTTCCAATTCAACTAAGTTAAACCAGTCAAACTTAGATAAGACGATTTACACAAGAAAACGATTAAATACTATATTAAACACAATTATAATAGAAGTGCACAGAGGTATAGCTATATATTAACTGCGACAAACGCTGCAAACATATATCTTTCTAAAGTAGAAAAGTAACCTTTTCCTCTATGGCGGGAGACTCTTTTCCTAGGAAGGAACCCGAGGGAGCCGTGACGGGGATGCTCAAACTTGCGATGAGACATAGTACCTTTATAACTTTTTACCCTACATAAAGATAAATATTAAGAATCCCCTACGTAAAACATAGTCGTTCCACGCAATTAAGGGGCGATAAAACATGAAATCTATTTAAAATTAAGTGAAAATTATCATGAAAGCAAAAGCAGTCACAAAATGTAAATTATACAATAAAGTTTTTAATTTTAGAAATAAAATTGCCATGCACAAAACAAATTGATTTGTTTTTTGGGCAATCAAAATAATAGTTAGTTTGCTCCACAATTTTGATATATCACAAAGTTTAAAGAGATGAGATTTTCTAATTTCAATTTTCAAAATAAGACCAGAAATCTCATACGAAAACAAAGATCACTACAAGTAAAGATCTAGTTTAGCAAGAACAAAACCCATAAGCTACATAGACTTTGTAAATCAATAACACAATTCAACATTCGGATCTTAAATGTAAAATCCTACATCAAAAATAGGAAATCGGAAAAAGCCAAAATTGCAAAAATGCAGGGCATCCAAGTCCTATATGATGGCACAAATCTCCCCTCATCACCAAAGGCCTATGGCATTCAACAATACCAATTCTCAAGCTCTCTAGTATATCTTCCCCAAAATCCCATTTTTGTGGGTTTTTCGGTAAAAAAAAAGAGCCCTTTCGAGACTCCAGCCTTGATTTCAAAATCGTTTTTTTTTTGGGAGGAGATTTAGCCATCACCAGAACTTGGTGTCCCTTCTAACAATGCAAAATAGCATTTTTTTTTATATCAAAATAAGCTAAACAGGAAAATAAAATTTCAATGAAAACATTTAAATGGTCAAATTGAAGAACAAATCGCCTTCAGATGAACTTAGAAAGAGAGATTTAATAATACAAACCCTATGATTCGAAGGAAGAACCGAACGATGTTACCTTGGATCGATTACAGAATGGAGAAACCCTAGCTTAGATCAGATCTGTGAGAGAGGAGGAAGCTAAATGGCATGCTTGCTTATAAAGGGAAATGAGCGGCTGAGATGAGTTGTGGGTTAATTTGTGAGCGTTGATGGGATTCAGTAGAGTTTTGCCGGAGTGGGTTCCTTATAGCTGGCCCCACCCAGTCTGTAAAATAAATATATTGGAATGACTAGCCAGAGGCTATAGCACAAAATTGGAGAAACGCAATGGGCTAGGCTTGGACTCCTCTTGGAATGGATGGAGGGACAATTTGAAGGCTGATCGGGCGAAACCTTACACTCTGAGGTTTCACGACTACACGCCTCTCAATGTCTCGCAGGCCCGAGTTGCTAGAGGAGGCGAAGAGCGAAAGATTCTTCAAGCTACCACCGATGACGCGAAAGTCGGGCAAGCGACTCCGCGGTCTGTACTATGTCTATCATCGGACACAAGAACACCCGACCGAGGATTATAAACGGCTGCGCGATTATATCGAGGAGCTGATCCGCTTCGGTTACTTAGCAAAGTACCCGTGAGACAAACGTCAAGCAGGTAGGGGGCAAGCATACCAACTTGAAACTGGAGAGCTGACGATCGGGCAGATCATGATCGTCACCAACTGACCCGAGTCCGAACAACAACGACACCCACCGAATCCGGTCATTCAATACAAGAGAGTTTAAACTGTATCATCGAATATGTATTTTCTTTAATAATAAAGATTCTGACTTTCTTGCAATCTAAACTGCTTCTTTTTGCTTCCATGCTAAAACACCCCGCAGGGCCGGCGAGTAGCTTTCGGCCCGCCAAGCAAAGACCAACCCTTCACTCAAGTAAATGAAGCTCAGGTGCGCCTATAGGTAGCCGCCCAAAGCCCTCACCACGAGGCGGCTGAGTAGCTTCCTGCTCGGTCCATCCACAGCGGGCAGCTTCCTGTCCGACTACATTGTAGATCTAAAGCCCTCACCACGAGACGGCCGAATAGTTTCCTGCTCGGCCAATCCACAATGGGTAGTCTCCTGCCCAACAATGACGTGGATTTAAAGCCTTCGTCACGAGGCGGCTGGGTAGCTTCCTGCTCGACCCATCCACCGCGGGTAGCTTCTGCCCAATAGCATCGTGGATTCAAAGCCTTCATCACGAGGCCGCCGGACGGCTTCCTGTTCGGCCCATCCGCAGCGGTTAGTTTCCTGCCCAACAGCGCCGTGGATCCAAAGACCTCATTACGAAGTTGGCGGGCAGCTTCCTGCTCGGCCCATCCGCAGCGGGTAGTTTCCTGTCCAACAACGCTGTGGATCTAAAGCACTCATTACGAGGCGGCCGGGTAGCTTCTTGCTCGGCCCATCCATAATGGGTAGCCTCCTGCCTAATAACGACATGGATCTAAATCCCTTATCACGAGGCGTCCGGGTAGCTTCCTGTTCGGCTACATTATGGATCCAAAGCCCTCGCCTTGAGCCGGCCGAATAATTTCCTGCACGGCTCATCCACGGCCGAGTAGCTTCCTGGTCGGCTCATTTGCGTCAAAGTCTGTAGACCGACCCGTTTCCGGTGCGTGATCACAAAGAGAACAAACTCCTATTAGGACCCAAGTAAATAAAGCTCGTGTTCGCTCGTTCTGACGGACGTAACTTGTTGTCTACATAGACAAAACTTGTACCTGCTTGATCCTGTGTTGGCATTAGATTCATATCATAAATACCTGACCTGAACACAAAACCTTGGGGTAAGGGGAAATCAATAATGAAACCTGACTTGTAACTCAACAGTTCGATACTTATACTGATCGGTCTTTACGGGCTCGGTCAGCCCCGGAATGATGCTGCTGACATCATTCGTCTGTACATGTTACATGTTTACTACTTAGCGGCACGTTACGGATTCAGCCCGAGAGTCTTGACCGTGGTCCCGGTCACGCACGGGATACTATTGAATTACATTGATGATTCCATTAAATCGATTTCAAAGACTTGTAGAATAGATAACCTAGAAGCACAGACTTTAGAATATACATCACATACATACAGCTCACTGTTTTATACCTGTGTTATTATTTATATTCATATTTAATTATATCATCATATCCTGGCTATTACTGTTTCTTTGATGTTATGACGCACTGACGTCTGGGTTTTGCATGGCCCAGTTTCTCTACCTTTATCGCAGACTGATCACGAGTATTTTAGCGATCAAGCCGAGCAATGAGGAGTTGAACGTGTATTTAGAGATATTTAGTTTAGTTTATTTCCGCAGTTTTATTTCTTTGATATGAGCCAATATTGGGACATGATTCAGATGTTTATTGGAGCTTGATTCGTTTCCGCTTATGCATTTTCTTGATTCTATTTATTGTGGCAGATGGACATGTACTAGATAGATTATATATTTTACTATTCTTGATATCCTATAAACATGCATAATGTAACTGTGGAGGGATGATTCCTAACCACATGCAACATGGTTGGTTTTATCACGTGCCGTAGTTTACGTATCTTGGGAAGCGAGACGTGACACTCTTCGAGCCTTGGACTTCCCTAAACTGGGTTCTTCTGAGATGGGTTCTTTCTTCCTCCTCTCTTTTTGTTGGATTTTGGGAAAAAAGGGTGTTGAGATTAAAAGTCTCCCTTTTAGAGATTTGATGGGAGATCTGAGCTCCCTTTCGAGGGTTTTATGGTGAAAAACTATTCCTTTTTGTGGAAAAGAAGAGTTAAACTCTTGATTTAATTCAAAAAAAGGAAGAAGGTTTAGAACCTTGAGGAAGGATAAAGAGACACAGAACCCTAATATTTTTTGAGGGGAATGAATTTTTTTTCTCATTTCATCATCATGTTGCCTTATATAGGCTTACAAGTTTACATATATCCACTTGGGTTTTACAAAATGGCATGTTGCCCATCTCATGTCTCATATGCTTATTTATTTTTGCATATGAGCTATGAGCTTTACAAATTTTTGGCTTTATGACCATTTTTCTTACATTTATTCATAAAAAATACATTAAAATTATTTATTACATAATTTTCTTCTTGGCACGGGGAGCGCCGGCCTCTTAATGTTCGGGCCCGAGTTGGGCATTGGCCCACTTGACCTGAGCTTGGGCCTATTTGCTTGGACTTGGGTTCAGACTTGGGCCCACTTGACTTGGATTCGGGCTTGGGTCCGGGCCCACTTTTCAGACTTTGATTTTGACTTATTGAGTTCGACCGTGGGGTGTAATTTCTTATCCCAACAGTCACCATGTTACACGTGAAGGAGAATGTTAAGATATGTAGTTAAACATAGTCTCACATTCAGAAAACTATGAGATGTACATGAGTATAAGATATGAGTTGAGATAAACCTCAATAAGGCTTGAGTCTTATTGTTGAAACCCCACTTATATCAAAAACTCGTGTACACCATAAATAAAATATATAATCGTCCATTCGTTCGTGAACATTTAAATTTTATTTTTCCCTCTTAATTATTGCTTGCTCTAGTTTTAGTCGTAATGGGAACGAAGTTGGAAAAATCCAGAGAGGAGATGGGAGGATCGGTAGAGGAGATGGGAGGATCGGGAGAATTTGATTGAAAATTAGGGATTTGAAAACGGAGATGGAGAAATCGGAAGAATTAAATTGAAGAAGAAGGATTTGAAAATGTAGATGCTTAAATTGAGAGAATTTTGGGGAGAGATGATGAGAAGATTAGGGAAGGAGCATCGAGAAGAAGAAGCGTGATGGTCACTAAAGGAAATCATACCTGTATTTTTTAGAGAATAATCATATATATTTAAATTAAAAAGAATAAAAGTAAATCTGAAATTTCTTAAAAATAAACTTGTGGTTTGGCCTAATTCCCAACAATCTACTTGTACCTTTTCTATTACTCTAAAAACCCCTATACTTTAGTTTCTATATACATTATGTTTTAATTCCATTAAAACATGCTTTGATTCCGTTAAATTGTGAGAAAAAATAAAGGAAAATAGGTTTCGTGTCACACACCTGATATTTTTTGTTCATTTTTCTTTCAATTCAGCCCCACTTCTAAATATTGAGCCATCTCTTCCTTCTTTTTTTGTTTGATGTTCTTCACCTCAAGTTAAAAACCTCACGTATTACATCTTCTTCTTTAATAAGCGTATCCATTTCTTTGAGTGGGTTCAATCGATTCAAGCTAAAGACGTAAGTTTTTCTTTGTTTAGGGAAGCAACTTTGATTACATTATGATTAAACTTGGTTTTCATTTTGATTTTTTGTTCATGCGATAGCGCTAATTTGAAGGTGAATTCTCTAAAGTAAGCTTTTGTTTGTGGTTTGAATATATTCTTTGTAGTTTTGGATGTAAATTTATGAATGTGGATATTTCTATTTATCACCTAATGTTTGATGAAATGGTTGTAAGGGCTGGGATGTGAACATTGTGTTATTTCACCTGGTGGTTGATTAAATGCTTGTATGAATTAGAATTAGAATTAGAATTTTGTTTTGCCCCAAGCTCTTGCACGAAATGATATTATGGATTGAGAAGAAGCGTTTTATGAAATGGTTCTTGAGATAAATCTGAAATTGAAAACAAGTGCTTTCATGATGGGAATTATAGCAATGCTGTCGATAACTGAAACATTAGCTGAAACAATGGTGGAAACACTAAAATAATATAAATTGAAATATAAAACTTTGAGGAACTAGGGCAGGTACCCTTGCTTGAATTGGAGCAGTGATGGAGGGTGGAATCTCCTTCAGATGTTGCTTCCCGTTGATCTGCTGATGGCTGCGATGGATGACTAGGATTGGATCCGGATGTTGTCGCTTCTGAAGCGTGTGGATCTCAATGGGTTGAGGTTGTGGTTGCCGAGTTACAAGGAAGTCCCGGGGTGGTTGTACCCCCGAGAACCCTATGACGATCAAGTTAGTCTAGAGATCTGAGCACAGTAATGGCTTAGTGGAGTAAAATTGGCTTACATTGACCGTTTGAAAGAGGGGTTTAAGTAGTGGCAGCAGCAGGTGCAGTAGGCGTGAGAATCACGCCGGCCGTTACGCTCCCGACGTCACGCCCGCATGATGAGCGGGACCTCCCATTAATGACGAGACAGGCTCGTTAACGGGGGATCGTGGTGGCGTGAAACGTGGGATATGGCAGGCGGAGATCTCGCGCATGGCGAGATTCGCAGGATGGCGGTTACGCCTGCAAGCGGTGCTGTTGGTCGGTCGATGAGACCGAGGAAGATGACCTCGGCGCGAGAGCTCGCGGACGAGCGGGAGAGTTGAGGTATCTTGTTTCTACGGTGGCTCGGGAACGAGCTGTGAGGCCGAGGAGGTCAATTGTGCTGGGGCTCGGAGGCGAGCCAGCCTCGTTGGTAGGACGGGCATAGGAGCAGTCCGGTCGGCCCCTGTAGGTTCTTTCTTGCATGCTCTGGGACACGCCATCTACTACGTGCCATGATCTGGGAGATCACCGATATCGAGCATCATCATTAGCCCCCCACTCTCGTCTCGATCAGCTGACGGGTCGGGTCGAGAGTGGTCTGCCGGGTCACCCGAGGTGAGCTCTGTTCCGAAAATATCGTCGGGCGTGTCCCCGAGCAATCCGTTGTCTTTTTCTGGATGATGCCAGTGAATCAGGGCAAGATCTTCTGCATTGAAGAGGGGCGCCGGATCGTGCACACTTTTGACGAAGCGGCGGCCCACGTGTCGAGCGTTGGTTGGCGGACGCGACGGGCCGCAGGCCTCTGGCGTCTGATGGGATGCTGTCCAATGCACGCGCGCTAGGTGGAGCGATCTGGGTAGTCGAATGTGAAAGGTTGTTTTTGGCGGGAGTCGAC
Source organism: Agapanthus africanus (assembly GCA_030015575.1). Taxonomy (NCBI): domain Eukaryota; kingdom Viridiplantae; phylum Streptophyta; class Magnoliopsida; order Asparagales; family Amaryllidaceae; genus Agapanthus; species Agapanthus africanus. Next base: position 146,343,071 of record CM057338.1, on the reverse strand, counting down.
AGTCGCCGTTGGATGGGGGCGCCGGAGGCTATAGGTAGAGGTGGGGCCCTCTTCAGGGACCATCTCTCTTCATATTTTCCTCATCTTTCATCTCGTAAGCTCGGCGCTTTCATCTTAAGTGGGATCTTCTGCTTTCCTGAGGGCTTCTCAATTAGGTTAGATGTCTTGCTTCTTCTTCCTTCTCCTTCTGAGTCGAGCATCTTCTCCTTTTTGGCAGGACGGATGGTTCGATCTCAGACTCTTGGTGCCTTTGGCGCTCAGTCCCTGAGGGGGGACGGCGGTACGGCCTTGCCTCTGGCTGACTCGAGCCCTGCGCCGGATGTGCCCCCGACGGCGGGGCCACCTACCCCGTCACGAGCTCTTGGTGATTGTTCCAGCGGTGGCCAAAGGCGTACACGGGTTCCCGACACTCAGACGAGGGATGCAGGAGAGAGCGAAGACGAGATCCCTCTCAAGCGGAAGAGGATGGTCTCTCGCGCATCGCCGGCGGACATATTGGAGGGGACTCCCGTGCAAGAGGGGGACGCCCAGTTCTTGGTCCCGTCGGGGCTCTCCGTTGCGGCCAGTCTTCTTGCTGGTATGGAGGAGTCGGCCGGGGACCGGATGCCGTAGGGGACCTTGAGGGCCCGAATGGATGCCATCGCACAGGAAGCGGTTCAGGTATGCTCTCCCTCATGTGTTGCTTTGAGTGACCTTTTCTTAGTTCGGGTGTCCTTAGGTTTCTCTACCGTTTTCTGCCAGGTCCTTCAGCACTGTGCTCTTGTCACTCGTATGGAAGCCGAGGGGGCTATTCGGGCTGCGGGGTCAGCAAGAGAGTCTTCTTCGGAGGTCGAGGGTCTGCGACTCGAGCTGTGTCTGGAGAGGGAGAGATCGCTCGCCCTCAAAGATCAGTCGGAAGTCGCGGACCTCACCGTTTCGAAGTGCCGGGAGTCCTACCGCCGCCTAAGTGAGTCCCACCGAGTCGTTGAGGCGAAGTTGGTGGAACTAGTCGATCGCTTTGCAGCCCTGAGGAGGGCGAGGGATGCCAGCAGGCGGGTGGCCGACGCGGCGCGTCAGGCGGCGGAGGCCGCCGAAGCCAGGGCCAGGAAGGCGGTAACGGATTACAAGGAGTCGGACCAGTTTTACGTCGACCTCGGCGAGGCCTCCGCCCTTGCATGGAACAAAGCTCTTGATGCCGTCAAGGAGCAGCTTTCGGAGTTCGCCGACGGTGAGCTCCGTGCTCGGGTCCTACTCTCGGTGGTCCCGCCTCCGGCCGATAGTGACGAGGGGAGTGAGGTCTAGGCGGGGCTTGCTGCTCGATCTTTTTGATTTTTCCTCCTTTCTCTCTTGTAAGCCTCCGGGTGATTTGAAAAGGCTGGGGAGCCCACAGTACCCTTGTAAAACTTTGACTTTTTGAATAAAAACTTTTTGTTTTTGCAGTAGTGTTTGTGCTTGCGCTTCCCTTTTTTTGGTAGACACTTGTATCTGCACAGTACCGCTTTATGGTCGGCATGTTCCTTGTCTAGCGATTACTCGTCGACTTGACTCTGATCATTTGCCGAGTGTGCGAGGACCGGCGGGAAGACGGTGTCTCCATGGCCCCGAAGTCGAAGCGTAGATCGCTACGACGTTGATAGACTGGATGCCTCTTATTGAGTTCACGTTCCTTAGTTGTTGGAGGGGCCATAATTGGCCAACTGAGGATGGTGTCGAGCAGGGTAGCTGCTCGGTGCCTCTTGGCGAGGGCTTTGATCCTTAGGCTGGAGGGGCCGTGAGAGGCCTGCGAAGGATGGCCGAGCAGGGTAGCTGCTCAGTGCCTCTTGGCGAGGGCTTTGATCCTTAGCGCGGGAGGGGGGAGGGGGGCGTGAGTGGCCTGCTAAGGATGGCCGAGCAGGATAGCTGCTCGGTGCCTCTTGGTGAGGGCTTTAATCCTTAGCGCGGGAGGGGCCGTGAGAGGCCTGCTAAGGATGGCCGAGCAGGGTAGCTGCTCGGTGCCTCTTGGCGAAGGCTTTGATCCTTAGTGCGGGAGGAGCCGTAAGTGGCCTACTAAGGATGGCCGAGCAGGGTAGCTGCTCGGTGCCTCTTGGTGAAGGCTTTGATCCTTAAGGACGCCCGAGCGGGGTTGCCGCCCGGTGCCTCTTGGCGAGGGCTTTGATCCCTGGCGTTCTGCCAGGGACGACCGAGCACGGGTCATGCTAAGCAGTCGCCTCTTTCGAGGGCTTTTCATCCTTAGCGCGGGAGGAGCGTAGGAGGCCTACTAAGGATGTCCTGGCGGGGTTTCCGCCCGGTGCCTCTTGGCGAGGGCTTTTGGGTCCTTAAGGATGGCCGAGCAGGGTTGCTGCCCGACCGCCTCTTGTCGAGGGCTTGATCCCTGGCGTTGTGGGTAGAGAAGCTACCGGCCAGGGATAGCCGAGCAGGGTAGCCGCTCGGCTGCCTCTAGGTGAGGGCTTAGATCCCCGGCGTCATGGGTAGGGAAGCTACCGGCCAGCGATGGCAGAGCAGGGTAGCTGCTCGGTGCCTCTTGCGAGGGCTTTGATCCTTAGCTGTTGGCGGGGCCGTAATTGGCCAACTAAAGATAGCCGAGCAGGGTAGCCGCTCGGCTGCCTCTAGGTGAGGGCTTAGACCACAAAGAGAGAACTCTTCTTCTTTTTTTGCAATGTTCTAACGTTCCCTTCTTGTTATTCGGATGAAAAGGACTTCTTAGAAAGAATTTACATTGTCTTTGTGACAGGAGGGGTGTACACTCGTAGGTAGTGAGTTCACTGGTACAGTTTGAGCTTCTCGGCGTTGTAAGGCCGCGGAAACTTGCGCCCGTCCGCGTCCTGTAAGCGGTAGGCTCCGCCGGGAAGTACCTCGGCGACGAGGAAAGGACCGTCCCATTTCGGGGAAAACTTATGCAGCCTGCCTTGATCGCCGAACCCGTTTCGCCGTAGGACCAGGTCTCCGGTCTTGAAGGAACGAGGCTTGACCCGCGCGTTGTAGTATCGGGCAGTTTACTGCTGATAAGCGGTAGCCCTGATCTGAGCCCGGTCCCATTTCTCCAGCAATATGTCCAGGTTGGTCCGCAGTGCCGTGGTGTTCGCTTCATCGTCGAAGTGTTCGACCCGGTGACTGGGTAGCCCGATCTCCGCCAGGACCATCGCTGTTTCCTCCAATCAGAGCAAAACTCTGTTCAAATTTTGAAATCAAGCAACGCTTCATAGCAGCGCTGAGTACGCTGCACCCTAAGTAGCGCACCACGTGAAAAGAACGTGTGCGCTGGTGCTAAGTGCGCTGCACTCTAAGCAGCGCACCACGTGCAAAGCACGGGTGCGCTGGCGCTGGAACTAAAAGCTCTCCACCGTCAGATCAAAAATCCAATAAAGATGATAAATCATCAATTAACCAGAATAAAATTCTGTTAAGCAAAGATTCCTCAAAATCTTTCCAAATAAGAAGATTGTGCTCTGTAAATCAGAGCACCGTTGGATCAATGATCCAGAGGTGATTAAAAATCACCAAAATACAGAATAAATTCTATATGGGAAAATTTCCCAATCTTGTTAAAAACAAGAAAATTGCCTTCTGTAAATCAGAAGCTCTTGGATCAAAGATCCAACGGTGGGGAAATCCCCAAATCAATTGGAGAAAAGATCTCCTTAACTGATTGAACAAATCAGCTCGCCCTATATAAAGGCCCCAAGACTTCAAGTCTCAGATAGAAAAAGATAGAGAGAAACAAATAGAGGAACCCCCCATAAACTTTGAGAAATCTCAGAAAGAAGAGCCAAGCTCTCGGTAGAAGAAGAACTTTTCTTCAAGGTAAAAAGAACAGAAAGGCGAAATCGTCTCATATAAAAAGAAGAATTCACTTCTTTCTTTAAGATCATAGATCTATAAGACCAAGGTCTTTCACAAAGAGATCAAAAGATCTCATCATAAAATAAGAAGAAGAACATAATTCTTCTCACAGATCATAGATCTATAAGACTAAAGTCTTTTACAAAAAGAGATCATGAACATCTCATTATAAAAAGGGGGGAGAATAATTCAATTCTCTTAGGATCACAGATCCATAAAGACAAAGCCTTTCACCAAAATAAGAGATTGAAACATCTCCTATAAAAATAAGAACTCTGAGACAAAGTCTCTTATAAACGAGAATTTATTTCTCAGATCATAAAGCTAATCAGATAGCACTTTGCGCTCATAAACTAGCGCTTTGCGCTCTTGGACTGACGCTCAGCGCCAAGCGCACTATGTGCTCCTCACGTGTGCGCCACTGAACAAATAGGGCTTTGCGCTTATAAACTGGCGCAATGTGCCCATTATCTGGCACTCAGTACCTAGCGCGCCACGTGCTCCTCACGTGTGCGCTACTCAGCAGAAGCACAATGCGCTCATAAACTGGCGCTAGCGCCAAGCGCGCCACGTGTTCCTCATGTATGCGCTGATAGAACATAAATTGTTCTTTAAATAAAGCCCAGAGTTATGATGAATGCTCAACATTCAATAAAAGATAAAAATATTGTCAGAACTCAAATCAATGCCCAGCATTGTCAAATGTTTAACATTTTAACTGAGTGGGCCGAGCCCAAGTTGGCCACAAACCTCTCATTCAGATTAATTGAGCCCATATGCTCATAAATCTCAGATCTTAGTCCCAATTGGACTACAGATCTCCCAACCAACAATGGTTTAAGGGTACATATCTTCACTCCTTTGATATTTGTCGTTGTAATCCTTCAACGTCTTCAGAGAGGTGATGGGTCCCGATAACCAAACATTCCATGGACTGTGTGGTCCTTAAACTCATGGACTATGATGTCCTTAAACTTTATAGACTATGATATCTTTAAACTATGGACTGTGGGGTCCTTAAACTCATGGACTATGATGTCCTTAAACTTTATAGACTATGATGTCTGTAAACTATGGACTGTGGGGTCCTTAAACTCATGGACTATGATGTCCTTAACCTTGGACTGTAGGGTTCTTAAACCCATGGACTATGATGTCTTTAACCTTGAACTGTAGGGTCCTTAAGCCCATGGACTATGATGTCCTTAACCTTGGACTGTGGAGTCCTTAAGCCCATGGACTATGATGTCCTTAACCTTGGACCGTAATGTCCTTAAACTAATAATGGACTGTAATGTCCTTAAACTAATAATGGACCGTAATGTCCTTAAACTAAACAATAGAGCCCAAATGCTCTTTTGTTGGATCTAAATGATCCCGTTAAGTTGATCTTAGTCTAAAATTAGACTAACGTATCCTTAACAAACGTTTAAGTTGATCTTAGTCTCAAATGAGACTAACGTATCCTTAAATCCAACTCCAAACCCAAATCTAAGAAGATACGGATTTGGACTAATCCACGCCCTACGGGTGATAATATAAATTAGTCTCCGTATACAATCCACGGGCAACCAAAAACAAAACAAACACGCACAACACGAAGTGACCATTTGAAGAAGAAGAAAGTGGTTACCGCGATGCGGTAGCGTAATTAACTGCAGGGGCTTGCGCCTGTAAGGTAGTGCGTCCCCACAATCAAAACCCCCTCAATGAGAGGGAATCTGACGAAGTCTGCTATAACGGCCGCATCCGTTTAAACTTTCGATACATGGTGCCATAAATCAACTTGGCATTTTCGGAGAGGTGGACAGATAGCACCAAATAGCATCTGCCCTCGAAGTTCAGGCCCGGACGTCAGGACGTCTTGGTCGCGTCTTCCGGCGGGGAACATATTCTGGCACGCCCGGTGGGACCTTTTCCTCTTTCCACTCCACACTTCATGTGTCATGTTTCGCGAATAAATCGCGGTTTGATATGGTTGCCCTTGGGTTCGAGGTACTAAGATTTGGTTTTGCTCCCGTGTAGAAAAAAGAACATCAATGGCCTCTAACTGCTTCAGCTGCAACAGCAACTCCCGTTCCGCCTCATCTGGAGGAGTAACCTACGGGCCCCAAGCGGCCTCCCTTTTCACAATGCCGGTGGAACAAGTAACCCAAGCCACCACTGGGCTATTCTTCGGGACCATGCTCCCACCGATGAGCTTCGGCGCCCCTGTACCATTGCAAGAAGCTCAGAAGAAGTCGGTCTTTGATCGGCTTTCCACTATTGCGGCCCCTCTTAACGGGTCGCCCAAACCAAGCGCCTCAGTTTTCAGCAGACTGGGCCAAAACTCCAACGGGCCCGTGAAGAAGCCCGCAATACCAGAAGGCGTTATCCCGAAGCGGATAGCCATTCCTACTCCTGAAGTCACCAAGGCGGCTTCTCCGGCTAAGGGGTCGGTCTTCACAAGACTGTTCGTTTCAGCTCCCACTCCGGCTGAAGTAACCAAGGTCGTTTCCCTGCACGAAAATCGGTCTTTTCAAGATTGGCCATTCCCTTTCAGCGAGTATCTGTCTTTGACAAGCTGGCGCCAACAACAAACTCTCATCAGAACAGGGGGCATGGAAAAGCTGATCCAACAGCGGAGGTGATCCCGGCCACACGACATGCTCGACGTCGCCACTGGCGCCGAGTGAGGAAAGCTGGGGGAAATTCCCTTTCTGGACTGACTCCGCCAGCTCCAATGGTGGAAGTTGATTCTGCTGTTCCAACTGGGAACAGCTTTGAACTACTTAACAGGGTGCGCAGGAATTCGCCAACTGCCGTGCTAAAAAAGTCTCCTCCGCCTGTTAAAAAGATCACAAAGGCGAAGCCGGAGCAGCCCGTTCAGTTGCTATCCTCTAAAGTTTACAAGGTCTGGCGTCAAGTCCAAGACTCGGCGATTGATCCAGATTACTCCCGCCGACAGAAAAAGATGAAGGTTCGGCAAGAAGAGGACCACCCTGTCAAACCACAGAAAGCGACAGCTACTTGGGTGTTCACTGCAACGTCCCCCTCAACTTCGACCGCCCACAAAAGAAGGAGGCCGGAGAAGATCCCTGCGTATTTGGCAAATCGCAAAGACACTGAATCTAAACGCCCCAAGTCCGGGGGCATGGTGGTGCATACCGTCTATATGGCGTCCGGAAAAGAGGATAGCCGTATCTCCACAGGCCATCGACCGCTTACGCGATCAGTGACTAAGGCTCAGGAGCAACAACAATAAAAGCTCCAAGAGATGCTAACAGCTATGGCCGCACTTACAGGACCGAAAGCAAGCCCGGAGATATCCTCGGAGCAGCGCCGTGAGAAGGAAACTGATGCCGACTTCCTTCGAAGAATGCTTGAGAAGAAGAACAAAGAGGCCGTGGAACAAGCGGCCAATATAAAATAAATGACCCTTCTATTCTAAGATATGGTAGGCATGATGATCCAGCCGGACCCTCCAGCCGAAGATCCTCCAGTAATAATTGAAGATGATAGAGGAGAGACATCAAATCCTCTGCCGGCTCTGTCAGCAGCCAAGGAGGAGACCATCTCTAAAGCCACGCTCGATGATTATATAGCTCAACAAATACGAGCTCATCAAGCGAATGAAGCGGCTGGCTAAGTCGTCAGAACTGGACGGCCCTATCCGGGTTGGTACGATCAAATAAAGTACCCGCCAGGATACACGATTCCTAAATTCCACTTGTACAAGGGGACAGGCAATCCCCATCAATATGTCGCTCAGTTCAGAGCTTTCTGCGGCAACACTGGAGGGGATGATAAGCTACTGTTTCGCCAATTCGTCGGCAGCTTGGCAGAGACGGCGTTCGAATGGTACTCAGAGCTTCCCAACGACTCTGTCAAAACTTTTACAGAGATGGAATTGCTGTTCACCAAGTGTTTCGCAAGCGCTAACGAACGCTCCCTAATCACCGCATTAATTAACGCCAGAGTAAAGCCATGCAAAACATTGGTGCAGTACGCGATACGGTGGCGGAATATATGGTCGAAGTGCGAGCAGCGCATCGAAGAAGTGCCTGCGGTAGGCATGTTCTTGGGTACTCTCGACCCTCAGGCGACCATTTCCCAATTCATGATGTTTTTCAAGCCGACCACTTTCCAGGCCTTGATTGACAAGCTGGCCCAAATGGACCAGATGGGCCACATACCATCTCCTTCGAAGCTGGAATCTCGAAATGAAAAAGGGAAAGGGAAAGCGACCTTCGTCGCCAATGCTCAACAGCAGCCCAGTGGTCCGAAACTAATTGATCGCCCAGACGAGAGACGACCATTCTTTAATGAGAAAATGAAGCGCCCTTATTCGTTTCCCCAGGACAAAACAAGAAGATTGTTCGAGCTGGCGGTGCGCAACAGGCTCATCAACTTGCCGGATCCAAAATGCCCATTGCAACCCGGTGAGGCTAATAATCCCAATTATTGCCCCTACCACTAAGCGATAGGCCATCCAATCGAAAATTGCTTCGTCTTCAAAGGGTGGATTGAGAACCAATACCAGTAGGGCAAATTCGCACTGTCCGAGAATTGGAAAGTAAACCCGCCCTAGCCGCACGCTCTCAAAAAGGCGGACACACCGGGGGCATCATGCTCATTTATAGAGGAAGCTCCATGGGAGGTCATTCTTTCAGCCAAAACGAAAAGAATGCTGAAGGATTTCCAAACATGCCCGGCGATCAAATGGAAAAGTCCGCTGGAACCCAAAGTCATTAAGAGAATGCTGAAGCCACGCCCAGCTCCAAAAATTGGTGGTGATAGTCAAAGTGCCCACAGCCAGCCGTCAAAGTCTTCGAAGAAGAAGAAAAAGACCAAAAAGCCCGTGAAGCCCGATGACAAGCGCACGGACCTGCAAAAATATATTGACGCGCTGGAAGAATATAACCAGAAGGCGCGGACCTCAGTTACACTCCAAGAATTTCTCAGCCGCGTCCTTGAGGACGGAGATGATGACAATGGAGAAGACTCGTCAGATGAACTTGAGGATTATGTGGCAAGCTGCCATGTGATCTCTCACTCGTTAATAAACGGTGAAGAAGCTCTGGATGCAGAGAAACTGGGGGCAGATCCCGAATCGGAGCTCCTAGGACCCTCAGACGAAATGATTGACGCATTCCTGAACGAAGCTCTTCTGAAAAGCAAAGCTGATCGAGAGCGCGAGATGGCCATATTTGAAAAGGCCAAACGCCGGCGACTGGACGAAAGGGTTGAAACACTCTCACCAGATCAAAGTACATCCGTCGCAAATAAAAGCAGGTTCAAGATAAGGAAACGATTTGCTAGAGCCCTGTCAAAGGGAATGAAGTTGCCCTCTTTCAGAGGAAATTCTCCCAGCGGTATACATCTTGATGAAGAGGATGTGCATCTTGATTACTATTTATATTATCGAAGGATTGCGCACCCCACTGAAGAGTGCAACGCCTTTAAAAATTGGTGGCAAGGGTATGTCGCTCACAGGCAACAATTCAAAAGGATGAAGCGTGAAGCTCGTCGACAGCGGAAAAATGCGACAGACGAACGTGGAGGAGCTACCGGCAACTGTCACATGATTGATAGCAGGGGATCGCAAGTTCTCACCTTCGGGATTGATTCTGAGGAAGAAATGGCTCTTAGCCCTCTCTTCAAAGAATCCACCTCAGGAAAAGAGGAAGAACCGAAGAGCTGCGAGAACATTCAGCTGCGCAATCGCACATTACCTGAGAAGAATCTCGGACCCGTAAACAAGGGGTCGAACAGAAAGGATAAGGGAAAAGAAAAGGTCCCTGAGGATATCACCCTCGATGACCAAGCTATCGAAGCGCTGACAGCCAAGGATCCGCCTAAAAAAAACAAGGTGGATTACAACGTTCTGGCACACCTGAGGAAGATACCCTCACAGCTAAGCAGTCTCGACGCCCTTCTGCTATCCAAAGAGGCGAGAGATTCTTTAATTAAGGCATTACAAGAGCCCGAGCAATTCCAAGCTTTTCTCCCCGAAGAAAAGATGAAGGACGAGTTGGAAGAAGTGCACACGGCTGACATCACTTTCGGCGATGAAGATCTCCTCCTCGGGACGTGCGAGCATAACCGTCCTCTTTATGTCTCTGGATACTGCCATGATATCAAGATAGGCAAAATCCTGGTTGACAACGGGTCCTCCGTCAACCTCCTCAATATAAGAGTGTTGAAGGAAATCTGCATGAGCGTTCAGCATCTCGCTCGTGATAAAATCACCATATCCGGGTTTGACTCCCAGTCATCAAGAACGCTCTAGTCTGTGATACTGACATTACGCTTTGGACTACTCGTCACGGACATCAAATTTCACGTCATTGACGCCAAGACCTGCTACAACGCTTTACTCGGCCGACCTTGGTTACATGAATACAACATTATTCCTTCTACACAGCATCAGTGTATGAAATACTTCAAAGATGGGCTTGAATATGCCGTGACAGGGGAATTGAACCCATTCTCCGTGAATGAAATACGAAAGTACAAAGATGCAAAGTACTTCTTACCAGACTTCGAGGACACGGAGAGATGCTATAAACCGGAGGAAAAGCAAAAAGCTATCACCACCATTCCGGTCTTTGGGAGTGATACCGAGGAAGAAGAAGAGATAGTCTATTCAGGGCCGCCCTAATGCAACAAGCCGAGACCGTCCACCCCTATGCCGGTCTTCGGCAGCGACTCGGAAGATGAAGTCAATGCCGTATTTTCTGTTCGGACATTAATACAAGCCTTCGCTGGCGATGATCGGAGTTTGCAAATCGCCATGGTTCCGCAAGAGCATTACAAAGAGCTCGACGCATTTGATACCTATGGTGTGCAGGAACTGCAGACATTCTACGTCCCTCCCAGGCGAAGAGATGAAAAGGCGATCCTCTTTTATCGATCCGAGGAAAGCAAAGGGGAAAAAGATATCTGGCACGGCGCCGATTCTGCACTTGACAGGCTCCAGCCCATCTGTCTGCCCAGATACTACACAAAAGACTTAGAAAGGCTGTTGAGGCGCCAAGGCGTACCCTTCAAACAGACTGCTCGACAAGCTCAGTTCCACAACAGGATCTGGAACGTCCCCGGAACTCAGCGAAAATTGCCCAACGGGAGAATAGATGCGATCGGGCTTGGATATATCCGATCCAAGAAATGGGAGCGATTCCATGGTTGCTACGTCATACATGACTTCGATGAAGAAGGAGATGCTCTGTGGGAAGATGCTAACCCTGAACCAAAACGAGGTCCCGTCGTGAAAATGCCAAGTCCGTCGTTCGAAGAACAGATGGACAAGCTTATAAGGGAAGCGTGTCAAAAGGTTCGAGACGACCATAATTGCGAAATGGCTATTTACGAGAAAGCCAGGACGCAGCGCCTCCTTCAGCAATCTACAAAGATCGACGATGCCCTTCGTCGCCAGCCAGTCACAAAGAAGACTCAACGCGGAGGCAAAAATAAACTGAAGAGCGGAAAATATGTTCGGCATCAGCATAGCGGGTCCAAAAAAACCACGCGAAGCAGAAATGAGCAGCCGGGATCCATCTCTTATAAAGAAGATGGGTTGAGCATATTTTTTCCCCCAAGGCAAGACAAGAAGATATTCGATCTTGTCATAAAACATCAGATAATGACGCTCCCGGAGTCCAAGCACCCCGAGCAAGCAGGTGAGGTTCATCATCCGGACTATTGCTCCTATCACCGAGCAATAGGGTATCCTCTCGAAAACTGCTTCGCATTTAAAGACTGGGTAGAGGACCAGTATCAGCAAGGCAGATTCGCTTTATCCAGCAGTTGGAGGGTAACCCCACCACAAAAGTATGAACCGAAAGCCACGTATGCGGCGAGAGTAGAACCAGACCAACATCGGTCTTGGAAGCGATCTCGTACCTGTCACGTGATACTGCTGTCAGAAGAAGAACCCGAGAATATGGATGACCTCCCCTAGTGCTTCGAAAATGAGGATGACGAAGTGATCTCAGAATTTCCACTAGCACCAAAAGAGCTGGATGATGGGATACATATTACTGCAGATAACCTCAGAAAAATCGCCTTGGGGACAGCAAACGACCCACGGCCGACGTTTGTCGGTGAGTTATTGTCTGAAGAAAAGTTGGCTACGCTCAAAGACGTACTTATTCAATATAAAAATTGCTTTGCATGGAACTATTCCGAGATGCCGGGACTAGATCTAGAAATAGCCGTGCACAGATTGGCGATATCTCCGGACGTCAAGCCAATCTAACAAGCACCGAGAAGAATGAGGCTTGAACTTGAAATAAGCATCAACGCAGAGGTCAAGAAGCTAATCAACTCCGATTCATCCAAGAAGTTCAGTATCCTGATTGGATCACCAACATCGTCCCAGTGATGAAGAAAAATAGGACGGTGCGCATATGCGTGGACTTCCGGGATCTCAACAAAGCTTGCCCGAAGGACGACTTTTCAGTACCGGTCACCGAGCTGATGATAGATAATACGTCCACTCATGAAGTCTTCTCCTTCATGGACGGATCATCAGGGTACAATCAGATAAAGATGCATCCCGAAGACCAGAAGCATACCGCTTTTCGGACTTCTCTGGGCATATTCTGCTACAAGGTGATGCCCTTTGGTCTAAAGAATGCCGGTGCCGCCTATCAGAGGGCCATGACGAAGATATTCGATGACCTCATACATGAAATCGTTGAATGCTATATTGAAGACCTCGTAGTTAAAAACAAATCATACGAGGAACATTTAGAGTATCTGAAGATCGTGTTTCAACGCCTTCAGAAATACAACTTGAAGATGAACCCTCTCAAATGCGCGTTCGGAGTTTCCTCGGGCAAGTTTCTAGGATTCGTCGTCCGACACCGAGGTATCGAAATAGACCCGTCGAAGATCAAGGCGATCATGGAAATGCCTCCGCCGAGGACTCTCAAGCAACTGCGGTCTCTCCAAGGAAAGCTCGCATATATCTGGCGATTTATAGCCAATCTTTCTGGCAAATGCCGACCCTACAGTCAATTGATGAAGAAGGGAACCCCGTTCGTTTGGGATCACAAATGCCAGAGCGCACTCGACGAAATCAAGCAATACCTGCAGAATCCGCCAGTACTGACCGCTTCGGTCAAGGGAAAGCCTCTCATTCTGTATACAACCGCCCTTGAGGGTTATCTAGGCGCATTATGGGCACAAGAGAACGACCAAGGGAAGGACAGAGCCCTCTACTACTTGAGCCGAGTTCTCCTGGAGGCAGAAAATAATTACTCCCCAATCGAAAAACACTGCCTGGCGTTGATCTTCGCAATAACGAAGCTCAGACACTACGCTTTGGCGCATGAGGTCCATCTCATATCAAAAGTGGACCCTCTCAAGTATTTGATGTCAAAGGCCATATTAACGGTACGGCTCGCTAAATGGGCCCTACTCTTAATGGAATTCTCGGTGACATACCGACCCCTTAAGGCAGTGAAAGGCCAGGCCATCGCCGACTTCCTCGCTGAGCATCCAATACCTGCCGACTCTCTCTTGAACTGCGAATTACCAGATGAGCACGCGTTTGACACGATCGACGGGGAGAAAGAAGGGAGTGATACCTGATAGGAACTCTACTTCGATGGAGCATCTTCCATGAAGAAGCGCAAACAAAGCACCCCCATAATCAAATCTGGGGTGGACCTAATCTTCGTGACTCCACAAGGAGGGATAATGCGCTTTGCCTTTTCCCTAACAGAGCCGAGGACAAACAATGAAGCTGAATATGAAGCTTTGATAGCAGGTCTTGAGATCGCTGTCGACATGGGAATTGAAAATCTTCTCATATACGGAGACTCCCAACTGGTCGTTAGCCAAGTAAACGGCGACTATCAGACATGCAAACCGGAGTTGGTAAAGTACGGCGAAAGGGTACAACAATTGCTGACTCAAATCCCTGCCTATGCCCTGGAAAGCATATCGCGCGCAGAAAACAGCAAAGCAGATGCATTAGCCAAACTCGCTAAAGAATTGGCCGACGAAAACCTCGATGATGTAAGGATCGTGGTATAAAGCCGTCGGGTTCTTGCTGTTAGTGTATATGCCCTAGGGGCCATTATTGTATCATAATAGTTTGTATATTACTTAATGGAAGCTTGGGATATTCACATGTATATAACAGTCTTGCTAAACATGGTAGTATGCTACTTGGTTTTTCTATCTTAATATGTGAGTATACGTATTGATAGAGCTCTTAGGATCTTGCTTGACTACCAGCGTTGTGATGGCAGTCACACTAGTGGGGGCTGGATAGTCTACAAGCACATCCTTATTCAGGTCCCTAGTCGTAGGATTATCGAGACAGGGCATCGATACTCCGGAGTAGACTAGTGTGTACGCTTCTCATCCCAGTTGGGGAGATGGTCTGTCCCACAGCCGTCAGTACGTCGTACTGGAGATAGTATACAGGTGCTCGTTGGGTTACGGGTACACCGAACAGGACTCGCAGGGAACTGTTGGTTGGGTTTTATACCAGTCGTCAGTTAACAGTTCCCAGGTGACATGAGTACAGCATAGTCCGCAGACTTGACACTGCTACTTCGCCTCGAGTGTATCCCACTGTTCTTAGATTGCTACCCTACCACGGCTCAAAGGAGTCGTGCAAACAGGTAGCAGTTGGGTGCAGTCCCGAGCGCTTGGAGGCAGTGGCGGTTAGACAGGATTCGTCTCTCCCGGTATTGGGAGTTGATATCGCGCTGTGTCAGAGAGCCATTACGCAAAGTCCCTGGCCAGGGCAAGCGAGATTTACTGGTAGGTTCCACTAGTTTCTCAGGGTGTAATGGGCTTCGCTCTGACACGACTTATACCGCTATTAGGGGACTGACGCTTGCCGCCCCCTAGGCCCGATATGCGATAGTCTTAGACGAACAGACCGGACTGTACGGAGATTGTCACATCAGGCTCAGTAGGAGTTCGGAAGGGTTTTCTCATTGGCCTTCTTATCGACATCTACCTGGGGACCGTTACGTACAGCTAGTGCCGCTTGCGGTCTATAGTTAAACCCACTGCCAGCGTAGTAGTCGAGTCATTAGAGTCCCACACAGAAAGTTTCCCTGCTCCAGGCGAAACGATATAGAGGTCGTATGGTTTTACGACAAGGGTTCGGACGCATACGTGTGTTTACGCACGTACGACATCCGGACAGTTTTTACTAGCCGGCTTTGGTTTAAGCCAGTTTCTAGTATCCGGTTATTGGATTTAAACAGTCTAAAGTTTTTCCGTGTTTTCACGGATAGGAAGGGCGTTCTCATAATTACGCGAGAAGCTTCTAGAAGATGATGACTTGGGGGTTAAGGCGGCATATGCATTAAATGAGATTAGTGAGTCATATGAGTGATTCATCCATGTCATTAATGCATCATAAATGCTTAATGACTCATGGAGATGAATCACCCTTAGATATTTATCAAGCATGATTGTAAATCCTTTATTTTCTTTTATTGGATAAATGATAATGCTTGATATATATTATGATACATCATTATCTTGTCTCATTCTCATGTTCACCTTCTCTCTCCTCAAGCTCTCTCTCTTCAAACCCTAATCCTCCCTTCTCATGTGTTGAGTACAAGGATTAGATTAGACTACTTAATCCATAACCCTTCTCTATATCACCTAGGTTACTTAGATTAGCACTTTAAGAAACCCAGTTACTTCTAGTTTGAGGTAAAGCTTGAAGCAAAGCTCTCGGGTGGATCGTCTAGTACTTGGAGAAGGCCGAGAAGGAGGTGGAGAACGTAAAGACGAAGGATACGGTTCTTTAGGTATAATCACTTCACATAGTAGTTTAGAACTTCTATGATAGTTGTTAGTTATCGTTTAGCTTCGATTCATGCGGTTAGTCGATGTTTAAGCAAAG
Organism: Agapanthus africanus; assembly: GCA_030015575.1. Classification (NCBI taxonomy): domain Eukaryota; kingdom Viridiplantae; phylum Streptophyta; class Magnoliopsida; order Asparagales; family Amaryllidaceae; genus Agapanthus; species Agapanthus africanus. The sequence goes on along the minus strand of CM057338.1, from coordinate 146,327,380 downwards.
AACAAGATCGTTTTTCATATTTCCGCCTTCCCGCAAGTCGTGGGGTGTTGTACATCGACTTACAGTGGTATCAGAGCCTTGCTAAACAATAATTAACTCATTAGCAAAGTCGTAAGTATTTCGAACGCAAAAAGAACCGGAAAGATCATCGTATTAACACAGTTTCTGTCGATTTTAAAACAGGCCCTAAAATTTTTTCAGGGACCTTCAAAATAACAAGCATGAAATTATAGGGCTACGGAAGAAATTTGGACTCCCAACTCGGCTAACTCACCGCGGAACCGTGGCGGATCCATGCGATCCGCCGCGGATTCGCGGCCGAGTTAGGTCCGAGTCGGCCCAAATTTTTCCAGTAACTCCTTTGTGTTAACAGTGATATTTCTGGATATTTTATTTTCTGCTAAGATCTCAGGTGCACAGAGAAATTTTGCAGTAGAATCTAAAGTGTTTTGCTCGATCGAAATTTTACGATATTTGCCAGTATGATTATATCTGTGATTGTATAATGTGTTCGTAAACCTCCCCTAACTGGTAGTATGTCGGTTGGCAGGGGGTTGCACATTTCTGTAATGGTTTTTACTGTTTGTGGATGTGAACTGTATTGGACTGTTGTGATGATTAGCCGGGGTTTGAGATGGGTTGTTATATTCATTCATTCAATGTAATTGTAATATGTTGTAATATTATTTTGCGGGGCACATCCAGGTTGCGGTTGTAGCCACCGTTGTATTATTTCATTTTACTGTTTTTGCTCCTAGGACAGACCCAAGGTGGGGTACACAAACTACCGGGTACTTTGAAGTGTTTAGTGGCCTACTCACTTTGTTGAGGGAGACCGCTTCACTTCGGGTATTTGGCGGGTAGTTTGCCGTACCCGTAGGGGTCTAGAGTGGGGTAATGGCTATTCATCACAACTATATAATCCGTCTTTTGTTGCAGGCTCTAAACAAACGCGGATTGCTTGCAAATCCAATAAAGTTCATCTGAGATCTGGAATGCCTATTATTGCGTCTGACGAATGTACAATATCTATATATGATAGCTATTTATACGTCACTTATGTTTTACACACGCGCTAGCCCAGCCCCCGCTCTGTCGTTAGTTAAGTAACCTAACGGGTGATGACGGGACCCAGTGGCGAATGCGGATGGCATAAGAGGACGTTGTATTTTCGTTGTTTTCTGCAATGATAGGTTAATGATGGGACGCATTATTTATAATGCAAAGAAAATAAACCAAAAAGTTTAATTGTTGGAACAATTTAAAAGAAACCACTCGGTTATTTTAAACAGATGATATTTTTAAAATGCGGAGCTTTAACCACTCCTTTTAAAAGCTATCAGGTTCCTTCGGTCATATCAAGTTCACTACGTTCACGGTTTCGCCAAAACCATTCGTAGCCCTCCGTCATTTCATTTGGGTATTCAGTAGTATTCAAGCTATATATTTTGACCTAACGCCAAGACATAGTGTTTTGTAGCTGCTGGGTATTCATTTGTTGCATAGATAGATGAGTTAGTTTGGGACAGTCGTATTATCATTTTGGCCGAACGTCAAGGATATATACGGATGTGTTCAAATTAACAAGATAATGATGGGTAGAACTTGATATGTGACTTATGACATTTTGACCTAACGCCAAGGTCATAAGAGCATGGGGCAAAAATATATATCGGGAATTTCTAAAGAAACTGAAATTTGCAAAGAGATGCATACCATTTGGAGTTTGATGAATGTTAGTAGGAATCCTTCAACATTATCATACGATGATATTTGGATCCCGATCCTACTGTGAGTATATGCTACTCATCAGGAGATTTGTCACTTAACGATCAATGCTATAAACCAAGTAGGTGTCTAGAAAGGTGTCAGCGGGGTTAAGCCCCCAGAGAAAAGAGGTTATTTAATTAAGGAACTTCGCGAAAGCGTTGGAAAACCTCCCTCAAAGTATCGACACTAGCCTGGCTGAACGGTTAATCAAGAATTGTATGGTAAGAATAGTCCTGGCTAATTCTTCTTTTATGGTTTGGGGAAGGATTCGAGAAACAGTGGGAGCCATCCAGTTTAGATAAACTAAAAACCACTCTAAACTTGCAAGAGCATCATGCTAAAGAGTTTTCTTCTCTCTCTCCTAATTGCAGCGACCCTGAAAATGATTGGACTTAAGTTACTTTTAGAGAAAAATATACTGACAGGGCCAAACTTTAAAGATTGGCTGCGGAATGTCAAAATGGCTTTGACCTATGACAAATTGGGGTACGTCCTCACCGCTAAGGCACCTGCAGTCCCAGGTCCTAAATCCAGTAATGCGGATAAGGAAATCCGCAAAACCTGGGAGTATGATTGCGCGAAGGCCAAGTGCATCGTGCTTGCCTCGATGAACAATGAACATCAGAGGAGGCACGAGGATATGGAACTAGATGCCATATTTCTCCATACAAAGGAACTTTATGGAGAGCAATCTCGTATAGCAAGATACGAGACCCCAAAGAACTTGTTTCGAGCGAGGTTGGCCGTCGGATCATCGGTAGGAGAACATGTCCTAAAGATGATAAGCTATATAGAAGAGCTCGCAGACCCCGAGACGACTTTGGATAATGAGCTCTATACAGACCTTATTCTCCAGTCCCTTCCTTCCACCTACGCCCAGTTTATTCTGAACTTCAACATTCAAAGAAAAGAAGTTGAACTTTCGGAACTCCTTAACATGTTGAGGAGTGCAGAGGGCACCTTGCAGAAGGCAAGGGAAACACCTGCTATGTTTGTTAGCGGTGCATCTTCTTCCGGGTCCAAGGCAAGGGCCAAAGGAAGGAAGAAGAAGGCCGCCACCAAACCTAGAGGAGGTGTTAGTAAGGTGGGAGGGAAGGGAAAGAAAAAGATTGCAGTGCCAGTAGTGGCGCAGGATGAGTGCTTCCATTGTCACAGGAAAGGGCACTGGAAGAAGGATTGCAAGGTGTGGAACGCCAAGAACCAAGGACCGAAACAAGCTGTGGCTTCGACTTCAGGTGTGTTTGTAATTGAGAATTGTTTGTCAATCAACTCTACTTCCTGGGTATTGGATACCGGATCAGGATCTCATATGTGCAATTCATTGCAGACACTGAGAAACCGTAGAGTGCTGAAGGAAAGTGATATGACCCTAAAGGTTGCTAACGGAGCTAGCGTGGGAGCTGTGTCCGTCGGGGATTATCACCTGGGATTGACGAGTGAACATATTTTGGTTTTACATAACTGTTTTTATGTACCTAGTTTAACGTGTAATATCATATCAGTTTCCTTGTTATCAAATAAAGGTTATGATTTCACGTTTGTAAGCGATGTTGTTAACATCCACCTTAATCATGGTTTGATTGGGTCCGGTACACTAAATAACGGTATATATGTCTTAAACCAAATCCAGATTTTCAATGTCCAGAACACACTAAAAAGAAAGTCTCCAGATTTAAATAAGGCTTTCTTATGGCATTGTAGACTAGGTCACATCAATGAGACAAGGTTAACTAAGTTACATAGAGAAGGATATTGGACTCGTTCGAATATCAATCTTATGCCACTTGTGAATCATGTCTCAAAGGAAAGATGACAAAGACTCCATTCACTGGACATGGAGTAAGAGCGAGCGAGCTCTTAGGACTCGTACACAGCGATGTATGCGGTCCAATATCTACACATGCAAGAGGTGGTTTTTCCTATTTCATTACTTTTACGGATGATTATTCAAGGTACGGATTCATTTATCTGATGAAACATAAATCCGAGGCTTTTGAAAAATTCCAGGAGTATAAGAATGAAGTAGAAAACCAAACCGGCAAAAGTATCAAGACACTAAGATCTGATCGAGGTGGTGAATACTTAAGTGCCGAGTTCCTAGTTACCTAAAAGAGAAAGGAATTCTTTCTCAGCTTACTCCTCCATACACTCCACAGCATAACGGTGTATCGGAGAGACGGAATCGAACCCTATTGGATATGGTACGATCCATGATGAGTAATGCTGAGTTACCACGATCTTTCTGGGGTTATGCGCTAGAATCGGCGACATATCTTTTGAACATGGTTCCTACCAAGACTGTGCCTACCACTCCATATCAGATGTGGAGTGGGAAGAAACCCCATCTTCAGTACATAAAGATTTGGGGATGTCCAGCTTTTGTTAAAAAGCAGCATGTGGACAAGCTCGAGGCACGATCAGTAAAGTGTAAGTTTGTGGGATATCCAAAGAACTCCAGGGGATATCTATTCTATTACGCAGAGGAACAAAAGGTATTTGTTTCTCGTAATGTCCATTTTCTAGAACATCAGTTTTTAGAAAAGGAAACAAGTGGGAGCGAAATAGAGCTGGAAGAAATTCCAGAACCACAAACTACTACTGAAAGTTTGGTAGAACAAGTAGTTCAAGAAGAACAGGACATTCCCGCACCCCTCCGCAGAAGTAGTAGGCCGTCTCATCCGCCTGAGAGATACTACGGTTTTCTCATAGATGGGGATAGAGAGGATTGCATCATCATTGATGATGAACCTACTAGCTTCCAGCAGGCCATCCAGAGCGGCGACTTGGTACGATGGCTAGATGCAATGCGGACCGAAATGGAGTCCATGTACACCAACAAAGTATGGACTTTGGACTTTGCTCCAGATGGGGTAAAACCCATAGGATGCAAATGGATCTTCAAGAAAAAGATTGGTGTAGATGGACAGGTAGAAACCTATAAGGCTAGACTTGTTGCAAAGGGTTTTCGTCAAAGACCTGGTTTGGACTATGACGAGACTTTTTCTCCAGTGGCTATGCTCAAATCCATTCGGGTTCTTCTTGCTATTGCTGCCTTCCATGATTATGAAATCTGGTAGATGGACGTAAAAACGGCTTTTCTGAATGGTAATTTAGAAGAGTGCGTCTATATGGATCAGCCAGACGGTTTCAATCAGAGTGGGAGCAGCGGTAGAGTATGCAAGTTGCTTAAGTCCATTTATGGACTAAAGCAAGCATCGCGGAGTTGGAATATTTGTTTTGATGAGACAGTCAAAGAATATGACTTTATCAAAAATCCAGATGAACCATGTATATATAGTAAAGTTGTAGCCAGAAGTGTCGTATTCCTCGTCTTGTACGTGGATTAATGGGAAATGACATTCCTATGCTACAATCTGTCAAAGGATTCTTGCCACACAGGTTCTCCATGAAAGACCTGGATGATGCCTCTTACATTCTGGGGATCCGGATCTATCGTGATAGATCCAAGAGGATGTTGGGACTTTCGCAGTCCAGGTATATCAACACTATACTGAAAATATTCAGTATGGAAGATTCTAAGCGCGGTAATCTACCGGCTTGTCACGGAATCACCCTCTCCAAAGAGATATCTCCCAAGACTGATTTGGAAAGGGAACGCATGTCTGTTATACCCTATGCTTCTGCGGTAGGCTCTATAATGTATGCGATGTTGTGCACCAGACCAGATGTAGCTTACGCACTGAGCGTGGTAAGCCGGTATCAGTCAGACCCAGGGGAGAATCAATGGATAGCAGTGAAGAACATTCTCAAGTACTTGAGAAGGACTAAGGAGATGTTCTTGGTTTACGGCGGAAAAGACCTCAAGTTAGAGTCCTTTGCTGATTCTGGCTTTCAGAGTGATAAGGACGATTCCAAGTCCATGTCGGGTTATATCTTTACCTTCAATGGAGGGGCGGTGTGCTGGAAGAGCTCCAAGCAGGACACCGTTGCTGACTCAACGATGGAAGCGGAGTATATTGCTGCTTGCGATGCCGCAAAAGAAGCAGTCTGGATGAAGAAGTTCCTAACAGAACTTCAGGTGGTTCCTACCATAGTTGATCCAATACCTCTGTATTGCGACAACAACGGAGCTATAGCTTTAGCGAAGGAACCAAGGTCCCATCAGAAGTCCAGACACATCTTGAGGCGGTATCACCTGATCAGGGAGATCATTGATCGTCGGGAGATCGAGGTTCGGAGAGTTGCTTCTGAAGAGAACATTGCTGATCCATTCACGAAGGCCCTACCTCAGATTTAGTTCGAGAGGCTACTCGAGATCATCGGTCTTCGATACGCCAGTACATGGCCCTAGTGCAAGTGGGAGATTGTTAGTGTATATGCCCTAGGGGCCATTATTGTATCATACTAGTTTGTATATTACTTAATGGAAGCTTAGGATATTCACATGTATATAACAGTCTTGCTAAACATGGTAGTATGCTACTTGGTTTTTCTATCTTAATATGTGAGTATACGTATTGATAGAGCTCTTAGAATCTTGCTTGACTACCAGCGTTGTGATGGCAGTCACACTAGTGGGGGCTGGATAGTCTACAAGCACATCCTTATTCAGGTCCCTAGTCGTAGGATTATCGAGACAGGGCATCGATACTCCGGAGTAGACTAGTGTGTACGCTTCTCATCCCAGTTGGGGAGATGGTCTGTCCCACAGCCGTCAGTACGTCGTACTGGAGATAGTATACAGGTGCTCGTTGGGTTATGGGTACACCGGACAGGACTCGCAGGGAACTGTTGGTTGGGTTTTATACCAGTCGTCAGTTAACAGTTCCCAGGTGACATGAGTACAGCATAGTCTGCAGACTTGACACTGCTACTACGCCTCGAGTGTGTCCCACTGTTCTTAGATTGCTACCCTACCACGGTTCAAAGGAGTCGTGGAAACAGGTAGCAGTTGGGTGCAGTCCCGAGTGCTTGGAGGCAGTGGCGGTTAGACAGGATTCGTCTCTCCCGGTATTGGGAGTTGATATCGCGCTGTGTCAGAGAGCCATTACGCAAAGTCCCTGGCCAGGGCAAGCGAGATTTACTGGTAGGTTCCAGTAGTTTCTCAGGGTGTAATGGGCTTCGCTCTGACACGACTTATACCGCTATTAGGGGACTGACGCTTGCCGCCCCTAGGCCCGATATGCGATAGTCTTAGACGAACAGACCGGACTGTACGGAGATTGTCACATCAGGCTCAGTAGGAGTTCGGATGGGTTTCCTCATCGGCCTTCTTATCGACATCTACCTGGGGACCGTTACGTACAGCTAGTGCCGCTTGCGGTCTGTGGTTAAACCCACTGCCAGCGTAGTAGTCGAGTCATTAGAGTCCCACACAGAGAGTTTCCCTGCTCCAGGCGAAACGATATAGAGGTCGTATGGTTTTACGACAAGGGTTCGGACGCATACGTGTGTTTACGCACGTACGACATCCGGACAGTTTTTACTAGCCGGCTTTGGTTTAAGCCAGTTTCTAGTATCCGGTTATTGGATTTAAACAGTCTAAAGTTTTTCCGTGTTTTCACGGATAGGAAGGGCGTTCTCGTAATTACGCGAGAAGCTTCTAGAAGATGATGACTTGGGGGTTAAGGCGGCATATGCATTAAATGAGATTAGTGAGTCATATGAGTGATTCATCCATGTCATTAATGCATCATAAATGCTTAATGACTCATGGAGATGAATCACCCTTAGATATTTATCAAGCATGGTTGTAAATCCTTTATTTTCTTTTATTGGATAAATGATAATGCTTGATATATATTTTGATACATCATTATCTCCTCTCATTCTCATGCTCACCTTCTCTCTCCTCAAGCTCTCTCTCTTCAAACCCTAATCCTCCCCTCTCATGTGTTGAGTACAAGGATTAGATTAGACCACTTAATCCATAACTCTTCTCTATATCACCTAGGTTACTTAGATTAGCACTTTAAGAAACCCAGTTACTTCTAGTTTGAGGTAAAGCTTGAAGCAAAGCTCTCGGGTGGATCGTCTAGTACTTGGAGAAGGCCGAGAAGGAGGTGGAGAACGTAAAGACGAAGGACACGGTTCTTTAGATATAATCACTTCATATAGTAGTTTAGAACTTCTATGATAGTTGTTAGTTATCGTTTAGCTTCGATTCATGCGGTTAGTCGATGTTTAAGTAAAGAACAAGATCGTTTTTCATATTTCCGCCTCCCCGCAAGTCGTGGGGTGTTGCACATCGACTTACACTTGCACCGGCAGAAATATCTCCGGAATCGTCTGAAGAAAAGGAAGCGACCGAGCAAACGGCCCTACGAATAAAAAAATAGGAAAATGCTAAGGATTGGAGAGAAGTCTTTATAGACTACTTCAAATCCCGTCGAACACCTGAAGATGCGTTCTCAAGACATCAGCTCATGAAACGAGCTCTGCCTTTCGCTTTCGTCAATGATACTCTATATAAGAGATCATTTGATTCTCTGTAGTTAAGATGCCTGGGATCGGAAGAAGCAAAGAGAGTCGTCCATGAAACTCACGACAGACTCTGCGGTTCACATCAAGCCGGGCTAAAGATGAAGCTGAAGATCAAAAGGATGGGCTACTATTGGTCCACGATGATCCAGGACCGCCTTGAATACGCGAAGTAATGCCACTCGTGCCAAATTCACGGGGACTTTATCCACCAGTATCCAAATCCACTACATTCAACGGTGGCTAGCTGGCCGATCGAAATGTGGGGAACCGACATAATCGGGCCCATGAACCAGCATCGTCCAGAGGACATCGATTCATTTTGGCGACAACTGATTACTTCTCCAAATGGGCAGAAGCAGTATCACTGAGGGAAGTGAAGACGGAGAATATTCTTCATTTTTTCAAGACACATGTCATCTATCGGTTCGGCACTCCGCGACGGATTATCTCCGATAACGGGCCGGCCTACAGAAGCCATAAAATCAGCCACTTCGCACAACAACATAACATAGACTGGAGATACTCTTCGGTTTATAATCCCCGAGCTAACGGTTTAGCTGAGGCTTTCAACAAGACCTTGACGAAGATCGTGAAAAAGACGGTATCCAGAAATAAGAGGGACTGGCACGAGAGACTGCATGAAGCTCTCTGGGTGTATCGAACTACATTCAAAACGGCCACAAGCACAATGCCGTATGCATTGGTATTCGGCGCTGAAGCAGTACTCCCTTTGGAGATAGAGCTACCCTCCTTACGAGTGACAGTTCATTACGAGCTAAAGGACGAAGAGAATGCTCATCTTCGGCTTAAGGAGCTTGATGCCCTCGACGAAACTCGGCTCATGGCGCAGCAAAACTTGGAGGCTTACAAAGCAAAGATGACGCGTTCATATGAAAGATTGATTAGGCTGAGAACATTCCGCCAAGGCGAACTCGTGCTAGTGGTCAAAAGACCTATGATCCCCAATTGTGCCAAACGGGGGAAATTCGAGCCGAACTATGAAGGCCCGTATATCATAGACAAGGTCTACAAGGTGGAGCCTATCTACTCATGGACATGCATGGCGAAAGACCTTTCAGGCCAATAAATGGTCGATTCCTGAAAAAATACTACGCCTGACAAGTCATGGCCTAAGTCAACGATAGATGACAACGCCTATGTCCGCTCGCTATCTTCCTAAGCCCAAACTCTATAAGTAGTAGCCGGCAAACGGACCGGAACGTCCCTAAACTAACGATGGACCACTATGTCCTAAAACTGGCTGATGACCGAAACGTCGTTAAACTACTACAAACCCGCGGCGTCCCCAGGCTGACGTGGAAAAAAAAAAAAAAACGGTATGTCCATAAGCGAGATGGGCACAGATGAAAACCTGAAAGGGCTCTGTGAGTAAAAACAGCAGGGCTACCGGTGAGTTTTGTGAAAACCCGAAAGGGTGCAATCTCGTTAAAAGACACTTCCAAGGTCCTCTCGACCTTGTGAGGAGAAAATACCTGTGTGAGATCTTTACGACTCACAAGGGAGCAACACACTTAGGGATCCCCACGATTCCTAAGGAGAAATTACACTTGCGAGATCCTCACGATTCGTACGGAGAACCCTCTTATGATACCCTCACGGCACATAAGATTCAAAAGCCTTAAGTTACAGGGATCTGAACCTGTTCTTAAGCCACTACAATCTCCAATGCCGCCCTACAAGCGGTTCAATGCTGACCCTTGTATACAATCAACGTGCGCGAATAAACATTTTCCAAACAAAGTCCCACCCGCGACTAGGGATATGTTCACACAGTGGACAGCTCTTGTAAGTCCTTGATTGTTTTGATTTCCGATTGTGTAAGTAAATCAAATGATCCCCGGCAACGGCGCCATTTGATTGGAAAAAACGATTTCGGATGTGTAGTATTTAGAAAATGTATAGAAATCACAACCAAAAATTATTTGACCGCAATCAATAACGGTGTCGAATGTAGCGCGTTAGTAAGTGCGGATCGTCCACAGGGAAAGTGTAATCGTTCGTGTTTCGAATTAGATGAGTTGAAACTTTAAAGAAAAGAAAACAAACAATTCATGATTTATAAAATTGAATTTCAAGAATTAGAAAAATCTAGATCTAAGAAAACATTAAAATCAAGAATTGATATGTGATGATTTCTAAATCAAATATCAAGAATCGAAGTGAGGCTCGTAGGAATCGATCGGATCTATAGATGTGATGAAATCTAGCGATTACGTATTCTTATCCATCGATGAATTGATACTAGATCGATGATGATCAACGAGAATTAGGGATTTCGTGTGAAACTAGGGTTTCATCATCTATCCCTTGTTCCTTCGTCGATATCATTCACATTCTAGCCTCTAGTAAATTCAAGAATCGATCGTGGATCCCTAATTTCGAGCGAACACAATCAAGAAAGTATCGCAACGAAACTAGGTCGTCGATTCTTCAATTTGCTAGGGTTTACAAAACTTGTAGGACTTAAGAATCGTTTCAAGATTTATTACATCATCATTCTATTGATCGTCTCGACTCCTTTACGAGCGGAGTTTTACTCAAACATCACAACAAGAACCACAATCACAAATTGAGATCGAATCATGATGCAAGAATTTAAAGAAAGCAAGATTAAAGAATTTCACCTTTTATTTATCAACTAATTCCGTTACAATTCGCTCAAGAACTATAATGAGGAATGAACTCGATCGTCGCTCGTCTCCTTGAGTCGCGGATCGGCTTGGATCACTTGCTCGATTGAAGATCGGCTCCGCTCCTAAAAGGTTGAAGGCTTCTTGCTTGATTTGGTACTCGAGATCTTGAATTTGGCTTTGGAATTTGAATTAGGGTTTACAAGTTGTGTCACTCAACTTGTAGGTGGAAGAGAGAGGAGAAGAAGACTTCATGAACAATCTCAACCCTAGATCTAGGCTCTCTTTTATAGACCTCAAAACCCTAGATCTAGGATTTCAAATTTGAATTTTCCCTCCAAAAGTTTGTTAGCAAGAGATTTGAATTTCCCTCCAAAAGTTTGTTAAGCCGAGCCTTCTAGATGCGCCACGTGGAGTTTCTACAGTATTCTAGAAGCTTTGGCCGTTATTTTAGACATGTGGAGAAAAACTGAGCCAATGATGACGTCATCACGCCGTGGTTTCGCGGCGCAAGCAGGCTCCCGCCGCGGAACCGCGGCGCTTGGGAGGCCTTAGTGCTTGTTCTCTCTGGTACTTCTTTGGGCTGATATGTGGGCCTTTTTATGATATGTTGATTTTTATATTTCCCTCTGAAGTGCTACCAGATCTGAAATCATTGAGTTGGTGTATTTTTTATCAGCTCTTTTGGCTTTATTCCTGCAATTTCCTACATAATTTCTCGGGACAAGAGTTGCGCAATACAAGGATGATGCGATGCCATGATAAACACACAATTTCCCTAAAAGTGCCGGTTTTAAAGTCTAACACATGCAATCTGGTATTTCAGAGATGTTTTACTAATATGTGCAATATACAAACCGAAAACCTCTAGATGAGTGCAAATGATAGGAAAATGCCGTGTTAAAAATGCAGTATTTTCGACTGATCAGTCCTCTCGACTTATAAGGAGAAAACACTCTTGTAAGATCTTTACGACTTATAAGAGAACACACACTTAGGAATCCTCACAATTCTTAAGGAGAAAACGTACCTACGAGATCCTCACGACTCGTAGGGAGAAGTACCTTTATGAGACCCTTACGGCTCATGAAATCAAAAAGCCTTAGTTAACAGGATCCTAACCCTGTTTGCTAAGCCACCTTTGTTCGACATCGACAAAGGCAAATGATGATTCGCTCCTGGCAATATCCCAGTTGTAGCGATGCCGATGCTTAAATCGGTATCAAATCCCAAACTCGCAGCGAAAAGTCAGTGAGCCGTAAATGCATATGAAATAGCCGAAATTATGGGGCAACTTGCAACAAAATTAGCAAGTAAAAATGTATGCATACAAAATAGCCGAAATGGTTGGGCAACTCGCAATAAAAAGCAGCGAGTAAATAAAACAAATAGCCGAAATGATTGGGCACCGCGAAAAATAGCCGAAATGATTGGGCAATCGCGATTTTCGCGATATAAAACTGAAATGATAGAGCATCGCGGAAAGAAAAAATATATAAAATGAAACTTTTTGCCCTACAGGTGAGATCACATCGATCCCTGTATACAATCCAGGGGCACAAATAAAGAGGGAACTATACCTTCCCACCAGGCTCCATCAGAAAAAGAAGCCAAATCTCGACGGTTCACAGACAGCCTAGAGATCACCAACAGCGTTTCTCCTCATTCCAACAGGATTCAGACGCGACAATCAACCTTGGAGCCATGGCAAAGTCCATGTTCCAAACCTTGACGGTTCACAGACAACCGAGAGAGAAAATCCTGGTCCCGTAGAACACGGCTAATGTCAATCCTGACCCCGTGGGAAACGCCCAGAGCAAATCCTGGTCCCGTAGAACACGGCTAATGTCAATCCTGACCCCGTGGGAAACGCTCAGAGCAAATCCTGGTCCCATATAACACGGCTAATGTCAATCCTGACCCTGTGGGAAACGCCCAGAGCACCTCCTGGTCCCGTAGAACATGGCTAATGTCAATTCTGACCCCGTGGGAAACGTCCAGAGCACATCCTGGTCCCGTAGAATACGGCTAATGTCAATCATGACCCCGTGGAAAACGTCCAGAGCACCTCCTGGTCCCGTAGAACACGGCTAATGTCAATCCTGACCCCGTGGGAAACGTCCAGAGCAACTCCTGACTCTGTGAAATGCAGATAAAGTCAACCCCTGACTCCGTGAAATGCGGATAAAGTCAACCTCTGACTCCGTGAAATGTGGATAAAGCCAACCCCTGGCCCCGTAGAACACGGTTAAAGTCAATCCTGACTCCGTGGGAAACAGCCAGAGTAAACCCTCGAACTCCTCATCAAAACAATGCTTTGACTCGGGAGCAGGTCAACTCAACAATCACTTACGAGTCCTCTCGACTTGTAAGGAGAAAATTCTCTTGTGAGATCCTTACGACTCTCAAGAGAAAACGCACTTGGGAATCCTCACGATTTCTAAGGAGAAACAACACCTGCAAGATCCTCTCGATTTGTAGGGAGAAAAGTCTTTATGAAACCCTCACGGCTCATAAAGTTGAAAAGTCTTAGATGACAGATCCTAACCATGTCTCCCAAGCCATCATTGTCTCGCAGAGAGGTCAAGGTAGATTTTCTACAGGCCACACTCTCCTAAGTCAAATATCGACAAGAAAGGAAACAACCACTTACGAGTCCTCTCGACTTGTAAGGAGAAAATTCTCTTGCGAGATCCTTACGACTCTCAAGAGAAAACGCACTTAGGAATCCTCACGATTCCTAAGGAGAAAATACACCTGCGAGATCCTCTCGACTCGTAGGGAGAAAAGCCTTTATGAGACCCTCACGGCTCATAAAATTGAAAGGTCTTAGGCAGCAGACCTGAACATGTTTCCTAAACCATTGTTACCCTGCAAAGAGTCCAAGATGGGCCGTCACTTATTATCTACGGGCCACACATGCTAAAATCACATGGCAACGACACAACAAAGAGAAGAAAGCGACAGTAAATAGAACATTTGATTCACATTCAGTTAAGCGTTCAAAGTGTACCCATTCGTGCATGTGCGAAAAGGTTTAATGCATAAAATAAACACATGGAAATGGAAAAGCTTGCTATTCATACTTCAGAAAATTCCTACATTGATGAAAATAGTAAACAAAAACGCCATTAAAATGTTTACAAAGGCAAAACATCAAATTCAGGACATGGATTGAGAAATTCAAAAGTGAGGCCATGCAAAATTTTGCGGGCCTCTCGAACCATCTTCGTGTGCATCCTTTCACGATCACAAGCGTCAGGATCCCCACTGATGTCCTCTACCCTTCGATAGGCAGCGAGTATCGCCGCCTGCTGAAAAGCTTGATGCAGGATATCAATAAGATTGTCTCGCCTTTTCTTTGAGATTAAGCCCATCAGATACACCGAGTGCACCTTATCTTCGGCGTCGTCCAATGCCTTAAGCAGCATGCCGGCATAGAATAGAGGAAGTGCTCCCCAGATCGCTCCCACAATAACCTTCAAGAGAGAGGAACGACGAGGAAGCAGTCAACAATTTTATACATCAAAGCAACCCATAATTTCAGCACACTGGGCGTTTGTGAATTCCTGGTTTTGAGAACGGCCGACCGCTCGAATGTCTCCGTAAGAAATAATTTCGTCGAGGTCATACATATGAGCGTCCATAACGCCGGAAAAAGAAGATCGGCGGGAGTTAGTGGACAGATTGATTAAGAAAATCCTTATTAAAAACAGACACGAGATTTAAACAACTCATGATATTCCCGAGGAGGAAATAAGTACTAATTAAATCACTCAATGAATTTAATTCTGTGCAATTAAGGAAGGAATCCTAAAAAGGATTTCGCATTTAATGAAAATGTTCCTCGGGCCAAGGAGTTAAACTCCTCGAGAGCAATGCACTGCAGACAGGAATGACATCTGTCAAAGGCAATTATGAAGGGAATTAAAAATTCCCCGAAAATTCTAAGAGCCTTGCTCTGTAAAAATGATGGAATAACCCATCAGAAAACTTAAAATAAAGTTTTTAATGAATTAAAATTTTGAGATTTTCAAGATCCATGAACAAACTCTTAAGAGTTCTTTATGAAAGATTAACAAATCTATATGATTTGAAAAGAGCAAAGCTCTGTTAATGGGTTAAGAACCCCAAAGAAAGATCTCTTTAGATCTATGATTTCAAAAGAGCAAAACTCTGATAATAAAACCCTAAAAAAAGGGTTTTATTTAGATCGAAGATCTATGAAGAGCAAAGCTCTGTTAATGGGTGAAACCCTAGATTATTAAATAATCCTTTAAAAGATTTAATCTTTACCTAAATTTTTGACAAAGTTCTGTACTTAAGGAAGTTCTTAAGATAAAGAGTTATGCTCTGAAGGAGAATAAAAATTCTCAGAAAACAATAAAGAAGATGAACAAAAATCATCTCAAGGGCCAAGGGTCCTATTTATAGGCACTGAGATGCCGTTTCAACTTCTGAGTTGATCTAAGGGTGCAGATGCTGCCACCGCTGCACTCACATGTAGGCCACGTGAGCGCAACGGTGGGGAGGCATTTGTTTCCCCCAATCAGAGCAAAAATCTGTTCAAATTTCAAATTTTGAAATGAAGCAAAGCTTCATAGCAGCGCCGAGTGCGCTGCACCCTAAGCAGCGCACCACGTGCAAAGCACGTGTGCGCTGGCGCTAAGAGCGCTGCACTCTAAGCAGCGCACCACGTGCAAAGTATGGGTGCGCTAGCGCTGGAACTAAAAGCTCCCCACCGTCAGATCAAAGATCCAATAAAGTTGATAAATTATCAATTAACCAGAATAAAATTTTGTTAAGGAAAGGTTCCTCAAAATATTTCCAAACAAGAAAATTGTGCTCTGTAAATCAGAGCACCGTTGGATCAATGATCCAGAGGTGATTAAAAATCACCAAAATACAGAATAAATCCTGTATGGGAAAATTTCTCAATTTTATTAAAAACAAGAAAATTGCCTTCTATAAATCAGAAGCCCTAAGATCAAAGATCCAACGGTGGGGAAATCCCCAAATCAATTGGAGAAAAGATCCCCTTAACTGATTGAACAAATCAGCTCGCCCTATATAAAGGCCCCAAGACTTCAAGTCTCAGATAGAAAAAGATAGAGAGAAACAAATAGAGAAACCCCCCATAAACTTTGAGAAATCTCAGAAAGAAGAGCCAAGCTCTCGGTAGAAGAAGAACTTTTCTTCAAGGTAAAAAGAACAAAAAGACGAAATCGTCTCATATAAAAAGAAGAATTCACTTCTTTCTTTAAGATCATAGATCTATAAGACCATGGTCTTTCAAAAAGAGATCAAAAGACCTCATCATAAAATAATAAGAAGAACATAATTCTTCTCACAGATCATAGATCTATAAGACTAAAGTCTTTTACAAAAAGAGATTATGAATATCTCATTATAAAAAGGGGGGAGAATAATTCAATTCTCTCAGGATCACAGATCCATAAAGACAAAGCCCTTCACCAAAATAAGAGATTGAAACATCTCCTATAAAAATAAGAACTTTGTTCTTAAGAACCTTGAGACAAACTCTCTTATAAACGTGAATTTATTTCTCAGATCATAAAGCTAATCAGATAGCACTTTGTGCTCATAAACTAGCGCTTTGCGCTCTTGGACTGGCGCTCAGCGCCAAGCGCACCACGTGCTCCTCACGTGTGCGCCACTGAACAAATAGGGCTTTGCGCTCATAAACTGGTGCAATGTGCCCATTATCTGGCGCTCAGCGCCAAGCGCGCCACGTGCTCCTCACGTGTACGCTACTCAGCAGAAGCGCAATACGCTCATAAACTGGCGCTAGCGCCAGGCGCGCCACGTGTTCCTCACGTGTGCGCTGATAGAACATAAATTGTTCTTTAAATAAAGCCCAGAGTTATGATGAATGCTCAGCATTCAATAAAAGACAAAGATATTGTCAGAACTCAAATCAATGCCCAGCATTGTCAAATGTTTAACATTTTAACTGAGTGGGCCGAGCCCAAGTTGGCCACAAACCCCTCATTCAGATTAATTGAGCCCATATGCTCATAAATCTCAGATCTTAGTCCCAATTGGACTACAAATCTCCCAACCAACATTGGTTTAAGGGTACATCTCTTCACTCCTTTGATATTTGTCGTTGTAATCCTTCAACGTCTTCAGAGAGGTGATGGGTCCCGATAACCAAACATTCTATGGACTGTGTAGTCCTTAAACTCATGGACTATGATGTCCTTAAACTTTATAGACTATGATATGTTTAAACTATGGACTGTGGGGTCCTTAAACTCATGGACTATGATGTCCTTAAACTTTATAGACTATGATGTCTTTAAACTATGGACTGTGGGGTCCTTAAACTCATGGACTATGATGTCCTTAACCTTGGACTGTGGGGTCCTTAAACCCATGGACTATGATGTCTTTAACCTTGGACTGTAGGGTCCTTAAGCCCATGGACTATGATGTCCTTAACCTTGGACTGTGGAGTCCTTAAGTATAAGTCCACGTTGCTCACCCCGGTTCTTACGGAGAGGCGGAAACGGCGAAAAACGATTTTTGGCGCAAAGGCAACATGGACTAAAGCACGGATCTTTGCTAAACTATGAACTAGCAAACTACTAGAGGTGATATCTACTATGCCATAGAAATTATACCTCACGAAACCGGTCCTTCGAGTCTTCATTCCGCTGTCCCGCTCGTTCATCCAAGCTCCTAGGATCGATCCGGATCTTGGTCACCTCCGCGGCCTCCTTGAGTCGAAGACGATCCACCCGAGAGTTGTACACCGAGCTCCACCTCGAGCCGAGGCAACTAGGGCAACAAGATCGCTAGTCTTGATGTCCTAGGTTGTGTAGAGGAGGTTGATGGAAGTGTTTGTCTATGTGGATTCTTTTTCTCTCAACACATGAGATCAAAAGAATTTTTCAAGAGGAGGAAGATGATGGAGAACAAGCAACCATGGAGCTCTTTCTTTCTTCTCACTTGCAAGAGAGAGAGTGCGAAAAGAGAAATGAAAAGATAACTAAAGAAAAAATGAACCATGGTTGCAATAATACTAAACATCATCATTACTAATCCTATCATGATAAAGTCGATGGCTACATTGACATGACCATTTTCATAATCCAAAATGAAAAAGAAAACCAAAGAAGAGTGTAGACCTCTCATGAAGGTCAAGGTCAACTTTGGTCAACTGGTCAACAAAGTCAAGAGTGGTCAGGTGGTCAAATGGTCAAATCAATTAGCCATCATATAATTATCACTAAAAGGATTAGTAAATAATGTCCGCGGCTCATAATAGTTTTGACCGAACGAATTGCCAAAACCCTAATGAGTCCGCCTCAAAATGGTTTTGACCGAATCAACTGTCAAAACCCTAATGAGCCTGCCACATAACGGTTTTGGCCGAACCAACTGCCAAAACCCTAATGAGGCACCTCCTCCTTCATCGCTCCTCAAAACTGTGCATACACACCCGCATCCACATTCCGTAGAATGCGAATGTACAGAAGACAAAACAAATCCATCCGTGCAATACTAGGATCCAGCTTAAACCAAAGCCCATTAGTATTGCCTGCCCGAACAGCATACGCATACAAGTGTACGTAAGTGATCGCAGACCTGCCGTAAAACCATACGGCCTCTACACGTTTCGCTCAGTGCAGGGAAACTCTCTGTGTGGGACTCTAAAGACTCGACACTACGCTGGCAGTGGGTTTAACCACAGACCGCAAGCGGCACTAGCTGTACGTAACGGTCCCCAGGTAGATGTCGATAAGAAGGCCGATGAGGTAAACCCATCCGAACTCCTACTGAGCCTGTATGTGACAATCTCCGTACAGTCCGGTCTGTTCGTCTGATACATCGCATGGCGGGCCTAGGGGGTGGTGAACGTCAGTCCCCTAATAGCGGTACAAGTCGTGTCGGAGTGTAGCCCATAACACCCTGAGATAACACTGGAAACCTACCAGTATATCTTGCTTGCCCTGGCCAGGGACTACTCGTGTAATGGCTCTCCTAGACACAGCGCGATGTCAACCCCCAATATCGGGAGAGACGAATCCTGTCTAACCGTCACTGCCTCCAAGTGCTTCGGGACTGCACCCAACTACTACCTGTTTGCACGACTCCTTTGAGCCGTGGTAGGGTAGTAATCTAAGTACAGTGGGAACACACTCGAGGCGAAGTGACAGTGTCAAGTCAGCGGACAAAGCTGTACTCATGTCACCTGGGAGCTGAAAACTGACGATAGGTATAATGCCAACCAACAATTCCCGACGAGTCCTATCCAGTGTACTCGTAACCTAACGAGCACCCACATACTATCTCCAGTACGACGTACTGATGGCTATGGGACAGACCATCTCCCCTGCTGGTGTCACGTCCCGAAAGTACGGAACATGACCGACACTTAAACTACGAACGTCTCGAGGCATACGTAATCTAAGTAAGCCGAAAACCCAGAAATCCAAACCAAGAAAATTAGTAGAGTGAAGGAAACCAATTTAAAATCAAGTAGTTTTAATAGCATAAGCCGAATTATGCGGTTTTAAAAACATCAAATATTTCCTGAAAATTTCGGCAGAGTTTCCTTTGTAAATACTGGCTCCCCAACGGGATACAACATGAATAGTATACGAAATCAAAAAAATGCATCCCCAAGCGGGAGCTAGCTCTTCGTCAATCGACGGTCACAACCACACAAGCAATATAATATACAACGCCAAGGGCGATGATCAAAACTCAAAAGGAACTCAAAACAACAAGAAATCCACAGAAATACAACGCGCGACTCTAAGGTCGAAAGAATAACATCACTCGTCTCTATCTCAAAAATAAATACATGTTTGGTTGATGGAACTTCTAGATACAACAGAATAATGATATACAAGATATAATGATAGGTGCGATACAAATAAACCCACCTACTAGCAAGTCACCCGAAAATAGAAATAGTGCCAGCAAAGCCGTAAAGAAACATGTACGGCGAAACCTGCAAGAACTGTGGCACAACGGGGGTGAGTTGCCAACTCGTGAATAGAAAAACATCTACGCACAGAAATCGCATAAATAACGCAACCTAGGTCAATGATCATAATATATCCTCAAATATATATATAACATGCAGCCTATAACAATGGCTAGGGTATACCTCTAAGCAACGGTAATACCAAGTGCTCGTGTCAGTGCCTCGGGTAGCAATATATCATATGAATGAGGTATGAATGCATGAAAACAGAATAGATGTAAATGAAGAAACTGTTTTCATAATTTAGAGAGATTTCTTTTGTATATTTTAAAATGAGGTATCATAAATGAAATCAGCATCAGCAGTGTCTAGCATCGACACAAAACAAAAATCTCAATATCTCAAAATCTCAGGCTCCGGCTATCCGGACTGGCCTGTATCATCAACTCTCAGTACCTCAATATCTCGAAATCTCAATGTCTAAATCTCAATATCTAGGACGCCATCAGTCCAGACTGGCCCCTACCATCCATCTCAAGACCACGACGGTATCCTCCGGATATCCGACGCGTCAGGTAATATCACCGGTAGGTAGTGCTCCCCTGCCAGGCTCAACGTCAGCAACACGCCCTTCTTTCCCCGGGGTACCTTACCGGGCCCACCATGTACCCGAAACGGTTCATCCATCTCCTCGAATCGGGTCTCGAAATCCATCAGCAAACTCATGGTGGACGACTCATACATCATGGGAAAACCGTATTTTTGTTTAAAAAGAGAGAAAGCAGTTTATATATGTCTTGCGGTTTTCCTCCAAATCCAGAAAATATCATGGAAATCCGAATCATCAATAGCATGTAAAACCATGAATATAAGCATGAGCATCTATGAATGCGGCATATAATGAATAACAGTATGCATGAAGTGACAAATAACAACTACAATGTCTAAACTAGCATATAATGCAAGCAACTAATCATCATGTCAAAACTACTAGTTAACAAGCTACATTAGGCGATAATATTTTCTAAGGTGTGCGTGACATGGCAATTACCGATGAAGATGTGTGTGAGCCGGCAAGCAAGTGTACGTGGTACATACGCATCATCGGTAATGGTGCTGGTGTCCTAACAGTATGATATCAACAATGCAATAAGAAATTATAATATAAGTATGCGATGCGAGCGAACAGTAATAATGAGCGGAATACTAGACACAACGATAACTAAACTGCATTATCCTAATATAAGTCCTACAATAGTGCCTTTTGAAATAACACGAATCGCGGTGTTTTGAAAATAAGGGCTACGGTGTTTTTAGGAAAAGATACGTCTTTTGAAATATCCGTAGAATCCCTTGACCTGTCTTTTAAAATACCCACGATTCGTAAGCTTTTGAAATAGGTAGGAGTCGAATCTAATCTAACAACTAAACTAAACTAAAGGGCTAAGCTAACAAGCTGGACTACAGGTAAGGAAACCGCCTAACATCTGAGTCGATATATATACATACCTGTATATATATTAGTCGGTGATCCCGCCTCAATAATATCATATCCGATACCATATCTATAATCAGACATCCCAAGTCAAGAGTGCGGATCAATCATCAAAATATAGCTCGTACGTAAATCCGTCGTACGGCATCCCCAAATCTGGGTACGGGTCAATATCATATTCATCACACTATTCATCCGGTATCCTCTTTATCAAAGATCATAGTCTAGGGTACTGACCTATGTCTAGTACAATACTAATATCATCAATATAGTCATGATCTGGCTACTGATCGACAGTCTTGTACAAACTGATATCATCAGCACATATCATCATCAAGGGGTATACATCGCCCAATACGGCCTAGGATCAATATCCTAGCATAGCATATCTCATATCACGATCACATGTCGACCATTTAATTAATAACACTATTTACCCGTATCGTCGTCCCAAGATCCGCTATAACACCAGGACGTACCTCAAGTACGAATCCTGCCATATCACCGAAATCACAATCTCAACACAAAACTCATCGACTCATCTCAATCCCAAGTATCATCCTCAAATCCGTATGTGAACACATAGTCCCATACCCATGTGAACACATAACAATATATTCCCGTAAGCACAAAAGAAAGAAGAAAGTATGCAAGTATGGGTGGGTGCGTGCAAGTGTGGTGCGATCACTACTCTAGGGTTTCGCGACACTAAATCATCCAAGAACACCAAATATCCATATTTATCATCAATAACTCAAACAATATATAAACAATATATATGTGTGTATACGTATTCGTATACATCACCACGAACTGCGGGGGTGCTATACGCCATCCACCCGACTTCTTCCCGTAGATATAAATCTACTCACCTGGTCCTCGCTCGCCGGTGCCGACGTCGCTACGCGCTTACTTGTCGTCTCGAAGTCCACATGGGGTACCTACATATCATAACGCACCGTATCGTATTAAAACCCGACTCATAACTAAAACGACACACGAATCCCACATAGGTCAAAACCTATGGTTTCTATCACAAATCAACTCAAAAACCCTCGACGTCGGCGTACAAACGCCAAACCATCGAGAAAAAGCCCAAACACACCCATTTACACATTCATAAATACTAATTATAATATGAAATAGGTTGCAATTCACAAAAACCTCAAACTCACTTTAAAAGCTATTTTTCCGAAAATCTAGCAAGCAAAATTAACCGTTTTAGTACAAAACTCGATGTTTAAATAAATCTAGCGGCCATAATACTTATTAAACATCTTAATTAAGTCATATAAACCATTTCTATAATTTATTCTTATAAATTTGCATAAATTCCAAAATCCTAGTTTGCAAAAATATCAATTTTTAACACCTTTTAAAGCAAAATTCACAATTCATCAATTAAGCTTGGTTTTGCATGATCCAAAGTCATTAAACCACTCATTATAATATTAATAATGACATGAAGCCTTAATTTAGATTTTAAACCCAAATATAAAACAATTTCAAAAAAACCTAGTTAGCAAAATAGCACATTTATCACAATTTCCAACTAACAATTTGAAATTAGTAACTGGATTAGGTTTTAGAAAGAATTAACATGTTAATCTACTCATGGCAACCTTAATGATGTGATAAAACCCTATCTTGATTTTAATCTCACATATAACCATTAACCCCATGATTCAAGTTTGCAATATGAACCAAAATTAAACACCAAGTTTAACTAAATTGGAGTAATTAACCAACAATTAAAACATGGGTTAAGATTTATACCTCCCAATGAAGGATGTACTCATTGACTATCCATGCCCCACTAGTATGATCTGCATCATAGTCCTGGAAGTCGAGTACTCATCCTAAGGGCTTTATCAACATGTAACAGAGAGACAGAAAGTATACACGTTAAGACAAAGAGTAACCAGATAGCGTATTATCATGCCGAGCAAGAAAGTCCTACCTACATATGTCCCAGCATCCACTACAATATACATCCAATGTACAGTAATAGCCTCTAGGGCATACATATAACTAACAATCTCCCACTTGCACTAGGGCCATCTGTAGCAGTGGTTGCAGTATCACATACTCAACCATCCCATAAAGTCTCTCTTTGGGAAAAGGCCTTCGTGAGTGGATCCGCCGTGTTCTCCTCTGAGTCTACTCTCCTAACCTCGATCACTCTGGAGATCAACTATCTCCATGATCAGGTGATGCTGCCTCAGAATATGTCTGGGTCACTGATGGGACCAGGGTTCCAGGGCCAAAGCCACAGTTCCATTGTCACACAATGGTAGGAACCTAGCTCATCCTATGAACCAATATACACCCAAACTGCCTCTTTGGCAGTATCTTTAATAGCGATGTTACCAGCCTTTATCGTCTAGTTTGTCACGGTATCTAGCTTGGATATCTTCCAACATACCGTCCCTTTACTAAGGGTAAAGACAATGCCTGTGACTGACATTCAGTCGTCTTTATCACTCTGGAACCCTTCCAGTGATTCTCCCCAGGATCAATTGATACCATCTCACTACAACTAGTGAGTATCCTAACATCCAATTAGATCTATCTCATAGATCCAAAGCTTAGGATTTTGTAGGTATCACTTTGATCCTATATGGAAAATCATTGTGATAAGCGGAGATTGATCGAGCGTAGCATAGGAAACTCCTTCCCTACCAAGAGTATGTCATCCACGTACTCTACGAGGATCGTCACCATACTCCCTACTACCTTTTTCTTTATACAAGGCTCATCTACCATTTTTGATGATGTCAACTTCTTTGACTAATCCATCAAAACAGATGTTCCAACTCCGCGATGCCTGCTTTATCCTATAAAGCATCTTGCACACGTTTCCGCTGCTTCCACTGTCTACGAGGCCCTCTGGCTGTGTTCCTATAGACGTTCTCTTCTAAATCAATATTTAGAAAAGTAGTCATGGCACCCAACCACCAGATATCGTAGTCGTGGTATGTAGCCGTGGCAAGTAGGATCTGGATGGATTTAAACATAGTCCCTGGAAAAGGTTTCATCATTATCCGTGCCTGGTTGATGACGAAAACCTTTAACAAGTCTAGCTTTGAAAGTCTCAACTTTTCCATGTACACCAAGCAATCTTCTCAAGATATACTTGCTCCTGATGGGGATTTAACCCTTCAGTTATAGCAACCAAAGTCCATACTTTGTTGGTGTATAAGGATTCCATCTCAGATCACTAAGCATCCAGCCATTCTTACAGAGTCCCTACTCTCGATGGCCTGCTCGAATCTAGTTGGGTCATCATCTCATGATGCAATCCTTGCTCCCACTGTCATCGAGAAACCGAGGTATCTCTCAGGCAGGCGAGGAACCCTACCAGATCGGCAGAGAGGCTGAGGTTCGTCGGGGACTATAGAATCCTTTGGTTCTGTCAAATCTTCAGCTGTAGTTTCGTATAGCTGAAACCTTTCCAGTTCTACAGAACTGACCTTGCCTCGATCTAGTCCGGATTTTGCTTTTGACATAGGCCGGACAATCCCAAATCTTAACTTACTTAAGATATGGGCTCTTCCCTTTCCATATCATATATGAAGTGGTAGGCAGTGATTTGATTCGAACCTAATTCAATAGGTATGCAGCTTCTCAAGCGCATAACTCCCAAAAGGAAATAGGTAACTCAGTAATACTCATCATAGAGCACACGATATCTAATATTGTGTGATTGCTCCGCCCCGATACACCGTTGTGCTGTGGTGTATTCAGAGGAGTAATACTGAGAGAGAATCTCATTTTCCTTTAGAATAGTCCAAGGATTCCATGCACAAGTATTCTCCTCCCTGATCTCATCATAGGACATAATACTTATACCCGTATATTGGTTCTCTACTTCCTACTTATATTCTGTGAATACCTCAAAAGGTTCGGACTTATATTTCAACAGGAATATATGACTGAATCTTGAGAGATTATCAGAGAATATAATGAAGTATAAAGAACCAGTCCTGGCATGTGTAGACAGGAGACCTTACATACATCATCATGCATCAGTCCCAAGAGTTTACTAACTCTTTCTCAGTTTCCAGTAAACAGAGCTGGTGTCATTATATCTTTGTGACATGACTGGCAAGTTTCACAAGATGTAAATTCAAACTGATTTAAATATGCATCTAAATGTAACTTCAGCTAGTCGGGTCGCATTGATATGACCTAGTCTACAATGCCTCAAGAACGAATCGTTCATTTCTGAACTTTTCCTCTTGTGTGTGTTCTGTATACTAGGAACTGTAGTTTGATTTAGAACGTCAATGCTTTTAGATAGCGTGCCTGAACCGATCAACTTTTGATATAGGAAGTGTTCAAAACATTATCCATCAATACAAAATTATATCCTTTCTTTACTAATAAAGAGACTGATATGATTTTGTATATCAGGTTCGGTATCTAATAGCATTTGTTCAGAATCAATGTATTCGTAATACAGGGTGACAGTGACCAACAGACTTGGCTGCAACACTTGCCCCGTTTTCTGTCTCATGAAACTTATCACCCGTTCTCAGTTTTTTTACCCTTTTGTAGCCCTATGTAACAGATTACATATCTGGGATCCTGATCCGGTATCAGATACCCAGGATGCGGAGGATACTGAGAAACAGTTCTTTGTAATGAACACACCCGAAGATGATGCATCATATGCACTTTCTTCGTTTGGGCGGCATAGGAATTCTGGTATTCCCCAATTTCCTGCTCTGTCTTATAACATTTATAAGTTGGAGCGGGACCAACGTTTCCCAGCTCAGTATAACAAGCGGGTTCGGTCAATACATCCATTTTATTATCTTGATTAAGGCGTGATATGGTCGCTACCAGGAGAGAGAGAGAAGAAAACACTCTGCGTGCGCTCTTGCAAGATCAGATTGGTTATATATTTTATCTAATCAGGATGGCTCACACTGTTTTTATCAAATCTTCCTTCAAACCTTAAAAGGAAAGACTAGCCGGGATTAATTACACTCTACAAGTTCGCCAATCTTTCAGCCAGGCCAGTGTCGGTACTTTGAGGGAGGTTTCCCGTGCTTTCGCACGGACCTAATTACAGTAAACCTCGTTTTTCCAGAGGCGTAACCCCGTTGACACCTTTCTAGACACCTACTTGATCGGCTAATTGCAAAGTGCAAAACTCTCCCAGGAGTAACAATTACTCGCAGTGGGTATCGGGATCCAACTATCATATAGAAGGTATGCAATCTCATTGCAAATTTCAACACTTGAAACTCCCGATAAAGATTTTTACCCCTAGCACTTATGACCTTAACTATGGTCAACAAATCATAAGCACTAGTCAAGTTCGACCCGTCATTTCGTGATTAATTAGACCCACCCACATGACCCTTAACTAAGGTCAACAAAGTCACGCGACTGTCCTAACTAATCGCATCATATGCGGTGTAGGAAGACATCACTTAGCTACCGTACACTGTGCCTTGACTATGGTCAACAAACACAGCACGAATACTAAGTACTCTACTTCCTAAAATGACGGAGGGTTGCGAATGGTTTTTGTGAAAACCTTTAACGCTTTGAACTTGATCTCGTTGCGGAATCAAATGGTTTTTAAATGGAATGTTTTTGAGGCTTTTCTAGTTTTGCTAAAGGGGTCACTCCCGGTGAAAGGATCGTCGGCCCTTTCCTCGTCGAATGAGGTGCGGGATATATCATATATATCACTGTGCAAAGCAGAAACTATAGAAGCAATCAAATGACAAACCGAGGGTTGTAGCATCTGCCAGTTATTGCTAAAGGAGTCACTCCCGGTGAAGGGATCTCGGTCCTTTCCTCATCGAATAAGGTGCAGGATGTTCTATAATGAACACCGCGATGCAAAGCAAGAACTGTAGCTACCTGTTTTTATTTTGAAATTCGATTCCACAACATCAATTAGGTTTATTTTCTTTCATTAATCTCATTAATGAATATCCCATCATTTAAGTCCACCTAATCATCACAGATAAATATAACGTACGCTTATGCCATCCGCATTCGCCTCGATGTCCCGTCTGCACCGTTAGGTTAGGTAACTAACGGCAGAGCGGGGCAGGGCTAGCGCGGGTGTAAAACATAAGCAACGTCAATATAATATATCATATATACTATATATAATATCTGTCACAGAACATCACATGATCACAGATAAATCACAGCAGAAGAAACATATGAAATATTGGATATACTAGGACGTCCGTGTTTTCAATATGAGCCAGTATAAAACACGGATTCCACGGTCGTGATGAATAGCCAATCCCACACCCCTAGACCCCTACGAGAGCGGCAAGTAACCCTACCAATTCTAGGGTTAGGAGACCCGGACTCGACTCCTCGAGATGGTCTCCCACTGGACCCCAGAACCCGGTTACTTGTGCTCCCCTCCTTGGGTCTATCCTAATGCGGAAAAGTAAATAATATACATCAACGGTGACAACTTCCGCAACCTGGAAGTGCCCCAATAAAAGAATATTACATACAAGTTTTTACATGAATGAAAATGAAAAAACACTCATCTCACATAAAAACCCCCCGGCTATTCAAACACGACGATCCAATATAACATATCCAGCAACACATAACATCACATGTCATCAACGTAAGCAAACATGCGTATCCCAATTGTCGTTGACATATAGCAACGAAACCGGCGATATCACATATTACACTTACGGTCACAGAAAAGAAAGTGTAAAACTACAACAGTTGGAATCCGCAACCACCTCAGACATCGCATGCCTGACCAAATGAATTCTTTAGACATCGCATGCCTAACAATTATAAACCCCGCATTTTAGTCTCATTATCGAAAACACTTTTCAATACCAAGTCGGGCAATTCAACAGGATTCCCGACATTTTGATCGAATGCTCGTCGCAAACTTTAGTAGACGGCCGCACCCCCGATACCGTCGACGAAGTGCACTAAGGCGGAACACCGCTACCGCGAGCACCCGAACGGATGCTTTCGGCGACGGGGTTCTCCTACAGTCACTTGGTCGGGGCTATGGAGTGAGGCTGTCTATTAAGTTCACCCGGCGAGTATCCGCGTACACTACGTGATTGCGACGGACTTTTGATCACATCAAAATTCCGGTGGCAACCGATCAAGTGAGACTAAAGTGCTATGTTTATAACATTCATTCAGTTATCACATAACTATTTGCGAATTCCAAGTATTGTATCACATTCCGGATAAACAGAAAATGTTAAACTTTCCGATTGAACATTCGAACACCCAAGTTTTCCCGAAATAGCTCAAGACATGAAATAAGTCTAACAACATTCAGTTCGTGCCTCAGTACCAACGGTCCAGCCGTAGAAGGGTCAAGCCAACGCCTCACATGTGGCACGCCGTACTCCCCCAAACCCGAAGGTTCAAAGGGCAGTTCAAGACGGTCACATAATCGAGTTAAGGTTTGTTGTCTTCTAGAGGGTCCATCGCGTTACTTGCACTACTTAGAACATCGTTAAACTATGGAAAAATCCAACAATTGGAAATTTCCCGGCAGGGGAAAAAGTGGGTATTTATATTCGGTCGAACTTTTTAACATATTCTAAGATTATCCGGAAAAGCACACAGACAGAATTAGACAATCCGATCGATATACCGAGTCCCCAATACGACCCAGAAAATACAACTCTGGAAAAAATTATTAAAATCCCCAGGAAAGCCAGCACAGACAACTAAGAATTACTGTGCAAAATTGGATGCACAAAACGACAAAATGGCCGCGGAACCGCCGCATGAGCATGCTCATGCCGGGGATCCGCGGTGCCTTTATGGAATCAGGCCCTCGAATTTTACAGTAAGCCTTAGATCTTCCTGCTGATTTTTCTGAATATTTTTAATCTACAAAAATCCACATTTTACAGAATTGTCCAGAGAGCATTTTCAAGTCGGGGTTTTGGGTCGATCGGACTTCTAATTCCGTCGGGTCTTCGCCTAAGGCTCTAGTTAGGCTCTGATACCACTGTAGGGTTCCTATGCACACTAATGAAGTCTCACAAGTGATCAAACATGCACAAATCAAAAAATTCCTTGTACCTACAAACCCTAATACGGATCGTTAACTAGATATATAGGCGAAGCAAGCATGTAATCGAATTAAATGCTAAGGGAAAGTGACTACAACCTTTGTAGATCCGGTCCACCACTTCCTAAGCTCCGCGATGATCTTCCTCCACTGTCCAAATCGAACCCTTGACTCTAGCATTGGCATCATCGAAGAATGGGCGGGCTTGATCGTCGGTTCGATGCCGAAGATGATCTACGTCGAGGCATCACAAGAACAAGCTCCAACTTCACCAAGCCTTGAAAACTTGTGAAGGAAACACCCTATACAACTTGGCAAGAGGTAGAGGATGAAGAAATAGGAAGTGGGTAGACTTTAGATTTGGATTTCTCACTCATTTTGGCTAGTTGCCATTGATGGTGCAAGCTTTTTCTTCATGTAAGAAGAAGATGAAGAAGAAGAAGATGATATGATAAGTATTATGTAAATGATAAATAAATCAATACTTATCATTTACTAACCCTTGGTTAGTTGTAGAGAATGGACCATGGTTAACTTGAATGGTTAGGGTTAAGGATGAGACAAGAATGGTGACTTAGTCAAAGTTTCAAGAAACTTCAACTACAAACAAATCAAGCCACCATTCTATTTTCTTTATCATTTCCTTTTTCCAAAATAAACAAAAAGAATAAATAAATGAATAAGTAAATAAAATGAAACCCTAATCATAAACTTAACCATGGTCTAATTCTTTACACTAACCCTAGCTTGCATGTATCATCAAACATGATACAATCATGTGCACAAAATATATCACATATACAATGTGCACAAACCAAGTGAGTAAATCCATTTAAAGTGAACCAATACTAGTTAATTCAAAGTAATATATCAAATATATAATTATACATTAAATCATTAAATCAACACTTGATTCAATGATCCGGTCATATCGCATACAACCGGCTAGTATCCAATGTATCGGCTTATCGAATCAATCCTTGATTCGATAACTAGGTTATATCGCTAATTATAATATGAAATAGGTTGCAATTCACAAAAACCTCAAACTCACTTTAAAAGCTATTTTTTCCGAAAATCTAGCAAGCAAAATTAACCGTTTTAGTACAAAACTCGATGTTTAAATAAATCTAGCGGCCATAATACTTATTAAACATCTTAATTAAGTCATATAAACCATTTCTATAATTTATTCTCATAAATTTGCATAAATTCCAAAATCCTAGTTTGCAAAAATATCAATTTTTAACACCTTTTAAAGCAAAATTCACAATTCATCAATTAAGCTTGGTTTTGCTTGATCCAAAGTCATTAAACCACTCATTATAATATTAATAATGACATGAAGCCTTAATTTAGATTTTAAACCCAAATATAAAACAATTTCAAAAAAACCTAGTTAGCAAAATAGCATATTTATCACAATTTCCAACTAATAATTTGAAATTAGTAACTGGATTAGGTTTTAGCAAGAATTAACATGTTAATCTACTCATGGCAACCTTAATGATGTGATAAAACCCTATCTTGATTTTAATCTCACATATAACCATTAACCCCACGATTCAAGTTTGCAATATGAACCAAAATTAAACACCAAGTTTAACTAAATTGGAGTAATTAACCAACAATTAAAACATGGATTAAGATTTATACCTCCCAATTAGAGATCTAGAAATGATCAAAGCCTCCCAAATTGCTCTCTTTTCACCAAGATCCATGCTAGATGGGATAAGGAAAAATGGGTAGAGATTGGATTTTGATTTTGTGAGGTTTTAGTTGATTTTTCATGACATTTTTGTGGATTTTTTTTGGAGAAGAGATAAGATGAGGAATGAGAGGGGAGGGGCTGCTGAAAATGTGCAGGTTTCGGCCAGCATGGGGGGGGGGGAATGGGTGAGGGAGGAGAGAGAGTGAGGTGGAGAAAGTGGAAAAAGTCAAAGTCCACCATTTTCTATCATTTTCCTTTCTTTTCTTTTCTTTTCTTGGTGATTGGAGAGAGAGAGGGGGGGAGGGATGTCATGGTGGGGCCGGCCACATGGGGAGAGGGAGAGAGGGTGAGGTGTGGGTGTGTGAGTTAGGGAAAAAGATAAATGTATTACCCCAATTCCCGTTAACACTAAATTCACCAAAAAAACCTCTTTTCTTTGATATTTTTTAAACCGTTTTGGCAAACCATTTCATTTCAAAAACTACATGATAAAATTTTATTTAATGTGTTATGATGCACAAAATTTGTTTCAACTCATTCCAATTTGTAATTTTTCCTAATTAAATGTATTAGTGGCGGCTTAAAATAATATTAAAATAATTAATTTCGGAAAAATTTTCAGAAAATTTGAAATTTCACTAGTGAATCAATAAACACTAAATACTAGCAATTACATAGCTAGAATATGTATATTTAATTTTATAATAAAGATATTTGTATTTTGACTTTTTACAGAAAACCCCTTTATTTTACCGATTTTTTCGAAATTTCACCGAAACGATTTTCAAAATGTTACTGCTGGGATGAGAAGCGCATACGCTAGTCTACTCTGAAGTATCGATGCCCTGTCTCGATAGTCCTACGACTAATGACCTGTATAAGGATGTGCTTATAGATTACCCAGCCCCCACGAGTGTGACTGCCATCACAACGCTGGTAAGCAAGCAAAGATCCTAAGGTCTCCACTAATATGTATATAAGCGATATGCTAAAAGAAACATATGCACATATTAAAGTAGAGACAAACCAAGTAGCATACGACCATTTTGAGCAAGATTGTATATACAACTGTGAATATCCCAAGCTTGCATTAAGTAATATACAAGCTAGTATGATACAGTAATGGCCTCTAGGGCATATACACTAACAATCTCCCACTTGCACTAAGGTCATGTACTAGCGTATCGAAGACCTATTATCTCGATCGGCCGCTCGAACTGAGTCTGGGGTAGGGCCTTCGTGAGTGGATCTGTAGTGTTATTCTCCGAATCTACTCTCTTCACCTCCATCTCCCGGCGATCTACGATCTCCCTAATCAGGTGGTACCGCCTCAAAATGTGCCTGGACTTCTAATGGGATCTGGGTTCCTTCGCTAAAGCTATAGCGCCGTTGTTGTCGCAATACAGCGGTATTGGATCAACAATGGTAGGAACCACCTGAAGCTCCGTGAGGAACTTCTTCATCCAGACAGCTTCCTTTGCAGCATCGCAAGTAGCTATGTACTCCGCTTCCATAGTTGAGTCAGCAATGGTTTCCTGCTTGGAACTCTTCCAGCAAACCGCCCCTCCATTGAGGGTAAAGACATAACCCGACATGGACTTGGAGTCATCCTTGTCACTCTGGAAGCTGGAGTCAGCAAAGGCCTCGATCTGGAGGTCTTTTCCGCCATACACCGAGAACATCTCCTTAGTCCTTCTCAGGTACTTGAGAATATTCTTTACCGCTATCCAGTGTTTCTCCCCTGGGTTCGACTGATACCGGCTAACAATGCTTAATGCGTATGCTACATCTGGTCTGGTACATAACATCTCATACATTATAGAGCCTACCGCAGAAGCGTAGGGTATAATAGACACGCGGTCCCTTTCCAAATCAGTCTTGGGAGACATCTCTTTGGAGAGGGTGATCCCGTGACAAGCCGGTAAATTACCGCGCTTGGAATCTTCCATACCGAATCTTTTCAGTATGATGTCGATGTACCTGGACTGTGAAAATCCCAACATCCTCTTAGATCTATCACAATAGATCTGGATCCCCAGAATGTAGTTGGCATCGCCCAGGTCCTTCATGGAGAACCTCTGTGACAAGAATCCTTTGACTGACTGTAGCATAGGAATATCATTTACTATTAGGAGAATGACATCCACGTACAAGACGAGGAATACCACAGTTCTCCCTACAATCTTACTGTAAATGCATGGTTCATCTGGGTTTTTGATAAAGTCGAATTCTTTGACAATATCATCGAAGCAGATGTTCCAACTCCGCGATACCTGCTTCAGTCCATAGATGAACTTGAGCAACTTGCATACTTTACTGCTGCTCCCACTCTGAATGAATCCCTCCGGCTGATCCATATAGACGCACTCTTCTAAATTTCCATTTAGGAAAGCCGTCTTTACGTCCATCTGCCAGATCTCATAATCGTGGAAAGCAGCAATGGCAAGAAGGATCCGAATGGATTTGAGCATCGCCACTGGGGAAAAGGTCTCGTCATAGTCCAAACCATGTCTTTGACGAAAACCCTTCGCAACAAGTCTAGCTTTATAGGTTTCAACCTGCCCATCTACACCAATCTTCTTTCTGAAGATCCATTTGCAGCCTACGGGTTTTACCCATTCTGGAGCAAAGTCCAAAGTCCAGAATTTGTTGGTGTACATGGACTCCATCTCGGTCCGCATTGCATCCAGCCATTTTACCGAGTCACCGCTCTGAATGGCTTGCTGGAAGCTAGTAGGCTCACCATAGTCAATGGTGCAATCCTCTCTATCCCCGTCTATGAGAAAACCGTAGTATCTCTCGGGCGGATGAGACTGCCTACTACTCCTGCGGAGTGGCGTTGGGATGTCCGGTTCTCTTGAAACTTCTGGTTCTTCCAAGCTTTCAGTAATAGCTTGTGGTTCTGGAATTTCTTCCAGTTTTATTGCGCTCCCACTTATCTGATTTTCTAAAAATTCAGTTTCCAAGAAGTGGGCATGCTGAGAAACAAAAACCTTTTGTTTCTCTGCGGAATAGAAAAGATATCCTCTGGAGTTCTTTGGGTATCCCACAAACTTACACAGTACTGAGCGTGCCTCGAGCTTGTCCGCATGCTGCTTCTTTACAAAAGCTGGACATCCCCATGTCTTAAGATACTTAAGACAGGGTTTCTTCCCACTCCACATCTGATATGGGGTGGTAGGCACAGTCTTAGTTGGAGTCTTGTTCAAGAGATATGCAGTTGTTTCTAGTGCATAACCCCAGAAAGATCGCGGCAACTCAGCCTTACTCATCATGGAACGAACCGTATCTAATAGGATTCGATTCCTCCTTCCGATACACCGTTGTGTTGTGGTGTGTATGGAGGAGTACGCTGAGAGAGAATTCCATTCTCTTTTATGTAGTCCAGAAACTCGGCACTCAAGTATTCACCACCTCGATCAGATCTTAGTGTCTTTATACTTTTGCCTATTTGTTTTTCAACTTCATTCTTGTATTCCCGAAATTTCTCAAAGGCCTCGGATTTGTGCTTCATTAGGAAGACATGTCAATACCTAGAGAAATCATTTATGAAAGTAATGAAGTATGAATAACCACTTCGCGCATGTGTAGACATTGGACCACGCACGTCACTATGTATGAGTCCCAAGAGCTCGCTTGCTCTTTCTCCGTGTCCAGTGAACGGAGTCTTTGTCATCTTTCCCATGAGACAAGATTCACAAGTAGCATAAGACTGATACTCGAACGGATTCAAGTATCCCTCTTTATGTAACTTTGTTAACTGTGTCTCATTAATGTGATCCAGTCTACAATGCCATAAGAAAGCCTGATTTGTTTCCGGAGACTTTCTTTTAAGTGTGTTCTGGACACTGAAGATCTGAGCTTGATTCAATACGTATATCTCGTTTTCTAATGTACCTGACCCAATCAGAACTCGATTTAGGTGGATATTGACCACATCGCTTACAAAAGTAAAATCATACCCTTCCTTAGAAAGTAAGGATACAGATATGATATTACAAGTCGCACCTGGTACATAAAAACAGTTACGCAGAATCAATATCTGCCCAGTTGTCAGTCCAAGATGATATTCCCCTACGGATTCAGCATACATGTTCATTCTGTTAGCAACCCTGAGAGTCATATCACCTATCTTGATAACCCTACGGTTTCTCAGAGCCTGTAACGAATTACAGATGTGAGATCCTGATCCAGTATCCAATACCCAGGTAGTAGGGTTAACTGACATACAGTTCTCTATTACAAACACACCCGAAGCCGAAGCCACAACATGCTTCGAATTTTGGCTACTGGCTTTGATAGCCCTGCAATCCTTCTGCCCATGTTCATTCTCGTAACAATAGGAACGTCCTTTTACTATATCCAATCCCGAAACTTCTGCCCTTTCCTCTCCTTCTACTTCCCTGGTTTCTTTCAGGGTAGAACGTAGAGACTGTGGAATCAAGTCAGCATCTGACCCGTTCTTCAACGTGGTCTTCAGGTCCGTGAGCTCAAAATAGCTAGTCTCTGTAAGGACGTTGCCCCTACAGAAGACCCGATAGCCAACCTCGCTGGAAGCAATTCGTTCGAGGTCTCATATCTTGCGATACGAGATTGCTCTCCATATAAAACTTTGTTATGGAGGAAGATAGAAACCAAGTCTATCTTCTCGTGCTGCCTCTGGTATGCACCATCAACTGAGGCTAACACGAGGCACTTGGCTTTCGCACGGTCTTTTTCCGATGTCTTGCGGATATAAATATCCGTGACAGGGGAAACTGGACCTGAGACGGCAGGGGTTGGATCAGTCAAGAGGTGTCCCAGCTTGTCATGGGCAATGGACATCTGGACAGACCTTTGCCAGTCATAACAGTCAGATTCAGTCATTTTATTATCTAGATGTAACCTATGTGTGGTCACTGGGTCGCTGCAATTAAGAAAGAGAGAAGAAAACACTTAGTATGATGCTCTTGCAAGTTTAGATTGGTTTTTAATTTATCTAAACAGGATGGCTCCCACTGTCTTTCGAATCCCTCCTCAAACTATAAAGGAAGAATTAGTCAGGATCAATCTCACCGTACAATACTTGCTTAACCGTTCAGCCAGGCCAGTGTCGGTACTTCGAGGGAGGTTTTCCAACGCATTCACGAGGCTCCTTAATTAAGTAACATCTTTTCCCTGTGGGCGTAGCCCCGCTAACACCTTTCTAGACACCTACTTGGTGTATATCATTGATCGTTAAGTGAGAAAGTTCTCGAGGAGTAGCATATACTCACAGTAGGATCGGGATCCAAATATCATCGTGTGATAAAACTGAAGGAATCCTACCAGAATCATCACACACCAAATGGTATGCAGCACTAGAAAGTTTTAGTTTCTTTAGAAACTCCCGATGTGGATTTTTGCCCCATGCTCTTATGACCTTGACGAAGGTCAACAAATCATAAGTCACATGTCAAGTTCTACCCGTCATTGTCCAGGTTAATTTAAACCCACCCGTATATACCCTTGACGAAGATCAACAAGGTAATACGACTGTCCCAAACCAACGCATCTATCTATGCTACATATGAACACCCAACAGCTACCAATCACTATGTCTTGACGAAGGTCAACAAACATAGCTTGAATACTATTGAATATTCATATGAAATGACGGAAGGCTACGAATGGTTTTGGCGAAACCGTGAACGCAGTGAACTTGATATAATCGAAGGAACGAGATAGCTTTTAAAAGGAGTGGTTCAAGCTCCGCATTTAAAAGTTGGTTTTTGAAAAGAACCGAGTGGTTTTGAAAGTGTTCCAACGACTTTTACTTGGTTTATTTTCTTGCATTAATTTTAATGCGTCCCATCATTTAATCCTACCATTGCAGAAAACAACGAAAATATGACGTACGCTTATGCCATCCGCATTCGCCACGGGGTCCCGTCATCACCCGTTAGGTTACTTAACTAACGACAGAGCGGGGGCTGGACTAGCGCGGATGCAAAACATAAGCAACGCCTAAATAGATATCATATATAGATATATACATTCGTCAGATGCAATGATAGCCATTCTAGTTCACAGATGAACACTTTGGATATACTAGGAATCCGCATTCCGTATGAGCCTGTAACGAAAAGCGGATTACACGGTCGCGATGAATAGCCAATACCCCACCCTAGACCCCTACGGGTGCGGCAAACTACCCGCCAAGTACCCGAAGCGAAGCAACCTCCCTCAACAACGTGAGTAGGCCACTCGGCACTTCGTGATACCCGGTAGTTTGTGCACCCCACCTTGGGTCTATCCTAGGAGCAAAAACAGTAAAAAGAAATTATAAAATGGCGGCTACAACCTTATCCCGGATATGCGGCCATACAAATAATATTACATCAATTTACAAATTTTACATGAATGAAAGAAAAAGAAACTCTCATCTCACATCCACCCGGCTATTCATCCGCGACAATCCAACGAGTTCATATTCACAAACCATCAACATTACAGATCACAGATATGTATAACCCCCACTAATCGACGTATAGCGATTAGCAGACGTTCAATACATATATCACATCACAGAAAATATCCATTAACCAAACTCTACGGAATATCGATCAAAATATGGATTTGTAACCACCCTAAAAATCAATTTGTTCTCTGGAAAATCTGGGTGGAAAAAAACTATTTTAAAAATCCCAAAACCTCCAACTAAGCACACTGCACCAAACTCGGTCCACGGCTGAGTCAACTCGGCCGCGGATCCGCGGCAAGAAGTATGTTCTTGCCGCGGAACCGCGGCGCTTTGACCGGTTCAGTGGATCGTTTTTGGTCCGTGTCTTTAGAAAACCCTGAGCCGATTTTTCATGTATGTCAAATAATTTTTTGAGCAGTATAAAAAATCGACAGAAAGTTGATATTTTTCCGGACATGTTTTGTGATTTTTTTTTCGATCGATATTCTAAATACTTTGCTAATTTGCTAGTTTATGTTTAGCTAGGCTCTGATACTACTATAAGTCCATGTTGCTCACCCCGGTTCTTACGGGGAGGCGGAAACGGCGAAAAACGATTTTTGGCGCAAAGGCAACATGGACTAAAGCACGGATCTTTGCTAAACTATGAACTAGCAAACTACTAGAGGTGTTATCTACTATGCCATAGAAATTATACCTCACGAAACCGGTCCTTCGGGTCTTCACTCCGCTGTCCCGCTCGTCCATCCAAGCTCCTAGGATCGATCCGGATCTTGGTCACCTCTGCGGCCTCCTTGAGTCGAAGACGATCCACCCGAGAGTTGTACACCGAGCTCCACCTCGAGCCGAGGCAACTAGGGCAACAAGATCGCTAGTCTTGATGTCCTAGGTTGTGTAGAGGAGGTTGATGGAAGTGTTTGTCTATGTGGATTCTTTTTCTCTCACACATGAGATCAAAAGAATTTTTCAAGAGGAGGAAGATGAAGGAGAAAAAGCAACCATGGAGCTCTTTCTTTCTTCTCACTTGCAAGAGAGAGAGTGAGAAAAGAGAAATGAAAAGATAACTAAAGAAAAAATGAACCATGGTTGCAATAATACTAAATATCATCATTACTAATCCTATCATGATAAAGTTGATGGCTACATTGACATGACCATTTTCATAATCCAAAATGAAAAAGAAAACCAAAGAAGAGTGTAGACCTCTCATGAAGGTCAAGGTCAACTTTCGTCAACTGGTCAACAAAGTCAAGAGTGGTCAAGGTGGTCAAATGGTCAAAGCAATTAGCCATCATATAATTATCACTAAAAGGATTAGTAAATAATGTCCGCGGCTCATAATGGTTTTGACCGAACGAATTGCCAAAACCCTAATGAGTCCGCCTCAAAATGGTTTTGACCGAATCAACTGTCAAAACCCTAATGAGCCTGCCACATAACGGTTTTGGCCGAACCAACTGCCAAAACCCTAATGAGGCACCTCCTCCTTCATCGCTCCTCAAAACTGTGCATACACACCCGCATCCGCATTCCGTAGAATGCGAATGCACAGAAGACAAAACAAATCCATCCGTGCAATACTAGGATCCGGCTTAAACCAAAGCCCACTAGTATTGCTTGCCCGAACAACATACGCATACAAGTGTACGTAAGTGATCGCAGCCCTGCCGTAAAACCATACGGCATCTACACGTTTCGCTCGGTGCAGGGAAACTCTCTGTGTGGGACTCTAAAGACTCGACACTACGCTGGCAGTGGGTTTAACCACAGACCGCAAGCGGCACTAGCTGTACGTAACGGTCCCCAGGTAGATGTCGATAAGAAGGCCGATGAGGTAAACCCATCCGAACTCCTACTGAGCCTGTATGTGACAATCTCCGTACAGTCCGGTCTGTTCGTCTGATACATCGCATGGCGGGCCTAGGGGTGGTGAACGTCAGTCCCCTAATAGCGGTACAAGTCGTGTCGGAGTGTAGCCCATAACACCCTGAGATAACACTGGAAACCTACCAGTATATCTCGCTTGCCCTGGCCAGGGACTACTCGTGTAATGGCTCTCCTAGACACAGCGCGATGTCAACCCCCAATACCGGGAGAGACGAATCCTGTCTAACCGTCACTGCCTCCAAGTGCTTCAGGACTGCACCCAACTACTACCTGTTTGCACGACTCCTTTGAGCCGTGGTAGGGTAGTAATCTAAGTATAGTGGGAACACACTCGAGACGAAGTGACAGTGTCAAGTCAGCGGACTAAGCTGTACTCATGTCACTTGGGAGCTGATAACTGACGATAGGTATAATACCAACCAACAATTCCCGACGAGTCCTGTCCAGTGTACTCGTAACCTAACGAGCATCCGCATACTATCTCCAGTACGATGTACTGATGGCTGTGGGACAGACCATCTTCCCTGCTGGGATGAGAAGCGCATACGCTAGTCTACTCCGGAATATCGATGCCCTGTCTCGATAGTCTTACAACTAGGGACCTGTATAAGGATGTGCTTATAGATTACCCAGCCCCCATGAGTGTGACTGCCATCACAACGCTGGTAATCAAGCAAAGATCCTAAGGGCTCCACTAATATGTATATAAGCGATATGCTAAAAGAAACACATGCACATATTAAAGTAGAGACAAACCAAGTAGCATACTATCATTTTGAGCAAGATTGTCTATACAACTGTGAATATCCCAAGCTTCCATTAAGTAATATACAAGCTAGTATGATACAGTAATGGCCTCTAAGGCATATACACTAACATTAAGCCCATGGACTATGATGTCCTTAACCTTGGACCGTATTGTCCTTAAACTAATAATGGACCGTAATGTCCTTAAACTAATAATGGACCGTAAACTAAACAATAGAGCCCAAATGCTCTTTTGTTGGATCTAAATGATCCCGTTAAGTTGATTTTAGTCGAAAATTAAACTAACGTATCCTTAACAAACGTTTAAGTTGATCTTAGTCTCAAATGAGACTAGCGTATCCTTAAACCCAACCCCAAACTCAAATCTAAGAAGATACGGATTTGGACTAATCCACGCCCTACGGGCGACAACATAAATTAGTCTCCGTATACAATCCACGGGCAACCAAAAACAAAACAAACACACACGACACGAAATGACCATTTGGAGAAGGAGAAAGTGATTACCGCGATGCGGTAGCGTAATTAACTGCAGGGGCTTGCGCCTGTAAGGAAGAGCGTCTCCACAATAAAAAACCCCTCAAGAGGGGGAATCTGATGAAGTCTGCTATATCGGCCACATCCGTTTAAACCTTCGATACATGGTGTCATAAATTAACTTGGCATCTTCGGAGAGGTGGACGGATAGCACCAAATAGCATCTGCCCTCGAAGTTCAGGCCCGGACGTCCGGATGTCCTGGTCGCGTCTTCCGGCGGGGAACAATCGCCTCGGTCCCGTAGCAGAGGCTGAAAGGGGTTTCCCCGGTGGGGGTCTTCTTCGACGTGCGCAGGGCCCATAAGACCCGGGGCAATTCCTCGACTCAACTGCCTTGGTGTCCTTCCAAACGGGTCCGGAGACCCCGGAGGACATCCCGGTTGGCGACTTCGGCTTGCCCATTGCAATGGGGGTGTGCGACCGCGGCGAATTTCATGAGGATATGATATTCGTTCGCAGAAATCTTTCACCTTCTCGTTCTCGAAGTTCGTCCCGTGGTCGGTAATGATACACCTCGGGATGCTGAACCGGAATATCAGGTTGTTCTGCAGGAACTTGATGGTCGTGGTAGCGTCCGGTTTTCTGATGGGGACGGCCTCGATCAACTTCGTGAAGTAATCCACCGCGACGAGAACATATTTGTGCCCGTCCGTGCCGGTAGAGAACTGGCCTATCATGTCCAATCCCCACTGGGTGAACAGCCACGGTGAGGTCAGCGCGGTTAGCTCGGTGGCCGAGAGGCGAGGTATGCTTCCGTGGAGTTGGCAGCTTTTGCATCTCCGGACGAGCTTCTGGGCGTCCTCATGAATAGTGGGCCAGTAGTACCCCTGGAGCAATACCTTCTGGATTAAGGTTCGGGCCCCTTGGTGTGCGTTGCCGACCCCTTCATGGATTTCACGGAGGACGTAGTCAGCTTCGTAGGGGTCGATGCACCGAAGCAGGGGCTGAGTGAAGGATTTCTTGTAAAGGTTCCCATTGCTCCGGACGAAGTGACGGGCTTTGGCTCGGAGACGGTGGGCTGCTTCCCGATCTTCTGGGAGCGTGCTATCCTGTAGGAATTCCACGAAGGGCTTCCTCCAGTCTTGGTCGCCTTCCTACGCTGCATAAACATGAAGCATCATCACCCCGTCTTCTACGCTGGGCTGTGACAAGGTCTCGAAGAGGATAGATCGCTTGTTGTTGGCCGAGTAGGATGAAGCCAGTTTGCTCAGGGCGTCGGCTTGGGCGTTTAGCTGCCTGGGTATTTGCTCTACCTGGACCTCGTCGAAGTTCTTCCGAAGTTTTCTTACCTCGGCCAGGTACTTTACCATTAGAGGTTCCCGAGCCTCGAAGTGACTGGTCACTTGGCCAACAACTAGGGCTGAGTCGCTGCGGATTCGAATTGTTTTCAGCCCCAGCCCGGAGGCCATGCGCAGTCCGGCCAGTAGGGCCTCGTACTCCGCCGCGTTGTTTGAGGCCTTGAATCCGAGCTTTAGGGAGTACTCTATTTCCGCCTCATTCGGGCCCCGAATGATGAGGCCGGCGCCACAGCCTTCCTCGGTTGAGGACCCGTCGACGTAAATGACCCACTCTGGGACCGAGTCGGGTTTCCCTACGATTGGGTGCTGAGCCGTGAGGGCCGGCGTGGACTCCGGCCCCTTGCTGGGGATGGTCCTGTAAGTCTACGGT
The DNA here is from genome assembly GCA_030015575.1 of Agapanthus africanus. Classification (NCBI taxonomy): domain Eukaryota; kingdom Viridiplantae; phylum Streptophyta; class Magnoliopsida; order Asparagales; family Amaryllidaceae; genus Agapanthus; species Agapanthus africanus. The sequence goes on along the minus strand of CM057338.1, from coordinate 146,284,987 downwards.
AGCGACCCGGCCGTCATTCTGACGCCAAACGCGGAACAAAAACTTTTATAACTGGCACTATCGCATACTATAACCCGGATCTTGCCATTAACGCTAAACTAACAAACTGTAAAGAGGTAGAAAGCCTATACCGATCGATCCGAGTTCTTCGGTCTTTAGCCATCATCCCACGCTCCTCGCGGCAACTCCGATCTCTTGGCTCCTCGTCGAGGTGGCACCACATCTACGGATCTTTAAACGAGCTCCCGCCTCTATACCGAGGCAACTCGGTCATCAAGTCTGCCAAAAGAGATGACCAAGAAGAAGTAGAGAACGAGTAGAATACTTTGTCTCAAACACCCTAGGGTTCTCATCACATGAAAGGGTTAGGCTGGAGGTTGAAGAAGATGCTAGGGTTTGGAAATGGTGAACTCAAGAAAATCAAGAGAGCAAAAGAAAACCAAGCATAATGAACTTCTCTCTTTTTCTTCTTATGTGAATAGATGAATGAGGGTCTCATCTTTTATCAAAAACTAAAAAGAAATATCTAAATGAAAATATCTCCTCAAATATCTCTTCACAAAACAAAACACATTAATTCCTTAATGACTCACTAGATGACTCATTACATGAGTCATTAGTGAACATTCTAGAATTAATGTGTCATCCATAATGAGTCACTATTTCCAAAATCAAATAATCATTTAAACCAAAATGATTAATCCAAAAAGAAATACATCTTCTAAAATATTCTCGTAACGGATTACGAAAATACCCCTCACCTGTATATACATACCTGTATCCGTATTCCGACCGAATATGAATACGAGCGACTAAAATATTCCGACTCAATATAATATATGGATTTGGCTTAAACCAAAGCCCACCAGTATTATCTGTCCGAAATATGACACGTGCACAAGTGCACGTGCATTGTCACGCCCCGCTTCCCAGTGTACGGCGAAGGGGACGCGACTAGGTCTGCTACGTATATACTCAGAAGTATATACGCTAAGCGTATCTAAGCAATATAAAATAAATACACAAGAGACAAGAAATAAAAAAAACAGCAACTTTTATTTATTAACATTCTTTGTACAATGCATGAAAGGAAATACAACTGAAATAAAAAGATGCTTAAACAGTGGCATAACAGGAAATGAAAAGTACAGAAAGGAAAAAGTGTACAATGAACTAAAGTGCAAGGTCTTCGGCAAACTGCTCTAAGTCTTCTGCAGATGGCTCGATCTCCGCCGGGCCCAAACTACCTGACGACATTCAAAGAAGAAAGAAATAGAATGTCGTCAGCAAACAGGTCGCTCGGTAAGTCCCAAAGATAAGGGAGAAATAGACAGAGAGTAAGAGAGAGAGAGTAGCTTTTAATGTTGTATTATAATATTGTAATGTTGTATTAACGCTGTTGTTTGTAACCTGGTACAGAAGATGCCAGTGTATACGAGGGGGGTCCCACTTACACCGGGGACTTTGGTAACCTGTAGTACAAGGCTCCGTCGATAATACCACGGAACAACGGCATGGATGTAATTACGTCTTAAGTGACCACCTCGTGCCACCTTTAACATATTCCGTACCAGTCTACCCCTTTAACCCCGCGATCTCTTGTTTGTATTGTTATCTTGTAAATTGTATTGTAAACTGAATTAATTGTATAATTGATTGACTGACCGAAACCATTATATCGGTAAACGGATATAACTGTCGAGTCATGTAAATGGAATAACTGGAGAACCATGTAAATGGAATGTATATCCATGGTTCGGTTCAGTCAAGTTGTATAGATTGATAATTGAATTCATGGATTCATGTGTTCATATTGAATTGGAATTTTGTAGATTATAGATTGACTTGAATCATATTCAAGTTAGATTAATCAGACTCAAACCCGAGTCAGACAATCAGAAATGTGAATCGAAGTCTTATAATTGCTAGGGTCCTTAGGATAATTTATAAACTTGAGGGGGTTTTATGTAAAAAATACTTTTATATACTTTTCAAAATACGCCTCAAGTATTTATTATTCGTCTTTAGGGTTGTAATGAGAGTGGATTTTATATTGTGACATTTCTAGTGAAAATATCCTTGTTTGGCAGTTATTTATAATATTGATTTATTTGAAGTTCATGGTATTTTAGTGTAAAATTTATTCTTGTGATTTTTAGAAAAAGGTGGAATATTTATATTATAATAAAATAGGTATTCTAAGGATAAATATACATATGTTTATACAAAAATAATTTTAATAAATATTTTATATTCCAAAAATCTCATTTTCTTAAGATGTCGTATTTTAAACCTTTCGAGACCGAATGCTCCTTGCGGAGGTCTGAATCTCGCACTACTAGTCCGAGGGTGCGCGATAAACCGCACGATCCTGAACGGGTTCCCTAAAGATGGGTTTTAGCGGCGCTTTGCAAAGATTGTAAAATACTAATCCTTTAAAAAACGGTTTTATAAAGTAAAAGGTATTTATTTGCAAAGTGTAAGTTTCCGTATTTTAAATTCTATGGTTTCCTAAGCCAACTAGCCTATTTCTAAATGGTCTAAACGACAAGTCATTAGAAACCTCAAATCGCCTCTTCACCGTCAATTGTGACCAGGTAAGTACAAATGAGGAGGGAGGGATCCGCTCACGAATCGTGAGGCGGGCCTTTTAAAGTTACCCAAGCTCACTTGCCTAGCCTAGACACCACAAAGTCAGGTTTAGATAAACGATCGATGTCCACAACTTATCATATTTTTCCTATTAAAGATATTGTTTAAACAAATGTATCAAACCTAAACTTTTATAAAAGGTTTTGTTAAGGAAATGGTATTTTAATGTAAAATCTTGTTTTATCGTATTAGGAGTTTTCAAGATAGCGTATTACGGTTGCATATGTGTGTGTGAGGAGGTAGGTCATTAGCTCGTGATCTATTTTAAGGTATAGCAATGTTAACGGGTTAAATGTGAAATTGAATCATGATGGTATTAAAGTGAAAAAATACGGTAAGTTAAAAAGGTTATCATTTTATGTGTGAAAACTTATTCAAATTGATTTTTACAAGTTTAATAGTCAAGATAAAGATGTTTAGGAATGAGTGAAAAAAATAAACATTATGGTATTAAAGTGAAAAAGAATACGATATTACAAAAGCTATCATTTCATGTGAGAAACTTTGTCCAAATTAGTTGTTATGTGATTAATAGTCAACATGAATATGTTTAAGTATTATGGAATTGGTGATAAGTGAGATTTTATAGAAAAACCGAATCGGAAATCGATTTGTTCCGATTTCCATCGGGTTTCGTAATTTCGTATTTTAAGAAGTAGAAAGAAGGGAAGAATGGGACTTACGGGTTTCGATCTATACTAAGGAGTGTAGGGGAACTAAAGAAGTTGCCGAGGCGTTGCTTCGTCGCCGGTTGTTTCTAAAAACGTCGCCGGAATATCGTCGAAGCTTCGCCGTGAACTTGTTTTCAAAGCACACACTTCTTGGAAAACTTTTGAGAGAGTGGCTCAAGATTTTGGGGGTGAGAGGGTAGTGTGTAGGGTTGGTATTTATAGGGTTAGGCTAGGGTTAGGGTAGATGAAAAGTTAAAAATAAAAATGTGATAAAATGTAATAAAAATGTATTAAAAATGGAGTAATTTGGGTTTTTAAAGAGCTCTGGAAGTGGTATGAGGCTGAAACTTTGCAGGTGCATAGGGAATATGAAAAGACACAACTTTCATGTTGTGACCATCGCCGGAATCGGCCGAATCGGTGGTGACTCGGCCGTGACTCGGTCGGAGTACTGAGTCGGCCGAGTCAAGGCCGAGTTGGCCGATTCCCGGCCGAGTCCGGTGTCCTGGATCCCCCCCCGACGGTTCATCTAACTCCTGCAAGTGTTACATGTTTGGGTGTAGTGGGGTTTTTGTGAGATATGCACGTGTAAACTCTTGGTATGCTAAAGGTTTTTAAAAAAATCAATATTAAAAATAATGTAGGGTATGGGATTTGAACTCTGGTGGCTTGGTTCAGCAGTGCAAGGTATTACCAATGAGCTACAAGCTCCTTCTTATAATTATGGAGTTATTTAATTACTTAAAATGATAGCAGTAAGAGTAAATACTCCAAGTATACATTAAATTTAAAGTAATTTCTTGTACACTAAAAATGGAGTTATTACATTCTTGTAACTTGTAATTAAAAACAAAATAATTACTTATATCTTATGCTTAGTGTAAAATACCCCTTTATAATTTTGAAAAAAATTTAAAATTTTGTGTAGAAAAGTGTATAGGAAAATTAGGGTTGTTACATGCATTTTCTGAACCCTGCTATAAAACCATACGGGCTCTACAACGTTTCGCCCGAACTTGGGAAACTATCTGTGGGGGACTCTAATGACTCATCAGTACCCTGGCAGTGGGTTTAACCACAAGCACGTCAGCGGCACTAGCTGTGCGTAACGGCTGCCCATGTACTGACCTCAAGGAAAGCCGATGAGCGAACTCATCCTGGAACCCTACTGAGCCTAACAGTGACAATATACATACAGTCCGGTCCGTTCGTCTATGAGTATCGCATATCGGGCCTAAGGGGCTGGTAACGTCAGACCCCCAATAGCGGTATAAGTCGTGTCGGAGAGAAGCCCTGAACACCCTGAGAAAGTACTGGAATACTCACCACTAATTCTCACTTTCCTTGGCCAAGGACTTGGTGTAATGGCTCTCCTAGACACAGCACGATCTCACCCCCAATACCAGGAGAGACGAATCCCCTGCCGATCCGCTCACCTGCCTCCATGTGGCTCGGGACTGTACCCAAAAAAGACCTGTTTGCACGACTCCTTTGAGCCGTGGTAGGGTAGAAATCAAAGCACAGTGGGAATTCACACGAGACAAATGACGACCTTAGGTCAATGAACTAACCTGTACACATGTCACCAGGGAACTGCTATCTGACGCTAGGTATAATACCAACTAGCAGGTTCCCGGCGAGTCCTGTCCGGTGTACTCATAACCCAATGAGCACCTGTATACATCTTAGGTGATCCAACTGACACCAATGGCTTGTGAGACCGGCCACCACCCCTCGTCGGGGTCTCGACTGTATACACTAGTCTACTCCGGAGTATCGATGCCATGTCTCGAAACTCCCACGACCAGGGACCACTTTTAAGGATGTTCTTATAGACTACCCAACTCTCACGTATATGATCGCCATCATACTGTTGGTAGTCAAGCAAGATCCTAAGGGCTCTATCAACGTGTAATAGTGATCAGTCACCTGAACCTGTACACGACTGATAAAGGCAAACCAGATAGCATACTATCATCTCGAGTAAGACTGTCCTACCGGTATAGGTCCTCCTCAATCATTGCAATCACGTACCTGCGATCCATTAATTGACTTTGAGGGCACTACATCCAACAATCTCCCACTTGCACTTAAGGCTGATTATTACGATGTCGCATACTCACAGCCCGTGTGATACCGAACATCCAACTCCTCTACTAATCAGTTTCATAAAGCTCGTTTGTAAAACTCTTGTGTTCGAGAAATAGCCTCAGCGAGTGGATCCGCCCCGAAATTTTCTTTCTATGTCTCTCTTAATCTCAAGTTCGCGGAGAAAGCCATCTCCCGAATTGAGTAATACCTGTCTTAGAATATGTCTGGATATCTGATGGAACCTAGTTCATAAATGAACTTCAAATCCAAACTTCTTAGACTGTATCGTCAACTGAACCTAATCAGTATCCTGCACCATGCCTCCCACAGTATCCTCTTGGACCACCTGTCCATAATACTGCCCCTCGTCAGAGGGAAAACTATAACTCTGACAATCACTCTGTCATCCATGTCACCTTTGAAGCCTGGAATGATAACCGTCCCCCGAAGGAGTCTGCCGTTATCAAATCTGTAGAACATTCACTTATATTCTAAAACTGCTTCCTTATGTTTCTTCAGGATTGGATTAATATAAACTTATCGCATCTAGTGCAAAAACAACAACTGGTGTGGTACTTGATATCTCACGATTGACTCAATTGCCTAAGCAAGTGATATGCCAATCATGCACATCCCTCTCCCCTTTAGTCTGTAAGACACCTTTAGAGAGGGTGACTCTATCACCTGCAGGTACACCACCATGCCAGTAGTCATCTATTCTAAATACCTTTAGAATACTGTCAAAGTACCCACATTGGGAAACCACCCAAATCTAGATCTAAAACCATAGATCTAGTAACCAGAATGTCAGATATTATATCCATATCCTTTGTGGAGAAACAACTGTGTGACGACCACTGTATAACCGATCGTAGTATAGGAATATTACTTCCTACTTTGTGTATGTCATCCAAATACCAGGACATCACACCCTACCACCTTCTTAACAGATCCATCCCCTATTCTGATGAAGTCAAACCTATGACTGTCACATCAAAAATAGATGATCTATCTCCGCTATATCTGCTTTAGTCTATAAATAGACATAAGCTACTTGTCCACTATGCTTCCGCTGCTCCCACTGACCACAACAACCTTCTGGCAGAATAATATATACGTGCACTTCTAAAGCTAGTTTAGAACGACGCTATACTTAACCTCCTGCCGGGTCTCATAGCCTGGAACAATAGTAGTGTTAAGTCTGGGTAAACAAGAACCTCCCTGTCACCGTCCTTGAGGCTACCGGAGTACCTCTCGGGTGTCTGAGGTTTCCCACCATATCTGCGGAGTGGCTAATGGAATGTCAAACCTGATTGAATTTTTAGGTCCTATTAAATTTTCCGTAATCGTTTGCGGTTCTGGAATCACTTCCAGTTCTACCATATTCCCACTACTGTTTTCTGAAAAAATCCATTTTTACTAAAACTGTGGCGAGTCAAGAACAATATCACTATTGATCTTCCAGATGGTAGAAAGTCAACCCTCGTCATAGCCTGGGCCAACCCACAAACTGCCATTACAGAAACGTGCCTTGAGTTATCCACAGTCTGGTTTTAAGCATAACCCGGACAACTCCCTGTACCTTAACATCGTTAAGATATGAACCATTCTATATCCAATATAGAAACTTTGGCACTTATTTAATTGGAACCAGATTCTAATCATGCAGTTGTCTCCAGTACATATCAACTTAATGGAAAGAGGCTAATCGGCATTACTCAACTTAGGAATACATCCAATTATGAGTAACCTGAAAGAAAAACAGGTTTCTCAAAACCATTACTATCAACTGGATACCAATCACAAGTATTTACATCTTCGATCTCTTTGAAGAATCCCGATACTTGCGACACCTGGTTCTCTACTTTATTCCTATACCCACAACTTCTCAAAACTTAGACATTGTATTTCTACGAAACACTTGTCTAAAAACTAGAGAAGTCACAAGTAAACAGAACATAGTACGAGGACCAACCCTTTTGTCCTGATGGACACTAGACAACATACAATACTCTGTATAAGTCCGCTGAGTTGAATAACTCAAAACCTGTGCATCGTAGGTTGAAAACTGTACTTATGGTTAAGAACTACTCCGTTGTTCAATGCTCTTTACCCAATCGTCAACTGATATAGGTAAATATCACGGACATAATTTCAAAAAGTTATATCTCACTTTAAAAAAATAAACGTACAGATATATCATTTTGAAATTGGTGCACAACAACGGATACTCAAAACCAAATACATGCCGTCCGGCAAAAGCCCAGACGATTTCCTCAAATATCACCAATTACAACGGATTTCGATATAATGAGGATGATCACCTAATTCCCAATAACTTACTCCCACTCATCATCTGTAAAACCATATAGATGTGAGAATCATACCTGGTAAATACATACCCTAGAGTAAGTATCTAATCGGGAAATCAGTTTTCCTTTAACAATGCACAGTGAAACTGAAATATGAAAATGTTTCGTAGGGGTATCCTGGTATTCTTAGTAATGCCTCTTCTATAATCCAATTCATGACTATTTACCGTATATTTCTTTGCCATCTCTCCAAATCCCTTTATTTGTCTTTAGTCGTTACCTTCTGTACACCCCTTTAGGCCAAGTGGTTTTCTTCCTTCTCTACCGTTCGGCACCAGCCTATGGTTTGGAAGAAAACTATCCAGTAAGCATAATAGGTGTACTCTCCTAAACCAAGGAGTACTTGCAACTTGAGAGAAGGTGATGATAAAAGACTACTGAATAATACCTTATTCTATTTCTCCCGAACCGGGGAAAAAAACAAAGGTAAAATAGGAGTGGCGATGAAGTACGTGGTTTGGTCGTGAATGATAGTAGTCGCAATTTACTTTGCCCTCTTTCTAATCCCTTTATTTTTTCTTTACTTATTACCTTCTGTACACCCTACTTAGGCTAATTGGTTTTCTTTATTCCCTACCTTTCGGCACCTGCCTATGGTTTGAAAGAAGACTATCCAATAAGCGTAATAGGTGTACTCTCCTAAACTAAGGAGCCCTCACAACCTGAGAGAAGGTGATGATAAAAGACAACCGAATAAACCAATTCAATTTCTCCTGAACCTGGATCCATCCTTGAAGAAGTCCCTTCGAGTTCGTATATAACCATACGATGGATCTATCCAATGGAAGTGGATGTTCGTAGTGATACGAGGTGTTCTGAGAAATGCAAAGGGTAAAAGAAGGAGCGGCAATGACTTATGCAACTTAGACAATCCAAAAGCCAGTATTTTAAGAAGGTTCGGTCAAGTTGGTCACTGAGTCATAGTCTAGGGTCGGTCAAAGGTCGCTGCCAAAGAGAGAGAGAAAAGAAACACTCTGCATACACTCTAACCTAGATCAGAATGGTTATCACTTTATCTAATCAGGAAACCTCCCACTGTACCGTCAAATTCTCCTCCAAACCTGAAAGAAGAATCAATCGGGATCACCCGAAGAGTAAACTAACTCATCAGTGGGAATCGGGATCCAACTCTCATCGCATGATAGCGTGACGGAATCCACTCACGTTATCACACTCCAGAAGGTATGCGCATGCCTGGCAAGTTTCAGTTTCTTTAGAAACTCCCGATGTGATTTTTACCCCATGTTCTTATGACCTTGACGAAGGCCAACAAGTCATAAGTCACATGTCAAGTTCTACCCGTCATTATCTTGTCAATTCGAACCCATCTGTACATACCTTTGACGAAGGCCAACAAGGTAATACGACTGTCCCAAACCAACTCATCTATCTGTCAAGCCCCGCTTCCCGGTGTACGGCGAAGAGGACGCGACGAGGTCCGCTACGTATATACTTAGAAGTACATACGCTAAGCGTATCTAAGCAATATAAAAGTAAATCACAAGAGACAAGAGATATAAAAATAACAGCAACTTTATTAATAACATTCTTTTGTACAATGCATGAAAAGTAAATACAACTGGAATGAAAAGCGATGCCTAAACAACGGCATAACAGAAAATGAAAACACTGACTAGAACAAGGTACAATATCTAGAGCTCGGGGTTTTCCTGAAACTGCTTCAAATCTTCTCGGTGGGCTCGATCTCTGCTGGGTCCAAAACACCTGACGACATTCAAAGAAGAAAGAAATAGAATGTCGTCAGCGAACAGGTCGCTCGGTAAGTCCCAAAGATAAGGGAGAGAAAGACAAAGTGTAGGAGAGAGAGAGTAGCTTTTAATGTTGTATTGTATTGTTGTATTAACGCTGTTGTTTGTAACTTGGTACAGAAGAATGCCAGTGTTTACAAGAGGGGTCTCTATATGCTAGAGACCATGGCAAACGGAATATAAAGTACAAGGCTCCGTTATACAACCCGGAACAACGACAATTGGATTCATGTTAGGTGTCTTAATCTTACCGTCTCGTGCCACCTTTAACACCTTCCGTACCAATCTACCCTTTAAACCCCGTAATGTTTTGATATTATTGTTGTATTATATTGTGTAAGTTGGATGACTGACCAAAACCATGATATCAGTAAACATGTTGTAACTGCATAATCAGGTAATGGAATAACGGAATAATGGATGTATATCCATGATTTGATTCAGTCAAGTTGTATAGATTGTTAACTGGATTCTGGAATTCATGTGTTCATATTGAGTTGGAATATTAAAAAAATATAGATTGACTTGAATTATATTCAAGTCAGAAATAATCAGACTCAAACCCGAGTCAGACTAAAAGAAAAGTAATTTGATGTTCTATAATTGTTAGGGTCCTTATTGTAATTTATAAAACTTGAGGGGGTTTTATGTAAAAAGTACTTTTATATAGTTTTCAAGATACACCTCAAGTATTTATTATTCGTCTTTATGGTTATAATGAGTGTGGTTTTATTTGTGTTATTCAAGTGAATATATCCTAATAAAAATATTAATTTATAATATTGATTTATTTGAAATTCATGGTATTTTAATGTAACTGTTGATCTTGTAATTTTTAGGAAAAGGTGGAAACTTTATTTTATAATAAAATAGGTGTTTAAATGATAAATATACATATGTTTATACAAGAATAATTTTATATAAATATTTTATTTTCCAAAAATCTCATTTTTCTTAAATGTCGTATTTTAAACCTTTCGAGACCGAATGCTCCTTGCGGAGGTCTGAATCTCGCACTACTAAGCTCGAGGGTGCACGATAAACCGTACTATCCCTAACGAGTTCCCCAAAGGTGGGTTGTAGTGGCGCTTTGCAAAGATTGAATAAATACTAATCATTTAGAAAACGGTTTTATAAAAATAAGGTATTTATTTGTAAAAGGGTGTAAATTTCCGTATTTTAGATTCTAGGGTTTCCTAAGCCAACTAGCCTATTTATAAATGGTCTAAACGACAAGTCATTAGAAGCCTCAAATCGCCTCTTCACCGCCAATTGTGGCCAGGTAAGTACAGGTGAGGAGGGAGGGATCCGCTCACGAATCGTGAGGCGGGCCTTTTAAAGTTACCCAAGCTCACTTGCCTAGCCTAAACACCACAAAGTCAGTTTAGATAAACGATCGATGTCCATAACATATCGTATTTTCCTATTAAAAGGTTTTGTTTTAAAATTGTATACAACTTAGAACTTTCAGAAAAGGTTTATAAAGAAAATGGTATTTTAATGTAAAGTCTTGTATTTTCGTATTCTAAGTTTTCAAGGTAGCGTGTTATGATTTCATATGAGTGTGTGTGGAGCTAGGTCATTACCTCGTGATCTATGTTAAGGTATAGCCAAATTAAAGGGTTAAATGAGATAAACTAAATATGGTGGTATTTAAGTGAAAGAAAATACGATATATGGAAACGTTATCATTTCATGTGAAAAACTTTATCCAAATTGATTTTTAAGTGATTAATAGTCAACATGAATATGTTTAAGCATTATGTAATTTGTGACAAGTGAGTTTTGATAGAAAACCGAATCGGAAATCGGTTTGTTCCGATTTCCGTCTGGTTTTAAAAAGTCGTATTTTTCTTAAAAGAAAAGGAAGATAGAAAGAGGGGGACTTACGGGTTTGGACAAGCTAGAGAGTGCTAGGAAGGTAGTGGGTTTTCGGTGCGTCGAAACGTCGTGAAGGGTCCTAGTATGATCGCCGGAATTCATCGTCGATTTCGGCAGCGCTTCGCCTTTAGCTCGTTTTCTAATGTATCGAGTTCTCTTGAGATTTTTAGAGAGTGGACTTAGGAATGTAGGGTGAAAGGGTAGAGGGTAGGGGTGTTTATATAGGGCTAGGCTAGGGTTAGGGTTTTAATTAAAAAAAATATTTAAAAATATAAAAATTCATTAAAAATTTATTAAAATTGGGAGTAAAAGAGGTTTAATGAGCATTCGGTAACCGATCTAGGAAATTAGTGTATACAGGGGGTAAGACCAGGTCAACACGGAGAAATTCCGTGTTGACGACTCGGCCGTCCGGCCGAGTCCGGCCGGCGGCGCCGGCCGATTCGGCCGGTCCGCCGGCCGAGTCGGGGTACCATCGGGTGGGTCATCTCCTGGGGGAAAATTTGGTATATTTAACTTTTTGGGTTCAGTATAAATTTTGAGAGTTATGGCTGTTTGACTGTTGACTTTCCAAAATTTTAAAACAAAATAATTATAAAAATAATGTGGGGCATGGGATTTGAACTCTGGTGGCTTGTTTCAGCAGTGTAAGGTATTACCAATGAGCTACAAGCTCCTTCTTATAATTATTGTGGTATTTAATTACTTAAACTGATAGCAGCAAGAATAAATACTCCTAGTATACATTAAATTTAAAGTAATTTCTTGTACACTAAAAATGGAGTTATTACATTCTTGTTGCTTGTAATTAAAAACAAAATAATTACCTATATCTTGTGCTCATGCTAAAATACCCCTTTGTTGATTTTTGAAATAAAATATTTGAAAAATTTTGGTATAGAAAAAAATAGGGTTGTTACATTCTACCCTCCTTATAAAAATTTCGTCCTCGAAATTTGTAAAAGGAAAGTGCAACAGTTTGGTGACAGAACTAAAGATTGTAAAGAAGTTTTGGTCAAAGTTGTGAGGGAGTTACCTGGGATATCTTGGTTCACAGTTTCAGGTTCTATGGCTGTTAAGGTGAAAGCCTGTCGCCGTGGCACGTTCCTCCTAGCTGGAGGCATATTCTGCCTTTGGGGCCTCCTTCTCTGCCCTCTAGGCATGTCCCTCATTGCTTGTTGAAATTGGCGAGTAGACTGTGCAGGTGGTGGAGCAGGTAGTGCAGGACGAGTTGCAGGAGCCTGGATGGTTGGCCGCTGCGTGTAGTTGGTGGGTGCGTGAGTTGAGTTGCTGTTGTAAGGACAGTTCCCAATTCCGTGGTTGGATGCGCCATAAATTAGACACGGGCCTTTTGCGCGCCTACAGTCCTTCCACAAGTGTCCCTTTCTATGGCAGTAATGGCAAATTTCTTCAGTTCTCCTGGGTTCAAACGATGGCTTGGAAGAGGCTCCACCTGCCATTTGGTTGGCAGGGCGTTTGACTCCTGTAGACTGAGGTCTGCCTCTTGCTTTTATCACTACCTCATAACTGCGGGCAGCTTCCAGAGCATCCTCATGAGTCAAAAATTTTCTTGTGGCTAGAGCAGCCTGAATCTCCGTGTCCAGTCCTTGTTGGAAGCGACGGGCTCTGATATCGTCCGTCGGTATCAAGTGTGCCGCGAATCGGCTTAACATAGTGAATTCAGCGTCGTATTCATCTACTGATTTATCCCACATTGAACCCTGTTGTAGATGAATAAACTGCTGCTCCATTGCAAACCTGGCAGTCACAGGGAAGTATTTCGCGTCGAACTTCTTGCGAAATGTCTTCCATTCAATCGGCTGTACCAGACGGATTTCTTCTGCCTTCCACCAGTTGCGGGCATTATCCGTGAGCTGTAGTTTCGCCACACGGGCCCAAGCGATGTCTGGCACTTGAGCTGCTGCCAGATCGTCTTCGATACTTTGTGCCCATTCTTCAGCTTCAAGAGGGCTTCCTTTACCGGAGAACTGCTTGGGGTGTAAAGCCCTGAAATGCTTTACCCCTGGTGCATCGGTCTCGGGACGGTTCAGGAGTTGTTGTTGTCCCTCGAGAAGGCTGCGAATCGCCTCAAGTAGCACTGTTTGCTCAGTGGGTGGTGCAGGAACAGCTGGTGCAAGAGGTAGTGCTGGAGGTGTGTTGTTGACATTGGTGCTGGTGTTGTTCGGGGAATCCATAACCTTGAAGAAAAATTTGGGTTAGCACAGATTCAAATACATGAAATGATAAGATTCAAGGAATAGAAATTTGTAAGATTCAAGAAACATGAATTGTAACGAATGTTTTAGTTGCTGGTTCTTATGCTATATTGCTTAGGTTGTTCACGCAAACCAGAACTGCATGATAGGGATTCATACAGCTCAGACCTGCATGGGCCACCAACAAAACCTGTCACGCCCCGCTTCCCGGTGTACGGCGAAGAGGACGCGACGAGATCCGCTACGTATATACTTAGAAATACATACGCTAAGCGTATCTAAGCAATATAAAAGTAAATCACAAGAGACAAGAGATATAAAAATAACAGCAACTTTATTAATAACATTCTTTTGTACAATGCATGAAAAGTAAATACAACTGGAATGAAAAGCGATGCCTAAACAATGGCATAACAGGAAATGAAAACACTGACTAGAACAAGGTACAATATCTAGAGCTCGGGGTCTTCCTGAAACTGCTTCAAATCTTCACCGGTGGGCTCGATCTCTGCTGGGTCCAAAACACCTGACGACATTCAAAGATGAAAGAAATAGAATGTCGTCAGCGAACAGGTCGCTCGGTAAGTCCCAAAGATAAGGGAGAGAAAGACAAAGAGTAGGAGAGAGAGAGAGTGGCTTTTAATGTTGTATTGTATTGTTGTATTAACGTTGTTGTTTGTAGCTTGGTACAGAAGAATGCCAGTGTTTACAAGAGGGGTCTCTATATGCTAGAGACCATGGCAAACAGAATATAGAGTACAAGGCTCCGTTATAAAACCCGGAACAACGGCAATTGGATTCATGTTAGGTGTCTTAATCTTACCGTCTCGTGCCACCTTTAACACCTTCCGTACCAATCTACCCCTTAAACCCCGTAATGTTTTGATATTATTGTTGTATTGTATTGTGTAAGTTGGATGAATGACCAAAACCATGATATCAGTAAACATGTTGTAACTGCATAATCAGGTAATGGAATAACGGAATAACGGATGTATATCCATGGTTTGATTCAGTCAAGTTGTATAGATTGTTAACTGGATTCTGGAATTCATGTGTTCATATTGAGTTGGAATATTAAAAAAATATAGATTGACTTGAATTATATTCAAATCAGAAATAGTCAGACTCAAACCCGAGTCAGACTAAATTAAAAGTAATTTGAAGTTCTATAATTGTTAGGGTCCTTATTGTAATTTATAAAACTTGAAGGGGTTTTATGTAAAAAGTACTTTTGTATAGTTTTTAAGATACACCTCAAGTATTTATTATTCGTCTTTATGGTTATAATGAGTGTGGTTTTATTTGTGTTATTCAAGTGAATATATCCTAATAAATATATTAATTTATAATATTGATTTATTTGAAATTCATGGTATTTTAATGTAACTGTTAATCTTGTAATTTTTAGGAAAAGGTGGAAACTTTATCTTATAATAAAATAGGTGTTTAAATGATAAATATACATATGTTTATACAAGAATAATTTTATATAAATATTTTATTTTCCAAAAATCTCATTTTTCTTAAATGTCGTATTTTAAACCTTTCGAGACCGAATGCTCCTTGCGGAGGTCTGAATCTCACACTACTAAGCTCGAGGGTGCACGATAAACCGTACTATCCCTAACGAGTTCCCCAAAGGTGGGTTGTAGTGGCACTTTGCAAAGATTGAATAAATACTAATCATTTAGAAAACGGTTTTATAAAAATAAGGTATTTATTTGTAAAAGGGGTGTAAATTTCTGTATTTTAGATTCTAGGGTTTCCTAAGCCAACTAGCCTATTTCTAAATGGTCTAAACGTCAAGTCATTAGAATCCTCAAATCACCTCTTCACCGCCAATTGTGGCCAGGTAAGTACAAGTGAGGAGGGAGGGATCCGCTCACGAATCGTGAGGCGGGCCTTTTAAAGTTACCCAAGCTCACTTGCCTAGCCTAGACACCACAAAGTCAGTTTAGATAAACGATCGATGTCCATGACATATCGTATTTTCCTATTAAAAGGTTTTGTTTTAAAATTGTATATAACTTAGAACTTTCAGAAAAGGTTTATAAAGAAAAGGGTATTTTAATGTAAAGTCTTGTATTTTCGTATTCTAAGTTTTCAAGGTAGCGTGTTATGATTTCATATGAGTGTGTGTGGAGCTAGGTCATTATCTCGTGATCTATGTTAAGGTATAGCCAAGTTAAAGGGTTAAATGAGATAAACTAAATATGGTGGTATTTAAGTGAAAGAAAATACGATATATGGAAACGTTATCATTTCATATGAAAAACTTTATCCAAATTGATTTTTAAGTGATTAATAGTCAACATGAATATGTTTAAGCATTATGTAATTTGTGACAAGTGAGTTTTGATAGAAAACCGAATCGGAAATCGGTTTGTTCCGATTTCCGTCGGGTTTTAAAAAGTCGTATTTTTCTTAAAAGAAAAGGAAGATAGAAAGAGGGGGACTTACGAGTTTGGACAAGCTAGAGAGTGCTAGGAAGGTAGTGGGTTGTCGGTGCTTCGAAACGTCGTGAAGGGTCCTAGTACGATCGCCGAAATTCGTCGTCGATTTCGGCAGCGCTTCGCCTTTAGCTCGTTTTCTAATGTACCGAGTTCTCTTGAGATTTTTAGAGAGTGGACTTAGGAATGTAGGGTGAAAGGGTAGAGGGTAGGAGTGTTTATATAGGGCTAGGCTAGGGTTAGGGTTTTAATTAAAAAAAATATTAGAAAATATAAAAATTCATTAAAAATTCATTAAAATTGGGAATAAAAGAGGTTTAATGAGCATTCGGTAACCGATCTAGGAAATTAGTGTATACAGGGGGTAAGATCAGGTCAACACGGAGAAATTCCGTGTTGACGACTCGGCCGTCCGGCCGATTCGGCCGGTCCGCCGGCCGACTCGGCCGAGTCGGGGTACCATCGGGTGGGTCATCTCCTGGGGGAAAATTTGGTATATTTAACTTTTTGGGTTCAGTATAAATTTTGAGAGTTATGGCTGTTTGACTGTTGACTTTCCAAAAATTTAAAACAAAATAATTATAAAAATAATGTGGGGCATGGGATTTGAACTCTGGTGGCTTGGTTCAGTAGTGCAAAGTATTACCAATGAGCTACAAGCTCCTTCTTTTAATTATTGTGGTATTTAATTACTTAAACTGATACCAGCAAGAATAAATACTCCTAGTATACATTAAATTTAAAGTAATTTCTTGTACACTAAAAATGGAGTTATTACATTCTTGTAGCTTGCAATTAAAAACAAAATAATTACCTATATCTTGTGCTTATGCTAAAATACCCCTTTGTTGATTTTTGAAAAAAAATATTTGAAAAATTTTGGTATCGAAAAAAATAGGGTTGTTACACTATCTATGAAACAGAAAAGTAACAAGCAGCTACCATCCACTATGCCTTGACGAAGGCCAACAAACATAGCATGAATACTACGTGCTACCGTCTGAAACGACGGAGGGCTACGGCTGGTTTTTGGCGAAAAACCTTTAACGTAATGAACTTGATCTCGTTGAAGGAACCTAATAGCTTTTTATAAAAATATAGTGGCGAAAACCTTTGCTAAAGAGGTCACTCCCGGTGAAGGGATCTCGGCTCTTTCCTCGTGGAATGAGGTTCAGGATATTCCAATTGAATACCGCGATGCAAAGCAACATGTAATCGACTATAGTGAAGTTATTACCCTGATGCAAACTTCTGCCCAAGGGGTTACTCCCGGTGAAAGGATCTAGGCCCTTGCCTCATCGAATGAGGTGCAGAATATTCCAACTGAATACCACTGTGGAAAACAAAAGGAAACGTTTTTGTAATAATACTTTTTAAAACTGTTCCAACAACGTCCAAACAGGTTTGTTTTCCTTTGCATTGATCAGAATCAACACAGTCCCATCAATTAATCACACCAGAAAAGAACGAAAATAAAATGTACGTATATGCCATCCGCATTCGTCACTGGGTCCCGTCATCACCCGTTAGGTTACTTAACTAACGACAGAGCGGGGATTGGACTAGCGCGGGTGTAAAACATATACAACGTCTACTAGTATATATACCAATATACAATAATCGCTCCAGGTGTGATAAATGCAACATTACAGAAAAGTAATAAGCATCACAGAACAATACAAATAATCTGGGATCCCCGGGTTTCACAGAGCCGCTGCTGAAACCCGACGTTCCCCTGGTCGTGTGGATAGCCTATGCAATGAAACCTAGACCCCTGCGGGTGCGGCAAGTTACCCGCCAAAACCTGAAGCGAGGCAGCCCCTACAGCATAGTGAATGGACCACCCTGCACTTCACGGAATCCGGTAACTTGAGCACCCCTCCTTGAGTCAACCTGTACCCCCTACGAGTGCGGCGAATAGTCTGCCAATTCTAGAGTGAGGCCCCTCTGCCTCTCAAAGCCATGAGATGCGGACCCGTTGCCCTCCAGAACCCGGTTATCCGTGCACTCCGTCGCGGGGTAAACCTAGTACAGAAATGAAAAATATGTACAACGGGTACATCGACCTCAGCCCGGTCATGCCCCAAAAGAATATTATACAAACAGGCAGAGACGGCAGTCCACATGTTGGACGCTCGCCCCGCAATATCAAATGTACAATTAAATCCAAACAGCACTACCATTGCACACAGCTATCCACCACGACAAATCCGCAACATCACAGCACAATACAGAACATCAACGCGAATGTCACGTTCACAAACCCGTCTAAAAGAACTATAGCAATTAGACACAATTTACCGCTCGAATGACATTCACGGTCGGAGATATAATGTAAGTACTGTAAACTAACAAGTTTAAAATTCCGATCGACAAAACTTCCGGAAGTGGGCCCCACGTACAACTGCAGTACACAAACAAAATCTGGGCCCAAACAAAATATTCCAGAAACCACAATTCCCTATGCAAGAGCCCCAGAAGAAATTTGGTACACTGAAGCACCAAGACTGCGGCGGAACCGCGGCCAAACCTGGGCTTGCGCGGCGGTTCCGCGGCACTATGGTCGAATCGGTGGGACAAATTTCTACTGTGCTCTTAAAAAAGCCTGCTCGATTTTCTAAGATGCTCAAAATAATTTTTAGACCTGTTTAAAAATCGACAGAAACTTTAGCCTGAAAAATGCGGTTTTGGAAATTTCGTTCGATCGTTGTTTTAAACACGTTAGAACAAGTTAGTAAAGGTTAATGGCGTGGCTCTGATACCATGTAAGTCTACGGTAGTGCCCCGGCCGTCGTTCTGACGCCAAACGCAGAACAAAAACTTTTATAACTGGCACTATCGCATACTATAACCCGGATCTTGCCATTAACGTTAAACCAACAAACTGTAAAGAGGTAGAAAGGCTATACCGATCGATCCGAGTCCTTCGGTCTTTAGCCATCATCCCACGCTCCTCGCAGCAACTCCGATCTCTTGGCTCCTCGTCGAGGTGGCACCACATCTACGGATCTTTAAACGGGCTCCCGCCTCTATACCGAGGCAACTCGGTCATCAAGTCTGCCAAAAGAGATGACCAAGATGAAGTAGAGAACGAGTAGAATAGTTTATCTCAAACACCCTAGGGTTCTCATCACATGAGAGGGTTAGGGTGGAGGTTGAAGAAGATGCTAGGGTTTGGAAATGGTGAACTCAAGAAAATCAAGAGAGCAAAAGAAAACCAAGCATAATGAACTTCTCCCTTTTTCTTCTTATGTGAATAGATGAATGAGGTTCTCATCTTTTATCAAAAACCAAAAAGAAATATCTAAATGAAAATATCTCCTCAAATATCTCTTCACAAAACAAAACACATTAATTCCTTAATGACTTACTAGATGACTCATTACATGAGTCATTAGTGAACATTCTAGAATTAATGTGTCATCCATAATGAGTCACCATTTCCAAAACCAAATAATCATTTAAACCAAAATGATTAATCCAAAAAGAAATACATCTTCTAAAATATTCTCGTAACGGATTACGAAAATACCCATCTCCTGTATATACATACCTGTATCCGTATTCCGACCGAATATGAATACGAGAGACTAAAATATTCCGACTCAATATAATACATGGATCCGGTTTAAACCAAAGCCCACCAGTATTATCTGTCCGAAATATGACACGTGCACAAGTGCACGTGCATTTTCCGAACCCTGCCATAAAACCATACGGCCTCTACAACGTTTCGCCCGAACTTCGGAAACTATCTGTGGAGGATTCTAATGACTCATCAGTACCCTGGAAGTGGGTTTAACCACAAGCACGTCAGCGGCACTAGCTGTGCGTAACGGCTGCCCATGTACTGACCTCAAGGGAAGCCGATAAGCGAACTCATCCTGGAATCCTACTGAGCCTAACAGTGACAATATACATACAGTCCGGTCCGTTCGTCTATGAGTATCGCATATCGGGCCTAGGAGGCTGGTAACGTCAGACCCCCAATAGCGGTATAAGTCGTGTCGGAGAGAAGTCCTGAACACCCTGAGAAACTACTGGAATACTCACCAGTAATTCTCACCTGCCTTGGCCAAGGACTTGGTGTAATGGCTCTCCTAGACACAGCACGATCTCACCCCCAATACCGGGAGAGACGAATCCCCTGCCGATCCGCTCTCCTGCCTCCATGTGGCTCGGGACTGTACCCAAAAAAGACCTGTTTGCATGACTCCTTTGAGCCGTGGTAGGGTAGAAATCAAAGCACGATGGGAACTCACACGAGACAAATGACGATCTCAGGTCGATGAACTAATCTGTACACATGTCACCAGGGAACTGCTATCTGACGCTAGGTATAATACCAACTAGCAGGTTCCCGGCGAGTCCTGTCCGGTGTACTCATAACCCAATGAGCACCTGTATACATCTTAGGTGATCCAACTGACACCAATGGCTTATGAGACCGGCCACCGCCCCTCGTCGGGGTCTCGACTGTATACACTAGTCTACTCCGGAGTATCGATGCCATGTCTCGAAACTCCCACGACTAGGGACCACTTTTAAAGATGTGCTTATAGACTACCCAACTCTCACGTATATGATCGCCATCATACTGTTGGTAGTCAAGCAAGATCCTAAGGGCTCTATCAACGTGTAATAGTGATCAGTCACCTGAACCTGTACACGAATGATAAAGGCAAATCAGATAGCATACAATCTTCTCGAGTAAGACTGTCCTACCGGTATAGGTCCTCCTCAATCATTGCAATCACGTACCTGCGATCTAATAATTGACTTTGAGGGCACTACATCCAACAGGTGCATTCGACGATAAAATCGACCAAGGCTTGTGCTTTGATGGTCTGTCTTGGGCGGTATTTTATGTCAAACTGGGACAGCTCCCATCTCCACTTCTCTAAGCGACCCGAGGATTCGGGTGAGGTGAGGATAGCCCCCAGCGGGCGCTCGGTGAGAACGAGGATAGTGTGCGCCTGAAAGTAGTGTCATAGCTTCCTTGAGGCCACAATGAGTGCCAAGACCATCTTCTCTATGGCTGGGTATCTCGTTTCTGCGTCTTTGAAGACGTGGCTCATGTAGTACACCGGTTTCTGCGCGCCATCAACCTCTCGTATGAGCACTGAGCCTGCTGCTTGGTCGGATACCGCCAGGTACAGCGATAGCTCATCTTCCTCAACTGGTCGGGTGAGCAGCGGTGGCGTCGCAAGATGCCTTTTTAACTGGTCGAAGGCGGTCTGGCACTCTTCCGACTATTCGAACCTCGAAATTTTCCTTAGAGCTTTGAAGAATGAGAGGTATTTTTCCCCAGACCTCGACATGAAGCGGCTCAGAGCGGCTACCCGCCCTGTCAGTCGCATGATCTCGACGTTTGTCTTGGGCGCGGTCATGTTGAGGATAGCATCAATTTTTTCCGGGTTAGCCTCGATCCCACGGTGGGAGTCCATGAAACCGAGGAACTTTCCCCCGGTGACCCCGAATGCGCACTTGGCTGGGTTCAGCTTAATCTTGAACTTGCGGAATACTTTGAAGGCCTCAACCAGGTCCTTGGCATGGTCGGTCGACAAGACTGATTTGACTAGCATAACGTCGACGTAAACCTCCATGTTCCTGCCGATCTGTGGCATGAACATGCGGTTGACCAGTTGTTGGTACATGGCCCCGGCGTTTTTGAGCCCGAAAGGCATCACCTTGTAGCAGTATACCTCCCGGTCCGTTGTGAAGGCGATGAGATCTTCGTCTGCCGGATTCATGCGGATCTGATTGTATCCGGAGAAGGCATCCATGAAGCTCAATAACTCGTGGCCTGCCGTGCCGTCGACGAGCTGATCTATCCGAGACAAGGGATAGTTGTC
Source organism: Agapanthus africanus (assembly GCA_030015575.1). NCBI lineage: Eukaryota > Viridiplantae > Streptophyta > Magnoliopsida > Asparagales > Amaryllidaceae > Agapanthus > Agapanthus africanus. Next base: position 146,263,027 of record CM057338.1, on the reverse strand, counting down.
CTTGGGGTAGGCCTTGTTGAGGTCGGTGAAGTCGACGCACATTCGCCACTTCCCGCTTGACTTCTTGACCAGGACGACATTCGCTAGCCATTCTGAATAGGGCACATTCCGAATGAAATCGGCGGCGAGGAACCGATCTACCTCGTCCTCGATAGCCTTCTGTTTGATTACGGTGAAGCTTCGCTTCTTCTGCCTGACGGGTCAGGCCGTAGGATCTACCCTGAGCATGTGGGATATAATTTTGGGGTCGATCCCCGGCATGTCAGCAGGCGACCAGGCAAACACGTCGGAGTTGTTTCTGAGGAAACGAACTAGGTCGTCTCGCTGAGGACCTGTCAGAAGCGACCCGATCTGAACGAGTCTTTCGTCGTCTCCTTCTACAAGGTAGACCGCTGTCAGAGGCTCCACTGGGGTCTCTCGGATCTCTTTTTGCTCGTCGTGAGTATCCAGGGAACCCCTGATGTCTTCCCCGCCTTCGACATCGTCGGCCGGCCCCTCCGATGAAGATGTTGCGGTGAAGCAAACCTTTGCAACTCGCTGGTCTCCATAGACCCGACCTATCCCGCTCTGCTTGAGAGGGAACTTCATCGCCAGGTGGTAGGTCGATATCTGGACCCGGAGGGAGTTCAGCGTCGGGCGACCGAGGAGGATGTTGTAGGCCGATGGGATTCTTGCTACGATGAATTCCACCGGCACTGTCCGCGTATGGTCGGCCTCCCCGACGATGAACTGCAGAGTGATTACTCCTTACGCCGGGATGGAGTGGTTAGTGAATCCTGAAAGGACGTAGGAGGTTGGCCTTAAGTCTGCCGTGGTGAGCCCCATGCGCAGAAAATAGTCGTAAAAGAGAATGTCTGCCGAGTTTCCCGAGTCGACCAGGATCCTGTGCACCTCATAATGATGGACCCGAGCCGTAATCACCAGGGGGTCGTTGTGGGGCAAGGATATGCCGTGAAAGTCCCCGTCGTCAAAAGTGATCGGCTCGGTCTCCCTGGCCTTCTTCCTTGGCCGGCCGTCGACCCCCGGGGATGGCGTTGGGTGCTGAGCCTCGTAGGCACTCGATGTACCCCCCGCCGTCGCGACCATAATTCTGGACGAGCCTCGGCTCCTTTCGGTGGGGTTCCTTTCGTCCCCTGGCGGGGTTATTTTTGAGCCGCCACGGGGAGTCTCACGTGCGCGACTCCGTCGAGGGAGGGGGTGCCGGTCATGCCTGCGAATAGGTGAGCTGACCGCCACCGCCTCGTAAGGGACAGGGGTGCGACGAGACTCTGGGCGAAACTCTCTGGCGTAAGCCCTCGGAGCCAAACTTAGTGGTGCCTACCGGGTTTCCGAGTACGTCGGCCCGGGAAAGCCGCGGTCGTCGAAAATGATGAGCATTGGTTTGAGATCGAGAGGCGAACTTTTGTTTTTGTGGAATCTAGATTCCCACAGATGGCGCCAGCTGATGGAGGGTGGAATCTCCTTCAGATGTTGCTTCCCGTTGATCTGCTGATGGCTGCGATGGGTGGCTAGGATTGGATCTGGAGGCTGTCGCTACTGAAGCGTGTGGATCTCAATGGGTTGAGGTTGTGGTTGCCGAGTTACCTGCAAGGAAGTCCCGGGGTGGTTGTACCACCGAGGACCCTCCGACGATCAAGTTAGTTTAGAGATCCGAGCAGAGTAACGGCTTAGTGGAGTAAAATTGGCTTACCTTGACCGTCTGAAAGAGGGGTTTAAGTAGTGGTGGCAGCAGGTGCAGTAGGCGCGAGAATCACGCCGGCCGTTACGCTCCCGACGTCACGTCCGCGTGATGAGCGGGACCTCCCATTAATGGCGAGACAGGCTCGTTAATGGGGGATTGTAGTGGCGTGGAACGTGGGATTGGGGGATTGTAGTGGCGTGGAACGTGGGATGTGGCCGGCGGAGATCTCGCTCATGGCGAGATTCGCGGGATGGCGGTTACGCCTGCAAGCGGTGCTGTTGGTCGGTCGATGAGACCGAGGGAGATGATCTCGGCGTGAGAGCTTGCGGACGAGCGGGAGAGCCGAGGTATCTTGTTTCTGCGGTGGTTCGGGAACGAGCTGTGAAGCCAAGGAGGTCAATTGTGCTGCGGCTGGGAGGCGAGCCAGCCTCGTCGGTAGGACGGGCATAGGAGCAGTCCGGTCGGCCCATGTAGGTCCTTTCTTGCATGCTCTGGGACACGCCATCTGCCACGTGCCATGATCTTGGAGATCACCGATATCGAGCATCATCAAGCAGGTGCCAAGCTCTCAAAATGTGGCAACTTTTTTTTAAATATATTTGAAGTCAATGGACAGCGTTTGTTGCTTTAATAAACTAAAGTATGGCACTTCCCACTCTTGGGGAGAGTGCGAGGTTCGAAACCCAGAAGGGAAGTGGCCATAAATCAACGCTTTCTACACAAATTCGTGGGTCCTTTGGGTGCGTGTGTGTGGTGTGCGTGGGTGTGTTGTGTGTTTAGGTTAGGGTTTACGGGCAAGTGCCAAAAAAAGTATTATTTCATTTTAAGAGAACGACAGATATGTCTTTTGGTTAGGGGCTAACGGCAAGGGGTTCAGAGGTAATGAAATTTAAGTACAAGGGGTATTGGATAAGGAGAAAGCTCAAGTAGTTTTTTAAGAATTAGGCCAAATCATAAGGGTGTTTTTAAGAAATAAGCCCACATACAATCTATTTTGGGTTGAAATATCCGTATTTTATAAGTATTGGGTATTTTTTTTATATAATTTTGGAACTTCATGGGTTTAAAAATAAGTCATCTCTATAAACTAGACCCGGAAACAATTTTACCATCAATTAAACTTGATTCGCTGGTTGAAAAATTAAAAAACTCATGAAGTATCCAAATAAATACAGGGCGCAGGCTTCTTTTGGTAATTTCTCTATTCTGGTTATGCATAATTTATCAGCAAGCATTAAAGTACGGTCCCAATTTCTTTAAATTATGCAAATTGATTACTATAAAAAATATTTATAACTGGGCCAGGTTGTATGGGCTTTGAATAAATTTTATACCCAATCCGAAAATTAAAACTTAAAACCCAAAACCCATCTGAACCCGACAGGTTAATGCGCCAAACCCGAACCCGCAACTTTAGTTTTCGGATGAGTTTGGACGGGTTTCGTATTTAGGCTTGGGATCGGTTTTTGCGGGTTTTGCCCATTATAAATCACCAAAAACAAAATAAAGTTTCAATACTTGAGGTAAGTTCTTCTAATGCATATGCACAAAATTTATATTTAGACAAAACCATATATGCTATATACATTATAGATTTATAGATTACACTTAAAAATTGCACTAACTTGACACCATACAATAAATTTGAACATGCACATTATAATATTTAAAATTAAATGTCTGTGATATATCGAGTTGCATCCATTATATGAGACGAGTTTGATTTGGGCCGGGTTTAGGATTCGGACAGACGGGTTTAATACAATACTCATACCCAACCCAAAATATTTTTGTCTAGTTTCCAATCCGCCCGATCAGATTCGGACGGGTATTCGATGCCTTAAAAAACCCGGAAAATCAGGCCGGATCGGTTCGGGTAAACCCAACCCTACTTTCACCCCAAATCCCATCTAATGGACAAAGAAAAATAATAGAATAGATATAAATAAATACATAATCTCAGGTAAGGCAACTACTGAAAACAACCTGTCATATCAGGCGTGCGAAATCCTAAAACGGAGCGAGAGCTGCTGGAATTTTAATAAAATCATTCCTACCATTTGAAAAAAAATTGCAATAAAAAAAGGGAATATGAATATTGGGTTTTACGGCATAAGATCTCTGACCTTAAAGCTTTGTCATGGATATTAATCCATGTTTTATTCGGTGTGTCGAATGTAATACATCCAAGCAGAGCGTGAGAGAGAGCGGAGAGTTTCGGACAGGCTTGGGCAGCCTGTGGGGCCCACACTTTTATTTCTTATCTTTCTTGTCTGAGTGTATACGGCCGGCATATGGAATAATTTTTCTCCTCGAGTAATTAAATATTGAGTTTGACTAGGCATAAATATTGATATTAATTGGTTTTTATTAGTATCATTTTTTTTAAGGAGAAAGGGAAGGAAACTACCTGCCCATAAAAATATATTAAAAAGTAATATATACAAGAGTACACAATAACAAGAGCTCTATTAAGATAAATAAACTGCAGGATTGAGCGTACACTCATTAGGTGAGCTATAGAAGAGCGAGCAGCGGACCATAGTTGTCGTTGGCAACTTAAATAGAAACGAAACAAGTGTAAACCCCCTCCTAATAGTTCAAACAAAGTATTCCAACATCAAAATAGATACAAAGCTGATACAAAGCACAAGCAGACTTAAAAATATATATATGAAGCAAGTTATGTATCATAAGCCGCTGCTGCCTTGATCAAAAATAGGAAAATTTGAAAGCTCCACGCCCTTCATATATAACCTCTATTCTCCTCTTCGAAGCAGCACAACCCGCCCAATCATAAAATAGATATAAGATGGTGTGCGAAATCTCATCACTTCCTCTAATACTTCCCATTGAAAATCCTTGCATTGCGCTCAAGCCACAATACCCAACAAGTTATGAAACACAAGTGCTGCCAAGCCGATGCAACATCCTTTGGTACCAAATGTAACCATGCATCTCCTGAAAAAATCCTCAATGGAAGTAGGCAAAAGAATAAACATTGCAGTAAGAAGCAACAGAGCTCCAGACCAATGCAGATCAGATTGGACAAACAAACAAAAAGAAGATGAAATTAATGAATTCTCCATGTTGCATCCACAAGAGAAACAAGAACAATCTCCCCATGCCAACCTCTTTTAGATTAAATCTCCCTATTGATCAACAGCTTATCCCATGAGAGCAACCAGATGAAAATTTCTACTTTGAAGTAGCGTCAGCCCATTTGTCATGCCAAAATAAGACAGATAGACTGGCCATTTCCCAATCCCAATTTATATTGTGCATGAACTCATAAATAAAATATATATCGCACCCTTATTTGTGTATAATTAAATTTAATATGGTATCAGAGCTAGATTGATAACATTCGTGGATTTGTATTTTAACACACCTATTTGGGCCTGTTGCAAGGAGGAGTGTTGAGATGTGTGGAGTAAAACAATCCCATATTGGAAAAAAATATGAGAAGTATAAGGATAAAAGAAATAAGATGGGACAAACCTCAACAAGAATTGGGTCTTATTGTTGAAACCCGCTAATATCTCACCAAAAGTGGCATTCTGAAAAAAAAGAGAAAATTAAAGCGGAAGCGCAGAAAAGGACGGAATTGACTTACAGTCAATCTTTGCCCGAGTGAAAGCACTTTATCTAATAAGCATGTTCATCAGAGTACGGATTATTAGCTAGTAGCTGATATAAGAACAGTCAGACAGCCTATTACATTGCTCAATTCAACCGTCAAATCGACGATCCACTTCAGCCATCTTGTTTAATACATGGAGTGATCTATGTTTGCGAAATTTTGATCGGTTTGACACCCTCTATGTTTTCAATCAAGGGTTCCTGATGTATGACATTTTTATTCTGTTTAAAAGCATTCATTTTTGACATGCTTGATCCATCACTTATAATGCATTATATCGATCAAAATTTCACACATATATATCACTCCATGTGTAAAATAAGATGGCCGGAGTGGATTGTTGATTTGATGGTTAGATTGGATCAATCTTTGCCCGAGTGAAAGCAGTTTATCTAATAAACATGTTCATCAAAGTACGGATTATTAGCTAGTAGCTGATATAAGAACAGTCAGACAGCCTATTATATTGCTCAATTCAACCGTCAAATCGACGATCCACTTCAGCCGTCTTGTTTAATACATGGAGTGATCTATGTTTGTGAAATTTTGATCGGTTTGACACCCTTTATGTTTTCAATCAAGGGTTCCCGATGTATGACATTTTTATTCTGTTTAAAAGCATTCATTTTTGACATGCTTGATCCATCACTTATAATGCATTATATCGATCAAAATTTCACACATATATATCACTCCATGTGTAAAATAAGATGGCCGGAGTGGATTGTTGATTTGATGGGTAGATTGGACCATCTTTAGGCACTAGCTGACTGTTTAGTATCATGGAGTGATCTATGTTTGCGAAATTTTGATCGGTTTGACACCCTCTATGTTTTCAATCAAGGGTTCCCGATGTATGACATTTTTATTCTGTTTAAAAGCATTCATTTTTGACATGCTTGATCCATCACTTATAATGCATTATATCGATCAAAATTTCACACATATATATCACTCCATGTGTAAAATAAGATGGCCGGAGTGGATTGTTGATTTGATGGTTAGATTGGACCATCTTTAGGCACTAGCTGACTGTTTAGTATCATGGATGATATATATACATTATAAGAAAACGGGTTATTAGCTAGTAGTTGATATAAGAACAGTCAGCCAGCCTATTACATTGCTCAATTCAACCGTCAAATTGACGATCCACTTCGGCCATCTTGTTTAATACATGGAGTGATCTATGTTTGCGAAATTTTGATCGGTTTGACACCCTCTATGTTTTCAATCAAGGGTTCCTGATGTATGACATTTTTATTCTGTTTAAAAGCATTCATTTTTGACATGCTTGATCCATCACTTATAATGCATTATATCGATCAAAATTTCACACATATATATCACTCCATGTGTAAAATAAGATGGCCGGAGTGGATTGTTGATTTGATGGTTAGATTGGACCATCTTTAGGCACTAGCTGACTGTTTAGTATCATGGAGTGATCTATGTTTGCGAAATTTTGATCGGTTTGACACCCTCTATGTTTTCAATCAAGGGTTCCCGATGTATGACATTTTTATTCTGTTTAAAAGCATTCATTTTTGACATGCTTGATCCATCACTTATAATGCATTATATCGATCAAAATTTCACACATATATATCACTCCATGTGTAAAATAAGATGGCCGGAGTGGATTGTTGATTTGATGGTTAGATTGGACCATCTTTAGGCACTAGCTGACTGTTTAGTATCATGGATGATATATATACATTATAAGAAAACGGGTTATTAGCTAGTAGTTGATATAAGAACAGTCAGCCAGCCTATTACATTGCTCAATTCAACCGTCAAATCGACGATCCACTTCGGCCATCTTGTTTAATACATGGAGTGATCTATGTTTGCGAAATTTTGATCGGTTTGACACCCTCTATGTTTTCAATCAAGGGTTCCCGATGTATGACATTTTTATTCTGTTTAAAAGCATTCATTTTTGACATGCTTGATCCATCACTTATAATGCATTATATCGATCAAAATTTCACACATATATATCACTCCAAGTGTAAAATAAGATGGCCGGAGTGGATTGTTGATTTGATGGTTAGATTGGACCATCTTTAGGCACTAGCTGACTGTTTAGTATCATGGATGATATATATACATTATAAGAAAACGGGTTATTAGCTAGTAGTTGATATAAGAACAGTCAGCCAGTCTATTACATTGCTCAATTCAACCGTCAAATCGACGATCCACTTCGGCCATCTTGTTTAATACATGGAGTGATCTATGTTTGCGAAATTTTGATCGGTTTGACACCCTCTATGTTTTCAATCAAGGGTTCCTGATGTATGACATTTTTATTCTGTTTAAAAGCATTCATTTTTGACATGCTTGATCCATCACTTATAATGCATTATATCGATCAAAATTTCACACATATATATCACTCCATGTGTAAAATAAGATGGCCGGAGTGGATTGTTGATTTGATGGTTAGATTGGACCATCTTTAGGCACTAGCTGACTGTTTAGTATCATGGATGATATATATACATTATAAGAAAACGGGTTATTAGCTAGTAGTTGATATAAGAACAGTCACCCAGCCTATTACATTGCTCAATTCAACCGTCAAATCGACGATCCACTTCGGCCATCTTGTTAAATACATGGAGTGATCTATGTTTGCAAAATTTTGATCGGTTTGACACCCTCTATGTTTTCAATCAAGGGTTCCTGATGTATGACATTTTTATTCTGTTTAAAAGCATTCATTTTTGACATGCTTGATCCATCACTTATAATGCATTATATCGATCAAAATTTCACACATATATATCACTCCATGTGTAAAATAAGATGGCCGGAGTGGATTGTTGATTTGATGGTTAGATTGGACCATCTTTAGGCACTAGCTGACTGTTTAGTATCATGGAGTGATCTATGTTTGCGAAATTTTGATCGGTTTGACACCCTCTATGTTTTCAATCAAGGGTTCCCGATGTATGACATTTTTATTCTGTTTAAAAGCATTCATTTTTGACATGCTTGATCCATCACTTATAATGCATTATATCGATCAAAATTTCACACATATATATCACTCCATGTGTAAAATAAGATGGCCGGAGTGGATTGTTGATTTGATGGTTAGATTGGACCATCTTTAGGCACTAGCTGACTGTTTAGTATCATGGATGATATATATACATTATAAGAAAACGGGTTATTAGCTAGTAGTTGATATAAGAACAGTCAGCCAGCCTATTACATTGCTCAATTCAACCGTCAAATCGACGATCCACTTCGGCCATCTTGTTTAATACATGGAGTGATCTATGTTTGCGAAATTTTGATCGGTTTGACACCCTCTATGTTTTCAATCAAGGGTTCCCGATGTATGACATTTTTATTCTGTTTAAAAGCATTCATTTTTGACATGCTTGATCCATCACTTATAATGCATTATATCGATCAAAATTTCACACATATATATCACTCCAAGTGTAAAATAAGATGGCCGGAGTGGATTGTTGATTTGATGGTTAGATTGGACCATCTTTAGGCACTAGCTGACAGTTTAGTATCATGGATGATATATATACATTATAAGAAAACGGGTTATTAGCTAGTAGTTGATATAAGAACAGTCAGCCAGTCTATTACATTGCTCAATTCAACCGTCAAATCGACGATCCACTTCGGCCATCTTGTTTAATACATGGAGTGATCTATGTTTGCGAAATTTTGATCGGTTTGACACCCTCTATGTTTTCAATCAAGGGTTCCTGATGTATGACATTTTTATTCTGTTTAAAAGCATTCATTTTTGACATGCTTGATCCATCACTTATAATGCATTATATCGATCAAAATTTCACACATATATATCACTCCATGTGTAAAATAAGATGGCCGGAGTGGATTGTTGATTTGATGGTTAGATTGGACCATCTTTAGGCACTAGCTGACTGTTTAGTATCATGGATGATATATATACATTATAAGAAAACGGGTTATTAGCTAGTAGTTGATATAAGAACAGTCACCCAGCCTATTACATTGCTCAATTCAACCGTCAAATCGACGATCCACTTCGGCCATCTTGTTAAATACATGGAGTGATCTATGTTTGCAAAATTTTGATCGGTTTGACACCCTCTATGTTTTCAATCAAGGGTTCCTGATGTATGACATTTTTATTCTGTTTAAAAGCATTCATTTTTGACATGCTTGATCCATCACTTATAATGCATTATATCGATCAAAATTTCACACATATATATCACTCCATGTGTAAAATAAGATGGCCGGAGTGGATTGTTGATTTGATGGTTAGATTGGACCATCTTTAGGCACTAGCTGACTGTTTAGTATCATGGAGTGGTCTATGTTTGCGAAATTTTGATCGGTTTGACACCCTCTATGTTTTCAATCAAGGGTTCCCGATGTATGACATTTTTATTCTGTTTAAAAGCATTCATTTTTGACATGCTTGATCCATCACTTATAATGCATTATATCGATCAAAATTTCACACATATATATCACTCCATGTGTAAAATAAGATGGCCGGAGTGGATTGTTGATTTGATGGTTAGATTGGACCATCTTTAGGCACTAGCTGACTGTTTAGTATCATGGATGATATATATACATTATAAGAAAACGGGTTATTAGCTAGTAGTTGATATAAGAACAGTCAGCCAGCCTATTACATTGCTCAATTCAACCGTCAAATCGACGATCCACTTCGGCCATCTTGTTTAATACATGGAGTGATCTATGTTTGCGAAATTTTGATCGGTTTGACACCCTCTATGTTTTCAATCAAGGGTTCCCGATGTATGACATTTTTATTCTGTTTAAAAGCATTCATTTTTGACATGCTTGATCCATCACTTATAATGCATTATATCGATCAAAATTTCACACATATATATCACTCCAAGTGTAAAATAAGATGGCCGGAGTGGATTGTTGATTTGATGGTTAGATTGGACCATCTTTAGGCACTAGCTGACTGTTTAGTATCATGGAGTGATCTATGTTTGCGAAATTTTGATCGGTTTGACACCCTCTATGTTTTCAATCAAGGGTTCCCGATGTATGACATTTTTATTCTGTTTAAAAGCATTCATTTTTGACATGCTTGATCCATCACTTATAATGCATTATATCGATCAAAATTTCACACATATATATCACTCCATGTGTAAAATAAGATGGCCGGAGTGGATTGTTGATTTGATGGTTAGATTGGACCATCTTTAGGCACTAGTTGACTGTTTAGTATCATGGATGATATATATACATTATAAGAAAACGGGTTATTAGCTAGTAGTTGATATAAGAACAGTCAGCCAGCCTATTACATTGCTCAATTCAACCGTCAAATCGACGATCCACTTCGGCCATCTTGTTTAATACATGGAGTGATCTATGTTTGCGAAATTTTGATCGGTTTGACACCCTCTATGTTTTCAATCAAGGGTTCCTGATGTATGACATTTTTATTCTGTTTAAAAGCATTCATTTTTGACATGCTTGATCCATCACTTATAATGCATTATATCGATCAAAATTTCACACATATATATCACTCCATGTGTAAAATAAGATGGCCGGAGTGGATTGTTGATTTGATGGTTAGATTGGACCATCTTTAGGCACTAGCTGACTGTTTAGTATCATGGAGTGATCTATGTTTGCGAAATTTTGATCGGTTTGACACCCTCTATGTTTTCAATCAAGGGTTCCCGATGTATGACATTTTTATTCTGTTTAAAAGCATTCATTTTTGACATGCTTGATCCATCACTTATAATGCATTATATCGATCAAAATTTCACACATATATATCACTCCATGTGTAAAATAAGATGGCCGGAGTGGATTGTTGATTTGATGGTTAGATTGGACCATCTTTAGGCACTAGCTGACTGTTTAGTATCATGGATGATATATATACATTATAAGAAAACGGGTTATTAGCTAGTAGTTGATATAAGAACAGTCAGCCAGCCTATTACATTGCTCAATTCAACCGTCAAATCGACGATCCACTTCGGCCATCTTGTTTAATACATGGAGTGATCTATGTTTGCGAAATTTTGATCGGTTTGACACCCTCTATGTTTTCAATCAAGGGTTCCTGATGTATGACATTTTTATTCTGTTTAAAAGCATTCATTTTTGACATGCTTGATCCATCACTTATAATGCATTATATCGATCAAAATTTCACACATATATATCACTCCTTGTGTAAAATAAGATGGCCGGAGTGGATTGTTGATTTGATGGTTAGATTGGACCATCTTTAGGCACTAGCTGACTGTTTAGTATCATGGATGATATATATACATTATAAGAAAACGGGTTATTAGCTAGTAGTTGATATAAGAACAGTCAGCCAGCCTATTACATTGCTCAATTCAACCGTCAAATCGACGATCCACTTCGGCCATCTTGTTTAATACATGGAATGATCTATGTTTGCGAAATTTTGATCGGTTTGACACCCTCTATGTTTTCAATCAAGGGTTCCTGATGTATGACATTTTTATTCTGTTTAAAAGCATTCATTTTTGACATGCTTGATCCATCACTTATAATGCATTATATCGATCAAAATTTCACACATATATATCACTCCATGTGTAAAATAAGATGGCCGGAGTGGATTGTTGATTTGATGGTTAGATTGGACCATCTTTAGGCACTAGCTGACTGTTTAGTATCATGGATGATATATATACATTATAAGAAAACGGGTTATTAGCTAGTAGTTGATATAAGAACAGTCAGCCAGCCTATTACATTGCTCAATTCAACCGTCAAATCGACGATCCACTTCGGCCATCTTGTTTAATACATGGAGTGATCTATGTTTGCGAAATTTTGATCGGTTTGACACCCTCTATGTTTTCAATCAAGGGTTCCTGATGTATGACATTTTTATTCTGTTTAAAAGCATTCATTTTTGACATGCTTGATCCATCACTTATAATGCATTATATCGGTCAAAATTTCACACATATATATCACTCCATGTGTAAAATAAGATGGCCGGAGTGGATTGTTGATTTGATGGTTAGATTGGACCATCTTTAGGCACTAGCTGACTGTTTAGTATCATGGAGTGATCTATGTTTGCGAAATTTTGATCGGTTTGACACCCTCTATGTTTTCAATCAAGGGTTCCCGATGTATGACATTTTTATTCTGTTTAAAAGCATTCATTTTTGACATGCTTGATCCATCACTTATAATTCATTATATCGATCAAAATTTCACACATATATATCACTCCATGTGTAAAATAAGATGGCCGGAGTGGATTGTTGATTTGATGGTTAGATTGGACCATCTTTAGGCATTAGCTGACTGTTTAGTATCATGGATGATATATATACATTATAAGAAAACGGGTTATTAGCTAGTAGTTGATATAAGAACAGTCAGCCAGCCTATTACATTGCTCAATTCAACCGTCAAATCGACGATCCACTTCGGCCATCTTGTTTAATACATGGAGTGATCTATGTTTGCGAAATTTTGATCGGTTTGACACCCTCTATGTTTTCAATCAAGGGTTCCTGATGTATGACATTTTTATTCTGTTTAAAAGCATTCATTTTTGACATGCTTGATCCATCACTTATAATGCATTATATCGATCAAAATTTCACACATATATATCACTCCATGTGTAAAATAAGATGGCCGGAGTGGATTGTTGATTTGATGGTTAGATTGGACCATCTTTAGGCACTAGCTGACTGTTTAGTATCATGGATGATATATATACATTATAAGAAAACGGGTTATTAGCTAGTAGTTGATATAAGAACAGTCAGCCAGCCTATTACATTGCTCAATTCAACCGTCAAATCGACGATCCACTTCGGCCATCTTGTTTAATACATGGAGTGATCTATGTTTGCGAAATTTTGATCGGTTTGACACCCTCTATGTTTTCAATCAAGGGTTCCTGATGTATGACATTTTTATTCTGTTTAAAAGCATTCATTTTTGACATGCTTGATCCATCACTTATAATGCATTATATCGGTCAAAATTTCACACATATATATCACTCCATGTGTAAAATAAGATGGCCGGAGTGGATTGTTGATTTGATGGTTAGATTGGACCATCTTTAGGCACTAGCTGACTGTTTAGTATCATGGAGTGATCTATGTTTGCGAAATTTTGATCGGTTTGACACCCTCTATGTTTTCAATCAAGGGTTTCCGATGTATGACATTTTTATTCTGTTTAAAAGCATTCATTTTTGACATGCTTGATCCATCACTTATAATTCATTATATCGATCAAAATTTCACACATATATATCACTCCATGTGTAAAATAAGATGGCCGGAGTGGATTGTTGATTTGATGGTTAGATTGGACCATCTTTAGGCACTAGCTGACTGTTTAGTATCATGGATGATATATATACATTATAAGAAAACGGGTTATTAGCTAGTAGTTGATATAAGAACAGTCAGCCAGCCTATTACATTGCTCAATTCAACCGTCAAATCGACGATCCACTTCGGCCATCTTGTTTAATACATGGAGTGATCTATGTTTGCGAAATTTTGATCGGTTTGACACCCTCTATGTTTTCAATCAAGGGTTCCTGATGTATGACATTTTTATTCTGTTTAAAAGCATTCATTTTTGACATGCTTGATCCATCACTTATAATGCATTATATCGATCAAAATTTCACACATATATATCACTCCATGTGTAAAATAAGATGGCCGGAGTGGATTGTTGATTTGATGGTTAGATTGGACCATCTTTAGGCACTAGCTGACTGTTTAGTATCATGGATGATATATATACATTATAAGAAAACGGGTTATTAGCTAGTAGTTGATATAAGAACAGTCAGCCAGCCTATTACATTGCTCAATTCAACCGTCAAATTGACGATCCACTTCGGCCATCTTTTTTAATACATGGAGTGATCTATGTTTGCGAAATTTTGATCGGTTTGACACCCTCTATGTTTTCAATCAAGGGTTCCTGATGTATGACATTTTTATTCTGTTTAAAAGCATTCATTTTTGACATGCTTGATCCATCACTTATAATGCATTATATCGATCAAAATTTCACACATATATATCACTCCATGTGTAAAATAAGATGGCCGGAGTGGATTGTTGATTTGATGGTTAGATTGGACCATCTTTAGGCACTAGCTGACTGTTTAGTATCATGGAGTGATCTATGTTTGCGAAATTTTGATCGGTTTGACACCCTCTATGTTTTCAATCAAGGGTTCCCGATGTATGACATTTTTATTCTGTTTAAAAGCATTCATTTTTGACATGCTTGATCCATCACTTATAATGCATTATATCGATCAAAATTTCACACATATATATCACTCAATGTGTAAAATAAGATGGCCGGAGTGGATTGTTGATTTGATGGTTAGATTGGACCATCTTTAGGCACTAGCTGACTGTTTAGTATCATGGATGATATATATACATTATAAGAAAACGGGTTATTAGCTAGTAGTTGATATAAGAACAGTCAGCCAGCCTATTACATTGCTCAATTCAACCGTCAAATCGACGATCCACTTCGGCCATCTTGTTTAATACATAGAGTGATCTATGTTTGCGAAATTTTGATTGGTTTGACACCCTCTATGTTTTCAATCAAGGGTTCCTGATGTATGACATTTTTATTCTGTTTAAAAGCATTCATTTTTGACATGCTTGATCCATCACTTATAATGCATTATATCGATCAAAATTTCACACATATATATCACTCCATGTGTAAAATAAGATGGCCGGAGTGGATTGTTGATTTGATGGTTAGATTGGACCATCTTTAGGCACTAGCTGACTGTTTAGTATCATGGAGTGATCTATGTTTGCGAAATTTTGATCGGTTTGACACCCTCTATGTTTTCAATCAAGGGTTCCCGATGTATGACATTTTTATTCTGTTTAAAAGCATTCATTTTTGACATGCTTGATCCATCACTTATAATGCATTATATCGATCAAAATTTCACACATATATATCACTCCATGTGTAAAATAAGATGGCCGGAGTGGATTGTTGATTTGATGGTTAGATTGGACCATCTTTAGGCACTAGCTGACTGTTTAGTATCATGGATGATATATATACATTATAAGAAAACGGGTTATTAGCTAGTAGTTGATATAAGAACAGTCAGCCAGCCTATTACATTGCTCAATTCAACCGTCAAATCGACGATCCACTTCGGCCATCTTGTTTAATACATGGAGTGATCTATGTTTGCGAAATTTTGATCGGTTTGACACCCTCTATGTTTTCAATCAAGGGTTCCTGATGTATGACATTTTTATTCTGTTTAAAAGCATTCATTTTTGACATGCTTGATCCATCACTTATAATGCATTATATCGATCAAAATTTCACACATATATATCACTCCATGTGTAAAATAAGATGGCCGGAGCGGATTGTTGATTTGATGGTTAGATTGGACCATCTTTAGGCACTAGCTGACTGTTTAGTATCATGGATGATATATATACATTATAAGAAAACGGGTTATTAGCTAATAGTTGATATAAGAACAGTCAGCCAGCCTATTACATTGCTCAATTCAACCGTCAAATCGACGATCCACTTCGGCCATCTTGTTTAATACATGGAGTGATCTATGTTTGCGAAATTTTGATCGGTTTGACACCCTCTATGTTTTCAATCAAGGGTTCCCGATGTATGACATTTTTATTCTGTTTAAAAGCATTCATTTTTGACATGCTTGATCCATCACTTATAATGCATTATATCGATCAAAATTTCACACATATATATCACTCCATGTGTAAAATAAGATGGCCGGAGTGGATTGTTGATTTGATGGTTAGATTGGACCATCTTTAGGCACTAGCTGACTGTTTAGTATCATGGATGATATATATACATTATAAGAAAACGGGTTATTAGCTAGTAGTTGATATAAGAACAGTCAGCCAGCCTATTACATTGCTCAATTCAACCGTCAAATCGACGATCCACTTCGGCCATCTTGTTTAATACATGGAGTGATCTATGTTTGCGAAATTTTGATCGGTTTGACACCCTCTATGTTTTCAATCAAGGGTTCCCGATGTATGACATTTTTATTCTGTTTAAAAGCATTCATTTTTGACATGCTTGATCCATCACTTATAATGCATTATATCGATCAAAATTTCACACATATATATCACTCCATGTGTAAAATAAGATGGCCGGAGTGGATTGTTGATTTGATGGTTAGATTGGACCATCTTTAGGCACTAGCTGACTGTTTAGTATCATGGATGATATATATACATTATAAGAAAACGGGTTATTAGCTAGTAGTTGATATAAGAACAGTCAGCCAGCCTATTACATTGCTCAATT
The DNA here is from genome assembly GCA_030015575.1 of Agapanthus africanus. NCBI lineage: Eukaryota > Viridiplantae > Streptophyta > Magnoliopsida > Asparagales > Amaryllidaceae > Agapanthus > Agapanthus africanus. The sequence goes on along the minus strand of CM057338.1, from coordinate 146,246,312 downwards.
CAACCGTCAAATCGACGATCCACTTCGGCCATCTTGTTTAATACATGGAGTGATCTATGTTTGCGAAATTTTGATCGGTTTGACACCCTCTATGTTTTCAATCAAGGGTTCCCGATGTATGACATTTTTATTCTGTTTAAAAGCATTCATTTTTGACATGCTTGATCCATCACTTATAATGCATTATATCGATCAAAATTTCACACATATATATCACTCCATGTGTAAAATAAGATGGCCGGAGTGGATTGTTGATTTGATGGTTAGATTGGACCATCTTTAGGCATTAGCTGACTGTTTAATATCAGCTAGTAGGTGATAACCCGTTTCTTCATACATTAATATTGTGATTTTCTAATATCTAAAATTCACACATCGTACTGAATACATATAATACAATAAGAGAAATTCTACATTACGTTTTAAAATAAACGGATGGTCAACCAATCAACACCTACACTATTCATCGAACATATAATTATTTTACTTATGCGCTAATTCGTTGTCGCTGAATTAGTAATTAAATGTACTGGTTTCTAGGAATACTTTAAAAATCCTAAATATCTCAATAAATAAAGCCCTACATTTTCTCACATTTTTATAAAAAAAATAATTTAAATTGCCCTTGTACCAATACCAATAACAGATCTAAACCTAAATCATTCGATTTTATTGACTACTGGATCATATCAAGCTTCAGTATTGATTGATATCATTGTGATACAAACCTGAAAACACATCCACGGATTTGTTAGCGATTAGAAGAAAAATAATTGAGGAAGAGGAGATTAGAAAGGTAGAATTAAAAAAAGAAACTAAAAAAATCAGCAATAAAGGAAAGGAGGAAAAAAATAATTTAGGGAGAAAGGATAAAAGAGATAAATTTTATTTCAAGAAAAAGGGTTTTGTCAAAAACCCAAAACTCACATAGATTTCTCAATTCATCAATACTACTCCCTCCGTCCCATTTTACTTGTCGTTTTGAAAAGAAAAAAATATTCCATTTTACTTGACGTTTTTGGAATAACAAGAAAATAATTAATGATAAAGATATTAATAAATGATACAATACTAAAAATAGTCTAGAAAATTAATTGCTGATATTAAAAAAATGATAATGTTTTTATTAATAGTTGAGAGCAGAAATGGTATGATTTTTTTAGTGGTAATATGCAGTAGATTAATTGCTGATATTAAAAAAATGGTAATGCTTTCCTTAATCAGCGTGCATTTCTCTAAAATGATAAGTAAAATAAAGGACATGGGAGTAATTGATTTCCTCTTTCCCCGCCTCTCTTATAAAAAATAAAATAAAATAACAACCACTTCATCTTTCTAATTAGGCCTTTATGAAACTAATAAATTGTAGCTACTTCGCAAATAAGACCCTCCAGCAACTTGGCCAGTAGCTACTTTGCAAATAAGAGCCTCCAACAACTTGGTCAACAACTTGGTCACTCACATAATATTTAAATAAAAAAATGTATCGAACTAAACACATAATAAGAAGTAATCTTAAATAGTGTATGAAACACACTGCCGATCGATTGTGATGAGTTTTGTTCCTCTTGTTAGATCGAGCTATTATCATAGTACCGTTTTCCTTTTCTTTTTTTTTTCTGTGTTTTTTAAAATAGTAAAATAATAGCTTTTGTAAGGTTTAAAACTATATGTTATTGGGTTAGGGCTTTATGTTTATGTTCATGTTGCGACAATCTTATTTTATTTTGTTTAAACCAGATATGAATAGGATCAATCTTATTTCCTCATTACCCACTAAGCTATTAGCTTGAATACAATGATTGCTTATAATAGAATCAATCTTATTACCTCATTACCGATTATATAACTATTGGCATGAATACAATGATTGCTTCTAATTAATGCAATTTTTCGGACTCTACCCAAGATAACGGTAATAGGTTGCGTCTGTCCGCTTTAAAATTAGATCTACACTAAATAGATCAGCGAAAACACTGTCTCACTCGATAGATGAGTCATCGTTTGACGAAGGGGAGAACATTCTTCCTATAAAAATATAAATACCTATAGGTTGTATGGATGATATTGAAAAATAACACAGCAAAGATAACAGTCATCCAGCCATCATATTATTGATAAAATTTGGGTTACAGTTATATATATGATTTAACAATAACAATAAATCCTCAAACCCTTTGATCATGATCTCGTCTGAAGACCGAGTGCAAGAGCAGGGATGGATCTCTAAATCTCTTACACAACGAGTTTCAAGCCGAATTATGATAAATCGGCTATACCGCTCGGCCTGCTCTTAATACTCGAGCGCAGGAATGGACGTTTAAATCTCTCGGTCGTTTATTACTAAACCAGCAGGAGCCGATTGCCTTGCTTTGACCGAGACCAATCTTGGAGTCACAACACAAGGGGAGGAATGAATGTCTAAATCCCTTGCGCGGTGAACACCAAATTTGACTTGGTCGGAGGCCAAGATTGGTACCATTATCATGTTACGAGCGTAGGAATGAACGTCTGAACCTCATAGTCATGATAACGGCCCCGATCCAGCCATCGACGTCCTCGGCCATACCCTAATCGGTGCTATATGAGTGCTGACGCGCCGAAAGGAGGGCCGAGGTATCACGTCCCACTTTCCAAAAGACGCGAGCAGACACGTGACGTTTTTATTCCGAGAAGGTCATTTCTCAAAACAAATACGCTAAGCGTAATTAAGCAATATAACATAACAAGAAATTAAAAAGTGATAAAAAAATTTCGAACAACAACTTTATTTACATTCAACATTTTCACATAGTTTGGGATTCAAGATAACTGAAAACAAAGTGCAATGAAATGTCTAAACAAGTGGCATACTTGAACAATAAAAAGCTAAAGAAAAACAAGTAGTCAGGCATGTACTTTAAACTGAGAGTAATCTTCCTGACTCGACTCGATCTCCTCGGTTCCCCGATCACTTGACGAATATTCTAAGAAAATAAGAGAAATGGTGGAATGTCGTCAGCGAACTGGCGCTTGGTAAGTCTCCAAAATGATATGAATCTGAATATAATAAACGATAGCATATAAGTAGAATAGGAATTCTGATGATGTAACAGATATGTAAAAGTGTCTTTTAAACATGAGGATGGTAATGTATTTTAAGTATGGCGTTATATAAAAACACGACAATGTATATAAACATGATTACTCTATTTTAACGTGTTGTTTGCAATTCGATAATGAAGGTATGTGTGTATACGAGAGCAGTCCGTCAAACCCACGGACCAACAACACGTTTTGTTTAAGGTCCCGTCAAATCCATGAGACAACGACACACGAGATTCATGTTAGGTGGTTTTTAGCGAACTTTCGTGCCACGACATACACTTTTTACCAAACTACCCCTTAACCCCGCATATTTTAGTTTACAGTTTAAGTTACAAGTCTTGCCCGAATTCATGAATACATAAGAAGATAACAAGTTCAAGCATCAAACTGAGTTTAAGTATTCGTGGCAAGTTCAAGTATATATCTCAAGTCATTATGTATTCATGGTTCGGGCAAGTCGAGTCTAGCATGTAATGGTTTAATCAAGTGATTCAAGCATATGGTTCATGACATAGGAGTGGTATATGGTTCAGGTTACAAAACAAGTTTTAAAACCAATTTATATCTTGAGACGGTACGAATTGATTTGTTCAAATAGCTAGGTAAGTGATAACACTGATTGTCTCCAGCTTCCAGAGACTCAAGAAAGAATAAGTCATTTAAATCATATGCTTTCTAAATACTAGTCTTAGAAATTCTAAGGTATTTATTTAAATTAAACCATTTGAATGCTCGAGGGGTTTTATGTAAAATACTTAATTTTAAAATCTCGAGGGTGTTTTGGTAAAAAATATGTTAATTAGAAAGTCGAGGGCTTTAATAAAATATGCTTTTGGTAAATCAGGATATTTTAGTGAAAAACTTAAATTTAGGATATTTTAGTAAACCCCAACATTTCTAGAGTTAAGGGTATCTTCTTGAAAACTTTAATTTGAAACTTTTGTTTTCCTTTAACTAATTAGAAATTATAAATGATAGTAAATATCCAAATTAATATAACTTGTATCTTTTCTTTTATTTTAAATTTTATAGGAATTGTTTTTTATATTTTAAAACCATTTTTCCTTCAAGACCGTGTCCCGTGAAAAGCTCTGCGTCTCACTTTACCAGACCCAATGCATGCGATAATCCGCATCATCCGCAACAGAATTCTCCTAACGAGGGTTGTAGAGGCGAAATTGCAAAGAAAAGGGTTATAGTTTATATTATTTTAAACTCAAGGGTATTTTAATGAAAATCAATTCTTTTTAGAAAAAAGTGACGACATGTGATCATGCTATGATTCAAAAATGTGCGTGTGTGGGTTAGGTCGTTACCCCTTGCGCTATTACTAAAAATATATTTAAATATACATTTTCAAACATGTAAGATAGAAGTTACATGAAACGATACTTGTGTATGTATATATGTTGTTAAACTCTAACCATGAAATACGGTTGCATGTTCTATCAACAATATATTTGTAATGATTCCATACACTTGATTTACAAACTTTCATGAAGTGGTTTATGATAGCAAGGATGGTTTTGATATAATAAGAATATTTATTTAGGCATGGAATTTGGCGACATGACAAGCGGTGGATTCAAAAGAAGAAGAAGAGGAGGGAGACTTACTTGCGGTGTAAATTGATATAATAACCAATTCACCGTTAGCTAGGAACTAGATTGACTGTTTGCGCGAAAAGAAGGTTTTGATGCGTTAGTGTTGCGGTGTTTACGATGGCGACGGTGTTGGGAGGCAGCGACGTTGTTGATGATGACGAGAAGAAGTTAGGGGATGCTCGATGAGATAGTTTCTAACCATGGTGGTTCTTGAACGGAGTTTCGACGTCAGGCGCTAAGAATGATCTTCAAGAGTTTTGGTGGAGGAATTTGATATAATTTTCAGAGTAGAAAAGAGCTGGGATAGCCATGGGTATTTATAGGATGGAGTGTGGGGTATGGTGAATTAAAATGATTTAAAAGAGTGTTAATAGGGTATATGAGAGGTTGGAAGTTCACTGGTTTGAATGGGGCAGTTTGATGCATATAAATGAACAGGTGGAAGCTCAAGAGACGCACGTGCATAGGCGAGGTATGTTTGGTGCAACATGGGCCGACCAAACATGGGTAGGGGCGGCTTCAAGTTGGCCAAAGGGGTTGGGGTTCATGTTGGGTGTTTGGTTTAGTACAAGTAGTCCATTTTCATATATCGATTTCATTAAAACTTTTCGAAACTCTGTTAAACACCCGTGAAACTTTCAGGAACTTTAAAATGATAAAAAGAATTTAAATAAAATAATTGAGGATGCCAGGATTCGAACACGCAGGTTATGGAACAAAAGTGAAAAGTATTTACCAATGAGCTATAAATAATTTCTTGTTTGTATTTAAGAAGAATAACTTATAACTTGTTAACAGAATAGAAATACACTCTTTTATTAATATTGGAATAATAAAAGTGTACGTAAACTTTAGAGTCATTACACGAGAGACGTTTCTTCATCTTCATGCTCTGATTTCTGTAGATTTAAAGGAACGCGGAGGCATACCTGATCGAGAAGGGCTGATCGTCTCAATTCTTGACAGGGCTTCAATGGAGACGGGTTAGTCGCCGGAATCTAGGTTACATTATATACTATAGGATGGCTGAGAAGCCCTAGAACTAGGAAAATTGATAGTTGGTTGATTGATTGAGAGAGCTTTTTCCGTACTCAAACCCCTTACTGTTGTAGTCCCTTAACCCTTGCTTCAGCTTGCCTTTCAAGTAGCATCTTCCTTGATTTTCTCTCCTTTTGTTAAGATTCTAGAGAAATCTTTCTATTCGATAATCAATATCGCTCATATTTTTCTCTATCGGCCCTTAATGAAAAATAGATATGGGCATATTTTATTAACCATATTTGAGCCGATTTCACTTACTTGATTCTTAAGTTTCGCAACTACTGTTTTCCTATAAGATATTGTTCAAGTCTTTTATATCTTTTCCAACAACCTTGGGCTGCTTCTTCAGGTATCGATGCGGCCGGAAGCTATTTAGGCCGAATTATGTTATCTCATTCGGCCCGTCTGACCGAATATTACTTTCTGTGCAAACAACGTCCAACCATAAGGAAAGAGTCACTGGACGCATTTACTTTCAACTCATAGAAAGTTCGTGGTTTGTGTACTGATATTTCAGCCTTGGTTTCTCCTTATCTCATCTTCTCATCATTCAAACTTCTCGAACTAAACAACTTAGGCCAAAAATCAATTATAGACATAAAAATAACATCTTCTATTTCAAAAGATTTAAATTGCGGTTTTTCGATGACATCCGTGCCCCGTGTATAATGGTCTCCTTCTCTTAGGCCAGTCTACGCATATCTACATAGCCACTCCGATAAGAAAGAAATTGTGTGTTTTATATGTCAATTGTCTCTATGGATTTGTCTTTGATTCTTCTTATAACCAATACGAGTTGCTTAATTTATTGCAAGATAAAACAAGTAATTTCTTATGTGAGGTCCTTATTTTGGATCTGAATAGTATCTTGTTTTTTGAACGAGACTAATCAATATCCCAAATATATATTACCTTCCTTTACGCCACCATTAATGCCTACTACAATTTGATTATCACCGATTGGGCTAATCTTAGTTGGTATCAATTTCTCTCCAACGTAGATGGTCGCAAGTTCGAACCCAAAGGGTCTCTCTCTCTCTCTCTCTCTCTATATATATATATATATATATATATGATTCAATTATCTCAAATTGTTTTTTATATTGGGTTAGCAGTTATTTACTGAAATAGATTACTAAAACCTTATTCTTACATCTAAATAAATATAGGCGTGTGCAAAGGAGATCCGAAGTGTGAAACCCACATCAAAGTCAAGGACTTATGCTGATGGAGGTCCTTTTCAGATCTCCTTTAGATGTTGTCTTCCGTCGATCTCCCGGCGGATTCTGGAGGGGATCCCCTGTTGTGTGTGGGTCTCAATGGGTTTTGAGGAGATTTGGTGATTGGAGGAGTTGGACGCCAAGTACTTGCAAAGAAGTCCCGGGATGGTTTGACGCTACCGAGGACCCTCCGACGATCAAGTTAGTACTAGCTCCGGGCAGCGTAACGGCTAGTGGAGACAAAAAATGGCTTACTTGACCCCTCTGTGATGGGGGTTTATATAGCGGTGATGGCAAGCAGCAGCAGGCGTGAGAATCTTGCCGGCAGTTACGCTCCCGACGTCACGTCCGCGTAGAGAGCGGATCGCCCATTAATAGGGACCGCGGAGGCGTGGAACGTGGGATGTTGCTGGCGGAGAATCCGCGCATGGCGAGATTTGCGGAGCGGCGGTTACGTCTATGAGCGGTGGAGCTGGTCGGAGGACCGAGGAAGACGGCCTCGGCCGGGGGGCTCGGAGACGAGCGAGAAGGCCGAGGAGACTTAGTCTTGTGGCCGTTCAGGGTGAGATGAGGAGCCGAGGAGGCCACTCTGCAGGGAGCCCCGAGGAGGGCTAGCTTGTGATTGCAGGTCGGGTACAGGGGGCCTGATCGGCCTCTGTGGGCCCTTTCTTTCGAATTATGGGACATGCCATCCGCCACGTGTCCTGGTCCTATGGGTCGCCAATATTGAGCATCATCATATGCCGACTCTCACGATTGATTCCTTTTTCAAATCCTATTGCAAGTGTGCATGTCCGTTCCACATCCCACAGATAACCGAAAAAAATGAGAGCTGACTCATAAAATAAATATAATTGGTTACATAGATCCTAGTTGTTGAGCTATTGGTAGCATTTGAAAAAAAATCCTACCATTTTCTTTACGTTTCGATTTGCATTGAAAAATGTGCAAACCCTATCAATATGATCCTAGCCAATCTTCTCTGTTGCTACCACACTAACGAAATTTGCAACACATTAATATCTTCACCTCTAGGCTCTAGTTAGACGTCCATACACTAAATTGGTCTGTAAAAAAACTATGAATTGCCCATATATAATACTTTAAAAAAAATCCCCGCTCATTTTATAAACGGACTTGATTCCCAATTCAAGTTCTTATGAAATGATGTCGGGCTTATTTCTTTTTAGAAGAATTTAAATCAGAATTATAAATATTTTCAATAAATTTTAGTGGTTTTAAAGGACTAAATGTAAAATAAAAGAAATTGATAGAAATATATTTTCTTTCTTTAATATATTATAAATATATTATATTTCAGAAAAAACAGATGGAGATGGTCAACCAACCATCATCCACATGTTTTACTTGCTTATATCACGGAAAGGTATTTTTAAAAGATTTTAATGGAGGTAACTATATAAAATGTGAAAAGGCCTATAATGTTTGTGGTTGTGTATACTTTTTGGTATTAGATTGAAGTTGATATATTTGGAGGTTTTCGGATTTAAAAAACTAGTATTTAGCACGTGCGATGCATGTTTATACATTTTAACATCATGCATAAAGATCTGGAAAAATCTTATAAAGAATTAGTTAAAATAAAGGTTTGCGTTCGCCTTTTTATTTTTAAAAAATTAATAATTTAGTTATTTTAAATATTTTAAAAAAATCTTTATTATATTAACAAAAAGTATTTAAGATATTTCTCAAAGAAAATATTAAAGCCATTTAAACTCAAGAATAACAAACCTCTTTATTTTTTAGGGTCACGTTGATATACCACGCTCAAAACTTGCATATTTTAATGTAACACATCCAAACTTTCGTATTTCTAAATACCACACCCAAAACTTTCAATTAAACTAAATACAACACTCCGGTGAAGTTCCATCTCATTTCCAATTGTAACGACCGTGTTTTTACCATATTGATTTTAAATAAATAAAAATATCTATCTGTTTCGAAATAATTCATTTTGTCAAAAAAGAAGGTTTTGAAAGATTATTTTAAATTATTTATTTTGTTGTTTTTGAATAAAAAGAATTTATTGGATTTTGTTTTGAAAGGGGAATATTGAAGAAAGAATTTGTTTTTCCTTTTATTTATCTATAAATGACTCTAAAACCTAGAATGAGTTGCATTTGTATCCATTTGGTTATGATGTTTGGGTGTTGCCTTGAGGTTGCAAGATCGAGCGTTGGATGTTTGCAATTTATATCTTTTTGTTAAACCCACTCATAACCTGCAAATAACCAAAATGCATGAATATAATAATTAGAATGATTATACATAATTATTATGACTATAATATTATTTTTTATGTTATCTCCTTCATCTTTCTTCAAACCCTTACTTCAAATATCCATCCAAGGGACTTGAAGGTCTCCGATACCCCTAAAGTCGTCGGAAGTCTCTTGATCGAGAAATTTTCTCACAAATCGACGATACAATTTGTTCCCGCCAAAATTTTGGCTCAAAATCCACTCCTTATAAAACAATAACAATAAAAAGAGAAAATAAATAAATAAATAAATAAATAAACAAATAATAATAATAATAAAGGAGAAAATCTCCCTTTCAGCGTAAAGCTCTGTTCAAATCCCAAGACGGGAAACGAAGCAATGTTTCTGTTTTCCCCAATCAGAGCAAAACTCTGTTTTAAAAGATAATAAAAATCAAATCTTAAAACAAAAGAAGCAACGCTTCAGATGCGCTGTGCTCTGCGCTGCGCGACACGTGTCAGCGCAGTAGCGCTAGCGCAGTTGCGCTGCTCGACACGTGCCAAGTACAGATGCGTTTGCGTTAAACAGAATTAAAATTCCAGTAAGATCTTTCTGTTCTTGTTAAAACAAGAAAATTGTCTTCTGTAAAACAGAAGCCCTTAGATCAAAGATCCAACGGTGGGGAAAAATCCCCAAATCACTCAGAGAATGATCTCTTTAACAAATTTAATAAATTAATGAGCACTATATAAAGGCCCCTAGACCCCAATTCAGATCACAACACAGAGAGACAAAAACACAGAAACAAAGAGAGAACTCCTCTAAAGAATTTTGAGAAGAATTCAGAAAAGAAAAAGAAAGTAAAACCTTTATAAAAAGAAGAATTTCTTCTGAATAGATCATTGATCTAAGAACAAGATCAAGGATTTTCAATAAAAAATATAATAAATAAAAAAGGCATTGCCTTTTTTATGAACCATTGGTTCTGGAATCTTAAAGATTCTTTTCTTGAATCCAAAATTAGATTAAGATATAAGAACAGTGCCTTGCACTTGTAAGTCTACATTGTTGCGCTCCTGGGTTGGCGCAAGCCACCAGAGAGCGCCACGTGTCAGCTCCAAAACCACTTGCGCTATACGCTTTTAAAATAGAGCATTGCTCTCTGAAATTGGCGCAACTCACCAGAGCGCGCCACGTGTCAGCAGCGCAACAGCGCAGCGCACTGCGCTTGCGCTCACCAAAGCGTGACACGTGTCACCTCCACATGCGCTCGCGCTCAATAATTGGCGCAAAGCGCCTGACAGGCCACATGGCCACTGTCAGTTTGATTAATGCACTGCATTATTTACAGAAGTGCCAAGCCCAATTAAAAAGGGGCTAACATGCCTAATAAAATGCAATGCATTATTTTTTTAAAAAAGGGGCAGAGCCCAAACAAAAACAGATGATGTGCATCATTTAAAAGGGACAGAGCCCGAATCAAAAAGGCCTAGCAGGCCAAAAGAAAATGCAGTGCATTATTAAACAGGGGCAAAGCCCTATCACAGGCCTAATAGGCCAAAGATAAAAACGTTGAATATTCTCAACTGGACTTAGCCCAATCATGGCCGTAAGTCCTCAAATTAAATTGACTGAGCAAGACTGCTCTCTTAAATCAATTTACATCCGGTTCAAGGGTACATCTCTGAACTCCTCTGACACCTATCGTTGTAATCCTTCAACGACGTCGGAGAGGTTACGGGTCCCGACAACCACACATCAATACGGACTGTGAGGTCCTTAAACTCACGGACTTATGCGTCCTTAAACTCCCGGACTCAAGCGTCCTTAAACTCACGGACTAATGCGTCCTTAAACTTCCGGACTCAAGCGTCATTAAACTCCCGGACTGTGGGGTCCTTAAACTCCCGGACTTAAGCGTCCTTAAACCAACTCATGGACTCAAGCGTCCTTAAACTTCCGGACTCAAGCGTCCTTAAATTCCCGGACTCAAGCGTCCTTAAACCAACTCATGGACTCAAGCGTCCTTAAACTCCCGGACTTAAGCGTCCTTAAACTCCTGAACTTAAGCGTCCTTAAACTCCCGGACTCAAGCGTCCTTAAACCAATTCATGGACTCAAGCGTTCTTAAACTCCTGGACCGCAATGTCCTTAAACTACCTATGGACCGCAATGTCCTTAAACTGGCAATGGACCACTATGTCCCTAAACTGGAACAATAGAGCCCCCAAATGCTCTTTTGTCGGATCTAAACGATCCCGTTTAAGTTGATCTTAGCCTCAAATATGGTTAACGTATCCTTAAACTTTCAAAACAGACTTTAGTCCCAAATTGGATTATAGATCTCCCAACCAACTTTGGTTCAAGGGTACATCTCTGAACTCCTCTGACATCTGTCGTTGTAATCCTTCAACGTCGTCAGAGAGGTGATGGGTCCCGACGGCCATACATTAAATGGACCACTATGTCCCTAAACTGGAACAATCGAGCCCCCAAATGCTCTTTTGTCGGATCTAAACGATCCCGTTAAGTTGATCTTAGTCCCAAATTAGACTAACGTATCCTTAACAAACGTTTAAGTTGATCTTAGCCTCAAATATGGCTAACGTATCCTTAAACTAAAACCCCACACTCAAATCTAAGTAAATACGGATTTGGACTAATCCACGTCCTACGGGCGACGACATAAATTAGTCTCCGTATACAATCCATGGGCAACCACAAACAAAACAAACACACACGACATGAAGTGAAATTCTGGAGAAGGAGAAAGTTGTTACCGCGATACGGTAGCGTAATTAACTGCAGGGGCTTGCGCCTGCAGGGAAGAGCGTCCCCACAATCAAAAAACCCTTCAAGTGAGGGGGAATCTGACGAAGTCTGCTACATCGGACGCATCCAAACCTCCGACACACGGTGCCATAAATCAACTTGGCATCTTTGGAGAGGTGGACGGATAAAACCAAATAGCATCTGCCCCGAATCTCAGGCGAGATGTCCACGTCTCGGCCGCCGTTCGGAGGGGAACAGATTCAGGCACGCCCGGTGGGACCTTTTCCTCTTTCCACTCCACACTTCGTGTGTCGTGTTCGCGAACGAATCGCGGTTTGCTGTGTTGCCTGTGGATTTGAGGTACTAAGATTTGGTGTCTTACTCCGTGCAGAAAATAGAAGATCAATGGCTTCAAACTGCACTGCCTGCAACTGCAACTCTCGCTCCGTCCTTGCTAGAGGAGTAACTTATGGCCCCAAGCGGTCTCCCTTTTCAAGATGCCAGTGGAGCAGGTAACTCAAGCCACCGCTGGACTATTCTTCGGGACCATGCTCCCACCAATGAGCTTCAATGCCCCGATGACGTTGCAAGAAGCCCCAAAGAAGTCGGTTTTTGATCGACTTACCACTGCCGCGGCCCTTCTCAACGGGTCGCCCAACTCCAATACTTCAGTTTTCAACAGACTGGGCCAGAACGTCTACAAGCCCGCGATACCCGAAGCGGCCATCCCAAAGCGGATAGCCATCCCGGCTCAAGCGGACGAAATCATTGGAAAGGCTCCTCCTTCCAACAAGCCAGTTTTTACAAGGCTGGCCATTCCGGTTGCTGCTCCAGGCGAAGTCCTCAAAGCTGCTTAAGAAGCTTATCCAACAACGGAAGTGACTCCATCCGCAAGACACGCTCGACGTCGCCACTGGCGCCGAGTAAGGAAGGCCGGGGGCAACTCCCCCTCAGGGCTAACTCCACCTGCTCCAGTGGTGGAAGTTAATGCTGCTGTTCCAACTGGGAACAACTTTGAACCGCTAAGTAGGGTATGCAAGAACTTTACGACTGCCACACTAAAAAGATCTCCTCCACCTGCGGAGAGGGTTACAGAAACTAAGCTGGAGCAGCCCCCTCAACGGCTGTCCTCCAAAATTTACAAGGTCTGGCGGAGGGTTCAAGACTCAGTAATCGACCAAGATCACTCTCGCCGGCAGAAAAGGGCGAAAGTGCAGGAAGAAAAGAACCGTCCTGACAAACAGTAAAGGACGACAACCGCCAGGGTGCCCGCTGCAACAGCCCCTTCAACTTCAACGGCCCACAAGAGAAGAAGGCCGGAGAAGGTCCCTACGCCTGCGGCAAATGCCAAAGGCGGCGAGCCCAAACGCCCTAAGTCCGGGGGCATTGTAGTCCATACCGTCTACATGGCGTCTGGTAAAGAGGACAGCCGTACATCTACAGGTCATAGACCGCTTACACGGACAGTGACCAAAGCTCAGGAGCAACAGCAGAAGCTCCAAGAAATGATGAATGCGATGGCCGCACTCACTGGGCCAAAAGAAAGCCCCGAAGCGTCCTTGGATCAACGCCAGGAGCAAGAAACTAACGCTGAATTCCTTCGTAGGATATTGGAGAAGAAGGACAAAGAGGCTGCGGAACAAGCAGCCAACATAAAGCGAATGGCCCTCCTATTCCAGGACATGGTGGGTATGATGATCCAACAAGATCCTCCTGCTGAAGAACCTCCGATCATTATTGAAGACGACAGAGGGCAAACATCGAATCCTCCACCGGCTCTGCCAGCAGCAAAGGAGGAAACCATTTCCAAAGCCGACCTGGACGAATATATAGCTCAACAGATACGGGTTCACCAGGCGACTTAGGCAGCCGGTCAGGTCGTAAAAACGGGGCGACCATATCCGAGCTGGTACGACCAAATCAGTTACCCGCCGGGATATACGATCCCTAAGTTCCACGCATATAAAGGGATAGGGAACCCACATCAGCATGTCGCTCAATTCAGGACCTTATGCGGCAACACTGGAGGCGACAACAAGCTGCTGCTTCGCCAATTCGTCGGCAGCTTAGCGGAAACAGCCTTTGAATGGTATTCAGAGCTACCTAACGACTCTATTAAAACATTTGCGGAAATGGGGCTACTGTTTACACAAAGATTCGCAAGTGTTAGTGGACGCAGCTCGATAATAGCATTGATTAACGCCAGGATAAGGCCCGGTGAAACGTGGGTCCAATACGCAACACGATGGCGGAACCTATGGTCGAAATACGAACAACGCATAGAAGAGGCACCTGCGGTAGGCATGTTCGTGGGCACTCTTGATCCGCAAGCGACCATATCTCAATTCATGATGTTCTTCAGACCGACCACCTTCCAGGCCTTGATCGACAAATTAGCCCAAATGGACCAGATGGGCCATGGACCGTCTCCTCCAAAACCGGACTCTCGAAAGGAGAAGGGGAAAGGAAAAGCGATCGTCGTCGCCAATGCTCAACAACAACCAAGCAACTCAAAACCGGTTGTTCGCCAAAATAACGTGCGCCCACGCCCATCCCTCGAAGAGAGACTGGAACGTCCTTACTCTTTTCCTCAGAATAAAACGAGAAGACTGTTCGAGCTGGCAGTGCGCAACAGACTCATCAGTCTGCCGAGTCCAAAACGTCTGTCATAGCCAAGCGATCTCAATAATCCCAATTATTGCCCTTACCACCAAACGGTAAGCCACCCGATCGAGGATTGTTTCGTCTTTAAGGGATGGATCGAGGATCAGTACCTACAAGGCAAGTTCGCGCTGTCTGAAAACTGGAAGGTAAACCCACCACAGCCGCACACTCCAAAGAAGACGGACACGATGGGGGCAGCTTGTTCTTTTGTTGAGAACGAAAACGATGGAGAAGACTCATCAGATGAATCCGAAGACTACGTAGCGAGTTGTTATGTGATCTCTCACTCATTGGTGGATGATAAAGAGGCTCCTTGCGCCGAGAAACCGAGGGCGGACCCTGAACCAGAAATTCTACGGTCGTCAGACGAGTTGATCGATGCCTTCCTGAATGAGATTCGTCTGAAAATTAAAGCCAATCAAGAGCGTGAGATGGCCATACTGGAAGGAGCCAAACACCGACTACTAGACCAAAGAGTCGAGGCACTTCCGTCAAATCAAAAGTCATCTGCTGCGGATAAAAACAAATTCAAGACGAGGAAAAGGTTCGCTAAAGCCCTATCAGTGGGCTACCACCCTCTGAAGAAAATACTCTTGGTGGAGTAGAGACGCATCCTAATTTCTGCTTATATCATCAGAAGATCATACATCCTACCGAAGACTGCGACTTCTTTAAGTGTTGGTGGCAAGGGTATGTCGCTCAAAAGAAACACTTCAGTAGGACAAAACGTGAAGCTCGTAGACGTCAGAAAAATGCGATAGGTGAGCGCAAAGGAGCCGCCGCCGACTGTCACATAGCCGACTCCAAGGGATCGCAAATTATCACCTTTGGAAGCGACTCTGACGAAGAAGCTACCCTCAACCCTCTCCTCAAGGAATCCATTTCAAAAATGAAAGAATTGAGGAGTTACGAGAACGTTCAGCCGTGCAATCGCACGCTACTCGAAAAAAATCTCGGCCCCGTAAACAAAGGATCGAGTAAAAAGGATAAAGGGAAGGGAAAAACAGCCCTCGTAACCAACACTCAACAGCAATCGAGTGGCCCTAAACCGGTTGTTTGCCGAAACAACAAGCGGCAACCCCTCCATGAAAAGTTGAAACGTCTTTACTCATTTCCCCAGGATGAAACAAGGAGGCTGTTCAAAGTGGCAGTGCACAACAGGCTTATCACTCTACTGGAGCCGAAACACCAGCTACAACTGAATGATGTCGACAATCCTAATTATTGCCCTTACCACCAAGTATTGGGCTATCCGATCGAGGATTGCTACGTCTTCAACAACTGGGTTGAAGACCAATACCAACAGGGCAAGTTCGCGTTGTCCGAAAACTGGAAGGTGGGCCTGCCACAACCACATGCTTCGAGAAAGATGGACACGCCGGGGGCATCATGCTCATTCATAGAGAAAGCCCCATAGACCGAAAAGTCAGTAAACTAGAGATTCGCCTCAAATACGGCGACGGTGGACCGAAACGTCTTTAAACTAATAACGGACCGCAACGTCCTAAAACTTGCAAACGACCAAAACGTCTTTAAACTACTATCGCAGCATCCTCAGGCTGACGTGATTAAAAAAAAATTAATTAATTAAATAAATAAATATAAATAAAAAAAAGAGAATAAAAAGTATAAAAAAACGGTATGTCCATAAGCAAAATGGGCACGGATGAAAACCCGAAAGGGCTCCGTGAGTAAAAACAGCAGTGCTACCGGCGAGTGTTTGTGAAAACCCGAAAGGGCGCAACCTCGTTAAAAAAAAGACACTTACGAGATCCTCTCGACCTTATAAGGAGAAACCACCCGCGTGAGATCCTTACGACTCACAAGGGAGCAACACACTTAGGGATCCTCACGATTCCTAAGGAGAAATTACACTTACGAAATCCTCACGACTCGAAAGGAGAACTCTCTTATGGGACCCTCACGGCTCATAAGATTTGACAGTCTTAAGTTACAGAGACCTGAACCTGTTCTTAAGCAACCCCCACAACCTTCGATAATGCCCTACAGGCGGCTCGATACTGACCCTTGTATACAATCCACGGGCACGAATAAACATTTACTTAACAAAGTCCCACCCGTGACTAGGGATATGTCCATACGGTGAACAACCCTTATAAGTCCTCTCGACTTATAAGGAGAAAACCCTTTTGTAAGATCCTTACGACTTACAGGGGAATATACACTTAGGAATCCTCACGATCCCTAAGGAGAAAATACACCTACGAGATTCTCACGACATGTAGGGAGAAATACCTTTGTGAGACCCTTACGGCTCATGAAGTCAAAAGCCTTAGTCGACAGAATCCTAACCCTGTTTGCTAAGCCACCTTTGTTCGACATCAACAAAGACAAGTGATGATTCGCTCCTGGCAATATCCCAGTTCTAGCGATGCTGATGCCTAAACCGGTATCAAATTCCAGGCCCTATCATAGCAAATGATGATTCGCTCCTGGCAATATTCCAGTTGTAGCGATGCTGATGCTAGGATTGGCATCAAGATTCCAAGTTCTACACTCGCGATAAAATATCGGCGAGCCAAAAATGCATGCAAAATAGCCGAAATGATTGGGCAACTCGTAATTGTTTCCTGATTTAAAATCAGGAAAGCTTCTGGGAAAAGCTTCAGAAGAGGGTCACGTGCTTACACGTGACTAGCGGTCACGTGTTGGCACGTGACACCTAAGCACATCATCAAGGCAAGTTCAGTTTCCTGACTACGTTGAAGAAAAGGGGCTTCAGAAAGAGTCACGTGCTCCCACGTGACCAGGGTCACGTGGCGACACGTGACATTTAAATGCAAGCGTCAAAGGCACACCGGTTCCCTGATCAAGTCAAGGAAAAGGCTTCAGAAGAGGTCACGTGCTCCCACGTGACCAGGGTCACGTGTTGGCACGTGACGTTCAAAGCAGCAGACTCGTTCTCCAGTTGAAACAAGGAAAGAGGCTCCAGACAAGGGTCACGTGCTCACACGTGACCAGGGGTCACGTGGTGGCACGTGACGGTTAAGCAGCAATCAGAAGACAGAGCGCAAAAGAAAGAGGAAGGCTCGTTCCAAGGGGGTCACGTGCCCACACGTGACCATGGGTCACGTGGTCACACGTGACCGGCTTTCAAAGCCCATTTTGTTAACAGAATTAAATTCTGAAGGAGAATCAAATCTTTCCAAAGGAAAGCGATTATCTGGAACCAATCGAATTAAAGATTCAGAGGTGATGAAATATCATCTATCTATGGAAAAATCTCGAGTTTGGAAAGATTTCCCCTTTAAATCTAACCGAAACAACAAAGGAGAATCCCGGGACTTGAAATCCAATGGTGAATAAAATTCATCTAATAATCCAAAGGTCCAAAACGAATGATGGATGCAAATCAAATCTCTCAATGAAGATTCGTCAAAAACTAATTGACTCGGCTGCTTCTCCTATAAATAGGAGCCAAGAGACACATAAGAAAAGATATATACGCAGAGGGAAGAAAAAGAGAGAGAGCCTTGATACTTCGAGGAACTTGGATCTTCTGCAAAAGAAAACCCTAGGTAAGAAAGGGAAGGCTTTTTGAAAGAAAGAGAATTTAATTCTCAACAGAGTTTAACTCTGATACATAAAACAGAAGAACATATTTCTTCTCTCTTTGATAGAGGATCTGCAAAGTGCACATCTCCCCTTGAGGTTGAGAATTTAATTCTCAATGGGTTGAGATCCTGCCATGCAGATCCAAAACATAGAGAGGGAATGCAAGCACGAGAATTTAATTCTCACAGAACTATAGGAATTTAATTCCTTTGAAATAAAATTAGGGCTTGACCCTGTGTCATGGGAATTTAATTCCTTCAGAACAGAGAGAAACAGGGTTTAACCCTAATTAAGAACTTAGTTCTGTTGAAACAACGGGAATTTAATTCCCTTAATCATCATTTAACAGGGAATGGGAATTCAATTCCTTAAACGCTTTTATTAGGGTTTAACCCTATTCAGTTCTTCACATATACGAGGAATTTAATTCCTACGGAAGATTCAGAGTTCAACTCTACTCCAGAATATAAGTCTTCAAAAGGAAGTAGGAATTTAATTCCTCTGAAATTTAAAGCTCGAGGAATTTAATTCCTGAAAAAAGATTAACAGAGCCTCTAAACAAAATACATGAAGGCAGGGTCACGTGCCACCACGTGACCCCCCTAAAAGATCTACAGAAAGCCCCTTTGAGGCAGTCCCCCACGTGACCCACGTGACCCTCGGCAGAAGCTCTAATACATAGGCATTTGAATGCCCATCACGTGATGGCACGTGATGCTCTGAAAGACGCGATAATCTCATCAGAATAAATGAAGGGAGGGCGCTCTCACGTGCTGCCACGTGACCCCTCTTGCCTTAGTGTTTAACACTAAATTGAAACTCTCGAACCCAGTGTTAAAACACTGTTGGGCCTTAGTGTTCAACACTAATTAAAAAGCTTTATTTGCAGTGTTCAACACTGATCTGTTTTAGTGTTTAACACTAATCTGAAAAGCCTTGTTGCTGGTGTTTAACACCGATTATCTTTTAGTGTTAAACACTAACTTGTCAACCTCATTCCCAGTGTTCAACACTGATTGCTCTGTAGTGTTTAACACTAGGCTTTGGCCCAATTGGCTAAATGGATGGAGGCAAAGCCTCTCCTGATTGGACTTAGCCCAAGATGGCCATAAGTCCTCAATTTGTGATTAACTGGGCCAATGGACTCATAACATAATTAATTCGTCTTGATCCCAAATTGGGCCAAGGACTATTTAATCCACTCCGGTTCTAGGGTACATCTCTTCACTCCTTTGATACTTGGCATTGTAATCCCTCAATGTCTTCAAAGAGGTGACGGGTCCCGACGACCACACATTGATACGGACTGTGGGGTCCTTAAACCCGTGTTTAATGCAAAATTCCTGGTTACGTGGAACGCGGATAATGTCACTCTTTGACCCCGTGGAAAACGTCCAGAGCGGAGCCTGGTCCTCGCAGAGCACGGCAGTGAACCCGTGTGAAGCATCCAGAGCACATACCGGACTGTGGGGTCCTTAAACCCATGGACTACGACGTCCTTAACCTTGACCGAGATGTCTTAAAACTAACAATGGACCGCAATGTCCTTAAACTACCCATGGACCGCAACGTCCTTAAACTATCCATGGACCGCAATGTCCTTAAACTAGAACAATAGAGCCAATTGCTCTTTTGTCGGATCTAAACGGTCCCGTTTAAGTTGATCTTAGCCTCAAAGATGGCTAACGTATCCTTAAACCTTCAAACAGAGTGGACTATAAATCCCCCCAATTAACTCTGGCTCGAGGGTACATCTCTGAACTCCTCTGACATCCGTCGTTGTAATCCTTCAACGTCGTCAGAGAGGTGATGGGTCCCGACGGCCATACATACGATGGACCACTAGGTCCCTAAACTGGAACAATAGAGCCCAAACGCTCCTTTGTCGGATCTAAACGATCCCGTTAAGTTGATCTTAGTCACAAAGTTAGACTAACGTATCCTTAACAACGTTTGAGTTGATCTTAGCCTCACGTATGGCTGACGTATCCTCAAACCAAACCCCCCCAAACCCAAATCTAAGATAATACGGATTTGGACTAGTCCACGCCCTACGGGCGACGACATAACTCAGTCTCCGTAAACAATCCACGGGCAAAAAAATACAAAACAAACACCCACGACACGAAGTGACCATCTGGAGAAGGAGAAAGTTGTTACCGCAATGCGGTAGCGTAATTAACTGCAGGGGCTTGCGCCTGCAGGGAAGAGCGTCCCCACAATCAAAAACCCCTCAAACGAGGGGGAATCTGACGAAGTCTGCTACATCGGACGCATCCGTCTAAACCTTCGATATACGGTGCCATAAATCAACTTGGCATCTTCGGAGAGGTGGACGGATAGCACCAATTAGCATCTGCCCCGAATCTCAGCGCCAAGACGTCATGTCGCGGCTGCTGTTCGGAGGGGAACAGATTCTGGCACGCCCGGTGGGACCTTTTCCTCTTTCCACTCCACACTTCGTGTGTCGTGACTCGCGAACCAATCGCGGTTCGCTAATGGTTGCCCTTGGGTTTCAAGATTAAGAATTGGCGTCTCGCTTATTGCAGAAAGCAAAGGATCGATGGCTTCTACTTCCGTGAAATTCTCCAACCGCTCAGACTGCAATTGCAACCAACGCTCTGCCTTGCCAGGAGGTATAGCCTACGGACCCCAAGCTGCTTCGCTATTCACAATGCCCGTGGAACAGGTCACTCGCGCCACCACAGGATTGTTCTTCGGGACCATGCTCCCGCCGACAAACTTCACCGCTCCGGTGCTGACAACGGAAGCTCTCAAGAAGTCGGTCTTTGATCGTCTCACCCCTGTCGCGGCTCCTCTCAACGAGTCGCCCAACGTCAATGCCTCGGTCTTCTCTAGATTGGGCCAGAAATCCTGCAAACCCATCATGGGGCCTACAATCTCAGAGAAGGCTGCTTCTAAGAAAGTGGCTGCTACTGCTCCCGAAATTGTCAAGGCGGCTTCTCCGGCTAAAAGGTCGGTCTTTACAAGATTGACGGCTCCAGCTCCCGCTCCTGCTGCCCAAAGGACGTCGGTCTTTGACAGGCTAACACCAACAGCGACCCCCCACCTACACAGGGGGCAAGACGAAACCATTCTTACCGCTGACCCTACGCCGTCCGCTCGACACGCTCGACGTCGCCATTGGCGCCGAGTAAGGAAGGCTGGGGGCAACTCCCCCTCCGGGTTGACTCCATCGGCCCCAGTGGCAGAAGTGAATGCTGCTGTTCCAACTGGGAACAGGTTCGAAATGCTAAATAAGGTGCGAAGGAATTCTGCTACTGCAGTGCTGAAGAGGTCTCCTCCCCCATTAAAAAAGGTTGTGGAAATAAAACCCGAACAGCCCCGATCTCCTCAACGGCTGTCTTCCAAAATCTATAAGGTTTGGCGGCAGGCCCAAGACTCGATCATCGATCCAAACTTCTCCCGCCAGCACAAGAAGCTGAAAATCCAACCGGAAGCTGGTCACCAGGCTAAACCCCAAAAGGCTGTTGATCAACTGACTCATAAAAGGAGGAGGCCAGAGAAAACCCCACAGCATGCAACGACGGCTAAAAGCACTGAGCCCAGACGCCCTAAGTCTGGGGGCATGGTGGTGCACACTGTTTACATGGCCTCTGGAAAAGAGGAAAGCCGCACTTCTACGGGCCACCGACCGCTAACCCGATCCGTGACGAAGGCCCAGGAGCAGCAACAAAAGCTTCAAGAAATGATGAATGCTATGGCCGCGCTCACCGGGCCAAAAGAAAACCCAGAAACGTCCTCAGACGCACGCCGGGAGGAAGAAACCGACGCTGAATTCCTTCGCCGGACACTGGAGAAAAAGGACAAAGAGGCTGCTGAACAAGCGGCCAACATACAACGGATGGGCCTTCTCTTCCAAGATATGATAGGAATGATGATCCAGCGGGACTTACCCGCCGAGGATCCCCCAATCGTTCTTGAAGACGACCGAGGAGAAACGTCAAATCCACCACCAGCCCTCTCAACGGCCAAGAAGGAGGCAATCTCTAAGGCTGACTTGGCTGACTACATAGCCCAGCAAATCCGGGTTCATCACGCGACTGAGGCAGCTGGTCAAGTCGTGAAAACGGGGCGGCCGTATCCGAGCTGGTACGACCAAATCAAATACCCGCAAGGCTATACGATACCAAAATTCCACGTGTATAAGGGGACCGGCAACCCCCATCAACATGTCGCCCAATTCCGGGCCCTCTGCGGTAACACCGGCGGTGATGATAAACTGTTGCTCCGCCAGTTCGTGGGCAGCTTATCGGAAACTGCGTTCGAATGGTATTCGGAACTCCCGAACGATTCTATCAAAACGTTCGCTGAAATGGAGTTGTTATTCACTCAGCGATTCGCAAGTACCAGCGAACGCACTCCAATAACTGCATTGATTAACGCCAGGGTAAAACCAGGCGAAACCTGGGTCCAGTATGCTATACGCTGGCGGAATTTGTGGTCGAGATGTGAACAACGCATTGAGGAAGCACCCGCAGTGGGCATGTTTGTGGGAACCCTAGACCCCCACGCAACTATCTCCCAGTTTATGATGTTCTTTAAGCCAACCACATTCCAGGTTTTGATCGACAAGTTGGCTCAGATGGACCAGATGGGTCATAGACCACCTCCCCCGAAGTCGGAACCTCGGAATGACAAGGGTAAAGGAAGAGCAACCTTTGTTGCGAATGCCCAACAGCAACCTAACGCCCCGAAACCGGCAGATCAACTGGAGGAAAGGCGTCGGTATTATAATGAGAAGATGAAGCGTCCCTACTCGTTCCCACGGGACAAGACGAAACGGCTATTCGAGCTGGCAATACGCAACAGACTTATAAACCTGCCAAATCCAAGGCGACCGCCGCAACCCGCCGAGGTGAATAACCCTAACTATTGCCCTTACCATCAAACGGTAGGCCATCCGATTGAAGATTGCTTCGTCTTCAAAGGATGGATTGAAGATCAGTACCTCCAGGGGAAGTTTGTACTGTCCAAAAAGTGGAAGGTGAACCCACCACAGCCGCACGCTCCTAGGAAAGCGGATACACCGGGGGCAACATGTTCTTTTATTGAAGAAGCTCCATGGGAGGTCGTGCTATCAACTAAAACCAAAAGAATGCTGAGAGACCTTCATGCGTGCCCTGCGATCGAATGGAAGGACCCTCTTGAACCTTAAATTATCGAAGGAATGTTGAAGCCCCGCCCAATTACGAAGATTCACGATAAGGGCCCAAATACTCACGCCCAACCGTCAAAATCTTCGAAGAAAAAGAAGAAGAAATCCAAGAAACCCGTGAAGCTTGGAAACGAACACACGAACTTGCAGAAGCAAATCGACGCGTTGGAAGAATACAATCAAAAGGCGCGAACTCCTGTCACACTGCAAAAGTTCCTCAACCACATCTTTCAAGAGGAAGATGATGGAGAAAGCTCGTCGAATGAATCCGAAGGATATGTGGCGAGTTGTAACGTAATCTCCCACTCGTTTACCGATGATGGGAAAACTCCTGGCATTAAAAAGCTGGAGGCAGAGCCTGTACCAGAGCGTGCATGGCCAACAGACGAAATGATCGACGCTTTTCTAGACGAGATTCGTCTAAAATGTAAAGCAGACCAGGAGCGTGAGATGACCACGTCGGAAGGAGCCAAATGCGGGCAACTGAACGAAAGAGTTGAACTACCCCTGCCAGAGCGAAAGGCATCCGAAATAGACAAGAAGATATTCAAGACGAGGAAAAGGTTTGCCAAAGCCATGTCAATGGGAATGAAGCTACCACCCTCGGAAGGAAACACACACGATGGGGTGGAGAGGCACCCTGACTATTGCGCATATCACCGGAAAATCTCACACCCCACGGAGGAGTGCGACGCCTTTAAGATATGGTGGCAAGGATATGTCGCTCGTCGGCAACATGTTAAGCGCATGAAACGCAAGAGCCGTCGGGAGCGAAGAAGCACTATCGATGGGCACGACAGAGCTACTGGCAACTGTTACATGGTAAACGCCAGGGGGTCACAAGTTCTCACCTTTGGGAGCGACTCTGATGAAGAAATCGCTCTGGGCCCTCTCTTCAAAGAATCCGTGTTGGGGAAAGAGGAGGAATCGGAGATCTGCGAGAACATTCAGCTGCGCAATCGCACACCCCCAGAAAAGAATCTCGGGCCCGGGAATAGAAAGGATAAGGGAAAGGAAAAGGTCACTAAAGATATCACTTTAGATGACCAAGTCATGAGAGAGCTGGCTGCCAAAGACCCTCCTAGGAAGAGTAAAGTGGACTATAACATCCTCGCGCACCTAAGGAAGCTACCTTCTCAGCTTAGCATTCTCGATGCCCTCCTATTATCAAAAGAAGCGCGAGACTCACTAATTAAGGCGTTACAAGAACTTAAGCAATTCCAAGCCTTCCTCGCCACTGAAAAGATGAAGGATGAACTGGAGGAAGTGCATACGGCCGACATCACTTTCGGTGATGAAGACCTCCTTCTCGGGACGTGCGACCACAACCGTCCCCTATATGTCTCCGGATACTGCCATGATATCAAGATAGGCAAGATCCTGGTGGATAATGGATCCTCCATCAACCTCCTTAATGTTCGGGTGTTGAAGGAAATCTGCATGAGCGTGCAACACCTCGCTCGTGACAAAATTACTATCTCCGGTTTCGATTCACAATCGTCACGGACTCTCGGATCTGTGATACTAACATTACGCTTTGGACTTCTCGTCACAGACATCAAATTCCATGTCATTGACGCCAAGACCTGCTACAACGCCTTGCTCGGCCGTCCTTGGCTACACGAGTACAATATCATCCCTTCTACACAACATCAGTGTATGAAGTACTTTAAGGATGGTTTCGAGTATACCGTAACAGGTGAGTTAAACCCATTTTCCGTGAACGAAGTCCGCAAATACGAAGATGCGAAGTACTTTTTGCCAGATTTCGAGGATACAGAAAGATGTCGCAACCCGGAGAACAAAACCGTCGCCACCATCCCTGTTTTCGGGAGCGATACCGAAGAAGAGGAAGAGATAGTTTATGCAGGGCCATCTCAGCGCAACAACCTGGGGACGCCCGCCCCCATGTTGGTCTTCGGAAGTGATTCAGAAGATGAAGTTAATGCCGTGTTCTCCAATCGGCTGTCAATACAAGCACCCCCTGGCAGTGACCATAGTTTGCAAATCACCATGGTACCGCGAGAACACTACAAGGATCTCGACACGCTTCAGGCTCATAATGTGCAGGACCTGCAAACATTTTACGTCCCTCCCAGGCAAAGGGGTGAGAAGGTGATCCTATTCTACCGATCCTCAGAGTCGAAAATAGAGAAAGAGATCTGGCATGGCGCGGATGCTACACTTGACAGGCTCCAACCCATCCGTCTGCCCAGATACTATACAAATGGATTAAAGAAGCTACTGAAGCGCCAAGGAGTACCCTTAGAACAGACCGTTCGGCAGGCTCGGTTCTACAACAGGATTTGGGATGCCCCCGGGACTCAACGCAAATTGCCCAACGGGAAGATGGAAACACTCGGGCTTGGATACGCAAGAACCGGAAAACGGGAAAGGGCTCACAGCAGCTACGCTATATATACCTTTGATGAAGAGGAGGACGTCCTGTCAGGAGACGCCAACCCCCCACCAAAACTAGACCCCGCGATTGAAGCGCCGAATCCGTCGTTTGAAGAACGAATGGGCAAGCCTATCAGGAAAGTGGGTCAGAAAGCTCGGGAAGACCACAACTGCGAAATGGCCATCTACGAGAAGGCCAGGACGCAACGTCTATTTCAACGTGCTGCAAAAGACAAAGACGCTTATCCTCGTCAATCCGCTGTGCGAAAGGCCCGACGCAGAGACGGAAATAAATCAAGAAGCAGCTCGGGTTTGTCCCTCATGAAGAAAATGAGTCGAGCGTACTCCTTCCCCCGAGACAAGACGGAGAGGTTACTCAACCTCGCTATAAAACATCAAATGATCACGCTTCCAGAGTCTAGACATCCTGAGCAAGCTAGCAAGGCTTCTCATCTGAGTTATTGCTCTTATCACCAAGCCATAGGACATCCTACCGAAGACCGCTTCACCTTCAAGAACTGGGTCGAGGACCAGTACCGACGGGGCAGATTCGCTTTATCCGACGGCTGGAAGGTAACGCCGCCGCAAAAGCATGAGCCCAAGGCCGCAAGAGCAGAACCGGGTCCACCTCAGTCCAGGGAGCGGGTTCGCACTTGCTATACGATTACGATATTAGGAGAAGAGCCCGAGAACGTAGATGACCTTCCCCGGTGCTTTGAGAACAGCGATGATGAGGTGATCTCGGAATTTCCGCCCGCTCCGAAAGAACTGGAAGATGGTATACATACTACTGCAGATAACCTCAAGAAGATTGAGTTGGGGTCGGCAGACGACCCGCGACCGACATTTGTCAGCGAGCTGTTATCCGAAGAGAGGGTGGCTGCGTTAAAGAACGTGCTTTTACGGCATAAAGACTGCTTCGCGTGGAATTACTCCGAGATGCCAGGATTAGACCCGGAGATTGCTGTGCATAGATTAGCAATATCCCCAGATATCAAGCCAGTTAAGCAGGCGCCAAGGAGGATGCGACTCGAGCTTGAGATGAGCATCAACGCCGAAGTCAAGAAGCTGATCGATTCTGGATTTGTCCAAGAAGTCCAATATCCCGACTGGATCGCCAATATCGTCCCGGTAATGAAGAAGAATGGGACGGTACGCATATGCGTGGATTTCAGGGATCTCAATAAAGCCTGTCCAAAGGATGATTTCCTAGTACCAGTAACCGAGCTGATGATAGATAACACGTCCACTCACGAGGTTTTCTCCTTTATGGATGGTTCGTCAGGATACAATCAGATAAAGATGCATCCCGAAGACCAGAAGCACACCGCTTTCCGCACCCCTTTGGGTATATTTTGCTACAGGGTTATGCCCTTTGGTCTAAAGAACGCTGGCGCTACCTATCAAAGGGCCATGACAAAGATCTTTGATGACCTCATACACGACATCGTCGAGTGCTATATCGATGACCTCGTAGTAAAGAGCATGTCATACGAAGATCATTTAAAGCATCTAGAGACTGTATTTCGACGACTTCGGCAATATAATTTGAAAATGAATCCCCTCAAATGCGCGTTTGGAGTCTCCTCGGGCAAATTTCTGGGATTCATCGTTCGACACCGAGGTATTGAAATAGATCCGTCAAAGATTAAGGCGATCATGGAAATGCCTCCGCCAAGAACCCTCAAGCAGTTGCGGTCTCTCCAAGGGAAGCTCGCATACATCCGGCGATTTATCGCCAATCTTTCAGGCAAATGCCGTCCTTACAGCCACCTGATGAAGAAGGGAACTCCATTCGTTTGGGATCACAAATGCCAAGGTGCACTAGACGAGATCAAGCAGTATCTGCAGAACCCTCCGGTGTTGGCTGCGCCGGTCAAGGGGAAACCCCTCATTCTTTATACAACCGCCCTCGAAGGTTCCTTAGGCGCATTATGGGCGCAAGAGAACGATCAGGGGAAAGAAAGAGCACTTTACTACTTAAGTCGAGTGCTGCTGGGGGCAGAAAGCAACTATTCCCCCATTGAAAAGCACTGCCTGGCGTTGATCTTCGCAATAACAAAGCTTAGACATTACGCATTAGCATATGAAGTCCGTCTTATTTCGAAGGTGGACCCTCTTAAGTACTTGATGTCGAAAGCCATATTGACGGGACGACTCGCTAAGTGGGCCCTGCTCTTGATGGAGTTCTCGATAACGTATCAACCTCTCAAGGCAGTGAAAGGCCAGGCCATTGCCGACTTCCTCGCTGAGCACCCGATACCGGCCGATTCTCCTCTGAACTGTGATTTGCCGGACGAGCATGCATTTGATGCGATTAGCAGCGGAAGCACCCGATGGGAACTCTATTTCGATGGAGCGTCCTCTATAAAGAAACAGAAACAAGGTATCCCAATGATCAAATCAGGGATAGGCCTCATCTTTGCAACTCCACAAGGAGGGATAATGCGCTTCGCCTTCTCCTTAACAGAGCCGAGGACAAACAATGAAGCTGAATACGAAGCTCTGATAGCAGGCCTCGAGATCGCCATCGACATGGGAATTGAAGACCTCCTTATATACGGGGATTCTCAGCTGGTCGTTAGTCAAGTAAATGGTGATTACCAAACGTGCAAGCCGGAGTTGGTGAAGTACGGAGAAAGGGTGCAACAACTATTGACCCAAATTCCCTCCTATACTTTGGAGAACATACCGCGCGCGGAAAATAGCAAAGCAGACACGTTGGCTAAACTTGCTAAAGAACTGGCTGACGAGAACCTCGATGACGTCAGAATCGTGGTACAAAGCCGTCGAGTGCTCGCCCCAGCAGAAATGTCTCCGGAATTATGCGAAGAAAAGGGAGCGACTGAGCAGACGACCCTACAAATAAAAGACCATGAGAAGGCCGAAGACTGGAGGGATGTCTTCATAGACTACTTTAAGTCCTACCGAACGCCCAAAGAAGCGTCCTCAAGACATCAGCTCATGAAACGAGCTCTATCTTTCGCTCTCGTCAACAATATTCTATACAAAAGATCGTTTGATTTTCTATGGCTGAGATGCTTAGGACCTGACGAAGCAGAAAGAGTCATTCAGGAAGTGCATGACGGACTTTGCGGTTCTCACCAAGCAGGCCCAAAGATGAAGTTAAAAATTAAACGGATGGGTTACTACTGGCCCACGATGATCCAGGACTGCCTCGAGTATGCGAAGCAATACCACTCATGCCAGATTCATGGAGACTTCATCCACCAACATCCGAATCCACTGCACCCAACGGTGGCTAGTTGGCCATTCGAAATATGGGGGACTGACATAGTCGGCCCCATTGAGCCAGCATCATCCCGGGGACACCGTTTTATCCTGGCAACGACTGATTACTTCTCCAAATGGGCAGAAGCAGTACCACTGAAGGAAGTGAAGACAGAGAATATCCTCCATTTCTTCAAGACGCACGTCATTTATCGGTTCGGAACTCCACGGCGGATTATCTCCGATAATGGGCCGGCCTACCGAAGCCATAAGATTAGCCGCTTCGCACAGCAGCACAGTATAGACTGGAGATATTCTTCGGTTTACAACCCACGAGCTAACGGTCTGGCCGAGGCCTTCAATAAGACCTTGACGAAGATCATAAAAAAGACCGTTTCCAGGAATAAGAGAGACTGGCACGAAAGGCTGCAAGAAGCCCTTTGGGCTTATCGAACTACATTCAAGACGGCCACAAACACAACGCCGTACGCGTTGGTATTTGGGACGGAAGCAGTGCTCCCCCTCGAGATAGAGTTACCCTCTCTACGAATAGCAGTCCATCACGAGCTGACGAACGAAGAAAATGCTCACCTTCGGCTTGAGGAGCTTGATGCCCTCGACGAAACCCGGCTCATAGCGCAACAACATCTAGAGGCCTACAAAGCAAAGATGACGCGCTCGTACGAAAGATTGACCAGGCCGAGGACATTCCACCAAGGCGAACTCGTACTAGTGGTCAAAAGACCTATGATCCCCAATCGTCCCAAGCGGGGAAAATTTGAGCCAAACTATGAAGGCCCGTACATCATAGACAAGGTCTACCAGGGTGGAGCCTACCTACTCATGGACATGCACGGTGAAAGGCCTTTCAGGCCAATAAACGGCCGCTTCTTAAAGAAATACTACGCTTAATAAGCCACAGCCTGGGTCAATGATAGATGACGATGACTATGTCCGCTCACTATCTTCCTAGGCTCAGACTTTACAAGCAGCAGCCGGCCTTCCCATAACGACGGATCGAAACGTCCTTAAACTAACGGCGGACCGAAACGTCCTTAAACTAACGGCGGACCGAAACGTCCTTAAACTATCGACGGACCGAAACGTCCTTAAACTAACGACGGACCGAAACGTCCCTAAACTACTACCGCAACATCTTTAAGTTGACGAGATGGATAAAAAAAAAGAAGAAGAAGATAAAAAAAAATGATAAAAAAAAAACGGTATGTCCATAAGCAAAATGGGCACGGATGAAAACCCGAAAGGGCTCCGTGAGTTAAAAAAAGCAGGGCTGCCGGCAAGTGTTCGTGAAAACCCGAAAGGGCGCGACCTTGTAAAAAAAAAGTGAAAAAGAAAAAAAAACGGTATGTCCATAAGCAAAATGGGCACGGATGAAAACCCAAAAGGGCTCCGTGAGTAAAAACAGCAGGACTACCGGCGAGTGTTTGTGAAAACCCGAAAAGGCGCAACCTCGTTAAAAGACACTTGTAGGGTCCTCTCGACCTTGTAGGGAGAAACCACCGGCGTGAGATCCTTACGACTCACAAAGGAGCAACACACTTAGGGATCCTCACGATTCCTAAGGAGAAAATACACTTACGAGATCCTCACGACTCGTAAGGAGAATTCTCTTATGGGACCCTCACGGCTCATGAGATTTGAAAGTCTTAAGTTACAGAAACCTGAACCTGTTCTTAAGTAAATCCTCCGCAACCTTCGATATTGCCCTACAAGAGGCTCAATACTGACCCTTGTATACAATCCACGGGCGCGAAAAAACATTTCCCCAGCAAAGTCCAACCCTTGTAGGTCCTCTCGACCCATAAGGAGAAAACCCTCTTGTAGGATCCTTACGACTTACAGAGGAACATACACTTAGGAATCCTCACGATCCCTAAGGAGAAAATACACCCGCAAGATCCTCACGACTTGTGGGGAGAAATACCTTTGTGAGACCCTTACGGCTCACGAAGTCAAAAGCCTTAGTCGACAGGATCCTAACCCTGTTTACTAAGCCACCTTTGTTCAACATCGACAGAGGCAAATGATGATTCGCTCCTGGCAATATCCCAGTTGTAGCGATGCTGATGCCTAAACTGGTATCAAATTCCAAGTCCTTTCATGGCAAATGATGATTCGCTCCTGGCAATATTCCAGTCGTAGCGATGCTGATGCCGAGATTGGCATCATATTCTAAGTTTCACACTCGCGATAAAAAAAATCAGCGGGCCACGAATGCATATGACATAGCCGAAATGATGGGGCAACTTGCAACAAAATCAGCAAGTAAAAAAATATATGCATGCAAAATAGCCGAAATGATTGGGCAACTCGCAATAAAAAGCAGCGAGTAAAAATAAAACAAATAGCCGAAATGATTGGGCACCGCGAAAAATAGCCGAAATGATTGGGCAATCGCGATTTTCGCGATATAAAAAGCTGAAATGATAGAGCATCGCGGAAAGAATAAAAAAAAATAAAAGAATGAAACTTTTTGCCCTACAGGTGAAATCACATCGATCCCTGTATACAATCCAGGGGCACAGATAAAAAGGGAACCATACCTTCCCAACAGGCTCCATCAGAAAGCGGAGCCAAATCTCGACGGTTAATAGACAACCTAGAGACAATCTCGACATTTATCGCAATATTGCAGACATAATGTCAACAAACGAAGCAAAAAGAAAATCCCGAGCTTCAGGGTCTCAACGTCAACATCGACAACTTAGAGATCACCAACGACGTTTCTCCTCACTCCAACCAGATGCAGACGCGACGTCAACAATCGACCTCAGAGTCGCAACGAAACGGAACCCTGGCAAAGTCCTTAGTTCCAAATTTCAAATGGCCACATCTACAGCCTGGAGACCAACAACGGTGTGCCTCCTCATTCCAGCAGTACACAGATGTTACACCATCAAGCGGAGCGATGGCAAAATCCCAACTCCGCCTTAGCATTCGTCTCATTACAGCAGACGCAATGTTAACAACGGCGTTCCTTCGCAGTCCAGCAGGATGTACATGCAAAGCTAATAAAAGACCCCATGGTCAGCAAAGCAGAGTGATGGCAAAATCCCAGCTCCACCTCAGCATTCGTCTCGTCACAGCGGACACATCATCAAGCAAAGCGGAACAGCGGCAACTCCCAGTTCCATGACTCGACGATGTACTCCCACAGAGAGTCAAATCCCAACTCCGTGAAATGCGGATATAATCAACAAAATTCCTGGTTACGTGGAACGCGGATAATGTCACTCTTTGACCCCGTGGAAAACGTCCAGAACGGATCCTGGTCCTCGCAGAGCATGGCAGTGAACCCGTGCGAAGCATCCAGAGCGGAGCCTAGTCCTCGCCGAGCACGGCAGTGAACCCGTGTGAAGCATCTAGTGCAAAATTCCTGGTCACGTGGAACGCGGATAATGTCACTCTTTGACCCCGTGGAAAACGTCCAGAGCGGATCCTGGTCCTCGCAGAGCATGGCAGTGAACCCGTGCGAAGCATCCAGAGCGGATCCTAGTCCTCGCCGAGCACGGCAGTGAACCCGTGTGAAGCATCTAGTGCAAAATTCCTGGTTACGTGGAACGCGGATATTGTCACTCTTTGACCCCGTGAAAAACGTCCAGAGCGGAGCCTAGTCCTCACCGAGCACGGCAGTGAACCCGTGTGAAGCATCTAGTGCAAAATTCCTGGTCACGTGGAACGCGGATAATGTCACTCTTTGACCCCGTGGAAAACGTCCAGAGCGGATCCTGGTCCTCGCAGAGCATGGCAGTGAATCCGTGCGAAGCATCCAGAGCGGAGCCTAGTCCTCGCCTAACGCGGCAGTGAACCCGTGTGAAGCATCTAGTGCAAAATTCCTGGTTACGTGGAACGCGGATAATGTCACTCTTTGACCCCGTGGAAAACGTCCAGAGCGGATCCTGGTCCTCGCAGAACACGGCAGTGAACCCGTGCGAAGCATCCAGAGCGGAGCCTAGTCCTCGCCTAACGCGGCAGTGAACCCGTGTGAAGCATCTAGTGCAAAATTCCTGGTCACGTGGAACGCGGATAACGTCACTCTTTGACCCCGTGGAAAACGTCCAGAGCGGATCCTGGTCCTCGCAGAGCATGGCAGTGAACCCGTGCGAAGCATCCAGAGCGGAGCCTAGTCCTCGCCGAGCACGGCAGTGAACCCGTGTGAAGCATCTAGTGCAAAATTCCTGGTCACGTGGAACGCGGATAATGTCACTCTTTGACCCCGTGGAAAACGTCCAGAGCGGATCCTGGTCCTCGTAGAGCATGGCAGTGAACCCGTGCGAAGCATCCAGAGCGGAGCCTAGTCCTCGCCGAGCACGGCAGTGAACCCGTGTGAAGCATCTAGTGCAAAATTCCTGGTTACGTGGAACGCGGATAATGTCACTCTTTGACCCCGTGAAAAACGTCCAGAGCGGAGCCTAGTCCTCGCCGAGCACGGCAGTGAACCCGTGTGAAGCATCTAGTGCAAAATTCCTGGTCACGTGGAACGCGGATAATGTCACTCTTTGACCCCGTGGAAAACGTCCAGAGCGGATCCTGGTCCTCGCAGAGCATGGCAGTGAACCCGTGCGAAGCATCCAGAGCGGAGCCTAGTCCTCGCCTAATGCGGCAGTGAACCCGTGTGAAGCATCTAGTGCAAAATTCCTGGTTACGTGGAACGCGGATAATGTCACTCTTTGACCCCGTGGAAAACGTCCAGAGCGGATCCTGGTCCTCGCAGAACACGGCAGTGAACCCGTGCGAAGCATCCAGAGCGGAGCCTAGTCCTCGCCTAACGCGGCAGTGAACCCGTGTGAAGCATCTAGTGCAAAATTCCTGGTCACGTGGAACGCGGATAACGTCACTCTTTGACCCCGTGGAAAACGTCCAGAGCGGATCCTGGTCCTCGCAGAGCATGGCAGTGAACCCGTGCGAAGCATCCAGAGCGGAGCCTAGTCCTCGCCGAGCACGGCAGTGATCCCGTGTGAAGCATCTAGTGCAAAATTCCTGGTCACGTGGAACGCGGATAATGTCACTCTTTGACCCCGTGGAAAACGTCCAGAGCTGATCCTGGTCCTCGCAGAGCATGGCAGTGAACCCGTGCGAAGCATCCAGAGCGGAGCCTAGTCCTCGCCGAGCACGGCAGTGAACCCGTGTGAAGCATCTAGTGCAAAATTCCTGGTTACGTGGAACGCGGATAATGTCACTCTTTGACCCCGTGAAAAACGTCCAGAGCGGAGCCTAGTCCTCGCCGAGCACGGCAGTGAACCCGTGTGAAGCATCTAGTGCAAAATTCATGGTTATGTGGAACGCGGATAATGTCACTCTTTGACCCCGTGAAAAACGTCCAGAGCGGAGCCTGGTCCTCGCCAAGCACGGCAGTGAACCCGTGTGAAGCATCCAGAGCAAGTACCGGACTGTGGAGTCCTTAAAATCCACGGACTATGACCTCCTTAACCTCGACCGTGATGTCTTAAAACTAACGATCAACCACCCCGATTCCCTACAGATTTTGCCTTGGTTTAAGGGTACATCTCTTCACTCCTTTGATGCCCGGCGTTGTAATTCCTCAACGTCTTCAAAGAGGTGACGGGTCCCTGCAACCAAACACCGGACTGTGGAGTCCCTAAATCCACGGACTATGAGGTCCTTAACCTTGACCGTGATGTCTTAAAACTAACATCGGACTGTGGAGTCCTTAAATCCACGGACTATGAGGTCCTTAACCTTGACCGTGACGTCTTTAAACTACGATACCTTAATAGACCCCTGACTCCGTGAAACACGGATAAGGGTGATCACATCCGGCACTTGCAGGCCCTCACGACCTGTAAGGAAGAAAAACTCTCTTGTGAGATCCTTACGACTCTCAAGGGAAAACTCGCTTAAGGATCCTCACGATCTCTAAGAATAACTTACACCTATGGGATCCTCTCGACCTGTAGGGAGAAAAACTCTTTATGAGACCCTCGTGGCTCGTAAAATGCAAAAGTCTTAGGAAGCAGATCGTAACCCTGAATCCTAAGCCATCGCTGTCCTGCAAGAAGATCGAGGTAGAATATCCGCAGAATACATTCAATAAAAAGGGGGACACACCATTTAGGAGAAAAATGTATCTTCTATTCATAAACCAAAATGGGTACAAAGTACAATTCATGAAAGAAACAAAAAGAAAATACCCTCATCCATGAGTATGTACAAAAAGGAAGGAAAAGATACAAATGTTTCAGGCCGGCGGGCGATTCAGCAACTTGGTCAGCTCAGCCTGCTTTTGTTGGACTACGGCTTCATGACGCAAGACCTCCAAAAGACGAGCCTCCGCTTGAGCTTGTTGAGCCTGATACGAAGCGAGCCGGACTTCAAGCTCTTTCTCAGTGGCCTTATGAGCCTCGACCCTCTCACGAGTGAACGTGGCAGCTTTATCGAGAGCCACAACCTTATGTTCGCTACGTATCGCTCTATCAGGCCACGTAAGCTCGCTTTCGTAACCACAGCCTTGGAAACAAGGCATTGACAAGACCATATAAATGGGCTTCCAGTTGACGGGAATAATCGATCTAAAACGCGCTCACATCGCCTGATGTGAAAGGCAACAAGAAAAGTTTCCGACATATTTCAAGCATGCGTTCGCAATCATATGAGTATTCAAAAAGGGAATAATAATAATAATAGCATTTGCAATCGCATGAACGTTCATAATACCTGAAAAGGTCTGATGCGCAGAAAAGTGATGGTAGCATTTGCAGTTAAAGAAAATTCTCATGAGAAGAATACAAAGTTTATTTATGCAAGCGGAAACATACATACTAGCACCAAGCCTACATGGAATCTCGACATAAAGCGTAAAAAAAAAGAGGGACTAATTTAAAAGTATTCTACGCTAACGGAAAAGGTCACCAAACATGGGATCAACGGCACAAGGGTTAATGAAACAGAGGACAAAATTCTCCATCTCTCTCTCTGCTTTCTCCAACACGTCAAAGCGACGGTTCTCACGAGGAGTCGCTCCCCATCGATTGGCGCCGTGTTCGTCCGCGAAAGCAGACATAATAGCTCGCCGGGCCTTGATCTAGCTCAGCAGATAAATTGAGCGATCCTTCAAAGCCTGAGTAATCAGGCACGCTTCATGAAAACCCTCGAGCTTTTCTTCTGCCGCGTCGAGCATCGCCAGAGTCATCTCCACCGGGTGAGGAGGGATGTCGGCAAGCACGGCCTTGAGAATCATCCGGAGCCAGAGAGAACCCATCGGGAGGGGGGACCCCCTACGGATCGAGAGTTCATGCATGGCTGAGTCGCATTCGTTGTCGGTAAGGAGGGGATCCACCAACCGAGCAGCAAAGCGGGGGACCATTTCCTCAATAGGAACTTCCCATGGCTGTCGACGAGCATGAGGGCGATTGCAGGCCATGGCGCTCGTTTGTCTCTCAAGACAAGTTACTCCAAGATAAAAAAAATAATAATAATATAAATCTCTTTGTGAGAGGAAAAGGGAAGCTATAGCCTCATATATAAGGAAATGCATCAAGTGCTGTGCGCGGAAAATCTTGCATGGTGAAACTATTTCCAAGGCCCAAAAAAGGAAAGGCATCGAAAATCAAGGAGATGGAACAATTTCCAAGGCCTTTTTTTTTCTGCGTCTAATATTGTGCGCTGAAAATAGGGCATGAGAAGATTTTGTGAACAGCCACATCAAGGGACCCCACGTGCAGACCACGTGAGGCCTAAACCTGATGTACACTAAAAAATGGAGTAGCACCCTGCATATTGAAAGCACCAACAACAACAGTAGCAAAATGATAAATCCCAGAGAAAAGACATGCAAACATAGAAAGACATAATAACAATTGTCACTCATACTTCAAGGGGTTCATACAAAATACAGAGGACACATTTACAATGGTAAAACTTCAGATGCGGGACATGGGTTGAGAAAATCAAAATTAACTGTATTTAAGATTTTCCAAGCATTTCGAACCTCCCGAGTATGCTTCCTCTCACGATCACAAGCATCGGGGTCCTCACGAATGTCCTCCACCCTCCGATAGGCGGCAAGTATGGCCGACTGCTGGAACATCTGATGCAGGAGATCAATAAGATTATCTCGCCTTCTCTTTGAGATCAAGTGCATCAGATACACCGAGTGTACTTTATCCTCGGCGGCGTCCAATGCCCCAAGCGGCACACCGATGACGTTGCAAGAAGCCCCAAAGAAGTCGGTTTTTGATCGACTTACCACTGCCGCGGCCCTTCTCAACGGGTCGCCCAACTCCAATACTTCAGTTTTCAACAGACTGGGCCAGAACGTCTACAAGCCCGCGATACCCGAAGCGGCCATCCCAAAGCGGATAGCCATCCCGGCTCAAGCGGACGAAATCATTGGAAAGGCTCCTCCTTCCAACAAGCCAGTTTTTACAAGGCTGGCCATTCCGGTTGCTGCTCCAGGCGAAGTCCTCAAAGCTGCTTAAGAAGCTTATCCAACAACGGAAGTGACTCCATCCGCAAGACACGCTCGACGTCGCCACTGGCGCCGAGTAAGGAAGGCCGGGGGCAACTCCCCCTCAGGGCTAACTCCACCTGCTCCAGTGGTGGAAGTTAATGCTGCTGTTCCAACTGGGAACAACTTTGAACCGCTAAGTAGGGTATGCAAGAACTTTACGACTGCCACACTAAAAAGATCTCCTCCACCTGCGGAGAGGGTTACAGAAACTAAGCTGGAGCAGCCCCCTCAACGGCTGTCCTCCAAAATTTACAAGGTCTGGCGGAGGGTTCAAGACTCAGTAATCGACCAAGATCACTCTCGCCGGCAGAAAAGGGCGAAAGTGCAGGAAGAAAAGAACCGTCCTGACAAACAGTAAAGGACGACAACCGCCAGGGTGCCCGCTGCAACAGCCCCTTCAACTTCAACGGCCCACAAGAGAAGAAGGCCGGAGAAGGTCCCTACGCCTGCGGCAAATGCCAAAGGCGGCGAGCCCAAACGCCCTAAGTCCGAGGGCATTGTAGTCCATACCGTCTACATGGCGTCTGGTAAAGAGGACAGCCGTACATCTACAGGTCATAGACCGCTTACACGGACAGTGACCAAAGCTCAGGAGCAACAGCAGAAGCTCCAAGAAATGATGAATGCGATGGCCGCACTCACTGGGCCAAAAGAAAGCCCCGAAGCGTCCTTGGATCAACGCCAGGAGCAAGAAACTAACGCTGAATTCCTTCGTAGGATATTGGAGAAGAAGGACAAAGAGGCTGCGGAACAAGCAGCCAACATAAAGCGAATGGCCCTCCTATTCCAGGACATGGTGGGTATGATGATCCAACAAGATCCTCCTGCTGAAGAACCTCCGATCATTATTGAAGACGACAGAGGGCAAACATCGAATCCTCCACCGGCTCTGCCAGCAGCAAAGGAGGAAACCATTTCCAAAGCCGACCTGGACGAATATATAGCTCAACAGATACGGGTTCACCAGGCGACTTAGGCAGCCGGTCAGGTCGTAAAAACGGGGCGACCATATCCGAGCTGGTACGACCAAATCAGTTACCCGCCGGGATATACGATCCCTAAGTTCCACGCATATAAAGGGATAGGGAACCCACATCAGCATGTCGCTCAATTCAGGACCTTATGCGGCAACACTGGAGGCGACAACAAGCTGCTGCTTCGCCAATTCGTCGGCAGCTTAGCGGAAACAGCCTTTGAA
This sequence comes from Agapanthus africanus, assembly GCA_030015575.1. NCBI lineage: Eukaryota > Viridiplantae > Streptophyta > Magnoliopsida > Asparagales > Amaryllidaceae > Agapanthus > Agapanthus africanus. The sequence continues at coordinate 146,207,624 of CM057338.1, read as the reverse complement.
TGGTATTCAGAGCTACCTAACGACTCTATTAAAACATTTGCGGAAATGGGGCTACTGTTTACACAAAGATTCACAAGTGTTAGTGGACGCAGCTCGATAATAGCATTGATTAACGCCAGGATAAGGCCCGGCGAAACGTGGGTCCAATACGCAACACGATGGCGGAACCTATGGTCGAAATACGAACAACGCATAGAAGAGGCACCTGCGGTAGGCATGTTCGTGGGCACTCTTGATCCGCAAGCGACCATATCTCAATTCATGATGTTCTTCAGACCGACCACCTTCCAGGCCTTGATCGACAAATTAGCCCAAATGGACCAGATGGGCCATGGACCGTCTCCTCCAAAACCGGACTCTCGAAAGGAGAAGGGGAAAGGAAAAGCGATCGTCGTCGCCAATGCTCAACAACAACCAAGCAACTCAAAACCGGTTGTTCGCCAAAATAACGTGCGCCCACGCCCATCCCTCGAAGAGAGACTGGAACGTCCTTACTCTTTTCCTCAGAATAAAACGAGAAGACTGTTCGAGCTGGCAGTGCGCAACAGACTCATCAGTCTGCCGAGTCCAAAACGTCTGTCATAGCCAAGCGATCTCAATAATCCCAATTATTGCCCTTACCACCAAACGGTAAGCCACCCGATCGAGGATTGTTTCGTCTTTAAGGGATGGATCGAGGATCAGTACCTACAAGGCAAGTTCGCGCTGTCTGAAAACTGGAAGGTAAACCCACCACAGCCGCACACTCCAAAGAAGACGGACACGATGGGGGCAGCTTGTTCTTTTGTTGAGAACGAAAACGATGGAGAAGACTCATCAGATGAATCCGAAGACTACGTAGCGAGTTGTTATGTGATCTCTCACTCATTGGTGGATGATAAAGAGGCTCCTTGCGCCGAGAAACCGAGGGCGGACCCTGAACCAGAAATTCTACGGTCGTCAGACGAGTTGATCGATGCCTTCCTGAATGAGATTCGTCTGAAAATTAAAGCCAATCAAGAGCGTGAGATGGCCATACTGGAAGGAGCCAAACACCGACTACTAGACCAAAGAGTCGAGGCACTTCCGTCAAATCAAAAGTCATCTGCTGCGGATAAAAACAAATTCAAGACGAGGAAAAGGTTCGCTAAAGCCCTATCAGTGGGCTACCACCCTCTGAAGAAAATACTCTTGGTGGAGTAGAGACGCATCCTAATTTCTGCTTATATCATCAGAAGATCATACATCCTACCGAAGACTGCGACTTCTTTAAGTGTTGGTGGCAAGGGTATGTCGCTCAAAAGAAACACTTCAGTAGGACAAAACGTGAAGCTCGTAGACGTCAGAAAAATGCGATAGGTGAGCGCAAAGGAGCCGCCGCCGACTGTCACATAGCCGACTCCAAGGGATCGTAAATTATCACCTTTGGAAGCGACTCTGACGAAGAAGCTACCCTCAACCCTCTCCTCAAGGAATCCATTTCAAAAATGAAAGAATTGAGGAGTTACGAGAACGTTCAGCCGTGCAATCGCACGCTACTCGAAAAAAATCTCGGCCCCGTAAACAAAGGATCGAGTAAAAAGGATAAAGGGAAGGGAAAAACAGCCCTCGTAACCAACACTCAACAGCAATCGAGTGGCCCTAAACCGGTTGTTTGCCGAAACAACAAGCGGCAACCCCTCCATGAAAAGTTGAAACGTCTTTACTCATTTCCCCAGGATGAAACAAGGAGGCTGTTCAAAGTGGCAGTGCACAACAGGCTTATCACTCTACTGGAGCCGAAACACCAGCTACAACTGAATGATGTCGACAATCCTAATTATTGCCCTTACCACCAAGTATTGGGCTATCCGATCGAGGATTGCTACGTCTTCAACAACTGGGTTGAAGACCAATACCAACAGGGCAAGTTCGCGTTGTCCGAAAACTGGAAGGTGGGCCTGCCACAACCACATGCTTCGAGAAAGATGGACACGCCGGGGGCATCATGCTCATTCATAGAGAAAGCCCCATAGACCGAAAAGTCAGTAAACTAGAGATTCGCCTCAAATACGGCGACGGTGGACCGAAACGTCTTTAAACTAATAACGGACCGCAACGTCCTAAAACTTGCAAACGACCAAAACGTCTTTAAACTACTATCGCAGCATCCTCAGGCTGACGTGATTAAAAAAAAATTAATTAATTAAATAAATAAATATAAATAAAAAAAAGAGAATAAAAAGTATAAAAAAACGGTATGTCCATAAGCAAAATGGGCACGGATGAAAACCCGAAAGGGCTCCGTGAGTAAAAACAGCAGTGCTACCGGCGAGTGTTTGTGAAAACCCGAAAGGGCGCAACCTCGTTAAAAAAAAGACACTTACGAGATCCTCTCGACCTTATAAGGAGAAACCACCCGCGTGAGATCCTTACGACTCACAAGGGAGCAACACACTTAGGGATCCTCATGATTCCTAAGGAGAAATTACACTTACGAAATCCTCACGACTCGTAAAGAGAACTCTCTTATGGGACCCTCACGGCTCATAAGATTTGACAGTCTTAAGTTACAGAGACCTGAACCTGTTCTTAAGCAACCCCCACAACCTTCGATAATGCCCTACAGGCGGCTCGATACTGACCCTTGTATACAATCCACGGGCACGAATAAACATTTACTTAACAAAGTCCCACCCGTGACTAGGGATATGTCCATACGGTGAACAACCCTTATAAGTCCTCTCGACTTATAAGGAGAAAACCCTTTTGTAAGATCCTTACGACTTACAGGGGAATATACACTTAGGAATCCTCACGATCCCTAAGGAGAAAATACACCTACGAGATTCTCACGACATGTAGGGAGAAATACCTTTGTGAGACCCTTACGGCTCATGAAGTCAAAAGCCTTAGTCGACAGAATCCTAACCCTGTTTGCTAAGCCACCTTTGTTCGACATCAACAAAGACAAGTGATGATTCGCTCCTGGCAATATCCCAGTTCTAGCGATGCTGATGCCTAAACCGGTATCAAATTCCAGGCCCTATCATAGCAAATGATGATTCACTCCTGGCAATATTCCAGTTGTAGCGATGCTGATGCTAGGATTGGCATCAAGATTCCAAGTTCTACACTCGCGATAAAATATCGGCGAGCCAAAAATGCATGCAAAATAGCCGAAATGATTGGGCAACTCGTAATTGTTTCCTGATTTAAAATCAGGAAAGCTTCTGGGAAAAGCTTCAGAAGAGGGTCACGTGCTTACACGTGACTAGCGGTCACGTGTTGGCACGTGACACCTAAGCACATCATCAAGGCAAGTTCAGTTTCCTGACTACGTTGAAGAAAAGGGGCTTCAGAAAGAGTCACGTGCTCCCACGTGACCAGGGTCACGTGGCGACACGTGACATTTAAATGCAAGCGTCAAAGGCACACCGGTTCCCTGATCAAGTCAAGGAAAAGGCTTCAGAAGAGGTCACGTGCTCCCACGTGACCAGGGTCACGTGTTGGCACGTGACGTTCAAAGCAGCAGACTCGTTCTCCAGTTGAAACAAGGAAAGAGGCTCCAGACAAGGGTCACGTGGTGGCACGTGACGGTTAAGCAGCAATCAGAAGACAGAGCGCAAAAGAAAGAGGAAGGCTCGTTCCAAGGGGGTCACGTGCCCACACGTGACCATGGGTCACGTGGTCACACGTGACCGGCTTTCAAAGCCCATTTTGTTAACAGAATTAAATTCTGAAGGAGAATCAAATCTTTCCAAAGGAAAGCGATTATCTGGAACCAATCGAATTAAAGATTCAGAGGTGATGAAATATCATCTATCTATGGAAAAATCTCGAGTTTGGAAAGATTTCCCCTTTAAATCTAACCGAAACAACAAAGGAGAATCCCAGGACTTGAAATCCAATGGTGAATAAAATTCATCTAATAATCCAAAGGTCCAAAACGAATGATGGATGCAAATCAAATCTCTCAATGAAGATTCGTCAAAAACTAATTGACTCGGCTGCTTCTCCTATAAATAGGAGCCAAGAGACACACAAGAAAAGATATATACGCAGAGGGAAGAAAAAGAGAGAGAGCCTTGATACTTCGAGGAACTTGGATCTTCTACAAAAGAAAACCCTAGGTAAGAAAGGGAAGGCTTTTTGAAAGAAAGAGAATTTAATTCTCAACAGAGTTTAACTCTGATACATAAAACAGAAGAACATATTTCTTCTCTCTTTGATAGAGGATCTGCAAAGTGCACATCTCCCCTTGAGGTTGAGAATTTAATTCTCAATGGGTTGAGATCCTGCCATGCAGATCCAAAACATAGAGAGGGAATGCAAGCACGAGAATTTAATTCTCACAGAACTATAGGAATTTAATTCCTTTGAAATAAAATTAGGGCTTGACCCTGTGTCATGGGAATTTAATTCCTTCAGAACAGAGAGAAACAGGGTTTAACCCTAATTAAGAACTTAGTTCTGTTGAAACAACGGGAATTTAATTCCCTTAATCATCATTTAACAGGGAATGGGAATTCAATTCCTTAAAAGCTTTTATTAGGGTTTAACCCTATTCAGTTCTTCACATATACGAGGAATTTAATTCCTACGGAAGATTCAGAGTTCAACTCTACTCCAGAATATAAGTCTTCAAAAGGAAGTAGGAATTTAATTCCTCTGAAATTTAAAGCTCGAGGAATTTAATTCCTGAAAAAAGATTAACAGAGCCTCTAAACAAAATACATGAAGGCAGGGTCACGTGCCACCACGTGACCCCCCTAAAAGATCTACAGAAAGCCCCTTTGAGGCAGTCCCCCACGTGACCCACGTGACCCTCGGCAGAAGCTCTAATACATAGGCATTTGAATGCCCATCACGTGATGGCACGTGATGCTCTGAAAGACGCGATAATCTCAGCAGAATAAATGAAGGGAGGGCGCTCTCACGTGCTGCCACGTGACCCCTCTTGCCTTAGTGTTTAACACTAAATTGAAACTCTCGAACCCAGTGTTAAAACACTGTTGGGCCTTAGTGTTCAACACTAATTAAAAAGCTTTATTTGCAGTGTTCAACACTGATCTGTTTTAGTGTTTAACACTAATCTGAAAAGCCTTGTTGCTGGTGTTTAACACCGATTATCTTTTAGTGTTAAACACTAACTTGTCAACCTCATTCCCAGTGTTCAACACTGATTGCTCTGTAGTGTTTAACACTAGGCTTTGGCCCAATTGGCTAAATGGATGGAGGCAAAGCCTCTCCTGATTGGACTTAGCCCAAGATGGCCATAAGTCCTCAATTTGTGATTAACTGGGCCAATGGACTCATAATATAATTAATTCGTCTTGATCCCAAATTGGGCCAAGGACTATTTAATCCACTCCGGTTCTAGGGTACATCTCTTCACTCCTTTGATACTTGGCATTGTAATCCCTCAATGTCTTCAAAGAGGTGACGGGTCCCGACGACCACACATTGATACGGACTGTGGGGTCCTTAAACCCGTGTTTAATGCAAAATTCCTGGTTACGTGGAACGCGGATAATGTCACTCTTTGACCCCGTGGAAAACGTCCAGAGCGGAGCCTGGTCCTCGCAGAGCACGGCAGTGAACCCGTGTGAAGCATCCAGAGCACATACCGGACTGTGGGGTCCTTAAACCCATGGACTACGACGTCCTTAACCTTGACCGAGATGTCTTAAAACTAACAATGGACCGCAATGTCCTTAAACTACCCATGGACCGCAACGTCCTTAAACTATCCATGGACCGCAATGTCCTTAAACTAGAACAATAGAGCCAATTGCTCTTTTGTCGGATCTAAACGGTCCCGTTTAAGTTGATCTTAGCCTCAAAGATGGCTAACGTATCCTTAAACCTTCAAACAGAGTGGACTATAAATCCCCCCAATTAACTCTGGCTCGAGGGTACATCTCTGAACTCCTCTGACATCCGTCGTTGTAATCCTTCAACGTCGTCAGAGAGGTGATGGGTCCCGACGGCCATACATACGATGGACCACTAGGTCCCTAAACTGGAACAATAGAGCCCAAACGCTCCTTTGTCGGATCTAAACGATCCCGTTAAGTTGATCTTAGTCACAAAGTTAGACTAACGTATCCTTAACAACGTTTGAGTTGATCTTAGCCTCACGTATGGCTGACGTATCCTCAAACCAAACCCCCCCAAACCCAAATCTAAGATAATACGGATTTGGACTAGTCCACGCCCTACGGGCGACGACATAACTCAGTCTCCGTAAACAATCCACGGGCAACAAAATACAAAACAAACACCCACGACACGAAGTGACCATCTGGAGAAGGAGAAAGTTGTTACCGCAATGCGGTAGCGTAATTAACTGCAGGGGCTTGCGCCTGCAGGGAAGAGCGTCCCCACAATCAAAAACCCCTCAAACGAGGGGGAATCTGACGAAGTCTGCTACATCGGACGCATCCGTCTAAACCTTCGATATACGGTGCCATAAATCAACTTGGCATCTTCGGAAAGGTGGACGGATAGCACCAATTAGCATCTGCCCCGAATCTCAGCGCCAAGACATCATGTCGCGACCGCCGTTCGGAGGGGAACAGTAATAAAAAGCAGCGAGTAAAAAAATAAATAAAAAAAATATAGCCGAAATGATTGGGCAACTCGCAATAAAAAGCAGCGAGTGAAAATGAAATAAATAGCCGAAATGACTGGGCACCGCGAAAAATAGCCGAAATGATGGGGCAATCACGACTTTCGCGATATAAAGCTGAAATGATAGAGCATCACGGAAAGAAAATAATAATAAAAAAAATATAATAAAAAAAAATAAAAAAAATGATGAATGAAACTTTTGCCCTACAGGTGAGATCATGTCGATCCCTGTATACAATCCAGGGGCACAAATAAAGAGGGAACCATACCTTCCCAACAGGCTCCGCCAGAAAGCGAAGCCAAATCTCGACGGTTCAACAACAACCTAGAGACAACCGTGACATTTGTCTCGATACAGCAGACACAATGCCAATAATAACGTCCTTCCTCCAACAGGATTCGGACATGACAAAGCAAACGAAGCGAAGGCTAAATTCCTATCTTCGAGGTCTTAACGGCAAGTCATATAAAGCGTGAAAGACAACCAGAGATCATCCCACACCAACGTGGAATGGTCACCACCTCTATGTTCGTCTTGATACAGCAGACGCGACAATCAAACAAACGGAGCCACGACAAAATCCCTAGTTCCAAACCTCGACGGTTCACCAGCAACCTAGAGACAACCGCGCCGTTCGTCTCGATACAGCAGACGAGAGGTCACCCAAGCGTTCTTCCTCCAGCAGGGTTCAGACGCGACAATCAAACAAATAGAGCCACGGCAAAATCCCTAGTTCCAAACCTCGATGGTTCACCAGAAACCTAGAGACAACCGCGACGTTCGTCTCGATACAGCAGACGAGATGTCACCCCAACGTTCTCCCTCCAGCAGGGTTCAGACGCGACAATCGAACTAATGGAGCCACGGCAAAATCCCTAGTTCCAAATCTCGATGGTTCACCAGCAACCTAGAGACAACCGCGACGTTCGTCTCGATACAGCAGACGAGAGGTCACCTCAGCGTTCTTCCTCCAGTAGGGTTCAGACGCGACAAACAAACAAATGGAGCCACGGCAAAATCCCTAGTTCCAAATCTCGACGGTTCACCAGCAACCTAGAGACAACTGCGACGTTCGTCTCGATACAGCAGACGAGATGTCACCCCAGTGTTCTCCCTCCAGTAGGGTTCAGGCGCGACAATCGAACTAACGGAGCCACAGCAAAATCCCTAGTTCCAAACCTCGACGGTTCACCAGCAACCTAGAGACAACCGCGACATTCGTCTCGATACAGCAGACGCGATGCCAGCAAATGAAGCAAAGGCCAAATTCCTAGCTTCAGGGTCTTGACGGCAACTCATATAAAATCTGAAAGACTATCGGAGATCATCCCACACCAGCGCGGAGTGGTTATGACTCATCGGGGCTCTCCAAAATGAGCCTAACCTCAAGTAAAAAGCGGCATGGCAAAATTCCTAACGCTTGCTCTTCCGACGGTCAAGCTGCCAAGGAGGATTGCTTGAAGACGTCTTGTCCAGCCCCGAAGTGATCAGAGACACGGCAGTCGCAGGGCTACTCGAACAGCACGATTGCCTATCGAGGAATATATCAGCTGATGTGATGGTACGACGGCCAAAACCCTAAGTACCACAGACCCTAACGAACTTCTGTCGTAAAGAGCAGAGGTTAACTGTGACGTTAGGATATTCTTGCGAGAAATGCTCGATTCGTCTCGACTTGTGAAGAAATTGATGTTTTTACGAGAACTTCTCGATGCGGCTCGACTCGTAAGATAAAGCCTTAGGCAGTAAGGATTAAAAAACATGTTTCCTAAGCACTGGGACCCTGCAAGTTGGCCCAAAACGGTCTCTTGCATACTATTCACGGGTCACACTCTCCAAAGTCGAATCTCGATAAGGAGGGAAACAACCGCTTACGAGTCCTCTCGACTCGTAAGAGGGAAAATTCTCTTATAAGATCCTTACGATTTATAAGAGAAAACACACTTAGGAGTTCTCACGACCCCTAAGGAGAAAATACACCTAAGAGATCCTCTCGATCCGTAGGGAGAAAAGTCTTTGTGAAACCCTCACGGCTCATAAAGTTGAAAAGTCTTAGGCTACAAGGACCCTAAACTTGTCTCCTAAGCCCTCAGTTCCATGGCTGCTTATAACTTTGCACTATTTTACCCACGTACATACTTACGTGGGCAAAGTAGTGGGGGGCATTTGTTTCCGCCAAAATTTTGGCTCAAAATCCACTCCTTATAAAATAATAACAATAAAAAGAGAAAATAAATAAATAAATAAATAAACAAATAATAATAATAAAGGAGAAAATCTCCCTTTCAGAGCAAAACTCTGTTCAAATCCCAAGGCGGGAAACGAAGCAATGCTTCTTTTTCCCCCAATCAGAGCAAAGCTCTGTTTTAAAAGATAATAAAAATCAAATTTTAAAACAAAAGAAGCGACGCTTCAGATGCGCTGCGCGACACGTGTCAGCGCAGTTGCGCTAACGCAGTTGTGCTGCGCTCTGCGCTGCGCGACACGTGTCAGCGCAGTTGCGCTGCGCTAGCGTGTCAAGCACAGATGCGTTTGCGCCAAACAGAATTAAAATTCTAGTAGAATCTTTCTGTTCTTGTTAAAACAAGAAGATTGTCTTCTGTAAAACAGAAGCTCTTGGATCAAAGATCCAACGGTGGGGAAAAATCCCCAAATCACTCAGAGAATAATCTCTTTAACAAATTTAACAAATTAATGGGCACTATATAAAAGCCCCTAGACCCCAATGCAGATCACAACACAGAGAGACAAAAACACAGAAACAAAGAGAGAACTCCTCTAAAGAATTTTGAGAAGAATTCAGAAAAGAAAAAGAAGGTAAAACCTTTATAAAAAGAAGAATTTCTTCTGAATAGGTCATTGATCTAAGAACAAGATCAAGGATCTTCAATAAAAAATATAATAAATAAAAAAGGCATTGCCTTTTTTATGAACCGTTGGTTCTGGAATCTTAAAGATTCTTTTCTTAAATCCAAAATTGGATTAAGATATAAGAACAGTGCCTTGCACTTGCAAGTCTACACTGTTGCGCTCCTGGGTTGGCGCAAGCCACCAGAGAGCGCCACGTGTCAGCTCTAAGACTACTTGCACTATGCGCTTTTAAAATAGAGCATTGCTCTCTGAAATTGGCGCGACTCACCAAAGCGCGCCACGTGTCAGCAGCGCAACAGCGCAGCGCACTGCGCTTGCGCTCACCAAAGCGTGACACGTGTTGCCTCCACATGCGCTCGCGCTCAATAATTGGCGCAAAGCGCCCGACAGGCCACATGGCCACTGTCAATTTGATTAATACACTGCATTATTTACAGAAGGGCCAAGCCCAATTAAAAAGGGGCTAACAGGCCTAATAAAATGCAATGCATTATTTTTTAAAAAAAGGGGCAGAGCCCAAACAAAAACAGATGCTGTGCATCATTTAAAAGGGACAGAGCCCAAATCAAAAAGGTCTAGCAGGCCAAAAGAAAATGCAGTGCATTATTAAACAGGGGCAAAGCCCTAGCACAGGCCTAATTGGCCAAAGATAAAAACGTTGAATATTCTCAACTGGACTTAGCCCAATCATGGCCGTAAGTCCTCAAATTAAATTGACTGAGCAAGACTGCTCTCTTAAATCAATTTACATCCGGTTCAAGGGTATATCTCTGAACTCCTCTGACACCTATCGTTATAATCCTTCAACGACGTCGGAGAGGTGACGGGTCCTGACAACCACACATCAATACGGACTGTGAGGTCGTTAAACTCATGGACTTATGCTCATGGACTCAAGCGTCCTTAAACTCCCGGACTTAAGCGTCCTTAAACTCCCGGACTCAAGCGTCCTTAAACTCCCGGACTCAAGCATCCTTAAACCAATTCATGGACTCAAGCGTCCTTAAACTCCTGGACCGCAATGTCCTTAAACTACCTATGGACCGCAATGTCCTTAAACTACCTATGGACCACCATGTCCTTAAACTGGCAATGGACCACTATGTCCCTAAACTGGAACAATAGAGCCCCCAAATGCTCTTTTGTCGGATCTAAACGATCCTATTTAAATTGATCTTAGCCTCAAATATGGTTAACGTATCCTTAAACTTTCAAAACAGACTTTAGTCCCAAATTGGATTATAGATCTCCCAACCAACTTTGGTTCAATGGTACATCTCTGAACTCCTCTGACATCTGTCGTTGTAATCCTTCAATGTCGTCAGAGAGGTGATGGGTCCCGACGGCCATACATTAAATGGACCACTATGTCCCTAAACTGGAACAATCGAGCCCCCAAATGCTCTTTTGTCGGATCTAAACGATCCCGTTAAGTTGATCTTAGTCCCAAATTAGACTAACGTATCCTTAACAAACGTTTAAGTTGATCTTAGCCTCAAATATGGCTAACGTATCCTCAAACTAAAACCCCACACCCAAATCTAAGTAAATACGGATTTGGACTAATCCACGTCCTACGGGCGACGACATAAATTAGTCTCCGTATACAATCCACGGGCAATCACAAACAAAACAAACACACACGACATGAAGTGAAATTCTGGAGAAGGAGAAAGTTGTTACCGCGATGCGGTAGCGTAATTAACTGCAGGGGCTTGCGCCTGCAGGGAAGAGCGTCCCCACAATCAAAAAACCCCTCAAGCGAGGGGGAATCTGACGAAGTCTGCTACATCGGCCGCATCTGTCCAAACCTCCGACACACGGTGCCATAAATCAACTTGGCATCTTTGGAGAGGTGGACGGATAAAACCAAATAGCATCTGCCCCGAATCTCAGGCGAGACGTCCACGTCTCGGCCGCCGTTCGGAGGGGAACACAATTGTTATACAGTATTACGAGAATTGTAAATCCATTTTCTTCCCTCTTGAATCTCCCTTCCCTTGATGTGTCGCCACTCTTCGCTTATACCTTACGTGAGTTGTTATTTTAGCTTTCCCTTCATGTTTTCTTTTAGAAATTGTTAAATATAGTGATTGTGTTTTCCTTGCTAAATAATTGTGAAATAATTGTCTAATGCTAGTTGTTTACAAGGACACACGAATCGAATACCAAATGATCTTGCATGACTTCTCATAGAAATGAGTATTGTTATACATGGTTTTTTTTCTTTTGTATAAAGTTTATCCTATTTCTTTTGTGATAGATTTAGGGTATGTTTCATAACCCGGATCTCAAGCTTATCTCACGTTAAATTCTTTCACCATACAAGGATGGATTTCGATCTTTCTTACATTCTCATTTTATTAGAATTAAATCATATGTTTGCCTTTGAAGGAAACCATATGCTTTGGACACCCAAAATATCTTCCCTTACACCACCGAGCCGACTTTCCAAGCTAGATTCTTGTTATAATATTGATCCATGTATATCCTAAGAAAATTAGGTAGAGCAATGGATAGATTTGTCATACACGCTATAAGAATTTCAGATCGAACTGAACTATGGTTTAGGATTTACACCACTTTTAGTCACTGTTTTTGTAAGTCTGAAAACTGTTTTTAAAAGCCCTTTTCAAAAATTCATAACTCGGTTTTCAGAGATCCAAACTGAATAAAATCAAATTGTTTTGGAAATGAGATCGAAAAATCTAACTTTTCTTAATTCAACTCTAATTCTGAAAACCGACGAAGATATTTTATTTCTGCTTTTTAAATTTGTGTGTCGAGTCTGGACAGATTCTGTCCTGATCCACGCACTGTTTTGCAAAATGTCATATCTAGCACTATAGAATTCGGATTGCGACAAGGCTTAGATGTACGGGTTCCAAATTGATGACCCTACATCTTTTATGTTGAACTCTAAACTCAAAAATGTATATCGACATGATATATGCTCTACAAGTCACCCTTATTGCCGTCAAAGAAAACCAAAAATCTGTTTTATACTCTTAGACTAAAATAATCATAACTATAGTTTCAGAAATCCAAATCGCATAAACTTAAGTTATTTTGATAAGTAGACTGAAAGACCTACCCTTTTATAGTTCAACTCCAGACCTGAAAACCGACAGAAGATATCACAAATTACACTTCTAAAACATGCGTCGGTTCTGGACAGATTCTGCCTTGTACTGTGCAGTGATACCAAGATGCGATTATCCCCTAAACTAGTAATCGAAATTAGTCGAGACTTGAACCCATGACTATATAACATCTAGGAATACAATTCTTGTGTTGACACTATTTTTATAGGAGTTGAATAGATATTAGTTTCATGTCCTTATTTATGCTACTGTTTCTGAATTATGTTATTTGGATAATTTGGTGTGTCTTTATTCATGCTATATGACATTCATGCATCCTTATTTCTTGATCCTTGAAATGTTATATGGACATCACTACATATTTACACGTTATATGTTTGATCTGAATCATGAATGCATGTATACTTGAATACTCGAACTCGTGCACCCATGAGCCTGACATGAAATTGAAAGTACTCATGAACTTGAACCCGTGAAAAATAATATGAACTTGAATTTGAATTATCTGGGTATCGTTGAATGGAACAAAGTGCCCCGTCCTGGCCATGTGGGGGCCGCTTCTAGAATCAATGCACAAGTATGAAATGGAATATGGATCGTGTGTGGAACAAAATGTCACACGAAGCAAAGTGCTCGTCATGACTATGATGGAGGGTCACCTCTTGAGTCCGTGGAGGCCAACTCTTGAACCCATGGGATCCACCTCTTGAATCCACATACGATGTGGGATCCATAGTAAGATGTCCGTGGATACCACACAAGCATGACATGAAAGATGACTTGACCACCGGCTGGTAGAAAATGAATATCCTGATGAGTTAATACATAATAAAAAAACAAGCATTATGTTATTTGTTTCGCATGACATATTCTTGCATTTTATCACATGTGCATCACACTCTGTTAAACTAGAACACACAATGACATGTTAATACCTTGTCACGCTTGTAGAATGCATGTTATTGTTACTTGAATTATATTATGGTATTGCCATATTGTAAGTCTATGTTGCGTACCCCACGTGTTCGCGAGGAGGCGGAATGAGCAAAAAATGATTTTTATGGGCTTCGCAACATAGACTAGAACCACGGATCATTCATAAACCTTAGCTAGCACTAATCTTTGAGGTTTAACTACTAAGCAAGAATTGTTATACCTCAAGATACTAATCCATCTTGTTCTTGTTGTCCTCCTCCTCTTCTTAAGCTCCTTGTAGTGAGAATGGAAGGCACCTCCACGTTGGCTCATCGAAGTAATAGAAGATCCACCCGAAAGTTCCTACTACAAGCTTACACCTCCAGGATGAGGTAACTAAGTGACTTAGAGTGCTAATCCAAGTATCTAGATGATATAGAGATGGATTAAGGATTGATTAGTCTTGCTAACCCTAGGGTTCTCAACTCATGAGAGGATTAGGGTTAGGTGTAACACCCTAGTTCATTTATACCAGTTCTAGTCAAGTATTTCTTTATTTATGGTATTTTCCTGATTTAGTGTGTTTTGGGTGCGAATAGTGTTTTTGACATCTGTATTTGCATCCGACCCGACCCGCTTTCTTGAAACCTATCTTGATTCATGTTTATGATCTATCCTGACTTGTTACGTAGACTCATCTATAACTTTATGAAATATTTACTTGCAAAATAAATTGTTTATAAATCATAGAAAAATCATTAGTATACGTTCTTTAGTTCGTTACGAAACTAACTCAGAATACTATAACTCTATGAAATATTTACTTGCAAAATAAATTGTTTAAATAACGTAAAATGCAAATGAAAATATCTCTAAACTGCTGTCCAGGGAAATTCCAGCAGCAAACTTTCAACTTCGAATGCTCATAGCTTTTTATAGAAACAACCTGAGATACTTCAACTTATAAAAATGAAAACCTTATTGAATTATCTTTGTTTTGGTATAAGACACGTCCCTTTTGGAGAACGTTTATTATTTTTAAGCTAATTTACAAATCAGGGTGACGCTGAATTTCTGAACGGAACTTTCTTATGCATGGTTAATCAATACCACTTTTATAGTTATTAATCGATTTGAGTATGTTATCCATGTTAATATTGTTATATCAATATATATTTAATAAATAATAGTGCTTGTGTTTTAATATTCAGCAAATTTTACCGATTTACAGTTTTATAGTATCTTTCTGTATCCGTACGGTTTATTACATATCTAGTTGCATGTCGAGACAATATTATTTCATTTTACTGTTACATTAGTATCCCATACTTGATCTTGTGCATCCTTCATAGTCATGATATAATCCCTGATAAATATCTGTCAATCCATGCTTTATTTGTGCATCCGTACTTGCTACAGTTTTATTATGAGCATCTGCTTGACACATGTGCATTACCTGTCATGACCTGATATACCTGTCACGCCCCGCTTCCCAGAGTACGCTAGATTGGGCACGTGACATAGCCAACCATGCTACCTGTGGGTAGGAAGTATCCATCCACAGTCACATTACGGCTGTAGAGATATCAAGAACAAGATAAAACTATCTAAAATATGTCCATAATCCAGAATAACAGGAGTCAATAATAAATAAATGCGGAAGCAAATGATCCAATACAAATAATTGAAAAGTGTGTCCCATAATGCGGGCTCACATCAGGAAATAAATGCAGGAAATAAAACTAACTACTACTGAACTCACAGCTCAGTCTGCTGGCTGAAGTACTCCTGCTCGGACTGCAACAGCGGTACAGAATCTGGGCCATGCAAAACCCAGACGTCAGCGCGTCATGTCATCAAGTAATATAATATGAACAGTGTAGCAGGCAATGTAATATAAACATGAATACAGCAAGAATAACAATAATATGAATCATACCAGTACAGGGTAGCATGCAGTGGGTAAACTAAACTGTTCTATCAGGTTTTCTATTCTAAAGTCTTTGAAATCAATTTGAGTAATCCTCCATGTTACTCAAAGGATATGTCCCGTTACCCCCCGGGACCACGGATCAGGAATATGTGAACCAATAGTGGTTCTGTCCCGTTACCCCCCGGGACCACGGATCAGGAAAATGTAAGAGTCACGAATGGCTCTGTCCCGTTACCCCCCGGGACCACGGATCAAGCAATACCCTTTTAAGTTACACTTTAGTTTACACTTTTGATTTCCCCATACCCCCAAGTTGTATATGTCAGGTCAGGTATTCAGTAATCAAGAAACTAATGCCAACACAGGATCAGGTAAACAGGTTTGTCTGGATAGACAACAGGAACGGTCCATGAGGACTACATGTTATGTTTGTTGGCATTAGACACAAGATTAGGTAACAGGTAAAGCCATGGTACATCAGGTCAAGCCAGGTAATGTATAAAGGTGTCATGTCATGTCAAGAGTGTACGGTACCATGTCATGTCAAGTAGGAAGTGTAACAGGTCATGTCAGGAAGCACAAGATGTCATGTGGGTGCTCATAATCAACTAACATAAGCATGTATATAAATAAACAAGCATGAGTACTATCAGAACAATAAACTGGAACATGTAATATGATATGCAAATAGATATAATTTCAAGGATATGGATGCACAGTTATCGATTAGGGTTACATTTATAGTTCCAATATTAATTAGGATGCAATTTATTAAATATGGAGTGTTAATATCACACTATTATGTAGTAATGTGATCTATGGATGCAATTATATGTATCTTAAATGCGATGGATGCAAACGGGTATCCGAAAAGTTATAAAACTATAAAATGGTAATGTGGGATGTACAACTAAGCAATATGTGATATAAATATTGATATAATAATATTAATATGGATAGCATATTCAAAGCGATTAATAACTATAAAAGTGGTATTGATTAACCATGCACAAGAAAGTTTCGTTCAGAAATTCAGCGTCACCCTAATTTGTAAAATAGCTTAAAAATAACAAACGTTCTCCAAAAGGAACGTGTCTTATACCAAAACAAAGATAATTCAATAAGGTTTTCAGTTTTATAAGTATAAGTATCTCAGGTTGTCCCTACAAAAAGTTATGAACATTCGAAATTGAAAGTTTGCTGCTGGAATTTCCCTGGACAGCAGTTTGGAGATATTTTCATTTGCATTTTACGTTATTTAAACAATTTATTTTGCAAGTAAATATTTCATAGAGTTATAGTATTCTGAGTTAGCTTCGTAACGAACTAAAGAACGTATACTAATGATTTTTCTATGATTTATAATGAATTTTATAAGATAAGATGTACAGTAAATTTCAGATTTGTCATATCCGATTTTTCAACGACGTTTCATGTGTAAACTATAAGATTTTCAAATGTATAACATTATAAAATGAAGATTATAAACTAATTAAAGATAATAATAATAAATATTACGACGATATATATTTTAAATGATATGGTTGCAGTATAATGTAATCTAGTATGTCACAAGATAAGTTTTCATGATCTAGATTTAATATGATATAAACGGATGCAAACGGAACATCGAAACGTTATAAAATTAAACATGGGGCACTAGATTTAAACTATAGGTATGGTATTTATTTAAATAGGTATAAAATTAATTATATAGCATGTAGCAAGATTAACTTGCCTAGATGGGTCGCGAATCGGGAAAACGGAACGTTAACCGTCGGCGGGGAAAACTCGCGACGGGCGCACGGTTCACGGAATGAACCCAAACGACGAACAAAGGAACCACACGGGTCAGGGTACCTCGCTGGAACGTCGAGAAGCGTCACCGGCACGACGGAATTCCGGCAACAAAAGAACAGTTAAAAAAAATGAGAAACGAGACATGAAGCAAGAAGAGAAAGAATGATAAAGAGAAGTACGAGAGAATATATGAGAGAGAGAGAGAGAACTGCAGGTGGGGGCCTACGGAATTAAAAGGAACGCGATTGGCTAAAGGGGAATCGTTAGTTAGGGATAAATATTAATTAAAGATTCAAAACATTTTAAGGAACAGTAGGATATATATATAGGTTAATTTAAAGATTTAAAAGATAGGTAATGAACAGTAAGATATCAGGTTAGTTAGAAAAATATATGCGATGGTTTTAATAATATTAAAATTTGGGATTTTGGCGCCAAATAAAAGATTTCCAAATCGCGCCCGGGTCGGGTCCAAAAATTTGAAATTGAAATAATAGGATTTTAAGCGGGATCCAAATTTTAAAATTAAGTGGTTTATGATCAAAAAGCATACCCCCAAAACGGATACACGTACGTGCACGTAGCCGTCCAAACTCGCCCGTTTCACGGAACGGGACGAGAACACAATGCACGGACGCTGCCACGAGGCTAGGGGTGTCAAGTAGGCCAAGATGAATATTTTCAATTTTATTTTAGATGCCAAAATTTGTTATATGTAGAAATGACTTTGCCGGGTAAATTTTACAGTAAGCAACAAACAAGCAAGTTAAATGAAATGAGTACCACATTATGCTCAAACAGTAATTGAAAATAGTAGCATTGGGCTCGGGTGTTACAATACCACTGCTTGACTTAATACCTGATCTTGTTACTAATGCCGACAATCTTGACATGTTGTCCCTACGGACATATCCTGTTGTCTATACAGACAAACCTGTACCTGTTTGATCCTGTGTTGGCATTAGCTCCAGATTATTTAATACCTGACTTGAACACATAATTTAGGGGTATAGGGAAATCAAGAATGTAGCTGAACATAACTCAAAGGGCTATTACATCATGTTACCGTGGTCCCGTGGGGTATTAACGGGACATAGACTCACAGTCTATCATATCTTGTTACCGTGGTCCCGTGGGGGAAAGAACGGGGCATAGACCGATGGGTTACGATGTGAATTACATTAATTGATTTCGAAGACTTAGAATAGATAACCCAGTAGCACAGTTTAGATTGATCACTGCACGTCACTTATACTGATATACTTCACTGTTATATATTCCTGTTGACTTAACACTGTTCTTACTCGTGCCTGCATGTCCTACTACCCCTTGATTATATTATTGTTGATATTATGATGCACTGACGTCTGGGTTTTGCATGGCCCAGATCCTCTACCTTTGTCGCAGGCTGATCAGGAGTATTTCCGCCGTCAGGCCGAGCAGTGAGGATCCTGTTAGTATTCAGTTTAGTTATGTTTACTTTCCAGATGTTATTGCTCATTGGATTTATTGCTTCCGCATACTATTTTTGACTCGTTTATTCTGGCATATGGACATGTACTAGATAGTTTATTTACTTTACTGTTCTTGATATCTTATAGACAGCCGTAATGTGACTGTGGAGCGATGTTTCCTAGCCATAGGTAGCATAGTTGGCTCTGTCACGTGCCGATCTTAGCGCACTCTGGGAAGCGGGGCGTGACAGGGTTTGTTTGGTATCAGAGCCATAGGATTTAGGTTAATCGGGTTTGATTCTTTTGTAGTTGGGTATTGGACCCAATACACGAATCGGAAAATCCGTGATTAGGAACATGTCCTGCCACATTATTATCGTAATTCTTGAATCATATATTTCTCTTGACCCTTGTCTTGACGATATGCAAACAACTTTGCATCTCGGTTTGAAACCTTTTGGTTCCCTATTGTTTCTCCCTGTTCCTTTGATTCTGATACCAGAATTTGGGCGACTTGAACGGAATTACGTGATTGTAACAATGAACTGCAGCATGGTTACAATACGGTACTCTATTTAAGTAACTTGGAGTCCTGGTCTTGATTCATTTCCTTATTCCATGGTCGTTTTATTACCTTGGTTCTCTCAGTGTCATTGCTTACCAGTTCATTTTTTGCAGATTTCCTGGTGATTGATACCGGCAGCTATGATGTTGTCTTGGAAATGGATTTTCTCGGCACTTTCCACGCTCACATTGATTGTAGGGTAAAAAAAGTGATTTTACAGATTCCCGGACATCCAGAGTTTGTTGTTGCTGGAGATAGCAGTTCTGTCGAGCTAGTCGAGTTTAGGGCTAGGCCGACAAACAATATTCTTTTGACGATGGAAGTTGACAAGGAGGAAGCGCCAGCTGTAGTTCGAGAGTTCATGGACGTATTCGAGGACATCTCGGGTTTACCGCCAAAACGAGATGTGGAGTTCGCGATCAATCTTGTTCCTGGCGCAACGCCAACCTCAAAGGCGTACTATCCAATAGCACCAGTGGAGTTGAAAGAAGTCAAGAAGCAGATTACCGAATTGCTTGAGAAGGGTTGGATTCGCAGCAGCAATTCACCTTGGGGAGCTCCAGTTCTTCTAGTCAAGAAGAAAGATGGTACAAGAAGGATGTACATCGATTATTGATCAGTCGAAAATAGTGCATTCTCAACACGTTAATTTCCCTACTCTTATCATTCATATATATGTGTTTATTGTAATTATAACATAGATTACGATTTCATACGGAAAATACCAAATAACCTGTGTTATAGTTATAATCGACATTCTAAAGGTAAATTAAGTGTTTATTACTACTTGCATTGATCTGTATATATCAACCCTTGTCTCGAAATTGTGTGCAGGAAATTCTCCAGGTAAAGAGCCGGAATTGCTAAAAGTGCCGGTAAAAATACAGCAAGTTTTCGACCTGAGATCTGGCAGAAATCAAGAAAGAAACTTAGGATTCCAGACATCAGATAAAGACCCTAAACCCAACAGAAGAATTCCCTGGAAATTGCATGCAGTAACTCACCAACATGGCCGCGGATCCGTGGCCGAGTCGGCCGATCCGCCGTGGTTCCACGGCCGTGTTAGCTCATCAGAGTGTCAAATTTCTCCACGTGGCTTTTTTTTAACGGCCTCATCTTCCAGAAGGCTCCCAGATAGCACGCGGCTTTATCTAGAAGGCTTGGTCTAAAACCTTATCCTAGAATATTCGTTATTCTAGAATATTCCCTCCAACAAACTTCTTCTAGAAGACTCTCTCTAACAACCTAATTTTGGAGGGAAGATTCAAATGATTGGTTATAAAAAGGGATCTAGATCTAGGGTTTGGAGGTTGTTGAATTTGGAGGGAAATTAATTAGGGTTGAATTTGAGTGGTAAAAGTTGTAGTGAGATCCAAATAATTTCTAAATCAAATTGAGTAACACAATTTGATCCAAATCAAGATCTATCGAGTACCAAATCAAGCAAGCAACCAACGAGCCTTTTGAAGCAACGCCGATCTTCACCTGAGCAAGAGATCCACGACGATCCGCGACTCAAGAAGACGATGCAAAGCTAGTTTCGACGATTGAGTTCTCTCCTCAAAATCTTGTAATCTTTGAGTGAATTGTAACGAAACGTTGATTAATAAAAGGTGAAAATTCTTGATCTTGCTTTTCTTTATATTTGAGCATTATGAAGAGTTATCAATTCTTGATTGTTTTCTTTTTCATGATGTTTGAGTGAAAACTCCGCTTGTGGAGGAATCGAGAAAATAGATAGATGATGATTAAATTCTTGAACGATTCTTAAGTCTTATGAGTTTTGTAAACATTAGGAAATTGAATCAACGACGACCTAGTTTTGAGCGAGATGCTTTATTGAATGTTTTCGCTCCAAATTAAAGATCAACGATCGATGATTGAATTTCCTAAAGGCTAGAATTTGAATGCTAATCAACGAAAGGACAAGGGATGATGATGGAGAAACCCTAGTTTCTTCAATAGATCCCTAAATCTCGTTGATCATCATCGATCTAACAACAAATCTTCAATAGATAAGAATTTATAATCATAAGTATTCATCATCACTATCAATTGGATCGGTTCCTACAAGCCTCTTTACAAATCTTGATAATTCATTCTATCTAGACATCTTCTTGATCTTTAGTATTTCTTGATTCTAGATCTCTATTTTCTTGATGATTCTTGAAACTAAATTTCACAATTATTGAATCAATTTTTGTAATTTCTTTTATCTTTTCATTTCGACTCATCTAAAACAAAATCGATCAAAACACACATCTCGGTGGACGATCCGTATTCATTAACGCGCTACACCAACACCGTTAATTGATTGCGGTATAAATTTCTTTGGTTGTGAAACATTTTACCATACACACGAAGAATGATCAATCAAATGACGCCGCTGCCGGGGATGTGTGCTATTTTGTTCGTTTTTGTTATTTGAGTTGAAAAATTATTATTCCATCCAATTTTAATTCAATATTTGCATCAAGCGCTTAACGATTTGTTGTGAATTTTGCGAGGGAATCTGGAATCATTTTACTGAGAAAATCAAGATTCAGAGAAGATCTACAGAATCCAGAGAAGCACAGGAAGTTGCAGAAAAATTTCGAAACCCTAGTTCCATCATCAAACCGCGGATCCACGGCGAATGGTGCGTTTTTGCGGCGGTTCCGCCACCGTTTAGGCGTTTCATAGATTCAAGTTTCTGTGGTATACTCTCTGTTCTTTCTTCTTCTCTCTGATCTTCTCCAATAACCATTTTCTGCAGGAATCTTTGCAAAATTCGCAGCGCCGCTAAAGAAAAATTTGTTGCGTTTCTTGAAATTGGTTGTTTGTGCATATTTTTAATACGGAAATTAAGGGGTAAAGACCAAATTCAGATTAGATGGGGATTTCATTACTCTTCCTAAGCCCCGGAAATCACAAACTTACATCCGCATCACCCTTCATTAACTAAAAAATATCTAGACAAGACTCTAAAGACCGTCACGCTCACTTAGGACAGAAGGAGGTCGTGGGTAATCTATTGCTTATCCGCGTTTCTTTTGTGGTGTCTAAGGAAAGTGGTTACTTAATTAGGCCCACTACTTACGTAGTGGAGAACCTCCCACTTACCTGACACATACCTGGCCACAGGAAGGATAAAGAGGAAGTAGAGGATTTATTATGTGATTTGTCTTCTGGAAGTCTAGGAGCGGTCTAGAAACTTGACCTAGGTGACCATTAGATATAGGGTTGCTTGTGCATGTTTGTGTGATTTTTCATAAATCCGTCCTTTTTCAAAACAAACCAATTATTTTCTCCTTCTTTTCCCCTTTTTCCCCTCTTCTCTTCTTATGATGGGTGACCCAAACAGAAGAACTCTTGCCGAGCTTTGCTGTCCACAACCAGATATTTCTTGTTTTCGTAATCGCTTCGGTATACCGTCCGACTCTCCCATGTCCTTAAGAGATCGGATAGAACAAGCCGGTAGAAATAGTTGGCGACCTCAATCCATGTCCTATCAACAGTATCCTAATTCTACATCTGTTTCTGTTGATACTCCGAGTGAAGATGCCCCTAGACGCATGTCCATTGTTGAGCATATAGCTAGGGCTAAAGACCAAAGTTTCAACCCGGACCAATATCAACCACCGCCTCCACTTTCTAAAGAAGAATTTCATAATCGGTTTGTGGCATGTATGATGTCCAATAGCCAACCGACCAACCAATATCAATATTCTTCTATCACAATGTTGACCCGACTCCTACCCAATTTTCGCAACCATTCTATTCTTACTAATCCAATCCGACTTTTCCACCTTCTCTAGACAGTCCTTCTAATCAGTCATTTGGGAGTTTTAATTGTCCACAAGAATCTCAATCTTATACTGAAACCCCTTATCGACCCAAGTCTAGTCTGGAGCAGACATTAGAAAAAAATTTGAACCACTTTAGGAAGGAAATGACAGAGTGGGGGCAAGCAAATAATTTCAAACCAGCCCAAAATTTTTCAGTATACAATTCGGGCATAGGACAAAATGAGAATTTGGGTAGTGAGAGAGAACTATACACCCTTCCTAATCAAACCTTCCCTTTCCAAACTGAAATCCACAACTCCAGTTTCACAGATTTATCGAGTACACAAAAAGATTCACCAATGGACGATAGAATGTATGAGAAGTTATGTAATAATGCAGTGTTTGATTTACCCGACTGTAAAGGGTCCATTTCAAGTGAAACCATACCAAATCCTTGTGATCTCTACACCTCCACTCTTGAACCAAAATTGATTGAAAACCATTCTTTGAATGAGGTGTGTGAGAATTTTAACCTTCACTTGAATGAGGTGATTGACGTTGGGGATATATTGATTGATGAACCCGAAATTTTGGATGAGTTTGTCCCACCAATTCATCAGATCCTTTCACTTCCTTGTGGTCATCATCTTGAGCCTTTAATTCTTCCCGAACCCCAAATACGTCTTCAAGTTGATAATAATGGTATACCCGAACAGCCGACCGAAATTCAGCCTCCATCTTCCATATCTGGTTCAGCAATACTCGACACACCAATTTGTTTACCCATTTCACCCTCCACTCTCTTTGGTTCTTCTTCTGTTCCTGTAATGATAGTGAGTGTTGATGAATCACAATCTGTTAATTCAAGTTCAATAATACCAGAAAGTCAACTTGATTTGGATATTTTTGAAAATGAGGTAGATGAGTTTTTCGAGTCTTCTACCTCCATAATTTTTGACGAATCAAGTATGATAAATTCTGGCACAAAACTTATTGACAGCAAAATGTTCGATCACACCATTGATGAAAGTTTTGAAGAACTTTTTGCTAACGAACTTGCAATCCTAAACAGTACGGATTTTGTGATTAATCAACCTCCACCTATAGAAGTTGAACCACCACCACTCTTTCTTATTAATCATTCACATTCTCCCTGTCATTCTTCTTCATTCTTTCATTTCTCTAATTTAAAACTCAAACCCTTTCCATCACACCACTTATCTCTTCCTGACTCTATACAACATGTTCTTCCACCGACCTATACGCTACACTGATAAAATATTTGAATGGTTAGTATTAATTTTTGGTCTTTGTAAAGTCTTATTTTGACCAAATGACTTACCCCCTCTTAAAATGCTTAATATTGTCTAACTCATGTTTGAGGGGGGGTGTTATATTTTTGGCTCTTGAAATAACTTTTGTCCTCAAAATTGTGAGCCAAAAATAAGTTTGGGGGAGGATTTTCACTTTCACTTATTCTTACCCCCATTAATAATGTCCTCCCAAGCTTACAGGTTTTTATGATCTAGCAGAAAACAACAGTGAGGAAACTGTTGAAAACAAGTTTGGGGGAGGTTTGTGCTTATTTGCGCATCATTTGCATCATATTTTGCATAAGCACAAAACAAATAAAAATACAAAAAAAATAAAAATAAAAAAAAAAAAATTATTTTTGTACATAAATAAGATAATAAAAGATTAGATAGTGAAAAATTACATCCAAAAGATTAGAAAAATTTAAGAAAACCAAGAAAGTTAGAAGTTTTCTTAAACGAAACTAGAAATAAGTAGTTATGAGCCGTTGTCGCAAGGGTTAGTAAGATGAAAGAAGTCACTAATCTGAGAATAAAAATAAGTCTGAAAAATAGTTCCTATTCTGGAAGCCAAATATTTGAATATTGATACCCTACTATACGCACTTACACACGTCTTGAAACTCGGGATAGTAGAGAATACCTTGAAATGCTCTTGTCTAAAAGCCAAAGTATGAAGGAAATAATAAATGGAAAATAAAAGATAAAATGGTGAAGAAAAATGAACACTGGTTTTGTTATCACCAAGGCAGCAATAAAAAAATATAGCGAGGGTGGTTCATCACCTAGTGCCTTAGACCAACTGGTCTGGAAGTCACTGCTAAGCCTTAGGTGTTGCAAGACGAGGAAAATATTAAATACACCTATTAAGCGATCACATGAGTAATCGGTCGGTTAGTATCTCAAGAAATATTAACGGTCGCATGAAAAATGTGTGAGCAATTCCATCTAAATATTCATCGATTAAAAAGTACTGAGATAGATGGACAAGAGTATGATAGTTTGAATTGAATTCTCTGAGTGTAGGGATGTCCTTTACATACACGTAGGGGTATATGATCGGTGTTTGGAAGAAAGATAGGAATGAAGAATAAAGACGATATTTTATTGAGAGATGATGTGATTTCTAATATCTTTTCATGACTATTAAGATAGGGCTCATGACAACCGAAAAGCTAGTATTAGTTGGAAACTCTAATTTTCAAAGTCTTTCTTTTACAATTCTTATCTTTATATGTAACTTTCACGGTCTTCCTTTTATTATGGGATTTTGTGGGTGTAATCCGCTGAAAACCCTCAGGAGACAACACTCCACCTACTAGGGACACCTAGAGGTTTAAAGGCTTGTTGCACGTGCTCAGTGCAATCGTGTTGCCTACAAAAGTGTGCTAGTTAGTTTTTCTTTTTCTTTATTTTCTCCTTCTTTTAAATAAAAATAAAGATATTTGCTCGAGACGACCAAAATTAAGTTTGGGGGAATTTGATCAGTCGAAAATAGTGCATTCTCAACACGTTAATTTCCCTACTCTTATCATTCATATATAGGTGTTTATTGTAATTATAACACAGATTACGATTTCATATGGAAAATACCAAATAACCCGTGTTATAGTTATAATCGACATTCTCAAGGGAAATTAAGTGTTTATTACTACTTGCATTGATCTGCATATATCAACCCTTGTCTCGAGATTGTGTGCAGGAAATTCTCCAGGTAAAGAGCCGGAATTGCTAAAAGTGCCGGTAAAAATACAGCAAGTCTTTGACCTGAGATCTGGCAGAAATCAAGAAAGAAACTTAGGATTCCAGACATCAGATAAAGACCCTAAACCCAACAGAAGAATTCCCAGGAAATTGCATGCAGTAACTCACCAACATGGTCGCGGATCCGCGGCCGAGTCGGCCGATCCGCCGCGGTTCCGCGGCCGTGTTAGCTCATCAGCGCGTCAAATTTCTCCACGTGGCTTCTTGTAACGGCCTCAGCTTCCAGAAGACTCCCAAATAGCACGTGGTTTTATCCAGAAGGCTTGGTCTAACAACCTTATCCTAGAATATTCCTTATTCTAGAATATCCCCTCCAACAAACTTCTTCTAGAAGACTCTCTCTAACAATCTAGATTTGGAGGGAAGATTCAAATGATTCGTTATAAAAAAGGATCTAGATCTAGAGTTTGGAGGTTGTTGAGAGGTTGTTGAATTTGAAGGGAAATTAATTAGGGTTGAATTTGAGTGGTAAAAATTGTAGTGAGATCCAAATCATTTCTAAATCAAATTGAGTGAAATAATTTGATCCAAATCAAGATCTATCGAGTACCAAATCAAGTAAGCAACTAACGAGCCTTTTGAAGCAACGCCGATATTCATCTGAGTAAGAGATCCACGACGATCCGCGACTCAAGAAGACGATGCGAAGCTAGTTTTGACGATTGAGTTCTCTCCTCAAAATCTTGTAATCTTTGAGTGAATTGTAACGAAACGTTGATTAATAAAAGGTGAAAATTCTTGATCTTGCTTTTCTTTACAATTGAGCATTATAAAGAGTTATCAATTCTTGATTGTTTTCTTTTTCATGATGTTTGAGTGAAAACTCCGCTTGTGGAGGAATCGAGAAAATAGATAGATGATGATGATTAAATTCTTGAACGATTTTTAAGTCTTATAAGTTTTGTAAATTTTAGGAAATTGAATCAACGACGACCTAGTTTTGAGCGAGATGCTTTATTGAATGTTTTCGCTCCAAATTAGAGATCAACGATCGATGATTGAATTTCCTAGAGACTAGAATTTGAATGCTAATCAACGAAAAGATAAGGGATGATGATGGAGAAACCCTAGTTTCTTCAATAGATCCCTAAACCTCGTTGATCGTCATCGATCTAGCAACAAATCTTCAATAGATAAGAATTTGTAATCATAAGTATTCATCATCACTATCAATTGGATCGGTTCCTACAAGCCTCTTTACAAATCTTGATAATTCATTCTATTTGGACATCTTCTTGATCTTTAGTATTTCTTGATTCTAGATCTCTATTTTCTTGATGATTCTTGAAACTAAATTTCATAATTATTGAATTAATTTTTGCAAAATCTTTTATTTTTTCATTTCGACTCATCTAAAACAAAATCGATCAAAATACACATTTTAGTGGACGATCCGTATTCATTAACGCGCTACACCGACACCGTTAATTGATTGCGGTATAGATTTCTTTGGTTGTGAAACATTTTACCATACACACGAAGAATGATCAATCAATTATCGAGAATTAAACCGGTGACTATTAAGAACAAGTACCCGATCCCTCGCATTGGCGAATTGTTTGAGCAACTCAGTGGCGCGAGGGTATTCTCGAAGCTGGATTTGCGGTCCGGATATCATCAAGTTCGAGTTAAATCAGAAAATATTTGCGAGACCGTGTTCCGAACTTGGTATGGACATTACGAGTATTTAGTGATATCATTCGGAGTCACGAATGCACCGGCGATATTTATGGACTTGATGAACCGAATCTTTTCACTGTTCTTGGACCAGTTTATAGTGGTGTTCATCGATGATATTCTGGTCTATTCGAGGAGCCTTGAAGAGCATGCAGAACACTTGAAGATCATACTGCAGACGTTGAGACGAGAAAGATTATATGTGAAGATGAGCAAGTGCGAGTTTTGGCTTGAAGAAGTGAAGTTTTGGGGCATGTCGTATCCGGAGATGGAATCACCGTTGATCCCGAGAAGATTGCAGCAGTTTGAGATTGGCCGATTCCGAAGAACGTAGCAGAGATCAGAAGTTTTCTTAGACTTGCCGGATATTACAAAAGGTTCGTGGAGAATTTTGCCCGTTTGGCTGAGCCTTTGACCAAGTTTACGCGTAAGGAAGTACCGTTTGTATGGATGGATAAGTGTGCGTCAGCTTTTGAGGCGTTAAAGAAGAGATTGATAACCGCTCCTATTCTGACCGTACCAGACAGTTCCGGAGGATTGGTGATTCACAACGACGCATCTGGGAAAGTTTTGGGATGTGTTTTGATGCAGCATGGGAAGGTTATAGCTTACGCATCGAGACAGTTGAAAATCCATGAGAAGAATTACCCAACTCATGATTTTGAGCTTGCATCTGTGATTTTCGCTTTGAAGATTTGGAGACACTACTTATTGGGCGAAAGGGTCGAAGTATTCACCGATCACAAAAACCTAAAGTACGTGTTTACACAGAAAGAGCTTAACATGAGGCAGTGTAGATGGTTGGAGCTGATGGCTGACTACGATCTTGATCTTAAGTACCATCCGGGGAAAGTTAATATTGTGCCGGATGCGCTTAGTCGGTTACCAGCAATTCGGATGTTGACTGCACAGAAGGAGCTTATCGAAGACTTTCGGAGATTCGAGCTGGAGATCGTGCTACCGCACTCTTCGGGACAGTTGATGCAGCTGCAAGTACAGTCGTCGTTGATCAAGAATATTAAAGCAGCACAGTCACAGGACCCAAGATTGCAAAAGTTTCGAGAACAGGTTGAAGCTGGACTTCGAACGGACTTGTTAATTCATGAAGATGGTTCGTTGCAATATGGTAGCCGTTTGTATGTGCCAAAAGGAGATATTCACGAAGAAGTTATGAAGGAAGCACACAGTTCCGCGTATTCCGTACATCCAGGAGGCACGAAGATGTACCGTGATCTAAGACAACATTTCTGGTGGGAAGGCATGAAAAGGGAGATTGCTCGTTTTGTAGCAAAGTGCTTGGTGTGTCAGCAAGTTAAGGCTGAACATCAAAGGGTTGCCGGTTTATTGCAACCACTTCCAATTCCTCAATGGAAGTGGGAACATGTAACCATGGATTTCGTGACAGTTTTACCGCGGAGTCCAAAGGGCAACAATGCAGTTTGGGTAATTGTTGATCGATTGACCAAGGCAGCTCATTTCATACCATTTCGAGTTGGTCAATCAACGGAAGCGTTGGACGAACGGTACATGCAGGAGATTGTGAGATTGCATGGAGTACCTGTGAGCATCGTATCTGATCGTGACACCCGATTCTTATCGCACTTCTGGAGGAGTTTACAGGAAAGTTTGGGGACGCGATTAAAATTTAGCACATCTTATCATCCTCAGACAGATGGCCAGTCGGAGAGAACGATCCAAACTTTTGAAGACATGTTGAGAGTTTGCATATTAGACTTTAAGGGTTCATGGGAGGACCATCTACACTTGGTGGAGTTTTTTTTTACAATAACTGTTTTCAGGCGACGATTCAGATGGCTCCTTTCGAAGCATTGTATGGTCGCAAGTGTCTTTCACCTATTTGTTGGGACGATATTGGAGAACGAAGATTGTTGGGACCGGATTTGATTGTGCAAACCGTAGAGAAGGTTAATACTATCCGGAATCATATAAAGGCAGCACAAGATCGGCAGAAGAGTTGGGCCGATATATCGAGAAGACTTCTGGAGTTTGCTGTTGGTGATCTGGTGTTCTTGATGATATCACCGTCTAGAGGAGTGATTCGTTTTGGGAGTCGGGGTAAGCTTAGTCCTCTATTCGTGGGGCCTTTCGAGATTTTGGAGCGTGTTGGAGAAGTGGCTTATCGATTGGCGTTACCATAATTTTTGGCGAATGTTCATGACGTGTTTCATGTATCTCAACTCCGTAAGTATGTTCGAGATGAAACACACGTGCTGGATCATTCGGAGTTGACTGTAAGAGTGGATTTAACCTTTGAGGAACGACTGATGTCGATTGTTGATCGAAAAGAAAAGGTCCTTAAGAACAAGGTTATGCCTTTCATACTTGTTTCTTGGGGAAATCGCTCGTACGGAGAATCGACTTGGGAACGAGAAGACGAGATTCGACAGAAGTTTCCAGATCTCTTCCTGTAGTTTCATGATTGTTTATCTTTTCTTGTCTTGGGAATTTCGAGGACGAAATTCTTTTTATAGTCGGGTATAATGTAACACCTTAGTTCATTTATACCAGTTCTAGTCAAGTATTTCTTTATTTATGGTTTTTTCCTGATTTACCGTGTTTTGGGTGCGAATAGTGTTTTTGACATCTGTATTTGCATCCGACCTGACCCGCTTGCTTGAAACCTGTCTTGATTCATGTTTATGATTTATCCTGACTTTTTACGTAGACTCATGCACTTTCATTTTAATTTATACATTGCATACTCACATTTTATCTGGTATCTGCATTTTTAAATATAACATTTAAAATCACATAAAATATTTTTAAAATATATTGCATGGCCTGCTTGATACCCCTAACCCTGTGGTAGCATTCGCGCATCTTGTTCTCATCCCGTTCAGTGAAACGGATTTGTTTGGATGGCTACGCGCATGTACGTGCATTCGTTCTTGGGGGTATGCATTTTCGTTACCCGGACATCCAATTTGAGTTTTGGTCGACATGTATATTTTTTATATTTTTGAAACTGAATTTTAGACCTGACCCGGGCGTATTTTGGACTAAATTTGTATTTACCAGAAAATCCAATTTTATTTCATTTAATATCTTTATTAAAATTTAACAGTTTAAAATATTTATAACTTATAAAATCTTTTTAAATTAAAATCTAAACCTTATAACAACCCATTTCTCTCTCTCTCTCTCCTTGGCATATATATATTTATATATATTTTATTTATTTATTTTTTTCTTTTCTTATTTAATACACAGTCTCTTCTTCTTCTTCTTCCTTCTTTCTTTTTCTTGATCTTGTTTCTTAATTCCGGTGATCACCGCCGGAGCAGTGCTCGTCGCTGACGATCCGAGTGATCCAGTGAACGTATCTTGCCTATGTGATCACCCTCTTGCCTTGCCTGAACCCGTCCCGCGTGCCGCGTGTGTGTTGCGACGATTTACCGACGTCGGACATGCCGTGCGTATCCGTCGCGTGATTCGATCGAGACAAGTTTACAACTTGCTACATGCTATACTTTATGTAATTTATTTATATGTTTCCGTATTATTATTATCATCATCATTATCATACAGCTATATCTATATAATTTATACACCGTAGTTATTTAACGTTAATCGGTTTTATAATATAAAATGTATGAAAGTTTACAACTTGCGACATACTATAATTATATCTATAAAAATATATATTGTCGTAATATTTCTTATTATTATCTTTAATTAGTTTATAATCTGTATTTTATAATATTATTCAAAATATAGTTATAAAATATTATAGTTTACAAATGAAACGTCGTTGCAAAGCGGATAAGACAAATCTGAAATTTACTGTACACCTTACCTTATAAAATTCATTATAAATTATAGAAAAATCATTAGTATACGTTCTTTAGTTTGTTACGAAGCTAACTCAGAATAATATAACTCTATGAAATATTTACTTGCAAAATAAATAGTTTAAATAACGTAAAATGCAAATGAAAATATCTCTAAACTGCTGTCCAGGGAAATTCCAGCAGCAAACTTTCAAGTTCGAATGTTCATAGCTTTTTGTAGGAATAACCTGAGATATTTCAACTTATAAAAATGAAAACCTTATTGAATTATCTTTGTTTTGGTATAAGACACGTCCCTTTTGGAGAACGTTTTTTATTTTTAAGCTATTTTACAAATCAGGGTGACGTTGAATTTCTGAACGGAACTTTCTTGTGCATGGTTAATCAATACCACTTTTATAGTTATTAATCGGTTTGGATATATTATCCATGTTAATATTGTTATATCAATATCTATTTAATAAATAATAGTGCTTGTGTTTTAATATTCAGTAAATTTTACCGATTTACAGTTTTATAGTATCCGTCTGTATCCGTACGGTTTATTACATATCTAGTTGCACGACGAGACCATATTATTTCATTTTACTGTTACATTAGTATCCCATACTTGATCTTGTGCATCCTTCATAGTCATGATGTAATCCCAGATAAATTTTTTGTGCATCCATGCTTTATTTGTGCATCCGTACTTACTACAGTTTTATTATGAGCATCCGCTTGACACATGTGCACTACCTGTCATGACCTGATATACCACTGCTTGACTTGATACCTGATCTTGTTACTAATGCCGACAATCTTGACCTGTTGTCCCTACGGACATATCCTGTTGTCTATACAGACAAACCTGTACCTGCTTGATCCTGTGTTGGCATTAGCTCCAGATTATTCAATACCTGAATTGAACACATAACTCGGGGGTAAGGGGAAATCAAGAATGTAGCTGAAGGTAACTCAAAGGGCTATTACATCATATTACCGTGGTCCCGTGGGGTATTAACGGGATATAGACTCACAGTCTATCATATCTTATTACCGTGGTCCCGTGGGGAATGAACGGGGCATAGACCGATGTGTTACGATGAGAATTACATTAATTGATTTCGAAGACTTAGAATAGATAACCCAGTAGCACCGTTTAGATTGATCACTGCACGTCACTTATACTGATATACTTCACTATTATATATTCCTGTTGACTTGTTACTGTTCTTACTCGTGCCTGCATGTCCTGCTACCCCTTGATTATATTATTGTTGATATTATAACGCACTGACGTCTGGGTTTTGCATGGCCCAGATCCTCTACCCTTGTCGCAGGCTGATCAGGAGTATTTCCGCCGTCAGGCCGAGCAGTGAGGATCCTGTTAGTATCCAGTTAGTATTCAGTTTAGTTATGTTTACTTTCCAGATGTTATTGCTCATTGGATTTATTGCTTCCGCATACTATTTTTGACTCGTTTATTCTGGCATATGGACATGTACTAGATAGTTTATTTACTTTACTATTCTTAATATCTTATAGACAGCCGTAATGTGACCGTGGAGGGATATTTTCTATCCACAGGTAGCATGGTTGGCTCTGTCACGTACCGATCTTAGCGCACTCTGGGAAGCGGGGCGTGACATTAGGTTTAAGAAGAGAGAGCTTGAGGAGAGAGAAGTGTTTTGTTATTATGAAATGAATCTTGACTCATTTGGATATATGAAGCATGAAAAATATCTCATCAAATATCTAGCAACCATGCTTCATTTAATACTTGAGATTAATCATCTCATGGGTCATGGTTCATTTAATGATAATTACACCTCATCTCCTCCACCTCATTTAGTTTAAATCATAAAGATTAAAACACAAATGAGTCATCTCCTTCTAGAAACTTCTCGACAAATTACGAGAATGCCCCTCCCATCCGTATTTACGAAAAATACGGATATACTGAGACTAAATCAAATCCAATAATCTAATACTAGAATCTGGCTTAAACCAAAACCCGCTAGTATAATCTGTCCGAATATCATACGTGCATAAATACACGTATATGTCTGAACCCTGTTGTAAAACTATACGACCTCTATATCGTTTCGCCTGAAGCAGGGAAACCCTATGTGTGGGACTCTAAAGACTCGACACTACGCTGGCAGTGGGTTTAACCACAGGCCGCAAGCGGTACTAGCTGTACGTAACGGTTCCCAGGTAGATGTCAAAAAGAAGGTCGATGAGGAAACCCATCCGAACTCCTACTGAGCCTGATGTGACAATCTCCGTACAGTCCGGTCTGTTCGTCTAAGACTATCGCATATTGGGCCTAGAGGGCGGCAAGCGTCAGTCCCCTAATGGCGGTATAAGTCATGTCGGAGTGAAGCACATTACACCTTGAGAAACTACCAGAATACCTACCTGTAAATCTCGCTTGCCCTTGCCACGGACCTTGCATAATGGCTCTCTAAACACAGTGCGATATCAACCCCCAATACCGGGAGAGATGAATCCTATCTAACCCCACTGCTTCCAAGTGCTTCGGGACTGCACCCAACTGCTACCTGTTTGGACGACTCAGTCGAGCCGTGGTAGGGTAGCAATCTAATAACAGTGGGAACACAATCGAGATGAAGCAGCAATGTCAAGTCAACGGACTATGCTGTACTCATGTCACCTGGGAATTGTTAACTGACGACGGGCATAATACCTATCAACATTTCCCTGCGAGTCCTGTCCGGTGTACCTGTAACCCAACGAGCACCTGCATACTATCTCCAGTACAACGTAATGATGGCTGTGGGACAGACCATCTCCCATGCTGGGACGAGAAGCGTATACACTAGTCTACTCTGGAGTATCGATGCCCTGTCTCGATAATCCTACGACTAGGGACCTAAAAAAGGATGTGCTTGTTGACTACCCAGCCCCCACTAGTGTGATTGCCATCACAATGCTGGTAGTCAAGAAAGATCCTAAGGGCTCTATCAATATGTATTCGTGATATGTTAAAAGAAATATATACACATATTAAGATAGATATAAACCAAGTAGCATACTACTATGTTGAGCAAGACTGTTAATATAACTGTGAATATCCCAAGCTTCCATTAAGTAATATACAAGCTAGTATGATACAATAATGGCCCCTGGGGCATATACACTAACAATCTCCCACTTGCACTGGGGCCATGTACTGGCGTATCGCAGACCTATCAGCTCGAATAGCCTCTTGAACTGTGTCTGAGGTAAGGCCTTTGTGAATGGATCTGCAGTGTTCTCCTCTGTAGCAACTCTCCGGACCTCGATCTCCCGGCGATCTATAATCTCCCTGATCAGGTGATACCGCCTCAAGATGTGTCTGGACTTTTGATGGGACCTGGGTTTCTTCGCTAAAGCTATAGCGCCGTTGTTGTCGCAATACAGCGGTATTGGATCAACAATGGTAGGAACCACCTGAAGTTCTGTGAGGAACTTCTTCATCCAGACAGCTTCTTTTGCGGCATCGCAAGCAGCGATATACTCCGCTTCCATCGTCGAGTCAGCAACGGTGTCCTGCTTGGAACTCTTCCAGCACACTGCCCATCCATTGAGGGTAAAGACATAACCTGACATGGACTTGGAGTCATCCTTGTCATTCTGGAAGCTTGAGTCAGCAAAAGCCTCGATCTGGAGGATTTTTCCGCCGTAAATCAAGAATATATCCTTAGTCATTCTCAGGTACTTGAGAATGTTCTTTACTGCTATCTAGTGCTTCTCTCCTGGGTCTGACTGATACCGGCTTACCACGCTTAGTGCGTAAGTTACATCTGGTCTGGTGCACAACATCACATACATTATAGAGCCTACCGCAGAAGCGTAGGGTATAATCGGCATGCAATCCCTTTCCAAATCAGTCTTGGAAGACATCTCTTTGGAGAGGGTGATTCCGTGACAAGCCGGTAAATTACCGCGCTTAGAATCTTCCATACTGAATCTTTTCAGTATAGTATTGATATACCTGGACTGCGAAAGTCCCAACATCCTTTTAGATCTATCACGATAGATCTGGATCCCCAGAATGTAAGAGGCATCACCCAGGTCTTTCATGGAGAACCCGTGTGACAAGAATCCTTTGACAGATTGTAACATAGGAATGTCATTTCCTATCAAGAGAATGTCATTCACGTACAAGACGAGGAATACGACGGTCCGTGCTACAATCTTACTATAAATACATGGCTCATCTGGATTTTTGATAAAGTCATATTCTTTGACCGTTTCATCAAAACAGATGTTCCAGCTCCACGATGCCTGCTTTAGTCCATAAATGGACTTAAGCAACTTGCACACTTTCTCGTTGCTCCCACTCTGATTGAAACCTTCTGGCTAATCCATATAGACGCACTCGTACAAATTTCCATTTAGAAAAGCCGTCTTTACGTCCATTTGCCAGATCTCATAATCATGGAAGGAAGCAATGGCAAGAAGGATCCGAATGGATTTGAGCATAGCTACTGGAGAAAAAGTTTCGTCATAGTCCAAACCAGGCCTTTGACGAAAACCCTTTGCAACAAGTCTAGCCTTATAGGTTTCCACTTGTCCATCTATACCAATCTTCTTTCTGAAGATCCACTTGCATCCTATGGGTTTTACCCCATTTGGAGCAAAGTCCAAAGTCCATACTTTGTTGGTGTACATGGACTCCATCTCGGTCTGCATTGCATCCAGCCATCTTACCGAGTCGCCGCTCTAAATGGCTTGCTGGAAGCTAGTAGGTTCATCATTATCAATGACGCAATCCTCTCTATCTCCGTCTATGAGAAAACCGTAGTATCTCTCAGGCGGATGAGACGGCCTATTACTCCTGCAGAGGGGTGCGGGAATGTCCTGTTCTTCTGGAACTTCTGGTTCTACCAAGATTTCAGTAGTAGCTTGTGGTTCTGGAATTTCTTCCAGTTCTATTGCGCTCCCACTTGTTTCCTTTTCTAAAAACTACTGTTCTAGAAAATGGGCATTACGAGAAACAAAAACCTTTTGTTCCTCTGCGTAATAGAAAAAATACCCCTTGGAATTCTTTGGATATCCCACAAACTTACACTGTACTGAGCGCGCCTCGAGTTTGTCCGCATGCTGCTTTTTAACAAAAGCTGGACATCCCAATATCTTCAGATACTGAAGATAGGGTTTCTTCCCACTCCACATCTGATATGGTGTGGTAGGCACAGTCTTGGTAGGAACCCTGTTCAAAAGATATGCAGCTGATTCTAGTGCATAACCCCAGAAAGATCGCGGTAACTCAGCATTACTCATCATGGAACGTACCATATCCAATAGGATTCGGTTCCGTCTCTCCGATACACCGTTGTGTTGTGGAGTGTATGGAGGAGTAAGCTGAAAGAGAATTCCATTCTCTTTTAGGTAATCCAGGAACTCGGCACTTAAGTATTCACCACCTCGATCAGATCTCAGTGTCTTGATACTTTTGCCGGTTTGGTTTTCTACTTCATTCTTATATTCTCGGAATTTCTCAAAGGCCTCGGATTTATGTTTCATCAAGAAAATGAATCCATACCTAGAGAAATCATCCATAAAAGTAATGAAATATGAAAAACTGCTTTTTGCATGTGTAGACATTGGACCACATACATCACTGTGTATAAGTCCTAAAAGCTCGCTCGCTCTTACTCCATGTCCAGTGAATAGAGTATTTGTCATCTTTCCTTTGACACATGATTGATAAATGACATAAGATTGATATTCGAACGGATCCAAGTATCCTTTTTTATGTAACTTAGTTAACCTTATCTCATTGATGTGACCTAGTCTACAATGCCATAAGAAAGCCTGATTTATATCTGGAGACTTTCTTTTTAGTGTGTTCCGGACATTGAAAATCTGCAATTGGTTTAACACGTATATACCGTTATCTATTGTACCAGACCCAATCAAATCATGATTAAGGTGGATGTTAACAACATCGCTTACAAACGTGAAATCATAACCTTCTTTTGATAACAACGATACTGATATGATATTACACGTTAAACTAGGTACACAAAAACAGTTGCGCAAAACCAAAATTTGTCCACTCGTCAATCCAAGGTGATAATCCCCTACGGACACAGCATCCACGCTCGCTCCGTTAGCAACCTGGAGGGTCATATCACCAACCTTCAGTACTCTACGGCTTCTCAGTGCCTGCAATGAATTGCATATATGAGATCCTGATCCGGTATCCAATACCCAGGAAGTAGAGTTGATTGACATACAATTTTCAATTACAAACACACCTGAAGCCGAAGCCACAACTTGCCTCGGGTCCTGGTTCTTGGCATTCCAAGCTTTGTAATCCCTCTTCCAATGGCCCTTTCTATGACAGTGGAAGCACTCGTCCTTTGCCACTATCAGCACTGCAACCTTTGCCTTTCCCCTGGCTTCCACCTTACCAACACCTCCTTTCGGTTTGGTAGGGGCCTTCTTCTTCCTTCCTTTGGCTTTCGCCTTGGACCTGGAAGAGGAAGCACTATGAACAAACAGAGCGGGTGTTTTCCTTACTTTCTGCAAGGTGCCCTCTGCACTCCTTAACATGTTGAGGAGTTCTGGAAGTTCAACTTCTTTACCTTGAATGTTGAAATTCAAGATAAACTGGGCGTAGGTGGAAGGAAGGGACTGGAGAATTAAGTCTGTATACAGCTCGTTCTCTAATGTTGTCCCGAGGTCCGCGAGCTCCTCTATGTAGCCAATCATCTTGAAGACATATTCCCCAACAGATGATCCGACGGCCAGTCTCGACTGAAACAAGTTCTTCGAGGTCTCGTATCTACCTATACGAGATTGCTCTCCATACAGTTCCTTAGTATAGAGAAATATGGATTCAAGATCCATATTCCCGTGCCTCCTCTGATGTTCATTATTCATAGAGGCAAGCACGATGCATTTGGCCTTCGCACAGTCAATCTCCCAGGTCTTGTAGATTTCCTTATCCACGATACTGGATTCTGGACCAGGGACGGCAGGGGCCTTAGTAGTAAGGACATACCCCAATTTGTCATAAGTTATTGCCATCTTGACATTCCGGAACCAATCTTTATACTTTGGCCCTGTCAAAATATTTTTATCTAATAATAACTTAAGACCCGTCATGTTCTTAGTCGCTGCAATTAGGAGAGAGAGAAGAAAACACTTTAGCATGATGCTCTTGCAAATTTAGAGTGGTTTTTAGTTTATCTAAACAGGATGGCTCCCACTGTTTCTCGAATCCTTCCTCAAACCATAAAAGAAGAACTAGTCAGGACTATTCTCACCGTACAATACTTGCTTAACCGTTCAACCAGGCAAGTGTCGGTACTTCGAGAAAGGTTTTACAACGCTTTCGCGGGGTTCCTTAATTAAATAAGCTCTTTTCCCTGGGGACGTAGCCCCGCTAACACTTTTCTCGACACCTACTTGGTTTATAACATTGATCGTTGAGTGAAAGAATCTCCCGATGAGTAGCATATACTCACAGTAGGATCGGGATCCAAATATCATCGTGTGATAAAGCTGAAGGAATCCTACCAAAATTATCACACTCCAAATGGTATGCAACTCTAGCAAGTTTCAGTTTCTTTAGAAACTCCTGATAGAGATTTTTGCCCCATGCTCTTATGACCTTGACGTTGGCCAAAATATCATAAGTCACATGTCAAGTTCTACCCATCATTATCTTGTTAATTTGAACCCACCCGTACATACCCCTGACGTTGGCCAAATGGCAGTACGACTGTCCCAAACCAACTCATCTATCTATGCAACAGATGAATACCCAGCAGCTACCAAACACTATGCCTTGGCGTTGGTCAAAATACATAACTTGAATACTACTGAATACCCAAATGAAATGACGGAGGGCTACGAATGGTTTTGGCGAAACCATGAACATAGTGAACTTGATATAATCGAAGGAACCTAATAGCTTTCAAAAGGAGTGGTTTAAGCTCCGCAATTAAAAATCTATTGTTTTAAAATAACTGAGTGGTTTCTTTTAAATTGTTCCAGCGATTCAACTTTGGTTTATTTTCTTTCCATTAATATAATGTGTCCCATCAATTAACCTATCATTGCAGAAAACAACGAAAATACAACGTCCGCTTATGCCATCCGCATTCACCACTGAGCCCCGTCATTCCCCCGTCAGGTTACTTAACTAACGACAGAGCGGGGGCTGGGCTAGCGCGGGTGCAAAACATAAGCAACGCCTACTAGATATCATATATAGATATTGTACACTCGTCAGACGCAATAATAGGCATTCCAGATCACGGATGAACATATTGGATATACAAGCAATTCGCATTTCGTTTGAGCCTGCAATGAAAGACGGATTACACAGTCGTGATGAATAGCCAAAACCCCACCCTAGACCCCTACGGGTACGGCAAACTACCCGCCAAGTACCCGAAGTGAAGCGGTCTCCCTCAACGACATGAGTAGGCCACTAAGCACTTCAAAGTACCCGGTAGTTTGTGCACCCCACCTTGGGTCTATCCTAGGAGCAGAAAACAGTAAATGAAATAATACAACGGTGGCTACAAGCTCAAACCGGATGTGCCCCGTGAAATAATATTACAACAAATTACAATTTTCATTTGAATGAAATAATGAAAACCCAAATCTCATAACCCCGGCTATTCATCCACGACAATCCAACAAGTTCATATACTCAAACCGATATATTCCAACATCACAGATATGTGCAACCCCCTGCTAACCGACATATAGCAATTAGGGGAGGTTTACGAACACATAAAACAATCACAAAGCTTGTAAAGTAAATACGACATTAGAATTACGCACGCAATTAGCAAACACATCCAATTTTCCAACACATGAAAATCCAATGAGCTAAACATTCAAAAGTGACAGTTTTGAGCCAATCCGGGAGTCGAAACGAACTTGAAACGCGCACGAATCTTCGCGGAGGCGAAGGCACATGAAAATACATCGAACATGGGGCCTCGGGAAGGTACCCACCCTGTGGGGCCACCTCGAGGTGGCCCCACAAAGTGGGCAGACCCGAGAGCACCAAATCATGGTGCTCTCGGGTCACTACCTCCCAAGGCCACCAAACAGTGGTCTTGGGGGGTGGTCCCGGCCTTTGGTCCCCCCCGAGCTGTCCTCGGGGTGCGCACATTCCATCCCGCGGCTTCTCGGTTCAAACCGTAAGCCCACGGGGTGTGCAAACAACTAAAATCCTCACTTTTGAAAAATGTTTTTGTCGACAGTTTTTGTCCAACAAAAACAGCGTAATTCTAATATCGCTACAAGCTATCTATGGTTTATGAGAGGCTCTGTTACCACTGTAAGTCTATGTTGCGCACCCCACGTGTTCGCGGGGAGGCGGAATGAGCAAAAAATGATTTTTACGGGCCTCGCAACATTGATTAGAACCACATATCATTCATAAACCTTAGCTAGCACTAATCTTTGAGGTTTAACTACTAAGCAAGAATTGTTATACCTCAAGATACTAGTCCTTCTTGTTCTTTTTGTCCTTCTCCTCTTCTTAAGCTCCTTGTAGTGAGAATGGAAGGCATCTCCTCGTCGGCTCCTCGAAGTTATAGAAGATCCACCCGAAAGTTCCTACTACAGGCTTACACCTCCAAGATGAGGTAACTAAGTGACTTAGAGTGCTAATCCAAGTAACCTAGATGATATAGAGATGGATTAAGGATTGATTAGACTTGCTAACCCTAGGGTTCTCAACTCATGAGAGGATTAGGGTTAGGTTTAAGAAGAGAGAGCTTGAGGAGAGAGAAGTGTTTTGTTATTATGAAATGAATCTTGACTCATTTGGATAATATGAAGCATGAAAAATATCTTATCAAATATCTAGCAACCATGCTTCATTTAATACTTAAGATGAATCATCTCATGATTCATGGTTCATTTAATGATAATTACACCTCATCTCCTCCACCTCATTTGGTTTAAATCATAAAGATTAAAACACAAATGAGTCATCTCCTTCTGGAAGCTTCCCGACAAATTACAAGAATGCCCCTCTCATCCGTATTTACAAAAAACACGGATATACTAAGACTAAATCAAATCCAATAATCTAATACTAGGATCTGGTTTAAACCAAAGCCCGCTAGTATAATCTGTCCGAATATCATACGTGCATAAATACACGTATATGTCCGAACCCTGTCGTAAAACTATACGACCTCTATATCGTTTTGCCTGAAGCAGGAAAACCCTCTGTGTGGGACTCTAAAGACTCGACACTACGCTGGCAGTGGGTTTAACCACAGGCCGCAAGCGGTACTAGCTGCACGTAACGGTCCCCAGATAGATGTCGAAAAGAAGGCCGATGAGGAAACCCATCCGAACTCCTACTGAGCCAGATGTGACAATCTCCGTACAGTCCGGTCTGTTCGTCTAAGACTATCGCATATCGGGCCTAGGGGCGGCAAGCGTCAGTCCCCTAATAGCGGTATAAGTAGTGTCGGAGTGAAGCCCATTACACCTTGAGAAACTACCGGAATACCTACCAGTAAATCTTGCTTGCCCTGGCCAGGGACCTTACGTAATGGCTCTCCAAACACAGTGCGATATCAGCCCCCAATACCGGGAGAGACGAATCCTATCTAACTGCCACTGCCTCCAAGTACTTCGGGATTGCACCCAACTGCTACCTGTTTGCACGACTCAGTCGAGCCGTGGTAGGATAGCAATCTAAGAACAGTGGGAACACACTCGAGGCGAAGCAGCGCTGTCAAGTCAACGGACTATGCTGTACTCATGTCACCTGGGAACTGTTAACTGACGACGGGTATAATACCTACCAACAGTTCCCTGTGAGTCCTGTCCGGTGTACCCGTAACCCAACGAGCACCTGCATACTATCTCCAGTATAACGTAATGATGGCTGTGGGGCAGACCATCTCCCCTGCTGGGACGAGAAGCGTATACACTAGTCTACTCCGGAGTATCGATACCCTGTCTCGATAATCTTACGACTAGGGACCTGAAAAAGGATGTGCTATTTGACTACCCAGCCCCCACTAGTGTGACTGCCATCACAATGCTGGTAGTCAAGCAAGATCTTAATGGCTCTATCAATATGTATTCGTGATATGCTAAAAGAAACATATACACATATTAATATAGAGATAAACCAAGTAGCATACTACTATGTTGAGCAAGACTGTTAATATAACTGTGAATATCCCAAACTTCCATTAAGTAATATACAAGCTAGTATGATACAATAATGGCCCCTAGGGCATATACACTAACACATATATCCCTAAAACTGTACTTTATTGTTGCATACTTATTTATATGCATTGCTTGTGTTCGTGTTTTTTGTTACCATTCTTACATATTTTACATTATACTTTTTGTTTAAATATAAGTTCTTAAATGTGGGACTTACCGATCACAAGTTCGCTAACAAACAATCTGTTTTGTTTCTTCTTTTGGAAATGTTCGTCAGGTAGCATAGGGGAAGTGGAGGAAGTGTCATTTGAGGTTAAACCCACAGACGAGGATATTCAACACATCATAGCTCTAGCCGAGTGCTAGTCCGTTGTTTCTCTTTCCATTTCGTCCGCCTTATCGTTAAGGCCTTTGCCTTTTAGCCTATCTATCATATTTTCATTTCCGTCATAATAAATATTATGGTGTTGAAAACTGTTGTTGAATCTTTGTGTTGTAATAAATGAAATGTTGGATATTGATTATTTAAATTCTTGAACTATTTATATATCTGCTTTTTCACGCTCAGCGTATTCATGTCAGGAAGGAGTGTTTCTCGGTTTAAATACGCCGCGAGCTTTGTCCGATCTCGCTCCCGTCTTTGGGGAAGCGGGGCGTCACACCATTAATCATCCATTAGATATAGCCGTAGAAGGGATTAAAAGATCAAAATACCTCTCAAACGGTAAAGCTCTCAATTAAAACCCTTCAAATTTCCTTTTCTTGCAGCGGCTGTTGCTGCTTTTTCTTTTATATCTTCAACACACACACACTCTCTTTGCCTCTCATATATATATATATATATATATATATATATATATATATATAGAGAGAGAGAGAGAGAGAGAGAGAGAGAGAATAATGGAGGAAAGATGCCATAGGAGGGAATTTCCTCCTATGGCGTCGAAAAAATACACCGTCCATTATTTTTTCCGACGATCGGTATCCACCATCTTCATCGTTATCTAAGATGTGGGTACACCAAATTTCATTTGATTCTACAACTATTTCACCGTTGATTTAGCAATGTAAAAAGTTCTATTGCCGGTAAACCGTTAATTTTGAACCCACTAAATCAACAGTGGAAAAGTTGTAGAATCACATGAAATTTGGTGTACCCACATCTTAGATGATAACGATGAAGATGGTGGGTGCCGATCGTCGGAAAAAATGAGAGAGAATGTATTTTTTCGACGCCATAGGAGAAAATTCCATCCTATGGAAAAGAGGCCATAGGATGGAATTTCCTCCTATGGCGTCGTGGAATTTCTTCCTATGGCGTCGAAAAAATTATCCCTCCATCGTATTTTCTGATGATCGGAATCCATCATCTTCATCGTTATCATCTAAAGATATGGGTACGGCAAATTTCATATGATTCTACAACATTTTCACCATTAATTTAGCAATGTAAAAAGTTCTATTGTCGATAAGCCGTTAATTTTGAACCCACTAATTCAACGGTGAAAAAATTGTAGAATTAAATGAAATTTGGTATACCCATATCTTAGATGATAACGATGAAGATAATGAGTACCAACGTTGAAGATAATGAGTGCCGATCGTCGGAAAATATAATGGAGGGCTTATTTTTTCGACGCCATAGGAGGAAATTACATCCTATGGCATCTTTCCTCCATTATTCTCTCTCTCTCTCTCTCTCTCTCTATCCATCTATCTATCTATCAATATATATATATATATTCTCGCATGAATGCATGTTTTGGAAGAGAAAAACCTAAATTGCCAAAAAAAAAAATGTATACACTGTAAACCCAGAAAACCTA
The DNA here is from genome assembly GCA_030015575.1 of Agapanthus africanus. Classification (NCBI taxonomy): domain Eukaryota; kingdom Viridiplantae; phylum Streptophyta; class Magnoliopsida; order Asparagales; family Amaryllidaceae; genus Agapanthus; species Agapanthus africanus. The sequence continues at coordinate 146,163,059 of CM057338.1, read as the reverse complement.
CAGCATAATCCATAAACAAAGTCTAACTTCACACAAACAAGACAAATCCACAGATAAAAACTATCAACTCAAAAAAAAAAAAAAATCCCAGAGAACCAAAAAGGGCAGAAAAATCCCAATTTGACAACTATATTATTCTTCCCTAACAAAAAATTTCTTCTAAACCACCAAATCGATAGTAGAAAGACCACAGGATATCAAATTATAAACAATATAAAACACTAATTTTGTATTAAAATCTCACCATACACACACTTGCTTAAGCTACATGCAGCTTGAAGACATGGGGAAGAGATCCAGTTGGGTTTGAAGGAGACTGTGCTCTGTTGAGGAGACGAGGCAAAACTATCGTGAGGACTGAGGAGATGAAGATGGTGACCTTGGTTTTGGAGTTGAGAATAAGAATAAGGGTTAATTTCACTGAACTCCATTTTAATTTGCCAATCCCATAATACTCACATATATAGTTTTAAATAGAGGGGAAACTACTCTATTTGAGGGGCCCACCATTTGCCTAAATATGAAATGATATTTTTGCCCTTCATATTAATTTAACATTTAAACATATATAATCCTCATACCTCCTCCCCCGCCGTCCCGTCGACAGCAACCTCTCCGCAGGCGCAGCCCCACAATCGTCACACTCGCTACCGACAAACCCCACCGCCACTCCGAACACCATCTTTTTCTTCATGCTCCTTCCTTCATACCACCACCACCACCATCTTCCTCCAAATTCTCATCAGCACCACCACAACCACCATCTTCCTCTTTCAAATCCTCCGTCTAAACCACAACTTTTTTCCTCCAAATCTCACCACCATCACCATCTTCTTCCTCCACTTTCAACCCACCACTACCACCTTCTCCCTCCAAATCCCCTCCACCACCACCACCACCACCACTTTCTTCCTCCTCCAAATCACATCTTCTTTCACTTCCTTCAAACCGCCACCACCACCTTCTTTCAAATCCTGACTATCACCATCTTTCTCCTCCAAATTCCCACCACCACCTTTTTCCTCCGAATCCCCACTACCACCACCACTTTCTTCCTCCGAATCCCCACAATCAACCACCGCCGTGTTAGGTATATCTTTTAAATGGCATACGTTTATCTGGTTGTTCGATATATCATTTAAGTGGCCCACACTTTCCTTAATTATAGTTTAATAAATTATGTGCTAAAATTCTATTTGTCACTTGAGGAGATATTATCTCAAAATATCTATCAAATTGATAGAACGTGAGATAAGAAAGTTTTTCAAACTGAGTCCTCTCTCTACCTTATATAGACGGTTTTCCTTCATCAAGAAAAATGTACGCCAAGATTAGGAAGGCCAAGAGAGAGAAATACAGTTTTCTTTAAGGATTTGATCAATCTCTTCAAGTTTTATCATGGATCAATGTATGTTCTCTTTTAAATTGTTTGATATGTGAAAACTCACTAGTAAAATAGGGGGTTGCCCCTACGGATATTAGAATCCGTAGGGGCAGATATAACTTGGACCTACGGATTAATCCGTAGGGCTAAAAGGTTGCCCCTACGGGCAAAGACGTCCAAGAATAAAAATATTAATTCTTAATTAGGTGTTTGCCCCTACGGAGCCGCAAACAAAGGACCTACGGGTATGTCCGTAGGGGCAAGTAAATATCGATTTAACAAATTCCCAGATCGATCGCCTACGCTCACTTCCTCTCTCTCTCTCGATCGCGCGCGAAAATAAGCCCCAAATCGCTACGCCGTCGTCGCCAACGTTGTTCTCCTCGTCGCCACCACCGGTTTCGTCGCCACCGCAGTTCTCGTCGCCACCGCGGTTCAGGTCGTCGCCACCGCCGTTCAGGTCGTCGCCCCAGCCCCAGCAGCCGTTCAGGTGAGTAAATCTCGAGGTAAATTAAAGAATTTTTGGATTATTTTGGGCTTAGGGTTCATGGCGCGCGAGTTGGGGTTGGGCAGGGGTCGCGGTCGCGGTCGCGGTCGCGGTCGGGGTAGGGTTAGGGTTGGGGCAGGGGCTGGGCTGTGGGGTCGGGTTCGGGGTCGGGGTAGGGTTAGGGTCGGGGTCGGGGTCGGGATAGGGTCAATTTATCAAATTTTTTATTGGGGGTGCGGCTGGGGCTGCGGGCTGGGGCTAGGGCTGGGCTGCGGCTAGGGCTAGGGTTGGGGCTGGGGCTCGGGCTGCGGCTAGGGTTGTGCGTCCTCCAGAGGGCGATCATAGGATCGGTGAAGTGAGGTGGCTGGATATGAGATACGATGGATTTCCATGTGTTCAATGGAATGCTGAGGGTCAGAGTCGGTTATTCATATATCTCCCAAAAAAGAATGAGTTTGTTATCAAAGGTGTATTGACTTCTACATCAAGGAATATCAGTTATATGTCATCCAGTGACTAAGTCTGTTTCTGGCCCAACCATATTTATGAATCGTTTCTTTTTTTTCCTTCTTACGTATATTTACTAGTTCAGACTGTATGCACCTCTGCAATCAACGCCGAGAACTTGTACATTATAGGTTAATAGACATATGCTGTGAAATCACGGTGCATATCGAATTCATGATATGTTATAGTCCCTCATTATTTTTACTGTGGTGAGAAAGCAGTCGCTGGTGGCCACAAGCCATAGAATTGGCAGTTGTCCTACCTGCGATAACATCTTACAAATCATCAGTAGACATCTCTGTTATATTAATCTTTTAATGTCTGCATGCATGCATGTTTATTTGCATATTTCCACTTGTTTGTGCCATAACTTTTGTGTGCATGTGTGCGTGTGTGCCACAGTTATATTTACTTCTACATCAAGGAATATCAGTCGCATGGCAGGATTTAGTCCGGTTTTGGCCTAACCGCATTTATGAATTTGTCTTTTAGATGTTTTTCTGAGTGCCACATCGTTCTCACCCAAGTTTGTAAGCCATGTTCATTATTCTTTCAATTCTTTTAACTTGAATATGCCAGTTATTGTTCCGTTTACTATAAAGTTGCAACAAAGAGTCTCTGTTAGCACTTCCATGCACCCTTTACATGTTTTTATCATATCCACTCCTATTTATCCAGAAAGTCAACATCTTCTGGTATTTGTTTTCAAAAAGAAAAGATAAGAGAGGAAAAGATATTTGTCCGTCTCATATTTGAGCCATACTTTTGATTTTCTTGCAGATTCTGGGTTGATTTTCTGTGATAATTCATAAACATAGTAATATTTGTAATGTTTTTTCTTGTTAGTCTAGCTTTCCTCTTATGAATGCCAACACTGTTTTTGCCCTCCTTTTCTTCGGGGCACATGATTTCTTGCACCTCTCCTCTCGAAAACTTATTTCTCTTTTATTTTCTATATCTTTATTTTATTTTATCTTATTTGCTACGCTTTGTTTTGTTTTATTATATTTTTCCTCTGCTAATTATATTCTTCTAGATCATGTTTGCCTAATCTATCCGAGGCTTAGCATAATCTAGTTGCGATAAACAATTCCATCTTCTGCTACTATGGTGGCACTGAGAAACTTCCATTTAGAAATGACAGCACGTATTTTGTGGAAGTACTGTACATAAGTAAAACCACAACGGGCATGACAAATTTGTTGACCAGGTTCCGATTACTGTGTGAAAGTTGTTCGGATGAAATTATAATTCTGGTGGAATTGAAACCGATAACCGGTTCATATGGTGATTTAGGCTGCTTCAGTGATATTTGTGCCTACATTGATATCTCAAGCAACGAATCAATGATGTGGATCACAAACTAATTAAATAAATTTTGAATACCAATCTGGACTGGGATTTGTGATTGGGGAGAAGTTTGTGTGCTCATGGGCATGGCACAAGTCTGGAAAGTACAACTTACAACGATCGTGTTCCAAATTAACGTAATTCAAATAGCAATTCCTTGGAATTTTTTAGTCCAGAGAATCTTGATCGAGTCTCAGTTCCATATTATTGCTAGTGGATGCGTTTTGTTCAAAGAGTCTTTTCCTTTTAGTAATTTTCCTTTTTAGGGAGTTTTCGACATTGAAATCTCACTAGTTGATAATGTTAAATGAGTTCTAGTCCTAGTTTGCTACATTTTTTTTATATATAGTAGATGGTGATACTTCTTTAAGTAAAAACAACCCTACACTTAAGCGAAATCATAAATCGAAACACACATATATAGAATACAACTCATACATGGGTATCCTCAAATCTAACTTTAATTATCGATAATTTATTTTTTTCAACGACAAACGCACACACAAAGCATATACACGGATTTTCTCCTTTGTCAGTAACCATCCCGTTCTTAGATTTCTCAATATAGTCATCATAACCTACAATTTATATGATACAGTCTAACATGGCCCATGAGTACGTCAGGGTTATGGACTGGATGTATGTGAATTGGCAACAACGTATGCAACCTAAGTTTGTCACTGGACTTTCCGCTTTCATTGAATTTGCACGCGCACTTAAAATAACAACCTTTATTCTAAAAAAATTATGTATGCTATTACTTAGTAGTTTATGGTTTTTAGACGCAAAAGCCATTTGAGAAATACTTTTCCTATCCACTATTAATCCATATTCTCAATATAGTCATTGAATTTGCACGCGCACATAATAAGAAGGAGAAGACAGTAATGTGGAAGGAGAAGAAGGAGAAGACAGTAATGTGGCAGAAGAAGAAAAAAATGACATTCCTTGTTCTCTGTTTTAGCATCAATCTTCTCATATGAACTAATGATGGCTTTCACATAGGCTTTTCCCTTTAGAGACTTCTTAGTGTCCAATGGAAAGCATACATCAAATTTGTGCAGGTCAGGTTCTTCTATGACTTTCAAGAGTCTCAACTGATTCTGTAAATTACACTCTTGTTGGGTGATACTTTTATCACTTCTCACTGCAGGTGCGCTCTCTAATATCCATTTTGAATATCTATAATATTACATTCAAAATGGATATTAGATAGCGCACCTGCAATGAGAAGTGATAAAAGTATCACCCAACAAGAGTGTAATTTACAGAATCAGTTAAGACTCTTGAAAGTCATAGAAGAACCTGACCTGCACAAATCTGATGTATGCTTTCCATTGGACACTAAGAAGTCTCTAAAGGGAAAAGCCTATGTGAAAGCCATCATTAGTTCAAATCAGAAGATTGATGCTAAAACAGAGAACAAGGAATGCCATTTTTTTCTTCTTCTGCCACATTACTGTCTTCTCCTTCTTCTTCTGCCACATTACTGTCTTCTCCTTCTTATTATGTGCGCGTGCAAATTTAATGACTATATTGAGAATATGGATTAATAGTGGGTAGGAAAAGTATTTCTCAAATGGCTTTTGCGTCTAAAAACCATAAACTACTAAGTAATAGCATACATAATTTTTTTAGTATAAAGGTTGTTATTTTAAGTTTTCCCTTATAGAGATATGATCTAACTGCATCTATAAACTATAAGTGTGCAGAAAATTATGATAAGAAACCATAAGAAAGGGTCGTAGCCATGGATAACCTTGAATCTACATACCAAATCATGCAAAAGCATGCACTTATTCTTACCTTACCGTGGAATATAAAATATCTTGGAAGACTATAAGCGAGGATTTAAATCTTGATAGCTTTTGACTTTAACATATATTTTTCTCAAGTACCATGAAATATACTTCCTCCGTATAAACCGTTTTCAGGAAGATGGATTAACAATGACAAATTATCCATTGTGGCTCACTAGTTTAGCATTTTCTCTTCTATTGACCATCTTACTAATCTGCTTGGTAAATTTATTCGGAACCGGCTGCGAATCATTAAAAGACATGCATAAGAAAGAAAGCTAAAATACAGATATTTAGCATACCGATATATCGAAACTTCAAAGTTGCGATGACAATTCAGAGATATTTATTTCTACACACGTGGTGCGCGTGCGAATGCGTCAGGCATCATGGACAAATATTTCAGAACATGGAAAGTATTATTCGTATAAAGTAATTAAAGCTTTTAAACACCTTGGGTAGATATTTTCTTAGTTAATGCAATCATATCATGAGGACTAAATTTAAGCTATTATACATATGCATATGTATTTTTCTAACCTAATATATCACACACACACACACACACACACAGAGAGAGAGAACACCGGTTTGGTAGAGAAATCAGCTAGCAGGACCCTGAAGAAATGGAGTCCATAGCATTGCTCATCATTAATGGATAATTTGTCATTATTAATTCATCTTCCTGAAAACGGTTTATACGGAGGAAGTATATTTCATGGTACTTGAGAAAAATATATGTTGAAGTCAAAAGCTATCAAGATTTAAATCCTCGTTTATAGTCTTCCAAGATATTTTATATTCCACGGCAAGGTGACAATAATTGCATGATTTGGTATGTAGATTCAAGATTATGCATGGCTACGACCCTTTCTTATGCTTTCTTATCATAATTTTCTGCACACTTATAGTTTATAAAGGCAGTTAGATCATATCTCTATAAGGGAAAACTTAAAATAACAACCTTTATACTAAAAAAATTATGTATGCTATTACTTAGTAGTTTATGGTTTTTAGACGCAAAAGCCATTTGAGAAATACTTTTCCTACCCACTATTAATCCATATTCTCAATATAGTCATTGAATTTGCACGCGCACATAATAAGAAGGAGAAGACAGTAATGTGGCAGAAAAAGAAGGAGAAGACAGTAATGTGGCAGAAGAAGAAGAAAATGGCATTCATTGTTCTCTGTTTCAGCATCAATCTTCTGATATGAACTAATGATGGCTTTCACATAGGCTTTTCCCTTTAGAGACTTCTTAGTGTCCAATGGAAAGTATACATCAGATTTGTGCAGGTCAGGTTCTTCTATGACTTTCAAGAGTCTCAACTGATTCTGTAAATTACACTCTTGTTGGGTGATACTTTTATCACTTCTCACTGCAGGTGCGCTCTCTAATATTCATTTTGAATGTAATATTATAGATATCCATGCCTGTTTATGTCAAAATTACTTATATTGTTAATGTTTGATTGTCTAGTTGTTGGTGATGCGTCCATATCAGGGACAGAGGCCACTCCCGTTCCTCCAGGTATGTTTATGTATTATATAGGGCATGTATATTGATTTAGAATGCTATATCATAAATATACACACATTCCTTTTGCTCTTAGTCGTCCAACTCATTATCATGGGCTGCTTGATGAGATTAGATTTGCGCCTGATGATCTACAAGAGCTTGTTCACTCCCTGTCATATGTGTAAGCAGCGCTATATGCGAGTTTACCTTGTTAATATGTATGTACTGAAATTAATTAATATTATTCAAATTTTGATACATACAGATACCAGAGGAGCACATCTTCTATCTCTGTAGGTAAGGCTTTGAATTTGTTGATTTTGGTATTTCTTGTCAATTTTATAGACCAGTATGTGCTAAATATAATGTTCTGACAGTTGCTAGGGGGAAGGCAGCATTCGAGGCTGCTGACCCCAGTCCTGGACGCCGCACACGGACGGCACCACGGAGGTTGGGAGAGAGGCCGAGGACTGGGCTCTAGCAGGGCCCATATGAGGTTGGACTCCACCCCGGTGGTTACTTCCTCCGTCTCCAGTGAGCGACGTATCCAGCAGGAACTGGAGAGCTTGAAGGCCACCGTTCAGGAGTTGAAGGAGATACTGGTATGTATACTACTTAATAGTAAAATATCATGTCATATTATAGATATCAACATATCCAATATCAGTACGTAGCCTGAGCTTATTTGGTTGTAGACTTATGTTTTATTAATCATACATGTACATATCTAATTAAAATAAACTACAGTTTTCCAAACTAGATATCCAAATAGGGTTTCGAAATAACTCGATAATGATAAGAATTCGAATAAAACAGAGTTCTTACACGCTTATTGCACACGTTAGGTCCAGACGCGACGGGGTAGACGCAAGATTCTAGCGTTTATCAGAGGTGGAGCTGGACCGAGCTAGGCTAGCATTTTAATTCTTATTTTTTGAAATATGTATTTATTTATATGATACATATTGTACTACATTTTGAAACATTTTGGGCGATATTGATTTTGGTTTATATTTATATCATATTCAGTTTTTTGGTTTCTTTTGTATATTATATGCGTGAGATGTGAATATGAATACTGCGATATATGTTGTGTGATGATTAATTTTATATTTGATTGATGTATATATTATTGTGCACAGGGCGGGAAAAAATATAGCAGCCCAATTTTTTAAAAAAAATACAGATATTGTGTACCTACGGATTAATCCGTAGGTACACATGTTGCCCCTACGGGTAAACCCGTAGGGGCACAATAACAGCAGTAACTGATATTTTCCCCCTGATCGCAGTGCCAGGGGTTGGGAGTGCCCCTAGGGAGACAACCGTAGGGCCAACAGCCTAGCCCCTACAGTGTTATCCGTAGGGGCCATATATCAGGATTCCTGATATATGGCCCTTACGGATAGGTACCTACGCGTATATCCGTAGGGGTTATATAATGCCCCTACGGTTATATCCGTAGGTACATTCAATATATTAAAAAAACCATAAATAATATAATTTTTTTTTACCCTACGCATTACTCCGTAGGGGCAACAGGACCTACACAGATATCCGTAGGGGCAAGAATTTGCCCGTAGGGGCAAGCTCAGGGTTTCAACTTGCACCTGCGGCCTTTGCACCTACGGGGTATTTTTTCGCCCCTACGCATATATCCGTAGGGGCAGTGGGTTGCCCCTACGGATTTATCCGTAGGGGCAACCCTTATTTGTAGTAGTGACTATAGAGTTCTAAGATCTTGGGTATTAAAGTTTATGCAAAGATTAAGATTTGATTTGCATAAATAAAAAATGGTTTACACGCCGTTACCATCATCTTCTTCGTTCTCCCGATTCTCATCACCATCACCACCAAAGATTCAAATAAGATAAGGCTAGGGTAGAGAGAAGAAGAATTTTTAACAAAAAAATAAAGAGAAGGACATTTTGAGGATTTTTCAATAGTGTTACTGTAACACCGTCAAATAGGATGGTTTTCTGTTTATTTAAAAGTATATAATAGTATTATGATATTTGGACAAACAAAGATGGAGTTTAGTGAAATTAAAGAAAAAAGGAGAGTAGTAATTACAAAGACCGACTTAACCCATGTTAACTTAACCATCTAACTTAAGTGCCAGATCTTAACAAAATGTTGTATTTAGTTTAATCGGAAAGAAAATTTGGCATTGCTCGTCATGCCGGGAAGAGATCCAAGGTATTTTTTATAATTGAAAGTATTGGGTGTGGCATTTAGAAATATCAAAGCTTGGGTGTGTTATATCAAAATACGCAAGTTTTGAGTGTGGTATATCAAAATAACCCTATTTTTATATCTTATTAATTTAGTTTTGTGTATCACACGTGCTGTAATAAGTTGACAGATCATCTGTGTTTAGACGGCAGCAAATTAGAATGTTGTTTTTTCATGTTCTTTTTACACCCCTTCTTTGGTATTATAACAGTAGATATGTATATACCTTTTTCCCTTGCAAAAAATTAGAATGTTGTTTTTTCATGTTTTTTTTACACATGAAAGAAAAACCCAAGTGGGTACATACCTTTTTCCTCGCAAAAAATTGCTAAACCAAAAAATAAAAAAAGATTCGGCCAGCAGCTCAAAATTGCATAATGTAATATCTAGTTAATCATATTCACCATTCATCATGTGATGTGTGCATGACTAAGGTTTTGTGTCCATGTTTAGTGCATGTAGCAATTCATTCAATAAATCCTTTACAAATCAAGCTACACCCAAAATAAGTTGGTATTTTGAGTTTAGAAACGTCTGCTTAGCTTTATCTTACATTAGTGATCGCGCTTTCTATTTATATTAGTTTAATGATAAGACACCAAAATACTATGGTTAAAAGATTCATCATCTCGAATTAGACCTAATAGCTTCTTCTTCTTTTTCGTTTTTTCGCCCCATTATATTTCTTAAGAAAATTAAAGCTCACTTAAATCGTATGAATTAATGATAATGTTATGACCATCATGGTCATGGCAACTTCGTGTCGTGTTAAATTGGAATGCTAATCAAGGTTCTTGATCACTTCGAGCTTGACCAGGAACAAGGGAAGCTTGGATGCAATATGCGGGCTTGAGTCATCCGGCTATGTGGCCAATTTAAAATTATTATTAATTACAAATCTATATAATCAATAATAATTTAACATAGGTTTATCCCATCTTTTTCCATAAAAAATAAAATAAAACATAATTTTATATATCCGCTTCTTTACCAAATAGTACTTGAAAACCTAATATTTTAAACTGCCTCGTTGACAAATCAGCCGTGAATCCTGTCTAAATTCAAACAACGTAATAATTCTTATCCAAATAGCTTATTTAATCTTATCCGATCACAAAAAGTCTTATAAAACCTAGTATAAAGCAAAACTTACTTCTCTCACCCTTTTTTAAAAGAAAATGTAAATTTGTGATACAAGTACAATCTATCTGTCTATACAACAATAGAAAGTATTATCAAGAGTGGAAATTTCGATATTTCCACTTTTGTTCCCATTCTCAACTTAACATCTTCAGCATAAAATTAGGATTTTATAGACAAATTTGAGTTTTTGATGAAGTTGTGAGGGCAATAATGAAATTTTTTTAAAATGGCAAAACTTTAATATTTCCATTTTTGCTCACACTCTTACTTAATATTTTTAGTATAAAATTTGGATTTTATAGGTAAATTTGAGTTTTTGATGAAGCTGCGAGGGTAATAACGGAAAATCATTGAAATAGAAAAATTTCAATTTAATTACACTTTTATCATTTCTCAAGAATTATAATATTGCCATCAACTCAAAACCTCACTTAGATTTCCACTAAAATATCATGAGATTTCAATGTTTTTATAGATAAATGACATCAATTTTTTACAAATAAATACCATTTTGAATAGATACCATGGACTTTTTTCAAATAAATACCATGAACTTCTCAATGCTTTTAAATAGATACCATGGACTTTTTAATTTTAAATCAATACCATGAATTTTTGACATTTTTCACATAAATACCATGGGCTTTGCTTATTACAAATATATAGAAAGAATTTTTAATGTTTTCAGATAAGCAGGATGGATTTTTTTATAAAATTAAAAATCATCATCTTTAAATATTTTGATAGATATCATGGGCTTTTTTATTACAAATAAAAATCACGAACTTTGTTTATTATAGAAAAAACGATGCATTTTAGATAAAGGCTATGGACTTTGTTTTCTTTTAGCTAATAACTCAAAATCTCTCGAGGATTTTCACTAAAATACGATGAATTCTTAATATTTTTAGATAAATGTCATAGGACTTTTTATTACAGATAAATACCATGAACTTTTAAATAGATACCGTGGACTTTTTTGATTGAATACCATGAACTTCCCAAAGTCTTTTATATAGATACCGTGGACTTTTTAAATTTCGAATAAGTGCGATAAATTTCCAATATTTTTCATATAAATACCATGAGATTTTCTTAATAAAAAATAGGAAGAACTTTTAATGTTTCTCATGCAAGTACCCTGGGAATTTTTAACAAATTAAAAAGTCATAATCTTTTTAATGTTTTCCAAATAAATAGTATGGATTTTCTTTATTAGAAATAAATATCACAAACTTTGTTTATTACAATACGATGGGTTTTCAAATAAATATCATGGGCTTTGTTTTCTGGTACTAAACACCATGGACTTTGTTTTATTACTAAAAATATACAATAGACTTTCACGTCAATAATCTTGAACCATAAATAATTATCGTTTTCTATAATCAACTTTTCATTGTATAAATTTTTTTTTGATATTCGTATATTTTACGTAACTCGCGGGGTTTAACCCCACTCATTCATTATACTAATAGAAATTACTAATAGAAATTGGTAGGTGATATTGAAAATTTTCGCTTTCAGCAGAACTTCAACTTATTTACGGTTCTGCCATCAGTTCAATATCATTGAATAGACATTGTTGGGCATTCTTGAAATTACAATTATGCATGAAGGGCGATTGAGTAAAAAAGGGTTGTGAGAGGCTTCTCCTCAGCACGTGATCTCCAGTTTTTTGGGGCCAAATCACGGTCTCCACTTGGTTCTGAAGTCGAAAAGATGGAATGGGTGCCTCACTTGTTTAAAAACTTTTAACTGAAGCCCTATCATTCTTTTCTTACATAAATAGATACATATTAAAGCCATTACTTAGATTTTCACTAAAATATTATCATGGATTCCCAACGTTTTTTAGATAAATGGTATGGATTTATTTACAAATAAATACCATCAACTTAGAATAGATACAATGGATTTTTTTCAAATAAATACCATCAACTTTCCAATGCTTTTAAATGGATACCATGGACCTTTTCATTTTAAATAAATACCATGAATTTCCGAAATTTTCCACATAAATACCATGAGCTTTGCTTATTGCAAATATATATAGAGAACTTTTAATGTTTTTCAGATAAATAGCATGGAATTTCTTTTATAAATTAAAAATCACAATCTTTTAACATTCAACGTTTTTCGGGTAAATACCATGAATAACCATCAAGCATATTCAACGTTTTTCGGATAAATACCATGGACTTTTTTCCAAAAATAAACATTATGGACTTCCACCGTCTTTCTGATAAATGTCATTTTTATAGATTATTCCAAAACCCATCATATCACGCGGAGTTTACAACTAGTCGATTATGTATTATTCAGCAAAATCTAACCCTTCCCTAAATATGAATTTAAAACCATATATATCAAGAGTTTATGTCATTATGTAACCTAACCTTTTTCTCTAAGTCTTTTTTTCATCAATTATTTTATTTTTTCTTTACTACCGATTTTCTCCTCCAAGGAAGACTTAGGGGGTTATTGATTTTACATTCTTTGATTGGATTTGTACTTTTATTTGGATTGTATTTTATTGTGTTATTGGTTTTAGACTCGGATTTGGATTTTAAAATTTAGCGTTATCGGTTTTGGACTCGGATTTGGATTTTAAAATCTAGTATTATTAGTTGTGGACTTGAATTTGAATTTTAAAATCTATTGTTATTGATTGTGGACTCGGATTTGGATTTTAAAATATTGTATTATTGGACTCGGATTTGGATTGGACTCTAAAAGTCCAAATTTCAAGTACCACTATATAAAACAAAGCTAAGAAAATTGAGAGAAAAAAAGTCCTGGAAAAATTGTGGTCTTTTTTTAGTGCTTGGGCGTTGAGACATCTCCGTTTTCGTTACTTTTTCAAATCTTAGAAAACTTATTTTTCTTTTTATTCTTGATCTCATCTCGTTTTATTTATATTTTAATTGATTATATTATATTTTTTAAAACTTCTTCATGGAATCCTAAAATGATGTTTTTTCCCTTGATCTCATCACATTTTTATCTATGTTCGGATCCGCAAACCCAATTAGATTTGGAGCAACGAAAACTTAGTACGGATCGGGGTTATACAAGCATTAGCAAAATTATCAAGTCTCCACCATTCAAAGCCTCAATGCTCCTAAAGCAAATATCCATTAAGGGCCCGTTAGTGAATCAAGTCGCCCCTGCCTGTATCACACCATCGCCGCCTTTATCGGATCCTTCTCTTTGGCGACAACACGGGAGAACTCTAAATATTTTGGATTCAGCTGCTTATTGTTTCGGGATAGTTCTTTGGCGACAATGCTTTTATTTACGGTGATATTGGGACGAACCGTCCTCCGATTTCTTTATTTTAATTTAATTAATTTATTATGATGTACAAATAAACAGACTTTGCTACTTAAAGATAGTTTTGAATTGTAAATAGAAGTTATTTATTGAAGAAACGAATTGTTTCTCTTTTATATGTGGCAATATGTGATTTTTTGCAACTAAACCTCAAAAGTTTTAATTCAAAAAACCTATCAGAACATTTCTCATTATTTTAAACTTGTAAAATCTTATATATCACATCCGAAATGGGTAGCGGGTGCATAAGCCATATTTGGATCCAACTTTTCAAAAAGCAAGTCTATCTCTTCTCCTCTGAAATCTTAATATTAAAAGGAAAATTTCTGTTATCTATATATTTATAAATATGTTTCTTTTGCTAGATTCCAATGTTTTATCAAATTTTATTAGGGCATCCTCTTCATTAGAAGTATTTAGATACCAAATTGACATATTCAATCATTTTGGTGCCTAGAGCTAAATAGTTTATAAGGTCCTCAACAACTAGAATGACAAGACAGCATTTGATGCATGCCATTGAATTTATGGTCGATGGATGAGTGTAAATTGACCGAGAAGACTAGCCATGGCAAGATTAGAAGAGAAGAATTATAAACAGGGAAAGTAAGAAGAGCTGGGTAGAATTTAGGAAACAAGATAGGAAATTTATCACCAATAATTCGGGTGTTAGTTAAGAACCCAAAATTCTTACAAATTAACTAAGATCATCATACACACTCCTCTTTCAAACTTCTCCTTTTCCTCTTTCTATACAATTTTCCTTGCAAGAGAACAACATTAAAAGGAAGAAGTGACGGAACTCCCCATGTAACTAACTTAGTTGGTCCCAATCTATTAGGCGTGTATCAAAATCATTCGAACTTTGATGATGCTCAATATCGGTGATCTCCCAGATCATGACACGTGGCAGATGACGTGTCCCAGAGCATGCAAGAAATGGCCTACAATGGCCGACCAGACCACTCCCATGCCCGTCCTACAAACAAAGCTGGCTCGCCTCCGACCCTCAGCACAATTGGCCTCCTCGGCCTCACAGCCCATCTCCGGGCTATCGCAAAACCAAGATACCTCGGTTCTCCCGCTCGTCCGCGAGCTCTCCCGACGAGGTCATCTTCCTCAGTCTTATCAACCGACCAACGGCACCGCTCACAGGCGCAACCGCCATACCGCGAATCTCGCCATGCGCGAGGTATCCGCCGGCCACATCTCACGTCCCACGCCATCACGATCCCCCATTAACGAGCCTGTCTCGCCATTAATGAGAGATCCCGCTCATCACGCGGGCGTGACGTCGGGAGCGTAACTGCCGGCGTGATTCTCGCGCCTGCCCTGCCTGCTGCCACCGCTATATAAACCCATTCTTCAGACGGTTCAACTAAACCATTTTTACTCCACTAAGCCGTTACTCTGCTCGGATTTTCTCTCTAATTTGACCGTCGGAGCGTCTTCGGTGGTACAACCACCCCGGGACTTCCTTGCAGGTAGCTCGGCGACAACCAACCTCAAACACATTGAGATCCACACGCTTCAGGAGCCTACCTCCAGATCCAATCTCAGTCATCCATCGCCGCCATCAGCAGATCAACGGAAGGCAACATCTTGGCGCGATCCAGGCCGCGTCAGCTAACGCCGTCTGTGGGAACCCCTTAATTCCACAAAAACAAAAGTTGATCTTCCGATCTCAGTCCAATGGCGAGCGATCATCACGATGATCCAAGCATTAGCCGCTGCCTCCCCCTCAACGAAGGCGCGGACGAACCTCCTCCGCCGAATGCTATCAGCGCCCTTGCCGGCCGAATAGACCGACTCGCGTCCTTCGTCGAGGCGCTCATCTGCGTCCAAACGGCAGGAAAAGACCCCCAGGTCGCCGCACCCCCGCCTCGGGACCGGGACCCCTACCGGGAGAGAGAAGACTCCGTTCGCGTCGGTACTGCCGACCACCGCCTCCCTACCTCCCACGGTCGCAGATCTCCCGGGCCAATACGTTCTGAGACCCGCTGGGCGCCCCACAGTTTCACACCGAGGTCCGTCGCCAGAGCACCTCGCCCCGAGATCCTTCGCGCACCTGTCCCTCACGAGGAGATGTCGGTCAGCTCGCCTGTTACCAGGCATGACCGACACCCCCTCCCTCGACAGGGTCACGCAGACGGGATTCTCCACGGCGGCTCGAAGACTACCCCGCCGGGGGATCTAAGGAACCTCATTGAGAGGAACCGGGGCCGCGGCCAGACACAGACCTCCAACAGCAGAGGCCAGGGATCATAATGCGCCGAATCGTCGGGGTACCATGGCCGACTCGACGCCCTCGAGAAGAAGATCGAGGGTATGCATCGGGAAGGTCGCCGCTCGAGCGACGGGGCTAAATACGCCGCCGACTCACTCACCAAACCGTTCACCGAGGAGCTACTCGCCGTTCACGTCTCCTCTCGCAACAAGCCCCCGAAGGTCTCCCTCTTCGACGGCAAATCTGACCCGAAGGACCATTTGGATGCATTCACCGTAGGAATGAGCTTCCAAGACAACTCCGCCGCCGCCCAGTGCCGAGCTTTCCTGGCCACTCTCATCCGCTCCGGACGGGACTGGTTCAAAGGACTCGAGCCACGCTCGATCTCAACTTTCGACGAGCTGGCCACTCAATTCCTCGGCCACTACGTCGGGAATAGGCGGCAAAAATGCACAGTTGACCATCTCTTCACGATCAAGAGCGGGGACAAAGAGACGTTCAAAGCATACGTCATCCGCTTCTACAACGCCCTTCTCGAGGTCCCAGAGCACGGGGACGAAACGGTCATCACAGCACTAAGGTCTGGTCTTAGGCACAAGGAGTGGTTACGTTCCTTTGCATTAGCGCAACCTAAGACCATGGCCGAGGTAAAGGCCTGGACCGAGCTCGAGGTTCAGCTCGAATCCGAGGTGAACGCAAATCTCCCCCGGGCAGAGCAAGCTGACCAAAAGAAAAGGGCAGGAGAAGAGAGAAGGGGACTAGAACGTCCAAAGCCCTATCTCCTGAAGTTTCAGGAGTACACCCCGCTCAACGTCTCCCAGACAATGCTACTAGAAGAGGCTAAGAGCGAGGGGTTCATCAAGCTTCCCCCGATCTCGTGCATGGCCTCAAAGCGAACCCGGGGACCCTACTGCGGCTTCCACAGGTCGCTAGGCCACTCCACGGAGAGCTGTAAACAACTCCGAGACTACATCGAGGAGCTCATCCGTTCGGGGCACCTCGCAGCGTACTTGAGGGACAATCGCGAGTAGGAGCAGCGTCCCCCTCCCGCCGAGCTGACCATCGGCCAAATCATGGTCGTGTCAGCCGAAGATACATCTGGTACACACGAAGCTTGGTGCCATATGCTGGGCATAGATGCCAACAGACATCCGAGGGGCTCAAGCTGCGCGAATAAGATCATCTACTAGCATGTATTTTCTTTCCAAAGCGATGTACGCCTTTCTTGAGATATTTTTGTTTATATAATTAAAGGGGTCAATAAAGCATTGCAACGAAAGAAAAAGAATCTTATTCGTTCAATGGGTACTATGGGCTCCTCAGCCGTACATAAAAAAAGGGAATAATTACAACAGCGGGGGAATGGAGTGCAGAGAGCACTGCTCGTGGTACTCTGAGCATATTTCCTCCAGCCGAGCCCTCGCGATGTCTAACCTCTGCCTCCGACTCCCCCCGCGAGCGTCGGCATCGTGCCTCAACTGGTAACACTCAAGTACGAGCGCCTCCGAGCGGTTTAGCCGACTCACAGAAATCAGGCCGAAACGCCTCAGAGACCTCAGCTTTCCAACGGCCTTGTCTTTCAGCTGTTCAGACAAGGAGTTGTAGAGCCCCGGCGACGCCCTCCATATGGAGTACATCAACAGCTGAAGGAGGGGGAGCGCCGGGGAGCAATCGGCCGAAGTGATCCTCGATGCGGCCTATCACCAACTGCACCGTGTCATCAGTGCAGTACTGGTCGTAGAGGTACACATCCTCGAAGTTTATGATATCGGGGATGGTGAAAGGGAAATCCTCCATTCTGGCGTTTCGGGTGTAAGGAAAGGAGTAATCGACACTCCCTCCGTTTTATAGCCCACAACGCGTGGGAGTCCAACAGTCGCCCGTTTCGCCCGCAACATAGGCGCCACGCGGCAAATGTCACGCCTCCCCATGCAAAACCGAAACGACGCTACTCTGGCGCTTCGCTTTCCCCACGCCCTCGTGACACGTGTCTCCTGCGATTGTCCAACTCCTCGGTACTCACCTTGGGAAGGTTGGACAGAACCTCGCCAAGAGGCGACCGAGCAGCTTCACTGCTCGGTCCTTCCTCATGGAGCTAAGCCCTCACCAAGAGGCAGCCGAGCGGCTACCCTGCTCGGCTATCCCTGGCCGGTAGCTTCCCTACCCCACGACGCCAGGGATCTAAGTCCTCACTGAGAGGCAGCCGAGCGGCTGTCCCTGGCTGGTAGCTTCCCTACCTCACGATGCCATGGATCTAAGCCCTCACTCAGAGGCAGCCGAGCGGCTACCCTGCTCGGCTATCCCTAGCTGGTAGCTTCCCTACCCCAAAACGCCAAGGATTTAAGCCCTCACTAAGAGGCGGCCGAGCGGCTACCCTGCTCGGCTATCCCTGACTGGTAGCTTCCCTACCCCACAACGCCATGGATCTAAGCTCTCACTAAGAGGCAGCCGAGCGGCTATCCCGCCCGGCTATCCCTGGCTGGTAGCTTCCCTACCCCCACAACGCCAGGGATCTAAGCCCTCACTAAGAGGCAGCCGAGCGGCTACCCTACTCGGCTATCCCTGGCTGGTAGCCTCCCTACCCCACAATACCAGGGATCTAAGCCCTCACTAAAAGGCAGCCGAGCGGCTACCCCGCCTGGCTATCCCTGGCTGGTAGCTTCCCTACCCCACAACGCCAGGGATCTAAGCCCTCACTAAGAGGCAGCCGAGCGGCTACCCCGCCCGACTATCCCTGGCTGGTAGCTCCCCTACCCCACAACGCCAGGGATCAAAGCTCTCGCCAAGAGGCACCGGGCAACAACCCTGCTCGGCCATCCTTAAGGATCAAAGCCTTTACCAAGAGGCACCGGGCAGTAACCCTGCTCGGCCAATCCTTAGTAGGCCCTTTACGGCCCCTCCCGCTCTAAGGATCAAAAGCCCTCGCAAGAGGCAACCGGGCCCGCCCTTGTTCGGTTATCCTTGGCTGGTAGCTCCCTACCCCAACACACCAGGGATCAAAGCCCTCGCCAAGAGGCACCGCGCATCAAACCTGCCCGGCCCGTCCTTAAGGATTAAAAACCCTCGCAAGAGGCAACTGGGCCCGCCCTTGCTCGGTTATCCCTGGCTGGTAGCTCCCTACCCCAACACACCAGGGATCAAAGCCCTCGCCAAGAGGCACCAAGCAGCAACTCTGCTCGGCCCCGTCCTTAGTAGGCCCCTTACGACCCCTCCCGCGCTAAGGATCAAAAGCCCTCGCAAGAGGCAACCGGGACCGCCCTTGCTCGGTTATCCCTGGATGGTAGCTCACTACCCCAACACACCAGGGATCAAAGTTCTCGCCAAGAGGCAACTGAGCAGCTTCACTGCTCAGTCCATCCCTGGCAGGCATTGTACGGCCCTTACAACGCCAGGGATCGAAGCCCTCGTCTAGAGGTACCGGGAAGCTACCCTGCTCAGTCCATCCTTAGCATGCCTTTCCGAGCCTTCCACGCTAAGGAACATGACTTCACCAAGAGGCATCCGGTCTATCTATGTCTGAGCGATCTCCGCCTCGATTTCGGAGCCATGGAGATTCATTGCTCGGCCCATCCTTAGCAGGCCTTGTACGGCCTTTACAACGCCAAGGATCGAAACAATCACCTAGAGACACCGGGCAGCTTCATTGCTCGGTCCATCCTTAGCAGGCCTTGCACGGCCCACCCCGCACTAAGGAACATGACCTCACCAAAAGGCATCCGGGCTATCTACGTCTGCGCGATCTCCACCTCGACTTCGGGGCCATGGAGATATCGTCTTCCCGCCGGTCTTTGCAAACTTGGCAAGTGAACAGATTCAACTCGACGCGTAATCGCTAGACGAAGAACCGACACAACACAAAGGCAGTGCTGTGCAAATACAAGTGTTTACTGACAAAAGGAAAATACGCGTGCAAACATGACTGCAAGAAAAAAACCTTTATTCACAAAGTTAAAGCTTTTACAAGGGTATTGTAGGATCCCCAGCCTTGCAAAATGCCCGAAGGCCTACAAAATTCTCGATGCAACAAAAAAAAGATAAGAAACAAGAAGACAAGGGGCTTCAGGACTCAGGGCCAGGCGCAACCCCAGGAAACTCAACGCCTACCACGGCTCGGCCGACGTCCGGGGGATCATCACCCATCACATCGACCTCGGTGTCGCCCTCGCCGAGAATCTCTTCCACGGCATCGCCACCGGGGTCGTCCCCCTGCTCGTCATCCTCGCGAGGATATTCGGCTCGGAGCTTTTCGTCAGCAAACTTCGGCATCCGAGCCTTGACGGCGTCGAGGGCCTCATGCCTGATGGCGGTAGTGGCCGAGGCTAGGTCGGTGTAAAAATGTTCCGACTTCTAGAAGTTCTCCACCGTCTTCGCCGCACTGAGTTCGGCTCGCTTCACGCCTCTACCGCCGCCTCCAGCTCCTTCCGGAGAGTACTCGCCGACTTCTTCATGGCGCCGACGAGCAGCTTGGAGTCATGAAGCTTGCCCTCGGCGAACTGGGCGGCCTCGCGGAACCTGGCAACCTTCTGCTTCACGGCCGCTACCTCCTGCTTCCCGGCCTCCACCTCGCCCTCAAGGACAGCGACCCTCGTCATCGCCGCCTCCATCTCCCGCTTTGAGCTTTCTCCCAGCGAAGAGAGCTCGCCCGCGGCTCGCATCGCCGGGGCTATTTCATCTTCCTCCATCCGGACGACGAGAGCGACGTGCTGGAAGACCTACAAAGATCAGAGGGGGGTCAGAAAGAAAGAGGAGCGCCAAGTCTCGCGAATGGCGAGACGCTGAATGAAAAATCCAGTGAGGTACGAGTATTAACCTGCACGGCCTCTTGGGCGATGGACGCTATTTGCGTCATCAGAGTCCCCCCAGGGACCTTGCCCCCGGCCGACCTCTCCATGTCGGACAGCACGCTGTCAGCGACGGAGAGCCCCGAGGGCACCTCAAAACGGAGCCCCCCCATCCACCAAGATCGGGGAGGCCGGGGTCCGTGGGAATGCGCGGGGGAACCTCTTAAGGGCCCACGGCGGAGGGCTGGTCTCTGCCTCCGAAGCCGGGGCCTCCTGCCCCCGAACCCGCTTTTGGCTCGGCGCCTTGCTGGGCCCCGGGGCACGATCCGCGCTCGAGCGCTCGGGCGGAACGGCTGCTGGGGGAGCCGGGATCGACGTCTGATGAGAAGAGCTGGCCCCTCCAGCTTTTGACCCCTTCTTCAGCTTGCGCATGGCCGCTCGGAGGTAGCTCAAGTCCATGGGTTCTGCACAAGGCAAGATACAATGAAGTTAGCAACACAAACAAAAATAAAATAAGCGCAAGCCCAACAGAACGCCTACGAGATCCTAACTTACCGACGAACTGGGCGGGGCTGAGCCCGGCCCAACTAAGGACCCGCTCAAAAAGCAGCATGTCAGCTCGGGGAATGGGCTCCCACTCCGCCACTCTCACCTCGTCGGGGTCGTTGGACGGGCTTCCCCGCCAGCACCTATCCCTAGACCACTAGGTGGGCACGGGCCAATCCTCGCCTTCTGGCGGCCCAACAAAGAAAAACTTCTTCTTCCAACCGTGGATGGAAGAAGGCAAGACGATGTCACGACCCAAAGTTTGGATGTGACCGGCACTTAGATTGTACAATATCTAAAGATATCGACACAATCCGAGTAAGCCAAAAACCAAGATCAAAACCCTTTTTGCGGAATTTTAGAAAAATTTAGTTTTTAAGTAAAAATCACAGATTTTAAGTATTTAAGATCTTAACGGTAATTTCCTATTGCATTTATTAAAAGCAGTTATAAAGTGTTTAATTTGGTTGCATCCCTAGTTGGGAGCAACGATACTAACAGTGGAAATCAATACATACTCATAATACGACATCAAAGAAGAATTTCAGACATAAATAAATGAAATATCATTTAATACAACTAAACGATCTCATCCGTCGAAATAATATACATATAACCATATCCCGTTCTAAGTCATTATACAGGGTCTGATGGAGATACTCTAGATCAATATACAATACCAAAAGAGAAGGTTACTACATAGGTAACCCACCTAGCAAAAAATGTGATTAAAACTGATAAGTGGATCTGCACTGCGGCTAACCGTCCACTCTACCCCTGCAAGGAACTGTGGCACAACGGGGGTGAGTTGCCAACTCAGTGAATATAACTAACATATAACGGCTGATAATTTAAATATGACGAACTAGAATTAATTTCAACAATAGTGAATGCCATACATGATAACAAGTGGAGGAATGAATATGTAATACTCCATATATGAATTAAAACTGAAATCTCATCAATTATTTTCCAAATCATATTCATTTTTCTCTGTGCCTAACATCGACACAAATCTTCGGTATTTCATCAGGCAGCATTCCTCGAACGATCCTGTAATCAATAACACCGGTCGGTATCATCTAGATATCCGCCGTGTTCATAACTGTCTCCAGTATCGAGTATCCTCATTAGGCTCTCCACCTAAAGTGCGGCTATCCTGCCCCTCGGTCTCGACCGGGTCCACCATGTATCCAAATATATCCCCACCGACTCAGTCTGGATAAAAATGTAAATCCGTAACCGTATACCCACCGACTCGGTTCGGAATAAAACCAAATCATAAAACCGACATATCATGGTGGACGTGACACATAATCATGAAAATCTCTGATTTTTTTTCGTAATAGTATATGAAAACTTAAAACCATAAATCCTCAATAATACAAATGCCTCTTATATCAACTACTAATACTTGAATACGAAATATAATGTCATGTATGCTAATTACTACAACTATTGACTACTTAAGGTATGATACGAATCATTTTTAACAGAATAATTTCTAAGTGTGAAGTGACATGTTAATATCGACGAGGTATAGTGTAACATGTAGATATATGCATGTGCAGCATAACTCGTCGATAATGGTGCAGTGTTCTAACAAATATTAATCCTGGAGATATATATGTATATTTAAGAATGCATATGATAAAGTTAACATATAAAAGCAAAACTTGAATTTAAATCTAACTACGGGCGTATCACGCCATCTTTACAAGCTCCCCCGGTAGATGTTTAGTCTACTCACCGGAAATACGTCGTAACTACTCAGGAATTGCCAATCCTTTTCCTCTCCTTGCAGCCTCCGAAGTTCCCGCACTCAAATCTAACATTTAATTAACTTGTATAAGAAAACGGCTACATTCTGATACGGTAAAAATCAAGAAAACCCAAGTTGTATGTGTTAATTACACTACGTACGACTATTGCAAACGATCTAATATTTAACCTCACTGAAACTTAACCCAACGCTGCATCGCGACAGAAAACAGAACGCGTTACGTTTTACCCCTGTCGTATTTTAGAATTTTGATTTTCTTTTCTGATATTAGTTCCCAGATTTTATATACTGTTAATATGACTTAAATAAACAATACCAAAATACCCCAATCCATACACAGAGACCTACCCAAAAACCCAAAACACCAAACTTTCCTAAAAATCCGGCGACGCCGGAATTCTCCTATAGGTCGCCGGCCCAAATCCGAGCCCCTTGGTTCGTTCTTTTAGGGTTTGTTCTAGGTCCAACATACAATATTTAGGTATGGTTTTGTTAAGTTGATTTTACTCTGACTAACAGCAGATTACTACAGAGCTAAATTTTACCAAAAATACGATATTCGATTTCTAAATTTTACAATTACAGAACTTGATCCTACTGTGTTTAGAGATTATACCTACTGAGATGATTGAAAAGCTTCCTCCAAAAAATCCAAGTCCTTAGCTCCTAACTTGATGGTGGAAATCCTTAGCCTAGTTCTTCTTCTTCACTTCTCTTTTCTTTTGTTTATTTTTGTGAGTTCTAAGTATTTTCTTTCTCTTAGTTTTTGAAATTTCAGAAGTTTTGTTGGATTAATTGATCTGAACACCTTATATATATGGAAGAGAGAAGAATGAGGTGTACGAAGAGGTGTCACCAACAAGGGTGTGTCACTCTCATGCAAGGAGATGGTGTAGCAAGGAGAAAAGGTGGGATTTTCATGCAAGAATGAAGTGAATGTGCAAGATTAATCCAATATTAGTGGTATTTTGAGGAATTTCTGAGTTAAAACATTTCTTACCCCTTTTTCACATACACCCTCAACATTTCCAAATTTGCACTTTTTACTAAATTTTTACAAAAAGACCCTCCTCTACCTATGTTATTATATAAACACTATTTTTCTTAAAATGAAGCTAAATTTATCATTAAAACCCTTGTAATTGATTAATGTTACTAAAATTTCAATTTAATTTGTTTCACCTACTACTTATGAAAATGTCCTATTTTGTTTTAATAAATTTTTTAAATTGGCATTTTATTATTTTATTTTATTTATTTCCAAATTTTCAAAATGTTACAGACGACGACACCCGACCCGGCTGCACTCCCCCGTCGTTTCCTAAAGGAGAGCTAAACCCATCTCGGGTCGTCCGCGCGAGTGCCGGGATGACCTTTGTAAATAAGAGAGAAGGCGAGGATGGACAGACCGAAGGGGATCATCTGCAGCTTCAAACGGACCAGGAACCTAAAGAGAATCCTCCATGAGTTCGGCATTAGCTGTCCCGGAGCTAACCCAAAAATAATTTAGCGCTCTAATGACCTCGGGAGAGAAGGGCAGGCGCATTCCGGTCCAAAAGGATTCCAGGTACAAGGCAATCTCTTTACCCCGCACCTGATCCGCCCTCTCCCCTTCCTCGGCCAAACGTAGAGTATAGCCGGGAGGGATATGGAAGCGAGCCCGAGCGGCGGCAAGCTCACCCTCGTGCCTCACTAAGGAAGGCACACCAAGGGCGTCCGCCACCTCCACTCGGGGATTCGCCCCTGATGCGCGACCCCGGGAAGAAGATCTGACCCTAGCTTCCCGAGAAGGCTCCGACTCGGCGGAGGAATCCCTAGAATCTACCCCGACGACATCTACAAACTCCTCAGAGGAAGACATCTAACCTGATGGAGAAGTCCTCGGGAACGCAGAGATCCGACCTAAAGAGGAGAGCGCCGAGCTTACAGGATCAAGAACGAGGAAAATATGAAGAGAGATGGGCCCTGAAGAGGACCACACCTCAATTTATGGTCACCGGCGTCCTCATCCAACGGCGACGGTCAGCTCCCGCCAAAAACAACTCTTCGCATTCAACGGCCACGATCGCTCCACCTGCTGCACGCACATTGGCCGGATCCCATCAGACGCCAGAAGTCTGCGGCCCGTCATATCAGCCAACCAACGCCCGACACGTGGGATGTCGCTTCAGCGAAAGTATGCACGATCTGGCGCACCCTCTTTAATGCAAAAGATCTCGCCCTGATTCGCTGGTATCATCCAGAAAATACAACGAATTACCCTGGGACACCCCCGACGATATCTTCGAAAAGGAGCTCACCTCGGGTGATCCGGAAGACCACTCTCGACCCGACCCATCAGTTGGCCGGGATAAGAGTGGGGGGCTAATGATGATGCTCAATATCGGTGATCTCCCAGATCATGACACATGGCAGACGACGTGTCCCAGAGCATGCAAGAAATGGCCTACAATGGCCGACCAGACCACTCCCATGCTCGTCCTACAAACAAAGCTGGCTCGCCTCCGACCCCCAGCACAATCGGCCTCACAGCTCGTCTCCGGGCTATCGCAGAACCAAGATACCTCGGCTCTCCCGCTCGTCCGCGAGCTCTCCCGCCGAGGTCATCTTCCTCGGTCTCATCGACCGACCAACGACACCGCTCATAGGCGCAACCGCCATCCCGCGAATTTCGCCATGCGCAAAATATCCGCCGGCCACATCCCACGTCCCACGCCATCACGATCCCCCATTAACGAGCATGTCTCTCCATTAATGGGAGATCCCGCTCATCACGCGGGCGTGACGTCGGGAGCGTAACTGCCAGCGCGATTCTCGCGCCTGCCCTGCCTACTGCCACCGCTATATAAACCCCTTCTTCAGACGGTTCAAATAAGCCATTTTTACTCCACTAAGCCGTTACTCTGCTCGGATTTCTTCTCTAACTTGACCGCCAGAGGGTCCTCGGTGGTACAACCATCCTGAGACTTCCTTGCAGGTAGCTCGGCGACAACCAACCTCAAACCCATTGAGATCCACACGCTTCAGGAGCCTGCCTCCAGATCCAATCTCAGCCATCCATCGCCGCCATCAGCAGATCAACGGAAGGTAACATCTTGGCGCGATCCAGGTCACGTCAAACTTAGTGTAGTGTTATGTGATCCACTTTCCTCCCAACCAACCAGGGAGTTTTAAGTAAACTATTGATATACTGTAACATCCTAACACGTTTATACAATATAACTTGATATTTTAAGCCTTCCTTTATAATTCTTTTATCTATTGGGTTGCGAATGATTCGAATAGTAGTAGTCGTTATCCGATCCGACCCGCATGTTTAAAACCCGATATGGTGCAAGATTATATCTATTATTTACTAATACAGTGTATTTACGTGAATCTAGTATTATATATACATTATATATGTTTAAATCCTTATATATCTATTTATAGTACAAGATATGAATAAAATAATATCTTGCTGCCTAACTTTGCATGGTGTAACGACCCCAATATTAGTATACCTCCGTATTTTCTTTCTTTAGTAAAATATTGTATTTATTTATTCTTAGTATTTTCTGTATTTTTTTTATAAATATATTATTTTATTCTTCCATATATTTTTTTTTCCAAACACATTTCTTTAAAACTAAATTTTAACTTTTTTTTTCAAATTAAACATAAGATCTAACCCAGCCCATAACTCAAATCTCAAATCCAATTTCATTTTCATTTTCTTTAATAAAACTATGAGCCCAAAAGCCCACTTTCTTTTTAAGTAACATCATATATTTAATTCTTATTAAATATGTTTATGAATAACCTTGTAGCTCTTTGGTTAAGTCTTTATATTGTTATTCCATAGATCACATGTTCAAATCCCCTTTCTTGCAATTATTTTTTATCAATTTTTATTCTTCTCATAACTTATGAATGGTGACCTTTCATTTCTCTTTTAATTCTCATGTTGAATGCATATATTATTATACATAATTCACCATTACACCATCTTTATTTGTCCTCCTCTTTCTTTTCTTCCTCACATTTTTTTATATCTTCCTTCACCCTCTTCACCTAGAGTCCTAGAAGAAGAACACCAAAAATTTCAAGAAAGTCTCGCTAGAAACGCGAGGCTATCGGCGGATAGACAAGTCCGGTGACAATACCGGCTTGTGTATGTAAGTCCCTTCTCACTTTCCCTCCCTCCATCTCCTTCTCTTTATCTTTCTCTTTTCATATTGCTATGAAAAATTTCCATTATCATATTATAGTCTCTAAATAATTAATACATATATAAATAATGAACGCACACAAACATACACATATATAGTTTGTAAAGTCTTTTTCATTACCCTCAATCCATATGTTAAGATTTCAAAGTGACCAATTAGGATTGCATCGTTTGTTGTTGTATTTTAAATTACTTTATTTAAATTTTGTATAAAAAAATGAAGTTACGAATAAATACCATGATTTCCTCATTCTCACATATGGCATATCAATACCTTTACTTTTAAAATAATTTTTAGAAATTAATTTTTATTTCTGGAAATTTCAGAAAATTTACATATGATAGAATATATTATTTTGTACATGCTGTAAAAATTTTAGATCTAATTGCTTAACGGTTTAGGAATTATATCATTTTTATTCACTGTTCGTAAAACAGAAAACTGCAGTTATCGGCCAATATCTAGGACACATAACTTGGTATACCGATATCCAAATTGAGAAAACTCAGGTGTTTTGGATATCTACATTGAATAATCTAGATTTTCATAGTTTTAAGTTTTTACTGAAAACCGACGTAAAATATACAAAACTGCGTTACAATATTATGCGATGAATCTGGACAGAATCTGTCATGATTCGTACGCTGTTTTTAAATTGGACATAACTCGAACACTCGATGTCCGTTTGTGACAAACTTTAGATGTGTAGATGCACAATTGATAGAACTATAATTTTATGTATACTAAATTACTTATAAATGCATGAAACAACCCGATATAGGTTTTGCAATACAATATATAGTTGCTGTCTA
Source organism: Agapanthus africanus (assembly GCA_030015575.1). Lineage (NCBI taxonomy): Eukaryota > Viridiplantae > Streptophyta > Magnoliopsida > Asparagales > Amaryllidaceae > Agapanthus > Agapanthus africanus. Next base: position 146,134,936 of record CM057338.1, on the reverse strand, counting down.
GAAATCTGAATTTCTGTTTTAAACGCTGATGTTAAAACGATCATAACTAGAGCTTCAGAAATCCAAATCGTGCGAATCTTGGTGTTTTGGATAAATAAATCGAAAGACCTACAATTTTATAATAATTTTTGTAACCTGAAATCTAATATAAATTAACTCGGACTGCGTTTTAAAAATGTGTGACGGTGCTGAACAGATTCTGATCTGTTCTACGCGCCGATACGAAAACATGTATATCTCCCAAACCGGTAGTGATATTTAGACGAGACTGAAACTCGCATGTGCATAACACTTAAGGCTATGTTTTCATTTATATTCTAACTTCAAATGACTTGATTAACTAGTCGTACATATCACATATTTACAACATTGTTTTTGGACGTTTCTTGTATACTTATCTCATATCATGTTCTGTAATTGCTTATTTATTTTTATTTATATGACTTGTGATTAAACCATTACATGCTAGAATTGACTTGATCTTGACACGACTCAATCATGAATACCTGAATCCAATAGGTACACTTGACTCAACTTGACCTGAACCATGAATACGTAATGACCTGACATGAACACTTGATATGAATACATGAACAATTGACTTGAATACTTGAGCTCGACTCGATACTTGAATTGCACTCTCTTATGTATTCATGGATTTGGGCAAGACTTGTAATTTTAATCACAGACTTATATACACGGGGTGTTGGGGTAGTTTGAGTATGAATCCAACGGAATCTCAAGAGTCCTCATAGATCATGAATCCATATCTACTAACACAAGCAAGCTATCATGAGGGCCCGTTTTTCCTTGCTCCTGGATTACAGCCTGTTGAGTTTGGAATACTTCAACACTAGGTTGAAGCCCCGTTACTAACATTTGATTCAGGCCCGTGGTTCCCTACCCCTGGATTACAGCCTGTTGGGTTCGAGAACACTCTTAAGATTGATTGGCATTTATCCTTGAACTTACGTTAGATTAATATACCTAAGTAGAGACCTGTTAAGACACTTACATTCACTTCCTGTTCACTATACCTATACTCCACGCCCATATTATACTTGTTTGCCATGCTGATATAGTTGACATACACATTGCCATGCATGCTGCCATACTTGTTTATATGTTCATGATTTATATTCATGCTATACTTGTTTACTATGCTCATGTTATATTGCCATGCTTACATAATTGTCATTAATATCAACATGTTATACTTGTTCATGTTTTATTTCCATTCATGCTATATCACATGTTACCTTGCATATTCATTTATATAATTTCACATCCCACCATTCTTAGGGACTTACCAAGCGCAAGTTCACTGACGGGCATTCCACCCACTTCTTTCTATTCTTAGAATATTCGTCAGGTGACATTGAGACAGAGAAGATAGAAGTGGTCGAAAAGGAGTACAACCAGTTCACATCACAACCAGACGTCTAGTTTCGTTCAGCTTTTCATTTCATTTCAGCTTACATATGTATGTTTCCTTGTTAAGACTTATCTTATTATCGTATCTTGTATTCAGATATTTTGTCAATTGTGAATCTTGAATGTAATAAATCAGAGTTGGATTTCATTATTTTGTTTGTTCTTGTTAATTTATGTTGCTTATAAACGCTTAGCGTATTTATTTCGAGAAACAGCCTTCTCATAATAAATACGTTACGGGCTTGCCACATCATCGTTTCCATCTACTGGGAAGCGGGGCGTGACACATGGCATATCACCTCACATCTTATTTTCGTCCTTATTTATTATGGTCAAATCCTAAAATATAGACAACAAAATATTTAGTAAATCTTTATGTATATTTATTTAAATTTTATTTGGGGGTATATGTATTTAACATTAGATTATCACATCTTGGCCTAAATCTTTACGTATGTGTATTATTCTTTAAAATATATTTTTGGACGAGATTCTGGTAAAATTTGATATTATCTAGGAACCCTAAACTATAATTTATAATATATTCTTTATTATCATATCGTACTCTCTCTATATAAAATTTTTATTTATTAATATAAAATCTCTCTCTCCCCGTCTCTCTCTCTCTTTCTCTCTCCTCTTGTCTCGTTTCGCTCGAGCCGTAACCCATCCCATCACTTCATCGTCGTCCACCTCTTCCGTCATCGTCGTCATCATCTCCCGCAACCTCCATCTTCCCCTTTCGATCATCGTGGCCATCAACCCAACTCCAGCCATCGTTGTTCCCAAGCCAACACCGAACCCATCAATCATCGAGAACCTATTGCCGCCTCCTTCCTCTTCCCCGAGACCTCACCGCAATCACCAGCAGTCATCGCCCTGAACTCCCTCGACGAGCAGTCAACACTTGTCGTCCCCACCTTCATCGTCTTCATCATCCCTCGCATGCAACCTTATCATCACCTTCCCTCACCTGCAATCTTCTTCGCCGGCGCATCGAACTCAAACCTGTGCTTCCAAACCACGACCGGAGCAACAGATCCTAACCGCATCCCTCAACCTCTCCTCAATCCATTGCTGCAGCTTTTCTCTTCTCTGAGCATAAGCCATCAGCATAGCACCCTTGTCGACAGCACCAACCCTTACCGCCGTCGCTGATCTTCTTCTTTTCACACCTGAGATCCAACCGAGACCTTAGCTTCCCTAACCGAGCACCAAGATTGGACTTTTCTTCGTGTCATGTCGTGGTTTGCATCTCCGTCGTTTTCGTGTGTGGGTTTGTCTCTGAGGCAAGTATTTACTATTTGCTTTTACATGCTAGTTATGACGACAATTACGTCGTAATATTATTGCATATGCTATGCACACTATAAACTAATACTTGTGTACACTACATAAAATAATTACTATCTTAACAAATTTTATCAGTAACTAACACGTTATCCATATGCTATGTATTGCTATAAATAATGAATGTCCTTACTACTACGAATGATAGTATAATATCAATTGTATGAACTGTCAAAATTTTAATATTTACTAACTACAGTACAAACCAGTATTAGACCATCTACTAAGGTAATGACTTTGTAATTTCATAATCATTGTTATCGTCTAATAATTTAATATATACAAGAGTAACTTAAATAAGTTTATGGTATTCTACGCATGTATATCTAATTAACAATTTTGATAATCGCGACGAAGAACTATTTTGATACGGTCATATCGACATAATGACTTGTAGCAGTTAATATTACCACATTCGGTACTTCGGGTATCACATCTAGATAACTGTTATAACTACTTTGAAATAAATCTTCAATATGTTGAACTTCGAGAAATGTTAACAGTATTACCAGAAAACATAAGGTATTTGCTTATTTATTTACCTATTTGATTTTAACGCTTGTTAATATATATCAGTCACGATTACTAATATAACGTTACAACTATATTGCCTGCTTTATACCATGACTTGATTATGGTATATGACTGTGATATATATCTTACCTGATTGATTATACCATCCTTGACATGCTTATGACCTGCCGCACTGTTACTATTGAGTTATATCGACAATTCCATTAATTGATTTCAAAAACTTGTAGAATGGATAATCTAGAAGCACATATTTTAGGATACACGTGACATATCTATAGTCCACTGTTTTACACCTGCGATTATTATTTACACTTATTTCTTCTTTATAGCATCATATTCTTCTGATTATTACTATTGTTATTGATATTTATGATGCACTGACGTCTGGGTTTTACATGGCCCGGTTCCTTTGACCTTGTCGTAGAAAGATCATGAGTATTTTAACCAGCAAGCTGAGCAGTGAGGAGCTTGATGATCAGTTTTAGAGATACTTAATTTATTTTATTTCCGTAGTTTAAGTTTATCGTTGTGATCCCATGAAGGACGTGATTTGGATATTATTTCTTTATTGGATCTTGTTCGTTTCCGCTATATACATTTCTTGTTTATTATCTATTATGGCAGATGGACATGTGTTAGATAGATTTTATTTACTGTTTTTGATATCCGATTGACAGCCGTAATGTGACTATGGGGGGACTTTTCCTAGCTATAGCTAGCATGGTTGGCTTTATCACATACTGTATTCATGTATTTTGGAAAACGGGACGTGACATATACAATGCAACACATTACATACAAAATTTTAAAATAAAATACCTGCATTTTCACATTTCTAATAAACAATTAGCATTTTGTTGAGTCAAGAAAATCCTATATAGACATTTGATCCAAAGTTAACAATCTTATCTATCTATATAAAATATATATTATAAAGGCAATATGAGGAATATTCTCTCGTCTAGTTTGGATTTTAGTAGGAAAAATTGTTATCTTGTAATTAATCGAAAATTGAAAACTATGTTTTATTTCTTTGATTTATCACCAAGAAATTGAAAATTAATCACCTTAAATCTCAATATTTATCACCTTAAAATTATTTATCAATATTTATCACCCTAAAGTTAATCACCATAAAACTATTCAATATTCAATATTTATCACCCTTTAGCTTTGAATTTAATATTTAATTAATTTACTTATATATTTTATTTAGTATGAATAAATATAATTTTTGACCATTGGGTTTGATCTGGCCCAATACCTGCCCATTTGAGTAGATATCATATATATTCATATATGAGGGGCTAGGATTTGAGATGAGACATGCAATATCTAAAGAGAGTTAGAAAATCAACAGAGTCGCCACCTCCTCCATCCTATTCTACTGTGATTAGCTTTCGTGGTGATCACGTGACGGATTCTCGCTTCTTCAAAACGTTAGTTTTCCTCCTGTCGTTACTTGGAGGCATAAGGAATGGGATCTACAATGCGATGTGAGTGAGAATAACGATCCCACCAATTGGATCAGGTACATTGGTAAATTTTTAGAATAGATACATATATCTATTTTTTTAATTACACCTTGATGTAGAGATTTTTAGTTTTGTTGATGTGAAATTACCCACGAAATAAAAGATGAGATAAATTTGTTTTAAAAGATTGGATCTTTTTTTTGTGTAAAAGGGAAAAATTTAATTTTCTCTCTTTTAGTGAGAAATAATGGCGGCTAGGTCGCAAGATTTTTCAAACCCTAACCCTATTTTTGGATAAAACTTAAGACCAAATATTTAATTTTTTTTTTGGATTTTGGTTGAGACCCAAATGTTTTTTTTATTTTGGTAGGGGACCGAATGTTTTTTTATAACAAAAAAAAATTATCGAAAACAAAATAAGTTTTTTTAATTTTTTTAATTTTTCAGATTTGTAAAAAAATAATCCAGAAAAGTTTTTACAGTTTTTTTGTTGCAGATTGTAGCCCCAAGCCAGCCAGGCCTGCCCGCAAGCCGGGCCTGCGGGCGGAGCCCAGGTAGTAGCAATACCCGCCCCCGGGACAGGCTGGGCCCTAGCCTAAAGGCCGAGCACAGAACAAAAAAATAATATATGAACCATGCAGGCCGGGCATGCACAGTTCATATAATGCAGGCCGGGCCTACGCAGTTAATTTTTTTTATTCGTAAAATTTCCAGAAAAACCAGATAAATTCCAGAAAATTCTAGACAATTAAGAAAAATTATTTTATGTGTTTTCTTAATTTTGGGAATTTCCCACTCAAGTTTTGGGTTAGTTGAAGGTTTTCACTGTTAACTCTGGGAGTTATATTTTTCGAAAAAATATTGTTTGACCACCAAAAGTTTCAAATTCTATTCTCACATAAAATCTTGGAGATTTGATGGGTAGTTGTTCGGTGGGAGCGCTTGGGGCGTATCACGAAAAAATAAAAACCCTAATAAAACGGATAAGATTATATAGGGTGGTTTAATGAAAAATGATAATTGTTAGATTTTGCATTTATGATGCGCATGGCATGCCTGATATATAAAGACGTATATAACATTTTTTTAAGAATCTGACAAATTTCAGGCGGGAGATTTTGAGAGAAGATGTGAGTTCAAATTCAACTATCCGATCTACTCTGTTTCTAGGAAATCTATAATTCCGTTATTCAATTATTTTAACAAGACCTTAAATTTAATACTTTTAAAGGATGTAGTTGGGGCCATAGGTTTTCCATCTCTTTCTTCGGGATAGCAAATTTATTATTGTTGTTAAGATGGGTTGAAAATGAAGCGTTCTTTGGAAAAAAACGGTACTCCATTGTATGCCATAGTTTTAAAGTATACATAATAAAGTCAAAATATCGTCAGTTTCACCAGATATGAGATGGTAAATGACGATAACACAAACATAAACATTAGTTTAATATTATATGAACAAACTAAAAGACTTTAGACGCTAATGAGAAGGAGGCAGCGATATAGCAGGGCTATACGACAAAGCACTATCGAGGTGGCAATGATGTAGCAGGGCTACACGACGAAGCACCATCGAGGTGTAAGGTATGGTACTAGGGTCACTACGATAGCAGACCGCGACGGAAAACACAACAAAAAAATGTCAAATTTAGCACCATATCTTAATGCAAGATCAAACAAAATACTAGAGTTGTAACAAAACCAAGATAGGGGGTTATAAGCCACATTCTTTATAGCGCGTTAGCCACTTCTCCTTGGACCCCGTCTAGTCTCCATCGGTGTCATGAATAAGCTCGGTGGCCGACCATCTCGTCAAAGAAGATCCACATGAAAGAATATATCTGAAGCTTCAACTTCACTATTTTAGTGAAGTAACTAGCTCATAAACTTGCTATGATGTATGAGGTAGCGATGATGTGAATTTTCCTTCAACTCTATGGAAACAATAGAGAGGAAGAAGAAATGTAGAGCTCTCTTGTAAACAATGAGAAGAGAAAAAGTTGTAGAGAATTGTGTGCAAAAGAAAAAGAGGGTGTGTGTATATCACACATACACTCCCCCTTTTTTCCTTCTCTTCTCTTCTTTTCTTTTTATTTGATATATATCCATGCTCTTTCACTCATATCCCTATCCAAATAGAGTGTGGGACCCACATGCAAATATGTCACTATTTGACAAAGTAAATGTATTTGTATCAAAATACGAATACATTTTGTATCAAAATACGAAGCATGTATTATATGTGTCCTGTACGTAAAAATGAGAGACTGTATACGTATCTATATACATATATGTATTATATATCCACATACATAACAATAATATATAATTATAAAAAGAAGAACGCATGTATCAAATACATACACTTGTTACATATCGTATACATAACAATACATCGGTATCAAATACCATTAATTTAAAAAGAGCGTGTATCTTATACATAATATTAGAAACCATATCACATATCCGGTTATTAAGTCAACACTTGACTTAATATTCCGGCTTAGGAATAAGCCGGCTAGTATTATCCACCGTCCGATTAAATTACGCGTATCTCATACTCGTATTCAATCGAACACCCATACGTATCCCCATACGCACGATATATCATCATTTCGCCTGGGCAACCACTTTTGTTGTGGGACTCTAAAGACCTGACAATACGCTGGCAGTAAGTCAAATAGGATTATATCCGATTGAATCTGAAACACTTTCAGATTCAATCCCCTCATGGGTTAACCTACAAGCACGTCAGCTGTACTAGCTGTACGTAACGACTACCCAGGTATTGAGTAGAGAGGTAGGTCGACGAGAAAACTCATCCGAAACCAACAAAGCTTATAAGCGACGAATGTCATACAGCTTGGTCTCTTTGTCAAAGAGTATTTCATACTGGGTCTAGGGGGTGGAAACTGTCAGACCCTTAGTAACCCGATAAGTCGTGTTGATATAAAACTCATAACCACCTTGAGATACAATTGATAACACTTATCAGTTTATCTCAACCACCCTAGCCGAGGATTTCTGGTTATGGTTAATCATGCACTGTGCGACATCAACTCTCTAGACCGGGGAAAGACGAATCCTTTCAATCGCTCACTGCCTCCATGTGCTTCGGGACTATACCCAACTAAAACCTATTTGCACGACTCTGTAGAGCCGTGGTAGGATAGTAATCTAAGTATCGTGGGAACACACATGAGACACCGTGGCGATCTCAGGTCGAGGGACTACGCTGTACTATCGTCACCAAAGAATTGCTACATGACATTGGTATATCACCAATTAGGAGTTCTCGGTGAGTCCGTCCAGTGTAACTCATCTGATGAGCACATGTATACAATCCTCGGCGTCAAACACCAATATCTATTGGACCAGCTATCGCCCTCCAACCGTGTCAAGAAACGTACACACTAGTTAAAACTGGAGTACCGATGCCCAGTCTCGATACTCCAACGACTAGGGACATTTAAAAATGTGCCTATCGACTACCTAGGCCCCAGTAGTATGATCTTTATCATTGCAGAGTATTTTCGTCACCCCATTGAGATGGGAATATGCACGCTTGTCAGGCATATACAAATTTCCCCTACCTAGGGTAGGTTGGGGTTTATTGATTATGGGGATCCGAATCTCCGGTAGCCGCAGATTAAGCTGTCGTTAATTACCCCCCGCTTTTGGAGTTAGGGAATCTCCGATTGACGGGTAAAACTGGTCATGCGAACTCAATGTGCTGTGTGCGTGTGTTTTGAAAGGGTCTTGGATGTATCGAGGGTTTCGCAGAGTGTACGGGGGTCCCGCTATCCGGATAGCAGGCTGGGAGTCAAGGGGGCTAGCATCCCCCTTGCGAGGTGTAGGGTACCATCCTGTTAGAAATTTTTTCTAACGGGGGATGTGTTTTGAGTGTGGAGCGTGTAAAAAAAGAGGGGTGAGGAGCGTCCTAAAGATCCGTGAGGCAACACATGGGCGCCCATGCGGTCATGTGCTAAGCGGGCGGGCGCCGGGCACCAGCGGGTCAAGTGCGCGGCTCACGACCGCCGGGCGCCAGCGGGTCACGCACGTGGCACGCGATCGCTGGAAACACCAGCGGAAGAAGGGATTAAGCCTTTGGGTTTGGAGTTGAACTCCTGAACAGAAATTGGGTGTTGATTTGGAGTTAAACTCCCAAAAGGCTTGGATTTGGAGCTAAACTCCTAATAGGTTTGGATTTGGAGTTAAACTCCTTTGAGGATTTGGATTTTAGAGTTGAACTCCTCAAAGATCTTCGGAGATGATCAAAGGGGACCCCTTTCTTCTCTTTTGAGCCTTGAATCCTCCCAAAGTGGGATATTTGGAGGCGGGTCTTCCTCCTCCTCCTCTTTTTTGCCGGATCTTAGAGAAAAAGGGAGGTGGGATTAAAATTCTCCCTTTCAGGATTTGATGGGAAATCTGAATTACTCTTCAAGGGTTTTATGGTAAAACTTTATTTGGTTTTTTGAGAAAAAGTAAACTAAGCTTTTGATTTAATTGGAAATCAACGAAAGAGGGAGAACTTAAGAAAGAGGAGATGTAGGCACAAACTCTAGAAATTTTATGGGGAATCGATTATGTTTCATTTCATCATAATGTTGCCTTATATAGGCTTATAAATTTACACATAGCCCATTGGGCTTTACAAAATGGCATTTTGTCCATCCCATGCCTTATTTATTTTTGCACATGAGCCATGGGCTTTACAAAATATTGGCTTTATACCCATTTATTTTACATTCATTCATGAAAATTATGCCAAACCTATTTATTGCCTGATAATTATTCTTTTGGCATGGGGAGGGCCGGCCTCTTCATGCTCGGGCTTAACTTGGGCATGGGCCCACTTGACCCGGGCTTGGTCCCACTTAACTTGGAGTTGACTTTGACTTGGTCAACCGGGTTGTAATTTTTGACCCCAACAAAGTGCCCCCATCAATAAATGCACACCGCGTATATGGTTTGTGTGCATAAAATTGATAGATCTTGTTTCGTGGGAAGTTTGATTTTGAGATGGAGCATCATTCCGGGGGCGGAGTATCCTTCCGGGGGCATAATTCTGGGGGTTGGAGCATCATTCCGATGTCCGGAACATAATTCCAGGGGGTCAGATCATCATTCCGATGTACGGAGTATAATTCCATGAGCATAATTCCAGGATCGGAGCATCATTCTGGGGGCGGAGCATCCTTCCGGGCGCATAATTCCGTGGGTCGAAGCATCATTTCGAAGTGCGGAGCATAATTTCGGAGATCGGAGCATCATTCCGATATGCGAAACATAATTCCGACACGTGGTTTAGGGGCGGATCATAATTCCGACACGGAATAGGTATATTCGGAGATGAAGCATGATTTCGACGCAGGGTTCCAGGACGAAACATGATTCTGATGCAAGGTTCCGGGACGAAACGTAATTCCGACACAGAATAGGTGTACCCTGAGACGAAGCATAATTCCGACGTAGGGTTCCGGGACGAAACATAATTCCGACTGTAACATTTTAGAAAATTATTAATATTAATTTATAATTTTAAATATGAATATAATGAGTTTACAAAAATGATATCGCATATGAATTTTAGTATCAGATTGATATCCGCAAAAATGTAATTATTTTGGTAAAAATGAAGAAAATGTGTGATACCCTAAAAATGATATTTTAATTGTTTTAACATGACATGAGATTTTATTATAAGATAATAGTATTTAAGTATTATACTAAGTGTTTTATTTCTTTTAAAATCAAGAATTTAGATTTTTGTAACATGGAGGTATTTTTTTAAAAAAGGTTTGTTTTATTTTTATGAGGGTGGGTATATGTTTAGCTAGTTAGTTAACCCTCACAACCAACACACCCACACACTCACTCTCTTCCCTCCACGTCCTTCTTATACCTTTACACCTCCTACTTACTCTACACATTTTCTACACTCTACCAACAAATGCTTATGATATCTCAATTCTCAAACTGAACAAAAAATCATTCTCCTTCAACCTCATCTCAAAATTTTACTTCACTTAAAAGCCATGTATTCTTTCATCAAACTTGTGCATACCATCAAGCTTGAGCCACTACAACTTCAAGAAATCTCAAGAAACCAATTCATGAGTTGGAATTCCCTTGTACTCCATCCCTATAGGTATATCTCACCTCCTTTGCAAGTTCATTTTTTTTGTTACATATTTGTTTTTAATGAGTAATATCAGAAACTAGAACTTTTATGATATTTGTGAGTGTAAACTTGAATCTGGAACTACTAGGTTAGTCTATTAGAAAACTAACAAGGCTAGGGTATGATGAGATCATTAGGAGTTAACACTTAAAGTCGGAGCCCCTAATTCTCTAATTCACCCAGCGGTTTTCCCAATAGGATCGTCGCCGCCGGTTTTTCTATGTAGCGGCGTTTTGAGTTTTGGTTAGTAGCTTAGGTTGGTGATAATATAAGCTACTGTATTATTTGATTTGTCTCAGATTTCATATAGAGAAATCTGAGAGTGTTCTAATAAGGTTTTAGCAATGTTTCCGATATTTTTAATATGGTTTTTCGTATTTCTGTACCGCGACTGATATATTGATGTTCGTACATTAATGTCAGAGGTATTTGGTCGTTTTTGGAGTAAGTAAGTTTTAGGTTCTAACCTATGAGTGCTTATCTCATTGTTTTGGTTTTGATATGATATTTACGCCGATGTGTTATAACTACGATTATAGGTACGATCGCGGAAGTTTCCGAGACGGCAAGGACGGACAAAGCAAGCGTGGATTTTGACTAGCTCGACAGGTGAGTAGATTTATATCTACGGGGGAAGTCGGGTGGATGGCGTATAGCATCCCCACAACCATTTAACTATGATAGTTATGTTATCTAGTTAGTTTTTTTATGATATGTTAGATAACTTAGCTAATTGTATTGATATTAGTTCGCATCTAGTAGATTAAACAAGTGGTTATATTTGATATATGTTTATGATGACATACGTACGTGACGATAGATCCGTATGATATGAATATGATATTGGATGGATATTGTACGTGAGATCATACCGTACTTGTGATGATGAGGAGAGCGTGCCGAATACGGCCAAGTGTCATTTGGACTCGTGGAGTCATGAGTATCCCTAGTTGGGACATTACGTTTGATTGAGCTATACTCTTTTAAAAACCAACGTTTCGTTTTCCCTTTTAAATGATAAATGACAAGGATGCGATACTATTTTCCAAAACGAATATCTATTTTAACTTAATGCAGCTTCCTTATTTCAAAATAACGTTTCATTCCATTTTCAAAGATAATGGTATAGCTCATAGCAATTAGTTACGTTAATAATTACGCGATATATGTATATTTCTTTTATATGTTCGCGATACGCTTACCGATTGTATACGTTCTCTTTTAAATGAACACACTGATAGAACACTACATAACTACCAATGAGTACTGTGTTGTACGAGCACAGATGCATATGTTATACTACATCTTATTGGTACTGTCATGACACTGTAGGACCGCTATACCACGCGATGTGTATGTAAATTCCGATACGAGGCGTTATGAATTCCCTATATCCGGAAAATTGGATTGTAATTATATGCTATGGATATGGATAGAATTACTTTCTGCTTTAAACACTTATAGAACACTTGCACAAATACTAATGATTGCCATGTTGCACAAGCACAACGCGTTTGCTACACTACACATCATTAGTATTGCTATGACACAGTAGAACTGTTAAGTTTGTTTGCACGACTGACTATACTTACGTACGGTACCTTTATTACCTGCTAAGTTATTGCGAATACCAGTACCATGGGTATTCGTATTTGATCCTTATGAGTTTTATGATGTTTTTACTTCGATGATATATATCAGTGGTATGGGACGCTGCTATATATATATATAATCATCAGAGTGATATATGCAATTATTCTTCTTCTTTACTTGATATTTCTGGATACGATGAGTTGACATTCACCATGAGTTTTATGTTTTCTGATTTGATTTTATTCTGAACTGAGTGGGGGGCTATACAGTTACGGACGTGCTACATATCCGGACCGAATGGGGGGGGGGATATACAGTCGGATACATGGTGGACATGGTCAAAACCGAGGGGCAGGAAAGCCGCGATAGAGGCGGGGAGCCTAGCGAGGACACTCGATACCAGAGATAGATATGAGCACGGCGGATATCTAGGGGATACTGATCGGGGCTAGGGATATCGAGAGGAGACCGATATGATGAGATGGTGTCGATGATATCTGGATTTGCGTGTAAGTGATGGACACGAGAGATTTGATGATTTTGCGTGCCGGTGATGGATACGAGAGATATGATGATTCAGGGTGTCGATACTGGACATCCATATATTGATGTTTTGCGATCATTCGAGATATGCGTTATAGTAGCCGATCAGGACTGATCTGGAGGACAGTACCTGAATACTATTTTACCTGTTGATATATATATAAGGGTTTATAAACGAGCTATAGTCTCATTATTTTGACATGTCTCGGATGGACCGAGGATCTTTTAAACTGTAAATCTCTTAAAACTCTTTACTAGACAGCAAGACGTATATCTTAAATAAGATACCTATTATACTTCATACTATTACGTCTGCTTTTATGCCGTGACATACGTATTCCGCAGCTATTTTAAGAAGAGGTTTTACATACATATTTCGGCTACCTTATAGGTTTATACCTGGATACAGGTTATATATATCTAAGATGATATATTTGGGTTACGTGATAGATAGTATTGTATTTTAGTACCTATACATCATATATATATTAGTACAGGTTGTGATAGTACTATACTTATGACCTAGGATATCGTTGTGTATTTTGATTTCTACCTTGTGATAAACTTTAATTCACTGAGTTGGCAACTCACCCCCGTTGTGCCCCAGTTTCTTGCAGGATATACCGCTCGGATCATCAACGGCTTGTGGCACACACTTCTTTTCGGTGATTGCTTTGGTAGGTGGGATACTGTTGTATCGTACCCACACTTGTGTGTGTGTGTGTATGTGTGTGTGTGTGTGTGTGTGTGTATTCTTTTGTATCTAGTAAAACTCCATCAACCCAGAACTTATAAAATTGTGGACTTAGAAGCGAGACTTAGAGTTATGTATTTGTGGGAGTCGCACTCATTGGAGTCGACCTTTTTATTCTTGTTGTTTATTATTTCACTTTTCTTTTCTTCGCCATTGGGAATCGTATTTTAGCTGCGTGGTTGCTCCGCTGTTTGGACATGGAAGCTAGCTCCCGTTGGGATGTTTTTTATATTAGTATGCTTGTTGTTCAAAATTTACAAAGGAGGTGCTGCCGATTTTTAAAACGTCATAGATGCTTTTCAAACATACTTATTTAGACTTAAATGAATATTTTCAACTAATTTCATCTAATGACTATTTTAAACTTCACCTCCAATATTTTCGTAAAAAGGTTTAAATTCCGGGTTTTCGGCTTACTTGGACTGCGTTTACGTCTTTCGATGTCACGTGATTTAAGTGCCGTCACATGCCACTTTCGGGTCGTGACACCGATACGGGGCAGGCGTATCCTGAGACGAAGTATAATTCCTACTTAGGGTTTCTGGATGAAACATAATTCCGACACGGACAGGCGTATCCTGAGACGAAGCAAAATTCCAACGCAGGGTTCCGGGACGAAACTTAATTCCGACATGGTACAGGTATATTTTGAGACGAAATATAATTCCGATGCAGGGTTCCAGGACGAAGCATAATTTCGACACGGGACAGGTGTATCCTGAGACGAAGCATAATTCCGACTCAGGGCAGACATTCTGAACGAAGCATAGTTCCGATGCAGAGGTTGATTCCAAGGCGAAGTATAATTCCTACAAGGAAGGTGGATACTCCGAGGCGAAACATGATTTTGACACAGGGCACATTTTGAGACGAAGTATGATTCCAATACAGAGGTAGATATTCTAAACGAAACATAGTTCCGATACAGAGGTTGATTCCCAGGTGAAGCAAAATTCCAACAGGGAAGGTGGATACTCCGAGGCAAAACATGATTTCGACACGGGACACATTCTGAGATGAAGCATGATTCCGACCCAGAGGTAGACATTCTGAACGAAACATAATTTCGATGCAGAGGTTGATTCCCAGGCGAAGCATAATTCCGAGAGGGAAGGTGGATACTCCGAGGTGAAGCATGATTTTGACACTGGGCACATTCTGAGACGAAGTATGATTCCAACGTAGAAATTGTTGGTTGACTTGATTCCGAGACAGAGTTTGACTCCGATGAGGAGGTCGCCGGTTGATTTGATTCCAAGGCGGAGTTTGATTCCGACGGAGAGGTCGTTGGTTGACTTGTTGATTTGATTTGATTTGGGAGTTTCTTATATGTCCAGTGGGGATTTTGAGCTTGAGACTTGGAATTTGGGTTTTTGTTTGGCGTCAACATCGCTATACTGGAATATAGTACTAGGAACGAATCATCATTTGCCGTGGAGAACATGGGATTTGGGTTTTGGTTTGGCATCAGCATCGCTATACTGGAATATGGTACCGAGAGCGTATCATCATTTGCCGTGGAGAACATGGGTTTTTGTTTGGCATCATCATCGCTACACTGGAATATGGTACCAGGAGCGAATCATCATTTGCTATGAGAGGATTCGAGGATTTTGGTTTTGGTTTGGTATCAGCATCACTACACTGGAATATGGTACCAGGAGTGAATCATCATTTGCTATGAGGGGATTTGAAGACTTTGGTTTTGGTTTGGCATCAGCATCGCTACACTAGAATATGGTACCAGGGGTGAATCATCATTTGCCGTGAGGGGTTTCCCTCGTTCCCAGTTTAACGACTTAGGGGTTATCTGTTCCCAGTTTAACGACTTAGAGGTCATTTGTTCCCAGTTTAACGACTTAGGGGTCTATTGGATCAAAAGTTTGGAATTTTGGGGTTGGGGTCGGCATCACCGTTGCTAACACTGGGGCATAAGTGCCAAAAGCGATTCATCATTTGTCTTTGTCTATTAAGGAGCGATGGCTTAGGAGACGAGTTTAGGTCCCTATCACCTAAGGCTTTTCCATTTTATGAGCCGTAAGGGTCCCATAAAAGCATTTTCTCCCTACGAGTCGAATGGATTTCGTAGGTGTATTTTCTCCCAAGGAGTCATGGGGACCCCCAAGTGTGTTTTTCCTTTGTGAGTCATAAGGATCCCAGGCAGGTGTTTTCTTACGAGTCGAGAGGATCTTGTAAGCTTTGTTCTCCTCATGCATCGTGAGGACACATGAGTTGGTCTCCCCAAATAGAGCATAATTCCAATGGCGGAGACCGGCCGCATGGCTGGTGATTGCGGTGGGGCATGGGTTTGATTTAGTTTGTTTATGCCCGTGGATTGTCTATGGCAGTCAATTTGGGGACTGGCCGTAGGACCGGAAGAATTTGGGGAATTTCGTCGGCGTCTGCATCGCTAACACTGAAATATGGTTTCAGGAGCGACTCATCATTCGTCTTTGGAGGGGATTGAAATATTTATTTATATACACATTCTTTTTTTTACCGCGATTGCTCCATCATTTTAGCTTTTCTTATCGCGAAGGTCGCTATTGCCCCATTATTTCGGCTATTTATTCGCGGTTGCCCCATCATTTTGGCTATTTATTTGTGGTTGCCCCATCATTTCGGCTTAATCTTCATTTTTTACTCGCTGATTTTTATTGCGAGTTGCCCAATCATTTCGTTTTTATTTCCATTTTTTACTCGCTGATTTTTATTACGAGTTGCCCAATCATTTCGGCAAGACGGCCTACGCGGCCCGTCTCCGATTTTCGGCGGTAAACAGATTCTGGCACGCCCGGTGAGACCTTTTTCTCTTTCCACTCCACACTTCGTGTGTCGTGTTCGCGAACGAATCGCGGTTTAATATGGTTGCCTCTGGATTCGAGGTGTTAAGATTTAGTGTCTTGTTCCGTGCACAAGAGAAGATGACGTCGATGGCTTCCAACTGCACCAATTGCAACAACAACTCCCACTCCGTCCCTGCTGGAGAAGTAACTTATGGGCCCCAAGTGGCCTCCATCTTCGCAATGCCAGTGGAACAGGTGACTCAGGCTACCACTGGACTGTTCTTCGGGACCATGCTCCCGCCAATGAGCTTCAATGCTTCGATGCCATCATGAGAGGCTCCAAAGAAGACGGTCTTCGATCGGCTTGCAACTATCACGGCCCCTCTCAACGGGTCGTCCAAGTCTGCTGTCTCAGTCTTCGACATGCTAAGCCAAAACTCAAGTGAGCCCGCGAAGAAGCCCGTGATACCTGAAGAGGTTATCCCGAAGCGGATAGCCATTCCAGCTCCGGTACACGAAGTCGTCAAAGCGGCTTCTCCTTTTAAAAGATCGGTCTTCACAAGACTGTCCGTTCCAATTCCCGCTTCGGGCGAAGTCATCAAGGCCGCTCCCCCTATCGAAAGATCGGCCTTTGCAAGATTGACCGTTCCCTTTCAGCGGATGTTGATCTTCGACAGGCTGACACCAATAACACCCCACCAGAGTAGGGGCACGACGAAGCCGCTCCCGTAACTGAACCATTCCCATCTGCACGGCATGCTCGACGTCGCCACTGGCGCTGAGTAAGGAAGGCTGGGGGCAGTTCCCCCTCTGGACTTACCCACCAGCTCCAATGGTGGAAGTTGATGCTGCTGTTCCAACTGGGAACAGCTTTGAACTGCTCAGGAGGGTGCGCAAGAACTCTCCAACCGCTATATTGAAGAAGTCTCCTCCGCCTGCTGAAAGCATGACACAGGTGAAGCAGAACAGCCTCCTCAACGGTTGTCCTCTAAAATCCACAGAGTTTGGCGGAAAGTCCAAGACTCTGTAATTGACAAAGATTACACTCGCCGGCTAAAGAAGACGAAGTCCCGGCAAGAAGAAGATCATCCCTCCGTCGTACCACGGAAAGTGTCATCTACGTAGGTGCCTGCTACAATGGCCCCTTTAACTTCGGCTTCCCACAAAAAGAGAAGGCCTGAGAATCTCCCACCACCGGTGACAAATTCTGAGTGTGATGGATCCAAACGCCCCAAGTCTAGGGGGCATGGTTGTGCATACCATCTACATGGTATCCGGAAAAGAGGATAGCCGTACTTCCACGGTCTGTGACAAAAGCTCAAGAGCAACAACAAAAGCCCCAGAAGATGTTGACAAGGATGGCCGCACTCACTGGGCAGAAAGAAAGCCCAGAAGCATCGTCGGAACAACGCCAGGAGCAGGAAACCGACACCAAATTCCTACGGAGGATTCTTGAAAAGAAAGACAAAGAGGCCGCGGAACAAGCGGCTAATATAAAACAAATGGCGCTTCTCTTCCAAGACATAGTGGGGATGATGATCCAGCCGGATGCTCCAGCTGAAGACCCTCCAGTAATCATTGAAGACGACAGAGGGGAGACATCAAACCCTCCCCCGGCTTTATCAGCAGCCAGGGAGGAGACGATCTTTAAAGCTATCCTTGATGACTACATAGCTCAACAAATACGTGCTCATCAAGCGAACGAAGCGGCAGGACAAGTCATCAGAACTGGGCGACCTTATCCGGGCTGGTACGACCAAATTAAGTACCCGCAAGGATATACAATCCCCAAATTCCATGTGTATAAGGGGATGGGAAATCCGCATCAGCACGTTGCTCAATTCAGAGCTTTGTACGGTAATACCGGGGGCGATGACAAACTATTGCTTCGCCAATTTGTCGGCAGCTTGGCGGAGACAGCATTTGAATGGTATTCGGAGCTTCCAAATGACTCTGTCAAGACATTTACGGAGATGGAACTACTATTCACACAGCGGTTCGCAAGCGCAAGCGAGCGCACCCCGATCACGACATTAATCAACGCCAGGGTGAAGCCGGGAGAAACCTGGGTTTAGTACGCAATTCAGCGGCCGAACCTATGGTCGAAGTGTGAACAACGCATAGAAGAAGCTCCCGCTGTGGGCATGTTCATGGGGACCCTTGATCCTCAGGCAACTATATCCCAATTTATGATGTTCTTCAAGCCGACCACCTTCCAGGTCTTGATTGACAAGCTGATCCAAATCGATCAGATAGGCCATAGGTCGTCCTCTTCAAAAACGGATCTCCGGAATGAAAATGGGAAGGGAAAGCGACCTTCGTCGCCAACGCTAAAAAACAATCGAGTGATTCGAAGCAGGTGGCTCGCCAAAACAACAGACCGCGAGCCCTCGAAGAGAAGTTGAGACGTCCTTACTCGTTCGCCCGGGAAAAAAACGAGGAGATTATTCGAACTAGCGGCGCGCAACAGGATCATCACTCTGCCGGATCCAAAACGCCCACTGCAATCGGGCGACGTCAACAATCCCAATTATTGCCCCTACCACCAAATAGTGGGCCACCCAATCGAAGATTGTTGTTTCCCCCAATCAGAGCAAAGCTCTGTTTGAAATTCAAATTTCAAAATTGAAGTAACGCTTCAGATGCAGCGCCAAGTGCGCTACGCCCTAGGCAGCATACCATGTGTGCGCTAGCGATAGGCGCGCTGCGCCCTAGGCAGCGCGCCACGTGTCAAACACGGGTGCGCTAGTGCAGGGTACGCTGCGCTGCAAGCAGCGCACCACGTGTAAGACACAGGTGCTCTAGCGCTAAGAGCGCTACGCTCTAAGCAGCGCATCACGTGCAAAGCACGGGTGCGCTAGCGCTGGAATTAAAAAACTCTCCACCGTTAGATCAAAAGATCTAATAATAATGATAAATCATTAATTAATCAGAATTAAATTCTGTTATGGAAAGATTTTCCAATCTTGTTAAAAAACAAGAAGATTGCCTTCTATAAAACAGAAGCCCTAGGATCAAATATCTAATGGTGGAAAATATTCTCAAATCAATCAGAGAAAGATCTCTTTAACTGATCCAACAAATCAGCTTGCCCTATATAAAGGCCCTAAGACTTCAAGTCTGATATAGAGAAACCTCCCCATAAACTTTGAAAAAACTCAAAGAAAAAGAGCAAGCTCCTGCAAGAAGATTTTTCTTCAAGGTAAGAATGATGGATGATGAACACAGAGATGAAATCATCTCATAGAAAGAAAAATTTATTTCTTTAAAAAGATCATAGATCTACAGGACAAAAAAGTCTTTCACAAAAAGAGATCAAAAGATCTCACCATAAAATAAAAGAAGAACATAATTCTTCTTACAGATCATGGATCTATAAAGGCAAAGCCTTTCATCAAAATAAGAGATTGAAAATCTCTCCTGCAAGATAAGAACTGTTGTTCTTAAATCTTGAGACAAAGTCTCTTTTAAAAGAACATAAATTTGTTCCCAGATCATAAAATTAATCAAATGCGCTTTGCGCTCTTGAAATGCGCCTTGCGCTCCTGAACTACGCTCCTGCGCTCTCTGGACCGGCGCTCAGCGCCAAATGCGCCACGTGTCAACCACGTATGCGCAGATTAACAACTTGCGTTTTGTGCTTCTGAAGTAGCGCACTGCGCTCATGGGCTGGCGCTTAGCGCCAAGCGCACCACGTGTCATTCACGTATGCACCACTAAACTGAAAGCGCAATGCGCTCATGAACCAGCGCTCTGCGCTCACAAACTGGCGCAATGCACCCATCATCTCGCGCTTAGCGCCAAGCGCTACGCGTTTCCTTCACGTATGTGCCACGTGGTAGAAGCGCACTGCACTCTTTGACTGGCGCAAAGCGCCTAGCGCACCACATGTTGCGCTGACAGAACATAAATTGTTCTTTAATAAGCCCAAGGCTCTGGTGAATGCCCAGCATTCAATAAAAGACAAAATATTATCAGAATTCAAGCATTATTAAAAGGGCCAAGCCCAAATAAAGGCTCAACAGCCCAGAATAAAATGTTAAACATTTATTGGACTTGTTTCCCCTAATCAGAGAAAAACTCTGTTTGAATTTCAAAATTCAAAACAACGCTTCAAATTCTTTGCGCTGCGCGCAACGCGCCACGTGTCAAAAACTGATACGGCAGCGCAGCCCCCAAGGCAGTGTGCCCAATCAGAGCAAAGCTCTATTAAAAAACAAAAATAGAAGCAAAGCTTCAGTTGCGCAAGCACTGCGCTGCGCGACGCGTGTCAGCGCAGTCGCTTTTGCGCAAAGCGCTGAGCTGCGCGACACGTGTCAGCGCAGATGCGCAAGCGCAGCAGCGCTGCGCTGTGCGCTGCGCGACACGTGTCACGCTCTGGAGCATTTGCGCCAAACAGAATTAAAATTCTAAGAAATCTTTCTGTTCTTGTTAAAACAAGAAGATTTTCTTCTGTAAAACAGAAGCCCTTGGATTAAAGATCCAACGGTGGGGAAAATTCCCCAAATCACTCAGAGAAACATCTCTTTAACAAATTTAACTAATTTATGGGCACTATAAAAAGGACCCTAGACCTCAATTTAAAGGCATCAACATTTGGTGAAAAATCAAGAACTTCAAACAGAGAGAACTCTGAAGAAATTTCAAAAGAAGAAAAGGTAAAAATCTTTAGGAAAAAGAGAAAATTCTCTTATGAACAAATTATTGATCTAAGAACAAGATCAATAATCTTAAATAAAAAGAAAAAATAAATAATAATAGTGCTTTGCACTTTCTTATGAACCATTGGTTCTTGAATCTAAAAGATTCTCAAATTACAGTGCTTTGCACTTGAAAAATTGCACTGTTGCGCTCCTTGGTTGGCGCAAGCCACCAGGGAGCGCCACGTGTCAACAGCACAACAGCGCAGCGCACGGACACAGCGCACTGCGCTGTTGCGCTTGCGCTCACCAGAGTGCGACACGTGTCGCTCCCACGAGCGCTTGCGCTCATTATTTGGCGCAAAGTGCCTCATAAGCCACTGTCAAATAACTAATGCATTGCATTCTTGGCAGAAGGGCCTAGCCCAATTAAAAAAAAGGTTTAACAGGCTGAACTAAATGCTTTGCATTATTTTAAAAGGGGGGGCAGAGCCCAAGCAAAGACAGATGCTATGCATCAAAAATAAAGGGACAGAGCCCAAATCAGAAAGGCCTAGCAGGCCAGAATAAAATGCTGTGCATTACTAACATGGGCAAAGCCCTATCACAGGTCTAACAGGCCAAATGCAAACAAAATGTTGGACATTTCTCAGTTGGACTTAACCCAATCATGGCCATAAGTCTTCAAATTAAATTGACTGAGCACGTCGACTCTCTCAAATTAATCTACATCCGGTTCGAGGGTACATCTTCGAACTCCTCTGACACCTATCGTTGTAATCCTTCAACGACGTCAGAGAGGTGACGGGTCCCGATGACCACACATCGATATGGACTGCGGGGTCCTTAAACTCGTGGACCGAAACGTCCTTAAACTAATATTGGACCGAAACGTCCTTAAACTAATAGTGGACCGAGACGTCCTTAAACTAATATTGGACCGAGACGTCTTTAAACTAATGTTGGACCGAAACGTCCTTAAACTAATATTGGACCGAAATGTCCTTAAACTAATGACGGACCACCACGTCCCTAAACTGGAATATGGACCGCAATGTCCTTAAACTACCAATGGACCGCAATGTCCCTAAACTACCTATGGACCACTACGTCCCTAAACTGGAACAATAGAGCCACCAAACGCTCTTTTGTTGGATCTAAACGATCCCGTTTAAGTTGATCTTAGTCTCAAATATGGCTAACGTATCCTTAAACATTCAAACAGACTTTAGTCCCAAATTGGACTATAAGACCCCCAATCAACTTTGGTTCAAGGGTACATCTCCGAACTCCTCTGACACCTATCGTTGTAATCCTTCAACGACGTCAGAGAGGTGACGGGTCCCGATGGCCATGCATACAATGGACCACTATGTCCCTAAACTGGAACAATAGAGCCCCCAAATGCTCTTTTGTCGGATCTAAACGATCCCGTTAAGTTGATCTTAGTCTCAAATTGGACTAACGAATCCTTAACAAACGTTTGAGTTGATCTTAGCCTCAAATATGGCTAACGTATTCTTAAACTAAAAATACCAAACCCAAATCTAAGTAAATACGGATTTGGACTAATCCACGTCCTACGGGCGACGGCATTACTCAGTCTCCGTATACAATCCACGGGCAACCACAAACAAAACAAACACCCACGACACGAAGTGAAATTCTGGAAAAGGAGAAAGTTGTTGCCGCGATGCGGTAGCGTAATTAACTGCAGGGGCTTACGCCTGCAGGGAAGAGCGTCCCCACAATCAAAAACCCCTCAAGCGAGGGGGAATCTGACGAAGTCTGCTACATCAGCCGCATCCGTCTAAACCTCCGATACACGGTGCCATAAATCAACTTGGCATCTTCGGAGAGGTGGACGGATAAAACCATATAGCATCTGCCCCGAATCTCAGGCAAGACGTTCAGTCTCGGCCGCCATTCGGAGGGGAACAGATTCTGGCACGCCCGGTGGGACCTCTTCCTCTTTCCACTCCACACTTCGTGTGTCGTGTTCGCGAACGAATCGCGGTTTGCTGTGGTTGCCTGTGGATTCGAGGTACTAAGATTTGGTGTCTTGTTCCGTGCAGAAAACAGAAGATCAATGGCTTCAAACTGCATTACCTGCAACTGCAACTCTCGCTCCGTCCCTACCGGAGGAGTGACCAACGGGCCCCAAGCGGCCTCTCTTTTCAAGATGCTAGTGGAGCAGGTAACTCAAGCCACCGCTGGACTATTCTTTGGGACCATACTCCCACCAATGAGCTTCAATGCCCCATTACCATCTCAAGAAGCTCCGAAGAAGTCGGTCTTCGATTTGCTTACAACTATCGCGGCCCCTCTCAACGGGTCGCCCAACTTCAATACCGCAGTTTTCAACAGACTGGGCCAGAACGTCTATAAGCCCGTGATACCCGAAGCTGCCATCCCAAAACGGATAGCCATCCCGACTCAAGCGGACAAAATTATTGGAAAGGCTCCTCCTTCCAAAAAGTCAGTTTTTACAAGGCTGGCCATTCCGGTTGCTGCTCTAGGCGAAGTCCTCAAAGCTGCTTCCCCTACCCAGAGCAGGGGGCATAAAGAAGCTTATCCAACAACGGAGGTGACTCCATCCGCAAGACACGCTCGACGTCGCCACTGGCGTTGAGTAAGAAAGGCTGGGGGCAACTCCCCCTCTGGATTTACTACACCAGCTCCGATGGTGGGGATCGATGCTGCTGTTCCAACCAGGAACAGCTTTGAATTGCTGAATACGGTGCGCAAAAACTCTCCTACTGCGATGTTGAAACGAACTCCTTCACCTGTGGAGAATACTCCAGAGAAGAAGCTAGAGCAGCCCCCTCAACGGCTGTCCTTTAAAATTTACAAAGTCTGGCGACAGGTCCAAAAGTCGGTAATTGATAAAAACTATCTCCGCCGACAAGAAAAGATGAAGGTGCAGCAGGAGAAGGATTACTCTGTCAAGCCACAAAAAGCAAAAGCTACTTGGGTGCCCACTACAATGGCCCCCTCAACACCAATCACTCAAAAAAGGAGGCCGCAAAAAGCCCCTATGTCTTTGGCAAATCGCAAAGACACCAGACACCAACGCCCCAAGTTCGGGGGCATGGTGGTGCACACCGTTTATTTGGCTTCCGGAAAGGAGGAAAGCCATGCTTCGACGGGTCACCGACCGCTCACCCGATCTGTGACGAAAGCCCAAAAGCAGCAACAGAAGCTTCAGGAAATGATGACTGTGATGGCCGCACTTACCGAACCAAAAGAAAGTTCGGAAGTATCATCAGAACAGCATCATGAACAAGAGACTGATGCTGACTTCTTACGTAGAATCCTCAAAAAGAAGGACACAGAAGCCGCAGAACAAGCGGCTAACATAAAACAAATGGCACTCCTCTTCCAAGACATGGTAGGGATGATGTTACAGCCGGACCCTCCAGCTGAAGACCCTCCAGTCATTGTCGGAAATGACGGAGGGGAAACATCTGATCCTCCTCCTGCTCTTTCAGCAGCCAAGGAAGAAACCATTTTCAAGGCCGCGCTTGATGACTATATAGCTCAGCAAATACGAGCTCATCAGGCGAGTGAAGCAGCTGGGAAAACTGTTAGAACTGGACGACCCTATCCGGGCTGGTATGACCAAATCAGTTACCCGCCGGGATATACTATCCCTAAATTCTACGTATATAAAGGGACAGGGAATCCGCATCAACATGTCGCTCAATTCAGGGCCTTATGCGGAAACACTGGAGGCGATGACAAATTGTTGCTTCGCCAATTCGTTGGCAGCTTAACAGAAACAGCGTTTGAATGGTATCGGAGCTACCTAATGACTCTGTCAAAACATTTGCGGAGATGGAGCTACTGTTCACGCAAAGATTCGCGAGTGCTAGTGAACGCACCCCGATAACAGCACTGATAAATGCCAGGATAAGGCCAGGTGAAACGTGGGTCCAATATGCAACACGATAGCGAAACCTATGGTCGAAATGCGAACAACGCATAGAGGAGGCACCTGCGGTAGGCATGTTCGTGGGTACCCTTGACCCTCAAGCGACCATCTCGCAATTCATGATGTTCTTCAGGCCGACCACCTTCCAGGCTTTGATCGACAAATTAGCCCAAATGGACCAGATGCGCCATGGACCGTCTCCTCCAAAACCTGATTCTCGGAACGAGAAAAGAAAAGGGAAAGCGATCATCGTCGCCAATGCTCAACGACAGCCGAGCAATTCAAAACCGGTCGTTCGCCAAAACAATGTGCGTCCGCGCCCATCCCTCGAGGAGAGACTAAGACGTCCTTACTCGTTTCCTCAGAATAAAACGAAAAGACTGTTCGAGCTGGCAGTGCGCAACAGACTCATCAATCTGCCGAGTCCAAAGCGTTTGTCACAGCCAGACGATCTTAATAATCCCAATTATTGCCCTTACCACCAAACGGTAAGTCACCTAATCGAGAATTGTTTCGTCTTTAAGGGATGGGTCGAAGATCAGTACCTACAAGGCAAATTCGCACTGTCTGAAAATTGGAAGGTAAACCCGCCACAGCCGCATACTCCAAAGAAAACGGATACAATGGGTGCAGCTTGTTCTATCGTCGAAGATGAAAATGATGGAGAAAACTCATCAGATGAATCCGAAGACTACGTAGCAACTTGTCATGTGATTTCTCATTCACTGGCAGATAATGAAGAGGCTTCTTGCGCCGAGAAACCAATGGCGAACCCTGAGCCGGAGACTCTACAGCCATCAGACGAGTTGATCGATGTCTTTCTAAATGAAATTTGTCTGAAAGCAAAAGCCAATCAAGAGCATGAAATGGCCATACTGGAAAGAGCCAAGGCATTCCCGTCAAATCAAAAGCCATACACTGCAGGTAAAAACAAATTCAAGATGAGGAAAAGGTTCGCCAAAGCTCTATCAGTAGGAATGAAGCTACCGCCCTCTGAAGAAAATACTCTCGCTGAGGTAGAGATACACCCTAACTTCTGTTTATATCATCAGAAGATCATACATCCTACCGAAGACTGCGAATCCTTTAACTGTTGGTGGCAAGGGTATGTCGCTCAAAAGCAACACTTTGACAGGGCAAAATGTGAAGCTCGTAGACGCCGAAAAAATGCGATAGATGAGCGCAAAAGAGCCGCCGCCGATTGTCATATAGCCGACTCCAAGGGATCATAAATTATCACCTTTGGAAGCGACTCTGACGAAGAAGCTACCCCCAACCCTTCTCTCGGGGAATCTATTTCAAAAATAAAGGAATTGAGGAGCTGCGAGAACGTTCAGCCGTGCAATCGCACGCTACTCGGAAAAAATCTCAGCTCCGCAAACAACGGAGCGAACAAAAAGGATAAAGGAAAAGGAAAAACGGCCTTCGTCGCCAGCGCTCAACAACAATCAAGTGACCCTAGACCGGTTACTCGCCAAAGCAACAAGCGGCAACCCCTCCAGGAAAAGTTGAAACGTCCTTACTCGTTTCCGCAAGATAAAACAAGGGGACTGTTCGAACTGGCAGTGTGCGACAGACTCATCAATCTGCCAAGTCCAAAACGTCCGTTACGGCCAGGCGATGTTAATAATACTAATTATTGCCCTTACCATCAAACGGTAGGTCATCTGATCGAGGATTGCTACGTTTTCAAAAACTGGGTTGAAGATCAATACCGACAGGGCAAGTTCGTCATCTCCGAAAACTGGAAGGTGAGCCCGCCACAACCACACGCTCCGAGAAAGATGGATACGCCGGGGGCATCATGCTCAGTCATAGAGAAAGCCTCATAAACCGAAAAGTCAATAAACTAGATATTCGCCTCAAATACGGCGACAACGGACCGAAACATCCTTAAACTAATGACGGACCGCAATGTCCTAAAAGTTGCAAATGACCGAAACGTCATTAAACTACTATCAACCCACGGCATCCTCAGGCCGGCGTGGTAAAAAAAAAAAACAAAAAAAAACGATATGTCCACAAGCAAAATGGGCACGGATGAAAACCCAAAAGGGCTCCGTGAGTAAAAACAGCAGGGCTACCGGCGAGTCTTGTGAAAACCCGAAAGGGCGCAACCTCGTTAGAATAAAAAAAAAGAAGAAAGAATAAACAAAATTAAAAAAAATAAATAAAAAGAATGGTATGTCCATAAGCAAAGTGGGCACGGATGAAAACTCGAAAGGGCTTCGTGAATAAAAACAGCAGGGCTACCGGCGAGTGTTTGTGAAAACCCGAAAGGGCGCAACCTCGTTAAAAGACACTTATAGGGCCCTCTCGACCTTGTAAGGAGAAACCACCCGCGTGAGATCCTTACGACTCACAAGGGAGCAACACACTTAGGGATTCTCACGATTCCTAAGGAGAAATTACACTTGCGAGATCCTCACGACTCGTAAGGAGAACTCTCTTATGGGACCCTCACGGCTCATAAAATTTGAAAGTTTTAAGTTACAGAGACCTGAACCTGTTCTTGAGCAACCCCTATAACCTTCGATATTGCCCTACAAGCGGCTCATACTGACCATTGTATACAATCCACGGGCGCGAATAAACATTTCCCTAACAAGTCCCACCCGTGACTGGGGATATGTCCATACGGTGAACAACCCTTATAAGTCCTCTCGACTTATAAGGAGAAAACCCTTTTTGTAAGATCCTTACGACTTACAGGGGAACATGCACTTAGGAATCCCCAAGATTCCCAAGGAGAAAATACATCTACAAGATCCTTACGACTTGTAGGGAGAAATACTTTTGTGGGACCCTTACGGCTCATGAAGTCAAAAGCCTTAGTCAACGGGACCCTAACCCTGTTCGCTAAGCCACCTTTGTTCGACATCGACTAAGGCAAATGATGATTCGCTCCTGGCAATATCCCAGTTGTAGCGATACTGATGCCTAAATCGGTATCAAATTCCAAGTCCTTTCATGGCAGATGATGATTCGCTCCTGGCAATATTCCGGTTGTAGCGATGCTGATGCTGAGATTGGCACCAGATTCCAAGTTCTACGCTCGAGATAAAAAAATCAGCGAGCTGAAAATGCATATTAAATAGCCGAAATGATGGGGCAACTTGCAACGAAATCAGCAAGTAAAAATGTGTACATACAAAAACAGCCGAAATGATTGGGCGACTCGCAATAAAAAAAAGAAGCGAGTAAAAATAAAATAAATAGCCGAAATGATTGGGCACCGCGAAAAACAACTGAAATGATTGGGCAATCGCGACCTTCGCGATATAAAAGCTGAAATGATAGAGCATCACGGAAATAAAACAAAAAAAATGATGATGATAAAACTTTTGCCCTACAAGTTAGATTACATCGATTCCTGTATACAATCCAGGGACACAAAGAAAGAGGGAAACATACCTTCCCAACAGGCTCCATAAAAAACCGAAGCCAAATCTCGACGGTTCACAGACAACCTAGAGACCATCTAAGCATTCGTCTCGTTACAGCAGATGAGATGTCAATAAAGGCGTTCCTTCGCAGTCCATCAAGATGCAGATACAACGCCAACAAAAGACCTTGCGGGAAACAAAGCGAAGCGACGGCAAAATCCCAGCTTCATTTTGACGTTTGTCTCGATACAGTAGACGCAATGTCAACCCCAGCGTTCTTCCTCCAACAGGATTTGGACACACCAAAGCAAACGAAGCGAAGACCACATTCCTAGCTTCAACGTCTTGACGGTAACTCATATAAAATCGGAAAGACAATCGGAGATCATCTCGCACCAGCACAGAGTGGTCACCACCTCGACGTTCGTCTCGATACAGCAGACGAGATGTCACCCCGACGTTCGTCTCGACACAGCAGACACAACATCATCAAACAAATGGAACCACGGCAAAATCCCTAGTTCCAAACCTCGACGGTTCACCAGCAACCTAGAGACAACTACGACATTCGTCTCGATACATCAGGCGAGATGTTACTCCAGCGTTCTTCCTCCAGCAGGGTGCAGACGCGACAATCAAACAAATGGAGCCACAGCAAAATCCCTAGTTCCCACCGCGACATTCGTCTCGATACAGCAGACGCGATGCCAGCAAAACGAAGCAAATGCCAAATTCCTAGCTTCAGGGTCTTGACGGCAACTCACATAAAACCTGAAAGGCTATCGGAGATCATCCCACACCAGCGCGGAGTGGTTATGACTCATCGGGGCTCGCCAAAATGAGCCTAACCTCAAGTAAAAAGCGGCATAGCAAATTCCTAACGCTTGCTCTTCCGACGGTCAAACTGCCTAGGAAGATTGCTTGAAGACGTCTTGTCCAGCCCCCGAAGGGATCAGAGACACGGCAGTCGCAGGGCTACTCGAACAGCACGATTGCCTATCGAGGACTATATCAGCTTATGCGACGGTACGATGGCCAAAACCCTAAGTACCACCGACCTTAACGGGCTTCTGTCGTAAAGAGCAGAGGTCAAATGCGACGTTAGAATGCTCTTGCGAGAAACGCTCGATTCGTCTCGACTTGTGAAGAAATTGATGTCTTTGCGGGAAATTCTCGATACGGCTCGACTTGCGAGATAAAGCCTTAGGCAGTAGGCATAAAAGGAGCCTGTTTCCTAAGCACTGGGACCCTGCAAGTTGGCCCAAAACGGTCTCTTGCACACTATCCACGGGTCTCACTCTCCAAACTCGAAACTCGACAAGGAGGGAAACAACCGCTTACGAGTCCTCTCGACTCGTAAGAGGGAAAATTCTCTTATAGGATCCTTACGACTTATATGAGAAAACCACACTTAGGAATCCTCACGATTCCTAAGGAGAAAACCCACCTACGAGATCCTCTCGATCCGTAGGGAGAAAAGTCTTTATGAGACCCTCACGGCTCATAGAGTTGAAAAGTCTGAGGCAGCAGATCTGAACCTGCGACCTGAGTCATCGCTATCTCTTGGAGAAAACTAAGTTATCTGCCAATTATGATTATCAAGTCGACATGCTGATAATAAGAGAAGACAGAGAGCGAGAAGGGCATACAAGACAATACAAAAAAAAATGTGTGTATCTTTATTTATTAATTCAATCAAGTACAAGGTGGATTGTACAAAAGAATAAAGAATGGATACATGTTATTCGAAAAGGAAAATTTCTTACAAGTAAATAGATACAAAGGGAACTACGGGGAAGGAAGCGTCTACTCTAGCAATTGTTCGCGCACCTCCTTCCACGCTTTCTCCTGATCGGCCACCACCGCCAGTTCTGCCTCCACTTGAGCCCGCTGCTGTAAGAAAGATGCCAGCTGCTCCCCCACGGCCTGATGAGCAGCTTCGCGGCTTGGGGCGTCATGCTCGGCGACATCAAGCTCCCGCTTCAAGTTTAACCCGTGAGAGAGGCGCTCCAGGAGGCCCTCAAAGATAGCCTTCACTTGGGCAGCATTCGCCTCAACCTCAGCACGTAGGCGAGCCGTCTTGCTCGAGGTCTCTTGGTATTCCCTCAGCCTTAAAGCCGCTTCTTGCTCCAAATGGTGGACGTAAGAAGCGCTTTGCTCAATCCACATGGTTCTTTAACGGCTTGCGGCTAAGTTCTCAGGAGCGGGGCGCATAAGCTCCAGCTGATGAAGGCAAGCCTCAATCTCTCGGCAGTGATTAACCCAAGATGCGACGATGCCCTCGTCATGGAAATTGGCAAATATCACCAGCATCGGGTTAACCGTCGTAGCGAAGTCCGCAGCAGACGTAGGAGCCTCGACGTCGAGTTCCTCGATATAATCGCTCAACATACGCAGACTATTCGCCGCACCTTTCGAGGACGGACGTCTTTGGGAAGGGCCTGCCGGCATTGTAATACGAGGCTCAAAAGGCGCCAAGACCGGAACGACAGCTAAAAAAGACAAAATGCGATTAGATGATGATTCAATAGATATAGAGAAAGTCATTGATAAGATAGTTTACTATACCAGTTGAAGCAGGTGGCAAGGCCGAAAGGGCCGGTGGCGCAACCGATCTTTCTTCTCCCCCCTCGATTTGTAACACTGCAGTCAGGACAAGAAAGAGTTAGAAATAATTCTACCACCGAAAAATAAAGATATCAATCGGGAACGGTACTCACCAGCGCCACCAGAGGGAAAGGCGAATTCAGATGGGAAGGAGAAGTGTGGGAGCAACACTTGATATAGATGATCAAAGAGCACTCCTGAAAAAACATAGCATTACGACTTTAGTACACAAATTATGCGTTTGGAAGATAAGATTAATAAATTGCAAACCCATACCTTCCAACATCTTCGAGGGTATGAGAGAGGGTTGAGAGGTGACCACCGCCAAGGCGGTCGTTGACGGCGCTCCCTCGAACAGTGGGGCATCGGCACTGGCTGCACCTGCGTTACGAAAAGGTGAACTTGTCAGAAAGGATTGTAAAGTGAAGAGAAACAGCAACTTGGGATTTACCTGAGGAGCTCCCGGCTGAAACGGAGGCGACTCCCTCCTCTATCGACATGAGGCCACCGCCTGTGGCCTGGTCACCCGACTCGATGGGGACCGTCATCGTGCTCGCGCGGCCAGGAGACGGCAGGAGATCGTAGGCGGGGAGGGCAATGATTAGAGCGTTGCCGGATTCTTAGAAGGAAGCGGCTGACTCTTCCCCAAGAGTCGGGCCCATCTCACCCGTTACCTCCTCGGGCTCCGCGATCTCCATCGGCTCATCTGCCGTCACCACAAGATCGCCGGCCTCAAGCGCCTCGTCCGCCACTACCCTGGGCTCAGTCATAACGATCATTTCATTTGCCGCCACTTCAGGTTCGGCATCAATGACCTTCTCGGCTGCAGACCCCTCAACCGCTATCTCAGGCTCTGAAGCCTCAGCGACGTTGCCCACCGTCGGCTCGGGTTCGGCAGGTGCCACCTCCTCTGTTTCCTTGGGTTCAACGGTCTCTGCCACCCCCTTGGTCGAACTTGGCCCTGCGAGATAAAATATATAAGAACCGTTGGCATTATAATTCTCACAATAAGAATTATGAAAGAAATGCTACCTGAAGTGGACTTATCATTCGTGCTTCGAGTGGCACGCGCCACTTGTCTGTGAGCAGTGGATAGGGCGACAGGGGCCACTTCAGAGGGAGTATCAGCCCGAAGGACGGTGCTTGGGCCCGCTCCCATAGCCAAAGCTGCCCGGCGCGCCTTCGCCTCACGCCTCAGCCGCTTCCTTTCCTCTCGGGCCGTTGAAATGGACCTTACCAGAGCCTCTTTCATTGAGGCGTCCTCGTCTGTATACAGGGATGCCTCCAAATTCTTCAAGGCATTCCTCGTCGACTTATCAAGTCGAGGCTCTTGCAGTAGCTCCGACGAGACCGGAATTCCAGTAACAGGTTCGGGGAGGATCCTCTCATCGCCTGGTATAACCCCTATAAAGAAACAAAGGAAGAAAGTTAGGGTGATCATCGAAAAAGATAACGAAATTTGTTTTAAAAAAAAAGGGGGTGGGACATACCGGCGCCCGCTAAAGCGCGTTTCTCCTCCTCCTTTTGGAAGGTTTTCAAAGAGGCAGCAATAGCTTCTTCGGTAGAGACACCTGTTGAAAATGGGGAAAGGTATTAGTCAAGAATAATGATAAAAAAAACGCGATAAAATGATGAAGAAAGCAGCTAATAATTACCTGACTCAGCGAGTTTACTCAACCACGCTTCAAGCCTCGCTGATCGCTCAGAAGCCGCAATGGCGGCCGCCAGGTCGGTGTCTGCAGGGTCTACCGTGAAGCCCTTATTGCTGCCATATTCACTTATTCCTTCGGTGAGAGGGGCCTCACGCTCTAAGCCAAGAATCGTGTCAAGGGAAATGAGCGACTTCTTCTTCTTTTGCCCGCCAGCTCTGGATGCACCCGGTATTGATTTACGCTTGGCAGACACCTTGGGGCGGCGGGTCCCGATATCCGTGCCTGCACCGGACTCCGGCGATACCATAGTTACCGCCTCCACTGGAGCACGGAGGGCTGGTGGCGCGTCCACAGTATCGCGAGGCGGCAATCCGCGTGGAGGATTCAACACGCGCGGAGGTCCACCTCCAACACCTTTCAATGGAGGAATGATCGGAGTCCTCGGCCTCAAGGGAGCCTTGCGATCGCCGCCGGGAGGTGCACCTTTGCGGTCAACCAGCATACGTTTCTCCATCAGAATAACGGGCCCCATTGCATGCGCATACCAGGCCACATATGCGTTGAGGACTTTAGGGACGCAACTCGGCTCGCTAATAAAGAAATAAGAACCCGTGTTAAGCCGCATAAAGTGGTGCATTGCGTTCTTTATCCCCTCTCGGCTAACCACGGGCTTTTCCAAGAAAGCTTCCATCGGGATCCCTTGGTTATAGCTCGATTGCTGAGCGAACCGGTGCGGATTATACCTCATAAAGAGTGCTGTCTCATTCTGCCTGAACACCAGGTAGCCCGGCCGAATGGAATAGAGGTGGAGGATTTCCCGAGCCTTCAATATGGAAGCCCCGTCTTTAAAATCATCGCGTAGCGACACTACTGACTTGGTGGTCTCCGAGCCTATTGTTATGACCTTATCCAAGAAAGAAGTCTTCGCCCCAACCAGGTGTGGTCGAAGGAGCAGCCCCCTAGCCTCCCGCGGAGGTGCAACTACGATCGAAGCCCCGACCAGCCGTATGACCCTCGGGAGCCTGCATTTCTCAAAAAAGGGAGGAATCTTATGGGCACCGAACACCCCGTGCACGTGCATTTCCATCCAAGAGGTAAAGTAGTGCATCGGGAAGTTGGCGGGTTGCACCCCTGGCTCACTAGCATCCGCCGCTACACTAAGTCCATTATAAAGATGAGCCAGCCCGGCGATTCCTACTGACAACTGCAAACCAGCCACCATCCGATGCGCTGGGTAGAAAACAGTCGGCCGCATATGGCGTGGGTGCATAGGAAGAGCAAAACTGCACAACCACAAGCCCAAGAACCCTACAAAGAAGGTCTCTTCATCCATGTCGGGGACGGCAATTTCTAAAAAAAGGACGACGGCGGCACCGGAAAGATAAAAGTCTTTGTGGTCATCCTCCTATGTGGGTCGGCGATCAAAACTGAACCCAAAAGGGTCATCGAGCTGGGCGAACTTCTCGCTCCGCTCTGATAAGAACTCCAGTCGAAAGAAGCGGGCAATAAAATCTGCAAAACTGACGCCCCGGTCGTCCGATTCCAGATGGAGTCCTTCATAGATCTCCAACACCTTCACCAAGCCTGGATACTAATGCTGAACGGCGTTCTGCGGATTCAGGTCGAACACCAGCGGCTTGGTAGCAAAGACGTATTCGTCAGGAGGGAGTAACTCCTCGTAATGTTCCCCCCTCATCGGCAGACCCGAGAGTTCGGCAAACTCCTCCAAAGAAATAGAGACCTCCCTATCCGTCGTCAAGAAAGTGTAGGTGGGGATATTCTATTGCTCGATAAAAGTTTTAATCCACCACGTTGGAGGGGAAGGATATTCGAAGAGCGAAACGTAGATGGCCGAATACAAACCGATCTTCATCAAATGAGTCCTTTTAGCCGATAAGATGTATAGGGCCCACTGCAAGTATCCGGCAGGCGGTCGCGGCACCAATCCAATATTGTAGGCCTGTCCCCAAGGGCGTGCTTCACCCTGCCAGATTCGCCTTCCTAAAATATCTATTGCCGGCGGCGGTTGCACGGGAATAGCACCAATTGCAGGCTGTAGGAGGTCATCTGAATTCCAATTCTTAACCTCCACGGCATACTTCACCGGGGGTTCATCCGCATAAGAGATCGAAAATATCGGCTCAGATGGCGCGGCAGAACTGAAACTTCGGCAACCCTGGATAATCTCACTGTACCACCTACCCCACAGGTGAAGGCTCTTGTACTCGGGGTCATGATCTTTTATGAGAGCGAGCACCACTCGGTCCACCGGTGCCTGGGGAAACCCTCCCTCCGAGCGAACAAACGGGAAAGACAAATTACCAGACATGTTTCCTGCGGAGAGACAAAAATTTTTAATTAGCCGTCGGTGTTGTAACTCCAACGCTCGACATTTTAAAATTTTACACCACACTGCAATGCAGTGGGTAAGGGACCAAATGAGGACCCACAAAATCTGAATGACGGCGCATCATTTAATAAGACAGTCCCATCATTGGATGAGACTGTCAGTTAATGAAAAGATCCCCAAGAGAATATCCTCATTGATGGGAAATCCCTAGAGACAGGGAGAAAATCTTCTCTTTTAGAGCAAAGCTCTGTCACAGAGTGACATTTGTCAAACTCTGGTCTCAAGGGAATAAAAATTTCCTTGGAAAGAGCCCAGCTCTATAATAATGATGGAAAAGCCATCAAAACGGAAAACTTTAACTCCTAAAGATTAAAAATTTGGGATCTTAAAGATCCATAAAAACTTTTAGGAGTTCCCCACTTTCAGATCAGAAAAGGTCTACATTTGATCCATGAGCAAAGCTCTGTTCATGGGTTAAAACCCATGAACAAGATCTCTGTAAATCTATAGATTTCTGAGAGCAAGGCTCTGTTAATAAAACCCCAAAGGGGTTTTCTTTAGATCAAAGATCTATAAGAGCAAGGCTCTGTTAATCAAATTTAATTTAATTTAAATTTTACCTAAGTTGTTCTAAAAATCTGAACTCTGGAAAGAAATGAGAACAAAGCTCTAAAAATCTTAAACAAGAGCAAGGCTCTGGAATTCAAGTTCTTGAAAATGGTAAAATTTTTTATCAAGGACCAAGGGTCTTATTTATAGGCGCCTGCGCCCTTTCACCTGACCCCTTGGATCCAACGGTCAAAATTTTGCCACCGCTGCACTCACGTGTGCGCCACGTGAGCGCAACGGTGGGGGGGCATTTGTTTCCCCCAATCAGAGCAAAACTCTGTTTGAATTTCAAAATTCAAAGCAACGCTTCAAATTCTTTGCGCTGCGCGCAACGCGCCACGTGTCAAAAACTGATACGGCAGCGCAGCGCCCAAGGCAGTGCGCCCAATCAGAGCAAAACTCTATTAAAAATCAAAAATAGAAGCAAAGCTTCAGTTGCGCAAGCACTGCGCTGCGCGACGCGTGTCAGCGCAGTCGCTTTTGCGCAAAGCGCTGCGCTGCGCGACACGTGTCACGCTCTGGAGCATTTGCGCCAAACAGAATTAAAATTCTAAGAAATCTTTCTGTTCTTGTTAAAATAAGAAGATTTTCTTCTGTAAAACAGAAGCCCTTGGATCAA
This sequence comes from Agapanthus africanus, assembly GCA_030015575.1. Taxonomy (NCBI): domain Eukaryota; kingdom Viridiplantae; phylum Streptophyta; class Magnoliopsida; order Asparagales; family Amaryllidaceae; genus Agapanthus; species Agapanthus africanus. The sequence continues at coordinate 146,098,486 of CM057338.1, read as the reverse complement.
AGATCCAACGGTGGGGAAAATTCCCCAAATCACTCAGAGAAACATCTCTTTAACAAATTTAACTAATTTATGGGCACTATAAAAAAGACCCTAGACCTCAATTCAAAGGCATCAACATTTTGTGAAAAATCAAGAACTTCAAACAGAGAGAACTCTGAAGAAATTTCAAAAGAAGAAAAGGTAAAAATCTTTAGGAAAAAGAGAAAATTCTCTTATGAACAGATTATTGATCTAAGAACAAGATCAATAATCTTAAATAAAAAGAAAAAATAAATAATAATAGTGCTTTGCACTTTCTTATGAACCATTGGTTCTTGAATCTAAAAGATTCTCAAATTACAGTGCTTTGCACTTGAAAAATTGCACTGTTGCGCTCCTTGGTTGGCGCAAGCCACCAGGGAGCGCCACGTGTCAACAGCACAACAGCGCAGCGCACGGACACAGCGCACTGCGCTGTTGCGCTTGCGCTCACCAGAGTGCGACACGTGTCGCTCCCACGAGCGCTTGCGCTCATTATTTGGTGCAAAGCGCCTGATAAGCCACTGTCAAATAACTAATGCATTGCATTCTTGGCAGAAGGGCCTAGCCCAATTAAAAAAAAGGTTTAACAGGCTGAACTAAATGCTTTGCATTATTTTAAAAGCGGGGCAGAGCCCAAGCAAAGACAGATGCTCTGCATCAAAAATAAGGGGACAGAGCCCAAATCAGAAAGGCCTAGCATGCCAGAATAAAATGCTGTGCATTACTAACATGGGCAAAGCCCCATCACAGGTCTAACAGGCCAAATGCAAACAAAACGTTGGACATTTCTTAGTTGGACTTAACCCAATCATGGCCATAAGTCCTCAAATTAAATTGACTGAGCACGTCGGCTCTCTCAAATTAATCTACATCCGGTTCGAGGGTACATCTTCGAACTCCTCTGACACCTATCGTTGTAATCCTTCAACGACGTCAGAGAGGTGACGGGTCCCGACGACCACACATCGATATGGACTGCGGGGTCCTTAAACTCGTGGACCGAAACGTCCTTAAACTAATATTGGACCGAAGCGTCCTTAAACTAATGGCGGACCGAAACGTCCTTAAACTAATATTGGACCGAGACGTCCTTAAACTAATATTGGACCGAGACGTCCTTAAACTAATGACGGACCACCACGTCCCTAAACTGGAATATGGACCGCAATGTCCTTAAACTACCAATGGACCGCAATGTCCCTAAACTACCTATGGACCACTACGTCCCTAAACTGGAACAATAGAGCCCCCAAACGCTCTTTTGTTGGATCTAAACGATCCCGTTTAAGTTGATCTTAGTCTCAAATATGGCTAACGTATCCTTAAACATTCAAACAGACTTTAGTCCCAAATTGGACTATAAGACCCCCAATCAACTTTGGTTCAAGGGTACATCTCCGAACTCCTCTGACACCTATCGTTGTAATCCTTCAACGACGTCAGAGAGGTGACGGGTCCCGATGGCCATGCATACAATGGACCACTATGTCCCTAAACTGGAACAATAGAGCCCCCAAATGCTCTTTTGTCGGATCTAAACGATCCCGTTAAGTTGATCTTAGTCTCAAATTGGACTAACGAATCCTTAACAAACGTTTGAGTTGATCTTAGCCTCAAATATGGCTAACGTATTCTTAAACTAAAAATACCAAACCCAAATCTAAGTAAATACGGATTTGGACTAATCCACGTCCTACGGGCGACGGCATTACTCAGTCTCCGTATACAATCCACGGGCAACCACAAACAAAACAAACACCCACGACACGAAGTGAAATTCTGGAAAAGGAGAAAGTTGTTGCCGCGATGCGGTAGCGTAATTAACTGCAGGGGCTTACGCCTGCAGGGAAGAGCGTCCCCACAATCAAAAACCCCTCAAGCAAGGGGGAATCTGACGAAGTCTGCTACATCGGCCGCATCCGTCTAAACCTCCGATACACGGTGCCATAAATCAACTTGGCATCTTCGGAGAGGTGGACGGATAAAACCATATAGCATCTGCCCCGAATCTCAGGCAAGACGTTCAGTCTCGGCCGCCATTCGGAGGGGAACAGGACTTAGCCCATGATTGGCCATAAGTCCTCAACCCATATTAATTGAGCCCATCTGCTCATGAATATTTCAACAGATCTTAGTCCCAAACTGGACTACAGATCTTTCAACCAACTCACATCGGTTCGAGGGTACATCTCTTTACTCCTCTGATATTTGTCGTTGTAATCCTTCAACGTCTTCAGAGAGGTGACGGGTCCCGATAACCAAACATTCTACGGACTGTGGGGTCCTTAAACTCACGGACTATTATGTCCTTAACCTTGACTGTGAGGTCTTTAAACTCACGGACTATGATGTCCTTAACCTTGACTGTGATGTCTTTAAACTCACGGACTATGATGTCCTTAACCTGGACCGAGATGACCTTAAACTAACAATGGACCATAATGTTCTTAAACTAATGGACCGCAATGTCCCTAAACTAAGCAATAGAGCCCAAATGCTCTCTTGTTGGATCTTAACGATTCCGTTAAGTTGATCTTAGTCTGAAATGAGACTAACGTATCCTTAACAAACGTTTAAGTTGATCTTAGTCTCAAATGGGACTAACGTATCCTTAAACACAACCCCAAACCCAAATCTAAGAAAATACAGATTTGTACTAATCCACGTCCTACGGGCGACAACATAAATTAGTCTCCGTATACAATCCACGGGCAACCAAAGACAAAACAAACACCCACGACACGAAATGACCATCTGGAGAAGGAGAAAGTGGTTACCGCGATGCGGTAGCGTAATTAACTGCAGGGGCTTGCGCCTGCAGGGAAGAGCGTCCCCACAATTAAAAACCCCTCAACGAGGGGGAATCTGACGAAGTCTGCTACATCCGCCGCATCCGTTTAAACCTTCGATACATGGTGCCATAAATCAACTTGGTATCTTCAGAGAGGTGGATGGATAGCACCAATTAGCATCTGCCCTCGGAATTCAGGCCCCGATGTCCCGACGTCCCGGTCGCGTCTTTCGGCGGGGAACAGATTCTAGCACGCCCGGTGGGACCTTTTCCTCTTTCCACTCCACACTTCGTGTGTCGTGTTTTTCCCGTGATCCGATAATCGCGGTGTGTATGTTTGTGGTTGCCCTTAGGGAAGTGGGTACTGAAGTCGGCGCTTCGTCTTTATGAAGAATGGCGTTTGTTCCTACTTTAGCAACATAGGCTCTGTCATATCTGGTGGAGTCAAGTATGGGCCACTTGCAGGCTCAAATCTCTGCAATCCGGCTCTTCAAGAAATCAACGGGCTTCTCTTTGGGTCGATGCTCCCACCTCCCACCCTCGGTGCCTTAACGCCGATGGAGGAAGCCCAGAGGATGTCTGTCGTCCACAGGCGGGCTCCCCAAGCAGCAGCTTTGCCGACGGAATCAGTCCTCAAACAACTGGCACATGCCAAGGACCAAGGTCGACGCATGGGGCAGGATATTAAAGCTCTCAAAGGAAATAGGGGGCAGGCTCCGGCAAAATCCTGAAGCTAGTCAAATCCCGGCCGTAAGAAACGATCGATATCGATATCAGCATCATACATAATGAGATGGGGGCAGTTCTCCGTATGGTCCTGTTTCAACCCCAGTGGTGAATGTTGTTGTTCCAACTGGGAACAACTTCAAATTATTGTGAAGGGTCAGACAAAGTTCTCCTACCGCAATATTGAAGAAATCTCCGCAGCCCCTGGAGATCCCACGAGAGCAGAAATGAGTTCGCTCCCTGAGACAACTTTCTTCATCTATATATAAGGTGTGGCAGCAGGTAAAGGGGAATCACCCCAAGACGGATCTTGATACAACGGTTCCTCTCAAATCCAAAGCGGTTTTTCACAAAAAAGAGAGGCCTAATAAAGCTCAAGTGCCCGAAGTGAACTCCAAAGGCCAAGACTCCAAATACCCCAAGCCTGGGGGAATGGTAGTTCACATAGTCTATGTGTTGAATTCTAAAGATGAAGTTCAGGTTTATACTAGTCATTGACCTCAAACTCGGTCCGTGACAAAAGTTCAACTGCAGCATGAAAAGCTACAGGAGATGCTCGCTCAGGCGGCAGCAAACGCTAATCCATCACCTAAGGAAAATTGACTTGGGAATGGCAAACGACCCGATGCCTACGTTCTTCAGTGAACTGTTGTCTGAAGAAAAGGAGGCTACGCTTAAAGACGTGATCATGCAGTATAAAGATTGCTTCGCATGGAACTATTCCGAGATGCCAGGACTAGATCCGGAGATTGCCGTCCACAAATTGGCGATATCTCCGGACGTCAAGCCGATCAAACAAGAACCGAGAAGAAAGCGGCTCGAGCTTGAGATGAGCATTAATGCCGAGGTCAAGAAGCTGATCGACTCCGGCTTCATTCAAGAGATTCAATATCCTGATTAGATCGCCAACATCGTCCCAGTGATGAAGAAAAATGGGACGGTGCGCATCTGCGTGGACTTTCGGGATCTCAACAAAGCCTGCCCGAAGAACGACTTCCCAGTACCGGTCACTGAGCTGATGATAGACAATACGCCCACTCACGAAGTCTTCTCCTTCATGGACGGCTCATCAGGATACAATCAGATAAAGATGCATCCCGAGGACCTGAAGCATACCGCTTTCCGGACCCCTTTAGGCATATTCTGCTACAAGGTGATGCCTTTCGGTCTAAAGAACGCTGGTGCCACCTATCAGAGGGCCATGACGAAAATCTTCGATGACCTCATACATGAAATCGTCGAATGCTATATCGACGACCTCGTGGTTAAAAGCAAAATCATACGAGGAACATCTAGAACATCTGAAGATCGTGTTTCAGCGCCTTCGGAAATACAACTTGAAGATGAACCCTCTCAAGTGCGCGTTCGGAGTTTCCTCGGGCAAGTTTCTAGGATTCGTCATCCGACATCGAGGCATCGAGATAGATCCGTCGAAGATCAAAGCGATCATGGAAATGCCTCCGCCAAGGACTCTCAAGCAACTGCGGTCTCTCCAAGAAAAGCTCGCATATATCCGACGATTAATAGTCAATCTCTCCGGCAAGTGTCGTTCTTACAGTCACCTAATGAAGAAGGGAACCCCGTTCGTCTGGGATCGCAAATGCCAAGGCGCACTAGACGAAATCAAGCAATACCTGCAGAATCCGCTGGTGCTAACCGCTCCAATCAAGGGAAAACCTCTCATTCTGTATACAACATCCCTCGAGGGTTCTTTAGGCGTGCTGTGGGCACAAGAAAACGACCAAGGGAAAGAGAGAGCCCTCTACTACTTGAGTCGAGTTCTACTGGGGGCAGAAAGCAATTACTCCGCCATCGAAAAATACTGCCTGGCGTTGATCTTCGCGATAACGAAGCTCCGACACTACGCGTTGGCACATGAGGTCCATCTCATATCAAAGGTGGATCCTCTCAAATATTTGATGTCAAAGGCTATATTAACGGGACGTCTCGCCAAATGGGCCCTGCTCTTGATGGAGTTCTCGATAACTTATCGTCCCCTCAAGGCAGTGAAAGGCCAGGCCATCGCCGACTTCCTCGCTGAGCATCCGATACCCACCGATTCTCCTTTGAACTGCGTATTTCTCGATGAGCACGCGTTTTACACGATCGACAGTGAGAGAAGAAAGAATGATACCCGGTGGGAACTTTATTTTGATGGAGCATCTTCTATGAAGAAGCGCAAACAAAGCACCCCCATAATCAAATCCGGGGTGGGCCTCATTTTCGTGACTCCACAAGGAGGGATAATGCGCTTCGCCTTCTCTTTGACAGAGCCGAGGACAAACAATGAAGCCGAATATGAAGCTTTGATAGCAGGTCTTGAGATCGCTGTCGATATGGGAATAAAAAACCTCCTCATATACGGAGATTCCCAGCTGATCATTAGTCAAGTAAATGGCGACTATCAAACGTGCAGGCCAGAATTGGTGAAATACGGCGAGAGAGTGTAGCAATTGTTGACTCAAATCCCTGCCTATGCCCTGGAAAGCATACCGCGTGCGGAAAATAGCAAGGCGGATGCATTAGCCAAGCTCACTAAAGAACTGGCTGACGAAAACATCGATGATGTGAGGATCGTTGTGCAAAGTCGTCGGATTCTTGCGCCGACAGAAATATCTCCAGAGTCGTCCGAAGAAAAGGGAGCTACCGAGCAAACGGACCTACAAATAAAGGACCAGGGAGATGCTAAGAATTGGAGAGAAGTCTTTATAGACTACTTCAAATCCCGTTGAACACCTGAAGACGCGTCCTCAAGACATCAGCTCATGAAACGAGCTCTGTCTTTCACCTTCGTCAATGATACTCTGTATAAGAGATCATTTGATTCTCTGTGGCTAAAATGCCTGGGGCCGGAAGAGGCAAGAAAAGTTGTCCAAGAAACTCACGACGGACTCTGTGGTTCTCACCAAGCCGGGCCGAAGATGAAGCTGAAGATCAAAAGGATGGGCTACTATTGGCCCACGATGATCCAGGACTGCCTCGAATACGCGAAGCAGTGCCACTCGTGCCAGATCATGGGGACTTCATCCATCAACATCCAAATCCGCTACACCCAACGGTGGCTAGCTGGCCGTTCGAAATGTAGGGAACTGACATAATCGGGCCTATCGAACCGGCATCGTCGAGAGGACATCGGTTCATATTGGCGACAACTGATTATTTCTCCAAATGGTCAGAAGCAGTATCGCTAAGGGAAGTAAAGACGGAGAATATCCTCCATTTCTTCAAGACGCACGTCATCTACCAGTTTGGCACTCTGCGACGAGTTATCTCCGATAACGGGCCGGCCTACAGAAGCCACAAGATCAGCCGCTTCGCACAACAGCATAACATAGACCGGAGATACTCTTCAGTCTATAATCCTCGAGCTAACGGTCTAGCTGAGGCTTTCAACAAGACCTTGACAAAAATCGTGAAAAAGACGATGTCTCGAAATAAGATGGACTGGCATGAGAGACTGCATGAAACTCTCTGGGCATATCGAACTACGTTCAAAACGGCCACAAACACAACACCGTATGCATTGGTGTTCAGCACAGAAGCGGTGCTCCCCCTCGAAATAGAGTTACCCTCTCTACGAGTGGCCGTTCACTACGAGCTAACAGACGAAGAAAATGCTCACCTTCGACTTGAGGAGCTCGACGCCCTTGATGAAACCCGGCTCCTGGCGCAACAAAATCTGGAAGCTTATAAAGCAAAGATGACGCCTTCATACGAGAGATTGACTAGGCCGAGAACATTCCGCCAAGGCGAACTCGTGCTAGTGGTCAAAAGACCTATGATCCCCAATCGTGCTAAACGGGGGAAATTCGAGCCGAACTATGAAGGCCCGTATATCATAGACAAAGTTTATCAGGATGGAGCTTATCTACTCATGGACATGCATGGCGAAAGGCCCTTCAGGCCAATAAATGGTCGCTTCCTGAAAAAGTACTACGCCTAACAAGTCACGGCCTAGGTTAACGATAGATGACGACGCCTATGTCCGCTCGCTATCTTTTTAAGCCCAAACTCTATAAGTAGTAGCCGGCTTTCGAACCGAAATGTCCTAAAACTAACATCGGACCGAAACGTCCTAAAACTAACAACGGACCGAAACGTCCTTAAACTAACAACGGACCGAAATGTCCTAAAACTAACAACGGACCGAAACGTCCTTAAACTAACAATGTACCACTATGTCCTAAAACTGGCGACGGACCGAGACGTCCTTAAACTAATGATGGACCACTACGTCCTAAAACTGGCTATTGACCGAGACGTCAGTAAAATAATACGGACTACAACATCCCAAAGCTGACAAAAAAATATAATATAAAAGAAAAGAAAAGAAAAGAAAACGGTATGTTCATAAGCAAATTGGGCACGGATGAAAACCCGAAAGGGCTCCGTGAGTAAAAACAGTAGGACTATGGCGAGTTTTGTGAAAACCCGAAAGGGCGCAATCTCGTTAAAAGACACTTACAAGGCCCTCCCAACCTTGTGAGGAGAAACCACCTGCGTGAGATCCTTACGACTCACAAGGGAACAACACACTTAGGGATCCCCACGATTCCTAAGGAGAAATTACACTTGCGAGATCATCACGACTCGTAAGGAGAACCCTCCTATGAGACCCTCACGGCTCATAGGATTCAAAAACCTTAAGCTACAGGGATCTGAACCTGTTCTTAAGTAGTCATCACAACCTCCTTTCTGCCCTACAAGCGGTTCAATATTGAACCTTGCATACAATTCACGGACGCGGATAAACATTTCCTTAACAAAGTCCCATTCGCGACTAGAGATATGTTTACACAGTGAACAACCCTTATAAGTCCTCTTGACTTATAAGGAGAAAGCACTCTTGTAAGATCCTTACGACTTATAAGAGATCATACACTTAGGAATCCTCATGATTCTTAAGGAGAAAACGCACCTACAAGATCCTCACGACTCGTAGGGAGAAATACCTTTATGAGATCCTTACGGCTCATGAAGTCAAAAGCCTTAGTCGACAAGATCTTAACCCTGTTTACTAAGCCACCTTTGTTCGACATCGACAGAGGCAAATGATGATTCGCTCCTGGCAATAATATCCCAGTTGTAGCGATGCTGATGCCTAAATCGATATCGGATCCCAAATCCCAAACTCGCAGCGAAAAGTCAGCGAGCCACAAATGCATATGAAACAGCCGAAATGATAGGGCAACTTGCAGCAAAATCAGCAAGTAAAAAGGTATGCATACAAAATGGCCGAAATGATTGGGCACTGCGAAAAATAGCCAAAATGATTGGCAATCGCAACGTTTGCGATATAAAAAGCTAAAATGATAGAGCATCGCGGAAAGAAAGAAAGAAAAAAAAATTCTGAAAGAATGAAACTTTTGCCCTACAGATGAGATCACATCGATCCCTGTATACAATCCGGGGGCGCAAACAAAGAGGGAATCGTACCTTCCTACCAGGCTCCAACAGAAGGAGAGCCTAGTCTCGACGGTTCACAGACAGCCTGAAGAACATCTCAACATTCGTCTCACTACCACAGACGCAACATCAACAAAACGGAACCGCGGCAATTCCCAGTTCCATGACTCGGCGGTGCACAGACAACCGAGAGTCAACCCCCGACGCCGTGAAATGCGGATAAAGTCAACCCTTCCTCGTCATGTAGAACGCGGCTTATGTCAATCCTGATCCCGTGGGAAACATCCAGAGCGGATCCTGGTCCTCGCAGAACACGGCTATGACCCCGTGGGAAGCATCCAGAGCGGAGCCTGGTCCTCGCAGAACACGGCTATGACCCCGTGGGAAGCATCCAGAGCAAAATTCCTGGTCATGTGGAACGCGGCTTATGTCAATCCTGGCCCCGTGGGAAACGTCCAGAGCGGAGCCTGGTCCTCGCAGAACACGGCTATGACCCCGTGGGAAGCATCCAGAGCAAAATTCCTGGTCACGTGGAACGCGGCTTATGTCAATCCTGACCCCTTGGGAAACGTCCAGAGTGGATCCTGGTCCTCGCAGAACACGACTATGACCCCGTGGGAAGCATCCAGAGTGGAGCCTGGTCCTTGCAGAACACGGTTATGACCCCGTGGGAAGCATCCAGAGCAAAATTCCTGGTCATGTGGAACACGGCTTATGTCAATCCTGACCCCGTGGGAAACGTCCAGAGCGGATCCTGGTCCTCGCAGAACACGGCTATGACCCCATGGGAAGCATCCAGAGCGGAGCCTGGTCCTCGCAGAACACGGCTATGACCCCGTGGGAAGCATCCAGAGCAAAATTCCTGGTCACGTGGAACGTGACTTATGTCAATCCTGACCCCGTGGGAAACGTCCAGAGCGGATCCTGGTCCTCGCAGAACACGGCTATGACCCCGTGGGAAGCATCCAGAGTGGAGCCTGGTCCTCGCAGAACACGGCTATGACCCCGTGGGAAGCATCCAGAGCAAAATTCCTAGTCACGTGGAACGCGGCTTATGTCAATCCTGACCCCATGGGAAACGTCCAGAGCAGATCCTGGTCCTCGCAGAACACGGCTATGACCCCGTGGGAAGCATCCAGAGCGGAGCCTGGTCCTCGCAGAACACGGCTATGACCCCGTGGGAAGCATCCAGAGAAAAATTCCTGGTCACATGGAACGCGGCTTATGTCAATCCTGACCTCGTGGGAAACGTCCAGAGCGGATCCTGGTCCTCGCAGAATACGGCTATGACCCCGTGGGAAGCATCTAGAGCGGAGCCTGGTTCTCGCAGAATACGGCTATGACCCCGTGGGAAGCATCCAGAGCAAAATTCCTGGTCACGTGGAACGCGGCTTATATCAATCCTGACCCCGTGGGAAATGTCCAGAGTGAATCCCGGTCCTCGCAGAACACGGCTATGACCCTATGGGAAGCATCCAGAGCGGAGCCTGGTCCTCGCAGAACACGGCTATGACCCCGTGGGAAGCATCCAGAGGAAAATTCCTGGTCACGTGGAACGCGGCTTATGTCAATCCTGACCCCGTGGGAAACGTCCAGAGCGGATCCTGGTCCTCGCAGAACATGGCTATGACCCCGTGGGAAGCATCCAGAGCAAAATTCCTGGTCACGTGGAACGCGGCTTATGTCAATCCTGACCCCGTGGGAAACGTCCAGAGCGGATTCCTGGTCACGTGGAACGCGGCTTATGTCAATCCTGACCCCGTGGGAAACGTCCAGAGCGGAGCCTGGTCCTCGCAGAACACGGCTATGACCCCGTGGGAAGCATTCAGAGCAAAATTCCTGGTCACGTGGAACACGGCTTATGTCAATCCTGACCACGTGGGAAACGTCCAGAGCGGATCCTGGTCCTCGCAGAACATGGCTATGACCCCGTGGGAAGCATCCAGAGCGGAGCTTGGTCCTCGCAGAACACGGCTATGACCCCGTAGGAAGCATCCAGAGCAAAATTCCTGGTCACGTGGAACGCGGCTTATGTCAATCCTGACCTCGTGGGAAGCATCCAGAGCGGAGCCTGGTCCTCCCAGAATAAGACTATGACCCTGTGGGAAGCATCCAGAGCAAATTCCTGATCCCGTAGAACACGGTTGAAGTCGATCCTAACCTCGTGGGAAACGCTCAGAGCAACTCCTGACTCCGTGAAATACGGATAATGGCAACATCATCAATCACTTACGGGTCCTCTCGACCCGTAAGGAAGAAAACTCTCTTGTAAGATCCTTACGACTTATAAGAGAAAACGCGCTTAGGAATCTTCATGATTCCTAAAGAGAAAATATATCTACGAGATCCCCTCGACTCGTAGGGAGAAACGTCTTTATGAGACCCTCACGGCTCATGAAGTTGAAAAGTCTTAGGCAGCAGATCTGAACCTGCTATCTAAGCCATCACTACCTCTCGAAGAGTTTAAGACGGAATGCTCTCTATCTTCTACAGGCTACGCTTACTAAAGTAACATGCCAGCAACAAAGAAAAGAGAAGAAAGCAACAAGTAAGGAGAACATTTTATTCACATTCAGTTAATCGTTCAAGGCATACACATTCATGCATGTGCGAAAAAGTTTGATGTATACAATAAACACATAGAAATGAAAAGGCTTGCTATTCATACTTCAGAAAATGCCTACATTGAGGAAAACAACAAATAAAAACATAATTGGAATGTTTACAAAGGCACGACATCAAATCCGGGGTATGGATTGAGAAATTCAAAAGTATGGCCATCTAAAATGTTCCAGGCCTTTCGAACCATCCTAGTATGCTTCCTCTCGCGATCACAAGCATCAGGGTCCTCACTGATGTCCTCCACCCTTCGATAGGCAGCGAGTATTGCCGCCTGTTGAAAAGCCTGATGTAGAAGATCAACAAGATTGTCTCGCCTTTTCTTTTAGATTAGGCCCATCAGATACACTGAGTGCACCTTGTCTTTGGCATCCAATGCCTTAAGCGGCATGCTGGCACAGAATAGAGGAAGTGCTCCCCAGATCGCTCCCACAATAAGCTTTAAGAGAGAGGAACGTCGAGGAAGCAGTCGACCATTGTATGCATCAAAACGACCCATGATTTTGGCACACTGGGCATTTGAGAATTCTCGGTTTTGAGAATGACCGAGTAAGAGAATGTCGCCATAAGAGATAATCTCATCAAGGTCATACATATGAGCGTCCATAATGTCTGAAAAAGAAAATCAGCAAAAGTTAGCGGACAGACTGATTAAGAAAATTCTTATTAAAAACAGGCACGGGGAATTAAACGCCTCTTGATATCCCCATGGAGAAAACAAATTCTAATTATGACACCTAACAAATTCGAATTTGCGACAAATCCTAAAAAAGGAATCTCATTTAATGAGCGGCCCCTCGGGTCAAGGAGTTAAACTCCTCGAGAGCAATGCTCTGCAGACAGGAGTGACACCTGTCAAAGTCAATTAAGAAGGAAATTTATAGAAATTCCCCGAGAATGCTAAGAGCCATGCTCTGCGAAGAAGATGAAGTAATCCATCAGGAACCCTAAAAGCAAAGATTTTGATGAATTTGAAATCCATGAATAAAACTCTTAAGAGTTCTTCATCAAATATTAACAAATCAACATGATTTGAGAGAGCAAAGCTCTGTTAATGAAACCCTAAAAGGGTTTTCTTTAGATCAAAGATCTATGAAGAGAAAGGCTCTGTTAATAGGTAAAACCCTAAATCGTTAATTTTTTTTTATCATTACCTAAATTTTGGCAGAGTTTTGACTCTTGAAGATTCTTAAAATGAAGAGCTATGCTTTGTGGGAGAATAAAAATTCTCAGAAAATAAGAAGAAGATGAACAAAATCATCTAAAGGGCCAAGAGTCCTATTTATAGGAATAAATAGCCGTTTCAACTTCTGAGTTGATCCAACGGCAGATATTCTGCCACCGCTGCACTCACATGTGGGCCACATGAGCGCAACGGTAGGGGGGCATTTGTTTCCCCCAATCAGAGCAAAGCTCTGTTTGAAATTCAAATTTCAAAATTGAAGCAACGCTTCAGATGCAGCGCCAAGTGCGCTGAGCCCTAGGCAGCGCACCATGTGTGCGCTAGCGCTAGGCGCGCTGCGCCCTAGGCAGCACGCCACGTGTCAAATATGGGTGCGCTAGCGTAGGGTGCGCTGCGCTCCGAGAAGCGCACCACATGTAAGACATAGGTGCGCTAGCGCTAAGAGCGATGCGCTCTAAGCAGCACACCACGTGCAAAGCACGGGTGCACTAGCGCTGGAATTAAAAAAAACTCTCCACCGTTAGATCAAAAGATCTAATAATAATGATAAATTATTAATTAATCAGAATTAAATTCTGTTATGGAAAGATTTTCCAATCTTATTAAAAAACAAGAAAATTGCCTTCTGTAAAACAGAAGCCCTAGGATCAAAGATCCAATGGTGGGAAACATCCCCAAATCAATCAGAGAAAGATCTCTTTTACTGATCCAACAAATCATCTTGCCCTATATAAAGGCCCCAAGACTTCAAGTCTGATATAGAGAACCCCCCCCATAAACTTTGAAAAAACTCAAAGAAAAAGAGCAAGCTCTTGCAAGAAGATTTTTCTTCAAGGTAAGAATGATGGATGATGAACACAGAGATGAAATCATCTCATAGAAAGAAAATTTTATTTCTTTATAAAGATCATAGATCTACAAGACAAAAAAGTATTTCACAAAAAGAGATCAAAAGATCTCAACATAAAATAAAAGAAGAACATAATTCTTCTCACAGATCATGGATCTATAAAGGCAAAGCCTTTCATCAAAATAAGAGATTGAAAATCTCTCCTGCAAGATAAGAACTGTTGTTCTTAAATCTTGAGACAAAGTCTCTTTTAAAAGAACATAAATTTGTTCCCAGATCATAAAATTGATCAAATGCGCTTTGCACTGCGCCTTGCGCTCCTGAACTGCTCTCCTGCGCTCTTTGGTCCGGCGCTCAGCGCTAAATGCGCCACGTGTCAACCACGTATGCACTGATTAACAACATGCGCTTTGCGCTTCTGAAGTAGAGCACTGCGCTTATGGGCTGGCGCTCAGCGCCAAGTGCACCACGTGTCATTCACGTATGCGCCACTAAACTGAAAGCGTAATGCGCTCATGAACCAGCGCTCTGCGCTCACAAACTGGCGCAATGCGCCCATCATCTGGCGCTTAGCGCCAAGCGCGGCACGTTTCCTTCACGTATACGCCACGTGGCAGAAGCGCACTGCGCTCTTTGACTGGCGCAAAGCGCCTAGCACACCACATGTTGCGCTAACAGAACATAAATTGTTCTTTAATAAGCCCAAGGCTCTGGTGAATGCCCAGCATTCAATAAAAGACAAAATATTATCAGAATTCAAGCATTATTAAAAGTGCCAAGCCTAAATAAATGCTCAACAGCCCAGAATAAAATGTTAAACATTTATTGGACTTAGCCCATGATTGGCCATAAGTCTTCAACCCATATTAATTGAGCCCATCTGTTCATGAATATTTCAACAGATCTTTGTCCCAAACTGGACTACAGATCTTTCAACCAACTCACATCGGTTCGAGAGTACATCTCTTTACTCCTCTGATATTTGTCGTTGTAATCCTTCAACGTCTTCAGAGAGGTGACGGGTCCCGACAACCAAATATTCTACGGACTGTGGGGTCCTTAATCTCACGGACTATGATGTCCTTAACCTTGACTGTGAGGTCTTTAAACTCACGGACTATGATGTCCTTAACCTTGACTGTGATGTCTTTAAACTCACGGACTATGATGTCCTTAACCTGGACCGAGATGTCATTAAACTAACAATGGACCGTAATGTCTTTAAACTAATGGACCGCAATGTCCCTAAACTAAGCAATAGAGCCCAAATGCTCTCTTGTTGGATCTAAACGATCCCGTTAAGTTGATCTTAGTCTGAAATGAGACTAACGTATCCTTAACAAACGTTTAAGTTGATCTTAGTCTCAAATGGGACTAACGTATCCTTAAACCCAACCCCAAACCCAAATCTAAGAAAATACGGATTTGGATTAATCCACGTCCTACGGGCGACAACATAAATTAGTCTCCGTATACAATCTACGGGCAACCAAAGACAAAACAAACACCCACGACACGAAGTGACCATCTGGAGAAGGAGAAAGTGGTTACCGCGATGCGGTAGCGTAATTAACTGCAGGGGCTTGCGTCTGTGGGGAAGAGCGTCCCTACAATAAAAAACCCTTCAATGAGGGGGAATATGACGAAGTCTGCTACATCCACCGCATCCGTTTAAACCTTCGATACATGGTGCCATAAATCAACTTGGCATCTTCGGAGAGTTGGACGGATAGCACCAATTAGCATCTGCCCTCGGAATTCAGGCCCCGACGTCCCAACGTCCTGGTTACGTCTTTCGGCGTAGAACAATTGCTACGTCTTTAAAAACTGGGTCGAAGACCGGTACTAACAGAGCAAGTTCGCGCTGTCCGAAAACTGGAAGGTAAACCCGCCGCAACAGCACGCTCCTAAAAAGGTGGATACGCCGGAGGCATCATGCTCATTTAAAGAAGAAGCTCCGTGGGAAGTGGTCCTTTCAGCTAAAACTAAAAGAATGCTGAAGGATCTTCAAGCATGTCTGACGATTAGGTGGAAGAGCCCGCTGGAGCCTGAGATCATTGACAGAATGCTGAAGCCGCGCCCAACGCCAAAAGTTGGTAACGATGAACAAAACCTCCAGGCCAAGCCTCAGAAATCTTTAAAGAAAAAGAAGAAGGCCAAAAAGCCCGTGCAGCTCGATGGCAATCGTACGGGTCTGCAGAAATACATCGATGCGTTGGAGGAATATAACCAAGAGGCACGGACCCCAGTCACACTGGAAGAGTTCTTCAAACATGTTCTCGAGGACGGAAACAGTGATATTGATGAAAGAGACGATTCTTCTGAAGAGCCCAAGGATTATGTGACAAGCTGCCACATGATTTCTCACTCGTCGATAAACGACAAAGAAGCTCCTGACGTAGAGAAATTGGGGGCAGATACAGAACCAAAACTCATGGAACCGTCAGATGACCTAATCGACAAGCTGCTAAACGAAGCCCTCCAAAAGAGCAAAGCTGACCGAGGACGCGAAGCGGCCATATACGAAAAGGCCAAGCGCCGGCGTCAAGCTGAAGAAGCCCCGGTAATGAGAAGTCATAAAGTACCTCAACCGGATCAAAGTGCCCTTGCCACCAGCAAGAGCAGAATCAAGATAAGGAAGCAGTTTTCCAAAGCTCTGTCAATGGAAATGAAGCTACCACTTTTCAAAGAAAATACTTCCGAGAGTATGTGTCTCGACGAACCGGATGTACGTTCGAACTACTGCTTATACCATCGGAGGGTCACGCACCTTACCGAAAAGTGTAATGCCTTCAAGAAGTGGTGGCAGGGATACATTGCCCACCGACAACACTTCAAGCGAGTAAAGGGCAAAGCCCGTCGGGAGTAGAGGAGCACGACAGGAACAGCCGGTAACTACCGTATGGTTGATGCCATCCAGACAAGAACAAAACCTCAAGTTCTTACCTTCGGGAGCGATTCGGATGAGGAAATGACCCTCGGCCCTCTCTTCAAAGAATCCGCCTCTGGAAAAGAAGAACAGATGAGGAACTGTGAGAACATTCAGCTGCATAACCGTACGTTGCCTGAAAAGAATCTTGGATCCTCAAACAAAGGTTCGGGCAAAAAAGAAAAAGGGGAGGAAAAAGTCCCTAAGGAGATTGCTCTCGATGATAGAATTGTCTAAGAGTTCACAGCCAAGGACCCGCTCAAGAAGAACAAGGTGGATTACAATGTCCTGGCACATCTGAGAAAGATGCCCTCACAATTGAGTATTCTTGATGCCTTTTTCCTGTCTAAAGAGGCACGAGATTCCCTGATCGAGACCGACCAATTTCAAGCCTTCCTGGCGGAAGAAAAGATGAAAGACGAGCTGGAAGAAGTCCACACGGCTGATATAACCTTCAGCGATGAAGACATTGTTCCCTCATGGGAATTAAATAAAATACAGATACAGCAGCAAGGAAAACCCCCAAATGGGGCATCACGTACTCACACGTGACAGGGCATCACGTGCCCACACGTGACCAGGTCTCACGCGCAGACACGTGACCTTTTACAGGCAAAGCCTGTAGGCACTGAATAAAATAAATAAACAATTAGAAATACTCAATCAGTGGCATCACGTGCCCGCACGTGACTGGGCCTCACGTGCAGACACGTGACCATTTACAGGCAAAGCCTGTAGGCACTAAATAAAATAAATAATTGGAAATGCTTAATCAGTAGGGTCACGTGCCAATACGTGATAAGCTCTTAAACCCTCTGAAATAATAGAATTAAATTCTAATTAAATGGTTAATCAGTGGGGTCACGTGTCAACACGTGATAGGCTCTTAAACCTTCTGAACTAATAGAATTAAATTCTAATTAAGGGAAATCAAAAACCCTAATATTTCCCTAGATCTTTCCAAACAAAAATATTGTGCTCTGTAAAGTGGAGCACAGTTGGATTAAAAATACAATGGTGATTAAAAATCACCAATTTTTAGAAAAATTCTATACAAGGAAAGATTTTCCTAAAATCTGCCAGGAACAACAAACAAAATATCTTTTGGATTAAAAATCCAAAGGTGAATAAAATTCACCGAGTGATCTAACAGATCATGTTGGTTATAAAATCAATAAAATCTTTCAATGAAAGATTGACTAAACAAACTGATTCTTTTCTTTCTCCTATAAATAGGAGCCAAGAAGAGAAGAGAATGAGAGACAACAACAAGAGAGAGAGAACACAAAAAAAAAGAGAATTTAATTCTCCAGAAAAGAAGGTCTCTTCAGAAAAGAAATAAAGCCTAGGTAAGAGAGGGAAAGAGATCATTCTATAAGCTCCCACAAAACAAAAAGAGAACTAATTCTCAAACTAAGAGTTTAACTCTTCTGAATAAGAACTTAGTTCTTCCTTTGGTTGAAGATCTGCAGAAGCAGATCTCCCCATAAGTTGAGAATTTAATTCTCATCGGGGGGATTCTGCCATGCAGATCTAAAGCCTAAGGAAGGACCTAAGTTCAGAGAATTTTATTCTCCCACAAAGCACATAGGAATTTAATTCCTCCAATAAAGATAGGGTTTAACCCTTAATTTAAGAATATAGTTCTTCTTCATGGTAATAAATATGCAGAAGCAGATCTCTCCATAAGTTGAGAATTTAATTCTCATCGGGGACATTCTGCCATGCAGATCCAAAACTTAGTGGGAGAATTGAGTTTAAACAATTTAATTCGAACATATAGGAGTTTAATTCCTCTAAATAAAATTAGGGTTTAACCCTATAAGAGAATTTAATTCTACAAGGGATTCATCTCTCCATCCACGTAAAAAGATCAAGAACCCAACATGATCACGTGGCAAAACGTGACCCTCCCTCTAATGACCAAAAGAGAACGAATAAGATTATGTCACATGCTCCCACGTGACCCTTGAACAGACTTCTCAAAATAAAAGGGCAGAATCTATTTCGGGCGCCTTACGTGTCCTCACGTGACCCCTGGCAAACACCTCTCTAAAAAAGATAAGATGGGAAAAACTGAAGGATTAATATCTAACGCATGGGCGCCCTCACGTGTCCCCACGTGACCCCTAGCAAATCCTTTTAATATCCAGTGCATGGGTACCCATCACGTGCCCACACGTGATAGCCATGAAGATTAAGTGTTTAACACTTATTTGAATATTCTGAGAATAAAATAAGGGAAGTCTGGCCCAATACTCAAGCGCCTCACGTGACCCCACGTGAGCGCTTCTTTTTTTTAGTGTTTAACACTATTTTGTGCACTTCCTCCTTAGTGTTTAACACTATTTTAAGCGCATCACGTGGGAGCACGTAATAGACAAGTGTACTCTAGTGTTTAACACTATATCCAAGCCAATCTTAGCCTGAACTAGCTAAGTTTTCCAGAGGCAAGATCTCCTGAAACTGAACTCCAACCAAACTCTTGACATTCAAAATAATTCCCAGAGCCCTCTCAATCAACTTTGGTTCGAGGGTACATCTCTTCACACCTCTGATATATGTCGTTGTAATTCTTCAACGTCTTCAGAGAGGTGGTGGGTCCCGATGACCAATAACTATCTGGTGCATTTCCAAACCTATGTTTGCATCTGAACTTGGACCGCAATGTCCTTAAACTAACTATGGACCGCAATGTCCCTAAACTAAACAATAGAGCCTTAATGCTCTTTTGTTGGATCTAAATGATCCTGTTAAGTAGATCTTAGTCTAAAAATTAGACTAACGTATCCTTAACAAACATTTAAGTTGATCTTAATCTCAAACGAGATTAACAATCCTTAAATCGATCCAATTACAGATCCCCTAACCAATATTGGTTCAAGGGTACATCTCTTCACTCTTTTGATATTTGTCGTTGTAATCCTTCAACGTCTTCAGAGAGGTGACGGGTCCCGATAACCAATCATTCCATGGACTGTGGGGTCCTTAAGCCCATGGACTATGATATCCTTAACCTCGGACTGTGGGGTCCTTAAGCCCATGGACTATGACATCCTTAAACTTTATAGACTATGACGTCTTTAAACTACGGACTGTGGGGTCCTTAAACCCATAGACTATGATGTCCTTAACCTTTATAGACTATGATGTCTTTAAACTGGACCGGAATTTCCTTAAACTAATGTTGGACCGAGACGTCCTTAAACTAATATTGGACCATAATGTCCTTAAACTAATAATGGACCGTAATGTCCTTAAACTAAATAATAGAGCCCAAATACTCTTTTGTTGGATCTAAATGATCTTGTTAAGTAAATCTTAGTCTAAAATTAGACTAACGTATCCTTAACAAACGTTTAAGTTGATCTTAATCTCAAACGAGATTAATGATCCTTAAATCAATCCAACTACAGATCCCCCAACCAATATTGGTTCAAGGGTACATCTCTTCACTCCTCTGATATTTGTCGTTGTAATCCTTCAACGTCTTCAGAGAGGTGACGGGTCCCGACAACCATACATTCCACGGACTGTGGAGTCCTTAAACTCATGGACTATGACGTCCTTAAACTTTACGGACTGTGGGGTCCTTAAACTCATGGACTATGATGTCTTTAAACTTTACAGACTATGATGTCTCTAAACTACCATGGATTGTGGGGTTCTTAAACTCATGGACTCTGATGTCCTTAAACTTTACAGATTATGATGTCTCTAAACTGGACCGTAATGTCCTTAAACTAATGGACCACAATGTCCCTAAACTAAACAATAGGGCCCAAATGCTCTTTTGTTGGATCTAAATGATCCCGTTAAGTAGATCTTAGTCTAAAATTAGACTAACGTATCCTTAACAAACGTTTAAGTTGATCTTAGTCTCAAATGAGACTAACGTATCCTTAAACCCAACCCCAAACCCAAATTTAAGAAAATATGGATATGAACTAATCCACGCCCTACGGGCGACATCATAAATTAGTCTCCGTATACAATCCACGGGCAACCAAAAACAAAACAAACACACACGACACGAAGTGACCATCTGGAGAAGGAGAAAGTGGTTACCGCGATGCGGTAGCGTAATTAACTGCTGGGGCTTGCACCTGCAGGGAAGAGCATCCCCACAATAAAACCCCCCTCAAATGAGGGGGAATCTGACGAAGTCTGCTACATTGGCCGCATCCATTTAAACCTTCGATATATGGTGCCATAAATCAACTTGGCATCTTCGGAGAGGTGGACGGATAAAACCAAATAGCATCTGCCCTCGAAATTCAGGCCGGACGTCCCAACGTCCCGGTCGCGTCTTTTCGTCGGAGAACAAATTCTGGCACGCCCAGTGGGATATTTTCCTCTTTCCACTCCACACTTCGTGTGTCGTGTTTCGCGAACAAGTCGCGGTTTGACATGGTTGCCTTTGGATGTGAAGTACTAAGATTTGGTATCTTGCTCCGTGCAGAAAAACAAAAGATCAAATGGCTTTCAACCGCACAAGCTGCAACAACGGCAATAACTCTCACTCCGTCCCTACTAGAGGAGTGACTTACGGGCCTCATGCGGCCTCCGTTTTTACAATGCCGGTGGAGCAAGTGACCCAATCCACCACTGGGCTATTCTACGGGACCATGATCCCACCAACGAGCTTCAGCGTTCAGTTTCCGACACAGGAAGCTGCGAAGAAGTCGGTCTTTGATCGGCTCACAACTACTACCGCCCCTCTTAACGGGTCACCCAAACCAAGCGCCTCAGTCTTTAACAGATTGGGCCGAAGCTCCAATTGGCCTGTAGAGAAGCCCGCGATACCGGAAGGAGTTATCCCGAAGAGGATAGCCATTCCTGCTCCTGAAGTCGCCAAAGCGGCTTCCCCTGCTAAGGAGTCGGTCTTTGCAAGACGGACTGTTTCGGCTCTCGCTCTAAATGAAGTCACCAAGACTGCTCCTCCTGCTCGAGAGTCTGCCTTCGACAGGTTGGCTATCTCCGCTCAGCGGACGTCCGTTTTCAATAGGCTGGTGCCAATAACAGCACCTGACCAGAACAGGAGGCACAATCAAGCCACCCCTATAGCTGAGCCAGTACCGTCGGCTCGACACGCTCGACGTCGCCACTGGCGCCGAGTAAGGAAGGCTGGGGCCAATTCCCCTTTTGGATTGACTCCGCGGGCTCCAACGGTGGAAATTGATGCTGCTGTTCCAACTGGGAACAGCTTTGAACTACTTAGGAGGTTTGGCGATAGGTCCAGGACTCCGTGATTGATCAAGATTACTCCCGCCGACCGAAGAAGATGAAGGTTCGGCAGGAAAAGGACCACTCTGTCGTACCACAAAATGTGTCATCTATTTGGGTGCCCGCTGCAACGGCTCCCTCAACTTCGACCGCCCACAAAAGAAGGAGGCCGGAGAAAGTCCATGCGTCTTTAATGAATCGCAAGGACATTGAACCTAAACGCCCCAAGTCTGGGGACATGGTGGTGCATACCATCTATATGGCATCCGGAAAAGAGGATGGCCATATCTCCACAGGTCATCGACCGCTTACGCGATCAGTGACTAAGGCTCAGGAGCAACAACAACAAAAGCTCCAAGAGATGCTAACAGCTATGGCCACACTCACGGGACCGAAAGCAAGCCCAGAGACGTCCTCAGAGCAACGTCATGAGCAAGAAACTGATGCTGAGTTCCTTCGGAGAATGGACAAAGAGGCCGCGGAACAAGCGGCCAACATAAAACAAATGGCCCTTCTATTCCAAGATATGGTGGGCCTGATGATCCAGCCGGATCCTCCAGCTGATGATCCTCCGATTATCCTCGAAGACGACCGAGCGGAGACGTCAAACCCTCTTCCGGCTTGTTCAGCAGCCAAAGTGGAGACCATCTCAAAAGATGCCCTGGATGATTACATCGCTCAGCAGATACAAGTTCATCAGGCGAATGAAGCGGCTGGACAAATTGTTAAGACTGGACGACCCTATCCGGGTTGGTACGACCAAATAAAGTACCCGCCGGGATACACGATCCCCAAATTCCACGTATATAAGGGGATGGGGAATGCACACCAGCATGTTGCTCAATTTAGGGCTCTGTGCGGAAACACCGGAGGTGACGACAAACCGCTGCTTCACCAGTTTGTTGGAAGCTTGTCGGAGACAGCGTTTGAATGGTACTCCGAGCTCCCGAACGACTCCGTCAAGACGTTTACAGAGATGGAATTTCTGTTCACCCAGCGCTTCGCAAGCGCTCGTGAATGCACCTCAATTATTGCATTAATTAACGCCAGGGTAAAGCCAGACGAAACCTGGGTTCAATACGCCATTCGATGGCGAAATCTATGGTCAAAATATGAACAGTGTATAGAGGATGCTCCTGCCGTGGGCATGTTCATGGGGACCCTTGATCCTCAGGCAACCATCTCCCAATTCATGATGTTCTTCAAACCGACCACTTTCCAGGCCCTGATCGACAAGCTGGCCCAGATGGATCAGATAGGCCACAGGCCGTCATCCTCAAAAACGGAACTTCGAAATGAAAAGGGTAAAGGAAAAGCGACCTTCGTCGCCAACACTCAACAACAACCAAGTAACCCGAGACCGGTTGTTCGCTAAAGCAACAAGCGGCAATCCCTCGATGAGAAGTTAAGACGTCTTTGCTCGTTTCCCCAGGATAAAATATGGAAACTGTTTGAACTGGCAATGCGCAACGGGCTTATCACTCTGCCGGATCCAAGAAACCCACCGCAACTTGGTGATGTCAACCATCCTAACGATTGTCCCTACCATAGAGTAGTGAGTCACCCAATCGAAGATTGCTACGTCTTCAAAAATTGGGTTGAAGACCAGTATCAACAGGGCAAGTTCGCGCTGTCCGAAAACTGGAATGTAAACCCGCCACAATCACATGCTCTGAAAAAGATGGACATGCCGGGGGCATCGTGCTAATTCACAGAGAAAGCCCCATGGACCGGAAAGTCCGTAAACTAGAAACTCGCCTTAAATATGGCAACCATGGACCGAAATGTCCTAAAACTAACGATTGACCGAAACGTCGTTAAACTACTACAAACCCGCGGCATCCCCAGGCTGATGTGGTACAAAAAACGATACGTCCATAAGCGAGATGGGTACGGATGAAAACCCGGAAGGGCTCCGTGAGTAAAAACAACAGGGCTACCAGCGAGTTTTGTGAAAACCCGAAAGGGCGCAATCTCGTTAAAAGACACTTGCAAGGTCCTCTCGACCTTGTGAGGAGAAAATGCCTGCGTGAGATCCTTACGACTCACAAGGGAGCAACACACTTAGGGATCCCCACGATTCCTAAGGAGAAATTACACTTACGAGATCCTCACAACTCGCAAGGAGAATTCCCCTTCGAGACCCTCACAGCTCATAGGATTCAAAAGCCTTAAGCTACAGGGATCTAAACCTGTTCTTAAGCCATCACAATCTCCATTGCTGCCCTACAAGCGGTTCAATATTGACCCTTCTATACAATCCACGGGCACGAATAAACATTTCCCTAACAAAGTCCCACCAACGACTAGGGATATGCTCACACGGTGAACGACCCTTGTAAGTCCTCTCGACTTATAATGAGAAAATACTCTTGTAAGATCCTTGCGACTTATAAGAGACCATACACTTAAGACTCCTCATGATTCTTAAGGAGAAAACGCACCTATAAGATCCTCACGACTTGTAGGGAGAAATATCTTTATGAGACCCTTACGGCTCATGAAGTCGAAAGCCTTAGTTGGCAGGATCTTAACCCTGTTTGCTAAGCCACCTTTGTTCGACATCGACAGAGGCAAATGATGATTCGCTCCTGGCAATGTCCCAGTGGTAGCGATGATGATGCCTAAATCGGTATCAAATTCCAAGCCCATACTCGCGCTAAAAAAATCAGCGAGTCAAAAATGCATATGAAATAGCCGAAATGATGGGGCAACTTGCAACGAAATCAGCAAGTAAAATATATGCATACAAAACAGCCGAAATGATTGGGCAACTCGCAATAAAAAGCAGCGAGTAAAAACAAAAAAAATAGCCGACATGATTGGGCACCGCGAAAAATAGCCGAAATGATTGGGCGATCGCGAACTTCGCGATATAAAAGCTGAAATGATAGAGCATCGCGGAAATAAAAAAATGAAAGAATGAAACTTTTGCCCTACAGGTGAGATCACATCGATCCCTGTATACAATCCAGGGGCGCAAACAAAGAGGGAACCATATCATCCCACCATGCTCCATCAGAAAGAGAGCCAAGTCTCGATGGCAACATTTGCATCTCGAGAGAACAACAACAGCGTTCCTCCTCATTCCAGCAGGATTCGGACGCGACATCAACAAAGCGGAGCCACGGCAAAGTCCTAGTTTCAAGACTCTACGGTCCACAGACAACCTAGAGTCAACCAATGACTTCCCCGCCGTATCAAAGCTCTGTCTTGGAAACAAGTCAACCGACCACAGGGAAATCAGTGTCCTTGGCAAAAACATCGATTCAGGGAAATCAGTGTCCTTGACGAGAGCATCTTGATTCGCGTCGACCCGCAGAGAAATCAATGTCTTTGCAGTAATACCTCGATTCGTCTCAACTCCGAGGAAATCAGCGTCCTTGGCAAAAACCTCGATTCAGGGAAATCAGTGTCCTTGACAAGAGCATCTCGATTCGCGTTGACCCGCAGAGAAATCAGTGTCTTTGCAGGAATACCTCGATTCGTCTCAACCCCAGAGAAATCAGTGTCCTTGGCAAAAACCTCGATTCAGGTATATCAGAGTCCTTGACGAGAGTATCTCGATTCGCGTCGACCCACAGAGAAATCAGTGTCTTTGCAGGAATACCTCGATTCGTCTCAACCCCAGGGAAATCAGTGTCCTTGGCAAAAACCTCGATTCAGGGAAATCAGCGTCCTTGATGAGAGCATCTCGATTCGCGTCGACCCGCAAGGAAATCGGTGTCTTTGCAGGAATCTCTCGATTCATCTCAACTCTGAGAAAATCGGCATCCTTGGCAAAAACCTCGATTCAGGGAAATCGGCGTCCTTGACGAGAGCACTCGATTCGCATTGACCCGCAGAGAAATTGGTGTCTTTGCAGAAATACCTCGAATCGTCTCAACCCCAGGGAAATCAGCGTCCTTGGCAAAAACCTCGATTCAGGAAACTCAGCGTCCTTGACGAGAGCATCACGATTCGTTTCGACCCGCAGAGAAATCAGTGTCTTTGCTGTAATACCTCGATTCGTCTCAACTCCGAGGAAATCAGCATCCTTGGCAAAAATCTCGATTCATGGAAATCAGCATCCTTGACGAGAGCATCTCGATTTGCATCGACCCGCAGAGAAATCAGTGTCTTTGCAGGAATACCTCGATTTGTCTCAATCCCAGGGAAATCAGCGTCCTTGGCGAAAACCTCGATTCAGGAAAATCAGAGTCCTTGACGAGAGCATCTCGATTCACGTCGACCCGCAGAGAAATCAGTGTCTTTGCAGGAATACCTCGATTCGTGTCAACCCCAGGGAAATCAGTGTCCTTGGAAAAAACCTCGATTCAGGGAAATCAGTGTCCTTGACGAGAGCATCGCGATTCGCATCGACCCGCAGAGAAATCAGTGTCTTTGCAGGAATACCTCGATTCGTCTCAACCCTAGAGAAATCAGCGTCCTTGGCAAAAACCTCGATTCAGGAAAATCAACGTCCTTGACGAGAGCATCTCGATTCGCATCGACCCGCAAGGAAATCAATATCTTTGCAGGAATCTCTCGATTCGTCTCAACCCCAGGGAAATCAGCGTCCTTGGCAAAAACCTCAATTCAGGGAAATCAACGTCCTTGACGAGAGCATCTCGATTCGCATCGACCCGCAGAGAAATCAGTGTCTTTGCAGGAATACCTCGATTCATCTCAACCCCAGGGAAATCAGTGTCCCTGGCAAAAATCTCGATTCAGGGAAATCAGCGTCCTTGACGAGAACTTCTCGATTCGCGTCGACCCGCAGAGAAATCAGTGTTTCTGCAGGAATATACGACGTCAGCAAAACGGATCCATGGCAGAGTCCCCAGTTCCAAGTCTCGACGGCCGCATCTACAGCCTGGAGACCCACAACGGCGTTCCTTCTCGTTCCAACCAGAAGCAGATACGATAATCAACCTTGGAGCCATGGCAAAGTCCCTAATTCCATATCTCGACGGTTCACAATAACCTAGAGACCACCTCGACATTCGTCTCGTTACAGCAGACGCAGTGTCAACAACGACGTTTCTTTTCAATGCAGACGCAACGTCAACAATCGACCCCAGGGTCAAAACAACGGAGCCACGGTGAAGTCCCTAGTTCCAAGCCTCAACGGTTCATCAGCAATCTAGAGACCACCTCGACATTCATCTCGACACAGCAGACGGGATGTCACTACAGCGTTCTTCCTCCAACAGGATTCGGACGCGCCAAAACAACGAAGCGAAGGCAATATTCCTAGCTTCAGGGTCGTGACGGCAACTCATATAAAACCTGAAAGACTATCGGAGATCATCCTACACCAGCGCGGAGTGGTCATGACTCATCGGATCTCCCAAACTGAGCCTAACCTCAAGTAAAAAGCGACATGGAATATCCCTAATGCTTATTCTTTCGATGGTAATACTACCTGGAAGATTGCTTGAAGACGTCTTGTCCAGCCCCTGAAGGGATCAAAGACACGACAGTCGCAAGGCTACTCGAATAGCAAAATTGCCTATCGAGGAATACATCAGCCAACGCGACGGTACGACGGACACAACCCTAGTACCACAGACCCTACCGGACCTCTGTCGTATAAAGCAGAGGTTAACTGTGACGTTAGGACATCCTTGCAAGAACTTCTCGATTCGTCTCGTAAGGCAAAGTCTTAGGCAATGGGGATTAAAAAAACCTGTTTCCTAAGCACTGGGCCCTGAAAGTCGGTCCAAGATGGACTCTTGCATACTATTCACGGGTCACACTCTCCGAAGTCGAACATCGACGAAGGGGGAAACAACCACTTACGAGTCCTCTCGACTTGTAGACGGGAAAATTCTCTTGTGAGATCCTTATGACTCTTAAGAGAAAACGCACTTAGGAATCCTCACGATTCCTAAGGAGAAAATACACCTACGAGATCCTCTCGACTCGTAGGGAGAAAATCTTTTTGAGATCCTCACGACTCAAAAAGTTGGAAAGTCTTAGGCAGCAGACCAGAACCTGCTTCCTAAACCATCGATACCCTACAAGAAGGCTAGGATGAAATATTCTCTACGCTTGCCAGAGTAACATAACGACAATACAACAAAGAGGAAAAATGACAGAGGGAGACAAGAAAAATATGTTTTTTATTCATGAATCAAAATGAATACAAATTACAATCCATGAAAGGATAAAAAAAAACACTCTCATTCAAGAGTATGTACAAAAGAAGAATAAAAGGTAAAATAAACAATTTTTGAAACCGGCGGACGATGTAACAGATTTGTCAGTTCATCCTTTTTCCGCTGGACCTCGGGTTCATAATTTGTTATCGCTACGAGACGGGCCTCCGCCTGAGACTGTTGGGCCTGGTACGAGGCGAGCCGACTTTCAATCTCCTGTTCGGTAACTTTGTGGGCTTCAACCATCTCGCGAGTAAAAATGACGGCTTTATCAATAGCTTCCACCTCTCTGATAGCTTCTTGAAGCACCCGCCAGATTTCATATGCATGAGTGGTCTTAGTAATTGGCCATGCACCGTTCGATACATGCTCGCATACTTGATCTTAGGTTTAAGATGTCGGAAGGAAGCCAGATGCTTTCAAACCCGTGTGGACAGACCTCCACTCGATGCCAATCCTCGATCCAAAACACGCACAAACTATTTTCTCTTTCTGGCAACAAGGAAAGTCTTCGGTAGGTATCTGATTGATCCGATCTTCGTGTGTATGTAAAATGTTTCACAACCAAAGAAATTTATACCGCAATCGATTAACGGTGTCGATGTAGCGTGTTAATGATTACATATCGTCCACTGAGATGTGTGTTTTGATCGATCTTGTTTTAGATGAGTCGAAATGAAAAGATAAAAGAAATTGCAAGAAAATTGATTCAAGATTTGTGAGTTTTCATTTCAAGAAACATAAAGAAAATAAAGATCTAGAATCAAGAATCAAGAAATGTCCCAATCAATTAGTTATCAAGATTTGTAAAGTAGCTTGTAGGAATCGATCAAATTGATAGAGATGATGAATACTAATGATTACGAATTCTTATCTATTGAGGATTTGTTTCTAGATCGATGACGATCAATGAGGATTAAGGATCTATTGAAGAAACTAAGGTTTCTCCATCATCATCCCTTGTCCTTTCATTGATTATCATTCAAATTCTAGCCTCTAGCAAATTAAATCACCGATCGTTGATCTCTAATTTGGAGTGAAGAAAGCGATCTCGCTCAAATTAGGTTTTCGATGATTCAATTTCCTAAAGTTTACAAAACTCATAAGACTTAAGAATCATTCAAGAATTTCATCAATATCATCTACCTATTCTCTCGATTCCGCTACAAGAGGAGATTTCACTCAAACATCATGAAAATTAATGAATCAAGAATCAAGAAGCTTCATAACGCAAGAATGTAAAGAAAGCAAGAATTACAATTATCGCCTTTATTAAATCGATGACTAATTACACATTCTCTCAATTCGAGGTTACAAGATGTTGCTCTCGATCGCTCCTTTTGAAGAGGTAACTAGATCCGTCGAAGTTTGCTCCGCTCGATCTCCGTGAGACTTGGATCGTCGTGGATCTCGCGCTCTTGATGAAGATTGGCTTCGCGGATAAAGGATCGATGGTTGCTTGCTTGATTTGATTCTCAAAATGATCTTGATTTGGCTTTGGAAATGGATTTGGGTTAGTTTTTTTTGGTATCAAGTTGTGTCACTCAACTTGAATTTGAATTGTGGCTCTCAATTCCCCCCCCCCCCCCAAATGAACAACTTCAACCCTAGATCTAGATCTCCTTTTATAAATTCATATTTCCCTCCAAACCTAGGTTGTTAGAGAGAGCCTTCTAGAATGAGTTTGTTAGAGGGAATATTCTAGAATGAGGTTGTTACAAGGAGACTTCTAGAAGAAGTTTGTTATGCAGAGCCTTCTGGAAGAAGCCACGTGGTAATTGAGAGTCTTCTGGAAGCTAGGGTTGTTACAGGGAATATTCCAGAGGATTTTGGAGCGCCAAGGAGCTAACCAGGCCGCGGGACCGCGGCGGATCGGCCAACTCGGCTGCGGATCCGCGGCCTTATAGTGAGGTCTCTGTTTGCTAATTTCATGGTTGTTTTGTGTTGGTCTTGGGATCTGATGTCTGGAATCTTATATTTCTTTCTTGATTGCTGCCAGATCTCAAGTCTTGACTTGCTGTATTTCATCGGCACTTTTGTGATTCCGGCTCTTTGTCCTGAAGGATTTTCTGCACACAATCTCGATAAACAGTGTTGAGATATACAAAATCATGCGTGTAGTAATAAACACTTAATTTCCCTCTTGTCGATTATAACTATAACACGTGTTATTTGGTATTTTACAGATGAATTCGTAATCCGTGTTATATTTATAATAAACACCATTATATGATTAATAAGAGTAGGGAAATTGTCGTGTTAAGAATGCAATATTTTCGACTGATCAGTATCCCTTTAAGCATGCGCTCATGACTATATGCCTATGGTATCTAGAACGCGCTGATTTATGGACAACGCAACGACGATGTTCGCACCTAAAGGAAATTCCCAGGGGTCAAGTATAACGCTCATGTACTCAAGCGGGATGCACATACGAATATATCACGAAAAGAAAGAATTCAACATAAAGTATTCAACGATTAATGATAAAAGAAATACATTGATACTACTCTATGGGAAAGAGATCACCAAACACGGGATCAGAGATACAAGGGTTAACAAAACAAAATACAAAATTCTCCAGTTCTCTCTCTGCCTTCTCCAACACATCGAAACGACGATTTTCGCGAAGAGTTGCTCCCCATCGATTAACACCATGCTCATCAGCAAAAGCGGACATGACAGCCGCCGGGCTCTTATCTGACCCAGTAGATGGATCGAGCAATCCTTCAGAGCCCGAGTAATCAAGTGTGCCTCATAGAAACACTCGATCTTGTCTTCCGCCGTATCGAGAGTTTCCAGGGTCATCTCTGCCGGATGAGGAGGAATATCGGCAAGTACGGACGAAAAGATCATCCGCTGCCAAATGGAGCCCATAGGAAGGGGAGAACCCCTACGAATTGAGAGTTCGTATATCACCGCGTCGCATTCGGCATCGGTGAGAAGAGGATCCACTATCCGCGTGGAAAAACGAGGAATCATCTCCTCGATGGGCACCTCCCATGGCTGCCGACGAGCGTAGGGGCGGTTGCAAGTCATAACACTTGATCGGTTTCTCAAAGATGATCACCTTAAGATCTAAATGGGTTTTTCTTTGAAGAGAGAAAGAAAGGCACGGCTTCGGTTTATAAAGGGGAGCATTCAATGCTATGCACTGAAAATGTTGTGCTTGGTGGAACTATTCCCAAGGATCGGAAAAAGGGGAGAACGTTGGAAATGAAAAGAGGTGACTCGTTGAAATCAGTGCAAGGAGACGAAACGACCCATCAAGCAGTGCCTCACGCGCCAAACACGTGAGCACCAACAACAGCGTGACAGAGCTTAATAAAGAACGCATGTAAACATAAAAAAGGGAGAAGATGAAGGAGTTCTAAGGCTAGCGAAGCTGATATGATAACAGGTAAAGACTCATTCTCACCTAAATATGCATATTTAAGATGAGAAGGTAAAAGTTTGAGATATAATGCCGGCGGAGAAACTATAGAAGGTGGGGTCATCGAATGATATTCGGAGTCAAGGAGAAGCTCGTAGCTTGCATAAGATACAGACTCGGAAGGTGAAGAGTCAAGAGTTTCAGACTCAAGCGTAGAAAATGTGTCCTCGCTAAGATGTGACAGATCAAACATTGATGTGCTAGTGTCGTCGAGATCTTCAAAGCAAAGTTCATCAACTTCGCAATTTTCGGTAGCAATCTCGTGGACAGAACAGACATCAAGTATATGAGCAGAGGGTTCAGACGGCCGACTTCCAATTTTATAGATGTTCAGTTCAATTGTCATTTTTCCAAAAGATAGGTTAATTGAACCGTTTCGAAAATTAATGACAGCATTGGAAGTGGCAAGGAATGGTCGACCCCAAATCACCGGAATTTGGTTCTGTGGGTTCGCTACAGCTTGTGTATTGAGAACAATAAAATCCACAGGGAATATGAATTCCCCGACTTTTATCAACACATCCTCCAGTTCACCCCTAGGTTTGGTGATTGAACGGTCTGCCATTTGGAGAGTGCAATGAGCTGGTTTCAACTCTCCAATCCCTAACTGCTCGTAAACAGAATATGGAAGCAGGTTAACACTTGCGCCAAGGTTAAGTAAAGCACGGTTAATGTTTTTACCCCCAATAGAAATCGATATCGTAGGACATCTTGGGTCCTTACGTTTCTTTGGTAACTGTGGGGTAAAAGCAGTGCTAACATTATTAGTCATGAAGACCTTTTTAGGCACTTGAGTCTTCCTCTTCCTAGTGCACAAGTCTTTAAGAATTTTCGCATAAGCGGGGACTTGTTGAATAGCATTTAGGAGAGAGATGTTGATGTTAACCTGTTTGAACATTTCCATAATCTTCTCCATATGTGGACTCGATTTGTTACCCCTTAACCGATTCGGATAAGGAGCTTTAGCGATCATAGCTGGGTCCATCATTGGAGAAGGTGGTGTGTGTGGAACTGATCCCAGAATAGGAGTGGGGATCGTCTTTGGTGGAGTAGAAGAGGTACGCTGAGGTGTCGAGCCTTGAGGAAAACGAAGAATAGGCTCGCAAGAAGGTGGTGGGGTAGAAGAACTGAGGTCAGAAGTAGAAGTGTGTGTGGAAAGAAAAATCTCAGCCAGGGTGTTATTGATTAATTCTTCATGATTATCAATCTCTTCCCCAACGTGATTGTTCAGCACTCTTACAGATCTCAACGTTGTAATGGCATTCACATTGTAGTGTTGTGAATGCCCAGTATTCGGTAGGGGTTGAGACGGAAGTTTCCCTTTCTCTCTCGCACTCATTTCGGCTTTCAATTGGGAAATTTGAGCTTCCATCAATTTAATACTCTCAATTTGGAAGTCAGAGTTTTTCTGGAATTTATCAAGGGAAGAATTAAATTCAGCCGACATTTGTTTCATAAACATTTCAAAAGTTCATTCGAGTGAAGAGGAATTATCAGTACCGGTCAACTGCAAAGGATTATATGGTGCAGGTGTGTTGACCGGATTTTGAAAGTTTTGTGATTGGTAGGGGTGCTGAGTCAGTTGAAATGGCTGCTGTTGTGGTGGAGGAGCCCTTTGAAAATTATTTTGATTTGGAACCGTGTTTTGACTTTGGTTTTGGTTCCAAGCAAAGTTAGGGTGATTCCTCCAACCCTAATTATAAGTGGAAGAAAACGGATCGTTTCTAGGTCTTTGTTGGAAAGCAGCATTGGTATGCTCTTGACCTTGAAACGGAGAATTTAAAGGACATTCTTCCGTAAGATGAGATGGATCAGAACAGCATCCACATACAGTTTTGGAAAGTGACATCTGATTTAGGGAGGCTGCTAAAAATTTATGTTCCATAGCTTCGCATTTCTTTTGCATTGCTGCCATTTCAGCTCTAACTCCTATGGAAACATCAATTTGGTGAATGCCACCCCTAGACGATGACTGGTTTACACTCTCCCACTGTAAAGTTTTTTCAGCGAAATTTTGTAAAAATTTCCAAGCTTCACCATCATCTTTAGTCATGAAAGTGCCTTGACACATGGAATCAAGGTTCTGTTTTGTGGTAGGATTAATGCCCTCATACATGATTCTGCATAGATCCCATCTAGGGATTTCGTGATGTGGACATTGAACTAACAGATCCTTGAAGCATTCAAAACACTTCGAGAATGGTTCATTTGGAAGCTGGGTAAATTGATTTATTTCGCTACCGACTCGAGCTATTTTATGATTAGGGTGGAATTTCTTAAGGAATGCTGTTACAAATTCTCCCCAGTTCGAAATAGAATGTGCGGCTGTGTTATAAAGTCACTTCTCGGCTATATCGCACAAGGTAAATGGGAGAAGACGTAACCTCATAGCATCCACAGAAAGCTGTGAAGTACCCATCGTTGCGCATACATTTTTAAATTTGGTAATAAAGACATATGCGTCTTCAGACTCGAGACCGTGATATTTTAGTAGAAAATTGATGTATTGGGGTTTTATTTCAAAATTGTCCCCATTGGCTGGTGTAATGGTGAGACAGGTCGAAAGAGGACCTCGCATAGGATAGCATCTCTCCTGGAGAGAGATGCGGGGTGGGGTCTGCGCACCTGCGGACAGTGGCAGAGTAGTGTTAAAGAAGCTCGATGGAGAACCGTCCATCGAAGTGGGTGTGGTAGGGGGTGTAGAAAAAGTAGACGTAGAATTACCGACTTCGGAGTCGATAGGAGGAACGCGGACAAGTCGGGCACTAGAATCCCGTGTCCAGCCGAGCACGCACTAAATGGTTTGGCACAAGTGGCAGCGTTAAATGATAATTAAGGAAAATTGGATTGGTGTTTGGTTTGAAAAATACGGATTTTTGAAAAATTCACACAAACAATGCACAAGCAACCCTAAATCTAGTGGTCACCTAGGTCAAGTCTCCAGACCGCTCCTAAACTTCCAGAAGACAAGTCGCAAGATAGATTCTCTACTGCCTCTTTGCCCCTTCTGTGGCCAGATAAGTGCCAGGTAAGTGGGAGGTTCTCCACTACGTAAGTAGTGTGCCTAATTAAGTAACCACTTGCCTTAGACACACTTGTCTAGACACCACAAAAGAAACGCGGATAAGCAATAGATTACCCATGACCTCCTTCTGTCCTAAGTGAGCGCGATAGTTCTTAGAGTCTTGTCTAGATATTTTTTAGTTAATGAGGGTGATGCGGATGCAAGTTTATGATTTTTGGGGCTTAGGACGGGTAATGAAATCCCGACCTAATCTGAATTTTGGTCGTGCCCCTTAATTTCCGTGTTAAAAAATGCAAAAAACCAAGATCAAACACGCAACAATTTTTCTTTTTGCGGCGCTGCGAATTTTTGCAAAGAAACCTGCAGAAATTGGTTAATGGACAGAGCAGGGAGGAGATAAGAAAGACAGAGATGGACCTAAGAAGTTTGGTGCACTGAAACCCTAATGTCGCCGCGCTTCCGCCGCAATAAGCCTCTTATGCCGCGGTTCCTCCGCGTCCTAATGTGATCCCTGCACAAAAATTGGTACAGATGCTTCTGTTGCCTCACTGAGCTCCCTGAGATGCTCTGAAATTTTTTTACTCTAGCTCCACAGATTCCAGATCTCCTTGCAACAAATCACAACAAATTGTTAAGCGCTTGTTACGAATTTCGATCTAAAAATTCTGATGGAAAAATAAATTTTTCAACTCAAATTACAAAAACGAACAAATTAGCACACTATCCCAGGCAACGACGCCATTTGATTGATCTTAAATTCCGTGTCGTGTTTTGAAAAGTGTAAAGATCACAACCAAAGAAATTTGTAAACCGCAATCAATAACGGTGTCTTCTGTAGGTTCGTCGGTGAATGCGGGTCGTCCACAGGGAAAGTGTGATTTGATCGATTTTGTTTTAGTTGAGTTGAAAATTAAAATATAAAAGAAAATGATTCAATAATTGTAAAATTTAGTTTCAAGAATCATCACGAAATAGATCTAAAATTAAGAAATGATAGAGATCAAGAAAATATCCAAATCGTTTGAATTATCAAGATTTGTAAAGAAGCTTGTCGGAATCAATCAAATTGATAGTGATGATGAATACTTATGATTACAAATTCTTATCTATTGAAGATTTGTTGCTAGATCGATGACAATCAACGAGGTTTAGGGATCTATTGAAAAAACTAGGGTTTCTCCATCATCATCCCTTGACCTTTCGTTGATTAGCATTCAAATTCTAGCCTCTAGGAAATTCAATCGTCGATCGTTGATCTCTAATTTGGAGCGAAAACATTCAAGAAAGCGATCTCGCTCAAATTAGGTTTTCGATGATTCAATTTCCTAAAGTTTACAAAACTCATAAGACTTAAGAATCGTTCAAGAATTTCATCAACATCATCTACCTATTCTCTCGATTCCGTTACAAGCGGAGATTTCACTCAAACATCATGAAAATTAATGAATCAAGAATCAAGAAGTTTCATAACGCAAGAATGTAAAGAAAGCAAGAATTACAATTATCTCCTTTATTAAATCGATGACTAATTACACATTCTCTCAATTCGAGGTTACAAGATATTGCTCTCGATCGCTCCTTTTGAAGAGGTAACTAGATCCGTCGAAGTTCGCTCCGCTCGATCTCCATGAGACTTGGATCGTCGTGGATCTCGCTCTCTTGATGAAGATTGGCTTCGCAGATAAAGGATCGATGGTTGCTTGCTTGATTTGATTCTCAAAATGATCTTGATTTGGCTTTGGAAATGGATTTGGGTTAGGTTTTTTGGTATGAAGTTGTGTCACTCAACTTGAATTTGAATTGTGGCTCTCAATTTTTCCCCCCAAAATGAACAACTTCAACCCTAGATCTAGATCTCCTTTTATAAATTCATATTTCCCTCCAAAGCTAGGTTGTTAGAGAGAGCCTTCTAAAATGAGTTTGTTAGAGGGAATATTCTAGAATGAGGTTGTTACAAGGAGCCTTCTAGAAGAAGATTGTTATGCAGAGCCTTCTGGAAGAAGCCACATGGTAATTGAGAGTCTTTTAGAAGCTAGGGTTGTTACAGGGAATATTCCAGAGGATTTTGGAGCGCCAAGGAGCTAACCAGGCCGCGGGACCGAGGCGGATCGGCCAACTCGGCCGCGGATCCGCGGCCTTATAGTGAGGTCTCTGTTTGCTAATTTCAGGGTTGTTTTGTGTTGGTCTTAAGATCTTTATCTGATGTCTGGAATCTTATATTTCTTTCTTGATTGCTGCCAGATCTCAAGTCTTGACTTGCTGTATTTCATCGGCACTTTTGTGATTCCGGCTCTTTGTCCTGAAGGATTTTCTGCACACAATCTCGATAAACAGTGTTGAGATATACAAAATCATGCGTGTAGTAATTAACACTTAATTTCCCTCTTGTCGATTATAACTATAACACGTGTTATTTGGTATTTTACAGATGAATTCGTAATCCATGTTATATTTACAATAAACACCCTTATATGATTAATAAGAGTAGGGAAATTGTCGTGTTAAGAATGCAATATTTTCGACTGATCAGTATCCCTTTAAGCATGCGTTCATGACTATATGCCTATGGTATCAAGAACGCGCTGATTTATGGACAACGCAACGACGATGTTCGCACCTAAAGGAAATTCCCAGGGGTCAAGTATAACGCTCATGTACTCAAGCGGGATGCACGTACGAATATATCACGAAAAGAAAGAATTCAACATAAAGTATTCAGCGATTAATGATAAAAGAAATACATTGATACTACTCTATGGGAAAGAGATCACCAAACACGGGATCAGAGATACAAGGGTTAACAAAAAAAAATACAAAATTCTCCAGTTCTCTCTCTGCCTTCTCCAACACATCGAAACGACGATTTTCGCGAAGAGTTGCTCCCCATCGATTAACACCATGCTCATCAGTAAAAGCGGACATGATGTAGGGTTCCTAGGCACACTCAAGAGGTTCCACAAGGCATCAACCATGCCCAATTAAAATTTTCCGGTGCCGAGAAACCCTAAACTAGATCGTTAACTAGAGATTAGGCGAAAACTAATGCAAGCAAACAACTTTTCTACTAAGTGAATGGAAATACAAACTTTGTAGATCCGGTCCTCCACTTCCTTAGCTCCGTGACGATGTCCCTTCGCTGTGATCATCGGATCCCGGACTCTGGCGTCGGTTTCATCGGAGAAATGGGCGGGCTAGGTCGTCGACTTCGATGCCGAAGATGATCTACGTCGAGGCAACTCAAGATCAAGCTCCATCTTCACTTGGTCATAGAACTTGTGAAGATAACACACTCTACTACATGGAAAGTGGTAGAGGATGAAGAAATAGGAAGTGGGTTCACTTTGGATTTGGATTTCTCACTCTCTTTCTCATGGCACCATTGAAGGTAGCAAGGTTTCTTCTTCTTGAAGAAGAAGAAGAAGAAGAAAGAATATCATAAGAATAATAAAATCAGTTGATGAATAATAATAAATCAAGTGATCTTATCATAATGCAACCATGGGTTAGTGTAACAAGTGTAGAGAATAAACTAGGGTTTAGTTAAATGGTTAGGTTAAGGAAAGAAACAAAATGGTCAAAGCTTTCAAAGCTTCATGAAGTTTCAAGAATGAAATAAAGTTAGCCACCATTTTATTCTTGCCAAAATAAATAAGTAAATAAATAAATAAGGTAATGAAAACCCTAACCATTAACTAAACATGGTTTAAAGTAAACACACACCCAAGTTTGCATGTATCATCAAACATGATACAAACTAGTGCACAAACATATATCATATATACAATGTGCACATCAAGTGAGAAAATCCATCTTAAGTGAACAAATACTAGTTAATGTAAAGTAATATATCAAATATATAATTATACATTAAATCATTAAATCAACACTTGATTTAACGATCCGGTCACATCGCATATGACCGACTAATATCCAATATATCGACTTATCGAATCAATCCTCGATTCGATAACTAGGTTATATCGCATACAACCAATCGATACATTCATCGCGAGAATAGAATACGGTATCACATACACGCATTATTCTCGGTCCCGCACATATCTCATATGCGCTCCTATTTCGTTTCGCTTGAGCCAGGAAACCTCTGTGTAGAACTCTAAAGACTCGTCAATACGCCGGTAGCTGGTGATGATCATATCAAACACCCACAAGCCGCAAGCGGTCTGCTAAACGTAACGGCCACCCGGGTATTGAGCGATCAGAAGATCAACGAGCAAGCCCGTTCATACTCCTGTGAATCCAACCAGTAACACTTACCGTACAGTCCGGTCTCGTCATCTGATATGTCGCATATCTCGCCTAGGGGTGGTAAACGTCAGACCCCAATAGCTCGATAAGTCGTGTCGATATGAGGTCTATAACAGTTCGAGAAACTACTGGTAACACTTACCAGTAAATCTCAGCAACCCTGGCCAGGGATTTCCGGTTATAGCCAATTGAACACAGCGCAACATCAACTCCCTATACTAGGAGAGACGAATCCCCTCCTATCGCTCATTGCCTCCATGTGAATCGGGACTGTACCCAGAAACCACCGTTTTGCACGCCCTCTTGGACGTGGTAAGGTGGAAATCAAAGCACAGTGGGAATCACACAAGACTCTATGACGATCTCGGGTCTACAGACTAACCTGTACCAGTGTCACCAGAGAACTGCCATCTGACGTAAGATATAATACCATCTGGGAGTTCTCGGCGAGTCCGTCCAGTGCACCCAGTCTCCACTGAGCACCCGTATATCATCTCTGATGTCAAACACCAATGGATATGGGATCATCCATCGCCCATCTGTATGGGTCGAGAAGGTATACGCTAGTCTACTCTGGTATATCGATGCCCCGTCTCGATACACCCACGACTAGGGACCTTGAAGGATGTACTTATGGACTACCATATCCCCACTAGTATGATCCGCATCATAGTCTAGGTAGTCAAGTACACATCTTAAGGGCTTTACCAACATGTAACAGAGAGACAATCAGTGTACACGTTAAGGTAAAGAGCAACCAGTGTCGGGACCCGGTTCTTGCTCACGGAGCAAAGTGCCACACAGAACAAAGTGCCATGTCAAGTGTCGTGTTAAGTGGGCGGGGGCCACCTCTTGAATCCGTGGGGGCCACCTCTTGAGTCCGTGGGAACCACTGTTGAACAATGGGGAATCTTCGGAATGCATTCCGAAAGGGGACAGATCTGTACTATAAATGGAATGATACCACTCTTCAATACAGAGGCAGCTTTTAAGTGAACCGGAACTATAGGAGGTTAAGAACTCCGTAGTTAAGCGTGCTCGGGCCAGGGAAGTCTTGGGATGGGTGACCTCCTGGGAAGTGGCCCCTGGTCGGGTCCGGTTCGCTCTAAAGGGAAAAACCGTGCGGTTTCGGCCAAAGCGGACAATACTCTCTGTATTGGGGGTGGAGCGTGACAGAATGGTATCAGAGCTGGTTTCTCAATAGTAGGTCTGTGGTTCGAGAACGAACCATTGTTCAAAGGTGGGGAGAATGTCGGGACCCGGTTCTTACTCACGGAGCAAAGTGCCACACGGAACAAAGTGCCACGTCAAGTGTCGTGTTAAGTGGGCGGGGGCCACCTCTTGAATCCGTGGGGGCCACCTCTTGAGTCCATGGGACCCACTGTAGAACAATAGGGAATCTTCGGAATGCATTCCGAAAGGGGACAGATCTGTACTATAAATGGAATGATACCACTCTTCAATACAGAGGCGCCTTTTAAGTGAACCGGAACTATAGGAGCTTAAGAACTCCGTAGTTAAGCGTGCTCGGACCAGGGAAGTCTTGGGATGGGTGACCTCTTGGGAAGTGGCCCCTGGTCGGGTCCGGTTCGCTCTAAAGGGAAAAACCGTGCGGTTTCGGCCAAAGCGGACAATACTCTCTGTATTGGGGGTGGAGCGTGACAACCAGATAGCATACTATCATGTCGAGCAAGAAAGTCTCCCTATATATGTCCAAGCATCCGCTACAATATATATCCTATGTATAGCAATGGCCCACTTGCACTAGGGCATACATATAACTAACAATCTCCCACTTGCACTAGGGCCATCTGATAGCAGTGGTTGTAGTATCTCATACTCAACCATCCCTTAAAAGTCTCTCTCTGGGAAAAGGCCTTTGTGAGTGGATCCGTCGTGTTGTCCTCTGAGTCTACTCTCGTGACCTCGATCTCTTGGAGATCAACCATCTCCATGATCAGGTGACACTGCCTCAGAATATGTCTGGATCACTGATGGGACGGGCGTTCCTAGGCATAAGCCACAACTCTATTGTCTCACAATGGTAGGAACGAAGTTCATCTCATGAACTAATATACATCCAGACTTCCTCTTTCGTAGCATCTTAAGTAGCGATGTATCCAGCCTTTATCGTCTAGTTTGCCACGGTATCTAGTTTGGAACTCTTCCAACATACCGTCCCTTTACTGAGGGTAAAGACAATGCCTGTGACTGACTTTCAGTTGTCCTTATCACTCTGGAACCTTTCCAGTGATTCTCCCCAGGATCAACTGATACCATCTCACTATAACTAGTGAGTATCCTAACATCCAATTAGATCTATCTCATAGATCCAAAACCCAGGATTTAGGAGGTATCACTTTGATCCTATATGGAGAATCATTGTGATAAGCGGAGATTGATCGAGCGTAGCATAGGAAACTCCTTCCCTATCAAGAGTATGTCATCCACGTACTCTACGAGGATCGCCACCATACTCCCTACTACCTTTTTGTATATACAAGGTTCATCTACCATTTTGATGAAGTCAAACTATTTGACTACTACATCAAAACAGATGTTCCAACTCCGCGATGCCTGCTTTATCCAATAAAGTATCTTGTACACGTTTCCGCTGCTCCCACTGTTTACGAAGCCCTCTGACTGTGTACTTATAGACTCTCTCTTCTAAAATATCATTTAGAAGAGCAGTCATGACACCTAACCGCCAGATATCGTAGTCATGGTATGTAGCCATGGCAAGTGATCCGGATGGACTTAAGCATAGCCACTGGAAAAGGTTTCATCATTATCCACGTCTGGTCGATGATAAAAACCTTTAACAAGTCTAGCTTTAAAAGTCTCAACTTTTCCATCTACACCAAGTAATCTTCTCAAGATATACTTGCTCATGATGGGGATTTAACCCTTCAGATATAGCAACCAAAGTCCATACTTTGTTGGTGTACATGAATTCCATCTCAGATCGCTAAGCATCCAGCCATTCTTACAGAGTCCCTACTCTCGATGGCCTGCTCGAAACTAGTTGGGTCATCATCTCATGATGCAGTCCTCGCTCCCACTGTCATCGAGAAACCGAAGTATCTCTCAGGCGGATGAGGAACCCTACTAGATCGGCGGAGAGGCTGAGGTTCGTTGGAATCTACTGAATCCTTTGGTTCTACCAAATCATCTGCTGTAGTTTGTATAGCTGGAACCTTTCGAGTTCTACATAACAGACATTGCCTCGATCTTGTCCGGATTTTTGCTTTTAGACATAGGCCGGTCAACCCCAAATCTTAACTAGCTTAAGACATGGGCTTTTCCCATACCATATCTCAAATGGAGTGGTAGGCTGTGATCTGATTCGAACCTAATTCAATAGGTATGCAGCTTCTCAAGTACATAACCCCCAAAAGGAAACAGGTAACTCAGTAGTACTCATCATAGAGCGCACCATATCGAATAGGGTGCAATTGCTCCGCCCCGATATACCATCGTGCTATGGTGTATACGGAGGAGTAATGCTGAGAGAGAATCTCATTCTCCTTTAGGATAGTCCAGGAATTCTATGCACAAGTATTCTCCTCCCTGATCGCATCAAAGGACATAATACTTATACCCGTATTTTGGTTCTCTACTTCTAACTTATATTCTGTGAATATCTCAAAAGTTTCGGACTTGTGTTTCAACAGGAACATATGTCTGAATCTTGAGAGATTATCAGAGAATGTAATGAAGTACAAAGAACCGGTCCTGGCATGTGTATACAGGGGACCTTACATACATCATCATGTATCAGTCCCAAGAGTTTACTAACTCTTTCTCTGTTTCCAATAAACAGAGCTGTGGTCATCTTATCTCTGTGACATGACTGGCAAGTTTCACAAGATGTAAATTCAAACTAATTTAAATATGCATCTTTATGTAACTTCAGCTAGTCGGGTTGCATTGATATGACCTAGTCTACAATACCTTAAGAAGGATTTGTTCATTTCTGAACTCTTCCTCTTGTGTGTGTTCTGTATACTAAGAACTGTAGTTTGATTTAGAACGTCAATGTTTTTAGATATCGTGCATGAACCGATCAACTTTTGATACAGGAAATGTTCAAAACATTATCCAACAATACAAAATTATATCCTTTCTTTACTAATAAAGAGACTGATATGATTTTGTACATCAGGTTCGGTATCTAATAACATTTGTTCAGAATCAATGTATTTTGAAATATAGGGTGACAGTGACCAACAGACTTGGCTGCAACACTTGCACCGTTTTCTGTCTCATGAAACTTATCACCCGTTCTCAGTTCTCTACCTTTCTGTAGCCCATGTAACGGATTACATTAGCGGGATCCTGATCCGGTATCTAATACCTAGGATGTAGAGGACACTGAGAAACAGTTCTTTACAACTAACACACCCGAAGGGGATGCATCATATGCACTTTCTTCGTTTGGGCGGCATAGGAATTCTGGTATTCCCCTATTTCCTGCTCTGTCTTATAACAATTATAAGTTGGAGCGGGACCAACGTTCCCCAGCTCAGTATAACAAGCGGGTTCGGTCAATACATCCGTATTATTATCTTGATTAAGGCGTGATATGGTCGCTACCTGGAGAGAG
Organism: Agapanthus africanus; assembly: GCA_030015575.1. Lineage (NCBI taxonomy): Eukaryota > Viridiplantae > Streptophyta > Magnoliopsida > Asparagales > Amaryllidaceae > Agapanthus > Agapanthus africanus. The sequence goes on along the minus strand of CM057338.1, from coordinate 146,055,259 downwards.
AGAGAAGAAAACACTCAGCGTATGCTCTTGCGAGATCAGATTGGTTATTATTTTATCTAATCAGGATGGCTCCCACTGTTTTAATCAAATCTTCCTTCAAATCCTAAAAGGAAAGACTAGCCGGGATTAATTACACACTACAAGTTCGCCAATCTTTCAGCCAGGCCAGTGTCGGTACTTTGAGGGAGGTCTCCCGTGCTTTCGCACGAACCTAATTAATGTAAACCTCGTTTTCCCAGAGGTGTAACCTCGTTAACACCTTTCTAGACACCTACTTGATCGGCTTATTGTAATGTGTAAAACTCTCCCAGGAGTAACTCTTACTCGCAGCGGGTATCAGGATCCAACTATCTCATAGAAGGTATGCAATCTCATTGCAAATTTCAACACTTGAAATTCCCGATAATTTTTTGCCCCTAGCGTCCTATGACCTTGACGCAGGCCAACAAACCATAGTCCGCTAGTCAAGTTCAACCCGTCATTTCTTGATTGAATTAAACCCACCCGCACGACCTTTGACGCAGGCCAACAAAGTCGCACGACTACCCTAATCCAATCTGCATCATATGCATAAACAGATAAATACTAGTTAGCTACCGCACACTACGTCTTGACGCAGGCCAACAAACGTAGCACGAATACTAAGTAGGACTTATCTGAAATGACGGAGGGCTACGACAGGTTTTTCTGAAAACCTATTGCGTAATGAACTTGATATCGTTGTAGAATTAAATGATTTTAAAATGGAGTGTTTTTTAGGCTTTTCTAGTTTTGCTAAAGGGGTCACTCCCGGTGAAGGGATCGTCGGCCCTTTCCTCGTCGAATGAGGTGCGGGATATATCATATATATCACTATGCAAAGCAAAAAAACTATAGAAGCAATCAAAAGACAAACCGAGTGTGTAGCATCTGCCAGTTATTGCTAAAGGGGTCACTCCCGGTGAAGGGATCTCGGCCCTTTCCTCATCGAATAAGGTGCAGGATGTTCTATAAGGAACACTACGATGCAAAGCAAGAACTGTAGCTACCTGTTTTTGAAAATTCGATTCCACAACATCTTTAGGTTTTTTTTTCTTTCATTAATCATATTAATGAAGTCCCATCATTTAAGCACCTAAACATCACAGATAAATACGACGTACACTTATGCCATCCGCATTCGCCTTGATGTCCCCTCGTGCACCGTTAGGTTAGGTGACTAACGGCAGAGCGGAGCAGGGCTAGCGCGGGTGTAAAACATAAGTAACGCCTATATAATATATCATATATACTATATATAGTATTTATCAAAGAACATCAAATGATCACATCACAGATATCGCAGCAGAAGAAACATATGAAATATTGGATATACTAGGACGTCCGTGTTTTATTTTGATCCTGTATAAAACACGGATTCCATGGTCGCGATGAATAGCCAAACCCACACCCCTAGACCCATACGAGAGCGGCAAGCAACCCTACCAATTCTAGAGTTAGGAGACCCAGACTCGACTCCTCGAGTTGGTCTCCCACTGGACTCCAGAACCCGGTTACCTGTGCTCTCCTCCTTGGGTCTATCCTAGTGCGGAAAAGTAAATAATATACAAAAGGTGACATCTTCCGCAACCTGGAAGTGCCCCAATAAAAGAATATTACATACAAGTTTTTACATGAATGAAAATGAAAAACACTCATCTCACATAAAAAACCCCGGCTATTCAAACACGACGATCCAATATAACATATCCAGCAACACATAACATCACATGTCATCAACGTAAGTAAACATGCGTATCCCAATTATCGTTGACATATAGCAACGAAACCGGCGATATCACATATTACACTTACGGTCACAGAAAAGAAAGTGTAAAACTACAACAGTTGGAATCCGCAAACTTCATAGACATCGCATGCCTAATCAAATGAATTCCTTAGACATCGCATGCCTAACAATTATAAACCCCGCATTTCAGTCTCATTATCGAAAACTCTTTTCAAGTATCAAGTCGGGCAATTCAACAAGATTCCCGACATCCTGATCGAATGCTCATCGCAAACTTTAGTAGACGGCCGCACCCCCGATGCCGTCGACGAAGTGCACCAAGGCGGAACACCGCTGCCGCGAGCACCCGAACGGATGCTTTCGGCGACAGGGTTCTCCTACAGTCACTTGGTCGGGGGTATGGGGTGTGGCTGTCTATTAAGTTTACCCGGCGAGTATCCGCGTACGCTACGTGATTGCGACGGACTTTTGATCACATCAAAATTCCGTGGCAACCGATCAAGTGAGACTAAAGTGCTTGATTTATAACATTCATTCAGTTATCTCATAACAACTTGTGAATTCCAAATATTGTATCACTTTCCAGATAAATAGAAAATGTTAAACTTTTCGATCGAACAATCAAACACCCAAGTTTTCCCGAAACAGCTCAACACATGAAATAAGTTTTAAAACATTCAGTTCATGCCTCAGTACCAACGGTCCAGCCGTAGAAGGGTCAAGCCAACGCCTCACATGTGGCACGCCGTACTGCCCCAAACCCTAAGGTTCAAAGGGCAGTTCAAGACGGTCATATAATCGAGTTAAGGTTTGTTGTCTTCTAGAGGGACCATCGCGTTACTTGCACTACTTAGAACGTTCTCGAACTACGGAAAAAATCCAGCAGTTGGAAATTTCCCGGCAGGGGAAAAATTGGGTATTTATATCCGATCGAACTTTTTAACATATTCTAAAATTACCTGGAAAAACACATAGACGAAATTAGACAATCCGATCGAATTATTGAGTCCCCAAAACAACCCAGAAAACTCAACTCTTGAGTAAAAATTAAAAGTATCCAGAAGACATAAGAAACACCTACAGAGATAACTGCAGGAAACGCACAGCCTAATCATCACAGACGGCCGCGGAACCGCCGCAACAAGTGGGTCAATGCCGCGGTTCCGCGGCAATACTGTAGACTTAGGTTGTCGTTTTCTGCCGTTTCTCTTAGAATTTCCTGCTCATTTTTCTGCATATTTTTAATTTGGAAAAATCCACTTTTTCAGAAAAAGTCCAAAGAGTGGTTTTGGATTAGGGTTTCGGGTTCGATCGGGTTTCTAACTTCGTCTACTCATCGCCTAAGGCTCTGGCTAGGCTCTGATACCACTGTAGGGTTCCTAGGCACACTCAAGAGGTTCCACAAGGTATCAACCATGCCAAATTAAAATTTTCCGGTGCCGAGAAACCCTAAACTAGATCGTTAACTAGAGATTCGGCGAAAACTAATGCAAGCAAACAACTTTGCTACTAAGTGAATGGAAATACAATCTTTATAGATCCGGTCCTCCACTTCCTTAGCTCTGTGACGATGTCCCTTCACTGCGATCATCGGATCCTGGACTCTAGCGTCGGTTTCATCGGAGAAATGGGCGGGCTAGGTCGTCGACTTCGATGCCGAAGATGATCTACGTCGAGGCAACTCAAGATCAAGCTCCATCTTCACTTGGTCATAGAACTTGTGAAGATAACACACTCTACTACATGGCGAGTGGTAGAGGATGAAGAAATAGGAAGTGGGTTCACTTTGGATTTGGATTTCTCACTCTCTTTCTCATGGCACCATTGAAGGTAGCAAGGTTTCTTCTTCTTGAAGAAGAAGAAGAAGAAGAAAGAATATCATAAGAATAATAAAATCAATTGATGAATAATAATAAATCAAGTGATCTTATCATAATGCAACCATGGGTTAGTGTAACAAGTGTAGAGAATAAACTAGGGTTTAGTTAAATGGTTAGGTTAAGGAAAGAAACAAAATGGTCAAAGCTTTCAAAGCTTCATGAAGTTTCAAGAATGAAACAAAGTTAGCCACCATTTTATTCTTGCCAAAATAAATAAGTAAATGAATAAATAAGGTAATGGAAACCCTAACCATTAACTAAACATGGTTTAAAGTAAACACACACCCAAGTTTGCATGTATCATCAAACATGATACAAACCAGTGCACAAACATATATCATATATACAATGTGCACATCAAGTGAGAAAATCCATCTTAAGTGAACAAATACTAGTTAATGTAAAGTAATATATCAAATATATAATTATACATTAAATCATTAAATCAACACTTGATTTAACGATCCGGTCACATCGCATATGACCGACTAATATCCAATGTTTCGACTTATCGAATCAATCCTCCATTCGATAACTAGGTTATATCGCATACAACCAATCGATACATTCATCGCGAGAATAGAATACGGTATCACATACACGCATTATTCTCGGTCCCGCACATATCTCATATGCGCTCCTATTTCGTTTCGCTTGAGCCAGGAAACCTCTGTGTAGAACTCTAAAGACTCGTCAATACGCCGGTAGCAGGTGATGATCATATCAAACACCCACAAGCCGCAAGCGGTCTGCTAAACGTAACGGCCACCCGGGTATTGAGCGATCAGAAGATCAACGAGCAAGCCCTCTCACACTCCTGTGAATCCAACCAGTAACACTTACCGTACAGTCCGGTCTCGTCGTCTGATATGTCGCATATCTCGCCTAGGGGTGGTAAACGTCAGACCCCAATAGCTCGATAAGTCGTATCGATATGAGGTCTATAACAGTTCGAGAAACTACTGGTAACACTTACCAGTAAATCTCAGCAACCCTGGCCAGGGATTTCCGGTTATAGCCAATCGAACACAGCACAACATCAACTCCCTATACTGGGAGAGACGAATCCCCTCCTATCGCTCATTGCCTCCATGTGAATTGGGACTGTACCCTATAAGAGAATTTAATTCTATAAGGGATTCATCTCTCCATGCACGTAAAAAGATCAAGTACCCAACATGATCACGTGGTAACACGTGACCCTCCCTCTAATGACAAAAAGAGAATGAATAAGATTAGGTCACGTGCTCCCACGTGACCCTTGAACAGACTTCTCAAAATAAAAGGGCAGAATCGATTTTGGGTGCCTCACGTGTCCCCATGTGACCCGTGGCTAACACCTCTCTAAAAAAGAGAAGATGGAAAAAACTGAAGGATTAATATCCAATGCATGGGCCCCCTTACGTGTCCCCATGTGATCTCTAGCAAATCCTTTTAATATCCAGTGCATGGGTACTCATCACGTGCCCACACGTGATAGCCATGAAGATTAAGTGTTTAACACTTATTTGAATATTCTGAGAATAAAATAAGGGAAGTCTGGCCCAATACTCAAGCGCCTCACGTGACCCCACGTGTGCGCTTCTTTTTTTTAGTGTTTAACACTATTTTGTGCGCTTCCTCCTTAGTGTTTAACACTATTTTAAGCGCATCACGTGGGAGCACGTGATAGACAAGTGTACTCTAGTGTTTAACACTATATCCAAGCCAATCTTAGCCTGAACTAGCTAAGTTTTCCAGAGGCAAGATCTCCTGAAACTGAACTCCAACCATACTCTTGACATTCAAAATAATTCCCAGAGCCCTGTCAATCAACTTTGGTCCGAGGGTACATCTCTTCACACCTCTGATACATGTCGTTGTAATTCTTCAACGTCTTCAGAGAGGTGGTGGGTCCCGATGATCAATAACTATCTGGTGCATTTCCAAACCTATGTTTGCATCTGAGCTTGGACCGTAATGTCCTTAAACTAACTATGGACCACAATGTCCCTAAACTAAACAATAGAGCCTTAATGCTCTTTTGTTGGATCTAAATAATCCTGTTAAGTAGATCTTAGTCTAAAAATTAGACTAACGTATCCTTAACAAACATTTAAGTTGATCTTAATCTCAAACGAGATTAACAATCCTTAAATCAATCCAATTACAGATCCCCTAACCAATATTGGTTCAAGGGTACATCTCTTCACTCCTTTGACATTTGTCGTTGTAATCCTTCAACGTCTTCAGAGAGGTGACGGGTCCCGATAACCAATCATTCCATGGACTGTGGGATCCTTAAGCCCATGGACTATGATGTGCTTAACCTCGGACTGTGGGGTCCATAATCCCATGGACTATGACGTCCTTAAACTTTATAGACTATGACGTCTTTAAGCTACGGACTGTGGGGTCGTTAAACCCATAGACTATAATGTCCTTAACCTTTATAGACTATGATGTGTCTTTAAACTGGACCGTAATGTGCTTAAACTAATGTTGGACTGAGATGTCCTTAATCTAACATTGGACCGTAATGTCCTTAAACTAATAATGGACTGTAATGTCCTTAAACTAAACAATAGAGCCCAAATACTCTTTTGTTGGATCTAAATGATCCTGTTAAGTAGATCTTAGTCTAAAATTAGACTAACGTATCCTTAACAAACGTTTAAGTTGATCTTAATCTAAAACGAGATTAACGATCCTTAAATCAATCCAACTATAGATCCCCCAACCAATGTTGGTTCAAGGGTACATCTCTTCACTCCTCTGATATTTGTCATTGTAATCCTTCAACGTCTTCAGAGAGGTGACGGGTCCCGACAACCAGACATTCCACGGACTGTGGGGTCCTTAAACTTGACGTCCTTAAACTTTACGGACTGTGGGGCCCTTAAACTCATGGACTATGATGTCCTTAAACTTTACAGACTATGATGTCTCTAAACTACCATGGACTGTGGGGTCCTTAAACTCATGGACTATGATGTCCTTAAACTTTACAGACTATGATGTCTCTAAACTGGACCATAATGTCCTTAAATTAATGGACCGCAATGTCCCTAAACTAAACAATAGGGCCCAAATGCTCTTATGTTGGATCTAAATGATCCCGTTAAGTAGATATTATTCTAAAATTAGACTAACGTATCCTTAACAAACGTTTAAGTTGATCTTAGTCTCAAATGAGACTAACGCATCCTTAAACCCAACCCCAAAGCCAAATCTAAGAAAATATGGATTTGGACTAATCCACTCCCTACGGGCGACACCATAAATTAGTCTCCGTATACAATCCACGGGCAACCAAAAACAATACAAACACACACGACACGAAGTGACCATCTGAAGAAGGAGAAAGTGGTTACCGCGATGCGGTAGCGTAATTAACTGCAGGGCTTGCTCCTGCAGGGAAGAGCGTCCCTACAATCAAAAACCCCTCAAATGAGGGGGAATCTGACGAAGTATGCTACATCGGCTGCATCCGTTTAAACCTTCGATATACAGTGCCATAAATCAACTTGGTATCTTCGGAGAGATGGACGGATAAAACCAAATAGCATCTGCCCTCGAAATTCAGGCCGGACGTCCCAACGTTCCGGTCGCGTCTTTTCGGCGGAGAACAGACCTCCTTCACGGAACATGCGAGCACAACCGTCCGCTGTATGTAACCGGGTATTGTCACGATATCAAGATAGGGAAGATCCCGGTCGACAACGGGTCCTCCGTCAACCTTCTCAATGTAAGAGTGTTGAAGAAGATTTGCATGAACGTATAGCACCTGGCTCGGGACAAAATTACTATCTCCGGATTTGACTCGCAGTCATCACAAACGCTCGGGTCCGTAATATTGACATTACTTTTTGGGCTGCTCGTCATCGACATCAAATTCCATGTTATTGACGCCAAGACTTGCTACAGCGCTTTGCTCGGCAGGCCTTGGTTACATGAGTACACATCAGTGTATGAAGTACTTCAAGGACGGCCTCGAGTACACAGTTACAGGGGAGCTGAACCCATTCTCCGTAAATGAAGTTCGCAAATACGAAGACGCCAAATACTTCTTACCAGACTTCGAAGACATGGAAAGATGTCGCAAACTGGAGAATAAACAAAATGCCATCGCCACCATCCCGATATTCAGGAGCGATACCGAAGAAGATGAAGAGATGGTCTACTCGGGACAACCCCAAGGCAATAGGCCAGGACCATCTACTCCTATGCTGGTCTTTGGCAGTGACTCTGAGGACGAGGCCAATGCAGTGTTCTCCGTCCGCCCGTCAATACAGACCTTTGCTGGAGCTGACCAAAGTTTACAGATTACCCTGATCCCACAGCGGCATTACAAAGAACTTGATGCACTTGGTACGTACAGCGTGCAAGAGCTGCAGACCTTCTACGTCCCTCCTAACCAAAGAGGTGATAAGGTGATCATTTTCTACCAATCCACGGAGGCTAAAGTGGAGAAAGAAGTATGGCACGGTGCCGAACCTGCGCTCGAAAGGCTTCAACCAATCCGTCTGCCCAGATACTACGCGGAGGGACTGAAAAGGCTATTGAGACGCCAAGGCGTACCCTTCAAACAGACTGCTCGACAAGCCCAGTTCTATAACAAGATTTGGGACGTTCCCGGGACTCAGCGGAAGATGCCCAACGGGAGAATGGAGACGACCGACCTTGGATACGTTCGGTCCAAGAAAAGGGAGCGATTCCATGGCTGCTATATCATAAATAATTCCGGACCGACGAAAACCTCGATGACATAAAGATCATTGTGCAAAGTCGCCGGATTCTCGCTCCAGCAGAAATATCTCAAAAGACGTCCAAAGGAGAGGAAGCAACCGAACAAGAGGCCTTCCAATTAGAGGATGAAGAAAAGGCGAAGGATTAGAGAGGAGTCTTCATAGACTACTTCAAATCCCATCGAACGCCCAAGGACGCACCGTCAAGACATCAGCTCATGAAGCGAGCCATGTATTTCGCCTTCGTCAATGATACTCTTTATAAGAGATCGTTCAATCGTCTATGGCTAAGATGCCTGGGACCAGAAGAAGCAAAAAGGGTCGTCCAAGAAACTCATGACGGACTTTGCGGTTCCCATCAAGCTGGGCCAAAGATGAAGCTGAAGATCAAAAGAATGGGCTACTATTGGCCCACAATAGTTCAGGACTGCCTCGAATATGCGAAGCAGTGTTTCTCGTGCCAAATTCATGGGGACTTCATCAATCGGCATCCGAATCCGCTACACCCAACATTGTCTAGCTGGCCATTCGAAATGTGGGGAACCGATATAATCGGGCCCATCGAGCCAGCATCATCCAAGGGACATCGGTTCATACTAGCAACAACCGATTACTTCTCTAAATGGGCAGAAGCAATACCGTTAAGGGAAGTGAAGACGAAGAATATCCTCCATTTCTTCAGGACGCATGTCATCTACCGGTTTGGCACTCCGCGGCGGATCATCTCGGATAATGGGCCAGCCTATAGAAGCCATAAGATCAGCCACTTCGCACAGCAGTATAAAATAGATTGGAGATATTCTTCAGTTTATAACCCCCGAGCTAACGGTCTAGCTGAGGCTTTCAACAAGACCTTGACAAAGATCATAAAGAAAACGATGTCCAGAAATAAAAAGGACTGGCACGAGAGATTGCATGAAGCTCTCTGGGCCTATCGGACCACGTTCAAGACGACCACGAACATAACACCATTTGCGTTAGTATTCCGTACGGAAGCGGTACTTCCCTTAGAGATAGAGTTACCCTCTCTACGAGTGGCGGTTCGGTACGAACTGACGGACGAAGAGAATGCCCATCTTCGACTTGAAGAGCTCAATGCCCTCGATGAAACTCGTCTCATGGCGCAACAAAACCTAGAAGCTTACAAAGCAAGGATGACGCGCTCATACGAAAGATTAGCTAAGCCGAGAACATTCCGCCAAGGCAAACTCGTGCTAGTTGTAAAAAGACCTATGATCCCCAACCGTGCCAAACGGGGGAAACTCAAGCCAAACTATGAGGGCCCGTGCATCATAGACAAGGTCTACCAAGGTAGAGCCTATTTTCTCATGGATATGCATGGCGAAAGACCCTACCGGCCAATAAACGGCCGATTCCTGAAAAAATACTACGCCTAACGAGTCACGGCCCATGTCAATGATAGATGACGACGCCTATGTCCGCTCGCCATCTTCTTGAGTCAAAACTCTAAGAGTAGTACACAACGGTACTCCGTCTCAAACATGGAGAGCTACGGACCGTAACGTCCTTAAACTAGCTATGGACCGTAACGTCCTTAAAACTAACAACGGACCGTACCGTCCTTCTTAAAACTAACAATGTCCTTAAAACTAACAACGGACCGCAGCGTCCTTAAAACTAACAACGGACCGCAGCGTCCTTAAAACTAACAACGGACCGCAGCGTCCTTAAACTAGCTATGGACCGTAACGTTCTTAAAACTAACAGTGTCCTTAAAACTAACAACGGACCGCAGCGTCCTTAAACTAGCTATGGACCGTAACATCCTTAAAACTAACAATGGACCGCAGCGTCCTTAAACTAGCTATGGACCGTAACGTCATTAAAACTAACAACGGACCGCAGCGTCCTTAAACTAGCTATGGACTGTAACGTTCTTAAAACTAACAAAGGACCGCAGCGTCCTTAAACTAGCTATGGACCGTAACGTCCTTAAAACTAACAACGGACCGCAGCGTCCTTAAACTAATTATGGACTGTAACATCTTTAAAACTAACAACGGACCGCAGCGTCCTTAAACTAGTTATGGACCGTAACGTCCTTAAAATTAACAATGGACGCAGCGTCTTTAAACTAGCTATGGACCGTCTTAAAACTAACAATGGACCGTAACGTCCTTAAACTAGCTATGAACCGTAACGTCCTTAAAACTAACAACGGACCGCAACGTCCTTAAACTAGCCCCGGACCGCAACGTCCTTAAACTAGCTACGGACTGAGATGTCCCTAAACTAACAGTGGACCGAGATGTCATTAAACTAACATTGGACCGAGATGTCTTTAAACTAACAACAGACCGAGATGTCCCTAAACTAACAACGTCGCCTCAAACACGGTAATAGTGGAATGCAAGTCCACAAGTCCCAGCGGTGAGGACTGCAACTCAAATCCCACTAGCAAACGGATGGATCACATGCAGCGAAACTATTCTCGAGAGTTTCATCATGCAAAAAAAGGGGTACGTCCATAAGTGAAATGGGCACGGATGAAAACCCGAAAGGGCGTCGTGAGTAAAAACAGCAGGACTACCGGCGAGTTTGTGAAAACCCGAAAGGGCGCAATCTCGTTAAAATAAAGAGACTTGCAAGGTCCTCTCGACCTTGTAAGGAGAAAATACCTGCGTGGGATCCTTACGACTCACAAGGGAGCAACACACTTAGGGATCCCCACGATTCCTGAAGAGAAATTGCACTTACGGGATCCTCACGACTCGTAAGGAAAATTCCCCCTATGAGACCCTCACGACTCGTAGGATTCAAAAGCCTTAAGCTACAGGGATCTGAACCTGTTCTTAAGCCATCACACTCCCCAAATTTGCCCTACAAGCGGTTCAATATTGACCCTTGTATACAATCCACGGGCATAAATAAACGTTTCCCTCGCCGAGTCCCACCAACGACGAGGAATGTCCTCATGTGGTGAACGACACTCGTAAGTCCTCTCGACTTATAAGGAGAAAACACTCTTGTAAGATCCTTACGACTTATAAGACAACATACACTTAGGAATCCTCATGATTCCTAAGGAGAAAAACGCACCTACGAGATCCTCACGACTCGTAGGGAGAAACATCTTTATGAGACCTTTACGGCTCATGATGTCAAAAGCCTTAGTTGACAGGATCCTAATTATGTTTACTAAGCCACCTTTGTTCGAACCGACAAAGACAAATGATGATTCGCTCCTAGAAATGTCCCAGCGGTAGCGATGTTGATGCCTAAATCGGTATCCAATTTCAAGTCCTTTCACGGCAAATGATGATTCGCTCCTGGTAATATTCCAGTCGCAGCAATGCTGATGCTAAGATTGGTATCAGGTCTTGCGTTCCATACTCGCAGCAAAAAAATCAGCGAGCCAAAAATACACATTAAATAACCGAAATGATAGGGCAACTTGCAACAAAAATCAGCAAGTAAAATATATGCATACAAAAATAGCTGAAATGATTGGGCAACTCGCAATAAAAAGCAGCGAGTAAAGAAAAAGAAAAATAGCCGAAATGATGGGGCACCGCGAAAAATAGCCGAAATGATTGGGCAATCGCGACTTTCGCGATATAAAAAGCTGAAATGATAGAGCATCGCGGAAAGAAATACAAAAAAATTGAAATGAAACTCTGCCCTGCAGGTGAGAACACATTGACCCCTGTAGACAATCCATGGGCACAAACAGAAAGGGAACTATATCATCCCACCAGGCTCCGTCAAAGGGAAGCCAGATCTCAATGGCTGCATCTACAGCCTAGAAATCAACAACAACGTTCTTCTTCTCATTCCAACCAGAAGCAGATACGACGTCAGCAAAACGGAGCCACGGAAAAGTCCCCTAGTTCCAAATCTCAACGGTTCACTGGCAACCTAGAGATTACCTCGGAGCCACAGCAAAGTCCCCTAGTTCCAAACCTCGACGGTTCACTGACAACCTAGAGACTACCTCGGAGCCACGGCAAAGTCCCCTAGTTCCAAACCTCGACGGTTCACTGACAACCTAGAGACTACCTCGGAATCATGGCAAAGTCTCTAGTTCCAAGTCTCGACGGCTACATCTACAGCCTAGAGATCAACCAACAGCGTTCTTCTTCCCTCCAGCAGGATACAGGCGCGGCATCAACAAACGGAGCCATGGCAAAGTCCCCTAGTTCCAAATCTCGGCGGTTCACAGATAACCCAGAGACAACCTCGACAGTCATCGCAATATTTCAAGCACAATGTCAGCAAACGAAGCCAAGGAAAAACCCTCATTTCAGGGTCTTGACGACAACTCAAATGAGACCTGAAAGACTATCGGAGATCATCCCACACCAGCGCGGAGTGGACATGACTCATCGGGGCTCCCAAACTGAGCCTAACCTCAAGTAAAAAGCGACATGGAATATCCCTAACGCTTGCTCTTTCGACGGTAATATTACCCGGAAGATTACTTGAAGACGTCATGTCCAGCCCCCGAAGGGATCAGAGACACTACAGTAGCGGGGCTACCCGAACAGCAAGATTTCATATCAGGGAATATATCAGCCAACGCGACGGTGCGACGGGTAAAAAACCCTAGTACCACAGACCCTAAAGGACTTCTATTAGCAGGAATTAACTGTAGCGTTAGGAAACCCTTGCGAAAACTTCTCGATTCGTCTCGACTCGTGAGGAAATTAGTGTCCTTGCGAGAACTTCTCGATTCGTCTCGACTCGTAGGGAAAAGCCTTAGGCAATAGGGATAATGACCTGTTTCCTAAGCACTGGGGACCTGCAAGTTGGTCCAAGATGGGCTATTGCATATTATTCACGGGTCACACTCTCCAAAGTCAAATCTCGACAAGGAGAGAAACAACCACTTACGAGTCCTCTCGACTTGTAAGGGGGGAAAATTCTCCTGTGAGATCCTTACGACTCTCAAGAGAAAACACACACTTAGAAGTCCTCACGACTCCTAAGGAGAATATACACCTACGGGATCCTCTCGACTCGTAGGGAGAAAAGTCTTTATGAGACCTTCACGGCTCGTAAAGTTGAAAAGTCTTAGGCGGCAGATCTGAACCTGTTTCCTAAGCCATCGCTGCCCTGCAAGGAGATCAAGATAGACTATCTACAAGACATATTTGCTAAAGAGACACGACAATACAACTGCGTATGTGCTTAAATGGAAATGGTGTCCAGAACACGCTGATTTATATACGACACTACAATAGTGCCCGCACTTAAAAGAAAACTCCTAAGGGTAAAGTAGAAAGCTCATGTACAGAGGTGGGATACATGTACGAATGTATGATGAACAGAAAACATTCAACAGAAAACATTCAACACTCAATAATAAGGGAAATATATCGATATAAATATACTACTTTACAGGGAAAAGATCACCAAATATAGGATCAGAGATACAGGGGTTAAAAAACAAAATACAACGTTCTCCAATTCCCTCTCTGCCTTCTCCACCATGTCGAAGCGACGGCCTTCGCGATGAGTTGCTCCCCACCGATTAGCACCGTGCTTATCAGCAAAAGCAGACATGATGGCCCGTCGGGCTCTTATCTGACTCAGTAAATGAACTGAGCGATCCTTCAGAGCCTGGGTAATTAAGCGTGCCTCGTGGAAACACTCAATTTTGTCCTCCGCCATATCAAGAATCGTCGGGGTCATCTCTGCCGGATGAGGAGGAATATTAGCAAGCACGGACAAGAAAATCATCCTGAGCTAAATGGAACCCATGGGAAGAGGAGAGCCCCTACGGATCAGGATTTCGTACAGGGCCGCGTCACATTGGTCATCAGTGAGAAGAGGATCCGCTAACCGCGCGGAAAAACGAGGAATGATCTCCTCGATAGGCACCTCCCAGGGTTGCCGAGGAGCGTGGGGACGATTGCAAGCCATAACCTTTGGTTTGTTTCTCAAGATGATCACCCTAAGGTCTAAATGGTTCTCTCTCTGTGAAGAAAGATGAAGATGTAGCCTCGGGTTATAAAGAGACGTATTCAAAGCTATGCACAAAAAACGTCGTGCATGGTGGAGCTATTCCCAAGGCCGGAAAAAGGGGGGCATGGGAAAAGAAAAGGGTAACTCATTGGAATTAGAGTAGGAAGGCGAAACGACCTCATCAGCGGAGTCTCACGTGCATGGCACGTGAGCACCCGCATTGATTCCTTTTGAAAACTAAAACGGCACCGCACGTGCATAACCCGTGAGCGCCGGCACTGGTTCAAGATTAAACTCCCCAGCAGCGCCTCATGCGCAAAAAGACGTGAACACCAATAACAGTATAATGACACTTCATGCAGAATACACGTGAGCGTAAAAAAAGGGGGAAAGGGGAAGTTTTTTCATTCATGCTCAAAGAACTTATATATGGTATAAAAACAAAAGAAAATGTTTACAATGGTAAGACACTTAATCCCGGACATGGATTGAGGAATTCGGAAGCGAGGCCGAGTAAAATGTTTCTGGCCTCTCTGACCATTTTCGTGTGCATCTTCTCATGAGTGCAAGCGTCAGGATTCTCGCTAATGTCATCCGTCCTCTGATAGGCAGAGATTATCGTCGTCTGTTGGAAAACTTGATGCAAGATATCAACAAGACCATCTCGCCGCCTCTTCGAGATCAAGCCCATCAGATATACTGAGTGTACCTTGTCTTCGGCATTATCCAGCGCCTCAAGCGGCATGGCTTCGTAAAATCCAAGAAGGGCTTCCCAAATCTCTCCCACGATGATCTTCAATAAAGCAGAACGACGGGGGAGTGGTCGACCGTTGTATTCATCAAAGCGACGCATAACCTCAGCGCATTGAGCATCCGTAAACTCCTGGTTTTGACAACGGCCTTGTACGCGAATGTCTTCATAGGAGATAAATTCGTCAAGATCATACAAATAAATGGCCATAGTATCTGAAAGGAAAAATCAGTGAGAGTTTAACAATCAAAATGATCAAGAAGATGCTTAATTCTCATTAAAAGGGCACGGGAGTTTAAACAACTCTTGATATCCTCATAGAGAAAGTAAGTTCTGTTAAAATACCCAACAAATTTGAATTTGTGTAAGTAAGGAAAAACCCTACGAAAATGTTCTCGAGACTACCAGAGAATGAAATTCCTGAAGGGCCCTTTTGATCTTTAGAGTAGAGCTCTCTGGTAAGGAATTAAATTCCTTTTATGCAATGAAATTAAATTCCAGAAACCCCCATGAAGAGGAAATGAAAAATAAAATGCCATGAGTCCTTAAAGGTCAGAGGAGGAATGCCCAAGGCATTGAGGGTTACCACTCAAAGATCACGTCTTTGGATCTCCGAGAAATGGGTTTCAGAGGAGAGAAAAGCTCTCATGATAGATTTAAAATCCAGAGGTTTTCTTTAAGAAAAGGGTTCTCTAATTTTCAAGATCTTTACCTTGAAAAAGTTTCTTTTTCTAATAGAGTTTAACTCTGGAAATTATAATGGACAGAGAACTAAGCTCTGAAGAGGAGAATTAAATTCTTAAAGAAGAAAAGGAAGGAAGAAGATGAAAGAACAGTGGATTCCCAAAGGGCAAACCTTTGCATTTATAAGACGTGACAAGGGTGGTTCACCTCCCCGTTCCCCTAGGCAATCCAACGGTCGTAAAGGTGACAGCGTTGCACTCACGTGCGAGCCACGTGAGAACAACGCTGTGGGGGCATTTGTTCCCTTATAAAAAATAAATAAATAATGAACCAAAAGCGATGGAAAATTTCCCCAAATGGAGCATCACGTGCCCGCACGTGATGCGCCTTGGAGCAAAAATTATGGGTAATACGCTTAACAAATAAGGCTGGAATTGAGCCCCACGTGCAGGCACGCGAGTATCTATATACAAAGTATATAGGCGCCTTCCTAAAACAAATAACAGGCCAGAAGGCGCATCACGTGGCAACACGTAATGCTTTTCTCTGGGACTGCTGCATATAAGCGGACCGGCCTAGTGCTATGGGTCACGTGCTACACGTAAGGGTTTCCAAATAGAATTAAATTCTAAATAAGAGGGGTCAGAACCCTATTTGGGAAAATATTTTCCCAATCTTTCTAAACAGGAAAGATTGTGCTCTGTAAATCAGAGCACCGTTGGATTAAAGATCCAATGGTGATTAAAAATCACCAAGATACAGAATAAACTCTGTATGGGAAATTATTTTCCCAATCTTTCTAAACAAGAAAGATTATGCTCTATAAATCAAAGCACCGTTGGATTAAAAATCCAATGGTGATTAAAAATCACCAAGATACAGAATAAGCTCTGTATGGGAAAATATTCTCCCAATCTTGTTAAAAACAAGAAAAGTGTCTTCTGTAAAACAGGAGTCCCTGGATCAAAAATCCAACGGTGGATAAAATCCCCGAATTAATCAAAAATCTCTCAATGAGAGATTTCCTTAATAAAAATCAACAAACTTGCCTCTGCTATATAAAGGACTCGAGACTGAAGAGAGAAGAAAAGAGACCCCCCATTAAGATTTGAAAAAACAAAAAATAAGAAGAGGAGGAGTTCCCTTTAGAGAAAAAGAAAGCCTAGGTGAGGAAAAACTTTGAGACCATTTTATCTCCTTTTACAAGAGTTTAACTCCCAAAAAGAGAACTTAGTTCTTCCTCTGGTTGAGGTCTGCAGAAGCAGATCTCCCCATAAGTTGAGAATTTAATTCTCATCGGGAAGATTCTGTTATGCAGTCCCAAAACTTAGAGGAAAGAATTAGGTTTGAAGAATTTAATTCTTCCAAAGATATAGGAATTTAATTCCTCTGATAGAACTAGGGTTTAACCCTGCGTAAGAATTTAATTCTTATAAAACAAAGGACATGAAATTCTCAAGACTAAGATCAAGAGCCCCATGCATATTAGCGTTCAATGCTATAACGACAGATCATGTGTTCCCACGTGAGCACCTCTGAGGAACAAAAAGGAAAAACTGAGATCGAGTCACGTGACCCCACGTGACCTCCAATAGTGTTTAGCACTTAGAAAAGAATAGGAAGATAAATTCAAAGGAGGCAGTGCCCAACTTGGTGGCGCCTCACGTGTCTACACATGATGTTACAAGATTTAAGTGTTTAACACTTACATGTATAGAACGAGGGAATAAGCCCAAAGAAACAGTGTCCAATATTCAGGTGCCTCACGTGCCACACGTGAGCGCTACGAATTTCAGTGTTTAACACTGCTTAAGAGCCTCACGCGGGAGCATGTGAGTACCTAACATTTATCAGTGTTTAACACTGTGATAAGCCAACCTTAGCCCAAATTAGTCAAGTCTCCTGAGGCCAAAAACCTTTTGACTATCAATCAACCGAGCCTTCCTATACTCAGGTCCCTTCCAAATCGATCTTAGTTCCAGAGATGGCCAATGATCTCCTGACACGTGGCATTCAAAATAATGTTCGTTCCACCATGATCTCTTCCTTCAATCTGGAGTTCAGTTCAAGGGTACATCTCTCCACACCTCTGATATATGTCATTGTAATTCTTCAATGATATCAGAAAGGTGGAGGGTCCCGATAACCAACAGCTCTTGGATGCACTCTCAAACCCATGAGTATATCCCAATGGACCGTAATGTCCTTAAACTAGCCCATGGACCGTAATGTCCTTAAACTAGCTATGGACCGTAACGTCTTTAAACTAAAACGATAGAGCCCAAATGCTCTTTCGTTGGATCAAAAATGACCCCGAACCCCCGTTAAGTAGATCTTAGTCCAATATTGAATTAACGTATCCTTAACAAATATTTAAGTTGATCTTAATCTTAAACAAGGTTAACGATCCTTAAATCAACCTAAACTCAAATCTAAGAATATACGGATTTAGACTAATCCACGCCCTACGGGCGACAACACAAATTAGTCTCCGTATACAATCCACCGGCAACCAAAAATAAAACAAACACACACGACACGAAGTGACCTTCTAGAGCAGGAGAAAGTGGTTACCGCGATGCGGTAACGTAATTAACTGCAGGGGCTTGTGCCTACAGGGAAGAGCGTCCCCATAATAAAAAAAAACCCCGCCAACGAGGGGGAATCTGACGAAAACTGCTACAACGGCCGCATCCGTCCAAACCTCCGATTCACGGTGCCATAAATCAACTTGGCATCTTCGAAGAGACGGACAGATAAATCCAAATAGCATCTGCCCTCAAATTCAGGCAAGACGGCCTACGCAGCCCATCTCTGGTTTTCGGCGGTAAACAGTGTTACAGTTGCTTTGATCCGCTCCTTTCAGAGAAGGGCAGACGGCTGAGAGCAATAGGTTCCCAAAGGGCTTCGGTCACTGTTTGTATGAAATTGGCGGTCGCAGCTTGATTATTTTTTAACACGCCTTTAGACAGTTCTATCTCCCCTATCTTGTATTGTTTTTCGCAATCTTTAAAGACAAAGCAGTTTTCAATGGCATGACCTATCACTCTGTGATAGAGGCAAAATTTGGGGTCGTTGGTCATATTCGCTTCTTGCGGTATTTTTTTATTCCGGTAATTGCCGTTTCTTAAGGCATCTTTGAATGTTTTACGAACTTTGTCTCTTCTGAAGGAATAGACCTTATCCAGCTTCTCTTTCAGGAGTGATTCTCCTCCCTCTCCCAACACTGGATTCCGAGGCTGGTTGGCATTAGGCCCGTCTATTCCTCGCTTAATTCAGTTAGCCGAAGTGTTAAAAAATTTAGTATCGTTAAAATTTCTGCCTTTACGATTATCTTCATTTTGGTTTCTCCAGGATTTATTGTTATTTTGGGAATCCGAGGTACCTGATTTGAGTGATCTAATATTTGAACTTTTTTGGTCAGTTCTTGGAACATTTTGAGACCCGCGGTGCATAGAAAAGGATTCATTCAGGTGCCAAAATTATCGATGAGGAGATTGACGAATTGGTCTTGTTCCAACGGTGGCTCGCATTTGACGAAGAGATTGCGCCATCGGGTTATAAAATCCGTACTGCTTTCGTTGTTCTTTGGCTTGGTCCTTACGAGGTCGTCAATGGTGATTTTATTGCCGACACTCATAAACCGTTGTCGAAACAGAGATTCTATTTGGACGAAAGTAGTAACGAAGCCATCTGGTAAGCTCGTGTACCAGTCGAAAGCAACATCGGTTAAGCTATTAACGAACTGACGAAGGAGAAGCGCATCATTGCCCCCAGTGTTCCCGCATGAAGCTTTAAAGTGGGCGATGTGCTGATTCGCATTTCCCGTCCCATCGAATCTTCCGAATTTGGGAATGACATAGCTACCGGATCATACCGAGAAGGATATGGTCTCCCACTATTGCTGACATCGTTTTACACTTCGGTTTCGGCTACCAATATTTTAACCTTGTTGGTGACCAAATCCATTATCCGCTGTTGCATTAACGGAATGGTACCATCTGGGGCCAAGGCATCCCTAGAAGTAGGATGCAGCTGGCTTTCATGTGGCTCGCCTACACTTGGACCTAAAAGGACAGGCATTGGCCGCTTCGGGTCGTTGTCACACGGCTCATAAGTAGAGACTTGCGCTTGATTGGAGGACGCCCGGGCAATCTGAGCAGTGAGCTGCATCACGACATTTGTCAAGTCATCAATTTTGGAGTAAAGTTTGGCCATCTCATTGTCTTTACTTCTGAGCTGTTTTCAGAGCACTTGGAGGAGCTCCTATTCTGCGGTCCTGGGGAGGAAAGTCGGCTCTTCTTCGCTGTCCAAGTTTGATTCCTCATGGACAGAGGGGTCCTTCTGCTTATCTGCCTCATCGAGAGGGTTTTCATTATCCTATGGAGGAGGCTGATCTTGGGAAGTGGTGGCCACATTCAAGCCAGATTCGGCTTGAGATGTGGTAGCCCCGTCCTTACTCTTGTTGCGCATGCCGGCTATATAGACAGTGTGGATCACATATCCAGCCATCTCTTTATCTTTGGTGGCTGATTTTTTAGACCGCCGTCGTGGCCCTTCCTCTCCAGGAAAGGACAAGCGACTGAAGACGGTTGGCCTGGATGGGTCCTTGGATGGCACTGACGCTTCTTTTCTGGTTTTGTCCTGCTGCTTACGCACTGCACGAAGTGCTTGGTAGACTTTTGAAGAGAGGGTGTCACGCCTTTTATGCTGGAGCATGGACACATCTTTTCGTAGCACATTTTGAATTGCAGCTTTCTTAATCTTGGCAGACATCGCATTCTTCTGGACCCACTTTAAGGGTTGGAAAGAATTATGGGTTTTCACGGCTGACACGGCTGTGGTCACGAAGCAGTCCGAGCTTTGGAACTTCACAAAATTCAATTTGGATGGGGCCCTGGTCCTTTTGTTGCTTCTATATCTGAGTCGCTTCTGCCTCAGCTTCTCTATTTTAAGCGCCTGACAGGCTTCTGCTCTTCGGAAAGCCGCCGTAGGTCGAGGGATGGGGAGCCTTGAGAAGACATCCACTTGCACGTCCGTCGAAGGCATCGCCTAAGCTTGCACGTGACGTCTAGTGACTTCTTTTGTTCTGACGGATTTACCCCGAGCTGGGGCCCAGGAAAGCCGTTCGAACACCGGCTTGTGTTTGTGTTGTGGTGCCCTTGCGATCACCACATTCGGCCTCCTGCCCCTTGAAATCGGTTTGGCTACTTGGTTTGTGGGGTCTCCACCAGATGAGCGTTTCCGGTGGGATAGATGATGACGGAACCAAATTGGCGTGAAGGCTTCTCCCACTGCGTCATGAGACACGCCGGGATGATCACGTGGGCATTTTTGTTCACCACGTAGGTCACCGGAGTTGCGACTGAAACGAAGCTCATCTTCGAAGACATGGTTGCTTTGTTCGAGATTGTAATTAAGAGCTGTTAATCTGCAAAAAAAAAAGCATGATTTCAGTACAGACAATCGATGTATATGTTCATTAAGTTCGCATGAACGTTTAACCCGAAATATGGGAGGAGAGAAATGGTCCCACCGGGCGTACCAGAATCTGTAGAGTGTGTTTCGTCACCCCATTGAGATGGGAATACACGCGCTTGGCAGGCGTATATAGATTCTCCCTGCCTAGGATAGGCTAGGGTTTATTGGTTGTGTGGATCCAAATCTCCGACAGCCGCAGACTAAGCCGTCGTTAATTACTTCTTACTTTTGGAGCAAGAGAGCCTCCGATTGACGGGTAAAACTGGTCATGCGAACTCAATGTACAATGTACGTTTGTTTTGAAAGGGTCTTGGACGTATCGGGGTCCTCGCAGAGTTTACGAGGGTCCCGCTACCCGAATAGCGGGCTGGGAGTCAAGAGGGCTGGGAGTCAAAGGGGCTAGCAGCCCCTTGCGGGGTGTAGGGCAGCGTCCCATTAGAAATTTTTTCTAACGGGGGATGTGTTTCGAGTGTGGAGCGTGTAAAAAAAGATGGGCGAGAAGCGTCCTAAGGACGCGTGAGGCATTATGTGACTGCTAGGCGCCAGCGGGTCACGTGCTAGGCGCGTGGGCGCCGGGCTCCAGCGGGTCACATGCCCTGCGCGTGGGCGCCAGCGGGTCGCGCACCAGGCGCGTGTGCATCGGACGCCAGAGGGTCACGTTCCAGGCATGTGTGCACCGGGCGCCAACGAGTCACGTGCGTGACATGCGACCGCTGGAAACACCAGCGGAAGAAGGGGCTAAGCCCTTGGACTTGGAGTTGAACTCCTGAACAAGAATTGGATGTGGATTTGGAGTTAAACTCCCAAAATGCATGCATTTGGAGTTAAGCTCCTAAGAATTTTGGATTTGGAGTTAAACTCCTTTAAGGATTTAGATCTTGGAGTTGAACTCTTCAAAGATTTTCGGAGATGATCAAAGGGGACTCCTTTCTTCTAAAGCCTTGGATCCTCCCAAAGTGAGATTTTTGGAGGTAGGTCTTCTTCATCCTCCTCTCTTTTGCTGGATCTTGGAGAAAAAGGGAGGTGGGATTAAAAATCTCCCTTTTAAGGATTTGATAGGAGATCTGAATTTCCCTTCGAGAGTTTTATGGTGAAACTTTATTTGGTTTTTGAGAAAAAATGAGCTAAGCTTTTGATCTAATTGGAAATGAAAGGAAAGAGGAAGAACTTGAGAGAGACGGGATGGAGGCACAAACCCTAGAAATTTTATGGGGAATCGATTATGTTTCATTTCATCATAATATTGCCTTATATAAGCTTACAAATTTACACATAGCCCCTTGGGCTTTATAAAATGGCATTTTGCCCATCCCATGCCTTCTGTGCTTATTTCTTTTTGCACATGAGCCATGGGCTTTACAAAATTTTGGCTTTATGCCCATTTATTTTATATTCATGCATGAAAATTATATCAAACCTATTTATTGCTTGATAATTATTCTTTTGGCATGTGGAGGTGTAACAACTCCAATTCTTGTGTACATAAAATTGATTAAAAGTTAATGTATACTTGGGGTATTTACATTTCCTGTGAGTACTATAAGTATTTGATTCAATTTTGAACAGCAAGAAAGAGCTTGTAGCTCACCGGTAAGATCTTGCACTGCTGTTACAAAGCACCAGAGTTCAAATCTCATCAGCCACACATTATTTTTATTTAAAATTATTTTAATCTTTTAAAAGCCCAAGAGTCTACACGTGCACAACACGTAAACTGAAGAGTCACACATAAAACAAACGAATCCACTGCAGTAGACCAAGCGTCGGGGACACGTGGCAAGGAGACGCGGCCCGACTCGGCCAACTCGGGCCGGCGACTCGGTCGACTCGGCCGGCGCCGCAGGTCTGACTCGGTCGAAACCCCGATTTTCTTCTTTCCCCTACACCCTTTGGACTTGTAAGGCTACGGCAGCGCCCCTACCGTCAATCCGAGGCCAAACGCGGAACAAAAACTTTTCAAACTGGCGCTAACGTAACCCTAAAACCCGAATCATGCCATTAACCTAATAGTAGGAAACTGTAAAGTGGGTTTAAGAGATTATACCGATCGATCCGTGTCCTTCGGTTTTCAACCTCTTCCCAAGCTCCTCACGGCTGTCCCGAACAAGTTCGCTCTCCGGCCTCCCTCTTCGAAGATGATCCACATCGAGGATTAGTAATACGGGCTCCCACCTCAAAACTGAGGCAACTTGGGCATCCAGTTTGCTGGCCTAGATACCCAAGGTGAAGTAGAGATAGTGTGTGAATACTTTGTCTCAAAGCATCCAAGGATTTGGGTGGAGGTGAATGAAGTTGCCATGAGGTGAATGTGTTGCATAGGTTTTGGCTAAAAGGAAAAATAAGCTTGCAAAAAAAATGGGCTCGGCTAATGTTCATTGTTCTCTGTGGATATTTTTATTTGAAGTGGTGAGGTTAAAACAATAAATTAATCAACACAAGAAAAATCTCTCCTCAAGAAAACCACAACAACAAAAATCTCTAGCCCTCACAAAATATCAACATTAATACCAAAGGGACACCTCACCAAAGCCCATCCCCTGTCAATGCTCACGAATTAATGGCCACGAAATTTTCAGTGCCAAATCAAAGCTCAAGCCAAAATTCCCCCACTCATAATTTCTACATTAAACATTAAAGCAAATGTTTAAGTCGAGAAAAGAAATTGGGAACTTCAAAAGTAAACTCGTAACGAATTACAAGAATACCCCTCATCCGTATATACATTTCTGCATCCGTATTCCTTCTGAATACAAGTACAACGAGACGAAAATATTCCAACAATCTAATACTAGAATCCGGCTTAAACCAAAGCCCACTAGTATGATCCGTACGATCATGATCCGTGCATTAGTGCATGTATATGATCGAACCCTGCCATAAAACCATACGGCCTCTACAATGTTTCGCCCGAACTAGGAAAATCCTCTGTGTGGGACTCTAAAGACTCGTCAATACGCTGGCAGTGGGTTTAACCACAAGCACGTCACTGGCACTAGCTGTACGTAACAGCTACCCAGGTATTGAGCGAAAGGGAGGCCGACGAGCGAACTCATCCTGAAACCCTACTGAGCCTGACAATGACAATATCCGTACAGTCTGGTCCGTTCGTCTATGAGTATCGCATATCGGGCCTAAGGGGATGGTAAATGTCAGACCCCTAATAGCGGTACAAGTCGTGTCGGAGTGTAGCCCAGAACACCCTGAGAAACTACTGGAATACCTACCGGTAAATCTTACTTGCCTTGGCCAAGGACTTTGTGTAATGGCTCTCCAGACACAACGCGATATCAACCCCCAATGCCGGGAGAGACGAATCCCCTGCCGATCCGCTCACTGCCTCCATGTGGCTCGGGACTGTACCCAATTAAAACCTGTTTGCACGACTCCTTTGAGCCGTGGTAGGGTAGTAATCAAAGCACAGTGGGAACTCACACGAGATAAATGACGATCTCAAGTCGATAGACTAACCTGTACACATGTCACCAGGGAACTGCTATCTGACGACAGGTATAATACCAACTAGCATGTTCCCGGTGAGTCCGTCCGGTGTACTCATAACCCAATGAGCACCTGTAGACATCTTAGGTGAACCAACTGGCACCAATGGCTTATGAGACCGGCCACCGCCCCTCGTCGGGGTCTCGATCTGTATACACTAGTCTACTGTGGAGTATCGATGACCTGTCTCGAAACTCGCTCGACTAGGGACCATTTAAGGATGTGCTTATAGACCCCAGCTCCCACGTATATGATCGCCATCATACTGCTGGCAGTCAAGCAAGAATCCTATGGGCTCTATCAACATGTAATAGTGATCTGTAATGTCATCTGAAACATGTACACGATGATAAAGACAAACCAGATAGCATACTATCATCTCGAGTAAGACTGTCCTACCGGTATAGGTCCTTCCTCAATCATTGCAATCACGTACCTGCGATCCAATAATTGACTTTGAGGGCACTATATCCAACATAACTACCCCACTCCTCGTGCACTATTTAAATTCTCTGCAATTAAACAGAGAATTAAAATACCCTTTTTTATTTTTTTTAATGCAAAATTAAATACAATTTTTATCACACCCTTTCATTACCATAAACCCTAATTTTTCCTATAAATACCACACCTAAAATCACCCTTCCTCACTTCTAAATCCCTGCCCAAACTCTCAAGAAAATTCCCAAGACTTTTGTGTGCAAGTGGAGTTAGCAAAGGGCGAAGCTCCGACGAACTTCCGACGACAATCCGGGGAGTTTCCGGCGACGAAACGACGCACCGGTGTTTCCCCAATCTTCCTCTTCCTCTTTTCTTGACCCTGATCTGGTAAGTCCCCATTCTCTTTCTCTTTTACTATTCTCAAATTCTTAGTTCTTAAAACGTGTCGGAAGCGGAGTTATCCGGCTTCCGATTCTCTTTTCATTCAAAAATACAACATTTTCGTAATAACAAACCTACAACTTTTGATATATTGTTTAATACTCATTAACTAAGACAATAGATCAAGTTTGACATTAAAATGACAACCATAGCCAGTTTTATTTCAATTTTACATTAAAATAGCTTTATGTTTCATATCGACATGTTTATACCTTTTAACTATGCCAGCTTTAGAAAACTCACGAGGTAATGACCTACCTCCTCACAACACTTATATGTAACATAGCACGATGGAATTTGGGAATATAGATCTGGAAAAAATACGACTTTACATATAACTACTTTAACTATTAAAACCCTTTTCTACAAGAAGTATATTTTAACAAATCTTTGCAAATGCGCCACTACAACCCATTTCGGGGAACCCGTTCGGGATGGTGCGGATTATCGTACATCCTCGGGTTTAGTAGAGTGAGATGCAGACCTCCGCAAGGAGCATACGATCTCGAAAGATTTAAAATACAATTATCTTTAGAAAATGTGATTTCTATTATAAATAAAACTTATATTTTTAATAAATAAGTATATATCTAATTAATATCAAAATATCTATTTTTAATATTTATAATATTCCACATTTCTAAAATTCAAGAAAAATATCTCATTTATAAGAAAATACCATACAAGTCAAATATTACAAATAAATACCATATATTATGAAATTTGGTTTTATTCACCAGAAATGTCACATTGATAAAATATACATCCATGAAAACTCTAAAGACAATAATAAAATACTTGAGGTGTATTTTGAAAATTATACAAAATTATTTTTACATAAACCCCCCTTAAGTTATACTAAATTACAATAAGGACCCTAGTAAACATATGTTTAAGCGGGACCAGTCTCTTGAGCCTCAGGGAGTCGGAGATATGGGTGCTTGCCTATTTAAGGTAGACAACTTAACAAACGGTGTTATCAACACGGTAATTGTCTTTGAAAAAGACATAAATCCTGTCGTTCATGTGCAGCAGTTACCGATAACACCAAAATATAATTTAGGATTCAATTTCTTTTCTAATTGTCTAACTCAGACTGAGTCTCAATATAATCAATCTGACTTGAATATGATTCAAGTATCAAACTACAATACAACATGGATCTATGAATCCGTCTATTCAATCTAATCAATCTATATTGACTGAACCGAACTATGGATATATTCCATCTACATGTTCATCCATTATATCCGTTCCATTACTGATATCATGGTTTTGGCAAGTCATCCATCTATACAATTTATAATATACAATTCAAACAATACAAACAATACAATCAAGACATCGCGGGGTTTATAAGGGGTAGACTGGTACGGAAGGTGTTAAAAGTGGCACGAGACTGTAACCATAATACACCTAACCCGAATTCAATTGCTGTTGTACTGTGGTTGAACAGTTCCTTGTGCTCCTTATACCTTAGTCTCCGGAGAAAGTGAGACTCCTCTCGTATATACTGGCCTCTTCTGTATCAAGCTACAAACAACATCGTTAACACTAAATACAACATTATAACAATATACTCTCTATTCTGTCTATTCCATTCTTGTCTATTTACGGGACTTACCGAGCGATTTGTTCGCTGACGACATTCTCTTTCTTCTTCTTTGGAATGTTGTCAGGTGATTCGGACTCACTGGAGATCGAGCCCACCAGCGAGGATTTGGACCAGCTAGCTTTCGATCCGGAGCTCTAGTTACTTGTACACATTTCATTTCAGTATTCCCATTTCTGTTATGCCACTATTTAGGCATTGCTTTCCATTCCATGTATTTACTTTTCAGATGTATTGTAAAAAAGAACGTTAATAAATAAAGTTGTTGTTCAATTATATCCATTGTCCTGTCTCTTGTGCATTTTACTTATATTGCTTAGATACGCTTAGCGTGTTTGCTTCAGAGTAAATACGTAGTGGCTTCGTCGCGTCCTCTTCGCCTTACATCGGGGGGCGGGGCGTGACAGGAGGGCTGGCCTCTTCATGCTCGGGCTCGACTTGGGCATGGGCCTACTTGACCGAGGCTTGGTCCCACATGACTTGGAGTTGACTTTGACTTTGACTTGGTCAATCGGGGTGTAATTTTTGACCCCAACAATCATCATCCTGGGAGTCAAGCGAAATCCTAAGGTCTTTAACTCATGTCTAAATGATACGTGATAATGAATAAAACGCATCACGTGTAAGATAAAGACAAACCAGATAGCATACTATCATCTCGAGTAAGATTGTTCCCTCGTATAGGTCCTTCCTCAATTATAATAATTGCCTTGAGGGCACCTATATCCAACAATCTTCCACTTGCGCTTATGGCTAATTATTGTGGTATCGCATACCCAACTTCTGTACTGACAGTTTCACAAACCGTGTTTGAGAACTAGCCTCAATGAGTGGACCCGCCACAGCGCATCTCTCTATTTCTCCCTATATCTCAACTTCGCGGAGATCAAATACCTCCCGAACTGAGCGATACCTGCATTACTATTTGCCTTGACAGACAATGGGATCATGTTCATAAATGAACAATTTTATCTAGTGAATTCTCATGCGGTATCCTTTGCTAATTTATAATCAGCATCTAGCGCCACGACTATCTCAGTATCCCACTTGGAACTCTTTCCAATATACTGCTCCTTAAAAGAGGGTAAACTTATAACTCGCGACAGACGCTCTGTTTTCCATATTACCTGGGAAGCGTGAGTCGGTAACCACGTCTTTCAGGAGGCTACCATTATCAAACACTAAGAACATCAAATGCTCTTCACTGCTACCCAACGTTTCTCCAGGATTGGACTATATCCATATTCTGTATGAAGAAACACTTGTGATCACCATTATTTTACCGATTGCAGCACAGGAACATCACTTCCTATCATGAGTATGTCATCTGCATACCATATGAGGAATCCGACAATACTCCCTACTACCTTCTTACAAATACCAGATTCATCTCTCATTTTGACTAAGTCAAACACTTTGACCGTAATATCAAAATAGATGCTTCATTTCTGCTATGCCTGCTTTAGTCTAAAAATAGACTTAAGCAACTTGCACGCTTATCGCTGCTCCCGCTGACTAAGATAACGCTCTGGCAGAGTTATATACACGTACACTTCTAAATCCAATTTAGAAAGACGTTATAGTCATCCACATGCCAGATATCATTGTCATGAAAGACAACAATGATAGGTTATATCCGTATGGACTTCAGCACAGACACTGAAGTAATAGTTTCATCACAATCCATATCGGATATTTGATGAAAACATTTTACTACAAGTCTAGCCTTATTAGGTTAGTACATTTCCATTTTCACTGATCTCGTAAGATCTACTTGCTCCTAATGGGTTTTACCCCTTCACAGCACCCAACCCAAAGTCCACATTTGTTGCAGTGAATGGAGTCCAACTAGGATAACCCGGCATCTAGCCATCAATCGGAAGTTACCATTTCCCATGGCCTGCTGATAACTAGTAGGGTCATCATCACATGATGCAAGCTTCCTTATCACCGTTAATGAGGAAACCGTAGTATCTCTCGGGTGGCTGAGGTCACCTACTAAATCTGCGAAGTAGGCTAAGGTTTGTCAGGGTCAATTGAATTTTCAGGTCCTACAAAATCTTCAATAACCATTTGCGGTTCTGGAATCACTTCCAGTTTTACCACACTCTCACTAATTTCTTATGCAAGAAATTCATTTTCTAAAAAGGTGGTGTGTCGAGAACAAAACAACTTTTGATCCCAAAAATGGTAGAAAGTTAATCCCTCGTCAATGCCCAGGATAACCCATAAACTGCCATTACTAAAACGTGCCTTGAGTTTATCTGGATTCTGGTTTTAAGCATAAGCCGGAAAATTCAACTTCTTAATAATCTTAAAATGATAACCCATTCAATATCACATATAGAATTTGAGGCACAGATTTAGGTGGAGCCAGTATCAATTGATATGCATCGATTCTATTGCATCTCTTAATTGAAAAAGGCAATTTAGCATTACTCATCATGGAGCGCACCCATGGAAGAGTAATCTGAGAGAGAATAATATTCTCGATTATATAACTATGGAATACCTAGCATAAGTATCCACATCTTCGAACAATTCGAAGAATCTTGATAGTTCCAAAAATTGGTTCTCTACTTTATTCTTATACCCTATGAACTTCTCAAAATCTTTAGACTATGCATTTCAACAAGAACGTGTGTCTAAAATCTGAGAACTCATAGGAAAACAGAACGAAGTATGAGTTCCAACCCCTTGTCCGTGCGGACACCGGACAACATACATCATTATGTATAAGCCCTATGAGTTCGCTAACTCATACTCTGTGTATTGTAATTTGAAAACTATATTTTGGTTAAGAATGTATATCCCGTTATTCAATACACCTTATCCAATTATCAAATGATAAAGGCAAATGTTCATAACATAATTTTTGAAAATTTATATCCCATTTTATCAAATAAAGAGACGGATATATCAGTTTTTAAAAGTTAGTGCATAATAATAGATATTCAAAACCAAAAGTTTGCCGAAAGGCAAAATGAGGTGATTTCCCCAATAGCAACAATTGCTCCGATATCCGATATTGACGATCAAATCATCTTTCCAATAATCTAATTCTTCTCAGAATCTGTAACAACTTACAGATATGGAATGTTAATCCGGTATCTATATACTCAGGAATCAGAATTAATTGGAATACAGTTTTCGATTACAATCACATGGAAAACATGAAACATCAAAATGTTTCAAGGGGTGGCTGGGTATTCCAAGTAATGCCTCTTTCATTTTCCAGGGTCATAACAGTAGTTGCATTTTCCTTCCGCTCACTTTGACCCCTATTGTTGTTTCTTTTTCTTACCTTGTGTATACCAGACTTATGCTTGTTGGTTTTTCTCTTACCCTTCCTTTCAGCTCCAGTATCGGGATTGGAAGAAGATTATCCAACAAGCATAACTGGTATATTCTCTTTATTTAAGAAGCTCTCAAATTTGAGATAAGGTGGAGAGGAGAAACAAATGAATTGTATCATATACAATTCACTTTCTCTAGAGCGAGCGGCCATTCTCAACTGAAACACTTTCTCCGAGTTCGTATGTAACTATACGAGACGGTCTTCCATGCAATATGGATTTCTGTATCAGATACAAAGTGTTCAGGAGGAAGAAAAAGGGGAAGTAGGAGGGGTAAGGACATATGCGACTATGTTGTGAAAATAGGGCAATCATGATATTCCAAAGTTATTGATTGTAAAAAGGTTCAGTCAATTTGGTTTATGAGTTTTAGTTTAATATTGGTCTTAGGTCGCTGCCAAAGAGAGAAAAGAAACACTTGTTGTGCACTCTATCAAGATTAGATTGGTATATTCATCTAATCAGGATGGCTCTCACTGTTCCATCGAATCCTCCTTCAATTCTAAAAGGAGAATTAGCCGGGATTATTGATAAAAAATCTCCCGACAGTAACTATTACTCACAGTGGGAATCGGGACTCTAAATATCATGGCGCGGTAATCTTGACGAATGATTAACAAATTACCGCACTCCATAGAAGTTATGCAAATCTTATTGCAAGTTTCAACACTTGAAACTCCCGATATTAGTTTTTACCACTAGGACCTTGACGAATGATC
The DNA here is from genome assembly GCA_030015575.1 of Agapanthus africanus. Classification (NCBI taxonomy): domain Eukaryota; kingdom Viridiplantae; phylum Streptophyta; class Magnoliopsida; order Asparagales; family Amaryllidaceae; genus Agapanthus; species Agapanthus africanus. The sequence continues at coordinate 146,023,973 of CM057338.1, read as the reverse complement.
AACAAATCAAAGAGTTCTAGTCAATTTCAACCCGTCATTTCTTGATTAGCCTATATCCACCCGTATAGGCCCTTGACAAATGATCAACAAAGGCATACGACCGTCCTAGCCAATCGCATCACATGCAAGCAGGAATACATCACTTAGCTACCGTACACTACGCCTTGACGAATGATCAACAAACACAACACGAATACTAAATACTCTACTTCCTGAAATGACAGAGGGCTACGGCTAGTTTTGAAGAAAACTTTTAACGTAATGAACTTGATATTATCGAAGGAACCGAGTGGTTTTGCAAATTTATAGTAACATAAACTTTTGCTTAAGAGCGAACTCCCGGTGAAAGAATCAAGGCTCTTCCCTCATCGAATGAGATGCAGGATATTCCTAACTGAATACCTCGATGCAAATCAAAAGACTACGGCTATACAATTTGTAAATTTATAGGAACATAATCTTTTACTAAAGAGGTTACTCCATGTGAAGGGATTTAGGCTCTTTCCTCGTGGAATGAGTTGCAGGATATTCCTAACTGAATACCTCTGTGCAAAGCAAAAGATTCGACTATAACACCATAATATCTGATATTTGGCCCGTACAACGTGTTTTAGGTTTATTATTTTTGCATTAATCGTATTAACACAATCCCATCGTTTAGATAATCTCATTATCTAGCATCTTCTCATACAATCACAGAAAAGTATGAAAAGGAAATAGAATGTACATATACGCCATCCGCATTCGCCATGAGCCCCCGGGTCTTCACCGTAAGGTTACTTAACTAACGGCAGGGCGGGGGCAGGACTAGCGCGGATGCAAAACATATATAGTATTTATTTATATATCATATATATCATTATATATATCATCACAGGCAGATAATCAACATTACAGGCAGGCAATAAATATCATCACAGGCAGGTAATCATATCATAAGCATGTAATGAACATCTCAGAATAGGAATGGTCAGATTACCAAGGAATCCTGTGTTTCGTTCAAGCCATAAACGAAATGCGATATTCCCCGGTCGCGTGAATAGCCCTGCGTAGCCAAAAGCAGACCCCTATGAGTGCAACAAGCTACCAGCCAACCCAAGAAACGAGGCAACCCAACATCATCACCATGAAGGGGCCACCCGACACTTTCTTGAATCCGGTAACTTGAGCACTCCTTCGCGGGTCTATCCTATACCCCCTACAAGCGCGGAAAATAACCCGCCAATCCTAGACTCGAGTGACCCGATCTTAACTCCTTGTGATGGACACCCACTGCAATCTAGAACTCGGTCGTTTGTGCGCTTCTCCGCGGGGTAATCCTAAACCCGTATTAATACAATGATGATAACGATCATAATCTGATCGTGTCCCGTCAAATAATAATACATCACGGTAACGACGACTACATGTCGGTCGCTCGTCCCGAAAAAGAATATACATTTAGCGGAAACGGCGGCCACATTTTGGAGCTCATCCCGAATTAAAGAATATACATAGGCTTGACATGAAAAGAAATGAAATTACAACACATATCATTCCGGACGGGGCTATTCATTTCACGACAATCCTAACACATTCCTAGCACACCAATCCCAGACACACGAACGTGTAACCTCATCGAATTGCTCGAATCAATTCGTCGACGTTAAACACCGTGTATCACATACGCAATCAAACTAATTTGATAGAACACTTCATCGAGCTAATTTAAAAACCCATGGCAAACTAATTCATAACCCACCGAGTCATAAAATCGAAATTCCAAAAAACTGAATTTCGAGTGCACCCCGACTGTCCAAAATCCATTCATTTTTGTATTAAACGAGCTCGAAATGAACCGAAACTTGGCCGAGACCTCGGGGGGACCTTAGGCATGACCCTAGAGGCCCGCAGGGGGTATATGTAGGGCCCCCATCCCAAGGCCACCAAATGGTGGCCTTGGGACAGCAAGCCCAAACCAAGAGCACCTTTAAGGGTGCTCTCGGTTTGGAGCCTACATCCGAGGCCACAACTTGGTGGTCTCGGGTGTGGGTCCCACTTTAACCCCTGAGGAAATTCTTAGGGTCACTAACGATCACTCACCAAGCCTCGGTTAAGACCATAAGACCCCCGGTGATCAAAATTTGGCAAAAATGAAATCAATATTGGCTGATTTTCCAAAACAGTGAGCAATATTTGGAATATATTGGGTTTTATGCAGCAATTTGTCCCAAAAACAACTACTAGATTTTATTTGGCTCTGATACCACTGTAAGGAATGATGCTAGGGTCGCTATGATAGCGGACCGCGGTGGAAAACGCAACAAAAAATTGTCAAACTTAGCATCATATCTTAACACAAGATTAAACCAAATACTAGAGTTGTAACAAAACAAGAGAGAGAATTAGGAGCCACAACCTTTGTAGCGCGTTAGCCACCTCTCCTTAGACTCCGGCCAGTCTCCATCAGTATCATGAACAAGCTCTGTGGCCGACCATCTCGTCAAAAAAGATCCATATGAAAGAACATGCCCGAAACTTCAACTTCACTACTTTAGTGAAGTAACTAGCTCATAAACTTGATAGGATGTATGAGGTAGTGATGATGTGAATTTTCCTTTATCTCCATGGAAAAAATAGAGAGGAAGAAAAAGTGTAGAGCTCTCTTAAAAAAATGAGAAGAGAAAAAGATGTAGAGAATTGTGTGCAAAAGAAAAAGAGAGTGTTTGTATATCACACATAACCAGAAATCCTCGGCCGAGGATTTCTGGTAATGGTTAATCGTGCACTATGCGACATCAACTCTCTATACTGAGGAGAGATGAATCATTTCGATCGCTCACTGCCTTCTTGTGCTTCGGGACTATACCCAACTAAAACCTGTTTGCATGATTCTGTAGAGCCGTGGTAGGGTAGTAATCTAAATATAGTGGGAACACACACGAGACACAGTAGCGATCTCAGGTCGAGAGACTATGTTGTACTACCGTCACCAGAGAATTGATACCTAACATTGGTATATCACCAACTAGGTGTTCTCGGTGAGTCCGTCTAGTGTAACTCATCTGATGAGCACCTGTATACAATCCTCAATGTCAAACACCAATAGCTATGGGATTAGCCATCGCCTTCTAACCGAGTCAGGAAATATACACACTAGTCTAAACCGGAGTACCGATACCCAGTCTCGATACTCCTACAACTAGGGACATTTAAGGATGTGCTTATCTACTACCCAGGACTTACTAGTATGATCTTCATCATCGTCCTGGTAGTTAAGCAAAATCCTAAGGGCTTTATCTTATATCTAAACGATACATGATAATGAATAAAACACATCACATATAAGATAAAGACAAACCAGATATCATACTATCATCTCGAGTAAGATTGTTCTCTCGTATAGGTCCTCCTTCAATTACAACAATTGCCTTGAGGGCACCTATATCCAACGATAATACTAGAAACCTTATCAAATATCTAGTTATTAAGTCAACACTTCACTTAATATTCCGACTTAGGAATAAGCCGGCTAGTATTATCCACCGTCTGATTAAATTACGCGTATCTTTTACATGTATTCGATCAAACCCCCGTACGTATCCCCATACGCACGATACATCATCATTTTGTCTGGGCATTCACTTTCATTATGAGACTCTAAAGACCTAACAATACGCCTGCAGTAGGTCAAATAGGATCATATCCAATTGAATCTGAAACATTTTCAGATTCAATCCCCTCACGGGTTAACCTACAAGCACGTCAGCGGTACCAGCTGTACGTAACGGCTATCTAGATATTGAGCAGAGAAGTAGGCCAACGAGTAAACTCATCCGAATCCAACAAAGCCAATAAGCGACGAATGCCATACAGTCCGGTCTCTTCGTCAAAGAGTATTGCATACCGGATCTAGAGGTGGAAACTGTCAGACCCCTAGTAACCCGATAAGGCATACTGATATAAAACTCATAACCACCTTAAGATACAATTGATAACACTTATCAGTTTATCTCAGCCACCCCGGCCGAGAATTTCTGGTTATGGTTAATCATGCACTGTGCGACATCAACTCCTTATACCTGGAAGAGACAAATCCCTTCGACCGCTCACTGCCTCCATATACTTCGGGACTATATCTAACTAAAACCTGTTTGCACGACTTTGTAGAGCCGTGGTAGGGTAGTAATCTAAGTATAGTGGGAACACACATGAGACACCGTGGCGATCTCAGGTCGAGAGACTACGCTGTACTATCGTCACCAGAGAACTGCTACCTGATATTGGTATATCACCAACTAAGAGTTCTCGGTGAGTCCATCCAGTATAACTCATCTGATGAGCACCTGTATACAATCCTCAGTATCAAACACCAATAGCTATGGGACCAGCTATCGCCCTCCAACCGGATTAAGAAACGTACACACTAGTCTAAGTTGGAGTACCAATGCACAGTCTCGATACTCCTACGACTAGAGACATTTAAGGATATGCTTATCGACTACCCAGGCCCCACCAGTATAATCTTCATCATCGTCCTGGTAGTCAAGCAAAATCTTAAGGGCTTTATCTCATATCTAAACGATACGTGATAATGAATAAAACACATCATATGTAAGATAAAGACAAACCAAATAGCATAGTATCATTTAGAGTAAGATTGTTCTCTCGTATAAGTCCTCTTTCAATTACAATAATTGTCTTGAGGGCACCTATATCCAACACTAGGTGGCAGCAATATAGCGAGGCTACACGACGAAACACCATCGAGATGCAGCTATTTTCGGATAATTGGTGCATCTAGGATCGCTCTACGTATTGGACGTGATGAAGAGCGATGTCATTAGTGATCATATAATTTATTACCGAGCACTCGCATTTTATGTTGAGCGGTAGTTATAGGGTATTTACCCGCCAAGAGATAAGTTGTGCGAAGATTACGGGGTAATCTATGCGACATGGCAATGTCACATTATTTCTTAGCTTGACCTTATTTTCATACAAGGAGTCGAATAACGTAATGTGGATACACTTAAGAGTTATATCTTCATCGATACGGGATCTGAAGAGTGCTGCTCCAGTTAGACTGCCGAGCGATAACAGTGGATGGTTACATGTTTTGTACTCGATCCATGAGGCAGTTATATGAAAAGCGAATGTGATAACATTTGCTAGTACGTTTGAGTAATTAAAGCTTAAGGTTTAATATCCAGGGGCGATAGAACCAAGAGCGATGCTGATATATTGACAAGGTCAACAGTGCGCAATGGCGGGTGTCCTAACGCAAGAACAGTTCAATCGAGCTAAGAAAACAGGAATAACGCACCAACAACTTAAGTGATCTGGTATAGAGAAATGTGCTGACAAGAATGAAAATAATGAGTCCAAACTTTTGATTGTGGGAATTGAACCGCTTCACTCGTAAGAGTATTGAGTGGAAGTAAGGCCTTCTGTCAGGAGCAAAAACGTTTGTGGCAGCAAATCATGTGTCTAGAACATATAAGTCTATTCTGTATCGGGGATGCAGATAGCTATCCATAAATAATTTTCCTATCAGTTATTGTTTTAGTTTCGGTTTAGGGTATTTGGTTGGTTTAATGGGTCAATCTGTCTTATTTGTTCCTCATGGTTCTGAGGATTGACCCTTCTATGAATACCATAAGTGGTATAGTAGATTAAGTCAACAGGTAAATGAGATGACTTAACCACCTGGGGTGGATTAGTTGGCATTTGAGCCAAAGTCAAACCATCTGCTTATGAGAGTTGCTTTGGAGGCAAAACTACCAGAGGAAAACCATTTGGAAATCCGTTGCTAATAATTCACTCCAATAAATACGAACCAATAAACAAGAAGACATGTAGTGGAGTTTCCTAATTCAACACCTTCATTAATAATTACTTGAAATGGCTACTGATCTTACTGGAACTGAAGCATTGATTTGTATCATGTGTTGTATCAGTAAAGTGTAGTGCCAGTTCACGCAAACAGGGTTGTGCATGTTTTACAGAGCGGTTCTGAGAACTGTAAGTAAGCCATGAATATTTATTTTAGCAGTTCAGGGAACTGAATGAACGAAAAAGAGTCATCAGACAGCTGATGATACCATAAACTCTACAACAAAATGATGCTGTGAAGAAAAGAATTAGGAAACCACCAGATATGATAAAGAACATGATGGTAAGGGACAATCTTACATACAGTTCGTGTCACGACCATTTCAGGGTTATTACAGTTTGGGAGATGCACTGTTGACAGCGGCTTATGTTCTTGATCATGTGTTTTCAAAGATGGTACAGTTAACACCTTATAAGTAGTGGGTGAACGAGAGACCTGAGAGGTCATTTGTGTCCATGAGTATGTGATAGGACTGTGACTGACATTTGGTCGTATGACGTTGATTTCCCCAAGGAGGAAACAACGAACGATATTCTCGGGGAGGAATTTACACAAAAGGCAGAAATAGGTCATGATTTGGGATTCTATGAGATTGAGGAGTCTCCTAGTCAGTCAGCGTGCAAAAGGAATTAGTTACTTCAGCGGCTGGCGATAGTGGGAGCGATATTTCCGCTGATGGCTCGGAGCTAATCACGGATCCTCAAGAGACTTATAGATAGTACTTTGGATTGACACCCTGACATGTTTCGATATCAAAAGGGAGACGTCTTTGGTAACTCCGTATTGGTTGCGGAACCTAAATCATTTGTCGACATTATTTCTGGGCCTACTGCGAAAGAGTGAACAATAACAATGGAAGAGATGTAAGAGTCAACGATAAAGAATCAAGTCTGAAATATGATCGATCATCCCACCGGACGCAAAACTGTTGAGAAACACAGGGTTTTTTGAAGTCTTGCGAAAGGAGGAGGATACCGTAAAGAGATACAAGGAACGTTTGTTGGCGAAGGGATTCACCTAGCGTAGGTGGACAATGAATAGACACTTTTCACCCGGTATGATGCTCGCATCTATTTCACCTACCATAACTAATTGTTACACATAAAGATCGTGAATTAGTCCTGGGGACTTAGATCGTATTGTTGATGGAGATTTGGATAAGGAGATCTGGGAGATCTGCTTACGGGTTTCAAAGCCAAGAGGACTCGAGTCGACTCGGAGAGTCTATTTATAGTTTGAAACACTTATCCAAGCAATTGTCTGTTCGATGTCATCAATTTATATCGGATATGGACCGACGATGATTGAATGCGATAACTATAAGTTCAGAGATCTTGTTGTGAACGATGTCGTGGTGACCAAAAGTGACTTGGAGACAATTAATGCCACTTGGAGTGGCTGTTCTTGCTATAGAGGACACATGAGATGTTGAGTTTGTGCTTGGGAATTGGATCCATGAGGAGCCGTTCAAGAGCATCCTATGTTTGTTTTCGGAGACTCACATGAGCTATGTCTTAAAATGGTTTAGCACACACAGTCACTCCAATTTATTACTCCAGTCACTAACGGACATATTTTTAGCCTTGATCTTCGCTATAAAACTCTTGACAAAGAAAGACAGATTTTGTGGGTTCAATTTTGCATAGTCAATAGTCAAATGCATACATAGTGTGTATTTGACCAGTTATATAACCCTTACCGATTAGACTTAATATTAGGGTCTGCTTGTTGGGATGAAGTGACGATAATTTTCAGATATTTATGTGGGACGACCCGCTATACTTGTGCTATAAGGAATCAGGCTTGCAGTTATGTGGACAATAAATGCCGACTGAGCCGGCAATCTGGGTATGCATATATCCACATCTGCACGTGCTTTCTTGCATAATGGCAGAGCCATCACTCAAAGTGCCAAGAAACACGATGTTTAGCTTTTTGACCATAGAGGTAGAATATGCGGCTACCTCAATAGCACCAAAGATGCCGAGGCGATTCTTCAGGAGTTTGCGCGTGATTTCACACATAAGGAAAACACGGTTTCTCTTTATCGTGACATCAAGTTAACGATAGCATACTCAAACAATCCCATATATATGGAAAGTTGAAGCACTTATAAATTTAACGACACTTCATCAAGAAGCAAGTGATATGAGAAGGCGGTCTAAGTTATAGGGTCTTCCTTCAGGTCAGACGATCGGGGATCCGATGATGAAGGAAATAGCCGAGTAACGCTATGTGCGTTTGGGTTTCGTCCTGGGTGATGTATTACATTTCAGATACCTTGATAGACCTTACTTTTATGTTTTGACATTATTATTATGGATGGCGACTTTATGGATATATTTTGATTGATAGTTGATTGCTTTCTTTCATAAATAATAGGGATATGCATGTCTATATTTTTGTTTGACTATTTCAGGCGGAGTACAAGTGTACAAGGTACACGAAGTGTACGGGGCACACGATGTGTGCATGACACACATTTAACAAATATACGTCAGCAGATAATAACTCTCCCTCACATGAGAGATCCTCTTTATGCTAGGGAAGTATACGAAGGTGAGTCTAAGTGCTAGACATCGTCTGCTCGGAGCAGTGACTATATTGTTGCATACTGGGTATGGTGACAGTGGGAGCACTTATAGAGTCGCCCTGACCGGATCAGGATGAGCTTGCCATGTGCCACTTTACCTGTTTACATATAGCCAGATTAGTGGTCTGACTCGTCGTACAGGGTGCGAGCTTGTCGGGAGATCCCAGGCATATCGCAAGGCGATATGACCAGGCAAGTCAATCACAGGGTGATTGGACTTGGGTCTGTACGGTATAACCTTAATGACGTACGTTCTCAGGGAGAGAATTTTATACTGCAGCACGTTGCCATACGACGTGCGCTTGGATCGTGGACATAAGGAGGTAGAGGGATGGATCACATCTCCCTCATTGTGTGAGCCCTTATGAAGACCTTCTTCATGGAAGGACGTGCAGTCTATATATCCTTAGCAACACTGGGTTGTCTAGGTAGGTATGTTATGAGCGTCTGCTACTTTGGCTGCTGTTTTCTACCGCGATGACAATATACCGCACATATGGGGCAGTGTCAGGAAAGCGGGTGAATAGCAGACATATATAGCTATTCAGAGCCAGAGGAAGATCTATTGGAATGTCTTCTGATTGCATCGCAAGCGCAACTCTTATTGACGCCATGGTGGGAGACTTAAGAGTGCGATAAATTGAGAGGTATACCTAGGTGTTCAAGTACGCTTCCGAGAGGGATTGAAGATACTTGAGCAGACATGTCTGATCGGATCTAGGGCATGAGATTTCGCGAGCCTAACATATATTTGGTTTATATTGTTTTTTCTTTTAGGGAGATCCTTGTGTCGGTCCTAACGGATCTAGCTGCAAGGCTACCCGCTTGCAGGTTTTCAACAGTCCACGCCGCACCAACATGTATGGGTAAGAATAAGGAAGAAAATGAGGAAAGTCTCGGGGAGACAATTGAATCAGGGAATCAATGGTTTAGGGAACCAGCTCATGGAGTTATGGACGCCACCCACTCGAATGTGCGGGTGAGAGTATGTTAGCCATTGGCTCTGATCCTGCCCAATACCCGTCCTTATGAGTGTGTATCCTATCCATTCATATATGGGAGGCTAGGGTTTGAGATAAGATATACAATATCTACAAAGAGTTTTCTCAAGAGAAAATCAAGAGAGTCGTCGTCTCCTTCATCCTATTTTACCGTGGTTGGCTTGCGGGGTGATCACGTGGGGGATTCTCGCTTCTTCAAAGTGTAGTTTCACTTCGGCCGTTGCTTGGAGGCGTAAGAGACTGGATCTACAACGTGACGTGGGCGAGGATAACGACCCCAGCAATTAGATCGGATATATCGGTATATCTTTAGAGTAGATATGTGTTATTTCCGTTGTTTTGATCATTTGTATTGTATCTACGCATCTAAAGTGAACAATAATCATCATAAATAATTAATAATGATCCATGCAAGTTACATTTTGCGCAAAGCTTTTTGCAATTCTCGCTTTTTAGAGGCTGAGCTCACAGCATTATACTTATTTTCAACATTGGTTAGAACCTATAAGCTAGGAAATACAAACACTTTCAAGTTCCAACGGCATGCCATGTTTGGCTCCGACACGTGTTGGACACCGACACTTAGCAATACACGCTCGAAACGTATCGGGCACGACGCATGCATATCGCACATGTCTATAAGCATATAGTGTGTGTCGCATGTGTGTCTTATACTTGTCATATACGTCTCTAATAGTTTGTCTAGATGATGATATGGAGACAACTGACCTCCAAAGGAGGATGTTGGCGATTGCCGCCGTTCGACTAGTGGTTGAAGTCGGCGGTCATTGGTGTACGGTTTTTAAGCAGCGATTGACAAAGGGGTATATATGCAGAAGTTAAATTTGAGGGGTATATATAAAAGACTATATTTTATATTCATTTGGAAACCAAAAGGTGTAATTAATTATATAAAAACAAACATATTTTATATTAATTTGGAAACCTGACTCCTGCAAGTGTAAGTTTGTTTTAATATGTTTCCGTAATCGTATTGGCTTAAATAATAAGCACGTTATTGTATTGGCTTAAATAATAAGCAAAGCTACAGGAGAGTCTTTTAATATTGTTCCTTAAAAGTTGCCTTTTTTAATAAATTCCCTCAAAATAAACGAGTTCGTCGTTCAAACCCTAAGCCGCCGGCGGCGGGAACCGGCGATCTTTCCCTTTCAAAACCCTAAACGCCACCTTCGAAACCCTAACCCCCATGGGTGCTGATGACCTGCCGACGATGACGCGGCCGCCGGCAATGTAAAGGAGGCGATCTTTCCCCTTGGAAACCCTAACCGAAGGCTTCGAAACTCTATAACCCCATGGAGTCCGATGAGCCGCGGGCGATGACGTGGCCGCCGGCGATGCTGAGGCTGCGAAAGAGAGAGGAGGGATCAAGAAGTGGCCTTGCTGAGGGTCTTGGATGGCGTTGCTGGCATGATCCATTGCATCATCATTGTAAGATTTCTTTCACCTGTGATCACTGATAGTTTTGTGCTTTCCCCCCTTGATATTTTGCTGCCTCAAAGCTAGAACTGAACATGTTTCAAATTTAGATGGATATATGTAATAGCTGCTGCTGCTACTGATTTTTAGTTGATATATGACAAGTTGGTTTCAGTTTAACGACGTAGATTCCGATTTTTGATTTGGGAATTTTATAGAGCTTAGAGAAATTTAAGGGTAGTAAGAATTTGTTATATTCAAAAAATTTGGTGGGAAATTTTGAAAATATGAAGATTTTGTTCGGGAACATAAGAATTTGTGCAATTTGATTTATTTATAGAATTTTAGAATCTGTGGAATTTGAGATTTAGACAATTTGGGAAAATGGAATTTGAAAGAATTTGGTGGAATTTTTTGAAAATATTAAGATTTTTTTGTTAGGGAACATTTGTGCAATTTGATATATATAGGGAATTTTAGAATTTGTGGAATTTGAGATATTTAGACAATTTGGGAATTTTATGAAGCTTGGAGATAATTTGGGAATTTGAAAGAATTTGGTGGAATATTTTGATAATTTAAAGATTTTTTGTTCCGGAAGGTAAGAATTTGTGCAATTTTATATATTTATGGAATTTTAGAAGTTGTGGAATTTGTTATATTTGTGGAATTTGTTATATTTGGTCAAATTGGGTATTTTGTGTATCTTGGAGATATTTGGGGAATTTGAAAGAATTCGGTGTAGTATTTTGAAAATTTGAAGATTTTTGTTGGGGAAGGTTAGAATTTGTGCAATTTGATTTATATATGGAATTTTAGAATATCTGGAATTTGATATATTTGGTCAATTTAGGTATTCATGGAGCTTCGAGACATTTAGGGAATTTTAAATAATTTTGTGGATTATTTTGAAAATTTTAAGATATTTGAGATATTTGGGAATATAAGAATTTGTGCTAGGGAATTTGGAAATTTTACAAAGCTTGGAAATATTTATCGAACTTAAAGTATTTGGTAGATTATGTTGAAATTTTGATAATTTTTGGTAGGGAATCTAAGAATTTGTGCAATTTGATATATTTGAGGAATTTTACGATTTGCGGAATTTAAGATACTTAGACAATTCGGAAATTTTATGAAGCTTGGAGATATTTAGGGAATTTGAAAGAATTCGGTGAAATATTTTGAAGATTTTTTTTAAGGAATCTTAGATTTTTTGCAATTTGATATGTTTGGGGAATTTTAGAATTTGTTGAATTAGAGATATTTGGCCAATTTGATTGAATTTTTCGGCATGTTTCTTAATATTCTCAAGATTTTACTCAACAAAGCATTGCTTTCAACTTTAGGATTTTAGACAGTTCAAATTGATACCGTTGAATGTTATCAAAATTCTAGGTTTGTTCCGAAATCCACAACTCCACTTTCCTACCGTCAGTTCACTAGCTACAGCTATCTTTACAATAGTTTCGTTTTGTTTTAATCTTCCAATTGGTTTAATCTTTATCTTTTAGTTTCTCTATGAGCATGGTGATTGTCCTTTCAATTCATGTCTTATCCATAACCATCCAGACTTGAACATGTCGGCATTTGGCTCCTTTGAAACAATAACAGACATGGTTTTGTCAGATCTACTTTGTATGCATGACGTATCATGCATGATACATTGATTCTTACTCATCATCCACCCTTTTGGATGACACAATCCATTTTACTTGACCCTGTCCTAGAAAGATTTGTAATTATATTTCAATTTCTAAATTATATTATGATCTTTTGAATGGAGTATATTTTTAAGGAAGATTTTCTTTAAAAAAAATTATAATTTTGTTGAAAGCATTTCCATGTCAAATCTACCTTAGTAAAGGACCTTTTAGAAAGCTAAAAGATGTTCTAATCATAACTATATTTTTTCAACATGTTTATTAATATTTTAAAGACTTTGCATTATTGAGCATTTATAAATTCACATATTTATTTTATTTTTTGGCCGTTATTTATTAAATTCTTTTTGAAAATTATCTCGAATCTTGAAATTCTGAAAGAGATTTTAAACCTTTAAAATCTGTATACAAATGGATGTTATAGAAATCATAATTTGTTAAAATATCCTCAAATTTGTGTCCACACATCTCAACTTACATTCCATTAGTCCTCTTCCTATATTAGTCTTAATTGTGATTTTATTCTTATCGAGTCTTCCGCTGGTTCAATAATTTTGACTACTGACTTTATAAGTGTGTGTGTGTGTTTTCGTTGTGATACATTTGTTAATTAATCTTTCATTTCAAGTGCTACCCATGACCATTAAACCTTAAAATTATCAACCCCTGTGCATGTTTGGTTGTACACAATCCTGACTAATGGTTTTATCAGAATTCCTTTTTTTTTTACTTGAACGTTTTCGATCCCTTTATGGATTAACCTCTTTTACTTGCCGTTCCTAAAACTATTTGAAGCTATGTTTCAACTCTTAAATTTCTAAATATATGCTTTCCTAATTTATTTTTCATACATCATAAAGAACTTCCATTAAAGCTCTTTCAAGACGTTTCGGCCGTATAATGATTCTCTTAACAGTATTTTTTGGATAATGAAATGTTTCGAAAGATTTTATGCAATGTTGTAAAACACGTATTCGTTTTCTATTCGTTCAACTAGCGGGTAGCATATAATCGGATTATACGGTGATTAATCGTTTTACGAGGATTATGCGGCCATAAACAAATATACGCACACACACAAATATTTATAAGAAAAATTTAGCCTTGCTTGCAACTGTTAAATATTAAATATGTCCGTGGCCTAATGGTAAGGCATTCGAATAAAATTAAACGAGGAAGATTGTGGGTTCGAGTCCCATTAGGCATACAAAATATTTTGTATGATATATATTATATAATTTGCGCACAAACAATCTATGAGGACATATGCAACATCTCACTCACATATGTCATACAATTATAAATTACCATATAAACACACAACAAGCAACGCAAAGAATATCAAATCAAAATATTGATAGCATGATACGTCTAAACCATAACACCACATAATGTGACATAAAGATAAGTCTCGCAAAGAAGTGATACTATATGGTCTACAAACAACTTTAAAAGTAATAAAATATCATAAATTGCCACAACATATCATAAACAAATATTGTCCTAATCGTACTCATCATCATCTTCATAATGCTCTTCTGTATTATCCAGTTACTCTTTATAAATTGACATTTGTCATGCCATTATTAACAGAGATTGAAAAACAAAGTAGGTTTTTTATTCACCATAGCCAATGATTTCTTGCATGCTACTGTTTATATGAGAATAGATAAAAATAAAATTTTCCTTGAAAAATCATCAATAAATGACTTCCTACGGGCAAAGGAAAAAAATTTGGGGGGAACCCTAAAAATTACATATAGAGACTGTGATCGAGGATGGAGGTGAAGTTGGAGGCTACGATCAAGGTCGAAGGTTGGAGACGTCGAGATTGGAAGATTGGGGTCAAGGATCGAGAATCGAGGTCGAGGCTGGAGGATCGTGGTCGAAAGCTTGTCGAGGCTGGAGGATCGAGGTCGAGAATCGAGGACGGTGGTCGAAGCTGGATCGAGGAAGAAATCTGGGTGAGATAAAAATGAAAGGCCTTGGTTGCTTCAGTAAATGGATAGAAACGGGTACGTTTTTTCCAAAGCGGGTTTATATTTTTCACAACCGTTTAGACATTCGTCCGATTAATCGTTTTAAACCTATTATATCGTTTTTGACCGGTTAATAGAGCGATTAATGCAATTTCTATGCGGTTAAGTATTGTTTACGATTATACGGCCGATTAGCCGGGTAGACCGTTTTTTCAACATTGATTTTTTGTAGTATTTTCAAGCCACTTTAATTGTAGTATTTTCATCAAGCTACAATGATGTTTCTTTAATCATAACTATTTTTACTGTGTTTCAGCTTTAACAATGATTTTCCATAGAAAAGTTTCCTCTTAAACCGAAAGATTTTCATGAAAAACCGACCTTTGAAAACCGACCTTTGAGAAAGTTATGAAACACTTTTGAATAATGACTAGCTTTCTTGCTAATTTCTTGAGACCTAAAATCTTATTTCATTAAGCATTTGTACACTTATGTTATAAAGGTTTCTGATAATTCCTTTGAATCGTGAAATTCTAAAAGATAGTTTAGACCCTTCGAAATGGTGCTCAATTGCATGTTACCAAAATTGTTAAATTGTGTCTTGATATCCTACAGTTTGTTTCCTCAACTCTACTTTCTCTGCTTGTAGTCGTCTTTACGATGGTTTTGTGCTGATTCGATTTTCCAACAAGCTTAACCTTTGTAGCTTCGTTTGTTTCTCGGTGTTAAATGTTTTAAGAGGCCATTTAAATCAAGTTTAATACATAACTAGTGAAACCTAAGCATGTGACCCTTGCTCCTTCGATAGGACAGTCTCCATTATGGTTTTGTGAACTTGCATGAGCTAGAACCATGATCTTTTTTCTTTTAATTGTAAAACTGACCTGGCCCTATTTAATCATTTTCCACCTTACTATTGTTTTCTTATCTTTTCGTGATGTGATTCATTTGTTATTTAAGCCTTTCATTTTAAGTTGTATCCGTAACCATCTAAATCTGAAGTTGTCACCGCTTGTGAACTTTCAATTTGGCATAATCACGATTCATGGGTTTGATTTGGATTTTAGGTAGTTTTCGTTGAAGTTTAGGATATTTTAGAGAATTTGGGAAATTATTGAAAATAAAGATATTTTGAGAATTCTGAATTTATGGAATTAGAGAATTTTATGGAAGTTTGAGATGTGGGGTATCTAAGAATTTGTGGAATTTCATTTCTTTGGGGAGTTTGTTGAATTTGTGGGCTTTGAGATATTTGGAAAATTTGGCAATTATACGAAGCTCGGAGATATATAGGGAATTTGAAAGAATTTAGTAGATTACCAAGAAAATTTGAAGATTTTGACGTAGGTGTCGATTTTAGATTTGATTTAGATCTTGGGAATCTTTTGTCAAAGTCTAGGATATTTTAGGGAATTTGGGAAATTAATGGAAATAAAGATATTTTGAGAATTTTGTATTTATGGAATTGGAGATTTAGAAAATTTGGTGTTCGAGATATATAGGGAATCTAAGAATTTGTAGAATTTGATATATTTGGGACGTATCTATAATTTGTGAAATTTGAGATATTTTGATAATTTGGGAATTTTACGAAGTTTATAGATAGGGAATTTGAAAGAATGCGAGAATATTTTGGAAATTTGAAGATTTTGACGTAGATGTCGATTGTGAATTTGATTTGGATTTTGGGATTTTTTTTGTGAAAGTCTAGAATATTTTAGATAATTTGGGAGAAAATGTTTTGAGAATTTAGAAGCTTGGTGATATTTAGGGAATCTAAGAATTTGTCATTTGATATAGTTGGGAAGTTTGTAGATTTTGTGGAATTTAAGATATTTTGATAATTTAGTAATTTTACGGAGCATGGAGATATTTAGGAAATTTGAAAGAATTTGGTGGAACATTTTTAATATTTGAAGATATTTGTGGAGTTTTAAGAGGTTTTGGGAAATTTGGTTCCAGTTTAATGAAGTAGAGTTCGTTTTGATTTGGTTTCAGTTTAACGATGTAGATATCGAATTTAGATTTGATTTGAATTTTGGGATTTTTTTTGAAAGTTTAGAATACCTTCGAGAATTTAGGAAATTAATGTAAATAAAGATGTTTTGAGAATTTGGTATTTATGGAATTAGAGAATTTAGGAATCCAAATATCTCAAATTCAACCAATTCTACAACCTTAGCAAACATATCAAATTACACACATTTATACATTCCCTACATACCTTCAAACTCTATAAAATCCCTAAATTCTCCAATTCTATAAATCTAAAATTCTCAAAACACCTACATTTACATTAATTTCCCAAAATTCAAATCAAATCCAAATTCGATATCTACATCGTTAAACTGGAACAAAATCAAAACAAACTCTACCTCGTTAAGATGGAACCAACTTTCCCAAAACCTCTTAAAACTCAACAAAAATATTCAAAATATTACACCAAATTCTTACAAATTTCCTAAATATCTTCAACCTCCGTAAAATTACCAAATTATCCAAATATCTTAAATTTCAAAAAATCTACAAACTCCCAACTTCCACAAATTCATAGATTCACTAAATATCACCTAGCTTCAAAATATTTCTAAATTCTCAAACCATCTTCATTTCTCCCGAATTGTCTAAAGATATCCTAGCCTTTCACAAAAAACACCTAAAATCCAAATCAAATCTACAATCGACATCTATGTCAAAATCTTCAAATTAACAAAATATTCCACCACATTCTTTCAAATTCTCTATCTCCAAATTCCATAAAATCCCCAAATTCTAAAAATTCTACAAACTCCCCAAATACATCAAATTCCACAAATTCTTAGATTCCCTAAATATCTTTAACACCGGTAGGTTTTGGATTTTGACGTAGATTTTGGATTTGATTTAAGATTTAGGCAATTTTTCGTGAAAGTCAAGGATATTTTAAACAATTTTAGAGGAATAAAGATGTTTTGAGAAATTAGAAAATTTTGAAGCATGGTGATATTTAGGGAATCTAAGACTTTGTGGAATTTGATATATTCGGAGAGTATGTAGATTTTTTTAAATTTAAGATATTTGGGCAATTTGGGAATTTTACGGAGCTTGGAGATATTTAGCGAATTTGAAAGAATTTGGTTGAATATTTGAAATTTTTTGAGGAGTATAAGTAAGTTTTGGGAAATTTGGTTCCCGTTTAATGAGGTAGATTTCGTTTTGATTTGGTTCCAGGTTAACGATGTAGATCGAATTTGGATTTGATTTGGATTTTGGGAATTTTTTTGAAAGTTTAAATTTTTCAGAGAATTTGAGAAATTAGTGTAAATAAAGATGTTTTGAGAATTTGGGATTTATTGAATTGGAGAATTTAAGAATTTTATTGAGTTTGGAGATATGTAGGGAATGTATATATTTGTGGAAATTTATATATTTGGTAAGGTTGTAGAATTTATGATATTTGGACAATTTATGAATTATCCGGAGCTTGGAGATACCTAGGAAATTTGGAAGAATTTGGCGGTATATTTTAAAATTTTGAAGATTTTTTATAGTTTTATGAGATTTGGGTAATTTGGTTCCAGTTGAAAGAATTTGTGATCTATTCACTTATTAGAGCGGGGTTCTTTATGTTCATCGGTAGGCTTTTTTTTAAAGTACTATCTATGTGTATCTAAACCTGAAAATATAAATCCTTAGCGCAATAAAGTATTTCTGCTCATCCATCCTTAGAACTTTATGTTTTTAGATCCTTCAAAACCGTTACCATTGGATGTTATGTAAAATCTTAGTTTGTGTCCGTATTCCACAACTCTATTTTGATGGGTTTGAATCAAAATTAATTTATTTTAGCACATTTCTTAACATTTTTAAGATTTTAATCTATAATGCATTTTTACTTGTTTATTTTTAGAACTTTCTAATTTTAGACCTTTTAAAATTCTTACTTTTGTATGCTATCAAAATTCGGGTCTTGTGTTTCGTTATGTTCGAATTTAGGTTTGATTTGGTTCCGGTTTAATAATTTAGAGGTCGATTTGTTCTGTTCCAATCTAACTAATAGATATCGATTTTGGATTTGATTTGGAATTTGGGAATATTTTGTGAAATCCTTATATTTTAGAGAATTTGGGAAATTAATGAAAATAAAGATATTTTGAGAAGTTGGAATTTACGGAATTGGAGAATTTTATGGAGCTTGAGTTATGTAGGGTATCTAACAATTTGTGGAATTTCATATCTTCAGGGAGTTTGTAGAATTTGTCGAATTTGATTTTGGATAATTTGGCAATTTTACGAAGCTTGGTGATATGTAAGGAATTTGAAAGGATTTTGTGGATTATCATGAAAATTTTAAGATTTTGATGTAGCTGTCGAATTTGGATTTGATTTAGATTTTGGGAATCTTTTTTCAAAGTCTAGGATATTTCAGAGAATTTAGGAAATTAATGGAAATAAAGATGTTTTGAGAATTTTGTATTTATGAATTTGGAGAATTTAGAAAATTTATGGTGTTTGAGATATTTAGGGAATCTAAGAATTGATGGAATTTGATAAATTCGCGGTGTGTAGAATTGGTGGAATTTGAGTTATTTTGATAATTTGGGAATTTTATGGAGTTTCGAAATATATGGAGAATTTGGTGGAATATTTTGGGAATTTTTTGTGAAAGTGGAGGATATTTTAGATAATTTGAGTGGAATAAAGATGTGTTGAGAAATTAGAAATATGTTGAAGCTCGGTGATATTTAGGTAATCTAAGAATTTGTGGAATTTGATATATTTGGAGAGTAGATTTTTTTTTAAATTTAAGATATTTGGACAATGGGAATTTTATGTTTCTTGGAGGTATTTAGGGAAATTTGAAAGAATTGGTGGAATATTTTGAATATTTGAAGATTTTTATGGAGTTTAAAAGAGGTTTTGGGAAATTTGGTTCCAGTTTAATGAGGTAGAGTTCGTTTTGATTTGGTACCAGGTTAGAGATGTAGATATCGAATTTGGATTTGATTTCGATTTTGGGAGTCTTTTTGGAAGTTTAAATTTTTTTCAGAGAATTTTGGATATTAATGTAAATATAGATGTTTTGAGAATTTGAGATTTATTGAATTGGAGAATTTATGAATTTTATTGAGTTTGGAGAAATGTAGGGAATCTATAAATTTGTTGAATTTGATGTATATAGTGAGGTTGTAGAATTTGAGATATTTAGATAATTTATGAATTATTCGGAGCTTGGAGTTACCTAGGAAATTTGGAAGAATTTGGATTTGATTTGATATATATAGATATATGATATATATATCATAGATATATGATATATCATATAGATATATCATATAGATATATATCATAGATATATCATATATATATCATATAGATATATATATATATATATATATATATATATATATATATGATAAATAGATAGATATATTAGATCATGCACCGTGATGTGTTACTTGCATGGACACATGGTCTGATCTTGTGATTTCTTCAATGAGTACTTAGCGTATAAGTAATATGAGATAGCTAGTTTTAATAAGTTTACAGATCATTCCCATGAAGACGTAAAAATCCCGTCAATAGGAGTTTTAAGAAATGTTTTTCAAAATTATATTATTATAGTAATATTTATTTTCGAAATGAATCTTTGTTTATGGGGAATGAAACTTTAGGCTTGAGCAATTAGATGAACATTTCCTGCTCATTTAATGACTTAAGGATATGGGCCTGTTCAGATGGGCTTATTTTTAAGTGATTATTTGCCATAATCACCTATAAGTGATTATTTCTAGAAAAACTGAAAATCACTTATAAGTGCTTATGACAATAAGTTGTTTAGTGTTTGGATGGGTTTGTATGAAAAGTGATTATAAGTAAATAGTGTGTTTGGATGAAAAAATAGATACTTGATTATTGAGTGTAAAATGACCAAAAAGACGTATCATTAATGCTATCTTAAAATTTGGATGAAAAGATAAGTATTATGTTATATTACTTAGTCAACTCTGTTATTCCATAATGACTTATGAAATAAATTAGCAATTCCTAACTTATTTTTAAGTGGGAAAAATACCATTTTAAAGCTAGTCATGGTGGGACCCATACTAAAATAATCACTTATTGAACAGTAAAAGAAAGATCCAAATACATTATCTACTTGGGGCTCATCTTAATGTGATTTTTAATCACTTGTTGACCAAAAATAATTCAATCCAAACATGCCGCATGAAATCGGAAAGGATTGCATTTAAGTTGATATTTATTGTAATCTCACATTATGGTAGAGCTTTTATAAGCAGTTAACAAGATAGGAATTTGACTTTTAAATTAAAACTATTAATTAATTAATCACGAATTAATTTAGTCGATAGTTGGCTCTTGATGTGAAACCCACTTGGTCCCACCTATAAGCCTTTCGGTGAAAAATTTAGATACATCATGAGAGGAATATTATTAATAATATAATTGTTATATTATTAATATGTTGGTTTTTAGAAACACATCAAATATTAAAGCTTGAAGTATCGTACCACAACCCAATATAAATGGGGCAATGGTTTGCCATGAGAAATAGATTTTGAATTATGAATATCTTCTCTTAAAAATATTTGGATGCCTATCAATCCATGGGGATGTTTTTTCCACAAAGGTTGGTGGACTTCAGTTGGAGGCTGCCAAAATGTACTTTGTTTATATATGATTAGATCCTTTATCGATGAGATCGAGATGAAGCAAAGGTACGCATTTAATTTTAAATAAAAATCTGATTTTTAGGAAATTGATGCATGTGTTTTCGCCATAGGGATGCATACGTTTCTTTCAATTGGTATCAGAATCGTGGTGTTTCTTAGATTAGGGTTTTCTAATGTTAATATGATTAAAAACCCCATTTCTTGGAATACCTTAATTTTATGAATTGTTCATAAATAGATTAATCTCAATTATTTAAATATGATTTAAATAGATTAGCGTTTTACAATTTTTATATGATAAAAACCCTAATTTTGTAAAACCCTAATTATTAATTGTTTATAAGTTGAATAGACTTTATGTATCTAATTAGATTATGGTTCTTCAATTTTTATGTGATAAAAAGCCCTAATTTTAGTAATCCTAATTTGTTGTTGAAAAAAATGATCTATATATATATATATATATATATATATATAGAGAGAGAGAGAGAGAGAGAGAGAGAGAAGTAGAATCTCGTCGTCCTCATTATAAAAAGAGGAACAAAAGAAACTATTATCCTTTTAAAGATAAGGGGGAGAAGAAGAGAAGAAAAAGAAAAAATATCACAGATTTAAGAAAAAATCTGCTTTTTCAGCCACTTGTTATAAGTGTGGAAAAGTTGGTCATTTTGCCAACAAATGTTATACAAAAAAAGGATAAATGAAATAGAAGATGAAGAATTAAGAAAGTCATTATACAAAATAATGATTAATTCTTCAGAATCCTCTGGATCCTCTGAATCTGATTTAACAGGTTTCTCTTCATCAGATGATGGAGAAAAATTTGTACAAAAGAATGTTCCAGTAAATATTGTAATATCAACAAAAATGAAAATTACTGGAAATCCATAGTAGAAATGAATGGTTTAAGTATCAATGTTATAAGCAAAGATGATAAAAAGACCATTCTTAAAATTATTGAAAAACGGTGAGATCTATATATCCACCAACTGAACCACTAAGGATATCTGGTATATATACCTCTAACTTAGAGGCAACAACGTTTATAAAACCAATAGTAGATGATAAAATGGAAAGTACGCTAAAAGAACTACAAAAGGTTTTTAAGCAAAACAATTTTTCTAACATTTATATCCAAGTTATTGGTCAACAATTAACTAGAGTAGAATCTACTCTATAAAGCCTGATTAATAAACTACAGGCTCTTGCAATAATTGATATTCCTACTATAAAGATAACAAATGAAAAGAATTATATTCCAATTAAACCAGCTTTAGATATTTCAGGATATAAATTATCTAAAGATCATATACATATACATACATACATATATATCATATACATATAGATATATACATATATATACCATATACATATAGATATATACATATATATATATATCATATATCATATACCTATACCTATATATATATATATATATATATCTATCATATATCTAAAAAAATACATCCTCAGATATTATAAATGCTCTATATATATCATATACATACATATATATATATATATCATATATCTATCTATCATATATCTATGATATATCTATATATATATATGATATATATCTATCTATCATATATATATATCTATGTATCATATATACATATGTAATATGTATATGATATATACATATGTAATATGTATATGATATATACATATACATATGTATATGATAGTATATATATATCATATATCATATATATATGATAGATACATATATATATCATATACATCTATCTATCTATCTATATATACATATATAGAATATGTATATCATATACATATATTATATCATATACATATGTATATGTATATATACATATGTATATGATATATGATATATGTATATATACATATGATATATATATATATATATATATACACACACACACACACATATGATATATATATATATATATCTATATACACATATGATATCTATATATATATCTGATATATATATATACATATATAGATATATGATAGATATATACATATATAGATATATGATAGATATATATGATAGATATATGATAGATAGATAAATAGATATATCTATCATATATATATATATGTATATATGATAGATAGATATATATCATATATGATAGATAGATATATATCATATATGATAGATAAATAGATATATCTATCATATATATATATATGTATATATGATAGATAGATATATATCATATATACATACATATATATATATCATATGATATACTTCTGAAAAATTGAATCCAGCTCAGTTGAATTACTCAATTATCAAGAAAGATATTCTTTCTATTATAAAATGTATTTATAAATTTCAAGATTTATTAAATCAAATTTTTTTTTATTAAAAATAGATTGCAGTGCAGCTAAATCTGTGATACAAAAGAATGTTAAAAATTTAACATCAAAACAAATATTTGCTAGATGGCAAGCGGAATTAGCCATCTTTGATTTTGATATTGAATATATAAAAGGAACTAATAATTATCTTCCTGATTTTTTGATCAGGGAATTTCTTCAGGATTCTGCAGATGCAGACTCCTTCGAGGGGACAAGGCCCAGGCAGGGGGCGAGGAACGGGAAGGAATAATATTCCTAACAACTCCCCATATGCAAATTGGCTTAAAATGCAAAAGCCAAAGTCTATGCAAATAGACATGGAATCTTAAGCGTCATACGCTCAATCAGAATGGAAACTGCCTCATAAAATGGCAAAAAGAAATTACAATACAAGTGTTTATAACACTCAGAGTGAGATAGAAACATCTTTGACATGAGATATTTCTGAACAAAAATCATTTAAAAAAGCAATCAAAAATGCTAATGACAGTTATATCTCAAAGAATAATTCTGAACAAATTATTTGTTTAGAAAGGAATGATATTCCTAAAATGGATGATCCATGGTCTTTAAAAGAAAAATATATTGAGACATTTCTTTTGCCGCATCAGCAGGCAAAACAAGGCAAATATATGAAGCCATATTAATAGTTTCCGGTTCAGTGGAAATTAAACACTACTATCCAAATGGGAAAGAAGGCGGAGAAATTATAAACTTCTCTAAAACTATTATAAAAAAGATTTTCAGCCCTCATGAATGGGCTTTACACCCTAATAGGGCAAGATCATTCAAATTGGGAGATGAACGGCATGAAAGTAATTATTGGGATTATATCTAAGCTTTTAAAAAAAAATTATATTATGAAAACCCAGCGAAGAAACACTCCTGGTTTATTATGATAAAACCTGACGTTATAAAAACAGGTATACCCATTTGGTTTATCCAATTGTGGCAAAAAATGGGGGCGGAATTAGCCACTCCCAAAATCAAATTTTGATTTATTTGTTCCTTGGATAGAGTCACATCCAAGATTTCATAATACTGACGATAACTCTATTATAGAAGGAGAAAGCACACTTCATTACTTTATAGAAAATGAAATACCATTTATATTTAGATGGACAATTATTTCTGAAATTAATAATGAAAACGTTCCTGTTCTTTCCAGAAAATTTCTCATCAAATGGTGGGCTGGAATTATAGAAGACCAAAATATAGTTAGCATAAAAGCAACTATTAAGAATAATAATAATATTTTGGACAAAACGATTAATGAGGAATTAGCAACAGAGAATCCTATGCAAAAGTTGAAAACATCTTTTCAGAGAAAATATCCTAACATTTCTGAAGAACTTATGAAACGCTGCTTGGAACATATGAAGAAGCAGTTTGAACAAACCTTTGACAATTCAGACACCAATTCATCAACGTCTGATAAAATTACCAAATCGGTAGAAATGAAAGATAACTTTCAAGGACAATCTCAAGACCCAGAGGAAGACCTAAAAACTGCAGATCAGCTATGGGATGATCTAATGGGCTCCGCATTAGGCCAAAATAAAGGAAAGGGCCTGATGAAATAAAAACGGGTATAAAACTTTTACTAAAAGAACGACCGCAAAAAACGGAAGCACATGATTTTTAGTAAAAGATTTTTACCTAGATACGGCCCATGGTTTTCATAAAACCAAAATCAAGTGACGCATGCAATGACGACAGATCACTGGATTCATTTTAATAATAGAGGATAGCGCACTACGAAGGGACAGCGCACCATCCTCAATTATGAAGGACAGCTGTATACAGCTAATGAAGGTGACGTTTTGAGACAGCTCATCATCCAGAGCCTTTCTCGTCTCTATAAAAGGAGAGCCTCTGCATTCAGAAGGGGCATCGAAAAATAAATCTCTCTCTCTAACTCCATTGTACTCATAAATTTAGAAGGGGCATCGAATATGTATATATACATATGATATTCAGAAGGGGCATCGAATAATTGTCTATTGGAATTTATGAGTACAATGGAGGTAGAGAGATTTGTTTTTCGATGCTCCTTCTGAATGCAGAGGCTCTCTCCTTTTATAGAGGCGAGGAAGGCTCTGGATGATGAGCTGTCCCAAAACGTCGCCTTCATTAGCTGTATACAGCTGTCCTTCATAATTGAGGATGGTGCGCTGTCCCTTCGTAGTGCGCTATCCTCTATTATTAAAATGAATCCAGTGATCTGTCGTCATTGCATGCGTCACTTGATTTTGGTTTTATGAAAACCATGGGCCGTATCTAAAAATCTTTTACTAAAAATCGTGCGATTGGGTTTTTTGCGGTCGTTCTTTTAGTAAAAGTTTTATACCCGTTTTTATTTCATCAGGCCCTTTCCTTTATCCTTGCCTAATGCGGAGCCCATTAGATCATCCCATAGCTGATCTGCAGTTTTTAGGTCTTCCTCTGGGTCTTGAGATTGTCCTTGAAAGTTATCTTTCATTTCTACCGATTTGGTAGTTTTATCAGACGTTGATGAATTGGTGTCTGAATTGTCAAATGTTTGTTCAAACTGCTTCTTCATATGTTCCAAGCAGCATTTCATAAGTTCTTCAGAGATGTTAGGATATTTTCTCTGAAAAGATGTTTTCAACTTTTGCATAGGATTCTCTGTTGCTAATTCCTCATTAATTGTTTTGTCCAGAATATTATTATTATTCTTAATAGTTGCTTTTATGCTAACTATCTTTTGGTCCTCTATAATTCCAGCCCACCATTTGACGAGAAATTTTCTGGAAAGAACATGAATGTTTTCATTATTAATTTCAGAAATAATTGTCCATCTAAATATAAATGGCATTTCATTTTCTATAAAGTAATGAAGTGTGCTTTCTCCTTCTATAATAGAGTTATCGTCAGTATTATGAAATCTTGCATGTGACTATCCAAGAAACAAATAAATCAAAAATTGATTTTGGGGGAGTGGCTAATTCCGCCCCCATTTTTTGCCACAATTGGATAAACCAAATGGGTATACCGGTTTTTATAACGTAAGGTTTTATCATAATAAACTAGGAGTGTTTCTTCGCTGGGTTTTCATAATATATATTTTTTTTAAAAGCTTAGATATAATCCTAATAATTACTTTCATGCCGTTCATCTCCCAATTTGAACGATCTTGCCCTATTAGGGTGTAAAGCCCATTCATGAGGGCTGAAAATCTTTTTATAATAGTTTTAGAGAAGTTTATAATTTCTCCGCCTTCTTTCCCATTTGGATAGTAGTGTTTAATTTTCACTGAACCGGAAACTATTAACAAGGCTTCATATATTTGCCTGCTGATGCGGCAAAAGAAATGGTCTCAATATATTTTTCTTTTAAAGACCATAGATCATCCATTTTAGGAATATCATTCCTTTCTAAACAAATAATTTGTTCAGAATTATTCTTTGAGATATAACTGTCATTAGCATCTTCGATTGCTTTTTAAAATGATTTTTGTTCAGGAATATCTCCTGTCGAAGATGTTTCTATCTTACTCTGAGTGTTATAAACACTTGTATTGTAATTTCTTTTTGCCATTT
Organism: Agapanthus africanus; assembly: GCA_030015575.1. Lineage (NCBI taxonomy): Eukaryota > Viridiplantae > Streptophyta > Magnoliopsida > Asparagales > Amaryllidaceae > Agapanthus > Agapanthus africanus. The sequence continues at coordinate 145,996,829 of CM057338.1, read as the reverse complement.
TATGAGGCAATTTCCATTCTGATTGAGCGTACGACGCTTCAGATTCCATGTCTATTTGCATAGAGTTTGGCTTTTGTATTTTAAGCCAATTTGCATATGGGGAGTTGTTAGGAATATTATTCCTTCCCGTTCCTCGCCCCCTGCCTGGGCCTTGTAAGGAGTCCGCATCTGCAGAATCCTGAAGAAATTCCCTGATCAAAAAATCAGGAAGACAATTATCAGTTCCTATATTCAATATCAAAATCAAAGATGGCTAATTCCGCTTGCCATCTAGCAAATATTTGTTTTGATGTTAAATTTTTAACATCCTTTTGTATCACAGATTTAGCTGCACTGCAATCTATTTTTAATAAAAAAATTTGATTTAATAAATCATCTTTAAATTTATAACTACATTTTATAATAGAAAGAATTTCTTTCTTGATAGTTGAGTAATTCAACTGAGCTGGATTCCATTTTCCAGAAGTATATCATCTATCTATATATACATATATATATGTATATATATCTATCTATATATATATACACATATATGATATCTATCTATCTATATATACACATATATATGATATATATCTATCTATCTATACACACACACACACACACATATATATATATATGATATATCTATCTATCTATCCATCATATATGATATATATATATATTTATCATATATCTATCATATATATCTATCATATATCTATATATGTATATATCTATCATATATCTATATATGTATATATCTTTCAGATATCTAGATATATATATGTATTTATATAGATAGATAGATAGATAGATAAATAGATATATATATATATATATGTATATGATATATATATCTATATATGTATATATCATACACACACACACACACACACACACATATATATATATATATATATGATATACATATGTATATTTATATATCATATACATATATATGATATATATCTATCATATACATATATAGATATATATGATAGATATATATCATATATATGTATATGATATATACATATACATATGTATATGATATATATATAGGCAGTTTTTAGGTCTTCTTCTGGGTCTTGAGATTGTCCTTGAAAGTTATCTTTCATTTCTACCGATTTGGTAGTTTTATCAGACGTTGTGGAATTTGTGTCTGAATTGTCAAAAGTTTATTCAAACTGCTTCTTCATGTGTTCTAAGCAGCGTTTCATAAGATCTTCTTCAGAGATGTTAGGATATTTTCTCTGAAAAGATGTCTTCAGCTTTTGCATAGGATTTTCTGTTGCTAATTCCTAATTAATCCTTTTGTCCAGAATATTATTATTATTCTTAATAGTTGCTTTTATGCTAACTATTTTTTGCTCTTCTATAATTCCATTCCACCATTTAATGAGAAATTTTCTGGAAAGAACAGGAATGTTTTTATTATTAATTTCAGAAATAATTGTCCATCTAAATATAAATGGCATTTCATTCTCTATAAAGTAATAAAGTGTGCTTTCTCCTTCTATAATAGAGTTATCTTCAGTATTATGAAATCTTGGATGTGACTCTATCAAAGGAACAAATAAATCAAAAATTGATTTTGGGAGTATGGCTAATTCCACCCCCATTTTTTGTCATAATTGGATAAACCAAATAGGTATACCTGTTTTTATAACGTCAGGTTTTATCATAATAAACCAGGAATGTTTTTTCGCTGGGTTTTCATAATATAAAAAATTGTTAAAAGCTTGGATATAATCCCAATAATTACATTCATGCCGTTCATCTCCCAATTTGAACGATCTTGCCCTATTAGGGTGTAAAGCCCATTCATGCGGGCTATAAATCTTTTTTATAATAGCTTTAGAGAAGTTTATAATTTCTCCGCCTTCTTTCCCATTTGGGTAGTAGTGTTTAATTTCTACTGAACCGGAAACTATTAACAAGGCTTCATATATTTGCCTTGTTTTGCCTGCGAATGCGGCAAAAGAAATGGTCTCAATATATTTTTCTTTTAAAGACCACGGATCATCCATTTTAGGAATATCATTCCTTTCTAAACAAATAATTCGTTCAGAATTGTTCTTTAAGATATAACTGTCATTAGCATCTTCGATTGCCTTTTTAAATGATTTTTGTTCAGGAATATCTCCTGTCGAGGATGTTTCTATCTCACTCTGAGTGTTATAAACACTTGTATTGTAATTTCTTTTTGCCATTTTATGAGGCAATTTCCATTCTGATTGAGCGCATGACGCTTCAGATTCCATGTCTATTTGCATAGAGTTTGGCTTTTGCATTTTAAGCCAATTTACATATGGGGAGTTGTTAGGAATATTATTCCTTCCCCTTCCTCGCCCTCCGCCTGGGCCTTTTCCCCTCGAAGGAGTCTGCATCTGCAGAATCCTGAAGAAATTCCCTGGTCAAAAAATCAGCAAGACAATTATTAGTTCCTTTTATATATTCAATATCAAAATCAAAGACAGCTAATTCAGCTTGCCATCTAGCAAATATTTGCTTCGATGTTAAATTTTTAACATCTTTTTGTTTCACAGATTTAGCCGCGCTACAATCTATTTTTAATAGAAATTTTTGATTTAATAAATCATCCTGAAATTTATAATACATTTTATAATAGAAAGAATTTCTTTCTTGATAGTTGAGTAATTCAACCGGGCTGGATTCCATTTTCCAGAAGTAAATCTTACCAGAATTTCTTTATTATTTGTGGGATCTATTTGTTTTAAAATGCCTCCATATCCTATATTTGAAGCATCTGTTTCTACTATTTTTCGATGCCCCTCTTCTAAACTTTGAGTCCTTATTTATAGAGGGAGAGAGTCTTCAGAAGGCTCTGGATGCCTTAGCTGTCTTTCCTGAGCTGTCCTGAGCTGTTCTCCTTTATATCTTGTCGGCCATTAACCTTTTAAAAAGTTATCCTTTATTAAAGGTGGCAGGCTCCATGACCGAAACCAGTTGCTGGTTTTTCCCTTCCTGTGTGCTGGTTTTATAAAACCATGGGCTACATTTTAGCTGGTTTTATGAAAACCACGATCTATACTTTTACCAAAAATTCGTGTGCTTGATTTCTGCAGTCGCATAATATTTTTGGTATAAGTTTTTACTAGTCTAATCGAGCCTTATGGGCCTTTTTATTTTATTATGCCCTTTCCTTTCCCCATTTTGTCTTCTTTAATCTGGCCTAATGTTGAGCCCATCAAATCATCCCAAAGTTGATATGCTGATCTTAGATCTTCATCTGGACCTTGAGCTTGTCCTTGGAAATTGTCTTTCATTTCTACCGATTTGGTAGTTTTATCAGATATAGAAGAAGTTGTATCTGACACATCAAAAATCTGCTCGAACTGTTTTTTCATGTGTTCTAAGCAGCGCTTCATCAGCTCATCCTCAGAGATGTTTGGATACTTTCTCTGGAACGAAATCTTGAGCCTTTGCATAGGATTATCTGTGGCCAATTCTGTATTAATTCTTTTTTCAAGAATATCATGGTTGTTTTTTATAGTTGTTTTAATCTCAACTATTTTCTGTTCTTCTAAAATTCCAGACCACCATTTTAATAGGAATTTTCTAGATAAAACAGGGACATTCTTGTTATTGAATTCCACTATAATAGTCCATCTGAATATAAATAGAATTTCGTTTTCAACGAAGTAGTATAACGTACTTTTCCCTTCTTTGATAGAGGTATCTTCTGTGTTATGAAATCTTGGATGAGATTCCATCCAAGGAACAAACATATCAATAATAGAATTGTGCAGTATTTTTAATTCTGCTCCTATTTTCTGCCACCATTGGATAAACCAGTTTGGCACACCTGCTTTTATAACATCAGGTCTGATCATAATGAACCAAGAATGTTTCCTTGCAGGATTTTCATAGTAAAGAAAATTATTGAATGCTTGGATATAATTCCAGTAGTTGCATTCGTGCCTAATATCACAATTTGAACGATCTGGTCCTATTTGGGTGCAAAGCCCATTCATGTGGGCTAAAGATCTTTTTTATCATGACTTTAGAGAAATTTATAGTGTTTAATTTCCACTGAATTGGAAACTGTTAGTAAGGCTTCATAAATTTGCCTTGTCTTTCCTTCTTGAGAAGCATAAGCAGTGGTCTCTATGTATTTTTCTTTAAGAGACCATGGATTATCCATTCTGGAGATACCATCTCCTTCTAAACAAAAGATTTGTTCAGAAGTACTTTTCTGGATATAACCCTCATCAACATTTTCAATTGCTTTTTTGAAGGACCGCTTTTGCTCAGAATAACTTTCTGATGAGGTTCCTTCCTTGTCCTTAGTGTTATAAACACTGGCTTCGGTGTTATTAACACCTTTTCTTGGCGTCTTCCATTCAGAGGGAGCGTATGACGCTTCTGATTCTTAATCTTGATCCAATCCGGCTGGCTTTGGTTTTTGCATTTTCAGCCAGTTTGCGTATGGGGAATTATTCGGAATATGACTCCTTCCTCGGCCTCTGCCGGATCCTTGTCCCCTCGTAAGATTCTGCATTAGCAGAATCTTGAAGAAATTCTCTGGTAAGAAAATCAGGAAGACAGTTATCAGTACCTTTAATATATTCAATATCAAAGTCAAAGACTGCTAATTCAGCTTGCCATCTAGCAAATATTTGCTTTGATGTTAAATTTTTAACATCTTTTTGTAAAACAGATTTTGCAGCACTACAATCAATTTTCAGCAGGAACTTTTGATTTAATAAATCATCCTGAAATTTATATATACATTTTATAATAGAAAGAATTTCTTTCTTGATAGTTGAATAATTTAACTTGGCTGGATTCCATTTTCCAGAAGTAAATCTTACAAGTATTTCTTTATTTTTCAAGACCGAGTTCCTCTTATAGAGAGGTTAAAGGGATAAATATTTCACAAGAAAATATATCCCATCCTATATATGAGAAGGAACATAAAACTTCTCCCACCTCATCAGAGATAAGTTTCCATATATAAGTTTTTATGGATTTGACACCTGATAGTTCTTTAAGGAAATTTCTTCATAAAGAATTTATGAAGAAAAAGCATGTAGCTTGTAGAGAATGGTTTGCAAAAACATTCTCAAATGATCAAATGTATTATTACAAAGATCAATATTATATACATCTTGAAGAAAACCAATGTCTAAGATATTTTGTAGACTGGTTTCTTGATTACTTTCTTACAGAACAAGAGAGTAAGATTAATGTTCTAGAAGAACATTATAAACAATGGTCCACCATAAGTGGATATACCGTGAGGTCTATATACCCGCCTACTGAACCACTGAGATTATCTGGAGTTTCTATCTCAAATTTAGAGGCAACAGCTTTTATAAAGCCACTAGTGGATGATAAAATGGAAAATATGCTAAAAGAACTACAAAATGTCTTTAAGCAAAACAATTTTACTAACATCCATATACAAGTTATTGGTCAACAATTGACTAGAGTAGAATCTACTCTTGAAAGCTTGGTTAATAACTACAAGCTCTTGCTATAATAGAAGCTCCTACTATAAAAATAATGAATGAAAAAAGTTATTTACCAATTAAACCATCTTTTAGATATTTCGGGATATAAATTATCTAAAAACAAAAATATATCTTCAGATATTATAAATGCTCTGGAGAAAAAGTTCAATAGTGCTAGACTAAATATTCTAGAAAGAGAAGCTTCTGAAATATCAGAAGAACACTCTGATATAAATGAGATATCAGATGATCAGATTAATATGTCTGAAAATGATGCATTTAGCAAAGATGAGATAAATGCTATAAAATATTCTAAGAGAATTTTGGATAAACATTATTATAAAAAGACCAACTCCGTTAGATGTCCTATATGAAGAAAATGAAGCTGTCATAACAAATTCATTTTCAGGACGAGCCATTTATGAATGGAACATTGATGGATTAGCAGATAAGCAAATCCATGATACCTTACATCGTATTATGATGTACGCAACGGTCTCAAAACAACATGGAAATTTAGATGTTGATGTTGCAAGGTTTATTTCTTGTGGATTCACAGGAACCTTCTGGTGGGATCATTGTTTATCATCCACGCAGAAAATTGAAATTTTTAGCGCAGCAAAGATGGAGAACAATTCGCCCGTGTCTGACGCTGTTTATACATTAATCCTTACTATCCTCGATCATTTTACCGGAGATGTAAGTGATCAAGCTGAGAAAGTAAGAACTTTATTACAGAATCTAAGATGTCCTACATTAACACATTTTAGATGGTATAAAGATAATTTTCTTAGCAGAGTTATGCAGTTAGAAGATGCGAATAACTCTCATTGGAAAGCCAAATTTATTGATGGTTTACCAAATCTGTTCTGAAAGAGTTTGAACAAATCTTCAAATGCAGTATGATGGGGTTATACCCTATAACACATTTACTTATGGTCGCTTAATAAGTACATGTGTTAAAGAAGGTTTAGCCTTGTGTAATGACATAAAGCTAAGAAACCAATTAAAAAGCCAGAGATTGACTGGTAAACACGAATTGAGAGAATTTTGTAGCCAATTCACTATGGATGATCCGCATAAAGAACGGAAAGATAAAAGAAAAACGAGAGAAGTAGAATCTCGTCGTCCTCATTATAAACAGAGGCACAAAAGAAACTATCATCCTCCTAAGGATAATGGGGGAGATGAGAAGAAGAAGAAGAAACAACATCACAGATTTAAGAAAAAATCTGCTTCTTCGGCCACTTGTTATAAGTGTGGGAAAGTTGGTCATTTTGCCAACAAATATTACACAAAAAAGAAGATAAATGAAATTGAAGATGAAGAGTTAAAAAAATCATTATATAAAATAATGATTAATTCATCAGAATCTTCTTAATATGACTCAACAGATTCATCTTCATAAGATGATGAAGAAAAACAATGTACAAAAGAATGCTTCAGTAAGTGTTGTAATATCAACAAAGATGAAAACTACTGGAAATCTATAGTTGAAATGAATGGTTTAAGTATCAATGTCATGAGCAAAGACGACAAAAGGGCCATTCTTAAAATTATAGAAGATGACAACATCCAGCTAGAACTTAAATCTAAGTTGGTTGAAGTTCTTCTCAGAAAAGGAAAGGAGAAATCTCCTGTGATTGATAATGTTTATAGACTATCAGAAGTCTTTAAAAGACAACAATTAAAAGAAGGTAAGCCAGTAACAATTGCTGCTTTACAAAATGAGGTTAATAATCTAAAAACTGAAGTAATAGAGTTAAAAACTCAAAATAGAGAATTATACAAAGAATCTCTGCTATTAAAAGTAACACCATAATACAAGGTGAATCTTCAAATGGAGAGAAGAATTTATTGATGAGATTACTAGAGAAGAAGTAATTCCAGATAAATTCTTACAAACCATTGATTTAGTGTTAAATCAAAAATGGTATATTAGAATTACTCTAATTATTAATAACGATTTGGTTATACCCAAGCTTATATCTCTCGTCGATAGTGGTGCAGATTTAAACTGCATAAAAGAAGGAATTATTCTAATTAAATATTGCGAGAGAACTACTCAGACTTTAAGTACAGCTGATAACAGTACTTTAACTACACCATCTAAGGTGTCAAATGCAAATATTTGCAACGAAGACATATGTCTTCCCTCTCCCTTTATAATTGTAAAAGAAATATCACAACATGTTTTCGGATTTGTGGAATTTGTGAAATATCACAATATCAGAGTACAGCTGATAACAATACTTGAGTTATGTTGGGTATCTAAGAATTTGTGGAATTTCATATTTTCGGGGAGTTTGTAGAATTTGTGGAATTTGAGATATTTGGATAATTTGGCAATTTTACGAAGCTTGGAGATATGTAAAGAATTTGAAAGAATTTAGTGGATTATCTTGAAAATTTGAAGATTTTGACGTAGTTGTCGATTTTGGATTTGATTTGGAATTTGCTGTCAAAGTCTAGGATATCTTAGAGAATTTGGGAAATTAATGGAAATAAAAATATTTTGAGAATTTTTTATTTATGAAATTGGAGAATTTATAAATTTATGGTGTTTGAGATATTTAGGGGATCAAAGAATTTGTGGAATTTGATAAATTCGGGGGTGTAGAATTTGTGGAATTTGCGATATTTCGATAAGTTGGGAATTTTACGGAGTTTGGAGATATATAGAGAATTTGAAAGAAGTGGAATATTTTGGAAATTTGAAGATTTTGACGTAGATTTGGGATTTGAATTAGATTTTGGGAATTTTTTGTTAAAGTCAGTTATTTTAGACAATTTGGGAGGATTAAAAGATGTGTTGAGAAATTAGAAATTTTTTGAAGCTTGGTGATATTTAGGTAATCTAAGAATTTGTGGAATTTGATATATTCGGAGAGTAGATTTTTTGAAATTTCAGATATTTGGGCAATTTGGGAATTTTACAGAGCTAGGGGATATTTAGGGAATTTGAAAGAATTTGGTGGAATATTTTGAATATTTGTAGATTTTTGTGGAGTTTAAAGAGGTTTTGGGTAATTTGGTTCCGGTTGAATGAATTCGTGATCTATTCACTAATTATAGCGGGGTTCTTTATGTTTGTCATTAGGCTTTCTATTTAAAATACTATCCCTATGTATCTAAACCTGAAAATATAAATCCTTAGCCCAAGAAAGCATTTGTGCTCATCCATCCTTACAACTTTAGGTTTTTAGACCCTTCAAAACTCTAACCATTGGATGTTATGAAATTTTTTAGTTTGTGACCGAATTCCACAACTCTATTTTGACGGTTTTGAATCAAAAGTAATTTATTTTAGCACATTTCTTAACATTCTTAAGATTTTAATCTATAAAGCATTTTTACTTGTTTATTTTTAGAACTTTCTAATTTTAGACCCTTCAAAGTTCTTACTTTAGTATGCTATCAAAATACGGGTTGTGTCCGAATTCCACAAATTCCAATCTAGCGAGTAGATGTTGATTTTGGATTTGATTTGGAATTTGGGAATCTTTTGTGAAATCCTAGGAAATTTTAGACAATTTGGGAAATTAATAAAAATAATGATATTTTGAGAATTTGGAATTTATGGAATTGGAGAAGTTTATGGATCTTGAGTTACGTAGGGTATCTAAGAATTTGTGGATTTTCATATCTTCGGGGAGTCAGAAGAATTTGTGGAATTTGAGATATTTGGATAATTTGGCAATTTTACGTAGTTTGGGGATATGTAAGGAATTTGAAAGAATTTAGTGCATTATCTTGAAAATTTGAAGATTTTAACATAGTTGCCGATTTTGGATTTGATTTGGAATTTGTGTATCTTTAGTCAAAGTCTAGGATATTTTAGAGAATTTGGGAAATTAATGGAAATAAAGATGTTTTGAGAATTTTTTATTTATTGAATTGGAGAATTTAGAAAATTTATGGTGTTTGAGATATTTAGGAAATCTAAGAATTTGTTGAATTCGATATATTCGGGAAGTATGGAATTTGAGATATTTTGATAATTTGGGAATTTTACGGATTTTTGAGATATATAGAGAATTTGAAAGAATTTGGTGGAATATCTTGGAAATTTGAAGATTTTGATTTTGGATTTTGGGAATTTTTTGTGAAACTCAAGGATATTTTAGACAATTTGTGAGGAATAAAGTTGTTTTCAGAAATTAGAAAATTTTGAAGCTGGGTGATGTTAGGGAATTTAAAAATTTGTGGAATTTGATATATTCGGAAAGTGTAGATTTTTTTAAATTTAAGATATTTGGGCAATTTGGTAATTTTACGGAGCTTGAAGATATTTAGGGAATTTGAAAGAATTTCGAGGAATATTTTGAATATTTGAAGATTTTTGAGGAGTGCAAAGAGGTTTTGGGAAATTTGGTTCCAGTTTAATGAGGTTTATTCGTTTTGATTTGGTTCCAGGCTAACGATGTAGATATCGAATTTGGATTTGATTTGGATTTTGGGAATCTTTTTGAAAGTTTAAATTTTTTCACAGAATTTGGGAAATTAATGCAAATAAAAGATGTTTTGAGAATTTGGGATTTATTGAATCGGAGAATTTAGGAATTTTATTGAGTTTGGAGATATGTAGGGAATGTATAAATTTGTGGAATTTGATATATTTGATGAGGTTGTAGAATTTGAGATATTTGGATAGTTTATGAATTATCTGGAGTTTGGAGATACCTAGGAAATTTGGAAGAATTTGGTGGAATATTTTGAAAATTTGAAAATGTTTTTAAAGTTTTAAGAGGTTTTGGGTAATTTTGTTCCAGTTGAATGAGGTCGTGATCTATTCACTAATTAGAGCGGGGTTCTTTGTATTTGTCAGTAGGCTTTCTATTTAAAGTACTATCGTTACGTATCTAAACCTGAAAATATAAACCCTTAGCGCAATAAAGCGTTTCTGCTCACCCATCCTTAGAACTTTAGGTTTTTAAGACCCTTCATAACTCTAACTATTGGATGTTATGAAAAATCTTAGCTTGTGTCCGAATTCCACATCTCTATTTTGACGGTTTTGAAAAGTAATTTAATTTTGCACATTTCTTAACATTTGTAAGATTTTAATCTATAAAGCATTTTTACTTGTTTATTTTTAGAACTTTCTAATTTTAGATCCTTCAAAATTCCTACTTTTGTATGCTATCAAAATTCGGATTGTGTCTGAATTCACTATCTATAGCTATCTTATCAATAGTTTCGTGCTGTTTGAATTTAGGTTTGATTTGGTTCCGGTTTAAAAATTTAGAGGTCGATTTGCTCAGTTCCAATCTAACGAGTTGATGCCGATTTTGGTTTTGATTTGGAATTTTGGAATCTTTTGTGAAATCCTAGGAAATTTTTAACGATTTGGGAAATTAATGAAAATAAAAATATTTTGAGAATTTAAAATTTATGGAATTGGAGAAGTTTATGGAGCTTGAGTTACGTAAGGTATCTAAGAACTTGTGCAATTTCATATCTTTGGGGAGTCGGAAGAATTTGTGGAATTTGATATATTTGGATAATCTGGCAATTTGATGAAGCTTGGAGATATGTAAGGAATTTGAAAGAATTTAGTGGATTATCTTGAAAATTTGAAGATTTTGACATAGCTGTCGATTTTGGATTTGATTTGGAATTTGGAATCTAGGATATTTTAGAGAATTTGTGAAATTAATGGAAATAAAGATATTTTGAGAATTTTTTATTTATTGAATTGGAGAATTTAGAAAATTTATGGTGTTTGAGATATTTAGGGAATCTAAGAATTTGTGGAATTTGATATATTCGGGATGTGTAGAATTTATGGAAATTGAGATATTTTGATAATTCGAGAATTTTACGGATTTTGGAGAATATATGGAGAATTTGAAAGAATTTGGTGGAATATTTTGGAAATTTGAAGATTTTGACGTAGATTTTGGATTTGATTTAAGATTTAGGGAATTTTTCGTGAAAGTCAAGGATATTTTAGACAATTTAAGAGGAATAAAGATGTTTTGAGAAATTAGAAAATTTTGAAGCATGGTGATATTTAGGGAATCTAAGAATTTGTGGAATTTGATATATTCGGAGAGTATGTAGATTTTTTTAAATTTAAGATATTTGGGCAATTTGGGAATTTTACGGAGCTTGGAGATATTTAGCGAATTTGAAAGAATTTGGTTGAATATTTTGAATATTTGAAATTTTTTGAGGAGTATAAATAAGTTTTGGGAAATTTGGTTCCCGTTTAATGAGGTAGATTTCGTTTTGATTTGGTTCCAGGTTAACGATGTAGATCGAATTTGGATTTGATTTGGATTTTGGGAATCTTTTTGAAAGTTTAAATTTTTCAGAGAATTTGAGAAATTAGTGTAAATAAAGATGTTTTGAGAATTTGGGATTTATTGAATTGGAGAATTTAAGAATTTTATTGAGTTTGGAGATATGTAGGGAATGTATAAATTTGTGGAAATTTATATATTTGGTGAGGTTGTAGAATTTATGATATTTGGACAATTTATGAATTATCCGGAGCTTGGAGATGCCTAGGAAATTTGGAAGAATTTCGCGTTATATTTTATAATTTTGAAGATTTTTTTTATAGTTTTATGAGATTTTGGGTAATTGGTTTCCAGTTGAAAGAATTTGTGATCTATTCACTTATTAGAGCGGGGTTCTTTATGTTTATCGGTAGGGTTTTTTTAAAGTACTATCTATGTGTATCTAAACCTGAAAATATAAACCCTTAGCGCAATAAAGTATTTCTGCTCATCCATCCTTAGAACTTTATGTTTTTAGATCCTTCAAAACCGTTACCATTGGATGTTATGTAAAATCTTAGTTTGTGTCCGTATTCCACAACTCTATTTTGATGGTTTTGAATCAAAATTAATTTATTTTAGCACATTTCTTAACATTTTTAAGATTTTAATCTATAATGCATTTTTACTTGTTTATTTTTACAACTTTCTAATTTTAGACCCTTTAAAATTCTTACTTTTGTATGCTATCAAAATTCGGGTCTTGTGTTTCGTTATGTTCGAATTTAGGTTTGATTTGGTTCCGGTTTAATAATTTAGAGGTCGATTTGTTCTGTTCCAATCTAACTAATAGATATCGATTTTGGATTTGATTTGGAATTTGGGAATATTTTGTGAAATCCTTATATTAGAGAATTTGGGAAATTAATGAAAATAAAGATATTTTGAGAATTTGGAATTTACGGAATTGGAGAATTTTATGGAGCTTGAGTTACGTAGGGTATCTAAGAATTTATGGAATTTCATATCTTCAGGGAGTTAGTAGAATTTGTCGAATTTGATTTTGGATAATTTGGCAATTTTACGAAGCTTGGTGATATGTAAGGAATTTGAAAGGATTTTGTGGATTATCATGAAAATTTTAAGATTTTGATGTAGTTGACGAATTTGGATTTGATTTAGATTTTGGGAATCTTTTTTCAATGTCTAGGATATTTCAGAGAATTTGGGAAATTAATGGAAATAAAGATGTTTTGAGAATTTTGTATTTATGAATTTGGAGAATTTAGAAAATTTATGGTGTTGATATTTAGGGAATCTAAGAATTGATGGAATTTGATAAATTCGCGATTTGTAGAATTGGTGGAATTTGAGTTATTTTGATAATTTGGGAATTTTATGGAGTTTCGAAATATATGGAGAATTTGGTGGAATATTTTGGGAATTTTTTGTGAAAGTTGAGGATATTTTAGATAATTTCGGTGGAATAAAGATGTGTCGAGAAATTAGAAATATGTTGAAGCTCGGTGATACTTAGGTAATCTAAGAATTTGTGGAATTTGATATATTTGGAGAGTAGATTTTTTTTTAAAATTTAAGATATTTTGACAATGGGAATTTTATGTTGCTTGGAGATATTTAGGGAATTTGAAAGAATTGGTGGAATATTTTGAATATTTAAAGATTTTTATGGAGTTTAAAAGAGGTTTTGGGAAATTTGGTTCCAGTTTAATGAGGTAGAGTTCGTTTTGATTTGGTACCAGGTTAGAGATGTAGATATCGAATTTGGATTTGATTTCGATTTTGGGAGTCTTTTTGGAAGTTTAAATTTTTTCAGAGAATTTTGGATATTATTGTAAATATAGATGTTTTGTGAATTTGAGATTTATTGAATTGGAGAATTTATGAATTTTATTGAGTTTGGAGAAATGTAGGGGATCTATAAATTTGTTGAATTTGATGTATATAGTGAGGTTGTAGAATTTGAGATATTTAGATAATTTATGAATTATTTGGAGCTTGGAGTTACCTAGGAAATTTGGAAGAATTTGGTGGAAAATTTTGAAAATTTAAAGATTTTTGTATAGTTTTAAAAGGTTTTAGGTAATTTGGTTCCACTTGAATTCACTTATTAGAGCGGGGTTCTTTATGTTTGTCAGTAGGCTTTCTATTTAATGTACTGTCCCTGCGTATCTAAACGTGAAAATATAAAACCCTTAGCCTAATAAAGCATTTCTGCTCATCCATCCTTAACTTTAGGCTTTTAGAACCTTCAAAACTGTTACCATTGGATATTATGAAAAAATCATAGTTTGTGTTCGAATTCCGCAACTCTATTTTGACGGTTTTGAATCAAAATTCTTACTTTTTATGCTGTCAAAATTATGTTTTTGTATCCGAATTCACTATCTATAGCTATCTTATCAATAATTTCGTTATGTTCGAATTTAGGTTTGATTTGGTTCCGGTCTAACAATTTAGAAGTCGATTTGTTTTGTTCCAATCTACGACGTAGATGTCGATTTTGGATTTGATTTAGAATTTGGGAATCTTTTGTGAAATTCTTGGCTATTTTAGAGAATTTCGGAAATTAATGAAAGTAAAGATATTTTAAGAATTTTGAATTTGTGGAATTGAAGATTTTTCTGGAGTTTGAGAAATTTAGGGTATTTAAGAATTTATGGAATTTCATATCTTCGGTTAGTTTGTAGTGGAATTTGAGATATTTGGTTAATTTGGTAATTTTACGAAGCTTGGAGATATATAGTGAATTTTAAAGAATTTAGTGTATTATCTTGAAAATTTGAAGATTTTGCCGTAGATGTCGATTTTGGATTTGATTTAGATTTTGGGAATCTTTTGTCAAAATCTAGGATATTTTATTGAATTTGGAAATTAATGTAAATAAAGAGGTTTTGAGAAGAAATTAGAAATTTTATGTTTGAGATATTTAGGAAATCTAAGAAATTGTTTTAGTTGGGAAGCTTGCAGATTTTGTGGAAGTTTAGATATTTGGACATTTAGGGAAATTTACGGAGCTTGGTAAATATTTATTGAATTTGAAAGAATTTGGTCAAATATTTTGAATATTTGAAGATTTTGGTGGAGTTTTAAGAAGTTTGGGAAACTTAGTTCGTTTAACGAGGTAGAGTTTGTTAATATTTGTTGAATTTGAAAGAATTTGGTCAAATATTTTGTATATTTGAAGATTTTGGTGGAGTTTTAAGAGGTTTTGGGAAACTTAGTTCGTTCAACGTGGTAGAGTTCGTTTTGATTTGGTTCCAGGTTAACGATGTAGATATCAAATTTGGGTTCAATTTAAATTTTGGGATTTTTTTGAAAGTTTAGAATATTTTAATGAATTTGGAAAATTATTGTAAATAAAGATGTTTTGAAAATTTGGGATTTATGGAATTGGAGAATTAAGGAATTTTAAAGAATTTGGGGATATAGGGAATATATAAATTTGTGTAATTCGGTATATTTGGTGAGATAGAATTTGTTGAATTTGAGATATTTGGACAGTTTAGGAATATCCGGAGCTTGGAGATACCTAGGAAATTAGAAAGAATTTGCTAGAATATTTTTAAAATTTGAAGATTTTTGCCGAGTTTTAAGAGATTTTGGGTAATTTGGTTCCAGTTGGACGAATTTGTGATCTACCCACTTATAGGACCGAGTTCTTATTTTTTTCTTTATAATATGTTTGTCAGCAGATTTTCTATTTAAAATACCATCCTTGCGTATCTACCTGAAAATATAAATATTTAGCGCAATAAAGCATTTTTGCCCATCCATCCTTAGAATGTTAGGTTTTTAGACCCTCCATAACTGTTTCCATTGGATGTTATGAAAAATCTTAGTTTAGAATTCCATAACCCCATTTTGACGGTTTAAAATCAAAATCAATTTATTTTAGCACATTTAACGTTTTCAAGATTTTACTCTATAAAGCATTTTTACTAGTTTTTTTAGAACTTTAGACCATTCAAAATTCTTACTTTTGTATGCTATCAAAATTCTGGATTTGTGTCCGAATTCACTATTTTAGCTGTCTTTTCAATAATTTCGTTATATTCGTATTTAGGTTTGATTTGGTTTTGATTTAACAATTGAGAAGCATATTTGCTCTTATCCAATCCAACGACATAGATGTTGATTTTGGATTTGATTTGGAATTTTGGATTTTTTTTGTTAAATTCTCGAATATTTTATGGAATTTGGGAGCTTGTAGAATTTGTGGAATTTGCGATATTTGGATAAGTTGGCAATTTTACGAAGCTTGGAGATATATAGGGAATTTGAATGAATTTAGTGGATTATCTTGAAAATTTGAAGATTTTGACATGGGGGTCGATTTTGAATTTTATTCAGATTTTGGAAATCTTTTGTCAAAGTCTAGGATATTTTAGAAAAATCGGAAAATTAATGGAAATAAAGATGTTTTGAGGATTTTGTATTTATGAAATTGGCGAATTTAGAAAATTTATAGTGTTTGAGATATTTAGGGAATCTAAGAATTTGTGGAATTTTTGATATATTCGGGGAGTTTTTAGAATTTGTGGAATTTGGGATATTATGATAATTTTGGAATTTTGTGGAGTTTGGAGATAGATAAATTTGAAAGAATGTAGTGGTATATTTTTATTTTTAGAACTTCAGGATTTTAGACCCTTCAAAATTCTTACTTTTGTATGATTTCAAAATTCTTGTTTTGTATGCTGTCAAAATTCTGGATTTGTGTCCTAATTCACTTTCTTTAGCTATCTTTTCAATAATTTCGTTATGTTCGAATTTAGGTTTAATTTGGTTCCGGTTTAACAATTGAGAGGCCAATTTGTTCTGTTCCAATCTAACGAAGTAGATGTCGATTTTGGATTTGATTTGGAATTTTGGTATTTTTTGTTAAATTCTCGAATATTTTAGATAATTTGGAAAATTATTGAAAATAAAAATATTTTGATAATTTGGAATTTATTGAATTACAGAATTTTAGGGAGTTTGAGATATGTAGGGTATCTAACAATTTGTAGAATTTCATATCTTCAGGAGCTTGTGGAATTTGCGATATTTGGATAATTTGGCAATTTTACGAAGCTTGGAGATGTATAGGGAATTTGAAAGAATTTAGTGGACTATATAGAAAATTTGAAGATTTTGATGTATGTGTCGATTTTGGATTTTATTTGCATTTTAGGAATCTATTGTCAAAATCTAAGCATATTTCAGAGAATTTGGGAAATTAATGAAAATAAAGATGTTTTGAGGATTGTGTATTTATGGAATTGGAGAAATTAGAAAATTTATATGGTGTTAAAGATATTTAGGGAATCTAAGAATTTGTGGAATTTGATGTATTCGGGCAGTTTGTAGAATTTGGGAATTTTATGGAATTTGGAGATAGAGAATTTGAAAGAATGTGGTGGAATATTTTGTTAATTTGAAGATTTTGACATAGATGTCGATTGTAGATTTGATTTGGATTTTAGGAGTTTTTTGTGAAAGGCTAGGATATCTTTAGACAATTCGGGAGAAATGAAGATGGTTTGAGAATTTAGAAATATTTTGAAGCTTGGTGATATTTAGTGAATCTAAGACTTTGTGGAATTTGATATAGTTGGGAGTTTGTAGATTTTTTGAAATTTAAGATATTTGGACAATTTGGTAATTTTACGGAGCTTGAAGATATTTAGGAAATTTGTAAGAATTTGGTGTAATATTTTGAATATTTTTGTTGAGTTTTAAGAGGTTTTGGGAAAGTTGGTTCCATCTTAACGAGGTAGAGTTCGTTTTGATTTTGTTCCAGTTTAACGATGTAGATATCGAATTTGGATTTGATTTGAATTTTGGGAAATTAATGTAAATGTAGGTGTTTTGAGAATTTTAGATTTATAGAATTGGAGAATTTAGGGATTTTATATATAGAGTTTGAAGGTATGTGGGGAATGTATAAATGTGTGTAATTTGATATGTTTGCTGAGGTTGTAGAATTGGTTGAATTTGAGGTATTTGGACAATTTAGGAATTATACGGAGGTTGGAGATACCTACGAAATTTGAAAGAATTTGCTAGAATATTTTGAAAATTTGAAGATTTTTGTATAGTTTTAAGACGTTCTGGGTAATTTGGTCCGAGCTGAATGAATTTGTGATCTACCCACTTATTAGGGTGGGGTTCATATTTTTTTCGTTTCTTTTATGATATGTTTGTCAGTAGGCTTTTTATTTAAAGTACTATCCTTGTGTATCTAAACATGAAAATATGAACTCTTGGTGCGATAAAGCATTTCTGCTCATCCATCCTTACAACTTCAGGTTGTTAGACCCTTCATAACTGTTACCATTGAATGTTATGAAAAATCTTAGTTTGTGTCTGAATTCCACAAATCCATTTTGACGGTTATAAATCAAAATTAATTTATTTTAGCATGTTTCCTAACATTTTCAAGATTTTACTCTATAAAGCATTTTTTCTTGTTTATTTTTAGAACTTTAGGATTTTAGACCCTTCAAAATTCTTACTTTTGTATGCTATCAAAATTCTTGTTTTGTATCTGAATTCACCATCTATAGCTATTTTATCAATAATTTCGTTCTGTACGAATTTAAGTTTGATTTGGTTTCGGTTTAACAATTTAGTGGTCGATTTGTTTTGTTCCAATCTAACGACGTAGATGTCGATTTTGGATTTGATTTGGAATTTGGGCATCCTTTTTGAAATTCTAGGATATTTAAGAGAATTTGGGAAATTAATGAAAATAACGACATTTTAAGAATTCGGAATTTATGGAATTGGTGAATTTTCTGGAGTTTGAGATATTTGGGGTATCTAAGAATTTGTGGAATTTCATATCTTCGTGGTGTTTGTAGTGGAATTTGAGATATTTGGATAATTTGGTAATTTTACGTAGCTTCGAGATTTATAGGGAATTTGAAAGAATTTTGTGGATTATCTTGAAAATTTAAAGATTTTGACGTAGGTGACGATTTTGGATTTGATTTAGATTTTGGAAATCTTTTGTCAAAGTCTAGAATATTTTAGAGAATTTAGAAAATTAATGGAAATAAATATGTTTTCAGAATTTTGTATTTTATGGAATTGGAGAATTTTGAAAATTTATGGTGTTTGAGATATTTAGGAATTTAAGATCTTGTGGAATTTGATATATAGTCGGGGAGTATGTAGAATTTGCGGGATTTGAGATATTTTGATAATTTGGTAATTTTACGGAGCTTGGAGATAGATGGAGAATTTGAAAGAATGTGGTGGAATATTTTGGAAATTTGAATATTTTGACGTAGATGTCGATTGTTGATTTGATTTTGGTTTTAGGAATTTTTTGTGAAAGCCTGAAGTTTTAGACAATTTGGGAAAAATAAAGATGTTTTGAGAATTTAGAAATTTTTAAAGCTTGGTGATATTTAGGGAATCTAAGAATTTGTAGAATTTATATAGTTGGGAAGTTTGTAGATTTTTTGGAATTTAATATATTTGGACAATTTAGTAATTTTACGGAGCTTGGATATATTTAGAGAATTTGAAAGAATTTGGTGGAATATTTTGAATATTTGAAGATTTTTATGGAGTTTTAAGTAGTTTTGGGAAATTTGGTTCCAGTTTTACAAGATAGAGTTCGTTTTGATTTGGTTCCAAGTTAATAATGCAGATATCAAATTTTGATTGGATTTGGATTTTGGGAATTTTTTTTGATAATATAAAATATTTTAGAGAATTTGGGAAATTAATGTAAATAAAGAT
The DNA here is from genome assembly GCA_030015575.1 of Agapanthus africanus. Lineage (NCBI taxonomy): Eukaryota > Viridiplantae > Streptophyta > Magnoliopsida > Asparagales > Amaryllidaceae > Agapanthus > Agapanthus africanus. The sequence goes on along the minus strand of CM057338.1, from coordinate 145,977,382 downwards.
ATTTTGAGAATTTGAGATTTATGGACTTGGCGAATTTATTGATTTTATAGAGTCTGGAGATATGTAGGGAATGTATAAATTTGTGAAATTTGATATATTTGGTGAGGTTGTAGAATTTGAGATACTTGGACAATTTAGGAATTATCCCGAGCTGGGAGATACCTTGGAAATTTGAAAGAATTTGCTAGAATATTTTGAAAATTTGAAGTTTTTTGTTGTGTTTTAAGATGTTTTGGGTAATTTGGTTCCAGATGAATGAATTCGTGATCTACCCACTTATTATAGGGTGAGGTTCTTAATTTTTTTGTTTCTTTATAATATGTTTGTCATTAGTCTTTCTATTTAAAGTATTGGCCCTGCGTATTTAAACCAGAAAATATAAACCCTTGGCGTAATAAAGCATTGTTGCTCATCCATCCTTAGAACTTTACGTTTTTAGACCCTTCATAACTGTAACCATCGGATGTTATGAAAAATCTTTGTTTGTGCACGAATTCCATAACTCCATTTCGACGGTTTTGAATCAAAATTAATTTATTTTAGCACATTTCTGAACATTTTCAAGATTTTACTCTAAAAAGCATTTTTACTGGTTTATTTTTAGAACTTTAGAATTTTAGATCTTTCAAAATTCTTACTTTTCTATGCTATCAAAATTTTGGTTTTGTGTTCGAATTCATTATCTATAGCTATCTTATCAATAATTTCGTTCCGTTCGAATTTAGGTTTGATATGGTTCCGGCTAACAACTTAGAGGCCGATTTGTTCTGTTCCAATCTAACGACGTTGATGTCGATTTTGAATTTGATTTGGAATTTGGGAATTTTTTGTTAAATCCTTTGATATTTTAGAAAATTTGGGAAATTATTGAACATAAAGATATTTTGAGAATTTAGAATTTTTGGAATTGGAGAATTTTATGGAGTTTGAGATATGTAGGGTATCTAAGAATTTGTGGAATTTCATATCTTCAAGGGGTTTGTAGAATTTGTTGAATTTGAGATATTTGGATAATCTGGCAATTTTACGTAGCTTGGAGATATATAAGGAATTTGAAAGAATTTAGTGGATTATCTTGAAAATTTGAAGATTTTGATGTAGGTGTTGATTTTGGATTTGATTTAAAATTTCTAATCCGACATTTTGAAAACATCTTCTGAAATATCGCTATATCCGAAAGCCAATATGGAAGTTTTTGTGCTGGTATGACATTGATATCTATTATTAAGGAAATTGGATTTAAGACTATTTTTTAAATAAAAAATTCCTTGATTATCGGACTCTGTAGTCAAATGCATCATATTAGTATTTCTCAAAGCGATTTTTCAAAAATGTTTACCCTTCTAAATGTTTTTCGTTAGCATTTCTTTTGGAATTGAAAGGTTTTATTTCGAAAGATTTTTTAATAGTATTTTGAAAGCCTTTTCCTTGAAAGTATACCTTTGATGAATGACCTTTAAGAAAGCTACAAAGTGTTTTTGAATCTTAACTAACTTTTCTCCAGCAAATTATGCAGTACTTTAAAGGCTTTTTACCATAAAGCATTTCCTTACTATTTTGTTTATAGAAAACTTTTGTCAAGTTATCTTGAATCTTGGGATTGTCAAAAAGATTCTATACCCTCCGTATTTGTATACAATTGGATGTTATCAAAGTTAGCTAGTTGTTTCAGAATATCCTCCAGTTTTCCTCAACTCTGCCTTAACGATGATTTTTCTGATTTTTTTAATGATTTTTCTGATTTAATCTTCCGACTGGCCTAATCTTGTTAACTATTAAGTTATTAGGGGTTCTAACCTTTTCGTTTCATTGTGATATGTTTGTTAATAGGCATTTTATTTCAAGTTCAATGTGACAATCTAAACCTGAAAGTTTCAATTGTTGTGAATGGTCGATTGGATAAATTCATGATTCATGGTATTATCAAATTTACTTTGAACGATTGTGATGCCTTAAAACTTTTACCATCACCCACCTTTAGGAATTTAACCTATTTTGCTTCCCTTTTTTCTTCATATTTTAAATTTCTAAATCTCTGTATATTACTTGTTAATGCATCATAAAGTCCTTATCAAAGCGGTTTTTTAAGTGTTTCAGCCTCCTAAATGATTTTCCGTAGCTTTTTTAAAAGACTGAAAGGTTTTATTTCCAAATATTTGTAGTAGTACTTTGAAACCGTTATGAAAAACGTATATTTGATGGACTTTTAAGAAATCTACGAAACATTTCTACACATTTATTTATAAAGTTGTAGGATTTTAGCATAATGGAATGGAACGGAATGGAATAGAAGGATCCATATAGCTGACCCCAAAAATCTGGGATGAAGGTTTGATGTTGTTGTTGTATTTATGAAGTCGTAGGATTTTAAACCTTTTGAAACCGTATACAATTGTTATTAAATTCTGAAGTCACGTGAAAATATCTTAATTTGTGTCCACAACCCTATTTACCTACTATCAAGTCTCTACCTGTAAACATCAATCTTAACCATTAATTTATTCTTGATAATCTTTCGGCTTGATCTTTTACCTTTCTGTCTCTTCAAGAAAAATTGTTAGTTGGCTTTTCATTCCAAGTTCTATCAATCTTAACCCTTGTGCTCCTTCGTTTGAAAAAATCGCAGTTATAGTTCTGTCAAATTTCCTTTACACACAAGACCTGTCGTTATTGGTACTCGTTGTTTCAAATATCAACCGAGTTGGCCTATTTATCGGGTGATATATCGGATTGCGGCCACACACAATATAACACAGGCGATAATAGATGAATGTCGTTTTGCTTGAATATGAGCCAATATATTGTTTGCTTATTATCAGCCAAATATTGTCATTTCCATTATATTGGGTTCAATAACTTTGAAGTTTGAAGTGGTTGCCTAAAATAAGCATGAAGAAGTTGAAATAATTTTTTGACTTATTTGACTTTGAATTATAGATTAAAGGTAGGTCGTGCAGAAAAGGAGCACATAAGCACATTTTTTGGAATATAACGGAGGGTATTGAACTACTGCTAAGAGTAGCAACTATCAGTTATGTAAGGACAACAGAAAGTATGATACTAAAATGGAGTGTAGGGAAGCTTTGAGGTATTTCAAGGGAATTTAGTCTAGAAAGTTTATCGTTTGGTTGCTTTACCGTGTTAAAATACGACTAATGATATTTTAGGACCTTATAATGCATCTTATTTGTTAATATATGTCTGTGTAACGCCCAATATTTATCCTATATGTCTGATATGTCGATAAAAATCCCCAATATGAACGTTTGGTATTGACTAATATCTTCAATATATCATCCAATTACCACTATCCAATACAGAAAACAACTATCCGTTACGATCTCGATATTCGAACTTTGAAATCTTGCAGGTATTATTTATCATAATCCCTCATGCATAACAATCCATCTTACACCCCTCTTTCCTAAGTAGAGTTAGGTCTATTTTCTCTACTTTAGAATCTTTGAGTATCTGATTTTCTAATGTTGCAACTTTCAAATGCATCATAAAGTAGTTGTCGAAATGTTTCTCAAAGTGATACTGTCATCCACCCTCATGAATTTAACCCATTTTTACTTGCCTCATTCTTTCAAATTTGTAACTATTGTTTTAAATTCTTCAAATAGTGCTTTTGAAATGTTATATTTTCGAATGCAGCATAAAATACTTTTCTAAGTGGCTTTCAAAATTAATTCAGCCTCAAATGATTTTGTATAGCTTATTTGTTAATACTAATAGGTTTATTTTGAAATATCTTAAACTGTTTCCATCCAAATCCTACCTTTGACAACCTTTGAAAAAGCTACAAAATGTATTTGAATCATAACTAACTTTTTAGAAAATTTCTTGAGATTTTAAACGAATATACTCCATGATGTACTTCTACACATTTATTCATATAAGTTGCAGGATTTTAGACTCTTCATAATCATAGACCATTGGATGTTATCAAAAATTTGAAGTTGTGTCATAATATCATGCATTTTGTGTTCATAACTCATTTACATCAACCGTCTAAACCATGATTTTGTTCTGATTAAATCTTCCAACTGCCTTAATCTCCATCTTTTCCTTCTTTCTGGCAACTGTTTGCTCCTTTGATTGGACACAGTCGCAATTATGTTCTTGTCAAATTTACTACGCAAGCATGACTTTTCTTTCTCGATGCCTTGATTCTTTAATAATTATGCACCCTTGTGGATATAATAACCCATTTTACATGCCTGTTTCGATAAAAGATTTGGAATTCTGTTTCAATGTTTCAGTTTCTAAATATTTGACTTTCTGATATAATGATGTTAGTACGTTAAAATGCATCCCAGAGAACTTCTCTAAGTGGTTTATTGAAATGTTTTAGTCTCATAAATGATTCTTCATGGCGAATTGAAAGATTTTATCTTGAAAGATGTTTAATGGCATATTGAAACCGATTTTATGATAAACAACCTTTCAGAAAGTTTGGTAACTTTTGGGTTGCTTTTTAGCAAATTTCATTAGATTTTAAAGAGCACCATAAAGCATTTTTGCACTTTTTTATGCATCAAAAGATTATGGAAAAGTATCTTAAATCTTACAATCACAAAGAGATTTTAAGCCATTTGAAGCGTATATGATTAGATGTTATCATAATTATATGAATTTGGTGTCAGAATATCCGGCACTTTATGTCCACAACTCTACTTACCTGCCATTGGTTCTATGCCTAAGATTAGGATTACATTCTGATTGGATCTTCCAACCAGCTTAATCTTGTTAGCTATTGACTTTCTAGGGGTTCTTGTCTTTACGTTTCCTTGTGATATGTTTGTTAATAGCCTTTCATATCAAGTTTTTTAAACCGGGAAGTATCAACAATTGTGAATGTTCAAGGGAACACAATTGTTGTACAAGGTTTTATCAAATTTTCTTTGAACGGTCACGATTCCTCAAGTCTTATCATTATCAAACACATGGACGTAACCAGTTTTACTTGCCTCTTTTTTGAATGATTCGGAATATTTCTCATATTTAAAAATATCTAACTCCCTGCTTTCCTAATGTTACTACTTTAAATGCATCATAAAGTACTTCTTGAGATGGTTTTAAATTTTGCTCGGCCTCATAAATGATTCTCTGTAGCCTTCTATTGAATACTCTAAAGTTTTATTTCGAAAAATAATTAGTAGTATTTTCAGACCATTTTCATGAAAAATCTGCCTGCGATGAAGGCCCAATTAGAAAGCTAAGAAATGTTTGTAAATCATAACGAATATCTTTAGCAAATTACTTAAGATATTTTTATAAAATAATTACTAAAGTCTTTTCCACGCATTTTATTCATTGCAGGATTTTTTTATCAAAATTTTGAAGATAAGCTCAGGGCAAATATGCTATGTACACCACACATGCTTGATCTTAGACTTCTATTACCCATTATCATATTTTCCTCATAGTTATCCCTTCTACTTGTCTTATTGTGTCCTATCCATTGCCCTGATAATGGTGAGCTCTCTTCCACATCATTTATCCCATCCATACATCTCTCGTTTCTAAGTAGCATGAATTCATATATATATAGGGGACACGGTATGAGTTGGATAAGTGATTTGCAAATTATTGAAAATCGAGGATATGAATAGTTAGAATGTAGATTGTTTTTTGCGGGTGCACGCTCACACATAATAAAAAAATGATTATTTTAGCAAATCTGAACTAATAATATTAAAGCTAAATTTCTATTTGCTACTATGAACTATAGTCACTTTCCCCACATGGTACCATTAACTACAAAAATGATGGATTGATATCACGAACTTTCAGAATATCAAAAAAAAAAACTTTAATGGCATTAACGGGAATTACAAAAAGACTATACTACCCTTCCCATATTTGTTGACAATTTTTTTTTTCTGACACTACCAAATGTCTAAACGTGAAAATAAAAATCGCATCTTTTGCATCATCTTCAATCAATCAATGGTGAAGCTCTGCATGAAGACGGCGCCGCCTACGAATGTGAACAAGAACACCGAGTGGTTCATGTACTCGGGTGTTTGGACCACTTACATTCTCACCCACTTACATCAATCAGTCAATGGAAATAAAGATGTTTTGTGAATTTTGTATTTATGCAATTGGAGAATTTAGAAAATATATGGTGTTTGAGATATCTAGGGAATCTATGAATTTGTGGAATTTGATGTATTGGGGGAGTACGTGAATTTGTGGAATTTTAGATATTTTGATAATTTGGGAATTTTACGGAGTTTTATATTGAATTTAAAAGAATTTCGTTGAATATTTTGAAAATTTGAAGATTTATTCGTAGATGTAGATTTTGGATTGATTTAGATTTTGGGAATTTTTTTTGTGAAAGTCAAGGATATTTTAGACAATTTGGAAGGAATAAAGATGTTTTGAGAAATTAATTTTTTTTTGAAGCTAGGTGATATTTACGGAATCTAGGAATTTGTGTAATTTGATATATTCGAAGTGTATGTAGATTTTTTGGAAAGTTGGTTCCATTTAAACGAGATATAGTTCATTTTGATTTGGTTCCAGTTTAACAATATAGATATCGAATTTGGATTTGATTTGCATTTTGTTTTTTTTAAAGTTTAGAATATTTTAGAGAATTTGAGAAATTATTCTAAATCAAGATGTTTTGAGAATTTGGGATTTATGGAATTAGGGAATTTAGGTATTTTATAAAGTTAGGAGATATGAACGGAATGTATAAATTTGCGTAATGGTGGACGCCAATTCATCACATCAAGCTCATGGTGGATGCCAACTCATCATATCAAGAGAAAACCGCATTTTTAAAACATACTCAAGTTTTCATAAATCACATCGCGGTTTTCAAATTCATGAAAAACTTCAAGTTCTGAAGAACAACATTTGCATAATTCATTTTGATGATTATATATATATATATATATATATATATATATATATATATAATTGCAGTGTCCCATACCACTGAGATATATCATTGTAGGTAAAAACATCATAAAAACCCATATCGATCATATACGAATACCCATGGTAATGGTATTCGCATCTCAATCGGCAAGTATCTTAATGTGTCGTGCATATATATAGTCAACACACGAACAAATGCGGCAGTTCTTGCTGTGTCATGGCAGTACTGATGATGTGTAGTGTAACATGCACGTTTGTGATTTATGCAACATGGCAATCATTAGTAGTTGTGCAAGTGTTCTATCAATGTGTTCGTAGAAGAATAGCTCTAAATCCCTATCCGCAGCACACACACACATATACATACATACACCAACCAATCCCCTGTATATAGGGAAGTCATATAAAAAAACGGTATCAACATCTACATGGACATAACGTAGTATAGCAGTTCTACAGTGTCATGGCAGTACCAATGATGTGTAGTGTAACATACACGTCTGTGATTTATGTAACATAGCAATCATTGGTAGTTTTGCATTGTTCTATCAGTGTGTTCGCATGAGAATAATAACGTGTGTGTGTGTATAATAGACAATCGAATCACGAGCGTATAAAAAGTAACCAAATCGTACGTGGATGATCGTTAAACATGAGTAACTATTATGAGCTATACCGTTACAGTTTAAATTAGAACGTTTTACAAATAAGGAAGTTGCAATATATTTAAAATATATATCCGTTTTAAAAGTAGCAGCACATCCTTACCATTTATCATTTAAAAGTGGAAACGAATCGTTGGTTTTTTTTAAAAGAGTATAGTTCAAGCAATCGAAAGGTCCCAGTCGGGATAAACGCATGACTCCGTAGGTCCAAATGAATCTCAGCCGTATTAGGCACACTATCCTCATCATAATCAGTACGGAATCATCCATTGTACAATATCCATCCAATATCCGATCAATATCGTACGGACCTAAAGTCGCGTATGCATATAACAATAAACATACATAGATATATGTGTCCACGCGTACATATAGCCTCCTAAATACAAACTATACACTAACTTAGTTATCAACTAAATTATCTAATATAACACTATAGCCTAATCATATAGTATAAGTATTCTAATTAAATGGTTGCGGGGGTGCTATACACCATCCACCCGACTTCCCCCGTAGATATAAATCTACTCACCGACATATTGCTCGTCAAAATCCATGATCGCCTCGCCCGTCCTTGCCGTCTCGGAAATCCCCGCGATCGTACCTACAATCGTAATCATGACACAACGACATAAATATCCAAATCAAAAACGATAAAACGAGCGAAGCGCACATAGATTAGAACCTATGGCTCACTTATGCTAAAAACGACCAAATACCCTCGACGTCGACGTATAAACGTCGAATGACCAAGTCACATCATGAAAATCCAAAAACCAAGTTCTTAAACATCGTAAAATATCGCCAAAACCAAGTAAAATGCTCCCAGATTTTTACTCGGATGATCTGAGACAAATTTGTAAGTGGACGGGGGTTAGGGTTGTGAGGATCACGGCCGCGGCGGAATTTGAAAAACAATAATTTTACAAAGTATAACGCCAATCCATCACCAAGATCATCAAATACTTAGCAACGTGCAAACTAGAAACGAGTAGAGAGGTGCTACAACCTTTGTAGCGTGTCCGGCTGATCCCGGAAGACCCCGTCTAAACTTCATGAGCTCCCGAATGCGTCTGAACGCTGACCGACTCACCGTAGATGATCCGCGTTGAAAGCGGGCTGCCCGAGCTCCAACTCTATCACCGGGCGGAGAAACTTCCTCCAGGGGCTCGCTGGGCGTGGAGGAAGGCTATGTGAATTCTGGATACTCTCTTTTTCTCACTCCCTCACCATCACCATGGCTACATGTGCCATTAACCTAGAGAGCTCAAGCTCTTGTTTGAGGAAGAAGATGAAATTGATGGCTTGTAGAAAAATGAATTTCTCTCTTTCTTTTTCTAACCATGTCATATTATATATGACATACACTCTCCCACCCTCCCTCTCATGTGTGTGTCCACACAAGAGAGAGGGTGGGCCCCACCATAAATCATGCATAACAAATAAATATTAATATATATAAAGATATATATACATTTACATACACATGTATATGTATATTTATTTACACATAATATTTAATGGTGGGAATTAATACACACACACATATATAATAAGTATTAATACATGTATCATATACACCTACACATCATGTGCATACACGAAATGCCATCAATATCTTCTCAGTATCATGTACTGTATAGAGTGTATCATATACATAATTCTAGAAACCGTATCATAAATACGGTTATCAAGTCAACACTTGACTTGATATTTCGGCTTATAAACCGGTTAGTATATCAGTCGTCCGATTAAACACGTATATCCAATATACATGTTTTATCAAACTCATGCACGTATCCCTATACGTACGTCACATTGCGTTTTGCCCGGGCAGGCACTTTCGTTGCGGGACTCTAAAGACCTGTCAATACGCTGGCAGTAGGTTATACAGGATCGTATCTGATTCAATCTGAAACACTTTCAGATCCAACCCCCTTTCGGGTTAACCCACAAGCTCGTCAGTAGCACTAGCTGTACGTAACGGCTACCCAGGTATGAGCAAGATAAAGGCAGGTCGACGAACGAACTCGTCCGGACCTGACAAAGTCTATAAGTGACAGTCACCGTACAGTCTTGTCTCTTCGTCAAGGAGTATCATATATCGGGTCCGGGGAGTGGAATTTGCCAAACGCCCAATAACCCGATAAGTCGTGCTGACAGAGGACTCATAACCAAAGAGATACAACTGGTAATACTTACCAGTTTATCTCTACTGCCGTGGCCACGAACTTCTGGAATAGTGTGATATCGACTCCCAATACTGGGAGTGACGAATTCCCTCGACCGCTCACTACCTTCATGTGCTTCGGGACTGTACCCAACTAAAACCTGTTTGCACGACTCATTAGAGCCGTGGCAGGGTAGTAATCTAAGTACAACGGGAACACACACAAGACACTGCGGCGATTTCAGATCTAGGGACTACCCTGTACTCATGTTACCAGAGTACTACTATTTGACATTGATATAATACCATCTAGGAGTTCTCGGCGAGTCCGTCCAGTGTAACTCATCCAATGAGCATCTGCATACAATCATCGTGTCAAACACCAATGGTTATGGGATCAGCCATCGTCCCGTACAGGGTCATGAAACGTATACACTATTCTAAACTGGAGTACTGATGCCCAGTCTTGATACTCCTACGACTAGGGACATTTAATGATGTGCTTATAAATTACCAGGCCCTACTAGTATGATCATAATCATAATCCTGGTAGTCAAGCAATGATCCCATGGGCTTTATCTCATGTATTAACGATACGTGATAACTAGTAACACATATACACATGAGAGATAAAGACAAACCAGATAGCGTACTATCATCACGAGCAAGACCGTTCTTGGTATAGGCCCTACTCGAATTCAGTAATTGCATTCTTGCAACTATGATAATTGCCTTGAGGGCACCTATATCCAACAAAATTAGCATATAAGGTAGGCTTAGTTATTGAATGAGTGAGCTACAGAACAAACCCCAAACCAAAACTCAACAACAGGGCCACAAATTGCGACTAAATGCATTAAAACGGCGGCCAGAAAAAGGAGTTAGGGCCTCGGGCTTCAAGGGTAGTCTTCTACCGGTCCTAACATCTCATAGTACTCGCTAAATAGTTTTCAGAGAAGCCTATTTGCTCCAGATTCAAATTGAACACCACAGACTTCACAAAAATCCTATTCTTCTGATATCTAACATAGAAATTCTGAAACTTTAACACATGGAATCTTGAAAAAAGATGATTTTTACCTATAAGGATTGAGCACAAAGGAATTCCAAGCTCATGAAGTATAGGCTTGAATCTTCTTGAATTGATATTGGCTTTAACTTGAGTTTTGAACAACCTCATGAAGAACTCTTCAATTATCTTTTTGATTTGGTGAAGAACTAGTAAACTATGGTGATGGAGCTTGAAGGGAAATGTTTGTTCAGTTTGAGAATGCAAAAATATCATAAGAGTTGTGATAGAATGGAAGGAGGAGGTGTAATAATTTTGTGTAGAGAAAGGAGGAGGTGGAGGAATGAGGGTGTATGGGTTGGTAAGGTGTTCATGAAGCTTTAATCTAAATCTATCATAAACCAAAACACTCATTTGAAACTAAAAACCTTTTTCAAATAAAAACCTTTTTACAAATAATACTTTTACACATAAATACCATCTTACACCAAAATCTCATATCATGTTAAATCAAAATACTTATCATTTTTTGGATATCACTTATTTTCATTTCCCCCAAAATAATTACATTTTTACGGATACCAATCCGGAAATCCAAAATCTATACATGATATTATTTTCGTAAACTCAAAATATCCATATTTAAATTATACATTAATATTTATAATTTTTCAAAATGTTACAATCCTCCCTTAAAGAAATTCGGTCCCCGAATTTAAAATTTAACCCCAAAGCTTAAAACATTTTTGCCTAATCAAATCAAATCATCGGGGTCCAAATTCTGAAAACATATATTCCGCTCCAATCAACGGAACTCCGAAGTCCTACACGAGCTAAAGACTAGACTAACGCAACACGTGCGCATGAAAAACAAAAGTATGAAACTCCCATAACTGTAATTCCAGTAGATGCTATAAGACTTACACAAGTTATGATGCAAAGTACAAAATGTGAAATCAACTGTGTACATCTAGTACACAATCATAGCCATAGTTGTAGTGCAATATTTATAGCACACGACCAAGCGAAAATATATAATCAAAGCTATAATATATTTCCTTAAGTGCAATGCACAAAAACGAAATCAATTCTAACGGGTTTGCACGAAAACCAAATCACATTTCACGGGTGTGCATGGAAACAATATCAAGTGCAACGGGTGTGCACGAAAACAACATCAAGTGCATTGGGGTGCACAAATCAATACTAAGAGCATCATGGTGCACAAAACATCAACATGTGCAATTGGTGTGCACAAAAACAATATCAAATGCATCTAGAGTGCACGAAATCTCAATCAAGTGCATCTGGTGTGCACGAAAATATCAATTTAGTACAACTGTTGTGCATGAAAATCTCAATCAAGTGCATCTGGTGTGCACAAAGTATCAATCAAGTGCAGCTACTATGCACGAAAAATCTCAAACAAGCGCAATTAGTGTGCACAAAATCGTCTGTATAACCCTCAAATCATTAAAACACATAAGTCAAAACAACAGACGTCGAAATATCTATTTTTCTACGTCGAAAATGTGATTCTCGGATCACAAAAACACAAATAAAAAACAAATGATATTGAAGTACACCTTCTTCAATAAGGTGTTTGTACACCCGGAGCTAGCAGAGCAAGAATTTCCATTTGCCTTCTGCCCACGGTCTGGCGTCCTCTGTCTCTGGGTCCTATTCTCTCTTGCGGACCACAAAAACCACGGCCTCTTTATACAATCGTCTGGTGAGGAGTAGCGACGAAAAGTCTCATCCTGACGCCTCTCAGAACACTTCCTGACCAAGTAACCTAGCCTCTTGCATTGTAACATGTCCACGATGGCGGCCTCTAGCCATCTGAGTACGCGTCATACAACTGGTCCTGGGTCTAATCTCTATTACCATAGCATCCTGGAAAGAACCCGCCACTGCTTCTGCCGATATCATCTCTACCGAACTGCTCGGAAACTGGCACTCCTTAATGAATCCACTTCCGTTATGGAACAACTGCAATCTCATCAAGATTTTCCTCTGAAAGTGTGGCCATATTCAATGCCTCTACATACGTACCAAATCTCCAGTACCAACGGATAGGATCAACTATGCATCACGACTTCATACAAATCTCATAATCCACTTCTCTTCAGTATCGATCAAGTAGGGAGCGTATCGCGATATCTGTATGAACTACAAATCATACTCGGCTATGATCATGTCCGGAGTCTTACGCAAAGACTAGAAAGTACGCATTCGGCATCTCTGATACTTTATGGAAGAAATCCGGCTAATTATACCCTCAAGAACTCGTCCCAAGTCATCGAAAGAAGACTCACTGCTCGATCTCTCTCTCTCGATCGACTCACACCTGGTCTAAGCAAGACCCCTAAAAATGAAACTAGCCAACTTCACCGACCTCGCCTCAGAGCATCGCGACGAACTAAATATCCTAGCCATCCAATCCAAGAATGACTAAGGAACCTCTACCATATCTAGGTCCGTAAACACCGGCGGCTTCAGCTTCATGAACTATGTCACGCCCCGTTTCCCAATAGACGGAAACGGTGACGTAGTAAGCCCGCGGTATATTTATTCAGAGAAGGTCATTACCTAAATAAATATACTAAGCGTATTGAAACAATAATATACAATGCAAGGATAAATGGAGACTATAAAAGTTTTTCAACAAATATCTTTATTTACATTCAAATTTGAAATATTTACAGATACAAGAGTTCAACTGAAAAGTAAGTACAATAACAGAATTTCCTAAACATGTGGCATGTATAAACTGAAAGAAAAAGATAGCTAATCTAAGATTGAGCCGCGATCTGGTCGTACTCCTCTGTAGCGTCCACTTCCTCCGTCTCCACAGTATCTGACGGACATTTCAAGAAAATAAAACTGGATGAAATACCCGTCAGTGAACTAGCGCTCGGTAAGTCCCAAAGTAGAGTAAAAGTGAAAGTGACAAGTATAGAATAATCATGAAGTAATGTATATGTCAAGTAAGAGTATATGTAAATGAACATGTGTATATATACTATAAATCTTTATATGGTCACTATGTTAACGTTAAGTTCCAAGTGTAAATGTCAATGCAACCGTAGAAGTATTCACGAGCATAAGAGTGGAGCCCCAGAAGCAAGGAAACACGTGCCTATTTCATGTATTACTATCGGGACTCTACGCTGTGGAGGGGTCGACCCAACTGAGATTCGAGTAAATAGAATTCAAATAGGTTTATACGGGACTCCTGAAGTTCCGTTGGATTTACACCTGAAACTATCCCATACACATCGTGTAACATATATTATAACTGTTAGATATCCTTAATTGATTTGCTTGGTCGATTATACCATGTCTTGATCGAAACCATAGATTGCAAAAGTGAATAATATAGTCGAGTGAGTCAAGTAACATGCGAGCCATATCAATTGCAATCTAGGATCGAGTCAAGTTAGTTCGAGTATAATGAGTTCGAGTTAAAGTTGAAGGTTAAGTTCGAGTTTGGATTAGAGTTCGAATTTAAATTCAAGTTAGGTTCGAGTTTGGATTCGAATTATAGACATTTCATATTACTAGATTTAATTTTGAAGATATTAAGTTCAGGAATAATCGGACAACCGCTGCATATGGACGTCATGATTTGTGTTTTTTTTCAAGACCATTTTCATTGATAACTCCGTTAATTTGCAGTGTTGTCTAACCTGAATAGGCAAGCACTCACTTTCTCCGGCTCTCCGGGGCTCAAGAGAAATGATACCGCTTAAACCTATATTAATCTAGGGTCCTTAAAGATTTATTCTTATTTGTTTACATTGTTTGCATTTCTCGAGGGGGTTTTATGAAAAAATGTTTTAATATTGTTTAAAATAAACCTCGAGGGTAATTTAGAATATTAAGAGTTTTATAGAAATGTATTTTAGTTTAGCTGGTATTTTAGTGATAAAAACCTAGCATTTAAAAGTTTATGATATTTTTATGAAAACTACATTTTGGGAAACTTTAGGGTATTTTATTAAAATTTTAATCTTTCATCTAAAAATATATTTTTCACAATTTGTTTTTATTGAAAATATGGATTCATAATTTTATATAAAATTTTCAAAGTTTAATTTGTTTTAAAAAGTCGTATTTCTTTAAACCGTATTTTATTTTCTTTCGAGACCGAATTCTCCGTGGAAGTTCTGGATCTCACTCTACTAACCCAAGGACGTGCTATAATCCGCACCATCCGTAAATGGGTTCCCCTAAAAGGGTTGTAGAGGTGAAATTGCGAAGCATTTATGTCACGCCCCGCTTCCCGGTATACGGCGAAGGGGACGCGACGAGGCCCGCTACGTATATACTCAGAAGTACATACGGTAAGCGTATCTAAGCAATATAAAATAAATACACAAGAGACAAGATATAAAAGGAACAACTTTTATTTATTAACATTCTTTTGTACAATACATGAAAATGGAATATAACTGAAATAAAATGATGCCTAAACAGTGGCATAACAGGAAATGAAAAGTATTGAAAGGAAAAGTGTACAATGAAACTAAAGTGCAAGGTCTTCGGTAAACTGCTCCAAGTCTTCTTGAGATGGGTCGATCTCTGCCGGGTTCAAATCACCTGACGATATTCAAAGAAGAAAGAAATAGAATGTCGTCAGCGAACAGGTCGCTCGGTAAGTCCTAAAGATAAGGGAGAAATAGACAGAGAGTAAGAGAGAGAGAGAGAGAGTAGCTTTTAATGTTGTATTATAATATTGTAATGTTGTATTAACGCTGTTGTTTGTAGCCTGGTACAGAAGATGCCAGTGTATACGAGGGGAGTCCCACTTATACCGGGGACCTTGGTAACCTGTAGTACAAGGTTCCGTCGATAATACCACGGAACAACGGCATGGATGTAATTACGTCTTAAGTGACCACCTCGTGCCACCTTTAACATATTCCGTACCAGTCTACCCCTTAAACCCCGCGATGTCTTGTTTGTATTGCTATCTTGTAAATTGTGTTGGTTGTATGATTGATTGACTGACTGACCGGAACCATGATATCAGGAAACGGTTATAACCGTAGAGTCATGTAAATGGAATACTGGGAAACATGTAAAAAGAATATATCCATGGTTCGGTTCAGCCAGATTGTATAAACTGGTAATTGTATTCATGGATTCATGTGTTCATATTGACTTGGAAACTTGTAGATTATAGATTGATTTGAATCATATGCAAGTCAGATTAATCAGACTCAAACCAGAGTCAGACAATCAGAAATGTGAATCGAAGTCTTATAATTGCTAGGGTCCTTAGGGTAATTTATAAAACTTGAGGTTTTTTTTTATGTAAAAATACTTTTATATACTTTTCAAAATACACCTCAAGTATTTATTACTCGTCTTTAGTGTTGTAGATTTTATGTTGTGGCATTTCTAATGAAAATATCCTAGTTTCATAAATAAGGGTATTTATCTGTAATATTGATTATTTGAAATTCATGGCATTTTAGTGTAACCTTTATTCTTTTGTGATTTTTAGAAAAAAGTGAAAAATTTATATTATAATAAAATAGGTATTTAAAAGATAAATATACATATGTTTATAAAAAATTAATTTTAATAGATATTTTATATTTCAAAAATCTCATTTTCTTAAGATGTCGTATTTTAAACCTTTCGAGACCGAATGCTCCTTGCGGAGGTCTGAATCTCGCACTACTAGCCCGAGGGTGCGCGATAAACCGCACGATCCCGAATGGGTTCCCCAAAGATGGGTTGTAGCGGCGCTTTGCAAAGATTGTAAAATACTAATCCTTTAGAAAACGGTTTTTATAAAGTGAAGGTATTTATTTGCAAATTGTAATTTTCCGTATTTTAGGTTCTAGGGTTTCCTAAGCCAACTAGCTTATTTCTAAATGGTCTAAACGACAAGTCGTTAGAAGCCTCAAATCGCCTCTTCACCGCCAATTGTGGCCAGGTAAGTACAAGTAAGGAGGGAGGGATCCGCTCACGAATCGAGGCGGGCCTTTTAAAGTTACCCAAGCTCACTTGCCTAGCCTAGACACCACAAAGTCAGTTTAGATAAACGATCGATGTCCACAACTTATCGTATTTTTCCTATTAAAGATATTGTTTAAACAAATGTATCAAACCTAAACTTTTATAAAAGGTTTTGTTAAGGAAATGGTATTTTAATGTAAAATCTTGTTTTATCGTATTAGGAGTTTTCAAGATAGCGTATTATGGTTGCATATGTGTGTGTGAGGAGGTAGGTCATTACCTCGTGATCTATTTTAAGGTATAGCAATGTTAAAGGGTTAAATGTGAGATTGAAAAATGATGGTATTAAGGTGAAAGAATACGGTAAGTTGAAAAGGTTATCATTTCATGTGTAAAAACTTATTCAAATTGATTTTTACAAGTTTAATAATCATGATAAGGATGTTTAGACATGATTGAATTGATTAGAAGTAAAAAATAAACATTATGGTATTAAAGTGAAAAAGAATACGATATTGCAAAAGCTATCATTTCATATGAGAAATTTTGTCCAAATTAGTTGTTATGTGATTAATAGTCAACATGAATAAGTTTAAGTATTATGGAATTGGTGACAAGTGAGGTTTTATAGAAAACCGAATCGGAAATCGGTTTGATCCGATTTCCGTCGGGTTTCGAAATTCCGTATTTTTAAGAAGTAGAAAGAAGGAAAGAATGGGACTTACGGGTTTCGATCTATACTAAGGAGTGTAGGGGAACTAAAGAAGTTGCCGAGGCGTTGCTTCATCGCCGGTTGTTTCTAAAAACGTCGCCGGAATTCTCGCCGGAATCTCGTCGGAGCTTCGCCGCGAACTTGTTTTCAAAGCACACACTTCTTGGAAAAATTTTGAGAGAGTGGCTCAAGATTTTGGGGGGTGAGTGGGTAGTGTGTAGGGTTGGTATTTATAGGGTTAGGCTAGGGTTAGGGTAGATGAAAAGTTAAAAATAAAAATGTGATAAAATGTAATAAAAATGTATTAAAAGTGGAGTAATTGGGGTTTTTAAAGAGCTCTGGAAGTGGTATGAGGCTGAAACTTTGCAGGTGCATAGGGAATATGAAAAGACACAACTTTCATGTTGTGACCATCTCCGGAATCGGCCGAATCGGGGGTGACTCGGCCGTGACTCGGTCGGAGCACTGAGTCGGCCGAGTCAAGGCCGAGTTGGCCGATTCCCGGCCGAGTCCGGTGGCCTGGATCCCCCCCGACGGTTCATCTAACTCCTGCAAGTGTTACATGTTTGGGTGTAGTGGGGTTTTTGTGAGATATGCACGTGTAAACTCTTGGTATTCTAAAGGTTTTAAAAAAATCAATATTAAAAATAATGTGGGGTATGGGATTTGAACTCTGGTGGCTTGGTTCAGCAGTGCAAGGTATTACTAATGAGCTACAAGCTCCTTCTTGTAATTATGGAGTTATTTAATTACTTAAAATGATAGCAGCAAGAGTAAATACTCCAAGTATACATTAAATTTAAAGTAATTTCTTGTACACTAAAAATGGAGTTATTACATTCTTGTAACTTGTAATTAAAAACAAAATAATTACTTATATCTTGTGCTCAGTCTAAAATACCCCTTTATGATTTTGAAAAAAATTTAAAATTTTGTGTAGAAAAGTGTATAGGAAAATTAGGGTTGTTACAATTTAAATATCAATAAAAACATATTTTTTTAATATAAAATTAATGGTATTTTAATGCAATTGTTTCATTTTGGATAGACTTGTAATCTAGTATACCGTGCTATGAAGCCATAGTGTATGTGATGGGGTGGGTCATTACCCCGTGAGTTTTCTAGTGGTATATATATTCTAGCTATCGGTAAAAGTTACTTTTAAAGTTCATGATATTTTTATGAAAAAGTTCGTTTTATATATATTTCGTATGAAATTTTAATTACATCAAAAGGTTAAAATGTGAATAATATTTTGAAGTGATATTATAGTATTTGTGTGACATATTGACCTATCAAAAATGATAAAAACATTTAAAAGAAATGATTTTTAAGGTCCACTCTACTTTTGTCGATATGATTTTTAGAAGGCGGTTTGAGTCGGAATGAAAGAGAGAAGTAGGGACTTACGTGTTGTGTAGCGTTGAGAAAGAGTAAGAGAGAGAGGGGAAATCTTGGTAGCGTCGGAAATGGCTTCAACGAAGTGAACTTGGATCGTTAATTCCACTTGACTAGCTTTAACTCTTCTTGAACTCAGAGAATTTTTTTGAGAAATTTTCAGAATGGAGGAAAGTGAGGGAATGATGTGGTATTTATAGAGAATGGTGAATTAAAAATTAAAGTAAAGAGAGTGTAAATGGGTAGATGAAGGGGTGGACTGCTCTCTGTTTAATTGCAGAGAAATCAAACAAGAAAATAGAGTAGAGGGGAGTTGAAGGGGTGCACGGGCGAAGCACAGAATGCTTTGGGGGCAAGGTGAACCGCTAGTACCAGCCAGATTGGGGTTTTGGGCTGTTGGATAGGGCCCACGTATCTTGAGCTTCTGTGTTAACTCTTTATTTATCCCGTTTGATTTTTCTGAAACTTTTCGATTCTCCGTGTATTGCACGTGCAACTCTTGGGCTTCCGAAAAGTTAAAAAGAAAAATATTAAAAAATAATTGGGATTGATGGGATTCGAACACGCAGGGTATAGCACAGCAGTAGAGAGTCTTAACAAGTGAGCTACAAGTTGTTTCTTACTTTTTATTGAACAATATTAAGTTATAACTCAAATACCCTTTCTATACATTTGAACAAGTTATATTTGTACAGGGATTTTAGAGTCGTTACATTCTACCTTCCTTATAAGAATTTCGTTCTCGAAATTGACATAAAGACTAATTTTCAAACAGGTGAGGGTATTGTGCACGCATATCGTCTTCTCGCTCCCAAGTCGATTCTCCTGGTGAATCCTTTCTCCACATCACTCGGACCAAGTTCACCTCCTTATTCCGTAATGTCTTCACCTTTCGATTCAGAACCTCAACTGGTTGTTACTCGCAAGTTAGATTGGTCTATACAGTAAGCTCTGAGTGATCAAGTATGTGGCTGATGTCGCTCACATATCATCGTAGTTGGGATATGTGGAACATATTGTGCACTCCTAATGAGGGTGGTAGTACCAAGCGGTACGCCACTTCTCCAACTCGTTCAAGTATGTCGAACGGTCCGATGTATCTTGGACTAAGTTTACCCCTCTTGCCAAAACGTATCACTCCTCTGTTCGGAGAGATCTTCAGAAACATATGCTCTCCGGGTTGGAACTCCAAGTGTCGACGCTTTGCATATGTCCAATGCTTCTGTCGGTTCTGGGCTATATGCATTTTTCCCTGATCGTGCGAACTACATCTACAGTTTTCACGATCATCTGTGGCCTAAGGAGTTCACGATCTCCAACGTCGTCCCAACTCAGCAGGGAACGACACTTACATCCGTAGATGACCGTGAAAGGTGCTATCCCAATACTTGCCTGGTAGCTGTTATTACATGAAAACTCCACAAGGTGTAGGTGATCTTCCCACAAACCTCCGAAGTCTAGCATATAGGCTCTCAGCATATCTTCAAGGATCTGAATTGTTCGCTCGGACTATTCGTCTGTTTGGGGATGAAACGCCGTGCTGAAATTCAAACTTGTTTCCAGGCCAGCTTGAAGGCTCTGCCAAAACTGGGATCGGAATCTAGTATCACGATCAGAGACGATGTAGACAGGTACCCCATGTAATCTCACGATCTTCTGCATGAGTTTATGGGTATCAAGATAAGTAGATACATCTTGAACGTTTAAATCTTACTTTAGATTTTTTTACTCACCTTCATGTACTTTCTTGCCAACATCTTGGTTGATTGGCCAACTCTGAATGGAATAAAGTGAGCCAATTTGGTGAGTCGATCCATAATAACCCAAACCGCGTCGTGGCCTTTCGTGTTGCGTGGGAGAGCAGTCACGAAGTACATGGTAATGTGCTACCATTTTCATTCTATGATCGGTAACGGTTGAAGTAACGGTTGAAGTAGACCAACAGTTCCGTGATGCTCAGCCTTCACTTGCTAACAGATTAAGCACTTTGCTATGCTCCTTGCTACTTCTCGCTTCATTCTATACTTCCAGTAGTATTGCCATAGATCCTCGTACATCTTCGTGCGGCCGAGGTGTACAGAATAAGGAGAGCTGTGAACTTCTTTCATAAACTCTTCTCGAACAGAACCGACTGGCACGCATAAACGGCTCCCATACCGTAAGGATCCATCTTTGTGGATGATGAAGTCGGCTCGAAGACCACTTTCTACTTGTTCTCGGATCTTTTGTAGCATGGCATCATTTGCTTGAGCTGCGTTGATCTGATTGACAAGAGTGGACTGGACTTGTAATTTCATCAAAGATGGGGCGTTACCTAGCATACCTACTTCAATCTCCAATCCGTACAGTTTTTGCTGTAGCCTCCACTGGGCTGTGAGGTTCATTGCTAAAGGCTGGCGACTAAGTACATCGGGAACTACGTTCATCTTTCCAGGATGATATTATAGGTTGATGTCGAAGTCTTCCATGAGCTCTAGCCATCTTTTCTACCGCATGTTGAGTTCCTTCTGAGTAAATATATACTTCAGACTCTTGTTGTTGGTGTATATATCTACTCGCTCTCCCAAAAGATAGTGGTGCTATATCTTGAGTGTGAAAACCACGGCTGCCAATTCCAGATCATGTGTTGGATAGTTGCGCTCATGCACTTTTAACTGTCTTGATATAAAAGCCACAACTTTTCTATGCTGATGTAGAACACATCCTCATCCTTTATTGGACGCATCACAATGTACGTCGAATCCTCCAGATCTATCCGGTATTACGAGAATATGTACAGAGGTTAGCCTTGTTTTGAGTTCTACGAAAGCCTTCTCACATGCTTCTGACCACACGAATGCTTCATCTTTACGCGTAAGCTTGGTCAGGGGTGTTGCGATCTTTGAGAATCCTTCGATGAAGCATTTGTAGTATCCCGCTAAGCCCAAGAAGCTTCTTATATTTTTCACCGTCTTTGGTGTCGGCCACTCGCTGACAGCTGGCACCTTAGCTGGATCCACAGAGATTCCTTCGCCTGAAACGATGTGTCCAAGAAATCCGACTTGGTCTAGCCAAAATTTACACTTGCTGTATTTGGCGTAGAGCTGATGCTGTCGCAGTGTCTCCAGGACAATGCGTAAGTGCTCGGCGTGTTCTTTCCGATTCTTTGAATACACCAGGATGCCGTCGATGAAGATAACAACAAACTTGTCTAAGTACTCTCGGAAAAATTGGCTCATCAGGTTCATAAAAATGGCTGGTGCTTTGGTCACTCCAGATGGCATTAAGAGATATTCATAATGGCCATAACGAGTCCTAAATGCCGTCTTTGGAATGTCGGACTCCTTGACCTTCACCCAGTGGTATCCTGAACGAAGATCTAACTTTGAGAAAACAAAAGATCCACTTAACTGACCGAAAAGATTATCGATACGAGGTAGCGGATACTTGTTCTTAATCGTTAGTTTGTTCAGTGCTCGATAATCCATGCACATTCGGTAGGTACCTTCCTTCTTTTTCACCAGCAGCACTGAAGATCCCCAACTTGAGGTACTGGGTCTTATCCAACCTTTTTTCAGGAGTTCGTCCAACTGAATACGGATCTCCTTCAATCCTTCTAGACTTAATCGGTATGGAGCTTTTATTACAGGTTGTGCACCGGGTTGTAAATCAATGCCAAACTCTAGAGCTCAATCGGGAGGAAAACCTGTTATGTCTTCAGGGAATACATCCTCGAACTCTCTAACGACCTTTGGCTTCGATCCTTCTGCTTGCAACGCTGCAATCTCTGTCTTCTTTGGTTTTGCTTTGTAGATGCTAAGCTCCAAAGTCCGGTCTCTGCTTTTGAAATAGAACACTGGGCGATCTGGTATTTCAAACACTACCCTCCTTTGGCAACAGTCGATGGCAGCGAAGAAAGTTCCCAGCCAGTCCATTCCCAAGACTACGTCGAAATTCGGTATGTCCAGTACCTTGAAGTCCGCATAGAATTCTCGACTGTAGACGACCACTGGACACAGATCGTATCCCAAAGTTGCTTTTAGAATGTCGTTCCCTGAACTGACATTCCAGTTGGATACGAGCGACTTAACTGGGGTCGCATGAGTTTTTACGAATTGTTGTAACATGAAACAATGCGATGCCCCAGTGTCGAAGAGCGTGAGTGCAGGTAAGGTAGCTACTAAGATTGTACCTAAGTCGTGTGGGATAGGTTTAGGTATAACTAATATAGATGGGTAGGAATTGAAATAACTTGAAAGGCAAAGAGAAGAGATTTACCAGTGATAACCTGACCCGTAGTTTCGGCCTCTTCGACCGACATAGTGAATGCTTGGCGTCGCGGCACGTTCCTCTGTGCCTGATTAAACACTCGGCATTGAGGCTGAGTGGTCTGGGTGCGGGGAGCTGGAGCTGGTAGCGCTAACCGGTTAGGAGGAGCTTGGATCGCCGGTCTAGCGGAAAGGTTATTAGTCCTTCGGTTCTTGGGGCATGCTCCGATAGTGTGAGTAAAAGACCCACAGATCAAGCACAAGTTGTTCACGCTACAACAGTTCTTCACTAGATGCTATGTTCTTTTGCAGTTGTTGCAAAAGTCTGGCTTGTTGTTGGCGAACGAACCTCCTGGCCTCCGAGATGGTCTGTTGAAAGCTGGCCTGAAAGAGGCTCCTCATATGATCTGGTGCAAAGAGTGTTTCACATCGGCCGACTGCGACATGCCCTTCTTCTTCACAACTGCCTCATAGTATCGGGCAGCCTTCAAAGCAAGCTCGTGGGTTGGGAAATCCCCTGTAGTGAGTGCAGCTTGGATTTCAGGGTCCAACCCTTGCTGGAATCATCGTGCCTGGATCTCAGCAGTGGGAATGAAGTGCACAGCGAACCTGTTACGACCTTGTGTTAGCAGTGTTTAAGTGAGATAGGAAAATTTAACTTGAGACTATAACTTACCTGCCGAGCATGGTAAACTCAGCATCATATTCATCTACATGCTTGACCCACATCGAGCCTTGCTGTAGATGGATGAATTGGTGCTCTATGTCAAAGCGGGTAGTCTCCGGTTTTGCATCTAAGAGGTCTCAGAATGTTTTCCACTCTATTGGTTGTTCGAGACGACTCTCCTCTGTCTTCCACCATACCCTGGCATTATCCGTCAGTTGCAACTTAGCAGCTCTTACCCAAGCTATATCTGGCACTTGAGTTGCTGCTAGATCATCCTCAATCGCTTGAGCCCATTCTTCCGCTTCAAGCGGGCTCTCTTTACCCGAGAAGTTCTTTGGGTGCAATGCCCGAAACTTCTTAACTTCGAGTGCCTCCACCTAAGGGCGAGCAAGTCCTTGGTGCATGAGGGTTGTCTGCTCTCTCTGTCCCTCCAGTAGGCTCTTGATAGCCTCAAGAAGTACCGTTTGCTCATTGATAGGCATTGTAACGGTGGGTGGTGGTAGTAATGTAGGCGGTGGAGTGTTGTCGTTGACGTTGGTGCTGGTATTGTTTGGAGAGTCCATCACCTTGATATAAAAGATAGGTTATGATAGATTCAAGGAATTTGAAATGCAAGGAATGTAAATGTTTGTTGAATTCATTAATTCTTGTGGTATTTTGTTTAAGACTTCATGCAGAACGGACTTGCATGGGTCACCAATAAAACCTGTCATGCCCTGCTTCCCAGTAGATGGAAACGGTAATATAGCAAGCCCGCGGCATATTCATCCAGAGAAGATCATTCCCTAAATAAATATACTAAGCGTATTGAAACAATAATACAATAAATGGAGACTATAAAAGTTTTTCAACAAATATCTTTATTTACATTCAAACTTGAAATATTTACAGATACAAGAGTTAAACTGAAAAGTAAGTACAATAACAGAAATGCTTAAACAGGTGACATACATAAACTGAAAGAAAATGATAACTAGTCTAAGCCTGAGCCGCGATCTGATCGTATTCCTCCTCTGTAGCGTCCACTTCTTCCGTCTCCACAGTATCTGATGAACATTCCAAGAAAACAAAAGTGGATGGAATACCCATCAGCGAACCAGCGTTCGGTAAGTCCCAAAGCAGTGTAAAAGTGAAAGTGACAAGTATAGAATAATCATGAAGTAATGTATATGTCGAGTAAGAGTATATGTAAATCAACATGGGTATATGTACTATAAGTCTTTATATGGTCACTATGTTAACGTTAAGTTCTAAGTATGAATGTCAACGCAACCGTAAAAGTACTCACAAGCTCAAGAGTGGGGCCTAAGGAGCAAGGAAACACGGGCTCATTTCATGTGTTACTATCGGGACTCCAGGCTGTGGAGGGGTCGACCCGACTGAGATTCGAATAAATAGATTTCGAGTAGATTAATACGGGACTCCCGAAGTTCTATTGGATTCACATCTGAAACTATCCCATACACCCCGAGTAATATATATTATAACTGTTAGATATCCTTAGTTGATTTGCTTGGTCGATTATAACATGTCTTGATCGAAACCATTGATTGCAAAAGTGAATAATGTAGTTGAGTGAGTCAAGCATATCAATTGCAATCTAGGATCGAGTCAAGTTAGTTTGAGTAGAATGAGTTCGAGTTAACGTTCAAGTTTAGGTTCGAGTTTGGATTAGAGTTCGAATTTAAATTCAAGTTAGGTTTGAGTTTGGATTCGAATTATAGACATTTCATATTACTAGATTTAAGTCTGAAGATCTTAATTTCAAGAATAATCAGACAACCGCTGCACATGGACGACAGGATTTGTGTCTTTTTTCAAGACGATTGTCATTGATAACTCCGTTAATTTGCAGTGTTGTCTAACCTGAATAGGCAAGCACTCACTTTCTCCGGCTTCCTGGGGCTCAAGAGAAATGATACCGCTTAAATCTATATTAATATAGGATCGTTAAAGATTTATTCTTATTTGTTTACGTTGTTTGCATTTCTCGAGGGGGTTTTATGAAAAAATATTTTAATATTGTGTAAAATAAATCTCGAGGGTGATTTAGAATATTAAGAGTTTTATAGAAATGTATTTTAGTTTATGTGGTATTTTAGTGATAAAAACCTACCTTTTAAAAGTTTATGGTATTTTTATGTAAACTACACTTTTGGAAACTTTAGGGTGTTTTATTAAAATTTTAATCTTTCATTTAAAAATATATTTTTCACAATTTGTTTTCATTGAAAATATGGATCCATAATTTTATATAAATTTTCCAAAGTTTAATTTGTTTTAAAAATTCGTATTTCTTTAAACCGTATTTTATTTCCTTTCGAGGCCGAATTTTTCGTGAGGAGTTCTGCATCTCACTCTACTATCTTAAGGACGTGCGATAACCCACACCATCCGTTAATGGGTTCCTCTAAAAGGGTTGTAAAGGCGAAATTGCGAAGGATTTAAAATATCGATAAAAACATTTTTTATAAAAGTAATGGTATTTTAATGTAATTGTTTCATTTTGGATTGACTTGTAATCTAGCATACCGTGCTATGAAGTCATAGTGTATGTGATGGAGTAGGTCATTACCCTGTGAGTTTTCTAGAGATGTTATTTCTAGGTATCAGTAAAAGTTACTTTTAAAGTTCATGGTATTTTTATGAAAAAGTTTGTTTTATATTTATTTCGTATGAAATTTTAATTACATCAAAAGGTTAAAATGTGAATAATATTTTGAAGTGATATTATGGTATTTGTGTGACATGTTGACCTATCAAAGATGATAAAAACATTTAAAAGAAATGATTTTTAACGTTAACTCCACTTTGTCGATATGATTTTTAGAAGGCTGTTTGAGTCGAAATGAAAGAGAGAATTATGGACTTACGGGTTGTGTAGCGTTGAGAAAGAGTAAAAGAGGGGGAAATCTTCATGGCGCCGCGGTAGCGTCGGAACTGGCTTCGGTCTTTAACGAAGTGAACTTGGATCGTTAACTCCACTTGACTAGCCTTACCCCTTCTTGAACTTAGAGAAATTTTTGGAAAAAGTTTCAGAGTAGAGGAAAGCTAAGGAATGGTGTGGTATTTATAGGGATGAATATAGGTATATGGTGAATTAAAAAGAATTAAAAATTGAAGTAAAGAGAGTGTAAATGGGTAGATGAAGGGGTTGACTGCTCTCTGTTTAATTGCAGAGAAATCAAACAAGAAAATAGAGTAGAGTGGAGCTGAAGGGGTGCACGAGCGAAGCACGGAGTGATTTGGGGCAAGATGAACCGCCGGTAGCGGTCAGATTGGGGTTTTGGGCTGTTGGATGGGGGCCATGTGTCTTGAGCTTTGTGCCATGCGTGTTATTATGTGTTAACTCCTTATTTATCCCGTTTGATTTTTCTGAAACTTTTCGATTCTCCGTGTATTGCACGTGCAACTCTCGGGCTTCCGAAAAGTTAAAAAGAAAAATATTAAAAAATAATTGCGACCGATGGGATTCAAACACGCAGGGTATGGCACAGCAGTAGAGAGTCTTAACAAGTGGGCTACAAGTTGCTTCTTACTTTTATTGAACAATATTAACTTATAACTCCTAATCAGGCTAAAATACCCTTTCTATATATTTGAACAAGTTACATTTGTACAAGAATTTCAGAGTCGTTACAAACTTTGGAAGCGACACCTCGATAATCTCAGCAACGACCAGTACAACCGTCTGAACAGTAATCAACACCACGATCTCCGGAGTAGGTTGAACAACATCAGACGTCCAAGTCCGGCTGGTCTCAAGAAATGACCCGACCATTTGGTACAGATCCAAAGAAACTCACCTCCAGACGATAAATCCTATCATAAAAGGATAAACAACATATTCCTATGTCACCAGGATATCACCCTGGTCAATCCTCGCTTCAGACAAACCTGTCATGACCGTGTCTCTAACCACAACCCTCTCGGCTCGCGTAGACATGGTGACAGGAACAACCAACAAGTATCAATAAGGATAGATCAATTGAACGAATAGAAGAAAGGATCTCAAGATATATATTCTAAGGTTACTTAGGCGGAGTATCGTATCATAAATATGTCGCGGAACATACGTACGGTGTATCACTTTACTTAGTACTTACTTCATCATACCAAGGTCAACCTACGATGTTCGGGTATAAAACCCCTAAAGTCAAGTCTATGTTCCGTAAGGTTAAGCCTAGGTAACGAAAATATACGCCCTAGACTCCACATAGTCAAATCTAGACTCGAACAAAAGTTAAACCTAACGCTTCGATACTAACTTTGTCACGACCCGAAACCGGCACGTGACCGGTACTTAGATCACGTGACGTCTAAAGATGTCACACGATCCAAATAAGCCAAAAAGCCGGAATCTAAACCTTTTTAAAGAAATAATAGAGGTGAAGTTTTTAAAAAGAATTATTAAATAGAATCAAGTTTCTTTTTAAAGTATAAGTAAATTTGTTTGAAAATTGCCCATGTCGTTTTAAAATCGGGCATCACATCCTTGGTAAATTTTGAATAAAACCACATACAAAGCATAATAAATATAAAGCATCCCTAACGGGAGCTAGCTTTCACGCTTAAACAGCAGAGCAACCACGCAGATAATATACGACGCCCAAAGCGAAGAAATAGAAAGCGAAACATGAACAAAAGCAATATAAAGTCGACTCCAAACGAGTGCGGCACCCAAAAACACGTAAATATCCAAGTCTCACTTCTAAGTCCACAAATATACAAGTTTTGGTCGATAGAGTTTTAACTAGATCCAAAAGAATATACAACAATGTGTGGTTACGATCCAACATGTAACCCACCTACCAAACCAATCACCAAAGTAAGAAGTGTGCCAGCAAGCCGCTACTGATCAGAGCGGTCGATCCTGCAAGAAACTGGGGTACAACGGAGGTGAGTTGCCAACTTAGCAAATAAAAGTATATCGCAAGATAGAAATCGAATGCATAATGATCTACCTAGGTCATAAAGTATAGTACTATCATATCTTGTACTAATATAAGTATAATGCACAAGTACTGTAAACACATCAATATCGATTGCGTAACCTTGGAAGTATATCATCACACACACACACACACACACACACACACACATGAGAATAATGGAGGAAAGATGCCATAGGAGGGAATTTCCTCCTATGGCGTCGAAAAAGTACGCGCTCCATCATGTTTTCCGACGATCGGCACCCATCATCTTCATCGTTATTATCTAAGATATGGGTACACCAAATTTCATGTGATTCTACAACGTTTTCACTGTTGATTTAGTGGGTTCAAAATTAACGGTTTATCGACAATAGAACTTTTTACATTGCTAAATCAACGGTGAAAAAGTTGTAGAATCACACGAAATTTGGCATACCCACATCTTAGATGATAACGATGAAGATGATGGATTCCGATCGTCGGAAGATATAACGGAGGGCGTACTTTTTCGACGTCATAGGAGGAAATCCTCTCTTATGGCCTCTTTCCTCCATTATTCTCTCTCTCTATATATACATATATATATATAGCATGCATCCATATATAAGCTATAAAGTAGCCGAAAGATGTATGAAAAATCCTTTCAAAATAGCTGTATGATACGTATATCACGGCACAAGTAGCAGACGTAGTTTTATAAAGTATTATATGCGTTTTTTTAAAATATACGTCTCGCATTTTAGAAATGAGTTTTAAGAGGGTTTCCGTTTAAAAGTTTCTTGGGTCGTTCCAGACATGTCAAAATAGTGAGACTATAGCTCATTTGGAAACCTCTTTATGTGCATCTATATGTGAAATAGTATTCAGGTACTGTCCTATGGATCAGTCCTGTTCGGCTACTATATGGCATAATCTATAACAGCGCATCTCGACGGATTGCGCAAATATCAACATATGAGTGTCCAATATTGACACTTTAAATCTCACGAGTGTCCATCATCGGCACTCAAACACATCATCCACCGAGTGTCCATCACCGACACTCAAAATCATCATAAATCTCGTGTCTATCACCGACACGTAAATCCAGATATCGTAGGCACCGTCTCATCAGACCGGTCCTTTCTCGATATCAATAGCCCCGATCGGTATGTCTCGGATATCCGCCTTGCTCTAATCTATCTCCGGTATCGAGTGTCCTCGCTAGGCTCCCCGCCTCAAATGCGGCTTTTCTGCCCCCTCGATCGGGTCCACCACCATATATCCGACTGTATACTCCCCACTCAGTCCGGATAACGTAGCATGTTCGTAACCATATAGCTCCCCAACTCAGTTCGTAATAAAAATCAAATCAGAAAAACATCAAGCTCATGGTGGATGCCAACTTATCATATCAAGAGAAAACTATATTTTTAAAACATATTCAAGTTATCATAATCACATCGTGGTCTTCAAATCCATGGAAAACATCAAGTTCCGAAGAACAACATTTGCATAATTCATTTTGATGATATTATATGTATATATATAGCAGTGTCCCATACCACTGAGATATATCATCGTAGGTAAAAATATCATAAAAACCCATATCGATCATATACGAATACCCATGGTAATGGTATTCGCATCTCAATCAGCAACTATCTTAATGCGCCGTGCATATATATAGTCAACACACGAATAGATGCGGCAGTTCCAACTGTGTCATGGCAATACTAATGATGTGTAGTGTAACATGCGCGTCTGTGATTTGTGCAACATGGCAATCATTAGTAGTTGTGCAAGTGTTCTATCAATGTGTTCATAGAAGAATAGCTCTGAATCCCTATCCGCAGTATACACACACACACACACACACACACATACATACATCAACCAACCCCCTTGTATATAGGGAAGTCATAAACAAACCGTATCAACATCTACATGGACATAACGTAGTATAACAGTCCTACAGTATCATGGTAGTACTAATGATGTGTAATATAACATGCACGTCTGTGATTTGTGCAACATAGCAATCATTGGTAGTTGTGCAGTGTTCTATCAGTGTGTTCGCATGAGAATAATAACGCAACTAACATATATAATAGGTAATCGAATCGCGAGCGTATAAAAAGTAACCAAATCATACGTGAATGATCGTTAAACATGAGAAACTATTATGAGCTATACCATTATACTTTAAATTAGAACGAAACGTTGTTTTACAAATAAGGAAGCTGCAGTATATTTAAAATATATATCCGTTTTAAAAGTAGCAGCACATCCTTACCATTTATCATTTAAAAGTGGAAATGAATTGTTGGTTTTTTTTTAAAAACAGTATAGCTCAAGCAATCGAAATGACCCAATTGGGATAAACGCATGACTCCGCGAATCTAAATGAATCCCGGCCGTATTCGGCACACTATCCTCATAATAATCAGTACAGAATCATCCCTTGTCTAATAATATCCATCCAATATCCTATCAATATCGTACGGACCTAAAGTCACATACGCATATAACAGTAAACATATACATGCATGCATGCATGCGCATATATATATATATAAACTATATATACTAACTTAGTTATAAACTAAGTTATCTAACATAACACTATAGCCTAGTTATATAGTATAAGTATCCTAATTAAATGGTTGCGGGGGTGCTATATGCCATCCATCCGACTTCCTCCTGTAGATATAAATCTACTCACCGACATATCGCTAGTCAAAATCCACAATCGCCTCGCCCGTCCTTGCCGTCTTGGAAATCCCCATAATCGTACCTACAATCGTAATAATGACACAACGACATAAATATCCAAATCAAAAATGATAAAATGAGTGAAACGCACATAGGTTAGAACCTATGGCTCACTTACGCTAAAAACGACCAAATACCCCCGATGTCGACGTATAAACGTCGAACGACCAAGTCACTTCATGAAAATCCAAAAACCAAGTTTTCAAATATCGTAAAATATCGCCAAACCAAGTAAAATGCTCCCAGATTTTTACTCGGGTGATCCGAGACAAATTACCATATAAGGTAGGCTTAGTTATCGAATGAGTGAGTTACAGAACAAACCCCAAATCAAAACTTAACAACAGGGTCGCAAATTGCGGCCAAATGCATTAAAACGGCGGCCAGAAAAAGGAGTTAGGGGTTCGGGCTTCTAGGGTAGTCTTCTACTGGTCCTAACATCTCACAGTACTCGCTAAATATTTTTCAGAGAAGCCTACTTGCTCCAGATTCAAATTGAACACCACAGACTTCACAAAAATCATATTTTTCTGATATCTAACATAGAAATTCTGAAACTTTAACACATGGAATCTTCAAAAAAGATGATCTTTACCTATAAGGATTGAGCACAAAGGAATTCCAAGCTCATGAAGTGTAGGCTTGAATCTTTTTGAATTGATATTGGGTATAACTTGAGTTTTGAACAACGTCATGAAGAACTCTTCAATTATCCTTTTGATTTGGTGAAGAACTAGTAAACTATGGTGATGGAGCTTGAAGGGAAATGTTTGGCCAGTTTGAGAGTACAAAAATATCATAAGAGTTGTGATAGAATGGAAGGAGGTGTAATGATTTTGTGTAGAGAAAGGAGGTGGGGGAGGAGGGTGTATAGGTTGGTAAGGTGTGCATGAAGGTTTAATCTAAATCTATCATAAACCAAAACACTCATTTGAAACTAAAAACCTTTTTCAAATAAAAACTCTTTTACAAATAATACTTACACATAAATACCATCAGGTTACACCAAAATCTTATATCATGTTAAAACAAAATACTTATCATTTTTAGGATCACTTACTTTCATATTTACCAAAATAATTACATTTTTAAGGATATCAATCCGGAAATACAAAATCCATATATGATATTATTTTTGTAAACTCAAAATATCCATATTTAAATTATACATTAATATTTATAATTTTTCAAAATGTTACAAGTTTAGTGTTTGGATTCGATTTCTAGGGTTATAGTTTGTAGTGCTCTTGTAAAATTTAAAGTTGAACGCCGTAGTCGTCACGGCACGAGCACTATGAACTTACACTCGTATCAGAGCCAACTCAAACACTAAAACTAATTTTAGACGATGTTAGAATATCGAAACTGAAATAACTCCGTATTTGATAAATCCAATATCCATGTTTATGTTGAAAATTTTCAAGCCTCTAAATTTTTTTAAACAATTGCAGAGTGCTCTTTGTAATGTTATAAGAACACCAGAGAAGAACGAGGCCATAATTCCTAAATTTGATGCCGGTTTTCTTGATTTCCCTGCTATCGACGGTTTTGTGGTGGGGTCCGGTCTCGTGCTCCGTGTGGTGTCTTGTACACTTGGATTTAGGGTTTCTGGTATTATTTGATTATGCCCAGATTTCATCTAGTGTTATTTTTGTGTATGGGCATTACAGAGTGTTTCTAAATCGAAAGTTTAACTTCGTTGTTTATTTTTTCGTTCGTATATGTGTTTTTAAACATCGAATAATTGTTATACGTTGATTAGTTGGGGTTGCACATATCTTGTAGCAGTTGTGGTTATGATATGGAAATAGATATGATCGTCGTAATGGAATAGCCGGGTTTTTTTTTACATGTGAGAGAGTGTTTTCTTTTTCATTCATGTAATTATTCAAAGTGTTGTAATATTCTTTTGTGGGGCACTTCCGGGTTGAGATTGTAGCCACCATTGTATTATTTACATTTCTATATCTAGGATAGACCCAAGGCGGGATGCTCAAATAACCGGGTTCTAGAGTTCAAAGGGTGACTATCTCAGACAGTGAGAACATGTCACCTAACTCTATGATTGGTAGGGTTGCTTTACACACTCGTAGGAGTCTAAAGGATTGGGTTTTGGCTATTCATCACGACCGTGGAATCTGTATTTTCGTAAATGTCTTAAAAGAAAATACAGAAATCCTAGTATATCCTCTATTTTCATTTGTGTTGATTTTGCTGTGATCTATGATGGATATTATTGCGTGAGACGAATGTGATATTATATGTGTGTGTATATATGTGTGTGTGTGTGTGTGTGTGTGTGTGTGTAAACGTTGCTTATGTTTTGCATCCGCGCTAGTCCTATTCTCGCCCTGCCGTAAGTTAAGTAACCTTACGGTGAAGTCCTGTGACCCTGTGGCGAATGCGGATGGTATAAGCGTATGTTCTATTTTCGTTTCTTCTGCAATGATAAGGTTAATTGATGGGACCGCATTAATCCTAATTAATGCAAAGAAACAAACCTAATTTTTGACATCGTTGGAACAATTATAAAACCACTCGATTTTCATTAAAAACGACTTTTAAATGTGGAGCTTAAACCACTCCTTTTAAAAGCTATTTGGTTCCTTCGATGATATCAAGTTCATTACGTACACGGTTTTCGCCAAAACCAGCCGCAGCCCTCTGTCATTTCATATAGATATTCACTAGTATTCATGCTATGTGTTTTGAGCTTCGCCAATGCATAGTGTTTAGTAGCTAGTTGGTACTTATCTGTAGCATAGATAGATGCATTAATTTAGGACATGCATACAACTGTTTTGACCTTCGCCAAGGGCTTGTATGAATGGGTCTAGATTAATCAGGACAATGCCGGGTTGAACTTGACTTGCGACTTATGATGTTTTGACCTTCGTCAAGGTCATAAGCGCTTGGGGCGAAAACCACATCGGGAGTTTCAAACATACGGGAAACTTGCTAGTGTTGCATACCTTCTGGAGTGTGGTAGTTTTGGTTGAATTTCGTCAAAATTATTACACGATGATAGTTGGGTCCTGATCTTACTATGAGTATCAGCTGTTCTTCGGGAAAGTTTTTTACTTTACAATTAGCTTATCAAGTAGGTGTCTAGAAAGGTGTTTACGGGGTTATGCCTCTGGGAAAATGAGGTTATTTAATTGGTATTGTGCAAAAGCACGGGGGACCTCCCTCCGAAGTACCAACACTGGCCTGGCTAATACATAAGAGAACTTATATGGTGCGATTAATCCCGACTAATTCTTCTTTTAGGGTTTGAAGGAGAATTCGAGGAAGCAGTGAGAGCCATCCTGTTTAGATAAAGTAATAACAAATCCAAAACCTGAAAGAGTATATGCTGAGTGTTTCTTCTCTCTCTCCTAATTGCAGCCACCATGATGACTGGACTTAAGTTGCTACTAGGTAAAAATATACTGATATGGCCGAATTATAAAGATTAGCTACGGAATGTCTAAATGGCCCTTACTTATGATAAGATGGCATATGTCTTTACGACTAAAACCCCCATTGTCCCAGGTCCTGATTCCACAGTCACGGACATTGAGGTCCGGAAGACTTGGGATCTTGATTGCGCAAAAACCAAGTGCCTCGTGTTAACCTCCATAGATAATGAATATCAGAGGCGACACGAGAAGATGGACCTAGCTTCCATCTTCCTCCATACCAAGGATTTATATGGAGAGCAATATCGTATCGCAAGATACGATACCTCTAGGAAACTATTTCAAGCGAGGTTAGCTATCGGTTCATCTGTCGGGGACCACGCCCTGAAGATGGTCAGTCTCATTGAGGAGCTTGCAGACCTCGGGACCACGTTGGAGAACGAGTTATATACTGACTTGATTCTACAGTCCATACCTTCCACCTATGCCCAGTTCATATTGAATTTCAATATGCAACGAAAGGTAGTTACACTTTCAGAACTCCTCAACATGTTGAGGACTGCAGAGGGCTTCCTGAAGAAATCCAGGAAAACACCCACCTACTTGTTGGGGAATCTTCTTTCTCTAAATCCAAGGTTAAGGCCAAGGGGAAGAAGAAGAATGCCCCCACCAAACCAAAATGTGGTGTTAATAAGGTGCAGGAGAAAGGAAAGGAAAGGACCAGGGGAACACAAGCAACAAAGGATGAGTGTTTCTACTGTCACAAGAAGAGACACTGGAAGAAAGACTGTCGGGCTTTGAAAGCCAAGAATCAGGACACAAAGCAAGTTGTGGTTTCAGTTTTAGGTGTGTTCGTGATTAAAAACCGTTTCTCTATTAACTCTACTTCCTGGGTATTGGATACCGGATCAGGATCTCTGGGTATTGGATACCGGATCAGGATCTCACATCTGTAATTCTTTACATGCACTGAGAAGCCGTAGAGTTTTGGGGAAAGGTGATATGACCATGCGAATTGGTAACGGAACAAGTGGGAGAATATCACCTCGGGATGATGAGTGGGCATATTTTGGTTTTGCGTAATTGCTTTTGTGTACCTAGCATAATGTGTAATATTATATCCATATCTTTGTTATCTAATGAAAAATATAATTTTGCAGTTTAAAGCAATATTGTAAACGTTCACCTAAATCATGAAATGATTGGGTCAGATACACTAGATACCGGAATATACATACTCAATCAACACCAAGTTTTCAACGTCCAAAACAGACTAGAAAGAAAGACACCAGAATCAAATCATTCTTTCTTATGGCATTATAGACTAGGTCATATCAATGAAACACGATTAACTAAGTTATATAATGATGGATATTTAGATCCGTTTGAATATCTATCCTATACAACTTGTCAATCATGTATCAGAGGAAAGATGACTAAAACTCCGTTCACTGGACACGGAGAAAGAGCCACTGAGCTCCTGGGACTCATACACAGCCATGTGTGTGGTCCGATGTCTACATATGCAAGAAGTGGTTATTCCTACTTCATTACTTTTACCGATGATATTTCAAAGTATGGACATGCATTCTTGATGAAATATAAATCCGAGGCTTTTGAGAAATTTAAGGAGTATAAGAATGAAGTGGAAAAACAAATGGGAAAAATTATTAAGATACTTCGATCTGATCAGGATGGAGAATACTTAAGTACCGAGTTCCTGAAATATTTAAAAGAGAATGAAATTCTCTCTCAGCTTACTCCTCCATACACTCCACAACACAACGGTGTAGCAGAAAGACGGAATCACACCTTGCTTGATATGGTGCATTCCATGATAAGCAATGCTGAGCTGTTGCTATCCTTCTAGGGGTTTGCACTAGAATCTGCTGCATACCTATTGAATAAAGTTCCAACTAAGTTGGTCCCTACCACTCCATATGAAATATGGAGTGGGAAGAGACCCTGTCTTAAGTATCTTAAGATATGGGGGTGTCCATCTTTTGTTAAAAAGCATCATCCGGATAAGTTTAAGGCGCGCTCAGTATTGTGTAAGTTTGTGGGATACCCAAAGAATTCTACGGGGTATTTTTTTCTACTACGCTGAGAATGAAAAGACATGACCGCTTTATGGTAACTCTATTTCTTGAAAAAGAACTTAGTGGGAGCACGATAGAACTAGAAGAAATTCCAAAACCACAAACTATTACTGAAAACTTAGTGGAACCCGAGACTTCAATAGAACCAGATGTACCTACGCTACTCCGCAGGTCTAGTAGACAGTCTTATCCGCTCGAGAGATACTACGGTTTTCTCATAGACGAGGATTGAGAGGATTGCATCATCGATGATGATGAGTGTAACGACTCTGAATTTACTGTACGGAATTTTCCAGTTTAATATACAGAAAATGAGTTATACAGCCTGAGTTTGAGTTATAAGTTAATTTTGTTAAATAACAGTAATAAACAACTTGTAGCTCACTAGTAAAGCCTTTGCACTGTTGTGACGTAGCCCTTGTGTTCGATCTCCATCAGACACATTACTTTTTTTTATTTTTCTTTTAACTTTTTGGAAGCTCAAAAGTTTACACGTGCAATACACATAAAAATGAAAAGTCAGAAAAATCAAACATGTGCGAAAGGGTTTAAACATTGAGTTGTACACGTGGCATCAATCCAAAGGCATGAAGCCCTAGATCGGCCGGCGGAAACTCCACATAGGCCGGTACCGATGGGTGAACCGTGGCCAACGAGGCCCGGACTTTGCACACTCGACTCTTGCCCTACCCCTAACTCCCCTACACTGTTTGATTTCCCTGCAATCAAACAGAGACCTTTTGTTTCACCATTTATCATCTTTTTAATGCATTTTAATTCACCATTTTAATTCCAAAACCCTAATTCTACACTATAAATACCATTCCACACTTTGACTCAGCATCATTCTGAAATTTCTAGCCAAAACTCTCAAAAATTCTCTAAGTACAAGTGGAGTTAGCAAGCGGTCAACTTCCGGCGAAGAATCGAAGCTATTGCGGAGCTCCCGCGACGCCACGACGACAACCCTCTCTTCTTCTACCTTTCCTTAACCTAACTAAATTGTAAGTCTCTCCTAAACTTCTTTTCTCTTCATTGAATTTATCTTTTTATAAAAATCGGTAAAAATGGAGTTAATACCGATATCACTTTTTCCAAATCCTATAATTCCAATTCCTATCATCTTTTAGTCAAACGAATTTTAATACAATACCTGTAACCTTAAACCCTAATATTTAGAATCAAAATTTTATTAAAATTCTCATGAGCAATAACAATTGTAACACATTTTCATTTAAATACCATGAACTTATTAAACACCTCTTTTCGTATCTTGTTAAAACTTACCTTTAGAAAACTTCACGGGGTAATGACCTACCTTTCACGTACACACTTGGTTCCATAGCATAATATCTTTCTTGTATGAATTTTTTGTTTCGAGAAAAATATTACATTAAAATACCACTCACTTTAAAAACGGTTTTCTTTTAAAATAGTATTCTTATTTCCTTTGCGATTATGCCTCTACAACCCTTTTTAGGGGACCCGCTATTAGATGGTACGGATTATCGCACATCCTTGGGCTAATAGAGCGAGATGCAGACCTTCTCACGGAGCATTCGTTCTCGAATGGTTTTAAATACGGTTTTTAAGGAAAACGCATTTTTCTAAATAAATAAAAAATTAATTTTTAATAATTATATAAAATTACAAAATCCATATATTCAAAATATAATAACTTACTTTTTTGTAAAAAATGATAGAAATTTTACAATAAAATAATTTTCAAAAACCAAGTTACCAAAAGACAAGTTTTACAATAAAATACCATGAACTTTTCAAGGTAAGCAATTATTACTAAAATACCTCAAATTCTTAATATTCATATCCATGAAAACCCTAAATAATATAAATAAATTCTCGAGGTTTATTTAGAAATTTTATTAAAAATATTTTGCATAAACCCCCCTCGAGTTATATAAAACAATATTTAAGGACTTTAGTAAATATAGGTTTAAGCGGGATCAATTCTTTTGAGCTCTAGGGAGCTGGAGAAAGTGAGTGCTTGCCTATTTAAGGTAGAAAACTTAACGGAGTTATCAATGGTAATTGTCTTGGAAAAAGACACAAATCCTGCCGTTCATGTGCAAGAGTCACCGATGACTCCCGAACCTAATTCGGGATCTAAATCAGTTACAAGTGTCTGAGTCTAACTCAAACCTGAATCCAAACTCAAGTCTGAGTCTAATTCAATCATGAATCCAAAGTCAAACATGAATACTTGAACATGAACCTGAATACTTAAATTCAAACATCAAAATCAACATGAATACTTGACTTGACCGAACTATGGTTATAACTTGACATGACTACTTGAATACAAGATTACATCATGAACCTGACTACTTAAACAACTTGTATCCATGGTTTCGGCAAGACCTGTAAATATACTCTATACAATACATTACGCGGGGATAACGGGGTAGATTGGTACGGAACGTATAGCATGGCATGAGATGGTCACTTAAAAGACACCTACATGAACTCTCGTGCCGTTGTCCCATGGGTTTTGACGGGGCCTTATACTACATGTTACCATAGTCCACGGGGTAAGATGGACTCCTCTCGTATACACAAATATCTTCTGTACCAAGCTACAAACAACTACGTTGGAATAACAATCATATACCTGTATAACTTACCAGCTCAATTCTCATTACTTGTTATATTCCATTTCTTCTTTTGGGAATTACCGAGCGCTAGTTCGCTGACGACATTCTTGTATTTTCTTTCTTTAGAATGTTCGTTAGGAGGACCAGTCACTGAAGAGATCGAGCCTAGCCAGGAGAACTTAAACCAGCTCACTGCCCAGCCGGACTTCTAGCTCTCCTTGTATTTATTTTCCTTTTGTATGCCATTGTTTAGGCACTGTTTTTTTATCATCGTATCTTTTCATTTTCAAACAGTTGTATGTAAAGTGAATGTAAATAAAGTTGCTGTTCATTTTTATATCTCTTGTCATTCTTGGGCATTTTATATATATTGTTTAATTACGCTTAACATATTTATTTCTTAGTAAATACGTTGCGGCCCGTCACGTCACCGATTCCGTACACTGGGAAGCGGGGTGTGACAGGTTTTGTTGGCGGCCCATGCAGGTCAATTCTGCATGAACTCTTAAGCAATATATCACAAGAATTATAAGAATCAGCAACTATACATTCCTTACATTTCAAATTTCTTGAATCTATCCTAACCATTCCTTTTCTATCAAGGTCATAGATTCTCCCAATAACATCTGCACGAACGTCAATAGCAACACTCCACCGTCTACCCTACCACCACCACCTACCGTTGTAGCTCCCATCAACGAGCAAACGGTACTGCTTGAGGCTATCAAGTGCATTGTGAAGGGTCAGCAGTAGCAGACTGCTATCCTGATGCACCGCCCTGAAGCCGAGGCACCCGGAGTCAAGCAATTCCGGACACTGCACCCGAAACATTTTTCAGGAAAAGAGAGCCCACTGGAGGCAGAAGAATGGGCTCAGTCGATAGAAGATGACCTGGCAGCATCACAAGTACAAGAGATTGCTTGGATGAGAGTTGCGAAGCTGCAACTAACAGACAACACCAGAGTCTGGTGGAAGGCTGAAGAAAGCCATCTCGCCCAACCGATTGAATGGAAGACGTTTCGCGATATGTTCGATGCGAAATACTTCCCTGAGACTGCCCGTTTCGACATGGAACAACAGTTCATCCACTTACAACAAGGCTCGATGTGGGTCAAGTCTGTGGATGAATACGATACTGAATTTACCATGCTTAGCAGGTTCGCCGCACACCTCATCCCGACTGATGAGATTCGGGCCAGACGATTCCAACTGGGCTTAGACCCGAAGATTCAGGCGGCATTAGCCACATGCGATTACCCGACCCATGAACTCGCCCTGAAGGCAGCTCGCCGTTATGAAGCGGTGGTGAAGAAGAAGGGTAAGCCCCAGACAGCTGGAATCAAACGTCCTGCTGCACAGATATCAAGAGGAACCTCTTCTAGGGCAACATTTGCACCTAGGAGACCGGGATGATCATTTAACCGGCCCAGTCCAGACTTTTGTTTCTACTGCAAGAGAAATGGACACCTGGCGAAAGATTGCAGGCGTGCAAATGGCCTGTGTTTGGTTTGTGGCGCATCCACTCACGCCATAGGAGCATGTCCATATCGACTCAACCCAGCTCCATCACCTAGACCAGCTATCACATTTCCGCAGCGGCCAGCCATTCAGGCTCCTGCACCCTAACTTGCTCTCCCTGCTCTACCTCCATGTGGACCTCCTGCACAGCCTCCTCGTCAATTCCACCAGGCACAGAGAAACGTGCCTCAAGGGCAGAGAAACGTGCCCCAAGGACAGAGGAATGTGCCTCCAGCAAGGAGGAATGTACCCAGGCGTCAGGCTTTCACAATGACGGTTGAGGAAGCCGAAGCCACATGCCAAGTAATCACTGGTAATTCCCAATCCTTTCACATCTTTTCAATCTTTGTATATCACTATGTTTTTCCTGTATCTAAAACCAACCTCACACAACTTAGGTACTATACTAGTAGCCTCCCTACCTATTTTAGCACTCTTTGACACTGGAGCATCACATTGCTTTATGTCGCAACGGTTCGTGAGAACGCATGCAATTCCCATGAAGCCACTCATTTCAAGCTGGAATGTCAGTTCCGGGAATGGAGTATTGAAGGCAACTATGGGATTTGATCAGTGTCCAGCTGTAGTTTGCAGACGAGAATTCTACGCGAATTTCAAAGTACTGGACATCCCAAACTTCGATGTTGTGTTGGGAATGGACTGGCTGAGAGTTTTCTATCCTACGATAGACTGCCGTCAAAGGAGAGTAGTATTTGAGATACTAGATCACCCAGTCTTCTATTTCAAGAGTGGAGATAGAACGTTGGAGCCAGGAATCTTCCGTGCTAAGCCAAAGAATGCAGAAGTGTTCACTCTACCGGTGGAAGAAGAAAAGCCATAGGTAGTTCGAGAGTTCGAGGATGTATTCCTTGAAGATATATCAGCTTTGCCTCCCGATCGAGCTCTTGAGTTTAGCATTGACTTAATACCTGGTGTGCAACCTGTAATCAAAGCTCCGTACCAGTTAAGTCCAGAAGGATTGAAGGAGATCCGCATTCAGTTGGACGAACTCCTGAAGAAAGGTTGGATTCGTCCCAGTACTTCAAGTTGGGGATCTCCAGTATTACTTGTGAAGAAGAAAAAAGGTTCATACAGGATGTGTGTAGATTATCGAGCTCTGAACGAAGTGAAGATCAAGAACAAGTATCCACTACCGCGCATCGACGATCTGTTCAATCAGCTAAGTGGGTCTTGTGTATTTTCGAAGCTAGATCTTCGTTCGGGTTATCATCAGGTGAAAGTCAAAGAGTCCGACATTCCAAAGACGGCGTTTAAGACTCGATATGGTCATTATGAGTATCTCGTAATGCCATTTGGAGTGACCAATGCACCTGCTATATTCATGAATCTGATGAACCAAGTTTTCCGAGAGTAAGTAGACAAGTTTGTTGTTATTTTCATCGACGACATCCTGGTGTATTCAAATGATCGGAAAGAACACACCGAGCATTTACGGATTGTCTTGGAGACATTGCGACAACATCAGCTCTATGCTAAGTACAACAAGTGTGAATTTTGGCTAGATCAAGTCGAATTTCTCGGGCATATCGTTTCAGGCGAAGGAATCTCAGTAGATCCAGCTAAGGTGTCAGCTGTCAAAGTGGCTGACACCAAAGACGGTGAAAGATATACAAAGTTTCTTGGGATTAGCAGGATGCTACCAAAGATTCATTGAAAGCTTTTCAAAGATTGCAGCACCCCTGACCAAGCTCACACGTAAGGATGAAGCATTCGTGTGGTCAGAAGAATGTGAAAACGCTTTTGTAGAACTCAAATCAAGATTAACTTCTGCTCCTATTCTCGTAATATCGGATCAATCTGGAGGATTCGTTGTGCATTGCAATGCGTCCGGTAAGGGATTAGGATGTGTTCTACACTAGCATGAAAAGGTTATAACTTTTGCATCAAGACAACTAAAAGTTCATGAGCGCAACTATCCAACATATGATCTGAAGTTGGCAACCGTTATCTTTGTACTTAAGATTTGGCTCCACTATCTTCTGGGAGAACGAGTGGATATATACACTGACCACAAGAGTCTGAAGTATGTATTTACTCAGAAGGAACTAAATATGCAACAGAGAAGATAGCTAGAACTCATGGCGGACTTCGACATCAACCTACAGTATCATCCCATGAAGGTGAACGTAGTTCCTGATGCACTTAGCCGTCGGCTATTAGCAATGAATCTCACCGCTCAGTGGAAGCTACAACAGGAATTGCACGGATTGGCAATAGAAGTAATTATACCAGGTAACGATTCGTATTTGATGAACTTACAAGTCCAGTCCACGCTTATCAATCAGATCAAAGCAGCTCAAGCAAATGATGCCAAGTTACAAATGATCTGAGAACAAGTAGAAAGTGGACTTCGAACTTACTTCATCATCCACGAAGACAGATCCTTGAGATATGGAAGTCGATTGTGTGTGCCACACGGCTCAGTTCGGGAAGAGTTGAGGAAAAAAGCTCACAGCTATCCTTATTCTGTACATCCCGGTGGTACGAAAATGTACAAAGATATACGGAAACACTACTGGTGGAATGGAATGAAATGTGAAGTAGCCAGAAGCGT
This sequence comes from Agapanthus africanus, assembly GCA_030015575.1. NCBI lineage: Eukaryota > Viridiplantae > Streptophyta > Magnoliopsida > Asparagales > Amaryllidaceae > Agapanthus > Agapanthus africanus. Next base: position 145,933,742 of record CM057338.1, on the reverse strand, counting down.
AACCAAGTGTTTGGTGTGTCAGTAAGAGAAGGCTGAACATCACAGAACTGCTGGTCTACTTCAGCCATTACTAATTCTAGAATGGAAATGGCAGCACATTACCATGCACTTCGTGACTGCCCTCCCTCGCAGCACGAAAGGTAACGACGCAATATGGATTATTGTGGATCGACTCACCAAGTCGGCTTACTTTATTCCCTGTCGAGTTGGCCAATCTACTGAGACGTTAGCAAAGAAGTATATAAAGGTGAGCATGAATCTAAAGTAAGATTTAAGCTTTCAAAGTGTACTATATTTGATACCCATGAACTCATGCAGGAGATCGTGAGATTACATGGAGTACCAGTTTGTATCGTCTCAGATCGTGATACCAGATTCCGATCATAATTTTGGCAGTCTGCAAGCTAGCCTAGGAACGAGTCTGCAAGCTAGCCTAGGAACGAGTCTGAACTTCAGCACGGCTTACCATCCACAAACGGACGGACAATCCGAGTGAACAATTCAGATTTTGGAGGACATGCTAAGAACTTGTATGTTAGACTTCGGAGGTTCGTGGGAAAATCACCTACACCTTGTGGAGTTTTCATACAACAACAGCTATCAGGCAAGCATTGGAATGGAACCATTCGCAGCACTCTATGGACGGAAGTGTCGTTCACCGCTAAGTTGGGACGACGTTGGAGATCGTAAACTTCATGGACCAGAGATGATCGTGGCAATTGTGGACGTAGTTCGCACGATCAGGGAAAGAATGTGCATAGCCCAAGACTGACAGAAGCATTAGGCAGATGCAAAGCGGCGACATCTGGAGTTCCAACTTGGAGACCATGTTTTCTTAAAGATCTCTCCAAACAGAGGAGTGATCCGCTTTAGCAAGAGGGGTAAGCTCAGTCCCAGATACATATGACCGTTCGACATTCTCAAACGAGTTAGAGAAGTGACATACCGTTTGGCGCTACCACACTCATTGGAAGGAGTGCACAACGTTTTCCATATATCCCAGCTACGAAGATATGTGAGCGACCCCAGCCACATCCTTGATCACTCAGAGCTCACAGTCCAGACTGACATGACTTGCGAGCAACAACCCGTTGAGATCCTGGATCGAAAGGTGAAGACACTGCGGAACAAGAAAGTAAACTTGGTCTGAGTGATGTGGAGAAAAGATTCGCCAGGAGAATCAACTTGGGAACAAGAAGACATGTGTGCAAGATACCCTTACTTATTTGTAAATTAGTCCCTATGTAAATGTAAATTTCGAGGTCGAAATTTTTATAAGGAGGGTAGAATGTAACGACTCTGAATTTACTGTATGGAATTTTCCAGTTTAATAAACAGAAAATGAGTTATACAGCCTGAGTTTGAGTTATAAGTTAATTTTGTTAAATAAAAGCAAGAAACAACTTATACCTCACTGGTAAAGCCTTTGCACTGTTGTGACGTAGCCCTTGTGTTCGATCCCCATCAGACACATTATTTTTTTTCCTGATTTTTCTTTTAATTTTTGGAAGCCCAAAAGTTTACACGTGCAATACACATAAAAATGAAAAGTCAGAAAAATCAAACATGTGCAAAAGGGTTTAAACACCGAGTTGTACACATGACATTAATCCAGAGGCACAAAACCCTAGATCGGCCGCCGGAAACTCCACATAGGCCGATACCGATGGGTGAACCGTGGCCAATGAGGCCCGGGCTTTGCACACTTGACTCTTGCCCTACCCCTAACTCTCACTGTTTGATTTCTCTACAATCAAACAGAGACCCTTCATTTCACCATTTATCATTTTTTTAATGCATTTTAATTCACCATTTTAATTCCAAAACTCTAATTCTACACTATAAATACCACCCCACACTTTGGCTCAGCATCATTCTGAAATTTCTAGCCAAAAATCTCAAAAATTCTCTAAGTACAAGTGGAGTTAGCAAGCGGTCAACTTCCGGCGAAGAATCGAAGCTATTCCAGAGCTCCTGCGACGCCACGACGACAACCCTCTCTTCTTCTACCTTTCCTTAACCTAACTAAATTGTAAGTCCTTCCTGAACTTCTTTTCTCTTCATTGAATTTATCTTTTTATAAAAATCGGTAAAAGTGGAGTTAATACCGATATCACTTTTTCCAAATCCTATAATTCCAATTCCTATCATCTTTTGGTTAAACGAATTTTAATACAATACTTGTAACCTTAAACCCTAATATTTAGAATCAAATTTTCATTAAAATTCTCATGTGAAATAACAATTGTAACACCTTTTCATTTAAATACCATGAACTTATTAAACACCTCTTTTCGTGTCTTGTTAAAACATATCTTTAGAAAACTTCACGAGGTAACGACCTACCCTTCACGTACACACTTGGTTCCATAGCATGATATCTTTCTTGTATGAATTTTTTGTTTCGAGAAAAATATTACATTAAAATACCACTCACTTTAAAAACGGTTTTATTTTAAAACAGTATTCTTATTTCCTTTGCGATTATGCCTCTACAATTCTTTTTAGGGGACCCGCTATTGGATGGTGCGGATTATCGCACATCTTTGGGCTAGTAGAGCGAGATGCAGACCTTCTCATGGAGCATTCGATCTCAAAAGGTTTTAAATACGGTTTTTAAGAAAAACACATTTTTCTAAATAAATAAAAAATTAATTTTTAATAATTATATAAAATTACAAAATCCATATTTTCAAAATATAATAACTTACTTTTTTCTAAAAAATGATAGAAGACCAAGTTTCAATAAAATACCCTCAAGTTACCAAAAGACAAGTTTTACCATAAAATACCATGAACTTTTCAAGCTAAGCAATTATCAGTAAAATACCTCAAATCCTTAAAATTCATATCCATGAAAACTCTAAATAATATAAATAAATTCATGAGGTTTATTTTGAAATTTTATTAAAAATATTTTGCATAAAACCCCCTCGAGTTATATAAAACAATATTTAAGGAATTTAATAAATATAGGTTTAAGCGAGATCAATTCTCTTGAACCCGGGGAGCCGGAGAAAGTGAGTGCTTGCCTATTTAAGGTAGAAAACTTAACGGGGTTATCAAAGGTAATTGTCTTGAAAAAGACACAAATCTTGCTGTCCATTTGCAGCAGTTACTGATAACTCCCGAACTTAATTCAGGATCTAAATCAGTTACAAGTGTCTGAGTCTAACTCAAACCTGAATCCAAACTCAAGTATGAGTCTAATTTAATCATGAATCCAAAATCAAACATGAATACTTGAACATGAACCTGAATACTTGAATTCAACATCAAAATCAACATGAATACTTAACTTGACTTAACCGAATCATGGTTATAACTTGACATGACTACTTGAATACAAGATTACATCATGAACCTTACTACTTGAACAACTTGTATCCATGGTTTCGGTAAGACTTGTAAATATACTCTATACAATACATTACACGGGGATAACAGGGTAGATTGGTACGGAATGTATAGCGTGGCACGAGACGGTCACTTAAAAGACACCTACATGAACTCTTATGCCGTTGTCCCGTGAGTTTTGACGGGGCCTTGTGCTACATGTTACCATAGTCTATGGGGTAAGATGGACTCCTCTCGTATACACAAATACCTTCTGTATCAAGCTACAAACAACTACGTTAGTATAACAATCATATACCTGTATAACTTACCAGCTTAATTCTCATTACTTGTTATATTCCATCTTCTTTTGGGCCTTACCGAGCGCTAGTTCGCTGACGACATTCCTGTCTTTTCTTTCTTTGGAATGTTCGTCAGGAGGACCGGTCACTGAAGAGATCGAGCCTAGCCAGGAGGACTTAGACCAGCTCACTGCCCAGCCGGACTTCTAGCTCTCATTGTATTTATTTTCTTCTTGTATGCCAATGTTTAGGCACTACTTTTTATCATTGTATCTTTTCATTTTCAAACAGTTGTATGTAAAGTGAATGTAAATAAAGTTGATGTTCATTTTTATATCTCTTGTCATTCTTGTGCATTTTATATATATTGCTTAATTACGTTTAATGTATTTATTTCTTAGTAAATACGTTACGGCCTGTCACGTCACCGATTCCGTACATTGGAAAGCGGGGCGTGACAATGAGCTAACTAGTTTTCAGCAAGCCATCACGAGTAGAGACTCGGTGAAGTGGCTGGTTGCTATGAGATCCGAGATGGAATCTATGTACACCAACAAAGTTTGGACTTTGGACGTTACACCTCTAGGGGTAAAACCCGTAGGCTGCAAATGGATCTTCAAAAGGAAGATTGGTGTAGATGGAAATGTTGAAACCTATAAAATTAGACTTGTAGCAAAAGGTTTCGTCAAAGACCAGGTTTGGATTATGATGAAAATTTTTCTCCAGTGGATATGCTTAAATCCATTCGGATCCTACTTGCCATTGCTGCCTTCCATGACTATGAAATCTGGCAAATGGACGTAAAGATCGCTTTTCTGAATGGAAGTTTGTAAAAGTGTGTTTATATGGACCAGCCGGAGAGTTTCACAGAGAGTGGGAGCAGCAGAAGGGTGTGCAAGTTGCTTAAATCCATTTATGGATTAAAGCAGGTATCGTGGAGTTGGAATATCTTCTTTGATGAGACGGTCAAGAAATTTGACTTTATCAAAAATATAGATGAACCGTGCATTTATAATAAAATTGTAGCGAGAACCATGGTATTCCTTGTTTTGTACGTGGATGACATTCTCTTGATAGGAAATGACATTCCTATGCTACAATCGGTCAAAAGCTTCTTATCACAGAAGTTCTCCATGAAAGACCTGGGTGATGCCTCGTACATTCTGAGAATTAAAATCTATCGTGATAGATCTAAGAAAATGTTGGGACTTTCACAGTCTAGGTACATTGACACCATACTAAAGAGATTTAATATGGAAGATTTCAAGAGCGGTAATTTACCCGCTTGTCACGGGATCACCCTTTCCAAAGAGATGTCTTCCAAGAATGATGATGAGAGAGCTCGCATGGGCATTATACCGTATGTTTCGGCGGTAGGATTTATAATGTATGCGATATTATGTACCAGACCAGATGTAGTTTACGCACTCAGCGTAGTAAGCCGGTATCAGTCAAACCCAGTGAAGAAGCACTGGATAGCCGTAAAGAACATTCTTAAGTACCTGAGAAGAACTAAAGACTTGTCCTTAGTATACGGCAATGGAGACCTCCAGGTCGAGGCCTTTACAGGCTCTAGCTTCTAGAGTGACAAGGATGACCCTAAATCCATGCCGGGTTATGTGTTTACCCTCAACGGAGGGGCGAACTATTAGAAGAGTTACAAACAGGACACTGTAGCAGACTCGGCGATGGAGGCTGAGTACATCACTGCTAATGATGTCACAAAAAAGGCAGTTTGGATGAGAAAGTTCATTTCTGAACTTCAGGTGGTTCCATCCATTGTTGGTCTAACACCTTTGTATTGTGACAACACCGGGGCTATTGCTTTAGTGAAAGAACTACGGTCCCATCAGAAATCCAGACACATCTTAAGACGATATCACCTGATTATGGAGATTGTGGATCGCCAGGAGATCGAGGTATGGAGAGTAGATACGGAGAACAACATCGCAGATCCATTCACTAAGGCCATCCCTCAAACATAGTTCGAGAGGTTGTTCGAGATGTTGGGTATACGATAAGCTAACGAATGGATTTAGCGCAGACAAGTTGATACGCCAATAAAAGGCCTTAGTGCAAGTGGGAGATTATTAGGATATATATGTCCTAGAGGCCTTTATTGTACAGAATGCTGGGGACGGACACACACACACACAGGACAATCTTGCTCAATATGATAGTATACTATTTGGTTTGTATCTATCTTAACATGTGTAGATGTTTCTTTTTACGTATCTCTAATACATGTTGATAGAGCCCGTAGGATTTTTGCTTGACTACCAATGTTGTGATGGCAATCATACTCGTGGCGGCTGGGTAATCTATAAGCACAACCTTAAAATTGTCTCTAGTCATAGGATTATCGAGATAAGATATCAATACTCCAGAGTAGACTAGTGTATACGTTTCTTATTCCCGTCAGGGGAGATGGCCGATCCCATAACCATTGGTGTATGGCACCAAAGATTGTATACAGGTGCTCATTAGGTTATGAGTTACACTGGACGGACTCGTCGGGAGTTGCTGGATGGTACTATACCTAACGTCAGATATCAGCTCTTAGGTGACATAAGTACATGTTAGTCTGTTGATCTGAGATCGTCATTTATCTTATGTGAGTTCCCACCATGCTTTGATTACTACCCTACCATGGCTCTACCGAGTCATGCAAACAGGTTTTAGTTGGGTACAGTCCCGAGCCACATGGAAGCAGTGAGCGATTGTCGGGGATTCGTCTCTCCCAGTATAGGGAGTCGATGCCGCGATGTGTACGGTTGGCCAAAACCATAACACCCTGGCCAGGGCAGTTGAGATTTACTGATAGTTAGATCAGTAGTTTCTCGGATGGTCTTGAGCCACATCGATACGACTTATCAGGTTATTAGGGGTCTGACGTTTTCCACCCCCTAGACTTGATATGCGATACTCTCAGACGAACAGACCGGACTATATGGAGATTGTCACAGATAGGCTCAGTAGGGATACAGATGAGTTTGCTTGTCAGCCTTCCTTTCAACAAATACCTAGGTAGCCGTTACGTACAACTAGTGCCACTGACATAATTATGGTTAAACCCACTGCCAGCGTATTATCGAGTTTTTAGAGACCCACACAGAGGGTTTTCCGGTTCAGGAGAAACGGTGTAGTATGCGTATTTTGATTTGCTCGGGTGTTCGATAAAACACGTGTATTTTATACACGTGCTTTAATCGGACATTTTGGTAGTACTAGTAGGTTTGAAACATAGCCAGATATGGAACTAGTATTATATTGCTCTCTTTTGGGTATTTGTATTTTAACACGAATACAGTATTTATACGAATACGTGTATTTGTATAAATACGGGTATTTGTGCCTTAATACAAATACATGTATTTCTTTCTTAATATGAATAGGCATATTTTGTATTTTCAATACAAATACGGTATTCGTATTTTGGTAGAAATACGGGTATACATATTTATTATAAATACGGATATATATGGTTGTGTGTGCGTATGTGTATATGTGTACACCTGTGAGGTGGCTTCTTTCTTTCTCTCATCTTTTCTAGTTGTGTGTGGGCTTGTGACTCACGTCAGTGAGTCACAAACCTACCCACTTTGTATTATTTTTTATTGTATGAAGAGATAAGATTGGAAAGGGTGAGATAATGATCATTATCTCTTGGTAGCCATTTCTTGAGTTCATCATCTTCTTCCTCCTTTTCTCTCTAGAGTTTTAAGAAAAAGAAAGAGAGCTTCTTTACACAAATACTACATTACCAAGCATTAAGACTTAGCAAATCTTGATCTTTAGTTTCTTCTTTGATTATTACTAAAAGCTAGAGCTTGTACCGGCATTCTCAAGTGGATCATCTTTGACGTGGGGAGACTACCTTGCAAGCTCGATCCTACAACCCCAGGAGCTTAAGAAGATGACCACAAAAGACCCGAAGGACATGTCTTCAAAGGTTTAGTTCTCAACTTAATAGATAACTTCTTTTAGTTTTAGTTAGTTTAGTGTTTGGATTCGATTTCTAGGGTTATAGTTTGTAGTGCTCTTGTAAAATTTAAAGTTTTTGATTCCCCATATGCCGTAGTTGTCATGGCACGAGTACTATGAACTTACAGTAAGGCAACCTCCTCTCTCTACGTTACTCCATAATTTGCCGAAGGATGTCAGTAGTTCGCTATCCTCCTTGTGTTGCGGTCTCGGTTCTTCAAACCGAGGCTTCTTCCTTTTTCCGTCGCACGTAATCTTACGAGCGGTTTTCGGATAAGTCTCCCTTCCTCTCATCCCTTCTTTTTGAATCAACCCCTTGCCTTGTCGTCAAACACGTCTTTGATTTGTGCTACATCCATGTTTTCCGTACCTAAATAATCTCCGTTAAATCGAAATTCTCTTTATGCATTATTAAAAGAGAACGAAAAGTTTGTGATGAAATTAAGCTACCGCTAATTCTAACCAAGTTATGATAATCATCTAATATCAAATGACACCATGACATGTAATCCGCATTATTAAAATTCTCTTCACGATATGCCTCTTTGCTATATACATGTAACATCAAGTTTCATGTAATTTTTACTATTTTTTATACCTTATCATGAATTTAGAATTGTTATACATATTTTAATGATAGCTCACGGGGTAATGACCTACCCTACACACGCACACTTTGGAATCATAGCACGCTCCTATGTTGTCGCGTTTTTCTAAAAAAATTAAATTTCAATAAAATACCATCAAGTTACCAAAATTGAATTTAATCAATGTTTTTTTCCTTGGCAATTTCGCCCCTCACAGCTCTTATTAGGGGAGCCCTATTGAAGATAGTGCGGATTATCACACATCTTGAGTCTAGTGGGTGAAATCAGAGCTCTTCACAGAGCGCGTTCTCGAAGGAAAAGAAAATACGGTTTTTAAATCAAAGTAAACAAATTTAATAATATAAAAGTAACTTAACCATTTGTAACTTAAAAGAAAATAAATTCCTAGATTAAATTTTAAATAAAATGCCTAAGATGAAAAGATCTAAGTTTCTATTAAAATACCTTAAGCTTTCCAAAAGTTAGATTTTTCATTAAAATATCATAAACTCTTAAAAGCTAGGTTTTGTCACTAAAATCCCATAAAATCTAAAATATATTTTTTTAAAACTCTCAACATGCTAATTAATATATTTATACCAAAACACTCTATAGGTTTATTTTTACAATAAGGTATTTCACATAAAAAAAACCTCGAGCTTTTAAAGGACTATTTTACATAACTAATTTAAAATGCAAAATGATATATTTTCACAAAATATCTAAATCTATAAAACAACTATTCTTTAAAGTATTTAGATAACGATTGGGTTTAAGTGACATGTTCTCTCTTGAGCCTCGGAGAGCCGGAGACAATTAGTGTTATCACTTGCCTACTCCTTAAATATAATTTATAAATTCACGGAAACCAAATCGCAAAAAAAACTTGACTTGAACCTGAACTTGAACTTGACGTGACCCGAACCATGAATACGTAATGACTTGACATGAATACTTGACACGAATACTTGAACTTAACATGAACACTTGATATAACTTGTACTAAACCTTCACGCTTGATCCAACTTGACTCGAACTATGAATACAATTGATATGACTTGTACTTGACATGACTACATGATTCTTGACATGAACTCAATCTTGAAAACTTGATATTATACATCATCTTTTGTATTCATGGATTCGATCAAGGCTGGTAACTTTAATCATAGACTAATGTATACGGAGTGTTGGGGTAGTTTGAGTATAAATCCAACAAAATCTCATGAGTCTCATAACTACAAATCGCGTTGCTGTGGTATCGGGCTGAACGTCATGAATTCACGAATGAGGGCCCGTGTTTACAAGCCCCTGGATGATAGCATGTTGTGTTTGGAATGCTTCAATGACAATTGAAGTCTTGTTACTTTGGGCATGTAGTTCCTTTTGCCCTGGACGATAGCCTGTTGGGTTCGAGAAAACTCTTGAGATTTGGTTGACATTCACACTTGAATCCACGTTAGTTAGCTTTTTAGTGATCTCTTTAGGACATATTGCTATTCATTACATGTTCAACACTTTTAATTGTTATGTGCTCACTATACCTACACTACATGGCCATGCTATACTTGTTTGCCATGCTCATATTACATTGGTATGCTTATATACATATTGCTATACTCACGATATTTTGCCATGTGCATATAGTTGCTAGGTTTAATTAACACCCTTACATAATCACATTAGAATTCATATCCTACTTACATGCTGTCCTTTACCACATTCATATTTCTATCCTTTTTGGGGACTTACCAAGTGAAGATGCACTAACGGGCATTCCACCCATCTTTTGGTTCTTTGGAATGTTCGTCAAATGATCTAGAGACTGAGGAGGTGGAACCTACTACTGAAGATTACGACTAGTTCACTTCTGAAGCCGTTCCTTAGTTTTCTTTCTAGTTTGCAGTTTCAGTATGCCACCTGTTCTTTATTTCAGCTTTTCCTTTTTAGTAAGCCGCATGTTTAAGCTTTTATGTTTATGTTTCTCGTTCAAACCTATTGTAATCAGTTTGAAACTTATAAAATTTGAATATAAATAAAGTTGTTGGAAATTTCAGTATCATGTCTATTCTTTTCTTATTTTATATTGCTTATATACACTTAGCGCATTTATTCCGGGAAATGATCTTCTCGAAATAAATACGTCGTAGGCCTCATCATGTGTCGTTACCGCTCTTTTGGGAAGCGGGGCATGACGCAAAATAACAAGAAAAGAAGAGAGATCTTTAGCCCTCTGTATTCGATGCCTTGTTATAGCCTCTTCATCGAATACAGGGTACCAATAAGAATATCATAAATTCGCAAATACAGAGAATAAAATTTGACCTAATCGGCCAAAGTAGCCTGGCTAAATGGCTGATCTTGTAGGCTAAACCGCCGGCCTATTAGAAGCAAGTGGGTCCCACTTTGGTCTTTATCTTCGTTGCGCTGATTTGGTCTTTTCAAACTCTTCACATCTTTATAAATACGATATGTGTGCTTCTGTTCGTTCTTTTAACTGATTTGTAATGTGAACAGCACGTGTTAGTATTTGTTCTTCTCTTTTTGTAATTAAGACCTTGTCACCTGCAAATACCGCTTCCTAGTTGACGGAAACGATGACGTGGCAAACCCGCAGCATATTTATTCAGAGAAGTTCATTTCCTAAATAAATATACTAAGCGTATTGAAACAATAATACACAATGAAAGAATAAATGGAGACTGTACAATTTTCAACAAACATCTTTATTTACCTTCAAACTTGAAATTTTTACAGATACATGAATTTAACTGAAAAAGTAAATACAATAAAAGAAAATGCCTAAACAGTTGGTATACATAAGCTGAAAAAATAGCTAGTCTAAAACCCGAGCCGCGATCTGGTTGTATTCTTCTTCTATCGCGTCCACCTCTTCGGTATCTGACGGACATTCCAAGAAAACAAAAGTGAGTGGAATGCCCGTCAGCAAACTAGCGCTCGGTAAGTCCCAAAGGTAAAAATGGAAAGTGACAAGTATAGAATAATCATGAAATAATGTATATGACAAGTAAAAGTATATGTAATTGAACATGATATATGTACTATAGGTCTCTATATGCTCATTGTGTTAACGTTAAGTTCCAAGTATGAATTTTAACGCAACCGTAGAAGTGTTCACAAGCTCAAGAGTGGGGCCGCAGGAGCAAGGAAACACGGGCTTATTTCATGTGTTAGCATCGAGATTCGAAGCTGTGGAGGAGTCGACCCGACTGAGATTCGAGTAAATAGAAAAATAGGTTAATACAGGACTCCTGAAGTTCCGTTTGATTCACACAAGAAATTATCCCAAACACCCCTAGTATAACATATATATAACTGTAAGATATCCTTAGTTAATTTGATCGGTTGATTATAACATGTCTTGATAGAAATCATAGATTGCAAAAGTTGAAAAATGAAGTCAAGTAAGTCGAGTAGAATGCGGGTCATGTCAATTGCAATCCCGGGTCGAGTCAAGTTAGTCGAGTGGATTGATTTCGAGTTCACGTTCAAGTTTAGGTTCGAGTTTGATTAGAGTTCGGGTTTAAATTCAAGTTTGGATTCGAGTTATAGACATTTCTTGTGAATAGATTTAACTGTTGAAATTCTTAAGTTCGGGATTAATCGAACAACTGCTGCACATGGACGGCGGGATTTATGTCTTTTTCCAAGACAACTGCCATTAATAACTTCGTTAATTTGCAGTGTTGTCTAACCTGAATAGGGAAGCACTCACTTTCTCCAGCTTCCTGGGGCTCAAGAGAAATGATACCGTTTAAACCTATATTAATATAGAGTCCTTAAATATTTATTATTGTTATTTACATTGTATTTATATTGTTTGGATATCTCGAGGGGTTTTTATGAAAAATACTTTAATATTGTTTAAAATAAACCCCAAGGGTGACTTATATTATTAAGAGTTTTTATGAACATATATTTTAATTTTAGTGGTTTTTTAGCGATGAAGCCTAGTATTTTAAAAGTTTATGGTATTTTAATGAAAACTACTCCTTGTAAATTTGGTGGTATTTTATTAAAAAATTTAATCTTTCCTCTAAAAAGATTTTTTTGCTTTTTACAATTTGTTTTTATTGAAAATACGGATTCATAATTTTTCAAAGTTTTAATTTTGAAAAAAGTCGTATTCTTTAAATCGTATTTTTATTTCCTTTCGAGACCGAATTCCCCGTGAGGAATTCTGTATATCACTCTATTATCCTAAGGACGTACGATAACCTGCATCATCCGTAGATGGGTTCTCTTAAAAGGGTTGTAGAGACGCAATTGCAAAGGATCAAAAAATACCGATTAAAAAATGTTTTTTATAAGGAGATGGTATTTTCTTGCAAATTGTTTCATTTAGATGAAAAATTCTAACCAAAATACCGTGCTAAGATTCAAAAGTGTGCGTGTGGGATAGGTCGTTATCCCGTGAATGTTCTAGAGGTAGGTATGTCTAGATATTGCTAAAAAAGTTCATATTTAAAGCCCATGTTATTTATGTAAAAAAGTTCGTTATATGATTATTCCTCATGGAATGTTAGTTACGCTAAAAGCTAAATGATGTAAATAAGGTTAAGAGTGGTGGTAGGATGTTAGTGTGACCTAATTTGCTTATCATGTGGATTAAAATGTTGAAAAGGTAATTATCGGAGCTAGCTCTACTTGTCGATATATTTCAAGAATGGTGTAGAGATGTAATGAAAGGGAGAAGAAGGGACTTACGAGTTTGTGTGGTGTTGAGAATGGGGGTGAGGAAAAGAGAGAAGGTCTTTGTGGCGTCGTGGTGGCGTCGGGAGTGGCTCCGGTCTTCAACGGAATGAGATCGATCGCTAACTCCACTTAACTAGCCTTAACTCTTCTTGAACTTAGAGAATTTTGAGAGAATTTTTGATAAAGATTTTCAGAATGGTGAGATCTAGAGGATGGGATGAATTTATAGTGTAGGGACGAGGGTGTGTGAATTAAAGAATTTGAATTAAAAAGAATTAAAAGTGGAAATGAAAGGTCTCTGGTTTAATTCAAAGAAATCAAATATTACAAAAGAGTAGAGGGGAGTTAAAAGGACGCGTGAGCGAAGCACGGAAGCATTTGGTGTCATCTTGGCTGCCAGTAGCAGTCTTGGGAGGTCCGATTTGCTCCATCTGCCTCGAGATTCATGCCACGTGCTATATTCTGTGTTAACTCCTCATTTATCCCATTTGATTTTTTTAAAACTTTTCGATTCTCCGTGTATTGCACGTGCAACTCTTGGGTTTCCGAAAAGTTAAAAAGAAAGATATTAAAAATAATTGGGACTGATGGGAATCGAATACACAGGCTGAGCTACAAGTTGCTTCTTACTTTTATTGAACAAAAATAACTTATAACTCCTAATCATGTTGAAATACCATTTCTATATATTAAACAAGTTAATTTTGTACAGAGGTTTCAGAGTCGTTACATTCTGTCTTTCTTATAAAAATTTCGTCCCCAAAATTTACATAAACACTAATTTTCAAAAAGGTGAGGATATCGTGCACGCATATCGTCTTCTCGTTCCCATGCTGATTCTCCCGGTGAATCCTTTCTCCACATCACTTAGACCAAGTTCACTTCCTTGTTCCGCAGTATTTTCACCTTTCGATCCAAGATCTCGACTAGTTGTTGCTTGCGTTTTCAATAATTTACTGATCAATCTGTCGCGGCAGATCCATCTGTACTATGAGCTCCGAGTGATCAAGTATGTGGCTGGGGTCGCTCACATATCGTCGTAGTTAGGATATGTGGAACACATTGTGCACTCCTTCCAATGAGGATGGTAGTGCCAAGCGGTATGCCACTTCTCCAACTCGTTCGAGTATGTCGAACGGTCCGATGTAACTTGGACTGAGTTTACCCTTCTTACCAAAACGTATCACTCCTCTGTTCGGAGAGATCTTCAGAAACACATGCTCTCCGGGTTGGAACTCCAGATGTCGACGTTTTGCATCTGCCCAATGCTTCTGTCGGTCCTGGGCTATGCGCATCTTTTTCCTGATCATGCGAACTACATCCACAGTTGCCATGATCGTCTCTGGTCCAAGGAGTTCACGATCTCCAACGTCATCCCAACTCAGCGGAGAACGACACTTTCGTCCGTACAGTGCTACGAATGGTGCCATCCCAATGCGTGCCTAGTAGCTGTTATATGAAAACTCCAAAAGGTGTAAGTGATCTTCCCACGATCCTCCGAAGTCTAGCATACAAGCTCTAAGCATGTCTTCAAGGATCTGAATAGTTCGCTCAGATTGTCCGTCTGTTTGTAGATGATACGCCATACTGAAATTCAGACTCGTTTCCAGGCTAGTTTGAAGACTCTGCCAAAATTGGGATCAGAATCTAGTATCACGGTTAGAGATGATGCAAACATGTACCTTATGTAATCTTACGATCTTCTGCATGAGTTTATGAGTATCAAGACAAATATGGTACATCTTTAAGGTTTAAATCTTACTTTAGATTTTTACTCACATCCATGTACTTTCTTGCCAACATCTAGGTTGATTGGCCAACTTTGAATGGAATAAAGTAAGCCGACTTGGTGAGTCGATCCACAATAACCCAGCTTGCGTCATTACCCTTCGTGTTGAGAGGGAGAGCAGTCACGAAGTCCATGGTAATGTGCTGCCATTTCCATTCTGGAATTGGTAACGGCTGAAGTAGTCCAGCAGGTTTGTGATATTCAGCCTTCACTTGCTGACATACTAAACACTTTGCTATGCTCCTTGCTACTTCACACTTCATTCCATACTACCAGTAGTGTTGCTGTAGATCCTTGTACATCTTCATGCCGCCGGGGTGTACAGAATAAGGAGAGCTGCGAGTTTTTTTATCAACTCTTCTCGAATAGGACCGACTGGAACGCATAATCGGCTCCCATACTGTAAGGATCTATCTTCGTGGATGATGAAGTTGGTTAGAAGACCACTTTCTACTTGTTCTCGGATCTTTTATAGCTTGGCATTATGTGCTTGAGCTGCCTTGATCTGATTGACAAGAGTGGACTGGACTTGTAAGTTCATCAATGATGAAGCATTACCTGGCATAACTATTTCAATCTTCAATCCATGCAATTCTTTTTGTAGTCTCCACTGAGCGATGGGATTCATTGCTAAAGGTTGGTGACTAAGTGCATCAGGAACTACGTTCACCTTTCCAGGATGATACTGTAGCTTGATGTCGAAGTCCGCCATGTGTTCTAGCAATCTTCTGTACCGCATGTTGAGTTCCTTCTTAGTAAATACATACTTCAAATTTTGTGGTCGGTGTATATATCCACTAGTTCTCCCAAAAGGTAGTTACACCAAATCTTGAGTGCGAAGACCACGGCTGCCAGTTCCAGATCATGTGTTGGATAGTTACGCCCATGGACCTTTAGTTGTCCTGATGCAAAAGCCACAACCCTTCCATGCTGGTGTAGAACACATCCTTATCCTTTACCGGACGCATCACAATGTACATCGAATCCGCCAGATCGATCCGGTATTACAAGAATAAGTGCATAGGTTAATCTCGACTTGAGTTCTACAAAAGCCTTCTTACATACTTCTGACCACACGAATGCTTCGTCTTTACATGTGAGCTTGGTCAGGGGTGATGCAATCTTTGAAAATCCTTCGATGAAGCGTCTGTAATATTCTGCTAAACCCAGAAAACTTCTTATAACTTTGACTGAGTTTGATGTCGGCCATTCGCTGACAGCTGACACCTTAGCTGGATCCACAGAGATTCCTTCTCCTGAAACAATGTGTCCGAGAAATCCAACTTTATCTTACCAAAATTCATACTTACTGTACTTAGCGTAGAGCTGGTGTTGTCGTAATGTCTCCAGGAAAATGCGTAAGTGCTCGTCATGCTCTTTCCGAATCTTTGAATACACCAGGATGTAATCGATGAAGATAACAACAAACATTTCTAAGTACTCTCAGAAAACTTGGTTTATCAGGTTCATAAAAATGGCTGGTGCATTGGTCACTCCAAATGGCATTACGAGATATTCATAATGGCCATAACGAGTCCTAAACGCCGTCTTTGGAATGTCGGACTCCTTGACCTTTGCCTGATGATAACCCGAATGAAGATCTAACTTTGAAAAGACACAAGATCCATTTAACTGATCGAAAAGGTCATCGATGTAAGGTAGTGGATACTTGTTCTTAATCGTTACTTTGTTCAGAGCTCGATGATCTACGTACATCCTGTAGGTACCTTCCTTGTTCATCACTAGTAACACCGGTGATCCCCAACTTGAAGTACTGGGTCTGATCCAACCTTTCTTCAGAAGCTCGTCTAATTGGATACGAATCTCCTTCAATCGCTCCGGACTTAATCAGTATGGAGCTTTTATTACTGGTTGTGCGTTGTGTTTCAAATCGATACTGAATTCAAGAGCTCGATCGGGAGGCAAACCTGATATATCTTCAGGGAAAACATCCTCGAACTCTCTAACGACCTCTGGCTTCGATCCTTCCGCTTGCAACGCTGCAATCTCTACCTTCTTTGGTTTTGACGGTAGATGCTAGGCTTCAAAGTCTGGTCTCCGCTTTTGAAATAGAACACTGGGTGATCTGGTATTTCAAACACTACCCTCCTATGGCGACATTCGATGGTAGCGAAGAAAGTTCCCAGCCAGTCCATTCCCAAGACTACGTCGAAATTAGGTATGTCCGGTACCTTGAAGTCCACATAGAATTATCGACTACAAACGATCACTGGGCACATATCGTATCCCAAGGTTGCTTTTAGAACGCCGTTCCCTGAGCTGATATTCCAGCTGGATACGAGCGGCTTAACTGGGATCGTATGAGTTCTTACGAACCGTTGCGACATGAAGCAATGTGATGCCCCAGTGTCGAAGAGCGCGAGTGCAGGTAGGATGGCTACTAAGATTATACCTAAGTCGCGTGGGATAGATTTAGGTATAGCAAGTATAAAATGGTTAGGAATTGAAATAACTTGAAAGGGAATAGGGAAGAGATTTACCAGTGATAACTTGACCCGTAGCTTCGGCCTCTTCAACCAACATGGTGAATGCTTGGCGTAGCAGCACCTTCCTCTGTGCTTGGATAAACACTCGGCATTGAGGTTGAGCGATCTGGGTGCGGGAAGTTAGAGCTGGTAGAGCTAACCAGGTAGGAGGAGCTTGGATCGCCAGTCTAGCCGGGGGGTTATTAGTCCCTCGGTTCTGGGGGCATACTCCGATAGTGTGAGTAGAAGACCAATAGATTAAGCACAAGTTGTTCGCCCTACGACAGTTCTTCACTAGATGCCCTCTTCTTTTGCAGTAGCTGCAAAAGTCTGGCTTGTTGTTGGCGAACGGACCTCCTAGTCTCCGAGATGGTCCGTTGAAAGCTGGCCTAGAAGTGGCCCCTCCTGCGATCTGGTCCAAAGGGCGTTTCACACCGGCCAACTACGGCCTGCCCTTCTTCTTCACAACTGCCTCATAGCGTCAGGCGGCCTTCAAAGCAAGCTCGTGGGTTGGGAAATCCCCTGTAGCGAGTGCAGCCTGGATTTCAGGGTCCAACCCCTGCTGGAATCGTCGTGTCCGGATCACAGCAGTAGGAATGAGGTGCGCAGCGAGCCTGTTACGATCTTGTGTTAGCAGTGTTGTAAGTGGGATAAGAAAATTTCAACTTGAGACTATAGCTTACCTGCCGAGCATAGTAAACTCAGTATCATATTCATCCACAGACTTGACCCACATCGAGCCTTGCTGTAGATGGATGAATTGCTGCTCCATGTCAAAGCGGGCAGTCTTTGAAAAGTACTTCGCATCGAAGAGGTCTCGGAATGTTTTCCATTCTATTGGTTGCGTGAGACGACCCTCCTCTGCCTTCCACCATACCCTGGTGATCAGTCAAATATATTGCACATTTTTTGGACATTTTCCCTATTATTATTAATTACTAAAAGGTGTTATTTGTAAATAAAGAACATATGTGGATTTATTTGTAAAAAGATTATTATCATATGTTTCTTCATTTATAATTAATATAATTAGGGAAATATATGAATATCATATTTAAATAAAATATCCATTATTAAAATATGCATATCATATCAAATAATCCTAACCATTATTATAAAAATATCATATCAATTAATTGGTTAGAATAATATCTCGAATAAAAACAAGTGCTACTAACAAGAAGATTTTGAGATATTGTGCAGGAATTATAATAGATCAGCTTAAACCTGAGATACAAGTAGGAGATCCACAGCAAATCGTTTCACCAAACCAAATCTGTCAAATATTAGGAGCAAATTGAAGAATCTCGCAACGGCAGAGATTAAGAGATATATTTTCAGAATCTTTTTATCATAAGGATCTCCAAATATCGAGAAGAAAAGATACGAAAAATTTGGAGACACGAACCCACCAAACGATGGCGGAAGCAATGTCAAGTAGGGCTATAGGCGGCGGTTCAGCAGTCATTTAGCGGCCGTGGGATCTGAAACTTCAGGGTCATGATCGTAATTTGACACATTTCAATATGACATCTAGGGTTTCACATTATCTATCCATCGATCGATTAAGATCTAGCGAAGCAAACTAGGGTTTTATAAATTACCTTTTCAGCAAGCAACTTTTGTAATGCAATAGTTAATCAATAAAGGTAGTTTTTTCTTTTAATTTTGTCGCATTACTTTCCGCATTACTTTCGGCATTTACTTTCTGCACTTTTAATTTTTAATTATGGATTCATTCATCTTCCACCTCTCTTTTAAGTCGCTAATATCCATGAGCGAGTAAATTCTTGCTTGCTAAGGTTGTAGGATATGGTAGAATAATGGATGAAAAATCTCTTAACTTCTTTTGATATTTTAATTTTTATAAACTTTAGTAAAATAAATTTTAACCCTCTTATCGGGCGCGCTATCAATTCATGATACTTACGACCACGATTTGAGATTAGTTAATGATTGTTTTGTTAAGAGCTTGAGATAAATAGAGATCAATGGAAGGACAAGGGGCAGTTGAGGGAAACCCTAATTTCCTCCAAGAACACTAATCTGCATTCATCGCTATCTCTCTAGTATTAAATAATTAAAAGAAAAAAAAGAATTATTTTTAAACCTCTATCCATTAACAACTAAGTCCTATAAAGCTTACAAGCCCTTCTATTATAAACTTTAAAAACCTTTTTAGTATAAAACGACAACAATCCCACCTTTCTTCTATCCACGCATCTAAAGCAAGAAAAGTAGTTCACCGTTTCTCTGTGGACGACCCGTACTCACTATCGGCTAGCTATTGCACACCGTTATTGATTGCGGTTATTTACAACATACATACACACTTTTTCACGACCAATCAAACGACGCCATTGCCGGGGAAACGGCCGTAATTATTTTTCTTGTTATTCGGGTTGATTTCTAATATAAAACCAGCGAACATAAAAATAGAAATAAAAAAACCGCATTTTGTATTTTTAACGATTTTTTGCGAGTTTTGTGAGAAATCTGGAACACTTGGAGCGAACCAACAGAGATTCAGAGATTGTCAAATAGGATCGGAGGAGCATTGGAGTGCTTTGAAAATTTTTGAAGGGGAGATTCCATCAAACGGCGGCAGAACCGCAGCCAAAGGTAGCTTTTGGCGGCGGAAGCGCGGCCATAGTGGGGAGTTAAGCCCCCAAATTTTCTTTGTACTATCGTATCATTTTCCTCTCTCCTCTAAATCTCTAATAAACTGTTTTTACCAGCAGGATTCTTTGCAAACAGCGCTGCTAAAAAATATTTTTGCGTGTTTTAGATTTTGGTTTGTTTTGCATAATTAAACCGGACATTAAGGGGCAAGAAACCCAAAATTCAGATTAGGTGGGGATTTCATCACCCTTTCTAGGCCCCACAAATCATAAACAAGCATACGCATTATCCTACATTAATAAAAAAATATCTAGACCAAGCCTCTAAGGACATTCGCGCTCAATTAGGACAAAGGATGGTCGTGGGTAATATATTGCTTATCCGTATTTCTCTTGTGGTGTCTAAGGAAAGTGTGACTAAGAAAACCGGTTTTTTTAATTAGCCCGCTATTTCGGTGATTTGTATAGCGGATATCTCTCACTTACCTGGCACTTACCTGGCACTTACCTGGCTGCAAGATTGATAAGGAGGTGATAGAGGATGTATCATACGTCTTGTCCTTTGGAAGTCTAGGAGCGGTCTATTAATTTGACCTAAGTGACCCTAGCTTTAGGGATGTGATTGGTTGAATCGAATTCCTATTTCAAAGCAAAACAATTTCAAAATTTTTATAAAAAAAAATACTATTATCATCCTTTTTTTTCTTTTCATTCTCTTATGATGGGTAACCCAAACCGACCAACTCTTGCCGAACTTTGCTATACACAACCAGCTATTTTTTATTATCGTAATTGCTTTGGTATAAATTCTGACCCCACCATTTCTTTAAGGGATAGGATAGAACGCTCTAAAAATAATAGTTGGACACCTCACTCAAAATCCTATTAACCGTGTCAAAATTCAACATCTTCTTATGTTGATAATCCTTTTAAGGCTAGTGAGGCAACTTCTAAACCTATGTCCATTGCTGAGCATATTGAGAAGGCTCATAGCCAAAGTTTCATACCTTTCACTACTCTAAAACCGTTAGGACAACAATTACAATCATTTCCATATAAAAATGTTGATACTCCTTTTGAGGCAAATATGGCAATTTCTAAACCCATGACCATTGCTGAGCAAATAGCAAAGACCAATCGCCAACTAACCAACCAATATCAATCTTCTTCATATCACAATGTTGATCCTAATAGTTATGAAATTTGGATACACCCTTCTAACTCTTATCCACAGTACCAAACTTTCACACCTTCTCATGTTAATACTTCTCTTGAGGCTAATATGGCAATTCGTAGACCCATGTCGATTGCGGAACACATTGAACTTGCCCGTAGCCAACAATTAAACACTTTCCAACCGTACTCAGCTTTTTCACCTTATCTAGACAGTGCTTCTGAAAATCAATTGGGAAGTTCCATGTTTCAAAGAGAATCTTTCATTGAAACTTTTTCACAAACCATGTCTAGTTTTGAAGTACAGTTGGAATTAAGTAGTGAGAAAGAACCTGGGACCCCCCTAAATCAAACCAAAACCAATTCTTTTGATCTCAACACCTTCCATCCTGAACTCCAACTAAATGTATTTGATGATCAACCACTTATTAATCTAATTGATGAGGTGTCCGAAAATAACATGTTTGACTTTTCCAATCATGAGTGTGAAAGAGTGCCTTACACTATTCCAAATCAAACCGATCCTTATCCGACTACACTTGACATTTCAAACCTTCCAATTCCATCAAGTGAACCAAGTGATCCATCGATTGAGGATAATATAATTAATGAATTTTTAAAGAACTATTCATTTGATTTGACTGAAGGTGTCAGTGAAAACGGTGATTAGAATATCTTTGAAGATGAACTCGCTATATTGGATGAGTTGGATTCTCCGACCCATCATGTTCCTTCCATTGAATATGAACATCTTCCTGTACATTTAACCGATCATATTCTTACCACCGACCTATCCGATATGCAAAACGATATTCATCTTTCATCTCCCATATCTAGTTTAACAACGCTCGACACCCAAGTTCATTTACCCATTTCATTACCCACTTTCTTCAGTTCTTTTCATCTTCTTTCAATTCCATCGAGATTTGATGAACCACACTCCGATATTTCGAGTTCTAAGATTCTTGAAAAACCACTTGATTTAGACTCTTTTGAGAGTGAGGGAGACGATCTTTTCGAGCCTCTTACCTCCGTAATTTATAAAGAATCAAGTGCGCAACACATTGACCTTGAAACTTTCAACCTTTCTAGTGAATCTACCTATTCCGCTGACATGGATATCGATTCATTTCTTTCCAATGTGACATCGATGAAAGTTTCGAAGATATTTTCGCCGAAGAACTCGCGTTCCTTGAAGGCTTGGATGCTGTGATGAAAAAACCTCTACCGGAATTTCATATGCCTCCCTTTGAGGCCGAAGAAGTTGAATCGCCACCCTTTCTTCTTATCACATACAAGAATGCGACTATTCCACCCATTCCTTATTTATCACATTCTTGTTTTCATTCACATTCACTTTTTCGTCTCCACCAACCGAGACGTAAAACTTTTCGATTACACCTCTTCCCTTCTCCCTACTTAATCACTTATCATTACTCTCATTTTTGTTTTTTCTACTCGAGACATGATACAACCTCCATTCATATATAGTCTCAAGTCTTCTTCACGTCTATCTATTACACTATCTTCTACCAATCATGGTGTTACCTTCATAAAATATTTGAATGGCTGGTGCTGGTTTTTGGGCTTTGTAAAGCCTTGTATATACAAATGCGATTTTTTTCTTACTTTGAATTTTAAATGCTTAAATAGTGGAAACACCGTTTTAATTAAGTTTGGGGGAAGAAAAATATTTTTGGCTCTTGAATGAAAGGAAATTTTTGCACAATTGTGAGCCAAAAATAAGTTTGGGAGAGGATTTCACCGTCATTAACTCTTGTCCCCTTTACTAATCATTGAGAACTTTTCCTCCCAAGTCTACAGGTTTTGAACTTAAAGGATGACATCAGTGAGGACACTGCTGCAAATAAGTTTGGGGAAGGTTTATTCTTATTCACGTATTATTTTGCATTATACTATAAAAATAAAAGCACTAAATAAAAAAAAATTTGAAAATGAAAGTTAGAAAGTGAAAAATACATATGAAAGATAAGAAGAGATTTAAGAAATACAAAAAAATTAGATGTTTTAAAACGAAGCTAGTAATACGTAGTCATGAGCTATTGTCCCAAAGGTTAGTAAGATGAAGGAATTACTAATCTGCGGATAGAAATAAGTCTGAAAAATAGTCCCTATTCTTGAGTCCAAACTTCTGAATGTTGATACCCTACTATATGCATTTGCACACATCTTAAAACTTGGGATAGTAGAGAATACCTTGAAATACTCTGTCACGCCCCGCTTCCTGGGTATAGGGAGGGGACGCAGTGAGGCCCGTTACGTATTTACTCCGAAGTAAACACGGTAAACGTATCTAAGCAATATAAAGTAAAATGTACACAAGAAGACATGAATATAATGAACATCAACTTTATTTATTAAACATTCTTTTATAGGTACAACTGGAAATGTAAATACAAGGATGGAAATCAATGCCTAAACAATGGTATGAACTGAAAAGAAAATATATACAGGTGACTATAGCTCGGGGTCTTCAGTGTACTTCTCAGGGGTCTGCTCCAAGTGCTCCTGGCCGGTCTCGAACTCTTCAGAGTCAGCTCCTCCTGACAACATTCCAAAGAAGAAGAGAAATATGAATGTCGTCAGTGAACAATCGCTCGGTAAGTCCCAAAGAAGGAGAGAAGTGGAATAGACAGAAAAGAGAATATATCTAGTATAATGTTTGATTGTTATGTTAACGTAGTGTTTGTAG
Source organism: Agapanthus africanus (assembly GCA_030015575.1). Lineage (NCBI taxonomy): Eukaryota > Viridiplantae > Streptophyta > Magnoliopsida > Asparagales > Amaryllidaceae > Agapanthus > Agapanthus africanus. The sequence goes on along the minus strand of CM057338.1, from coordinate 145,910,035 downwards.
CTTGGTACAGAATATGTCAGTGTATACGAGAGGAGTCCAACTTACACCGTGGAGTTTGGTATCTCATAGTACAAGGCTCCGTCGAAAATACCACGGAACAACGACATGGATGTAATTACGTCTTTTAGTGACCACCTCGTACCACCTTTAATATGTTCCGTACCAGTCTACCCCTTTATAAACCCCGTAATATTTATTGTATTGATTGTACTAATTGTATTATATTGTAGTAAATGGAAGACTTGCCAAAACCATGATATCAGTAAAAGGAATGGATATAAATGGATAGTCATGTAAACAGAGTATATCCATGGTTCGGTTCAGTCATGTCATATTGCTATAGATTGAATTCTGGATTCATGGATTTATATTGTACTGGAGTTATACTTGAATCGAATTCAAGATAGATTGTATTCAGATTTGATCTTGACTCGAACTGAGTCAGACTTATAAACATAATTAAAGTCCTGATTGTTATGGGGTTATTGGTAACCGCTGCACATGGACGACAGTATTTGTGTCTTTTTCCAAGACAATTACCGTATGATAACACCGTTGTTAGATTGTCTACCTTAGATAGGCAAGCACCCACTTTCTCCGACTGCCCGGGGCTCAAGAGAATTGGTCCCGCTTAAACATATATTTACTAGGGTCCTTATTGTAAATTGATATAACTTGAGGGGGTTTTATGTAAAAATAGTTTTGATATATTTCAAAAATAAACCTTAGGTATTTAATTATCGTCTTTAGGGTTTTCATAGATATATATTTTATAAAAATGAAATTTTCTATTGAGTAGAACCTAGATTACATTGTATGTGGTATTTTAATGTAAACTTGGAATTGCATTGAATTGTAATGGTAGTTTCATGAAATTGTGATTCTTTTGCTTTAGAAAACATGGAATATTCATATACTATATTTAAAATAGATATTTTGATAATAGTTATATATATATATATATATATATATATATTTATATATATATATTTAATAAAAATAAAGTTTATTTATTTTGTAAAAATCTCATTTTCTTAAAAATCGCATCAAAATTCCATCGAGATCGAATGCTCCTTGCGAAAATCTGCATCTCGCTCTACTAGGCCCGAGGACGTGCGATAACCCGCACCATCCCGATCGGGGTTCCCCAAAATGGGTTGTAAAGGCGTATTTGCAAGGAATTAAGTAATACACTTTTTAAAGAAAACGGTTTTGTAAGTTTAGGGTATTTAAATGTAATGTCGTATTTTGCCCCAAAAGAATGTTTTACAAACCATCGTGCTATGTCAAGGATGAGTGTTGTGATGAGGTAGGTCATTACCTCGTGAGTTTTCTAAAGGTAATATAAGGAAATATGTTGAATTATGTCAAAAATAAAGTATGTGGTATTTAACCGTAAAAATACGATAAAAGTTGCATAATAGATTCTTTTGAGATGAAACTTATTCTAATGTGTTTGTTAATAATTACTAAACAATCTATTAAAAATTTGTAGGTTTGTTATTAAGAAAAATTTAGATTTTTAAAGAAAAGAGAATTGGAAGCCAGATTAACTCCGTTTCCGACCGAGTTTTGAAAAGGAGAAGTTTTAAAATAGAAAAAGAGGAGGGGAGAGGGGACTTACTAGCTATTAAGAAATATGGGAGGTAGGGAAAGACTTTGGAACCGTCGGAGCGTCGTTTCGTCACCGGATTCTCCTCAAAACTTCGTCGGAACTTCGCCTCTTGCTAACTCCACTTGTACAACTTAGGACTTGGAAATTTTTGAGAGTTTTTGTAATGAAATTATAAATGAGGAGAGGTGAAATGTGGTGTGGTATTTATAGGAAAAAATTAGGGTTTAGGATAATGAAGAATAGAATTAAAATGCGCATTAAAATGTGGATTAATGCCCATTTTTAATTCTCTAGAAATGTGCAGAGAAATCAAACAGTATGGGGGTAGTAGGGTAGGCCAAGGGGTGTTGGGGTTGAAGTTTGGGGAGCATCCCCTATGGGGGGCCCGGCGGTGCCGGTCACCAATGAAGATCTCGCCGGTCGAATCATGGGTTGGGGTGCTTGGATCTCTGCCACGTGTCCATGTCGCTTTGTATAACTCAGTGCACATATTTGTTTAATCTGTGACTTTTCGTTTTACGTGTAGTGCACGTGTAAACAGTTGGGTTTCTAAAAGATTAAAAGAAAAATCAATTAAAAATATATGTGGCTGGGGGAATTCGAACACAGAGGCTACATCACAGCAGTGCAAGGCTTTACCAATGAGCTACAAGTGCTTTCTTGTTGTTCAAAAGCAAATCAAATTTATAACTTGTGCTCATGCTAAGGTATTCCTTTCTGTATTTTTGAAAAAAATATGTACAGAAAGTTTAGGGTTGTTACATTCTACTCTCCTTATAAAAATTTCGTCATCGAAATTTGTAGAAGGAAAGTGTAACAGATTCAAGAAAATTTTGGTGATAGTGATGGTGATAGAACTAGTGATAATGCATAAAAATATTTGGAAGAACGAGAGAATGCAAAAGTTTTGGAACGATGTGAGGGAATTCCCAGGGTTACCTTGGTCTACAGTCTTTACTTCTACGGCTGGTAAAGTGAAAGCCTGACGCCGGGGTACATTCCTCCTAGCTAGAAGCACATTCTTCTGTCCTTGGGGCATGTTTCTCTGCCCTTGAGGCATGTTTCTCAGTGCCTGATAGAATTGGCGATCAGGCTGTGCAGGAGGTCCACGTGGATGTGGAGCTGGAAGTGCAAGACGAGGTGCAGGAGCCTAGATAGCTGGCCACTGCGGATAAGTGTTGTGAGTTGGAACTGTGTTGCGTCTATAAGAACATGTTCCAATTTTATGATTGGATGCGCCACAAACTAAGCATAGGCCTTTTGCGCGCCTACAGTCCTTCCACAGGTGTCCATCCCTCTTGCAGTAGAAGCAAAAATCTGGAATTGGCTGGTTATTTTTTTTATCCGGTCTCCTGGGTTCAAAAGTTGGCCTTGAAGAGGCTCCTCCTGCCATCTGAGTGGCCGGGCGCTTCACTCCGGCAAATTGGGGTATGCCCTTCATCTTCACCACTGCCTCATATCGGAGGGCAGCTTTCAAAGCCAGGTCATGGGTTGGGAAATCCCCTGTAGCTAAGGCAGCTTGGATCTCTGGATCTAACCTTTGCTGAAATCGTCTAGACCTGATCTCAGCAGTCGGTATCAAGTATGCCGCAAACCTACTGAGCATGGTAAACTCAGCATCATACTCATCCACAGATTTGGTCCATATCGAACCCTGTTATAGGTGGATGAATTGTTGTTCCATGGCAAATCGTGAAGTCTCTGAAAAGTACTTCGCGTCGAACATGTCGCAAAAGGTTTTTTATTCGATCGGTTGGTCAAGAAGGCTTTCTTCCGCTTTCCACCAAACTCGGGCGTTGTCAGTGAGTTGTAGCTTCGCAACTCGTACCCAAGCGATCTCTGGCACTTGTTCTGCTACCAGATCATTCTCAATGCTCTAAGCCCATTCTTCCGCTTCTAAAGGACTCTCTTTCCCCGAAATTTGTTTTGGGTGCAATGCCCGGAATTGCTTTACTCCGGACACTTCCGCTTCTGGACGGTTCATCAGAATAGCAGTATGCTACTGTTGTCCTTCCAGGAGGCTTCGGATCGCCTCAAGCAGTACCGTCTGCTCATTGATCGGGGTAGCGACGGTAGGAGTAAGCGGTAGAGGTGGTGGTGTGTTGTTGAAGTTGGTGCTGGTGTTGTTTGGAGAATCCATAACTTTGAAATAAAAATAGGGTTATTATAGATTCAAAGCATATGAAATTGTAAGATTTAAGGAATATGAATTGTAAAGAATGTTTTTTAGTTGCTGATTCTTGTGTTATATTGTTTAGGACTTCATGCAGAATTGATCTGCATGTCCATGCAGAACTGACCTGCATGGGCCGCCAACAAGGCCTGCCACGCCCCGCTTCCCGGGTATGGAGAGGGGACACGGTGAGGCCCGCTACGTATTTACTCCGAAATAAACACGCTAAGCGTATCTAAGCAATATAAAGTAAAATGTACACAAGAAGACATGAATATAATGAACACCAATTTTATTTATTAAACATTCTTTTACAGGTACAACTGGAAATGTAAATACAAGGATGGAAAGCAATGCCTAACAATGGCATGAACTGAAAAGAAAATATGTACAAGTGACTATAGCTCGGGGTCATCAGTGTACTGCTCAGGGGTTTGCTCCAAATGCTCCTGGCTGGTCTCGAACTCTTCAGAGTCGGGTCTTCCTGACAACATTCCAAAGAAGAAGAGAAATAGGAATATCGTCAGCGAACAATCGCTTGGTAAGTCCTAAAGAAGGAGAGAAGTAGAATAGACAGAAAAGTGAGTATATCTAGTATAATGTTTGATTTTTATTTTAACGTAGTGTTTGTAGCTTGGTACATAATATGCCAGTGTATATGAGAGGAGTCTAACTTACACCATGGACTTTGGTAACCCGTAGTACAAGGCTCCATCGAAAATACCACGGAACAACGGCATGGATGTAATTACGTCTTTTAATGACCACCTCGTGCCACCTTTAACATGTTCCATACCAGTCTATCCCTTTATAAACCTCGTAATGTTTATTGTACTGATTGTATTGTATTGTAGTAAATGGAAGACTTGCCGAAACCATGATATCAGTAAACAGAATGGATATAAATGGATAATCATGTAAACAGAGTATATCCATGGTTCGGTTTAGTCATGTCATAAACCCACCGTTGCCGGTCCCAAGTCCGGATGAGAAAGGGTGAGGGTTGTGGTAGGCTTGTGACAGCCAACGTAAAACTTTGTCACATTCTATGACATGAACCATAATAAGAATATCGTTGGGGCGTCCCCTACTCAGCGACGCGCTACATCGGATCCCGGGTGTAGTGTTAAGTATGCAAGGGCTTCTAGGTCATCGTCCAGATGCGGCGCGCTACATCGGACCCCGGGTGTAGTGACAAATAAGCAAGGGTCGTCGTCCAGAGACGGCGCGCTACATCGGACCCCGGGTGTAGTGACAAATAAGCAAGGGTTTCACAGGATCCATCTAGATTCCTGGAACATAGGTTCCCTTACGGGTAGACTAATAGAATTAGTGGAGGTGATGATTAGGAGGAGAGTTGGTATTATGTGTTTGCAAGAAACTAAGTGGGTAGGTGAAAAGAGTAGAGTCATAGAGCCTTGGGGTTATAAGCTTTGGTATACGGGTAGAGATAAAAATCGTAATGGGGTAGGCATAATCATAGATAGACGGTTGCTTGAGAATGTAGTTGAGATTAGGAGAAAAGGTGATAGAATTTTACTGGTTAAGCTTATTCTAGGTGGAGAGATCCTTAATGTTATTAGTGCTTATGCACCACAGATAGGTCTTGATGACGCTAGTAAGCGTCTATTTTGGGAGGATTTAGACGAGGTGGTGCAAAGTATACCTAGTGGAGAGAAGTTATTTATTGGTGGTGATCTTAATGGACATGTAGGTACTAGTCGTAGTGGGTTTGATACTATCCATGGAGGTTTCGGTTTCGGACAAAGGAATGAAGCAGGTGACTCGATTCTAGATTTTGCTTTATCTTATGACTTGATCTTAACAAACACCTGGTTTAGGAAAAGAGAGTCCCATCTTATCACTTTTAGGAGCGGATCAAGTGATAGTCAAATAGACTTTTTTCTGACGAGAAGAATAGATAGAGGTTGTTGTATCGACTGTAAGGTAGTGCCAGGTGAGAGTGTAACCACTCAACATAGGATTTTAGTTCTATATTTTCGATTTAGAAGAGAACCTAGGAAGATTAGACGTAAGGTAGAGCCTAAAATTAAATGGTGGCGATTGAAAGAAGGTAACCAAAAGGTTTTTATAGATCGTGTAGTACAAGATGCGGATTGGCAGTCAGAAGATGATCCAGACAAAACATGGAATAAAATGGCTAGTTGTATCAAGAAGGTAGCTAGAGACCTACTTGGTGAGTCGAGAGGTGGTGCTCCACCATCTAAGGACATATCATGGTGGAATGAAGATGTAAAGGCTGCTATTAAAATTAAAAGGGATTCTTATAAAGATTTGAAGAAAAGTAGAGATATGGAAAGATTTGAGAAGTACAAAATGGCTAAAAAGGAGGTTAAGAAAGCTGTTCTGGAAGCTAAATCTAAGGTCTACAAGGAGGTGTACGAGAAATTAGACACTAAAGAGGCTGCAAATGATATATACCGGATTGCTCGGATGCGGAAAAGGAAGACTAGAGACTTATGTGCGGTGAAATGTGTCAAAAATGAAAATCAGAAGGTTTTAGTTCGAGACGAGGATATCAAGGAAAGATGGAGAGATTATTTTGACAAATTGTTCAATGAGAGCTTTACTAAGAATTTGGATGGACTTATCATTCAATCTCAAGATATAAACCGTGATTTCATGCGTAAAATAAGACTTCCTGAGGTTAAAGAAGCTTTGAACAGAATGAGTTTAAGAAAAGCGGTTGGTCCTGACGGGATTCCTATCGAGATTTGGAGATGCTTAGGAGAAATAGGCATTAAATGGCTGACAGATCTGTTTAATAAGATTTGGCAGACAAAAAGATGCCAAATGAATGGAGGAAAAGTATCCTTGTACCTATCTACAAGAACAAGGGTGACATTCAAAGTTGCTCAAACTACCGTGGAATAAAACTGATGTGTCACACCATGAAACTTTGGGAGAGAGTGATTGAACACAGGCTAAGGAAGGATATTAAGATAACAGAGAACCAGTTTGGGTTCATGCCTGGACGATCGACGACAGAGGCTATTCATTTGCTTCGTCAACTTGTCGAGCGTTTTCGAGAGAGGAGAAGAGATTTGCATATGATATTTATTGATTTAGAAAAAGCGTACGACAAGGTACCTAGAGAGGTATTATGGGGGACAATGATGAAGAAGGGGGTCCCCGTCAAGTATATTGACATAATCAAGGATATGTACGATGGAGTAGTGGCAAATGTCAGAACTTGCGGTGGCTTAACGAGTGATTTTCCGATCACTATTGGTTTACATCAAAGATCTGCATTAAGTCCATTCCTGTTTACCATCGTGATGGATGAGCTTACTAGAACTATCCAAGATGAGGTACCTTGGTGTATGCTATTCGCTGATGATATTGTTCTAGTAAATGAGACGAAAGCAGGGGTTAATGCCAAATTGGAATTATAGATGCAAACATTGGAATCTCGGGGATTCAGATTGAGCAGGTCCAAGACAGCATATATGCACTGCAAATTTAGTAGCCAGAGAAGTCAAAACCATATTGGTATAACATTAGAAGGGCAAGAGATATCACCGAGCGACCAGTTTAGATATCTAGGTTCCATCATCCAAAAGAATGGAGAGATCGATGGTGATATTAATCAAAGGATCCAAGCTGGTTGGTTGAAATGGAGGAGTGCAACAGGGATTTTGTGTGATCGTAACTTTCCGTTAAAATTGAAAGGGAAGTTTTATCGGAGCGCTATTCGGCCTGCCTTATTATATGGTACAGAATGCTGGGCTCCTAAGAAGCATCATACACAGAAGATGCACGTAGCGGAGATGCGCATGCTTCGTTGGATGTGCGGTAACACTAGAAAAGATAAGGTGCGAAATGAGGATATTCGTGCAAAAGTTGGTGTAGCACCTGTGGAGGAGAAGATGCGGGAAAACCGGCTAAGATGGTTTGGTCATGTGCGACGCAGACCTATGGAAGCACCGGTTCGACGAATAGATACTCTCGATATGGGCAATGGCAAAAGGGCAAAAGGGAGACCGAAGAAAACATGGATGGAGGTGATACGAAACGATATGGTTGCCAAAGGACTCAATGAAAGTATATTGTTCGATAGAAGTGAGTGGAGACAGAGGATTCATGTGCCGGACCCGGCGTGATTCTCATGTTGGTTCATGTAGCCTACCCCATATGCTTGGGATAAAAGGCTCAGTTGTTGTTGTTGTTGTGGTGGTTTAGTCATGTCATGTTGTTATAGATTGAATTCTGGATTCATGGATTTATATTGTACTGGAGTTATACTTGAATCGAATTCAAGATAGATTGTATTCAGATTTGAACTTGACTCGAACTGAGTCGAACTTTTAAACAGAATTGAAGTCCTGATTGTTTTGGGGTTATCGGTAACCGCTGCACATGGACGGCATGATTTGTGTCTTTTTTCAAGATAATTACCTTATGATAACACCGTTGTTAGATTGTCTACCTTAGATAGGCAAGCACCCACTTTCTCCGGCTCCCCGAGGCTCAAGAGAATTGGTCCCGCTTAAACCTATATTTACTAGGGTCATTATTGTAAATTGATATAACTTGAGGGGGTTTTATGTAAAAATAGTTTTGATATATTTCAAAAATAAACCTCAGGTATTTAATTATCGTCTTTAGGGTTTTCATAGATATATATTTTATAAAAATGAAATTTTCTATTGAGTAGAACCTAGATTTCATTGTATGTGGTATTTTAATGTAAACTTGGAATTGCATTGAATTGTAATTGTAGTTTTATGAAATTGCGATTCTTTTGCTTTAGAAAACATGGAATATTCATATACTATATTTAAAATAGATATTTTGATAATAGTTATATATATATATTTAATAAAAATAAAGTTTATTTATTTTATAGAAATCTCATTTTCTTAAAAATTGCATCAAAATTCCATCGAGATCGAATGCTCCTTGCGGAGGTCTGCATCTCGCTCTACTAGGCACGAGGACGTGCGATAACCCGCACCATCCCGATCGGGGTTCTCCAAAATGGGTTGTAGAGGCGTATTTGCAACGAATTAAGTAATACACTTTTTAAAGAAAACTGTTTTGTAAGTTTAGGGTATTTAAATGTAATGTCGTATTTTGTCCTAAAAGAATGTTTTACAAACCATCGTGCTATGTCAAGGATGAGTGTTGTGATGAGGTAGGTCATTACCTCGTGAGTTTTCTAAAGTTAATACAAGGAAATATGTTGAATTATGTCGAAAGTTAAGTATGTGATATTTAACCGTAAAAATGCGATAAAAGTTGCATAATAGATTCTTTTGAGATGAAGCTTATTCTAATGTGTTTGTTAATGATTACTAAACAATCTATTAAAAATCTGTCGGTTTGTTATTAAGAAAAATTTAGATTTTTAAAGAAAAAAGAATCGGAAGCCGGATTAACTCCACTTCCGACGAGTTTTGAAAAGGAGAAGTTTTAAAATAGCAAAAGAGGAGGGGAGAGGAGACTTACTGGCTATTAAGAAAGATGGGAGGTAGAGAAAGACTTTGGAACCGTCGGGGCGTCGTTTCGTCGCCGGATTCTTCTCGAAACTTCGTCGGAACTTCGCCTCTTGCTAACTCCATTTATACAACTTAGGACTTGGAAATTTTTGAGAGTTTTTGTAATGAAATTCTGAATGAGGAGATGTGAAATGTGGTGTGGTATTTATAGGGAAAAATTAGGGTTTAAGGTATTGAAGAATAGAATTAAAATGCTCATTAAAATGTGGATTAATGCCTATTCTTAATTCTCTGGAAATGTGCAAAGAAATCAAACAGTATGGAGGTAGTGGGGTAGGCCAAAGGGTGTTGGGGTTGAAGTTTGGGGAGCATCCCCTACGGGGGGCCCGGCGGTGCCGGTCACCAATAAAGATCTCGCTGGTCGAATCATGGGTTGGGTGCTTGGATCTCTGCCACGTGTCCATGTCTCTTTGTATAACTCAGTGCACATGTTTGTTTAATCTGTGACTTTTCGTTTTTCGTGTAGTGCACGTGTAAACTGTTGGGCTTCTAAAAGATTAAAAGAAAATCAATTAAAAATATGTGTGGTTAGGGGGATTCGAGCACAGAGGCTACGTCACAGCAGTGCAAGGCTTTACCAATGAGCTACAAGTGCTTTCTTGTTGTTCAAAAGCAAATCGAATTTATAACTTGTGCTCAGGCTAAGGTATTCGTTTCTGTATTTTTGAAAAAAAATCTATATATAAAGTTTAGGGTTGTTACATACTCTTGTTTAGAAACCTTAGTATGAAAAAATATATAAATTAACAAAATATAAAAGACACATAAAATATAAATGGTGCAGAAAAATGAACACTAGTTTTGTAATTACTTAAGGCAGTATAAATAAAATATAGCGATGGTGCCTTATCACCTAGTGCCTTAGACCAACTGGGAATCACTACTAAGCCTTAAAGTGTTGCAAGACTAAGATATTACTAATTACGCCTTAATAAGTGAGCACATTCGGTAATCGGTTGGTTAGTACCTCAAGAAGTATTAACGGTCGTATAAAGAATGTGTGAGTAAATCCATCTAAAATATCACCGACTAAAAAGTACTAAGCAATATGGACAAGGGTATGATAGCTTGAATTGAATTCTCCAAGTGTAGGGATGACTTTTACACACACGTAGGGGTATATGATCGATGTTTAGAAGAAAGGTAGAGAGGAAAACTAAAGATGATATTTTATTGAGAGATGATGTGATTTCTGACATCTTTTCAAGACCATTAAGATAGGGCTCATGACAACTAAAAAGCTAGTGTAGCTTGAAACTCTTATTTTCAAGTTTTTTCTTTTATATGTTTCTTATCTTTGCATGTAATTTTCACCTTCTTTTCTTTATTTTCTAAATTTTTGGGATTTTGTGGGTGTAATATTCTGAAAACCCTCAGTCGACAACACTCCTCCTACTAAGAACACTTAGAGGTTTAAAGGGTTGTTGCACGAGCTAAGTGCAATTGTGTTGCCTACGAAAGTGTGCTAGGTTTTTCTTTTTCTTTTGATAATAAATAGTTTGCTCGGGACGATCAAAGATAAGTTTGGGGGTATTTGATCAGTCAAATATATTGCACATTTTTATGGACATTTTTCCTATTATTATTAATTACTAAAAGATGTTATTTGTAAATAAAGAACATATGTGGGTTTATTTGTAAAAAAATTATTATCATATGTTTCTTCATTTATAATTAATACAATTAGAGAAATATATGCATATCATATTTAAATAAAATATCCATTATTAAAATATGCATATCATATCAAATAATCCTAACCATTATTATCAAGATATCATATCAATTAATTGGTTAGAATAATATCTCAAATAAAAACAAGTGCTACTAACAAGAAAATTTTGAGATATTGTGGAGGTATTATAATAGATCAGCTCAGGTCTTAAATACAAAGTAGGAGATCCACAGAAAATTAGTTCACCAAACCAAATCTGCCAAATATTAGGAGCAAATTGAAGAATCTCGCAACGGCAGAGACTAAAAGATATATTTTCAGATTTCTTTTATCATAAAGATCTCCAAATATCGAGAAGAAAATGCACGAAAAATTTGGAGACACGAACCCACCGAACGACGGCGGAAGCGCGGTCAAATAGGACTATAGGCGGAGGTTTAGCGGTCATTTGGTGGCCGTAGGATCTGAAACTTCAGGGTCATGATCGTAATTTGACACACTTCAATATGACATCTAGAGTTTCACATTCAAGAACCTATAAAAAAACCGAGAGCTATCTATCTATCATCGAACTATCTATCCATCGATCGATTAAGATCTAGCAAAGCAAACTAGGGTTTTGTAAATTACTTTTTCAGCAAGCAAATTTTGTAATGCAATAATTAATCAATAAAGGTAGTTTTTTTCTTTTAATTTTGTCGCATTACTTTCTGCATTTACTTTCTGCACTTTTAATTTTTGCATTACTTTCTGCACTTACATTCCGCAATTACTTTCTGCACTTTTAATTTTTAATTATGGATTCATTCATCTTCTACCTCTCTTTTAAATCGCTAATATCCATGAGTGAGTAAATTCTTACTTGCTAGGGTTGTAGGATATGGTAGAATAATGGATGAAAAATCCCTTAACTTCTTTTGATATTTTAATTTTTATAAACTTTAGTAAAATAAATATTAACCCTCTTATCGGGCGCTCTATCAATTCATGATAGTTACGACCACTATTTGAGATTAGTTAATGATTGTTTTATTAAGGGCTTGAGATAAATAGAGATCAATGGAAGGACAAGGGACAGCTGAGAGAAACCCTAATTTCCTCCAAGAACCCTAATCCACATTCATTGCTATCTTTCCAATATTAAATAATTAAAAGAAAAAAAGAATTATTTTTAAATCTTCATCCATTAACTACTAAATCCTATAAACCTTACAAGCCCTTCCATTATAAACTTTTAAAACTTTTCTAGTATAAAACGACAACAATCCCACATTTCTTCTATCTACTCGTCTAAAGCAAGAAAAGTAATTCACCGTTTCTCTGTGGACGACTCGTACTCACTATCGGCTAGCTATTGCGACACCGTTATTGATTGCGGTTATTTACAACATACATACACACTTTTTCACGATCAATCACCTGACATTATCAGTCAGTTGCAACTTAGCAACTCTTACCCAAGCTATATCTGGCACTTGAGCCGCAGTCAGCTCATCCTCAATCGCCTGATCTCATTCTTCTGCTTCAAGCAGGCTCTCCTTACCCGAGAAGTTTTTTGGGTGCAGTGCCCGAAACTGCTTAACTTCGGGTGCCTCCTCCTTACGGCGAGCCAGTCCTTGGTGTATGAGGGTTGTCTGCTCCCTCTTTCCTTCCAATAGGCTCTTGATAGGCTCAAGGAGTACCGTTTGCTCATTGATAGGCGCTGCAACGGTATGTGGTGGTAGTAGTGTAGGAGGTGGAGTGTTATCGTTGACGTTGGTGCTGGTATTGTTCGGAGAGTCCATCACCTTGATATAAAAGACAGATTATAATAGATTCAATAAATTGTAATGCAAAGAATGTAAATATTTGTTGAATTCAATAATTCTTGTGGTATATTGTTTACGACTTCATGCGGAACTGATCTGTATGAGCCACCAATAAAACCTGTCATGCCCCGCTTCTCAGTAGACGGAAACGATGATGTGGCAAGCCCGCAGCATATTTATTCAAAGAAGGTCATTCCCTAAATAAATATACTAAGCGTATTGAAACAATAATACACAATATAAGAATAAATGGAGACTTACAATTTTCAACAAACATTTTTATTTACATTCAAATTTAAATTTTTTACAGATGCATGAGTTCAACTGAAAAAGTAAATACAATAAAAGAAAATGCCTAAACAGGTGTCATACATAAACTGAAAAAAATAGCTAGTTTAAAACCTGAGTCACGATCTGGTTGTCTCCTCTTCTGTCATGTCCACCTCCTTGGTATCTGACGAACATTCCAAGAAAACAAAAGTGGATGCAATACCCGTCAGCGAATTAGCGCTCGGTAAGTCCCAAAGGTAAAAGTGGAAAGTGACAAGTATAGAATAATCATGAAATAATGTATATGACAAGTAAAAGTATATGTAATTGAACATGGTATATGTACTATAGGTCTTTAGATGGTCATTATATTAACGTTAAATTCCAAGTGCGAATGTCAACGCAACCATAGAAGTATTCACAAGCTCAAGAGTGGGGCTCTAGGAGTAAGGAAAAACGGGTCCATTTCATGTGTTAGTACCGGACTCCAAACTGTGAAAGAGTCGACCCGACTGAGATTCGAGTAAATAGAAAAATAGGTTAATACGGGACTCCTGAAACTCCGTTGGATTCACACAAGAAACTATCCTAAACACCTTCAGTATAACATATATATAACTGTAAGATATCCTTAGTTAATTTGATTGGTTGATTATAACATGTCTTGATCGAAATCATAGATTGCAAAAGTTGAAGAATGAAGTCGAGTAAGTCGAGTAGAATGTGAGTCATGTCAATTGCAGTCCTAGGTCGAGTAGATTGATTTCAACTTCACGTTCAAGTTTAGGTTCGAGTTTGATTAGAGTTCAAGTTTAAATTCAAGTTTGGATTCGAATTTGTATTCGAGTTACAGACATTTCTTGTGAATGGATTTAACTGTTGAAATTCTTAAGTTCGGGAGTAATCGGACAACTGCTGCACATGGACGACAAGATTTGTGTCTTTTTCCAAGACAATTTCCATTGATAACTCTGTTAAGTTACAGTGTTGTCTAACATGAATAGGCAAGCACTCACTTTCTCCGGCTCTCTGCGGCTCAAGAGAAATGATACCGCTTAAACCTATATTAATCTAGAGACCTTAAATATTTATTATTGTTGTTTACATTGTATTTATATTGTTTGCATATCTCGAGGGGGTTTTATGAAAAATACTTTAATATTATTTAAAACTAAATCTCGAGAGTGAGTTATATTATTAAGAGTTTTTAAGAACATATATTTTAATTTTAGTGGTATTTTAGCGATAAAACCTAGTTTTTTAAAAGTTTATGGTATTTTAATGAAAACTACTCTTTTTGTAAACTTGGTGGTATTTTATTAAAAATTTTAATCTTTCCTCTAAAAAGATTTTTTTTTCTTTTTACAATTTTTTTTTTGAAAATACGGATTCATAATTTTATATAATTTTTCAAAGTTTTAATTTAGAAAAAAAGTCGTATTATTTAAATCGTATTTTTATTTCCTTTCGAGACCAAATTCTCTATGAGGAGTTCTATATATCACACTACTATTCCAAGGACGTGCGATAACCCGCACCATCTGTAGATGAGTTTCCCCAAAAGGATTGTAGATGCGCAATTGTAAAGGATCCAAAATTATCGATTAAAAAACGTATTTTATAAGGAGATGGTATTTTCTTGCAAATTGTTTCATTTAGATGAAAAATTCTAACCAAAATATCGTTAAGATTCAAAAGTGTGCGTGTAGGGTAGGTCGTTACCCCGTGAATGTTCTAGAGGTAGGTATGTCTAGATATTGCTAAAAAGGTTCGTATTTAAACCTCATGATATTTATGTGAAAAAGTTCATTATATGATTATTTCTCATGGAATGTTAGTTACGCTAAAAGCTAAATGATGTAAATAAGGTTAAGAGTGGTGGTAGGATGTTAGTGTGACCTAATTTGCTTATCATGTGGATTAAAATGTTGAAAAGGCAGTTATCGGAGCTAACTCCACTTGTCGATATGTTTTAAGAATGGTGTAGAGATGTAATGAAAGGGGGAGAAAGGGACTTACGAGTTTGTGTAGCGTTGAGAAAGGGGTGAGGAAAAGAGAGAGGGTCTTTGCGGCATCATGGTATCGTCGGGAGTGGCTCCGGTCTTCAATGAAATGAGATCGGTCGCTAACTCCACTTGACTGGCCTTAACTCTTCTTGAACTTAGAGAATTTTGAGAGAATTTTTTATAGAGATTTTCAGAATGGTGAGAGCTAGAGGATAGGATGTATTTATAGTGTAGGGATGAAGGTGTGTGAATTAAAGAATTTGAATTAAAAAGAATTAAAATAGGAATAAAGGTGGAAATGAAAGGTCTCTGGTTTAATTCAGAGAAATCAAACATTACACAGGAGTAGCGAGGAGTCAAAAGGACGCGTGAGCGAAGCACGAAAGCATTTGGAGTCATCTTGGCCCTCGGTAGCGGTTTTTGGGATGATTTGGGTGGTTAGATTTGCTCCATCTGCCTCGAGATTCATGCCACGTGCTATATTTTGGGTTAACTCATCATTTATCCCGTTTGATTTTTCTGAAACTTTTCGATTCTCCATGTATTGCACATGCAACTCTTGGGCTTCCGAAAAGTTAAAAAGAAAAATATTAAAAATAATTGGGACTGCTGGAAATCGAACACACAGGCTGAGCTACAAGTTGCTTCTTGCTTTTATTGAACAAAAATAACTTATAACTCCTAATCAGGCTGAAATACCCTATCTATACATTAAACAAGTTAATTTTGTACAGGGGTTTCAGAGTCGTTGCAAATATCACAAAACACATTTGCGCAGTATTAAATGTGACATAATAAAGTTAAAGGTTACAAATATGCATTAAAATGCAACTATCAAGATGCTATTTGTATTGAGAGTCTCCCTGTTTCCCCTAATCAGAGCAAAGCTCTGTTTAAAATTCAAATTTTAAAATGAAGCAACGCTTCAGATCCAGCGCCCAGTGCGCTGCGCCCTAGGCAGCGCACCACGTGCAAAGCACGTGTGCGCTAGCGCCGAGTGCGCTGCGCTCTGAGTGGCGCACCACGTGCAAAGCACGGGTGCGCTGCGCTCTGAGTGGCGCACCATGTGCAAAGCACGGGTGCGCTAGCGCTTAGTGCGCTGCACTCTAAGTAGCATACCACGTGCAAAGCACGGGTGCACTAGCGAAAGGTGCGCTGCGCTCTAAGCAGTGCACCACGTGCCAAGCACGGGTGCGCTAGTGCTGAAACTAAAAAACTCTCCACCGTTAGATCAAAAGATCTAATAATAATGATAAATCATTAATTAATCAGAATTAAATTCTGTTATGGAAAGATTTTCCAATCTTGTTAAAAACAAGAAGATTGCCTTCTGTAAAACAGATGCCCTAGGATCAAAGATCCAATGGTAGGAAACATCTCCAAATCAATCAGAGAAAGATCTCTTTAACTGATCCAACAAATCAGCTTGCCCTATATAAAGGCCCCAAGACTTCAAGTTTGAGATAGAGAAACCCCCCCCATAAACTTTGAAAAAACTCAAAAAAAAAGAGCAAGCTCTTGCAAGAAGATCTTTCTTCAAGGTAAGAATGATGGATGATGAACACAGAGATGAAATCATCTCACAGAAAGAAAATTTTATTTCTTTAAAAAGATCATAGATCTACAAAACTAAAAAGTCTTTCACAAAAAAGAGATCAAAAGATCTCACCATAAAATAAAAGAAGAACATAATTCTTCTCACAGATCATGGATCTATAAAGGCCAAGCCTTTCATCAAAATAAGAGATTGAAAATCTCTCCTGCAAGATAAGAATTGTTGTTCTTAAATCTTGAGACAAAGTCTCTTTTAAAGAACATAAATTTGTTCCCAGATCGTAAAATTGATCAAATGCGCTTTGCGCTCTTGAAATATGTCTTGCGCTCTTGAAATGCGTCTTGCGCTCCTGAACTGCGCTCCTGCGCTCTCTGGACCGGCGCCCAGCGCCAAATACGCCATGTGTCAACCACGTATGCGCTGATTAACAACTTGCGGTTTGCGCTTCTGAAGTAGCGCACTGCGCTCATGGGCTGGCGCTCAGCGCCAAGCGCACCACGTGTCATTCACGTATGCGCCACTAAACTGAAAGCGCAATGCGCTCATGAACCAGCGCTCTGCGCTCACAAACTGGCGCAATGCGCCCATCATCTAGCGCTTAGCACCAAGTGCGACACATGTCCTTCACGTGGCAGAAGCGCACTGCGCTCTTTGACTGGCGCAAAGCGCCTAGCGCACCACATGTTGTGCTGACAGAACATAAATTTTTCTTTAATAAGCCCAAGGCTCTGGTGAATGCCCAGCATTCAATAAAAGACAAAATATTATCAGAATTCAAGCATTATTAAAAGGGCCAAGCCTAAATAAAGGCTCAACAGCCCAGAATAAAATGTTAAATATTTATTGGACTTAGCCCAAGATTGGCCATAAGTTCTCAACCCATATTAATTGAGCCCATCTGCTCATGAATATTTCAACAGACCTTAGTCCCAAACTGGACTATAGATCTTTCAACCAACTCAACATTGGTTCAAGGGTACATCTCTGAACCCCTCGGATATATGTCGTTGTAATCCTTCAACGTCTTCAGAGAGGTGACGGGTCCCAACAACCATACATTCCACGGACTACGATGTCCTTAACCTCGGACTGTGGGGTCCCTTTAAACCCACGGACTACGATGTCCTTAACCTCGGACTGTGGGGTCCCTTTAATCCCACGGACTACGATGTCCTTAACCTCGAACTGTGGGGTCCTTTCAAACCCACGGACTACGATGTCCTTAACCTCGGACTGTGGGGTCCCTTTAATCCCACGGACTACGATGTCCTTAATTTCGGACTGTGGGGTCCCTTTAAACCCACGGACTATGATGTCCTTAACATTGGACCACCATGTCCTTAAACTGGTAATGGACCACCATGTCCTTAAACTGGTAATTGACCGCAATGTTCCTAAACTAAAACAATAGAGCCCAAATGCTCTTTTGTTGGATCTAAACGATCTCGTTAAGTTGATCTTAGTCTAAAATTAGACTAATGTGTCCTTAACAAACGTTTATGTTGATCTTAGTTTAAAATTAGACTAACGTGTCCTTAATAAACATTTAAGTTGATCTTAGTCTCAAATGAGACTAACGTATCCTTAAACCCAACTCTAAACCCAAATCTAAGAAGATACGGATTTGGACTAATCCACGCCCTACGGGCGACAACATAAATTAGTCTCCGTATACAATCCACGGGCAACCAAAAACAAAACAAACACCCATGACACGAAGTGACCATCTGGAGAAGGAGAAAGTGGTTACCGCAATGCGGTAGCGTAAGTAACTGCAGGGGCTTGCGCCTGCAGGGAAGAGCGTCCCCACAATAAAAAACCCCTTAATGAGGGGGAATCTGACGAAGTCTGCTACATCGGTCGCATCCGTTTAAACCTTCGATACATGGTGTCATAAATTAACTTGGCATCTTCGGAGAGCTGGACGGATAGCACCAAATAGCATCTGCCCCCAAATTCAGGCAAGACGGACCTACGCGGTTGCATCACTGTGTTTCGGCGGTAAACAGATTCTGGCACGCCCGGTGGGACCTTTTCCTCTTTCCACTCTACACTTCGTGTGTCGTGTTCGTGAACGAATCGCGGTTTGATATGGTTGCCCTGGGTTCGAGGTACTAAGATTTGGTGTCTTGCTCCGTGCAGAAAATAGAAGATCAATGGCTTCAACCTGCACCAGCTGCAATTGCAACTCTCGTTCCGCCTCATCTGGAGGTGTAACATATGGGCCTCAAGCGGCCTCCCTTTTCACAATGCCGGTAGAGCAGGTAACGCAGGCTACCACCGGATTGTTCTTCGGGACCATGCTCCCACCAGTGAGCGTTAACATCCCGCTGCCACAAGAAGCGCAGAAGAAGTCGGTCTTTGATCGGCTTACAACTACTGCGGCCCCTCTCAACGGGTCGTCCAGCTCCAATTCCTCAGTCTTTGACAGACTGGGCCAAAGCTCAGTTGGGCTCATGAAGAAGCCCGTGATACCAGAAAGGGTTATCCCAAAAAGGATAGCCATCCCTGCTCCCGAAGTCGTCAAGGAGGCTTCTCCTGCAAAAGGGTCCGTCTTCACAAGACCGGCTATTTCAGCTCCTGTTCCCAGCGAAATCATCAAGGTTGTTTCCCCTACTCGGAAGCCTGCCTTCGATTGGTTGGCCATCCCCACTCAACGGACGTCAGTTTTCAACAGGCTGACACCGATAGCAACCCTCAGCCAGAACAGGGGGCATGAGGAAGTCACCCCTACAGCTGAACCAACACCATCCGCGCGACATGCTCGTCGTCGTCACTGGCGCCGAGTAAGGAAGGTTGGGGGCAGCTCTCCGTCTGGACTTACTCCACTAGCTCCATCGGTGGAAATCAGTGCTGCTGTTCCAACTGGGAACAGCTTTGAACTGCTTAGGAGGGTTCGCAAGAACTCTCCGACCGCCGTGCTGAAGAGGTCTCCTCCACCTATGGAGATTACTACATAAAAGAAGCCGGAGCAGCCCCCTCAGCGGCTGTCCTCCAAAATTTATAAAGTCTGGCGACAGGTCCAGGAATCGGTGATCGACCAGGACTACTCTCGCTGGCCAAAGAAGCTTAAAGCCCAAAGAGAAAAGAGCCATCCTGTGGTACCACAGAGAATGTCATTCGTCTGGGCGCTCGCTGCAACGGCTCCCTCAACGTCAAACACTCAAAAGAGAAAGAGGCCGGAGAAAGCCCCTATGACTACGGCGAACCGCAAGGACGCTGAGCTGAAACGCCCCAAGTCTGGGGGCATGGTGGTCCACACTATTTATATGGCTTCTGGAAAAGAAGAAAGCCGTGCTTCTACGGGTCATCGACCGCTTACCCGATCGATAACGAAGGCTCAGGAACAACAGCAGCAGAAACTTCAGGAGATGTTGACTGCGATGGCCGCACTCACTGGGCCGAAAGAAAGTCCAGATACTTCAGAGCAGCGTCGGGAACAAGAAACCGATACCGAGTTCCTTCGAAGAATGCTCGAGAGGAAAGAAAAAGAGGCTGCGGAACAGGCGGCCAACATCAAACGAATGGCTCTCTTGTTCCAAGACATGGCTAGCATGATGTTACAGCCGGAACCTCCAGCTGAAGACCCCCCGATTATCATTGAAGACGACGGAGGGGAGACATCGAACCCTCCTCCGGCTCTTTCAGCTGCCAAGGAGGAGGCCATCTCCAATGCCACTCTGGATGATTACATCGTTCAGCAAATACGAGCTCACCAGGCGAATGAAGCGGCTGGGCAGATCGTTAAAACTGGACGACTCTATCCGGGTTGGTACGATCAAATAAGATACTCGCCGGGATATACGATCCCTAAATTCCATGTATATAAAGGGATGGGCAATCCGCATCAGCACGTCGCTCAATTCAGAGCCTTATGCGGTAACACCGGAGGTGATGATAAACTTCTGCTCCGCCAGTTCGTCGGTAGCTTGTCAGAGATAGCGTTCGAATGGTACTCTGAACTCCCGAACGACTCTGTCAAGACATTTGCAGAAATGGAGCTGTTGTTCACACAAAGATTCGCAAGCGCTAGCGAGCGTACTCCGATTACTGCACTAATCAACGCCAGGGTGAAGCCTGGAGAAACATGGGTCCAATATGCAATACGATGGCGAAATTTATGCTCGAAGTGCGAGCAGCGCATCGAAGAAGAGCCAGCAGCGGGCATGTTATTTCCCAATTCATGAATCTTAGACCTGCTAACAGTGGACCGAGTAAAAAAGATAAAGTGAAAGAAAAAGTCCCTGAAGATATCGTCCTCGATGATCAAGTCGTCAAAGAGCTTGCATCCAAGGACCCGCCCAAGAAAAGTAAGGTGGATTACAACGTTCTGGCACATCTGAGGAAGATACCCTCGCAGCTCAGCATTCTCGACGCTCTTCTGCTATCAAAAGAAGAGAGAGATTCTCTGATCAAGGCGTTACAAGAGCCCGAACAGTTCCAAGCTTTCCTCGCTGAAGAAAAGATGAAAGACGAGTTGGAAGAAGTGCACACCGCTGACGTCACTTTCGACGATGAAGATCTCCTCCTCGGGACGTGCGAGCATAACCGTCCCCTCTACGTCTCCGGATACTGTCATGATATTAAGATCGGCAAAATCCTGGTTGACAATGGGTCCTCCGTTAATCTTCTCAATGTAAGAGTGTTGAAGGAAATCTGCATGAGCGTTCAACACCTCGCTCGGGATAAGATTACTATATGCGGGTTTGACTCCCAGTCATCACGGATGCTCGGGTTTGTAATATTGACGTTACGCTTTGGGTTGCTCGTCACGGATATCAAGTTTCATGTCATTGACGCTAAGACCTGCTATAACGCTTTGCTCGGCCGGCCTTGGTTACACAAGTACAACATCATCCCTTCTACGCAACATCAGTGTATGAAGTATTTCAAGGATGGTCTCGAGTATACCGTGACAGGAGAACTAAACCCATTCTCCATGAACGAAGTCCGCAAATATGAGGATGCTAAGTACTTCCTGCCAGATTTCGAACACAGAAAGATGTCACAAACCGGAGGACAAGAACAAAGCTATCACCACTATTCCGGTCTTCGGGAGTGATACCGAGAAGGAAGAGGAAATAATTTATTCAGGGCCGCCCCAACGTAACAAGCCGGGACCGTCCACCCCTATTCTGGTCTTCGGCAGCGACTCGGAAGATGAGGTCAATGCTGTATTCTCCGCTCGGCTATCAATTCAAGCCTCCGCTGATGAAGACCAAAGTTTGCAAGTTGCCATGGTTCCATAAGAGCATTACAAAGAGCTTGATGCGCTTGAAACATATAGTGTGCAAGAACTGCAGACATTCTATGTCCCTCCCAGGCGAAAAGGTGAAAAGGCGATCCTATTCTACTGATCCGGGGAAACCAAAGTGGAGAGAGAAATTTGGCATAGTGCTGATTCTATACTTGACAGGCTTCAGCCCATCCTTCTGCCCAGATATTACACAGACGGATTAAAAAGACTGTTGAGGCGCCAAGGCATATCCTTTAAATAGACTACTCGACAAGCTCAGTTCTACAACAGGATCTGGGATGTCCCCGGAACTCAATGAAAACCGCCCAATGGGAGAATGGAAACGATCGGACTTGGATATGTTCAATCCAAGAAACGGGAGTGATTCCGCGGCTGCTACGTCATACATGACTTCGATGAAGAAGGAGATGCTCTGTGGGAAGACGCTGACCCTGAACCAAAACGAGCTCCCGCCATGAAAATGCCAAGTCCGTCATTCGAAGAACAAATGGACAAGCTTATAAGAGAAGCAGGTCAAAAGGTTCGAGACGACCATAATCGCGAAATGGCCATCTACGAGAAAGCCAGAATGCAGCGTCTTCTTCAAGAGGATACGGAAAATAATGATGCTCTTCATCGCCAACCCGTCATAAAGACACGACGCAGAGGTAAAAATAAACCAAAGAGCGGAAAAAACGTTCGACAGCGACAAAGCGGGACAAAGAAGCCACGCGATCGAGAATCGAGCAGCTGGGATCCGTCTCTTATAAAGAAGATGGGTCGAGCATATTCTTTTTCCCAAGACAAGACAAGGAAGATACTTGATCTTGCCATAAAACATCAGATGATTACCCTCCCGGAGTCCAAGCACCCCGAGCAAGTAGGTGAAGTTCATCATCCGGACTATTGCTCCTATCACCGAGCAATATGACATCCTCTCGAAGACTGCTTTACATTCAAAGACTGGGTTGAAGACCAGTATCAGCAAGGCAGGTTCGCTCTATCCAGCAGTTGGAGGGTAACCCCGCCACAGAAGCATGAATCAAAAGCCACTTATGCGATGAGAGCAGAATCAGATCAACATCGGTCTTGGAAACGATCTCGTACTTGTCATGCGATAACGCTGTCAGAAGAAGAACCCGAGAATATGGATGACCTTTCTTGGTGCTTCGAAAACGATGAAAATGAGTTAATCTCAGAATTTCCACCGGCGCCAAAAGAGCTGGAAGATGGAATACACACTACTGCAGATAATCTCAAGAAAATTGATTTGGGAACGACAAGTGACCCGCAGCCGACATTCGTTAGTGAGCTGTTGTCTGAAGAAAAGGAGGCTACTCTTAAAGACGTGCTCATGCAGTATAAAGACTGCTTCGCATGGAACTATTCCGAGATGTCGGGACTAGATCCAGAAATAGCTGTGCACAGATTGGCGATATCTCCGGACATCAAGCCAGTCAAACAAGCGCCGAGAAGGATACGGCTCGAGCTTGAGATGAGCATCAACGCCGAGGTCAAGAAGCTAATCGACTCCGGCTTCATCCAAGAAGTTCAGTACCCTGATTGGATTGCCAACATTGTCCCAGTGATGAAGAAAAATGGGACGGTGCGCATCTGCGTAGACTTTCGGGATCTCAACAAAGCTTGCCCGAAAGACGACTTTCCAGTACCGGTCACCGAGCTGATGATCGACAATACGTTCACTCACGAAGTTTTCTAGTTCATGGACGGCTCATCAAGATACAATCATATAAAAATGCATCCCGAGGACTAGAAGCATACTACTTTCCGGACCCCTTTAGGCATATTCTGCTACAAGGTGATGCCTTTCGGTCTAAAGAACGCCGGTGCCACCTATCAGAGGGCCATGACGAAAATCTTCGATGACTTCATACATGAAATCGTTGAATGCTATATCGACGACCTCGTGGTTAAAAGCAAATCCTACGAGGAACATCTAGAACATCTGAAGATCGTGTTTCAGCGCCTTCAGAAATACAACTTGAAAATGAACCCTCTCAAGTGCGCGTTCGGAGTTTCCTCGGGCAAGTTCCTAGGATTCGTCGTCCGACATCGAGGCATCGAGATAGACCCGTCGAAGATCAAGGCGATCATGGAAATGCCTCCGCCAAGGACTCTCAAGCAACTACGGTCTCTCCAAGGAAAGCTCGCATATATTCGACGATTTATAGCCATTCTCTCTGGCAAGTGTCGTCCTTACAGTCACCTAATGAAGAAGGGAACCCCGTTCGTCTGGGATCGCAAATGCCAAGGCACACTAGACGAAATCAAGCAATACCTGCAGAATCCTCCAGTGCTAACCGCTCCAGTCAAGGGAAAACCCCTCATTCTGTATACAACAGCCCTCGAGGGTTCTTTAGGCGCGCTGTGGGCATAAGAAAACGACTAAGGGAAAGAGAGAGCCCTTTACTACTTGAGTCGAGTTCTACTGGGGGCAGAAAGCAATTACTCCCCTATCGAAAAACTCTGCCTGGCGTTGATCTTCGCGATAACGAAGCTCCGACACTACGCGTTGGCACATGAGGTCCATCTCATATCAAAGGTGGATCCTCTCAAATATTTGATGTCAAAGGCTATATTAACGGGACGTCTCGCCAAATGGGCCCTGCTCTTGATGGAGTTCTCGATAACTTATCGTCCCCTCAAGGCAGTGAAAGGCCAGGCCATCGCTGACTTCCTCGCTGAGCATCCGATACCCGTCGATTCTCCTTTGAACTGCGAGTTTCCCGACGAGCACGCGTTTGACATGATCGACGGTGAGAGAAGAGAGAATGATACCCGGTGGGAACTTTATTTTGATGGAGCATCTTCCATGAAGAAGCGCAAACAAAGCACCCCCATAATCAAATTCGGGGTGGGCCTCATTTTCGTGACTCCACAAGGAAGGATAATGCGCTTCGCCTTCTCTTTGACAGAGCCGAGGACAAACAATGAAGCCGAATATGAAGCTTTGATCGCAGGTCTTGAGATCGCTGTCGATATGGGAATTGAAAACCTCCTCATATACAGAGACTCCAAACTGGTCGTTAGTCAGGTAAACGGCGACTACCAAACGTGCAAACCAGAGTTGGTGAAATACGGCGAGAGAGTGCAGCAACTGCTGACTCAAATTCCCTCCTACACCGTGGAAAGCATACCGCGTGCGGAAAATAGCAAAGCGGATGCATTAGCCAAGCTCGCTAAAGAATTGGCCGACGAGAACCTCGATGACGTGAGGATCATTGTGCAGAGCCATCGGGTTCTTGCACCGGCAGAAATATCTCCGGAGTCGTCCGAAGAAAAAGAAATGACCGAGCAAATGGCTATGCAAATAAAAGACCAGGAAAAGGCTAAAGATTGGAGAGAAGTCTTTATAAACTACTTCAAATCCCGTCGAACGCCTGAAGATGCGTCCTTAAGGCATCAGCTCATGAAACGAGCTCTATCTTTCGCCTTCGTCAATAACACTCTGTATAAGAGATCGTTCGACTCCCTGTGGCTAAGATTCCTGGGACCTGAAGAAGCTAAGAGAGTCGTCCAAGAAACTCACGACGGACTCTGCGGTTCTCATCAAGCTGGGCCAAAGATGAAACTGAAGATCAAGATGATGGGCTATTATTGGCCTACGATGATCCAAGACTGTCTCGAATACGCGAAGCAGTGCCACTCGTGCCAGATTCACAGGGACTTTATCCATTAGCATCCAAATCCGCTACATCCAACGGTGGCTAGCTGGCCGTTCGAAATGTGGGGAACTGATATAATCGGGCCCATCGAACCAGCATCGTCCAGAGGACATCGGTTCATACTGGCAACAACCGATTACTTCTCCAAGTGGGCAGAAGAAGTACCGCTGAGGGAAGTAAAGACGGAGAATATTCTCCATTTCTTCAAGACGCACGTCATTTATCGGTTTGGAACTCCGCGACGGATCATCTCCGATAACGGGCCAGCCTATAGAAGCCACAAAATCAGCCGCTTCGCGCAACAACATAACATAGACTGGAGATACTCTTCGGTCTATAATCCCCGAGTTAACGGTCTAGCTGAGGCTTTCAACAAGACCTTGAAAAAGATCGTGAAAAAGACGGTGTCTCGAAATAAGAGGGACTAGCACGAGAGACTGCATGAAGCTCTCTGGGCGTATCAAACTACGTTTAAAACGGCCACAAATACAACGCCGTATGCGTTAGTATTCGGCACAGAAGCGGTACTCCCACTTGAGATAGAGTTGCC
This sequence comes from Agapanthus africanus, assembly GCA_030015575.1. Lineage (NCBI taxonomy): Eukaryota > Viridiplantae > Streptophyta > Magnoliopsida > Asparagales > Amaryllidaceae > Agapanthus > Agapanthus africanus. The sequence continues at coordinate 145,883,939 of CM057338.1, read as the reverse complement.
CTCTCCACGAGTGGCAGTCCATTATGAGCTAACAGACGAAGAAAATGCTCACCTTCGGCTTGAGTAGCTCGACGCCCTTGATGAAACCCGGCTCATGGTGCAAAAAAATTTGGAGGCTTACAAAGCAAAAATGACGCGCTCATACGAAAGACTGACTAGGCCGAGGACATTCCACCAAGGCGAACTCATACTAGTGGTTAAAAGACCTATGATCCCCAATCATGTCAAACGGGGGAAATTCGAGCCGAACTATGAAGGCCCGTACATCATAGACAAAGTCTACCAAGGTGGAGCCTATCTACTCATGGACATGCATGGCGAAAGACCTTCCAGGCCAATAAACGTCCGCTTCATGAAAAAATACTACGCTTAACGAGTCACAGCCTAGGTCAACGATAGATGACGACGCCTATGTCCGCTCGCTATCTTCCTAAGCCCAAACTCTGTAAGTAGTAGCCGGCCAGCGGACTGAAATGTCTTTAAACTAACATTGGACCACTATGTCCTAAAACTGGATATTGACCGATACATCGATAAACTACGACGGACCGCAGCGTCCCAAGGCTAACACAAAAAAATAATAAAAAAAAGAAAAAAACGGTATGTCCATAAGCAAAATGGGCACGGATGGAAACCCGAAAGGGCTCCGTGAGTAAAAACAGCAGGGCTACCGGCGAGTTTTGTGAAAACCCAAAAAGGCGCAAGCTCGTTAAAAGACACTTGCAAGGTCCTCTCGACCTTGTGAGGAGAAACCACCTGCGTGTGATCCTTACGACTCACAAGGGAACAACACACTTAGGGATCCCCACGATTCCTAAGGAGAAATTACACCTGCGAGATCCTCACGACTTGTAAGGAGAACCCTCCTTTGAGACCCTTACGGCTCATATGATTCAAAAGCCTTAAGCTACAGGGATCTGAACCTGTTCTTAAGCTATCACAACCTCTAATGCTGTCCTATAAGCGGCTCAATGCTAACCCTTGTATACAATCCACGGGCGCGAATAAACATTTCCCTAACAAAGTCCCATCCGTGACTAGGGATATGTTTGCATAGTGAACAGCCCTTGTAAGTCCTCTCAACTTATAAGGAGAAAATACTCTCATAAGATCCTTACGACTTACGAGAAGCCATACACTTAGGAGTCCTCACGACTCCTAAGGATAAAATACACCTACGAGATCCTCACGACTCGCAGGGAGAAATACCTTTATGAGACCCTTACGGCTCATGAAGTCAAAAGCCTTAGTCGACAGGATCTTAACCCTATTTGCTAAGCCACCTCTGTTCAACATCGACAGAAGCAAGTGATGATTCGCTCTTGGCAATATCCCAGTTGTAGCGGTGCTGATGCTGAAATCGGTGTCTAATCCCAAGCTTGCAACGAAAATCCAGCGAGCCACACATGCATATGAAATAACCGAAATGATGGGGCAACTTGCAAATAAAAAAAAGCCGCAAGTAAAAATATATGCATGCAAAATAGCTGAAATGGTTGGGCAACTTGCAATAAAAAGCAGCGAGTAAATAAAACAAATAGCCGAAATGATTGGGCACCGCGAAAATAGCTGAAATGATTGGGCAATCGCGACTTTCGCGATATAAAAGCTGAAATGATAGAGCATCGTGGAAAGAAATAAAAAAAATGATGATGAAATTTATGCCCTACAGGTGAAATCACGTCGATCTCTGTATACAATCCAGGGGCGCAAACAAAGAGGGAATCACACCTTCCCTCCTCAGGCTCCATCAAAAGAAGAAGCCAAATCTCGACGGTTCGCAGACAGCCTAGAGATCATCAACATCGTTCCTCCTCATTCCAGCAGGATTCAGATGCTGCAATCAACCTTGGAGCCATGGCAAAGTCCCTACTCCGAATCTCAACGGTTCACAGACAACCTAGAGACCACTTCGATATTCGTCTCATTACGACAGACGCAACGTCATCCACATGACCCCGTCGCGGAAACACGTCATCCACATGACCCCGTCTTGAAAATACGCCATCCACATAACCCCGTCGCGGAAACACGTCATCCAATGACCTCGTCGTGGAAATACGTCATCCACATGACCCCGTCTCGGAAATACGTTATCCACATGACCCCGTCTCGGAAATACGTCATCCAAATGACCCCGTCGCGGAAATACGTCATCCACATGACCCCGTCTCGGAAATACGTCATCCACATGACCCCGTTGCGGAAGTACGTCATCCAAATGACCCCGTCTCGGAAATACGTCATCCACATGACCCCGTCTCGGAAATACGTCATCCACATGACCCCGTCGCGGAAGTAAGTCATCCACATGACCCCGTCGCGGAAGTACGTCATCCAGATGACCCATCTTGGAAATACGTCATCCACATGACCCCGTCGCGGAAATACGTCATCCACATGACCCCGTCGCGGGAATACGTCATCCACATGACCCCGTCACGGAAATACGTCATCCACATGACCCCGTCACGGAAGTACGTCATCCAAATGACCCCGTCTTGGAAATACGTCATCCACATGACCCTGTCGCGGAAATACGTCATCCACATGACTCTGTCGCAGAAATACGTCATCCGCATGACCCCGTTGCGGAAATACGTCATCCACATGACCTGTCTCGAAAATACGTCATCCACATGACCCCGTCGCGGAAGTACGTCATCCAAATGACCCCGCCTCGAAAATACGCCATCCATATGACCCCGTCGCGGAAATACGTCATCCACATGACCCCGTTGCGGAAATACGTCATCCAAATGACCCCGTCTCAGAAATACGTCATCCACATGACCCCGTCGCGGAAACACGTCATCCACATGACCCCGTCTCGGAAATATGTCATCCACATGACCCCGTCTCGGAAATACGTCATCCACATGACCTCGTCGTGGAAACACGTCATCTACATGACCCCGCCTCGAAAATACGTCATCCAACGACCCCGTGGAACACGGCCAAAGTTAACTTTGACCCCGTGGGAAATGCCTAGAGCAACTCCTGGCTCCGCGAAATGCAGATAATGTCAATCTCATTAAACACTTACGGGTCCTCTCGACCGGTAAGGAAGAAAACTCTCTTGTAAGATCCTTAAGACTTATAAGAGAAAACGCGCTTAGGAATCCTCACGATTCCTAAGGAGAAAATACACCTACGAGATCCTCTCGACTCGTAGGGAGAAAAGGCTTTATGAGACCTGTTCATATCAGAATTTTGCATTATTATATTCCCCATTCTTAATCATATTGCAAATAAATAGGTGCTTTTGATCCATGTCTGCTAAATGGTTGCAGGTTACAGGTTCTCAGGACAATACAGTGAAATTCAGGAAAAGACGCTACAAATGTGAGACTACGACCAACAAATAGATGAATCTGCAAGATGCCGCCTACCAGTTTAAGGAACAAACGAAAATCAATGAACAGTTTGATTGCACAAAGTACGAGGGCAGCACAAGATTCAAGACTTCAACGCGAAGCTAACGGTAAAAGTCCACAAATTCTGCACTGTTGGAAATCTGGAAGAAAGTAGAAAAGATTCTGAAGAACCAAGTGAAGACAATAGAAGAAAATAGCAACATGAAGCAACCCTGAGAATTGGAGCAAGAGATCCCACAACATGGCCGTGGAACCGCGGCCAAACATGCCTTCTTGCCGCGGTTCCGCGGCCATATAGTGCACATGCAGTGCACGTGTGTCGGTGGTGTCGGTGCGTTGACCAGGCTTTCTTAGGGTAGTCTTATAATTTCAGATGTGGATCAGATGTAAACCCTAGGGTTTTTCCTTTCTATAAATAGGAAACCCTAAAGCCTAATTAGGTATGCCTCCTTTGGGTGCCTCTTTTGAGATGCCTCTTTTTATTTAAATTTTCAATACCATTGTAATCGTCAAAGAGTGCATCAATAAAGAGTAAGTTTTCTTTTATCTTGAATTTCTTATCTGCCCTAGTTAAGTTTTATATCTGCCGTAGTTATAAATTTTTTATCTGCCGTAGTTATTTTCCGTAAAGTTAATTCCCTAATGAGTGAGTAGTTTCTCACTTGTTAGGGTTAGGTATAGGAAGGTTTGAGAGAAGGATATCTCTCTCCCTCCTTTTCTTGCCCTCATAATTTTTAATTAGGACTCTATGCAAATCAAACACACACCGCTCATTACGGCACCCTATCCCATGAGGTAGCGGTGATACCCTAGTTTAAGACCGGTTGTGATTGATCTCCATAGAGGTTAGGGATAAGAGTTAAGAAAGGACGGACAAGAACTAAAGGGAAGAAACAAAGTTTCTTCCCGGTTATGCTAATTCCCTTTGTTAATTATTACCCTAACACCTAAAATCCTAACTGGGGCATTAAAAGCAGCGAGAAAAATCCATATTTTGAACTGACCAAACCGTAACCCTAGCAAGCCTTTTAATTGATTTAATCTCATTCTTAGATCTTAAAATAAAACCACCATTTTTTAGGACTTAACTCGTTAGAACATAAAAATAAGGAATCCATCTCCTTGTGGACCGACTCGTACTCAACCGGCTAGCTTACAAGCGACACCGTTTTTTATTGCGGTAAAACTTAATTTTTGATCTATCTTTTCAAACGCATACTCAAAATACCAAATCAATCAAATAGCGTCGTTGCCGGGGATGACGTAGTTATTTTCTTTCTGTAATTTCGGGTTGATTAAAAATTAAAAAAATCATAAAAAACCGAAAAATAAAAAAATATAATTTTTTTTATCATCTTGTTATTTTTTGAAGGGTTTTCGTTTGAATTGTGCAGGATCGGAAAGACGAACAGATTCAGATCTGGAAAAATCCAGTGAGCAAAACAGCAAACAACAGATATGAACAAACAGAGAAGATCCACAACAGAAAAACAGAAGAATTTTTGGGAACTGAACCGACTAGTCAACCGCGTTTCCGCCGCAGATAAGCACCTTTGACCGCGAATCCACCGCGCATTGGTGACGTCAGCACGTGGAAATTTTTCTGTAAGCATTCTTTTCTTCTCTGTAACCCCCTGATCTTCTCTGAAAATTTTTCCTGCAGGGTTCTTTGCACAAAAACTTCTTCCCCTTCTCCAATAACTTGATCTTGTGCAGGATTTTTTGCGCCGCAATAAAAAAATTTTTTGGCAAAGTGTTTTGTGTGTTTACTGCTTTGCATTTTTTTAAACTGACTTTTAAGGGGCTATAACACCAATCCAGATTGGGTGGGGATTTCATTACCCTTCCTAGGACCCTAAAAATCACAAAAAAAGCATTTTGCATCAACTCTCGAGTTAATAAAAAATATTAGACCCAGCCAATAAGGACCGTCGTGCTCATTAGGACAAAGGAAAGGTTGTAGGCATCGGTGGTTTATCTAAACCTGACTTTGTGGTTCCTAGGCTAGACAAGTGGGAAAGATAATTTTAAAAGGCCCGTCTCACGGTGATTTATGAGCAGATCCCTCCTTTCTTTACTTGTGCTTACCTGGCCACAATTGGCGGTGAAGAGACGATTTGAGGATTTCACAACTTGCCCTTTGGAACAGTTAGGAGCAGTCTAGTTGACTTAGGAGACCCTAGCTCTAGGCTTGATTGTGCATGTATAAATTGTGATTGTGCCGTAGTTCCGTACAAATTTTTGCAAAACTCTTTTAAAAAAAAATTTTCAAAACTCCAAAAAACAAACAATTTTTTTTAGTAATAATAAAAAAATTTAAAAAAATAATAAAATCATCACATTCTTTTTCTTCTCCTTTCTCACATTATGGGTACCCCACCTCCCAAAACTCTTGCCGAACTTTGGTACCCTCAACCAAACATTGCTTCCTACGCAAATTGTTTTGGTCGAATTACGGACGACCCCTCTATGCCCAAAATTTCTTTGAAAGATCGAATAGACGCGTCTAGGAGAAACAGTTGGACTACGAAATCCACTTTGTTTCAACCGTTTCAACCTTCACCACCTTCTTACGTTGATACCCCTTTTGAGAGTCCGGAGGTAACTCCGAAACCCATGTCTATTGCTGAACATATTGAAAAATCTCGTAGCCGATCTTTCACTCCTTTCAATACATCCAGTTCTTGGGATTAACAATTCCATTTACCTTTTTATCCAAAAGTTGATCCTAATCCTGTCCAACCATTCAATTCCTACCAGTCCTACCCGACTTGCGCACTTTCCCTAGACGTTGCTTCTACACAGCCATTTGGGAGTTTCCAGTATCCAAACAACTTTGAATCTATTACTGAAACCCCTTCACAACCCATGTCTAGTTTGGAACAGTCGTTGGAAGCTTATATAGTAGCGACAAACCAACATATGAGGAATTTGAATGCGTCCATAGCCGCCCTTATGCAACCTAGTGATCCGGTAGTTAGTTTCCAACTAGCTCTAAAAATTCCAATGTATGATGAGGCGGTTGGACAGAGTGAGAATTTGAGTGGTGAGAGTGAGCTGTACACACTTCCAAATTAAACCAACCCATCCCCAATTGAATCCCACAACTTCGGTTTTCAATCAAGTGTCCCAAATGATTCACCAGTTAAAGATATAACGTGTAATGAGTTGTGCGACTTTGTAGTGTTCGATTTACCTGATTGTGAAGAGCCCCTTTCGAGTGAAACCGTTACCAATCCTTTTGACCTCTACACCTCCACTCTAGAACCTAAATTGATAAATATCCATGCTTTTGATGAGGTATCTAAAAAAATTGATTTTCACTTGATCGAGGATATTGACGCCGGGAATATTTTGGATGATGAACCCGCAGATTTGACTGAATTTTTCTCTCCAATTCATCATCCCGAGTCATTAAATGTTTCTCCCGAACTTCATATGCGTCTTGATTTTGATAATAATGGCATGGATAAGCTAAATTTTGAGGAGAATATTGAGGAAATTATTGAGGACGAACCAGTTTTGTTTGATGAGTCGGATTTTCCAATTCATCCTGTCCCTTCCACTGATTGTGTACACCCTCCTGAACCTTTAACTGTGACCCTTCCTAAATCACTCTCCTTCGTCCTTTCCATCGTTCTGACCGCACATGAATCTGTTACACTTTCATTTTCAATGTCTGGTTTACCAAGTTCGACGTACCCATGTTTTCTCACGAATCTTGAGGGATTTGACCTCATTTCTCAGTGGGTTGATAGATTAGCACAATCGCTTTTTACACATCGGTCATTACAAATTGTGTTAATTTATACACTCCATTTCCAACCTCAAGTTCGTATTCCACTTCTTTCTCCCACTTTCTTTGGTTCTTCTTCTAATCTTCCTTTAATGATACCGAGTGTTAATGAATCACAATCCGATAATTTGAGTTCGATAATTTTAGAAAAACAACTTGATTTAGAATCTTTTGAGAATAAGGGAGATGAGCTTTACGAGTCTCCTACCTCCGTAATTTTTGAAAAATCAAGTGTGTTGAATTCTGGAGTGACACTTATTGACATTGAAATGTTCAATCGGACCTTCGATGAAAGTTTCGAAGATATTTTCGCCGACGAACTCGCATTCTTAAACGACACGGATTTTGTGATTAATCAACCTCCACCCGAAGAAGTCGAACCACCACCACTATTTCTTTTTCCCCTCCGCCATTTTTCTTCTCCACCGAGATCGTATACTGCTTCTATTTCCACACGGTCTCGTATGCTTTTCATCTCTTTTCTCTACACTCTATTCTTTCACCAACCTTACCATTATAATGATAATTTTTTTGAATGGTTGGTGCTAACCTTTGGCCTGTGTAAGGCCTTGTATAGCTTGATACTGTGTTTTTCTCTTCCCTAACTCTGAACTTTAACGCTTAAACAGTGGAAACGCTGTCTCACTTAAGTTTGGGGGGACCTTTTTTGTATATATATTTTGTTTTTTTTTCTTTTAACTATAAAAAAATTAAATATATGGACACTGTCAAGTTTAAGTTTGGGGGTGTGCTCGGTAAGCTTTCTTCCTTCGCATTCATATGTATAATTTTGCATTTTCATACTTATTTTTAAAACCTATAAAAAAATTGAAAATTTTTAAAAATTATAAAAATTGAAAAGTTCAATTTTGGTCATATTTGACTTAAGTTCAACATGATGGTTGACTAGTTAAGAAAAACTAGATTCTAAACTTGGTAAATTAAAAACCCTAAAATAACCTTTCTCAAAGTTTAACGGTAGAAAATATATGTCCTTGTAGTTTACTTAGAAATAGGCAAATTTTGAGTTCAGTTCTTGGGCTGAGTCAAAATAAGGGAAGAATATTGGAATTTTTATTTGAAGTGTAAGTCTGAAAATAATTCTGAACCATAAGTCTAAATTCTAAAAATATATACCCTACAACTTGCACAAACATGCACCTTGAAACTTGGAATAGTAGAAGATACCTTAAAATGCTCTTGTCTAAAATCCTTAGTATGAAGGAAAATAAAAAAAAAAGTACAAATGTGAATAAAGAGATAAAAAAAATGAACACTGGTTTTGTAATTATTTAAGGCTGCATAAATAGAAAAATATATAGCGAGGGTGCTTCATCACCTAGTGCCTTAGACCAACTGGTTTGGGAGTCACTGCTAAAGCCTTAGGTATTACAAGACGAGAAATTACGCCTTAATGCGCGAACACATTTTGTAATTGGTCGTTAGTACCTTAAGAAGTATTAATGGTCGCATGAAGAATGTGTGAGCAATTTCATCTAAAATTCACCAACTAAAAGTATTTTGGAAGATGACAAGAGTATGATTGCTTGAATTGAATTTCCAAGTATAGGGGTGATACATACACACACGTAGGGGTATATGATTGGGGTTTGGATGAGAGATAGGAATGAAAAATAGGACTTATATCTTCAGTAGAGATGATAGAAATTCCTAAGTTGAGATGGAACCTTAAGAAGGAAAATTCAAAAGATGCTAAAAGCTAAGTAAATTTGCAGAACATGTACGATCTTAAGTTAAATGAACAGAAAGTGTGAAAAATATGGGTTGATGATTTATAAGTTAAAGATAATAGAATTTCTTGCTAGAATACCTAATTGAAGAATGAAAATCAACATGCCAAATTGATCGGATTTTGTGGGTAGTATCCGCTGAAAACCCTCAGGAGACAACACTCCTCCTACTGGGGACACCTAGAGGTTTAACGGCTTGTTGCACGAGCTCAATGCAATCGCGTTTCCCTGCGAAAATGAGGTTAGGTTTTTTTTGAGAATAAAACTAGTTTTGCTCGGGACGATCAAAAGATAAGTTTGGGGGTATTTGTTCATATCAGAATTTTGCTTTATTATATTCCCCATTCTTAATCATATTGCAAATAAATAGGTGCTTTTGATCCATGTCTGCTAAATAGTTGCAGGTTACAGGTTCTCAGGACATTGCAGTGAAATTCAGGAAAAGATGCTATAAATGTGAGACTACGACCAACAAATAGATGAATCTGCAAGATGCCACCTCTCAGTTTAAGGAACAAACAAAGATCAATGAACAGTCTGATTGCACAAAGTATGAGGGCAGCACAAGATTCAAGACTTCAACACTAAGCTAACGGTAAAAGTCCACAAATTCTGCATTGTTGGAAATCTGGAAGAAAGTAGAAAAGATTCTGAAGAACCAAGTGAAGACAACAGAAGAAAATAGCAACATGAAGTAACCCTGAGAATTGGAGCAAGAGATCCCACAACATGGCCGCGGAACCGCGGCCAAACATGCCTTCTTGCCGCGGTTCCGCGGTCATATAGTGCACGTACAGTGCACGTGCCGGTGCACGTGTGTCAATGGTGTCGGTGCGTTGATCGGGCTTTCTTAGGGTGGTCTTGTAATTTCAGATGTGGATCAGATATAAACCCTAGGGTTTTTCCTTTCTATAAATAGGAAACCCTAAAGCCTAATTAGGTGTGCCTCCTTTAGGTGCCTCTTTTGAGATGTCTCTTTTTATTTAAATTTTCAATACCATTGTAATCGTCAAAGAGTGCATCAATAAAGAGTAAGTTTTCTTTTATCTTGAATTTCTTATCTGCCCTAGTTAAGTTTTTTTATGTTCCGTAGTTATTTTCCGTAAAGTTAATTCCCTAATGAGTAAGTAGTTCCTCACTTGTTAGGGTTAGGTTTAGGAAGGTTTGAGAGAAGGATATCTCTCTCCCTCCTTTTCTTGCTCTCATAATTTTTAATTAGGACTCTATGCAAATCAAACACATACCGCTCACTACGGCACCCTATCCCATGAGGTAGCGGTGATACCCTAGTTTAAGACCGGTTGTGATTGATCTCCATAGAGGTTAGGGATAAGAGTTAAGAAAGGACGGACAAGGACTAAAGGGAAGAAACAAAGTTTCTTCCCGGTTGTGCTAATCCCCTTTATTAATTATTACCCTAACACCTAAAATCCTAACTAGGGCATTAAAAGCAGCGAGAAGAATCCATATTTTGAACTGACCTAACCTTAGCAAGCCTTTTAATTGATTTAATCTCATCCTTAGATCTTAAAATAAAAACACCATTTTTTGGACTTAACTCGTTAGAACATAAAGATAAGGAATCCATCTCCCTGTGGACCGACCCGTACTCAACCGGCTAGCTACCAAGCGACATCGTTCTTGATTGCGGTAAAACTTAATTTTTTATCTATCTTTTCAAACGCATACGCAAAACACCAAATCAATCAAGACCTTCACGGCTCATGAAGTTGAAAAGTCTTAGGCAGCGGATCCGAACCTACTTTCTAAGCCATCATTACCTCTCGAAGAATTCAAAATAGGATTCTCACTCTATCATCCGCAGGCTATGCTTACTAAAGTGACATGCTGACAACAAAGAAAGGAAGAAAGCAAATAGATAACACGCGACATTGCGAAAGAAATTTATCTTTTATTCATAAATTCAGTTGGATACAAAATACATCTTATGGAGGAATAAAAGAAAATGGATACATTTTATTCAAAATTACAAATGGTACAAAAACAATTATTGAGAGGGAAGCGCTTTCAATAGTCCAATCAGCCGCTCGTGCACTTCCTTTGGTCCCTTTTCTTGGTTAGCTGACGCGGCTAACTCTGCTTCGACTTGGGTTCATTGCTGCAGGTAGGACAAAAGTTGCTCTTCGATGGCCCGCTGAGCTGCCCCACGATTCTGTGCATCTCGCTCGATGAGGTCGAGCTTCTGCCTCAGCGTTAGCCCGTCGGAAATACATCGTAGAAGGCTCTCAAAGATAGTCTTCAGTTGCACAGCATTGGCATCAACCTGAGCATGCAGTCGAGCGGAGTCGCTTGAAATCTCTTCACTCTCCTTACGCTTTAAGGCAGCTTCTTGTTCAAGAAGGCGGAAGTTGGGAGTGCTTTGCTCAACCCACGCAGCCCGTTGAGAGTTCGCAGCCAGGACTTCAGGAGCAGGACGTCCGAATTCAATCTCATGCAGACAGGCCTCGATCTCCCTGCAGTGATTAACCCAAGACTCAACGACGCCCTCACTATGAAAGTTCACGAGCGTCGCCAGCATAGGGTTAACCTCCACGGCAAAATCTGCAGCGAATGTAGGAGCCTCCATGTCAAGCTCCTCGATGTAGTCGCTCAACATGCGCAAACTATTCACAGAGCCTTTGGAAGATGAACGTCAAGAAAACGGGCCTGCAGGCATTACGACTCGAGATTCGAACGGAGCTGAAGTTGATATCACCGCTGCAAAACAAATCACAGTTAGATAACGGTTCAAGAAATAAAGGGGTTTCATGAACAAAGGAGTTTACTATACCGGCTGCAGCAGGTGGCAAGGCCGGGAGTACCAGTGGCACAACTGTTCTTTCGTCTCCTCCTTCGATCTGTAGTGCTGCAATCAAAACAAAGAAGAATTAGAAACGATTTGGCTACCCGTTAAAAAAAGGCATTAGCTGAAGGTTGTACTCACCAGCGCCACTAGATGAGGCAATCTCTGACTGAAAAGAGAAGTGTGGGTGTAGCACCTGATACAGGTGATCAAAAAGGACTCCTGCAAGGATGCAGTAATGCAATATCAGTACATAAAGTATACAGCCTACAATGAAACTGATGGGTCACAAATCCGCACCTTCCAGCATTTGAGATGGTACGAGAGAAGGAAGAGGAGCGGTCACCGTTAAAGCAATAACTGGAGAGGCTTCCTCAGGAAGCACAACCCCGACGCTCATCACACCTACATTAGAGATAAGAGAAACGCTGTTAAAAAGAAATTAAAGGGGATTGCAGAATAAAGGGGAAGGCGATGACCCAAAATCTACCTGGTGAGTCGCCGGTCGAGACTGCGACAAGGGCGTCACTGGAGGCAGCAAATGCTTCACCCTCCTCTATTGGAATGGTCTCGCCGCCCGTAGCCTCATCTCCCGATTCCACGAGAATCGTCGTGACACTCGCGGCGCCCGGCAACGACAAGGAGCCGCAAGGGGAAAGAGCGACGATTGGAGCAGTACCCGACTCTTGAGAAAGAGTAGCTACCTCAGGCTCAGCGGTTATAATCATCTCACCCTCGGGATTGACGATTGTAGCCGTCTCACCTACCACTACTTCAGGCTCGGCGGTTGCCGTCACTTCACCCACCACTTCCTCGGAAAGAATCGGCCCTATAAGATAAGATATGTGAGGACCTAAAAACTAAAACTTTGACAAAAGAAACCAATGTCACGTTACCTTGGGTCGGCTTTTCGATTGCCTCCCGAGCCGCACGAGCTGCCTGTCTGTGGGCGGTAGACAAGACAGCCGGAGCATTCTCTGAAGGAGTAGGGGCAAGGGTAACAGCGCTTGACCCTGCACCCGCATCCAAGGCAGCGGTATGCTCCCTTGCCGCGCGCATCCTACGCTTCCTCTCCGCCCGGGCCATGAGGGCAGATCTTCTAAAGACCTCCGTTAACGGGACGTCATCGTCCGCGCCAATAGTTACCTCTGGAACCGCTATGGTATCTGTCATCGGTTGCTTAAGTAAAGCTTCTTTCGGCAATACCGGCAGAACTAAAACTTCGATAGCCGACCCGAGAAGCGTCTCCGTACCGCCCTGCGAAGTCGGTGCCACGCCTGGAATAACCCGAGTAGAGGTAGTTCCTGTAATAAGATGAAAATGAGAGGTTAGATTACCCATAAGAAACGGGAACGGAGATGCGGTGAACTGAAATGTACCGATGCCTAAGGAAGCGTGAAGCCTTTCTTCCTCCTCAAAAGTCTTAAGGGAGGCCGCAAGAGCCTCTTCAGTGGAAATGCCTGTTAAAAAAAAGAAAAGTATCAGTCAAAACACGATGATAAAAATATGATGCAACGATAAAAGATACAGCTGATGGTTACCTGATTGCGCGAGGATGGCCAGCCCCATTTCATGGCTTGCCAATTGCTCAGAAGCTGCAATGGCAGCCGCCAGATCGGTATCATCTGGCGGCACGAATAGACCTTCGTTTGTCCCATACTCGCTCAAACCCTCGCCATATGGAGCGTGAGGCTCCTGGCCGAGTACAACGTCTACAGAGAGGATCGACTTCTTCTTCCTCTTCTACGAGCGAGCTCCGGTCGCAGCCAGCACTAGCTTACGCTTGGTGGGCACTTTGGGACGATGAGTCCCGATATCTGAACCTACGCCAGAATCGGGAGGCTACAGTCACCATTTCTACAGGAGCCCGGGGTATCGGTAGCTCAGGCCTGTCGTGAGGGACTTCAATCACGGTAGCTTCTCTTAGCGGAGGGAGGACAATGGTCCGTCGCTTCAAAGGGATATTTCGATCACCAGCAGGGGGTGCACCTTTGCGATCGAGCAGCAGTCGCTTCTCCTCCCTGATAACGGCGCCCATTGAATGTTGGTACCAGGCCACATGTACATTAAGGGCCTTCGGGACACAGCTCAGTTCGCTGATAAAGAAGCTGGACCCTGTGTTCAAGCGCATGAAATGATGCAGGCGCTCCGCATTCCCTCTTCGGTAGCAACGGGTTCTGCCAGGAAAGCCTCAAGTGGGACGCCCTAATTGTAACTCAGCTACTGGGCGAAACGATGTGGGTTGTATCTCATGAATAGCGCCACATCATTTTGCCTGAAGACAAGAAAGCCCGGCCTAATGGAGTACAAATGAAGAATCTCCCGGGCTTTCAACACGGAGGCCCCGTCTTTAAAGATGTCTTGCAATGGCAACACCGCTTTTGAAGTTTCCTGGACGATGGTCAAGACTTTGTCTGTGAAAGACATACCAGCTCCAACCGTGCGGGGACAAAGGAGCAAGCCCCTAGCTTCCCGCGGTGACGGACTCACGATGGAGGCGTCAACCAGCCGCATTATCCGAGGAAGCTTGCATCTATCGTAAAAAGAAGGCCTTTTGTGGATGCCAAAGACCCCAAGCACGTGCAACTCCATCCATGAAGTGAAGTAATGCATTAGGAAGTTGGCAGGATGCACCCCTGGTTCAGTGGTATCCGCTACTAAGCTGAGGCTGTGATATAAGTGGGCTAACCCGGCGATCCCGATGGCCACTTGTATTCCGGCAACCATGCGATGCGCAGGGTAGAAGATAGAAGGCCTCATGTAACGAGGATGCATAGGAAGCGCGAACCAGCTTAACCATAAACTGAGAAACCCAAGAAAGAACGCTTCCTCATCAATGCCCGGAGCGGCGATTTCTGACAGGGGGATGATCGCGACGTCAGGAAGAAAGAAACCCTTTTGATCAACTTCCACTATTGGCCGACGGTCCAAGCCAAAGCTGAAAGGATCATCAAGTTTAGCAAACTTTTCGCCTTGTCGCGACAAAATTTCTGGGCGAAGAAAACGAGCAATGAAGTCCGCAAAGTTGACCCCCCGGCCTCCGGATTCATGAAAGAGGCTCTCATACATGTTCAACACCTTTATCAGACTTGGGAACCGGTGCTGAATGGCGTTCTCTGGGGTAAGGCCCATCACCACTGGCTTGGTGGCAAAAACATATTCATCTGGAGGAAGCAGCTCTTCGTAGTTCTCCCCCCTAACTGGTAAACCAGAAACCTCGGCAAATTCTTCCAAGGAAATGGAGACCTCTCTATCCAATAGGAGGAAGGTATGGGTCGGGATGTTCCACTGCTCCAAAAACGCCTTGATCCACCATGTGGGAGGTGCAGAATACTGGAACAAGGAAATGTAGACCGCAGGGTATAAGCCAAGATTTAGCTGTTGTGATTTCTTTGCCGATAAGATATACCGGGCCCACTGCAAGTACCTGGCTGGATGACGAGAAGTTAGCCCGATGTTGTAGGGCTGTCCCCAAGGGCGCGACTCGCCCTGACATATGTGCCTCCCTAGGGTGTCCAAAGCCGCCGCTGGCTGTACGGGTATTGCGGCAATAGAAGGCTGAAGGAGACCCTCCGAAGTCCAATTAACCACCTCCACGACATAGTTCATCGGGGGTGCATCTGCATACGGGATCGTCGAGATAGGCTCCAAAGGCATTGTACAAGAAAAGCTCCAGCGGCCTCTGATAATCTGATCATACCATCTACCCCATAGGTGAAGATTCTTGTATTCCGGGTCGTGGTCTTTGATCAGCGCGAGAACCTCTCGGTCTACAGGCGCCTCAGGAAATCCGCCTTCTGATCGGATGAATGGAAAAGAAGTGTCGAAGGACATGTCGTCTGCTCGAAAAGGAACAAAAGTTAACTGTCAGTGCTATAATTTAATTTAAATTCTGACACTTGGTACTTTAGAATTTGTACCACACTGCAATGCAGTGGAGAGGGACAAAAGGGGGGACCCATAAAATCTAGATGACAATGCATCAATTAATAAAACAGTCTCATCATTTGATGAGACTGTTATTTAAATGAGGAGATCCTCAAGAAAATTCTCATTAAATGAGAGATCCCTTGGGATGAGGAGTAAATCTCCCTTTGAGAGCAATGCTCTGTGACAGAGTGACACTTGTCAAACTCTGATCATGAAGGAATACAAATTCCTCAAGAGCCTGGCTCTGTAAAGATGGTGGAAAAAGCCATCGGGAAAAAATTAAAATCAATTAAAAATTCTGAGATCTTCAAGATCTATGAACAAACTCTAGAAGTTCTTTATGAGCAAAGCTCTGTTCATAGGCTAAGAAATGTTAGTTATATGTATGCCCTAGAGGCCATTACTATACATAGGATGTATATAGTAGTGGGTGCTTGGACATATATAGGGAGGACTTTCTTGCTCGACATGATAGTATGCTATCTGGTTGATCTTTACCTTAACGTGTACACTGATTGTCTCTCTGTTACATGTTGGTAAAGCCATTAGGATGTGTACTTGACTATCTGGACTATGATGCGGATCATACTAGTGGGGACAGGGTAGTCCATAAGTACATCCTTCAAAGTCCCTAGTCGTGGGTATATCGAGACCGGGCATCGATATACCAGAGTAGACTAGCGTATACCTTTTCGACCCATACAGATGGGCGATGGATGATCCCATATCCATTGGTGTTTGACATCAGAGATGATATACGGGTGCTCAGTGGAGACTGGGTACACTGGACGAACTCGTCGAGAACTCCCAGATGGTATTATCCTTACGTCAGATGGCAGTTCTCTGGTGACACTGGTACAGAGTAGTCTGTTGACCCGAGATCGTCATAGAGTCTTGTGTGGTTCCCACTGTGCTTTGATTTCCACCTTACCACGTCCAAGAGGGCGTGCAAAACGGTGGTTTTTGGGTACAGTCCCGAGTCACATGGAGGCAATGAGCGATAGGAGGGGATTCGTTTCTCCCGGTATAGGGGGTTGATGTTGCGCTGTGTTCGATTGGCTATAACCGGAAATCCCTGGCCAGGGTTGCTGAGATTTACTGGTAAGTGTTACCAGTAGTTTCTCGAACTGTTATAGGCCTCATATCGACACGACTTATCGAGCTACTGGGGTCTGACGTTTACCACCCCTAGGCGAGATATGCGACATATCAGACGATCAGACCGGACTGTACGGTAAGTGTTACTGGTTGGATTCACAGGAGTGTGAGCGGGCTTGCTCGTCGATCTTCTGATCGCTCAATACCCGGGTGGCCGTTACGTTTAACAGACCGCTTGCGGCTTGTGGGTGCTTGATATGATCATCACCTGCTGCCGGCGTATTGACGAGTCTTTAGAGTCCTACACAGAGGTTTCCTGGCTCAAGCGAAACGAAATAGGAGCGCATATGAGATATGTGCGGGACCGAGAATAATGCGTGTATGCGATACCGTATTCTATTCTCGCGATTTGTATCATTGGCAGGTTATATGTGATATAGCCGGGTTATCGAATCAAGTGTTGATTCGATACATTGATACACTTGATATTAGTCGGTTATATGCGATATGACCGGATCGTTAAATCAAGTGTTGATTTAATGATTTAATGCATAATTATATATTTGATATATTACTTTGCATTAACTAGTATTGGTTCACTTTAAATGGATTATCTCACTTGGATTGTGCACATTGTATATGTGATATATTTTTTTTGTGCACTTAATTGTATCATGTTTGATGATACATGTTTGCTAGGGTTTTTGTGTAAAGAATTAAACCATGGTTATTTAAATGGTTAGGGTTTTGATTATCTTAACTAATTGTTTAGGTTATTTCCTTTTTAGGCATGTAAAGAGAAAATGGTTTCTTTTCATTCATGAAGCTTGATGAAGCTTCATGAAGACTTTGACCAAGTGACCATTTTGTCTCATGCTTAACCCTAACCATTCCATTTAACCATGATTAACTCTCTACACATTACCATGGTTAATATTATGATAAGAATGATTTTATTAATCTTTTTCGTAACAACTTATCATAATATTCTTTCTTCTTCTTCTTCATCTTGACAAGAAGAAAAAGCTTGAGAGCTTTAATGGCAACTTGAGAAAATGAGTGAGAAATCCAATTCTAAAGTAAACCCACTTCCTATTTCTTCATCCTCTACCTCTTGCCAAGTAGTATAGGGTGTTTTCTTCACAAGTTTCATGACTTGGTGAAGTGGGAGCTTGATCTTGTGATGCCTCGACGTAGATCATCTTCGGCATCGTAGTCGATGACCTAGCCCGCCCATTTCTCCGATGAAGCCGACGTTAGAGCCCGGGATTCGATTTGGACAGCGAGGAGACTTCATTGCGGAGCTATGGAGGTGGAGGACCGGATCTACAAAGGTTGTATTTCCGTTCTTGTAGTTAACTTGTTAACTAGTTGCATCGCATAGCCTATATATCTAGTTAACGATCCGTATTAGGGTTTCTCGGCACTTGTAAAATTTGAAATTGGCATGGTTGATACCTTGTGAGACCTCATTAGTGTGCCTAGGAACCCTACAAGAAACCCCATGAAAGATCTCATTAGATCTATAGGTTCAAGAAAGCAAAGCTCTGGTAATGAAACCCTAAAAGGGCTTTCTTTAAATCAAAGATCTATGAAGAGCAAGGCTCTATTAATAGGTGAAACCCTAGATTCTTAAATGATCTTTTAAAAGATTAAATCTTTACCTAGATTTTAGCAGACTTTTGACTCTTAAAAGGTTCTTAAGCAAAAGAGCTATGCTCTGAATAAAAATTCTCAAAAGAAGAAATGAACAGAATCATCTAAAGGGCCAAGGGCCCTATTTATAGGCATAAATAACCGTTTCAACTTCTGAGTTGATCCAACGGCAGAGAATCTGCCACCGCTGCACTCACGTGTGGACCACGTGAGCGCAACGGTGGGGGGATTTGTTTTCCCCAATCAGAGCAAAGCTATGTTTAAAATTCAAAATTTAAAATGAAGCAATGCTTCAGATCCAGCGCCCAGTGCGCTGCGCCCTAGGTAGCGCACCACGTGCAAAGCACGTGTGCGCTAGCGCCGAGTGCGCTGCGCTCTGAGCAGCGCACCACGTGCAAAGCACGTGTGCGCTAGCGCCGAGTGCGCTGCGCTCTGAGCAGCGCACCACGTGCAAAGCACGGGTGCGTTAGCGCCGAGGTGCGCTATGCTCTAAGCAGCGCACCACGTGCCAAGCACGGGTGCGCTAGCGCTGGAACTAAAAAACTCTCCACCGTTAGATCAAAAGATCTAATAATAATGATAAATCATTAATTAATCAGAATTAAATTCTGTTATGAAAAGATTTTCCAATCTTGTTAAAAACAAGAAGATTGCCTTCAGTAAAATAGAAGCCCTAGGATCAAAGATTTAATGATGGGAACATCTCCAAATCAATCAGAGAAAGATCTCTTTAACTGATCCAACAAATCAGCTTGCCCTATATAAAGGCCCCAAGACTTCAAGTCTGAGATAGAGAACCCCCCCATAAACTTTGAAAAAACTCAAAGAAAAAGAGCAAGCTCTTGCAAGAAGATCTTTCTTCATGGTAAGAATGATGGATGATGAACATAGAGATGAAATCATCTCACAGAAAGAAAATTTTATTTCTTTAAAAAGATCATAGATCTACAAGACAAAAAAGTCTTTCACAAAAAAGAGATCAAAAGATCTCACCATAAAATAAAAGAAGAACATAATTCTTCTCACAGATCATGGATCTATAAAGGCCAAGCCTTTCATCAAAATAAGAGATTGAAAATCTCTCCTGCAAGATAAGAACAGTTGTTCTTAAATCTTGAGACAAAATCTCTTTTAAAGAACATAAATTTGTTCCCGGATCATAAAATTGATCAAATGCGCTTTGCGCTCTTGAAATGCGCCTTGCGCTCTTGAAATGCGCCTTGCGCTCCTGAACTGCGCTCCTGCGCTCTCTGGACCGGCGCCCAGCGCCAAATGCGCCACGTGTCAACTACGTATGCGCTGATTAATAACTTGCGTTTTGTGCTTCTGAAGTAGCGCACTGCGCTCATGGACTGGCGCTCAGCGCCAAGCGCACCACGTGTCATTCACGTATGCGCCACTAAACTGAAAGCGCAATGCGCTCACGAACCAGCGCTCTGCGCTCACAAACTGGCGCAATGCGCCCATCATCTGGCGCTTAGCGCCAAGCGCGACACATGTCCTTCACGTATGCGCCACGTGGTAGAAGCGCACTGCGCTCTTTGACTGGCGCAAAGCGCCTAGCGCACCACATGTTGCGCTGACAGAACATAAATTGTTCTTTAATAAGCCCAAGGCTCTGGTGAATGCCCAGCATTCAATAAAAGACAAAATATTATCAGAATTCAAGTATTATTAAAAGGGCCAAGCCCAAATAAAGGCTCAACAGCCCAGAATAAAATGTTAAACATTTATTGGAATTGGCCCAAGATTGGCCATAAGTCCTCAACCCATATTAATTGAGCCCATCTGCTCATGAATATTTCAACAGACCTTAGTCCCAAACTGGACTATAGATCTTTCAACCAACTCAACATTGGTTCAAGGGTACATCTCTGAACCCCTCTGATATATGTCGTTGTAATCCTTCAACGTCTTCAGAGCGGTGACGGGTCCCGACAACCATACATTCCACGGACTACGATGTCCTTAACCTCGGACTGTGGGGTCCCTTTAAACCCACAGACTACGATGTCCTAAACTTCGGACTGTGGGGTCCCTTTAAACCCACGTACTACGATGTCCTTAACCTCGGACTGTGGGGTCCTTTCAAACCCACAGACTACGATGTTTTTAACCTCAGACTGTGGGGTCCCTTTAACCCTCGAACTATGATGTCCTTAACTTCGGACTGTGGGGTCCCTTTAAACCCATGGACTATGATGTCCTTAACATTGGACCACCATGTCCTTAAACTGGTAATAGACCACCATGTCCTTAAACTGGTAATCGACTGCAATGTCCCTAAACTAAAACAATAGAGCCCAAATGCTCTTTTGTCGGATCTAAACGATCCCGTTAAGTT
The DNA here is from genome assembly GCA_030015575.1 of Agapanthus africanus. Lineage (NCBI taxonomy): Eukaryota > Viridiplantae > Streptophyta > Magnoliopsida > Asparagales > Amaryllidaceae > Agapanthus > Agapanthus africanus. The sequence goes on along the minus strand of CM057338.1, from coordinate 145,863,184 downwards.
GATCTTAGTCTAAAATTAGACTAACGTGTCCTTAACAAATGTTTAAGTTGATCTTAATCTAAAATTAGACTAACGTGTCCTTAACAAACGTTTAAGTTGATCTTAGTCTCAAATGAGACTAACGTATCCTTAAACCCAACCCCAAACCCAAATCTAAGAAGATACGGATTTGGACTAATCCACGCCCTACGGGCGACAACATAAATTAGTCTCCGTATACAATCCACGGGCAAGCAAAAACAAAACAAACACCCATGACACAAAGTGACCATCTGGAGAAGGAGAAAGTGGTTACCGCAATGCGGTAGCGTAATTAACTGCAGGGGCTTGCGCCTGCAGGGAAGAGCGTCCCCACAATAAAACCCCCTTAATGAGGGGGAATCTGACGAAGTCTGCTATATCGGCCGCATCCGTTTAAACTATCGATACATGGTGTCATAAATCAACTTGGCATCTTCGGAGAGGTGGACGGATAGCACCAAATAGCATCTGCCCCCAAATTCAGGCAAGACGGACCTACGCGGTCGCGTCACTGTGTTTCGGCGGTAAACATTCCCTTTGGGGTATTCTCTTTATAGTGAGCTTTTGTGAGTGGGTGATCTTGTATAATCTCGTGTAATTCATTCTCTAGTGGAAGTTTCTCGTCACACCTGCAGGAGTAAGTCCTGTTGGGAGTCGAACCTTGGTATATCTTGTGTTAGTGGTTACTTTGTGTGCTCTTTTCTGAATAGTTTGATTAGCCGTCGGTTATATCTTTTTCATTTGATCCCGAATCGTCGGATCCTGTTTCATATTCCGCTGCGCTATATCATTTGTTTGTTGTGACATGCATGTGTGATTCCTTTGCCATCAGGAGGATCACCGCGCGGTAAACAGTTTCTACAACACAGGGTACGTGAAGCCATAGGAATTTTTTATACTTGAAAGTTATCATAAAATGTAGTAATTACGTGCCAATTGTTTCATTTCTTATTTATTGTTTTTTCTTTCCTTTTTGGCAAGCAATAATCTGATAATGGCAAATTAAATTTGTTACAATGAATTACCAGGAAGTTAACTGAAACAACATATGTTAAAATTTGTTAAATGGATTACCATAAGACTAGAAAATTAACTAAAAGAATATATATAGATTTTGAACCCTTATAAAGATACGTGTAAACAAGATTAAAGTGATCCAAAACTCAAATTAAATTTGTTAAAATGGATTACCATTAATCTATAAAATTAACTAAAAGAATATATGTTATAAAGGATTTCAACCCATTTAAATATAAGCATACAACAAGATAAAAGTGATAGAAAACTCAAATTAAATTTGTTAGAATGGATTACCATAAGACTAAGATATTAACTATAAGGATATATGTTATAATGGATTTGAACCCATATAAAGATAGGCTTACAACAAGATATTGTTAGGGATGGAGAAGCCGATACACGGAACAATACTCGCGACAAACAAATCACACAATAAACAACCACGCAATTAACAACGAAAAGATAAACTAATAACGATGCGAGAATAAGTAAATAAGAATCAAAAACCAAACAAGAGAGGGATTTGTTAACGAGGTTCACACACCGTATGGTTAGTCCCCGGCAAAACGGAATCTGCAATGTTTACTATAATTTTAAATCAAATACATCATGAGCAAACCCTAAGAGATTTCTCTCAAATCTCTTTAGATCTAAGCCGTCACCCTCTCATACAATGACCACTCTTCTATTTGGTTGTATATAAAACATATAAGAGGTCCTTATTTATACACAAATCAATTCCTTAATTAAGAAATAACCATAATTAAGAAACTGCTATAAAACACTCCTTAATTAAGAAACTGTCATAATTAAGAAACTGCCATAAGACACTCCTTAATTAAGAAACTGCCATAATTATGAAACTGCCATAAGACAATCCTTAATTAAGAAACTGCCATAATTATGAAACTGTCATAAGACACTCCTTAATTAAGAAACTATGGTTTTGATAAAATCTGATATGGCTTGTGTGCACGTCCAGACATCTGCATGAAGTTTCTCTATAATTTCGAAAATTTTCCAATTGGAGATATTTCAGCCTTGATTCCCAACACCAGTAAACTTCACATAACTCCGCTCTACACTTTTCTCATCAGATTTTCATGAAGAGCTTCACCAATCTGCAACAGAGATCCAGCTTATCTCTGTCTACGACCTTGGTGAATATATTCGTCGGGTTCTTTTGTCCTGCGATTTTCTCCATTGTCAACTTGCCATCTTCTACCGTTATGCATATGATGTGGTACTGCACCTTGATGTGCTTCGTCCGAGAGTGATATGGCGCATTCTTCACCAAATGTATCGCACTTTGGTTGTCGCTTCACAGGGTATTGAAGTCTTACCTTTTCCCAATTCTTCAAGTAGCCCTTGCAACCATATCATTGTCTTGCTAGATTTCATGATCGCCACGTATTCAGCCTCCGTAGACGACAATACCACCACGTTTTGAAATTGAGAGACCCAACTCACCGCTTTTCCCCCAACCATGAATACGTACCCCGTCGTGCTCTTCCTACTATCTTGATCTCCCGATTAGTCCGCATCAACGTAACCTTACACTTTTAGAGATTCACCCTGAAATATAAATTGTGACTTGACGTGCCCCCTTAGATATCTCAACATCCACTTCACCGCATTCCAATACTCCTTCCTTGGGTTTTGCATATACCTGCTAACAACTCCCACTGCATGTGTAATATCTGGTCTCATACTCACCACTGCATACATCAAACTCCCCACTGCAGATACATAAGACACGCTTGCCATCTCATATTTCTGCTCTTGAGTTGTCGAGCACAGCTCATTACTAAGTTTGAAATGTTTCGCTAAGTGCGTACTCATCGGGTTTGACTTGTCCATGTTGAACCGCTTCAAAACCTTCTTGATGTAGTCCCTTTGCGATAACCACGGCTTCCGCTGCTTCCTATCTTTCACGATCTTCATGCCCAAGATTTGCTTTGCCGCTCCTAAATCCTTCATAGAGAATTTCGCAGTCATCATCTTCTTCACACTTTGAATTTTCTCGAAATTCGGACCCGCTACCAACATGTCATCAACGTATAGTGACAAAATAATGTAATCTCCATCCTTGAAAGTTTGAACATACACGTAGTGATCTGATTCACAGCGCACAAATCCCGTCTCCAGCATAAACTGATCGAATTTGAGATACTACTGTCTTGGAGCTTGCTTGAGGCCATACAAGCTATTTTGTGGTTTACATACCATATTCTCTTTCCCCTTCATCTCGTATCCCGGTAGCTGCATCATATATATCTCCTCCTCCAAATCTTCATGAAGGAACGCAGTCTTCACATCCAGCTGCTCTAAGTGCAAATTCTCCACCGCCACGATACTAAGAATCATCCGAATTGATGTCATCTTCACCACATGGGAAAATATCTCTTGATAGTCAATTCCTTGCTTTTGCGCATATCTTTTGACCACCAAACGAGCCTTGTATCACTTCACACCATCAATCTCATCTTTAATCTTGTACACCCACCAGTTTAGCAACGCTTTTTGACCCTTGGGTAGCTTCACTAGATCACATGTATGGTTCTTCTTCAAAGAATCCATCTCCTCGTTCATAGCTTGCTCCCACTGCTTGCTATTACCGTCGCTTGTTGCTTCTTCAACGAATTCGGGCTCCCCCAAATTTGTGTACAATATGAAGTCGGTCACAAGTTTTTCAGGTAGCCATCTATCTCGTGTAGATCTCCTCGGAACTGGTACATCTGGTTGCTGACATGGTCGCCATCCTATTCTTGAACCTGATCCTGCACTATCACTTCCTCCACGTTCTGATCTCCACATGTAGGTACTTGAATGCTTTCTTGAGTTCCATCAAACTCGACGAATTCTGATACCACACCATATTTGCCTTGCTTCTCTTCTTTGTACAAGTGCTGCTCATCAAAAACAACGTTTTGGTTTCGTATTCCCTTTTACTTGTGTGATCCCATAGCCTATATCCGAACTCATCTCCACCATACCCGATGAAAGCACAGTTCCTAGACTTGGAGTCAAGCTTACTCCTTTTTTCCTTATCAACCAATGAATATGCAATACAACCAAATACTTTTAGGTACGCGTAATTAACCGATTTACCTGACTAGATTTCTTCTAGAATGCCTCCATCAAGCGCACTTGCCGGGCTTCTGTTGATCAAGTACACAGCAGCATCAACAGTTGGTGCCCATAGGAACTTTGGCACATCTACATCCAAGGTCATGCTCCGCATTCGCTCTAGGATCGTCATGTTCATCCTTTCAGCGATGCCATTTTGCTACGGCATCCTCTTTACCGTCTTCAACCAATGAATAACCTTTTGCGAGAAAAACATCTCGAATTCATGTGTGCAGTATTCCCTTTCATTATCAGACTTAAGGCGTTTTAGCTTAGCCCATGTTTGGTTCTCAACTTGTGCAATTCAGTGTTTGAAGATACCAAATACATCAGATTTTTTATTCATCGCATACACCCATGTTTTCTGGTTTGCATCGTCGATGAACGTCATGAAATACCGATTACTTCCATAAAACTCCACCGAGGTCGGACCCTATACGTCCGTATGCACTATCTCCAGCTTCTTGGTCTTTTTAGCTACGCCTCTGATCTGAAATCTGAGCGCGCTTTGCTTCCCACAGATGCAGCTCTCATAAAACCCCCAACTCCGCCTTCTTTTGAAAGAATCACCCTACCCTGAAGAATTTTCATGTTCTTCTCATTGAGATGCCCCAATCGTTTGTGCCACAATGAAGTCTCCGAATCTATCTCTGAACCCGTCGCTAAAGCAACCGAACTTCCACTGCTCCCACTGATGGAATACAACGAACCGCTCAACTTGCCCCTAACGACCACCAATGATCCTTTGGAAATCTTCCACTGCGAATTTCCAAACACCGTCATATATCTTTCGTTGTCCATCTGACTTGTAGAAATTAAGCTTTTCTTCAGATCTGGAATGTGTCTCGCATTCTTCAGCTTGATTTGACCTCTTCCTGACAGTTACAAGATAATCGTCTCTTTGCCAACGATCTTACACGGATGACCGTTTTCCATCGTCACATGTCCAAGATCGCTTTAAACATACTCGTTGAAGTGATGCCGGTATAAAGTATGCTAGCTGGTAGAAGAATGAAATAAACACAGCCAAAAATGCGCAGAATAGAATAGTCAAAAGGTGATTTGTAAAATCTCGAGTATGGAGTGGCATACGGAAATAAAGAAGATGGAGTGATATTGATGAGAAGAACATATATCTTCTGGATATAATGCACTCAAGGCAATTATTGTGATTGCGAGATGGCAATTACTTTATTGAAGGAGAACCTATCAGAGGACATTCTTGCTCGAGAGGATATTATGCTATCCGGTTTGTCTTTATCTTAATATGTGTATACGTTATACTCATTATTTCGTATCGCTAATACATGTTAATAAAGCCCGTAGGATCATTACTTGACTGCCAGGATTATGATAGGGATCATACTAGTGGGGCCTGGTTAGTCCATAAGCACATCCTTAAATGTCCCTAGTCGTAGAAGTATCGAGACTGGGCATCGGTACTCCAGTTTCAACTAGTGTATATGTTTCTTGACCCTGTATAGGGTGATGGTTGATCCCATAGCTATTGGTATTTGACACTGGAGATTGTATACAGGTGCTCATTAGGTTACGAGTTATACTGGACAGACTCACTGAGAACTCCTAGATGGTATTATACCTGTCGTCAGATAGCAGTTCTTTGGTGACATGAGTATAAGGTAGTCTGTAGACCTGAGATCGTTATAGTGTCTTGTATGGTTCCCATTGTGCTTTGATAACTACCCTACCACGGCTTTAAAGAGCCGTGCAAACAGGTTTTAGTTGGGTACAGTCTCGAGCCATATAGAGGCAATGAGAGATCGGATAGGATTCCTCTCTCCCGGTATAGGGAGTTGATGTCGCGCAGTGCACGATTGGCTATAACCATAAGTCCCTAAGCAGGCCAGATGAGATTTACTGATAAGTGTTATTGGTATTTTCTCGGTTGGTTATGAGCTAGACATCGGCATGACTTATCGGGTTATTGGGGGTTTGACGGATACCACCCCCAGGCCCGGTATGCAACACCTCTGCAGGGTACGGACGAGCTTGCTTATCGACCTTACTTTTGTTCAATACCTGAGTAGTCGTTACGTACAGCTAGTACCGCTAACGTGCTTGTAGGTCAACCCGGTGGGAGATTGATCTGAAAGTGTTTCAGATCATTCGGATATGATCCTAACTTACTTCCAGCATATTGTCGAGTCTTTAGAGTCCCATACAAAGGGTTTTCCGGCTCAGGCGAAACGATATAGCGTGCGTATGGCGATACATACGAGGGTTCGATTAAATATGTGTATTTGATACAGTTACTTTAATCGGACGTTTTGTTAATACTAGCAGGTTTGAAAGATAACCAAATTATCACATATATGTGATATTTGAGCTAGTATTATATCTCTCATTTTATGTCTTTTGGTATTCATATTTTGATATGAATACTTGTATGTGTATTTGATGCATATACGGGTGTGTGTGTGTATTCATACATTTTCTTTTTGTTTTCTTTTTAGAAAGTTAGTGAAGAGTGTGGGCTTGTGACTAAGCTAGTGAGTCATTTGTGTGAGTCGCACATTCTTTCCCCCTCTCCATAAATGCATAAGAGGTGAGAGAAAAAGAGGATATGCTTAGATTTTATTGAATTCTTTTTCCCTCTTCGTCTTATGCTTACTTTCTAAAATGAAAAGAAAAAGGAGAAAAAGAAAGAGAGCAAAAGAGAGTGTTTTTCTTCACTGCATCTCTTATTTTCAATTCTTAACAAGTATTGAAAGTAAGTTGCTTCATCAAAGTTTTTTTAGTGAAGCTATAGCCTAAGTTGGGGTTCCTTCGCATGGATCATCTTCGGTATGGTCGATCAGCGAGCAAGGTTGTTCTCGGAGGACTTGGAGCCTATACGGGGTCTTCCATGATTAGGTGGACACGATACAAAGGTTGTAGCATCGCATAACCCTTTCTAGATTTCCCTTTGCTCTCTTTTAGTTTGCTAGTTCTTGTGCTTGGATGATTTCTTGGGTTCGGATGCTTATGCTTGCATAATTTTTTTGTCATCGCTTCCTCCTTGGCCGCAATTGTTGCAGTGCAAGCATACGCAACCTAACATGGTATCAAAGCCTCCCAAAAACTAGAACTAGGTGTGCAATAGTTTCGAAACCGACCGTATTGTGTTTCAATTTCAAGTCTCTGTTCATTTTTGAAAACGACTCGCCTGGGTCGGCCAGACAAGGAGTTTTGTTCTCTTGGTTCCACCAGAGACTTCAAATTATAGAAACATGATTTTTGGTGTATGATATTTTGCCCCAGATTTCTGTTTCTTCACTTGGTGCTTTCGGGCAACACGGAAAACGTTTTGATCGAAACTATAACATCATTTATGATCTCCATATGTTGATATGTATCGGTTAACGTCGTCAAATTGATAGATGATAAATTTGACGGGGTTACACATAGTGAGTTGCTATGTTGGTGTGTTGGTTTAGATCGAATTGTCGCAAACAAATAGCCCCGCGAGTGAATGTTTGTAATGTTATTGGATGTGTTTCATATTCATTCATGTATTATGCCAAATGTATATTATTTTGCGGGACAAGCGGTCAGATTGTGGCCGTTGTTGCCGATGTATGTATTATTCTTTTTTGGGATGCGACCGGGTTGAGGTCGTTGTTGCCGTTACATATAATACAGGTTTTACACCCACAGAGAAGCGCTCAAGCTGCCAGGTTCTAGAATGCTGGAGGTGACCATCACAAAGAGTTGAGACCTGGACCGCCTCATTCTAGAATTGACGGGTTGCTTGCCGTGCTTATAGGAGGTATAAGATAGACCCGCGATGGAGTGCTCGAGTCGCCGGATTATAGAAAGAGTCGAGTGGCCCCCTCATGGCGTTGAGGCCGGGTTGCTTCGTTTCTAGGATTAGCGGGTGGCTCTCCGCGCTCGTAGGGGTCTTGGTTTGGCTGTGTACGGGCTATTCACGTGAACGGGAAATGTCGTGTTTCGTTTGTGGCTCAAACAAAACGCGGTATTCTTAGGAAATCCGACTATTCCATTTCTGTGATGTTTACCACATGCTTGTAATGTGATTACCTTCCTGTGATGATATTTACCGTATGCCTGTAATGTGATTATCTGCATATGATGATGTATATATATATGTGTGTGTGCTGATATATATGATATATATAAATAAATGATTATATATGTTTTGCATCCGTGCTAACCCTGCCTCCGCCCTGTCGTAAGTTAAGTAACCTTACGGTGAAGACCCGATGCCCCGTGGCAAATGCAGATGGCATAGATAGAATTCTATTATTTTTTTTCATATCATACTTTTTCTGTAATGGTGTGAGAAGATACTAGATAATTTGTGGTTATCTAAATGATGGGATTGCATTAATTCTGATTAATGCAAAGAAAACAAACCTAATATATGTTGTAGGAACCAACTTTTTCTAAAAAGAAATTATAGCCATATTCTTTTACTTTGTATAGTTGTAACAACTCCAATTTCAATGTACAGAAAAATTATTTAAAAGTTAATGTACAAATGGAGTATTTGCAATCATGTGTACACTATAAGTATTTGAATTGCTTTTGAATAGCAAGAAAGCACTTGTAGCTCATTGATAAAACCTTGCACTGCTGTGACGTAGCCCTGTGATCGAATCCCCCCAGCCACATATCTTTTTTGTTGATTTTTCTTTTAATCTTTTAGAAGCCCAAAGATTTACACATGAACTACACGTAAAATGAAGAGTCACAGATACAAACATGTGCACTGAGGAATATGATACGACATGGACATGTGGCAAAATCCATAGCATCCAACTCATCACTTGGACCGGCAAGATCTTCAGCCAGGACCGGCACCGCCGGGCCCCCTGTAGGGGATGGTCCCTAAATTTTTCCCCTGGCACCCCTTCGTCTACCCCACCACCCTCATATTGTTTGTTTACTCTGCAATTATCCAGAGAGTGTAATCTCACTCTTTAATTCTAATTTTAATGCATATTTTTAATGCATTCTTTAACCCTCAAAACCCTAATTTTCCCTATAAATACCACACCACATTTCACCCCTCCTCACTCAGAATTTCATTACAAAAACTTTCAAAAATTTCCAAGTCCTAAGTTGTGCAAGTGGAGTTAGTAAAGGGCGAAGTTCCGACGACGTTTCGAGGAGAATTCGGCGACGAAACGATTCCCCAACGGTTCCTAAAGTTTCCTCCTCCTCTCTTCCTTCTTAATAGCTTGTAAGTCCCCACTCCTCTCCTCCATTTCTATTCTAAAACTTCTCTTTTTCCAAACTCATCGGAAGCGGAGTTATTCCGACTTCCGATTCATTTTTCTTTAAAAACTCAATTTTTCTTAAATAATAAAATACCATATTCTCTCATAATGTTTAACAAACATAAATAAACACATTAGAACAAGTTTCATCTCAAAATAATTAATGTTGCAATTTTTATTTTACTTCTACAGTAAAATACCATCATGTTACATAAAACTTGTAAATATTCAATTTAACCGTATTACCTTTAGAAAACTCACGAGGTAATGACCTATCTCATCACAACACACATTTTGGACATAGCACGATGAATTTTGGGAATCTAGTTTATGGGAAAATACGCTTTTACGAATAAATATCTTAAACAATTAAAAACCGTTTTCTTTAAAAAGGGTGTTATTTAATTCCATGCAATTGCGCCTCTATAACCCATTTTGGGGAACCCCGATCGGGATGGTACGGATTATTGCACATCCTCGGGCCTAGTAGAGCGAGATGCTGACCTCCGTAAGGAGCATTCGATCTCGATGGAATTTTTAATGCAATTTTTAAGAAAATGAGATTTCTACAAAATAAATAAAATTTATTTTTATTAAATATATATAGATATATATATTATCAAAAGATCTATTTTAAATATATTATACAAATATTCCATGTTTTCTAAATCAAGGGAATCACCATTTCATGAAACTATCATTAAATTCAATACAAATTCCAATATTTCATTAAAATACCATATACAATGAAAACTAGGTTCTACTCACTAGAAAATTTTACTTTTATAAAATATACATCTATGAAAACCCTAAAGACGATAATTAAATACTTAAGGTGTATTTTGAAATTATATCAAAACTATTTTTACATAAAAACCCCTCAAGTTATATTAATTTACAATAAGGACCTTAGTAAATATAGGTTTAAGCGGGACCAATTCTCTTGAGCCTCAGGGAGCCGGAGAATATGGGTGGTTGCCTATCTAAGGTAGACAACCTAACAACGGTATTATCAATACGGTAATTGTTTTGGAAAAAGACACAAATCATGTCGTCCATGTGCAGCAGTTACCGATAACATCAAAACTAATTCAGGACTTTAATTTTGTTTTAAAAGTCTGACTCAGTTCGTGTCATGGTCAAATATGAAATCAATCTGGCTTGAATCCAATTCAAGTATAACCACAATACAACATGAATCTATGAACTACAGAATACAATCCATATCAATATGAACATGGCTGAACCGAACCATGGATATACTCTGATTACATGACTATCCATTTATATCCATTCCGTTTACTGATATCATAGTTTCGGCAAGTCTTCCATTTACTACAAGACTTTACAATACAATCAGTACAATCAATATAAATCAATGCAAAAGACATTACGGGGTTTTAAAGGGGTAGACTGGTACGGAATGCGTTAGAAGTGGCACGAGACGGTCATTTTAATACACCTAACCTGAATATCCATTGTCGTTGTACCGTGGCTGAACGGTTCCTTGTGCTCCATATACTTTAGTCTCCGGATAGTGGGACTCCTCTCGTATACACTGGCATATTCTGTACCAAGATACAAACAACTGCATTAAAATTATAATCAATCATTACTAGTTATACTCTCTTTCTGTCTATTCTATCTATCTTTGGGACTTACCGAGCGATTGTTCGCTGACGACATTCCTATTTCTCTTCTTTCTTTGGAATGTTGTCAGGTGGATCGGACTCACTAAAGATCGAGCCCAGTACCGAGGACTTGGAGCAGTTTGCTATCGACCCAAAACTGTAGGCACTAGTATATAATTTTCATTTCAGTTATATCATTGTTTAGGCATTGCTTTCTATTCATGTATTTACATTTCCTGTTGTACTTGTAAAGAATTGTTAAATAAATAAAAGTTGTTGTTCATTTTTACTCCTGTCTCATGTGTACATTTTACTTTATATTGCTTAGATACGCTTAGAGTATTTACTTCGGAGTAAATACGTCGCGTGACTCGCCGTGTCCCCTCCCCATACACTGGGAAACGGGGCGTGACAATAGTGGTATTCGGTTAGAAATATTCTGCACCTTATTCGATGAGGTAAGAGCCCTGATCGCTTCACGGGGAATCCGCACTTAAGCAAAAGTCTATGTAACAATAAACTTGCAAAACCACTCGGTTCCTTCAATGATATCAAGTTAATTACGTTAAAGGTTTTCTTTAAAATTAGTCGTACCCCTCTGTCATTTCAGAAAGTATTACTTGGTATTCATGCTACGTTTATTGGCTCGGTCAAGGCGTAGTGTACGGTAGCTAAGTGGTGCTTTCTGTCTGCATGATGATGCGATTAGTTAGGACAGTTGTACAGCTTTGTTGGCTCAGTCAAGGGCTTGTGCAGGTGGTTCTAAATTAGTCATGAAATGACGGGTTGAACTTAACTAGTGACTTATGATTTTTTGGTTTAGTCAAGGTCATAAGTCATTAGGGGTAAAAACCAATATCGGGAGTTTCAAGTATTGAAACTTGCAATGTGATTGCATACCATTATATGTGATAGTTTAGGTCCTGATTCCCACTGTGGGTAATAGTTACTCTCCGGAGATTTTCATGTCACAATTAGCTAACCCATTAGGTGTCTAGAAAGGTGTTTACGAGGCTACACCTCTAAGGAAATGGGGTTATTAAATTGTGTCCATGCGAAAGTACGGGGGGGCCCTCCTTGGGAGTACTTGCACTGGCCTGGCTGACCGGTTAGCAAACATGTAGGTGTATATGATCCCGACTAGTTCTTCTTTTAGGGTTTGAAGGAAAATTCAACGAAACAGTGCGAGCCATCCTAATTAGATAAATTTATAAACCAATCTAATCTTTATAGAGTGCACGCTGAGTGTTTCTTTCTTTCTCTGGCAGCGACCCATGACAGACCTTAAACTAAAACTCATAAACCAAGTTAACCGAATCTTTTTACAATCATTGAGTTTGGAATGTCATGATTGCCCTATTTCACAACATAGTCGCATATGTCCTTGTCCCTCCCACTTCCCCTTTTGCTTGCTCCATAACACTTTATATCCGATACAAAGATCTATATTGCATGGAAGGCCATCTCGTATAGTTACATACGAACTCGGAGAAAGTGTTTCAGTCGATGATGGCCGCCAATTCTAGAGAAAGTGAATTGTATATGATATAATTTATTTGTCTTTTCTTTCCACTTTATCTCAAATTTGAGAGCTCCTTAAATAAGGAGAATATACCAGTTACACTTATTAGATAGTTTTCTTCCAATCCCAAGACTGGAGCTAAAAGGAGGGTAAGAAGAAAACCAACTAGTCTAAGTTTGGTATACAAAAGGTTAGACGGAGTGACATCAAAAGGGGTTGAAGTGAGCGGAAAGGAAATTGCAACTGCTGTTATAAGCCCGGGCAAGGGAAGTGGCTTTACTATGAATACCCGGTCATCCCCTTGAAACATTTTGATATTTCAGTTTTTCTGTGTGGTTGTAATTGAAAACTGTTTCTCAATTAAATCTGAGTATTTGGATACCGGATTAGAATCACACATCTATAGGGCGTTACAGATGTTGAGAAGGAGTAGAGTATTGAGAAAGGGTGATTTGATCCTTAAACCCGGAATTCGGAGCAATTAATGCTATTGGGGAAAATCACCTAGTTTTCCCTATCGACAAACTTTTTGTTTTGAATATCCGTTGTTATGCACCAACTTTTAAAAATAATATATCCGTCTCTTTATTTGATAAAGTGCGACATAATTTTTGAAAAATATGTTCTAAACATTTACCTTTATCATTAGATGATTAGGTAAGGTGCATTGAATAACAATATAGATATTCTTAACCAAAATACAGTTTTCAACATACAACACACGGAGTATGAGTTAGTGAACTCAAAGGGACTTATACATGGTGATGTATGTTGTCCGATGTCCACACAAATAAGGGGTCGGTACTCATACTTTATTCGGTTCGTTTATGTAACATTTCAGAAAATGAGAAATATTATTTTGGAATTTAAAATAATAATATAATATGTTTTGTTATATTAACACCAATTATTGAATTGGGTTATCATAATTTTGTCGTGATAAAACTAATATTTTCATTTTATGGTTAAATATTTAGTTGGATATGGCAAGCACTTCATTTGTGTTAATGTTTTCATTTAGATTTGTAAGTGAAATTAGAGATTTTATTTTTTAAAAATAGCATAGCACCATATTTTTATTTGTGCTTTGTTAAATTATATGTTAGGAGAGAGAGAAGTGTTAGTTATATGTATGCCCTAAAGGCCATTACTGTACATAGGATGTATATTGTAGTGGATGCTGGGACGTATATAGGGAGGACTTTCTTGCTCGACATGATAGTATGCTATCTGGTTGAACTTTACCTTAACGTGTATACTGATTGTCTCTCTGTTACATGTTGGTAAAGCCCTTAGGATGTGTACTTGACTACCTGGACTGTGATGCGGATCATACTAGTGGGGACATAGTAGTCCATAAGTACATCCTTCAAAGTCCCTAGTCGTGGGTGTATCGAGACGGGGCATCGATATACCAGAGTAGACTAGCGTATACCTTCTCGACCCATTCAGATGGGCGATGGATGATCCCATATCCATTGGTGTTTGACATCGGAGATGATATACGGGTGCTCAGTAGAGACTGGGTACACTGGACGGACTAGCTGAGAACTCCCAGATGGTATTATACCTCACGTCAGATGGCAGTTCTCTGGTGACACTGGTACAGAGTAGTCTGTTGACCCGAGATCGTCATAGAGTCTTGTGTGGTTCCCACTGTGCTTTGATTTCCATCTTACCACGTCCAAGAGGGCGTGCAAAACGGTGGTTTTTGGGTACAGTCCCGAGTCACATGGAGGCAATGAGCGATAGGAGGGGATTCGTCTCTCCCGGTATAGGGGGTTGATGTTGCGCTGTGTTCGATTGGCTATAACAGGAAGTCCCTGGCCAGGGCTGATAAGAGAATTGCTGGTAAGTGTTACCAGTAGTTTCTCGACCCGTTATGAGCCTCATATCGACACGACTTATCGAACTATTGGGGTCTGACGTTTACCACCCCTAGACAAGATATGCGACATATCAGACGATCAGACCGGACTGTACGGTAGTGTTACTGGTCGGATTCACTGGAGTGTGAGCGGGCTTGCTCGTCGATCTTCAGATCGCTCAATACCCGGGTGGCCGTTACGTTTAGCAGACCGCTTGCGGCTTGTGGGTGTTTGATATGATCATCATCTGTTGCCGGCGTATTGACGAGTCTTTAGAGTCCTACACAGAGGTTTCCTGGCTCAAGCGAAACGAAATAGGAGCGCATATGAGATATGTGCGGGATCGAGAATAATGCGTGTATGTGATACCGTATTTCATTCTCGCGATGAATGTATCGAATGGTTGTATGCGATATAACCTAGTTATCGATTCAAGCGTTGATTCGATAAGCCGATACATTGTATACTAGTCGGTTGTGTGCGACATGACCGGATCATTGAATCAAGTGTTGATTTAATGATTTGATGCATATTTATATATTTGATATATTACTTTGCATCAACTAGTATCGGTTTACTTAAGATGGATTTTCTCGCTCGGATGTGCACATTGTATATGTGATATACTTTTTGTGCACTTGATTGTATCATGTTTGATGATACATGCTCTTTAGGGTTTGTGTAAAGATTAAACCATGGTTGTATATTGGTTAGGGTTTTCTTTTTCATTTATTTATTTATTGCATTTATTTTTTTTTTTGGAAAAGAAATGGCAAAAGAAAAGAAAATGGTTGCTAGTTTTGTTTTACATTGAAAGTTCATGAAGCTTTGACTAAGTGACCATTTTGTCTTCATGCTTAACCCTAACCACTCCTTCTAACCATGATTTATTCTCTACACTTGACCATGGTTGCCACATGATAAGTGTTCAATTTTTATTTTCTATTTTGAATTAACTTATCATAAGATTTATCATCTTCTTCTTCTTCTTCTTCTTCTTCAAGAAGAAAGCTTGCTTCAACAATGGCAATTTGAGCATAAGTGTGAGAAATCCAATTCTAAAGTCTACCCACTTCCTATTTCTTCATCCTCTACCTCTTGCCAAGTAGTAGAGTGTGTTTACTTCACAAGTTTCTTGACTTGGTGAAGTTGTGAGCTTGATCTAGCGATGCCTCGACGTAGATCATCTTCGGCATGGACATCGACGACCTAGCTTGCCCATTCTCCGACGAAGCCGACGCTAGAGCCCAGATTTGATTTGGACAGCGGAGAGGACCTCATCTCGGAGCCGTGGAGGTGGAGGACCGGATCTACAAAGGTTGTATTTCCGTATCTCTTAGTTAATTGTTAACTAGTTAGCTTTTTCGCCTAGTTTTCTAGCAAACGATCCGTAGTCGGGTCTCTCGGCACCTAGATTTTTTGAAATTGGCATGTTCGATGCCTTGTGAGACCTCACTAGAGTGCCTAGGAACCCTACAGTGGTATCAGAGCCTAGCTAGAGCCTTTGGCGAAGTCCAGACGGAATTTGAAGTCCGATCGAACCAAAACTTAACCCGGAAACTTGCTCTCTGTACTTTTTTGAAAACAGTGAGTTTTTCCAAACTAAAAATTGCTAAAAAATTCAGCAGGGAAAAATAAGAATTACGGTGCAAAAAGTTTCTGGTGAACAGTAAATTTCGCGGCGGATCCGCGGCAGAAGCATGGCTTCTGCGGCGGATCAGCGGCCCCTTGATGACGTCAGCCCTGTTCCTTTGCACAGTAATTCCTAGTTCAAAGAGCTGAGTTTTCTGGGAATTTTTAATATTTATTCAAGAGTTGAATTTTTCTGCTGTGTTTTTGGGGATTCGGTGTTTCGATCGGAGTATCAAATTTTGTCTGTGTGGCTTTCCGGATAAATTTTAGAATATGTTAAAAAGTTCGACCGGATATAAATACCCAATTTTTCCCCTGTCGGGAAATTTCTAAGTGTTGGATTTTTCCGAAGTTTGACGACGTTCTAAGTAGTGCAAGTAACTCGATGGACCCTCTAGAAGACAACAAACCTTAACTCGATTATGTGACCGTCTTGAACTGCCCTTTGAACCTTCGGGTTTGGGGTAGTACGGCGTGCCACATGTGAGGCGTTGGCTTGACCCTTCTACGGCTGGACCGTTGGTACTGAGGCACGAACTGAATGTTGTTAGACTTATTTCATGTGTTGATCTGTATTGGGAAAACTTGGGTGTTCGATTGTTCGATCGGAAAGTTTAACATTTTCTGTTTATCTGGAATGTGATACAATAATTGGAATTCACAAAAAGTTATGAGATAACTGAATGAATGTTGTAAATCTAGCAATTTAGTCTCACTTGATCGGTTGCCACGGAATTTTGATGCGATCAAAAGTCCGTCGCAATCACGTAGCGTACGCGGATACTCGCCGGGAAAACTTAATAGACAGCCTCACTCCATAGCCCCGACCAAGTGACTGTAGGAGAATCCCGTCGCCGAAAGCATCCGTTCGGGTGCTCGCGGTAGCGGTGTTCCGCCTTGGTGCACTTCGTCGACGGTATCGGGGGTGCAGCCGTCTACTGAAGTTTGCGACGAGCATTCGATCAGGATGTCGGGAATCTTGTTGAATTACCCGACTTGATATTGAAAAGTGTTTTCGATTTTGAGACTAAAATGCGGGGTTTATAATTGTTAGGCATGTGATGTCTAAGGAATTCATTCGGTCAGGCATGCGATGTCTGAGATGGTTGCGGATTCCAACTGTTGTAGTTTTACACTTTTTTTTCTGTGACCGTAAGTGTAATATGTGATATCGCCGGTTTCGTTGCTATACGTCAACGACAATTGGGGTGCGCATATTTACTTACGTTGATGATATAAGATGTTATGTGTTGCTGGATATGTTATATTGGATCGTTGTGTTTGAATAGCCGGGGTTTTTTATGTGAGATGAGTGTTTTTCATTTTCATTCATGTAAAAACTTGTATGTAATATTCTTTTATTGGGGCGCTTCCAGGTTGCGGAAGTTGTCACCTTTTGTATATTATTTACTTTTCCGCACTAGGATAGACCCAAGGAGGGGAGCACAAGTAACCGGGTTCTGGAGTCCAGTGGGAGACCAACTCGAGGACGAGTCCGGGTCTCCTAACTCTAGAATTGGTAGGGTTGCTTGCCGCTCTCGTAGGGGTCTAGGGGTGTGGGTTTGGCTATTCATCACGACCGTGGAATCCGTGTTTTATACTGGCTCGTATTGAAAACACGGACGTCCTAGTATATCCAATATTTCATATGTTTCTTCTGCTGCGATATCTGTGATGTGATCATGTGATGTTCTGTGATAGATACAGTATATAGTATATATGATATATTATATAGACGCTACTTATGTTTTACACCCACGCTAGCCCTGCCCCGCTCTGCCGTTAGTTACCTAACCTAACGGTGCACGAGGGGACATCGAGGCGAATGCGGATGGCATAAGTGTACGTCGTATTTATCTGTGATGTTTAGGTAATTAAATGATGGGACTTCATTAATGTGATTAATGAAATGAAAGAAACCTAAGATGTTGTAGAATCGAATTTCAAAATAAAACAGGTAGCTACAGTTCTTGCTTTGCACAGCGGTATATGTGATATATCCTGCACCTTATTCGATGAGGAAAGGACCGAGATCCCTTCACCGGGAATGACTCCTTTAGCAATAACTGGCAGATGCTACACACTCGGTTTGTCTTTTGATTGCTTTTAAGAGTTTTTGCTTTGCACAGTGATATATATGATATATCCCGCACCTCATTCGACGAGGAAAGGACCGACGATCCCTTCACCGGGAGTGACTCCTTTAGCAAAACTAGAAAAGCCTCAAAAGAACTCCATTTTAAAATCATTTGATTCTACAACGATATCAAGTTAGTTACGCAATAGGTTTTCAGAAAAACCTGTCGTAGCCCTCCGTCATTTCAGATAAGTTGTATATAGTATTCGTGCTGCATTTGTTGGCTTTCGTCAAGGTGCAGTGTGCGGTAGCTATATGCTGCTTATCTGCCAGCATACGATGCGATTGGATTAGGGTAGTCGTGCGGCTTTGTTGGCTTTCGTCAAGGGTCGTGCGGGTGGGTTTAATTCGATCAAGAAATGTACGGGTTGAACTTGACTAGCGGGCTATGGTTTGTTGGATTTCGTCAAGGTCATAGCACGTTAGGGGCAAAATATTATCGGGAATTTCAAGTGTTGAAATTTGCAATGAGATTGCATACCTTCTATGAGATAGTTGGATCCCGATACCCGCTGCGAGTAAGAGTTACTCCTGGGAGAGTTTTATACATTACAATTAGCCGATCAAGTAGGTGTCTAGAAAGGTGTCAATGGGGTTACGCCTCTGGGAAAACGAGGTTTACATTAATTAGGTTCGTGCGAAAGCACGGGGGACCTCCCTCAAAGTACCGACACTGGCCTGGCTGAAAGATTGGCGAACCTGTAGTGTGTAATTAATCCCGGCTAGTCTTTCCTTTTAGGGTTTGAAGGAAGATTTGATAAAAAGCAGTGGGAGCCATCCTGATTAGATAAAATAATAACCAATCTATTCTTGAAAGAGCGCACGCTGAGTGTTTTCTTCTCTCTCTCTCCAGGTAGCGACCATATCACGCCTTAATCAAGATAATAATACGGATTATTGACCGAACCCGCTTGTTATACTGAGCTGGGGAACGTTGGTCCCGCTCCAACTTATAATTGTTATAAGACAGAGCAGGAAATTGGGGATTACCAGAATTCCCGTGCCGCCCAAACGAAGAGAGTGCATGCTGATGCATCATCTTCGGGTGTGTTCGTTACAGAGAACTGTTTCTCAGTATCCTTTACGTCCTGGGTATGTGATACCAGATCAGGATCCCAGATATGTAATCAGTTACATAGGGCTACAGAAAGGTAGAGAACTGAGAACGGGTGATAAGTTTCATGAGGCAGAAAACGGGGCAAGCGTTGCAGCCAAGTCTGTTGGTCACTGTCACCCTGTATTACCAATACATTGATTCTGAACGAATGTTATTAGATACCGAACCTGATATACAAAATCATATCTGTCTCTTTATTAGTAAAGAAACGGTAAAATTTTGTATTGTTGGATAATGTTTTGAACATTTCCTATATCAAAAGTTGATCGGTTCAGGCACGTTATCTAAAAGCGTTGATGTTCTAAATCAAACTACAGTTCTAAGTATACGGAACACACACAAGAGGAAGAGTTCAGAAATGAACAAATTCTTCTTGAGGTATTGTAGACTAGGTCAGATCAATGTGACCCGACTAGCTAGAGTTACATATAGATGCATATTTAAATCAGTTTGAATTTACATCTTATGAAACTCGCCAGTCATGTCACAATGATAAGATGACCATAGCTCCGTTTACTGGAAACAGAGAAAGAGTTAGTGAACTCTTGGGATGACACATGTTGATGTATGTAGGTCCTCTGTCTACACATGCCAAGACTGGTTCTTTATACTTCATTACATTCTCTGATGATCTTTCGAGATTCAGACCTATGTTCCTGTTGAAACACAAGTCCGAACCTTTTGAGATATTCACAGAATATAAGCTAGAAGTAAAGAACCAAAATACGGGTATAAGTATTATGTCCTTTGATGAGATCAAGGAGGAGAATACTTGAGCACGGAATTCCTGGACTATTCTAAAGGAGAATGAGATTCTCTCTCAGCATTACTCCTCTGTATACACCATAGCACGATGGTATATCGGGGCAGAGCAATAACACTCTATATGATAAGGTGTGCTCTATGATGAGTACTACTGAGTTACCTATTTCTTTTTTTGGGAGTTATGCACTTGAGAAGTTGCATACCTATTGAATAGGGTTCGAATCAAATCAGTTGCCTACCATTTCATATGTGATATGGAAAGGGAAGAGCCCATGTCTTAAGCTAGTTAAGATTTGGGGTTGACCGGCCTATGTCTGAAAGCAAAATCCGGACAAGCTCGAGGTAAAGTCTGTTATGTAGAACTGGAAAGGTTCCAGCTATACAAACTACAGCTGATGATTTGGTACAACCAAAGGATTCAGTAGATACCAACGAACCTCAGCCTCTCCGCCGATCTAGTAGGGTTCCTCACCCACCTGAGAGATACTTCTATTTCTCTATGACAGTGGGAGCGAGGATTGCATCATGAGATGATGACCCAACTAGTTTCGAGCTGGCCATCAGGAGTAAGACTCTGTAAGAATGGCTGGATGCTTAGCGATCTGAGATGGAATCCTTATACACCAACAAAGTATGGACTTTGGTTGCTATATCTGAAGGGTTAAATCCCCATCAGGAGCAAGTATATCTTGAGAAGATTACTTGGTGTAGATGGAAAAGTTGAGACTTTCAAAGCTAGACTTGTTAAAGGTTTGCATAATTTACCAGATATGGATCATAATGAAACCTTTTTCTAAGGATCTATGCTTAAGTCCATCCAGATCCTACTTGCCACGGCTACATACCATGACTACGATATCTGGCGGTTGGGTGCCATGACTGCTTTTCTGAAATGATGTTTTAGAAGAGAGCGTCTATAAGTACACAGCCAGAGGGCTTCGTAGACAGTGGGATCAGCGGAAACGTGTGCAAGATGCTTTATAGGATAAAGCAGGCATCGCGGAGATGGAACATCTGTTTTGATGAATTAGTCAAAGAGTTTAACATCATCAAAATGGTAGATGAACCTTGTATAAACAAAAAGGTAGTAGGGAGTATGGTGATGATCCTCGTAGAGTACGTGGATGACATACTCCTGATAGGGAAAGAGTTTCCTATGCTACGCTCGATCAATCTCCGCTTATCACAATGATTCTCCATATAGGATCAAAGTGATACCTCTTAAATCCTGGATTTTGGATCTATGAGATAGATCTAATTGGATTTAGGATTCTCACTAGTTGTAGTGAGACGGTATCAATCGATCCTGGGGAGAATCACTGGAATGGTTCCAGGGTGATAAAGACGACTGAATGTCAGTCACATGCATTGTCTTTACCCTCAGTAAAGGGACGGTATGTTGGAAGAGTTCCAAGCTAGATACCGTGACATACTAGACGATAAAGGCTAGATACATCGCTACTTAAGATGCTACCAAAGAGGCTGTTTGGGTGTATATTGGTTCATGAGATGAACTATGTTCCTCCCATTGTGTGACAATGGAGTTGTGGCTTATGCCAAGGAACGCAGGTCCCATCAGTGATCCAGACATATTCTAAGGCAGTATCACTTGATCATGGAGATGGTTGATCTCCAGGGAGATCGAGGTTAGGAGAGTAGACTCAAAGGACAACACAGCGGATCCACTCACAAAGGCCTGTTCCCAGAGAGAGACTTTTATGGGATGGTTCAGTATGAGATACTGCAACCACTGCTTCAGATGGCCCTAGTGCAAGTGGGAGATTGTTAGTTATATGTATGCCCTAGAGGCCATTACTGTACATAGGATGTATATTGTAGTGGATGCTGGGACGTATATAGGGAGGACTTTCTTGCTCGACATGATAGTATGCTATCTGGTTGAACTTTACCTTAACGTGTATACTGATTGTCTCTCTGTTACATGTTGGTAAAGCCCTTAGGATGTGTACTTGACTACCTGGACTGTGATGCGGATCATACTAGTGGGGACATAGTAGTCCATAAGTACATCCTTCAAAGTCCCTAGTCGTGGGTGTATCGAGACAGGGCATCGATATACCAGAGTAGACTAGCGTATACCTTCTCGACCCATTCAGATGGGCGATGGATGATCCCATATCCATTGGTGTTTGACATCGGAGATGATATACGGGTGCTCAGTAGAGACTGGGTACACTGGACGGACTCGCCGAGAACTCCCAGATGGTATTATACCTCACGTCAGATGGCAGTTCTCTGGTGACACTGGTACAGAGTAGTCTGTTGACCCGAGATCGTCATAGAGTCTTGTGTGGTTCCCACTGTGCTTTGATTTCCATCTTACCACGTCCAAGAGGGCGTGCAAAACGGTGGTTTTTGGGTACAGTCCCGAGTCACATGGAGGCAATGAGCGATAGGAGGGGATTCGTCTCTCCCCGTATAGGGGGTTGATGTTGCGCTGTGTTCGATTGGCTATAACAGGAAGTCCCTGGCCAGGGCTGATCAGAGAATTGCTGGTAAGTGTTACCAGTAGTTTCTCGACCCGTTATGAGCCTCATATCGACACGACTTATCGAACTATTGGGGTCTGACGTTTACCACCCCTAGGCAAGATATGCGACATATCAGACGATCAGACCGGACTGTACGGTAGTGTTACTGGTCGGATTCACTGGAGTGTGAGCGGGCTTGCTCGTCGATCTTCAGATCGCTCAATACCCGGGTGGCCGTTACGTTTAGCAGACCGCTTGCGGCTTGTGGGTGTTTGATATGATCATCATCTGCTGCCGGCGTATTGACGAGTCTTTAGAGTCCTACACAGAGGTTTCCTGGCTCAAGCGAAACGAAATAGGAGCGCATATGAGATATGTGCGGGACCGAGAATAATGCGTGTATGTGATACCGTATTTCATTCTCGCGATGAATGTATCGAATGGTTGTATGCGATATAACCTAGTTATCGATTCAAGCGTTGATTCGATAAGCCGATACATTGTATACTAGTCGGTTGTGTGCGACATGACCGGATCATTGAATCAAGTGTCGATTTAATGATTTGATGCATATTTATATATTTGATATATTACTTTGCATCAACTAGTATCGGTTTACTTAAGATGGATTTTCTCGCTCGGATGTGCACATTGTATATGTGATATACTTTTTGTGCACTTGATTGTATCATGTTTGATGATACATGCTCTTTAGGGTTTGTGTAAAGATTAAACCATGGTTGTATATTGGTTAGGGTTTTCTTTTTCATTTATTTATTTATTGCATTTATTTTTTTTTTGGAAAAGAAATGGCAAAAGAAAAGAAAATGGTTGCTAGTTTTGTTTTACATTGAAAGTTCATGAAGCTTTGACTAAGTGACCATTTTGTCTTCATGCTTAACCCTAACCACTCCTTCTAACCATGATTTATTCTCTACACTTGACCATGGTTGCCACATGATAAGTGTTCAATTTTTATTTTCTATTTTGAATTAACTTATCATAAGATTTATCATCTTCTTCTTCTTCTTCTTCTTCTTCAAGAAGAAAGCTTGCTTCAACAATGGCAATTTGAGCATAAGTGTGAGAAATCCAATTCTAAAGTCTACCCACTTCCTATTTCTTCATCCTCTACCTCTTGCCAAGTAGTAGAGTGTGTTTACTTCACAAGTTTCTTGACTTGGTGAAGTTGTGAGCTTGATCTAGCGATGCCTCGACGTAGATCATCTTTGGCATGGACATCGACGACCTAGCTTGCCCATTCTCCGACGAAGCCGACGCTAGAGCCCGGATTTGATTTGGACAGCGGAGAGGACCTCATCTCGGAGCCGTGGAGGTGGAGGACCAGATCTACAAAGGTTGTATTTCCGTATCTCTTAGTTAATTGTTACCTGGTTAGCTTTTTCGCCTAGTTTTCTAGCAAACGATCCGTAGTCGGGTCTCTCGGCACCTAGATTTTTTGAAATTGGCATGTTCGATGCCTTGTGAGACCTCACTAGAGTGCCTAGGAACCCTACAAGAAGCATAGGAACACCCATACTAATGCCCATGCCTCCCCATTTTCCTCCTTCCCTCCCACTCTCCTCACTCTTTTTCTCATTTCAAGCTTCTCTCATTTTCTCTTAAACTCTCTCAACCATGGTTCACTCTCACCCTCTTTCAAAAATCCCAAGTCAAACAATCAAGCAAACTATTGCTTCTTCATTCTTGTAAACACCAAGTGATCAATTCTCCAAGTAGAAACCATCATCATCAAGTTTCAAACCATCTCCTCTCTCAAGAATTCAAGTGGAAGCCATCATGAAGTTCATCAAAACATGATCTTCTCCTTCATCTCTTTTTAAAGGTAAAATCCTTCTGTTATTAATTTTTACTTGTGTTTAGAGTTTCAAATATTAGCTAAGTTTTCAAAAACGAGGAGTTTTGATGATGTTTTAGTATTCAAATGAAATCTAGAGTAGTTTGGGATCTCCGATGATTGGGACGTTAGATGTGTCGCTTCCCGGGTTCTTGAGGATGAAGCCTCTGGTGTTTATTGGCATTGATGCATCAGAGGATCTGCTATCGTTCCTTGACAGAATGGCGAGGATATTTTGTTTGATAAGATGCTCCAATGCGGGATTAGTAGAGTTAGCCAATTTTCATTTAAAGGATCTTGCTCCGACCTGTTGCGATTCAATTGAGAGAAGCCGAGTAGTGAGTCTTCCTCCTATGATTTGGGACGAGTTTTCGAAGGTCTTCCTAGCCCGATTTCTACCTCAATGTGTCAGAGACGCCTGAGCGCGTAGTTTCGATTCTTTGCGCAAGACTCCGGACATGACAGTTGCCGAGTATGACCTTCGGTTCACCCAGTTGTCGTGATATGCATATTATTTGGTTTCTACAGAAGAGACCCGGATTAAGAGCTTTGTGCACAGACTAGATGTGCTGTTGTTTTTATCCGTTGGTGCCCAGCGTTTCGATACCTACGCAGAAGCATTGGATGTGGCCACATTGATAGAGAAGCATTATGTTGATATTAGAGCGACTCCAAAGGCGAAGTGAGCTCGAGTGGAGACTCCATCCGTTGAGCAGGAGAGCGGTGACATGAGTGGATGGCCCCAAGAGCAGCCATTCGACACCAATAGGATGCAGAGACCAGCCCGGTTGTGTTTGAATTGTATGATGCCCGGTCATAAAGCCCAAAACTGTCCTGCCAGGCATCAGAGCAGGATAGCATCCTGACAAGCTGCTTCGTTTACTTTCCCCCTCCACTGGTGATTACTCGGGGTCCATATGGGGATCAGACAGGTAGTGGATATAGTGGTCCTATGCAAAAAGGACAAAGATTCAGTGATAGAGGACATCAGGCCGTGAGCAGTGGGCGAGCGAGAGTTCTTGCTCTGACTGCCCCGGGTGCTCAGGCACCTGTCGACGTTGAAGCAGGTATGCTTCAATTTCAGTTGTTTTGATTTTGTTTTCAGTGATCTGGATATCACCCTTTGTCTTGGACTTGATGTTTTGGTGATTCGAGTATCACACTTTCGACGTTGCAGAGGGAATATTTTGATGTCGGTGGTTTTGATTTATGTGTTTTGATGACTTGATTGATTCTTTCATGCACAATAGTTGCACTTGATTTCTGTTTCATGCACACTCAATGCCCTTGATGTTGTTTCATGCACACCCGTTGTACTTGGTTTGTTTTAATGCACACACGTTGCATTCGATTTCGTTTTCATGCATTGCACGTAGTATCATAGTTATTGTGGTTAGCGTGGTAAGTGTTGGAGTTTCAGTGTAAATCCCCGTTCTCCATCTATAAGAATTTTCCTTGTATTTTCCAAATTCCAGAGATTTACTTTTCCTTGTAATTATTCTGTAGAAGGTGGTAGCTTGAATTCCAGTATTTATATTTTTCCAACAACCTAAAAACCAAATTTAAACTAACAAATTAATTTCTTAAACCAACCCAGCCCACTCAAATTTTTTTAATTAAAATCCCAAAATTCATTTTTCCCCAGCCCGTTACTTTTCCAGCCCACTCGAATTTTAAATGAATTCCTTAATAAATTTAACCCTCAGCCCATTCCCTTTAATTCCCCTGCAGCCCACGAAGTTTTAATGGGAATTGTTTTCGGCCCAGTCCCCTTCAATTTCCTCAGCCACTTCATTATATTTTTTTGGAATTATTTTCTTAAACGGGCCCGGCCCACGCCCTCCAGCCCGCTCCCTCACCACCAGACCCGACCCGATCCCTCCTATTCACCTTCTCCCTCCTCCAACGGTAACATTCCCCTGTTCACGCGCGATCCCAGCTCCTCGCCGCGCCTCATGCCCACGCCCACGCCCCCGTTCCTGCCGTTACGACCGCGACGCGCAACCCCCTCGTCTCCATTATCTTCTTCGCACCCGTTTCCCCCCTCTTTTTCAGAATCCCTCATCTCTCTCCCTCACAAGAAACTCACCGAGCACCAAATTTTTCCTCACCTCGCCGCCGGCGACGACCCTCGACAGCCCCCTCGGCAACCCTCGATCACTCCTCCACCAACCTTCTCCCTTCACGACTCCACCCTTCATCAACCCGAGCCCCTGCCAAGCATCCCCTGCACTCCCAAACCCACTCACCCCAACTTCGGTCACCGCCTGAAATCGACGCCGGTGAACCCCCACTTCATCTGAAACACCCCATCGACCTTTCACCCCCTCAGCATCATCACCAACACAACAATACCCGACCCCTACTGCTCCCCCTCTCTCTCCAAAACCCACACCAAGAGATCACTGCGCACTTCACCGTGCACGTCGCCGGAGCGACCACCGCCGATATCGTCGACCCCAGCACTACTCAAGAGATCCACAGAGCCTACTCTATGTAGGGTTCCTAGGCACTCTCAAGAGGTCTCACAAGGCATCAACCATGCCAATTTCAAAAATTATGGTGCCGAGAAACCCTAGTGTACGGATCGTTTGCTAGAAAACTAGGCGAAAAAGCTAACTAGTTAACACTTAACTATGAGAATCGGAAATACAACCTTTGTAGATCCGGTGCTCCACCTCCATAGCTCCGCAACGAAGTCCCCTCGGCTGTCCAAATCAAATCCGGGCTCTAGCGTCGGCTTCATCGGAGAATGGACGGGCTAGGTCGTCGACGACGTGCCGAAGATGATCTACGTCGAAGCATCACTAGATCAAGCTCCACCTTCACCTAGTCTTGAAAACTTGTGAAGGAAACACACTCTACTACTTGGCAAGAGGTAGAGGATGAAGAAATAGGAAGTGGGTAGACTTTAGATTTGGATTTCACACTCTTTTTCATCACTTGCCATTGATGGAGGCAAGCTTTCTTCACTTGAAGAAATGAAGAAGAAGATGAAGAAGAAGAAGAAAGAATTATGATAAGTTATTTAAAAAAGAAAAGAATATCCAAACTTATCATAATCCTAACTATGGTTATGTGTAGAGAGTTGACCAAGGTTAAAGCAATGGTTAGGGTTAAGGATGAGATAAGAATGGTGGACTAGGTCAAAACATCATGAAGCTTCAACTAAAGAACAAATAAAGCCACCATTCTTTTCTCTTTTCCATTTATTTTCCAAAAAATATATAAACAAATAAATGAATAAGGAAATAGTAAACCCTAACCATTTTATTAACCAAGGTTTAATTCTTTACACTTAACCAAAAGGCATGTATCATCAAACATGATATAAGCAAGTGCACAAAATCATATCGCATATGCAATGCGCACATTCGAGTGAGAAAATCCATTTAAAGTGAACCGATACTAGTTAATGCAAAGTAATATATCAAATATATAATTATGCATTAAATAATTAAATCAACACTTGATTCAATGATCCGGTCATGTCGCACACAACCGACTAGTATACAATGTATCGGCTTATCGAATCAATCCTTGATTCGATAACTAGGTTATATCGCATACAACCATTCGACACATTCATCGCGAGAATGGAATACGGTATCACATACACGTATTATTCTCGGTCCCGCACATATCTCATATGCGCTCCTATTTCGTTTCGCTTGAGCCAGGAAACCTCTGTGTAGGACTCTAAAGACTCGTCAATACGCCGGCAGCAGGTGATGATCATATCAAGCACCCACAAGCCGCAAGCGGTCTGCTAAACGTAACGGCCACCCGGGTATTGAGCGATCAGAAGATCGACGAGCAAGCCCGCCCACACTCCTGTGAATCCAACCAGTAACACTACCGTACAGTCCGGTCTGTTCGTCTGATATGTCGCATATCTTGCCTAGGGGTGGTAAACGTCAGACCCCAATAGCTCGATAAGTCGTGTCGATATGAAGTCTATAACACTTCGAGAAACTACTGGTAACACTTACCAGTAAATCTCAGCAACCCTGGCCAGGGATTTCCTGTTATAGCCAATCGAACACAGCGCAACATCAACCCCCTATACCGGGAGAGACGAATCCCCTCCTATCGCTCATTGCCTCCATGTGACTCGGGACTGTACCCAAAAACCACCGTTTTGCACGCCCTCTTGGACGTGGTAAGATGGAAATCAAAGTACAGTGGGAACCACACAAGACTCTATGACGATCTCGGGTCAACAGACTACTCTGTACCAGTGTCACCAGAGAACTGCCATCTGACGTGAGGTATAATACCATCTGGGAGTTCTCGGCGAGTCCGTCCAGTGTACCCAGTCTCCACTGAGCACCCGTATATCATCTCTGATGTCAAACACCAATGGATATGGGATCATCCATCGCCCATCTGTATGGGTCGAGAAGGTATACGCTAGTCTACTTTAGTATATCGATGCCCCGTCTCGATACACCCTCGACTAGGGACTTTGAAGGATGTACTTATGGACTACCATGTCCCCACTAGTATGATCCGCATCATAGTCCAGGTAGTCAAGTACACATCCTAAGGGCTTTACCAACATGTAACAGAGAGACAATCAGTGTACACGTTAAGGTAAAGATCAACCAGATAGCATACTATCATGTCGAGCAAGAAAGTCCTCCCTATATATGTCCCAGCATCCACTACAATATACATCCAATGTACAGTAATGGCCTTTAGGGCATACATATAACTAACAATCTCCTACTTGCACTAGGGCCATCTGTAGCAGTGGTTGCAGTATCTCATACTCAACCATCCCATAAAAGTCTCTCTCTGGGAACAGGCCTTTGTGAGTGGATCCGCTGTGTTGTCCTCTGAGTCTACTCTCCAAACCTCGATCACCCTGGAGATCAACTATCTCCATGATCAGGTGATACTGCCTTAGAATATGTCTGGATCACTGATGGGACCTGCGTTCCTTGGCATAAACCACAACTCCATTGTCACACAATGGGTGGAACAAAGTTCATCTCATGAACCAATATACACCCAGACTGCCTCTTTGGTAGCATCTTAAGTAGCGATGTATCCAGCCTTTATCGTCTAGTATGTCACGGTATCTAGCTTGGAACTCTTCCAACATACCGTCCCTTTACTGAGGGTAAAGACAATGCCTGTGACTGACATTCAGTCGTCTTTATCACCTTGGAACCCTTCCAGTGATTTTCCCCAGGATCGGTTGATACCGTCTCACTACAACTAGTGAGAGTCCTAACATCCAATTAGATCTATCTCATAGATCCAAAAAACAGGATTTAGTAGGTATCATTTTGATCCTATATGGAGAATCATAGTGATAAGCGGAGATTGCTCGAGCGTAGCATAGGAAACTCCTTCCCTATCAAGAGTATGTCATCCACGTGCTCTACGAGGATCGTCACCATACTCCCTACTACCTTCTTGTTTATACAAGGTTCATCTACCATTTTGATGATGTCAACTTCTTTGACCGCTTCATCAAAACAGATGTTCCAACTCCGCGATGCCTGCTTTATCCTATAAAGCATCTTGCACACGTTTCCGCTGCTCCTACTGTCTACGAAGCCCTCTGGCTGTGTACTTATAGACACTCTCTTCTAAATCATCATTTAGAAAAGCAGTCAAGACACCCAACCACCAGATATCGCAGTCATGGTATGTAGCCGTGACAAGTAGGATCTGGATGGACTTAAGCATAGCTACTTGAAAAGGTTTCATCATTATCCACACCTGGTCAATGATGCAAACTTTTAACAAGTCTAGCTTTGAAAGTCTCAACTTTTCCATGTACACCAAGTAATCTTCTCAAGATTTACTTGCTCCTGATGGGGATTTAACCCTTCAGATATAGCAGCTAAAGTCCATACTTTGCTGGTGTATAAGGATTCCATCTCAGATCGCTAAGCATCCAGCCATTCTTACAGAGTCTTACTCCTGATGGCCAGCTCGAAACTAGTTGGGTCATCATCTCATGATGCAATCCTCGCTCCCACTGTCATCGAGAAATCGAAGTATCTCTCAGGTGGGTGAGGAACCCTACTAGATCGGCGGAGAGGCTGAGGTTCGTTGGAATCTACTGAATCCTTTGGTTCTACCAAATCATTTGCTGCAATTTGTATAGCTGGAACATTTCCAGTTCTACATAACTGACCTTGCCTCGAGCTTGTCCGGATTTTGCTTTTCAGACATAGGCTGGACAACCCCAAATCTCAACTAACTTGAGAGATGGGCTCTTCCCTTATCATATCAAATATGAAACGGTAGGCAACTGATTTGATTGGAACCCTATTCAATAGGTATGCAACTTCATAAGTGCATAACCCCCAAAAAGGAAACAGGTAACTCAGTAGTACTCATCATAGAGCACACCTTATCATATAGGGTGTGATTGCTCCGCCCTGATATACCATCGTGCTATGGTGTATACAGAGGAGTAATGCTGAGAGAGAATCTCATTCTCCTTTAGAATAGTCCAGTATTTCCGTGCTCAAGTATTCTCCTCCTTGATCTCATCATAGGACATAATACTTATACCCTTATTTTGGTTCTCTACTTCTAACTTATATTCTGTGAATATCTCAAAAGGTTCGGACTTGTGTTTCAACAGGAACATATGTCTGAATCTCGAGAGATCATCAGAGAATGTAACGAAGTACAAAGAACCAGTTCTGGCATGTGTAGACAGGGGACCTACATACATCAACATGTATCATCCCAAGAGTTCACTAACTCTTTCTCTGTTTCCAATAAACAGAGCTGGTGTCATTATATCTTTGTGACATGACTAGTGAGTTTCACAAGTTGTAAATTCAAACTGATTTAAATATGCATCTATATGTAACTCTAGCTAGTCGGATCGCATTGATATGACCTAGTCTACAATGCCTCAAGAAGAATCCGTTCATTTCTGAACTCTTCCTCTTGTGTGTGTTCCATATACTAAGAACTGTAGTTTGATTTAGAACATTAATGCTTTTAGATAACGTGCCTGAACCGATCAACTTTTGATATAGGAAATGTTCAAAACATTGTCCAACAATACAAAATTTTATCGTTTCTTTACTAATAAAGAGACAGATATGATTTTGCATAACAGGTTCGGTATCTAATAACATTCGTTCAGAATCAATGTATTGTAATACAGGGTGACAGTGACCAACAGACTTGGCTGCAACGCTTGCCCCGTTTTCTGCCTCATGAAACTTATCACCCGTTCTCAGTTCTCTACCTTTCTGTAGCCCTATGTAACATATTACATATCTGGGATCCTGATATGGTATCACATACCCAGGACGTAAAGGATACTGAGAAACAGTTCTCTATAATGAACATACCCGAAGATGATGCATCAGCATGCACTCTCTTCGTTTGGGCGGCACGGGAATTTTGGTATTCCCCAATTTCCTGCTCTGTCTTATAACAATTATAAGTTGGAGCGGGACCAACGTTCCCCAGCTCAGTATAACAAGCGGGTTCGGTCAATATTCCGTTTTATTATCTTGATTAAGGCGTGATATGGTCGCTACCAGGAGAGAGAGAGAAGAAAACACTCAGCGTGCGCTCTTGCAAGAATAGATTGGTTATTATTTTATCTAATCAGGATGGCTCCCACTGCTTTTTATCAAATCTTCCTTCAAACCCTAAAAGGAAAAACTAGCCGGGATTAATTACACACTACAAGTTCGCCAATCTTTCAGCCAGGCCAGTGTCGGTACTTTGAGGGAGGTCCCCCGTGCTTTCGCACGAACCTAATTAATGTAAACCTCGTTTTCCCAGAGGCATAACCTCGTTAACACCTTTCTAGACACCTACTTGATCGGCTAATTGTAATGTATAAAACTCTCCCAGGAGTAACACTTACTCGCAGCGGGTATCGGGATCCAACTATCACATAGAAGGTATGCAATCTCATTGCAAATTTCAACACTTGAAATTCCCGATAATATTTTGCCCCATGCGATCTATGACCTTGACTGAGTCAACAAACCATAGACCGCAAGTAAAGTTCAACCCGTCATTTCTCGATTGAATTAAACCCACCCGCACGACCCTTGACTGAGTCAACAAGGCCGCACGACTACCCTAATCCAATCGCATCATATGCTTTGCAGATAAGCAATAATCAGCTACCGCACACTACGCCTTGACTGAGTCAACAAACGCAGCACGAATACTAACTATTACCTATCTGAAATGACAGAGGGCTACGACAGGTTTTTAAGAAAACCTTTTGCGTAATGAACTTTATATCGCTGTAGAATCAAATGATTTTAAAATGGAGTGCTTTTGAGGCTTTTCTAGTTTTGCTAAAGGAGTCACTCCCGGTGAAGGGATCGTCGGTCCTTTCCTCGTCGAATGAGGTGCGGGATATATCATATATATCACTGTACAAAGCAAAAACTCTTAAAAGCAATCAAAAGACAAACCGAGTGTGTAGCATCTGCCAGTTATTGCTAAAGGAGTCACTCCCGGTGAAGGGATCTCGGTCCTTTCCTCATCGAATAAGGTGCAGGATATATCACATATACCGCAGTGCAAAGCAAGAACTGTAGCTACCTGTTTTAATTTTGAAATTCGATTCTACAACATCTTAGGTTTCTTTTATTTCATTAATCATATTAATGAAATCCCATCAATTAT
This sequence comes from Agapanthus africanus, assembly GCA_030015575.1. Taxonomy (NCBI): domain Eukaryota; kingdom Viridiplantae; phylum Streptophyta; class Magnoliopsida; order Asparagales; family Amaryllidaceae; genus Agapanthus; species Agapanthus africanus. The sequence goes on along the minus strand of CM057338.1, from coordinate 145,830,103 downwards.
GTACCTAAACATCACTGATAAATACGACGTACACTTATGCCATCCGCATTCGCCTCGATGTCCCCTCGTGCACCGTTAGGTTAGGTAACTAACGGCAGAGCAGGGCAGGGCTAGCACGGGTGTAAAACATAAGTAACGTCTATATAATATATCATATATACTATATACTGTATCTATCACAGAACATCACATGATCACATCACAGATATCGCAGCAGAAGAATCATATGAAATATTGGATATACTAGGACGTCCGTGTTTTCAATACGAGCCAGTATAAAACACGGATTCCACGGTCATGATGAATAGCCAAACCCACACCCCTAGACCCCTACGAGAGCGGCAAGCAACCCTACCAATTCTGGAGATAGGAGACCCGGACTCGACTCCTCGAGTTGGTCTCCCACTGGACTCCAGAACCCGGTTACTTGTGCCCTCCTCCTTGGGTCTATCCTAGTGCGGAAAAGTAAATAATATACAAACGGTGACAACTTCCGCAACCTGGAAGTGCCCCAATAAAATAATATTACATACAAGTTTTTACATGAATGAAAATGAAAAACACTCATCTCACATAAAACCCCCCGGCTATTCAAACACGACGATCCAATATAACATATCCAGCAACACATAACATCACATGTCATCAACGTAAGTAAATATGCGCATCCCAATTGTCGTTGACATATAGCAACGAAACTGGCGATATCACATATTACACTTACGGTCACAGAAAAGAAAGTGTAAAACTACAACAGTTGGAATCCGCAACCACCTCAGACATCGCATGCCTGACCAAATGAATTACTTAGACATCACATGCCCAACAATTATAAACCCCGCATTTTAGTCTCAAAATCGAAAACACTTTTCAATATCAAGTCGGGCAATTCAACAAGATTCCCGACATCCTGATCGAATACTCGTCGCAAACTTTAGTAGGCAGCCGCACCCCTGATACCGTCGACGAAGTGCACCAAGGCGGAACACCGCTACCGCGAGCACCCAAACGGATGCTTTCGGCGACGGGGTTCTCCTACAGTCACTTGGTCGGGGCTATGGAGTGAGGCTGTCTATTAAGTTTACCCGGCGAATATCCGCATACGCTACGTGATTGCGACGGACTTTTGATCGCATCAAAATTCCGTGGAAACCGATCAAGTGAGACTAAAGTGCTATGTTTATAACATTCATTTAGTTATCTCATAACTTTTTTGTGAATTCCAATTATTGTATCCCATTCCGGATAAATAGAAAATGTCAAACTTTCCGATCGAACAATCGAACACCCAAGTTTTCCCGATACAGATCAACACATGAAATAAGTCTAACAACATTCAGTTCGTGCCTCAGTACCAACGGTCCAGCCGTAGAAGGGTCAAGCCAACGCCTCACATGTGGCACGCCGTACTGCCCCAAACCCGAAGGTTCAAAGGGCAGTTCAAGACGGTCACATAATCGAGTTAAGGTTTGTTGTCTTCTAGAGGGTCCATCGCGTTACTTGCACTACTTAGAACGTCGTTAAACTACGGAAAAATCCAACACTTGGAAATTTCCCGACAGGGGAAAAATTGGGTATTTATATCCGGTCGAACTTTTTAACATATTCTAAAATTTATCCGGAAAGCCAAATAGACAAAATTTGATAACCCGATCGAAACACCGAATCCCCAAAACAACTCCAGAAAATTCAACTCTTGAAAAAATATTAAAAATTCCCAGAAAAATCACCACTGGAAACTAACAATTACTGTGCAAAATGATTTAAATAGTGTGGCCGTAAGGCCGCGGAACCGCCGCATGAGCCATGCTCATGCCGCGGATCCGCGGTGGGAAAGTGGAATTGGGCCTCCAAATTTCACAGTAACTCTTATATTTTCCTGATGTGTTTTCTGCATATTTTTAATGTGGAAAAATCCCAGAATTTGGAAAACGTCCAGAGAGCTATTTTGGGTTTGGGTTTTGGGTTGTTCGGACTTCAAAATCCGTCTAGACTTCGCCTAAGGCTCTAGTTAGGCTCTGATACCACTGTAGGGTTCCTAGGCACTCTCAAGAGGTCTCACAAGGCATCAACCATGCCAATTTCAAAAATTATGGTGCCGAGAAACCCTAGTGTACGGATCGTTTGCTAGAAAACTAGGCGAAAAAGCTAACTAGTTAACACTTAACTATGAGAATCGGAAATACAACCTTTGTAGATCCGGTGCTCCACCTCCATAGCTCCGCAACGAAGTCCCCTCGGCTGTCCAAATCAAATCCGGGCTCTAGCGTCGGCTTCATCGGAGAATGGACGGGTTAGGTCGTCGACGACGTGCCGAAGATGATCTACGTCGAAGCATCACTAGATCAAGCTCCACCTTCACCTAGTCTTGAAAACTTGTGAAGGAAACACACTCTACTACTTGGCAAGAGGTAGAGGATGAAGAAATAGGAAGTGGGTAGACTTTAGATTTGGATTTCACACTCTTTTTCATCACTTGCCATTGATGGAGGCAAGCTTTCTTCACTTGAAGAAATGAAGAAGAAGATGAAGAAGAAGAAGAAAGAATTATGATAAGTTATTTAAAAAAGAAAAGAATATCCAAACTTATCATAATCCTAACTATGGTTATGTGTAGAGAGTTGACCAAGGTTAAAGCAATGGTTAGGATTAAGGATGAGATAAGAATGGTGGACTAGGTCAAAACATCATGAAGCTTCAACTAAAGAACAAATAAAGCCACCATTCTTTTCTCTTTTCCATTTATTTTCCAAAAAATATATAAACAAATAAATGAATAAGGAAATAGTAAACCCTAACCATTTTATTAACCAAGGTTTAATTCTTTACACTTAACCAAAAAGCATGTATCATCAAACATGATACAAGCAAGTGCACAAAATCATATCGCATATGCAATGCGCACATCCGAGTGAGAAAATCCATTTAAAGTGAACCGATACTAGTTAATGCAAAGTAATATATCAAATATATAATTATGCATTAAATAATTAAATCAACACTTGATTCAATGATCCGGTCATGTCGCACACAACCGACTAGTATACAATGTATCGGCTTATCGAATCAATCCTTGATTCAATAACTAGGTTATATAGCATACAACCATTCGACACATTCATCGCGAGAATGGAATACGGTATCACATACACGTATTATTCTCGGTCCCGCACATATCTCATATGCGCTCCTATTTCGTTTCGCTTGAGCCAGGAAACCTCTGTGTAGGACTCTAAAGACTCGTCAATACGCCGGCAGCAGGTGATGATCATATCAAGCACCCACAAGCCGCAAGCGGTCTGCTAAACGTAACGGCCACCCGGGTATTGAGCGATCAGAAGATCGACGAGCAAGCCCGCCCACACTCCTGTGAATCCAACCAGTAACACTACCGTACAGTCCGGTCTGTTCGTCTGATATGTCGCATATCTTGCCTAGGGGTGGTAAACGTCAGACCCCAATAGCTCGATAAGTCGTGTCGATATGAGGTCTATAACACTTCGAGAAACTACTGGTAACACTTACCAGTAAATCTCAGCAACCCTGGCCAGGGATTTCCTGTTATAGCCAATCGAACACAGCGCAACATCAACCCCCTATACCGGGAGAGACGAATCCCCTCCTATCGCTCATTGCCTCCATGTGACTCGGGACTGTACCCAAAAACCACCGTTTTGCACGCCCTCTTGGACGTGGTAAGATGGAAATCAAAGCACAGTGGGAACCACACAAGACTCTATGACGATCGCGGGTCAACAGACTACTCTGTACCAGTGTCACCAGAGAACTGCCATCTGACGTGAGGTATAATACCATCTGGGAGTTCTCGGCGAGTCCGTCCAGTGTACCCAGTCTCCACTGAGCACCCGTATATCATCTCTGATGTCAAACACCAATGGATATGGGATCATCCATCGCCCATCTGTATGGGTCGAGAAGGTATACGCTAGTCTACTCTGGTATATCGATGCCCCGTCTCGATACACCCTCGACTAGGGACTTTGAAGGATGTACTTATGGACTACCATGTCCCCACTAGTATGATCCGCATCAAAGTCCAGGTAGTCAAGCACACATCCTAAGGGCTTTACCAACATGTAACAGAGAGACAATCAGTGTACACGTTAAGGTAAAGATCAACCAGATAGCATACTATCATGTCGAGCAAGAAAGTCCTCCCTATATATGTCCCAGCATCCACTACAATATACATCCAATGTACAGTAATGGCCTCTAGGGCATACATATAACTAACACTCTACACTTCCAGCGCGCACGAGACGACTCCGGGGAACTCCGACGTAAAACCCGTGTTTCGAACCAAGCTCACGAGAATCCGTTACACGGCGTACGTCACGCGTCCGTGACGCCACGGCTGCCGTACGACCCCGAGACGTTTCCAGGCAAGTGTTTACTTGCTTCATGCTAATATATTAGTGGTATAAACCTAAAATATCTAGTTTACGGATTTGCCGATTACCGATACATAACGTGACCTATGTGTTCGATGCTAATCTCCCATGAAAATAATCGTTTAATTTGACGGAAACAGATACTTTCTGTTGGCCCTTATAATGATAAATATAGTGTATGAATCTCGCTGGAAAATACGATTGTTCGTGATGAAAATTGATACCCCCAAATATGCCGTTAAACTAGAAATTTTCTCGTATCTGAAAATGAATAAAATCACCGTAAATTATATACTTACTGGAACGATATGTTAGAGGGCTTAAATCGAAGCCGACTCGACGAAATTTAACCCTATGTAAAATTTCTATGATTTCTGTTCTGTAACCGTGATGATAATTTGATCGGAATGCGACTCTGGACTGCAGTCCGGAGCGTTTCTGATTATTATGTTCTGTCCCAAGACCTGTGTCACTGTGTTTTCTGAAGTCGTATGTTACGGAACCCTGCAGTAGATTAAAGATAATTCTATTAGCTAAACAAAACAAGTGGTTCCATTCCGATTCATCGCCATTTGCTATTTTAAACTGTATTTAAAAGGGCAGAACGTATAACTGTCCAGAACAGATTCTGAAATGACATATTGAGGTTAAACTGTGTATAACTTTCAACGTACAGATGCGATTGAGGATCCGTCTATTACGTTGAATACTCCATTGAAAACCCTAGATTTCATTTAACTGTATCGTCGCTAAATTCTGAGCCCAACTGGGTGAAATTCGTGTCGCGAAACGGACGTTCAGTTCTGAAACTGAATTTCCAGCCGCAAGCACTTAAAATGAAATAGCTATATCTTGAAAACCGGAATCCCGATTGAACTGAAACAAACTTTGATGAATTGCTGACTGAGTGTTCTAATTATCTTACTTGTATCATTTTGCTGAATTCTTAACATATTAATTTATGCAAATTATTTTAGTTAATGACATGCATGTTGATTCGTAACATATAGAGCTTATTGGTAGTATACAATACATATATCATACCCTTGCCATATATTCAGTGTTAGTGCGTGTGGACATTACATTATCGTGCGTGATAGATGTTGGTTTAGGAGTGACGAGTACACCAATGGAAAGTGAATATTCGTGACAGTGATTGATACAGTGAACAGTGATAAAACCGTGCCATTGGTATACTTGTACACAACTAGATTAAAATCATAAATAGTGTAAACCGGGGGAAAAAGGGGAAATCAAAGTGGAAAGAGTATCGTATTTAGCGGGACCGTGTTTAGAGGATGATCATTCGAACCGTGATACTGATACGTGTAGGATAGGATCTAGCGATCGGCTGACAGGGTTATGTCCCGGGCATGTGGGCCGTTGTCTCGGGTATGTACGAGACTCCTGTTAAACATGATCCTCCTTCCACTATGTGATTTCAAACATGACCTAAAAACCGATAGGGACACATAACATATTCTGCATCATATAGTGACATAGTGATTACTTGCATTGTTCCTACACCAGTATTACCTCATATACCTGTTTCATTTTATTATAATAATATTGTTATTGTGTCGCTCTGACGACCTGAGTATGCATGCTCAGATTCCGCGGGAGGACCAGCACAGGAGACGGATCTACCCTTTGAGTTCATGGAGATTTAGTTTGGTGTACCTTCTTCATTTACTGTTTTCCATAAAAGTGATCGTGAGATTGAACTTGGTTAGTTATTGTCCTTATTATCTGTAATTTGTGAACAATGAACTTTTAATGTAATAAATTAGTGATGTAATTCCTTTAATACTGTGCTTTATTTACTGATTACCATGTATTGCTAGAAGCCGAAGTGTGACTACGGCGGGATGATTCCTTGACCGTAGAAGCATGGCTGGCCTAGTCATCCCTTGTCTTCCGTATTTTGGGAAGCGGGACGTGACATGGTTTAGTTGGTATCAGAGCCTGTGTTTAATATCAAGGGATAACATTAACTATGCTGTATTACGTTATTCTTGTTTCACTACTCTTGATATCCATCCTTGAATCTGATCTTATCCTTTTGAATCTTCCAGTGATATGACGTCCCCGAACGACCCCTCCTCGGACTCCAGCTCTCAGGACCGCACGGAAAGAATACTCAGTGCACTGACCACTCTCGTGGAAGCTCAGGAGAGGAAGACAGATTTGTTTACTGAGGGACTCAGGGCGATTACCGCCGCAGGAGGAGCCTCCGCACTCATTACCGCCCCCGAGGGCGCTACTCCACCAGCTTATCAGGCTAGGGCTGGTACCGTATCAGACTTCCGACGGTTACACCCAGCTGCATTCACAGGGCTAGCTGAACCCCTTGAGGCAGAGCAATGGCTGGTGAACATGGAGAATTTATTGACAGCCGCCAGGGTTCCAGAGGAAGACAGAGTGGACGTGATAAAGATTCAATTAGAAGACGAAGCCCGTACATGGTGGTCGGTGGAAGAAAGCAGACTCGACGAGCCGATTGAATGGAGCAAGTTTAAGGAGTGCTTCTTAGATCATTATTTTCCTCCCACAGCCAAGGCAGAAATGGAGGAAAAGTTTATTCTTTTAAAGCAGAATGGACGCCCAGTGGACGTATATGCGGCAGAGTTCAACCGTCTGAGCCACTTTGCTCCATACATGGTCAAATCAGAGGCCACCAGGGCCAGACGCTTTCTTCAGGGGTTAGATTTCGAGTTGCAGCAGTTGATTGCATCGTTGGATTTGCAGACTTTCGCACAGGTACTCAACGCGGCGAGAGTTCAGGAGTTTTTGATTAACAAGTTCAGAAGACCCCCAGTCATTCCAGCACGTACCCACGCGCCTTCTCGAGGAGCCATACCGGTTCACAGAGCAGGAACGACACAAATGAAGTGCCCGTTCGTACCACAGCATCGCCCCCAGAGACAGGGCGTAACTTGCGGCTATTGCGGTAGAGGAGGGCATACCCAGAAGGACTGTCGCCGTGCCAAGGGACAGTACTTGATTTGCGGTTCCAGTCAGCACAGGATTAACAGTTGCCCTGAGCGAGCAGAGATACAGGGAGGATCTGGACCGCCACAGCAGAGGCCACAGGAGCAGAGGCAACCCTTTACAGGTTGCGGTCAGGGACGGGCTTTCACCTTGACCGCCGAGCAGGCAGAAGCGTCAGGAGACGTGGTTACAGGTACTCTACTCGTACATTCCTTGCCAGCTAGAGTACTATTTGATTCGGGAGCATCGTATTGTTTCTTGTCTGAGCATTTCACTAACACACACTCAATACCACATGAACCACTAACCAAGGGATGGGAAATTCATACGGGTAATGGCATTATTATATCTAGTCGAGAATGTAGATTATGCCCAGTTGTAGTGTGTGGCAGGGAATTCTATGCGAATTTCCTTCTGATCGGGACAGGCAGTTACGATGCAATTCTCGGAATGGATTGGATGAGCACTTTCCATGCAGTTATCGATTGTCGTGCAAAGAAGGTGATCTTCCGCATCCCTAATCACCTAGAGTTTACTTTTGAGGGCGGAAGCAAATCTTTGAAACCTGCTAAATACAGAGCAAAGCCTAAGGAGCTGACAGCTATGGAGATTGATAAGAGCCCAGTCCCAGAAATTGTTCGGGACTTTCTGGACGTATTTCCCGAAGATCTACCAGGTCTACCACCTCCTCGAATCTTGGAGTTCTCAATCGATTTGATTCCAGGTACAGCCCCAGTATCCAGGGCCCCATACCGAATGGCACCAGTTGAGTTGGCGGAATTGAAGAAGCAGGTTGAAGAACTTTTGGAGAAGGGATTTATTCGCCCGAGCGCTTCACCGTGGGGTGCACCAGTTCTGTTAGTAAAGAAGAAGGATGGATCGCTGCGAATGTGTATAGATTATCGGGAGCTGAACAAGGTCACAATAAAGAACAAGTACCCAATACCGCGCATTGACGACCTATTCGATCAGCTAAGTGGAGCGAAGGTATTCTCGAAGTTGGACCTTCGTTCTGGATATCATCAGATCAGAGTAGCAGCCGAGGATGTATGCAAGACGGCTTTCAGGACCCGATACGGACACTACGAGTTTCTTATGATGCTGTTCGGTGTTACCAATGCCCCAGCAATATTCATGGACTTGATGAACAGAGTGTTCGCAAAGTACTTGGACACGTTTGTGGTTGTGTTTATCGACGACATACTTGTCTACTCGAAGACCCGGGAAGAGCACGTTGAACATTTGCGCACGGTACTACAAATTCTTCGCGAAGAGAAGCTGTATGCGAAGCTGAGCAAGTGTGAATTCTGGCTCGACAAGGTTCAGTTTTTGGGATATATTGTTTCGGGCGAAGGCATCTTGGTGGACCCGGCAAAGATAGAATCTGTCAGAGATTGGCCAACGCCGAAGTCAGTGGCTGAGATCAGGAGTTTTCTGGGATTGGCAGGTTATTATCGGAGATTCGTCCAAGATTTCTCAAGAATCGCGGAACCATTGACGAGGCTGACACGAAAGGACGTGCCGTTTACATGGACAGAGGAGTGCACTCAGGCATTCGACACACTAAAGCAGAAGTTAACCACGGCACCTATACTTACAGTACCAGATAATTCCGGTGGTTTGGTGATACACAGTGATGCCTCAGGGAAGGGTTTAGGCTGTGTCCTAATGCAGCACGGCCGAGTGGTTGCTTACGCCTCTCGACAACTGAGAAACCACGAGAAGAACTATCCTACGCATGACTTGGAGTTAGCTGCGGTAGTCTTTGCGTTGAAAATTTGGAGGCACTATCTATTGGGTGAGAAAGTGGAGGTGTACACAGATCATAAAAGTTTGAAGTATGTTTTCACTCAGAAGGAACTGAACATGAGGCAGCGCCGATGGCTAGAGTTAATGGCAGATTATGACTTGGACCTTCAGTATCACCCGGGGAAGGTAAACGTTGTACCAGATGCGCTTAGTCGCAAGCCAGTGGTCATGATGTTGACCGAACAGAGGAGCATTATTGAGGACTTCCGGAGACTTGAACTTGAAGTCGTTACGCCGAACGCACTCAGTCAACTTTGGCAACTACAGGTGCAATCTTCTCTAGTAGATCGCATCAAGATTGCACAAGCGGATGATCCCCGATTACAAAAGTTCAGAGAACAAGTGGAACCTGGACTGAGAATGGACTTGATTATACATGAAGATGGCTCTCTGAGATTCGGTAGCAGACTCTGCGTACCTAAAGGAGATGTTCGAGAAGAAGTTTTGGCTGAAACGCACAGTTCAGCTTATTCTGTGCATCCAGGAGGTACAAAAATGTATCAGGACCTAAAGCAGCATTTTTGGTGGAACGGAATGAAGCGGGAAATTGCGGGGTTCGTGTCCAGGTGCTTGGTATGTCAGCAGGTGAAGGAGGAACATCAGAGGACAGCAGGATTGTTACAACCATTGCCGATACCTGAATGGAAGTGGGAGCACATTACTATGGATTTTGTGACGGCCTTACCACGGAGCCCTAGGGGCAATAACGCTATTTGGGTTATCGTCGATCGCCTTACAAAAGCTGCACATTTCCTACCTTTCAGAGTGGGACAGTCGACAGAATCACTGGCAGAAAGATATATGCAGGAGATAGTACGACTTCACGGTGTTCCAGTCAGCATTGTGTCAGACTGGGACACGAAATTCTTGTCGCACTTTTGGAAGAGCTTACAGGAGAGTTTGGGAACCCGCCTTAAATTCAGCACAGCTTATCACCCACAGACGGATGGACAATCCGAGCGTACGATTCAGACGCTCGAGGATATGTTGAGAGCCTGTATGTTGGACTTTCAGGGTTCCTGGGAGGACCATCTGCACTTAGTCGAGTTCTCTTACAACAATAGTTATCAGGCTAGTATTCAGATGGCTCCTTTTGAAGCACTATACGGGCGAAAGTGTCGATCCCCAGTATGTTGGGATGAAGTGGGAGAACGAAGATTACTGGGCCCCGAACTTATTGTTCAGACAGTCGACAAAGTCCAAATGATCAGACAGCGTATCAAGACGGCTCAGGATCGACAGAAGAGTTGGGCAGATACCAGCAGAAGGGCACTAGAATTCGAAGTCGGAGATCATGTGTTCTTGAAGATTTCCCCTACTCGTGGAGTTATCAGGTTCGGAGGTCGGGGAAAGCTTAGTCCCCGTTTTATCGGAACTTTTGAGGTGCTAGAGCGAGTAGGAGAGGTGGCCTATCAACTTGCCTTGCCTCCATCGCTAGCTGGTGTGCACAATACCTTTCACGTGTCACAGTTGTGGCGTTATGTTCGGGATGAGAGCCATGTCCTGGACCATTCAGAGCTAGTTTTGGGTGCCGACTTATCGTACGAGGAGCAGCCTACTACCATCCTCGACCGCAGAGAGAAAGTGCTGAAGAATAAAATCATTCCTCTAGTTCGAGTGTCTTGGGGCGGTTGTTCCCCAGGAGAATCCACCTGGGAGAGGGAGGAAGATATCCGTGATCGTTATCCACATCTCTTTGTTTAATACATTGTATTCTTGCCTCCTTGTTAAATTTCGAGGACGAAATTTTTGTTAAGAGGGGTATGATGTAAATCCCCGTTCTCCATCTATAAGAATTTTCCTTGTATTTTCCAAATTCCAGAGATTTACTTTTCCTCGTAATTATTCTGTAGAAGGTGGTAGCTTGAATTCCAGTATTTATATTTTTCCAACAACCTAAAAACCAAATTTAAACTAACAAATTAATTTCTTAAACCAACCCAGCCCACTCAAATTTTTTTAATTAAAATCCCTAAATTCATTTTCCCCCAGCCCGTTACTTTTCCAGCCCACTCGAATTTTAAATGAATTCCTTAATAAATTTAACCCTCAGCCCATTCCCTTTAATTCCCCTGCAGCCCACGAAGTTTTAATGGGAATTGTTTTCGGCCCAGTCCCCTTCAATTTCCTCAGCCACTTCATTATATTTTTTTGGAATTATTTTCTTAAACGGGCCCGGCCCACGCCCTCCAGCCCGCTCCCTCACCACCAGACCCGACCCGATCCCTCCTATTCACCTTCTCCCTCCTCCAACGGTAACATTTCCCTGTTCACGCGCGATCCCAGCTCCTCGCCGTGCCTCACGCCCATGCCCACGCTCCCGTTCCTGCCGTTACGACCGCGACGCGCAACCCCCTTGTCTCCATTATCTTCTTCGCACTCGTTTTCCCCCTCTTTTTCAGAATCCCTCATCTCTCTCCCTCACAAGAAACTCACCGAGCACCAAATTTTTCCTCACCTCGCCGCCGGCGACGACCCTCGACAGCCCCCTCGGCAACCCTCGATCACTCCTCCACCAACCTTCTCCCTTCACGACTCCACCCTTCATCAACCCGAGCCCCTGCCAAGCATCCCCTGCACTCCCAAACCCACTCACCCCAACTTCGGTCACCGCCTGAAATCGACGCCGGCGAACCCCCACTTCATCTGAAACACCCCATCGACCTTCCACCCCCTCAGCATCATCACCAACACAACAATACCCGACCCCCACTGCTCCCCCTCTCTCTCCAAAACCCACACCAAGAGATCACTGCGCACTTCACTGTGCACGTCGCCGGAGCGACCACCGCCGATATCGTCGACCCCAGCACTACTCAAGAGATCCACAGAGCCTACTCTACACTTCCAGCGCGCACGAGACGACTCCGGGGAACTCCGACGTAAAACCCGTGTTTCGAACCAAGCTCGCGAGAATCCGTTACACGGCGTACGTCACGCGTCCGTGACGCCACGGCTGCCGTACGACCCCGAGACGTTTCCAGGCAAGTGTTTACTTGCTTCATGCTAATATATTAGTGGTATAAACCTAAAATATCTAGTTTACGGATTTGCCGATTACCGATACATAACGTGACCTATGTGTTCGATGCTAATCTCCCATGAAAATAATCGTTTAATTTGACGGAAACAGATACTTTCTGTTGGCCCTTATAATGATAAATATAGTGTATGAATCTCGCTGGAAAATACGATTGTTCGTGATGAAAATTGATACCCCCAAATATGCCGTTAAACTAGAAATTTTCTCGTATCTGAAAATGAATAAAATCACCGTAAATTATATACTTACTGGAACGATATGTTCGAGGGCTTAAATCGAAGCCGACTCGACGAAATTTAACCCTATGTAAAATTTCTATGATTTATGTTCTGTAACCGTGATGATAATTTGATCGGAATGCGACTCTGGACTGCAGTCCGGAGCGTTTCTGATTATTGTGTTCTGTCCCAAGACCTGTGTCACTGTGTTTCCTGAAGTCGTATGTTACGGAACCCTGCAGTAGATTAAAGATAATTCTATTAGCTAAACAAAACAAGTGGTTCCATTCCGATTCATCGCCATTTGCTATTTTAAACTGTATTTAAAAGGGCAGAACGTATAACTGTCCAGAACAGATTCTGAAATGACATATTGAGGTTAAACTGTGTATAACTTTCAACGTACAGATGCGATTGAGGATCCGTCTATTACGTTGAATACTCCATTGAAAACCCTAGATTTCATTTAACTGCATCGTCGCTAAATTCTGAGCCCAACTGGGTGAAATTCGTGTCGCGAAACGGACGTTCAGTTCTGAAACTGAATTTCCAGCCGCAAGCACTTAAAATGAAATAGCTATATCTTGAAAACCGGAATCCCGATTGAACTGAAACAAACTTTGATGAATTTCTGACTGAGTGTTCTAATTATCTTACTTGTATCATTTTGCTGAATTCTTAACATATTAATTTATGCAAATTATTTTAGTTAATGACATGCATGTTGATTCGTAACATATAGAGCTTATTGGTAGTATACAATACATATATCATACCCTTGCCATATATTCAGTGTTAGTGCGTGTGGACATTGCATTATTGTGCGTGATAGATGTTGGTTTAGGAGTGACGAGTACACCAATGGAAAGTGAATATTCGTGACAGTGATTGATACAGTGAACAGTGATAAAACCGTGCCATTGGTATACTTGTACACAACTAGATCAAAATCATAAATAGTGTAAACCTGGGGAAAAAGGTGAAATCAAAGTGGAAAGAGTATCGTATTTAGCGGGACCGTATTTAGAGGATGATCATTCGAACCGTGATACTGATACGTGTAGGATAGGATCTAGCGATCGGCTGACAGGGTTATGTCCCGGGCATGTGGGCCGTTGTCTCGGGTATGTACGAGACTCCTGTTAAATATGATCCTCCTTCCACTATTTGATTTCAAATATGACCTAAAGACCGATAGGGACACATAACATATTCTGCATCATATAGTGACATAGTGATTACTTGCATTGTTCCTACACCAGTATTACCTCATATACCTGTTTCATTTTATTATAATAATATTGTTATTGTGTCGCTCTGACGACCTGAGTATGCATGCTCAGATTCCGCGGGAGGACCAGCACAGGAGACGGATCTACCCTTTGAGTTCACGGAGATTTAGTTTGGTATACCTTCTTCATTTACTGCTTTCCATAAAAGTGATCGTGAGATTGAACTTGGTTAGTTATTGTCCTTATTATCTGTAATTTGTGAACAATGAACTTTTAATGTAATAAATTAGTGATGTGATTCCTTTAATACTGTGCTTTATTTACTGATTACCATGTAGTGCTAGAAGCCGAAGTGTGACTACGGCGGGATGATTCCTTGACCGTAGGAGCATGGCTGGCCTAGTCATCCCTCGTCTTCCGTATTTTGGGAAGCAGGGCGTGGCATTCAGTTATTTGGGTTTCACACTTTCAGTCCATATGCATACACATTGCATCATGATATTTTGGAAGTTTGAGTGTCGATGATGAGTACATGATTTTGATGATGTTTTATCGATGAGAATTCCATATCGTGCGTGATCCATTAGGATGCGCTTGTTTTTACTTATACTATATGTATGTCATTACCACACGCTAGATAGTATTTCTAGCTTGTGTGGGACTTCGGAGCCCCATTAATTTGGTTTACTGAAATGTTTTAAGATTTGGGGTTTAAATTTAAATAAGGGGACCGAGTTTATTTAAGAGGGAATATTGTAACATTTCAGAAAATGAGAAATATTATTTTGGAATTTAAAATAATAATATAATATGTTTTGTTATATTAACACCAATTATTAAATTGGGTTATCATAATTTTATCATGATAAAACTAATATTTTCTTTTTATAATTAAACATTTAGTTGTGCATGGCAAGCACTTCATTTGTGTTAATATTTTCATTTAGAATTGTAAGTGAAATTAGAGATTTAATTTTTTTTAAAATAGCATGGCACCGTATTTTTATCTGTGCTTTGTTAAATTATATGTTGAGAGAGAGAGAGGCATGGGCACACCTATGCTTATGCCCATGGCTCCCTATTTTCCTCGTTCCCTCCCACTCTCCTCTCTCATTCTCTCATTTCAAGCTTCTCTCATTTTCTCTCAACCATGTTTCACTGTCACCCTCTTTCAAAAATCCCAAGTTAAACAATCAAACAAACTATTGCTTCTTCATTCTTGTAAACACCAAATAATCAATGCTCCAAGTAGAAACCATCATCATCAAGTTTTAAATCATCTCCCTTCTCAAGATTCAAGTAGAAGCCACCATGAAATTCATCAAAGCTTGATCTTCTCATTTATCTCTTTTTATAGGTAAAAATCCTTCTTTTATCAAGTTTTACTTATGTTTAGAGTTTCAAATATTAGCTAAGTTTTCAAAAACTAGGAGTTTTGATAATGTTTTAGTATTCAAATGAAATCTGGAGTAGTTTGGGATCTTTGCAAAATATTTAGAGTATAGATTTGACTTATTTAGACCAGTAGAAGACCACAGGAGAAACATGAGCACCTAACTCCCAAACATGAGCACCTAACTCCCAAGATAGGCCGCAAATTGCGGTAAAAACTATTTTTTAGGCGGTCCCCTGTAGAGTTAGGTGTTGGGATTTGGTCAGTAGCTCTTATACTTGATAAACAAGCCCTTTTATACTCCAAATTGCCCAGGTTTTTTGTTTCAAAATCTGGAAGTGTTTTAGGTTGGATTTTGGCGATGTTTTATGGTTTTCAAGCTTGTGAATCCGTATTTTTTATTCTTGATACATTCTTTTATGGTAGAACAGTGGGTCCGGGGGTAGTTTGTGGTAGTTAGCACAAGGATGGCTCACGTTGGTCATAGATTCTAACCTATGGGTGTTTGTTCGTTATATCGATATCAATTTGAATTCTTATATGTTTGTGTGGCTATGTGAATGCTAGGTTTGATTGCAGAGACCTTCGAGATGGCGACGAAGGGCAAGGCGGTCGTAGGATACGACTAGCTCGATCGCAAACAGCGAGTAGATTATATTTACGAGTGGGGAATCAAGTGGATGGTATATAGCACCCCCGTGAAACATGTCTTTTATTATATCATTGAATGTGTTTAGGATGCATGCCACGTAAGTTTAGACTTGTTTGTTAGTTAACAAATTACGTTAGTATCGCTCAGTAAGCTTATTGAACACTAGCACAAATACTAATGATTGCCATATTGCACGATCACAGACTCGCATGTACACTGCACATCATTAGCACTGCCATGTCACGTAGAACTCACCATGCTTACATATCCTAGTAAGATCGAAGTTATAGTAGGATAATGTTATATGACTCATATTTGATATGCGTACGAGACTTGGAGTCCGTACTGATTGTTGGGCGAGTACGCGACTGGAGGTCCGTACTAGTCGCCATGGGTGTACGTGACATGAGGTGTCTGTACCAGTCGTTGAGCGGGTACGCGAACGAGATGTCTGCACCGGTGATATATTTGTACAGGACTAGATGTCCGTACTATTGATATTCCATTGCTATATGCGTACGTAGACTTGATGTCCGTACTGGTTATACTATGTGTTTAAGTACGTAGATTAGATATCTGTACCGATCATTTTTATGATATGGGATAATATAATATTTGATGTTTATCGTACGAGGCGAGAATCCGTACAGGGTGATATGATGAGGATAGATAATGATGATTAGCCGGATATGGCCCTATTCTACTTGACTCACGGAGTGTCACGACCCAAATGTGGCACGTGACCGGCACTTAAAACACGTGACATCTAAAGATGTCGACGCGGTTCAAGTAAGCCTAAACCCGGAATCTAAACCTTTTCTTTTAAAATTATTGGAGGTGGGTTTTAAAATAGTCATCCGATGAAATCAGTTTAAAAATAACATTTGAATTTAACTAAGTATGTTGAAAAGCATCTATGATGTTTTGAAATTTGACGTCACCTCCTTTACATTTTTTTGTAAAACCCGATACAACATAATAATAAAATAGCATCCCAACGGAAGCTAGTCTCTATGTCCAAACGATGGAGCAACCAACAATCTAAATCAGAAATCGACTCCAAAGGGTGCGACATCACCACACATAAACTCTAAGTCTCGCTTCTAAGTCTACAATATACCATTTCTAAGTTGATGGAGTTTTCACTAGATACAAGAATATAAGAATAACCAAGTGCGAGTACGATACAATAGTAACTCACATACCCATCAATCACCGAGAAGAAAATGTGCTGAAAGCCGCTGATAATCCAAGCGGTAAAACCTGCAAGAAACTGTGGCACAACGAGGATGAGTTGCCAACTCAGTGAATAAAAGTACATTTAAAGGTAGAAATCGAAATGTACGACTATACCTAGGTCATATATACAGTACTATCATAATTTGTACCAATATACTATATGATATGCATATGTATCATACTGCAACACCATCTATCATGCAATCCCAAGTATAATATCTCAATGTCATATGAGTCAAAATCATGAATCTATAGTTCGTGTTGGAATTCCTTTTTGTATATGAATGTTTGTACAAATATATGCAGGTACTGTCCCCCGGATCAGTCTTGGTTGAATCCAATAATTAATATCTAACTGTGTACCTCATGATAATGATCATATCAATATATATATAGATGTCCAGCATCGACATCGAAATCCGAAATCTCTCGTGTCCAGCATCGACACGTAAATGCAGATACCATCGACACCATCTCAACAGATGATCGCCACCTGATATCTGGCTACGATCAGTATCCCCTGGATATCTGTCGTGCCCAATCGAATCCCAGTCAGTATCCCCTGGATATCTGCCGTGCTCATCTCAATCTCCGGTATCGAGTATCCTCGCTAGGCTTTCCGCCTACAACTGTGGCTATCCTGCCTCTCGGTCTTGACCGGGTCCACCATGTATCCAACTGTATGCCCACCGACTCAGTCTAGATAACGTATAAATCTGCAACCGTATGACCCCCGACTCAGTTCGGATATCAAAATCAGAAAACACAAAACTCATGGTGGACGTTTACTCATCATATCAAAAATATCAAGTGAGAAATAAGAAACTTGCATAGATTGTGTGTGTGTGTGTGTGTGTATATATATATATATATATATATATATATATAAAGCAGTATCCCATACCACCGATATATATCATCAGAAGTAAAATACCAGAAAATCCAAAGAATCAAAATACAGCATTTATAGTACTAATAATCGTAATTTATAATAGGAATAAAGAAGTCAACGTAATTATATCACATAAACATAGATTTCAATTCTACCGTGTCATGGCATTACTAATGATGTGTAGTGTAGCATGCGCGTCTGTGCTCGTGCAACATGGCAATCATTAGTATTTGTGCAAGTGTTCTACGGTGTAACAACCTATTTATTTTAATACATATATAACAGCACGGTTCTACAGTGACATGGCAGTACCAATGAGGTGTAGTGTAATATATATTCACGTGCTTGTGCAACATTATACTCATTGATATTTATGCAGTGTTCTATCAGAGTGTGCGTAATGCAGAAACGTATAATATAGATAATATAATGCAAACATGTAAAGTAATCTAAACGTAACTATTGTAATTATTGTTATGAGCTATACCATTATGTTTAGAAATGATCGAAACGTTAAGTTTGAAATAAGGAAGTTGCCCTAGATTTAAAATAGATAT
The DNA here is from genome assembly GCA_030015575.1 of Agapanthus africanus. NCBI lineage: Eukaryota > Viridiplantae > Streptophyta > Magnoliopsida > Asparagales > Amaryllidaceae > Agapanthus > Agapanthus africanus. Next base: position 145,811,665 of record CM057338.1, on the reverse strand, counting down.
CCATTTTAGAAACTGGCACGCATCCTAGTATTGTATTTAAAAGACAAACGAATCGTAGTTTTTTTTAAAAGAATATAGCTCACACAAGTATTACATCCTAAAACAGAATATAACATAACTCTACGAGTCAAAGGATAATTGGCCGTTATTCGGCATACAAATTTCATCATTTCCAATACGTATAAATCCTTGTAGTATATCTCATCATATCGCTATATTTGTATCATCTTAAGTACGACATGATTCCTCGTACAAACTTATCAAATCATATCCATGTCGTACAGATCTAACATCACGTACATGTCTCACTTAAAACCATAAATGAACTCTATGCAAATGAAGGACATATAAGATGCGATATTATATCAATACCTTGAATAACTACTATACTAACTAGAGATCATAATAATATTTATGAGGTTGCGGGAGTGCTATACGCCATCCACCCGACTTTCCCTGTAGATGTAAATCTACTCACCAACTTAAAAGCTCGCTGAATCCACGCTGCTACATCGCCAACTCCGTCTCGAAATTCTTGAATCGTACCTATATTCGTATTTAAATCGCATTGATGTAAATATCATATCGAAAACCAAAATATCAAGCTAAACGCCCATAGGTTAGATCCTACAGCACACTTAACCCAAAAACGACAACATAATTCTGTCGTTAACGTATAAACGTTAACGGTTCAGCTGCAACATCAAAATACGAAAACTCCGTATCGTAAATATCTGAAATTTGATAAAAGCATTTCTAAAACGTTCCCAGATTTTATTGTATAAATATTTAGATAAAACAAACAATACAAAGACTTGTAAAATACCAACTCAAAGCTACAGAAGAAGAATCAACACCAAAAGACATGAGGAGGCCGGCGTCGCCGGAATTTTGGGGTGGGTCGCCGGATTTTCTAGGGAGTTTGGGGTTCATGTTTGAAGTGGTGTCTCCTAGTAGTCTCAGTATACTTTTGGTCTTGCTGGATTTTCTAGTGATTATACCTAGTGGTTCCAGATTCATTTACAGTAGGCTTAACACCACAATTTACCCTGTTTTTCCTATTCAGCACACTAAAAACAGATATTTGTTACCAGATTTTATAGACTGAAATAATAACATGAACAAACAATACCAAATAACCCAAAATATACACAGAGAGCTACCCTGAAAACCATAATATCTAACTCCATTACAAAACCGACGAGGTCGGAATTTTGGTGATGGTCGCCGGCCAAAATCCGAGCACCTAGGTTCGTTTTCCTATGGTTAATTCTAGGTCTAGATTATAAGATCAAGGTACTGTTTGATCAATTTATTTATCATCTAAACTATAGCAGATCTTCACAGAGCTAAACTTTGCCTAAAATACGATATCCGATTTCGAAACAAAACATTACTAACTTAAGTTACAGGGTTTGAAGTTATACCTATTGCAGGACCACTAGAAAGGCTTCCTCCAAGATGAACAAGCTCAATCTATTCTAGCTTGATGGTGGTGGTAGTGACCTTAGTACTTAGTCCCATCTTTCCTTTTCTTCTCTTTGATTTGATGAAGGATTTAAATTTGGGGAATGAGGTGTTTGGCTCAGTTTGAGATATAGTGTTTTATTTAGGAGATAAGAATAGGTGTGAGAATTTTTTGTAGAGAAAGGAGGAGGTGGCATGGAGGAAGGAGGATGTGTCATGAGGATGAGACATGGTGCATTCATGCAAGGAAGAGGTGGCAAGTTATGAAGGAGGAGGTGGAAAGATAATAAGGAGAAGGTGTTAGCTTATAATTAAGGGTGAAATGAGGTGTTTTGTGTGAAGGTTAACATATAATGATATATGCCATCCATGATAAAATATAACAATAAGTAAAAACCTTCATATCATAAATCAATTTCATAAAAGATATGAAATGATAAATCTATCACTTAATTATTATTAGCTAAATGACAAATACAATGTCATATTAAAATAATTAAAATATCATTTTCTTGATATCACCCACTTTATTCATAATTATCAAAATAATTACATTTTTTGGATATGATTCCGATACTCAATAAGCGATATCATTTTTGTAAACTTATCAATTTTATTATTTTTATAATAATAAAAATATAATTTAATATTATTAATTTTTTCCAAAATCTTACACGGAGTCTTACTATTTTACCCGTTTTGGAGATTTTACTGATATGACGGTATTACCCACTTTCTGAAAACAACGATTCGTTTCATATTTTTAAAAAGTGATAATGAAAGGATGTGCTACTTGGATTTCAAAAGGGGTAAATATATATATTTTAAAACATTGTAGCCTCCTTATTTTCAAACAACATTTCGTTCTACTTTAAAAACATATAAGTGGGAATATTCGAAGTAATTATCTATTTACTGTTCTTTTATGCTACGCTTACTTTATATGTCATTTGCTCGTGCTTTATTTATCTTATCAGTCATGTTACGCTTTTTTATTTCCGCGACGTGTCATATATTGTTGATGTTATATCTCAGTGATATGGGACACTGATACACACACACACACACACACACACTTATATTACTGGCTTATGTTATAATATGTTGCCTTTCTGTGCTATGCCCAGTTCATACAGACTAAAAGAATACGAGATTGACGAGATTTATATTACTGTGGATATAATATCAATCCTAAGAGATTGAATATATATAAAGATATACAAGAAGATAAAGATGATTCGAACACGGTGGATATAACTGGGGATCCATGATGTGTGTGTGATCAATCCATAAGAGATTGAGGCAGGGAGAGACACAATGTCGCCCGATGATATATGTGTGATCAATCCATGAGTGATTGAGGGTAGTTGACACATGACATCTCTACGGATATTATATATTTGAGGGATTGATATAGATGCCCTGCACTGAGATAGATATTATATATGTGAAGGATCGATATAGATACCCTGCACTGAGATGGATATTATACATATGAGGGATCGATATATATGCCATGCACTGATGAGATATATTATGCTATATATAGTAGCCGAACAGGACTGGTCCACGAAACAGTACCTGAATATTATTTTTGTGCATCGATATATTCTAAAGAGGTTTTCAAAAGAGCTATAGTCTCACTATTTTCCACGTGTCTAGGATAGACACAGACTTTTACAAAAGAAAACTCATTTTTAAACAAATCATTTTCAAAAAGGCGAGACGTATACTTTAAATGAGATGCATACCTTTTTTCATAAAATAACGCCTGCTACATGTGCCGCTATATATATATATATATATATATCATATGGCTGTTTTGAAAGGATTTCATATACATATATCTTCCGGCTACTTTTATATGATTGGATATGGATGGGTGCTATACATACATACATATATATATATATATATATATATATATATATATAGAGAGAGAGAGAGAGAGAGAGCCTTAATTGTGTTCTCGTTGGTCGTGTGCTATAGATATTGCATTACAGCTACGGAAATCGTGATTTGACACCGTTGTGTGCGTGTGTGCAGTGAGTTATCAACGATTGATGATTGTTAGTGTTTCATTTCACGGTATTGTATTTACTCCCGTGACTCACATGCTTTCAGATGCTTGTGGTTATGTTGTACCCGTACCGGGCCGGATATTGATTACTTGATGTTAACATGATAACCACACACAAATTCATATTTTACATGTTAGGATAGCGGTACACGAGTTGTACATGAGGGCACTTTATCTTATATTTCATCGCTCGAACTCTAGTTTCGACGCGTGCTTATTTACCCTCCTTGATGTACACATTTATCATACTTGGTTGTTTCACCGCTTATCCATACGACTTCTAGCTTGTTATATTATTCTACTCACGAGTTGGCAACTCACCCCCGTTGTGCCATAGTTCCTTACAAGTGTTACCGCTTGGATCCGTAGTTGCTTTTTGGGCACGTTTGCTACCCTTTGGACGTGGTCGCGCATATATTTGAGTTGGTGGGTTTCATTTTGTATCAACTTTTGCCTTGTACTTATTTGTATCTAGAAGTATTCCATCAAAGATCAAGTCTAGTATTCTTGAGACCTTAGTGTTGTATATTTATTGTTGTCGGACTCGTGTGGAGTCGACTTGATGTATATTTCTGCTGTTTACTTTCCGCTTTGTTGATCCTTCTCCTTTTAGCGTCGTATACTACTGCGTGGTTGTGTTTCCACCGTTTAGGCGTTGATTTAGCTCTCGTATGTGGGATGTTGCTATACTTATTATCATTGTACTCGTTTTAGTCAAAATTTACAGAGGTGTTGTTCGTTTTTCAAACAATCTTTCGAAACAAGCTTTACTTTTAATAAAAACTTTTCTAAAACTTCACCTCTACCTATTATTATCTATTTTCTTATATATATGGTTTAGATTCCTGGTTTTGGTTTACTTGGGTTACGATGGGGTCCACTTGACTTCACGTAATCCTTATGCCGGTCATGCGCCCTTTTCAAGTTGTGACAGCTTATGAGTTCTCTGGTTTTAGACATGCATTCTAGTTGAAATGCACAGTCCAAAGATTTTGAGAAATTCATAGGGTATAAGAATAAAGTAGAGAACCAAATGATGAAAGTATCAAGATTCTTCGAAGTGGTCAAAGATGTGGATACTTATGCTCGGTATTCCGTATTGATAATTTGATTCTCTCTCAGATTACTCCTCCGAGGGTGTGTTCCATGATGAGTAATACTGAGTGGTCTTTTTCATTTAGGGATATGTACTAGAAACAGCTGCCTCTAACAAACCTTAGCTACCCCGCAGATTTAGTAAGTGACATCAGCCATCCAAGAGATACTTAGATTTTCTCGAAGACGGTAACAGGGAGATTTGCATCATGGTGATGATAACCCTACTAGTTATCTGCAATCCATAGGAAGTGGTGACTTCCGACTGATGGCTGGATGCCAAATTATCCAAATTGGACTCCATACACTGCAACAAAATATGGACTTTGTTGGGTACTCTTGAAAGGGTAAAACCCATTAGGAGTAAGTAGATATTTTGATATCAGTACAGCTGAAAAGGTATTAACCTAAAAGTCTAGACCTGTAGTGAAAGATTTTCATCAAATACCCGGTGTGGATTATGATGAAACTTTTGCTTCAATATCTGTGCTGAAGTCCATACTTGATATAACTTGCCATGGTTGTTTTTCATGACTATGATATCTGGCAGGTGGATGACTATAACGTCTTTCTAAATATGGATTTAGAAGTGTATGTGTATATGACTCTGTCAGAGGGTTATCGTAGTCAGTGGGAGTAGCGGAAAGTATGCAAGTTACTTAAGACTATTTATAAACTAAAGCAGGCATAGCGGAGATGGATCGTCTATTTTGATGTTAAGCTCAAAGTGTTTGGACTTCATCAAAAGAATGAACTTGGTATTTGTAAGAAGGTTTTAGGGAGTACTGTCGTATTCTTCATATGGTATGTGGATGATATAATCTTGATAGGAAGTGATGTTCATATACTACAATCGGTCAAACTATGGTTGTCACAGATGTTTCTCCATATATGATTTGGATAATATATCAATAGATCTAGATGGATTCAAAGAGTGTCCCAATCCGGGTACTATGACACCATTCTAAAGGGGTTTAGAATGTATGACTCGCGGTGGTGTACGCACTTGATATGGAGTCATCCTCTCTAAAGATATGTCTTCAGGACTAATGAGGAGAAACTATCGCATGTATGGTGGTGACGTCAATCATGCGATGTTATGTACCAGACAAGATGTAGCTTATACACTTGTTGTAGTAAGCAGATATCAGTCCAATCCTGGAGAAACATAGGATAGCAGTGAAGAACATATGATGTATGGTAATGGCAGCCTCCTACAGGAGGCAGTTACCGATTCCAGCTTCCAAAGTGACATGGATGACAGAATATCTGTCGCGAGTTATAAATTTGCCCTCTTCTGAGGAGCAGTATATTGGAAAGAGAGATACTGAAATAGTCATAGCGTTGGATGTTGATTATAACTCAGCAAAGGATACAGCCTAAGAAGTTGTTGGATAAAATTGTTCATTTATGAACTTGGTCCCATCATCTATCCATACAAATTCTAAGGTAAGTATTGCTCAATTTGGAAGATAGTTGATCTTTGCGAGATTGAGAATTAGAGAGCTAAAGTTGGAAACATTATAGCGGATCCACTCACTGAGGTTGTTTCTCGAACACGGTTTGTGAAATTATTAGTAGAGATGTTGGATATGCGATAGCACATGAGATGTGGGTATGCGATACCACAATAATTGGCCTTAAATGCAAGTGAGAGATTGTTGGATATGGTACCCTCGAGGAAATTATTGTGATTCCGGGATAGCAATTACTTTATTGAAGGAGGACCTATACGGAGAACAGTCTTGCTCGAGAGGTTAGTATACTATCTGGTTTTTCTTTATCTTAACATCTGTATACATTTTACTCGTTATTACGTATCGCTAATACATGTTGATAAAGCCCATAAGATCTTTGCTTGACTACCAGGATTATAATAGAGATTATATTAGTGTATACGTTTCTTGACCCTGTATGCGATAGCACATAGTGCCTGGTTAGTCCATAAGCGCATCCTTAAATGTCGCTAGTCGTAAGAGTATCGAGACTGCGCATCGATACTCTAGTTTAGACTAGTGTATATGTTTCTTGACCCTGTATGGGATAGTGGTAGATCACATAGCCATTGGTGATTGTTCATATCAGATTTTTGCATTTTCATACCGCCCAATTTTTATCACATTTGCATATCCGTAGATACTCTTGAGCCGTGTTTGCTAGTCAATTGCAGGATACAGGTTCTCGGTTCTAAAACGGTGAAATTCATGGAAAACACGAAAAAAGTCCGGGTTCCTGCCAACCACAGATAAAACACGGTCTCTGCTCTTCAGCCGTATGTTGCCAGATATCAATAGGAAGACAAAAGGTCAAATCAATGTCACCTTCATGCACAAGGCTCAATGGTAGCACAAGATCCAAGAGATCTACGCGGAGCTCGAGGCAATCATGACAAAATCTTGACAAAAAGTCCACCTTTCCCTCAACAGAATTCTGGAAAATTCGTGAAGCAATTATAAGAAAATACATATACCAGAATGAAGTACTCATCAGATCAGGCCACCACCAAAAAGCCCAAAGCCCAACTCGACAATAAGGCCGCGGATCCGCGGCAAAAGTGGGGTCCAGGCCGCGGATCCGCGGCCGTTCTGGCGCCAAATGTTCAGGGTTTTCAGGGGGTGTTTGGTAATTTCATATGGGCCCGTATTGTTGCCCTAGATTCTCATTTTCCAGCCTATAAATACCCCAGAATTCTGTGAAGGAGAGGGTCCATTCTTGTAGTTTCATTTTGCTAAAGTTTAGTGTGTTTCTTCTTCCTCTTCTCACCTCTTCTCCATTAAACTTGTAGTGAGTTTTTGAGTGAAGAGTGATGAATAAAGAAGAACCATTTATTATCATGCTTGTCTCTTTATTTTGTTAAATGTTGTAATTTTAATTCGTTAAGTAGTTGTTGTTATTTCCTTGTTGTTTCTTTCTTCTCTCTTTTTCTTTATCATTCATACGACAATGATACTTACGCTCGATCCTCGCCAAGGTGAGGTCGCAAATAGTTAGTCGTATTCTTCTAATCTCCCTCTTTCTATCTTCCTCTTTTGTGTTGTTTTATTTTTCCATATTATGATGTGTGAGGAGTTCATTCTTGTTAGGGTAGGATAAGGGAAGTTTGAGAGAAGGAAATCTCTCTCACTCTTTCCTTGACCAACAGCTTAAATCGACTCCCGTTAATTGAACCACAATCCGCTCCTTACGGCACCCTATTCTACATGATAGCGGTGATTCCGTAGTGAGACCGGTTGTGGTTGGATTAACCGGAGGTTATGGCTAAGAGCCAAGAACGGACGGACAAGCACCAAAAGGAAGACTTATGCGTTGGAAAGCCTAGCTTATACTCGCAAAGTCCTTCCTAGTCGTGCTAATCCCCGTTGTTGCCGATTACCGTAACACCGATATTAAGAGGGGCAACGAAAGATGTGGAGACTCCTAACTCAAACTAACCTAATCCTAACCCTAACATGCTCTCTTTAAATATCAACTCAACACTTAGTTAATCACAAACAAAATCTGAACAACCGGACTTAACTCGTCGAAAAACACATAGAAAAAGATTCCCATCTCCCTGCGGACGACCCGTACTCAACCGGCTAGCTACAAGCGAAACCGTCTTGATTGCGGTATTTAAACTAGAACTTGAACACGCACGTATCCTGACAATCAAATGGCGCCGTTGCCGGGGAGACGGTAGTTTATTTCTTTGTGTAATTTCGGGTTAATTTGTAAGTATAAAAAAAAAACGAAAAAAAAATACTTTGTAAAAGAAACCATCTTGTTATTCTTGATTAGTTTTTGTGCAAGTGTGCAGGAAAATACGAAGTTCAAGATCGACGCCAAGGACGTTGAAAATATGGAGTTCAAGTACAGTGCCAAAGACGTGGGAAGATAGACCCACATTTTCGCGGCTACACCGCGACGGACAAAAACGAAGCATCCGGACTACTGTGAAAATCTGGAGTAGATACAGTGAGCAACTCATAATTCCACACATCCAGACAAACAGAGGACACCAAACAGAGCCCACACCAGAAAAATGAAGCCCCAATATCCACTTCCTGCCGCGGATCCGCGGCAATAGAGGGCTTAGGCCGCGGATCCGCGGCCATTTGGTGGCCTTGGGCTCCCATCTTCTCTCTGTAAGTCCCTCTGTCTCTCTCCACTCCTCTGAACTCCACTGAACTGTGTTTCTGCAGCCTTCTTTGCGCAAACTCTTTTCCCCCTTCCAATAAACTGTTCTTGTGCAGGATTCTTTACGCCGCAAATAAAAATTGTTTGCAGTTGATTTGTTACTGCTTTGCATTTCTTTAATACGGACTTAAGGGGTTTGAAACCAATCCAGATTGGGTGGGGATTTCATCACCCTTCCCAGGACCCCGGAAATCACTAAAGCATATGCATTGTCCATTGTAAATTAAAAAATACTAGACTTCAGCCCTAAGGACTTCGCGCTCATTAGGAGAAGATAAACCTTGTTTAGAACCTCGCTTAACCGTATATTGTTTACGGGGTGTCTAGGAAAGTGTTAAAGGCGCAACCGCCGAAAGAGAAAGGGTTATTTAATTAAGGAACTTCGCGAAAGCGTTGGACAACCTCCCCTTATCTCTGCACTTACCTGGCCTCGTGATCAGTGTATTTTTAAGCCCGTTTCTCGACATTGTTTAACTTCGACAATCAAGTTCAGGAGCAGGTCTAGTAGACCTAGGTTACCCTAGATCTAGGAGTGATTGTGCATATCTTGTTTGTGATTGCTTAAGCCGTATTTCCGTACATATTTCTGTAAATCTCTTTCTAAAAAGAAAAAAAAAGAAGAAAAAATCAAAAACTTTTATAAAAACTTGCCCTTTTGTCGCCAAATCCATTTTCACCCACCACCCATCGCCTTTCTCCATTGACGTTTTCTTACCCTCACCTTCTCCGCTTTGACTATACTAAACTCGTTTAGTGTATGTCCGCTTGGACTCGGGACACTAGCGCCCGTCTAGTCCGCGTTACGTTAGTCGCGACCGACTACGCGATCGACTCCGAAGTCGATACTCCGTCCACTCCTCTTTCACCCCTTCCTTTGCCGGCCAACTCCGACGTTGACCGGAATTCTGTTCATACATCTTCACCTTCACCTTCACCTTCACCAACCTCTTCTTCCGCGATGTCGGGATTTAATCCGAACATCTCTTTGACCACCCCTGGATTGGCTCCACCTCCTACGGAGACCAATATCCCACCACCTCCGCCTGTTGTAGCGCCGCAGCGAATTGCACTCCAGGATCGTTTCTACCCTACCCGTTCTGCACTTCCCACCTGCCTTTCTCTTCCTCCGGCCAATGGGGACAACTTTGAAATTAAGCCCCATTTCATCAACATGCTTCCACGTTTTCATGGGCTTGAATATGAAGATGCCTATATCTTCATCAACAAATTTCAAAATGTCTGTGCCATGATGAAAACAACCCAGCTGTCGGACGATGCTATACGTCTACGGGTCATTCCGTTCACTTTATGCGATCTCGCCGAAAAATGGCTGTATAGCACCGCTTCCCACTCAATCACCAGCTGGGACGAGTTTGTTAAAGCGTTTCTGAAAAAATTCTATCCAAATCATAAGACCGCAAGAATTCGAAATGAAATCAACCAATTCTCCCAGCTTCCTTCTGAACCCTTCTGGAAGTGCTTTGACCGGTACAAAGACCTTCTTGTTCAGTGTCCTCACCACGGTATAGAGAAATGGCAACTCTGCCAAACCTTATACGAGGGACTGAACCCAGCAACGAAGCAGTTGCTGGAAACCATCTGTCAGGGCCACTTCCTATCGAAATCTGATGAGGAAGCGTGGCAGTTCTTTGACGATCTTGCGGAGCAAACGCTGCAGTGGGAGAGCACCAGACCGACTTCTTCTTCTTCTACCTCCACTTCTACCGTTCAGTCTAGGGTAGGAATCCACCAACTTGACGTCTCTATTGCGATGAAAGCTGAAATGGCTGCTATAACAAGAAAGCTTGAAGCAATAGAGAGCAAATTTTCTGCTCCTGCCCCCGCCCCTGTTCTCCCCCTTCGTACCATCTGCGCTTGTTGTTCTGATCCTTCTCACTTGACCGAAGAGTGTCCTTACAATCCACCCCCGCAAGGACAGGATCAGGTTAATGCTGCCTTCCAGCAAAGACCGAGGAATGATCCATACTCTTCCACCTATAATCCCGGTTGGAGGAACCACCCCAATTTCGCCTGGAATCAGAATCAGAATCAATTCCAGGGCAACAATTTCCAAAGGGCCCCTCCACCGCAACAACAAGCGCCACAACAAACTCAGCATCAATATCAGCAGCCCTTCCAACCCCAACCTTTCCAAAACCAGACGAACAACTTTGCACCGAACAACTCTTTTCCACCAAACAACTTTGTTCCGTCAAACAACGATAAGGTTTCCTCGCTCGAGCGAAGTCTGGAGGCGTTTGTTAAACAATCGACTCAATCCACCGCCAACATCCAGTCTTCGATTCAATCCTTAGTGCAACACACTGCCGCACACGGGCAAAGCATCAAAACCATCGAGGCCCAGATTGCACAGCTGAACGCGGCCTTGAGCGAGCGAGAGAAGGGGAAGCTCCCGTCCCAGCCACTTCCAAATCCCGGTCACCCACATAATGCACATGTTGCTCTTGAACAACAAAACCATAATGTGAGTGCCGTGAATACACTGAGATCGGGAAGGATGCTGCAAAACAACATTGGCAAGCGAATCAACGATGACACCCCGGCCGCTTCTTCTTCTTCTTCTTCTTCTTCTTCGTCTTCTGAGCCTATTCTCCATTCTTCAACAGGCTCTCCTTCCTCTTCTTCTGCTCTGAACGGACCCACTTCTCACTCCACGAAAACACCTATTCTGGGATCTGTTCCAACTCCAAAATCTCCTCCTCCAGCATTAGATTCAACCAATTTTCAAAATGTTCCATTTCCAAACCGGTTGAGGTCTAACAAACAAAATCCACAAATGGAGAAGATTTTGGAGTTATTCAAGCAAGTTAACATTAACATTCCTCTTTTAGATGCTGTCCAACAAGTTCCATCTTACGCGAAAATCTTAAAGGACTTGTGCACGAAAAAGAGAAAGTCTCAGGTACCCAAGAAAGTTTTCTTGGCTAGTGCTGTGAGTGATGCCCTTACCCAATCTTTACCACAAAAACGGAAGGACCCTGGCTGTCCTACGATTTCAATTACTATTGGGGATAAGAACATCAACCGCGCACTATTAGATCTTGGTGCCAGTGTTAACTTGCTTCCGTATTCAGTATACGAGCAATTAGGCGTCGGAGAGCTGAAACCCACACACTGCACTCTCCAGATGGCCGACCGATCGATCACCCATCCTAGGGGTGAGCTAGAGGATGTGTTAATAAGAGTCGGGGAATTCATATTCCCCGTCGACTTCATTGTCTTAGATACACAGCCTGTAGCTAACCCCCGGAATCAAATTCCGGTGATACTCGGTCGACCATTTCTCGCAACCTCAAATGCTGTGATCAATTGTCGCAATGGTTTGATGAACCTCTCTTTTAGAAATATGACGATTGAACTCAACATTTTTAGGTTGGGGAATCAGCCCGCCGAACCTAATTCTCATATACTGGATGTCTGCTCGATCCAGGAGATCACACCAGAAGAGTGTGAATTCGAGGAGTTTCTGTTTGATCACGATAATCTTGACGCCACTAGTGCGTTTCTCTTCGAACCTGCTGCTGCTTCTGCGCCCGACAACGAATACGAGTGTTTCACGTTCACAAATGATCTTAGCCGCGCACAACCCGAGTTTGAATCTTTCGACTTTCCGGATGAGTTACCTGAACCATCCAACTCGGTTGCCTACACTCGCTTTGAACCTTTGCTGGAGTCCTTTGAGTTCGAGACCTTTGCACCAGTCTTGCCTTCCATCATTTCACCTCCAACGCTCGAACTCAAGCCTTTGCCGTCTCACCTTAAGTACGCCTACTTAGGTGAGAACGAGACCCTTCCTATCATCATCTCGGCTTCTCTAGCTCCCGAGCAAGAGAAAGCCCTTCTCGCGGTCTTGCACAGCAACAGGCAAGCTTTTGGCTGGTCCATGGCGGACATCAAGGGGATTAGTCCCCTCATCGTTGAGCATCACATTCATCTGATGGATGATGCCAAACCAGCCCGGGATCCACAAAGACATCTTAATCCAGTCATGAAGGAGGCTGTGAAGAAGGAGATCGTCAAATGTCTAGATAGTGGTATCATTTACCCTATCTCTGATAGCCAGTGGGTTAGCCCCATTCACGTTGTCCCCAAGAAGTCGGGCATCACGGTCATCACCAACGAGGCGAATGAGTTAATCCCTACTTGCACCCAAACTGGGTGGCGAGTTTGCATTGATTACAGAAAACTCAACGCCGCAACGCGGAAAGACCACTTTCCGCTACCTTTCATTGACCAGATGCTTGAACGATTGGCCGGACACGAGTACTACTGCTTTCTTGATGGCTACTCCGGCTATAATCAAATTCCCATCGCCGAAAAAGACCAGGACAAGACCACTTTCACTTGTCCTTTCGGCACGTTTGCATATCGACGCATGCCCTTTGGGTTATGCAATGCGCCCGCTACCTTCCAGCGGTGTATGATGGGAATTTTCTCTGACATGGTGGAAAAATTTCTGGAGATTTTCATGGATGACTTCTCCATCTTCGGCGATTCCTTCAACGAGTGTTTGCTGCATCTTGACGCTGTCCTTACCCGATGTAAGGACAAGAATCTCACTTTGAACTGGGAGAAATGCCACTTCATGGTGCGCGAAGGTATTGTCTTAGGACATATCATCTCGCAAAATGGCATAGAGGTTGACAAAGCAAAGATTGAGGTCATTTCCAATCTGCCTCCTCCCCGATGCGTCAGAGATATCCGAGCCTTCCTTGGCCATGCCGGTTTCTATAGACGGTTCATCAAGGACTTTAGCAAGATTGCTAGGTCCTTGACTCTTTTGCTGGCCAAGGACACACCATTCGACTTCAACTCGAGCTGTGTGACTGCATTCGAGTCACTGAAACGCTCACTCACTTCTGCTCCCGTTCTTTCTTCACCTGACTGGACGCACCCATTCGAGATTATGTGCGATGCATCCGACTTTGCCATCGGTGCTGTCCTTGGACAACACATCAACAAGATGCCGCACGTAATCTACTACGCAAGCCGAACCCTGAACGACGCCCAACTTAACTATACAACAACTGAGAAGGAATTCTTAGCTGTTGTATTTGCTTTAGAAAAGTTCAGGCCCTACCTCATCGGCTCTCCAGTCATTGTCTACACGGACCATTCTGCTCTGCGCCATCTTTTTGCGAAGAAAGATGCAAAATCTCGGTTAATACGTTGGATCCTTTTGCTCCAAGAGTTTGACCTTGTCATTAAGGACAAACGAGGATGTGAAAACGTAGTTGCCGACCATCTCTCACGACTTCCTTCTTCGCCTTCGCTTCCAATTCCAATTAACGACGTTTTCCCGGATGAACAACTCTTGACAGTATCTTGCGAACCCTGGTTCGCAGATATTGTGAACTATTTGGCCACGGGATTACTACCGACCGAATGGTCGAGTCAGGACAGACTTCGCTTCTTATCACAAGTAAAACACTTTTACTGGGACGAACCCTACTTGTTCAAGTACTGTCCCGACCAGATTATTCGTCGGTGTGTCCCTGATGAGGAATTCAAGAGTGTGCTGTCATTTTGCCACGATCAAGCGTGTGGCGGGCATTTTGGGCCCAGAAAGACAGCTGAGAAGATCTTGCAATGTGGTTTCTACTGGCCACAGCTCTTCAAAGACGCTCACGACTATTGCAAGACTTGCTCCCGGTGCCAACACATGGGCCGGATATCCCGGAGGAACGAGATGCCGCTCCAACCGATCTTGGTTGTGGAGATTTTCGATGTTTGGGGGATAGACTTCATGGGGCCGTTTCCCAGCTCTTTTGGGAACTTGTACATACTTCTAGCTGTTGATTACGTCTCTAAATGGGTCGAGGCTGTGCCTAGCTGGACTAACGACAACAAGGTTGTCGTTAGGTTCCTTAAAGAAAACATTTTCTCCCGGTTTGGGCACCCCCGAGCGATCATTAGCGACAATGGAAGTCATTTCTGCAATAGGACTTTCGAGGCCTTGATGCGGAAATACTCCATTAATCATAAGCTTTCTACGCCCTACCACCCCCAAACCTGCGGGCAGGCCGAAGTTTCAAATCGGCAAATCAAGCAGATACTGGAGAAGACGGTTTCCAAGAACCGTAAGGATTGGTCTCTGAAACTCACTGATGCCCTTTGGGCATTTAGAACCGCTTATAAGACCGACCTTGGCATGTCTCCCTATCGGCTTGTGTACGGAAAAGCCTGCCACCTTCCTGTCGAAATAGAGCATCGCGCATTTTGGGCGATAAAGGAGCTGAATCTGTCTCTTGAGGACGCGGGCAGCCATCGGAAGCTGCAGCTGAACGAACTGAACGAGCTTAGGGATGAGGCTTACGATAACGCGGTTGTCGTTAAGAATCGAACGAAGGTGTTTCACGATAAACACCTTTTGCGCAAAACCTTCGTACCTGGTCAACAGGTACTGCTTTACGACACCCGACTTCACTTCCATCCTGGAAAGCTCAGATCTCGCTGGAAAGGGCCGTATTTTGTGCGGAATGTGTATCCGCAGGGCGCTGTGGATTTGGAGAATCCAAAGGACGGTTCACTTTTCAAAGTGAACGGACACCGATGCAAACCGTACCTTAGCGCCGAACCAACAGAGGAGCTCCTGTTCTTACAGGAGCCGGTTTACCCTGAATGATCTTCCTCTGCCTACCTCCAAACTTCGGTTATCCAGCCAAGAACAGTGGACACTGTTCCAAATAAGTTTGGGGGTATGTACAAACCATTTTGTATATATTTGTGTATATTCTTTTTCTTTTCTTTAAAAACAAAAACAAATAAAAATTGTGTATCACTAACCGACAATTTTGAACCTTCAACTTGATCTCTTCATGCAACGACAGTGAGGACACTGTCCAGTTTAAGTTTGGGGGTACGCTCGGTACGCATTTCTTACCTTCGCATTCATATGTATATTTTGCATCTGCATATTAATATCCATAAAATCCATTAAAAAAATTGAAAATTTTCTTAAAAAATATAAAAACTTTTGTGTCAAGTTAGCTTGTGAAAGAACTCTGATTCAACATTTCGACGGTTTTTGTTTGAAAAAAATAGGAATAACTAAATCTTATGTTTAGATTTTGAAAACCTGAAAGATAACTCTCCTTTGAAGTTATCTATAGCTGATATAAGTCTTTACATCACACTACACGTGTCGTGAGTTTTGGGAATTAGATGACAAGTCTTTCATGTTTAAACTTTTAAACAGATAAATGATTTTCTGAGGATCAAATAGGTTTGTTCTGAAATAAGTAATGTCAAGAATAGTTTATGAAGTAAAGCGAATATGAAGGAATGTTATTGATGCCGTAATTGGAGCTAAGTCTGAAAAATAACCCATCTAAAGCTTGATTGGAATGATTACACACCAAACCCACTAAACACGTCTTTTATCCAAAAAATATTTGAACTGCCAGTTATATCTCCGTTCGTATTAAATCATCTGATTTTCACGCCAAACTGTCTTTTGTTTTTGGACCTAGGTAACTTGAGTAATTAAGTCCGCTGGGGTGTTTCTACACCTAATGCCCTAAAATCAACTGGTTTGGGTGCATTGGCCCAAAGCTCGCTAAGAAGCCTAGAAAGTCCAGTTTAAAACAAAGTCAAGCAAGTGTTCTCTCTGAGTTAAAATTCCTAACGGTTCTTTGTGTGAGAATAATCTTGATAAAAGACAGGCTTTTAAAAAAATTTTAACGGAGATATGAAGGTTTTATTCTATGATAAAGACTATTGCACGTTCACAGAGGTGTGTATGAAATGAAAACAAGAAAAAGGTGGAGTGAAAAATACGACTTAGTTTCCTGTTAAGGAAGATAGAAATTCTGAAGTTGAAATCTTACTGGAAAACGAAACTTGAAAATGCTTAACTCTTTATAAAACTTATGTGATCCTTTTAAAATTGTTATCTGGGCTTTATTGTGCGACATGATGACTTTTATCGATCCTTCTGGAACTTAACGACACTATTTGCACTGCACGTAAAGACATATAAAATCTGTAGTTAAATAAGAAGCGAGGTGTGAAAAATAAAGGTTCGATAGTCTGGACTTAGGATTATAGAATTGTTATTTTCTAAAAACAAAACTTTAGGGTTTGAAACTTAGTCATTTTTACAAACCAACTTGACCGGATTTTGTGGGTAGTATCCGCTGAAAACCCTCAGGAGACAACACTCCTCCTACTAGGGACACCTAGAGGTTTAACGGCCTGTTGCACATGCTCAGTGCAATCGCGTTCCCTGCGAAAGTGAGGTTAGGAAATTTTTTGTGAATAAATGGGCTTTGCTCGGGACGAGCAAATGATAAGTTTGGGGGTATTTGTTCATATCAGATTTTTGCATTTTCATACCGCCCAATTTTTATCACATTTGCATATCCGTAGATACTCTTGAGCCGCGTTTGCTAGTCAATTGCAGGATACAGGTTCTCGGTTCTAAAACGGTGAAATTCATGGAAAACACGAAAAAAGTCCGGGTTCCTGCCAACCACAGATAAAACACGGTCTCTGCTCTTCAGCCGTATGTTGCCAGATATCAATAGGAAGACAAAAGGTCAAATCAATGTCACCTTGATGCACAAGGCTCAATGGTAGCACAAGATCCAAGAGATCTACGCGGAGCTCGAGGCAATCATGACAAAATCTTGACAAAAAGTCCACCTTTCCCTCAACAGAATTCTGGAAAATTCGTGAAGCAATTATAAGAAAATACATATACCAGAATGAAGTACTCATCAGATCAGGCCACCACCAAAAAGCCCAAAGCCCAACTCGACAATAAGGCCGCGGATCCGCGGCAAAAGTGGGGTCCAGGCCGCGGATCCGCGGCCGTTCTGGCGCCAAATGTTCAGGGTTTTCAGGGGGTGTTTGGTAATTTCATATGGGCCCGTATTGTTGCCCTAGATTCTCATTTTCCAGCCTATAAATACCCCAGAATTCTGTGAAGGAGAGGGTCCATTCTTGTAGTTTCATTTTGCTAAAGTTTAGTGTGTTTCTTCTTCCTCTTCTCACCTCTTCTCCATTAAACTTGTAGTGAGCTTTTGAGTGAAGAGTGATGAATAAAGAAGAACCATTTATTATCATGCTTGTCTCTTTATTTTGTTAAATGTTGTAATTTTAATTCGTTAAGTAGTTGTTGTTATTTCCTTGTTGTTTCTTTCTTCTCTCTTTTTCTTTATCATTCATACGACAATGATACTTACGCTCGATCCTCGCCAAGGTGAGGTCGCAAATAGTTAGTCGTATTCTTCTAATCTCCCTCTTTCTATCTTCCTCTTTTGTGTTGTTTTATTTTTCCATATTATGATGTGTGAGGAGTTCATTCTTGTTAGGGTAGGATAAGGGAAGTTTGAGAGAAGGAAATCTCTCTCACTCTTTCCTTGCCCAACAGCTTAAATCGACTCCCGTTAATTGAACCACAATCCGCTCCTTACGGCACCCTATCCTACATGATAGCGGTGATTCCGTTGTGAGACCGGTTGTGGTTGGATTAACCGGAGGTTATGGCTAAGAGCCAAGAACGGACGGACAAGCACCAAAAGGAAGACTTATGCGTTGGAAAGCCTAGCTTATACTCGCAAAGTCCTTCCTAGTCGTGCTAATCCCCGTTGTTGCCGATTACCGTAACACCGATATTAAGAGGGGCAACGAAAGATGTGGAGACTCCTAACTCAAACTAACCTAATCCTAACCCTAACATGCTCTCTTTAAATATCAACTCAACACTTAGTTAATCACAAAAAAAATCTGAACAACCGGACTTAACCCGTCGAAAAACACATAGAAAAAGATTCCCATCTCCCTGCGGACGACCCGTACTCAACCGGCTAGCTACAAGCGAAACCGTCTTGATTGCGGTATTTAAACTAGAACTTGAACACGCACGTATCCTGACAATCAGTGATTGACACTAGAGATTGTATACATGTGCTCATTAGGTTATGAGTTGCACTGGACGGACTGACTGAGAACTCCTAGATGGTATTATACCTATCGTCAGATAGCAGTTCTATGGTGACAAGAATACAGGGTAGTCTGTAGATCTGATATCGTCATAGTGTCTTGTGTGGTTCCCACTATGCTTTGATTACTATCCTACCATGGCTTTAAAGAGTCATGCAAACAGGTTTTAGTTGGGTACGGTCCCGAGCCACATGGAGGCAGTGAGTGATCGGAAGGAATTCGTCTCTCCCGGTATAGCGAGTTAATGTCACGCAGTGCATGATTGGCTATAACCATAAGTCCCTGGCCAGGGCAGATGAGATTTACTAATAAGTGTTATCGGTAGTTTCTCGGTTGGTTATGAGCTAGACATCGGCATGACTTATCGGGTTATTAGGGGTCTGACGGATACTGCCCCCAGGCCCGGTATGCAACACTCTTAGACGAAGAGACCAGATTGTACGGTGACTGCCACTGATAGGCTCTGCAAGGTATGGACGAGTTTGCTTGTCGACCTTATTTTTGTTCAATACCTGGGTAGTCGTTACGTGCAGCTAGTAGCGTTGACGTACTTATAGGTCAACCCAGTAGGGGATTGATCTGAAAGTGTTTCAGATCAATCGAATATGATTCTAATCTACTACCAGCGTATTGTCGAGTCTTAAGTGTCCCACACATAGGGTTTCCCGGCTCGGTAGAAACGATGTAGTGTGTGTATGGCGATACGTACGGGAGTTCAATTAAATATGTATATTTGATACACTTACTTTAATCGGGCGTTTTGTTAATACTAACAGGTTTGAAAGATAACCAGATTATCACATATATGTGATTTGTGAGCTGGTATTATATCTCTCATTTTATCTCTTTTGGTATTCGTATTTTGATACGAATACTTATATGTGTATTTGATGCATATACGGGTGTATGTACACACACACATTTTCTTTTTGTTTTCTTTTTAGAAAGTTGGTGAAGAGTGTGGGCTTGTGACTAGGCTAGTGAGTCATTTGTGTGAGTCACACATTCTTTCCCCCACTCCACAAATGCATAAGAGGTGAGAGAAAAAGAGGATATGCTTAGATTTTAATGAATTCTTTTTCCCTCTTCATCTTATGCTTACTTTCTAAAATGAAAAGAAATGGGAGAAAAAGAAAGAGAGCAAAAGTGAGTGTTTTTCTTCATTACATCTCTTATTTTCAATTCTTAGCAAGTATTGAAAGCAAGTTGCTTCATCAGAGTTTTTTTTTAGTGAAGCTATAGCCTAAGTTAGGGTTCCTTCGCGTGGATCATCTTCGGTAAGGTCGATCGGCGAGCAAGTTTTTTACTGGAGAACTCGGAGCCTAGATGGAGTCTTCCACGATTAGATGGACACGCTACAAAGTTGTAGCATCGCTTAACCCTTTCTAGATTTCCAGTTGCTCTCTTTTAGTTTTCTAGTTCTTGTGTTTAGATGATTTCTTAGGTTTGGAGACTACGCGAGCACACACAACCTAACAATATCAACAAGGCATCTGCCCAATAGGAACGAGGAACTGACGAAGAGAGTAAAAGGGTCCGTATAGTCTCTAAAATGTGTCAATATTTTCTCTCTGCTATACCATTTTGTTCATGAGTGTGTGGACATGATTGTTGTGGAAGTGTACTATAAGATTTAAGAATGATTTGCATATATAATAAAACATACTCACAAGTATTGTCAGATCTAAAAATTTTAATTCGTTTCTGAAACTGAGTATAAATCATATTTGTAAATTCAATATAAATGGAAGTAATCTCATATCCGGCACGCATAAGATAAACCAAGGAATAACGAGAGTAATCATCTATAAAACAAACATAATATCGATAATCAGACATGGAAACAACAGAAGCATGTCCCCAAATATCAGAATGAATCGAATCAAAAGGTTCTAATGAAATTTTATTATGAGACACAAAAGGTAAAGCGGGTTTGTCACGCCCCGCTTCCCAATAGACGGAAACAGTGACGTGGCAAACCCGCAACGTATTTATTAAAAGAAGGTCATTTCCCGGAATAAATATGCTAAGCGTAAAATAAGCAATATAAAATAGCAATAAATTAACATGAGATTTAAACTTCAACAACTTTATTTACATTCAACTTGATACAATTACAATGCATGAGTTAAACTGAAAGAAAATACAAGAAGAGAAATACCTAAACAGATGACATACATAAACTGAAAAAGATAGCTAGTCTACTTCTGATTCGTGATCTGGTCGTGCTCCTCCTCGGTGATGTCCACCTTCTCAGTCTCCACAGTATCTAACAAATATTTCAAGAAACAAAGATGGGTGGAATGCCCATCAGCGAACTTTCGCTCGGTAAGTCCCCAAGAAATGGGTGTAAAGTATAAAAGTATAATGATAAAGAAAATATATATCATGAAGCAATGGACTGGGAGATATAGTGTTAGAACATGTCATTTACTATAAGCATGGCATTTCTATTTAACATGCAGTTCTATATTTTTATCATGGCAAAATAACATGAGCATGGTATAGCATGGCCGTATGGTGTAGTTATAGTGAGCATGAAGTAAGTGTCCTAAAAGGTCTTTACATGGGTCAACTAATGTAACGTAAGTTCAAGGGTGAATGTCAACCAATCTCAAGAGTGTTATCGAACCCAACAGACTGTAATCCAGGGGTAAAGAACCATGGGCCCGAATCAAGTGTTAAAAACTGGACTTCAACCTAGTGTTGAAGTATTCCAAACTCAACAGGCTATAATTCAGGAGCAAGGAAATACGAGCTATCATGATAGCTTGATTGTGTTAGTAGACATGGATTCATGATCTAGGGGGACTCCTAAGATTTCGTTGGATTCACACATGAACTATCCCAACACCCCGTGTATTCTAGATTACAGTTAAAATTATCAGCCTTGCTCGAATCCATGAATACATCAAGTGGCAAGATTGAGTTCATGTCAATATCAAGTATTCGTGTCAAGTGTTCATGTACTCATGTCAAGTTGTATTCATGGTTCGAGTCAAGTCAGTTTCAATAGCAACCATTGTGTTCTGGTATTCATGTTAAGTTCATGTCAAATTATACATGTTTGAATTTGATGTTGATTTCGAGTGTTCAAGTTCATGATCAAGTATTCGTGTTTGATTTTGGATTCAGGTTTGAGATTGGACTCAGACTGAGTCAGACACTTATACTAATTTAACTCTTGAATTCTTAGGTTCGGGAGTAATCGGCAATTGCTGTACATGGACAGCAGAATTATGTCTTTTTCCAGGACAATTGTCATTGACAACTCCTGTTAAGTTTTCTATCCTGAATAAACAAGCACTCACTTTTTCTGACTCCTTGGGGCTCAAGAGAATTGATCCCGCTTAAACCTACATTTACTAAGTCCTTAAAATAGTGTTTTATATATATCTCGAGGGGGTTTTATGAAAATATTTTTATATAGTTAAAAAGCAAATCTCGAGGGTGATTAGTATTACTTAGGGTTTTCATGAGCATGTGTTTTAAGTATTGGGCATCTTAGTAATAATTACTTAGCTTGGAAAGTTCATGGTATTTTATTGAAAAACTTGTCTTTTTTGGTATCTTGATGGTATTTTATTGTCATTTGTTAATCTTTCATTTTTTAGAAAAATATAGGTTTATTATATTTTGAAAATATGGATTTATAATTTTATATGATTTTTCTAAAAATTAATTTTAATTTATTTTAGAAAAAATCATATTTCTTAAAAACGTATTTAAATCCTTTCGAGATCGAATGCTCCGTGAGAAGGTCTGTATCTCGCTCTACTAGACCAAGGATATGTGATAATCCATATCATCCATTAGCAGGTCTCCTAATAAGGATTGTAGATGCATAATTGTAAAGGAAATGAAATACCACTTTTAAAAGAAATCCGGTTTTAGAATTATGTGGTATTTTATTGTTACTATCTTCGAACAAAAAACATATACAACTAGGTATCGTGCTATGAAACCAAGTGTGCGTGTGGGATAGGTCGTTACCCCGTGATGTTTTCCTAAAGGTATTGTTAAGCAATTAGTCGAAAAGGTGTGATAACAAAGTTCAAGGTATTTTAATGTAAAAGTTCAATTATGGTTGTTTCACATGAGATTCTTGATTAAAATTGATTCTAAACATTAGTATTTAGGGTTACAAGTATTGTGTAAAAATTAGGTTGAACAAATTATAAAGGAGAAAGAGTTTCAAGGGTTAGAAAAAGGATATCGGTAATAACTCCACTTACCGATATAAGTTTTAAAATTGAATTTCAATGAAGAGAAAGAGATATTAGGAGGGACTTACGGTTTGAATACGTAAAAGGAAGAGTTAGGAAGAAGAGGGATGCTTTGGGGCGTCGCGGGAGCTCCGGAATTGGCTTCGATCTTCGCCGGAACTAACTTGCCCGCTAACTCTGTTCCCCTCCGAACGGCGGCCAAGACATGGTCGTCTTGCCTGAGGTTCGGGGCAGATACTATTTGGTTTTATTCGTCCACCTCTCCGAAGATGCCAAGTTGATTTATGGCACCGTGTATCGGAGGTTTAGACGGATGCGGCCGATGTAGCAGACTTCGTCAGATTCCCCCTCGTCTGAGGGGTTTTTGATTGTGGGGACGCTCTTCCCTGCAGGCGCAAGCCCCTGCAGTTAATTACGCTACCGCATCGCGGTAACAACTTTCTCCTTCTCCAGAATTTCACTTCGTGTCATGGGTGTTTGTTTTGTTTGTGGTTGCCCGTGGATTGTATACGGAGACTAATTTATGTCGTCGCCCGTAGGACGTGGATTAGTCCAAATCCGTATTTTCTTAGATTTGGGTTTGATGTTTTAGTTTAAGGATACGTTAGCCATATTTGAGGCTAAGATCAACTTAAACGTTTGTTAAGGATACGTTAGTCTGATTTGAGACTAAGATCAACTTAACGGAAAGAGCATTTAGGGGCTCTATTGTTCCAGTTTAGGGACGTAGTGGTCCATAGGTAGTTTAAGGACATTGTGGTCCATTGGTTTAAGGACGCTTAAGTCCGTGAGTTTAAGGACGCTTAAGTCCATAGGTTGGTTTAAGGACGCTTAAGTCCGGGAGTTGGTTTAAGGACGCTTGAGTCCGGGGGTTTAAGGACGCTTGAGTCCGTCGGTTTAAGGACGCTTGAGTTCGGGAGTTTAAGGACGCTTGAGTCCGTAGGTTTAAGGACGCTTGAGTCCGGGGGTTTAAGGACGCTTGAGTCCGTAATGATATGTGGTTGTCGGGACCCGTCACCTCTCTGACGACGTTGAAGGATTACAACGACAAATGTTAGAGGAGTTCAGAGATGTACCCTTGAACCGGATGTAAATTGATTTAAGAGAGCAGTCTTGCTCAGTCAATTTAATTTGAGGACTTACGGCCATGATTGGGCTAAGTCCAGTTGAGAATATTCAACGTTTTTATCTTTGGCCTATTAGGCCTGTGCTAGGGCTTTACCCCTATTTAATAATGCACTGCATTTTCTTCTGGCCTGCTAGGCCTTTTTGATTTGGGCTCTGTCCCTTTTAAATGTGCGCAGCAACTGTTTTGTTTGGGCTCTGCCCTTCTTTTTTTTAAAATAATGCATTGCATTTTATTAGGCCTGTTAGGCCCTTTTTAATTGGGCTTGGCCCTTCTGTAAATAATGCAGTGTATTAATCAAACTGACAGCGGCCATGTGGCCTGTCAGGCGCTTTGCGCCAATTGAGCGCAAGCGCATGTGGAGGTGACACGTGTCAAGCTTTGGTGAGCGCAAGCGCAGTGCGCTGCGCTGTTGCGCTGCTGACACGTGGCGTGCTCTGGTGAGTTGCGCCAATTTCAGAGAGCAATACTCTATTTTAAAAACGCATAGCGCAAGTTATTCTGGTGCTGACACGTGGCGCTCTCTGGTGGCTTACGCCAACCCAGGAGCGCAACAGTGCAGATTTGCAAGTGCAAGGCACTGTTCTTATATCTTAATCTAATTTTGGATTCAAGAAAAGAATCTTTAAGATTCCAGAACCAATGGTTCATAAAAAAGGCAATGCCTTTGTTATTTATTATATTTTTTATTGAAGATCCGTGATCTTGTTCTTAGATCAATGATCTATTCAGAAGAAATTCTTCTTTTTTTTATAAAGGTTTTACCTTATTTTTCCTTTCTGAATTCTTCTCAAAATTCTTTAGAGGAGTTCTCTCTTTGTTTCTGTGTTTTTCTATCTCTGTCTCTCTGTTGTTTTTTGAAATTGGGGTCTAGGGGCCTTTATATAGTGTCCATTAATTTGTTAAATTTATTAAAGAGATCATTCTCTAAGTGATTTGGGGATTTTTTCCCACCGTTGGATCTTTGATCCAAGGGCTTCTGTTTTACAGAAGACAATCTTCTTGTTTTAACTAGAACAGAAAGATCTTCCTGGAATTTTAATTCTGTTTGGCGCAAACGCAACTGCGCTTGACACGTGTCGCGCAGCGCAACTGCGCTGCCACGTGTCGCGCAGCGCAACTGCGCTGACACGTATCGCGCAGCGCAGAACGCAGCGCAACTGCGCTGACACGTGTCGCGCAGCGCAGAGCGTAGCGCATCTGAAACGTTGCTTCTTTTAATTTTGTTTTAAATAGAGCCTTGCTCTGATTGGGCGCGCTGCCTTGGGCGCTGTGCTGACGTATCAGCTTTTGACACGTGGCGCGTTACACGCAGCGCAAGGAATTTGAAGCTTTTTTTGAATTTTTGAAATTCAAACAGAGCTTTGCTCTGATTGGGGGAAACAAACTCCACTTTACTCCACTTGCACCTAGAAACTTTTTAGAGATTTTTGGCTAGAATTTTCAGAATGGTGCTAAGCCAAAGTGTGGGGTGGCATTTTTAGTGGAGAATTAGGGTTTGAGAATTAAAATTGTGGATTAAAAAGTATTAAAATGATGTTAAATTGTGAAATGAAAGGTCTCTGTTTGATTGCAGGGAAATCAAACAGTGCATGAGAGTTAATAGGAGCTGAAGAATCATGTGTGCAAAATACGGAGCTCAAAGGAGTACATCTGACCATCCCCGCCGGCCATATCACCATTTCCGCCGGTCGATTTTGGCCTTCTGGCCTCGAGATTCGTGCCACTTGATTTAATCTATGTTTAAACCATTTTCTACATGTTTGATTTTTCTAAACTTTTCATTTCCCCGTGTATTGCACATGCAATCTTTTGGTCTTCCAAAAAATTAAAAAAAAAATCAGAAAAAATTGTGTCAGATGAGAATCGAACACAGGGGCTACGTCACAGCAGTGTAGGGGTTTTACCAGTGAGCTACAAGTTGCTTCTTGTTTTTATTTAATAAAAATAACTTATAACTCATACGCAGGCTGTCAAACTCTTTTATGTATATTAACAGAAGAATTTCCGTACAGAGATTTCAGAGTCGTTACAGGGTTGTTTTGCCAAACAACATCCGACACAATTATTTAAAGTACTAACACAAAGGGACCCTAAGACTCCAAACTCAGATAAAGACTTAAAACGAAAACTTAAAATGTGACCTAAACGAAGATGCCATAAATCGGAAGAAGCCAATCCAGCTATAGTTTTATTCAAGGTAGGTAAATGAAGATGCTCCAACTGATACAGTCCATTCACTCTACAACACATCCCAATTTTCTAACCGGTGCTCGAATCCTGCACAATATAAGAAGTGGATAAGAAACAGTATATACACTTATATATAATAATATATTATAATAACTAATTCCTATCTCTCTCTCTCTCAGGATTCTCACTCTCCCGCTTTCTCCCTCTCAGGATTCTCACTCTTTCGCTCTTTCCCGTATCTCTCTCTCTCTCTATTTCCTATATATATATATATATATATATATATTAAAACCTAATATTATAACACCTCTCTCTCCTCCTTTTTCTTCTTTCAATCGCCCTCGCCGCGAGAAACCCACGCCCGAGCCCTATCGCTCGTCGCCGGCCTCCCCACGACCATCCCAACCTCACCATCTCACCACCCTCATCACATCGACCTCACCATCATCTTCCTATCTCCTCTCATCCCTCTCCTCCTTTCCCGAGCTCACAACCCTGACCCTGCAAACTCCCCGAGCAACCCAAGAACCTAAGAACTCGCATCCACCGCCAATCACCTCGTCCCCTCATCGCCATCACCCTCACCTTGTCGAACTCATCCTTTCTCCCCGACGAGCTCCCTGCAAACCCGATGACCCATCCCCAAGAACACAAACCGAGCCCTAGCCTACATCCTCTCCCTCACCGCCGATCACCCACAGCCTCGTCGTCGTCACCCCTCCATCTCCTCACCTCCCTCTTTAACTCCTAACACCATCACCACCATCCCAACAACTCCCCGACGAATTAACAGTAACCTAACCAACTCAAGAAACCTCTCTGCCTTCGCCGTTAACCATCGTCGATGGCAGCCATCGTCGCCGTCATCATCTCCTCGTATCCTCTGTCCCCGGCCAGAACCAATACCACAACCCCAAATCCCTCTTCTCTTTCTTCTCTTTTCTTTCTTTCTCTTTTTCTTGCTTTTTGGCCGTTGCCGGAGTCGCGCACGTCGCCGACGATCCGGGAGACCCAGTCACTGTCGTTGTCTAGCCCTGTGACCATGACACACAGCTACTCAAACCACCACCAGACCATACACCAGATCGCGACCAGACCACCACCAGACCATGCACCAGACCGCGACCAGACCACCACCAGACCATGCACCAGATCGCGACCAGACCATGCACCAAACCATGCACCAGACCACGACCAGACCACCACCAGACCATGCACCAGATCGTGACCAAACCACCACCAGACTATGCTCCAGACCATACACCAGACCCAGACCATGCCATGACCGTGTCGTTGTTCATATCATAATATTGCAATTCGTACGCCCCACTTTTATGCATTTTATAAGTAAACAGGTACTTTTGACGCTCGTTTGTTGCATGTTACAGGATACAGGCTCTTGGAGCAATTACAGTGAAAATGACGAAAGATGCTACAGAAAAGAGACTTTTGACCAACAAGCAGACGGATCTTACTCAAGCCGAGATGAAGAACAGTGCAAGATCCAAAAGACGAAAGTGAAACGGTCAAAAGATCCTTACAAGTTTTCACTGAGGATCTGGAGAAGACTAAGAAGCCCAACAGAGAAAAGAAGTATAAAAATAGGAAGCCCAAGAAAAGCCAAACCAAGCCCAGAAAGATGGTGAGCCAAGCCCACCAAAGGGCCGCGGAACCGCGGCCCAAGCGCTCCATTTCCGCGGTTCCGCGGCCATATTAGGCCCGTGTCGGTGGGAATTTTCCCTGTCGGTGTGTCGGTGCAGATGTTGGGATTTTTAGGGGGCAAATCTGTAATTTCATATCTACGAGAGTCTGTAACCCTAGCTTCACTGTTTGCTTATAAATTGTACTCAAAATCTGTAAAATGGGATGCCTCTTTTCAATCAATAAAATTCAGAATTGCTGGGAGTATTATTCAGATCTGTTCTATATTGCTTGGAGGGAGCCGTCAACCTAGTAAGTTATTTTATGTCTTTGTTTTAATTCTTTTAATTAGTATGTCTTATCATCCCCTAATGAGCGAGTAGTCTCCTCGCTTGTTAGGGTTAGCCTTAGGGAAAGGTTTGAGAGATGAGATCTCTCACCCCTTTCATGCCATCCACACCTAAGAGTTAGAACTCCATGCATGCACGCACAACCGCTCCCTACGGCATCCTACCCCGCGAGGTAACGATGAACCGTAGTATAAAAGGCCGGTTGCGCGTGTTTTCCATGGGGGTTAGGGTAACTATCAATAAAGGAAGGATACGAATCTAGAGGAAGAAACATCTTCCCAAAAGATTCGGATCCACTTTATTGATAATTACCGTAACATCTAATAGATCTAAAATAGGGCAATGAAAGCGGTGAGGAAACCTTTAATCTCCAAACTTCCCCTAAACCTAACCCTAGCAAGACTTTAATTTAGATTAATTTAGTTTAGTGATAGATCTAGTTTTTAGATTTAATCAATCCAATACAACATTTGGAATCAACTCGTAAAGACACTTTAAGAAAACTACCCATCTCTGTGGATCGACCCGTACTCACCGGCTAGCTGCAAAGCGACGCCGTTTCTGATTACGGTAAATACAAATTTTTGGATTAATCAAATGGCGCCGTTGCCGGGGATGGCGTAATTTTTTGTTTTGTATGATTTCGGGTTGATATAAATTGTGAAAAATCATAAAAATCAGAAAATAGAAAAATAAAAAAAACATTTTATCAATTTTTATCTGTTTGAAGGGTTTGTTATTTGAATCTTGCAGGAACAACGAAGGATTGCGAATCTGAAAATTTACAGAGGGCAAAACAGAAGCTGGTACATAAGAACAGAGAGGAATCACAAGTACAGAGCAGCACAAAATTTTTCAGAGGCTGAACCCACCAAGGCGCCGTGCTTCCGCCTCACAAATAGGCTTCCCGCCGCGGTTCCGCGCTCCTCCTGCCACGTCAGCACCTGAAAATTGCATGGTTTGATCCCTCATTCTCCCCTCTGCAACCTCCATATCTCCACTGTAAAAAAAAATTCTGCAGGAATTCTTTGCGCTAAAAATTCTTTCTCCCCGTTCTAAATAACAGATTTTCTGCAGGTTTCTTTGCGCCGCGCTAAAAATTGATTGCAAGTGAATTTTATTGTTTTGCATAATTTAATCGGACTTTAAGGGGCTAATTGACCAAACTCGGATTGGGTGGGGATTTCATCACCCTTCCCAGGACCCCAGAAAACACCTAAAGCATGTGCATTGACCGCAATTAATTAAAAAAGACTAGACTCGGACCTAAGGACATCGAGCTCAATAGGAAAAGGACTAGTATAGGCATCGGCCGTTTATCCTAACTGACATTACGGTGTCTAGGCTAGTGGTTATTAATTAGGCCCACTGTAGTGGTGGTTCCTTCCCACTTACCTGGCCGTACTTGTCCGTGAAGAGGCGGTTTAAGGTCCTATTTCTAGCCCTAGTTAGGAGCTGTCTAGCAGACCTAGGCGACCCTAGATCTAGGCCTGATTGTGCATGTGTGGTTGATACATTGGTATCACGAGTCCCTTTCCTAAAACCTTTTTGCAAAACTCTCACATAAAAAAAAAGAAAAAGCTTTTCAAAACTTGCAACTTGCCGCTAAGAAAACTTGCAACTCACTTCGACCACTTTCCCTCACTGACGTTATCTTACTTCCACATTCTGACTTTTTTTTTCTGACTGCACTACCCTTTAGTGTATGTCACTTTGGACTAGGGATACTGACGCCCGATTAGTCCGTGTTTCGTTGGTACCGACCGACGAACCTTTCGACACTAAAGTCGACACTCCATCCACTTTCTTACCTTCAACTTCAAATTCTTTCACCGAAGGCATGTCGGGATTCAACCCCAACAATACCTTACCGACGGGAAGGATTCCACCTCCGAAGGGTGCGAATAACCCGAACCAGCCGCCTGTTGAAGCGCCCGCACGAGTTGCGCTCCAGGATCTCTTTTACCCCATCCGCACTTCTTTACCAACTTGTCTTTCACCCCCACCGGCAAATGGGGACAATTTTGAGATAAAACCACATTTCATCAATATGCTGCCAAAATTTCATGGTTTGGAATCTGAAGACGCATATATCTTTATTAATAAATTCCAAAATGTGTGCGCTATGATGAAAACAACCCAATTAAGTGATGACGCTATAAGGCTAAGGGTCATTCCTTTCATCTTATGTGATCTAGCCGAGAAGTGGCTATATAGCACCGCATCACATTCCATAAGAAATTGGGACGAGTTTGTGAAGGCTTTTCTGAAAAAGTTCTATCCTCATCACAAAACTGCCAGAATCCGCAATGAAATAATTCAATTCTCACAACTTCCTTCCGAACCATTTTGGAAGTGTTTCGAGAGATTTAAGGACCTACTAGTTCAATGCCCTCATCATGGGATCGAAAGTTGGCAACTTTGCCAAACATTATACGAGGGATTGAACTCGGCAACGAAGCAGTTGCTAGAAACCATTTGTCAAGGTCATTTTCTCTCTAAGTCTAGTGATGAAGCGTGGCAGTTTCTTGAGGATCTTAGTGAGCAAACAATACAGTGGGAGAGCACCAAGACCACATCATCTTCTAGTGGTCAATCTAGGGCAGGCATACATCAAGTAGAGATGTCGATTGCCATGAAGGCCGAGATGGCCGCTCTTACGAAAAAGCTAGAAGCAATTGAGACCAAAATCTCATCGCCTTCTCCTACCCCTGCTATGCCCCCACGAACTGTCTGTGCTTGTTGTGCGGATCCATCGCGCCTAACCGAAGAGTGTCTTTATAATGCATCCACTCAAGGACATGATCAAGTCAATGCTGCATTTCAGCAACGACAAAGAAACGATCCGTACTCTTCGACATATAATCCGGGGTGGAGGAGTCACCCAAATTTCGCTTGGAACCAAAATCAACAATTCCAAGGAAATAACAATTTTCAAAGACCTCCTCCTCCGCAACAACAACAACAAGCACCCTCACAAACTCAATTTCAACCGCAACAATTTCAACAACAACCTTACCCTAATCAGGTGAACAATTTTGTGCCTAACAATGCTTACCAGCCAAATAATTATGTTCAACCTAATAATGATAAGGTTAGCTCGCTCGAAAGAAGTCTAGATGCGTTTCTTAAGCAATCTACACAGTCTACAGCAAGACTTGAGACTTCTATTCAATCTTTAGTGCAAAATAGTGCCTCACACGATCAAAGCATCAAATCTATTGAGGCACAAATTGCACAACTCAATGCAGCTTTGAGCGAGCGCGAAAAAGGAAAACTCCCGTCTCAACCACTGCCCAACCCCGGTTACGCACATGCTGCCTACCAGCAGCAGAATCATAACGTAAATGCTGTGACCACGTTGAGATCGGGAAAAGTGTTGCAGAAAAATGTGGGCATGAACAATGACACCCCT
The DNA here is from genome assembly GCA_030015575.1 of Agapanthus africanus. NCBI lineage: Eukaryota > Viridiplantae > Streptophyta > Magnoliopsida > Asparagales > Amaryllidaceae > Agapanthus > Agapanthus africanus. The sequence goes on along the minus strand of CM057338.1, from coordinate 145,779,927 downwards.
GCCGGTAGACCTTCTTCATCTTCTTCACCTTCTTCTTCTTTTTCAGAGCCTATTCTCCACTCTTCACATGGCTCTACCTCTTCTAGCTCGAACGGACCCATTTCTAACAATACGAACAAATCTACACGGGGTGCCGTTCCAACTCGACAATCTGATCCACAAAAATTGGACTCAACCACCTTTCAAAGTGTTCCTTTTCCTAATAGGTTGCGATCCAATAAACCAACTCCACAGATGGAGAAGATCGTTGAGTTGTTCAAACAGGTTAGCATAAATATCCCTCTTTTGGATGCAATCCAACAAGTTCCTTCATATGCAAAAATTTTAAAGGACTTATGCACCAAAAAGAGGAAGTCGCAAGTGCCAAAGAAAGTTTTTGTGGCTAGTGCTATTTGTGATGCTCTTGTAAATTCCCTTCCCCCAAAGAAAAAGGACCCCGGGTGTCCTACCATTTCGATAACAATCGGGGACAAGAACATCAATAGAGCACTATTAGATCTTGGCGCGAGTGTCAATTTGCTACCCTATTCTGTGTACGAGCAATTGGGCGTTGGAGAGCTTAAGCCCACTCACTGTACTCTCCAAATGGCCGACCGGTCAATAACCCATCTTAGGGGAGAGCTGGAGGATGTGTTAATTAGAGTAGGGGATTTCATTTTCCCCGTTGACTTTATAGTGATGGATACACAACCTGTTGCTAACCCCCGGAACCAAATTCCGGTAATACTTGGTCGACCATTTCTGGCTACTTCCAACACAGTGATCAATTGTCGTAACGGTTCAATGAACCTATCTTTCGGCAATATGACAATTGAGCTCAATATTTTCAAGTTGGGAAGTCAGCCGGCTGAGCCTAATGCTAGCGTACTCGATATTTGCTCGATCAATGAGATCGCGGAGGAGGACTGTGAATTCGAGAATTTTTTGTTCGATCACAGCAATGTTAACGCCACTAGTGCGTTCCTCCTAGAATCCGACGCAGCTTTCACAGCGGATAATGATTTTGAGTGCTTTACCTTCGTTGATGACTTTGAAGACTCATCACCTGAATTAGAGTCTTTTGCTTTTTCGGATGAGTTAGTTGAACCATCCGACACTGTTGTGTACACTCGGTTCGAACCTTTGATGGAATCATTCGAGTTTGAAACAACTACCCCATTGTTACCATCTATTGTTTCACCTCCTAAATTCGAATTAAAGCTTTTGCCGACACACCTAAAATATGCTTATCTAGGTGATAATGAGACCTTACCTGTCATTATATCAGCCTCTCTAGCTCTTGAGCAAGAGAAGGCTTTTTTGATGGTCTTACATAATAATCGGCAAGCTTTCGGCTGGTCTATGGCGGACATTAAGGGGATTAGTCCCCTCATAGTCGAACATCATATACACTTAATGGATGATGCCAAGCCAGCACGGGATCCACAAAGGCGCCTCAACCCCATCATGAAAGAGGCTGTTAAGAAGGAAATTGTCAAGTGTCTGGATAGCGGTATCATTTACCCTATCTCGGATAGCCAATGGGTTAGCCCAATCCACGTCGTGCCAAAGAAATCGGGCATTACGGTCATTACCAATGAGGCAAATGAGTTGATTCCCACTCGCACCCAAACTGGGTGGCGAGTCTGCATAGACTATAGGAAACTCAATGCCGCAACAAGGAAAGACCACTTTCCTTTACCTTTCATTGACCAAATGCTCGAGCGATTGGCAGGGCACGAGTTCTATTGCTTTCTCGATGGCTATTCCGGTTACAACCAAGTCCCCATCGCCAAAGAGGACCAAGACAAGACAACATTCACTTGTCCCTTTGGCACGTTTGCTTATCGTCGCATGCCCTTTGGGTTATGCAATGCACCCGCGACATTTCAGCGGTGTATGATGGGGATCTTTTCAGACATGGTTGAAAAGTTCTTGGAGATCTTTATGGATGATTTCTCCATCTTTGGCGACTCTTTCGACGAGTGTTTACGCCATCTTGACGCTGTTCTTACCCGCTGCAGGGATAAGAACCTCACATTGAATTGGGAGAAGTGCCATTTCATGGTGCGAGAGGGCATTGTCTTAGGACATGTCATCTCGCAACACGGCATCGAGGTAGATAGAGCAAAAATCGAAGTGATTTCTAACCTCCCTCCCCCAAAATGCGTCAAAGATATTAGAGCCTTCCTTGGCCACGCCGGTTTCTACAGACGGTTCATCAAGGACTTTAGCAAGATTGCTAGACCCTTGACTCTATTACTGGCCAAGGACACAACTTTTGCTTTCGACTCCACTTGCATTGAAGCATTCGAGTCTTTGAAGCAGTCCCTCATCACTGCGCCCATCCTCTCATCTCCCGACTGGACGCACCCTTTTGAAATCATGTGCGACGCATCAGACTTTGCTATTGGCGCTGTTCTTGGACAGCACATTAATAAGATGCCGCACATGATTTATTATGCTAGCCGAACACTAAATGAGGCCCAACTCAACTACACAACAACAGAGAAAGAGTTTTTAGCTGTTGTGTTTGCACTCGAAAAATTTCGGCCTTATTTAATCGGCTCTCCAGTCGTTGTATATACTGATCATTCAGCTCTTCGCCACCTTTTTGCGAAGAAAGATGCTAAGTCAAGGCTAATACGTTGGATCCTTTTATTACAAGAGTTTGACCTTGTCATTAAGGACAAAAAAGGATGTGAAAACGTAGTAGCTGATCACCTATCACGACTTCCTTCTTCGCCCACGCTCGATCTTCCAATCACTGATGTTTTTCCCGACGAGCAACTCTTGACCGTTTCTTGCGAACCATGGTTCGCCGATATTGTGAATTACTTAGCCACCGGCCTGATACCCAATGATTCGTCGAAACAGGATAAACTTCGATTTTTATCCCAAGTAAAGCATTTTTACTGGGATGAGCCCTATCTTTTTAAATATTGTTCCGACCAAATCATTCGTCGGTGTGTACCCGAAAGTGAGGTCAAGAGTGTGCTGTCTTTTTGCCACGATCAAGCATGTGGCGGGCATTTTGGCCCAAAGAAGACAGCCGAAAAAGTTTTGCAGTGTGGTTTCTATTGGCCACGACTCTTCAAGGATGCATTTGAATACTGCAAAACTTGCTCCCGGTGACAACACTTGGGCCGGATTTCGCGGAGAAACGAAATGCCGCTCCAACCTATTTTGGTTGTGGACATTTTTGATGTTTCGGGTATAGATTTCATGGGAGCATTTCCTAACTCTTTTGGAAATGTGTATATTCTGTTGGCGGTTGACTATGTTTCTAAGTGGGTCGAGGCTGTGCCCAGCCGAACGAACGATAATAAAGTTGTCGTTCGGTTTCTTAAAGAACACATATTTTCTCGATTTGGACACCCTTGGGCGATAATAAGTGATAATGGTTCTCACTTCTGCAATAGGACTTTCGAGTCCTTAATGCGCAAATACTCTATCACCCACAAGTTGTCAACGCCATATCACCCTCAAACATGTGTGCAAGCCGAGGTTTCAAATCGGCAAATGAAGCAAATCTTGGAGAAAACGGTTTCCAAAATCCGTAAGGATTGGTCACTTAAACTGATCGATGCACTATGGGCTTTCCGTACTGCATATAAGACCGATCTTGGTATGTCTCCATACCGGCTTGTGTACGGGAAGGCTTGCCACCTCCCAGTGGAGATCGAGCATAAAGTATTTTGGGCTATCAAAGAGCTGAATCTATCTTTAGGAGAGGCGGGCAGCAATCGAAAGCTGCAATTGAATGAGTTGGAGGAGCTGAGGGATGAGGCATATGATAATGCCACAACTGCTAAAAACCGAGCCAAGGTGTTCCACGATAAACACCTTTTGCGAAAAACTTTCGAACCTGGTCAACAGGTTCTACTTTATGACACTCGGTTACATTTTCATCCCGGCAAGCTCCGGTCCAGATAGAGAGGACCTTTTGTAGTCCGCACCGTTTATCCGCACGGTGCGGTTGATCTTGAGAACCCTGAAGACGGTACCTTATTCAAGATGAATGGGCATCGACTGAAACCGTTCTTCACAGCGGATCCTACGGAGGAGCTCCTGTTTTTGCAGGAGCCGATTTACACTGATTGATCTTCCTCCACTTTCACCCCCAAATTTCTTTTCCCAAAACATTATTTCAAATAAGTTTGGGGGTGTGTATATTGTTTGTATATATATAAAAAAAATAAATAAATAAAAAATAATAAAAAATAAAATAATAAAAAATAATTTTTTTTTATAATAAAAACTAATAATTTTTGGACCTAATTGCAAATTTGCAGATTAAGAGCTAATTTTACAAATAAAACCCTTGTTTTAGAGGGTGTTTTATGCAAATCACCCTCCCATCCCCTATTTAAAGGAACCCGACCCCCCTGTGTTCATAACCCTAAATTTTTTCTCTCTAAAAAACCCTAGCCGCCGCCCCCTATCCTCTGCAGAAGAATCTCGCCGTGCCGCCGCCAACCCGCCGCGGAACCGCCGCCGTTGCCACCTCCCGCTGCTGATCCGCCGCAGTCTGGTGTCTTCACCCCCTGAAATTTTCAGGGGAGGTAAATCTGACTGTTTCTTCTCTGTTACTGCATATCTTTTTACTGAAAAATCGTAATGGCACATAAAATGCAGTTTGAAAGAGATTTTCCCCCTGTTTTCGCACACGAAGTATACGGTAGATATTTCGCACATGAAATCGCACAAAGGGGCTGGAATTTCCTACTCTATAATCACTCATCTGCGTTTGCCCTACCTAACCTAGTTGCCCTATTTTACGAATCCATGGAAGATAATAGCCTTGACAACTTAGGTTACATTAAACTAAATTGGGGAAATCGTGAAATTCACATTGATAGGGACTTGATACACGAGGTTACACTCATACCACGTGTACCTGCACATGAACACCCACTGCGCTTTGAAGGTTATATGCCCTTGATGGGTAATGACTGTGCACGAGAACCGCGTAAGGGCATCCAAGCACGGACCCTTTTCGCGAACGTTTTAACTGTGTGCCGGTGGGCACAAAACAATATCTTTGGTATTTCCCACAACACGACCTTTTTCACCCCTTCATTACATGTCGTACACACACTGATGATGAAGAATCCTAGGTTCGACATGTGCACGGTTTTGCTCCAATCCATAGGTATGGGGAAACGAGGTACCATATACCCATGCCCCATGCTTGTTACCCAACTCTGTCGATATTTCCTCCCCATCGAGGAATTTGACGCATACATGATAGACGGTGTTCCGGTTCGACCACTTGTAGAGGGTGTCTCGTCGTCCTACTCTAGACTCACGGATATTTAGACACGAACCGAACCGGCAGAAAATATACCTGCACACACTCTTAGCTCGAGCTCGACTTCGAGCGGGGAAGAACTAACTCCCCAGGAGCATGCGCGATTGATGCGAAGAACAGTGAGAAGAATCGACTCTTTGAGGGATGAGTTTCGGGCAACTGCACGAGATCACGACCGTCGGTTGACGGAAATTGAGAGGGGAATCCAAACACTTTTGGCTAGAGGGGAACGATCACGTTCACGCTCACGAGCGCGACGTGGGGCCGGGCAGTGAGGGCACTGCTTTGCTCAAGTTTGAGGGAGAGGGTAATGTATATAGTTATCTTTTGCATTGCATATTGTATATATTTTCTTTTCCTTTTGCATATTTAATTTCTGCATTGCATCTTTATATAAAAAATTCATAAAAATTTGAAAATTTGAAAAATAAAAAAAATTAGGAAACTGAAAAACCCATAAAAAAAAATTGAAAAAAAAATTCAAAAATTATAAAAATTATTGTATTCAATTTTGATTAATTAACTTGAGTTTGATAAAAAGGTTAACTGGCTAGGAAAAACTAGATCTTAAACTTAGCAAATTAAAAACCCTAAAAATAAACATTCCTTAAAGTTTAATAGTAGAGAATATATGTCTCTATAGGTTATTTAGGAATAGGCAAATTTTGGGTTCACTTCGTTGGTTAAGTCAAAATGAGGGAAGAGTATTAATGTTCTTATTAAAGTATAAGTTCGAAAGATAGTTCCTAGCTTAAGTTTAGATTCTAAAAACATGTACCCTACAAAATGCACAATCACGCACCTTGAAACTTGGATTAGTAGAAGAGACCTTGAATTACTCTTGTCTAAAGTCCTTAGCACAATGAAAATAAAAAGAAAAAAAGTGAATAAAAAAAAAATGGACACTGGTTTTTGTGATTACTTAGGGCTAGAAAATTATTTAGCGAGGGTGCTTCATCACCTAGTGCCTTAGACCAACTGGTTTGGGAGTCACTGCTAAAAGCCTTGGGTGTTGCAAAACTAGGAAATACGCTTTAAAGGGCTAACGCATCTTGTAATCGGCTGTTGGTACCTCAAGAAGTATTAACGGTCGCATGAAGGATGTGTAAGCAAAATTTAAGAAAAATTCACAAATCAATAAGAGCTTTGGATAATGGACGAGAGTACGATTGCTTGATTTGAATTTCCAAGTGTAGGGGTGACAATTACACACACGTGGGGATATGTGATTAGAGTTTAGATAAGAGAGAGGAATGAAAAATAAAACTTGTATCTTTAATAGAGTTGATAGAAATTCCTGAGTGGAGATGAAACTCTAGAAAAAAAAAACTTAAGAAATGCTGAATTCTAAGTAATTTTATAGAACATGTACAATCTTAAGTTACATAATAAGGAAGTGTGAAGAATATGGGTGGATAATTTGCAGGGCAACGATAATAGAATTCCTTATTAGAAAACCTAATTGGAAAGCAAAAGTCGAAAAACCAAGTTGATAGGATTTTGTGGGTGTAATCCGCTGAAAACCCTCAGGAGACAACACTCCTCCTACTAGGGACACCTAGAGGTTTAACGGCTTGTTGCACGTGCTCAGTGCAATCGTGTTTCCCTGCGAAAGTGCAGCTAGGTTAGAATAAATTAATAAGTTTGCTCGAGGACGAGCAAAAGATAAGTTTGGGGGTATTTGTTCATATCATAATATTGCGATTCGTACGCCCCACTTTTATGCATTTTATAAGTAAACAGGTACTTTTGACACTCGTTTGTTGCATATTACAGGATACAGGATCTTGGAGCAAATACAGTGAAAAAGACGAAAGATGCTACAGAAAAGAGACTTTTGACCAACAAGCAGACGGATCTTACTCAAGCCGAGACGAAGAACAGTGCAAGATCCAAAAGACGAAAGTGAAACGGTCAAAAGATCCTTACAAGTTTTCACTGAGGATCTGGAGAAGACTAAGAAGCCCAACAGAGAAAAGAAGTATAAAAATAGGAAGCCCAAGAAAAGCCAAACCAAGCCCAGAAAGATGGTGAGCCAAGCCCACCAAAGGGCCGCGGAACCGCGGCCCAAGCGCTCCATTGCCGCGGTTCCGCGGCCATATTAGGCCCGTGTCGGTGGAAATTTTCCCTGTCAGTGTGTCGGTGCAGATGTTGGGATTTTTAGGGGGCAAATCTGTAATTTCATATCTACGAGAGTCTGTAACCCTAGCTTCACTGTTTGCTTATAAATTGTACTCAAAATCTGTAAAATGGGATGCCTCTTTTCAATCAATAAAATTCAGAATTGCTGGGAGTATTATTCAGATCTGTTCTATATTGCTTGGAGGGAGCCGTCAACCTAGTAAGTTATTTTATGTCTTTGTTTTAATTCTTTTAATTAGTATGTCTTATCATCCCCTAATGAGCGAGTAGTCTCCTCGCTTGTTAGGGTTAGCCTTAGGGAAAGGTTTGAGAGATGAGATCTCTCACCCCTTTCATGCCATCCACACCTAAGAGTTAGAACTCCATGCATGCACGCACAACCGCTCCCTACGGCATCCTACCCCGCGAGGTAACGATGAACCGTAGTATAAAGGACCGGTTGCGCGTGTTTTCCATGGGGGTTAGGGTAACTATCAATAAAGGAAGGATACGAATCTAGAGGAAGAAACATCTTCCCAAAAGATTCGGATCCACTTTATTGATAATTACCGTAACATCTAATAGATCTAAAATAGGGCAATGAAAGCGGTGAGGAAACCTTTATTCTCCAAACTTCCCCTAAAGCTAACCCTAGCAAGACTTTAATTTAGATTAATTTAGTTTAGTGATAGATCTAGTTTTTAGATTTAATCAATCCAATACAACATTTGGAATCAACTCGTAAAGACACTTTAAGAAAACTACCCATCTCTGTGGATCGACCCGTACTCACCGGCTAGCTGCAAAGCGACGCCGTTTCTGATTACGGTAAATACAAATTTTTGGATTAATCGGTCGTCACCGTACCCAGACCGTGTCACGCCATGTGCCCTACTCCTGTGCCACGCCATGCTCGCTTCGTGCTCAGCTCATGCCACTTGTGTGCCACCATCGCATCAGTCCCGTGTTACCGCAAGTCCCACGCACCGTGTCGTGTCGTGTCGTACCAAGCCACGTGCACATCGACCGTTGTTTCCGAGGCAAGTTTATCTTGCTACATGCTATGTCAATATATTTATATCCATATGAATAAAAATAATGCATGTATTTTAATTATGCATCCAATGTTATAGTTTTACCATTTTTCGATATCCGTTCGTATCCGTATTGTCAATTGCATATCTAGTCATATGCCGGAACTTCATTATATCATGTTACTTCTATATTAGTGCGATATGTTATCTAGCTTTCATCGTACATAGTTATATATATATATATAGGTTATTACAGATAGACACATATGCATCCTGATATCAGCACTATTTACCGTAATCCCGATATCGTTTACAATTTCACATTTGGTGTCCATTTGATACATATACACCACATGACATATCCTGACACACTACTTGACTTGCTACCTGATCTTATTACTAATGCCAACAATCATGACTTGTTGTCCTGATGGACGTAACCTGTTGTCTACATAGACAAAACATGTACCTGCTTGATCCTGTGTTGGCATTAGACTTACATTATCAATACCTGACTTGAACACATAATCTTGTGGGTAAGGGAAAATCAATGATGAAACCTGACTTGTAACTCAACAGTTCGATACTTAGACTGATCAGTCTTTACGGGCTAGGCCAGCCCCGGGATGATGCTGCTGACATCATTCATCTGTACATGTTATCTGTTTACTGCCTAGCGGCACATCTCGGATTCAGCTCGAGAATCTTGACCATGGTCCCGGGCATGCATGGGATACTACTGAGTTACATCGACGATTCCATTAAATTGATTTCGAAAACTTTAGAGTAGATAACCCAGTAGCACAATTTAGATTACTCATCGCACTTCACATACACATACATACCTCACTATTCATATCCGTGTTATTCTTTATATTCATGTTTATCTATATCGTTACATGGTTATTATTGTTATTTTGATGTTTTGACGCACTGACGTCTAGGTTTTGCATGGCACAGTTCCTCTATCTCTATCGCAGGCTGAACAGAAGTACTTTAGCCGTCAAGCCGAGCAGTGAAGAATCTAACATGTGCGGTTTAGAGATGTTTAACTTTTAGACTCTTAGCTTATTTTCCGCACTTTCGTGAGCCCATATTGGGACGTATTTCCAGATGTTGTTTATTGGATATTAATATCGTTTCTGCTTATCCATTTTCTTGACTCTTTTATTTTGGCAAATGGACATGTACTAGATAGATTTTATATTTTACTGTTCTTGATATCCTATAGACAGCCGTAATGTGATTGTGCGGAGATAATTCCTATCCACAGGTAGCATGGTTGGCTCTGTCATGTGCCGTAGTTAGCACACTCTGGGAAGCGGGGCGTAACATGGTTTGTTTGGTATCAGAGCCATAGGATTTAGGATTAGTCGGGTTTGGTTCTTTTGTAGTTGGGTATTGAACCCAATACACAAACCAGAAAACCCGTAATTAGGAACATATCCTGCCACATTGTTGTCGTGATTCTTGAATCTTATCTTTCTCTTGACCCTTTATCTTGACGATATGGAAATGACTTTGCATCACCTCTTAGGAATGCTCCTGATTCTTTATTGGTTGTCCCCTCCTATTTCTTCGATTCTGATATTAGGATTTGGGCGACTTGAATGGAGTTATGTTTTGTAACTATGAACCACGGCATGGTTACAGTACGGTACTCTATTTAAGTAATTTGGAGTCCTATTTTGATTCCTTTTCTTGACTTATGATCGTTATATTAGCTTGTTCCTCTCGGTTTCATTGCTTACCAGTTTATGATTTATCGCAGGCTTGAATCCAACAACCGCGTTGTATCTTTCCCTTTGTCCCATAGTGGCCAATCTGTTTGTGTTTCGAAAAAAAGGAGAAATACAGAAGAAGCTTTTGATTGTAGTAGTACGGACTGCTTCAAGACCATTCAGATGTAAGATGTTTTGAGGAGTTCCGACGAACCCGCCTCAAATTATCAGAGTAGCGCAGCGGAAGAGTGGTGGGCTAATGACCCACAAGTCTTAGAACAAACTTGTAAATTCATGATGAAGGGAACCGTTTACTGAAAGGTGAAGTTCGTAAACAAGTTGCAGATAAAGCACCGATAGTTGTTCGGAATTCATGGAGGTATTCAAGGACATCTCGGGTTTACCGTCAGAATGAGATGTGGAGTTCACGATTGATCTTATTCCTGGAGCAGCGCTAATTTCAAAGGCGTATTATCCGATGGCGCCAGTGGAACTAGAAGAGGTAAAGAAATAAGTTACCGAATTGCCAGAGAAGGGTTGGATTCGCAGCATCAATTCACCCTGGGAAGCTCCAGTTCTTCTAATCAAGAAGAAATATGGCACACGGAGGATGTGCATCGATTATTGAGAATTAAATCGGGTGACTATTAAGAACAAGTACCCGATCCCTCGCATCGGCGAATTATTCGATCAGCTCAGTGGCGCGAGGGTATTCTCGAAGCTGTATTTGCGATCCGGATATCATCAACTTCGAGTAAAATCAGAAGATATTTGCATGACAGCGTTCCGAACTCGATATGGGCATTACGAGTACTTAGTGATGCCATTCGAATTCACGAATGCCCCAGCGATATTTATGGACTTGATGAACCGAATCTTTTCACCGTACTTGGACCAGTTCGTAATAGTGTTTATTGATGACATTCTGGTCTATTCGAGGAGCCAAAAAGAGCATGCAGAATACTTGAAGATCGCACTGCAAACGTTGAGGCGAGAAAGATTATATGCTAAGATGAGCAAGTGTGAGTTTTGGCTCGAAGAAGTGAAGTTCTTGGGGCATGTCGTATCTGGAGATGGAATTGTTGTTGATCCTGAAAAGATTGCAGCAGTTCATGATTGTTCGATTCCAAAGAATGTAGCGGAGATCAGAAGCTTTCTTGGGCTCACCGGATATTATAGAAGGTTCATGAAGAACTTCGCTCGGATAGCTGAACCATTGACCAAGCTAACACGAAAGGAGGTACCGTTCGTATGGACGGAGAAATGTGTGTTAGCTTTTGAAGTGTTGAAGCAAAGATTGACCAACGCTCCTATCTTGACAGTGTCAGACAGTTCCAGAAGGTTGGTTATTCACAGCGACGCATCTGAAAAAGGCTTGGAATGTGTTCTGATGCAGCATGGGAAAGTTATATCCTACACATCGAGACAATTGAAGACCCATGAGAAGAACTACCCAACTCATGATTTGGAGCTAGCAGCAATGATTTTTGCTTTGAATATTTGGAGACACTGCTTATTGGGCGAAAGGGTAGAAGTATTTACCGATCACAAGAGCCTAAAGTATGTATTCACGCATAAAGAGCTCAATATGAGACAGCGTAGATGGTTAGAGCTGATGGTTGACTATGATCTTGATATAAAATACCATCCGGGGAAAGTTAATGTAGTGTCGGATGCTTTAAGTCGGTTTCCAGCAATACGGATGTTGACTGCACAGAACAAGATTATAGATGATTTTCATAGATTCGAGTTGGAGATCGTATTAACGCATTCTTCGGGACAGTTGATGCAATTGCAAATACAGTCGTCCTTGATTGATAATATTAAAGCAGCGCAGTCGCACGATCCAAGATTGCAGAAGTTTCGAGAACAGGTAGAAGCAGGACTTCGAACAAACTTTTTGATTCATGAAGATGGTTCGTTACGATATGGTAGTCGTTTATGTGTGCCTAAAGGAGATATTCGTGAAGAAGTTATGAAGGAGGCGCATAGTTCCGCATATTCCGCACATCTGGGAGGCACAAAGATGTACCGAGATCTACGACAGCATTTCTGGTGGGAAGGCATAAAAAGGGAGATTGCTCGTTGTGTATCGAAGTGTTTGGTGTGTCAGCAAGTCAAGGCTGAACATCAAAGGGTAGCTGGTTTATTACAACCACTTCCGATTTCTCAATGGAAGTGGGAACATATAACCATGGATTTCGTGACAGCATTACCGCGGAGTCCAAAGGGCAATAATTCAGTTTGGGTGATTGTCGATCGATTAACCAAGGCAGATCACTTTATACCGTTTCGAGTTGGTCAGTCGACGGAAGCTTTGGCAGAGCAGTACATGCAAGAGATTGTGAGATTGCATCGAGTACCCGTGATCATCGTTTCCGATCGTGATACTCGATTTCTATCACACTTTTGGGGGAGTCTACAGGAAAGTTTTGGAACTCGCTTGAAATTTAGCACGGCCTATCATCCTCAGACAGATGGCCAGTCTAAAAGAATGATCTAAACTCTTGAAGATATATTGAGAGCATGCATGTTGGACTTCAAGGGTTCATGGGAGGATCATTTGCACTTGGTGGAGTTTTCGTATAATAACAGTTTTCAGGCAACTATATAGATGGCTCCATCCGAAGCATTATACGGTCGTAAGTGTCGCTTGCCTGTCTGTTGGGACGATATTGGAGAAAGAAGATTATTGGGACCGGAGCTTATCGTGCAAACCATGGAGAAAGTTCGTACGATCCGAAATCATATGAAGGCGGTACAAGATCGACAGAAAAGTTGGGCTGATACAAGACGAAGACCTCTGGAGTTCGCAGTTGGTGATCTTGTATTCTTGAAAATATCACCGACCAAAGGAGTGATTCGATTTGGTAGTCAAAGCAAGCTTAGTCCTCGATTCGTGGGACCTTTCGGTATTATCGAGCGCATTGGAGAAGTAGCCTATCAATTGGCGTTACCACCATCCTTGGCGAGTGTTCATGACGTGTTCTATGTATCTCAACTACGCAAGTATGTTCGAGATGAGACACACGTTCTAAATCACTCGAAGCTGACAGTAAGTGAGTGCTTGACATATGAAGAAAGACCGATGGCGATTGTAGATCAAAGAGAAAAGGTCCTCAAGAACAAGGTTATCCCTCTAGTACTTGTTTTGTGGGGGAATCGTCCGTATGGAGAATCAACTTGGAAACGTGAAGACGAGATTCGACAGAAGTTTCCACACCTATTTTCTTATATTCATGTTTTCTTGTCTTTCGTGTTCCGGGAATTTCGAGGACGAAATTCTTTTATAGTTGGGTATAATGTAACACCCTAGTTCATTTATACCATATTTGATTCAAGTATTTTCTAATCTTGTGACTATTTCTTGATTATTACTTGTTTTGGGTGTGGATAGTGTTTTGGTATCTATGGTTAGTATCCGACCCGACCCGCATGATCGAAACCCGTCTTGATCCTAAATTACGTCTTATGATCACTAGTACAGAGGATCCGTGCACACATATATGTTCTATTATATATTTAGTATCTGCATATATTTTAAATAATACAAATTATAACCAAATTATATTTTTGAACATCTAGCATGACCTGTATCATACTCCATATATATGGTTGCTTCCTGACATCGTGTTCATGTCCAGTTTGATGAAACGGACTCGTTTGGATTGCTACGTGTATTTACATATATCCATTCTTGGGGGTATGCATTTTATTTAACCGGACATCGCATCATGGTTTTGGCTTGTACGTATATTATATATATTTTAAAACTAGATTTTTAAAAGAAACCCGGAAAATTTTCGGAACAGTTTGATATTAGCTGTTTAAACCTAATATATAATATTATAATATTTTATAATAATAACAGTATATTACTTATATATATAATATATTATTATAACTAATTCCTATATATCTCTATCAGGATTCCACACACATTCTCTCTCTTCTATATATATATATATATATATATATATATATATATATATATATATTAATTAAAACCTAATATTATAACACCTCTCCCTCTCCTCCTTTTTCTTCTTTCCCTCGCCCTCACCGTGAGAAACCCACGCCCGAGCCCTAAGCTGTCACGCCCCGCTTCTCAGTATACGGTGAAGGGGACGCAACTGGTCCGCTACGTATTTACTCAGAAGCAAATACGCTAAGCGTAACTAAGCAATATAAAAGAAAATATACACAAGAGACAAGGTATAATAAAAACAGCAACTTTATTTATTAACATTCTTTTGTACAATGCATGAAAAGGAAATACAACTGAAATAAAAGCAATGCCTAAACAATGGCATGACAGGAAATTAAAGGTACTGAATAGAAAATGTACAATGTATAGAGCTCAGGGTCTTCGCTGTACTGATCCAAGTCTTCTGCAGTTGGCTCGATCTCTGCGGTGTCCAGAACACCTGACGACATTCAAAGAAGAAAGAAACAGAATGTCGTCAGCGAACAGGTCGCTCGGTAAGTCCCAAAGATAAGAGGAAAGTAGAATAGACAGAATAAGAAGGTATCTTATAGAGTTGTATTATATTGTTGTAATGTTGTGTTAACGCTGTTATTTGTAGCTTGGTACAAAAGGATGCCAGTGTATACGAGAGGGGTCTCTATATGTTAGAGACCAGGGCAAACGGAATGTACGAGGAACCGTTAAGCCACGATACAACATCAACGAAATATAGGTTAGGTGTCTTAATCTTACCGTCTCGTGCCACTTTTAACACCTTCCGTACCAATCTACCCCTTAAACCCCGTAGTATTTTGATTGTATTGTTTGTTTTATAAATTGTATTGATTGTATAATTGGTTGACTGACCGAAACCATGATATCAGTAAACGGATGTAATCGTAGAATCATGTAACTGGAATAGCTGGAGAACCATGTAAATGGAATGTATATCCATGGTTCGGTTCGGTCAAGTTGTATACATTGATAATTGGATTCATGGATTCATGTTGAATTGTAATATTGTAGATTGTACTTGAATCATATTCAAGTCAGATTATACTGAGACTCAAACTGAGTCAGACAATCAGCAAGGCAAATTGAAGTCCTGATTATTTTTATTAATTTGTCAACCTTAGATAGGCAAGCACCCACTTCTCCGGCTCCCTGAAGCTCAAGAGATTGGTTCCGCTTAAACCTATGTTTACTAGGGTCTTTAGGGAAAATTATAGAACTTGAGGGGGTTTTATGTAAAAATACTTTTATATACTTTTCAAAATATACCCCAAGCATTATTTATTCGTCTTTAGGGTTGTAATGAATGTGGATTTTATATTGTGATATTTCTAATGAAAATATCCTAAATTCATAAATAAAGGTATTTATTTGTAATATTGATTTATGTGGAATTTATGGTATTTTAGTGTAAAATTGATTCTTGTGATTTTTAGAAAAAAGTGGAATATTTATATTATAACAAAATAAGTATTTTAATGATAAATATACATATATTTATACAAAAATAATTTTAATATGTATTTTATATTCTAAAAATCTCATTTTCTCAAGATATCGTATTTTAAATCTTTCGAGACCGAATGCTCCTTGCGGAGGTCTGAATCTCACACTACTAAGTCCGAGGATGTGCGATAATCCGCATCATCCCGAACGGGTTCCCTAAAATGGGTTGTAGCGGCGCTTTGCAAAGATTTGTACAAATACTAAATCCTTTAGAAAACGGTTTTATTAAGTAAATGGTATTTATTTGTAAAGATATCAATTTTCAGTATTCTATGTTCTAGGGTTTCCTAAGACAACTAGACTATTCCTAACTGATCCAAAACGACAAGTTGTGAGATGCCTCAAATCCCCTCTTCACCGCTAATTGTGGCCAGGTAAGTACAAGTGAAGAAAGGAGGGATCCGCTCACGAATCACCGTGAGACGGGCCTTTTAAAGTTACCTTTCTCACTTGCCTAGCCTAGACACCACAAAATCAGGTTTAGATAAACAACTGATGTCCACAACTTATCCTAGTTTCATAATAAGTGGTATTTATTTAAAAGTGTATCAATACTAAATCTTTTAGAAATGACTTTATTAAGTAAAGGGTAATTAAATGAAAATGTTTGTTTTCCGTATTCTGAGTTCTCGAGGGTATCGTATTAGGTTGTATGTGAGTGTGTGGGGAGGTAGGTCGTTACCTCGTGATCTACTTTAAATGTATAGCAAGTTTGATGGAGTTAAATGTAGGATTGAAACAATGTGGTATTTAAGTGAAAAAATACGATGAATGGAAATAGCTATCATTTTATGTAATGAAACTTGATCAATTTGTTTGATTAGTGTTTAATAGTCAACATGAGGAAGTTTAAGTATGATTGTATTAGTGAGAAGTGGAATTTTATAGGAAACCGAATCGGAAATCGGATTTGTTCCGATTCCGTCGAGTTTTGTAAATCCGTATTTTTAGATAGAAGAGATTGGTAGAAATTGGGACTTACTAGTTTTAGGTAACACAAGAGAGTGAAATGGAAGTAGGGGAAACGCCAATGTGTTGTGTCGTCGCCGGTAATTCCTAAAACGATCGCCGGAAGTTCCGTCGGGAATTCGTCGGAGCTTCGCCTCGAGCTCGTTTTTCAAAGTGCACAAGATTCTTGAAATTTTGAGAGCTGGCTCAGAGTTTTAGGGTGAGAGGGTATAGGGTAGGGGTGGTATTTATAGGGTTAAGCTAGGGTTAGGGTAGGTGTAGGGTTTTTAATTAAAAATTGTAAAAAATATATGAAAAATCGTTAAAAATGGAGTAAATAGGGTATAAATGTGTCTATAGAAAAAATCTAATTAATTGGAGTGTACAGGAGGGTTAAGGAGGTGAAGAGCCCCAACTTTGATGTTGGGAACTCGACCGTCCGGCCGAGTCCGGCAGGCGGCACTGGCCCGAGTCGGCCGGTCCGCCGGCCGACTCGGCCGATCCCGGCCGAGTCGATGGGTCGGAATGTGGGGGGTCGCCGGAGGTAGTCACTGGTATATTTAGTTTTTCAGGTTCAGTTCAAAGTTTGGGAGTTATCTCAGGTGGACTGTTGGGCTTCTATAAAATTTAAACAAAATAAATATTAAAAAATAATGTGGGGCAGGGGATTTGAACTCTGGTGGTTTGGTTCAGCAGTGCAAGGTATTACCAATGAGTTACAAGCTCCTTCTTGTAATTATTGTGTGAAATAAATACTTAAAGTAGTAACAGCAACATTAAATACCCCATGTATACTTTAAATTTAAATCAAATTTATGTATACTAAAAATGGAGTTGTTACAGTCTACCCTCCTTACAAAAATTTCGTCCTCGAAATTTACAACTTTTATTTGAGGACCAGTTTCCAAAGAGGTGAGGATATCTTGCACGCATTTCATCTTCCCTTTTCCAAGTGGACTCTCCAGGAGTGTCTTTCCTCCACATCACTCGGACCAAGTTAACTTCCTTATTCCGAAGTGTCTTCACTTTCCTGTCCAGGATCTCTACAAGCTGTTGCTCACAAGACAAGTCGGGTTGTATAGTGAGCTCGGAATGATCAAGAAAATGGCTGGGGTCACTCACATACCTTCTGAGTTGGGATATGTGGAACGCATTATGCACTCCTTCCAATGAGGATGGAAGCGCTAAGCGGTACGCCACTTCACCGACTCGTTCGAATATGTCGAATGGTCCAATGTATCTCAGACTTAATTTACCCCGTCTTCCAAATCGGATCACTCCGCGGTTCGGAGATATCTTCAAGAATATGTGATCTCCTGGTTGGAACTCCAAGTGTCGTCTCTTTGCATCAGTCCGGTGTTTCTGTCGATATTGGGCTATGCACATCCTTTCCCTGATAGTACGAACCACATCAACAGTCGCTACTATCATCTCTGGTCCAAGAAATTCCCTATCTCCGATATCGTCCCAACTTAATGGCGATCGACACTTCCTTCCATACAATGTTGCAAAAGGTGCCATTCCTATGCTTGCTTGGTAGCTGTTATTGTACGCGAACTCCACAAGATGCAGGTGATCTTCCTACGATCCTTTGAAGTCTAACATACACGCTTTGAGCATATCCTCCAAGATCTGAATAGTTCACTCAGACTGACCATCTGTTTGTAGATGATAAGCCGTGCTGAAGTTCAGACTTGTTCCTAAGCTTGCTTGCAGACTCTGCCGAAATTGCGATCGGAACCTGGTGTCACGATCGGAGACAATGCAGACCGGTACTCCATGAAGTCTCACAATTTCCTGTATGAGTTCATGGGTATCAGAGATAGTACATTATGAAGATTTTAAATATTAAATAGATTATTACCTCCATGTACTTCTTTGCTAGTGTCTCAGTTGATTGGCCAACTTGAAAGCCGACTTTGTGAGTCGATCCACAATGACCCATATGGCATCGTTACCCTTTGTGTTGGGAGGAAGAGCAGTCACAAAATCCATCGTGATGTGTTGCCACTTCCATTCTGGGACGGTTGAAGTAGTCCAGCTGTCCTGTGATGTTCAACCTTTACTTGTTGACACAGCAAGCATTTTGCGACGCTTCTGGCTACTTCACGCTTCATTCCATGCCACCAATAATTCTGACGTAGATCTTTGTACATTTTGGTACCTCCAGGATGTACTGAGTAGGGAGAGCTGTGAGCTTCTTTCATTAACTCTTCCCGAACATGACCTTTTGGTACACACAATCTGCTGCCGTATCTCAAAGATCCGTCTTCATGAATGATGAAGTCTGTTCTGAGTCCATTCTCCACTTGTTCTCTGATCTTTTGCAACTTAGCATCACTTGCTTGAGCCGCTTTGATCTGATTGACAATGGTTGATTGAACTTGTAAATTCATCAAACTTGAAGTGTTACCTGGCATGACTACTTCAATCTCCATCTGATGCAAGTCTTGTTGAAGCTTCCACTGAGCGGTGAGATTCATCGATAAAGGTTGGCGACTAAAAGCATCAGGTACTACATTCACCCTCCCTGGGTAATATTGCAAGTTGATATCAAAGTCCGCCATGAGTTCTAACCATCTTCTCTGCCGCATATTCAACTCCTTCTGAGTAAACACATACTTCAGGCTCTTATGATCTGTGTAGATGTTCACTCGTTCACCAAGTAGATAATGGCGCCAAATCTTGAGAGCAAAGATGACGGCTGCTAACTCCAGGTCATGCGTTGGATAATTGCGCTCATGAGTCTTCAGTTGTCTTGAAGCATAAGACACAACCTTACCGTGCTGATGTAGAACACATCCTAATCCCTTACAAAATACATCACAATGCACTTCGAATCCTCCAGATTGATCCGGTATTACGAGAATAAGTGCTGATGTCATCCTTGACTTGAGTTCTACGAAAGCTTGTTCGCATGCTTCTGACCACACAAAATCTTCATCTTTACTTGTGAGCTTGGTCAGGGGTGTTGCTATCTTTGAAAATCCTTCAATGAACCTTCTGTAATATCCAGCTAGACCCAAGAAACTCCGAATGTCCTTCACTGACTTTGGTGTAGGCCATTCACTGACTGCTGAAACTTTCGCTGGATCCACAGAGATTCCTTCTCCTGATACGATATGTCCAAGAAAACCAACTTGCTTTAGCCAAAACTCGCACTTGTTGTACTTGGCATAGAGCTGATGTTGTCGAAGAATTTCCAGGACAATTCGTAGGTGCTCGGCATGCTCTTTCCGACTCTTAGAATACACCAGGATGTCGTCGATGAAGATGACAACAAACCTGTCTAAGTACTCTAGGAAAACTTGATTCATTAGGTTCATGAATATTGCTGGTGCATTGGTCACTCCAAATGGCATCACTAGAAATTCGTAATGTCCATAGCGAGTTCTGAAAGCTGTTTTGTGAATATCAGCTTCCTTGACCTTCACCTGATAATAACCTGAACGAAGCTCCAATGTAGAGAAAACACAAGATCCACTTAGCTGATCGAATAAATCATCGATGCACGGGAGTGGATACTTGTTCTTTTTAGTGACTTCGTTCAAGACTCTATAATCGATGCACATTCTGTATGAACCTTCCTTCTTCTTCACAAGTAGTACAGGTGCTCCCCAACTTGAAGTGCTAGGACGTATCCATCCTTTCGCCAATAATTCGTCCAACTGTGTTCGGAATTCCTTCAAACCTTCTGGACTTAGTCTATAAGGTGCTTTGATCACTGGTTGTGCTCCTGGTACTAAATCAATACTGAATTCAAGAGCTCGATCGGGAGGCAAACCTGATATATCGTCAGGAAATACATCGTCGAACTCTCGAACCACATCTGGTCTTGATTCTTCCTCTGCTTGAGCTGCTGCAACTACTGCTTCTCTTGGATTCGCTTTGTAGGTATTTGGCTCCAGGGTACGGTCTCCGCTTTTGAAATAGAAGACCGGGTGGTCCGGAATCTCGAATACTACCCTCCTTTGACGACAGTCGATGGTAGCATAAAAAGTTCCAAGCCAATCCATTCCTAGAACCACATCGAAGTTCGGTATGTCCAGTACTTTGAAGTCAGCATAAAACTCTCTGCTGCAGATGACGACTGGACATAAGCTGTATCCCATGGTTGCCTTTAGAACGCCATTTCCTGAACTGACATTCCAGCTGGATACAAGCGGTGAGACTGGAATCGCATGGGTTCGGACGAACCGTTGCGACATAAAGCAATGAGATGCTCCAGTATCAAATAGTGCTAGTGCAGGTAGTGAGGCTACTAAGATTGTACCTAAGGTATGTGGGATATGTTTTATGTAACACCCTAGTTCATTTATACCAATTCCAGTTCAAGTATTTACTTATTTATGGTAGTTTCTTGGTTTACTGTGTTTTCGGTGCGAATAGTATTTTGACATTTGTATTTACATTTTACCCGACCCGCTTGCTTGAAACCTATCTTGAATCATGTTTATGATTTATCCTGACCTGTTACATGGATTCATGCATTTTCATTTTTTTACTGCATACTGGCATTTTATCTGGCATCTGCATTTTTTTAATATAACATTTAAAGTCAAGTAAAATATTTTAAAAATATCTAGCATGGCCTGCATGATACCCCTGACCCTGTCGTAGCATCCGCGCACCTTGTTCTCGTCCCGTTCAGTGAAACGGACATGTTTGGATGGCTACGTGCACGTGCATGCATCCGTTCTTAGGGGTATGCATTTTCGTTACCCGAACATCCAATTTGAGGTTTGGTCGACATGTATATTTTTTATATTTTTGAAACTGAATTTTAGACCCGACCCGGGCGTATTTTGGACTAAATTTGTATTTACCAGAAAATCCAATTTTATTTCATCTAATATCTTTATTAAAATTTAACAGTTTAAAATATTTATAACTTACAAAATTTTTTTTAATTAAAATCTAAATCTTAATAACAACCCCTTTCTCTCTCTCTCTCTCCCCTCTACATATATATATTTATATATATTTTATTTATTTATTTTTCTTTCCTTATTTAATACACAGTCTCTTCTTCTTCTTCTTCTTCTTCCTTCTTTCTTTTCTTGATCTTGTTTCTTGATTCCGGTGATCACCGCCGGAGCCGTGCTCATCGCTGAAGATCTGAGTGATCCAGTGAATGTACCTTGCCTGTGTGATCACCCTATTGCCTTGTCTGGACCCGTCCCGCGTGCCGCGTATGCGTTGCGACGATTTACCGACGTCGGACGTGCCGTGCGTATCCGTCACGTGATTCGATCGAGGCAAGTTTACAACTTGCTACATGCTATGCTTTAAGTAATTTATATATATGTTTCCGTATTATTATCATCATCATCATCATACAGCTATGTCTATATAATTTATACACCGTAGTTATTTAACGTTAATCGGTTTTATAATATAAAATGTATGAAAGTTTATAACTTGCGACAAGCTACAATTATATCTATAAAATTTATATCATCGTAATATTTCTTATTATTATATTTAATTAGTTTATAATCTGCATTTTAATTAGTTTATAATCTGCATTTTATAATGTTATACAAAATATAGTTTGAAAATATTATAGTTTATACATGAAACATCGTTGCAAAGCGGATACGACAAATCTGAAATTTACTGTACATCTACCTTATAAAATTCATTATAAATCATAGAAAAATCATTAGTATATGTTCTTTAGTTCATTACGAAGCTAACTCAAAATACTATAACTCTATAAAATATTTACTTTCAAAATAAATTGTTTAAATAACGTAAAATTCAAATGAAAATATCTCTAAACTGCTGTCCAGGGAAATTCTAGCAGCAAACTTTCAACTTCGAATGTTCATATCTTTTTGTAGGAACAATCTGAGATACTTCAACTTATAAAAATGAAAACTTTATTGAATTATCTTTGTTTTGGTATAAGACACGTCCTTTTTGGAGAACGTTTGTTATTTTTAAGCTATTTTACTAATCAGGGTAACACTGAATTTCTGAACGGAACTTTCTTATGCATGGTTAATCAATACCACTTTTATAGTTATTAATCGGTTTGAATATGTTATCCATGTTAATATTATTATATCACTATTTACATATCTAGTCGCATGCTAATGCATCTTGCTACATGCTAGGTATATTATTATGCATCCATATGAGTAAAATGTTACCTGTTTATCACATTGTACATCCATACTAAAAGTTTACTGTTTTCGGATACCCGTTTGCATGCATATCATTTAAAATATATATAACTGCATTTATAGATCATATTAATTCATATTATTATTGTAGTAGCACCCCATACTTAATAATGTGCATCCTATTTAGTCTTGGAACTGTAAATATAACCCTAATAGTTAATTATGCATCCATATTTTATTGTGCATCCATACCATTAATTATATCTCAATTTGCATACCATGGCACATTATTACATATTGTTGTTATATCGACACCCCATGCTTGATATTGTACACCCTACATAGTCATGATGTAACCCCTGATCGATATTTGTACATCCATGCTTTTATTGTACATCCGTACTTTCACCCTGATTCAATACTTGCTACAATTTGATTATGAGCACCCGTTTGATACCTGTGCACTACTTGACATGACCTAATACACTTCTTGACATAACTTGATACATGTGCACTACTTGACATGACCTGATTATATCACTACTTGACTTGATACCTGATCTTATTACTAATGCCGACAAATCTTGACCTGTTGTCCCTATGGACATATCTTGTTGTCTCTACAGACAAACCTGTACCTGCTTGATCCTGTGTTGGTATTAACTCCAGATTTATCAATACCTGACTTACACATATAAATTGGGAGTATGGGGAAATTAAGAATGTAGCCGAACGTAATTCAAAGGGCTATTACATCATGTTACCGTGGTCCCGTGGGGTTGAACGGGACATAGACTCACAGTCTATCATATCTTGTTACCGTGGTCCCGTGGGGTTAAACAGGATATAGATCGATGGGTTACGATGAGGATTACATTAATTGATTTCGAATAACTTTAGAGTAGATAATCTTATAGCACAGTTTAGATTACTCACTGCACTTCACCTGTTTATATCCTGTTCACTAATCTATATTCATGTTACGGTTTACTTTCTACTGATGACTTGTTACTGTTTACACTTCATGCCTGCATATTTCATTATATCCTGCTTGCCTTGAATTATTGATATTATGACGCACTGACGTCTGGGTTTTGCATGGCTCAGATCCCTTATCCTTATCGTAGGCTGTCCAGGAGTATTTTGATCAACAGGCCGAGCAGTGAGGACCTGTTAGTGTTTTAGTTTAGTTTTCTTTCAGCATTCTCATTCCTGATGTGAGCCCGTATTTGGGACGTACATTCCAGATTATTATTGTTTATTGGATCTATTGCTTCCGCATATTATTTCTTGACTCGTTTATTCTGGCTCATGGACATATACTAGATAGTTTATTTTATTTCTACTGTTCTTGATATCTTATAGACAACCGTAATGTGACTGTGGAGGGATGTTTCCTAGCCACAGGTAGCATGGTTGGCTCTGTCACGTGCCTATCTTAGCGCACTCTGGGAAGTGGGGGGTGACAGGGTTTGTTTGGTATCAGAGCCATAGGATTGAGGTTAATCGGGTTTGATTCTTTTGTAGTTGGGTATTGGACCCAATACACGAATCAGAAAATCCGTGATTAGGAACATGTCCTACCACATTGTTATCGTGATTCTCGAATCATATTTTTCTCTTGACCCTTGTCTTGACGATATGCAGACAACTTTACATCTCGGCTTGAAACCTTTTAGTTCCCTATTGTTTCTCCCTGATCCTTTGATTCTGATACTGGGATTTGGGCGACTTGAACGGAATTATGTGATTGTACCCATGAACTGCAGCATGGTTACAATGCGGTACTCTATTTAAGTAACTTGGAGTCCTAGTCTTGATTCATTTCCTTATTTTATGTTCGTTATATTACCTTGCTTCTCTCGGTTTCATTGTTTACCAGTTCATGTTTTATCGCAAGCTTGAATCCTGTTTACCGTGCTTATCTTCTTCAGTGTTTGGCTTCAGATGAAGTCATTTCGGTATCCTACTTGTTCATATTTTTCCTGCATTAGAATTATTCGATTCTGGTGTATTCCCTTGTTTGATGTTGTCTTGGGAATGGATTTTCTCCGCACTTTCCACGCTCACATTAATTGTAGGGCAAAGAAAGTAATTTTCCAGATTCCTGGACATCCGGAGTTTGTTTTTGCTGGAGGTAGCAGTTCTGTCGGGTCAGTCGAGTTTCGAGCTAGGCCGACAAGCAATGTTCTTTCGTCAATAGAAGTTGATAAGGAGGAAGCGCTAGCTGTAGTTCGAGAGTTTATGGACGTATTCGAGGACATCTCGGGTTTACCGCCAAAACGAGATGTGGAGTTCGCGATCGATCTTGTTCTTGGTGCAGCGCCAATCTCAAAAGCGTACTATCCAATGGCACCAGTGGAGTTGGAAGAAGTCAAGAAGCAGGTTACTGAATTGCTAGAGAAGGGTTGGATTCGTAGCAGTAATTCACCTTGGGGAGTTCCAGTTCTTCTAGTCAAGAAGAAAGATAGCACAAGGAGGATGTGCATCGACTATCGAGAATTAAACCGGGTGACTATTAAGAACAAGTACCCGATCTCTCGCATTGGCGAATTGTTCGAGCAGCTTAGTGGCGCAAGGGTATTCTCGAAGCTGGATTTGAGATCCGGATATCATCAGGTCCGAGTTAAATCAGAGGATATTTGCAAGACTGCATTCCGAACTCGGTATGGACATTACGAGTATTTAGTGATGCCATTCGGAGTCACGAATGCACCCGCGATATTTATGGACTTGATGAACCGAATCTTTTCACCGTTCTTGGACCAGTTTATTGTGGTGTTCATCGATGATATTCTGGTCTACTCGAGGAGCATTGAAGTGCATGCAGAACACTTGAAGATCGTACTGCAGACATTGAGACGAGAAAGATTATATGCGAAGATGAGCAAGTGCGAGTTTTGACTTGAAGAAGTGAAGTTTTTGGGGCATGTCGTATCCGGAGATGGAATCACCGTTGATACCGAAAAGATTGCAGCAGTTCAAGATTGGCCGATTCCGAAGAACGTAGTAGAGATCATAAGTTTTCTTGGACTTGCCGGATATTACAAAAGGTTCATGGAGAATTTTGCTCGCTTAGCTGAGCCTTTGACCAAGCTTACGCGGAAGGAAGTACCGTTCGAATGGACGGATAGATGTGCGTCAGCTTTTGAGGCGTTGAAGCAAAGATTGATAACCGCTCTTATTTTGACCGTACCAGACGGTTCCGGAGGATTAGAGATTCATAGCGACGCATCTGGGAAAGGTTTGGGATGTGTTTTGATGCAGCATGGGAAGGTTATAGCTTACGCATCGAAACAGTTGAAGACCCATGAGAAGAATTACCCAACTCATGATTTGGAGCTTGCAGCAGTAATTTTCGCTTTGAAGATTTGGAGACACTACTTACTGGGCGAAAGAGTCGAAGTATTCACCGATCACGAAAGCCTAATGTATGTGTTCACGCAGAAAGAGCTTAACATGAGGCAGCGTAGATGGTTGGAGCTGATGGCTGACTACGATCTTGATCTTAAGTACCATCCGGGGAAAGTTAATGTTGTGCCGGATGCGCTTAGTCGGTTTCCAGCAATTCGGATGATGACTGCACAGAAGGAGCTTATCGAAGACTTTCGGATATTCGAGTTGAAGATCGTGCTACCGCATTCTTCGGGACAGTTGATACAGCTGCAAGTACAGTCATCACTGATCGATAATATTAAAGCAGCACAGTCGCACAACCCAAGATTGCAGAAGTTTCGAGAACAGGTTGAAGCAGGACTTCGAACGGACTTGTTGATTCATGAGGATAGTTCGTTGCGATATGGTAGTCGTTTGTGTGTGCCAAAAGGAGATATTCACGAAGAAGTTATGAAGGAGGCACACAGTTCTGCATATTCCGTACATCTAGGAGGCACGAAAATGTACCGTGATCTACGCAAGCATTTCTGGTGGGAAGGCATGAAAAGGGAGATCGCCCGCTTTATAGCGAAATGCTTGGTGTGTCAGCAAGTTAAGGCTGAACATCAAAGAGTAGCTGGTTTATTTCAACCACTTCCGATTCCTCAGTGGAAGTGGGAACATATAACCATGGATTTCGTGACAGCTTTACCGCGGAGTCCAAAGGGCAATAATGCAGTTTGGGTGATTGTTGATCGATTGACTAAGGCGGCTCATTTCATACCATTTCAAGTTGGTCAATCAACGGAAGCATTGGCAGAACGGTACATGCAGGAGATTGTGAGATTGCATGGAGTACCTGTAAGCATCGTATCTGATCATGACACCCGATTCTTATCGCACTTCTGGAGGAGTTTACAGGAAAGTTTAGGGACGCGATTGAAGTTTAGCACAGCTTATCATCCTCAGACAGATGGACAATCGGAGAGAACGATCCAAACTCTTGAAGACATGTTGAGAGCTTGCATGTTAGACTTCAAGGGTTCATGGGAGGATCATCTACACTTGGTGGAGTTTTTTTTACAATAACAGCTTTCAGGCGACTATTCAAATGGCTCCATTCGAAGCATTGTATGGTCGCAAGTGTCGATCACCCGTTTGTTGGTACGATGTTGGAGAACGAAGATTGTTGGGACCGAATTTGATCGTGCAAACCGTGGAGAAAGTTAATACTATCCAGAATCATATGAAGGCAGTACAGGATCGACAGAAGAGTTGGGCCGACACATCGAGAAGACCTCTAGAGTTCTCTGTTGGTGATCTGGTATTCTTGAAGATATCACCAACTAGAGGAGTGATTCGTTTTGGGAGTCGAGGTAAGCTTAGTCCTCGGTTTGTGAGGCCTTTCGAGATTATGGAGCGTGTTGGAGAAGTGGCTTACCGATTGGCTTTACCACAATCTTTGGCATGTATCTCAACTCCGTAAGTATGTTCGAGATGAAACACACGTGCTGGATCATTCGGAACTGACTGTAAGATAGGAGTTGACATTTGAGGAACGACCGATGATCGAAGAGAAAAGGTCCTTGAGAACAAGGTTATCCCTCTCGTACTTGTTTCTTGCAGGAATCGCTCGCACGGAGAATCGACTTGGGAACGAGAAGACGAGATTCGACAGAAGTTTCCAGATCTCTTCCTGTAGTTTCATGATTGTTTATCTTTTCTTATCTTGGGAATTTCGAGGACAGAATTCTTTTTGTAGTTGGGTATAATGTAACACCCTAGTTCATTTATAATAATTCCAGTTCAAGTATTTACTTATTTATGGTAGTTTCTTGGTTTACTGTGTTTTCGGTGCGAATAGTATTTTGACATTTGTATTTGCATTTTACACGACCCGCTTGCTTGAAACCTGTCTTGATTCATGTTTATGATTTATCCTGACCTATTATATGGATTCGTGCATTTTCATTTTTTACTGCATAATGGCATTTTATCTGGCATCTGAATTTTTTTAATATAACATTTAAAGTCAAGTAAAATATTTTAAAAATATCTAGCATGGCCTGCATGATACCCCTGACCCTGTCGTAGCATCCGCACACCTTGTTCTCGTCCCGTTTAGTGAAACGGACCTGTTTGGATGGTTACGTGCACGTGCGTGCATCCGTTCTTGGGGGTATGCATTTTCGTTACCCGAACATCCAATTTGAATTTTGGTCGACATGTATATTTTTTATATTTTTGAAACTGAATTTTAGACCCGACCCGGGCGTATTTTGGACTAAATTTGTATTTACCAGAAAATCCAATTTTATTTCATCTAATATCTTTATTAAAATTTAACAGTTTAAAATATTTATAACTTACAAAATCTTTTTAAATTAAAATCTAAACCTTAATAACAACCCCTTTCTCTCTCTCTCTCTCCCCCCCCTCTGCATATATATATTTATATATATTTTATTTATTTTTTCTTTCTTTCCTTATTTAATACACAGCCTCTTCTTTTTCTTCCTCCTTTCTTTTCTTGATCTTGTTTCTTGATTCCGGTGATCACCGCCAGAGCCGTGCTCGTCGCTGACGATCCGAGTGATCCAGTGATGTACCTTGCCTGTGTGATCACCCTCTTGCCTTGCCTGGACCCGTCCCGCGTGCCGCGTATGCGTTGCGACGATTTACCGACGTCGGACATGCCGTGCGTATCCGTCGCGTGATTCGATCGAGGCAAGTTTACAACTTGCTACATGTTATGCTTTATGTAATTTATTTATATGTTTCCGTATCATCATCATCATCATCATCATCATCATCATCATCATCATACAGCTATGTCTATATAATTTATACACCGTGGTTATTTAACGTTAATTGGTTTTATAATATAAAATGTATGAAAGTTTACAACTTACGACATACTATATTTATATCTATAAAATTTATATCGTCGTAATATTTCTTATTATTATATTTAATTAGTTTATAATCTGCATTTTATAATCTTATACAAAATATAGTTTGAAAATATTATAGTTTACATATGAAATGTCGTTGCAAAGCGGATACGACAAATCTGAAATTTACTGTACATCTACCTTATAAAATTCATTATAAATCATAGAAAAATCATTAGTATACGTTCTTTAGTTCGTTATGAATCTAACTCAGAATACTATAACTCTATGAAATATTTACTTGCAAAATAAATTGTTTAAATAACGTAAAATGCAAATGAAAATATCTCTAAACTGCTGTTCAGGGAAATTCCAGCAGCAAACTTTCAACTTCGAATATTCATATCTTTTTGTAGAAACAACCTGAGATACTTCAACTTATAAAAATGAAAACCTTATTAAATTATCTTTGTTTTGGTATAAGACACGTCCCTTTTGGAGAACGTTTGTTATTTTTAAGCTATTTTACTAATCAGGGTAACACTGAATTTCTGAACGGAACTTTCTTGTGCATAGTTAATCAATACCACTTTTATAGTTATTAATCGGTTTGAATATGTTATCCATGTTAATATTATTATATCACTATTTACATATCTAGTCGCATGCTAATTCATCTTGCTATATGCTAGGTATATTATTATGCATCCATATGAATAAAATGTTATCCGTTTATCACATTGTACATTCATACTATAAGTTTACTGTTTTCGGATACCCGTTTGCATCCATGCCATTTAAAATATATATAACTGCATTTATAGATCACATTAATTCATATTATTATTGTAGTAACACCCCATACTTAATAATGTGCATCCTATTTAGTCTTGGAACTGTAAATATAACCATAATAGTTAATTATGCATCCATGTTTTATTGTGCATCCATACCATTAATTATATATTAATTTGCATACCATGGCACATTATTACATATTGTTGTTATATCGACACCCCATGCTTGATATTGTACACCCTACATAGTCATGATACAACCCCTGATCGATATTTGTGCATCCATGCTTTTATTGTACATCCGTACTTTCACCCTGATTCAATACTTGCTACAGTTTGATTATGAGCACCCGTTTGATACCTGTGCACTACTTGACATGACCTAATACACTTCTTAATATAACTTGATATATGTGCACTACTTGACATGACCTGATTATATCACTACTTGACTTGATACCTGATCTTATTACTAATGCCGACAAATCTTGACTGTTCCCCTCCGAACGGCGGCCCGGACTTTGCGTCCGTTGCCTGAGGTTCGGGGCAGATGCTATTTGGTTTTATCCGTCTATCTCTTCGAAGATGCCAAGTTGATTTATGGCACCGTGTATCGGAGGTTTAGACGGATGCGGCCGATGTAGCAGACTTCGTCAGATTCCCCCTCAGGATGAGGGGTTTTTGATTGTGGGGACGCTCTTCCCTGCAGGCGCAAGCCCCTGCAGTTAATTACGCTACCGCGTTGCGATAACAACTTTCTCCTTCTCCAGAATTTCACTTCGTGTCGTGTATGTTTGTTTTGTTTGCGGTTGCCCGTGGATTGTATACGGAGACTTAGTGATGTCGTCGCCCGTAGGACGTGGATCAGTCCAAATCCGTATTTACTTAGATTTGGGTTTGGTGTTTTTAGTTTAAGGATGCATTAGTCGCGTTGCGGCTAAGATCAACTTAAACGTTCGTTAAGGATACGTTAGTCTTGTTTTAGACTAAGATCAACTTAACGTAGTGATTGATTTAATTATCTGGCCATTGGGACTCGTCACCTCTCCGACATCGTTGAGGGATTACAACGACAAGCGTCTGAGGAGTTCAGAGATGTACCCTTGAACCAAAGTTGATTTGGGGGTTTTATTTTTTATTTAAAGATCTAAGGACACATTAACCGTAGCTGAGGCTAAGATCAACTTAGACGGGACCGTTTAGATCCGGCAAAAGAGCGTTCGGGCTCAATTGCGCCAGTTTAAGGACGTGGTGGTCCATCGCCAGTTTAGGGACGTGGTGGTCCATGTTCCAGTTTAGGGACATGGTGGTCCATCGCCAGTTTAGGGACGTGGTGGTCCATCATTAGTTTAGGGACGTTTCGGTCCGATATTAGTTTAGGGACGTTTCGGTCCGATATTAGTTTAGGGACGTTTCGGTCCGATATTAGATAAGTGGTCGTTGGGACCCGTCACCTCTTTGACGTCGTTGAGGAATTACAACGAGAGATGTCAAAGGAGTTCGGAGATGTACCCTCGAACCGGTCGTGAATTGGTTGAGGAGAGCCATTTTGCTCAATCAATTTAATTTTAAGGACTTACAGCCAGGATTGGGTTAAGTCCAATTTTTTTATTTATTTTAGGCTTTGCCTGACTAAAAGAATCAATCCAAACAGGGCTCTGCCCCTTTATTATTTTTGTGATTTGATTTGGGCCAGGCCCTCAAGAATTTTCCAAACAGGGCTCTGCCCTTTTATTATTTTTGTGATTTGATTTGGGCCAGGCCCTCAAGAATTTTCCAAACAGGGCTCTGCCCTTTTATTATTTTTGTGATTTGATTTGGGCCAGGCCCTTTTAAATAATGAGTTGCACTTGTGCAGAAACTCAAGAATTTTCCAGATTTAAGAACAAAAGTGCATAGCACTTTTGATCTAAATTTGGATCAAAGGAAAACAAGTTTTTTTTTCCTTGTTTTCCCTGATTTCACAGAACCAAGGGTTCATATCAAGTGCAAGGCACTATTTCTTTCTTTTTATTGAATTATTCACTTTTAATCCTCTGTTCTTCAGAAGTTTTTACCTTTTTCTTTTTTATGTTCTTGATCAATCTTCAAGAGTTCTTTCTCTTCTTTTTTTTTATGCCAGAAGTTGATTCTTCTTCTTGATCCCCTTTGAATGAGGTCTGGGATCTTATTTATAGTGCTCATAAATTTGTTGAATTTGTTAACAAAATCTTTCCTGAATGATTTTGGGAATTTTCCCACCATTGGATCTTTGATCCAAAGGCAGAAGAAAATCTTCTGGTTTTGAAAAAAACAGAAAAGATTTCATCAAATTTTCATTCTGTTTCTGCGCAACTCCCCAATGAATGACACGTGTCGCGCAGTGGGAAGCTTGCGCAACAGTGCCTGCGCAACTGCGCAGACACGTGTCGCGCAGATGTACGCTTGCGCAACGGTGCTTGCGCAACTGCGCAGACACGTGTCGCGCAGATGTGCGCTTGAGCAACGGTGCTTGCGCAACTGCGCAGACACGTGTCGCGCAGCGGTGCCCTTGCGCAACCGTGTGTGCGCAACTGCGCAGACAAGTGTCGCGCAGCGGTGCGCTTGCACAACTGCGCAGACACGTGTCGCACTGTGGACCGCTTGCGCACTGCGCAACGCACGGAATTTGAAGCGTCGCTTCAGAAAATTTGAATTTTCAAAATTCAAATGAGCCTTGCTCAGATTGGGGGAACAAATGCCCCCCCACCGTTGTGCTTACGTGGCGCGACGTAAGCGCAACGGTGGCCAGATCCTAGCCGTTGGATCAGGGGAGGTCAGTTGAAGGGGCGCAAGCGCCTATAAATAGGACTCTTGGTCCTCAACAGATGATCACCATCTTCAAGATTTCTCATTTCCAGAGCCTTGCTCTTGCCTTCAAGAACTTCAGAGCCTTGCTCTTGCTTCCAAAGTTAGAAATTTTTAGAAAAACTTTAGGTAAAGATTAATCTTAAATTAAATTAATTTTAATTAATAGAGCCTTACTCTCATAGATCTTTTGATCTAAGGAAAACCCCTTTGGGGTTTCACCAACAGAGCCTTGCTCTCAAGAATCTGTTTCAGGGTTTCTTAACCCATGAACAGAGCTTTGCTCTTTGGCAAAATATAGATCTTTTGATCTAAAAATGAAGAACTCTTAAGAGTTTTCATGGATCTTTAAGATCCCAATTTTTTTAATTTTTAATTTTTAAAAATTAATTTTCCTTTGATGGATATTTCCATCATTATCACAGAGCCAAGCTCTTTTAAGGAATCTTGTTCCCCTGAGACCAGAGTTTGACAAATGTCACTCTGTGACAGAGCTTTGCTCTAAAAGAGGAGATTTTCTCTTTGTCTCTGGGGACTCCCCACCAATGGGTGTATCCTATTGGGAATTTTTTATGAATTGACAGTCCCATCTAATGATGGGATTGTCTTATTAAATGATGCACATCATCCAGATTTTGTGGGTCCCCCTTTGGTCCCCTACCTACTGCATCACAGTGTGGAGCAAGATATATATATTTTTTCAAATGCCAAGCGTTAGGCCACTAATGATGTACGTTTCTTTGTCTTTCCACAGAACATGTCTGACGACTTGTCTTTTCCTTTCGTTCGCTCGGAAGGAGGGTTCCCCCATGCGCCAGTGGATCGGGTAGTATTCTCTCTTATTAAAGATCGCGATCCTGAGTGCAAAAAGCTCCATCTGTGGGGAAGGTGGTATAGCCAAATCATCCAAGGCCGTCGCAGTTTTAGTTCCGCCGCGCCCTCTGAGCCCATAGTCACGCTCCCTTATGCGGACGAACCCCCGGTGAAGTATGCCGTGGAGGTTAAGAATTGGAATTCTGATGACCTCCTTCAACCTGCAATCGGCGCCATCCCCGTGCAGCCACCGCCGGCGATAGATATTCTGGGGAGGCGAATCTGTCAGGGCGAAGCACGCCCTTGGGGACAGGCTTATAACATTGGAATGATCCCGCGACCCCCCGCCAGATATTTGCAGTGGGCCCGGTACATTCTATCGGCGAAGAGGACCCACCTAACGAAGATTGGTCTATACTCAGCCGTCTTCGTCTCGCTTTTTGAGTACCCCTCTCCTCCAACGTGGTGGATAAAGGCCTTCGTTGAACAATGGAATATCCCCACCCATACCTTCCTGACAGCGGATAGGGAAGTCTCCATCTCTCTGGAGGAATTTGCCGAAATTTCAGGTCTGCCAATGAGGGGAGAGCACTACGAGGAGTTCCTTCCTCCTGATGAGTATGTCTTTGCCACCAAGCAGTTGGTATTTGACTTAACCCCGGAGAATGCCATTCAGCATCAGCATCCGGGTTTGGTGAAAGTGTTGGAGATCTATGAGGAACTCCATTTGGAATCGAGAGACAAGGGCATCAGTTTCGCAGCTTTCATTGCTCGCTTTATCCGCCCGGAGTTCTTATCAGAGCAGAGCGAGAAGTTCGCTCAGCTTGACGACCCCTTTGGCTTTGGTTTGGATCGCCGACCCATATCGGAGAATAACCAGAGGGATTTCTATCTCCCCAATGCTGCTATCGTCGCTTTCTCGGAAATCGCCGTTCCCGGCATGGATGAGGAAACTTTCTTTATTGGGTTCCTGGGCTTGTGGTTATGCAACTTTGCGCTCCCTATGCACCCGCGCTTCATGCGGCCCTCTGTCTTTTACCCGGCACATCGGATGGTGGCCGGTCTGCAGTTGTCGGTAGGAATTGCTGGGTTAGCTTATCTTTATCATGGACTCAGCGTAGCGGCGGACGCCAACGATCCTGGGACACAGCCTGCTAACTTCCCAATGCATTACTTCGTTTCTTGGATGGAGATGCACGTGCGAGGGGTGTTTGGCGCCCACAAGACTCCTCCATTCTTCGAGAAGTACAGACTCCCGAGAGTCATAAGGTTAATCGGGGCTTCAATTGTGTTTGCATCCCCGCGGGATTCTAGGGGACTCCTCCTGCGCCCACATTTGGTCGGAGCGACGACTTCTTTCGTGGATAAGGTTATCACCATAGGCTCGGAGACTACTAAGTCGGTGGTGCCCCTACGTGACGAGTTTAAGGGCGGGGCTTCTGTACTGAAGGCTCGGGAAATCGTCCATCTCTACTCCATTCGGCCGGGCTACCTAGTGTTTCGGCAGAATGAGACGGCTTTGTTTATGAGGTATAATCCGCATCGATTTGCCCAGCAATCAAGCTACAACCAGGGGATCCCGATGGAAGCCTTCTTGGAAACGCCTGTGGTTGGCCCAGAGGGGGTAAAGAATGCGATGCATCACTTTATACGGCTTAACACGGGTTCCTATTTCTTCATTAGTGAACCCAGCTGTGTCCCTAAGATGCTTAATTCATATGTGGCCTGGTATGCGCACGCTATGGGCCCAATCATTTTAATGGAGAAACGCCTACTGGTTAACCGTAGGGGTGCGCCTCCTGGCGGTGATCGCAAGGCCCCTTTGCAGCCAAGGCTCCCGGTCGTCCTTCCGCTAAAAGATGCTGGAGTTGATCGACCACGCGTGTTGAGCCCTCCGCGGGGATTGCCACTGCCTACTACGGTGGATGCACCGTCAGCGTCCCGTGCTCCCATGAAGACGGTTAAAGTGGTATCGCCAGAGTCGGGCGCAGGAGCGGATATCGGGACTCGCCGCCCGAAAGTGACTGCCAAGCGCAAAGCCGCTGCGAGTGGATCTAAAGCTGGCGGACAGAAGAAGAAGAAGTCCACCCTATCCCTCGACGCGATCCTCAGCTCAAAGCCTGCGGTTTCTCCTGCCGAGGCCATATGCGAGTACGGCAGCAATGAGGGCTTTGTGGTGGACCCTGAGGATACCAATTTAGCTGCCGCCATCGCAGCTTCGGAGCGATCGGCGAGGCTTGAAATGATGTTAAGCAAACTCGCTGAGTCGGGTAATCATCAGCCGCTTTATTTGTCATTTCATTGCATTTTTTATCATTACCTTTAACTGATATTTGCTCCCTTTTCAACAGGTATTTCTACCGAAGAGGCCATTGCTGCCTCCCTGAAAACCTTCCAGGAAGAGGAGGAGAGGCGTGCCCTGGCAAGTGTTGGTATGCTTCCCCCCTTTTCTCTTTTTTTTTTATAGGGAAAGTTTGTTATTTCTTCTGGTGGTCAATTTAACCTTCTTTTGTTTCTTTACAGGGGCTATATCAGTTGATGCGGGGATCCTTCCCGAGCTTGCCACCGAAGCCCCGGCTCCGTCGAAGCTATCGCAAGAGCCTCGGCTTGACGCAACGACGAGGGGTGCTCTGAAAGATCTGGAGGCATCCCTCTATACGGATGAGGATGCTTCAATTAAGGCCGCCCTAGTGGCATCCGTCTCAACGGCTCGGGAGGAGCGGAAGCGGTTGAGACGTGAAGCAAGGGCGCGGAAAGCTGCTTTGGCCACGGGAGCGGGCCCTAGCACTGTTCCTCGCGCTAGTACTCCTTCCGAAGAGCCCCCTGTTGCCCTGTCTACTGCTCGTCGGCAAGTGGCGCGCGCGGTTCGGAGCGCCAATGATAAATCCGCTTCAGGTAGTACTCCTTTCAGAACCTTGTTGTACGAATTGTAAAGCTATTGGCTTATACGTATCTCATCTTGCAGGGTCAAGTCCAACTGAGGGGGAGGCGGAGACGACCATCGAACCCAGGGGAGCGGAGGAAGCGGTACTTGCTGAACCCGAACCGACAGTGAGCAACGTTGTCGGGGTCATGGGGCCTGGAGCCAAGATTGAGGAACCTGCCGCGGAGAGGGTCATTGATGCTGCACCTGAAGTGGCGGCAGATGAGATGATTGTCTCAACCGAGCCGAAGGCGGTAGAGGGCGAGGTGCTTGAGGCTGGGGACCTCGTGGTGCCGATGGACGAGGCAGCTGTAATCGCCGATCCTGAGGGAGCAGCGGGTGAGGCGGCCATGATTCCTGAAGACGAGCTAGGCGCTCCTTCTCAGGAATCTGGCAATGTTCCTATCATAGCCCTCCCTGCCTATGGTCCCCCGCCGCCTGTAGAGCTTGCGAGCATAACAACGGTTCCCCTCGAGTCGGGTGATGAAGCTACAGGCGGTGGCCTTCCGTCAGTGGAGGAAGGGATTGCCTCCGTTTCTGCGTGCAGCTTGTCGGGTAAATTTTAAATGGCCAATTTTCTTCATTTATGTATACCTCACGATCTCTTTTAACCAGTTTGTCTTTGTCTTAAACGCAGGTGCGGCTAGTGCCGATGTTCCATTGCCTGAAGGCACACCGTCAACCATTGCCTTGGCGGTGGTTGCTCCTCAGCCTTCCCTTGTGCCATCGCGGATGTCGGAAGGTATGAATTTATGACTTATGTATTAATCTTTTAACGTGTAGCCTATGTACTAACGTTATACCACTATGCTCTTTTCAGGGGTGTTCTTCGATCATCTGTATCAAGTGCTGTTCCCACACTTCTCCTTCCCATCCGAGCTCGCTTCTCCCTCTAGGGGTACCGGTAAGTGCTGTCTTGGTCTCTTTTGAGGGAATATAGGATCGTATCTGACTTTTCCTCTTCCTGATTGCAGTGCCTCAAATCGAAGGAGGGGACACCAGGCCTGCGCTGCCACCGGCGCCTCCGGCTTTGCCGTCCGTTGCGACTGGTACAGATATTCTTTTCCCCTTTTTATATGATCTTTCACCGACTTTTCGAATCATTGTTTGACCATGTTTCGTTTTGCAGCTATTGTTCCAGCTCTGATCTCTTTTGAGTCTCACGTCCTCTCACCGGCGGGTCCTTTCTTGAGACGCCCGTCTTCAAAGGGTGCTGTGATGAGCCTGGGTATGTTGAGCGGGTACATCGAAGAGCTCAACATGGATGCCCTTCCTTCTGCCGTAGATTTCGCTGTGGATGTTAACCCAATGTTGGCGGCGCTCGTAACTTTTCATAACGAAGGCGTCATCGAATCGTGGGTTAACTACTGCAGAGAGATCGAGGCTCGCTTGCATCGGTTGGAGTCGACACGCCCTTCTCCCGAGGTTTTGGCCGCGAGCGCCGAACGGACAGCTTGGCTTGAGCAAAGCGCCTCTTATCTCCGCCATTTGGAGCAGGAGGCAGCTTTACGGCTAAAGGCGCATCAGGAATCTTCAAACGCGACCGCTTGCCTTCGTGCTGAAGTTAGGACGAATGCTGCTGAGGTGAAAGCTGTCTTTGAAGGTCTTCTCAAGCGTATATCTAATGGGCTAGCACTGAAGCGGAAACTTGATGCTGCTGAGCGCGATGCCCGAGGCCAAGAAGCAGCTCAGCAGGTTGTTGGGGAAGAGCTCGCATCCTTTACGCAGCAGCGGGCTCAAGTAGAAGCTGAACTGGCAGTGGTAGTTGATCAGGAGAAGGCGTGGGAGGAAGTACGCGAGCAATTGATAGGGCTATTTAAGACGCTTCCTTCCCAGTAGCTGCCCTTGTATCAATACACTTGTAATTTTCTTTTTCGAATAAGATGTATACATTCTCTATTCTTTTGTACGATTCGCCATGTACTTGATTGAATTAATAAATAAAGATACACATTTTTTGCAATGTCTTGTATCATTTCTTTGCTTTCTCCCTTCTCTTATTATCAGCATGCTGTCTTGATAGACATGATTGACAGGTAATAGAGTAAGCATTTTGGTTTCTTCGAGATATGGCGAGGGCTTAGGCCGCAGGTTCAGATTTGCTGCCTAAGACTTTTCAACTCTATGAGCCGTGAGCGTCTCATAGAGACTTTTCTCCCTACGGATCGAGAGGATCTCGTAGGTGGATTTTCTCCTTAGGAATCGTGAGGATTCCCAAGTGTGGTTTTCTCTCATAAGTCGAAAGGATCCTATAAGAGAATTTCTCCCTCTTACGAGTCGAGAGGGCTCGTAAGCGGTTGTTTCCCTCTTTGCCGAGAATCGACTTCAGAGAGTGAGACCCGTGAATAGTATGCAAGAGACCATTTAGGATTGACTTGCAGGATCCCATTGCCCCTCTTACGAGTCGAGAGGGCTCGTAGGCGGTTGTTTCCCTCTTTGTCGAGAATCGACTTCAGAGAGTGAGACCCGTGAATAGTATGCAAGAGACCATTTAGGATTGACTTGCAGGATCCCATTCCCCCTCTTACGAGTCGAAAGGGCTCGTAGGCGGTTGTTTCCCTCTTTGTCGAGAATCGACTTCAGAGAGTGAGACCCGTGAATAGTATGCAAGAGACCATTTAGGATTGACTTGCAGGGTCCCATTGTTCAGGAAGTAAGTTTTTGAATCCTTACTGCCCGAGATGTGAGTCAAAGAAGCTCTCGTCACGGAGTGTTTGTATCCGTGAGTTGAGTATTTTTCTAGGGATTATTTGTTTCCCAAGCACCAAGGATTATTTATGTCCTTGGGGTTTGAAACGAATCGACGGTTCCCGCGGAGGCGCTGGTGGCTCTGCGAGTCGACGCGGATCAGAAGGCTCTCGTCAAGGAGTGTTTGTATCCGTGAGTTGAGAAGTTTTGCGAGGGATTATTTGTTTCCCAAGCGCCAAGGATTATTTGTGTCCTTGGGGTTTGAAACGAGTCGAGGGTTCCCACGGAGGCGCTGGTGGCTCTGCGAGTCGACGCGGATCAGGAGGCTCTCGTCAAGGAGTGTTTGTATCCGTGAGTTGAGAAGTTTTGCGAGGGATTATTTGTTTCCCAAGCGCCAAGGATTATTTGTTTCCTTGGGGTTTGAAACGAGTCGAGGGTTCCTACGGAGGCACTGGTGGCTCTGCGGGTCGACGCGGATCAGAAGGCTCTCGTCAAGGAGTGTTTGTATCCGTGAGTCGAGGAGTTTGCTGGGATTATTTGTTTCCCAAGCGCCAAGGATTATTTGTTTCCTTGGGGTTTTGAAACGAGTCGAGGGTTCCTACGGAGGCACTGGTGGCTCTGCGGGTCAACGCGGATCAGAAGGCTCTCGTCAAGGAGTGTTTGTATCCGTGAGTCGAGGAGTTTGCTGTTGAAGTCATTGGCTTCTTCGGTTGAAATGAACCATTGAGGTTTGGCTCCGTCGTTTAACGGAATCCGCTGGGGAAGTATGGTTCCTTCTTTGTTTACGCCCTTGGATTGTATACAGGGATCGATGTGATCTTAACTGTAGGGCCAAAGTTTTATCATTTCTTCTTTTTATTTTATTTTATTTCCGCGATGCTCTATCATTTCAGCTTTTATATCGCGAAGGTCGCGACTGCCCGATCATTTCGGCTATTTTTCGCGGTGCCCAATCATTTCGGCTATTTATTTTATCTTTACTCGTCGCTTTTTATTACGAGTTGCCCAATCATTTCGGCTATTTTGCATGCATACATTTTACTTGCTGCTTTTTATTGCAAGATGCCCTATCATTTCGGCTATTTTGTATGCATGAGCGGCCTACTGGTTTTCGCCGTAAACCTGAAATTGGACACCGATTTCGGCATCAGCACCGCTGCAACTGGGATATTGCCAGGAGCGAATCATCATTTGCCTCCGTCATTGTCGAACAAAGGAGGCTTAGCGATCAGGGTTAGGGACCTGTCGACTAAGGCTTTCGATTTCATGAGCCGTAAGGGTCTCATAAAGGTATTTCTCCCTACAAGTCGTGAGGATCTTGTAGATGTATTTTCTCCTTAGGAATCGTGAGGGTTCCTAAGTGTTTTGTTCCTCTGTAAGTCGTAAGGATCCTACAGGGGGGTTTTCTTCTTGTAAATCGAGAGGACTTACAAGGGTTATGCGAACATATCCCCAGTCACGGATGGGCCTTGGTTAGGGAAACGTTTATTCGCGCCCGTGGATTGTATACAAGGGTCAATATTGAACCACTTGTAGGGCAACATTGGAAGTTTGTGGGGGTTTGCTTAAGCACAGGTTTAGGTCTCCGTGACTTAAGACTTTCTAATCCTATGAGCCGTGAGGGTCCCATAAGAGAGTTCTCCTTACGAGTCGTGAGGATCTCGCAAGCGTATTTTCTCCTTAGGAATCGTGGGGATTCCTAAGTGTGTTGTTCCCTTGTAAGTCGTAAGGATCTCACGCAGGTGGTTTCTCCTTACAGGGTCGAGAGGACCCTGTAAGGGTTCTTTAACGAAGTTGCGCCCTTTCGGGTTTTCACAAACATTCGCTGGTAGTCCTGCTGTTTTTACTCACGGAGCCCTTTCGGGTTTTCATCCGTGCCCACCTTACTTATGGACATACCGTTTTTTTTATTCTTTTTATTTTCTTTTTCTCTTCTTTTTTTTTTACGAGGTCGCGCCCTTTCGGGTTTTCACGAACACTCGCCGGTAGCCCTGCTGTTTTTACTCACGGAGCCCTTTCGGGTTTTCATCCGTGCCCTTTTTGCTTATGGACATACCGTTTTTATTATTTTTTTATATGTTTTTTTTTATATCTCGTCAGCCTAAAGATGCTGCGGTAGTAGTTTTAAAGACGTCTCGGTCTGATATTAGTTTAAGGACATTTCGGTCCGACATGGAGAAGGCCGGCTACTGCTTATAAAGCTTGAGTTCAGGAAGATAGCGAGCGGACATAGTCGTCGTCATCTACCATTGACCTAGGCTGTGGCTCATTTAAGCGTAGTATTTCTTTAGGAAGCGACCGTTTATTGGCCTGAAAGGCCTTTCACCGTGCATGTCCATGAGTAGATAGGCCCCACCCTGGTAGACCTTATCAATGATGTACGGTCCTTCATAGTTTGGCTCAAACTTTCCTCGCTTGGCGCGATTGGGGATCATGGGCCTTTTGACCACTAGCACGAGTTCACCTTGGTGGAATGTCCTCGGCCGGCTCAATCTTTCATATGAGCGCGTCATCTTTGCTTTATAGGCTTCCAGATTTTGCTGTGCTAGAAGCCGGATTTCATCAAGGGCGTCAAGCTCTTCAAACCGAAGATGAG
Organism: Agapanthus africanus; assembly: GCA_030015575.1. NCBI lineage: Eukaryota > Viridiplantae > Streptophyta > Magnoliopsida > Asparagales > Amaryllidaceae > Agapanthus > Agapanthus africanus. The sequence goes on along the minus strand of CM057338.1, from coordinate 145,738,282 downwards.
CATTTTCTTCGTCTGTCAGCTCGCAGTGGACTGCCACTCGTAGAGAGGGTAATTCTATCTCGAGGGGGAGTACTGCTTCCGTCCCAAATACCAACGCGTATGGCGTTGTGTTCGTGGCCGTTTTAAATGTAGTTCGATACGCCCAAAGAGCCTCTTGCAATCTTTCGTGCCAATCTCTCTTATTTCGTGACACTGTTTTCTTCATGATCTTCGTCAAGGTCTTGTTGAAGGCCTCAGCTAGACCGTTAGCTCGCGGATTATAAACTGAGGAATATCACCAGTCTATATTGTGCTGCTGTGCGAAGCGGCTAATTTTATGACTTCGGTAGGCTGGCCCATTATCAGAGATGATTCTTCTCGGGGTTCCAAACCGGTATATGACATGTGTTTTGAAGAAATGGAGGATGTTCTCCGTCTTTACTTCCCTCAACGGTATCGCTTCTGCCCATTTGGAGAAGTAATCAGTCGTCGCCAATATGAAACGATGTCCCTTTGACGATGCTGGTTCGATGGGGCCGACTATGTCAGTTCCCCACATTTCGAAAGGCCAGCTAGCCACTGTTGGGTGTAGCGGATTGGGATGCTGATGGATGAAGTCTCCATGAATTTGGCATGAATGACATTGCCTCGCGTATTCCAGGCAATCCTTCATCATCGTGGGCCAGTAGTAGCCCATCCGTTTTATCTTCAACTTCATCTTAGGGCCTGCTTGGTGGGAACCGCAGAGTCCGTCGTGAACTTCTTGGACGACCCTTCTCGCTTCGTCAGGTCTTAGGCATCTCAGCCACAGAGAATCGAATGTCCTCTTGTATAGAGTATTGTTGACGAAGGCGAAAGACAGAGCTCGTTTCACGAGCTGGTGTCTTATGGACACTTCTTCAGGCATTCGGTGGAACTTGAAGTAATCTATGAAGACTTCTCTCCAGTCCTCGGTATTTTCCCAGTCTTTTATTTGCAGGGTTGTCTCCTCGTTCGCTCCTTTTTCTTCAGACGATTCCGGAGATACTTCTGCTGGGGCAAGCACTCGACGGCTTTGTACCACGATTCTAACGTCGTCGAGGTTCTCGTCAGCCAGTTCTTTAGCAAGTTTGGCTAGTGCGTCCGCTTTGTTGTTTTCCGCGCGCGGTATATTCTCCAAAGTATAGGAGGGAATTTGGATTAGCAGTTGTTGCACTTTTTCACCGTATTTTACCAATTCCGGTTTGCATGTTTGGTAATCGCCGTTCACTTGACTGACGACTAGCTGGGAGTCCCCATATATGAGGAGGTCTTCAATTCCCATGTCAATGGCGATCTCGAGGCCTGCTATCAAAGCCTCATATTCAGCTTCATTATTCGTTCTCGGCTCTGTTAAGGAGAAGGCGAAGCGCATTATTCCTCCTTGTGGGGTCACAAAGATGAGTCCTACCCCCGATTTGATCATTGGCGTACTTTGCTTGTGCTTTTTCATGGAAGATGCTCCATCGAAATAAAGTTCCCAACGAGTATCACCACCGTCGATTGCGTCAAACGCATGTTTGTCTGGCAAATCGCAATTCAGAGGGGAATCGGCAGGTATCGGGTGTTCAGCAAGGAAGTCGGCTATGGCCTGACCCTTCACTGCCTTGAGGGGTCGATATGTTAACGAGAACTCCATTAAGAGCAGAGCCCATTTAGCGAGTCGTCCCGTCAAGATGGCCTTTGACATTAAATATTTGAGAGGGTCCACCTTTGAAATGAGATGGACTTCGTGCGCTAATGCATAGTGCCTAAGCTTTGTTATTGCGAAGATCAACGCCAGGCAGTGTTTTTCAATGGGAGAGTAGTTGCTTTCTGCCCCCAGCAGAACTCGACTTAAGTAGTAGAGTGCTCTTTCTTTCCCTTGATCGTTCTCTTGTGCCCATAATGCGCCTAAGGAACTTTCGAGGGCGGTTGTATAAAGAATAAGAGGCTTCCCCTTAACCGGAGCAGCCAACACCGGCGGGTTCTGCAGGTATTGCTTGATCTCATCCAGTGCGCCTTGACATTTTTGATCCCAAACGAATGGGGTTCCCTTCTTCATCAGGTGACTATAGGGACGGCACTTTCCTGAAAGGTTGGCTATAAATCGCCGTATGTATGCGAGTTTCCCTTGGAGAGACCGCAACTGTTTGAGAGTCCTCGGCGGAGGCATTTCCATGATCGCTTTAATCTTTGACGGATCTATTTCAATACCTCGGTGTCGAACGACGAATCCCAGGAATTTGCCCGAGGAAACCCCGAACGCACATTTAAGAGGATTCATCTTCAAGTTGTATTGCCGAAGGCGTTGAAATACAGTCTTCAGATGCTCGAGATGTTCCTCGTATGATTTGCTTTTAACCACGAGATCGTCGATATAGCATTCAACGATTTCGTGTATGAGGTCGTCGAAGATCTTTGTCATGGCCCTCTGATAAGTAGCACCGGCGTTCTTCAAACCGAAGGGCATTACTTTATAACAAAATATCCCAAGAGGGGTCCTGAAAGCTGTGTGTTTCTGATCTTCAGGATGCATTTTTATTTGATTATACCCCGATGAGCCGTCCATGAAGGAGAAAACCTCATGAGTGGATGTATTGTCTATCATTAGTTCAGTGACTGGCACTGGGAAATCATCCTTCGGGCAAGCTTTATTAAGATCCCGGAAGTCTACGCATATGCGCACTGTCCCATTTTTCTTCATCACTGGGACGATGTTAGCGATCCATTCAGGGTATTGAACTTCATGGATAAAGCCAGAGTCTATCAGCTTTTTGACTTCGGCGTTGACGCTCATCTCAAGCTCGAGTCGCATTCTTCTCGGTGCTTGTTTGACTGGCTTGATGTCCGGGGATATCGCCAATTTGTGTACAGCAATTTCTGGATCTAGTCCCGGCATTTCGGAATAGTTCCACGCGAAGCAATCTTTGTGCTGTAGAAGCACATCCTTTAACGCAGCCACCCTTTCTTCAGATAACAGCTCGCTGATGAATGTCGGTCGCGGGTCATTTGCCGTCCCCAACTCAATTTTCTTGAGATTATCTGCAGTGGTATGGATTCCATCCTCCAGTTCTTTCGGGGCTGGGGGAAATTCTGAGATTACCTCATCGCTGCCGCTTTCAAAGCACCAAGGGAGGTTGTTCATGTCCTCGGACCCTTCTTTTAATATTGTTATCACATGGCAGGTGCGAATTTTCTGCCAATCCCAATGCGGAGTTGGTTTTATCCTTGTGTTTTCGGGTTCGTGCTTTTGCGGCGGCGCTACCTTCCAACTGTCAGACAACGCGAATTTGCCAAGCTGATATTGGTCCTCAACCCAATTCTTAAAGGTGAAGCAATCTTCAAGCGGATGCCCTACTACTCGATGGTAAAAGCAATACTTTGGGTTGGAGACTTCGCCTGCTTGCTCAGGGTGTTTAGACTCTGGCAGAGTAAGCATTTGATGTTTTAGAGCAAGATCAAGTATTTTCCTTGTTTTGTTTCGAGGAAATGAGTATGCTCGACCCATTTTCTTCATGAGGGCTAGGTCAATAACGCTCGACTCTCGGATGCGTGGCTTCTTAGCTCTGTTTTGTGGTTGTCGAGCACCTTTTCGTCCCTTCGACTTGTTTTTGCTTTCGCGTCGAACCTTCTTTGTAGCAGGTTGATAAGGAGCGGCATTTTCATCTTTCACCGCCTGTTGAAGGAGACGCTGTGTCTTGGCTTTCTCATAGATTGCCATTTCACGATCGTGATCATCTCGGGCTTTTTGACTCGCATCCTTTATAAGTTTGCTCATTTGGTCTTCAGACGATGGGTTGGGAGGTCTTGCATCAGGAACTTTTGCTGATTTAGGATTAGCGTCTTCCCATTGAGCGTCCGCTTCTTCATCGAAGTCATACATGGCATAACAGCTGTTTACTAGCTCCCGTTTCTTTGGCCGGATATACCCAAGCCCTTTTGTTTCCGTTCTCCCGTTAGGCAGTTTGCATTGAGTCCCGGGACCGTTCCAGACCTTGTCATAGAATTTGGCTTTTCTAACGGTCTGTGTGAAGGACATCCCCTGGCGTTTCAGCAGTTTCTTCAAACCTTCGGTATAATATCTGGGAAGACGGATAGGCTGAAGCCCGTCGAGCGTGGGATCTGTGCCATGCCAAATTTCTTTTTCCACCTTGTTTTCTTCAGAGCGGTAGAATAGGATTGCCTTCTCGCCTTTTCGTCTGGGAGGGATATAGAATATCTGCAATTCTTCTACGCTGTTGGTGTTGAGTGCATCCAGTTCTTTGTAATGTTCAAGCGGCACCATGGTTATCTGTAGACTTCGCTCTTCATCAGCGGAGACTCGTATTGAAGGCCGAGCAGGGAATACAGCATGAACTTCATCCTCTGAATCACTGCCGAAGATTAGTGAAGGAACGGATGGTCCTGGCCTGGTGGATTGGGATGGACCTGAATAAATTATATCTTCCTCTTCCTCGGTGTCACTGCCGAAGACAGGGATGGTAGCGTTAGTTTTGTTCTCCGGTTTGTGACACCTTTCCGTGTCTTCGAAACTCGGTAAGAAGTATTTGGCATCTTCATACTTGCGAACTTCGTTCACGGAAAACGGATTCAACTCTCCTGCTACTGTGTACTCGAGGCCATCCCTAGAATACTTCATGCACTGATGTTGTGTAGAAGGGATGATATTGTACTCGTGTAACCATGGTCGACCGAGCAGAGCGTTGTAGCACGTCTTGGCATCTATGACATGGAATTTGACATCTGTGACGAGCAACCCGAAGCGTAACGTCAATATCACAGATCCAAGGGTTTTCGATGATTGGGAGTCGAACCCGGAGATGGTGATCTTGTCTCGGGCGAGGTGTTGGACACTCATGCAAATCTCCTTTAACACTCGCACATTGAGTAAATTAACAGACGATCCGTTATCGACCAAGATTTTACCTATCTTTATGTCATGGCAGTATCCTGAGACATAAAGGGGGCGATTGTGTTCACACGTCCCGAGGAGAAGGTCTTCATCACCAAAAGCAACGTCGGCTGTGTGTACCTGTTCCAATTCATCCTTCATCTTTTGTTCGGCTAGGAAGGCTTGGAACTGGTCCGGATCTTGTAGGGCCTCAATCAGAGAATCCCTCGCCTCTTTTGATAGCAATAGGGCATCGAGAATGCTGAGTTGTGAGGGTAGCTTCCTCAGATGCGCCAAGACATTGTAATCTACTTTATTCCTCTTCGGGGGATTCTTGGCGGTTAACTCTTCCGCAACTTGGTCATCCAAAGCGATGTCTTCAGAGACCTTCTCTTTCCCTTTGTTTTTCTTGTTCAAGGGTCCGAGGTTCTTTTCGGGTAATGTTCGATTGCGTAGCTGTATATTTTCGCAAGCCTTCGGTTCTTTTTCTTTTCCTGAAGTGGATTCTTTGAAGAGGGGGCCAAGCTCTAGCTCCTCATCGGAATCGCTCCCAAATGTAGGCACTTATGACCTGGCGGCGTTAACCATGTGACAATTGTTGGCAGTTCTTTCAAGCTCTTTGGTCGTGTTTCTTTGCTCCCGACGAATTTTACGCTTTTCCCGTTTAAAGCGTTGTCGATTGGCGACGTATCCTTGCCACCATCCATTGAAAGCTTTGCAATCTTGGGTGGAATGCGAGACCTTCTGATGGTATAAGCAATAAGAGGGGTGCATTTCTACCACGCCAGTAACTTTTTCTTCAGAGGGTGGTAGCTTCATGCCCATTGATATGGCCTTAGCAAACCTCTTTTTTATCTTGAATTGGCTTTTGTCAGCGGTGGAGGCATTTTGCTCCAGCGGGATCATTTCAGCTCCTTCCTCAAGTCGCTGACGCTTGGCCTTTTCGAATATAGCCGTATCGCGTTCTCGATCAGCCTTGCTTTTCAACCGAGCTTCATTAAGAAACGCGCTAATCATTTCAACTGGTAACCCTGGGGCTCCTGATTCGGCATTTGCCCCCAGCGTTTCAGTGCCATAGGTATCTTCATCATTCGTGACCGAATGAGAGATCATATGACAGCTCGCCACATACTCCTCGGATTCGTCCGATGAACTCTCTCCCTCATCTTCCTTTTGAAAGACGTGATCAAGGAAATCTTGGAGCGTAATGGGAGTTCGCGCCTTTTGGTTATATTCATCCAGCGCGTCGATCTGCTTTTGTAGGTCCGTGCGCTTGTCGCCAGGCTTCACGGGCTTCTTAGATTTCTTCTTCTTCTTTTTCGAAGATTTTGACGGCTGACTATGAGCGCTTGAACTACCACCATCGGTCTTCGGAGTCGGTCGTGGCTTCAACATCCTCTCAATAACCTGCGGTTCCAAGGGGTTCTTCCACTTGATTGCTGGACAGGTCTGAAGATCATTTAGCATTCTCCTCGTTTTGGCTGATAATACAACCTCCCAGGGAGTTTCTTCAATAACGGAGCATGTTGCCCCCGGCGTATTCGTCCCCTTAGAGGTGTGGGGCTGCGGAGGATTCACCTTCCATTTGTCAGATAGCGCAAATTTGCCCTGACGGTACTGGTTCTCAAGCCAATTCTTGAAAACGTAGCAATCCTCAATCGGATGGCCTAGCACTCGATGATAAGGGCAGTAATTAGGCTCGTTGACGTCACTCGGTTGCGACGGACGTTTTGGGTCTGGCAGATTTATGAGCCTGTTGCGCAATGCCAGCTCGAATAGCCTCCTTGTTTTATCACGGGGGAAGGAGTAAGCGCGTCCCATCCTGTCCTCAAGGGGTACGTATGGGCGTGTATTGTTTGGACGAGCAACCGGCTTCGAGTCGTTCGGTTGTTGTTGGGCATTAGCGACGATGATCGCTTTTCCCTTTCCTTTATCGTTTCGGGAGTCCGGCTTCAGGAGAGGGGGTTTATGGCCCATCTGGTCCATCTGCGCCAATTTGTCGATCAAAGCCTGGAAGGAAGTCGGCTTGAAGAACATCATAAACTGTGAAATGGTTGCTTGTGGATCAAGGGTTCCAACAAACATTCCCACCGCAGGGGCTTCTTCTATGCGCTGTTCACACTTAGACCATAGATTACGCCACCGTATAGCGTACTGAACCCACGTCTCGCCGGGTTTTACCCTGGCGTTAATCAGTGCCGTCATCGGGGTACGCTCGCTGGCACTTGCAAAACGCTGGGTGAAGAGCAGCTCCATCTCCGCAAAGGTTTTAATAGAGTCGTTGGGGAGCTCGGAATACCATTCGAAAGCCGTATCTGATAGGCTTCCAACAAACTGGCGCAGCAAAAGCTTGTCGTCGCCTCCGGTGTTACCGCAGAGCGCCCTGAACTGGGCAACATGTTGATGGGGATTGCCGGTCCCTTTGTAAACATGAAACTTGGGAATCGTGTAACCCGGCGGGTACTTGATTTGGTCATACCAGCCCGGATATGGCCGCCCCGTTTTCACGATTTGACCGGCTGCTTCGGCCGCGTGATGAACCTTTATCTGTTGGGCTATATATTCGTCCAGATCAGTTTTAGAGATTGTATCCTCTCTAGCCGTTGATAGAACGGGCTGAGGGTTTGATGTTTCTCCCTTATCATCCCCAAGGACAATCGGGGGTTCTTCAGTTGGGGGATCTGGTTGTATCATCATCCCTATCATGTCCTGGAAGAGGAGGCCCATACGCTGTATATTGGCTGCTTGTTCAGCAGCCTCTTTGTCTCTCTTTTCCAGTACTCGGCGGAGGAACTCAGCGTCGGTCTCTTCCTCTTGGCGTTCATCTAAGGACGTCTCAGGATTCTCTTTTGGCCCCGTGAGTGCAGCCATTGTAGTCATCATCTCCTGGAGCTTTTGTTGCTGCTCCTGAGACTTGGTCACTGACCGGGTAAGCGGTCGGTGACCCGTAGAAGTACGACTTTCTTCCTTTCCCGAAGCCATATAGACTGTATGAACTGTTATGCCCCCTGACTTGGGGCGTTTAGGTTCACCGCTTTTAAACTTTGTCAGTGTCACGGGAGCTTTTTCTGGCCTCTTCCTTTTATGGACCTTTGAGGTTGAAGGAGCCGTTGAAGCGGGCATTCTAGCATTTGTTGCCCCCTGCTGTTTAATGGGGCGGTTCTTGTCTTTTTCCACCTTTGCCCTTTTCTGGCGACGGAAGTGGTCTGAGTCAATCACGGAGTCTTGAACCTTCCGCCAAACTTTATAAATTTTTGACGACAGCCGTTGAGGGGGCTGTTCCTGCTTCGTCTCCGGAGCTTTTTCCATGGGCGGAGGAGACCTTTTCAATGTAGCAACCGGAGAGTTCTTTCTCACCTTCCTCAGCAATTCAAAGTTGTTCCCAGTTGGAACAGCAGCATTGACCTCCACCACTGGAGCAGGTGGGGTTAGCCCTGAGGGGGAGTTGCCCCCTGCTTTCCTTACTCGCTGCCAATGGCGACGTCGCGCACGACGAGCCGTTGGGACTGGCTCGGAAATCGAGATAGTTTCTTGTTGCCCCCTGTTTGGGTGTGGGGTAACTGTCGATGTCAGCCTATCGAAGACTGATGCTTTTTGACCAGCTGGGGGAGGAGTGGGAACCGTCAATCTTGTGAAGACCGACTCTCTGATAAGAGAAGCCGCTTCAACGACTTCCGAGGCAGCGACCGTTGCCCTCTTTGGGACAGCCACTTTATAATTCTGACCTAGCCTGGTGAAAACGGAGGCTGTCGGCTTAGTAGCGGGCGACCCGTTGACAGGGGTCGTGGTAGTAGTGAGCCGGTCAAACACCGACTTCTTGTTCGCTTCCGGTGTGGGTATCGGTATAGAGAAGCTTGTAGGTGGGACCATGGTCCCGAAAAACAGGCCGGTGGTGGCCTGGGTCACCTGCTCTACCGGCAGAGCAAGGAAAGAGGCCGCTTGGGGCCCATATGTTACACCTCTCGGTGAGGTGGAGCGTCCGTTGCAGTGGTGCTTCGCGCATTTGGTGCAGTGAGAATCCATGGATGCTTGAGTTCTGCACCAGACAAAAGACCAAATCTCAGCAACTTGAAATCCGTAGGCAACCACTTAACAAACCGCGATTGGTTCGCGAAGACGACACACGAAGTGTGGAGTGGAAAGAGGAAAAGGTCCCACCGGGCGTGCCAGAATCTGTTCCCCTCCGAACGGCGGCCCGGACTTTGCGTCCGTTGCCTGAGGTTCGGGGCAGATGCTATTTGGTTTTATCCGTCTATCTCTCCGAAGATGCCAAGTTGATTTATGGCACCGTGTATCGGAGGTTTAGACGGATGCGGCCGATGTAGCAGACTTCGTCAGATTCCCCCTCAGGGTGAAGGGTTTTTGATTGTGGGGACGCTCTTCCCTGCAGGCGCAAGCCCCTGCAGTTAATTACGCTACCGCGTTGCGATAACAACTTTCTCCTTCTCCAGAATTTCACTTCGTGTCGTGTATGTTTGTTTTGTTTGTGGTTGCCCGTGGATTGTATACGGAGACTTAGTGATGTCGTCACCCGTAGGACGTGGATCAGTCCAAATCCGTATTTACTTAGATTTGGGTTTGGTGTTTTTAGTTTAAGGATGCATTAGTCGCGTTGCGGCTAAGATCAACTTAAACGTTCGTTAAGGATACGTTAGTCTTGTTTTAGACTAAGATCAACTTAACGTAGTGATTGATTTAATTATCTGGCCATTGGGACTCGTCACCTCTCCGACGTCGTTGAGGGATTACAACGACAAGCGTCTGAGGAGTTCAGAGATGTACCCTTGAACCAAAGTTGATTTGGGGGTTTTATTGTTTATTTAAAGATCTAAGGACACATTAACCGTAGCTGAGGCTAAGATCAACTTAGACGGGACCGTTTAGATCCGGCAAAAGAGCGTTCGGGCTCAATTGCGCCAGTTTAAGGACATGGTGGTCCATCGCCAGTTTAGGGACGTGGTGGTCCATGTTCCAGTTTAGGGACATGGTGGTCCATCGCCAGTTTAGGGACGTGGTGGTCCATCATTAGTTTAAGGACGTTTCGGTCCGACATTAGTTTAGGGACGTTTCGGTCCGATATTAGTTTAGGGACGTTTCGGTCCGATATTAGTTTAGGGACGTTTCGGTCCGATATTAGATAAGTGGTCGTTGGGACCCGTCACCTCTTTGACGTCGTTGAGGAATTACAACGAGAGATATCAAAGGAGTTCGGAGATGTACCCTCGAACCGGTCGTGAATTGGTTGAGGAGAGCCATTTTGCTCAATCAATTTAATTTTAAGGACTTACAGCCAGGATTGGGTTAAGTCCAATTTTTTTATTTATTTTAGGCTTTGCCTGACTAAAAGAATCAATCCAAACAGGGCTCTGCCCCTTTATTATTTTTGTGATTTGATTTGGGCCAGGCCCTCAAGAATTTTCCAAACAGGGCTCTGCCCTTTTATTATTTTTGTGATTTGATTTGGGCCAGGCCCTCAAGAATTTTCCAAACAGGGCTCTGCCCTTTTATTATTTTTGTGATTTGATTTGGGCCAGGCCCTTTTAAATAATGAGTTGCACTTGTGCAAAAACTCAAGAATTTTCCAGATTTAAGAACAAAAGTGCATAGCACTTTTGATCTAAATTTGGATCAAAGGAAAACAAGTTTTTTTCTTCTTGTTTTCCCTGATTTCACAGAACCAAGGGTTCATATCAAGTGCAAGGCACTATTTCTTTCTTTTTATTGAATTATTCACTTTTAATCCTCTGTTCTTCAGAAGTTTTTACCTTTTTCTTTTTTATGTTCTTGATCAATCTTCAAGAGTTCTTTCTCTTCTTTTTTTTTTATGCCAGAAGTTGATTCTTCTTCTTGATCCCCTTTGAATGAGGTCTGGGATCTTATTTATAGTGCTCACAAATTTATTGAATTTGTTAACAAAATCTTTCCTGAATGATTTTGGGAATTTTCCCACCATTGGATTTTTGATCCAAAGGCAGAAGAAAATCTTCTGGTTTTGAAAAAAACAGAAAATATTTCATCAAATTTTCATTCTGTTTCTGCGCAACTCCCCAATGAATGACACGTGTCGCGCAGTGGGAAGCTTGCGCAACTGCGCAGACACGTGTCGCGCAGATGTGCGCTTGCGCAACGGTGCTTGCGCAACTGCGCAGACACGTGTCGCGCAGATGTGCGCTTGAGCAACGGTGCTTGTGCAACTGCGCAGACACGTGTCGCGCAGCGGTGCCCTTGCGCAACGGAGACACGTGTCGCGCAGCGGTGCACTTGCGCAACAGTGCTTGCGCAACTGCGCAGACACTTGTCGCGCAGCGGTGCGCTTGCACAACTGCGCAGACACGTGTCGCACTGTGGACCGCTTGCGCACTGCGCAACGCACGGAATTTGAAGCGTTGCTTCAGAAAATTTGAATTTTCAAAATTCAAATGAGCCTTGCTCAGATTGGGGGAACATTGACATGTTGTCCCTATGGACATATCCTGTTGTCTCTACAGACAAACCTGTACCTGCTTGATCCTGTGTTGGCATTAACTCCAGATTTATCAATACCTGACTTACACACATAACTTGGGGGTATGGGGAAATCAAGAATGTATCTGAACGTAACTCAAAGAGCTATTGCATCATGTTACCGTGGTCCCGTGGGGTTGAACGGGATATAGACTCACAGTCTATCATATCTTGTTACCGTGGTCCCGTGGGGTTGAACGGGACATAGACCGATGGGTTACGATGAGGATTACATTAATTGATTTCGAATAACTTTAGAGTAGATAACCTTAGAACACAGTTTAGATTACTCATTGCACTTCACCTGTTTATATCCTGTTCACTGATCTATATTCATGTTACGGTTTACTTGCTACTGATGACTTGTTACTGTTTACACTTCATGCCTGCATATTTCATTATATCCTGCTTGCCTTGAATTATTGATATTATGACGCACTGACGTCTGGGTTTTGCATGGCCCAGATCCCTTATCCTTATCGCAAGCTGTCCAGGAGTATTTTGATCAACAGGCCGAGCAGTGAGGACCTATTAGTGTTTTAGTTTAGTTTTCTTTCAGCATTCTCATTCCTGATGTGAGCCCGTATTTGGGACGTACATTCCAAATTATTATTGTTTATTGGAACTATTGCTTCCGCATATTATTTCTTGACTCGTTTATTCTGGCTCATGGACATGTACTAGATAGTTTATTTTATTTCTACTGTTCTTGATATCTTATAGACAGCCGTAATGTGACTGTGGAGAGATATTTCCTAACCACAGGTAGCATGGTTGTCTCTGCCACTTGCCTATCTTAGCGCACTCTGGGAAGTGGGGCGTGACATTTTAGGTATAGGGAAAAGTATGTAAACAAGTAGCAAGATTTGAAAAGAAAGGTTTGAGAAGAAAAGTTTACTAGTGATGACTTGGTCAGTGGCCTCAGCTTCTTCCACTGACATAGTGAAAGCCTGGCGCCTTGGTACATTCCTCTTGGCCTGAGGAGCATTCCTCAGAATGTTCCTTTGAGCATGATGGAACTGACGAGGAGGTGGTGCAGCTTGTGGTCCTCTGGGTGGTGCAGGTAGTGCAGGTCTTGGAGCATGTGCCTGAAGAGCTGGTCGCTGCGGATAGGTAATTGCTGGCCTGGGTGCAGCAACTGGGTTTTGTTTTTGGGGACAAGACCCAATATCATGAATAGCTGAGCCGCAGACTAAGCGAAGACGGTTGGCTCGCCGGCAGTCTTTCATCATATGTCCAGTTCTCTTGCAGTAGGTACAAAAGGCTGGGCTGAGACGATGGTTCGGTACTCCGGGTCGCCTTGGCACAAAAGGTGGCCTGGACGAGGCTCCTCCTGCCATCTGGTTGGCAGGGCGGTTTGCCCCTTGCTTTTATCACTGCCTCATAACTGCGGGTAGCTTCCAGAGCATCCTCATGAGTTGGAAATTTTCCCGTGGCTAGAGCAGCTTGAATTTCCGTATCCAAGCCTTGTTGAAAGCAACGGGCTCTGATCTCGTCCGTCGGTATCAAATGTGCCGCGAATCTGTTTAAAGGATTGTGTTAGCTGTGTAGTATGTGATAAAAATTGAACTATTATGACATATCTTACCGACTTAGCATGGTGAATTCAGCATCATACTCATCTACTGACTTGTCCCACATCGAACCTTATTCTAGATGAATGAACTGTTGTTCCATGGCAAACCTGGCAGTCACAGGGAAGTACTTCGCGTCGAATTTATCGCCAAAAGTCTTCCATTCAATAGGCTATACAAGACGGCTTTCTTCCGCCTTCCACCAGTTGCGAGCATTGTCCGTGAGCTGCAGTTTCGCCACACGGACCCAAGCTATGTCTGGCACTTGTGCTGCCACCAGATCATCCTCTATGCTTTGTGCCCATTCCTCAGCTTCAAGTGGGCTTCCCTTTCCGAAGAACTGCTTGGGATGTAATGCCCTGAATTGCTTTACCCCAGGTGCGTCAGTCTCGGGATGGTTTAGGAGTTGTTGATGTCCCTCAAGAAGGCTGCGGATCGCCTCAAGTAGTACCGTTTGCTCGGTGGGTGGCGCAGGCACAGCAGGTGTGAGAGATAGTGGTGGAGGTATGTTGTTGACATTGGTGCGGTGTTGTTCGGGGAATCCATAACCTTGAAGAAAAATTTGGGTTAGGACAGATTCAAGTACATGAAATGATAAGATTTAAGGAACATGAATTGTAAAGAATGTTTTAGTTGCTGGTTCTTGTGTTTTATATTGCTTAGAGTTCCATACAGCTCTGACCTGCATGGGCCACCAACAAAACCTGTCATGCCCCACTTCCCAGTATACGGTGAAGGGGACGCGACTGGTCCGCTACGTATTTACTCAGAAGCAAATACGCTAAGCGTAACTAAGCAATATAAAAGAAAATATACATAAAAGACAAGGTATAATAAAAACAGCAACTTTATTTATTAACATTCTTTTGTACAATACATGAAAAGAAAATACAACTGAAATAAAAGCAATGCCTAAACAATGGCATGACAGGAAATTAAAGGTACTGAATAGAAAATGTACAATGTCCAGAGCTCAGGGTCTTCGCTGTACTGATCCAAGTCTTTTGCAATTGGCTCGATCTCTGCTGTGTCCAGAACACCTGACGACATTCAAAGAAGAAAGAAACAGAATGTCGTCAGCGAACAGGTCACTCGGTAAGTCTCAAAGATAAGAGGAAAGTAGAATAGACAGAATAAGAAGGTATCTTATAGAGTTGTATTATATTGTTGTAATGTTGTGTTAACGCTGTTATTTGTAGCTTGGTATAGAAGGATGCCAGTGTATATTTCCCCCAATCAGAGCAAAGCTCTGTTTGAATTTCAAAATTCAAAAAATTGAAGCAACGCTTCAGATTCCTTGCGCTGCGCGCAGCGTGCAACGTGTCAAAAGCAGACACGCCAGCGCCAAGAGCGCTGCGCCTAAGGCAGCTGTTCCCCTCGGAAGGACGGCGCACAGGACCGCGATGTCCTGACGCTGAGATTCGGGGCAGATGCTATTTGGTTTTATCCGTCCATCTCTCCGAAGATGCCAAGTTGATTTATGGCACCGCGTATCGGAGGTTTGGACGGATGCGGTCGATGTAGCAGACTTCGTCAGATTCCCCCTCGCCTGAGGGGTTTTTGATTGTGGGGACGCTCTTCCCTGCAGGCGCAAGCCCCTGCAGTTAATTACGCTACCGCATCGCGGTAACAACTTTCTCCTTCTCCATAATTTCACTTCGTGTCGTGTGTTTTTGTTTTGTTTGTGGTTGCCCGTGGATTGTATACGGAGACTGAGTAATGCCGTCGCCCGTAGGACGTGGACTAGTCCAAATCCGTATTTACTTAGATTTGGGTTTGGTGTTTTTTAGTTTAAGGATGCATTAGTCGCGTTGCGGCTAAGATCAACTTAAACGTTCGTCAAGGATACAATAGTCCTATTTGAGACTAAGATCAACTTAACGTGATAATTCATTTAATATCTGGCCATCGGGACTCGTCACCTTTCTAACGTCGTTGAAGGATTACAACGGCAGATGTCAGAGGAGTTCAGAGATGTACCCTTGAACCAAAGTCGATTTAGGGTTTTATAATCCATTTAAATGTTTAAGGATACGTTAGCCGTATTTGGGGCTAAGATCAACTTAAACGGGACCGTTTAGATCCGGCAAAAGAGCATTTGGAAGCTCTATTGTTCCAGTTTAGGGACGTAGTGGTCCATAGGTAGTTTAAGGACGTTGCGGTCTATATTCCAGTTTAGGGACGTGGTGGTCCATTATTAGTTTAAGGACGTTTCGGTCCGATATTAGTTTAGGGACGTTTCGGTCCGATATTAGTTTAGGGACGTTTCGGTCCACGAGTTTAAGGACCCCGCAGTCCATATTCATATGTGGTCGTCGGGACCCGTCACCTCTCTGACGTCGTTGAAGGATTACAACGACAGGTGTCAGAGGAGTTCGGAGATGTACCCTTGAACCGGTAGTAAATTAATTTAAGAGAGCAATCTTGCTCAGTCAATTTAATTTAAAGACTTATGGCCAAAATTGGGCTAAGCCCAGTTTCAATATATTTTTTTTTGTCTTTGGCCTGTGCTGGGGCTTTACCCTTTTTTAGTAATGCACTGCATTATTCTTGTTTTGGTCGGGCTTTGCCCTTTTCTAAATGATGCAGAGCATCTATTTTTTTGTTTGGGCTTTGGCCCCCCTTTTAAAATGCATAGCATTTTTTATTAGGCCTGTTAGGCCTTTTAATTGGGCTCTGTCCCTTTTCTTTAATAATGCAGAGTATTAAATACTCTGACAGTGCCCCACGTGGCTTGTCAGGCGCTTTGCGCTAAGTAATGAGCGCAAACTCATATGGTGGTGACACGTGTCACGCTCTGGTGAGCGCAAGCGCAATAGCGCAGTGTGCTGCGCTAATGCGCTGCGCTGTTGCGCTGCTGACACGTGGCGCGCTCTGGTGAGCGCAAGCGCAATAGCGCAGTGCGCTGCGCTAATGCGCTGCGCTGTTGCGCTGCTGACACGTGGCGCGCTCTGGTGAGTTGCGCCAATTCCAGAGAGCAAAGCTCTATTTCAAGAGCGCAAGTTGTTTTGTAGCTGACACATGGCGCTCTCTCAAGAGCGCAACAGCGCAGTTTGGAAGTGCAAAGCACTAAGAATCTTTTAGATTCAAGAACAGGAGTGCAGAGCACTATTTGATTTCTTGATCTAATTTAGATCAAAGAAAATAAATTTTTCTTTTTTGCTTCAAGAACCAGAGGTTCATAAAAAAGTGCAAAGCACTATTATTACTTATTTTTCTTTTTATTTAAAATTATTGATCTTGTTCTTAGATCAATAATCTGTCCATAAGAGAATTTTCTCTTTTTCCTAAAGGTTTTTTACCTTCTGTTGTTCTTGAGGAGTTCTCAAGAGTTCTCTTCTCTCTTTTTTTTTAGAAAGATGTTCCTCCTTTTTAATTGAGGCATAGGGTCCTTTTTATAGTGCCCATAAATTAGTTAAATTTGTTAAAGAGATCTTTCTCTGAGTGATTTGGGGAATTTTCTCCACCGTTGGATCTTTGATCCAAGGGCTTCTGCTTTGCAGAAGAAAATCTTCTTGTTTTAACAAGAACAGAAAAGATTTCTTGGAAATTTAATTCTGTTTGGCGCAGATGCCCCAGCGCGTGACACGTGTCGCGCACTGCGCTAGCGCATCTGCATTAGCGCATCTGCGCTGACACGTGTCGCGCAGCGCACAGCGCAGCGCAACTGCATTAGCGCATCTGCGCTGACACGTGTCACGCAGCGCAGAGTGTAGCGCAACTGTGCTAGCGCATCTGCGCCGACACGTGTCGCGCAGTGCACAGCGCAGCGCAGAGCGCAGCGCAACTGCGCTAGCGCATCTGCGCCGACACGTGTCGCGCAGCGCAGTGCTTGCGCAGCTGAAGCGTTGCTTCACAAAAATAGAGCTTTGCTCTGATTGGGCGCGCCTTCTTGGACGCTGCGCTGACGTATCAGCGCCTGACATGTGGCGCGTTGCGCCCGAGATTTGAAGCGTTGCTTCAAAATTTGAATTTTGAATTTCCAGCAGAGTTTTGCGCTGATTGGGGGAAACAAATGCCCCCCCACCGTTGCGCTTACGTGGCCCCAAACGTGAGCGCAACGGTGGCGGAATTCCAACCGCCGCGACAACTTTTGGAAGTCGAAGAGGCACTTGAGACCTATAAATAGGACCTTTGGTCCCCCACAGATGCTTATCATCTTTCAGATTTTTATTTTCAAAAACTTCAGAGCTTTGCTCTTGCCTTCAAGAATTCTAGAGCTTCGCTCTTCTTTCCAAAGTTTTTTAGAAAAAACTTTAGGTAAAATTATTTCTTAGATTAAATTAATTTTAATTAGTCTTAACCAGCAGAGCTTTGCTCTCATAGATCTTTTGATCTAAAGAGATCCCCATTGGGGTTTCACTAGCAGAGCTTTGCTCATTTTCAAAGTCAGAGACTTTAGGTAAAATTAATATAAATCAAATTAATTTAAATTAATCTCAGTCAAAGAGTTTTGCTCTCACAGATCTTTGATCTAAAGAGATCCCCATTGGGGTTTCATTGAGCTTTTGTTCATGGGTTTTAATCCCTGAACAGAGCTTTGCTCTCTAGGAATTTAGCCCTCTATGTATATTATTTTTCTTCTATCGCTAATCTTCCTGTGGTATTTCCTCTAGGCATAATGGCGGTGCATCTATACAGTTTGCACGAGTTCATCACCTATGACGATATCCGCGCACAGGGTCGTCAACAAAACCAGGAGTTTACAGACGCTCAATGTGCAGAGGTTATGGGTCGTCTGAACGCAAGCGGTGGTTGGCTGCTACCCCGTCGTTCAGCTCTTTTGAAAGTCGTGCTGGGAGCAATATGGAGAGCACTTCCGGGTCTTCACGAGGCCCTGCCGCTCAATGCGCTGGATGATGCCGAGGACAAGGTGCATTCAGTGTACCTGACGGGGCTGATCTCGAAGAGACGACGGGACAGCCTCATTGACACCCTACATCAAATCTTCCAGCAGACGACGATAGTTGCTGCTTATCGGAGGCCGGGAGGGCTTGCCGATGATATTGACACAGAGGAGCGCGAAAGGCTGCGCATAAGAATAATCAGAAAGGCCAGAAGGACTCTGGATGGCCTTACTTTTGACTTTCTCAATCCATGCTTTGGATCTGAAGTTATTCCATTGTAATAATATTTTTCGTTCACTGTTTTTTATGATTGTAAGATTTTTTGGCAATATGAATGGAAACTTTTTATTTCAGCTTGTCTTATTTCTCGTCCTGAGTCTTCTGCCCATGCATGAATGAGTGTGTCTCGAATGCTCGATTAAATGTAAATCGGATGTTCTTTCTGTTATTTTCTCCGTCTTTCCTTTCTTTTATTATCAGCATATCACCTTAGCAAACATAGTTGACGGATGATTAGAACGAATATCCTGACTTTCTTAAGAAATAGCGATGGCTTAGGCCGCAGGTTCAGATCTGCTGTCTAAGACTTTTCAACTCTATAAGCCGTGAGGGTCTCATAGAGACTTTTCTCCCTACGGATCGAGAGGATCTCGTAGGTGGGTTTTCTCCCTAGGAATCTTGGGGATTCCTAAGTGTGGTTTCTCTTATAAGTCGTAAGGATCCTATAAGAGAATTTTCCCTCTTACGAGTCGAGAGGATTCGTAAGCGGTTGTTTCCCTCCTTGTCGGAAAATCGACTTCGGAGAGTGAGACCCGTGAATAGTATGCAAGAGACCATTTTGGATTGACTTGCAGGGCCCCATTGTTCAGGGAGCAAGCTTTCTTAGTCCATGCTGCCTGAGGCTTCATTTTGCAAGTTGAGACGAACCGGGAATTCTTCCGCAAAGACAGTGGTGGCTCTGCGTGGGTCAAGAGGCTCTCGTCGCGGAGTGTTTGTATCCGTGAGTCGAGGAGTTTGCTAGGGATTATTTGTTTCCCAAGCGCCAAGGATTATTTGTTTCCTTGGGGTTTGAAACGAGTTGAGGATTCCCACGGAGACGCTGGTGGCTCTGCGAGTCGACGCGGATCAGGAGGCTCTCGTCAAGGAGTGTTTGTATCCGTGAGTCGAGGAGTTTGCTAGGGATTATTTGTTTCCCAAGCGCCAAGGATTATTTGTTTCCTTGGGGTTTGAAACGAGTCGAGGATTCCCACGGAGACGCTGGTAGCTCTGCGAGTCGACGCGGATCAGGAGGCTCTCGTCAAGGAGTGTTTGTATCCGTGAGTCGAGGAGTTTGCTAGGGATTATTTGTTTCCCGAGCGCCAAGGATTATTTGTTTCCTTGGGGTTTGAAACGAATTGAGGATTCCCATGGAGGCACTGGTGGCTCTGCGAGTCGACGCGAATCAGAAGGCTCTCGTCAAGGAGTGTTTGTATCCGTGAATCGAGGAGTTTGCTAGGGATTATTTGTTTCCCAAGCGCCAAGGATTATTTGTTTCCTTGGGGTTTGAAACGAGTCGAGGATTCCCACGGAGACGCTGGTGGCTCTGCGAGTCGACGCGAATCAGGAGGCTCTCGTCAAGGAGTGTTTGTATCCGTGAGTCGAGGAGTTTGCTAGGGATTATTTGTTTCCCGAGCGCCAAGGATTATTTGTTTCCTTGGGGTTTGAAACGAGTCGAGGATTCCCACGGAGACGCTGGTGGCTCTGCGAGTCGACGCGGATCAGGAGGCTCTCGTCAAGGAGTGTTTGTATCCGTGAGTCGAGGAGTTTGCTAGGGATTATTTGTTTCCCGAGCGCCAAGGATTATTTGTTTCCTTGGGGTTTGAAACGAGTCGAGGAATCCCACGGAGACGCTGGTGGCTCTGCGAGTCGACGCGGATCAGGGGGCTCTCGTCAAGGAGTGTTTGTATCCGTGAGTCGAGGAGTCTGATGAAGATACTGGTTTCTTCGGAGTTGGACTGAACCGTCGAGATTTAGCTTCGCCTTCTGGCGGAGCCTGCTGGGAAAGTATAGTTCCCTCTTTGTTTACGCCTTTGGATTGCATATAGGGATCGATGTGATCTTAACTGTAGGGCCAAAGTTTTATCATCATTTTTTTTGTTTTATCTCCGCGATGCTCTATCATTTCAGCTTTTATATCGCGAAGGTCGCGATTGCCCAATCATTTCGGCTATTTAATTTATTTTTACTCGCTGTTTTTTATTGCGAGTTGCCCAATCATTTCGGCTATTTTGCATGCATACATTTTTACTTGCTGTTTTTTTTTATTGCAAGTTGTCCCATCATTTCGGCTATTTCGTATGCATGTGCGGCCTACTGGCTTTTCGCCGTAAGCCGGGAATCAGACACCGATTTCGGCATCAGCACCGCTACAACTGGGATATTACCAGGAGCGAATCATCATTTGCCTCTGTCGATGTCGAACAAGGGTGGCTTAGCGAACAGGGTTAAGGTCCTGTCGACTAATGCTTTTGACTTCATGAGCCGTAAGGGTCTCACAAAGGTATTTCTTCCTACAAGTCGTGAGGATCTTGTAGGTGTGTTTTCTCCTTAGGACTCGTGAGAATTCCTAAGTGTTCGTTTCCTCTGTAAGTCGTAAGGATCCTACAGGAGGGTTTTCTCCTCATAAATCGAGAGGATTTACAAGGGTTGTTCACCATGCAAACATATCCCCAGTCACGGATGAGACTTGGTTAAGGAAATGTTTATTCGCGCCCGTGGATTGTATACAAGGGTTAGTATTGAGCCACTTGTAGGGCAATATTAGAAGTCTGTGGGGGTTTGCTTAAGCACAGGTTTAGGTCTCTGTGACTTAAGACTTTCAAATCTTATGAGCCGTGAGGGTCCCATAAGAGTGTTCTCCTCACGAGTCATGAGGATCTCGCGAGTGTATTTTCTCCCTAGGAATCGTGGGGATCCCTAAGTGTGTTGCTCCCTTATGAGTCGTAAGGATCTCACGCAGGTGGTCTCTCCTCACAAGGTCGAGAGGACCCTGTAAGTGTCTTTTAACGAGGTTGCGCCCTTTCAGGTTTTCACAAACACTCGCCGGTAGTCCTGCTGTTTTTTACTCACGGAGCCCTTTCGGGTTTTCATCCGTGCCCATTTTGCTTATGGACATGCCGTTTTTTTTAATTCTTTTTATTTTCTTTTTCTCTCTTTTTTTTTACGAGGTCGCGCCCTTTCGGGTTTTCACGAACACTCGCCGGTAGCCCTGCTGTTTTTACTCACGGAGCCCTTTCGGGTTTTCATCCGTGCCCATTTTGCTTATGGACATACCGTTTTTTATTTATTATATTTTTTCTTTATTTATTTTTATTTTTTTTTATCTCGTCAGCCTAAGGATGCTGCGGTATTAGTTTAAAGACGTTTCGGTCTGCTATTAGGTTAAGGACATTTCGGTCCGCTATTAGTTTAAGGACATTTCGGTCCAACATTGAGAGGCTGGCTACTGCTTATAAAACTTGAGCTTAGGAAGATAGCGAGCGGACATGGTCGTCGTCATCTATCATTGACCTAGGCTGTGGCTCATTAAGCGTAGTATTTCTTCAGGAAGCGACCGTTTATCGGCCTGAAGGGCCTTTCACCGTGCATATCCATGAGCAGATAGGCCCCACCCTGGTAGACCTTATCTATGATGTATGGGCCTTCATAGTTTGGCTCGAATTTTCCCCGCTTGGTGCGATTGGGGATCATAGGCCTTTTGACCACTAGCACGAGTTCGCCTTGGTGGAACGTCCTCGGTCGGGTCAATCTTTCGTATGAGCGCATCATCTTTGCTCTATAAGCTTCCAGATTTTGCTGCGCTATGAGCCTAGTTTCATCAAGGGCGTCAAGCTCCTCAAGCCGAAGGTGGGCATTTTCTTCGTCCGTCGGCTCGTAGTGGACTGCCACTCGTAGAGAGGGTAACTCTATCTCGAGGGGCAGTACTGCTTCCGTACCGAACACCAACGCGTACGGCGTTGTGTTCGTGGCCGTCTTGAATGTAGTTCGATATGCCCAAAGAGCTTCCTGCAGTCTTTCGTGCCAATCTTTCTTATTACGGGACACTGTTTTCTTTATGATTTTTGTTAATGTCTTGTTGAAGGCTTCAGCTAGTCCATTGGCTCGCGGATTATAAACCGAGGAATATCTCCAGTCTATATTATGCTGTTGCGCAAAGCGACTGATCTTATGGCTTCTGTAAGCTGGCCCGTTATCGGAGATGATCCGTCGCGGAGTTCCAAATCGATATATGACATGCGTCTTGAAGAAGTGGAGGATATTTTCCGTCTTCACCTCTCTTAACGGTACTGCTTCTGCCCATTTAGAGAAGTAGTCAGTCGTTGCCAGGATGAAACGGTGTCCCCTAGACGACGCTGGTTCGATGGGGCCGACTATATCAGTCCCCTACATCTCGAATGGCCAGCTAGCCACCGTTGGATGGAGTGGATTTGGATGTTGGTGGATGAAGTCCCCATGGATTTGGCATGAGTGACATTGCTTCGCGTATTCGAGGCAGTCTTGAATCATCGTGGGCCAGTAGTAGCCCATCCATTTGATCTTCAACTTCATTTTTGGGCCCGCTTGGTGAGAACCGCAGAGTCCGTCGTGAACTTCCTGGACGACCCTTTTTGCTTCGTCAGGTCCCAAGCATCTCAACCACAGAGAATCAAATGATCTCTTGTACAGAGTATCGTTGACGAAGGCGAAAGACAGGGCTCGTTTCATGAGCTGATGTCTTGTGGACGCTTCTTCAGGCATTCGGTGGGACTTGAAGTAATCTATGAAGATTCCTCTCCAATCCTCGGTATTTTCCCAGTCTTTTACTTGCAGGGTCGTCTGCTCGCTCGCTCCTTTTTCTTCAGATGATTCCGGAGATATTTCTGCTAGGGCAAGCACCCGACGGCTTTATACCACGATTCTAACGTCATCGAGATCCTCATCAGCCAGTTCTTTAGCAAGTTTGGCCAATGCGTCTGCTTTGCTGTTTTCCGCGCGCGGTATGTTCTCCAAAGTATAAGAGGGAATTTGGGTCAACAATTGTTGCACTTTTTCGCCGTACCTCACCAACTCTGGTTTGCACGTTTGGTAGTCACCGTTTACTTGACTAACGACCAGCTGGGAGTCTCCGTATATGAGGAGGTTTTCAATTCCCATGTCGATGGCGATCTCGAGGCCTGCTATCAGAGCTTCGTATTCGGCTTCATTATTTGTCCTCGGCTCTGTTAGGGAGAAAGCAAAGCGCATTATCCCTCCTTGTGGAGTTACAAAAATGAGGCCTACCCCCGATTTGATTATAGGGGTGTTTTGTTTGCGCTTCTTCATGGAAGATGCGCCATCAAAATAGAGTTCCCATCGAGTATCACCACCATCGATTGCATCAAACGCATGTTCGTCTGGAAGATCGCAATTTAGAGTAGAATCGGCGGGTATGGGATGTTCAGCGAGGAAGTCGGCGATGGCCTGGCCTTTTACTGCTTTGAGAGGTTGATATGTGATTGAAAACTCCATCAAGAGTAGGGCCCATTTAGCGAGTCATCCCGTCAATATGGCCTTTGACATTAAGTACTTAAGAGGGTCCACCTTCGAAATGAGACGGACCTCATGCGCCAACGCATAGTGCCTGAGCTTTGTTATCGCAAAGATCAACGCTAGGCAGTGTTTTTCAATGGGGGAGTAGTTACTTTCTGCCCCCAGCAGAACTCGACTTAAGTAGTAGAGTGCTCTTTCTTTCCCTTGATCGTTCTCTTGTGCCCATAATGCGCCTAAGGAACCTTCGAGGGCGGTTGTATAAAGAATGAGAGGCTTTCCCTTAACCGGAGCAGCCAGCACCGGCGGGCTCTGCAGGTATTGCTTGATCTCGTCTAGCGCGCTTTGGCATCTTTGATCCCAGACGAATGGGGTTCCCTTCTTCATCAGGTGACTGTAAGGACGGCACTTGCCTGAAAGATTGGCTATAAATCACTGTATGTATGCGAGCTTCCCTTGGAGAGACCGCAACTGTTTGAGAGTCCTCGGCGGAGGCATTTCCATGATTGCCTTGATCTTGGACGGATCTATTTCGATACCTCGGTGTCGAAAGATGAATCCCAGGAATTTGCCCGAGGAAACCCCGAATGCACACTTCAGAGGGTTCATCTTCAAATTGTATTGTCGAAGACGTTGAAATACGGTCTTCAGATGCTCGAGATGTTCCTCATATGATTTGCTTTTAACAACGAGGTCGTCGATATAGCATTCGACGATTTCGTGTATAAGGTCATCGAAGATCTTCGTCATGGCCCTTTGGTAGGTGGCACCGGCGTTCTTTAAACCGAAGGGCATCACCTTGTAACAGAATATTCCCAAAGGAGTCCGGAAAGCCGTATGTTTCTGGTCTTCAGGATGCATTTTTATTTGATTATATCCTGATGAGCCATCCATGAATGAGAAAATCTCATGCGTGGACGTATTGTCTATCATCAGTTCGGTGACTGGTACTGGGAAATCATCCTTCGGGCAGGCTTTGTTGAGATCCCGAAAGTCCACGCATATGCGCACCGTTCCATTTTTCTTCATCACTGGGACGATATTAGCAATCCATTCAGGGTATTGAACCTCCTGGATAAAGCCAGAGTCTATCAGCTTTTTGACTTCAGCATTGATACTCATCTCAAGCTCGAGTCGCATTCTCCTCGGCGCCTGTTTGACTGGTTTGATGTCCGGGGATATCGCCAATCTATGCACAGCGATTTCTGAATCCAATCCCGGCATTTCGGAATAGTTCCACGCGAAGCAATCTCTATGCTGCAGAAGTACATCCTTTAACGCAGCTACCCTTTCTTCAGATAGTAACTCGCTGATGAATGTCGGTCGTGGATCGTTTGCCACCCCCAACTCAATCTTCTTGAGGTTATCTGCAGTGGTATGGACTCCATCTTCCAACTCTTTTGGCGCTGGTGGGAATTCTGAGATTATTTCGTCGTTGTTATTTTCAAAGCACCAAGGGAGCTCATCTATGTCCTCGGGCTCTTCTCCTAATATTGTAATCATGTGACAGGTGCGAATTCGCTTCCAATCCCAATGTGGAACCCGTTCTTCTTTCGTGGCCTTGGGTTCGTGCTTTTGTGGCGGCGTTACCTTCCAGTTGTCAGACAGGGTGAACTTGCCGAGCTGGTACTGATCTTCAACCCAATTTTTGAAGGTGAAGCAATCTTCAAGAGGATGCCCTATTACTCGATGGTAAGAGCAATAGTCCGGGTGTGAGACTTCGCCCGCTTGTTCAGGGTGTTTAGACTCCGGCAATGTAAGCATTTGATGTTTTAGAGCAAGATCAAGTATCTTCTTCGTCTTGTCCCGAGGAAACGAGTACGCTCGACCCATTTTCTTCATGAGGGATAGGTCAATAATGCTCGACTCCCGTTTGCGTGGCTTCTTAGCCCTGCTTTGCCGCTGTTGAGCGCTTTTTCGGCCTTTCAACTTATTTCTGTTTTTGCGTCGAGCCTTGTTTATAACGGGTTGACAAGGAGCGGCATTTTCATTCTTTACGGCCTGTTGGAGAAGGCGTTGTGTCTTGGCTTTCTCGTAGATGGCCGTCTCACGGTTGTGATCATCTCGGACTTTTTGACCAGCTTTCTTTATAAGTTTGTCCATTTGTTCCTCGAACGACGGACTGGGCTGCTTTGCATCTGGAATTTTCACTGGCTTAGGATTAGTATCTTCCCATTGAGCATCCGCTTCTTCATCAAGGTCATACACGAGGCAGCAGCCGGATAGTAACTCTCGTTTCTTTGACCGGATGTATCCAAGCCCTTTTGTTTCCATTCTCCCATTAGGTAGTTTGCGCTGAGTCCCGGGAACGTTCCAGATTTTGTCATAGAACTTGGCTTTTCGGACGGTTTGCTTGAAGGGTATCCCCTGGCGTTTCAGCAGCTTTTTCAAACTTTCCGTATAATATCTGGGGAGGCGGATAGGCTGAAGCCTGTCGAGCGTAGAATCCGCGCCATGCCAGATTCCCTTTCCTACCTTGGTTTCTTCAGAGCGGTAAAACAGAATTGCTTTCTCGCTCTCTCGCCTGGGAGGGATGTAGAATGTTTGTAGCTCTTCTACGTTGTAAATATTAAGTGCATCCAGTTCTTTATGGTGTTTAAACGGCACCATGGCGACTTGCAGACTTCGCTCTTCATCAGCGAACGTTCGTATTGAAGGTCGAGCAGAGGATACAGCATGGACTTCATCTTCCGAGTCGCTGCCAAAGATCAACGTAGGAGCTGATGGTCCCGGCTTGTTGTGTTGGGGCGGACTCGAATAAACCAACTCCTCTTCCTCCTCAGTATCACTGCCGAAGACAGGGATGGTGGCGTTAGTTTTATTCTCCTGCTTATGACACTTCTTCGTGTCTTCGAAATCTGGTAAGAAGTATTTGGCGTCTTCGTATTTGCGGACCTCGTTCACAAAGAAAGGGTTCAGTTCTCCCGTCACGGTATACTCAAAACCATCCTTAAAATATTTCATACACTGATGCTGTGTAGAAGGGATGATGTTGTACTCGTGTAACCATGGTCGGCCGAGCAAAGCGTTGTAGCATGTCTTGGCGTCTATGACGTGGAATTTAATGTCTGTAACGAGCAGCCCGAAGCGTAGTGTCAGTATCACAGATCCAAGAGTTTTTGACGATTGGGAGTCGAACCCGGAGATGGTGATCTTGTCCCGAGCAAGGTGCTGGACGCTCATGCAGATTTCCTTCAACACCCGCACGTTGAGTAGGTTAACAGACGACCCGTTATCGATCAGGATTTTTCCTATCTTTATATCATGGCAGTATCCCGAGATATAGAGAGGGCGATTGTGTTCGCACGTCCCAAGTAGAAGGTCTTCATCGCCAAAAGTAACATCGGCCGTGTGCACTTCCTCTAATTCATCCTTCATCTTTTCCTCGGCCAGGCATGCTTGGAATTGTTCTGGGTCTTGGAGCGCCTTAATCAACGAATCTCTCGCCTCTTTTGATAGCAAAAGGGCGTCAAGAATGCTGAGCTGTGAGGGCAGCTTTCTCAGATGTGCTAAGACGTTGTAATCCACCTTATTCTTCTTTGGTGGGTCTTTGGCAGCTAGCTCTTCCACCACTTGGTCATCTAAGATGATATCTTCAGAGACCTTTTCTTTCCCTTTATCTTTTCTGTTCGAGGGTCCGAGGTTCTTTTCGGGCAGCGTGCGATTACGTAGCCGGATATTTTCGCAAACCTTCGGCTCTTCTTCTTTTCCCGAAGTGGACTCTTTAAAGAGAGGGGCAAGTTCTAGTTCTTCATCAGAATCACTCCCGAATGTGGGCACTTGTTATTTACCGGTATTAACCACGCAACAATCGCCAGCAGTTCTTTTAAGCCCCTCGGTCGTATTTCTTTGCTCCCGACGAGTTTTACGCTTTTCCCGCTTAAAGTGTTGTCGGTGAGCAACGTATCCTTGCCACCATCTATCGAAAGCTTTGCACTCTTGAGTGGGGTGCGAAATCTTTTGATGATACAAGCAATAAGACGGGTGCATTTTCGCTTCACCGGTAATTTCTTCTTCGGAGGATGGTAGCTTCATACCCATTGACATGGCCTTAGCAAACTTCTTTTTTATCTTGAATTGGCTTTTGTTGGTAGCGGAGATGTTCAGCTCCAACGGGATCGTCTCAGCTCCTTCATCAAGTCGCTGGCGCTTGGCCCTTTCAAATATAACCGCCTCGCGCTCCCGATCAGCTTTACTTTTCAACCGAGCCTCATTAAGGAATGCGTTAATTACTTCATCTGATGGCCCCAAAACTTTTGGTTCAGAATCTGCCCCTAGCGTTTCAGTACAAGGGGTCTCCTCATCGTTCGAATGGGAAATCATATGACAGCTCGCCACACACTCTTCAGCTTCATCTGATGAACTTTCTCCCTCACCTTCCTCTTGAAAGACGTGGTTGAGGAATTCTTGGAGCGTAATGGGAGTCCGCGCCTTTTGGTTGTATTCTTCCAACGCGTCAATTTGCTTTTGTAGGTCCGTGTGTTTGCCACCAGGCTTCACGGGCTTCTTAGATTTCTTCTTCTTCTTTTTCAAAGATTTTGACGGCTGGCTGCAAGTGCTTGAACCGCCACCATCGGTCCTTGGAGTTGGACGTGGCTTCAACATCCCTTCAATGACCTGCGGTTCCAACGGATTCTTCCACTTGACCGCTGGACATGTCTGAAGATCGTTTAGCATCCTCTTTGTCTTGGCTGATAATACGACCTCCCAAGGAGCTTCTTCAACGACGGAGCATGTTGCCCCCGGCGTATTCATCCCCTTAGAGGTGTGGGGCTGCGGGGGATTCACCTTTCATTTGTCAGATAACGCGAACTTGCCCTGTCGGTACTGGTTTTCAAGCCAATTCTTGAAAACGTAGCAATCTTCGATCGGATGGCCTAGTACTCGATGATAAGGACAGTAGTTGGGCTCGTTGACGTCACTTGGTTGCAATGGACGTTTTGGATCCGGCAAATTTATGAGTCTGTTGCGCAACGCCGGCTCGAATAACCTCCTCGTTTTATCACGGGGAAAGGAATAAGGACGTCCCATCCTATCCTCAAGAGGCACATACGGTCGCGTATTATTTTGACAAGCAACCGGCTTCGAGTCGCTCAGTTGTTGTTGAGCATTAGCGACGACGATCGCTTTTCCCTTTCCTTTGTCATTTCGGGTGTCTGGCCTTGGAAGAGGGGGTTTATGGCCCATTTGATCTATTTGCGCTAGTTTGTCAATCAAAGCCTGGAAGGTAGTCGGCTTGAAAAACATCATAAACTGCGAGATGGTTGCTTGTGGATCGATGGCTCCCACAAACATACCCACCGCGGGAGCTTCTTCAATGCGCTGCTCACACTTTGACCATAAGTTCCGCCATCGTATAGCGTACTGAACCCACGTCTCGCCTGGCTTTACCCTAGCGTTAATCAGTGCTGTCATCGGGGTACGTTCACTGGCGCTTGCAAAACGCTGAGTAAACAACAGCTCCATCTCCGCGAAGGTTTTAATAGAATCGTTCGGGAGCTCAGAGTACCATTCGAACGCCGTATCTGATAAACTTCCAACAAACTGGCGAAATAAAAGCTTGTCATCACCACCGGTATTGCCGCAAAGTGCCCTGAATTGGGCAACATGCTGGTGAGGATTGCCAGTCCCCTTGTAGACATGGAACTTGGGAATTGTGTAACCCGGTGGGTACTTGATTTGGTCATACCAACTCGGATATGGCCTCCCCGTTTTCACGACTTGGCCGGCTGTTTCGGTTGCATGATGAACCCGTATTTGCTGAGCGATGTATTCATCCAAATCAGCTTTGGAGATTGTATCCTCTTTAGCTACGGACAGAACTGGTGGAGGATTCGACGTCTCTCCCCTATCGTCTTCAAGAATGATTGGGGGATCTTCAGCAGGTGGATCTTGTTGAATCATCATACCCACCATATCCTGGAACAGGAGGGCCATTTTCTTTATGTTGGCTGCCTGCTCCGCAGCCTCTTTATCTTTCTTCTCTAGTACGCGTCGAAGGAATTCGGCGTCCGTTTCTTGTTCTTGACGCTCGTCCGAGGATATTTCAGTGGTTTCTTTTGGCCCTGTAAGAGCGGCCATAGCGTTCATCATTTCTTGGAGCTTCTGCTGCTGCTCCTGAGCTTTGGTCACTGATCTCGTGTGCGGTCTATGACCTGTTGATATGCGGCTATCTTCTTTTCCCGATACCATGTAAATCGTATGAACTGTCATGCCCCCTGACTTGGGGCGTTTAGGTTCACCATTTTTAACCTTTGTTGCTGACGCGGAAGCTTTCTCCGGCCTCCTTCTTTTGTGGGCCATTGAGGTTGAAGGAACCGTTGAAGGGGGCAGCCTAGCAGTTGCTGTCCCCTGCTGTTTAAAGGGACAGTCCTTGTCTTTTTCCACTTTCGCCTTTTTCTGGTGATGAAAGTGACCTGGGTCAATCACGGAGTCTTGAACCCTTCGCCAAACTTTATAAATTCTTGAGGACAGCCGTTGAGGGGGCTGTTCTCGTTTCGTTTCTGAAACTCTCTCCGCAGGTGGAGGAGATCTCTTCAGTGTAGCGGTTGGAGAGTTCTTCCGTACCCTCCTCAGCAATTCAAAGATGTTCCCAGTTGGAACAGCAGTGTTGATTTCCACCACTGGAGCCGGTGGAGTCAGCCCCGAGGGAGAGTTGCCCCCTGCCTTCCTCACTCGTCGCCAATGGCGACGTCGAGCACGGCGAGCCGTTGGGATTGGCTCAGAGATTAAGATAGTTTCTTTTTGCCCCCTGTCTGAATGAGGCGCCGCCGGTGTTAACCTCTTAAAGACTGAGGTTGTCTTCTGAGGGGTGATATTCAACCTGCCGAAGACGGATCCCTGAACAGATGCAGGAGCAGGAATCGTCAGTCTTGAAAATACTGACTCTTTGATAGGGGAAGCCGCCTTGACGACTTCTGGGGCAGCAGTTATTGCCTTCCTTTGGACAGCCATTTTAGAGTTCAGATTTAGCCTGGTGAAAACAGAGGCTGTCGGTTTGGTAGCGGGCGACCCGTCGACAGGGGCCGTGGTAGCAGTAAGCCGGTCGAAGACCGACTTCTTGTTCACTTCCGGTGCAGGTATTGGCTCAGGGAAGCTTGTAGATGGGATCATGGTCCCGAAGAACAGGCCAGTGGTGGCTTGAGTCACCTGGTCTACCGGTAGAGCGAGGAAGGAAGCCGCTTGGGGCCCATATGCTACACCTCCTGGTGAGGTGGAGCGTCTATTGCATTGGCACTTCGAGCAGTTGATGCAATTAGAGGCCATTGAATCTCGAGTTCTGCGCCAGACAAAAGACCAACTCTTAGTAACTTGAAATCCGAAGGCAACCATTTAACAAACCGTGATTGGTCCGCGAAGACGACACATGAAGTGTGGAGTGGAAAGAGGAAGAGGTCCCACCGGACGTGCCAGAATCTGTTCCCCTCCGAAGGACGGCGCACAGGACCGCGATGTCCTGACGCTGAGATTCGGGGCAGATGCTATTTAGTTTTATCCGTCCACCTCTCCGAAGATGCCAAGTTGATTTATGGCACCGTGTATCGGAGGTTTGGACGGATGCGGCCGATGTAGCAGACTTCGTCAGATTCCCCCTCGCCTGAGGGGTTTTTGATTGTGGGGACGCTCTTCCCTGCAGGCGCAAGCCCCTGCAGTTAATTACGCTACCGCATCGCGGTAACAACTTTCTCCTTCTCCATAATTTCACTTCGTGTCGTGTGTTTTTGTTTTGTTTGTGGTTGCCCGTGGATTGTATATGGAGACTGAGTAATGCCGTCGCCCGTAGGACGTGGACTAGTCCAAATCCGTATTTACTTAGATTTGGGTTTGGTGTTTTTTAGTTTAAGGATGCATTAGTCGCGTTGCGGCTAAGATCAACTTAAACGTTCGTCAAGGATACAATAGTCCTGTTTGAGACTAAGATCAACTTAACGTGATAATCCATTTAATATCTGGCCATCGGGACTCGTCACCTTTCTAACGTTGTTGAAGGATTACAACGGCAGATGTCAGAGGAGTTCAGAGATGTACCCTTGAACCAAAGTCGATTTAGGGTTTTATAATCCATTTAAATGTTTAAGGATACGTTAGCCGTATTTGGGGCTAAGATCAACTTAAACGGGACCGTTTAGATCCGGCAAAAGAGCATTTGGAGGCTCTATTGTTCCAGTTTAGGGACGTAGTGGTCCATAGGTAGTTTAAGGACGTTGCGGTCCATATTCCAGTTTAGGGACGTGGTGGTCCATTATTAGTTTAAGGACGTTTCGGTCCGATATTAGTTTAGGGACGTTTCGGTCCAATATTAGTTTAGGGACGTTTCGGTCCATGAGTTTAAGGACCCCGCAGTCCATATTCATATGTGGTCGTCGGGACCCGTCACCTCTCTGACGTCGTTGAAGGATTACAACGACAGGTGTCAGAGGAGTTCGGAGATGTACCCTTGAACCGGTAGTAAATTAATTTAAGAGAGCAATCTTGCTCAGTCAATTTAATTTAAAGACTTATGGCCAAAATTGGGCTAAGCCCGGTTTCAATATATTTTTTTTTTGTCTTTGGCCTGTGCTGGGGCTTTACCCCTTTTTAGTAATGCACTGCATTATTCTTGTTTTGGTCGGGCTTTACCCTTTTCTAAATGATGCAGAGCATCTATTTTTTTGTTTGGGCTTTGCCCCCCCTTTTAAAATGCATAGCATTTTTTATTAGGCCTGTTAGGCCTTTTAATTGGGCTCTGTCCCTTTTCTTTAATAATGCAGAGCATTAAATACTCTGACAGTGCCCCACGTGGCTTGTCAGGCGCTTTGCGCTAAGTAATGAGCGCAAACTCATATGGTGGTGACACGTGTCACGCTCTGGTGAGCGCAAGCGCAATAGCGCAGTGTGCTGCGCTAATGCGCTGCGCTGTTGCGCTGCTGACACGTGGCACGCTCTGGTGAGCGCAAGCGCAATAGCGCAGTGCGCTGCGCTAATGCGCTGCGCTGTTGCGCTGCTGACACGTGGCGCGCTTTGGTGAGTTGCGCCAATTCCAGAGAGCAAAGCTCTATTTCAAGAGCGCAAGTTGTTTTGTAGCTGACACGTGGCGCTCTCTCAAGAGCGCAACAGCGCAGTTTGGAAGTGCAAAGTACTAAGAATCTTTTAGATTCAAGAACAGGAGTGCAGAGCACTATTTGATTTCTTGATCTAATTTAGATCAAAGAAAATAAATTTTTCTTTTTTACTTCAAGAACCAGAGGTTCATAAAAAAGTGCAAAGCACTATTATTACTTATTTTTCTTTTTATTTAAAATTATTGATCTTGTTCTTAGATCAATAATCTGTCCATAAGAGAATTTTCTCTTTTTCCTAAAGGTTTTTTACCTTCTGTTGTTCTTGAGGAGTTCTCAAGAGTTCTCTTCTCTTTTTTTTTTTTTAGAAAGATGTTCCTCCTTTTTAATTGAGGCCTAGGGTCCTTTTTATAGTGCCCATAAATTAGTTAAATTTGTTAAAGAGATCATTTTCTGAGTGATTTGGGGAATTTTCTCCACCGTTGGATCTTTGATCCAAGGGCTTCTGCATTGCAGAAGAAAATCTTCTTGTTTTAACAAGAACAGAAAAGATTTCTTGGAAATTTAATTCTGTTTGGCGCAGATGCCCCAGCGCGTGACACGTGTCGCGCAGCGCACTGCGCTAGCGCATCTGCGCCGACACGTGTCGCTCAGCGCAGAGCGCAGCACAACTGCGCTAGCGCATCTGCGCCGACACGTGTCGCGCAGCGCAGTGCTTGCGCAGCTGAAGCGTTGCTTCACAAAAATAGAGCTTTGCTCTGATTGGGCGCGCCTTCTTGGACGCTGCGCTGACGTATCAGCGCCTGACATGTGGCGCGTTGCGCCCGAGATTTGAAGCGTTGCTTCAAAATTTGAATTTTGAATTTCCAGCAGAGCTTTGCGCTGATTGGGGGAAACAGCAGCGCACCCCAATCAGAGCAAAGCTCTGTTTCAAAATTCAAATTTTAAATGAAGCAACGCTTCAGATCACTTGCGGTCTGCGCTGCGCGCCACGTGTAAAACACAGGTGCGCTAGCGCAGTTGCGCTGCGCTCTGCGCTGCGCGCCACGTATCAAAACACAGGCACGCTAGCGCAGTTGCGCTGCGCTCTGCGCTGCGCGCCACGTGTCAAACGCAGATGCGCTAGCGCCAATTGCGTCAGTACTGGAATTTAAATAATAAATTATTAATTAATCGGAATTAAAATTCTAGAAAGATCTTTCCAATCTTATTAAAATAAGAAGATTGTCTTCTGTAAAACAGAGGCCTTAGGATGAAAGATCCAACGGTGGGAATATCCCCAGATCAATCAGAGAAAGATCTCTGTAACTAACTTAACAAATCAATTGACCTTATATAAAGGTCCCTAGACTCCAAGTCTCACACATATACAGATACAGATGAGAGAGAACCCTCTGCAAACTTTGAGAAAAACTCAAAGAGAAAGAAAGGCAAACCTTTGAAGAAAGAAGATCATCTTCTTCATCTTTAAAGGTAAAGAATCAAATTCTTGGAAGAACAGAGATGAAAACATCTCATAAAAAGAAGAATTCTCTTCTAAAAAGATCAAAGATCTAAGAACAAGATATAGATCTTCAATAAAAAAGAAAAAGATCAAAGAAAGATCTAATCATAAAAGATTTAAAGAAGTAATTTACTTCATTCACAGATCATTTGATCTATAAAGGCACAGCCTTTCGATGAGAGCAAGAACTTTGGTTCTTGAATCTTGAGGTAAAACCTCTTTTGAGAGAACAAAGAACTTGTTCTTTGATCTGAAATTGATCAAGATGCGCTCTGCGCTATTGGACTGTGCCTTGCACTAATTAAATGTGCCTTTGCGCTCCTTGGACTGGCGCACTACGCCAAAACGCGCCACGTGTCGACCACAGAACGATTTGCGCTTTGCGCTCCTAAAAACAGCGCACTGCGCTCTTGGAGTGGCGCACTGCACCAGAGTGCGCCACATGTCATTCACTGGCGCAGCGCACTCAGAAAGCGCAGTGCGCTAACAGATTTGCGCTTAGCGCTGAGCGTGACACGTGTCACCTTCGCATGCGCTAGCGCAATGCGCTCTTTGATTGGGGCAAAGCGCCTGACAAGCCACGTGGCGCACTATCAGACCACTAAAAATGCTATGCATTATTAAAAAGGGCAGAGCCCAAGTAAAGGTCTAACAGGCCAAATATAAATGCTATGCATTTAATTATAGACCCCAATGTTATGCATTATTAAAAGGGCCAAGCCCAAATAAAGGTTCAACATCCAGAACAATAAAATGATCAACTCATATCAATTGAGCCCATATGCTCATAAACCTTCAAACAGACTCTAGTCCCAAATTGGACTATTGATCTCCCAACAAACATTGGTTCAAGGGTACATCTCTGAACTCCTCTGATATTTGTCGTTGTAATTCTTCAACGTCTTCAGAGAGGTGACGGATCCCGACAGCCATACATTCCACGGACTACAATGGACCACCATGTTCTTAAATTGGTAATCGACCGCAGTGTCTCTAAACTAAACAATAGAGCCCAAATACTCTCTTGTTGGATCTAAACGATCCCGTTAAGTCGATCTTAGTCTTAAATTAGACTAACGTGTCCTTAAAAAACGTTTAAGTTGATCTTAGCCTCAAACAAGGCTAACGTATCCTTGAACACACACACCCCAAACCCAAATCTAAGAAAATACGGATTTGGACTAATCCACGTCCTTCAGGCGACAACATAAATTAGTCTCCGTATACAATCCACGGGCAACCACAAACAAAACAAACACCCACGACACAAAGTGACCATCTGGAGAAGGAAAAAGTTGTTACCGCGATGCGGTAGCGTAATTAACTATAGGGGCTTGCGCCTGCAGGGAAGAGCATCCCCACAATCAAAAACCCCTCGAAGGAGGGGGAATCTAACGAAGTCTGCTACATCGGCCGCATCCGTTTAAACCTTCGATACATGGTGCCATAAATCAACTTGGCATCTTCGGAAAGGTGGACGGATAGCACCTATTAGCATCTGCCCCGAATTTCAGGCGAGACGTCTATCGCGTCTTTGTCGCGTCTTTCGGAGGTGAACAGATTCTGGCACGCCCGGTGGGACCTCTTCCTCTTTCCACTCCACACTTCGTGTGTCATGTTCGCGAATGAATCACGGTTTGCTATGGTTGCCTGTGGATTTGAGGTACTTAGATTTGGTGTCTTGCTCCATGCAGAAAACAGAAGATCAATGGCTTCAAACTGCACAAACTGCACTAACTGCAACTGCAACTCTCGCTCCGTCCCGTCCGGAGGAGTGACTTACGGGCCTCAAGCGGCCTCCATCTTCGCTATGCCGGTGGAACAGGTGACTCAGGCCACCAATGGGCTATTCTTTGGGACTATGCTCCCACCGATGAGCTTCAATGCCCCAATGTCGTCGCGAGAAGCTCTAAAGAAGTCGGTCTTTGATCGGCTTACAACTACCGCGTCCCCTCTCAACGGGTCGCCCAAGTCTAATACCTCAGTTTTCAGCAAACGGGGCCAAAGCTCAAGTGGACCCATGGAAAAGCCTGCAATACCAGAAGGCGTTATCCCGAAGCGGATAGCTATTCCTACTCCTGAAATCACCAAGGCGGCTTCTCCGGCTAAGGGGTCGGTCTTTACAAGACTGACCGTCTCAATTCCCGCTCCCGCTCCTGCTACTCAAAGGACATCAGTCTTCAATAGGCTGACACCAGCAACATCCCCTCATCTGAACAGGGGGCAAGACAAAGCCGTTCCCGTCACCGAGCCAACTTCGTTAGCTCAACACACTCGACGTCGCCACTGGCGCCGGGTAAGGAAGGCCGGGGGCAACTCCCCCTCTGGGCTAACTCTACCAGCCCTAATAGTGGAAGTCAATGCTGTTGTTCCAACTGGAAACAGCTTTGAGCTACTTAATAGGGTGCGCAGGAATTCACCCACTGCAGTGCTGAAAAGATCTCCTCCACCCGCGGAGAATGATACAGAGAAGAAGCCGGAGCAACCTCCTCAGCGGCTGTCCTCCAAAATTTATAAAGTCTGGCGACAGGTCCAGGAATTGGTGATTAACCAGGACTACTCTCTCCGGCCAAAGAAGCTCAAAGCTCATCAAGAAAAGATCCATCTCGTGGTACCACAGAAGACGTTAGCCGGCTGGGTGCCCACTGCAACGGCTCCCTCAACATCAACTGCTCAAAGAAGAAGGAGGCCAAGGAAAGCCCTTGTGAATACGGCAGAGCGTAAAGACGCCGAGACCAAACGCCCCAATTCTGGGGGCATAACGGTCCATACTATTTATATGACTTCCGGAAAGGAGGAAAGCCGTGCTTCGACGGGTCACCGACCGCTCACTCGATCCGTGACCAAAGCCCAAGAGCAACAACAGAAGCTTCAGGAAATGATGGCTGCAATGGCCACACTTACCGGGCCAAAAGAAAGCTCGGAGGATCATCAGAACAGCGTCACGAACAAGGAACTGACGCTGACTTTCTACGCAGAGTCCTCGAAAAGAAGGACAGAGAAGCAGCAGAACAAGCTGCCAATATAAAACAAATGGCGCTTCTCTTCCAAGACATGGTAGGAATGATGTTACAGCCGGATCCTCCAGCTAAAGATCCTCCGATTATCCTCGAAAACGACAGAGGAGAAACATCAAACCCACCTTCGACTCTTTCAACAGCCAAAGAGGAAACTACCTCCAAGGCCGTCCTGGATGACTATATAGCTCAGCAAATACGAGCTTGCCAGGCAAATGAAGCAGCCGGTCAAGTCGTAAAAACCGGGCGACCGTATCCAGGCTGGTATGATCAGATAAAGTACCCGCCGGGATATACGATCCCTAAGTTCCATATATATAAAGGGACGGGGAATCCACATCAGCATGTCGCTCAATTCAAAGCCTTATGCGGCAACACTGGAGGCAACGACAAACTGTTGCTTCGCCAATTCGTCGACAGCTTAACAGAAACGGCCTTTGAATGGTATTCGGAGCTACCTAACGACTTTGTCAAAACATTTGCGGAGATGGAGCTACTGTTTACACAAAGATTCACGAGTGCTAGTGAACGCACCCCGATAACGGCACTGATTAATGCCAGGGTGAAGCCAGGCGAGACGTGGGTCCAATACGCAATACGGTGGCGAAACTTATGGTCGAAGTGCGAACAACGCATCAAAGAAGCACCTGTGGTAGGCATGTTCGTAGGCACTCTTGATCCGCAAGCGACCATCTCACAATTCATGATGTTCTTCAAGCCAACTACTTTCCAGGCCTTGATCGACAAACTGGCCCAAATGGACCAGATGGGTCACAGACCGTCTCCTCCAAAGCCAGACTCTCGAAATGAGAAAGGAAAAGGGAAAGTGATCGTCGTCGCCAATACTCAACAATAGCCGAGCAACTCAAAGCCGGTTGTTCGCCAAAACAACGTTCGTCCATGCCCATCCATCGAGGAGAGACTGGGACGTCCTTACTCGTTTCCTCAGGATAAAACAAGAAGACTGTTCGAGCTGGCAGTGCGCAACAGACTCATCAATCTGCCAAGTC
The DNA here is from genome assembly GCA_030015575.1 of Agapanthus africanus. Taxonomy (NCBI): domain Eukaryota; kingdom Viridiplantae; phylum Streptophyta; class Magnoliopsida; order Asparagales; family Amaryllidaceae; genus Agapanthus; species Agapanthus africanus. The sequence continues at coordinate 145,700,374 of CM057338.1, read as the reverse complement.
CAAAACGTCCAATGCAGCCAAGCGATCTCAACAATCCTAATTACTGCCCTTACCATCAAGCAGTAAGCCATCCAATCGAAGATTGCTTCGTTTTCAAAGGCTGGATTGAGGACCAATACCAACAAGGCAAGTTCGCGTTATCCGAAAACTGGAAGGTGAACCCGCCACAGCCCCACACTCCTAAGAAGACAAACACACCAGGGGCAACGTGCTCTTTTGTTGAGGAAGCTCCATGGGAAGTGGCCCTTTCGGCCAAAACCAAAAAGATGCTGAATGATCTTCAGACATGCCCGGCGATCAGATGAAAGAACCCGTTGGAACATGAGATCATCAAAGGGATGCTGAAGCCGCGCCCAACTCCAAATATTGGTGGTGATAGCCAAAGCATTCACACCCAGCCGTCGAAATCTTCGAAAAAGAAGAAGAAATCCAAGAAGCCCGTGAAGCCTGGAGACAAGCGCACGGACTTACAAATGCAGATTGACGCGCTGGAAGAGTATAACCAGAAGGCGCGGACTCCAATCATGCTCCAAGAGTTCCTCAGCCACGTTCTTGAGGACGGAGATGATGGAGAAGAATCGTCGGACGAATCTGAGGATTACGTAGCAAATTTCCATATGATCTCTCATTCATCGCTAGACAATGAAGAGGCTCCTTACACAAAGAAACTAGGGGCAGAGCCTGAATCGGAACTTCTGGGGCCTTCAGATGAAATGATCGACGCATTCCTAAACGAAGCTCTTCCGAGAAGTAAAGCTGATCGGGAGCGTGAGATGGCCATATTTGAAAATGCCAAACGCCGGCGACTAGACAAAAGGGTCGAAACACTCCCACCAGATCAAAGTACATCCGCCGCAAATGAAAGCAGGATCAAGATAAGGAAAAGATTCGCCAAATCCATATCAATGGGGATGAGGCTGCCCTCTTTCAGAGAAAATTCTCCTAGTGGTATACATCTTGATGAAGCGGACATACATCCTAACTTCTGCTTATATCATCAGAAGATCGCACATCCTACTGAAGACTGCAACTCCTTTAAGTGTTGGTGGCAAGAATATGCCGCTCATAGGCAACACTTCAACAGGACAAAGCGTGAAGCTCGTAGACAGCAGAAAAGTGCGACAGATGAGCGTATAAGAATTGCCGACAATTGTCATAGGGTTAATACCGAGGGACCGCGAGTTCTCACCTTCGGGAGCGACTCCGACGAAAAAGTAGCCCTCGGCCCTCTCTTTAAGGAATCCATCTCTAAAACGAAAGAATTGAGAAGTTGCGAGAACATTCAGCCGTGCAATCGCACGCTACCCGGAAAGAATCCCGGACCCGCAAACAAGGGATCGAACAAGAAGGATAAAGGGAAGGAAAAAACGGCCTTCATCGCCAACGCTCAACAACAATCGAGTGACCCTAGACCGATTGTTCGCCAGAGCAACAAGCGGCAACCCCTCTATGAAAAGTTGAAACGTCCTTACTCATTTCCCCGGGATGAAACAAGGAGGCTGTTCGAACTAGCAGTGCGCAACAGGCTTATCACTCTACCGGAGCCGAAACACCAACTACAACTGAATGATGTCAACAATCATAATTACTGCCCTTACCACCAAGTATTGGGTCATCCGATCAAAAACTGCTACGCCTTCAAAAACTGGGTTGAAGACCAATACCAACAGGGCAAGTTCGCGCTGTCCGAAAACTGGAAGGTGAGCCCGCCACAACCACATGCTCCGAGAAAGATGGATATGCCGAGGGCATCATGCTCATTCACAGGGAAGGCCTCATGGACCGAAAAGTCCGTAAACTAAAAATCCGCCTCAAATACGGCAACGACGAACCGAAACGTCCTTAAACTAACAACGGACCGAAACGTCCTTAAACTAATGACGGACTACTATGCCCTAAAACTAGCTGTTGACCGAGATGTCAGGAAGCTACGGCGGATCGCAACATCCCGAAGCTGATATAAAAAAAAATATAAATGAAATAAAAATAAAAATAAAAACGGTATGTCCATAAGCAAAATGAGCACGGATGAAAACCCAAAAGGGCTCCGTGAGTAAAAACAGCAGGGCTACCGGCGAGTCTTGTGAAAACCCGAAAGGGCGCAACCTCGTTATATAAAAAAAATAATATAAAAGTAAAAAAACAGAGAAAGAAAACGGTATGTCCATAAGCAAAATGGGCACGGATGAAAACCCGAAAGGGCTCCGTGAGTAAAAACAGCAGAGCTACCGGCGAGTGTTTGTGAAAACCCGAAAGGGCGCAGCCTCGTTAAAAGACACTTACAGGGTCCTCTCGACCTTGTGAGAAGAAACCACCTGCGTGAGATCCTTACGACTCACAAGGGAGAAATACACTTAGGAATCCTCACGATTCCTAAGGAGAAATTACACTTGCGAGATCCTCACGACTCGTAAGGAGAACTCTCTTATGGGACCTTCACGGCTCATAAGATTTAAAAGTCTTAAGTTATAGAGACCTGAACCTGTTCTTAAGCAACCCCCACAACCTCCGATACTGCCCTACAAGTGGCTCAATACTGACCCTTGTATACAATTCACGGGCGCGAATAAACATTTCCCTAACCAAGTCCCATCCGTGACTAGGGATATGTTCGCACGATGAACAACCCTTGTAAGTCCTCTCGACTTATAGGGAGAAAACTCTTTTGTAAGATCCTTACGACTTATAGGGGAACATGCACTTAGGAATCCTTACGATTCTTAAGGAGAAAACACACCTACGAGATCCTCACGACTTGTAGGGAGAAATACCTTTGTGAGACCCTTACGGCTCATGAAGTCAAAAGCCTTAGACGACAGGACCCTAACCCTGTTTACTAAACCACCTTTGTTCAATATCGACAGAGGCAAATGATGATTCGCTCCTGGTAATATCCCAGTTGTAGCGGTGCTGATGCTGAAATCGGTGTCTAATCGCAAGCTTGTAGTAAGAAGTCAGCAAGCCAAAAATGCATATGAAATAGCCGAAATGATGTGGCAACTTGCAAACAAATTCAGCAAGTAAAAATGTATGCATGCAAAATAGCCGAAATGATTGGGCAACTAGCAATAAAAAAGCAACAAGTAAAAATAAAAAAAATATAGCCGAAATGATTGGGCACCGTGAAAAATAGCCGAAATGATTGGGCAATCGCAATTTTCGCGATATAAAAAGCTGAAATGATAGAGCATCGCGGAAAGAATAAAAAAATGATGAAAGAATGAAATTTTTTGCCCTACAGGTGAGATCACATCGATCCCTGTATACAATCCGGGGGCACAAACAAAGAGGAAACCATACCTTCCCAACAAGCTCCATCAGAAAGCAAAGCCAAATCTCGACGGTTCATAGACAACCTCGACATTTGTGGCAGTATTGCAAACGCAATGCCAGCAAATGAAACAAAGGCCAAATTCCTAAGTTCAGGGTCTTGGCGGCAACTCATATAAAACCTGAAAGTCTATCGGAGATCATCCCACACCAGCGCGGAGTGGTCACCGCCTTGACATTCGTCTCGATACAGCAGACGCAATGCCAGCAAACGAAGCAAAGGCAATATTCCTAGCTTCAGGGTCTTGACGGCAACTCATATAAAACCTTAAAGACTATCGGAGATCATCCTACATCAGCGCAGAGTGGTCACCACCTCGACGTTCGTCTCGATATAGTAGACGAGATGTCGCTACACCGTCCTTCCTCCAACAGGATTCGGACACGCCAAAGCAAACGAAGCAAAGGCAATATTCCTAGCTTCAGGGTCTTGACGGCAACTCATATAAAACCTGAAAGACTATCGGAGATCATCCCACATCAGCGCAGAGTGGTCACTACCTCGACGTTCGTCTCGATACAGTAGACGAGATGTCGCTACACCGTCCTTCCTCCAACAGGATTCGGACACGCTAAAGCAAACGAAACGAAGGTCAAATTCCTAGCTTCAGGGTCTTGACGGTAACTTATATAAAACCTGAAAGACAATCGGAGATCATCCCACACCAGCGCAGAGTGGTCACCACCTCGACGCTCGTCTCGATACAGCAGACGAGATGTCACCCCAGCGTTCTTCTTCCAGCAGGGTTCAGACGCGACAATCAAACAACGGAGCCACGACAAAATCCCTAGTTCCAAATCTTGACGGGTCACCAGCAACCTGGAGACAACCACGACATTCGTCTCGATACAGCAGGCGCAATGCCATCAAACGAAGCGAAGGCCAAATTCCTAGCTTCAGGGTCTCGACGGTAACTCATATAAAACCTGAAAGACCATCGGAGATCATCCCACACCAGCACGGAGTGGTTATGACTCATCGGGGCTCTCCAAAATGAGCCTAACCTCAAGTAAAAAGCGGCATGGCAAAATTCCTAACGCTTGCTCTTCTGACGGTCAAACTGCCTAAGAAGATTGCTTGAAGACGTCTTGTCCAGCCCCCGAAGGGATCAGAGACATGACAGTCGCAAGGCTACTCGAACAGCAAGGTTGCCCATCGAGGAATACATCAGCCAACGCGACGGTACGACGGACAAAACCATAGTACCACAGACCCTAACGGACCTCTGTCGTAAAGAGCAGAGGTTAGCTATGACGTTAGGATATTCTTACGAGAAATGATCGATTCGTCTCGACTCGTGAGGTAAAGCCTTAGGCAGCAGGGATTAAAAAAAACCCGTTTCCTAAGCACTGGGGCCCTGCAAGTCGGTCCGAAATGGACTCTTGCATACTATTCACGGGTCACACTCTCCAAAGTCGAATCTCGACAAGGAGGGAAACAACCGCTTACGGGTCCTCTCGACTCGTAAGAGGGAAAATTCTCTTATAAGATCCTTACGACTTATAAGGGAAAACGCACTTAGGAATCCTCACGATTCCTAAGGAGAAAATACACCTACGAGATCCTCTCGACCCGTAGGTAGAAAATTCTTCATGAGACCCTCACGGCTCATAAAGTTGAAAAGTCTTAGGTGACAGATCCTAACCCTGTTTTCTAAGCCATCACCACTCTACAAAGAGCCTAAGACTGACAGCTATATGCTATCTACAGACCGCACTTACTAAAATCACATGACAAACAACACAGCAAGAAGGAAGAAAGCAGAGAAATGACACAAGACATTATGAAGAATGTGTATCTTTTATTCATGAATTCGATTGAGTACAAAATACATCGTGTTAAAGAATAAAAGAAACAAGTACATTTTATTCACAATTACAAATGATACAAAATTTTCATTGAGAAGGAAGCGTTTTCAACAAATTCGCGAGCTGTTCCCGCACTTCTTTCAATGCCTTCTCATGATCAGCCGCCATAGCCAGCTCTGCTTTAACTTGGGCATGTTGCTGCAAACAGGACGAGAGTTTCTGATCAACTTCCTGCTGGGCAGCCTCCTGACTCTGCGCGACCTGCTCGTTAAGATCAAGCTTCTTCCTCAACACCAGCCCTTCTGAGATACATCGTTGAAGGTTTTCAAAAATGGTGTTCAGCTGGGCAGTATTAGCCGCAACCTCAGCGCGCAGTTGGGCAGATTCAGCAGCAGTCGCCTCACGTTTCTTTCGCTTAAGAGTTACCTCTCGTTCGAAATGGCGAAGGAACGGAACACTTTGCTCAACCCATGCGGCCCGCTGGGAGTTCAAAGCCTGGGTCTCGGAGGCAGGACGCATAAGTTAAGCTGATGCAGACAGGCCTCGATCTCCCCGCAGTGATTAACCCAAGACTCGACGACGCCTTCATTATGGAAATTCACAAGCGTCGCCAGTATCGGATTAACCTCGGCAGCGAAATCTGCGGCAGATGTAGGAGCTTCTGCGTCAAGCTCCTCGACGCATCCACTAAGCATACTCAGACTCATCATAGCGCCCTTTGAGGAAGGACGTCTGGAGAATGGGCCTACCGGCATCATAATGCGAGACTCGAAAGGGACCGGAGTCGAAGCGACAGCTGCAAAACAAATCACAATCAGATGACGGATCTAGAAATATAAGAGATTCATGAATAATGGAATTTACTATACCAGCTGCAGCAGGTGGCAAAGCCGGGAGGACCGGTGGCGCAATTGATCTTACATCTCCTCCCTCAATTTGTAGCACTGCAATCAGGGCAAAGAAGAATCAGAAATAAGTTCATTATCAATAAAAGAAAGAGCATTAATTGAAAACTATATTCACCAGCGCCACTGGATGAAGCAAGCTCCGACGGGAAGGAGAAGTGGGGATGCAGCACCTGGTACAGGTGGTCAAAAAGGACTCCTACAAAGACACAATAGTACAACGTCAGTACATAAATTATGCAGCCTAAAGATGAAACTGATAAGTCATAAATCCATACCTTCCAGCATCTGCGACGGTACGAAAGAGGGTAGAGAGGTGGCCACCGTCAAAACGGTAACTGACGGCGCTCCCTCGGGTAAAGTGGCATCAGCACTAGCCGCACCTGCGTTAGAAACAAGATAAACCCTGTCAGGAAGGGTTGCAGAATAAAAAAAGGACGGCAACCCAAAATTTACCTGATGAGTCGCCAACCGGAGTCGTAACGAGGGCGTCACTTGATGCAACGGTGGCGTCTCCCTCCTCCATTGGCATGGTTTCACCTCCCGTTGCCTCATCGCCCGACTCTACAGGAGCCGTCGTCATGCTCGCGAGACCAGGAGACGACAAAGGACCATAAGCAGGGAGAGCGATGATCGGAGCGGTGCCCGACTCTTGAGAAAGAGCGGCCGTCTCATGCTCAGCGATCATGCCCGTCTCACCCGCTACCACCTTGGGCTCAGCAGTCGCAGCCGTCTCGTCCACCGCTGCCATAAGTTCGTCCGTAGCAGCCATCTTATCCGCTGCTGCCTCAGGCTCAGTAGTAGCACCCGTCTCACCCGCTACCACCTTGGGCTCAGCTGTCGCAGCCGTCTCGTCCACCGCTGCTATAAGTTCGTCCGTAGCAACCATCTTATCCGCTGCTGCCTCAGGCTCAGTAGTAGCAGCCGTCTCACCTGCCGCCATCTCAGGCTCGACAATGGTATCCATTTCACGCATAACAGTCGTAACTGTCTTGTCAGCCACTGGCTCGGGTCCGGCAACTATGGTTACACCACCCGCCATCGCCTCGGGTTCAGCCGCTACCTTCTCTACCGTCCCCTCAGGCTCGACGGTCGCCGCCGCTCCTCCAGTAAGACTCGGCCCTACAGGACAAGATATATAAAAACCGACGGTTTTAAAACTTTGACAACAAAGCCTCAAAAACACATTACCTGAGGTGGATTTACCATTAGCTTCCCGAGCTGCACGTGCCGCCCGTCTATGAGCAGTGGACAAGGCGACCGGGGTCTCCTCTGAAGGAGTAGCAGCGGGAGTAACGGCGCTTGAGCCTGCTCCCGCAGCCAGAGCAGCGTTACGCTCCCTTGCTGCGTGCCTTAGGCGTTTCCTTTCTTCCCGAGCCGTTGCTACAGACCTTTTTGAAGCCTCCTTTAGCAAGGCGTCGTCGTTCGCGTTCAGGGTTGCCTCCAGAGCCGTCAAGGCTTCCATCATCGACTTTTTAAGCAGGACCTCTCGCGGCAATCCCGAAGAGGCCGGGACTTCAATAGCTGGCCCGGGGAGAATTCCCGCATCGGCTTGCGAGGTAGGTCTTATGGTCCCTGCAATGAGATAAGCAAAGGTTTAGATTGGCCATAAAAAAAAGGAAAATGAAGACTCAATGAGCCGAGACGTACCAACGCCCAATAGAGCGCGTTTCCTCTCTTCCTCCTCGAAAGTCCTGAGGGAAGCCGCCAGAACCTCCTCAGTAGTGAAGCCTGTTACAAAAAGAAGAATGTCAGTCAAGACATGACAATAAAATATAACGCAATGACAAGAGTGTGACTAATGTTTACCTGATTGCATGAGGGCGGTTATTTTCGCCTGGTGGCTCGCAAGTTGCGCAGAAGCAGCAATAGCGGCGTCGAGGTCGGTGTCTTCTGGCGCTACGAAGAAACCCTCGTTGGTTCCATACTCACTTAGGCCTTCGGTAAGGGGGGCCTGAGGCTCTAAGCCGAGTACGGCATCAAGGGAAAGGACCGACTTCTTCTTCTTCTTTTGCGCGCGAACCCCGGTCGCACCCAAAAGCAACTTACGTTTCGTGGGCACCTTGGAACGGCGGGTCCCGATGTCCGAGCCCACGCCGGATTCAGGCAAAACCATATTTACCGTCTCCACGGGAGCACGGGGCGCTGGGGGCACGTCCATAGAATCACGGGGCAATCCACGCAGAGGGTTTAGCACACGTGGAGGCTCATCTCTAGCATCTCCTCTTAGTGGAGGAGGGATAGGGGTCCTTCGCCTTAGAGGGACGTTGCGATCGCTGGCGGGGGGTGCACCCTTCCGATCAAGCAGCAGCCGCTTCTCTTCCTTGATGATGGCGCCCATCGCGTGCTGATACCAAGCCCCGTATACGTTGAGGGCTCGTGGAATGCAACTCGGCTCGCTAATAAAGAAATGGGAGCCCGTATTTAGTCGCATAAAGTGATGTAGTGCACTCCGTATCCCCTCTCTGGTGGCCGCAGGCTCTTCCAAAAACGCCTCCAATGGGACCCCTTGATTATAACTTAGTTGTTGGGCGAAACGATGAGGGTTTTACCTCATAAAAAGCGCCGCATCGTTCTGCCTGAACACGAGGAAGCCCGTCCGGAGGGAGTATAAATGTATAATCTCCCGGGCTTTCAATACGGAGGCCCCGTCCTTGAAATTATCACGCAACGCCAACACCGCCTTGGAGGTCTCCGGACCGATTGTCATGACCATGTCCGTGAAAGAAATGCCTGCTCCGACTGTGCGCGGATGAATAAGCAACCCCCTAGCCTCCCGCGGAGGCAGATTCCCGATAGAAGCGTCGATCAGCCGCATAACTCTCGGGAGTCTGCACTTCTCGTAAAACAAGGGTCTCTTATGAACACCAAATACCCCGAGCACATGCATTTCCGTCCACGAAGTAAAGTAGTGCATCGGGAAATTGGCGGGTTGCACCCCCGGTTCACTTACGTCCTCCGCCACGCTGAGACCATGATACAGGTGGGCCAACCCGGCAATTCCAATCGACAATTGTATGCCAGCCACCATCCGATGCGCTGGGTAGAAGACGGATGGCCTCATATAGCGACGGTGCATGGGGAGCATGAACCAGCACAACCATAGACCCAGAAACCACAAGAAAGAAAGTCTCCTTGTCGATGCCCGGAGCGGTGATTTCCGATAAGGGGATGATTGCAGCATCGGGGAGGTAAAAACCCTTTTGGTCGTCTTCCAGAGCTGGTCAACGATCTAAGCCAAAGCCGAAGGGGTCGTCGAGCTTGGCGAATTTTTCGCCCCGTTGCGATAGAATCTCCGGTCGAAAAAAGCGGGCGACGAAATCTGCAAAACTAACTCCCCGGCCTCCCGATTCCAAGAAAAGACTTTCATACATATTCAGCACCTTTACCCGGCTTGGAAACTGGTGCTGGATAGCGTTCTCCGGCATTAAATCCATCACCAACGGCTTAGTGGCGAAGACATATTCATCAGGAGGAAGCAGCTCCTCATAGTGCTCCCCCCTCACCGGTAAACCGGATATCTCAGCAAATTCTTCCAGAGAGATAGAAACTTCCCTGTCCATTAGAAGAAAGGTATGGGTGGGGATGTTCCATTGCTCCATGAACGCCTTAATCCACCACGTCGGAGGAGCAGATTATTCGAACAGCGAGGCGTAAACTGCACGATACATACCGATCTTCAGCAAATGCGCCTTCTTCGCTGACAAAATATACCTGGCCCACTGCAAATACCCGGTCGAATGTCGAGGGGTCAATCCAATATTATAGGGTTGTCCCCAAGGGCGCGACTCACCTTGGCATATGCGCCGCCCCAAAATATCCACGGCTGCCGGCGGCTGCACGGGTATGGCAGCAATCGAAGGTTGAAGAAGACCCTCCGAATTCCAATTTACAACCTCCACGGCATAGTTCACCGGGGGTATATCTGCGTACGAGATTGACGAGATTGGATCCGACGGCGTCGCGCAAGAGAAGTTTCGGCAACCTTTGATAATTTCGCTGTACCACCTACCCCACAGATGAAGGTTCTTGTACTCCGGGTCGTAGTCCTTAATGAGAGCCAAAACCTCCCGGTCTACCGGTGCCTCAGGGAATCCTCCCTTCGAACGGAAAAACGGGAACGAAAGATCAGCAGACATGTTGCCTACAAGAGAAAGCAAAATTCAATTATCAGTATCATAATTTGATTTTAAAAGCCCAACGCTTGGTACTTTAAAATTTGTACCACACTGCAATGCAGTGGAGAGGGGACCAAAGGGGGACCCACAAAATCCAGATGACAATACATCAGTTAATAAGACAGCCTCATCATTGGATAAGACTGTCAATTAATGAGGAAATTCTCAAAAAATATTCTCATTAAATGAGAAATCCCTTGAGACAAGGAGAAAATCTCCCTTTCAGAGCAAAGCTCTATCACAGAGTGACACTTGTCAAACTCTGGTCACAAGGGAACAAAATTCCTTAAAGAGCCTAGCTCTGTAATAATGATGGAAAATCCATCAAAGAAAAATTAATTCCTAAGAATTAAAGTTCTGGGATCTTAAAGATCCATGAAAAAACTCTTCAGAGTTCTTCATCAAAAGATCAAAAAATCTATACATTGTCAATGAGCAAAGCTCTGTTCATGGGTTAAGAAACCTTGAAACAAGATCTCTTTAGATCTATGGGTTCTTGAGAGCAAAGCACTGTTTATGAAACCCCAAAGGGGTTTTCCTTAGATCAAAAGATCTATGAGAGCAAGGCTCTGTTAATTAAAAGTAATTTAATTTAATTTAATTTTTACCTAAATTTTTTTCTAGAGTTTAACTCTTGAAGTTCTTGAAAAGAAGAGCAAGGCTCTGAAAATAAAAATCTTGAGAAGATGATAATTATCTGAGGACCAAGGGTCCTATTTATAGGCGCTGAAGCGCCTCCTCAACTTCTGAGTTGATCCAATGGCTCAGATGTTGCCACCGCTGCACTCACATGTGCGCCACGTGAGCGCAACGGTGGGGGGCATTTATTTCCCCCAATCAGAGCAAAGCTCTATTTGAATTTCAAAATTCAAAAAATTGAAGCAACGCTTCAGATTCCTTGCGCTGCGCGCAGCGTGCCACATGTCAAAAGCAAACACGCCAGCGCCAAGAGCGTTGTGCCCAAGGCAGTGCACCCCTAATCAGAGCAAAGCTCTGTTTCAAAATCCAAATTTTAAATGAAGCAACGCTTCAGATCACTTGCGCTCTGCGCTGCGCGCCACGTGTCAAACACAGGCGCGCTGCGCTCTGCGCTGCGCGCCACGTGTCAAACACAGGCACGCTAGCGTAGGCGCGCTGCGCTCTGCGCTGCGCGCCACGTGTCAAACGCAGGCGCGCTGCGCGCCACGTGTCAAACGCAGGCGCGCTGCGCTCTGCGCTGTGCGCCACGTGTCAAACGCAGGTGCGCTAGCGCCAATTGCGCCAGTACTGGAATTTAAATAATAAATTATTAATTAATCAGAATTAAAATTCTAGAAATATCTTTCCAATCTTATTAAAATAAGAAGATTGTCTTCTGTAAAACAGAGGCCTTAGGATCAAATATCCAACGGTGGGGAAATATCCCCAGATTAATCAGAGAAAGATCTCTGTAACTAACTTAACAAATCAATTGGCCCTATATAAAGGCCCCTAGACTCCAAGTCTCACACATATACAGATAAAGAAGAGAGAGAACCCTCTGCAAATTTTGAGAAAAACTCAAAGAGAAAGAAAGGCAAGCCTTTGAAAAAAGAAGATCATCTTCTTCATCTTTAAAGGTAAAGAATCAAATTCTTGGAAGAACAGAGATGAAAACATCTCACAAAAAGAAGAATTCTCTTCTAAAAAGATCAAAGATCTAAGAAAAAGATCTAGATCTTCAATAAAAAAGAAAAAGATCAAAGAAAGATCTAATCATAAAAGATTTAAAGAAGTAATTTACTTCATTCGCAGATCATTTGATCTATAAAGGCACAGCCTTTCGATGAGAGCAAGAACTTTGGTTCTTGAATCTTGAGGTAAAACCTCTTTTGAGAGAACAAAGAACTTGTTCTTTGATCTGAAATTGATTAAGATCCGCTTTGCGCTATTGGACAGTGCTTTGCACTAATGAAATGCGCCTTTGCACTCCTTGGACTGGCGCACTGCGCCAGAACGCGCCACGTGTCGACCACAGAACGATTTGCGCTTTGCGCTCCTAAAAACAGCGCACTGCGCTCTTGGAGTGGCGCACTACACCAGAGCGTGCCACGTGTCATTCACTGGCGCAGCGCACTGGCGCAGCGCACTCAGAAAGCGCAGTACGCTAACAGACTTGCGCTTAGCGCAGAGCGTGACATGTGTCACCTTCGCATGCGCTAGCGCAATGCGCTCTTTGATTGGTGCAAAGCGCCTGACAAGCCACGTGGCGCACTATCAGACCACTAAAAATGCTATGTATTATTAAAAAGGGCAGAGCCCAAGTAAAGGTCTAACACGCCAAATATAAATGCTATACATTTAATTACAGAGCCCAATGCTATGCATTATTAAAAGAGCCAAGCCCAAATAAAGGTTCAACAGCCAGAACAATAAAATGTTCAACTCATATCAATTGAGCCCATATGCTCATAAACCTTCAAACAGACTCTAGTCCCAAATTGGACTATAGATCTCCCAACAAACATTGGTTCAAGGGTACATCTCTGAACTCCTCTGATATTTGTCGTTGTAATCCTTCAACGTCTACAGAGAGGTGATGGGTCCCGACAGCCATACATTCCACGGACTACAATGGACCACCATGTCCTTAAACTGGTAATCGACCGCAATGTCTCTAAACTAAACAATAGAGCCCAAATGCTCTCTTGTTGGATCTAAACGATCCCGTTAAGTCGATCTTAGTCTTAAATTAGACTAACGTGCCCTTAACAAACGTTTAAGTTGATCTTAGCCTCAAACAAGGCTAACGTATCCTTGAACGCCCCCCCCAAAACCCAAATCTAAGAAAATACGGATTTGGACTAATCCACGTCCTACGGGCGACAACATAAATTAGTCACCGTATACAATTCATGGGCAACCACAAACAAAACAAACACCCACGACACGAAGTGACCATCTGGAGAAGGAGAAAGTTGTTACCGCGATGCGGTAGCGTAATTAACTGCAGAGGCTTGCGCCTGCAGGGAAGAGCGTCCCCACAATCAAAAACCCCTCGAAGGAGGGGAAATCTAACGAAGTCTGCTACATCGGCCGCATCCGTTTAAACCTTCGATACATGGTGCCATAAATTAACTTGGCATCTTCGGAAAGGTGGACGGATAGCACCTATTAGCATCTGCCCCGAATTTCAGGCGAGACGTCTATCGCGTCTTCGTCGCGTCTTTCGGAGGTGAACAGTGTATACGAGAGGGGTCTCTATATGCTAGTGACCAGGGCAAACAGAATGTACGAGGAACCGTTAAGCCACGGTACAACAGTAACGGAATATAGGTTAGGTATCTTAATCTTACCGTCTCATGCCACTTTTAACACCTTCCGTACCAATCTACCCCTTAAACCCCGTAGTGTTTTGATTATATTGTTTGTCTTGTAAATTTTATTGATTGTATAATTGGTTGACTGACCGAAACCATGATATCAGTAAACGGATGTAATCGTAGAATCATGTAACTGGAATAGCTGGAGAACCATGTAAATGGAATGTATATCCATAGTTCGGTTCAGTCAAGTTGTATAGATTGATGATTGGATTCATGGATTCATATTGAATTGTAATATTGTAGATTGTACTTGAATCATATTCAAATCAGATTATACTGAGACTCAAACTGAGTCAGACAATCAGAAAGGCAAATTGAAGTCCTGATTATTTTTATTAATTTGTCAACCTTAGATAGGCAAGCACCCACTTCTCCGGCTCCCTGAGGCTCAAGAGATTGGTTCCGCTTAAACCTATGTTTACGAGGGTCTTTAAGGTAAATTATAGAACTTGAGGGGGTTTTATGTAAAAATACTTTTATATACTTTTCAAAATATACCCCAAGCATTATTTATTCGTCTTTAGGGTTGTAATGAATGTGGATTTTATATTGTGATATTTCTAATGAAAATATCCTAAATTCAGAAATAAAGGTATTTATTTGTAATATTGATTTATGTGGAATTTATGGTATTTTAGTGTAAAATTGATTCTTGTGATTTTTAGAAAAAAGTGAAATATTTATATTATAACAAAATAAGTATTTTAATGATAAATATACATATATTTATACAAAAATAATTTTAATATGTATTTTATATTCTAAAAATCTCATTTTCTCAAGATGTCGTATTTTAAATCTTTCGAGACCGAATGCTCCTTACGGAGGTCTGAATCTCGCACTACTAAGCCCGAGGATGTGCGATAATCCGCATCATCCCAAACGGGTTCCCCAAAATGGGTTGTAGCAGCGCTTTGCAAAGATTTGTACAAATACTAAATCGTTTAGAAAACGGTTTTATTAAGTAAATGGTATTTATTTGTAAAGATGTCAATTTTCCGTATTCTATTTTCTAGGGTTTCCTAAGTCAACTAGACTATTCCTAACTGATCCAAAACGACAAGTTGTGAGATACCTCAAATCGCCTCTTTACAGCCAATTGTGGCCAGGTAAGTACAAATGAAAAAAGGAGGGATCCGCTCACGAATCGCCGTGAGACGGGCCTTTTAAAATTACCTTTCTCACTTGCCTAGCCTAGACACCACAAAGTCAAGTTTAGATAAACGACTGATGTCCACAACTTATTCTAGTTTCATAATAAGTGGTATTTATTTAAAAGTGTATCAATACTAAATCTTTTAGAAATGACTTTATTAAGTAAATGGTATTTAAATGAAAATGTTTGTTTTCCGTATTCTGAGTTCTCGAGAGTATCGTGTTAGGTTGTATGTGAGTGTGTGAGGAGGTAGGTCGTCACCTCGTGATCTACTTTTAATGTATATCAAGTTTGATGGAGTTAAATGTAGGATTGAAACAATGTGGTATTTAAGTGAAAAAATACAATGAATGGAAATAGCTATCATTTTATGTAATGAAACTTGATCAATTTGTTTGATTAGTGTTTAATAGTCAACATGAAGAAGTTTAAGTATGATTGTATTAGTGAGAAGTGGAATTTTATAGGAAACTGAATCGGAAATCGGATTTGTTCCGATTCCGTCGGGTTTTGTAAATCTGTATTTTTAGATAGAAGAGATAGGTAGAAATTGGGACTTACTCGTTTTAGGTCACACAAGAGAGTGAAATGAAAGTAGGGGAAACGCCGATGTGTTGTGTCGTCGCCGGTAGTTCCTAAAACGGTCGCCGGAAGTTCCGCCGGGAATTCGTCGGAGTTCCTCCTCGAGCTCATTTTTCAAAGTGCACAAGATTCTTGAAATTTTGAGAGTTGGCTCAGAATTTTAGGGTGAGAGGGTATAGGGTAGGGGTGGTATTTATAGGGTTAGGGTAGGTGTAGGGTTTTTAATTAAAAATTGTAAAAAATATATGAAAAATCATTAAAAATGGAGTAAATAGGGTATAAATGTGTCTCTGGAATCGATCCAATTAATTGGTGTGCAGGGGGGTTAAAGAGGTGAAGAGCCCCAACTTTGATGTCGGAGACTCGGCCGTCCGGCCGGTCCGCCGGCCAATCCCGGCCAAGTCGATGGGTCTGAATGTGGGGGGTTGCCGGAGGTAGTCACTGGTATATTTAGTTTTTCAGGTTCAGTTCAAAGTTTGGGAGTTATCTCAGGTGGACTGTTAGGCTTCTATAAAATTTAAACAAAATAAATATTAAAAAATAATGTGGGGTAGGGGATTTGAACTCTGGTGGCTTGGTTCAGCAGTGCAAGGTATTACCAATGAGCTACAAGCTCCTTCTTATAATTATTGTGTGAAATAAATACTTAAAGTGGTAACAGCAACATTAAATACCCCATGAATACTTTAAATTTAAATCAAATTTATGTATACTAAAAATGGAGTTGTTACACGAGCCCTAGCCCTCATCGTCGACCTCCCCACGACCATCCCAACCTCACCATCTCACCACCCTCATCACCTCGACCTCATCCTCTTCTTCCTCTCTCCTCTCATCCCTCTCCTCCTTTCCCGAGCTCACAACCCCGACCCCAGCAAACTCCCCGAGTAACCCAAGAACTCACCTCCACCGCCGATCACCACGTCCCCTCGTCACCATCACCCTCACCTTGTCGACCTCCTACTTTCTCCCCAATGAGCTCCCTGCAAACCCGACAACCCATCCCCGAGAACACAAACCAAGCCCTAGCCCACATTCTCGCCCTCACCGCCGATCACCCACAATCTCGTCGTCGTCACCCCTCCGTCTCCTCACCTCCCTCTTCAACTCCCAACACCATCACCATCATCCTGACAACTCCCCGATGAATTAACAGCAACCTAACCAACTCAAGAAACCTCTCATCCTTCGCCGTTACCCATCATCGACGGCAGCCGTCGTCGTCGTCTCCTCGTCTCCTCTGTCCCCAGCCAGAACCAATACCATAACCCCAAACCCCTCCTCTTTTCTTTCTCTCTTTTTCTTGCTTTCTGGCCATCGTCGGAGTCGCACACGTCGCCGACGATCCGGGCGACCCAGTCATGTCATGGTCTTGCCCTGTAACCACGACACACAGCTACTCAAACCACCACCAGACCATGCACTAGATCGCGACCAGATCACCACCAGACTATACACCAGATCACGACCAGACCACCACCAGACCATGCACCAAACCACCACCAGACCATGCACCAGATCGTGACCAAACTACCACCAGACCATGCACTATATCACGACCAGACCACCACCATACCATGCACCAGATCGCGACCAGACCACCACCAGACCATGAACCAAACTCAGACCATGCTATGACCGTGTCATCACCGTACCCAGACCGTGATACGCCATGTGCCCTGCTCCTGTGCCATGCCATGCCCGCTTCGTGCTCAGCTCATGCCACTTGTGTGCCACCATCGCATCAGTCCCATATCACCGCAAGGCCCACGCACCGTGTCGTGTCATGTCGCACCAAGCCGCCTGCACATCGACCGTTGTTTCCGAGGCAAGTTTATCTTACTACATGCTATGTCAATATATTTATATCCATATGAATAAAAATAATACATGTATTTTAATTATACATCCAATGCTATAGTTTTACCGTTTTTCGATATCCGTTCGTATCCGTACTGTCAATTGCATATCTAGTCGTATGCCGGAACTTCATTATATCATGTTACTTCTATATTAGTGCGACATGTTATCTAGCTTGCATCGTACATAGTCATGGATATATATATATATATATATATATATATGTTATTACAGATAGACACATACGCATCCTGACATCAGTACTATTTACCATGATCCCGATATCATTTACAATTTCACATTTGGTGTCCATTTGATACATATGCACCATATGACATGTTCTAACACACTACTTGACTTGTTATCTGATCTTGTTACTAATGCCAACAATTCTGACTTGTTGTCCTGATGGACGTAACCTGTTGTCTACATAGACAAGACCTGTACCTGCTTGATCCTGTGTTGGCATTAGACTTATATTATCAATACCTGACTTGAACACATAACCTTGGGGGTAAGTGAAATCAATGATGAAACCTGGCTTGTAACTCAACAGTTCGATACTTATACTGATCGGTCATTACGGGCTAGGTCAGCCCCGAGATGATGGTACTGACATCATTCATCTGTACATGTTACCTGTTTACTGCCTAGCGGCACGTCTCGGATTCAGCCCGAGAATCTTGACCGTGGTCCCGGGCATGCACGGGATACTATTGAGTTACATCGACGATTCCATTAAATTGATTTCAAAAACTTTAGAGTAGATAACCCGGTAGCACAGTTTAGATTACTCGTTGCACTTCACATATACATACATACCTTACTGTTCATATCCGTGTTATTCTTTATATTCATGTTTACCTATATCGTTACATCTTGGTTATTATTGTTATTTTGATGTTATGACGAACTGACGTCTGAGTTTTGCATGGCCCAGTTCCTCTATCTCTATCGCAGGCTGAACAGAAGTACTTTAGCAGTCAAGCCGAGCAGTGAGGAATTTAACATGTGTGGTTTAGAGATGTTTAGCTTTTAGACTCTTAGCATATTTTTCCACACTTTCATTTTTTGATGTGAACCCATATTGGGACGTATTTCCAGATGTTGTTTATTGGATATTAATATCATTTCCGCTTATCCATTTTCTTGACTCTTTTATTTTAACAAATAGGCATGTACTAGATAGATTTTATATTTTACTGTTCTTGATATCCTATAGACAGCCGTAATGTGACTGTGGAGGGATGATTCCTGACCACATGTAGCATAGTTGGCTCTGTCACGTGCCGTAGTTAGCGCACTCTGGGAAGCGAGGCATGACACATATGGTAAAGCTGATTATAAGAAAGTAGACCTTATATTTATCAACAAGATATATCGCTTTGTCTTCCTCAAGAGCGTATGTTTTGAAGAAATTAGAGAGTAAGTTTTTTTGGATTAATTGTTATATTTTTGTGTGTGTGTGTGTGAAATAATATAATATTGATGTCATAATTTATTGTTGAGAACAGAATTTATATTGATGAAGTACATAAGGGGCATCCTGATTGGAATGATGAACGATTGAAAAAATATCATCAGGATAATTTTTGCGATTGGGTTGCAGATCGTGTAAGTTGTTCGAATCACATGTTATTGCGACCAATCTTAATCTAAACTTATATCGTTATATACTTGCCGCAAAATTTGTTTTGTCAGATCCACGATCCGAACTTGTTTGTATCATTAAAGAAACTCAAGATATTTAACTCAGTTTCCTAGCATGGAGGTTGTATAGTATAAAGGATTCGGTGTCCTTGGATACAAATTTGAAGTTAAGGACATAGAAACATCTCAAACCACCCAGAATAGTGGGATTGTGACCGTAGGGTCGAATGGTGTGATTTATTATGGGTACTTAAATTACATACTTGGTATCCAATATGCCGGACGATCAGAACCGTTTTATATATTTCAATATATTTGGTACGATACATTAACCGATACGGATAAGTGGAGAAACAATCTCGGGACTTGGAAAGATGAATATGGATTGACTAGTATAAACACACTTCGATTTTATGGTCGGGACGATCCATTTATCTTTCCGCAACAAGAATTTCAAGTATACTACTCACAATGCTTAAAGCATCCGGGATGGAGTGTCGTATACCGTTGGAAACCCAGGGATGTTTACGATGTCTCAGAATTAAAGGATCGTATGGAGGAAAGTGATGAGGATGAAGAAGAGAGAATACTTAGAGTGCTCCGACCGTATGTCTCCAAAGATGGGTTGTCTTCGGCTGAGCGTGAAGTTACATAGGTTAGGAATGATATTGATGATGAAATCCAAGTAGATATTCCCAAGGCGTTTAATGCGTCTACGAAACGAAAATGGTTATCAGTAATGTTATATTATTACTTCACATTTTCTATGATCTATACATATATTACATGCATATGTAATAATTGTACTTTTATCTAGGTCTGATGACGACGCCAGGAGCAGTGAGGGGCGGTAGGAGCATCGGCCAGGGCACCGGCAGCGGCAGAGGTAGCGGCAGAGGCAGAGCGGTTCTGACGCCCGGGAAGCTACGTAGGGAGCTCCATAGGGCTGGTGTTTGTTTCCCCCAATCAGAGCAAAGCTCTGTTTAAAATTCAAATTTTTGAAATGAAGCAACGCTTCAGATGCAGCGCCAAGTGCGCTGCGCCCTAAGCAGCGCACCACGTGCAGAGCACGGATGCGCTGGCGCTGGAATTAAAAACTCCCCACCGTTAGATCAAAGATCTAATAATAATGATAAATCATTAATTAATAAGAATTAAATTCTGTTAAGAAAAGATTCATCAAAAATCTTTCCAAATAACAAGATTATGCTATGTAAATCAGAGCACTATTGGATCAATGATCCAATGGTAAATAAAAATTACCAAAAGACAGAATAAATTCTGTATGGAAAGATTTTCCAGTCTTGTTAAAAACAAGAAGATTGCTTTCTGTAAAACAGAAGCCCTAGGATCAAAGATCTAATGGTGGGGAAACATCCCCAAATCAATCAAAGAAAGATCTCTTTAACTGATTCAACAAATCAGCCTACCCTATAAAAAGGCCCCTAGACTTCAAGTCTCATATATACAAAAAAAGACAGAGGAACCCCCCATAAACTTTGAGAAAATCTCAAGAAGAAGAAGTAGCTCTCGGCAAAAGAAGATTTTTCTTCAAGGTAAAAAGAATGGTGATGAACAAAGAGATGAAAATTATCTCATAATTAAAGAGAAGAATTCTCTTCTTAAAAGATCATAGATCTATAAAGACCAAGGTCTTTTATAAAGAGATCAAAAAGATCCCATCATAAAAATAAAGAAGTACTTACTTCACAGATCATAAATCTATAAGACAAATTGTCTTTCTGAGATCATGAACATCTCATTATAAAGGGGGGAGAATTATTCAATTCTCTTAGGATCACAGATCCATAAAGGAAAAGACTTTCATCAAAAAGAGATTGAAGTATCTCCTATAAGTTAAGAACTTTGTTCTTGGAATCTTAAGACAAAATCTCTTATCAAAGAAGATAATCTTCAGAGCGCAAAGTTAACCTAAGAAGAGCCTTAGTGCTCCTAATTTAAAAGTGCATTAGTGCTCTTCATCTAGCGCAAAGCGCTGCAGTGCAATAGCACTTCAAACACAGCGCACTGCGCTCATTGGTTAGCATTCAGCGCTAAGCGCGCCACGTGCTCCTCACGTGTGCGCTGCACTACTAAGAGCGCTTTGCGCTCATTATATGGCACCAGCTCTAAGCGCCTCAATGCTTCAATTATAGCACATCAGCGCTCTACATCTAGCGCAAAGCGCATCAGCGCTCTTCATTTAGCGCAAAGCGCTAAGTGCATTAGCGCTTCACATCTGGCGCAAAGCGCCAAGCACACTGGCGCTTTAACCATAGCGCACTGCGCTCATCGACTGGCGCTAGTACCAAGCGCGCCACATGCTTTTATGTGCGCTTGGGCAGAAAATAAATTGTTCTTTGAATGAGCCCCAGAGCTATGATGAATGCTCAGCATTCAGTAAAAGACAAACATTGTCAAAAGCTAAATCAATGCTCAGCATTGTTAAAAGGGCCAAGCTCAAACAAATGCTTAACAGCCCAAAATAAATGTTAAATATTTTAACTTGATTGGACTTAGCCCAAGACTGGCCATAAGTCCTCAATTCAGATTTAACTGAGCCCATGTGCTCATAATCTAATTATTTGATCTTAGTCCCAAATTGGACTATAGATCTCCCAACCCAAATTGGTTTAAGGGTACATCTCTTCACTCCTTTGATATTTGTCGTTGTAATCCTTCAACGTCTTCAAAGAGGTGACGGGTCCCGATAACCAAACATTTCATGGACTGTGGGGTCCTTAAACTCATGGACTATGATGTCCTTAACCTTGACTGTGACGTCTTTAAACTCACGGACTATGATGTCCTTAACCTTGACTGTGAGGTCTTTAAAACTCACGGACTATGATGTCCTTAACCTTGACTGTGAGGTCTTTAGACTCACGGACTATGATGTCCTTAACGTTGACCGAGATGTCTTTAAACTAATATTGGACCGAGTTGTCCTTAAACTAATATTAGACCACCATGTTCTTAAACTGGTAATCGACCGTAATGTCCCTAAACTAAACAATAGAGTCCAAATGCTCTCTTGTTGGATCTAAACGATCCCGTTAAGTTGATCTTAGTCTAAAATTAGACTAACGTATCCTTAACAAACGTTTAAGTTGATCTTAGTCTCAAATGAGACTAACGTATCCTTAAACCAACCCCCAAACCCAAATCTAAGAAAATACGGATTTGGACTAATCCACGACCTACGGGCGACAACATAAATTAGTCTCCGTATACAATCCATGGGCAACCAAAAACAAAAAAAACACATACGACACGAAGTGACCATCTGGAGAAGGAGAAAGTGGTTACCGCGATGCGGTAGTGTAATTAACTGCAGGGCTTGCGCCTGCAGGGAAGAGCATCCCCACAATCAAAAACCCCTCAAATGAGGGGGAATCTGACGAAGTCTGCTACATCGGCCGTATCCGTCTAAACCTTCGATACATGGTGTCATAAATCAACTTGGCATCTTCGGAGAGGTGGACGGATAGCACCAATTAGCATCTGCCCTCAGAATTCATGCCCCGACGTCCCAACGTCCCGGTCGCATCTTTTCGGCGGAGAACAGTGTTGCATCTCGATCCGTATCCCTTTCGGATGACTCCTTCCGTGTAGATTTTGCCACACCTCCAGGTACATTGCACACGTATTCATTTTGAATGTAATATTATAGATATACACGTATATTCATTTTAAAGTTACTTATATCGTCAATTTTTAATTGTCTAGTCGTAGGTGGTGCCTCCACATCCGAGGCAGAGGCCACTTCCGCACCTGCAGGTATATTTATATATCCTATATCTCATGCATATTGATTTAGAATGTTATATTATAGATATACCCACATTCTTTTTGCAATTACTTATATAATCAATTTTTGATTGTCTAATTATAGGTGATGCCTTCACATCCGGGGCAGAGGCTACTCCCGCCACTTCCATACCCTTCGCACAGTCTGCAGGCTAGTATTCTTAACTACAAGATCTTTTCACAAAAGAGACGATAGTTTGGACACACTAGCCAATCCAAAAGGCCCAAATTTGACTAACAACTACCACTTTGAATTTAAGGTTTGCATATATCTCTATTTTCATAATGCAAATGATTTAAGATCTCAATTAGTTTTGTCTTTTTAGTGGATTTAGTCAGCCTTTATTTTTATGAAAATTAGTTTTTTCATTTTACATATTCTCTGTGAATAACCATGAACTTCATGTAATTTTATCGTCAATGTTTATTTTCTAATTGAAGGGGATGCATGAAAGGTTATGCTAATGCCCTGGCCATCAACCGAGGCCGATTGCGGAACAAAAATTTTCTAACGATGTAAACTTGGCACTAGAATAATCCTAAACCGGATCTACCATAAACCTAACTAGCAACAAAAGAAGTTATCTACTGTGAAAGAAGTTTATACCATGAGACTCGAGTCCTTCGGGTCTTCACTATTCTCCTTTAGCATGCTCTTAGTGGCCTCCATGATCAAGCGTGATCGATGGCTTCCTCACGTCAAAGATGATCCACTCGAGAGTGTCTACTTTGGGCTCCTACCTTTAAACTAAGGTAACTAGATTACTTAGTATGCTAATTTGAGTAGCCTAGAGGATGTAGCGAGTGATGATGGATTGTTTTGTCTCAAGAACCCTGGGTTTCTCAACACATGAGACTATTAGGGTTTGAGGTAGAAGAAGAGAAGCTTGGAGAAGATGAGAGTGTTGTAGAGAGCAACATGAGAATTAAGTGAAGAATGGCTAAGTCTTGTGACTAATAAAGCAAGTATGCCAAAGATAATAATAAAAAATCATCTTCACCATAAAATATTTAGATATTTTCTACAAAATATCTAGATACCACATTGCCTCAATAGTAACCCATGACTCACTAAGTGAGTCAACAAGTAGCCATGCTTCACATAACAAAAGTCAACACCTCATACCTCCATCTCATTAACTATTTAACTAAATGGTGAAAACAAATAATGAGGTTTCTTCTTCTAGAATCACTCTTGTAACAAATTACAAGAATACCCCTCACCGTATATACATACCCATATCCGTATTCCGAAAAATACGAATACAAAAGAGACGAAAATAATCCAACAATATAATATTAGGATCCGGCTTAAACCAAAGCCTGCTAGTATTATCTACCCGAACATCATACGTGCACAAGTACACGTATGTAATCGAACCCTGC
The DNA here is from genome assembly GCA_030015575.1 of Agapanthus africanus. Lineage (NCBI taxonomy): Eukaryota > Viridiplantae > Streptophyta > Magnoliopsida > Asparagales > Amaryllidaceae > Agapanthus > Agapanthus africanus. Next base: position 145,676,364 of record CM057338.1, on the reverse strand, counting down.
CGTAAAACCATACGGTCTCTACATCGTTTCGTCCGAAGCAGAGAAACTCTCTGTATGGGACTCTAAAGACTCGACAGTACGCCGGCAGTGCGTTACTGGATAAATCCATAACCACAAGCACGTCAGCGGCACTAGCTGTACGTAACGGCTACCCGAGTACCTGTTGAAAAGGAAAGCCGACGAGCAAACTCATCCGGATCCCTACTGAGCCTATCCGTGACAATATCCGTACAGTCCGGTCTCTTCGTCTAAGAGTATCGCATACCGGATCCAGGGGTGGTAAGCGTCAGACCCTAATAACCTGATAATTCATGTTGATGCGGCTCAGGACCAATCTGGGAAACTACTGATCAATCTATCAGTAAATCCCAACTGCCTTGGCCAAGGTCTTATGGTCCTGACCAATCGAACACAAAGCGATATCAACTCCCAATACCTGGAGAGACGAATCCCTGACAATCACCCGCTGCCTCCATATGGTTCGGGACCGTTCCCAACCAAAACCTGTTTGCGCGACTCAGTAGAGCCGTGGTAGGGCAGTGATCAAAGCACAGTGGGAACTCACACGAGACAAATGACGATCTCAGGTCCAAAAACTAACATGTACACATGTCACAAGAGAACCTCTATCTAACTATAGATATAATACCATCTAGAGGTTCTCAGCGAGTCCGTACAGTTTACTCACCCCCAGTGAGCACCCGTATACAATCTTACGTGATCACACCAATGGTTGTGGGACCAACCACCGCCCCTCGTCGGGGTCGAGAAACGTACACGCAAGTCTACTCTGGAGTATCGATACCCGATCTCGATACTCCTGTGACTTGGGACATTTAAGGATGTGCTTATAGACTACCCAGCTCCCATAAGTATGATCGTCATCACAACGCAGGTAGTCAAGCAAGATCCTACAGGCTTTATCAATATGTAACCGCAATATGTAATAACGTGTATAACATATGCCATGTTAAGATAAAGTCAAACCATAATAGCATACTACTATATCAAGTCTTTATCAATATGTGCAAGCAGGATAAAGCATCAATAAAAACAAATACACATATCTTGATAAAGCCAACTGAAATACTATACTATATAACTGAACAAGATCATCCTGTACATACATATCCCCAGCATCCACATGTATACATATACAATAATGGCCTCTATGGCATATATATCCAACAGCATCCACGCCCGGGTCACCGGCTGTTCCTCAACAGAGGAACTATCGTCCCGCTCGTGCTGCTGCCCGGCCTCAGGCTCGTGCTGCTGTTGCCGGAGGTATATATTGCATTTCAATTTTCATTAATTCTTGAATTCAAAATATCGTTTTGTCTTGATATTACTTGTATATCTATTTATTTTGTAGATGCAGGACAACCATAACCTGAGAGGAGGACTCGAGAGCCGAATCAGTCCTACAGGCTGAAGCCCGATAGAGCTAGGGGGAGGCACCATTCCCCCTCTTCTTTACCCCCGATTATCTCTATACCGGCAATAATGCTGAGAAGTTCGACCGGTATAAGGAGGATGAGAACCACATTCAAAAGAAGTATTCTCTTCACATTGAGTGGGGCGAGCAGCACCGACGCTCCTTTGCCCTCTTCTGAGATCAGGCTTGGGTATTAATATATATTTTCATTTGACTTATCAAATAAATTTACTATTATTTAACACTTATAATTCAAAGACATTATTTTCTTGTATTTGCAGTTGGATTATGACTTTCAGCCTGTACCCGACCCTGATCATCCTGACAAAGTGCTCGATCTTCACGCTCTTTTCCTGGGCCTCATGAAGAACATGCAAGCTAAGGTTCGATATAATAGGAACGAGCTGAAGGTTGATTGCTACAGTCTATGGCTGGCGACCCCCGAGACGGAGAGAGTAGCTCTCCTACAGTCTCCGGCCTTCATCAGAGTCGATGCAGATACATGGCCTTACTTGTGCCAGTATTATGAGTCTGAGCGCAAGCAGATTTGTAATTTAAATATAATTCATTATTTAGTATATAATTTATTTTTTTATGTTGCATAATTAGAAAACTAAATCTGATTGTGTTGTGCAGAAACATGCCAATCAAAACAAGGAGAATCGGAAGTCCGCAAAAAGGGGTCGTCCTACCTACACCATTGACTCGAGGAACATTACTCGTGACATGGAGGTATCGATAAATTACAATATAACTATTTTGATATAATGCAATATTAAAAGTTATTTTATAATATATGTAATTTTTTGTAAATTGCAGAGAGCTCAGGCCCTGGAGCAGGGTGGTACATCGAGAGTGTTGACCGCATATCTGGCTATCCATGGCACCTCGACAGATCCCGCAACAGGCGAGCTTCGATGCCCCGACACTGCTACCCAAGAGTATTGCGTAAGTGTTAATATTTATTCTAATTCGAATGAAATTTTTGTTTTGATAAGTTCAAATTTAAATGATATACTTATGTTGTAATGCTTAACGTGGGTGTAGGAGCAGGCGGAGGCATCAGATATTGATTTCAGTGGACAGACCGATCCGATCATATTGACCCTAATCCTAAACGTTGCACATGGAGGGCACCACGATGGTTGGGAGAGAGGCCAGGGACTTGGTCCTAGCAGAGCCCATATGAAGTCGGTCTCCACTCTGGCGGCTACTTCCCCAACCCCCGTGAGCGATGTCTGGAGCATAATGTTGCCGCATTGAAAACCACTGTCGAGAAGTTGAAGGAGATGTTGGTACATATATTACTTATTAGAAAAATATTATATCACATTATAGATAATAGCATATGCAATATTAGTAACCTGAGCTTATTTGGTTTTAGACTTAAATTTGATTAATCAGACTTACATAAAACTATCTAAACCGAACTCTATAATCTTAACCATACCACATCTTTTTCATTTTGGAGTTTAAAAAGTTATGATTATCCAAATTAAAAACTTGAGAAGAAAACATTGCTTTGGAAATTAGATAACTCCGAAACCAAGCATCCCATCAAAGCTAAATAATTAAGGAGAGATACTGGCTTACAAATTAGAGTAAGTATCATTTCTACCTCTACTTAAAATAAACTACGGTTTTCCAAACTAGATACCCAAACTAGGCCCTAGGCCCTAAGTATTCTTAGATTGGGGGGGAACGAAGCCCTAAATGTGTGTGTTCCCCGCCGAAAAGACGAGACTGGGACGTTGGGACGTCGGGGCCTGAATTCCGAGGGCAGATGCTATTTGGTGCTATCCGTCCACCTCTCCGAAGATGCCAAGTTGATTTATGGCACCGTGTATCGAAGGTTTAGACGGATGTGGCCGATGTAGCAGACATCGTCAGATTCCCCCTCATTTGAGGGGGTTTTTTTATTGTGGGGACGCTCTTCCTTGCAGGCACAAGCCCCTGCAGTTAATTACGCTACCGCATCGCGGTAACCACTTTCTCCTTCTCCAGATGGTCACTATGTGTTGTGGGTGTTTGTTTTGTTTTTGGTTGCCCATGGATTGTATACGGAGACTAATTTATGTTGTCGCCCGTAGGACGTGAATTAGTCCAAATCCATATTTTCATAGATTTGGGTTTTGGTTTGGGCTTAAGGATATGTTAGTCTCATTTGAGACTAAGATCAACTTAAACGCTTGTTAAGGATACGTTAGTCTAATTTTAGACTAAGATCAACTTAAACGTTTGTTAAGGATACGTTAGCCTAATTTTAGACTAAGATCAACTTAAACGTTTGTTAAGGATACGTTAGTCTAATTTTAGACTAAAATCAACTTAACGGGATCGTTTAGATCCGACAAGAGAGCATTTGGACTCAATTGTTTAGTTTAGGGATATTGCGGTCGATGACCAGTTTAAGGACATGGTGGTCCATTACCAGTTTAAGGACATGGTGGTCTAAGGTTAAGGACATCATAGTCCATGAGTTTAAAGACCTCACAGTCAAGGTTAAGGACATCATAGTCCGTGAGTTTAAGGACCCCACAGTCCGGTTTAAAGACGTCATAGTCTATGCAATGTATGGTTGTCGGGACCCGTCACCTCTCTGAAGACGTTGAAGGATTACAACGACATATATCAGAGGGGTTCAGAGATGTACCCTTGAACCAATGTTGATTGGGAAATCTGTAGTCCAGTTTGGGACTAAGATTAATTAATTAGATTATGAGCATATGGGCTCAGTTAAATCTGAATTGAGGACTTATGGCCAGTCTTGGGCTAAGTCCAATCAAGTTAAAATGTTTAACATTTATTTTGGGTTGTTAAGCATTTGTTTCGGCTTGGCCCTTTTAACAATGCTGAGCATTGATTTAAATTCTGACAATGTTTGTCTTTTATTGAATGCTAAGCATTCATCATAGCTCTGGGGCTTATCCAAAGAACAATTTATGTTCTGTCCAAGCACACATAATAAGCATGTGGCGTGCTTGGCACTAGCGCCGGTCGATGAGCGCAGTGCGCTATGGTTAAAGCGCTAGTGCGCTTGGCGCTTTGCGCCAGATGTGAAGCGCCGATGCGCTTAGCGCTAAGTGAAGAGCGCAGATGCACTTAGCGCTTTGCGCTAGATGTAGAGCGCTGATGCGCTTAGCGCTTTGCGCTAAATGAAGGGCGCCAGTGCGCTATAATTGAAGCGTTGAAGCGCTCGGCACTGATGCCATATAATGAGTGCAAAGCGCTTTTAGTAATGCAGCGCACACGTGAGGAGCACGTGGCGCGCTTAGCGCTGAGCGCTAGCCAATGAGCACAGTGCGCTGTGTTTGAAGTGCTATTGCACTGCAGCGCTTTGCACTAAATGAAAAGCACTAAGGTACTTTTAAATCAGGAGCGCTAAGGCTCCTCTTAGGTTAACTTTGCGCTCTGAAGATTATCTTCTTTCTGATAAGAGACCGTTCCCCTCCGAAAGACGACGCACAAGACTGTGAAGTCCTGACGCTGAGATTCGGGGCAGATGCTATATGGTTTTATCCGTCCACCTCTCCAAAGATGCCAAGTTGATTTATGGCATCGTGTATCGGAGGTTTAGACGGATGCGGCCGATGTAGCAGACTTCGTCAGATTCCCCCTCACTTGAGGGGTTTTTGATTATGGGAACGCTTTTCCCTGCAGGTGCAAGCCCCTGCAGTTAATTACGCTACCGTATCGCGGTAACAACTTTCTCCTTCTCCAGAATTTCGCTTCGTGTTGTGTATGTTTGTTTTGTTTGTGGTTGCCCGTGGATTGTATACGGAGACTGAGTAATGCCGTTGCCCGTAGGACGTGGATTAGTCCAAATCCGTATTTACTTAGATTTGAGTTTGGTGTTTTTAGTTTAAGGATGCATTAGTCGCGTTGCGGCTAAGATCAACTTAAACGTTCGTTAAGGATACGATAGTCCTGTTTGAGACTAAGATCAACTTAACGTGATAATCCATTTAATATCTGGCCATCGGGACTCGTCACCTCTCTAACGTCGTTGAAGGATTACAACGGAAAATGTCAGAGGAGTTCAGAGATATACCCTTGAACCAAGGTTGATTTAGAGTTTTATAGTCCGTTTGAATGTTTAAGGATACGTTAGCCGTGTTTGGGGGCTAAGATCAACTTAAACGGGATCGTTTAGATCCGGCAAAAGAGCATTTGGAGGCTCTATTGTTCAAGTTTAGGGACGTGGTGGTCCATGTTCCAGTTTAGGGACTGCGGGGTCCGACATTAGTTTAAGGACGTTTCGGTCCAACATTAGTTTAAGGATGTTCCGGTCCACGAGTTTAAGAACCCCGCAGTCCGTATTGATGTGTGGTCATTGGTACCCGTCACCTCTCTGACGTCGTTGAAGGATTACAACGATGGGTGTCAGAGGAGTTCGGAGATGTACCCTCGAACCGGAGGTAAATTGATTTAAGAGAGCAATTTTGCTCAGTCAATTTAATTTAAGGACTTACGGCCAAAATTGGGCTAAGTCCAGTTGAAAATATTCAACATTTTATTTGCTTTTGGCCTTTGTCTAGGCTTTCACCTTTTTAGAATAATGCATAGCATTACTTTAGGCCATTTATGCCCATTTTGACTGGGCTCTGCCCTTTTTTTATTATAATGCAGAGCATTTGTTTTGGTCCATTGGACCTCTCAATTGGGCTCTGCCCTTTTAAGTAATGCATAGCATTTTTGTTATTTTGTTTGGGCTCTGCCCATTTATAAATGATGCAGAGCATCAATCTAATTAGGCCTGCTTGGTCTTTTTGATTTAGGCCTGGCCCTTTAGGAAATGCATTGCATTTTCAGGCGCTTTGCGCCAATCAGAGAGCGCAAGCGCTTGTGATGACGACACGTGTCATGCAAGCGCAGTGCGCTGCGCTTGCGCTGCTGACACGTGGCGCACCTTGGTAAGTTGCGCCAATTACAGAGAGCAAAGCTCTATCTCAAAGCTCATAGCGCAAGTGATTCAGATGCTGACACGTGGCGCTTTCCCAAGAGCGCAACAGCGCAGTTTGGAAGTGCAGAGCACTAAGAATCTTTTAGATTCAAGAACAGAAGTGCAAAGCACTATTTGATTTCTTGATCTAATTTAGATCAAAGAAAAATAAGTTTTTCTTTTTATTTCAAGAACTAGAGGTTCATAAAAGTGCAAAGCACTATATTTTTTTTTATTTTTGTTGTTTTCTTGTTTTAAAAAACCAGTGGTTCATAAGAAATGCAAAGCACTGTTTATTATGTGAAGATCATTGATCTAGTTTTTAGATCAATGATCTATTAGAAGAAATTTCTTCTCCTTTGTGAAGGTTTTTACCTTTTTCTTGAAATCAGCGCAACTGCGCTAGTGCATCTGTGCTGACACGTGTCGCGCAGCGCGACTGCACTAGCGCATCTGCGCTGACACGTGTCGCGCAGCACGACTGCGCGAGCGCATCTGCGCTGACACGTGTCGCGCAGCGCACAGTGCAGCGCGACTGCGCTAGCGCATCTGCGCTGACACGTGTCGCGCAGCGCAGTGCTTGCGCAACTGAAGCGTTGCTTCCTTTAATTTTGCTTAAAATAAAGCTTTGCTCTGATTGGGCGCGCCTTCTTGGGCGCTGCGCTGACGTATCAGCGTCTGACATGTGGCGCGTTGCACCCGAGATTTGAAGCGTTGCTTCAAAATTTTGAATTTTGAATTTCAACAGAGCTTTGCTCTAATTGGGCGAAACAAATGCCCCCCTACCGTTGCGCTCACGTGGCGCACACATGAGTGCAGCGGTGGCAAACTCCTGATCGTTAGATTAAGGGGTGAGCTCAAGGGGCGCAAGCGCCTTATAAATAGGACCTCTGGCCCTTAGAAAAATCTTACCGTTTTAAGATTTTTATTTTTCAGAGCTTTGCTCTCACTCAAGAACTTCAGAGCTTTGCTCATTTCTAAAGTCAGAAACTTTAGGTAAAAAAAAATTTAATTTAAATCAAATTAATTTAACTTAATCTCAACCAAAGAGCTTTGCTCTCACAGATCTTTTGATCTAAAGAGATCCCCATTGGGGTTTCATAAACAGAGCTTTGCTCTCAAAACTTATAGATCTACAGGGATCTTGTTCATGGGTTTTAACCCATGAACAGAGCTTTGCTCATAGATCTAAAAATAGCTCTTTTAGATTTGAAAAATGAAGAGTCTTTTTATAAATTTTTCATGAATCTTTCAAGATTCCAAAAATTTTTAATTCTTTTAAGTGTAAAAAATTTTCTGATGGACCTTTTCCATTATTACCACAGAGCCATGCTTCTTTAAGGAATCTTATTTCCCTGGGACCAGAGTTTGACAAGTGTCACTCTGTGACAGAGCTTTGCTCTGAAAGAGAAGATTTTCTCCTTGTCTCTAGGGATTCTTCCCCCCCCCTTTTTAAATGGGAATGTTTTCCTGGGGACCAACTGGCAATCTCATCCAATGATGAGGTTGTCTTATTAACTGACGTATTGTCATCCAGATTTTGTGGGTCCCCCTTTGGTCTCCTACTCACGGCGCTGCTGTGTGGTGTAATTAATTAATTTTAATTTAATTAATGCATTTTCTTTTTTTAGACGCCAAACGTTGGAATTACAACACTGACGGCTAAATTGTTCTTTTTGCAGCGATCATGTCTCTAGACACTTCATTCCCGTTCGTCCGCTCGGAGGAGGGATTTCCCGAGGCGCCCTCGGACCGTGAAGTCCTGACTATGATTAGAGAATACGACCCGGAGTACAAGAATCTTCACCTTTGGGGGTCCTGGTATAACCAGATCATTATGGGTCGACGCAGCTTCACATGCGCAGTGCCGTCTGAGCCCATCACGGCGATTCATTATGCTACCCCACCTTCGGTGCAGTATGCTGTGGAGTTGGTGGATTGGACATCGAAGGGCTTTCTACATCCCGCCATAGATGCAATACCGGTTCAGCATCCTATGGTTTTGGACATCCTAGGACGCCGTATCTGTCAAGGTGAAGCACGACCTTGGGGGCAATCGTATAACCTTGGTCTGATCCCCCGCCACCCGATTGACTATCTGCCGTGGGCCCGGTACATCCTGTCGACAAAGAAGTCACAGTTGATAAGATTAGGACTGTACACCGCGGTCTACGTCTCTCTTTTCCAGTATCCCACGCTCCCCACCTGGTGGTTCAAGGCTTTCTTGGAGCAATGGAATATTCCTACCCACACTTTCCTTGCCATGGATCGGGAAGTGTCAATCTCCTTGGAGGAGTTCGCGGAGGTATCCGGTTTACCAGTGATGGGGGAACATTATGAGGAGCTGCTCCCGACAGATGTGTACGTCTTTGGTGCTAGGCCGATGGTAAGGGGGGTCACACCGGAGAATGCCGTTCAACATCAATTCCCAAGCTTGATTAAAGTGTTGAACATATATGAGTCCCTCTTCGTCGAACATGGGAGTCGGGGAGTTAACTTTGAGGACTTCATTGCTCATTTCCTTCGTCCAAGCGTCATCTCATCAGAAGCTGCTATGTTTGCCACCCTGGATGACCCTTTCGGTCTAGGTGTGGACAACCTACCGGAGAAGGATATAGATCAAAAGGGTTTTTTTCTTCCGGACTTCCCTACTATGTCATTTGCAGAAATTGCGGCCCCTGGAATGGATGAAGAGGCATTTTTCTTAGGATTTCTTGGATTGTGGCTGAGCTGGTTTGCGATCCCGATGCACTCTCATCGGATGCGACCCTCTGTCTTTTACCCAGCCCACCGGATGGTCATCGGGGTAAAGGTGGCTGTTGGGATCGCTGGCTTGGCGCATTTATACCATGGCCTCAGTCGAGCAGCGGATGCTAATGAGCCCGGGGTACTGTACGTGGTCTTCCCGATGCATTACTTTGCATCGTGGCTCGAGCTACACACAGCGGGTGTCTTCGGCATGCATAAAAGGCCCTCGTTCTTCGACAAGTGCGGTTTTCCTCGCATTATACAGCTGATCGGCGCATCAATTGTAACCCCATCACCGCGGAACGCCAGGGGCTTACTCCTTCGCCCTCATACCGTTGGAGCCGGGATGTCCTTTGTCGATAAGGTATTGACCATTGGAAAGGTGTCTACCACTGTGACACGGCCATTACAAGATGTCTTTAAGGATGGAGCCTCAGTTTTGACGGCTCGGGAGACCCTTCACTTATATTCCATTAGACCGGGTTTCTTAGTTTTTAAGCAGAATGGTGTGGCAATTTTTATGAGGTACAACCCGCATCATTTTGCTCAACAACTGGGCTACGATCAAGGGGTCCCCTTGGAAGCCTTCTTGCTGGAACCCACTGCCACTGAAGAAGGGATGGAGAACGCACTGCACCATTTCATACGCCTGAATACGAGCTCTCATTTTTTTATCAATGCGCCGGCTTACGCTCCGAGACTCCTCAATGTGTACAAAGACTGGTACAATCATGCAACAGGAGCAGTTATAAAGGAGGAAAGGCGACTGTTGGTCGATCGTAAGGGTGTGCCTCCAAGTACTGATCGCAACGCTCCTTTGGTCCCGAGGACTCCAGTAGTTGCCCCTCTAAAAGAGGTCAGAACTGGACCATCGCGTGCGCAGAGTCCTCCACACGGATTGCCGCTCCTTGATATTGCGGATGCACCACCAGCGTCCTGTGCTCCAGTGGAGACAGTGGTTACAGCCTCACCGGAGTCTGGCGTGGGTGCGGACATCGGGACCCGCCGTCCCAAGGTGGCTGCTAAACGAAAGTCGATCCCACGTGCACCTCGGGTCGGAGGGCAAAAGAAAAAGAAGTCGCTCTTCGCTGCGGACGTCGTGTTCGGTCAGGAACCCCATGCTCCCTATGCCGAGGGCCTGATCGAATACGGGACTAACGAAGGATTAGTGATGCCGCCGCCGGACGATACAGACTTGGAGGCTGCTCTCGAAGCTTCAGCGTGGTTGGCGAGGCGTGACGCGTGGCTAGCTAAGCTTGCGTAATCAGGTAACTACTAGTCGCCTTTTCTTTATTGCAACATCTCCTCTTCATTGCCTTTGACTAACGCTTTTCTTTCTTTTCTTTCAACAGGCATCACTGATGAAGAAGCCATTGCCGCTTCTCTGAAGATTTTCCAGGAGGAGGAACGTCTTAGAGCATCCATGGGCCTTAGTAAGTTTCGATTCATCAAGTTTTCATTTCCCTTGTGTTATGGTCAATCTAACCTTTCCCTTTTAATCACAGGAACCTCAATGCCGCTCCCGCCAAGTGACGCAGATGTCTTACCGGCTGCCGACGTTCCTGCTTCCTCGGGGTTACCGCAAGAAGTCCGTCTTGAGGAGCCGATGAGAGACGCCTTAAAGGCTCTGGAGGTGTCTTTGTTTACGGATGACGATGCCGCGGTGAAAGAGGCGTCACAGAGGTCTATTGTGACAGCTCGGGAGGAAAGAAAGCGGCTAAGGCGTGAGGCGAAGGCGCGCAGGGCTGCCTTGGCTGTGGGAGCGGGCCCCAGCACCGTCCCTCGCGCTGATACTCCATCCGAAGAGGCCCCTGTCGCCCTATCCACTGCCCGCAGAGAGGTGGCGCGCGCAGTTCGGAGCGCAAACGGTAAATCCGCTTCAGGTAATATTTCTCTCAGAGTTTTTGTTATAAGGATTTTAATGCCATTGGTCCTTATATCTCTTATCTTGCAGGGCCAAGTCCGATCGAGGGGGAGGCAGAAACCGTTGATCCCAAGGAGACAGAGGAGGCAGCTCCTACCGAGCCTGAGCCGACGGTGGGCAACGTCGCCGAGGCTTTGGGGCCCGAGATGGAGGTTGAGGGGTCTACAGCTGAGAGGGTCATTGATGCCCAGCCTAAAGTGGCGGCAGATGAAATGATCATTACAACTGAAATGAGGGTGTTGGCGGACGAGGCGCTTGAGGCCGGCGACCTCGTGGTGATGGTGGATGAGCCGATGGAGACGGCGGAGCCCGAAGAAGTAGCGGGTGAGATGGGTACGACTCTTGGGGAAGAGTCGGCCGCTTCCTTTCAAGAATCCGGCAACGCTCCAATCATCACCCTCCCTGCTTACGATCTCCTGCCGTCTCCTGGTCGCGCTAGCACGACGACGGCCCCTATTGAGTCAGGCGATGAGGCCACGGGCGGTGGTCTCATGTCGATAGAGGAGGGAATCACCTCCGTTTCAGCTGGGAGCTCCTCAGGTAAACCCTAAGTTGCTGTTTTTTGTTACTTTGCTTTACAATCTTTCTGACAAATTTACCTTTTTTGTAACTCAGGTGCAGCCAGCGCCGATGCCCCACTGTTCGAGGGGGCGCCTTCAACGACTGCCTTGGCGGTGGTCACCTCTCAACCCTCTCTCATACCCTCGAAGATGTTGAAAGGTATGGGTTTGCACTTTATTAATCTTATCTTCCAGACGCATAATTTGTGTACTAAAGTCACACTATTGTGTCTTTCAGGAGTGCTTTTTGACCATCTTTACCAGATGTTGCTCCCACACTTCTCCTTCCCATCCGAACTCGCTTCTTCCTCTGGTGGCGTTGGTGAGTATGATTTCCAATGATATCCTTCTTTCTTCATTGATGGAATTACTTCTAAACCCTTTTTTCTCATCTCGACCGCAGTGTTACAAATCGAAGGAGGGGATGAAAGATGGGCTGCGCCGCCGACCCTTCCGGCCCTGCCACCTGCCTCAGCTGGTACAGCGACTATCACATTGATAAATCCCCCCTTTTTTATTTTCTGAACTGTTATCTGATCACATCTTATTTCTTTTCAGCTGTCGTTCCGGTCTCGGCACCCTTCGAATCTCGCATCATAATGCCAGCAGGTCCTTACCTGAGACGTCCATCTTCGAAAGGCGCCGCGAACAGCTTGCGTATGTTGAGCGATTACATTGAGGAGCTCGACGTCGAGACCCCTACTTCTGCTGCGGATTTTGCTACAGCGGTTAACCCGATGCTGGTGATACTCGTGAACTTTCATGATGAGGGTATCATCGCATCTTGGGTTAACCATTGCAGGGAGATCGAGGCCCGCCTGCATCAGTTGGAGTTGCTGTGTCCCGCTCCCGAGACCTTGGCCGCCAGCACTCAAAGAGCAGCGTGGATTGAGCAGAGTGCTTCTTACTTTCGCCATCTCGAACAAGAAGTCATTTCAAGGCGTAAGGAGCGCGGTGAGACTTCGAGCAAGTCTGCCCAACTGCATGCTCGGGTGGAGGCCAATGCTGTACGGCTGAAGGTTGTTTTTGAGGGCCTTCTGCAATGTCTTTCCGAAGGGTTATCATTGAGGCAACAGCTTGACGTCGTCGAGCGAGATGCGCCCAGCCAGGAAGCAGCCCAAAAGGCGGCGGAGGAGCAACTTTCATCCTTCTTGCAGCAGCGAGCCCAGGTGGAAGTAGAGGTGGCCGCGGCAGCCACTCAGGAGGAGGCGCTGAAGGAAGTGCGAGAGCGGGTTGCGGATTTGTTAAAGACACTTCCTCCTCAGTAGCTATCCCTCTTTATATCGTTTGTAATTGTTAATAAAAAAAAGTATATATATATTTTTTATTCTTTAGCACAATGTATCCTGTACTCAACCAAGTTTATGAATAAAAGACACATTTTTTTTTGTCTTGTGCTATTTCCTTGCTTTTTCTTTCTTTTATCATCAGCATGCCGCCTTAGTAAATATGACTTTCTTAAGAATCAGCGATGGCTTAGGCCGCAGGTTCAGATCTGCTGCCTAAGACTTTTCAACTCTATGAGCCGTGAGGGTCTCGTAAAGATTTTTCTCCCTACGGATCGAGAGGATCTCGTAGGTGGGTTTTTTTTTCTTTAGGAATCGTGAGGATTCCTAAGTGTGATTTTCTCTTGTAAGTCGTAAAGATCCTATAAGAGAATTTTTTCCTCTTACGAGTCGAGAGGACCCGTAAGCGGTTGTTTCCCCCTTGTCGAGATTCGATTTTGGAGAGTGAGACCTGTGAATAGTATGCAAAAGTCCTTTTTTTTTAATCGATTTGCAGGGTCCCATTGTTCAGGGAGCAAGTTTCTTAGTCCCTGCTGCCTGAGACTTCATTTGCAGTTTGAGACGAATCGGGAATTTTCCCGCGGAGACACTGGTTTCTCTGCGAGCCGATGCGAATCAGGAGCCTCTCATCAAGGAGTGTTTGTATCCATGAGTCGAGGAGTTTGCTAGGGATTATTTGTTTCCCAAGCGCCAAGGATTATTTGTTTCCTTGGGGTTTGAAACGAGTCGAGGATTTCCCACGGAGGCACTGGTAGCTCTGCGAGTCGACGCGGATCAGGAGGCTCTCGTCAAGGAGTGTTTGTATCCGTGAGTTGAGGAATTTGCTAAGGATTATTTGTTTCCCAAGCACCAAGGATTATTTGTTTCCTTGGGGTTTGAAACGAGTCGAGGATTTCCCACGGAGGCACTGGTGGCTCTGCGAGTCGGCGCGGATCAGGAGGCTCTCGTCAAGGAGTGTTTGTATCCGTGAGTCGAGGAATTTGCTAGGGATTATTTGTTTCCCAAGCGCCAAGGATTATTTGTTTCCTTGGGGTTTGAAACGAGTCGAGAATTTCCCACGGAGGCACTGGTGGCTCTGCGAGTCAACGCGGATCAGGAGGCTCTCGTCAAGGAGTGTTTGTATCCGTGAGTCGAGAAATTTGCTAGGGATTATTTGTTTCCCAAGCGCCAAGGATTATTTGTTTCCTTGGGGTTTGAAACGAGTCGAGAATTTCCCACGGAGGCACTGGTGGCTCTGCGAGTCAACGCGGATCAGGAGGCTCTCGTCAAGGAGTGTTTGTATCCGTGAGTCGAGGAATTTGCTAGGGATTATTTGTTTCCCAAGCGCCAAGGATTATTTGTTTCCTTGGGGTTTGAAACGAGTCGAGAATTTCCCACGGAGGCACTGGTGGCTCTGCGAGTCCACGCGGATCAGGAGGCTCTCGTCAAGGAGTGTTTGTATCCGTGAGTCGAGGAATTTGTTAGGGATTATTTGTTTCCCAAGCGCCAAGGATTATTTGTTTCCTTGGGGTTTGAAACGAGTCGAGAATTTCCCACGGAGGCACTAGTGGCTCTGCGAGTCGACACGGATCAGGAGGCTCTCGTCAAGGAGTGTTTGTATCCGTGAGTCGAGGTACCTGCTGAAGACACTGGTTTCTTCGGAGTTGAACTGAACCGTCGAGATTTGGCTTCGTCTTCTGGCGGAGCCTGTTGGGAAAGTATGGTTCCCTCTTTGTTTACGCCCTTGGATTGTATACAGGGATCGATGTGATCTTAACTGTAGGGCCAAAGTTTTATCATTATTTTTTTTATCTCCGCGATGCTCTATCATTTCAGCTTTTATATCGCGAAGGTCGCGATTGCCCAATCATTTCGGCTATTTTTCGCGGTGCCCAATCATTTCGGCTATTTATTTTATTTTTACTCGCTGCTTTTTATTGCGAGTTGCCTAATCATTTCGGCTATTTTGCATGCATACATTTTTACTTGCTGCTTTTTATTACAAGTTGGCCTATCATTTCGGCTATTTGTTTTATTTTTACTCGCTGCTTTTTATTGCGAGTTGCCCAATCATTTCGGCTATTTTGCATGCATACATTTTTACTTGCTGCTTTTTATTGCAAGTTGCCCTATCATTTCGGCTATTTATTTTATTTTTACTCGCTGTTTTTATTGCGAGTTGCCCAATCATTTCGGCTATTTTGCATGCATACATTTTTACTTGCTGCTTTTTATTGCAGGTTGCCCTATCATTTCGGCTTTTTCGTATGCATGTGCGGCCTATTGGCTTTTCGCTGTAAACCGATTTCGGCATCAGCACCGCTACAACTGGGATATTACCAGGAGCGAATCATCATTTGCCTCCGTCGATGTCGGATAAAGGTGGCTTAGCGAACAGGGTTAAGGCGCTATCGACTAAGGCTTTTAACTTCATGAGCCGTAAGGGTCTCACAAAGGTATTTCTCCCTACAAGTCATGAGGATCTTGTAGGTGTATTTTCTCCTTAGGAATCATGTGGATTCCTAAGTGTTTGTTCCTCTGTAAGTCGTAAGGATCCTACAGGAGGGTTTTCTCCTTGTAAGTCGAGAGGACTTATAAGGGTTGTTCATCATGCATACATATCCCCAGTCACGGATGGGACTTGGTTAGGGAAATGTTTATTCGCGCCCGTGGATTGTATACAAGGGTCAGTATTGAGCCACTTGTAGGGCAATATTGGAAGTTTGTGGGGGTTTGCTTAAGCACAGGTTTAGGTCTCTGTAACTTAAGACTTTCAAATCTTATGAGCCGTGAGGGTCCCATAAGAGAGTTCTCCTCACGAGTCGTGAGGATCTCGCGAGTTTATTTTCTCCTTAGGAATCGTGGGGATCCCTAAGTGTGTTGCTCCCTTGTGAGTCGTAAGGATCTCACGCAGGTGGTTTCTCCTTACAAGGTCGAGAGGACCCTATAAGTGTCCTTTAACGAGGTTGCGCCCTTTCAGGTTTTCACAAACACTCGCCGGTAGTCCTGCTGTTTTTACTCACGGAGCCCTTTCGGTTTTTCATCCGTGCCCATTTTGCTTATGGACATACCGTTTTTTTTATTCTTTTTATTTTTATATATTTTTTTCTCTTTTTTTTACGAGGTCGCGCCCTTTCGGGTTTTCACGAACACTCGCCGGTAGCCCTGCTGTTTTTACTCACGGAGCCCTTTCGGGTTTTCATCCGTGCCCTTTTTGCTTATGGACATACCGTTTTTTTTATTTTATTTTTATATGTTTTTTTTATATCTCGTCAGCCTAAAGATGCTGCGGTAGTAGTTTAAAGACGTTTCGGTCTACTATTAGTTTAAGGACATTTCGGTCCGTCATGGAGAAAGCCGGCTACTGCTTATAAAGCTTGAGCTTAGGAAGATAGCGAGCGGACATAGTCGTCGTCATCTATCATTGACCTAGGCCGTGGATCATTAAGCGTAGTATCTCTTTAGGAAGCGACCGTTTATTGGCCTGAAAGGCCTTTCACCGTGCATGTCCATGAGTAGATAGGCCCTACCCTGGTAGACCTTATCTATGATGTACGGGCCTTCATAGTTTGGCTCGAATTTTCCTCGCTTGGCGCGATTGGGGATCATAGGCCTTTTGACCACTAGCACGAATTCGCCTTGGCAAAATGTCCTCGGTCGGGTCAGTCTTTCATATGAGCGCGCCATCTTTGCTTTATAGGCCTCCAGATTTTGTTGCGCTATGAACCGGGTTTCATCAAGGGCGTCAAGCTCCTCAAGCCGAAGGTGAGCATTTTCTTCGTCCGTCAGCTCGTACTGGACTGCCACTCGTAGAGAGGGTAACTCTATCTCGAGGGGGAGTACTGCTTCCGTCCCAAATACCAACGCGTACGGCGTTGTGCTTGTGGCCGTCTTGAACGTAGTTCGATATGCCCAGAGAGCTTCTTGCAGCCTCTCGTGCCAGTCTCTCTTATTTCGGGACACCGTCTTTTTCATGATTTTCGTCAGGGTCTTGTTGAAGGCTTCAGCTAGACCATTAGCTCGCGGATTATAAACCGAGGAATATCTCCAGTCTATATTATGCTGTTGCGCAAAGCGACTGATCTTGTGGCTTCTGTAAGCTGGCCCGTTATCGGAGATGATCCGTCGCGGAGTTCCAAACTGATATATGACGTGCGTCTTGAAGAAGTGGAGGATATTTTCCGTCTTCACTTCTCTTAACGGTACTGCTTCTGCCCATTTAGAGAAGTAGTCAGTCGTCGCCAGGATGAAACGATGTCCCCTAGACGATGCTAGTTCGATAGGGCCGACTATGTCAGTCCCCCACATTTCGAATGGCCCTAGCCACCGTTGGATGTAGTGGATTTGGATGCTGGTGGATGAAGTCCCCATGGATTTGGCATGAGTGGCATTGCTTCGCATATTCGAGGCAGTCCTGAATCATCGTGGGCCAGTAGTAGCCCATCCGTTTTATCTTCAACTTCATCTTTGGGCCCGCTTGGTGAGAACCGCAGAGTCCGTCGTGAACTTCCTGGACGACTCTTTTCGCTTTGTCAGGTCCCAGGCATCTCAACCACAGAGAATCAAACGATCTCTTGTACAGAGTATCATTGACAAAGGCGAAAGACAGAGCTCGTTTCATAAGCTGATGTCTTGTGGACGCTTCTTCAGGCATTCGGTGGGACCTAAAGTAGTCTATGAAGACTTCTCTCCAATCCTCAGCCTTTTCCCGGTCTTTTATTTGCAGGGTCGTTTGCTCAGTCGCTCCCTTCTCTTCGGATGATTCTGGAGATATTTCTGCTGGGGCAAGCACTTGACGGCTTTGTACCATGATTCTAACATCATCGAGATTCTCATCAGCCAGTTCTTTAGCAAGTTTGGCCAATGCGTCTGCTTTGCTGTTTTCCGCGCGCGGTATGTTCTCCAAAGTATAAGAGGGGATTTGGGTCAACAATTGCTGCACCTTTTCGCCGTACCTCACCAACTCCGGTTTGCACGTTTGGTAGTTGTCGTTTACTTGACTAACGACCAGCTGGGAGTCTCCGTATATGAGGAGGTTTTCAATTCCCATGTCGATGGCGATCTCGAGGCCTGCTATCAGAACTTCGTATTCGGCTTCATTGTTTGTCCTCGGCTCTATTAGGAAGAAAGCAAAGTGCATTATCCCTCCTTGTGGAGTTACAAAGATGAGCCCTACGCCCGATTTGATTATAGGGGCGCTTTGTTTGCGCTTCTTCATGGAAGATGCGCCATCGAAATAAAGCTCCCATTGGGTATCACCACCGTCGATCGTGTCAAACGCATGTTCGTCTGGTAAATCGCAGCTCAGAGGAGAATCGGCGGGTATCGGATGCTCAGCAAGGAAGTCGGCAATGGCCTGGCCTTTCACTGCTTTGAGAGGTTGATACGTTATCGAGAACTCCATCAAGAGCAGAGCCCATTTAGCGAGTCGACCTGTCAGTATGGCCTTTGACATTAAATACTTAAGAGGGTCCACCTTCGAAATGAGATGGACCTCATGCGCCAACGCATAGTGCCTGAGCTTTGTTATCGCGAAGATCAACGCTAGGCAGTGTTTTTCAATGGGGGAGTAGTTGCTTTCTGCCCCCAGTAGAACTCGACTTAAGTAGTAGAGTGATCTTTCTTTCCCTTGATCGTTCTCTTGTGCCCATAATGCGCCCAAGGAACCTTCGAGGGCGGTTGTATAAAGAATGAGGAGTTTTCCCTTAACCGGAGTGGCCAACACCCGCGGGTTCTACAGGTACCGTTTAATTTCGTCCAGCGCGCGCTGGCATTTTTGATCCCAGACGAATGGAGTTCCCTTCTTCATCAGGTGACTGTAAGGGCGGCACTTGCCAGAGAGGTTGGCTATAAATTGCCGAATATATGCGAGCTTTCTTTGGAGAGACCGTAACTGTTTGAGAGTCCTCGGCGGAGGCATTTCCATGATCGCCTTGATCTTAGACGGATCTATTTCGATGCCTCGGTGTTGGACGATGAATCCCAGAAATTTACCAGAAGAACGAGTTTTACGAGCGAAACGTCATCATAAGCTAGCACAATTGAGAGGGTTCATCTTCAAGTTGTATTGTCGAAAGCACTAAAATACGGTCTTCAGATGCTCGAGATGTTCCTCGTATGATTTGCTTTTAACCACGAGATCGTCGATATAACATTCGACGATTTCGTGTATGAGGTCATCGAAGATCTTCGTCATGGCCCTCTGATAGGTGGCGCCGGCGTTCTTTAAACCGAAGGGCATCACCTTGTAGCAGAATATACCCAAAGGGGTTCTGAAGGCGGTGTGCTTCTGGTCTTCGGGATGCATCTTTATCTGATTATACCCTGACGAGCCGTCCATAAAGGAGAAAACCTCATGAGTGGACGTGTTGTCTATCATCAGTTCGGTGACTGGCACCGGGAAATCATCCTTCGGGCAGGCTTTGTTGAGATCCCGGAAGTCCACACATATGCGCACCGTCCCATTTTTCTTTATCACCGGGACGATGTTAGCGATCCATTCAGGATATTGAACCTCCTGAATAAAGCCAAAGTCGATTAACTTTTTGACCTCAGCGTTGATGCTCATCTCAAGCTCGAGACGCATTCTTCTTGGTGCCTGTTTTACCGGTTTGACGTCCGGAGATATTGCCAACCTATGCACAGCAATTTCTGGATCTAGTCCCGGCATTTCGGAATAGTTCCATGCAAAGCAATCTTTGTGCTGTACAAGGACGTCTTTTAACGCAGTCACCCTTTCTTCAGATAGCAGCTCACTGACAAACGTCGGCCGTGGGTCATCAGCTGTCCCCAACTCGATTTTCTTGAGGTTATCTGCGGTGGTATGTATTCCATCCTCCAATTCTTTCGGAGCTGACGGAAATTCTGAGATCATCTCCTCATTGCTGTTTTCGAAGCACCAGGGAAGGCTGTCCATGTTCTCGGGCTCTTCTTTTGATATTGTTATCACGTGACAAGTGCGAATCCGCTTCCAATCCCAATGTGGAGTTGGTTCTGTTTTTGTAGCTTTGGGTTCGTGCTTCTGCGGCGGCGTTACCTTCCAGTTGTCAGACAGAGTGAACTTGTCGAGCTGGTACTGATCTTCGACCCAATTCTTAAAGGTGAAGCAGTCTTCGAGCAGGTGCCCTATTACTCGATGGTAAGAGCAATAGTTTGGGTCAGAGACTTCGCTTGCTTGTTCGGGGTGCTTGGATTCCGGCACTGTGAGCATCTGATGTTTTAGAGCAAGCTCAAGTATCTTCTTCGTCTTGTCCCGAGGAAACGAGTATGCTCGACCCATTTTCTTCATGAGGGACAGATCAATAACGCTCGACTCCCACTTGCATGGCTTCTTAGCCCCGCTTTGTTGCTGTTGAGCGTCTTTTTGGCCTTTCGATTTGTTTCCGCCTCTGCGTCGAGCCTTTTTTATAACAGGTTGGCAGGGGGCGGCACTTTCATCTTTGACGGCCTGCTGAAGGAGGCGTTGCGTTTTGGCGTTCTCGTAGATGGTCATCTCGCGGTTGTGATCATCTCGGACTTTTTGACCAGCTTCCCTTATAAGCCTGTCCATTTGTTCTTTAAACGACGGACCGGGCACTTTTGCATCTGGAACTTTTACTGGTTCAGGATTGGCGTCCTCCCATTGAGCACCCGCTTCTTCATTGAAATTGTGCACGACGTAACAGTCGTGGAGCAGCTCTCGTTTCTTGGAGCGAATGTATCCGAGCCCGATCGTCTCCATTCTCCCATTAGGCAGCTTGTGCTGAGTTCCAGGGACGTTCCAGACCCTGTCATAGAATTTGGCCTTTCTAACGGTCTGTTTGAAGGGTATCCCTTGGCGCTTCAATGGCCTCTTCAAGCCTTCTGTATAATATCTGGGTAGACGGATGGGTTGAACCCTGTCCAACGTAGGATCCGCCCCGTGCCAGATTTCTTTCTCCACTTTGTTTTCTTCAAAGCGGTAGAATAGAATTGCTTTTTCGCCTTCTTGCCTGGGAGGGATATAGAATGTCCGCAGCTCTTCTATACTGTAGATATTAAGTGCATCCAGTTCTTTATGATGTTTAGGCGGCACCATGGCGACTTGTAGACTTTGCTCTTCGTCAGCGGACGTTTATATTGAAGGTCGAGTAGAGAATACAACATGGACTTCATCTTCCGAATCGCTACCAAAGATCAATGTAGGAGCCGATGGTCCCGGCTTGGTGTATTGGGGCGGACCCAAATAAACTCTCTCCTCTTCCTCCTCAGTATCACTGCCGAAGACAGGGATGGTAGCGTTAGTTTTATCCTCCGGCTTGTGACACTTCTCTGTGTCTTCGAAATCCGGTAAGAAGTATTTGGCATCTTCGTATTTGCGGACCTCGTTCACAGAGAACGGGTTCAGTTCTCCCGTCACGGTATACTCGAAACCATCCTTAAAATACTTCATACACTGATGTTGTGTAGAAGGGATGATGTTGTACTCGTGTAACCATGGTCGGCCGAGCAAAGCGTTGTAGCATGTCTTGGCGTCTATGACGTGGAACTTAATGTCCGTGATGAGTAGCCCGAAGCGTAGTGTCAGTATCACAGATCCAAGAGTTTTTGACGATTGGGAGTCGAACCCGGAGATGGTGATCTTGTCCCGAGCAAGGTGCTGGACGCTCATGCAGATTTCCTTCAACACCCGCACATTGAGTAAGTTAACAGACGACCCGTTATCGATCAGGATTTTGCCTATCTTTATATCATGGCAGTATCCCGAAACATAGAGAGGGCGATTGTGTTCGCACGTCCCAAATAGAAGGTCTTCGTCGCCAAAAGTAACATCGGCCATGTGCACTTCCTCCACTTCATCCTTCATCTTTTCCTCGGCCAGGCATGCTTGGAATTGTTCTGGGTCTTGGAGCGCCTTAATTAACGAATCTCTCGCCTCTTTTGATAGCAAAAGGGCGTCAAGAATGCTGAGCTGTGAGGACAGCTTCCTCAGATGTGCTAAGACGTTGTAATCCACCTTATTCTTCTTTGGTGGGTCTTTGGCAGCTAGCTTTTCCACCACTTGGTCATCTGAGACGATATCTTCAGTGGCCTTTTCTTTCCCTTTATCTTTTTTGTTCGAGGGTCCGAGGTTCTTTTCGGGCAGCGTGCGATTACGTAGCCGGATATTTTCGCAAACGTTCGGTTCTTCTTCTTTTCTCGAGGCGGACTCTTTAAAGAGGGGGGCAAGTTCTAGTTCTTCATCAGAATCACTCCCGAATGTGGGCACTTGTGATCTACCGGTGTTAACCATGCAACAATCGCCAGCAGTTCTTTTAAGCCCTTCGGTCATATTTCTTTGCTCTCGACGAGTTTTACGCTTTTCCCGCTTAAAGTGCTGTCGATGAGCAACATATCCTTGCCACCATCTATCGAAAGCTTTGCACTCTTGAGTGGGGTGCGAAATCTTTTGATGATATAAGCAATAGGAGGGGTGCGTTTCCATTTCACCAGTGATGTTTCCTTCAGAGGATGGTAGCTTCATGCCTATTGATATGGCCTTAGCAAACTTTTTCCTCATCTTGAATTGGCTTTTGTCGGTAGCGGAAGTGTTTAGCTCCAGCGGGATCGTCTCAGCTCTTTCATCAAGTCGCTGGCGCTTGGCCCTTTCCAATATAGCCGTCTCGCGTTCTCGATCAGTTTTACTTTTCAATCGAGCTTCGTTGAGGAATGCGTCAATTTCCTCATCTAATGGCCCCAGGACTTTTGGTTCAGGATCTGCCCCCAGCTTTTCAGTGCAAGGAGTCTCCTCCTCGTTTGTGGCCGAATGGGAAATCATATGACAGCTCGCCACGTATTCCTTGGATTCATCCGATAAACTTCCTTCCTCATCTTCTTCTTGAAAAACGTGATTGAGGAATTCTTGGAGCGTAATGGGAGTCCGTGCCTTTTGATTGTATTCTTCCAGCGCGTCAATTTGTTTTTGCAGGTCCGTGCGCTTGTCGCTAGGTTTCACGGGCTTCTTAGATTTCTTCTTCTTCTTTTTCGAAGGTTTTGACGGCCGGCTGCAAGTGCTTGAACCACTACCATCGGTCTTTGGAGTTGGACATGGCTTCAGCATCCCTTCAATGACCTGCGGTTCCAACGGATTCTTCCACTTGATCGTTGGACATGTCTGAAGATCGTTTAGCATCCTCTTTGTCTTGGCTGATAATACAACCTCCCAAGGAGCTTCTTCAATGACGGAGCATGTTGCCCCCGGCGTATTCATCCCCTTAGAGGTGTGGGGCTGCGAGGGATTCACCTTCCATTTGTCAGATAACGCGAACTTGCCCTGTCGGTACTGGTTTTCAAGCCAATTTTTGAAAACGTAGCAATCTTCGATCGGATGGCCTAGTACTCGATGGTAAGGACAGTAGTTGGGCTCGTTGACGTCACTTGGTTGCAACGGACGTTTTGGATCCGGCAGATTTATGAGTCTGTTGCGCAACGCCAGCTCGAACAACCTCCTCGTTTTATCGCGGGGAAAGGAATAAGGACGTCCCATCCTATCCTTAAGGGGTACGTACGGGCGTATATTATTTTGACGAGCAACCGGCTTCGAGTCGCTCGGTTGTTGTTGAGCATTAGCGACGACGATCGCTTTTCCCTTCCCTTTGTCATTTCGGGAGTCCGGCCTTGGAAGAGGGGGTTTATGGCCCATTTGATCCATTTGCGCTAGTTTGTCAATCAAGGCCTGGAAGGTAGTTGGCTTGAAAAACATCATAAATTGTGAGATGGTTGCTTGCGGATCAAGGGTTCCCACAAACATACCCACCGCGGGAGCTTCTTCAATGCGCTGCTCACACTTCGACCATAAGTTCCGCCATCGTATAGCGTACTGAACCCACGTCTCGCCGGGTTTTACCCTGGCGTTAATCAGTGCCGTCATCGGGGTACGTTCACTGGCGCTTGCAAAACGCTGAGTAAACAGCAGCTCCATCTCCGCGAAGATTTTAATAGAGTCGTACGGGAGCTCAGAGTACCATTCAAACGCCGTATCTGATAACCTTCTAACCAACTGGCGAAGCAACAGCTTGTCATCACCGCCGGTGTTGCCGCAGAGTGCCCTGAACTGGGCAACATGCTGGTGAGGATTGCCCGTCCCCTTGTAGACATGGAACTTGGGAATTGTGTAACCGGGTGGGTACTTAATTTGATCGTACCAACTTGGATATGGCCTCCCCGTTTTTACGACCTGACTGGCCGCTTCGGTCGCATGATGAACCCGTATTTGCTGGGCGATGTACTCATCCAAATCAGCTTTGGAGATTGTATCCTCTTTGACCATCGACAGTGCTGGTGGAGGATTTGATGTTTCTCCCCTATCGTCTCCAAGGACGATCGGGGGCTCTTCAGCCGGAGGATCTTGTTGTATCATCATCCCTATCATGTCTTGGAAAAGGAGGCTCATACGCTGTATGTTGGCTGCTTGTTCAGCAGCCTCTTTGTCCTTCTTCTCCAATATCCGACGAAGAAATTCGGCATCGGTTTCTTCCTCTTGGCTTTCATCCGAGGACGTTTCCAGGTTTTCTTTTGGCCCTGTAAGTGCGGCCATAGCGTTCATCATTTCTTGGAGCTTCTGCTGCTGCTCCTGAGCCTTGGTCACCGACCTCGTGTGCGGTCTATGACCTGTTGATATGCGGCTATCCTCCTTTCCCGATGCCACATAAATTGTATGAACTATCATGCCCCCGGACTTAGGGCGTTTAGGCTCACCACCTTTGGCATTTGCCGCGGGCGCGGGGGTTTTCTCCGGCTTTCTTCTTTTGTGGGCCGTTGAAGTTGAAGGGGCCGTTGCAGTGGGCATCTTGGTGATTGTTGTCCTCTGCTGTTTAATAGGACGGTCCTTTTCTTTTTTCACCTTCATCTTCTTTCATTGACGGGAGTGATCCATGTCGATCACGGAGTCTTGAACCCTCCTCCAAACTTTATAAATTCTTGAGGACAGCCGTTGAGGGGGCTGTTCTTGCTTCGTTTCTAAAACTCTCTCCGCGGGCGGAGGAGATCTTTTCAACGTAGCGGTTGGAGAGTTCTTACGTACCCTCCTCAGCAGTTCAAAGCTGTTCCCAGTTGGAACAGCAGCGTTGACTTCCACCACTGGAGCCGGTGGAGTTAGCCCTGAGGGGGAGTTGCCCCCTGCCTTCCTCACTCGTTGCCAATGGCGACGTCGAGCATGACGAACCGTTGGGACTGGCTCGGAGATTGAGACATCTTCTTTTTGCCCCCTGTCTGAATGAGGCGTCGCTGGTGTTAACCTTTTAAAGACTGAGGTTGTCTTTTGAGGGGTGATATTCAACCTGTCGAAGACGGATCCTCGAGCAGGGGCAGGAGCAGGAATCGTCAGTCTTGAAAAGACTGACTCTTTGACAGGGGAAGCCGCCTTGACGACTTCTGGAGCAGCAGTTATTGCTTTCCTTGGGATAGCCAGTTTAGAGTTCTGATTTAGCCTGGTGAAAACAGAGGCTGTCGGTTTGGTAGCGGGCGACCCGTTGACAGGGGTCGTCGTAGCAGTGAGCCGGTCGAAGACCGACTTTTTGTTCACTTCCGGTGCAGGTATTGGCGTAGGGAAGCTTGTAGGTGGGATCATGGTCCCGAAGAACAGGCCAGTGGTGGCTTGGGTCACCTGGTCTACCGGCAGAGCGAGGAAGGAAGCCGCTTGGGGCCCATATACTACACCTCCCGGTGAGGTGAAGCGTCTATTGCAGTGGCATTTCGAGCAGTTGGTGCAGTTAAAGGCCATTGAATCTTGAGTTCTGCGCCAGGCAAAAGACCAAATCTTAGTAACTTGAAATCCGAAGGCAACCATTAACAAACCGCGATTGGTTCGCGAAGACGACACACGAAGTGTGGAGTGGAAAGAGGAAAAGGTCCCACCGGGCGTGCCAGAATCTGTTTCCCTCCGAAAGACGACGCACAAGACTGCGAAGTCCTGACGCTGAGATTCGGGGCAGATGCTATATGGTTTTATCCGTCCACCTCTCCGAAGATGCCAAGTTGATTTATGGCATCGTGTATCGGAGGTTTAGACGGATGCGGCCGATGTAGCAGACTTCGTCAGATTCCCCCTCGCTTGAGGGGTTTTTGATTGTGGGAACGCTTTTCCCTGCAGGCGCAAGCCCCTGCAGTTAATTACGCTACCGCATCGCGGTAACAACTTTCTCCTTCTCCAGAATTTCACTTCGTGTTGTGTGTGTTTGTTTTGTTTGTGGTTGCCCGTGGATTGTATACAAAGACTGAGTAATGCCGTCGCCCGTAGGACGTGGATTAGTCCAAATCCGTATTTACTTAGATTTGAGTTTGGTGTTTTTAGTTTAAGGATGCATTAGTCGCGTTGCGGCTAAGATCAACTTAAACGTTCGTTAAGGATACGATAGTCCTGTTTGAGACTAAGATCAACTTAACGTGATAATCCATTTAATATCTGGCCATCGGGACTCGTCACCTCTCTAACGTCGTTGAAAGATTACAACGGCAAATGTCAGAGGAGTTCAGAGATGTACCTTTGAACCAAGGTTGATTTAGAGTTTTATAGTCCGTTTGAATGTTTAAGGATACGTTAGCCGTGTTTGGAGGCTAAGATCAACTTAAACGGGATCGTTTAGATCCGGCAAAAGAGCATTTGGAGGCTCTATTATTCTAGTTTAGGGACGTGGTGGTCCATGTTCCAGTTTAGGGACTGCGGGGTCCGACATTAGTTTAAGGACGTTTCGGTCCAACATTAGTTTAAGGACGTTCCGGTCCACGAGTTTAAGGACCCCGCAGTCCGTATTGATGTGTGGTCGTTGGGACCCGTCACCTCTCTGACGTCGTTGAAGGATTACAACGATGGGTGTCAGAGGAGTTCGGAGATGTACCCTCGAACCGGAGGTAAATTGATTTAAGAGAGCAATTTTGCTCAGTCAATTTAATTTAAGGACTTACGGCCAAAATTAGGCTAACTCCAGTTGAAAATATTCAACATTTTATTTGCTTTTGGCCTTTGTCTGGGCTTTCCCCATTTTAGAATAATGTATAGTATTACTTTAGGCCATTTATGCCCATTTTGACTGGGCTCTGCCCTTTTTTTATTATAATGCAGAGCATTTGTTTTGGTCCATTGGACCTCTCAGTTGGGCTCTGCCATTTTAAGTAATGCATAGCATTTTTGTTATTTTGTTTGGGCTCTGCCCATTTATAAATGATGCAGAGCATCAATTTAATTAGGCCTGCTTGGTCTTTTTGATTTGGGCCTGGCCCTTTAGGAAATGCATTGCATTTTCAGGCGCTTTGCACCAATCAGAGAGCGCAAGCGCTTGTGATGACAACACGTGTCATGCAAGCGCAGTGCGCCGCGCTTGCGCTGCTGACACGTGGCGCACCTTGGTAAGTTGCGTCAATTACAGAGAGCAAAGCTCTATCTCAAAGCTCATAGCGCCAGTGATTCAGATGCTGACACGTGGCGTTTTCCCAAGAGCGCAACAGCGCAGTTTGGAAGTGCAGAGCACTAAGAATCTTTTAGATTCAAGAACAGAAGTGCAAAGCACTATTTGATTTCTTGATCTAATTTAGATCAAAGAAAAATAAGTTTTTCTTTTTATTTCAAGAACTAGAGGTTCATAAAAGTGCAAAGCACTATATTTTTTTTTATTTTTGTTGTTTTCTTGTTTTAAAGAACCAGTGGTTCATAAGAAGTGCAAAGCACTGTTTATTATGTGAAGATCATTGATCTAGTTTTTAGATCAATGATCTATTAGAAGAAATTTCTTCTCCCTTGTGAAGGTTTTTACCTTTTTCTTGAAATTTTTCTCAGAGTTCTCTCTATTTGAAGCTCTTAACTTTTTTCAAGAAAAATGTTGATGCCTTTGAACTGAGGCCTAGGGTCCTTTTTATAGTGCCCATAAATTAGTTAAATTTGTTAAAGAGATTTTTCTCTGAGTGATTTGGGGAATTTTCCCCACCGTTGGATCTTTGATCCAAGGGCTTCTGTTTTACAGAAGAAAATCTTTTTATTTTAACAAGAACAGAAAGATTTCTTTAAAATCTTTATTCTGTTTGGCGCAAATGCCCTAGCGCGTGACACATGTCACGCAGCGCACAGAGTAGCGCAACTGCGCTAGCGCATCTGCGCGTGACACGTGTCGCGCAGCGCAAAGCGCGGCGCGACTGCGCGGCGCATCTGCGCTGACACGTGTCGCGTAGCGCACAGCGCGGCGCGACTGCGCTAGCGCATCTGCGCTGACACGTGTCGCGCAGCGCAGTGCTTGTGCAACTGAAGCGTTGCTTCCTTTAATTTTGCTTAAAATAAAGTTTTGCTCTGATTGGGCGCGCCTTCTTGGGCGCTGCGCTGACGTATCAGCGTCTGACATGTGGCGCGTTGCGCTCGAGATTTGAAGCGTTGCTTCAAAATTTTGAATTTTGAATTTCAACAGAGCTTTGCTCTGATTGGGCGAAACAGAGACTTTCTCTCAAGATTCTAAGAACAAAGTTCTTAATTTATAGGAGACATTTCAATCTCTTTTTGATGAAAGGCTTTGCCTTTATGGATCTGTGATCCTAAGAGAATTGAATAATTCTCCCCCCCCTTATAATGAGATGTTCATCATCTCAGAAAGACAATTTGTCTTATAGATCTATGATCTGTAAAGTAAGTACTTCTTTGTCTTATGATGAGATCTTTTTGATCTCTTTATAAAAGACATTGGTCTTTGTAGATATATGATCTTTTAAGAAGAGAATTCTTCTCTTTAATTATGAGATGATTTCATCTCTTTGTTCATCACCATTCTTTTTAGCTTGAAGAAAAATCTTCTTTTGCCGAGAGCTACTTCTTCTTCTTGAGATTTTCTCCAAGTTTATGGGGGGGGGTCCTCTTTATAAGACTTGAAGTCTTGGGTCCTTTATATAGGAGAGGCTGATTTGTTGAATCAGTTAAAGAGATTTATTCTCTAATTGATTTGGGGATGTTTCCCACCATTGGATCTTTGATCCCAGGGTTTCTGTTTTACAGAAGGCAATCTTCTTGTTTTAACAAAATTGAGAAATCTTTCTCTTTTACAGAATTTATTCTGTATTTTAGTGATTTTTAATCACCATTGGATCATTGATCCAACGGTGTTCCAAATTCATGGCACAATCTTTTCTGTTTGGAAAGATTCAACAGAATCTCATTATTGTTAATTGATGATTTAATCATATCCGTTGGATATTTGATCCAACGGTGAGGAACATTTAGTTCCAGTGCTAGCGCTTATGCGCTCTGCCCATGGTGCGCTTATTTGGAGCGCAGCGCTCTTAGCGCTAGTGCACGCATGCTTTGCACGTGGTGCGCTACTTGGAGCGCAGCGCATCTAGCACTAGCGCATATGCGCTTTGCACGGGGTGCGCTAGTTGTAGTGCAGCGCTTTTATAAAAGCACAGCTTTTAATTTAAATTTTTAATTTTAAATAGAGCTTTGCTCTAATTGGGGAAACAAATGCCCCCCCCACCGTTGCGCTCACGGAGCCCACACGTGGGTGCAGCAGTAGCAGCATCTCAACTCTTAGATCAATCGAGGAATTGAAACGGCGCTTGGTGCCTATAAATAGGACCCTTGGCCCTTGGGATGACTTCTGTTCATCTTCAATCCTTCTTGAGAAATTATTTTCTTCTTCAGAGCCCAGCTCTTCTTCTTAGGAATTTTTAAGGACAGAACTCTGTCAGATTAGGTAAAAGATTAAACCTTTTTGAAATATCTTTTAGGATTTCACCCATTAACAGAGCCTTGCTCTTCATAGATCTTTGATCTAATGAAAATCCTTTTTTAGGGTTTCTTTCGACCCATTGATGAAGAATTCTTGGAACTCACATTATAGCTCTTAAAGTTCTCGAAGTTTTTACTTCTGCAGAAAGCTTTGCTTTCAGGGTTTCTTGAAGAATCATTTCATCTTCTCTACAGAGCATTACTCTTTAGCATCTTCGGGGAATTTCATTCCCCTATTAATTATGGCAGTTGTCGTCTCTGCTGGAGAGCATTGCTCTAAAGGGAGATTTACTCCTTGGCTTGAGGGACTTAAATGGGAATCTTTTGAGGGTTTTCTTCCTTAATCGCCCAAATTTGGATTTGTTTGTCGCTTGACAGAACTTGTCTTCCCGAGAACATGTCTAAATCCCAATGTCTGATTTTCCTCATTACCAATCTTTTAATGATGTCTCTTTTCAGGCACTATGGCTGTTCATTTATACAGTCTGAACGAGTTTATCTCTTATGAGGATATTCACGTACAGGGCCGTTGCCAGAATCAAGAGTTTACAAATGTCCAATGTGCGGAAATTATGGCTCGTCTATACGCACACAACGGTCGACTGCTTCCTCGTCCTCCGCTCTCTTGAAAATCGTAGTGGGAGCGATTTGGGGAGCACTTCCTGGGTTTCACGAAGCCATGCCGCTGGATGCGCTGGATGATGCTGAAGACAAGGTGCACTCGGTGTACCTATCTGGTCTGATCTCAAAGAAGCGTCGAGATAACCTCATTGATATTTTGCATCAAACTTTCCAACAGATGATGATAATCGCTTCTTATCAAAGGCAGGAGGGCGTTGGAGAGAATCTCGACACCCGCGATCGCGAGAGGATGCACACGAGAATGGTCAGAAAGGCCAGAAAGATTCTAGACGGCCTTACTTTCTACTTCCTCAACCCATGCCCTGGATCTGAGATTTTACCATTGTAATCATTTTGATGATGTTTTCGTTTACTTCTTTCATTATTTTAAGAACTTTTCGAAGTATGAATAGCGAATTCCTCGTTTCCATGTGTCTATCTTACGCATTAAATCTTTTGCACATGCATGAATGGGTATGCTTTAAATGTTTGACCGAATGCAAATCAACTGTTCTCCTTGTCGCATCTTTTTCTTTTCTCTTTTGCCGGCGCGTTACCTTAGTAAGCGTAGCACTGTAGATGATAGAGAGAGCATTCCGTTGATAATTTATTTAAATCTCTTTGCAAGACTGTACCCTTGTTTTCCAAGTTAAGATATTTGTGATTTGATTTATCCCCGAAACGGAGCATTGCTCTATGATGGAGAAGTTATGAATTAATGTATATATTATTTTTTTATTTTTTTAAGACGGAGCATTGCTCTGGTTGAGAAGGTTATGAGTTGATATTTTTCCATGTCGGAGCTTTGCTTGACGATAAGGAAACATCAAAGCATTGCTCAATGACAGGGGGTTGATATGAGGTCCAAGTCGAAGGTTTGCTTAACGACGAGGAAGTGTCGGAGCATTGCTCTACGACAGGGGTTGACATGAGGTCCAAGTCGAAGCTTTGCTTAACAACGAAGAAGTGTCGGAGCATTGCTCTACGACAAAGGTTGACATAAGCCATACGGGGTCAAAATTGACATTGGCCATATGGTGTTAGGGTTTGACTTTATCCGCACTTCACGGAGTCAAGGGTTGCTCTGGATGCTTCCCACGGGGTCGGTTTGACATAGCCGTGTTCTACGAGGACCAGGCTCCGCTCTGGACGTTTCCCACGGGGTCAGGATTGACATAGGCTGCGTTCCACGTGACCAGGAATTTGCTCTGGATGCTTCCCACGGGGTCTGATTAACATAGCTATGTTCTGCGAGGACCAGGCTCCGCTCTGGATGCTTCCCACGGGGTCATAGTCGTGTTCTGCGAGGACCAGGATCTGCTCTGGACGTTTCTCACGGGGTCAGGATTGACATAAGCCGCGTTCCACGTGACCAGGAATTTGCTCTGGATGCTTCCCACGGGATCATAGTCGTGTTCTACGAGGACCAGGCTCCGCTCTAGACGTTTCCCATGGGGTCAGGATTGACATAGGCCGCGTTCCACGTGACCAGGAATTTTCTCTAGATGCTTCACACGGGGTCTGGTTGACATAGCCATGTTCTGCGAGGACGAGGCTCCGCTCTGGATGCTTCCCACGGGGTCATAGCCGTATTCTGCGAGGACCAGGATCCGCTCTGGACGTTTCTTACGGGGTCAGGATTGACATAAGCTGCGTTCCACGTGACCAGGAATTTGCTCTGGATGCTTCCCACGGGGTCATAGCCGTGTTCTACGAGGACCAGGCTCCGCTCTGGACGTTTCCCACGGGGTCAGGATTGACATAGGCCATGTTCTACGTGACCAGGAATTTGCTCTGGATGCTCCCTACGGGGTTTGATTGACATAGCCGTATTCTACGAGGACCAGGATCCGCTCTGGACGTTTCTTACGGGGTCAGGATTGACATAAGCCGCGTTCCACTTGACCAAGAATTTGCTCTGGATACTTCCCACGGGGTCATAGCTGTGTTCTGCGAGGACCAGGCTCCGCTCTGGACATTTCCCACGGGGTCAGGATTGACATAAGCCGCGTTCCACGTAACCAGGAATTTGCTCTGGATGCTTCCCATGGGGTCATAGCCGTGTTCTGCGAGGACCAGGCTCCGCTCTTGACGTTTCCCACGGGGTCAGAATTGACATTAGCCGCGTTCCACGTTACCAGGAATTTTGCTCTGGATGCTTCCCAAGGGGTCATAGCCGTGTTCTGTGAGGACCAGGCTCCGCTCTGGACGTTTCCCACGGGGTCAGGATTGACGTAGGCCATGTTCTACATGACCAGGAATTTGCTCTGGATGCTTCCCACGGGGTCATAGCCGTGTTCTGCGAGGACCAGGATCCTCTCTAGACGTTTCCCACGGGGTCAGGATTTATATAAGCCGCGTTT
Organism: Agapanthus africanus; assembly: GCA_030015575.1. NCBI lineage: Eukaryota > Viridiplantae > Streptophyta > Magnoliopsida > Asparagales > Amaryllidaceae > Agapanthus > Agapanthus africanus. The sequence continues at coordinate 145,643,807 of CM057338.1, read as the reverse complement.
CATGTAACCAAGAATTTGCTCTGGATGCTTCCCATGGGGTCATAGTCATGTTCTATGAGGACCAGGATCCGCTCTGGACATTTTCCATGGGGTCAGGATTGACATAAGCCGCGTTCCACGTAACCAGGAATTTGCTCTGGATGCTTCCCACGGGGTCATAGCCGTGTTCTGCGAGGACCAGGCTCCGCTCTGGACGTTTCCCATGGGGTCAGGATTGACATAGGCCGCGTTCCATGTGACCAAGAATTTTGCTCTGGATGCTTCCCACGGGGTCATTGTCGTGTTCTGCGAGGACCAGGCTCCGCTCTGGACATTTCCCACGGGGTTAGGATTGACATAAGCCGCGTTCCACATGACCAGGAATTTGCTCTGGATGCTTCCCACGGGGTCATAGCCGTGTTCTGCGAGGACCAGGCTCCGTTCTGGACATTTCCCACGGGGTTAGGATTGACATAAGCCGCGTTCCACGTAACCAGGAATTTGCTCTGGATGCTTCCCACGGGGTCATAGCTGTGTTCTGCGAGGACCAGGCTCCACTCTGGACGTTTCCCACGGGGTCAGGATTGACATAAGCCGCGTTCCACATGACCAGGAATTTTGCTCTGGATGCTTCCCACGGGGTCATAGCCGTGTTCTGTGAGGACCAGGCTCCACTCTGGACGTTTCCCACGGGGTCAGGATTGACGTAGGCCGCGTTCCATGTGACCAGGAAGTTGCTCTGGATGCTTCCCACGGGGTCATAACCGTGTTCTGCGAAGACCAGGATCCGCTCTGGATGCTTCCCACGGGATCAGGATTGACATAGGCCGTGTTCCACGTGACCAGGAATTTGCTCTGGATGCTTCCCACGGGGTCATAGCCGTGTTCTGCGAGGACCAGGCACCGCTCTGGACATTTCTCGCGGGGTCAGGATTGACATAGCCGTGTTCCACGTAACCAGGAATTTTTTGACTCTCGGTTGTTTGTGCATCGTCGAGTCATGGAACTGGGAATCTTGCCGCAGCTCTAATTTGTTGATGTCGTGTTTGTTGACATGAGACGGATATTGAGATGATCTCCAGGCTGTCTGTGAACTATTGAGATTTGGCTTCTTCTTCTGATGAAGCCTGGGGAGGGAAGGTGTGATTCCTTCTTTGTTTGCGCCCTTAGATTGTATACAGGGACTGATGTGATATCACCTGTTGGGCAAAAAGTTTCATTTTATATATTTTCTTCCTTCCGCGATGCTCTATCATTTCAGCTTTTATATCGCGAAAGTCGCGATTGCCCAATCATTTCGGCTTTTTCTCGTGGTGCCCAATCATTTAGGCTATTTGTTTTATTTTTACTCGCTGCTTTTAATTGCGAGTTGTCCAATCATTTCGGCTATTTTGAATGCACGCATTTTTACTTGCTGATTTTGTTTGCAAGTTGCCCCATCATTTCGTCTATTTCGTATGCATGTGTGGCTTGCTGGATTTTTGCTACAAGCTTGGGATTTGACACCTATTCAGGCATCAGTGTTCACACCAGAATATTGCTTTTACTACCGCCCATTCTTATACTCGTTTGTTTATAGGTAAGTGCTTTTAATCCTTGTTTGCTACATATTTACAGGCTACAGGTTCCTAGTCCAAAATAACGCAAATCATACAAAATCTCCACTGTTACGCCAAAATCCAGAACATCTGTTGACAACAGATAAAAGCCGGGTTCCGGTCATCCGTATCCGTCCAGTGCCAAGTACCAGTTCCAAAAACAAGACAAATGACAGTGGTCATTCGTGTCTGGGACAAGCATAAAGCACAAGAGGGGCAGCACAAGAATCAATGGGTGCGCAGAGCTCGAGGGAGAAAGGTCAAATCAATCAAAAGTGAAGCTATGTTTGGACTGTGCAGATCTGAAGAAATTGTGAAGGCATTTTGCAATTTGGGACATATAGAACATCATAAGATAGCAACACAAGGAAACCCAGAAAATCCGAGATCCCAACTCCACGAAACCGCGGCGGAACCGCCGCCAAATATGGGTTTTCGCCGCATATCCGCCGCGGTTTCGTGTCATCATATGACCAAATTTTAGGGGTAGTTGGGTCATTTCATTTAGGGCCAGAATGTTGCCCTAGGGTTTCAGCATGCATCCTATAAATACCCCGGTTTTATGCCAAGCCAAGGGTCTTTTTTCATGTCTTCTTTTCCATCTCTTTTTGTTAGGATTTAGTTTAGCTTCTTCTTCTTCTTCATGTCTTCCTCCATTAAAATGTAGTGAGAGCATTGAGTAGATGATGAAATGAAGATGAGGGTTATTTTTATCTTGTCTCTTTTATTTATTGTCTTGTAATTTTATTATCTTGTATTGTAATTTCAATTCTTGTTGTTAATTAGTTTTTGTTATTTCTTTGCTTGTTCTCTTTTCTTTTATTTTCTTATCCATATTATTTTCAAGCGATGATATTTCGACGGAGTTCCTTGCTAAGGTGAGGACCCAAGAGTTAGCTTGTTTCACTTGTAAAACCGTATTTTTCTCTTTTCTTCCTTCCTGTTTTGTTTTCTTTTCTTTTATGATGTGTGAATAATTTTCTCCTTGTTAAGGCTAAGGAAGGTGGTATGAGGGATGGAGAAATCCCTTGTGCTTCTCTTCGCCAAACATCTTGAAACGAACCCCGACCAAACAAACGCAACCCCCTCACTTAGGCGCGCTATACGTGACATGTAGCGGCGACCTAAGTCGAGAAGTCTTTTAAGCGCACTACAACGTGACATGTAGTTGTGACTTATTTGGATACATGGTTGCGGGTGTTTGGCCGAGGGTTGGAAATAAGCGTATTTAGCGGACGGACAAGGAGCACAAGGAATGGATTTAGCGTTGGAAAGCTTGCTTAAACTTGCAAATCCCATTCCTATGTCCTCCTAGTCCCCGCTACTTTCGATTATCCCAACACCGTTTTAAGAATGGCAAAAGACAAGCACAAGACTAATCCTAACTCTACTAACCGACCTTAACCTTAACAAGCTTACTTGAACATAAATACGAACACTTAGGATAGACTTGAACAAACATATACACATTCTTTATTGACTCGTCTAAAACTCGAACGGATATACAACCATCTCCCTGTGGATAGACCCGTGCTCAACCGGCTAGCTGCATAGTGACACCGTCCTGATCGCGGTTATAACTTTAGAACTTTGAACTCCGACACGCCAAAAGCGTGCGATCAAATGGCGCCGTTGCCGGGGAGACGGTAGCGTATTTTCTTTCTTGTTATTCGGGTTAATATTCTTTTTGTATATATATATAAAATAAAATCTTTTTGTTATTTTTGATAATTTTTGTGTGCAGGTGTGCAGGCTAATCTGGAGCAAGTACAGTAATTCAATCAAGAAACAGAGCATTTTATTTTGGAGTAGAGATCAAGGGGAGTGCAGGGAACCAAACCAGAGGCACCAATACCACTGTTTGACCACGGAACTGCGGTCAAAGAGGGGCTTTGGCGGCGGTTCCGCGGCTGCATTGAGGCCTCTGTGCCCCAATTTTTTTTCTGCCCTTTCTTTTTCCTTTTATCTTCTCTGTGAATTCCACTATACTGTATTTTCTGCAGGTTTCTTTGCACAGATTGCGCAGCCGCCAAATAAACTTTTGTTGTTTTAGATTTTATTTGTTTACCGCTTTGCATATATTAATACGGACATTAAGGGGCTATAACACCAATTCAGATTGGGTGGGGATTTCATCACCCTTCCTAAGACCCCACAAATCACTAATTGCATACGCATTACCTTGAGCTAATAAAAAATATCTAGACCAAATCTATAAGGACCTGTCGCGCTCATTTAGGACAAGTGAAGGTTGCGGGGAATCGGTCGTTTATCTAAACTTGACTTTGTGGTGCCTAGGCTAGACAAGTGAGGAGGTAATTTTAAAAGGACCGTCTCACGGTAATTCGTGAGCGGATCCCTCCTTACCTCACTTGTGCTTACCTGGCCATAATTGGCAGTGAAGAGGCGATTCGAGGGTTATCCTGCAACTTGTCGCTTGGAAGTCTAGGAGCGGTCTAGTTGGAGTTTGAAGACCCTAGCTCTAGGTGTGTTTGTGCATATTGTGATTGTGATTGTGCTTGTATAAATTTTAGTCCCATAATTTCGTATTCTTTCAAACAAACAATTTCAAAACTCCAAAAACAAACATTTTTTTTCTTTTAATAAAAAAAAATCCACATTCTTTTTCCCTTCCTTTCCTTCTTCTTCTCTTCATATCATGGGTACTCCACCTAGAAAAACTCTTGCCGAACTTTGGTACCCACAACCAGACATAACTTCCTATGGTTCTCGCTTTGGTCGAATTTCGAACGACCACTCCATGCCCAAAATTTCACTGAAAGATCGCATAGAAGAGTCTAGGACAAACACTTGCACTCCGCATTCCACTTTGTATCAACCTTTTCAACCTCCTGCACCTGCTTATGTTGATACCCCTTTTGCAAGTCGTCCTTTGTCCATCGCTGAACATATTGAACAATCTCATAGCTGATCTTTCACTCCTTTCACCACTTCAAATTCTTGGGATCAACAATTCCATTCACCTTCGTATCCAAATGTTGATCGTACCCCTGTCCAGCCATTCAATTCCTACCAGTCCTACCCGACTTTTACACCTTCCCTAGACATTGCTTATGAACCGTCATTTGGGAGTTTCCAGTACCAAAACAACTTTGAATGTTTTACTGAAACCCCTTCACAACCCATGTCTAGTCTGGAACAGTCATTGGAAGACTTTAGGGTAGTGCCGTACCAACAGATGATGGATTTGAATGCGTCCATGGCCGCCCTCATACAACCTAGTGACCCGGTAGCTAGTTTTCAACTAGCTCCAAATTTTCCAATGTATGAAGAGGCGGTAGGACAGGTTGAGAATTTGAGTAGAGAGAGTGAGCTGCACCCCCTTCCGAATCAAGCCTACCCATTTCAACTTGAATCCCACAACTCCGGTTTTGAATGTCTATCTAGTGTTCTAAACAATTCATTGATTAAAGATAGAACAGATAATGAGTTGTGTGACTTTGTAGTGTTTGATTTGCCCGATTGTGAAGGGTCCCTTTCGAGTGAAACCACACCCAATCCTTTTGACCTCTACACCTCCACTCTAGAACCTGAATCGATTGATATCCATGCTTTTGTTGAGGTGTCTGAGAATATAGATTTTCACTTGATTGAGGATATTGACGCTGGGAATATTTTAGATGATGGACCCGTAGATTTGGCTGAGTTTTTCTCTCCAATTCATCATCCCGAGTCATTAAATGATTTTCCCGAATCCCATATGCGTCTGGATTTTGAGGATAAATGCATGGATATACTGAATCTTGAGGAAAATTTTGAGGATATTTTTTAGGATGAACCAGTTTTTCTTGATGAGTCGGATTTTCCAATTCATCCCGTCCCTGTCATTGACTGTGTACACCCTCCTGAACCTTTACCTGATACCCTTCTTCAATCACTTCCCTCCATCCTTTCCATCGTTCCGACCTTGCAAGAAACCGTATCATTTTCACTTCCTGTGTCTGGTTTACCAAGTTCGGCGTACCCATGGTTTCTCACGAATCTTGAGGGATTAGACCCAATTTCTCGCCATATTGATAGATTAGTACAATCCATCTTTTCACATCGATCATTACAGATTGTACTAATTTATTCAATCCATTTCCACCTTCAAGTTCGTATTCCACTTCTTTCTCCCTTCCGCTATTCTTCTTCTCATATACCGAGACCGTATCCCACTTCTATCTCCATACGGTCTCGCGTATTCTCTATTTCTTACCTCTCCGCATTCTTTCACCAGCCATTGCTTTATCACGATAAGATCTTTGAATGGTTGGTGCTCACTTTTGGCCTGTGTAAGGCCTTGTATAGCTTAATACTGTTCTCTTTCCCCCTAATCCTGAACTTCAACGCTTAACAGTGGAAACACTGTTTTACTTAAGTTTAGGGGGGAACCTTTTTGTGTATATATTTTCCTTTATTTTGTATAAAATTTTCTTTTGGAGAGCGCCGACAATTTTGACCCTCTTGGTGTAGCCTGACAGTGAGGGCACTGTCAAGTTTAAGTTTGGGGGTGTGCTCGGTAAGCTTTCTTCCTTCGCATTCATTTGTATATTTTGCATTTGCATATCTTATTAAAAAACCCATAAAAATCGAAAAAATTTCCAAAAATATAAAAACTTTGTCGTCAAGTTAGCTAATAGGGTAACTTAGATTTTTATTCTGAAAGCTTAGTTGATATGTTAGAAATAAACTAAATCCTAGGCTTAGGAATTGAAAACCCTAAAAATAACCCTCATTCTGTCTAACTTTGGTAAGTATACGTCCTTACAGTTTTTTTTGAGAAATAGGTAATCTTGAGTTCAGTTCTTGAGTTAAGTCAAGATGAAAGGAAAGTATTGAAGCTTTACTGGAGGATAAATCTGAAAAATAGTTTCCATTCTTGAGTTCAAATTCAGAAAGTATATACCCTACAACTGCACTTACACATACCTTGAAACTTAGGATAGTAGAAGATACCTAGAAATACTCTTGCCTGAAAGCCTAGTATGAAAGAAAAAACGGTATTTAAAGCTAAACACCAAAAGAGCATATTGAAAAATATATCCGGTCTTGAAAAAGAAAAAGAAAAAGAAAAATAAATAAAGTCAAGACCTGAAAACTGCTAATTACGCTTTAAGCTTATGCATTCAGTAATCGGCTGTTGGTGCCTCAAGAAGCATTAATAGTCGCATGGAAGGTGTGTGAGCAACACCGTCCATCATTTAATGAAAAGAAGTAGTATTAGGCATTAGGACAAGAGTACTATAGCTTGAATTGAATTCTTGAGTGTAGGGGTGCAAATATACACACACGTAGGGGTATACAATCGATGTTTGGAGGAAAGAGAGAAATGAAGAATAAGACTTATGTTTTCTGTAAAGTTGATAAAAATTCCTGATTTGAGACCACACTTTAAGAAGGAAAACTCAGAAGATACCAACATCTTTCTAAACTTTTTTGGAACGTATAAGATCTGAGGTTAAATAGAAAGGAGGTGTGAAGCATTAGGGTTGGATATTTCTAACTTAGGATGATAGAATTTCTAACGTAAATACTGAAATGTAGGAGTAGAATCGATATTAGCTTATGAAACTAACTTGACGGGATTTTGTGGGTAGTATCCGCTAAAAACCCTCAGGAGACAACACTCCTCATACTAGGGACACCTAGAGGTTTAACGGTTTGTTGCACACGCTCAGTGCAATCGCGTTCCCTGCGAAAGTGCGGTTAGGATTCTTTTTTGTGAATAATTGGTTTTGCTCGGGACGAGCAAAAGTTAAGTTTGGGGGTATTTGTTCACACCAGAATATTGCTTTTACTACCGCCCATTCTTATGCCCGTTTGTTTATAGGTAGGTGCTTTTAATCCGTGTTTGCTACATATTTACATGCTACAGGTTACTAGTCCAAAATAACGCAAATCATACAAAATCTCTACTGTTACGCCAAAATCCAGAACATCTGTTGACAACAGATAAAAGCCGGGTTCCGGTCATCCGTATCCGTCCAGTGCCAAGTACCAGTTCCAAAAACAAGACAAATGACAGTGGTCATTCGTGTCTGGGACAAGCACAAAGCACAAGAGGGGCAGCATAAGAATCAATGGGTGCGCGGAGCTCGAGGGAGAAAGGTCAAATCAATCAAAAGTGAAGCTATGTTTGGACTATGCAGATCTGAAGAAATTGTGAAGGCATTTTGCAATTTGGGACATGTAGAACATCATAAGATAGCAACACAAGAAAACCTAGAAAATCCGAGATCCCAACTCCACAAAACCGCGGCGGAACCGCCGCCAAATGTGGGTTTTCGCGGCATATCCGCCGCGGTTTCGTGTCATCATATGACCAAATTTTAGGGGTAGTTGGGTCATTTCATTTAGGGCCAGAATGTTGCCCTAGGGTTTCAGCATGCATCCTATAAATACCCCGGTTTTATGCCAAGCCAAGGGTCTTTTTTCATGTCTTCTTTTCCATCTCTTTTTGTTAGGATTTAGTTTAGCTTCTTCTTCTTCTCCATGTCTTCCTCCATTAAAATGTAGTGAGAGCATTGAGTGGATGATGAAATGAAGATGAGGGTTATTTTTATCTTGTCTCTTTTATTTATTGTCTTGTAATTTTATTATCTTGTATTGTAATTTCAATTCTTGTTGTTAATTAGTTGTTGTTATTTCTTTGCTTGTTCTCTTTTCTTTTATTTTCTTATCCGTATTATTTTCAAGCGATGATATTTCGACGGAGTTCCTTGCTAAGGTGAGGACCCAAGAGTTAGCTTGCTTCACTTGTAAAACCGTATTTTTCTCTTTTCTTCCTTCCTGTTTTGTTTTCTTTTCTTTTATGATGTGTGAATAATTTCCTCCTTGTTAAGGCTAAGAAAGGTGGTATGAGGGATGGAGAAATCCCTTGTGCTTCTCTTCGCCAAACATCTTGAAACGAACCCCGACCAAACAAACGCAACCCCCTCACTTAGGCGCGCTATACGTGACATGTAGCGGCGACCTAAGTCGAGAAGTCTTTTAAGCGCACTACAACGTGACATGTAGTTGTGACTTATTTGGATACATGGTTGCGGGTGTTTGGCCGAGGGTTGGAAATAAGTGTATTTAGCGAACGGACAAGGAGCATAAGGAATGGATTTAGCGTTGGAAAGCTTGCTTAAACTTGCAAATCACATTCATATGTCCTCCTAATCCCCACTACTTTCGATTATCCCAACACCGTTTTAAGAATGGCAAAAGACAAGCACAAGACTAATCCTAACTCTACTAACCGACCTTAACCTTAACAAGCTTACTTGAACATAAATACGAACACTTAGGATAGACTTGAACAAACATATACACATTCTTTATTGACTCGTCTAAAACTCGAACGGACATACAACCATCTCCCTGTGGATCGACCCGTGCTCAACCGGCTAACTGCATAGTGACACCGTCCTGATCGCAGTTATAATTTTAGAACTTTGAACTCCGACACGCCAAAAGCGTGCGATCAATCAGCATCGCTACAACTGGGATATTGCCAGGAGCGAATCATCATTTGCCTTTGTCGATGTCGAGATAAGGTAGCTTAGCAGACAGGGTTAGGATCCTGTCAACTAAGGCTTTTGACTTCATGAGCTTTAAGGGTCTCATAAAGGTATTTCTCCCTACAAGTCGTGAGGATGTCGTAGATGCGTTTTCTCCTTAGGAATCGTGAGGATTCCCAAGTGTATGGGTTCTTGTAAGTCGTAAGGATCTTACAAGAGTATTTCTCCTTATAAGTCGAGAGGACTTACAAGGGCTGTTCGCCATGCAAACATATCCCTAGTCACGGATGGGACTTTGTTAGGGAAATGTTTATTCACGCTCGTGGATTGTATACAAGGGTCGAGCTGCTTGTAGGGCAGCATAGGAGGTTGTGATAGCTGCTTAAGAACAGGTTCAGATCACTGTAGCTTAAGGCTTTTGAATCCCATGAGCCGTGAGGGTCTCAAAGGAGGGTTCTCCTTACGAGTCGTGAGGATCTCGCAAGTGTAATTTCTCCTTAGGAATCGTGGGGGCCCCTAAGTGTGTTGTTCTCTTGTGAGTCATAAGGATCTCACGCAGGTGGTTTCTCCTCACAAAGTCGAGAGGACCTTACAAGTGTCTTTTAACGAGCTTGCGCCCTTTCGGGTTTTCATAAAACTCGCTAGCAGCCCTGCTGTTTTTACTCACGAAGCTCTTTCGGGTTTTCATCCGTGCCTATTTTGCTTATGGACATGCCGTTTTCTTTCTTTTTCTTTCTTTTATTATTTTTTTGTGTCAGCCATTGGATGCTGCGGTCCGTAGTAGTTTATCGACGTCTCGGTCAGCTGCCAGTTTTAGGATATAGTGGTCCATCGTTAGTTTAAGGACGTTTCGGTCCCCAGCCAGTTTTAGGACATAGTGGTCCATTGTTAGTTTAGGGACATTTCGGTCCAAGAAAAGGAAGTCGGCTACTACTTACAGAGTTCAGGCTTAGGAAGATAGCGAGCGGACATAGGCGTCTTCATCTACGTTGACCTAAGCCGTGACTCGTCAGGCGTAGTATTTTTTTAGGAAGCGACCGTTTATTGGCCTGAAAGGTCTTTCACCATGCATGTCCATGAGTAGATAGGCTCCACCCTGGTAAACTTTGTCTATGATATACGGGCCTTCATAGTTTGGCTCGAATTTCCCCCGTTTAGCACGATTGGGGATCATAGGTCTTTTGACCACTAGCACGAGTTCGCCTTGGCGGAATGTTCTCGGCCTAATCAATCTCTCATATGAGCGCGTCATCTTTGCTTTATAAGCTTCCAGATTTTGTTGCGCCATGAGCCAGGTTTCATCAAGGGCGTCGAGCTCCTCAAGTCGAAGGTGAGCATTTTCTTCATCTGTTAGCTCGTAGTGAATGGCCATTCGTAGAGCGGGTAACTCTATTTCGAGGGGGAGCACCGCTTCTATGCCGAACACCAATGCATACGGTATTGTGTTCGTGGCCGTTTTGAACGTAGTTCGATACGCCCAGAGAGCTTCATGCAGTCTCTCGTGCCAGTCCTTCTTATTTCGGGACACCGTCTTTTTCACGATCTTCGTCAAAGTCTTATTGAAGGCCTCAGCTAGACCGTTAGCTCGAGGATTATAGACTGAAGAGTATCTCCAGTCTATGTTATGTTGTTGTGCGAAGCGGCTGATCTTGTGGCTTCTGTAAGCCGGTCCGTTATCGGAGATGATCCGTCGCGGAGTTCCAAACCGATAAATGACGTGTGTCTTGAAGAAATGGAGGATATTCTCCGTCTTCACTTCCCTCAGCGGTACTGCTTCTGCCCATTTGGAGAAATAATCAGTTATCGCCAAAATGAATCGATGTCCTCTGGACGATGCTGGTTCAATGGGGCCGATTATATCAGTTCCCCGCATCTCGAACGGCCAGATAGACACCGTTGGATGTAGCAGATTTGGATGCTGGTGGATAAAGTCTCCGTGAATCTGGCACGAGTGGCACTGCTTCGCGTATTCGAGACAGTCTTGGATCATCGTGGGCCAGTAGTAACCCATTCTTTTGATCTTCAGTTTCATCTTTGGCCCGGCTTGGTGAGAACCGCAGAGTCTGTCGTGAGTTTCTTGGACGACTCTCCTTGCCTCTTCAGGTCCCAGGCATCCTAGCCATAAAGAATCAAATGATCTCTTATACAGAGTATCATTGACGAAGGCGAAAGACAGAGCTCGTTTCATGAGCTGATGTCTTGAGGACGCATCTTCAGGCGTTCGACGGGATTTGAAATAGTCTATAAAGACTTCTCTCCAATCCTTAGCCTTTTCCTGGTCTTTTATTTGTAGGGCCGTTTGTTCGGTAGCTCCCTTTTCTTCGGACGACTCTGAAGATATTTCTACCGGGGCAAGAACCCGACGGCTTTGCACGACGATCCTCAGGTCATCGAGGTTCTCATCGGCTAATTCTTTAGCGAGCTTAGCTAATGCATCTGCTTTGCTATTTTCCGCACGCAGTATGCTTTCCAGGGTGTATGAAGGAATTTGAGTCAGCAGTTTCTGTACTCTCTCGCCGTACTTTACCAGCTCTGGCTTGCACGTTTGATAGTCGTCGTTTACTTGGCTAACGATCAGCTGGGAGTCTCCGTATATGAGGAGGTTTTCGATTCCCATGTCGACAGCGATCTCAAGACCTGCTATCAAAGCTTCATATTCGGCTTCATTGTTTGTCCTCGGCTCTGTTAAGGAGAAGGCGAAGCGCATTATCCCCCTCTGTGGAGTTATAAAGATGAGGCCTACCCTTGATTTGATTATGGGGGTGCTTTGTTTGCGCTTCTTCATAGAAAATGCCCCATCGAAGTAGAGTTCCCATCGGGTGTCACTCTCTCCTTTCTCACCGTCGATTGTGTCAAACGCGTGCTCGTCTGGCAATTCGCAATTCAAAGGAGAATCGGCAGGTATCGGATGTTCAGCGAGGAAGTCGGCGATGGCCTGACCTTTCACTGCTTTGAGGGGTCTGTATGTCACCAAGAATTCCATCAAGAGTAGAGCCCATTTATTGAGTCGTCCTGTTAATATAGCCTTTGACATCAAATATTTGAGAGGATCCACCTTCGATATGAGATGGACCTCATGTGCCAACGCATAGTGTCTGAGCTTCGTTATCGTGAAGATCAACGCCAGGCAATGTTTTTCGATGGGGAAGTAATTGCTTTCTGCCCCCAGGAGAACTCGACTCAAGTTGTAGAGGGCTCTCTCTTTCCCTTGGTCATTTCCTTGTGCCCACAGCGCGCCTAAAGAACCTTCGAGGGCTGTTGTGTATAGGACGAGAGGCTTTCCCTTGACTGGAGCGGTTAGTACCGGCGGGTTCTGCAGGTATTGCTTGATTTCGTCCAGTGCGCTTTGGCATTTGCGATCCCAGACGAACGGGGTTCCCTTCTTCATTAGGTGACTGTAAGGATGACACTTGCCGGAGATATTGGCTATAAATCGTCGGATGTATGCAACCTTTCCTTGGAGAGACCGCAATTGCTTGAGAGTCCTTGGCGGAGGCATTTCCATGATCGCCTTGATCTTTGACGGGTCTATTTCGATGCCTCGATGTCGTACAATGAATCCTAGGAATTTACCCGAAGAAACTCCGAACGCACATTTGAGAGGGTTCATCTTCAAGTTGTATTTCTGAAGGCGCTGAAATACAGTCTTCAGATGCTCTAAATGTTTCTCGTATGATTTTCTTTTAACTACGAGGTCGTCGATATAACATTCGACGATTTCATGTATAAGGTCATCAAAGATTTTCGTCATAGCCCTCTGATAGGTGGCACCGGCGTTCTTTAGACCGAAGGGCATCACTTTGTAGCAGAATATGCCCAAAGGGGTCCAGAAAGCGGTATGCTTCTGGTCCTCAGGATGCATCTTTATCTGATCGTATCCTGATGAACCTTCCATGAAGGAGAAAACTTTGTGAGTGGACGTATTATCTATCATCAGCTCAGTGACCGGCACTGGGAAGTCGTCCTTCGGGCAGGCTTTGTTGAGATCCCTGAAATCTACGCATATGCGCACCGTCCCATTCTTCTTCATTACTGGGACAATGTTGGCAATCCAATCAGGGTACTGAACCTCTTGGATAAAGCCGGAGTCGATTAGCTTATTGACTTCAGCGTTGATTCTCATCTCAAGCTCGAGCCGCATCCTTCTCGGTGCTTGTTTGACTGGCTTGATGTCTGGAGATATCGCCAATTTGTGCACAGCAATCTCTGGATCTAGTCCCGGCATTTCGGAATAGTTCCATGCGAAGCAATCTTTGTACTGTATGAGCACGTCTTTGAGCGTAGCCGCCCTTTCTTCAGACAAAAGCTCACTGACGAATGTCGGCCGCGGGTCACTTGCCGTCCCCAAGTCAATTTTTCTGAGGTTATCTGCAGTAGTATGTATCCCATCTTCCAGCTCTTTTGGCGCCGGTGGAAACTCGGAGATCACCTCGTCATCATCGTTTTCGAAGCACCAGGGGAGATCAGCCGTATCTTCGCATATTCTTTTTCCTGACACCGTTATCATGTGACAAGTGCGAGATCGCTTCCAAGACCGATGTTGATCTGGTTCTACTCTCGTGGCTTTCGGTTCATGCTTCTGCGGCGGGGTTACCCTCCAGCAGCTGGATAAAGCGAACTTGCCGAGTTGGTATTGGTCTTCTATCCAATTCTTGAAGGTGAAGCAGTCTTCAAGAGGGTGTTCTATTGCTCGGTGATAGGAGCAATAGTTGGGATGAGAGACTTTGTTTACTTGCTCGGGGTGCTTGGACCCCGGGAGGGTAATCATCTGATGTTTTAGGGCAAGATCGAGTATCTTCCTTGTCTTGTCTTAGGAAAAAGAATACGCTCGACCCATCTTCTTTACGAGAGACGAATCCGGATTGCCTGATTCCCGATCGCGTGGTTTCTTAGACCCGCTTTGCTGCTGTCGAATGCCTTTCCCGATCTTTAATTTATTTTTGCCTCTGCGTCGGGCCTTTTGTATGACGGGTTAGCGACAAAGAGCATTGTCGTTCTCCGCGACCTGTTGAAGGAGGCGCTGCGTCCTGGCTCTCTCATAGATGTCTATCTCGCGATTATGATCGTCTCGAACCTTTTGACCCGCTTCTCTTATGAGCTTGTCCATCTGTTCTTCGAACGATGGGCTTGGCATTTTCACGATGGGAGCTCGGTTTGGTTCAGGGTTAGCATCTTCCCACAGAGCATCTCTTTCTTCATCGAAGTCATGTATGGCGTAGCTGCCATGGACTCGCTCCCGTCCCTTGGATTGAACATATCCAAGCCCGATCGTTTCCATTCTCCCATTGGGCAACTTTCGTTGAGTTCCGGGAACGTTCCAGATCCTGTTGTAGAACTGAGCTTGTCGAGCAGTTTGCTTAAGAGGCACACATTGGCGTCTCAAGAGTCTCTTTAGTCCGTCTGTGTAATATCTGGGAAAACGGATGGGCTGGAGCTTGTCAAGTGTAGAATCCGTACCATGCCAAATTTCCCTCTCCACTTTGGTTTCCCCGGATTGGTAGAATAGGATCGCCTTTTCACCTTTTCGCCTGGGAGGGACATAGAATGTCTGTAGTTCCTGCACGCTATAAGTTTCAAGTGTATCGAGCTCTTTATAATGCTCTTGTGGAACCATGGCAACGTGCAAGCGTTGATCTTCATCGGCGAAGGTTTGTATCGATGGCTGAGCAGAGAATACAGCATTGACCTCATCTTCCGAGTCGCTGCCGAAGACCAGAATAGGGGTGGACGGTCCTGGCTTGTTGTATTGGGGCGGCCCTGAGTAAACTATCTCCTCTTCCTCCTCGGTATCGCTCCCAAAGACCGGAATGGTAGTGATAGATTTTTGCTCTTTCTCTGGCTTATGGCATCTTTCTGTGTCTTCGAAATCTGGCAGGAAGTATTTCGCATCTTCGTACTTTCGGACTTCGTTCACTGAGAATGGGTTTAGCTCTCCTATTACGGTATACTTGAGACCATCCTTGAAATACTTCATACACTGATGTTGTGTAGAAGGGATGATGTTATACTCGTGTAACCAAGGCCTGCCGAGCAAAGCATTGTAGCATGTCTTGGCATCAATAACGTGAAATTTAATGTCTGTGACGAGCAGCCCAAAGCGTAACGTCAATATCACAGACCCAAGCGTCCTTGATGACTGGGAGTCAAAACCGGAGATGGTGATTTTATCACGAGTGAGGTGTTGAACGCTCATGCAGATTTCCTTCAACACTCTTACATTGAGGAGATTGACGGAGGACCCATTATCAACCAGAATTTTGCCTATCTTGATGTCATGACAGTATCCGGAGACATAAAGGGGACGGTTATGTTCGCACGTCCCGAGGAGGAGATCTTCATCGCCAAAAGTGATATCGGCTGTGTGCACTTCTTCCAGCTCGTTCTTCATCTTTTCTTCGGCGAGGAAAGCTTGAAACTGGTCAGGCTCTTGTAGTGCCTTGATCAGAGAATCTCTCGCCTCTTTCGACAGCAAGAGGGCATCGAGAATGCTCAGCTGCGAGGGTATCTTCCTCAAGTGCGCCAGAACGTTATAATCCACCTTGCTTTTCTTTGGTGGGTCCTTGGCTGTCAGCTCTTCGACGACTCGATCATCGAGGGCGATATTCTCAGGGACTTTTTCTTTCCCCTTATCCTTTTTGTTCGATCCCTTATTTGCAGGTCCGAGATTCTTTTCGGGCAGCGTACGATTGCGCAGCTGAATGTTCTCACAGGTTTTCATTTCTTCCGTCTCGGATGTGGGTTCTTTGAAGAGAGGGCTAAGGGCTATTTCTTCATCAGAATCGCTCCCAAATGTGAGAACTTGCGATCCCCCAGCGTCAACCATACAACAGTTGCCAGTAGTTCTTATATGCTCCTCGGTCGTATTTCTTTGCTCCTGACAAGTTTTGCGTTTCATCCGCTTGAAATGTTGTCGATGAACAACATATCCCTGCCACCAATTTTTAAAAGCGTTGCACTCTTCGGTGGGGTGCGCAATCTTTCGATGATATAAGCAGTAGCTAAGATGTACATCCGCTTCATCGGGAGTGTTTTTTCTTCGGAGGGTGGTGATCAGTCGAAAATATTGCATATTTTAGCCGGCAATTTCCTCATCATTTGCATACATATAGAAGTGTACGGTATTCATAATTCACATATTAGCAAATCGGTCGCAAAATATCAGATTACATGTATTCGACCTTAAAACCGGCATTTTTAGGGAAATTGACTGCATTTCATTACATGGCATATTTTCTATATATCGCAACCCGTGTTTTAGAGTCTGTGCAGGAAATCAGAAGCTTGCTCAACGTTACACCGCTCAAAAGTTACATCAACTCACTAACTTCAAATCTGGTATCAATCCAAAGGAGCAATCACAAATCAATATATCAGAAGAAGCCCTAAAAGACAGAACAAGACCACAGCAGAAGACCCAAAGCCCAAGCTCTCCAAAGCGCCGCGGATCCGCGGCAATGGCTTGCTTGTGCCGCGGATCCGCGGTGGGACAATGGATTCAGACAACAAATTTTGGTCTACAATTCTTCTCTCAGGGCCCACTGCTCAGAAATGTATCTCAGTTTCCAGAAGACTCCAGGGGTTTCTGCCAGATCAGCAAACAAGGGTTTCCAAGCTTAATTAAACCTTGCTTAAACCCTAAGCTAGCTCCTAACAAACTATCTTCTAGAAGACTCAACAAACTTTTGGAGGGAACTACCATTTCAAACCTAAACCTAGGGTTTGGGAAGTCTATAAATAAGACCCTAGACTCAAGGAAGGGGGATCATCTTATATCATCACAAATCTTGCATCCAAGAGAGGGTGTGATTCATTTTAGTACATTTTTAGCCATTCTCCTTCTTCATCTCCTTCCTCCTCAAGTCTAGTGAGAGGGCTTGTAGGAAACCCTAACCCTAATTCCAATTAAAGATCAAGATCCCGAGTGCCCATTAAGCAAGAAGCCTTACAACCTTTAGGAGCGGAGCCGATCTTCAACGGAGCAAGCGATCCGAGCCGATCCACGACTCACGAAGCCGAGCGACGCCCGATCAACGATTTAGATTCTTCCTCTTGTAGTTCTTGAAGCGAATGTAATCAAAATTGTTGAGATAAATAAAGGTGATATTCTTTTATCTTGTTTTCTTTAAATTCTGCATCATGCTATCTTTACAATTCGTAAATCTTTTCTGTGTGGTGATGTGTGAATAAAACTCCGCTCGTCGAGGAGTCGAGACGGTCAATAGAATGATGATGTAACATAGCTTTAATCGATTATTGAGTCCTACGAGTTTTGTAAACCCTAGCAAGTTCAAGAAACGACGACCCATTTTGTTTCGATGCTTTCTTGATTGACATCGATCGAAATTGGGGAGTTACGATCGTTTCTTGAATTTGGTAGAGGCTAGAAAAGGAATGATATCGACGAAAGAACAAGGGTTAAAAGATGAACCCTAGTTTCATCAAGAAAGCCCTAACTCTCGTCGATGATCATCAATCTAGTATCAATCCTTCGAAGGACAAGAACACGATATCTTTAGATTACATCACGTCTATTGATCCTATCGATTCCTACGAGCCTCTTTTAGATTCTTGATTGTTGATTGGAAAAATATTATCAAAACCCAATTCTTGATTGTTTATCGGTTCTTGATTCTTGATTAAACATCGTGACACCTGAATCAATTGATAAATTCTTGAATCATGTTTTCTTTTCTTGTCAATTAAGTTTTCAATTCAAGCATATTATAAAAACGAATCGTGCAATCCCTGTGGACAATCCGCACTTACTACAAACTACATCCGACACCGTAGTTTGATTGCGGTCAAAATATTTTTTGGTTGTGAAGTTCTTTACAAATTTTCTACATACTACACAACGGGAAAATCGATCAATCAAAATGGCGCCGTTGCCGGGGATCGCGCGCTAATTCGTTTCATTTTATAGTTTGAATTGAAAGAATTATTACATTTTACTTCTTGAAATCAAAATTCGTACAAACTCTTATACGTGTGTTGTGATTGATTGCAAGGTGATCTGGAGCATTCTGTGCTGTGGAAAATTTTTTTGGAATATACCAGAGAGCTGAGGGAGTCTACAGAAACTCCCTGAAAAATTTTGGTGCAGTGTTCTCACTACAAGACCGCGGAAGGGCGGCAATAGAGGGCATACGCGGCGGAAACGCGGCCCCTTGGTGGGTTCTCTGCAAAAATTTTTGCCTCAGGTAACTTCTTGCTCTCTCCTCTCTCCCCTTTTAGCTCCAACTAACACTTTGCTGCAGGATTCTTTGCAAATAATCGCAGCGCCGCAAAAGCAAAATTAAATTTGTGCGTGATTTTGATTTCTTGGTTGTTTGCATTATAATACGGAAATTTAAGGGGCACGGCCAAATCCAAATTAGGTGGGGATTTCATTACCCTTCCTAGGCCCCAAAAATCGCAAAACTTGCATCCGCATTACCCACATTAACTAAAAGAAATCTAGAGAAGACTCTAAGGACTGTCGCGCTCAATTAGGACAGAAGAGGGCCGTGGGTAATTCATTGCTTATCCGCGTTTTCTTGTGGTGCCTAAGGCGAGTGTGTCTAAGGCTAGTGGTTTTTAATTAGGCCCACTACTTACGTAGTGGAGTACCTTCCCACTTACCTGGCACTTATCCGGCCACAGGGGGACAAAGAGGCAGTGGAGGATTCTATCCTGCGACTTGTCTTTTGGCAGTTAGGAGCGGTCTAGAGCCGGACCTAGGTGACCACTAGATTCTAGGGTTTGTGTGCTGCATTTGTTTTGTCGCATCATTTTTTCAAAAATCCGTCCCTTTTTCAAAAGCAAGCACCGCATTCATTTTACCCCTAATTATAAGCCAACGCTGCCACTTGTACTAACCCTTTTTAGTACAAGATAGGCTGGACACGGGATTCTAGTGCCCGTTTAGTCCGCGTACCCTTTATCGACTCCGAAGTCGATATTTCTCCATTTACCTTTTCTTTACCTACTACCACACCCACACCGATGGATCCGAATCCATCAAACTTCTTTAACCCTAATCTGCCACCGTCCGTTGGTGCGCAGAATCCACCCCGCATTTCTATCCAGGAGAGATGCTATCCACATAGAGGTCCTCTTTCGACCTGCTTATCCACACCACCAGCCAATGGGGATAACTTTGAAATTAAGCCCCAGTATATCAATCTTTTACCCAAATACCACGGACTCGAGACTGAGGACGCTTACGTTTTCATTACCAAATTTGAAAACGTATGCGCAATGATGGGTACGTCACAACTGTCAGTGGATGCGATGCGTCTACGACTTCTTCCATTTACATTGTGCGATATAGCCGAGAAGTGGCTATATAACACTACTGCACATTCTATTACGAATTGGGAAGAATTCGTCGCTGCATTCCTTAAGAAATTCTACCCACACCAAAAGACAGCTCGAATCCGTAGCGAACTGAACCAATTTGCCCAGCTCCCTGCTGAACCATTCTCTAAATACTTTGAACGTTTCAAGGATCTATTGGTTCAATGTCCTCATCACGGCATCCCGAGATGGGAGCTTTGCCGAATCATATATGAGGGCGGTAACCCTAGCACTAAACAGAGCCTTGAAAACATGTGTCAAGGTATATTTATGACTAAGGATGATGGGGAAGCTTGGCGATACTTAGAAGAGTTCGCTGAAAAGTCACTACAGTGGGAGAGTGGAACCCAACCATTGAATAGGGGTGGCGTACACCAAATAGATGTGTCCATAGGTGTTCAAGCTGAAATGGCTGCAATGCAAAAGAAGCTCGACGCTATGGAACACAAATTTGCAGCAGCCTCCCTAAACCCAGTGTCACTCCCCAAAACTGTTTGTGGGTGCTGTTCTGATCCGTCACATTTAACGGAAGAATGTCCATTAAACTCTGCGTTTCAAGGTCACGAGCATTCTAATGCCGCATTTCAAAGACCTCGAAATGATCCATATTCTTCCACGTCCAATCAGGGTTGGAGGAATCACCCGAATTTCGCTTGGAACCAAAATCAATCTCAAAACACGGTTCCAAACACGAATAATTTTCAAAGGGCTCTTCCTCCACCACAATAGCAACCCCTTCAACTCACTCAGCACCCCTACCAGTCACAAAATTTCCAAAACCAGGGCAACAATCCTGCACAGTCTAATCCTATGCAGTTGTCCTGTCCTGACGATTTCTCTCAATTCACTCAAACCATGAAATCACTTTTGTCAAATTTCATAGAGGTTTCGGCTGAGGTTAGATCTTCCGTCGGTGAGATAAAGAAAAACTCAGCATCCCAAGCTGAGAGTATCAGAACGATGGAAGCTGAAATCGCACGCCTAAAAGCTGAAATGAGTACGAGAGAAAAAGGGAAACTTCCCTCTCAACCCCTACAGAATCCTGGGCATTACAATGTAAATGCCGTCACAACGTTGAGATCGGGAAGAGTGCTGAACAATAATGTCGGGGAAGATATTGATAATACTGAAAATCATATCAACACCCCGGCTGAGACCTTTCCACACACACACACTTCTCCTTCTGATCCTTCTTCTTCTACCACACCACTTTCTCGCGAGCCTATTCTCCATTTCCCACTAGGCTCGACACCTTCACCCAATCCTTATAGTTCTCCACAGACGGTCCCCACACCTCTTTTGGGACCGTGTCTACCCCCTCTTCCTTCTCCTGTGATGGACCCTGTGCTTATTGCGAAAGCTCCTTACCCGAACCGGCTAAGGGCAAATAGAACGAGTCCTCATATGGAGAAAATTACAGAAATGTTCAAACAGGTTAACATCAATATCCCTCTCCTAGATGCGATTCAGCAAGTCCCCGCTTATGCGAAAATTCTTAAGGACTTGTGCACTAGGAAGAGGAAGACTCAAGTGCCGAAGAAGGTCTTTATGTCTAATAACATCAGCACTGTTTTTATACCCCAGCTTCCAAAGAAAAGAAAGGACCCAGGATGTCCTACAATATCGATTTCGATTGGGGGTAAAAACATAAATCGTGCTCTTTTAGACCTTGGCGCAAGTGTTAACCTGCTCCCTTATTCTGTCTATGAGCAATTAGGGATTGGAGAGTTGAAACCTGCTCATTGCACTCTCCAGATGGCAGACCGATCTATCACCAAACCAAGGGGTGAATTAGAGGATGTGCTGATAAAGGTCGGGGAATTTGTTTTCCCTGTAGACTTCATTGTGCTCGACACACATCCTGTAGCAAACCCCCGGGGCCAAATTCCGGTGATTTTAGGTCGTCCTTTCCTTGCCACTTCCAACGCTGTTATAAACTGTAGAAATGGTTCAATGAACTTATCATTTGGAAATATGACCATTGAACTAAACATCTATAAAGTTGGAAGTCAGCCATCAGAACCCTCTGCTCATATTTTAGATGTGTGCTCTGTCCATGAGATCGCTCCCGATAGTTGCGGAGCCGAGGAACTTTGCTTTACTGATCTCGATGACATTAGCACATCTCTGTTTGATTTCACACATGATCTTAGTGAGGACACTTTCTCTACACTTGAGTCCTGCACTTCTGACTTTTCTCCACCCGAGTCTGTATCTTTCACAAGCTCTGAGCTTCTTTGTAAATCCAAAAATCAATCAATGATCCTTCCTTCTATCATTTCTCCGCCTGAATTAGATCTCAAGGTTTTACCTTCTCACCTTAAATATGCATATCTTGGTGAGAACGAGTTATTACCGGTTATAATATCCGCTTCTCTTGCATCAGAGCAAGAGAATGCCCTTTTATCGGTATTGAGATCTAACAAAGAGGCGTTTGGTTGGAGTATGGCGGACATCAAAGGGATTAGTCCCTTGATAGTTGAACATCATATACATGTAATGGATGATGCCAGACCGACCCGAGAACCACAGAGACGGTTGAATCCCGTCATGAAGGAAGCTGTCATGAAAGAGATCGTCAAATGCTTAGATAATGGTATTATATACCCCATCTCCGATAGCCAGTGGGTGAGTCCTATACATGTCGTTCCTAAGAAATCCGGCATCACTGTGATAACAAATGAGGCGAATGAGTTGATTCAGACACGCGCCCAAACTGGGTGGCGTGTATGCATCGATTATAGAAAACTCAACGCTGCCACGAGGAAAGACCACTTTCCTCTACCATTTATTGATCAGATGCTGGAACGCTTAGCGGGACGAGAGTATTATTGTTTTATGGACGGATACTCAGGCTACAATCAGGTCCCCATCGCCAAAAAGGATCAAGATAAAACCACTTTTACTTGTCCTTTTGGTACCTTTGCTTACAGTCGCATGCCCTTTGGGTTATGCAATGCTCCCGCTACCTTTCAGCGGTGTATGATGGGGATATTCTCTGATATGGTGGAGAATTTTTTGGAGATCTTTATGGACGACTTCTCGATTTTTGGAGACTCTTTTTCTGATTGCCTAGCGAATCTTGACGCTGTTCTTACTCGTTGCAAAGAGAAGAACTTGACTTTGAACTGGGAAAAATGCCATTTTATGGTCCAAGAAGGAATAGTACTTGGACATGTCATTTCACAGAAAGGCATTGAGGTTGACAGAGCTAAAGTAGATGTCATTCAAAACCCCCCTCATCCCAAAAGCGTCAAAGATATTCGCTCTTTCCTTGGCCATGCGGGCTTTTATAGGAGATTCATTAAGGATTTTAGCAAAATTGCTAGACCTTTAACACTTCTCCTGGCCAAGGATACGACCTTCCATTTTGACTCGGATTGCGAGACAGCTTTCGACTCACTTAAACACTCACTCACTTCAGCCCCCGTTTTATCATCACCAAATTGGGACTACCCCTTTGAGCTGATGTGTGACGCATCTGATTTTGCAGTAGGTGCAGTCTTAGGACAGCACATTGAAAAGATGCCACACGTGATTTACTATGCTAGTAAGACCCTGAATGATGCGCAAATCAATTATACAACCACCGAAAAGGAACTTTTAGCGGTTGTATTTGCATTAGAAAAATTCAGGCCTTACTTAATCGGCTCACCTATAGTTGTGTATACTGACCATTCCGCTTTAAAACATCTTCTGGCGAAGAAAGATGCAAAAGGTCGACTAATACGTTGGATCCTTCTGTTATAAGAATTCGATCTTGTTATCAAAGATAAGAAAGGATGTGAAAACGTAGTAGCTGACCACCTTTCACGCATCATTTCTTCTCCTGTGACCCTGCCGATCGATGACTCGTTTCCTGACGAACAACTCTTGAGCGTATCTGCTGAACCATGGTTCAGGGATATTGTGAACTATCATGCCACGGGACTTATACCAAGCGATTGGTCAAAACAGGACAAATACCGTTTTTTATCCCAAGTAAAACACTTTTACTGGGATGAACCCTATTTGTTTAAATATTGTCTTGATCAGATCATTCGCCGGTGTGTCCCAAATGAAGAGTTCAAGAGTGTTCTTTCTTTTTGTCATGATCAGGCCTGTGGGGGTCACTTTGGTCCTAGAAAGACAGCGGAAAAGGTTTTGCAATGTGGATTTTATTGGCCGACCTTATTCAAGGACGCATTTGAGTATTGCAAAACCTGTACACAATGTCAGTATACGGGTAGAATATCCCAGAGGAATGAAATGCCTCAGCAACCCATTCTGGTTGTTGAAATGTTCGATGTTTGGGGCATTGATTTTATGGGTCCTTTTCCCAACTCCTTTGGGAATCTGTACATATTGCTGGCGGTTGATTATGTCTCAAAATGGGTAGAAGCCATTCCATGTCGCACTAATGACAAGAAAGTTGTCATTAAGTTCTTGAAAGAGAATATCTTCTCGCGATTTGGACACCCACGCGCTATCATTAGCGATAATGGGACACATTTCTGCAACAGATCTTTTGAGACTCTGATGCGAAAATACTCAATCAACCACCGTCTTTCTACACCCTATCACCCCCAAACAGACGGGCAGGCTGAAATCTCAAACAGACAAATCAAACTTATCCTGGAGAAAACTGTTGCTAAAAATAGAAAAGACTGGTCGACCAAATTGACGGATGCTCTTTGGGCATTCAGGACTGCATATAAGACCGACCTAGGAATGTCTCCATATAGGATAGTGTTTGGAAAAGCATGTCATTTACCCGTCGAGATAGAACATAAGGCATTGTGGGCTATAAAGGAAATAAATTTTGATCTAAACCTTGCTTGCAACTTTCGGAAGCTGCAACTTAACGAGCTAAGCGAACTCCGCGATGAAGCTTATGATAATGCTGTAATCACAAAGAATAGGACTAAGGTTTTTCACGATAAAAACATTTTGAGGAAAACATTTTTACCTGGTCAACAAGTCCTTCTTTATGATTCACGATTACACCTTCATGCGGGTAAGCTCCGATCTCGATGGAAGGGACCTTTTGTTGTGCGGTGTGTATATCCGCATGGGGCAGTAGAAGTAGAAAATGTTAAAAACGGCACCTTTTTCAAAGTAAATGGTCATAGACTAAAGCCGTATTTTTCCACTGACCCCACGGAGGAGCTCTTGTTCTTACAAGAGCCAGTTTATTTGGATTAAAATTCCTCCGTCTCACCTTCATGTC
The DNA here is from genome assembly GCA_030015575.1 of Agapanthus africanus. Classification (NCBI taxonomy): domain Eukaryota; kingdom Viridiplantae; phylum Streptophyta; class Magnoliopsida; order Asparagales; family Amaryllidaceae; genus Agapanthus; species Agapanthus africanus. Next base: position 145,619,175 of record CM057338.1, on the reverse strand, counting down.
CAGTATATCACTGCATCATATTTTTTGAATGAAGGTGAGTGAAAGATAAGTTTGGGGGAAGTTCTTCACTTATATATTTTGCCCCCACTAATAATTCCCCCCAGATTTACAGGTTTTTTTTAGATATAGCTGTCGGCAACAGTGAGGACACTGTTGAAAACAAGTTTGGGGGAGGTTTGTGCTTATTTTTTGCATCATTTGCATATCATCTGCATAAGCACAAAACATTTCTTTAAAAATCTATAAAAATTGAAAATTTTTCAAAACCCATAAAAATTTAAAAAAAAAAAATTCAAGTATAAAAATAATTTTAATATTTACACTTTTTTGTATATAAATAAGATAATGAAAGTTTAGATAGTGAAAAATTACATCCATGAGATTAGAAAAGTTTTAGAAAACTAAGAAAATTAGAAGTTTTCTTATACGAACTAGTAATAAGTAGTTATGAGCCGTTGTCCCAAGGGTTAGTAAGATGAAGGACGTCACTAATCTGAGGATAAAAATAAGTCTGAAAAATAGTTTCTATTCTGTAAGCCAAACATTTTTGAACGTTGATACCCTGCTATTCGCACTTACACACGTCTTGAAGCCTGGGATAGTAGAGGATACCTTGAAATGCTCTTGTCTTAAAGCCAAAAGTATGAAGGAAATAAAAAAGAAAGAAAAATGAATAAAGAAAATATAAAGTGGTGAGAAAAATGAACACTGGTTTTGTTATCACCGAAGGCAAGAAAAATGTATAGCGAGGGTGCTTCTTCACCTAGTGCCCTAAGGCCAACTGGTCTGGGAGTCACTGCTATGCCTGAGGTGGTGCAAGACGAGGAAAATACACCAAGTAAGCAAGCACATGAGTAATCGGTCGGTTAGTACCTCAAGAAGTATTAACGGTCGCATGAAAGTGTGTGAGCAATTTCATCTAAATATTCATTAATTAAAAAGTACTGAGGCTGATGGGCAAGAGTATGATAGCTTGAATTGAATTCTCCGGGTGTAGGGATGTCTTTACACACACGCAGGGTTATATGATCGATGTTTGGAAGAAAGATAGGAATGAAGAATAAGACGATGTTTTATTGAGGGAGGACGTGATTTCTGACATCTTTTCATGACCATTAAGATAAGGCTCATGACAACTGAAAATCTAGCTTAGTTGGAAACCCTAATTTTCAAGGCTTTTCTTTTACAATTCTTTTCTTTAAATGTAAATTTCATGATCTTGCTTTTATTATTGGATTTTGTGGGTGCAATCCGCTGAAAACCCTCAGGAGACAACACTCCTCCTACTAGGGACACCTAGAGGTTTAAAGGCTTGTTGCACGTGCTCAGTGCAATCGTGTTGCCTACGAAAGTGTGCTAGTTAGTTTTTCTCTTTCTTTATTTTCTCCTTCTCCTTCTAATAAAACATTCGCTCGAGACGAACGAAATTAAGTTTGGGGGTATTTGATCAGTCGAAAATATTGCATATTTTAGCCGGCAATTTTCTCATCATTTGCATACATATAGAAGTGTACGGTATTCATAATTCACATATTAGCAAATCGGTCGCAAAATATCAGATTACATGTATTCGACCTTAAAACCGGCATTTTTAGGGAAATTGACTGCATTTCATTACATGGCATATTTTCTATATATCGCAACCCGTGTTTTGGAGTCTGTGCAGGAAATCAGAAGCTTGCTCAACGTTACACCGCTCAAAAGTTACATCAACTCACTAACTTTAAATCTGGTATCAATCCAAAGGAGCAATCACAAATCAATATATCAGAAGAAGCCCTAAAAGACAGAACAAGACCACAGCAGAAGACCCAAAGCCCAAGCTCTCCAAAGCGCCGCGGATCCGCAGCAATGGCTTGCTTGTGCCGCGGATCCGCGGTGGGACAATGGATTCAGACAACAAATTTTGGTCTACAATTCTTCTCTCAGGGCCCACTGCTCAGAAATGTATCTCAGTTTCCAGAAGACTCCAGGGGTTTCTGCCAGATCAGCAAACAAGGGTTTCCAAGCTTAATTAAACCTTGCTTAAACCCTAAGCTAGCTCCTAACAAACTATCTTCTAGAAGACTCAACAAACTTTTAGAGGGAACTACCATTTCAAACCTAAACCTAGGGTTTGGGAAGTCTATAAATAAGACCCTAGACTCAAGGAAGGGGGATCATCTTATATCATCACAAATCTTGCATCCAAGAGAGGGTGTGATTCATTTTAGTACATTTTTAGCCATTCTCCTTCTTCATCTCCTTCCTCCTCAAGTCTAGTGAGAGGGCTTGTAGGAAACCCTAACCCTAATTCCAATTAAAGATCAAGATCCTGAGTGCCCATTAAGCAAGAAGCCTTACAACCTTTAGGAGCGGAGCCGATCTTCAACGGAGCAAGCGATCCGAGCCAATCCACGACTCACGAAGCCAAGCGACGCCCGATCAACGATTTAGATTCTTCCTCTTGTAGTTCTTGAAACGAATGTAATCAAAATTGTTGAGATAAATAAAGGTGATATTCTTTTATCTTGTTTTCTTTAAATTCTGCATCATGCTATCTTTACAATTCGTAAATCTTTTCTGTGTGGTGATGTGTGAATAAAACTCCGCTCGTCGAGGAGTCGAGACGGTCAATAGAATGATGATGTAACATAGCTTTAATCGATTCTTGAGTCCTACGAGTTTTGTAAACCCTAGCAAGTTCAAGAAACGACGACCCATTTTGTTTCGATGCTTTCTTGATTGACATCGATCGAAATTGGGGAGTTACGATCGTTTCTTGAATTTGGTAGAGGCTAGAAAAGGAATGATATCGACGAAAGAACAAGGGTTAAAAGATGAACCCTAGTTTCATCAAGAAAGCCCTAACTCTCGTCGATGATCATCAATCTAGTATCAATCCTTCGAAGGACAAGAACACGATATCTTTAGATTACATCACGTCTATTGATCCTATCGATTCCTACGAGCCTCTTTTAGATTCTTGATTGTTGATTGGAAAAATATTATCAAAACCCAATTCTTGATTGTTTATCGGTTCTTGATTCTTGATTAAACATCGTGACACCTGAATCAATTGATAAATTCTTGAATCATGTTTTCTTTTCTTGTCAATTAAGTTTTCAATTCAAGCATATTATAAAAACGAATCGTACAATCCCTGTGGACGATCCGCACTTACTACAAACTACATCCGACACCGTAGTTTGATTGCGGTCAAAATATTTTTTGGTTGTGAAGTTCTTTACAAATTTTCTACATACTACACAACGGGAAAATCGATCAATCAGGTGGCAGCTTCATTCCCATTGATATGGCTTTGGCGAACCTTTTCCTCGTCTTGAACCTGATTTTATTTGCTTCGGATGTACTTTGATCTGGTGAGAGTGTTTCGACCCTTTCGTCCAGTCGCCGGCGTTTGGCCTTTTCAAATATGGCCATCTCACTCTCCCGATCAGCTTTACTTTTAAGACGGGCTTCATTCAGGAATGCATCAATCATTTCGTCTGATGGTCCTAGAAGTTCAGGGTCAGGATTTGCCCCCGGTTTCTTTGCATTCAGGGCTTCTTCAGCATTTATTAACGAGTAAGAGATCACATGACAGCTTGCCACATAATCCTCAGACTCGTCCGACGAATCTTCTCCATTGTCATCATCTCCGTCCTTAAGGACGTGGCTAAGAAATTCTTGGAGTGTAACTGGGGTCCGCGTCTTCTGGTTATATTCTTCCAACGCGTCAATATGTTTTTGCAGGTCCGTGCGCTTGTCACCATGCTTCACGGGCTTTTTAGCCTTCTTCTTGTTCTTCGAAGATTTTGACGGCTGGGTGTGAGCACTTTGACTATCACCACCAATCTTTGGAGTCGGGCGCGGTTTCAGCATTCCCTCAATAATCTCGGGTTCCAGTGGATTTTTCCACTTAATCGCCGGACATGTTTGGAGATCCTTCAGCATTCCTTTAGTTTTGGCTGAAAGAACGACCTCCCATGGAGTTTCTTCAACAAAAGAGCATTATGCCCCCAGTGTGTCCGTCTTCTTAGGAGCGTGCGGCTGAGGTGGGTTTACTTTCCATTTCTCAGACGGTGCGAATTTGCCCTGTTGATACTGGTCTTCAATCCAGCCCTTGAAGACGAAGCAATCTTCAATTGGATGGCTTACCGTTTGATGGTAGGGGCAATAATTGAGACTATTAGCCTCGCAGGGTTGCAACGGTCGCTTTGGATTTGGCAGATTGATGAGCCTTTTGTGCACCGCCAGCTCGAACAATCTCTTTGTTTTGTCCCGGGGAAACGAGTAAGGGCACTTCATTTTCTCATTATAGAATTGCCGCCTCTCGTCTAGGCGATCAGTTAGTTTTGGGGCACTGGACTGTTGTTGAGTATTCGCAACGAATGTCGCCTTCCCTTTACCCTTTTCATTTCGTGACTCCGGCTTTGGAGGAGACGGTCTATAACCCATCTGGTCCATTTGGACCAGTTTGTCAATCAAGGCCTGGAACGTAGTCGGCTTGAAGAACATCATGAATTGGGAAATAGTTTCTTGAGGGTCAAGAGTGCCCACAAACATGCCCACTGCCGGCGCTTCTTCAATGCACTGCTCACATTTTGACCACAAGTTTCGCCATCGTATTGCGTATTGCACCCATGTTTCACCTGGCTTCACCCTGGCATTGATCAATGCCGTTATTGGGGTGCGTTCACTAGCACTTGCGAAACGTTGGGTAAATAATAGCTCCATCTCCGCAAAAGTTTTGACGGAGTTGTTCGGAAGTTCATAGTACCATTCGAACGCCATCTCCGACAAGCTGCCGACGAACTGGCGAAGTAGCAGTTTATCGTCGCCTCCGGTGTTGCCGCATAGAGCCCTGAACTGAGCAACATGCTAATGTTGGTTCCCCGTCCCTTTATATACATGAAATTTAGGGATCATATATCCCGGCGGGTACTTTATTTGGTCATACCAGCCTGGATATGGTCGTCCCGTTTTAACGATCTGCCCGGCCGTCTCATTCGCTTGATGAGCTCGTATTTGCTGGGAAATGTAATCATCCAGAGCGGCCTTGGAGATGGTCTCCTCTTTGGCTGCTGAAAGAGCCTGAGGAGGATTCGATGTCTCCCCTCTGTCGTCTTCAACGATAATCGGGGGATCTTCAGCTGGAAGTTCCGGCTGTAACATCATGCAGGCCATGTCATGTGTAACAACCCTAATTTTCCTATACAAATTTTTTTCAAATATTTTTTTTCAAAATTCATAAAGGGTATTTTAGCCCGAGCACAAGATATAGGTAATTATTTTGTTTTTAATTACAAGTTACAAGAATGTAATAACTCCATTTTTAGTGTACAAAAATTACTTTAAATTTAATGTATACTTGGAGTATTTACTCTTGCCGCTATTATTTTAAGTAATTAATTCACACCATAATTACAAGAAAGGGCTTGTGGCTCATTGGTAATATCTTGCATTGCTGAACCAAGCCACCAGAGTTCAAATCCCATACCCCACATTATTTTTAATATTGATTTTTTTAAACCTTTAGAATACCAAGGGTTTACACGTGCATATCTCACAAAAACCCCACTACACCCAAAAATGTAATATTGCCAAAGGTTATATGAACCGTTGGGGGGATCCCGGCCGCTAGACTCGGCCGGGAATCGGCCAAATCGGCCTTGACTCGGCCGACTCAGTCCTCCGACCGAGTCACGGCCGAGTCGGCCGATTCCGGCGACGGCCCCAACATGAAAGTTGTGTCTTTTCATATTCCCTATGCACATGCAAAATTTCAGCCTCAGACCATTTCCAGAGCTCTTTTAAAACCCTAATTACACCACTTTTAATACATTTTAAATACATTTTATCACATTTTTTCATTTTAATCTTTCATCTACCCTAACCCTAGCCTAACCCTATAAATACCATCCCTACCCTCTACCCTCTCACTCCAAAACTCTGAGCCAAGTTTCTAAAATTCTCAAGAGATCTTGTGTACTTTGAAAACGAGCTCGAAGCGAAGCTTCGACGAAATTCCGGCGGAACTTCCGGCGAACGTTTTAAGAACTACCGGCGATGACGCAACGCATCGGCTATCCCTCTAGTTCCCCCTCACTCCTTTGTATAATCTAAAACCCGTAAGTCCCTTTCTATCTCTCTTTTCCATTCTCAAAATACGAAATTACAAAACGCGACGGAATCGGTACAAATCCGATTTCCGATTCGGTTTTCTATAAAATTTCACTTCTCACTAATACAATCATACTTAAACATCCTTATGTTGACTATTAAACGCTAATCAAACAATTTGAACAAGTTTCATCACATGAAAGATAGCTATTTCAAATTATCGTATTTTTCACTTAAATACCACATTGTTTCAATTCTTCATTTAACCCCATCAAACTTGCTATACATTTAAAGTGGATCACGAGGTAACGACCTACCTCCTCACACACTCATATGCAACACCCCCGAGAACCTAGAATACGAGAAAACAACCATTTTTCATTTAAATACAACATACTTAATAAAACCATTTCTAAAAAATTTAGTTTTGATACACTTTTAAAGAAGTACCACTTATTAGGAAAATACGATAAGTTGTGGACATCGGTCGTTTATCTAAACCTGATTTTGTGGTGTCTAGGCTAGGCAAGTGAGAAAGGTAACTTTAAAAGGCCCGTCTCACGGTGATTCGTGAGCGGATCCCTCCTTTCCTCACTTGTACTTACCTGGCCACAATTAGCGGTGAAGAGGCGATTTGAAGTATCTCACAGCTTGTCGTTTAGACCATTTAGAAATAATCTAGTTGACTTAGGAGACTCTAGAACATACAATACGAAAAATTGATATTTTTACAAATAAATACAAATTACTTCATAAAACCGTTTTCTAAAGGATTTAGTACTTTACAATCTTTGCAAAGCGCCACTACAACCCACTTTGGGGAACCCGTTCGGGATGGTGCGGATTATCGCACATCCTCGGGATTAGTAGTGCGAGATTCAGACCTCCGCAAGTAGCATTCGGTCTCGAAAGATTTAAAGTACGACATCTTAAGAAAATGAGATTTTTATAATATAATAAATATATTAAAATTATTTTTGTATAAATATATGTATACTTATCATTAAAATACCTATTTTGTTATGATATAAATATTCCACTTTTTATAAAAAGAAATTATAAGAATAAATTTTACACTAAAATACAATGAATTCCAAATAAATCAATATTACAGATAAATACCTTTATTTATAAAACTAGGATATTTTCACTAGAAATATCACAATATAAAATCCATATTCATTACAACCCTAAAGACGAATAATAAATACTTGAGGTGTATTTTGAAAAGTATATAAAAGTATTTTTACATAAAAACCCCTCAAGTTCTATAAATTACCCTAAGGACCCTAGTAAATATAGGTTTAAGCAGAACCAATCTCTTGAGCCCCAGGGAGCCGTAGAATTGGGTGCTTTCCTAATTAATAAAAACAATCAGGACTTCAATTTATTTTGCTAATTGTCTGACTCGGATTTGAGTATGATTATATCTGACTTGAATATGATTCAAGTAAAATCTACAAGCTACAATCTTCAATATTACAATCCAACATGAATCCATGAATCCAACTATCAATCTATACAACTTGACTGAACCGAACCATGTATATACATTCTATTTACATGATCTCCAGTTTACATCCATTTACATGATTCTACGGTTACATCCGTTTACTGATATCATGGTTTCGGTCAGTCTTTCAATTATACACTCAATACAATTTACAGTACAAAACAATACAAATAAAACACTACGGGGTTTAAGGGGTAGATTGGTACGGAAGGTGTTAAAAGTAGCACGAGACGGTAAGATTTAAGACACCTAGCATGAATCCAATTGTCGTTGTTCCGGGCCTTCTAACGGAGCCTTGTACTCTATATTCCGTTTGCCCTGGTATCTAACAAGTGAGACTCCTCTCGTATACACTGGCATCCTTCTGTACCAAGCTACAAATAACAGCGTTAACACTAAATACAACAATATAACAATATAATCCAACTGTAAAAGCTACTCTCTCTCTCTTACTCTCTGTCTATTCTATTCTTCTCTTATCTTTGGGACTTACCGAGCGACCTGTTCGCTGACGACATTCTATTTCTTTCTTCTTTGAATGTCGTCAGCTGATTTGGAACCGTCAGAGATCGAGCCAACTGCAGAAGACTTAGATCAGTACAGCGAAGACCCTGAGCTCTAGACATTGTACATTTCCTATTCAGTATCTTTTCCTGTCATGCCATTGTTTAGGCATTGCTTTTATTTCAGTTGTATTTCCTTTTCATGTATTGTACAAAAGAATGTTAATAAATACAGTTGTTGTTATTTTATATTTTGTCTCTTGTGTATTTACTTTTATATTGCTTAGATACGCTTAGCGTATTTACTTCAGAGTAAATACGTAGCGGACCGGTCGCGTCCCCTTCGCCGTATACTGGGAAGCGGGGCGTGACAGGTTTTGTTGGTGGCCCATGCAGGTCAGAGCTGTATAGAACCCTACTATGTAGTTCTGTTCTGTTTGAACAACCTAAACAATATAACACAAGAACCAGTAACTAAAACATTCTTTACAATCATGTTCCTTGAATCCCATCATTTCTTATTCTTTGAATCATAAACTTTGAATCTGTCCTAACCCAGAATTCCCTCACCTCTTTTACAATCTTACCAAAACCTTCGCATCCTTTCATTCCTTCACACATTTTTCATACACTATCAGTATTTCAGTCACCACACTTTTCTTAAATTTGTTACACTTTCCTTTTACAAATTTCAAAGAAGAAATTTTTATAAGGAGGGTAGAATGTAACAACCCTAATTTTCCTATACAAATTTTTTTCAAATATTTTTTTTCAAAATCCATAAAAGGGTATTTTAGCCCGAGCACAAGATATAAGTAATTATTTTGTTTTTAATTACAGGTTACAAGAATGTAATAACTCCATTTTTAGTGTACAAAAATTACCTTAAATTTAATGTATACTTGGAGTATTTACTCTTGCTGCTATCATTTTAAGTAATTAATTCACACCATAATTACAAGAAAGGGCTTGTGGCTCATTGGTAATACCTTGCATTGCTGAACCAAGCCACCAGAGTTCAAATCCCATACCCCACATTATTTTTAATATTGATTTTTTAAACCTTTAGAATACCAAGGGTTTACACGTGCATATCTCACAAAAACCTCACTAACCCAAAAGCCAGAGGTTATATGAACCGTCGGAGGGGATCTCGGCTGGCTGACTCGGCCTTGACTCGGCCGACTCAGTCCTCCGACCGAGTCACGGCCGAGTCGGCCGATTCCGGCGACGGCCCCAACATGAAAGTTGTGTCTTTTCATATTCCCTATACACATGCAAAATTTCAGCTTCAGACCATTTCTAGAGCTCTTTTAAAACCCCAATTACTCCACTTTTAATACAGTTTTAATACATTTTATCACATTTTTTTCATTTTAACCTTTCATCTATCCTAACTCTAGCCTAACCCTATAAATACCACCCCTACCCTTTACCCTCTCACTCCAAAACTCTGAGCCAACTCTCTAAAATTCTCAAGAGATCTTGTGTACTTTGAAAACGAGCTCGAAGCGAAGCTACGACGAAATTCCGGCGGAACTTCCGGCGAACGTTTTAGGAACTACCGGCGACGACGCAACGCATCGGCGATCCCTCTAGTTCCTCCTCACTCCTTTGTATAATCTAAAACCCGTAAGTCCATTTCTATCTCTCTTTTCCATTCTCAAAGTACGAAATTACAAAACCCGACGGAATCGGAACAAATCCGATTTCCGATTCGGTTTTCTATAAAATTTCACTTCTCACTAATACAATCATACTTAACCATTCTTATGTTGACTATTAAATACTAATCAAACAATTTGAACAAGTTTCATCACATGAAATGATAGCTATTTCAAATTATCGTATTTTTCACTTAAATACCACATTGTTTCAATTCTTCATTTAACCCCATCAAACTTGCTATACATTTAAAGTGGATCACGAGGTAACGGCCTACCTCCTCATACACTCATATGCAACACCCCCGAGAACCTAGAATACGAGAAAACAACCATTTTTCATTTAAATACCATATACTTAATAAAACCATTTCTAAAAAATTAGTTTTGATATACTTTTAAAGAAGTACCACTTATTAGGAAAATACGATAAGTTGTGGACATCGGTCGTTTATCTAAACCTGACTTTGTGGTGTCTAGGCTAGGCAAGTGAGAAAGGTAACTTTAAAAGGCCTGTCTCGCGGTGATTCGTGAGCGAATCCCTCCTTTCCTCACTTGTACTTACCTGGCCACAATTGGCGGTGAAGAGGCGATTTGAGACATCTCACAACTTGTCGTTTAGACCATTTAGAAATAGTCTAGTTGACTTAGGAGACCCTAGAACATAGAATACGGAAAATTGACATCTTTACAAATAAATACCAATTACTTCATAAAACCGTTTTCTAAAGGATTTAGTACTTTACAATCTTTGCAAAGCGCCGCTACAACCCACTTTGGGGAACCCGTTCGGGATGGTGCGGATTATCGCACATCCTCGGGCTTAGTAGTGAGAGATTCAGATCTCTGCAAGGAGCATTCGGTCTCGAAAGATTTAAAGTACGATATCTTAAGAAAATGAGATTTTTATAATATAATAAATATATTAAAATTATTTTTGTATAAATATATGTATACTTATCATTAAAATACCTATTTTGTTATGATATAAATATTCCAATTTTTCTAAAAAAATCACAAGAATAAATTTTACACTAAAATACCATGAATTCCAAATAAATCAATATTACAGATAAATACCTTTATTTATAAAGCTAGAATATTTTCACTAAAAATATCACAATATAAAATCCATATTCATTACAACCCTAAAGACGAATAATAAATACTTGAGGTGTATTTTGAAAAGTATATAAAAGTATTTTTACATAAAACCCCCTCAAGTTCTATAAATTACCCTAAGGACCCTAGTAAACATAGGTTTAAGCAGAACCAATCTCTTGAGCCCCAGAGAGCCGGAGAATTGGGTGCTTTCCTAATTAATAAAAACAATCAGGACTTCAATTTACTTTGCTAATTGTCTGACTCGGGTTTGAGTCTGATTATATCTGACTTGAATATGATTCAAGTAAAATCTATAAGCTACAATCTTCAATATTACAATCCAACATGAATCCATGAATCCATGAATCCAACTATCAATCTATACAACTTGACTGAACCGAACCATGTATATACATTCTATTTACATGATCTCCAGTTTACATCCATTTACATGATTCTACGGTTACATCCGTTTACTGATATCATGGTTTCGGTCAGTCTTTCAATTATACACTTAATACAATTTACAGTACAAAACAATACAAATAAAACACTACGGGGTTTAAGGGGTAGATTGGTACGGAAGGTGTTAAAAGTGGCACGAGACGGTAAGATGACAACTAACATGAATCCAATTGCCGTTGTTCCGGGCCTTCTAACGGAGCCTTGTACTCTATATTCTGTTTGCCCTGGTCTCTAGCAAGTGAGACTCCTCTCGTATACACTGGCATCCTTCTGTACCAAGCTACAAACAACAGCGTTAACACTAAATACAACAATATAAAAATATAATCCAACTGTAAAAGCTACCATCTCTCTCTTACTCTCTGTCTATTCTATTCTTCTCTTATCTTTGGGACTTACCGAGCGACCTGTTCGCTGACGACATTCTATTTCTTTCTTGTTTGAATGTCGTCAGGTGATTTGGAACCGTCAGAGATCGAGCCAACTGCAGAAGACTTGTATCAGTACAGCGACGACCTTGAGCTCTAGACATTGTACATTTCCTATTCAGTATCTTTTCCTGTCATGCCATTGTTTAGGCATTGCTTTTATTTCAGTTGTATTTCCTTTTCATGTATTGTACAAAAGAATGTTAAAAAATAAAGTTGCTGTTATTTTATATCTTGTTTCTTGTGTATTTACTTTTATATTGCTTAGATACGCTTAGCGTATTTACTTCAGAGTAAATACGTAGCGGACCGGTCGCGTCCCCTTCGCCGTATACTGGGAAGCGGGGCATGACATCTTGGAACAAAAGAGCCATTCTTTTTATATTGGCTGCCTGCTCTGCGGCCTTCTTTTCTTTCCTCTCGACTATTCTTCGGAGGAACTCGGTATCAGTTTCCTATTCCCGACGCTGCTCCGAGATTTCTGGATTTTCTTTTAGCCCAGTGAGTGCGGCCATTGCAGTCAGCATCTCCTGAAGTTTCTACTGCTGTTGCTCCTGAGCCTTCATTATCGATCGGGTAAGCGGTCGATGACCCGTAGAAGCGCGGCTTTCTTCTTTTATGGAAGCCATATAAATAGTGTGGACCACCATGCCCCCAAACTTGGGGCGTTTCAGCTCAGCGTCCTTGCGGTTCGCCGTGGTCATAGGGGCTTTCTCCGGCCTCCTTCTCTTGTGAGCATTTGAAGTCGAGGGGGCCGTTGCAGCGGGCACCCAGACGGCTGTCGCCTCTTGTGGCTTGACAGAACGGTTTTCTCCTTGTCAAGCTTTAAGCTTCTTTGATTGGCGGGAGTAGTCTTGGTCGATCACCGATTCTTGGACCTATCGCCAGACTTTATAAATCTTGGAGGAAAGCCACTGAGGGGCTGCTCCGGCTTCGTTTCTGTAACATTTTCCACGGGGGGAGGAGATCTTTTCAATACGGCGGTGGGTGAATTCCTGCACACCCTGTTAAGCAGCTCGAAGCTGTTCCCAGTTGGAACAGCCACATTGACTTCCACCGTTGAGGCTGGCGGAGTTAACCCAGACGGAGAGCTGCCCTCGGCCTTCCTTACTCGGCGCCAGTGACGATGACGAGCATGTCACGCATATGGTGGTGGTTCAGCTATGGGGATGGTTTCGTCATGCCCCCTGTTCTGATCAGGCGCTGCCGGTATCAGGCTCTTGAAGACCGACGTCCGTTAAGCGGGGACGGCCAACCTATCGAAGGCAGACTTCCGAGTAGGGGAACCAACCTTGATGATTTCGCCGGGAACATGAGCTGAAATAGTCAGTCTTATGAAGACCGTCCTTTTTACAGAAGAAGACGCCTTGACGACTTCGGGAGCAGGGATGGCTATCCTTTTTGGGATAACCCTTTCTAGTATCGCGGGCTTCTTTATGGGCCCAACTGAGCTTTGGCCCAGTCTGTTAAAGACTGAGGTGCTTGATTTGGGCGATCCGTTGAGAGGGGCCGCAGTAGTAGCAAGCCGATCAAAGACTGATTTCTTCGGAGCTTCTTGTGATGGTACAGGAGCGTTGAAGCTTGTTGGCGGGATTAAGGTCCCGAAGAACAATCCAGTGGTGGCCTGAGTCACCTGTTCCACCGGTATAGCGAAGATGGAGGCCGCTTGGGGCCCGTAAGTCACTCCTCCAGACGGGACGGAGCGAGAGTTGCAGTTGCAGTTAGTGCAGTTTGAAGCCATTGATCTTCCATTTTCTGCATGGAGTAAGACACCAAATCTTAGTACCTCGAATCCAGGGGCAACCATAGCAAACCACAATTCGTTCACGAAACACGACACACGAAATGTGGAGTGGAAAGAGGAAAAGGTCCCACCGGGCGTGCCAGAATCTGTTCCCCACCGAAAAGACGCGACCGGGACGTTGGAACGTCGGGGCCTGAATTCCGAGGGCAGATGCTATTTGGTGCTATCCGTCCACCTCTCCGAAAATGCCAAGTTGATTTATGGCACCGTGTATCGAAGGTTTAGACGGATGCGGCCGATGTAGCAGACTTCGTCAGATTCCCCCGCATTTGAGGGGTTTTTTTTATTGTGGGGACGCTTTTCCCTGCAGACGCAAGCCCCTGCAGTTAATTACGCTACCGCATCGCGGTAACCACTTTCTCTTGCTCCAGATGGTCACTTCGTGTCGTGGGTAATTGTTTTGTTTTTGGTTGCCCGTGGATTGTGTACGGAGACTAATTTATGTTGTCGCCCGTAGGACGTGGATTAGTCCAAATCCGTATTTTCTTAGATTTGGGTTTTGGTTTGGGCTTAAGGATACGTTAGTCTCATTTGAGACTAAGATCAACTTAAACGCTTGTTAAGGATACGTTAGTGTAATTTTAGACTAAGATCAACTTAAACGTTTGTTAAGGATACGTTAGTCTAATTTTAGACTAAGATCAACTTAAACGTTTGTTAAGAATACGTTAGTCTAATTTTAGACTAAGATCAACTTAACGGGATCGTTTAGATCCGACAAGAGAGCATTTGGACTCAATTGTTTAGTTTAGGGACATTACGGTCGATGACCAGTTTAAGGACATGGTGGTCCATTACCAGTTTAAGGACATGATGGTCCAAGGTTAGGGTCATCATAGTCCGTGAGTTTAAAGACCTCACGGTCAAGATTAAGGACATCATAGTCCGTGAATTTAAGGACCCCACAGTCCAGTTTAAAGATGTCATAGTCTATGCAATGTATGGTTGTCGGGACCCGTCACCTCTCTGAAGACGTTGAAGGATTATAACGACATATATCAGAGGGGTTCAGATATGTACCCTTGAACCAATGTTGATTGGGAAATTTATAGTCCAGTTTGGGACTAAGATTAATTAATTAGATTATGAGCATATGGGCTCAGTTAAATCTGAATTGAGAACTTATGGCCAGTCTTGGGCTAAGTCTAATCAAGTTAAAATGTTTAACATTTATTTTGGGCTGTTAAGCATTTGTTTGGGCTTGGCCCTTTTAACAATGCTGAGCATTGATTTAAATTCTGACAATGTTTATCTTTTATTGAATGCTAAGCATTCATCATAGCTCTAGGGCTTATCCAAAGAACAATTTATATTCTGCCCAAGCGCACATAATAAGCATGTGGCGCGCTTGGCACTAGCGTCGGTCGATGAGCGCAGTGCGCTATGGTTAAAGCGCTAGTGCGCTTGGCGCTTTGCGCCAGATGTGAAGCGCTGATGCGCTTAGTGCTTAGCACTGATGCGCTTAGCGCTTTGCGCTAAGTGAAGAGCGCAGATGCGCTTAGCACTTTGCGCTAGATGTAGAGCGCTGATGCGCTTAGCGCTAAATGAAGGGCGCCGGTGCGCTATAATTGAAGCGCTGAAGTGCTCGACGCTGATGCCATATAATGAGTGCAAAGCGATTTTAGTAATGCAGCGCACACGTGAGGAGCACGTGGCGCGCTTAGCGCTAGCCAATGAGCACAGTGCGCTGTGTTTGAAGTGCTATTGCACTGCAGCGCTTTGCGCTAAATGAAGAGCACCAAGGCACTTTTAAATCAGGAGTGCTAAGGCTCCTCTTAGGTTAACTTTGCACTCTGAAGATTATCTTCTTTTTGATAAGAGATTTTGTCTCAAGATTCTAAAAACAAAGTTCTTAATTTATAGGAGATATTTCAATCTCTTTTTGATGAAAGGCTTTACCTTTATGGATCTGTGATTCTAAGAGAATTGAATAATTCTCCCCCCCCCCCCTTATAATGAGATGTTCATCATCTCAGAAAGACAATTTGTCTTATAGATCTATGATCTGTGAAGTAAATACTTCTTTGTCTTATGATGAGATCTTTTTGATCTCTTTATAAAAGACCTTGGTCTTTATAGATCTATGATCTTTTAAGAAGAGAATTCTTCTTTTTAATTATGAGATGATTTCATCTCTTTGTTCATCACCATTCTTTTTAGCTTGAAGAAAAATCTTCTTTTGCCAAGAGCTACTTCTTCTTCTTGAGATTTTCTCCAAGTTTATGGAGGGTTCCTCTTTATAAGACTTGAAGTCTTGGGTCCTTTATATAGGGGAGGCTGATTTGTTGACTCAGTTAAAGAGATTTATTCTTTAATTGATTTGGGGATGTTTCCCACCATTGGATCTTTGATCCTAAGGCTTCTGTTTTACAGAAAGCAATTTTCTTGTTTTAACAAGATTGAGAAATCTTTCCCTTTTACAGAATTTGTTCTGTATTTTAGTGATTTTTAATCACCATTGGATCATTGATCCAACAGTGTTCCAAATTCATGGCACAATCTTTTCTGTTTGGAAAGATTCAACAGAATCTCATTCTTGTTAATTGATGATTTAATCATATCCGTTGGATATTTGATCCAACGGTGATGAACATTTAGTTCCAGTGCAAGCGCTTATGCGCTCTGCCCATGGTGCGCTTATTTAGAGCACAGCGCTCTTAGGCTAGCGCACACGTGCTTTGCACGTGGTGCGCTACTTGGAGCGCAGCGCATCTAGCGCTAGCGCCTATGCGCTTTGCACGGGGTGCGCTAGTTGTAGCGCAGCGCTTTTATAAAAGCGCGGCTTTTAATTTAAATTTTTAATTTTAAATAGAGTTTTACTCTAATTGGGGAAACAGCGTGGAATTTCAACATATATAAATTCCCATACATAACATATGAATTTCAACAGAACGTGTGGAATCTCAACAAAGCATATATAAATTCGCGGTTTCGCAATAATCCGATATTGATACGAATTCGACTAAATCTAGTACACCATTCTTACTCGTTTATTACACAAATACAAAATTTTATAGATTCGACAGGCTGCTTCGGCTACGGCTCCACATATCACTCCTTCGGCTGCGGCTCTACAGCCACTATCTCGGCTGCAGCTGCACAGGCCACTCCTATGGCTCCACAGCCCACTCAGACTCATGCACAGACCACTCAAACTCCTGCACAAACCACTCCTTCATTAGTCAAGTTTTTGTTGACTCAGGGCAGCACTGAGAAGTGGCGGCGTTCTTTAGAGGTGGAGGAGCTGGACTGAGC
Organism: Agapanthus africanus; assembly: GCA_030015575.1. NCBI lineage: Eukaryota > Viridiplantae > Streptophyta > Magnoliopsida > Asparagales > Amaryllidaceae > Agapanthus > Agapanthus africanus. The sequence goes on along the minus strand of CM057338.1, from coordinate 145,602,334 downwards.
TAAGACATGTTTATTTTTATTTTTGAGAATGGATGTACTTATTTGATACATATTGTATGTTTTGGACGATATCGATGATTTTAGATTGATTTCATAATCTGTTTGTTTATTTCTTTATATATTATGCGTATGATGTTGTTTATGAATATTTCTGTATTTGGCTATATGATATTATTGTGCACAAGTACAGGAAAAAAAGACAGGAAGTTCTTTTTTTTTACAAATCCTGGTATTTTGTTCCTACGGATTAATGCGTAGGGGCAACTGTTGCACCTACGGATTAATCCGTAGGGACACATATTGCCCCTACGGACTAAACCATAGGGACAAAATATCAGAATATCTGATATTTGGTCCCTATGGACTTAGTAATAGGGGCAAAACTTACCCCAACCGATTTAGACGTAGGGGCATTAATAATCCCCTACGTATAACTCCATAGGTACAATTTTTTAATTTTTTTAACAGAAAATTAAAAAAGATTGTCTCTACGGATTACTCCATAGGGATAAATGCCCCTACCTTTTGCCGTCGGTGCAAAGTTTACTCCGTAGGGGCATATTCAGAGCAAAGACTTGCCCCTGCGGCTTTTGGACCTACAAACCTATTTTTAAGTCCCTACGGATTAATCCGTAGAGGCATGTGGATACTGCAGTAGTGTATATATATTGTACGTTTGCTCAGTTGATGTCTGTGCTATTTTACCTCAAACAAGAAAGGATTGTAATTCAAGTTCTCATTTTATTTTATCTGATAGGTTATATTGGAATTTGAAATACAACGTTTACCAGAACCTTGCAGATTCACATGCTCTTATTTCAATATTAAATATTTATTGAGGTAGGTTCTTGATCGCATAGAATCACGTATACAAAAACAAGGCATACATATACAAAAATATTTAAATGCATTGTGGTTACTTTATCCATTGATCAAGCCTCAAAATGTTCTTGCATTTGATTATAGACCTCTACTCAAAGGACATATAAGATAAAAAATATAAAGATATGTCTAATCCTATTTTGACCTCATCACTTGCTAAAATGTCTTTAGATAAACAAGTTTAATTTGCAAGACATAGTAGATTAATTGGTATTGAATAAAACTTAATGTATCATTAAATGGTAATGATAAATACCAATATTGTTTTATTTGTGCAGATAAAATCACTCGGGGTGATATTAGTTATGTAATATAAATTACAGTATTTAGTTGGCTAGCAAAATGTCGATATGTCCGAGTGGTTAAGGAGACAGACTCGAAATCTGTTGGGCTTTGCCTGCGCAGGTTCGAATCCTGCTGTCGACGATTTTTATTAATTTTTTAAAATTCCTCAATTAATTTTATTTTTTATTTCCTTTTCATTTAACCGATTCATCTGGCATTTGTGTACGCTGATTTTAAAAGCTGAATAAAAAGGGGAAGCAGCAAACCCTAAAACGCTAATCTTTGCTCGCTCACGAATCGTTTTAATGGCGGAAGAAGCGAAGCAGCAACAGCAATACAAGGGCCTCGATGCGAAATGGGACGCGTGCCTCGACCTCGGCATTCGCCGCGTCGCCTACTCTTCTCTCGCCGGAGCCCTCACCGGCCTTCTCCTCTTCCGTAAGTTTAATCCAATTCCTATCTTTTTCTTTAGGGTTTTCACTCTTTGATTCATGTTGCGGTGAAACCCTACATCCTCACACTTCGAGATCTGAACTTGGATTCTTTGATTCATGTTGATGTGAGCTCTTAATAGGATAGAGTTTTTAAAGAAACGAACCGTTTTGTTTTTTTTTGGTCTTAGATTATATGGAGAGAATATAATTATTTTTGCAAAAGTGGAATTGGATTTGAGAATACTATATTACTATGACTAGAATCAGTTACTGCTTCAGAAATTATATCTTTTTTAGTTGGTGGGCATGATAATCAGCCAGTGATGGAAGGGTCAGCTCATTGAGATAACATCAGAACATATTTGGGAAATTTAACCCATTTTCTTCACCCTAAGTACGAAATACCCTGAAGGAATTAAACTCAAATGTCAAGTGTTTTAATAGAAACATGATAGAAGCTGTAAGAGATCAGCTCGAATCCAATCTAAAACAGTGCTAGAGTAGATAGAGCCTTCCTGCAAACATACCTTTTTAACACCCATGAACCAATTGCAGCGTGCCATCATACCTTCCTAAGCGTATGTGAGTAATGAGTATTAACAAGACAGCTCGAGAGTAGAATCTATTTGACAATTTTAATGATAATCCCGCTGCAATCATGCATGACCTTTTGGTGTATGCTCATGACACCTTGTAATTGTAAAATGTCTAGTATTGCAATAAAGATGTGGTTGTTATAAACTATTATTTATTTAGATGCATATTAATATCTGATGGGTTTGTGGCTGGAATACTTGGTATATGCATCCTCCCACGATGCAATTTCATCACAATTACCATAAAGAGGGTGATTTGGTTTAGGTAGAGGCGTAGAGCTTTGTGTAACCCCCCACCCCAAAAAAAAGAAGAAAGAAAAAAGTAACCCAAAAAAAGGGGGGAAACAAAAAGGAAAGAAAGAGAACCAACACGCATATACCTATACCAACCCACAAAATTGATTTAAGATTTCAGCATTAGATAATGACAATAACATCCCTTTATTTTGCACAACTTAGCACACCACGTTCCGGCTCACTAAGAACTTACCGGGAATACTACATGATCCAACCATTTCATCATGATTTTCATGGCGAAAAACTTGTAGAAGAAATATCATATGATTATCACTTTTATATATCAATCTTGATGGCTCATTTGTTTAGTACTAGAGGATTTTCATTTGGTAACCGTGTGATGCATGGTCAATAGCTAGGTAAAGCTCATGATGTTTTATAGTTAGAGTGTAAAAATGGCACTAGCATTTTTGGCACTCGATCTAAGACGGTGTCGAAGTGTGTTTTTGCCTCACTCGTGATTGAATCTCTCTATGCTAATTCATCTTCTTGATGTATATGGCTTCTTCTTCCTCTTTTTTGTTCTTTCCATGTGATCGAGGACGATGTTTGAGAGTGGATTAACCAGTTACCTTCAATGTTTGAGAAACCTTATCTTAGTTCAAAAAAATAATTATAATTTTTTTTGCACTTAATCCTGCAAAAGATTCATAAACCAATCATATGTCAATTAATCATAATGCTATTGAAAGATTAAGACATTATTATCTTAGTTCAAAAATAATAATTATAATTTTTTTGCACGGTCCTTGACCAATATAACATCGGCCTTTGTGATCAATGTGTAGGTAGTATCTTTTTTAATTCGAAGATATTTTTAGATTATTATGGTAAGCATTATACTTTGGGGATAACACTGATATATCTTGGTCACATAAATATGTTTTTTGTTGTTGTATGCCAGATGAATCAAATAGTATAGTGTTAAGGAATTTTCACTTCCAAAACTGTCAAGAACCACCGTACCCAAAATTTTAAGCCGTTAAGCTGTGGGATAACGTATATCAAGACAACATAATATTTTAATACCCCCTTCATGTGGGCCTTTGAATTTTAGGCCATGTGAAAAGGCATCTAGCAGAAAATCTCGCTATGAACGGCAGAATAAATGAGAATAAATATAATTGACAATAATAAGGTTCGAACGCAGGACCTCTTGAACCTGGCGTGCTCTGATACCATGTCAAGAATCATTTTACCCAAAAACTTAAGCTGTTAAGCTGTGAGATAATAATGTATATCAAGACAACATAATATTTTAACAAATATATATATATATATAACCAAACTTAATAAAATAAGAGTTCTATAATTATTATGCCCTTTTGAAACTTATCCTACGATTTCCATCCATTAAATTGATTCTCATCAATTATACACCTTATTAAAAATCCTAATCTGTCACTTTCAAATCCACTTAACTTAGCTAATTATAATTAAATATTCTACCTTCTATACCATAAACCTCGATATCTTAATGTTCATTCCATCAACCTGCACATCCAAAATTCTAGAAAACCACTAATCATTCTTTGAATTCTTTATTGAATGTTGTAAGACACATAGTCGGTCTCTATTCGTTTGGTCAATACATAACGTATAATGGATTATCAGCGATTAATTATTTCATGAGGATTAAACGGCCATGAATTTTTTAACATAAATATATACATGCGTGTGCGTGTATAAATTATAAAGAACACAAGACTATAGGAAAAAATATGAGAAGTAATTAAAGAACAAGAAATTTGGTTATATTTGAATTTAGCCTCTTACCAGAGATTAGCTGGCATTGGCCATGTTTGCTTGGTTCAACCAAGGTCTGAGGTCGAAGAGGAAGTTAAGGTCATGGTCTTGTTCTCAGCTTGGAGAGAAAGAAAATGAGAAGTCTTTATTCTGTATGCTTTGAAACAGGTTCGGTCGAGTCAAAGTAATTGAGCTTGGGCCTAATTAATAATATCAACCCAATGGTATTATGCAATTATGCGGCTGATTTATATTATTCGTCCGCATATTCAAAGGCTAATCAGTTTGACCTAATAATTGATTGATTTGGTTGGCTCATCTTGCGAATACAATTAATCGGGAGAGTGGTCGCCAAGTAGAACGATTTCTACAACATTGTTTCACGCCCCGCTTCCTAAAATACGAAAATACGGAGAGTAACGAAGGTCAGCCGTGCTATCTACGATAAGGAAAGATCCTTCCATAGCGACATAAAGGCTGTCTAGCTAAACCTATCAAGATAATGTCCAAAACAGAATAGATAACACCGAGAATCATGCTGCAACGAACAACAAAGAATACAAGCAATTATGATACAATATTTTTGAAATAAGACAAGATCCGAAAAAGACACATAAATCCTAATGTCCCGCAAGGGTACATGCTAAATACTAACTGAAAAGAAATAAAGCTACGTCTACTGATCTTTTGTAAACTCTTGATAACCGCTCTGATCCTGCTCGGCCTGAAAATCTGTTTCTAAACCTGAGATAGGATTTGTTATTATATATATAATATATATAGGGTTTGTTATTATATAAGATAATAGGAAATATTTATATAAATATATATATAGGGTTTTAAATAGATGTGATGTATACAGATTAGTTTAAATGTGTATAATTAAAATAGGTATAGATTTGTTTGGGAAGAAAAATATATTTGGAGAGTATAAGAAAATATATAAAGTTTAGGAAAATAATTCTCATAACCCCCAATAGTTTAATTTGAAAGATTTAAAATAAGATTTAAAGATTAAAAAATTATTAATAAGATATCATGGTAGACAAAATATTGTACTAGAATTAAATAAGATATTATTAGATTTAGCAAAACAAAACTTTAAAAGTTAAATATCATATACTTAACTAAATTAGATAGCCATAAATTTTTGTTTACATATCTAGTATTTGAAAATATATTAGATGCAAATTAAAATAAGATATTAATAAATTATCAAACAATCTTAAATACTAAATATCTTTTGTTAAAACAACTATACTAATATTATCTATTTAGTTACGAAACTAATATTAGACAAATAAATATCATATGTATAGAAATTTAAGATATTAATCAAATAGTAAATAAATATAAGTACTAATAATATACTTATTTAACAAATTTGGAAAACCATAACTATAACAAATTTAAAGCAACCATAATAATATATTCTATCTTAACTAGAAAGTATTTAAACTCCAACTTAAAATAATAATAATATAATAAAACTCAATACATTCAAAAGAAAAAGAAAAGAAAAAACTCATGATCGGGCTAGAGTGTTACATTATTCCCTAATCTTCTACCTCTAAAACCCAAACCCAAGGATCATTCTTCTATCTTCTACATTCAAGGGCCTTAAATAACCCACAATCTGTCTTCCATTCTCATATTTAACCTCTAAAAATCCCACATCACCTTTTGAAATCTCAACATCTACGTAATCTTGTTCACTTTTCTCATCTTCTATCTCGAATAACCTTACAACATAACAATTCGTTTTCCATTCATCGCCAACCTCCAATAACCTTAAAGCCCAACAGTCCATTTCCTATTAATCAACTTCTTCTTTTTAAATCATTAAAACCTACCGAATAATCTCCCTCGGTATCCATATGCTATATTAATAATCCTAAAATACTTTTCTATCACTCAACTTCAACCTCCCAAAAAAGAACCCCAAAATACTAGTTGTTTCTCTTTAATTTTCCTTTTCAATAAATTTCTATTTATATATTTGAATTTTTATAACAAATTGAAGCTTGAACTTCAAGTCATCCAATTGATATGTATATTCATTTGTAAATTTTCGATTGTATGAAGTCTCTTCTTTAACTAGAAGGTCAGCTTCGTTCGCACCATTTCCCATATTTTGAGCCATTTAAATCTCCAACTTTATTGAGATTCAGTTGCAAGCTATGTGACTTACTTTTACTTTAAACAAGGTAAATTTCATCCGGACAATTAGCCGGTCATCAAATGGTGTTGCCTTAGGAGATAACTGTCAAGACTAAAACATCAAAACGCAATTATTTTTGTGTATTTCCGCTTTACCAAATGTTTATTGTATGTACATGCACAGGATTATTTAACTTATTTTATGGCATCTTGTTTCTTTTCTTAGTATGAATCTTACTTAACAAACCTCAAATTCTTTTATGACCCGAAGATAAAAGTTTTTTTTTTTGAGATAATAGGTGGAATAAATTAGCTATCCCATCATAAATGGGAGACTCCGGGCTCGATTCCAGGTCTCCCCAATAGGCTACTCCAAGCCCCGCCAATGGGCTACTCCAAGCCACATACCCAAAGATAAAGTTGCCACGCAAAGTATCTGAAAAGCAAGTTTGTTGAGACTTGAAATGGGGTTATGAACGCTAAATGTATTCTATCATTCTGTTGCAATTTTTTAAATATAAACATCAGGTAATAAATTTCATAGGAAAAACTCCAGTTTAATAAAATCGAACTAAAATAAAAGTTTTAAAATATGTTACTGCTGGATTCTAAGCTAAATCTTGCAAAACCTCGTAATCCAAGCTGACATTCAAAGTTGGCAAGTTTGTAAAGTCTTGAGCTAAGTAAAAATAAATAAAATATAAAGATAGGAAAACTGAAAAATTTATCAATATATAACTTCGGTTTTGTTACTTTATGTGACCAATTGCAAGATTTATTTGTGGTGTATTTCCTAGTGTTTTTGGGAACCACAAAACCGATCATTTATTTGTGATTTCTTCTGGAAGACCCCATTGGGCAACTATGCATGTTGCACTTTCCGGTCAAATGTAATGTATAATGAACTCAAATACTGCCATGTGCATGCTTACAAGCATGTGTTGTACGGTAGTCATTTTTTGAAAATAAATGTGTGTTTTACACTTTTACTAAGTAGTTCTAGTTAATGAAACTGATCACGTGGTATAAGCCTTACCCTTTTCTGGTAAAAGTTTGACTTCCAAAATGCCATTGGCTGTATGTTAATTTTTAATCAGCTGTATTTCCCAACTTATCCCTGCAAATGTTTGTGTCGAATTAACTCATTTGTGTGCTTCTTTTTCTCTACACTTAGGGACCCCAACGACTCGATGGGCATCTGTAGCTTTTGGTGCTGGCTTAGGAATTGGAACAGCATATACTGAATGCTCTTACTTGATTGATGGCTCTCTTCCAAAGTTGTCAGCACCACAGGTTTCTACAAAAGTAAGGCTCCTTTGTATCTTTACATTGCATTTGGCTACATTCTGTTTCTTAATAGACTGGAAGATAAATGTTCATTGTGTTATTTTTTGCCATCGCTTTATTGCTATAATGAAGCTGCTTGATATGTATAGTTGATAATTTAATTAGGCTTATTTGTATGGTATCATCTATAATTAAGATATTATAGCCATGTAGCAAAAGCAAGGTTAATCATTAAATAGGAATTGGTAAGGATATAGATAGACATGTAAAGACTTGCCTAAATGGTGTTTTCTAACTTGCTTTCCTTCAAGTTACAAACTTCCAATTTGCTTCCATTGGAGTACAAAAAATGTATGATTATGATGCACGGATTCCTGTTAAACATGACACATGAAATCTCTTAAACTGGGTTTTAATTTGGAAAAATTATGTGCATCTTTGATACTACTACCCTTGCCCAAAGTTGTTAAAGCTGGTCTTCCTATCTATATAATATATATAAAGCTATATGAGAATATTCCTCGGATGTTCTCTTATCTAGCTTGGACTTTAAAAAATTGTTATCTGGCCCCTATTTAATTCTCTTACTACATTTGGGTCATGGAATTTTTTTTACTCGCTACTCAATATTAATAAATCTTTTATCCCACACAGCTAGGTTTATATATAAAAAATTCTGAGCGGCTCCTTTAAAACCTGTCTATTTTTTCTCACCATGTAGATTTTACTAGCAAAATTTTGAAAAATTTCATGAGTTTGTATGCTATAGCAAGCGAGATATTGACAAATTGAAAAAACAGAATCTTTTTTTGGAGTTAAAAAATTTCGTGCTTTTCATTTGGTATTTGCGAAAAGAAAATAATAGAAAACCAAAGAAAACAAAGTTTTTTTATATTGTTGAAAAATTCACTATAGCATGTCAAAAAATTAATATTTTGAATAAAACGGAATATCTGAGATTTTTGAAAATTTCGTGCTTTTCTTGTGCAATAGCATGCGTAATATTGAAAAATAAAAGAAAACAAAAAATTTCGCGATTTATGAAAATTTCGCGATTTTCTTATGGTATAGCATGTACAATATAGAAAGCAGAATATTTTAAGATTTTTAAAAAAAAATCACGATTTTCTTGTGCAACGTGCAAAAATACGGGAAATTTGTAGAAAACAAAAAAATTAGAATCTTTTAAAATCTAGTGATTTTCATGTGTTGCTAAGGGCTTCCAATCACCTGGAGTCCCCGTCACTCGAACATATTTCTTTGTTCTGTTATATTCATAGTAGCAATCACCAACCTTTTCTTCTTTTACCTTATATAGATTTTTGTCTTCTTGATACCTGAAAGTTTTGAAAGTATTATTAAGTAAGATATTAGAAAATCGAAGAAAATATAAAATTTTGGTATTTTTGAAATTTCATGATTTTCTTATCCTATATATAGCATGCAAAATAATGAAAAAAGAAAAAAGAAAACATCATTTTTCGAAAATTTTGCAATTTTCATATGTAATGCAAAATATCGGAGAAGTGAACATTTTTTTAGATTATTGAAAATTTTGCGATTTTCGTTTGAAAATATTACAATTTTCATACTTTATATAGCAAGCAAAATAATAGAAGTCCATAGAAAACAGAATTATTTTTTAAAATTTCACAATTTTCGTGTGATATATAGCATACAAAAAGTTGTAAAACCGAAGAAAAAATTTAAGATTTTTTTAAATTTTGCGATTTTCATGTGCTCGGTGTTTTAAAAGTGGAGCGTTCGAGGAGCCAAAACGCTTAAGCGGCCGCTCAAACGGCTCAGAAATCAGAACAGTGGTGTTTCATCAATATTCCTTTTCTTATCAATAAATAATGATTATCATTATATTCTAACTATTTTATGTTGCTTTTGCACTTGCAAATGCCTAAATTTTACCTAAAATTTAACAAATTTGCTTTAGATAATATAAAATAAGCTCAAATAATTCAATACAAAATTGATTTTTTTATAGAATTTATTAGCTTATATAGTGCTTATAAGCTTTTTGATGCCCAACATCAAGCATCATAGCTCAAATCAGTAAAAATACTTACTAAATTATTTAAAAAAAGTATCTAAAAGATTGTAACTCGAAACCGGATGGAGTCAATCGAATTGGAATTTCATGATCGAAATTCAAAAACTACTCGAAATCGAAATAGAAAACTCAAGGATTACTCGAAATCAATTTAGATCTCAATTTCTAGAAGTTGAAAAATCTAAAATTTTGGAGTTTTGAAACCCAAATCTTGAAGTGTCTCAAATTCGGCTCGACAACCGTAGGATTTATCGAGCCGAGCACGAAGGATAGAAACGTAGAAAAGAGAAAAAGAAAAAATAGAATGTTGTATTAATTGATATTTGTGTATTCTTACTCCAATAACAATAGTTATATACCCTTTATAACACTTATTAGGTGTATACATCAATAAAATAGGCTATGCAATATCATCCGCTTAAGCAGGATAAAGCGGAGCGGCGAAACCTGCTCGGCCGTTTAAGCGCTTAAGTGGCCGCTTTTTAAAACACTGATGTGGTATAAGAAGCAAAATATTAAAAACAGTATAAATAAAAAAATAGATATTTTTGAAAAGTTTGTGATCTATGTAAATACTAAGCAAAATATTGAAAACCTAAAGAAAACAAAAAATTTCGGGATCTTAGAAAATTGCTCGATTTTTGTGGATAGCATGCAAAATTTTGAAAATACGAAGAAAACAAATTTTTTGAATATTTAAAAAATCATATTTTTTCTGCAACAGCGTGCAAAATATTGTAAATTTAAAGAAAACGGTAAATTTTGGGATTTTTAAAAATATTGTGATTTTCATATGAAAAACTGAAGAGCACAGAAAATTTTGAAGAATTTATAAAATTTCGCGATTTTCGGGTGCTATGCAGTACAATGAAAACTCGAAGAAAATTGAATTTGAGATTTTTGAAAATTTCACGATTTTCGTGTGCAGAATATTAAAAAACCGAAGAAAACATAAAAGTTTCAGATTTTTGAGGTAACGCAGTTTTCATGTGGTTGCGTGCAAAATATTGTAAATTTGAAGAAAACCAAATACTTTTGGGATCTTTGTAAATTTAGCGATTGTAATGTGCTTTATATAACATGCAAAATATAAAAAATCGAAGAAAACGGAAAAATTTAAGAATTTTGAAAATTTCATGAGTTTCGTATGCTGTATCATGCATAATAACGAAGAACCGGAACTAAACGGAAAATATTGAGCCTTTTAAAAATTTCACAATTTTTATGTGTTACATGTAAACTATAGAAAAAACGAAATAAAAAAGAATTGAGACTTTTGAAATTTTCGCTATTTTTGAGCTATGGTTAACATAAAATATTGAAGAAATTGAAGAAAACAAAAAATGTTTTTTTTTGAAAATTTCATGCTTGCTCATAACGAACAAAAATATTGGAAAACTGAAAAAATTAAAGATTTTGAGATTTTTAAAATTTCGCTATATGCGTATGATATAGCATGCAAAATGTTGAAAATCTAAAGTAAACAAAGAAAATGAGATTTTTTTACAGTACGTGATTCTTGTGTGTATAATAAGCAAAATATTTTGAAAACTGAAGAAAAAATAAAGTTTTGAGAGTATAGAAAAATTCTCGATTTATGTATGCTATAGAGGAAAATATTGAAAAGCCAAAGAAAAATGCGGAAGTATTTGCATGTTAATCATTTATATATTTTACATATGAAGTTCATAAATATGAGATATTACAACTTACAAATCGTATAACAATAAAGTTTTATATTAATATTTGGACTTCGTATCTGTGCATTGCGTGGTGGCCCTTGCTAGTCTATTGTATTTTAGTATATCCAGGTGCACCATTTGTTCCTGATGTAAGAAGCGAGAGAACATTACATATTGAGTGGCTCGTGTAAAATCCGTCTATTTTTATTTAAAAACTGTAGAATCGTTAATCGGAGAGGGAATTGTGGGAACAATTTTTTTATCCTAAGTAGATAATGATTACTATTAGTAACTGATTAGAGTGCTCCTAACAAAATAGTCTTGTGATTCCACATGCACAACTTGTGATAACAGGGAGATATTTTTTTTAAAGGCTGGACTTCACTAAACTAACATGAACTATCAGACATCAGACTTTCTCAGATAAACTTCATAAATTGTTGAGAAGTATTATGAGCTTGGTTAGTTGCAAACAAATACCACAATCTCTTACCGATTAAAAAAATTAAACATATGCTCTCATATGGTAATAAATCGAAGGATAAAATATAAGGAAACACATGCTATTAAATTAAGAATTGCAGCTTAAAAGATGTACCTGAAAGTATTTTAGTGAAACCGGAGATCTATTATATTTTGAATGTAATACAACAACAACTAAGCCTTTATCCCAAGCATATGGGGTAGGCTACAATTACCGACATGAGAATCACACGAGGTTGAGCACATGAATCCCCTCCGCTTCCGCTCACTCCTATCGAACAACATGCTTTCATTAAGGCCTTTGGCATCCATCTCTTTTCACATTGCCTCCATCCACGTTTTCTTCGGTCTCTCTTTCACCTTTTTGACTTGGCCTAAATCAATAATATCCGCTCGTCGAACCTGTACTTCCGTAGGTCCGCGTCGCATATGACCAAATCATTTTAGGCGGTTTTCTCACATCTTCTCCTCCACGGGCCATACACCAACATTTGCACGAATATACTCATTTCGCACCTTACCTTTTCTAGTTTGACCTCACATTCGAAATATTTTTTAAGCGAGTATGATCATTAAAAAACATTTTGTAGCTGATAAAAGTTGGTTCTTTCACTTGTCTTTGGCAGAATTAAATGGGATGGTGCTTTCTTTTTTCCATGAGTTTAACAGGCACTATCTTTTCCAAATTTGGACAAAAAGATAGGCGACAGCGTCTCTATTTGGATATCTTTCCTTTCATGGTTCATTGGTTGCCATTTGCCTATGAAATCTTATGCTCTTGTTTTTATTTACTAATCAGTATTGAGAACATTTACTAAATAATTTTTTGATTCTATTTTCAGGAAGGACAAGAGTGACGGATGCCAAAAGGTTTTGAAGCATTAATTTTTCTGGACATCGATATTTTCTATGTTACGAGTCTGTTCTGCATTTTTTCATATCTGTTCTACAGTTGCAATATTTGTATTACTCTAAATAGGATGAGATTTAAGTTGGCCTTGTAACTTGCTGGGCGTTGCTTTAAAGTCACCTCTGTGGTGTTTTTGTTTGCCTTCGGCAAAGCAACTAATAAATATTCTTATATGCATTTTTACTGGCAACTATTTGAAGCGATGGTGGAGAGTTCAAAAATCTTCCGTTGTCATCCAACCAAATACATGTGTTTTCCCGCCTAATATTGTGATACGAGTTATTTGTGATTACATTTCCTTCAGAAAGGAAATGGTTGTATAATTCAGAGAGCTCAATTTTCCTTTCCCATTGAAAATAAACAAATTCTTCATTGATATGTTTGAAAATCTCTGACGAGTGTGGAAAATTTATGTTAGAAGATGAATTTTTTTCCCTTTTTATTTGTAAAATAAATTATCAGAGACATCTAAAAAATGAAACAAAGAAATTGAAAGGCATAATGGGTTTTGGAGATGCAATTAAGATGGAAGTATCATTATCTCTGTGGAGAAAGTTCACGATGTATTCAATCTTATCTTGCTTCATCCGTCCTACATAATTTTTGATACCGCTTCTTTTTAGTTTTTTAAAAAGTATAGAGAATGTTGTCATTCACGACTATATGAAGATAATTTAAGCCATGTTTTATTTTTTTGATGAAAATAATTTAAGCTATGTTTCATGAAAGCATGCCAACAAGTATGTTGCTTCATAGCCAACTTTGAAAAGAATGGCAAATTACAAATCATTGAACTTAGCAAGGAAATCTTCGCCTTCAGGAAGTTCATAATACAACTTGCCATCTGTTGACATCCTTTTGTTACAGCACAACCTATTTCACATGGATAACACCATGATCCTTCCATTTGATGTTTAAAAATGTTTGAACATATCAGTAAACAGGGATGACATTCTAATATGATCAGATCAGAGAACTTTATTATCATGTCTCCTCTAAAAGCCACCACAGCCATTTACCCTCAACAAGAATTTAAAAGTAAAATTGCTTCCAAAGCAAATAATAAGTACAAAACACAAGTACCTCCCAGAGGCTTTATCAGCAATAACAACATGCAGAATTAACCGAGGTGACAAAATATGCAACAAAAAGACAATGTTAAATGGCTTTCACTCCATTACAGCAACGCCGGCGACTGCTTTTATCTTCTCAATAATCTCATTCGCATCTTCTTTTGTAAGCCCTTGCTTCAAAACAACCGGCACCTTCTCAACTAACTCCTTGGCTTCCTTCAATCCAAGATTAGTAAACGTCCTCACCTCCTTAACCACTTTGATTTTTGCAGCAGCATCGAACTTCTCCAATTTTACATCAAACACCGTTTTCTCCGCTTTCTTCTCCTCCGGCTTTGCAGCAGCAGCCCCAGCTTGAGAACCTAAACTGAAACCGCCTGAAGATATCTGCTGAAGCTTTGGATGCTTCAACTTAAATTGGAGGGCAGGCCCGATTTGTTTGATTTCTTCAGGAGGAAGTGAGGCGATGAGATCTGCAAGCTTTATGATTTTTTCAGATAGTGGGGGCCGAGGGCCATAAGGATCGTATATATCTGGGTATTTATATTTTTTAGGCTCTGAGGCTGCAGAATCGACACTGACGTATCGTAGTTTTGGTGTTGATGTAGAGCGCTTTGACAATGATGCTGTGACTCTTAATTCTTGAAAAGGCTATAGATCTCATCTTCTTACAACTTGCTATGACTGTAGTGAATTGAGGAGTTATCAGTGTCTCATCTCATCCGATAGTATTAAATGAATAAGAGTACAAAGCTAATTCCAAGGACAAATTGAACTACACTGGAGCATGTGCATCTCAGAAATATTATAGATATACATTGGATCTTTAAGGTTCGCTTGCGAAAAAACAATGGGACTTTTACATTCAAACAGGGGTTATAGAAATCGCCAAGCAAAAGTACAACTTTTCCAAGCTACACAACTGTCATGTATCATAAACACCAATCCTCACTGCAGTTATTCATATTCATCTTGAATCTTTACTTTGCCAGTCAATTAATTCCATGGAAGGAAGGATTCACCAACACCGATCGACAACAACTTTTTTTCTTATATCACTAGCACCTCATTCCAGCTTCATCCAACCAAAATTAGGTGTCACCTAATTTTAATTTTGTGCATACGGTACTTTCTTTAATTAGTTATCAGCGTCTTCCTAGATGGATGCAACACATATATGATATATACTCATTCCTTTGACTTATCCGTTCTAATTTTGACTCATTTATAATTGCACGCTCATTTTGCTCTGATAGTGAACAAGTAGTGCACGATAAAGATGAGGACTTTACAAACAGAGTCGAAGAATGCTTATATTTCATTAACATTCACATTTTTTACATTTTACCTTGAATGCTTGGTCCCACTTTATTTTGCAAACTTTTTGGTGATGCCCATTACATTAATGTAATTTTGTTTCAATATTGGCTGGTTAGCCGACATACTGGATTGGAACCCCTCACAAGCCACAATACGATAAAAGCGATGTTTAGAAAAATCTTGATATTCCTAAACATTGGTCGATATACTGGTTGTATTGTATTGACCCCAAAATCGCCAATAATTTATTATAACGGGTCCAATGACATTTTGGTCGGTTTGAAAACTAAGAATGAAGAAACGATACGTATTTTGAACTATTTGATAATATACTATACGATAAAGGTATGCTGATTTCATCTAAAAAAAGTAACTTTTTCCTCACACGGAAACATTGTTCAAAAATTGCAAGGAAAAGTTGATAAATTGCATCGAACTGCCAATGGTACAACTTTAAAGTATCTATGCACAAAAAGACATTAAGGTCTGTTATGTTCAATAAGTATATAGACAAAACAATGATAGATGACATTTTAGACTTTATCATGAATCATATACGAATAAATTTTTTATGTACAAATATATGTACGGTGCCCGATATAAATCCAAAATGTCTGATACCTATATAAATCCCATGTATGAACATGTGATATGAAAGTCCAATATTGACCCATATCCTTGATGTATCACCTAATGTCCGCTATATAATGAAGAAAATTTCATCTAATACGATACCAATATTTGATATATAAAACCTATCTAATTGATTTAAAGCAATGATACCAATACGAAGAATAGAAACAAGCTTGCATCCCGATGTTTGGAGAACGTACCTAAATCCTTCGCTTCTCTTTCCTTCCATTAAAATAACAATGTATGTTTCTTTACAGATATTGTTACATGATTAAATTAGGACAAGAGCTGAATCCTTCTTCATTGAGCAAAATGCAAGAAGCACTACTGATCAGGTTGATCCAAATTGCATCTAGTATTCGATAGATTTACTAACATGTGGTTTAAATTGCTTCTATCCATTGTCCTTTCCGGCCTACCTCTACCCATCTTTGCTCTATTAGCTACAATATTACAACTTCCAGTAGCTGCACCTATCAACCTATGCGGTACATGCCCAAACTATCTCAATCCTTTTACTTCTTACAAATAAACTCTCATATCTTACCTTGTCTCTTCGAATATTGTCACTCAACCATCCCAGCTTTTGCAATTTAAAGCATTCTTCTTACATGCTTAATAGATGTCTAACAATTCTGATCTTATAGTTGTCCTATAGAATTTTCCTTTCAATTACATTTTTAAGACCACATAATATTCCAGAAACTCTTACCCACTTTAATTAAACTCCTGGATTCTATGAATCACAACCTTTTCAATCTCACCTATTTGATAACTAATTGATCCTCAATAGCGACAATGATCGCTCATAGGCTTTAATTGGCCATCAATCTACATTATGTTCATTTAATCTTCTAAATCATAAGCAATACCTATATTATCTAAATGGCTGCCCTGAAGCAACAAAACATGCTTGACCCCAGCAAAGAATATATCATATTGTCATGTGACCATAGTCATAAGATTGAGGTAGCCACAACCGTCAAGCCTTACCAACGAATTTGCATTTGCACCTTGAATCTTCACCTCTCAAATCCGTAAAAGAAAAGAAAATTTAATATCGCCTATTGACAAGAACTTTAGCCCGATACCTCCTTATAGCTTTGTCCATGTCACATTAAGTTATACCCCTCCTCTAATAACCCTCCATGTATTTTGCAAGGCCCCCTCAACTTTTACTGTACATGCCGTATTATCTTAATTAATTTTTGTATCTTGATCGGAAAAACACATGCGCTCCTTGCATATATGCTCATTTCTTTTTCTTTCTAATCTTTGAAACATCCATATTAACATTCTCAATTTTCTGTTACAGAAGTAAGGAAGAGATGGAATGATTAAACATTATGAAACAAGAGTCAAACACTGTTTAAGATTCATCGGCAAGCTAATATATATGTTATAGTTATTTTTAAAGTAGAGTAGTGGTGGACGACTTTTACACATGGGCTTTTAATGATAAGTGGGTTCCAACAATAAGACTCGAGCCTTGTTGAGCTATGACCCATTTTATATTTTATATGCATGTGTTTCTTTTGTTGTTTCCAATGTGGGACTATCTTTAAAGTCCCATCATTTGGTTTTTTTTACTGTCAACAATATGATTTCAACTGACTTCTTGAACCTTATTTGTTACTCAATTTTATTGGCCAAGCCAATCACATTAATGCAATTGACATAAAGGAGTGGTACCAATTGATAAATATATAAAATATTCTACAAAACAAATTTTTCTTTCAGAATATTCCAACACAGAGAACCTAAACTACACATGCAGATTTATCAACTACCAAAGTATACATGTAATTACGCTGCATGATCTCTCAAAAGAGATACTGTAAATAAATCAAGTGCAATATCAGGAATTTGGTGCATGAATTCTGACAAATGTTTGTACAATAGAACTATTTGAGCTAAAATAGCTTTACGTAAAGAACATGCTACCGATGGATAGATGAATATGAAAAAGAGTACACGTCAAGGAAAACAACATGGCAGATTCTCTTGTCCAGGATACTCAGACTACCCTCAGGCTCAGGCTAATACTTGGATCGTTATTGCTCAATTTATCCTGTCAGAGCTTATAGCTCCTTTACTAATTGTAATGGTTGTTTTGTAACTTGATTTTGAAGTGCTAATAAAATTGGACTTGCTGAGGTCCTAAAATTCCAGTTGTCGGAAAAAAATGAAGAAGAGTACACATCGAAAGTTGACCCAAGAAACACTAAAATATATAACTGCTTAAATATTAACAAAGGAGGACGATTATTAGAATCATGGTTGCTACAACCAATGTTCTAAAAAGTGGTCAAGGCGGAAGCAGCCCAAAACCGCTTCGCTTTTCACTTGAGCAACTGAACTATGAGGTTTTGTCACTTACGCAGGTTGGCACTTAGGCAGCTGAACCAGTTTAATCATTTTTAAAAAAATATCGCAAATGGTCGAAATTGGCAAGTTTTTGTCCCCTTTTCAACAAAAAGTGCATCCTTAACCCAATTAAATCCCTAAATCTATCATTTCCCTCACTAGAAACCCTACCTCTCCACTCCCGGACGTTGTTAACTAATAATACTGAAACTGCACATATGGCTAGGCTCCAGGCAGTTCCCCAACCGCCTAGCACTGCTTACCACTTCTTACAACCTTGGCTACAACTACTTAGATAGAAAATTTAAATTATAGCCAACAAAATCTTTGATCCTAAATCAGAAATGTTGCTAGGTCATAGAAATCTATGATATTCCAATCACATTTGCTCTACTTATTTTCAGAATACTAAAGTGCACCTGAAATGAGAGCCTCTCATATCAGAGGACTTAAAAATTCATCGAAGATTCAAGAAAAAAAATTATCATTTTTTAATCTCCAAAACTTATAACTTTCTCCCGTCAGTAAATATATTAATCTCAAATGGGGTCCATTTAATAACACACACACACACACACACACACATTTTATTGCGCTTATATCACTTAAATCATATAGTTCAATGGAAAATCCTCAGAAAAATTTCATCTTTTGTACAGCGAGTTATTAAGTTGTGGGTTTCTCCCAATTAAAAATCAAAGGGTTTATAATTTCGTAGATATATCTACAAATTTGTGTAGAGAGTGATAATAACACGGTGATAATGATAAATCTTTAAGAAATCAAATCAAAGGCGAAATCGTACCTTAAGAGAGAGAGCTGAGATCAGTAGCAGCTTCGATGGGGGAAACGATCCCAGCTCGATGAAAAGAAGGGTTTTGGGGAGTTTTGGCACTGCAGTCCCTCAAAGTACACCTTTGTGCATATTTGCCCTCCCAAGACTGGGTTTTTCCTTCTGTCTGTGGATGGATTGGCCCAAAACCCTTCCCCCCACCCGGGGCCCTCTCTCCTCTTTGGATTTTTGAGGTATTATAACAAAATACCATGAACTTCATTAATTAAATTAAAATAACATAATTCTATCACTGCTTGATTCACAAAAATACCATCTATTTATTTTCTTCGCAGATCTTTACTGGAGTTAAACCCTGCGTGATGCGTAGCATTTTGAATAAGCCTATATTGGACAGATTGATTATATAAAGAAATATTTATATATTGTTCAAGGTTTATTGACATAAAAGTCTATGGTATTTTTTATTAGTCCAGGATATTTATTTGCAAAAAACAAACGCCATGCTATTTATATGAAAAATGGTTAAAACTCGTATTATTTATTTCCAAAAAATAAAGTACATGGTATTTATCTGAAACTCGTCGTGTTTTCTATAATAAACAAAATTCTTGCTATTTATTTGTAATAAAGAAAGCCAAGAAAGTTTGTCGTTTTTGATTTGTAAGAAACATTCCATGATACTTATTTCAAAAACATTAAAAGTTCTTTTTATTCAATTGTATTAAGTAAAACCCATGGTATTTAGGTGAAAAATGTCTGAAATTCATGATATTTTTTAGATATAAAAATGTCCATGATATCAATTTTAAAAATCTCATGGTATTTATTTGAAAAAAGTTCATGGTTTCTATTTTAAAAACACGGGAAAGTTCATGGTATTTATTTGCAATAAAAAAAATACATGACAATGTTATAAAAATTTTGAGAATGCATATTTTAGTGAAAATCTATCTGAGAATATAAGTTAATGGCGAAACTGTAATTGGTAGAAAGTTGAGGTTGATGGTAATTAAAATGAAGTTTTGTCATTTCAATGATTTTTCATAATTACCCTCACAATTTCATCAAAACCTCTAATTTACTTTTAAAATCCAAGTTTTATAATAAGGATGTTGATTGAGAGTGGGTACAAGAATGGAATTATTAAAATTTCTGCTCTTACTACCAAATTAGCATATTACTAGCGGTGAGGCATATGCGATGCAACGGGTTCTTAGAACAACCTATAAAAATAAATAAACAATAACTCATATAAATTGCTATGTCAGTGATCATAACGGTCAAAGTTCATGGCATTTATGTAATAAACAAAGTACATGGCATTTATCTTAAAATATTAAAATTTCATGGTATTTGTTTAAACTACACAAAGTCATGGTATTTATCTGAAATTTATTGGAAGTTCATTATATTTATTTGTGATAAACAAAATCCATAGTATTTATATGCAAAAAATGAAATCTCATTATATTTATTTGTAATAAACAAAGTCCGCAGTATTTATCCCAAAATGGTGAAAATCATAATATTGATTAAGAATAAACAAAGTCCATGATATATGGAAAACGATGAAAGATCCATGTATTTATTTATGTTAAACAAAACCCATGGTATTAATCTAGAAAATGGCGAAAGTCATGGTATTTATTTGTAATAAATAAAGTCCATGGTAAATATCTAGAAAATGGTGAAAACCATGGTAATTATTTGCAATAAATAAAATCTATGGTATTTATATGAAAAAAGCAAAGGGTTTTGAGTTGATGGTATAATGTAAATAAAGAGAAGTTTTGTGCTGATTGCACACTTATAAATAAAGATAAGTTATGTGAAAGTGAGGAATTTAAAATTTTATCCATACTGCTTCAAAAAAATAATAAAATTGCTGGCTGGTTTATTTTTCCCATAAACCCAAACTAATAGGAAGTGGGGTATCAAAAGTGGAAATTTTGAAATTTCCATTTTTGATACCACTTTTCTATTGGTATAATGATTGTTATAAAGATTGAGAAAGTTATATGTAAGTGGCAGAACAGTTTTATTCATTTAGTTCCTTTAGATTCTCATTTTCCTCATCCTCTTCATCTAAAATTCTTCTCATTGTGTAGATCCCGTCTGGAATAGAATTTTGAAAAATTGGAGGAACTGTGATTTTAATGAAGCTGGGTACAATGAAAATATCTTGGGTCGTGAGGGAGTTTGTAGATACAACAATAACTGCAGTTCTTCAATCTCATAATCAAATCGGACTTATTCTCCCTTTTTTTTTGTTTTATCTTTTGCACCGTAGACTTGCATCTTTAGATCTCTTTTCCATGAAAACCAATAAAAAGCGCATTTTTCTTCATTTGTCAAATGTTTTGAGGATTACTTATATCTGATATACGATTCCAAGTAGGCTCTCATTGGATATATGAAAGTTTTGCCGATGAGCTATTACAATTTGGTATGGTTCGAAAGAGTAGCTTTTTCAATACTGTAAACCATAGACATGAGACTCATCTCATATAGCAACAAAGTCATCTTAATGATAGAAGAACATAAAGATATTGTTCCATCATAATTCATCTTCATATTTATGGCTTATTGTCACATATTGAACTTCGAATTTGAATTTGGTTTTGGATTCTTGAATATGAATTGGATGCTGACACTTTCTGGACCAATATTCATTTTTTCTTACTTTTGCATTCACAAATTGAAAAAGGTGAGGAAGTCTTGTATAACAATAGAGATAAACTAAGAGCTTACACCGATGTCTTTTATCAACTTTATCTATATATACGTTGGGGGAAAAACTTTATCTCTATACCAGAGTTATATTTTTATTACTAAATGTGTAAGAGCCCAAAAAGACATCTAAAACAAAATGGATTGGAGTAATTAACATACATATTTATGGTTTAATGAGGTTGAGAGCGATCACAGACTAATTAGCTACGTCTATCAGAGACGAGACAGAAGGGTTGGAAAAAGTTGGATGGTCCATTAAAGTCCTAATTGTCTGCGGAGTAACAACGCGGGTATGATTAACGGTTGCGAAGAACATGAGTCGGTAGGAGAAATATTAAGATTGAAAAGTAAGAAATGATATTCAGCATCAAATAAAGGCTTTTTTGGTTACAAAACTAAAAAATAATGGATTAGAATGTGACGAAAATCCATAGTATTTGTATTCTTAAAATTCCAAATTGTTTGATTGAATGCAAGTAATAAAAATAAATTTGTACCTATATTCGCAATCTTTTGTTTGGGTCATGTTTAATTGAAATATAGATTTGAAACATGAACTATAGAGAAAGATAGAGAAAGAAATATTTTGTATCAAGTTAAAAGATAATGCGAAGCCAAATTCCTTTGAATTCATCCCTAATGGCTTTAACTTTAAAATCCATAGTTTGTACACATCCAAAAGTCCCTAAATACTTGCAACCAAACAAGGATTTCAATTTTTTTGGCGGAATTTATACAATTGTTATAGTCTACCGTGCTTTATCCCATATCCAACCCACATCCTTCCAACCAAACAGCCCTTGAGAAAGAAGAGGATAGTATTAATGACTTGATTAATTAATAATAAGCATGCGGGTGATTTTTGTTGCTCCGTATAGAAAGAAAAAAAAGAGTTAGGGAAACGTCGGAGGTGATGTAAAAGAAAAGAAAATAGGTAGACCATATAAGAAAGGTGATAAGAACAAGAGTTTAGCCAGAGAATGAGAAAAAGAGAGAGAGTTTGCGTCTTCACTGCATTTCATAAGTATAGCCAATTACTTAAATTTCCAAGCAACTTATTGTAAGGTGTTTTTTCGTCACCCCATTAAGATGGGAAATGTCGCTTGTCACGCGTAAACAAATTTCTCCTGTCTAGGATAGGCTGAGATTTATTGATTGTGAAGATTCGAATCTCCGGCAGCCGCGGCTTAAGCTGCCGTTAATTACCCCTCGCCTTTGAAGCGAAGGAACCTCCGATTGGCCAGTCAAACTAGTCATGCGAACTCAATATGCAGTATGCGTATGTGTGTGTCTTGAGGGGTTTTAGATATATCGGAGGCCTCGCAGAGTTTACGGAGGTCCCGCTATCAGGATAGCGGGCTGGGATCAAGGGGGCTAGCAGCCTCCTTGCAGGGTGCGGGGCAGCGTCCCGTTAGAATTTTCCTCTGGCGGGGGATGTGTTTTAAATGTGGAGTGTATGAAAAAAGAGAGAAGAAGAAAAAAGGGTGGGTAACGTTCTAAGGACGTGTAGGCGTTGAGCACCAGCGCCTCACGCGTCCGGCATGTGGGCGCTGGGCGCTGGGTGTCCGCGCCTCACGCGTCCGGTACGTGCGTGCTGGGTGATGGGCGTCGGCGTCTCACGCGTCCGGCACGTGAGCGCTGGAATGAAGAGTTGAACTCCTGAAAGGGATTCTTATCTATGGAGTTAAACTCCAAAAAAAAAAAATGATTTTTCTTTATGGAGTTAAATTCCAAAAGATATTAAATGGAGTTAAACCTCTAAAAGGAGTTTTATTTATGGAGTTAAACTCCAAAAGATTTTGACAAATAGAGTTGAACTCGCAGAAATCTTTGGAGATGATCAAATGGGACCCCTTTCTTCTCCCCTTTAGCCCTGGATCTTCTTTTGAGCCTTGGATCTTCCCGAAATGGGGTTTTTAGAGATGAGTCTCCTTCTTCCTCCTCTCTGTTGGCTGGATCTTGGAGAAAAGCGGGGTGAGAATTAAAAATCTCCCCTTTTGAGGATTTGATGGAGGATCCGAGCTCCCCTTCAAGGGTTTTATGGTGAAAAACTGTTTTTTTAAAAGAAAAGTTAAACTCTTGATTTAATTCAAAAAAAAAAAAGGTTTAGAATCTTGAGGAAAGAAAAGGAGGCACGTAACCCTAATTTTTGAGAGAATGAAAATGTTGTTTTTGATTTTTTCATCATGTTTGCCTTTATAGGCTACACACTTTACATATAGCCTCTTAGGTTTTACCAAATGGCACTTGTGCCACCCCATGCCTTATGTGCATATTTCTTTTTGCACATAAACCATGGGGTTTACAAAATTTTGGATTTCTGCCCATTTTTCATACATTTATTTCTAAAAAAATTGTAATGAACTAATTTGTTGCTTCATTCTTGGCATGGAGCCGGCCCCTTCCATGCTTGGTCTTGACTTGGGCTTGGACCCGCTTGGCTGGGGGTTGACTGACTTTGACTTGGTCAACCGGGGTATAATTTTTGACCGCAACAAAATACCCCTCATCAATAAATGCACACCATATATATGGGTCGTATGCATAAAATTGATGGATCTTCTTTCGCGTGGAGGTTGACTTGATTTGGTTCCCGTTTTGACGACGTGGAGGTCGATGTGCCCCTTACGCGACGTGGACGGTCGGTGCTGCTCTTTTGGCGATGTGGACGGTCGGCGTTGCCCTTTTGGCGACATGGACGGTCGGCGCTGCCCTTTTGGCGACGTGGACAGTCGGCGCTGCCCTTTTGGCGACTTGGACGGTCGGGGCTGCCCTTTTAACGACGTGGACGGTCGGTGCTGTCTTTTTAGCGATGTGGACGGTCGGTGCTGCCCTTTTAGCGACTTGGACGGTCGGTGCTGCCCTTTTAGCGACGTGGACGGTCGGTGCTGCCCTTTTAGCGACGTGGACGGTCGTTGCTGCCATTTTTGCGACGTGGACGGTCGGTGGTGCCATTTCAGCGACGTGGATGGTCAGTTCTGCCCTTTCAGCGACGTGGACGGGCCGAGCGAATAAATCAACTTCAAAGTGGATCTTTAGTGACGTGGACGGTCGGTACTGCCATTTTTGCGACGTGGACGACCGGTTCTACCATTTTTGCGACGTGGACGGTCGGTGCTGCCCTTTTAGTGACGTGGACAGTCAGTACTTGATTTGACCTTCTCCACTCCTTGCGGTGTCGAGGTTGAAGTTTACTTTCTCCACTTTGTGCGGTGTCAGGATTGATTTGTTTCCGAGGTGGAGCTTGGTTCCACCGATGAGATGATTGGTTGACTTGTTTGATTTGATTTGTTTTGGGAGTTCCCTACCCGTCCAGGGGGACTTTTGAGCTTAGAAGTGCTGCCAGGTGGGACGTTGATTTGATCTATTTGATTTCTGCCTTGTTTGGCGGGAATTTTGAATTTGAGAGGAACTTGGACTTTGGATTTTATTTAGGATCAGTATTGCTGCACTGGAATAATGCCAGGAGCAACTCATCATTTGCTCCGGGAGGACTTGGGATTTTGTTTTTGGGTCGGCATTAGCACCGCTAACACTGAAGCAATGCCGGGAGTGACTCATCATTTGCCTTTGGAAAAACTTGGAGTTTGGGTTGGGTCAGCATCAGCACCGCTAACACTGAAACGTAATGCCAGGAGCGACTCATCATTTGCCGTTGCCCGTTGGGGAACGATGGCTTAAGAGTCAGGTTTAGATCCCTACCACTTGAGGCTTTTCAATTTTATGAGCCGTAAGGGTCTCATAAAAACATTGTCTCCCCACAAGTCGAGAGGATCTTGCAGGTGTATTTTCTCCCTAGGAATCGTGGGGATTCCTAAGTGTATTTCTCCTTTGTGAGTCGTAAGGATCTCATGCGAGGATTTTCTTCTCACAAGGTCGAGAGAACTTTGCGAGTGTATTTCATCTCTTTTCACGAGTTTGCGCCATTTCGGGTTTTCACAAACTCGCCGACAGTCCAGCTGTTTTTTACTCACGGAATCCTTCCAAGTTTTCATTCATGCCCGTTTTATTTGTGGACATACCTTTTTTTTATTTTTTTTACATTGGTGGAGCTTCATCGCCGGTGGGACTTTAAATATAGTCTCGCCGGTAGGACTTGGAAGAGATATGGGTCGTTTATGCCCGTGGATTATATACGGTTTAACAGAATGCATGATCTGGATCGTAGGGCCGGTGTGCTCGATTCATCTGCGACTTGGAGCATCATGCGTAGTATTTCTTGAGATATCGGCCATTGATGGGTGGCATGGGCCTTTCTCCTTCGGCACTTATTAGTTGGTAAAGATCCTCCGTCGAACACTTTCTCGATGACGTATGGCCCTTCCCAATTTGGCTCGAATTTTCCCTTGGCATGTCGATTGGGGATGATCGGTCTTTTGAAGACCAACACCAATTCGCCCTTCTTGAAAGCATGTAGACGGGTCATCTTGTCATAGGCCCGTGACATTTGGGCTCAGTACAGCTCCAGATTTTGCTGTACTGCGAGCCTCTTTTCTTCGAGGGCGTCAAGTTCTTAGAGCCGAAGGAGAACATTTTCCTTCTCTGTCAAATTATGCTGGACGACCATCCTGAGGCTTGGAACTTCGACTTCGAGGGGAAGGATCACCTCCACTCCGAAAAGTAATGAGTATGGAGTGGACTGAGTTGGAGTGCGGTGCGTTGTACAATATGCCCACAACACCTCGTAAAGTTTGAGATTTCAGTCTCTCTTGTTGGCTGAAGCATTTTTCCTCAAGAGCTTGCATAGAGTTTTATTGAAGGTTTCGGCTAGCCTATTGGCCTTTGGATTATAGATGGAGGAATATCTCCAGTCTATCTTGTGCTGAGTAGGTAACCTTGAGATTTTGAAGCTCTTGAAAGAAGGCCCGTTATCAGAAATGATCCTTCTTGGTTTACTGAAGCGGTATAGAATATTATGTCTGCAGAACATCAGAATATCTTCTATTTTGACTTCTTTTAGCAGGACAGTTTCAGCCCATCTGGAGAAGTAATCTGTTGCGGCCAATATGAACCGGTGGCCTTTGGATGACGGGGGATCAATTGGGCCAACTATGTCAGTGCCCCAAACTTCGAAGGGCCATGACGCCACCGTAAGATGCAGTGGATTGGGATGCTTATGAATGAAGTCACCGTGAATTTGGCAGAGATAACACTTCTTTGCATGCTCTTCGCAATCCCTTATCATGGTAGGCCAGTAATATCCAAGCCGTTTGATCTGAAGCCGCATTTTAGGACCGGACTGGTGAGATCCGCAGACACTCGAGTGAGCTTCTTTCATAACCTTTTGGGCTTCGGCCGAGGACAGACACCTGAGCCAGAGTTGGTCATATGATCTGCGGTATAATATATTATTTACAGACACGTATCAGAGAGCTCTCTTCTTCAGCTGAATCCTCACAGATTTTTCTTTGGGCAGCTTGTTATACTGGAGACAGAATTTTCCGGCTTCTGACTGTTATCAGAATTTCATCCATATCGGGATCAGCTAGCTCCTTGGCTAAGCGAGCGAGTACGTCGGATTTTCCGTTCAACGCCCTAGGAACTCTCATCAGTTCAATATGGCTAAATTGTTTCATGAGTTCCACCACCCGGCTTCTGTATCGAGCTAACACAGGCTTATATATCTTGTAGTCGCTGCTCACCTGCTTGACGACAAGCTGGGAGTCACCGTAAACCCGTAGGCGAAGGATTTCCATTTCTATGGCGAGCTCCATACCAGCTATCAGAGTTTCGTACTTAGCCTCGTTGTTTATGCAAGGCTCGGTTAGAGCAAAGGAACGTCGTAGGGTTCCCCCTGATGACGTTACGAACACCAATTCTATCCCTGCTTTTATCTCCGGGATGCTTGATTTGCTGGAGGTCCTTATTGATGAGGCTCCATCGAAGTACAGCTCCCAACATGGCTCGCTATTTTCGAGGTGCAGCACTTGTTCATCGGGTAATTCACAATTTAGCGGCGACCCTTCTGGTATGGGATGAGCAGCGAGAAAGTCGGCGAGGGCTTGCCCTTTTACTGCTTTCTGAGGAGTATAAGCTATGTCAAACTCAAGCAGCATGACAGCCCATCTTGCCATTCTGCCGACTAGGCTTTCCTTCGTCATTAAGTGTTTAAGCGGGTCGACCTTGGAAATCAGCATAACCCAATGAGCGAGAAGATAGTGTCTTAGCTTATTCACAAATATGAGGGCCAGGCACTACTTTTCAATCGGGGAATAATTATGTTCCATCCCGACTAACATTCGACTGAGGTAGTAGAGGGCATTCTCTTTTCCCTCCTCATTGTTCTGGGTGAGGAGTGCACCGAGTGACTCATCTAGCGCGGCACTATAGAGAATCAATGGTTTATTTGGAATGGGAGCAGCAAGCACTGGAGGGTGCAATAGGTACTGTTTAATATTTTCGAACGCTTCTTGACATTTGGCATCCCGGACAAAAAGAGCTCCTTTCTTCATAAGTTTCAAGAATGGCCTGCATCTCCCCGATAGGTTCGAGATGAATCTTCGTATGTAAGTGAGCTTTCCTTGAAAAGATCTCAGCAACGTCATGTAAGGTTACGGCAGCGCCCCGGCCATCAATCCGTGGCCAAACGCGGAACAAAAACTTTAAAAATCCGGCGCTAACGGAATCCTAATCGACAGATCATACCATTAACCCTATACTAGTTAACTGTAAAGAGTTTAGAGAGGTTATACCGATCGATCTGTGTCCTTCGGTCTTCAACCTCTGTCCTAAGCTCGCCGCGGCTGCCTCGATGAAGTTTGATCTTCAGTCCCACTCGTCGAAGATGATCCACGTCGAGAATTAGTAATACGGGCTCCCGCTTCAAAACCGAAGCAACTCGGGCATCCAGTTTGCTAGCCTAGATACCCAAGATGAAGTAGAGATTGTGTGTTAATATTTTGTCTCAAAACACCCATGGATTCTCAACTCATGAGATAGAATGGGTGGAGGTTAAAGAGTTGCCAAGTGAAGAAAAATGTGAAGCATAAGAAAAAATGGTTTGTGAGGAAAATAATGGGCTGAGCAAAAAACGTTCTCTGTTGTTTTTGAAGTGGTGGTGTATTAGTGATATAAAGCAACTCAAGAAATTACCCATCACCAAAAAAATCAGCCACCAACCCCTCACATAAATATCTTTTACCAAACAAAACCCATCAATGCACAAATGACTCATCTCATGACCCACAAGTGCATGCACCAAAAGTAAATGCACACTCAAGACCCACGAATTTGCCCAGCCACAAAGATTAAGCTAAAATTCCATGACTCACTGTAGGGTGTTTTTCGTCATCCTATTGAGATGGGAATACGGGCGCGGTCGTCAGGCGCATTACAGATTCCCTCTGCCTAGGGTAGGCTAGGGTTTATTGATTGTGAGGATCCGAATCTCCGGCAGCCGCGGACTAAGCTGCCGTTAATCACCCCTCGCCTTTGGAGCGAGAGAACCTCCGATTGACGGGTCAAACAGGTCATGCGAACTTAATATGCAGTGTTGTGTTTAGAAGGGGTTTTGGATATATCGGGGGGACCGCAGAGTTTTTTACGGGAGTCCCACTATCCGGATAGAGGGCTGCGGGTCAAGGGGTTAGCAGCCCCCTTGCGGGGTACGGGGCAACGCCCCGTTAGAAATTTTTTTTCTAACAGGGACAGTGTCGTAGAGTGTGTGTGTGTATATATATATATATATACAAATATACATATATATAAAAGGGGGAAAAGCGTCCAAAGGACGCGTGGGGGCCAGCGCCTCAGTGCTGGGCGTTGGGCGCTGGCGCCTCATGTGCTTGGCACGTGGGCGCTGGGCGCCCCATGTACTTGGTACGTAGGCGCTAGCGCTCTGGACGCTGGGTGCCCTAAGTTCTTGGTACGTGGGCGCCAGCGCTCTACGTGCTTGGCACGCGGGCGCCAGCGCTCTACGTGCTTGGCACGCGGGCGCTGTGCGTCAACAGAAAAGGGGACTTTGTCCCTGCACTGGGAGCTGTGCTCCCGATTTGACCCCTGGAATTAAACTCCAAAAAAAAGAGATTAATTTATGGAGTTGAACTCCAATAGATCTTGAATGGAGTTAAACTCCTAAAAAAAATTAGAAATGATCAAAGGGGGCTGCTTTGTTTACCCACTTTGGCCCTGGATCTTCCCAAGATAGGATTTCTGGAGATGGATCTCCTTCTTCTTCCTGTCGGTTGGCCGGATCTTGGAGAAAGGGGGTGGGATTTAAAAATCTCCCATTTTTGAGATCTAATGAAAGATCTGAGCTCCCCTTTGTGGGTTTTGTGGTGAAAACTATTTAGTTTTGGAAAAGGAAGAGTAAAACTCTTGATTTAATTGAAAAGGGAAAGAAGGTTTAGAACCCTGAGGGAGGAGAACGAGGCACAAAAAACACTAGAGTTTTTGGGAGAATGAATTGTATCCTTTATTTCATTATCATGTTGCCTTTTATAGGCTTACACATTTACATATAGCCCCTTTGGTTTTACAAAATGGCATTTTGCCCATCCCATGCCTCATGTGTGTTCTTCGCCGAAAACAGAGACGAGACCGCGTAGGTTCGTCTTGCCTGAATTTCGAGGGTAGATGCTATTTAGTGCTATCCTTCCACCTCTCCGAAGATGTCAAGTTGATTTATGACACCATGTATCGAAGGTTTGGATGGATGCGACCGATGTAGCAGACTTCGTCAAATTCCCCCTCATTGAGGAGTTTCTGATTATGGGGACGCTCTTCCCTGCAGGCGCAAGCCCCTGCGGTTCATTACACTACCGCATCACGGTAACCACTTTCTCCTTCTCCAGATGGTCACTTCGTGTCATGGGTGTTTGTTTTGTTTTTTGTTGCCCGTGGATTGTATACGGAGACTAATTTATGTTGTCGGGCGTGGATTAGTTCACATCCGTATCTTCTTAGATTTGGGTTTGGGGTTGGGTTTAAGGATACGTTAGTCTCATTTGAGACTAAGATCAACATAAACGTTTGTTAAGAATACGTTAGTCTAATTTTAGACTAAGATCTACTTAACCGGATCATTTAGATCTAACAAGAGAGCATTTGGGCTCTATTGTTTAGTTTAGGGGCATTGCGGTCGATAATTAGTTTAAGGATATTACGGTCCAAGGGTAAGGACATCATAGTCCATAAGTTTAAGGACCCCATAGTCCATAGAGGTTAAGGACATCATAGTCCATGGGTTTAAGGACCCCACAGTCCAAGGTTAAGGACATCATAGTCCATGGGTTTATGGACCCCATAGTCCAGTTTAAAGACGTCATGGTCTATGGAATGTATGGTTGTCGGGACCCGTCACCTCTCTGAAGACGTTGATGGATTACAACGACAAATATCAGAGAAGTAAAGAGATGTACCCTTGAACCAATTTTAGTTGGGAGATCTGTAGTCTAATTGGGACTAAGATCTGAGATTTATGAGCATATGGGCTCAGTTAATCTGAATTAGGGTTCTGTGGCCACTTTGGGCTCGGCCCATTCAATTAAAATGTTAAACATTTGACAATGCTGAGCATTGCTTTGAGTTCTGACAATATTTTTGTCTTTTACTGAATACTGAGCCTTCATCATAGCTCTGGGCTTTATTAAGAGAACAATTTATGTTCTTTTAGCGCACGCGTGAGGAGCACGTTGCGCGCTTGGCGTTTTGCACCAGTTAATAAGCGCAGAGCGCTTCTATTGGGTGGCGCACACGTGAGGAACACTTGGTGCGCTTGGCGCTGAGCGCCAGTCCAAAAGCACAAAGCGCTTCTGTTTAAGTAGCGCAAACGTGGGGAGCACGTGGCGCGCTTGGCGCTATGCGCCAGATAATGAGCGCAGTGCACTTCTGTTAAGTAGCGCACACGTAAGGAGCATGGGGCGCGCTTGGCGCTGAGTGCTAGTCAATGAGCGCAGTGCACTTCTGTTAATTTTTGGAGCGCTAAGGCTCTGCAACGTTATGAGTTAGTCTTGGAGCGCTAAAGCGCTTCTTTTGATTGGAGCGCTAAGACTCTTTTTAGGCAGTTTTGCGTCCTGAGAATTCAATTCTCTCTTATAAGAGACTTTGTCTCATGGATTTAAGAACAAAGTTCTTATTTTTTTTTTATAGGAGATGTTTCAATCTCTTATTTTGGTGAAAGGCTTTGCCTTTATGGATCTGTGATCCTAAGAGAATTGAATTATTCTCCCCCCTCCTTTTTATGATGAGATACTATGATCTCTTTGTATAAAAGACCTTAGTCTTATAGATCTATGATCTTTAAAGAAGTGAATTCTTCTTTTGTAATTATGAGATGATTTCATCTCTCTGTTCATCATTTTTTTTACCTTGAAGAAAATCTTCTTTTTCTGAGAGCTTGGCTCTTCTTTCTGAGATCTCTCAAAGTTTATGGGGGGTTTCCTCTATTTTTTCTGTCTATCTTGAGACTTGAAGTCTGGGGGCCTTTATATAGGGCAAGCTGATTTGTTCAATCAGTTAAGGATATCTTTTCTCCAATTGATTTGGGGATTTCCCCACCGTTGGATTTTTGATCCAAGAGCTTCTGATTTACAGAAGGCAATTTTCTTGTTTTTACCAAGATTGAGAAATCTTTTCTATATAGAATTTATTCTATATTTTGGTGATTTTTAATCACCATTGGATCATTGATCCAACGGTGCTATGATTTACAGAGCACAATCTTGTTGTTTGGAAAGATTTTGAGAAATCTTTCCTTAATAGAATTTAATTCTGATTAATTAATGATTTATCATTATTATTGGATTTTTGATCTGACGGTGGGGAGCTTTTAGTTCCAGCGCCATAGCACCCGTGCTTTGCACGTGGTGCGCTGCTTAGAGTGTAGCGCACTTAGCGCTAGCGCACACGTGGTGCGCTGCTTAGGGCGCAGTGCACTTGGCGCTGCTAAGAAGCATTTGCTTTATTTCAAAATTTGAATTTTAAACAGAGCTTTACTTTGATTGGGGGAAACAAATGCCCCCCACCGTTGCGCTCACGTGGCCTACATGTGAGTGCAGCGGTGGCAGCATTTGCGCCCTTGGATCAACTCAGAAGTTGAAATAGCATTTTAATGCCTATAAATAGGACCCTTGGCCCTTGAGATGATTTCTATTCATCTTCTTCCCTCTGAGAATTTTTATTCTGCCGCAGAGCATGGCTCTTCATTTTAAGAACCTTCAAGAGTCAAAACTCTGTCAAATTTTTGGTAAGATTTGAACTTATTAATGGAGCTTTGCTCTTCCTCAGATCATAGATCTCAAAATATTTTTAGGGTTTTACCCATTAACAAAGCTTTGCTCTTCATAGATCTTAGATCTAAAGAAAACCCTTTTAGGGTTTCACTAACAGAGCTTTACTCTCATAGATCTAAAGAGATCTTTCTTGGGGTTTCTTAACCTATTAACAGAGTTTTGCTCTCTTGAATAGTGGAAATTTGTTAATCTCTTATGAAGAACTCTTAAGAGTTTATTTATAGATCTTGAAGATCTTAGAATTTTAATTCATTAAAATTTGTTTCAATTTTTATTTTGATGGGTTATTCCATCATTTTTACAGAGCAAGGCTCTTAGAATTCCCGGAGACTTTTCAATTCCCCTCATAATTGACTTTGACAGGTGTCATTCCCGTCTGCAGAGCATTGCTCTCGAGGAGTTTAACTCCTTGGACCGAGAAACCTTTTTATTAAATGCGAAATCCTTTTTAGATTTCCTTTCTTAATTGCACAGAATTAAATTCATTGGGTGATTTAATTAGCACTTATTTCCTCCTTGGGGACATCAAGAGTTGTTTAAATCCCGTGTCTGTTTCAGTAAGCTTTTTCTTAATCAGTCTGTCCACTAACTCCCACTGATTTTCCTTTTCAGACGTTATGGACGCTCATATGTATGATCTCGACGAGATTATTTCTTACAGAGACATTCACGCACTCGGCCGTTCTCAAAACCAAGAATTTACAAACGCCCAATATGCTGAAATTATGGGTCGCTTTGATGCATACAATGGTCGACTGCTTCCTCGTCGTTCCTCTCTCTTGAAACTTATTGTGGGAGCGATCTGGGAAGCACTTCCTCTATTTTACGCCGGCATGCTGCTTAAAGCATTGGACGACGCCGAAGATAAGGTGCACTCGGTGTATCTGATGGGCTTAATTTCAAAGAAAAGGCGAGACAACCTTCTTGATATCCTACATCAAGCTTTTCAGCAGACGGCGATACTTGCTGCCTATCGAAGGGCGGAGGACATCAGTGGGGATCCCAACGCTTGTGATTGTGAAAGGATGCACACGAAGATGGTCCGAGAGGCCCGAAATATTTTGGATGGCCTCATTTTTGAATTTCTCAATCCATGTCCTGGACTTGATGTCCTACCATTGTAATCATTTTAATAATATTTTTGTTTACTGTTTTCATCAATATAAGAATTTTCTAAAGTATGAATAGCAAATTCCTCGTTTCCGTGTGTTTATTTTATGTACTAATCTTTTGCATATGCATGAGTGGGTATGCTTTGAACGCTTAAACGGATACGAATCCATCGTTCTTTTACTGTTTTGTATGGTACGTGGTTGTCGTCAATAGGTTACACCCTTTTCGTTTTGATTTGGTGCAAAGCGGCTTACGCACTCTTGAATAGCATCTCCATTTCTCTGGCGTGTAATTTTGGCAAATGTAGTCTATAGATGATAGAGAACATTCCATCTTGGACTCTTCGAGAGGTAGTGGCGGCTTAGGAAGCAGGCTCAGATCTGCTGCCTAAGTCTTTTGAACTTTATGAGCCGTGAGGGTCTCATAAAGAATTTTCTCCCTACAGGTCTAGAGGATCCCGTAGGTGCATTTTCTCCTTAGGAATCTGAGGATTCCCAAGTGTGCTTTCTCTTGAGAGTCGTAAGGATCTCACAAGAGAATTTTCCCTCTTACAAGTCGAGAGGACTCGTAAGTGGTTGTTTCCCTCCTTGTCGAGATTCGAATTTGGAAAGTGTGGCCCGTGAATAGTATGCAAGAGTCCATTTTGGACTGACTTGCAGGGCCCCAGTACTTAGGAAACATGTCCTTATCCCCATTGCCTAAGGGTTTTCCTTACGAGTCGAGACGAATCGAAAAGTCCTCGCAAAGACACTAATTTCCTTACGAGTCGAGACGAGTCGAGAAGTTCTCGCAAGAATGTCCTAACGTCACAGTTAAGCTCTGCTCTTTACAACAGAGGTCCGTTAGGGTCTGTGATACTAGGGTTTTGGCTGTCGTACCGTCGCGTTGACTGATGTATCCTTCGACAGACAATCTTGCTATTCGAGTAGCCTTGCGACTGTCGTGTCTCTGATCCCTTCGGGGGCTGGACAAGAAGTCTTCAAGCAATCTTCCTAGACAGTTTGACCGTCGAAAGAGCAAGCGTTAGGAATTTTTCCATGCCGCTTTTTACTTGAGGTTAGGCTCAGTTTAGGGAGCCCCGATGAGTCATAACCACTCCGTGCTGATGTGGGATGATCTCCAATAGTCTTTCAGGTTTTATATGAGTTGCCGTCAAGACTCTGAAGCTAAGATTTTGGTCTTTACTTCGTTTGCCGACATTGCGTCTGCTGTATCGAGACGAATGTCGCGGTTGTCTCTAGGTTGTTAATGAACCGTCGAGGTTTGGAACTAGGGATTTTGCTGTAGCTCCGTTGTTTGATTGTCGCGTCTGAATCCTGCTGGAGGAAGAATGCTGTGGTGACATCTCGTCTGCTGTATCGAGACGAGCGTCGAGGTGATGACCACTCCGCGCTTGTATGGGATGATCTCCGATAGTCTTTTAGGTTTTATATGAGTTGCCGTTAAGACCCTGAAGTTAGGAATTTAGCTTTTGCTTTGGCGTGTCAGAATCCTGTTGGAGGAAGAATGCTGTGGTGACATCTCGTCTGCTGTATCGAGACGAACGTCGAGGTGGTGACCACTCCGCGCTGGTGTGGGATGATCTCCGATAGTCTTTCAAGCTTTATATGAGTTGTCGTCAAGACCTTGAAGCTAGGAATATTGCCTTTGCTTCATTTGCTGTGGCGTTGCGTCTGCTGTATCGAGACGAACATCAAGGCTGTCTTTAGGTTGTTGATGAACCGTCGAGACCTGGAACTAGGGACTTTGCCATGGCTCCGTTGTTTTTGACCCTGGGGTGATATTGCGTCTGCTGTAACGAGACGAATGCTGAGGTGGAGCTAGGATTTTGCCATCACTCCGCTTTGTTTCGACTGTGAGGTCTTTCGTTAACGTTGCATCTGCATCCTGCTGGACTATGAAGGAATGCCATTTTTGACATTGCGTCTGCTGTAACGAGACGAATGCTGAGGTGGAGCTGGGATTTTGCCGTTACTCCGCTTTATATCGACCATGGGGTCTTTCATTGACGTTGTATCTGCATCCTGCTGGACTACAAAGGAACGCCATTGTTGACATTGCGTCTGCTGTAACGAGACGAATGCTGAGGTGGAGCTAGGATTTTGCCGTCACTCCGCTTTGTTTCGACCATGGGGTCTTTTGTTGACGTTTCATCTGAATCCTGCTGGACTGCGAAGGAACGCCGTTGTTGACATTGCGTCTGCTGTAACGAAATGAATGCTGAGGTGGAGTTAGGATTTTGCCATCACTCCACTTTGCTGACGTTGTGTCTGCTGTAACGAGACGAAAGTCGAGGTGGCTCTA
Organism: Agapanthus africanus; assembly: GCA_030015575.1. Classification (NCBI taxonomy): domain Eukaryota; kingdom Viridiplantae; phylum Streptophyta; class Magnoliopsida; order Asparagales; family Amaryllidaceae; genus Agapanthus; species Agapanthus africanus. The sequence continues at coordinate 145,565,940 of CM057338.1, read as the reverse complement.
GGTTGTCTGTAAGCTGTCGAGATTTGGAACTAGGGACTTTACCTTGGCTCCGTTTGGTGATGTTGCTTCCGAGTCCTGTTGGAATGAGGAGAATCACCATTGCTGATTTTTAGGCTGTAGATATTGCCGTTAAGATTCGAAACTAGGGACTATGTCGTGGCTCCGTGATTGATGGTTGCGTCCGAACCCTGCTTGAATGAGGAGGAACGCTGTTGTGGGTCTCCAGGCTGTAGATGTGTCCGTCGAGACTTGGCTCTCTTTCTGATGGAGCCTGGTGGGATGATATGGTCCCCTCTTTGTTTGCGCCCCTGGATTGTATACAGGGATCGATGTGATCTCACCTGTAGGGCAAAAAGTTTCATTTTATATATTTTTCTTCCCGCGATGCTCTATCATTTCAGCTTTCATATCACGAAAGTCACGATTGCCCAATCATTTCGGCTATTTTTCACGGTGCCCAATCATTTCGGCTATTTGTTTTATTTACTCGCTACTTTTTATTGCGAGTTGCCCAACCATTTCGGCTATTTTGTATGCATACATTTTTACTTGCTGATTTCGTTGCAAATTGCCCCATCATTTCGGCTATTTCATATGCATTCGTGGATTGTTAGCTTTTCGCTGCGAACTTGGGATTTGATACCGATTTAGGCATCAGCATCGCTTCAACTGGGATATTGCCAGGAGCGAATCATCATTTGCCTCTGTCGATGTCGAACAAAAGTAGCTTAGTAAACAGGGTTAGGATCCAGTCGACTAAGGCTTTTGACTTCATGAGCCGTAAGGGTCTCATAAAAGTATTTCTCCCTACGAGTCGTGAGGATCTCGTAGGTGCGTTTTCTCCTTAGGGATCGTGAGAATTCCTAACTGTATGTTGTATGTTCTCTTATAACTCGTAAGGATCTTACAAGAGTGTTTTCTCCTTATAAGTCGAGAGAATTTACAAGGGCTGTCCACTGTGTAAACATATTCCTAGTCGCGGGTGGGACTTTGTCAGGGAAATGTTTATTCACGCCCGTGGATTGTATACAAGGGTCAGCATTGAACCGCTTGTAGGGCATTCTGGGGATTGTGATGGCTTAAGAACAGGTTTAGGTCCCTGTAACTTAAGGCTTTTGAATCCTATGAGCCGTGAGGGTCTCAAAAGGGGAATTCTCCTTACGAGTCGTGAGGATCTCATAAGTTTAATTTCTCCTTAGGAATCATAGGGATCCCTAAGTGTGCTGCTCCCTTGTGAGTCGTAAGGATCTCACGCGGGTATTTTCTCCTTACAAGGTCGAGAGGACCTTGCAAGCGTCTTTTAACGAGATCGCGCCCTTTCGGGTTTTCACAAAACTCGCCGGTAGTCCTGCTATTTTTACTCACGAAGCCCTTTCGGGTTTTCATCCGTGCCCATTTTGCTTATGGACATACCTTTTTTTTTTGTTTTTTTAGCCTTGGGATACTGCGATCCGTAGTAGTTTATCGACGTCTCGGTCAGTAGCCAATTTTAGGACATAGTGGTCCATTGTTAGTTTAGGGACGTTTCGGTCCGTCGTTTAGTTTAAGGATGTTCCCCGCCGAAAGACGCGGAGACGCGGTGGACGTCTCGCCTGAATTTCGGGGTAGATGCTAATTGGTGCTATCCGTCCACCTCTCCGAAGATGCCAAGTTGATTTATGGCACTATGTATCGAAGGTTTAAACGGATGCGGCCGATATAGCAGATTTCGTCAGATTCCCCCTTATTTGAGGGGGTTTTGATTGTGGGGACGCTCTTCCCTGCAGGCGCAAGCCCTTGCAGTTAATTACGCTACCGCATCGCGGTAACAACTTTCTCCTTCTCCAGATGGTCACTTCGTGTCGTGTGTGTGTGTTTTGTTTTTGGTTGCCTGTGGATTGTATACGAAGACTAATTTATATTGTCGCCCGTAGGACGTGGATTAGTCCAAATCCTTATCTTCTTAGATTTGGGTTTGGGGGTTGGGTTTAAAGATACATTAGCCTCATTTGGGACTAAGATCAACTTAAACATATGTTAAGGATACCTTAGTCTCATTTTAGACTAAGAACAACTTAACAGGATCGTTTAGATCCAACAAAAGAGCATTTGGACACTATTGTTTAGTTTAGGGACATTGCGGTCGATTAGTTTAAGGACATTACGGTCCAGCGTTAGTTTAAGTACATCTCGGTTCAGGTTAAGGACATCATAGTCCGTGAGTTTAAAGACCTCACAGTCAAGGTTAAGGACATCATAGTCCGTGAGTTTAAGGACCCCACAGTCCGTAGAGTGTTTGGTTGTCGGGACCCGTCACCTCTCTGAAGACGTTGAAGGATTATAACGACAAATATCAGAGAAGTAAAGAGATGTACCCTCGAACCTATGTGAGTTGGTTGGAAGATCTGTAGTCCAATTTGGGACTAAGATCTGTTGAAATATTTATGAGCAGATGGGCTCAATTAATATAGTTGAGGACTTATGGCCAATCTTGGGTTAAGTCCAATCAGATTAAAATGTTTAACATTTTATTTAGGGCTGTTGGGCTTTTATTTGGGCTTGGCCTTTTTAACAATGGTGAGCATTGATCAAAGCTCTGGGCTTATTAAAAGACAGAATTTAATTCTGTCAGCGCAACACGTGGTGCGCCAGGCGCTTTGCGCCAGTTAAAGAGCGCAATGCGCTTCTGCCGAGTGGCGCACATGTAAGGGACACGTGTCGCACTCAGCGCTAGGCGCTAGATGACGAGCGCATGATGCCAGTTTATGAGCGCTGAGCGCTAATCCATGAGCGCATTGCGCTTTCAGTTTAGTGGCGCACACGTGAGTGACACGTGGTGCGCTTGGCGCTGAGCGCCAGCCCATGAGCACAGTGCCCTGTTTCAGAAGCGCAAAGCGCAAGTTGTTAACCGGCGCATATGTGGTTGACACATGTCGCATTTGGCGCTGAGCGCCGGTCCAGGGAGCGCAGAAGCGCAGTTCAAGAGCGCAAGGCGCATTTCAAAAGCGCAAAGCACATCTGATCAATTTTATGATCTGCGAACAAATTTATATTCTTTTAAAAAAGATTTTGTCTCAAGATTTAAGAACAACAGTTCTTATTTTTGCAGGAGAGATTTTCAATCTCTTATTTTGATGAAAGACTTTGCCTTTATAGATCCATGATCTGTGAGAAGAATTATGTTCTTCTTTTATTTCATGATGAGATCTTTTGATCTCTTTTGTGAAAGAATTTTTGTCTTGTAGATCTATGATCTTTTTAAAGAAAGAAATTTTTCTTTTTATGAGATGATTTCATCTCTGTGTTCATCACCCATCATCTTTACCTTGAAGAAATATCTTCTTGCAAGAGCTTGCTCTTTATCTTTTGAATTTTTCAAAGTTTATGGGGGGGGTTTCTCTATATCAGACTTGAAGTTTTAGGGCCTTTATATAGGGCAAGCTGATTTGTTGAATCAGTTAAAGAGATCTTTCTCTGATTGATTTGGGGATATTTCCCCACCATTGGATCTTTGATCCCAGGGCTTCTGTTTTACAGAAGGAAATCTTCTTGTTTTTAATAAGATTGGAAGATCTTTCCATAACAGAATTTAATTCTGATTAATTAATAATTTATCATTATTATTAGATCTTTTGATCTAATGGTGGGGAGTTTTTTTAATTCCAGCGCTAGCGCATCCGTGCTTTGCACGTGGTGCGCTGCTTAGAGCGTAGCGCATCTTGCGCTAGTGTATCTGTGTTTGACATGTGGTGCGCTGCTCAGAGCTGTTCCCCTCCAAACGACGGCGTGACTGGACTGCGATGTCCTGACGCTGAGATTCGGGGCATATGCTATTTGGTTTTATCCGTCCACCTCTCCGAAGATGCCAAGTTGATTTATGGCACCGTGTATCGGAGGTTTAGACGGATGCGGCCGATGTAGCAGACTTCGTCAGATTCCCCCTCGCTTGAGGGGTTTTTGATTGTGAGGACGCTCTTCCCTGCAGGCGCAAGCCCCTGCAGTTAATTACGCTCCCGCATCGCGGAAACAACTTTCTCCTTCTCCAGAATTTCACTTCGTGTCGTGGGTGTTTGTTTTGTTTGTGGTTGCCCGTGGATTGTATACGGAGACTGAGTTATGTCGTCGCCCGTAGGGCGTGGACTAGTCCAAATCCGTATTATCTTAGATTTGGGTTTGGGGGTTTGGGTTTAAGGATACGTTAACCTCGTTTGAGACTAAGATCGACTTAAACGTTTGTTAAGGACACGTTAGTCTAGTTTTTAGACTAAGATCGACTTAACGGGATCGTTTAGATCCAACAATAGAGCGGTTTAAGGGAACCCTGTTGTTTAGTTTAGTGACGTTGCGGTCAATAGGTAGTTTAAGGACATTGCGGTCCATAGGTAGTTTAAGGACATTGCGGTCTAAAGTTAGTTTTAAGACGTTGCGGTCAAGGTTAAGGACCTCATAGTCCGTGGATTTAAGGACTCCACAGTCCGATGTTAGTTTTAAGATATCTCGGTCAAGATTAAGGACGTCGTAGTCCATGAGTTTAAGGACCCCACAGTCCGTTGTTAGTTTTAAGACATCTCGGTCAAGGTTAAGGACGTCGTAGTCCATGAGTTTAAGGACCCCACAGTCCGTTGTCAATGTGTGGTCATCGGGACCCGTCACCTCTTTGAAGACGTTGAGGAATTACAACGCCAAGTATCAAAGTAGTGAAGAGATGTACCCTTGAACCGGGGTGGATTAAACAGTCTTTGGCCCAATTTGGGATCAAGACCAATTAATTGTGTTATGAGCCCATTAGCCCAGTTAAGTTTGAATTGAGGACTTATGGCCATCTTGGGCTAAGTCCCATCATGTTTAAAATACTGGCTTTCTGTTGGTCCATTGAAGGAAAGACTTTGCCTTTAGCCATTTAACCAATTGGGCTGAAGTTAGTGTTAAACACTAAAGATCAGCAGTGTTGAACACTGGGAACAAGTTAGTGTTTTAACACTACAAGACAGTTGGTGTTAAACACCAGCAACAGGGGGTTCAAATTAGTGTTAAACACTAGAGCAAATCAATATCAAACACTAGCAGCAGAGATTTCAGATTAGTGTTAAACACTAAGAATAATCAGTGTTAAACACTGGTGACAGAGATTTTAATTTAGTGTTGAACACTAAGGGAGTTAATCTTAAGCTCTGTTAACAGGGGGTTTAATTTAGCGTTAAACACTAAGAAATTCAGTGTTAAACACTGCAAATAAAGTTCTTTGATTAGTGTTGAACACTAAGGCCAAACAGTGTTTAACACTGGATTCCGGGATTCCAATTTAGTGTTAAACACTAAGGCAAGAGGGGTCACGTGGTAGCACGTGAGGGCGCCCTCCCTTCATTTGTTCTGCTGAGAATATCGTATCTTTTGGAGCATCACGTGCCATCACGTGACGGGCATTGAAATGCTTGTATGTTAAAGCTTCTGCCAAGGGTCACGTGGGTCACATGAGGCACTGCCTTAAAGGGGCTTTTCTGCGGATCTTTTCGGGGGTCACGTGGTGGCACGTGACCCTGCCTCTATGTATGATTTTTTTAGAAGATCTGTTAATCGCTTTCAAGAATTAAGCTCTTCATAGGGTTGAACCCTAACAATAATTTTAGAGGAATTAAATTCCTATTTCCTTCTGAAGATTTATATTCTGGGATAGAGTTGAACTCTGAATGGGGTTAAACCCTAATAACAGTTTTAAGGAATCAAGTTCCCACTCTCTTTTAGAGACTTATTCTGAGGAATGAGATTCTGTCGTAGGGTGAAACCCTAATTTCTTCTTTCTTAAGGGAATTAAATTCCTGTTATTTTAACATGACTCAGTTCTTAACTAGGGTTGAACCCTGAATCTGTTCATTCTGAAGGAATTGAATTCCTGTAACATAGGGTTAAACCCTAATTTTATTTTAAAGAAATTAAATTCCTATAGTTCTGTGAGAATTAAATTCTCAAACTCACATTCCCTCTCTATGCTTTGGATCTGCACGGCAGGATCTCAACCCAATGAGAATTAAATTCTCAATTCAAGGGGAGATGTGCACTTTGCAGATCCTCCACTAAAGAGAGAACTATGCTCTTCTGTTTAATATCAGAGTTAAACTCTGCTGAGAATTAAATTCTCTTTTAAAGGCCTTCCCTTTCTCACCTAAGCTTTTCTTTTGCAGAAGATACAAATTCCTCCAAAGTATCAAGGCTCTCTCTTTTCTCTCCCTGTCCTCTTTTTCTCTTTCTTTTTTTTTCTTTTGTGTCTCTTGGCTCCTATTTATAGGAGAAGAAGCAGAATCAATTAGTTTTGGTGAATTTTTCATTGAGAGATTTAATTTGTATTCACCATTCGTTTGGACCTTTGGATTATTAGGTGAATTTTATTCACCATTGGATTTTAAATCCAGAGATTCTCCTTTGTTATTTCGGTTAGATTTTAAGGGGAAATCTTTCCAAGTTCAGGCTTTTTCCACAAATAGATGATATTTAATCACCTTTAAATTTTTAATCCAATTGGTTCCAAATAATCACTTTCCTTTGGAAAGATTTGAATGCCGTTCAGAATTTAATTCTGTTAAATAAATGAGCTTTGAAAGCCGGTCACGTGTGACCACGTGACCCATGGTCACGTGTGGGCACGTGACCCTTGGTCACGTGTAAGCACGTGACCCCCCTGGAACGAGCTTTCTTTTTCTTCTGCGCTATGTCTTTGCCGCTGCTTGGTCATCACGTGCCAACACGTGACCACTGGTCACATGTGAGCACGTGACCCTCGTTTGGAGCCTTTTTCTTGATTTAATCAGAGAATGAGTCTGCTTTTGCCGCTGCTTTTAAATGTCACGTGCCAACACGTGACTGCTGGTCACGTGCTAGCACGTGATGCCTCCTTCGTAACTTTTCCTGATTTTAAATCAGAAAACAATTGCCCCCACAGCGTTGTTCTCACGTGTTTGCACGTGAGTGCAACGCTGTCACTTTTTATGACCGTTGGATTCCTCTAGGGATTTGGGGAGATGAAGCGTCTCCATCGCATCCTATAAATACCCATGTCTCTTCAGAAGAGCCTTCACTTTGCTCACCTTCTTCCTTTGAGAACTTTTTCCCTTGAGAATTTAATTCTCGTTTCCAGAGCTTAGTTCTCTGCTTTGAAAATCTTCCAGAGTTTAACTCTGTTCGAAGAGACTTTTCTCTTTACGTAATGCTCTCATATGAACGAAGAACTCTCACATTCCTCTGGATTTTAAATCCAAAACAGGGGTTTCTACCCTTTTCAATATGAACCCATGTTCCCTTAAGTTTTTTTCCACTGGAGTATGGAATAGAACTTTCAACGGTAGATCCTTTTAGGGTTCATATGATCTTTAGGGAGATAATGGTGACGGTTAAGATCTATGGAATTTAATCCTATCCAAAAGAGTTTTTGGGAATTTAATTCCCTTTTTCTTAATAAGGAATTTAATTCCTACGAAGAACTCAATTTCTTCACATGGAGGCTTCTTGGGGTCTCTTGACCCGAGGTTGTCCTTCTGCAATTAATGAAACAGGAGCTTTGTAATGATGTCTTCTGTGGGAATTTAATTCCTTTGATCCTGTTGGATCTGTTGTAGAGCCCGAGACAAATTTGTCCTCTAGGGGGAATGTGTAGGGTTACTTGAATCTCATTCTTTATTTAATGAGGATATTCCCTCTGTTTTATTATAACTGCTTGGTCTCATTATTAATGAGCCGTCATCTTGATTCTGTGGGGCCCATGTGTTTTGTAGCCAATGGTCCCAGAAAAATCTACTGTTGCTTTCTTTAGCTAGTCTTCATGTTCATGCATGGATATATATCGCTGACTTTGCTTTTAACGGTCTTCTTTTATTGGATTTCAGGTGCGATGGCTTCTGTTCCATGCTTTCCCTTTTCTCGCTCGGAGGCTGCTTTTCCTCAGTCACCATCTGATGAGGAACCGATGGCGATGATCCGGGCCCATGAACCGAACTGCACCAACCTACTTCAATGGGGATCTTGGTATAGTCATATTATTCAGGGTCGCCGGAGTTTCCTTTGCGCGGTACCGACAGAACCCACTTTCCCATTCTTACCGATGGACCCTCCGAGAACGGTTTTTGCTGTGGAAATGCCTAACTGGACTCCAACGGGGAGGCTCGAGCCTTCGACGACCGGTATTCCGAACCATCCGATCCCGGCCATAGATATCTTGGGGCGGCGTATTTGCCAGGGTGAAGCCCACCCGTGGGGGCAAATTTATAGGGCTCACTCCTCGACACCCTACGGGCTATCTTCTCTGGGCTCGCTACATCCTTTCTGCCCATCGTGCGCGGCTGCAGAAAGTCGGGCTTTATCAGGCAATATACGCGTCACTCTTCCATTATAAGTCCCCGCATGTCTGGTGGGTTAAGGCGTTTTTGAACCAATGGAATCTTCCCACCAACACTTTCATTCTAGGAGATCGCGAGGTCTCGATTTCTCTGGCAGAATTCTATGACATTTCGGGGTTGCCAATCAGGGGTAGTCTGTATGAGAAGTTGCTGCCTTCTGACGAGTACATTTTTGAACCCGAGCCCGCCCCGGTTGACAGCCTGTCTGCTGAGAATGCCGTCCGCCACAAGCGTCCCAGTTTAATCAAGGCGCTAGGTATCTTCGACCGATTATTCACCGAATCCGAAGAGCAGGGTGTTACTTTCAAGAGCTTCATTGCTCGTTTCCTTCGCGATGACGCCTTATCGAAGACAGCCCCGAAGTTTGCAAACATGAAAGACCCCTTTAGGTTTGGCCTGAAGAAACTGCCAACTAATGAATCGGATCTGCCGCAATACTACATTCCCATAATATCGCCGACGTCTTTCGAATCCATCGCAGCTCTCGGCATGGATGAGGAGACATTCTTCGTGGGGTTTGTTAGCGTCTGGCTCAGTTGGTTTGTCATCCCCATGCATCGTCGCTTTATGAGAGCTTCGGTTATCTATCCGGCTTATCGTATTGCTGAGGGGACGCGGTTGGCCATCAGCATCCCAGCCTTGGTGCACCTTTATCATGGGTTGGGCACCGCAGCTAATACCTCTACTCCTGGCGTGGATGTGGTAAACTTTTCGATTCATTATTTCACGTCCTGGATCGAAATGCACGTGTTGGGGGCTTTCACTATGCATCAGAGGCCTGCGTTCTATGACGCCTACACTTTCCCTCGGCTTATGCGATTGGTGGATGCTTCTGCCGTTGACCTAACTCAATTCAGGGCTATTCGGACGTTGATTTCTCCTTACGCTACTGCCGGCGAATTAATATTTAATGATCGGGTCTTATCTTCTTCCACGGGTTCGGCCCAGCCGCTTTGGGACCGGTCGAAAGATGACGCGCCCACTTTGAAGCCCCGGGAAGCCGCGCGCTTATATGCAATCAGACCGGGTTACCTGGTGTTTCGTCAGGACAGTGCGGCTCTCTTTATGCGGTACAATCCGCATCGCTTTGCCCGGCAGTTTGGCTATGATCAGGGCGTCCCGTTTGAAGCTTTCATAATCGCGCCGGTTCCTTCGCTCGAGGCCGTCCGAGATGCCGCCCACCACTTTGTGAGGCTGAACACCGGTTCTCAGTTCATGATCCCCGATGGTGACTACATTCCCCGATGCGTGGGGTCATTTACGGGCTGGTATCTCCATCGGGTGAACCCGGTTATTATTGAGGAGAGAAGGGTGCTTCTTGGCCATAGCGCCCCTATTCAGGTTCCGGCCCCGGGAGCCATGCTGCGACCACGTGCCCCAGTCCGCTTTCCCCTGAGGGATATCGGCACTGTGATTATTCCTGGAGAGTCAGGAGTAGATCTTACTCCAATAGTTGGTATGCCCCTGGGTACTCGGTCGCGGGGTAAACGGGCTCCGGTAACAGTACCCCCACCCGAGGCAGCACCACCCTCCGTGTCATCGACGATGGCAGTGTCATCTCCAGTTGTGGCCCGGGGAGAGGGTGTTGAGGGCGACGTGGGCCAACGCCGCACCAAGGCTTCGAAGGGAAAGAGACGGTCGTCCTCGGCGACTGGTTCTGGGTCCAAGCGTCGAAGAAAGGTGGCTACTAATTTGCTCGACTCTTTAACGGAGTCTGAGCCCATCCTTGAAGATGAGCCGTTGGTCTTACCGGAATCAAACGCTGAACTACTTTTTCCCAGTTCAGCCGCCGAGGAAGCTGCACAGTTGGCTGAGGCTATAAGGCGTTCCAAAGACGCGTCTCAGAACGCCAGGGTTCCGAAGAAGCCCTATCCTGCTGTAATCTTTAACGAGGACCCCTCGTGGATTCGGCGGCGATTTATAGGCCCTTTGGAGGAATGGGGGGAAAGGGCCTTGAAGCAGGCTGTTTCAGAGGACGCGGCGGACGCGCTTTCTTTATGGACCGGCGGCCATGAGTCCACTCTCGAACCCCGGCGAGCACGCCTCCTTGAGAAGGAGCAGCGGCTTGAAGAAGCCATATTGAAGGCTTCGTTACGCATTGGTATGCCTTTATACTTCTTTATAGCATTTCAGATTGTTTACGCCTGCATGCCTGCATCTTTATTCTTGTGTGAATTGTGCAGAATCTTCGACGCTGGGGGAGCTCCCTACGGGCTCGTTGAAGCCAAAGCCTGTCGAAATTCCCGATGAAGCGTTGCTCGATGTGGAGGGGGCTGATGAGGCTGCTCCTCTTGCAATAGAGCCTCCAGTGGCAGTTCCTGATCATGAAGCGCTTGTTCCTTTGGGGGAGGCTCCTTTGGAGATTGCTGCCCCAACGGCTCTTCCCGAAGGCGGCCCGGAGGCTGAGATGGGGGTAGTGGGGACTACCCTCCCTCTGTTGGAGCCCGAGGTTCCGGCAGAGGCTGTCGAAGCTGCTATCCCCCCGACTCAGAACGGGAGAAGTGTTGAAGGTAACCTTCTGAATTTTAAATTAGCAGCCTTTCCGTTGTCTGAATTCTTTTGTTTTTCTCAGAATTACGCGAGCTGGCGGCCTCTATTGCCGATCTGTCTCCCCGGCAATCCTTTCAGCGTCTGCTGGAGATGGCAGCTCCACAAGCGATATCCCCCCAACGCATCGTCCTCTCATCCGGGCAAGGTTGGTGTCGTCCATCACTTCTCATAGCATCGTTGTTATTTTGCGTATTGACATTGATGTTTCCTACAGTTTTGGAGGCTGATGATGAGGTCGAGGTTCTCGAAGGGCCGGGGGAACCTTCAGCTCCTACTTGCACGACTGTCGGTAAGCGACATTTCATCATACTCTCATTCGTTTTTTGCTTAAGAATTTTACTGACATCTTTCAAATTTGAACAGCTTTGCCAATCTCCACGGCGTTGGAGTCGCGCATCGTGATGCCGCCCGGCCCTTATGCCTTGCGGGCTTCAGAACGCTTGGCCCAATTAAGCCTTGTCTCCTTATCATCTTTGATTGAGGAGCTCCGTGCTGGCAGCGCGACCACAGCTGAAGCGTTTGCCGCCGAAGCTAACGGTTCTCTTCCTTTTCTTGCCACCTATCATAGCGAAGAGGTGGTGTGAGTCTGGGTGGAGTTCTGTCGGCAGGTGGAGGCTCGCTTGCACGCCCTTGAATGTTCTCGCCTTTCCTCAGAAGCTGTGGCTGCAAAAGCGGAGTTGCGGGGTTTGATAGCACGATACGCGGCCAATATGACGTCATGCGAGAAAAGGCTTGGCCGCAAATTCTCGGAAAGGGAGCTAGCTTTCAAGGCGCTGATCGAGCTTCGCGCTACTCTTACTGCCAAGGCCAACAAAGCATACGAGCTTTGGCGGGTGCTTCAGGAGTCCATCAAAGAGGTGGTGGCTCTCGACAAAGCTGCCACGTTCACTCGTGAAAGGGTCGAGGCTCATAAAGCCACCGAGAAAGAGCTTGAAGCTCGGCTTGCTTCGTATCAGGCTCAGCAAGCTCAGGCGGAGGCTCGTCTTCTGGAGATCTGATTAGTTTGATTTAGCTTGCTTGCGCTTTCTAAAAGATAGATCAAAAATATTTGTAACCGCAATCAAGAACGGCGTCGCTTTGCAGCTAGCCGGTGAGTACGGGTCGGTCCACAGGGATTTTGTGAATTTCCGATTCGTTCTTACGAGTTAATTCCGAAGGGTGTTCGGTTGATTATTAAATCTAAAAATCTAATTAACCTAGGGCAATTATCTAGATCTACTCTTGCTAGGGCTAGGTTTAGGGATGGTTTGGAAATGTAATTAAATCTCACCGCTTTCAATACCCGAATGAAGATCTATGAGGAGTTATGGTAATTATCAATAAAGTGGATTAGATCCGTTCGGGAAGGTGTTCCTTCCTCTAGATTCTTGTCCTTCCTTTAGAGATCCTTACCCTAACCTCCATGGAAAACATCACACCCGGGCCTTTATACTATGGTATCACCGCTACCTCGAGGGATAGAGTGCCGTAGGGAGCGGTATGTGGATGTATGCATGGAGTCCTATTGTAAATATTTGGTGGGTAAGAAAAGGATGAGAGATCTCATCTCTCAAAATCCTTCCCAAAAGCTAAACCCTAAACAAGCTCCTAAGGCATGAAATTAAATCTACCTAGGGCAAGGAATTTAAATCTACACTAAGGTAAGAAATTAAATCACTTACAGATGCATCCCTCCAATCATCCATGCAGGGTTGTCAGATCTGAATTTCTGAATGGAGAAGAAACACCGATGCTCTCCAAAAGATTTCTAAATTTTATTCATTAAAGGGAGGCATGAAGTTTACAATGAATTAGAGTCCCTATTTATAGAAGATAGGAAACCCTAGGGTTACAATGACTTGCATGTTTACAATTACAAAAATAGCCCTAGGTCAACTAGTCAAAGCCGCAAATGAATTTTGATAAAATAAAATCTTCCTTTTGTCTTCTTAAAAAGGAAGTATTGGGCCTTTCCTTTATGGGCTCTTCTGTCTTTGGGCTTCCTGGGCTACTTAATTCTTTAATTCTTTCTTTAAAATAGCTTCTGTTCTCTTTCAGATTTTCCAGTGAATAATTGTGGTGGACTTTTAACCGTGGCTTCGAAATCTTGGACCTTGCATTGCCTTGTACTTTGTGAATTTTATCTTTGATGTAGGCTTGATCAAGAGTCTTTTGTTTGTTTGTCAAAAGTCCCTTTTTGTATCATCTTTTGTCTTTTTCACTGTTTTCGCTCCAAGAACCTGTAACCTGTAATATGTAGCAGACATGCGTCAAAAGCACCCGTTTATTTATAAAATGAATAAGAATGGGGAATATAATAATGCAATATTCTAGTGTGAACAAATACCCCCAAACTTATCTTTTGCTCGTCCTCGAGCAAACTTATTTTTATTCACTAAAATCCTAACCCACTTTCGCAGGGAAACGCGATTGCACTGAGCACGTGCAACAAGCCGTTAAACCTCTAGGTGTCCCTAGTAGGAGGAGTGTTGTCTCCTGAGGGTTTTCAGCGGATTACACCCACAAAATCCTATCAACTCGGCCCATTGACTTTTGTTCTTCATTTAGGTTTTCTAATAAGGAATTCTATTATCTTTTACTTGTAAATTATCCACCCATATTCTTCACACTTCCTCATCATTTAACTTAAGATTATATATATCCTATAGACTTACTTAGCTTTCGGCATCTCTTAAGTTTTCCTTCTAAAGTTCCATCTCCACTTAGAAATTTCTATCAACTCTACTAAAGATACAAGTTCTATTCTTCATTCCTCTCTCTTATCTAAATTCCAATCACATACCCCCACGTGTGTGTAAATATCACCCATACACTTGGAAATTCAAATCAAGCGATCGTACTCTCGTCCATTGTCCAAAGCACTTATTAATTAGTGAATTTTTAAATGAAATTTGCTTACACATCCTTCATGCGACCGTTAATACTTCTTGAGGTACCAACAACCGATTACAAGATGCGTTAGCACTTTAAAGTGTATTTCCTAGTTTTGCAACACCCAAGGCTTTAGCAGTGACTCCCAAACCAGTTGGTCTAAGGCACTAGGTGATGAAGCACCCTCGCTAAATATTTTTCTATTTTTTTACAGCCTTAAGTAATCACAAAAACCAGTGTCCATTTTTTCCTTTATTCACTTTTTTTTTCCTTTTATTTTCTTCGTACCAAGGACTTTAGACAAGAGCATTTCAAGGTCTCTTCTACTATTCCAAGTTTCAAGGTTCGTGATTGTGCAAATTGTAGGGTATACGTTTTCAGAATCTAGATTTAAGCTAGGAACTATTTTTCAAACTTATACTCTAATAAAAGCATCAATACTCTTCCCTTGTTTTGACTTAGCCCAAGAAGTGAACCCAAAATTTGCCTATTTCTAAATAAAGTACAAGGCATATACTCTCTACCATTAAACTTTAAGGAATGTTATCTTTAGGGTTTTTAATTTACTAAGTCTAAGATCTAGTTGTTCCTAACCAGTTAACCTAATTGTCAAACTCAAGTCAATTAGCCAATATTGAATACAATAATTTTTATAATTTTTGAAATTTTTCAATTTTTATGGGTTTTCAAATAAATATGCAAATGCAAAAATATATACAAATGAATGCGAAGGAAGAAGACGTACCGAGCATACCCCCAAACTTGAACTTGACAGTGTCCTCACTGTCATGCTAAACCAAGAGGGTCAAAATACCGGCACTCCCCTGTTTATTTATTTATAATTTTTATATTTTTAATGTTTTGAATTTTTTTTTGAATTTTTTATAGAAAAGAAAACAAAAAATATTTACATATATACAAAGATTCCCCCAAACTTAAGCTTGGCCTTGCACAAGCTAAAAGTTAGCACCAACCATTCAAAAATCTTATCGTGGAAATGGTAGAGTTGGTGCAAGAAAATGAGAAGCACGCGAGACCGTGTGGAAAGAAGAATGGTAGAATATGGTCTCGGTGGGGGAGAAGAATGGCGAAAAGAAGAAGGAAGTGGAGTACGATCTTGAGGATGTAAATCAAGCGAATAAATTAGCGCAATTTGTGATGACTGATGTGTTAAAAGCGATTGCGCTAACCTATCAACTCTTCGTGAAATAGGGTCAATTCCCTCAAGATTCGCAAGGAAACATGGGCACGCCGAACTTGGTATAGGAAATGAAAGCGTAACGGTCATTTGTACGGTCAGGACAATAGGAGAGACGAAAGGGAGTGAATTAGGGATAGTATCTTTCTCACCGTAGTAAACTGTTTCGAACTTGAAAGATTCCATTATTGGTTCGAAACTACTATAATCAACCGAGTCTGGTGGCTCATCTGAAAATGTAAAGGACTCAAACTCGGGCAGTGAGTTATCAACATCGTCCGAAAAAGTGAAACACTTGTAGGTGTTATTATCTGTGAGAATTGTGTCAGATTCAAAGGAAAAGGTTTCAAGCTCACAGTCTTCAAGCGGGGTCGGAACGATGGGAAGGAGAGAGGGTGATATAACAGTCAAAGGTTCAGGAGGATGAATTGGAAAATCAGACACATCAAACAAAAATGATTCAACCTCAATATTATCCTCAAGACTCTCCTCAATACTATCCTCAATATTCAACTCATCCATGCCATTATCATCAAAATCTAGACGCATATGAGATTCGGGAGAAACATTTAATAACTCAGGATGATGATTTGAACATAAAATCTCAATTAAATCGACAGGTTCATCATCCGAAATATTCCCGGCGTCAATATCCTCAATCAAGTGAAAATCAATTTCTTTAGACACCTCATCAAAAGCATGGATATCTATCGATTTAGGTTCTAGATGGGAGGTGTAAAGATCGAAAGGATTAGGTGCGGTTTCACTCGAAAGGGGTTCCTCACAATCTAGCAAATCAAACACTACAAAATCACACAACTCGTTTTTATTTTCAACAGGTGAATCATTTAGAACAATCGATGGAAAACCGGAGTTGTGGGCTTCAATTGGGTACGGGTAGGTTTGATTTGAAAATCCTCTCTCATTCTCATTCTGTCCAACCGCCTCCTTATACATTGAAAAATTTGGAGCTAGCGGGACACTAGCTACCGGTTCACTCGGTTGCATAAGGGCGGCTAAAGATGCTTCCACATTCCTAGTCATTTTATTCGTTGCTGCAATGTACGCTTCCAACGACTCTTCCAAACTAGACTTAGGTGGTGAGGGGGTTTCAGTAAAAGATTCAAAATTGGTTGGATATGTGAAACTCCCTAATGGCTGTGTCGAAACAGTGTCTAGTGAAGGTGGGAAGGTCGGGTATGATTTGTAGGAAGTGGGTGGTTGGGCAGGGATAGGGTCAACATATGAATAAAAAGGTGAATAGTCGTGTTGATCCCTAGAACTAGACGAGTGGAGAGGGGTGAAAGATCGACTGCGAGATTGAGCAATATGCTCAGCAATGGACATCGGCCTAGGAGTGACAGAAGGACTTAACGAAGTGGTATCAACATATGTAGGTGGTAAAGGTTGACTCGGTTGACACAAGGTAGGTTGAAAAGTCAAACTATTTCTCCTAGACGCCTCTATTTGATCTTTCAACGAAATTTTTGGCAAGGAAGGATCGTTTTTAAATTGACCGAACAAATTAACATATGACGCAAAATTAGGTTCGGGATACCAAAGTTCGGTTAATGATTTTTTATGTGGAGTACCCATGTTAGAAGAAGAGGGAAAGAAAGAAGGTAGGTGGTGCAAGTGGGGTGCAAGGATTTCTTAGCGACAAAATTTTTGCAAGTTTTTATAAAAATTTTCCTTTTTTCCTTTTTCTCTTTATTTGAGACTGTTTGCAGAAAAAAAAATATCGATAAAGGGCTTAAACACAAATGTAATCAACCAGAAATGCACAATCAGACCTAGATCTAGGGTCGCCTAGGTCTACTAGACAGCTCTTAACTAGGGCTAGAAATAGGACCTCAAACCGCCTCTTCACGGACAAGTACGGCCAGGTAAGTGGGAAGGAACCACCACTACAGTGGGCCTAATTAATAACCACTAGCCTAGACACCGCAAAGTCGGTTAGGATAAACGGTCGATGCCTATACTAGTCCTTTTCCTAGTGAGCTCGAAGTCCTTAGGGCTGAGTCTAGTATTTTTTTAATTAAAGATTGGTCAATGCGAATGCCTTATGTGATTTCTGGGGTCCTAGGAAGGGTGATGAAATCCCCACCCAATCTGAATTGGTCAAAAAGCCCCTTAAAGTCCAATTAAAGATATGCAAAACAGTAAATCACTTGCAATCAAATATTTTTATTTTATGCGCGGCGCAAAGAATCCTGCACAAGATTGTTATTTGAAAGGGAAAAGATTTTTGAGCGCAAAGAAATCCTGCAGGCAAATTTTCAGAAGATATATCAAGATTTGCAGAGGAGGAGAGAGAGAAAACTCACAGAAATTTCTAGTGGCGGAGCAGTTTTTTTTTTTTTTAATCGCGCTTCTGCACCTTTTGGTTTAGCCCTGATTCGACCAGACCGCAGCGGTTCCGCGGCCAAAAGAGGGCTGGCGCGGCGGTTCCGCCGCGCTTTAGTGGGATCGCTTTTTTTTTTTTTTTTTTTGTTTTGACACTAATCAAATGGCGCCATTTGATTAGTTTGATTTAGCTTGCTTGCGCTTTCTAAAAGATAGATCAAAAATATTTGTAACCGCAATCAAGAACGGCGTCACTTTGCAGCTAGCCGGTGAGTACGGGTCGGTCCACAGGGATTTTGTGAATTTCCGATTCGTTCTTACGAGTTAATTCCGAAGGGTGTTCGGTTGATTATTAAATCTAAAAATCTAATTAACCTAGGGCAATTATCTAGATCTACTCTTACTAGGGCTAGGTTTAGGGATGGTTTGGAAATGTAATTAAATCTCACCGCTTTCAATACCCGAATGAAGATCTATGAGGAGTTATGGTAATTATCAATAAAGTGGATTAGATCCGTTCGTGAAGGTGTTCCTTCCTCTAGATTCTTGTCCTTCCTTTAGAGATCCTTACCCTAACCTCCATGGAAAACATCACACCCGGGCCTTTATACTACGGTATCACCGCTACCTCGAGGGATAGAGTGCCGTAGGGAGCGATATGTGCATGTATGCATGGAGTCCTATTGTAAATATTTGGTGGGTAAGAAAAGGATGAGAGATCTCATCTCTCAAAATCCTTCCCAAAAGCTAAACCCTAAACAAGTTCCTAGGGCATGAAATTAAATCTACCTAGGGCAAGGAATTTAAATCTACACTAAGGTAAGAAATTAAATCACTTACAGATGCATCCCTCCAATCATCCATGCAGGGTTGTCAGATCTGAATTTCTGAATGGAGAAGAAACACCGATGCTCTCCAAAAGATTTCTAAATTTTATTCATTAAAGGGAGGCATGAAGTTTACAATGAATTAGAGTCCCTATTTATAGAAGATAGGAAACCCTAGGGTTACAATGACTTGCATGTTTACAATTACAAAAATAGCCCTAGGTCAACTAGTCAAAGCCGCAAATGAATTTTGATAAAATAAAATCTTCCTTTTGTCTTCTTAAAAAGGAAGTATTGGGCCTTTCCTTTATGGGCTCTTCTGTCTTTGGGCTTCCTGGGCTACTTAATTCTTTAATTCTTTCTTTAAAATAGCTTCTGTTCTCTTTCAGATTTTCCAGTGAATAATTGTGGTGGACTTTTAACCGTGGCTTCGAAATCTTGGACCTTGCATTGCCTTGTACTTTGTGAATTTTATCTTTGATGTAGGCTTGATCAAGAGTCTTCTGTTTGTTTGTCAAAAGTCCCTTTTTGTATCATCTTTTGTCTTTTTCACTGTTTTCGCTCCAAGAACCTGTAACCTGTAATATGTAGCAGACATGCGTCAAAAGCACCCGTTTATTTATAAAATGAATAAGAATGGGGAATATAATAATGCAATATTCTAGTGTGAACAAGATCTTGAATCATGAAGCCGTGACTCAGCAACAGAAAGATGAGCTGGTAAAATTGCTACATCACCCGCCGGCTTGAAGACTTGTATCTTTCCCTCTTTTTTGTACATACTCATGGATGAGAGTATCTTCTTTTTGTTTCTTTCATGAATTGTACTTTGTATCCATTTTGGTTTATGAATAAAAGATACATTTTTCTTCTCAATGATGCATCTCCTTTTTGTCGAATGTGTTTTGCGGACAATTTATCTTGATCTCCTTGCAGGGCAGTGATAGCTTAGGATTCAGGGTTAAGATCTGTTTTCTAAGACTTCTGCACTTTATGAGCCACGAGGGTCTCACAAAGAGTTTTTTCTCCCCGTGGGTCAAAAGGATCACATAGGTGTAGGTTCTTCTTAAGAACCGTGAGGATTCTTAAGCGGGTTTTCCTTTGAGAGTCGTAAGGATCTAACAAGAGAGTTTTTCTTCCTTACAGGTCGTGAGGACCTGCAAGTGCTGGATGTGGTCGCCCTTATCCGTGTTTCACGGGGTCAGGGGTCGCTCAAGGTATCGTAGTTTAAAGACGTCACGGTCAAGGTTAAGGACCTCATAGTCCGTGGATTTAAGGACTCCACAGTCCGATGTTAGTTTTAAGACATCACGGTCAAGGTTAAGGACCTCATAGTCCGTGGATTTAAGGACTCCACAGTCCGATGTTTGGTTGCAGGAACCCGTCACCTCTTTGAAGACGTTGAGGAATTACAACGCCAGATATCAAAGGAGTGAAGAGATGTACCCTTAAACCAAGGCAGAATCCGTAGGGAATCGGGGTGGTTGATTGTTAGTTTTAAGACATTACGGTCGAGGTTAAGGACATCATAGTCCGTGGATTTTAGGGACTCCACAGTCCGGTGTTTGCTCTGGATGCTTCACACGGGTTCATTGCCGTGCTTGGCGAGGACCAGGCTTTGCTCTAGATGCTTCACACGGGTTCACTGCCGTGCTCCGCGAGGACTAGGATCCGCTCTGGACGTTTTCCACGGGGTCAAAGAGTGACGTTATCCGCGTTTCACATAACCAGGAATTTTGCACTAGATGCTTCACACGGGTTCACTGCCGTGCTCGGCGAGGACTAGGCTCCGCTCTGGATGCTTCACACGGGTTCACTGCCGTTCTCTGCTAGGACCAGGATCCGCTCTGGACGTTTTCCACGGGGTCAAAGAGTGACGTTATCCGCGTTCCACGTAACCAGGAATTTTGCACTAGATGCTTCACACGGGTTCACTTCCGTGCTCGGCGAGGACTAGGCTCCACTCTGGATGCTTCACACGGGTTCACTGCCGTGCTCTGCGAGGACCAGGATCCGCTCTGGACGTTTTCCACGGGGTCAAAGAGTGACGTTATCCGCGTTCAACGTAACCAGGAATTTTGCTGATTGTATCCGCATTTCACGGAATGGAGGTTTGACTGTTGGTGATATGTATATCGCCGAGCCATGGAACTGGGAGTTGCCACTGTTCCGTTTAGCTTAGAGTTGTGTCCGTTGTTACGAGACGAGTGTTGAAACGATCTCCAGGTCTCCTTTGGCCCGTCGAGATTTGGCTTCTTCTTCTGATGAAACCTGGGGGAGAAGTATGATCCCTTTTTTGTTTACGCCCTTGGATTGTGTACAGGGTGTGATGGAACATCACCTGTAGGGCATAAATTTAAACCTTTTATTTTATTTTATTTTATTTCCGCGATGCTCTATCATTTCAGCTTTTATATCGCGAAGGTCGCGATTGCCCCATCATTTCGGCTATTTTTCGCGGTGCCCAATCATTTCGGCTATTTATTTCATTTTCACTCGCTGTTTTTTTTTATTATTGCGAGTTGCCCCATCATTTCGGCTATTTTGCGTGCATACATTTTTACCTGCTGCTTTTTATTGCAGGTTGCCCCATCATTTCGGCTATCTCGTATGCACGTGCGGCCTACTGGCTTTTCGCCATAAACCTGAAATTAGACACAGATTTCGGCATCAGCACCGCTACAACTGGGATATGGCCAGGAGCGAATCATCATCTGCCTCTGTCGATGTTGAACAAAGATGGCTTAGCAAACAGGGTTAGGGTCCCGTCGACTAAGGCTTTTGACTTCATGAGCCGTAAGGGTCTCACGAAGGTATTTCTCCCTACAAGTCATGAGGATCTCGTAGGCGTATTTTCTCCCTAGGAATCGTGAGGATTCCTAAGTGTATGTTCCTCTACAAGTCGTAAGGATCCTATAAGAGGGCTTTCTCCTTATAGGTCGAGAGGACCAACAAAGGTTGTGTTCACCATATGGACATATCCCTAGTCACGGATGGGACTTTGTTAGGGAAATATTTGTTCGTGCCCGTGGATTGTATACAAGGGTTAGTACTGGACCACTTGTAGGGCAGTGTCGAAGGGTATAGGGTATTTTGCTTAAGCACAGGTTTAGGTCTCTGTGACTTAAGACTTTCAAATCTTATGAGCCGTGAGGGTCCCATAAGAGAGTTCTCCTTACGAGTCGTGAGGATCTCGCAAGTGTATTTTCTCCTTAGGAATCATGGGGATCCCTAAGTGTGTTGCTCCTTTGTGAGTCGTAAGGATCTCACGCGGGTGGTTTCTCCTTACAAGGTCGAGAGGACCCTATAAGTGTCTTTTAACGAGGTTGCGCCCTTTCGGGTTTTCACAAACACTCGCCGGTAGTCCTGCTGTTTTTACTCACGGAGCCCTTTTGGGTTTTCATCCGTGCCCATTTTGCTTATGGACATACCATTTTTTTTATCCTTTTCATTTTCTTTTTCTCCTTTTTTTACGAGGTCGCGCCCTTTCGGGTTTTCACGAACACTCGCCGGTAGCCCTGCTGTTTTTACTCACGGAGCCTTTTCGGGTTTTCATCCGTTCCCTTTTTGCTTATGGACATACCGTTTTTATTTATTATATTTTTATTTATTTTTTTTTTATTCATCTCGTCAGCCTAAGGATGCTACGGTATTAGTTTAAGAACGTTTCGGTCCGCTATTAGTTTAAGGACATTTCGGTCCGACATTAAGAGGCTGGCTACTGCTTATAAAACTTGAGCTTAGGAAGATAGCGAGCGGGCCTGGTCGTCGTCACCTATCATTGACCTAGGCTGTGGCTCATTAAGCATAGTATTTCTTTAGGAAGCGACCGTTTATTGGCCTGAAAGGCCTTTCACCGTGCATGTCCATGAGTAGATAGGCCCCACCCTGGTAGACCTTATCTATGATGTACGGGCTCTCATAGTTTGGCTCGAATTTTCCCCGCTTGGCGCGATTGGGGATCATAGGCCTTTTGACCACTAACACGAGTTCGCCTTGGCGGAATGTCCTCGGTCGGGTCAATCTTTCGTATGAGCGCGTCATCTTTGCTTTATAAGCTTCTAGATTTTGTTGCGCTATGAGCCGTGTTTCTTCAAGAGCATCAAGCTCCTTAAGCCGAAGGTTAGCATTTTCTTCGTTCGTCAGTTCGTAGTGGACTGCCATTCGTAGAGAGGGTAGCTCTATTTCGAGGGGAAGTACTGCTTCTGTCCTAAATACCAACGCGTACGGCGTTGTGTTCGTGGCCGTCTTGAACGTAGATCGATAGGCCCAAAGGGCCTCTTGCAGCCTCTCGTGCCAGTCTTTCTTATTTCGGGACACCGTCTTTTTTATGATCTTCGTCAGGGTCTTGTTGAAGGCTTCAGCTAGACCATTAGCTCGCGGATTGTAAACTGAAGAATATCTCCAGTCTATATTGTGCTGCTGCGCGAAGCGGCTAATCTTATGGCTTCTGTAGGCTGGCCCGTTATCGGAGATAATCCGCCGTGGAGTTCCAAACCGATAGATGACGTGCGTCTTGAAGAAGTGGAGGATATTCTCCATCTTCACTTCCTTCAACGGTACTGCTTCCGCCCATTTAGAGAAGTAATCAGTCGTCGCCAGGATGAAACGATGTCCCCTGGACGATGCTGGTTCAATGGGGCCGACTATGTCAGTCCCCCACATTTCGAATGGCCAGCTAGCCACCGTTGGATGTAGTGGATTCGGATGCTGGTGGATGAAATCCCCGTGGATTTGGCACGAGTGGCATTGCTTCGCATACTCGAGGCAGTCCTGGATCATCGTGGGCCAGTAGTAACCCATCCGTTTAATTTTTAACTTCATCTTCGGGCCTGCTTGATGAGAACCACAGATTCCGTCATGAACTTCCCGAACGACTCTTTCTGCTTCGTCAGGTCCTAAACATCTCAGCCACAGAAAATCAAACGACCTCTTATACAGAGTATCATTGACGAAAGCGAAAGATAGAGCTCGTTTCATGAGCTGATGTCTTGAGGACGCTTCTTCGGGCATTCGGTGGGACTTAAAGTAGTCTATGAAGACTTCCCTCCAGTCCTCAGCCTTCTCACGGTCTTTTATCTGTAGGGTCGTCTG
Source organism: Agapanthus africanus (assembly GCA_030015575.1). Taxonomy (NCBI): domain Eukaryota; kingdom Viridiplantae; phylum Streptophyta; class Magnoliopsida; order Asparagales; family Amaryllidaceae; genus Agapanthus; species Agapanthus africanus. The sequence continues at coordinate 145,542,691 of CM057338.1, read as the reverse complement.
CTCAGTCGCTCCCTTTTCTTCGTATGATTCCGGAGATATTTCTGCTGGGGCGAGCACTCGACGGCTTTGTACCATGATTTTAACGTCATCGAGGTTCTCGTCAGCCAATTCTTTGGCGAGCTTAGCTAACGCGTCCGCTTTGCTATTTTCCGCGCGTGGTATGCTTTCCAAAGTATAGGAGGGAATTTGGGTCAACAGTTGTTGCACCTTTTCGCCGTACTTCACCAACTCTGGTTTGCACGTTTGGTAGTCACCATTTACTTGACTAACGACCAGTTGAGAATCCCCGTACATAAGGAGGTCTTCAATTCCCATGTCGATGGCGATCTCGAGGCCCGCTATCAAAGCTTCGTATTCGGCTTCGTTATTCGTCCTCGGCTCTGTTAAGGAGAAGGCGAAGCGCATAATCCCTCCTTGTGGAGTTACGAAGATGAGGCCTACTCCCAATTTGATTATGGGGGTACATTGTTTGCGCTTCTTCATGGAAGATGCTCCATCAAAATAGAGTTCCCATCGGGTATCACCGCCGCCGATCGCATCACATGCATGTTCGTCCGGCAAATCGCAGTTCAGAGGAGAACCGGCAGGTACTGGATGCTCAGCAAGGAAGTCGGCGATGGCCTGGCCTTTCACTGCCTTGAGAGGTCGATACGTTATCGAGAACTCCATCAAGAGTAGAGCCCATTTAGCGAGTCGACCCGTCAATATAGCCTTTGACATCAAATATTTAAGAGGGTCCACCTTCGAGATGAGACCGACTTCGTGTGCCAATGCATAATGCCTGAGCTTTGTTATCGCAAAGATCAACGCCAAGCTATGTTTTTCAGTGGGAGAGTAGTTGCTTTCTGCCCCCGGCAGAACTCGACTTAAGTAGTAGAGTGCTCTTTCTTTTCCTTGATCGTTCTCTTGTGCCCATAATGCGCCTAAGGAACCTTCGAGGGCGGTTGTATAAAGAATGAGGGGTTTTCCCCTGTCCGGAGCAGCCAACACCGGCGGGTTCTGAAGGTACTGTTTAATTTCGTCCAACGCGCCCTGGCATTTTTGATCCCAGACGAATGGAGTCCCCTTCTTCATCAGGTGGCTGTAAGAACGGCACTTGCCTGACAGGTTGGCGATAAACCGCCGGATGTACGCGAGCTTTCCTTGGAGAGATCGCAGCTGTTTGAGAGTCCTTGGCGGGGGCATTTCCATGATCGCCTTGATCTTGGACGGATCTATTTCGTTACCCCGGTGTCGGACGATGAATCCTAAGAATTTGCCCGAGAAAACTCCGAATGCACATTTGAGGGGATTCATCTTCAAATTATATTGCCGAAGGCGTTGAAATACAGTCTTCAGATGCGTTAAGTGCTCTTCGTATGACATGCTCTTCACCACGAGGTCATCAATATAGCACTCGACGATGTCATGTATGAGATCGTCGAAGATCTTTGTCATGGCCCTTTGATAGGTAGCACCGGCGTTCTTTAGACCAAAGGGCATAACCTTGTAGCAGAATATTCCCAAAGGGGTCCGGAAAGCCGTATGTTTCTGGTCTTCAGGATGCATTTTTATTTAATTCTACCCTGATGAGCCGTCCATGAAGGAGAAAACCTCATGCGTGGACGTATTATCTATCATTAGCTCGGTTACCGGTATTGGGAAATCGTCCTTCGGGCAGGCTTTATTGAGATCCCTGAAATCCACGCATATGCGCACCGTCCCATTTTTCTTCATTACAGGAACGATGTTGGCAATCCAGTCAGGATATTGGACTTCTTGGATAAATCCGGAATCGATCAGCTTCTTGACTTCGGCGTTGATGCTCATCTCAAGCTCGAGCCGCATCCTTCTCGGCGCCTGCTTGACCGGCTTGATATCCGGGGATATTGCTAATTTATGCACAGCAATCTCCGGATCTAATCCCGGCATTTCGGAATAGTTCCACGCGAAGCAATCTTTATGCTGTAGAAGCACGTCCTTTAATGCAGCCACCCTTTCTTTAGATAGCCGCTCACTGACGAATGTCGGTCACGGATCGTCTGTCGATCCCAACTCAATCTTCTTGAGGTTATCTGCAGTAGTATGTATGCCATCTTCCAGTTCTTTCGGAGCCGGTGGAAATTCTGAGATTACCTCATTATCATTGTTTTCGAAGCACCAAGGGAGCTCATCTATGTCCTCGGGCTCCTCTTTTAATATCGTAATCATGTAACAGGTGCGAATCCGCTTCCAAGATTGAGGTGGATCCGGTTCTGCTCTTGCGGCTTTGGGTTCATGCTTTTGTGGCGGCGTTACCCTCCAGCTGTTGGATAAAGCAAATCTGCCTTGCTGGTACTGGTCTTCGACCCAGCTCTTGAAGGTGAAGCAGTCTTCGATAGGGTGTCCTATGGCTCGGTGATAAGAGCAATAGCCCGGATGAGAAGCTTTGTTAGCTTGCTCAGGGTGCTTAGACTCCGGAAGTGCGATCATTTGATGTTTTATAGCGAGTTCGAGTAACTTCTTCGTCTTGTCTCGGGGGAAGGAATACGCTCGACTCATTTTCTTTATGAGGGACAAATCCGGACCGCGCAATGCCCGCTCACGTGACTCTCTAATCCTGCGTCGTTGCTGTCGACTCCTTTTTCCGCCTCTGGACTTACTTCTGTCTTCGCATCGGGCCTTTTGGACGACGGGTCGACGGGGAGGAGCGTCTTTGTCTTTTGCAACCTGTTGAAACAGACGTTGCGTCCTGTCCTTCTCGTAGATGGCCATCTCGCGGTTGTGGTCCTCCCGAGCCTTTTGTCCTGCTTTCCTGATAAGCTTGTCCACTTGCTCTTCAAATGACGGACTCGGCACTTCACTCGCAGGATCCAATTTTGACGAGGGGTTAGCATTCTCCGACGAAGTGACCTCTTCCTTATCGAAGTTATATATGGCGTAGCTGCCGTGGATTCGCTCCCGTTTCCCGGATCTCACATATCCAAGCCCAAGCGTTTCCATTCTCCCGTTGGGCAATTTGCGCTGAGTCCCAGGGACATTCCAAATCTTGTTGTAGAACCGAGCTTGTCGAACAGTCTATTTTAAGGGTACTCCTTGGCGCTTCAATAGCCTCTTTAGTCCACTTGTGTAATATCTAGGCAACCGGATGGGTTGGAGCCTGTCGAGTGTAGAATCCGCGCCATGCCAGATCTCTTTCTCTACTTTCGTCTCTGTGGATTGGTAAAATAGGATCACCTTTTCACCCTTTCGCCTGGGAGGGACGTAAAACGTCTGCAGGTCCTGCACATTGTGAGCTTGAAGTGCGGCAAGATCTTTGTAGTGTTTCCGCGGCACCATGGTGATTTGCAAACTCTGATTATCACTAGGGGATGCCTGTATTGACAACCGACTGGAGAACACGGCATTAACCTCATCTTCCGAGTCACTTCCGAAGATCAACATGGGGGCGGACTTTCCCGGGTTGTTGCGTCGAGACGGCCCAGCATAAACTATCTCTTCTTCTTCTTCGGTATCGCTCCCGAAAACAGGGATGGTGGCGACGGCTTTGTTCTCTGGCTTGCGACACTTTTCTGTATCCTCGAAGTCTGGCAAAAAGTACTTCGCATCTTCGTACTTGCGGACTTCGTTCACGGAAAATGGATTCAGCTCGCCTGTTACGGTATATTTGAAACCATCCTTGAAGTACTTCATACACTGATGCTGTGTAGAAGGGATGATGTTGTACTCATGCAACCAAGGACGACCGAGCAAGACGTTGTAGCAAGTCTTGGCTTCAATGACGTGAAACTTAATGTCCGTGACGAGCAGTCCGAAGCGTAATGTCAATATTACGGATCCGAGAGTCCGTAACGATTGGGAGTCGAAACCGGAGATGGTAATTTTGTCACGAGCGAGGTGTTGCACACTCATGCAGATTTCTTTCAACACCCGAACATTAAGGAGATTGACGGAGGATCCATTGTCAACCAGGATTTTGCCTATCTTGATATCGTGGCAATATCCGGAGACGTATAGAGGACGGTTGTGGTCGCACGTCCCGAGGAGAAGGTCTTCGTCACCGAAAGTGATGTCGGCCGTATGCACTTCCTCCAGTTCATCCTTCTCCTTTCCGCGGCGAGGAAGGCTTGGAATTGCTCAGGTTCTTGTAACTCCTTAATGTTGGAGATAGTGCCCTCAAAGTCAATTATTGGATCGCAGGTACGTGATTACAATGATTGAGGCAGGACCTATACCGATATGACAGTCTTACTCGAGATGATAGTATGCTATCTGGTTTGTCTTTATCATCGTATATATGCTTTAGTTCACTATTGCATGATTGATAGAGCCCATAGGATTCTTGCTTGACTACCAGCAGTATGATGGCGATCATATACGTGGGAGCTGGGGTCTGTAAGCACATCCTTAAAAGTGTCCCTAGTCGTGGGAGTTTCGAGACAGGGCATCGATACTCCAGAGTAGACTAGTGTATACAGTCGAGACCCCGACGAGGGGCGGTGGCCGGTCTCACAAGCCACTGGTGTCAGTAGGATCACCTAAGATGTATACAGGTGCTCATTGAGTTATGAGTACACCGGACAGGACTCGCCGGGAATCTGCTAGTTGGTATTATACATATCGTCAGATAGTAATTCCCTGGTGACATGTGTACAGGTTAGTTCATCGACCTGAGATCGTCGTTTGTCTCATATGAGTTCCCACTGTGCTTAGATTACTACCCTACCACGCTCAAAGGAGTTGTGCAAACAGGTTTTAGTTGGGTACAGTCCCGAGCCACATTGGAGGCAAGTGAGCGGATCGTCGGAGATTCGTCTCTCCCGGTATTGGGGGTTGATGTCGCGCAGTGCACGGGTGGCCATCACTAGGAATCCTCGGCCGAGGTAGTGGAGGATTACTGATTTGGATCAGTAGTTTCTCAGGTGGTGATGGGCTTTATGCCGACACGATTTATCGCGTTATTAGGGGTCTGACTTTATCCACCCCCCTAGACTCGATATGCGATACTCTTTAGACGAATGGACCGGACTGTATATACATTGTCACTGTCAGGCTCAGTAGGGTTTATAGATGAGTTCGCTCGTCAGCTTCCCTTCCAATCAATACATAGGCAAAACGTTACGTGCAGCTTGTACCTCTGACGTGCTAGGGGTTATACCCAGTGCCAGTGTGTTGATGAGTCATTAGAGTCCCCCACAGACACTTTCCCAAGTTCGGGCGAAACGTTGTAGAGGCCGTATGGTGTTATGGCAAGGTTCGGAAAAAGCACGTGCGTTTTCGCACGTGTCGTTTTTCGGGCAGATAATACTGGTAGGCTTTGGTTTAAGCCGGAACCCAGTATTATACTGTGTAGATATAATATCTTTGTCTCAGTTGCATTTGTATTCGGTCGTAATACAAATGCGGGTATGTTTATACTGATACGGGGTTATCCTGAAATTCGTTTCAGGATCACTTTTGGAAGTTGCCAGTTTTCAGTTTTCTATCAGCCGTATTTAACAGTCGGTTAAATACGGATTTATCTTTTCTTCTGGAGGGTAAGTCATGAGGTGAGTCATGCTTCTAGAAGGTTCTAGAAGGTTCTAGAATTTGATGACAAGGTTAATGACTCATGCTTTGATTTCAATGAGGTTTTGTTTTCCTTAAGATATTTTCATGTGTTCACATTATGATATTTTGCTTAAGGTTACTCTCCCCTCTCCTACGATCACCCCCCCACTTCTATAAGTGGCCGGCCCCTCCTCTCTCTCTCACTTGCTTGAGTTTTCACTTGAAAAGATTATGATAGGTTTTATCGGTGTATGGAATTTCACAGCTCCTTTCATTCCATCACCCGATTCCCTCGGCAACTTCATTAACCGATCGTCCACGGATTTGGACGAAGCGAGACAAAGTGTTCTACTCATTCTCTACTTCATCTTGGTCGTCTCTTTTAGCAAACTTGACGATCGAGTTGCCTCGGTTCAGAGGCGGGAGCCCGTTTAAAGATCCGTCGACGTGGTGCCACCTGGACGACAAGATTGGAGATTCAGGAGATCGGAGTAGCCGCAACAAGCGTGGGATGATGGTTGAAGACCGAAGGACTCGGATCATTCGGTATAACATTTCTACCCCTTTGCAATTTGTTAGTTTAGCTTTAATGGCAGATCCGGGTTACGGTACACGATAGCGCCAGTTCGTTAAAAGTTTTTGTTCCGTATTTGGCGTCTGTTAGACGGCCGGGGCGCTACCGTGGACTTACAGTGGTATCAGAGCCTAACCATTAAGCTATACTAACTTGTGCTAATGCGTTTAAAACATCGATCGAACCGAATTTCGAAAAACACAATTTTCTAGCATACCAGTTTCTGTCGATTTTAAATGATGTCCTAAAATTTTTTTGCATATCACAGAAGACAGAGCAGGGTTTTCTAAGAATACTGGTGAAATTTGGTGGCCCAATTCCACAGAACCGCCGCGGATCCGCCGCGCAAACATGGGTTTGGCCGCGGATCCGCCGCAGTATTGTGAGATTGGCACTCCAAATTTCTACAGTAAGTTCTACATGGGAAATTGTGGTTTTTGGTATATATATTTTGGGCCCAGATTTTGTTACTGTACACCAGTTGTCCGTGGGGCCCACTTCGGGAAATTTAGTCGATCGAAATTTTAAATTTGTTAGTTTACAGTATTTACATTATATCTCCGACCGGGAATGTCATTTGATCGGTAAACCGCGTCTGATTGCTATAGTTCTTTTAGACGGGTTTGCGAACGTGACATTCGCGTTGATGTTCTGTGTTGTGCTGTATTGTTGCGGATATGTCGTGGTGGATAGCAGGGTGCAATGATAGTGCAGTTTGGATTTATTTGTACATTTGTTATTGCGGGGCGAGCGTCCAACATGTGGACTGCCGTTACTGTCTGTTTGTATAAATATTCTTTTGGGGCATGACCAGGTTGCGGTCGATGTACCTGTTGTACTATTTTTAATTCTGTACTAGGTTTATCCCGCGAAGGAGTGCACGGATGGCCGGGTTTTGGAGGGCAACGGGTCCGTATCTCATGGCTTTGAGAGGCAAAGGGACCTCACTCTAGAATTGGCAGACTATTCGCCGCACTCGTAGGGGGTACAGGTTGACCCAAGGAGGGGTGCTCAATTTACCGGATTCCGTGAAGTGCCGGGTGTTCCATTCACTATGCTGTGGGGACCACCTCGCTTCAGGTTTTGGCGGGTAACTTGCCGCACCCGTAGGGGTCTAGGTTTCATTGCATAGGCTATCCACACGACCAGGGGAACGTCGGGTTTCAGTAGCGGCTCTGTGAAACCCGGGGATCCCAGATTATCTGTATTGTTCTGTGATGCTTATTACTTTTCTGTAATGTTGCATTTTATCACGCCTGGAGCGATTATTGTATATTGGTATATATACTATTAGATGTTGTATATGTTTTACACCCGCGCTAGTCCAGTCCCCGCTCTGTCGTTAGTTAAGTAACCTAACGGGTGATGACGGGACCCAGTGGCGAATGCGGATGGCATATACGTACATTATATTTTCGTTCTTTTCTGGTGTGATTGATTGATGGGACTGCGTTGATTCTTTTCAATGCAAGATAAAACAAACCTATATTTGATGTTGTTGGAACAAATTTTAAAAGGTGTTATTGCAAAGATGTTTCCTTTTGTTTTGCATAGTGATATTCAGTTGGAATATCCTGCACCTCATTCGACGAGGCAAGGGCCGAGATCCCTTCATCGGGAGTGACCCCTTGGGCAGAAGTTTGCGTCAGGGTAATAACTTTAATATAGTCGATTACAAGTTGCTTTGCATCGCGGTATTCAGATGGAATATCCTGTACCTCATTCCACGAGGAAAGAGCCGAGATCCCTTCACCGGGAGTGACCTCTTTAGCAAAACGTTTTCTTCACTATATTTTATAAAAAGCTATCAGTTTCCTTCAACGAGATCAAGTTCATTACGTTAAAGGTTTTTTCGCCAAAAAACCAGCCGTAGCCCTCCGTCATTTCTTATGGATAGTCAGTAGTATTCAAGCTATGTTTGTTGGCCAAAGTCAAGGCATAGTGTTTGGTAGCTGCTGATTATTCATCTGTTGCATAGATAGATGCGTTGGTTTGGGACAGTCGTTCTGCCTTGTTGGCCAAAGTCAAGGGCATGTGCGGGTGGGTTCAAATTAACCTGGACAATGACGGGTAGAACTTGACATGTGACTTATGATTTTTTGGCCAAAGTCAAGGCCATAAGAGCATGAGGTAAAAATTATATCGGGAGTTTCAAACATACAGGAAACTTGCCAGGTATGCGCATACCTTCTGGAGTGTGATAACTTGAGTGGCTTCCATCAAGTTATCATGCGATGATAGTTGGATCCCGATTCTCACTGATGAGTTAGTTTACTCTTCGGGTGATCCCGACTAATTCTTCTTTCAGGTTTGGAGGAGAATTTGAGATAACAGTGGGAGGTTTCCTGATTAGATAAAGTGATAACCATTCTGATCTAGGTTAGAGTGCACGCAGAGTGTTTCTTTTCTCTTTCTCTCTTTGGCAGCGACCTTTGATCGACCCTAGACTTTGACTCAGTGACCAAGTTGACCGAACCTTCTTAAAATACTGGCCTTTGGATTGTCCAAGTTGCATAAGTCATTGCCGCTCCTTCCTTTACCTTTTGTATTTCTCAGAACACCCCGTATCACTACGGACATCCACTTCCATTGGATAGATCCATCGTATGGTTATATACGAACTCGAAGGTACTTCTTTGAGGATGGATCCAGGTTCAGGAGAAATAGAATTAGTTTATTCAGTTGTCATTTATTATCACCTTCTCTCAGGTTGCGAGGGCTCCTTAGTCTAGGAGAGTACACCTATTACGCTTATTGGATAGTCTTATTCCAAACCATAGGCAGGTGCCGAAAGGTAGGGAATGAAGAAAACCAATTAGCCTAAGTAGGGTGTGCAGAAGGTAATATGTAAAGACAAAATAAAGGGATTCGAAAGAGGGCAAAGTAAATTGCGACTGTTATCATTCACGACCAAACCGCATACTTCATCGCTACTCCTATTTCACCTTTGCTTTTTCCCCAGTTCGGGAGAAATAGAATAAGGTATTATTCAGTAGTCTTTTATCATCACCTTCTCTCAAGATTGCGAGTACTCCTAGGATTAGGAGAGTACACCTATTATGCTTACTGGATAGTCTTCTTCCAAACCATAGGCTGGTGCCGAACGGTAGGGAAGGAAGAAAACCATTTAGCCTAACGAAGGTGTACAGAAAGTAACGACTAAAGACAAATAAAGGGATTTGGAGAGATAGCAAAGAATTATACGGTTAAAGTCATGAATTGGATTATGGAAGAGGCATTACTATGAATACCAGGATACCCCTACGAGACATTTTAATGTTTCAGTTTCACTGCGCATTGTTAAAAGAAAACTGTTTTCCCGATTAGATACTTACTCCAGGGTATGTATTTACCAGGTTCCATTCTCATATCTGTACGGTTTTACAGATGATGAGTGGAAGTAAGTTATTGGGAGTTAGGTGATCATCCTCATTATATCGGAATTCGTTGTAATTGGTGATATTTGAGGAAGTCGCCTGGGTACAGTTTTCAACCTACGATGCATAGGTTTTGAGTTATTCAACTCAGGGGACTTATACAGAGTACTGTATGTTGTCCAGTGTCCATCAGGACAAAGGGGTAGGTCCTCGTACTATGTTCTGTTTACTTATCACCTCTCTAGTTTTTAGACAAGTGTTTCGTAGAAATACAATGTCTAAGTTTTGAGAAGTTGTGGGTATAGGAATAAAGTAGAGAACCAGGTGTCGCAAGTATCAGGATTCTTCAAAGAAATTGAAGATGTAGATTCTTGTGACTGGTATTCAGTTGATAGTAATGGTTTTGAGAAACTTGTTTCTCTTTCAGGTTACTCATAATTGGATGGATTCCTAAGTTGAGTAATGCTGATTAGCCTTTCTCCATTAAGTTAATATGCACTGGAGACAGCTGCATGGTTTGAATCTGGTTCCAATTAAAATAGTGCCTCTATTTCTATATTAGATATAGAATGGTTCATATCTTAACAATGTTAAGATACGGGGAGTTGTCCAGCTTATGCTTAAAACCAGACACTGGATAACTCAAGGCACGTTTCTGTAATGGCTGTTTGTGGGTTGACCCTGGCTTTGACGAGGGTTGACATTTCTACCATCTGGAAGATCAATAGTGATATTGTTCTTGACTCGCCACAGTTTTATTAAAATGGATTTTTTCAGAAAACAGTAGTGGGAGTATGGTAGAACTGGAAGTGATTCCAGAACCGCAAACAATTATGGAAAATTTAATAGGACCTATATATTCAATCAGCTTTGACATTCCAATAGCCACTCCGCAGATATAGCGGAATAAGATCATCTAATTTTGATGAGACAGTCATAGCTTTGACTTCATCAGAATAGGGGATGGATCTGTTGGGAAGGTAGAAGGGTGTGATGTCCTGGTATTTGGATGACATACACATAGTTGGAAGTAAAATTCCTATACTACGATCGGTTGTACTGTGGTCGTCACACAGTTGTTTCTTCACAAAGGACATGGATATAATATCAGACATTCTGGTTACTAGATCTATGGTTTTAGATCTAGATTTGGGTAGTTTCCCAATATGGGTACTTTGACAATATTCTAATAGTATTTTAGAATAGATGACTCCTGGCATGGTGGTGTACCTGCAAGTGATAGAGTCACCCTCTCTAAAGGTGTCTTAGAGACTAAAGAAGAGAGGGAAGTGCATGATTGGCAGATCACTTGCTTAGGCAATTGAGTCAATCATGAGATGTCAAGTACCACACCAGATGTAGTTTTTGCACTTGATGCGATAAGTTTATATTAATCCAATCCTGGAGAAACATAAGGAAGCGGTTTTAGAACATAAGTTCTTATTCTACAGATTTGATGACGGCAGCCTCCTTCGGGAGACGGTTATCATTCCACGCTTCCAAGGTGACATGGATGACAGAGTGATTGTCAGAGTTATAGTTTTCCCTCTGACAAGGGACAGTATTATGGACAGGTGGTCCAAGAGGATACTGTGGGAGGCATGGTGCTGGATACTGATTAGGTTCAGTTATCGATACAGTCTAAGAATTTTGGATTTGGAGTTCATTTATGAACTAGGTCCCATCAGACATCCAGACATATTCTAAGACAGGTATTACTCGATTCGGGAGATGGCTTTCTCCGCGAACTTGAGATTAAGAGAGACATAGAAAGAAACATCAGGGCGGATCCACTCACTGAGGCTATTTCTCAAACACAAGAGTTTTACAAACTAGCTTTGTGAAACTGATTAGTAGAGGAGTTGGATGTTCGGTATCACACGGGCTGTGAGTATGCGACATCGCAATAATTAGCCTTGAGTGCAAGTGGGAGATTGTTGGAGATAGTGCCCTCAAAGTCAATTATTGGATCGCAGGTACGTGATTACAATGATTGAGGCAGGACCTATACCGATATGACAGTCTTACTCGAGATGATAGTATGCTATCTGGTTTGTCTTTATCATCGTATATATACTTTAGTTCACTATTGCATGATTGATAGAGCCCATAGGATTCTTGCTTGACTACCAGCAGTATGATGGCGATCATATACGTGGGAGCTGGGGTCTGTAAGCACATCCTTAAAAGTGTCCCTAGTCGTGGGAGTTTCGAGACAGGGCATCGATACTCCAGAGTAGACTAGTGTATACAGTCGAGACCCCGACGAGGGGCGGTGGCCGGTCTCACAAGCCACTGGTGTCAGTAGGATCACCTAAGATGTATACAGGTGCTCATTGAGTTATGAGTACACCGGACAGGACTCGCCGGGAATCTGCTAGTTGGTATTATACATATCGTCAGATAGCAATTCCCTGGTGACATGTGTACAGGTTAGTTCATCGACCTGAGATCGTCGTTTGTCTCATGTGAGTTCCCACTGTGCTTAGATTACTACCCTACCACGCTCAAAGGAGTTGTGCAAACAGGTTTTAGTTGGGTACAGTCCCGAGCCACATTGGAGGCAAGTGAGCGGATCGTCGGAGATTCGTCTCTCCCGGTATTGGGGGTTGATGTCGTGCAGTGCACGGGTGGCCATCACTAGGAATCCTCGGCCGAGGTAGTGGAGGATTACTGATTTGGATCAGTAGTTTCTCAGGTGGTGATGGGCTTCATGCCGACACGATTTATCGCGTTATTAGGGGTCTGACTTTATCCACCCCCCTAGACTCGATATGCGATGCTCTTTAGACGAATGGACCGGACTGTATATACATTGTCACTGTCAGGCTCAGTAGGGTTTATAGATGAGTTCGCTCGTCAGCTTCCCTTCCAATCAATACATAGGCAAAACGTTACGTGCAGCTTGTACCTCTGACGTGCTAGGGGTTATACCCAGTGCCAGTGTGTTGATGAGTCATTAGAGTCCCCCACAGACACTTTCCCAAGTTCGGGCGAAACGTTGTAGAGGCCGTATGGTGTTATGGCAAGGTTCGGAAAAAGCACGTGCGTTTTCGCACGTGTCGTTTTTCGGGCAGATAATACTGGTAGGCTTTGGTTTAAGCCGGAACCCAGTATTATACTGTGTAGATATAATATCTTTGTCTCAGTTGCATTTGTATTCGGTCGTAATACAAATGCGGGTATGTTTATACTGATACGGGGTTATCCTGAAATTCGTTTCAGGATCACTTTTGGAAGTTGCCAGTTTTCAGTTTTCTATCAGCCGTATTTAACAGTCGGTTAAATACGGATTTATCTTTTCTTCTGGAGGGTGAGTCATGAGGTGAGTCATGCTTCTAGAAGGTTCTAGAATTTGATGACAAGGTTAATGACTCATGCTTTGATTTCAATGAGGTTTTGTTTTCCTTAAGATATTTTCATGTGTTCACATTATGATATTTTGCTTAAGGTTACTCTCCCCTCTCCTACGATCACCCCCCCACTTCTATAAGTGGCCGGCCCCTCCTCTCTCTCTCACTTGCTTGAGTTTTCACTTGAAAAGATTATGATAGGTTTTATCGGTGTATGGAATTTCACAGCTCCTTTCATTCCATCACCCGATTCCCTCGGCAACTTCATTAACCGATCGTCCACGGATTTGGACGAAGCGAGACAAAGTGTTCTACTCATTCTCTACTTCATCTTGGTCGTCTCTTTTAGCAAACTTGACGATCGAGTTGCCTCGGTTCAGAGGCGGGAGCCCGTTTAAAGATCCGTCGACGTGGTGCCACCTGGACGACAAGATTGGAGATTCAGGAGATCGGAGTAGCCGCAACAAGCGTGGGATGATGGTTGAAGACCGAAGGACTCGGATCATTCGGTATAACGTTTCTACCCCTTTGCAATTTGTTAGTTTAGCTTTAATGGCAGATCCGGGTTACGGTACACGATAGCGCCAGTTCGTTAAAAGTTTTTGTTCCGCATTTGGCGTCTGTTAGACGGCCGGGGCGCTACCGTGGACTTACACTTAATTAGTGAATCTCGCGCTTCTTTTGATAATTGGAGGGCATCGAGAATGCTGAGCTGAGAAGGTAGCTTTCTTAGGTGCGCTAGGATGTTGTAGTCCACCTTACCCTTCCTGGGAGGGTCTTTGGTAGTCAGCTCTTTCATGACTTGGTCATCTAAAGTGATATCCTCAGTGACATTTTCCTTTCCCTTATCTTTTCTATTTGCGGGCCCGAGATTCCTTTTCGGGAGCGTACGATTGCGCAGCTGAATGTTTTCGCAGGCCTCTGGTTCTTCCTCTTTTCCCAAAACGGATTCTTTAAAGAGAGGGCCCAGAGCCATTTCTTCATCAGAGTCGCTCCCAAAGGTGAGAACTTGTGACCCTCCGGCGTTAACCATGTAACAGTTGCCCGTAGTTCTGTTGTGCCCGTCGGCAGTACTTTTTCGTTCCCGACGAGTCTTGCGTTTCATGCGCTTAAAATGTTGCCGATGAGCACCATATCCCTGCCACCATATCCTAAAGGCGTCGCACTCCTCCGTAGGGTGTGAAATTTTTCGATGATATGCGTAATAATTAGGTGCCACTCCGCCCCATCAAGCGTGTTTTCTTCCGAGGGTGGTAGCTTCATTCCCATTGACATGGCTTTGGCAAACCTTTTCCTCGTCTTGAATATCTTTTTGTTTACATCGGATGTCTTTTGATCTGGCGGGAGTGCTTCGACTCTTTCGTTCAGTCGCTTGCGTTTGGCTCCTTCCGATGTGGCCATCTCACGCTCCTGATCCGCTTTACTCTTCAGACGAATCTCGTCTAGAAAGGTGTCGATCATTTCATTTGTTGGCCACACACGCTCTGGTTCAGGCTCTGTCCCCAGTTTCTTAGTGCTAGGAGTTTTTTCATCGTCAGTAAACGAGCGGGAGATTACGTTACAACTCGCCGCGTATCCCTCGGATTTATCCGACGAACTCTCTCCATCATCTTCCTCTTGAAAGATGTGGTTGAGAAACTCTTGCAGCGTGACAGGAGTTCACGCCTTTTGATTGTACTCTTCCATCGCGTCGATTTGCTTCTGCAAGTTCGTGCGCTTGTCTCCAGGCTTCACGGGCTTCTTAGATTTCTTCTTCTTTTTCTTTGAAGATTTTGACGGTTGGGTGTGAGTATTTGGGCCATCACCACGAGTCTTCGTAGTTGGGCGCGGCTTCAACATCCCTTCGATAATTTGAGGTTCAAGCGGGTCCTTCCATTCGACCGCCGGGCACGCATGAAGGTCCCTCAGCATTCTTTTGGTTTTAGTTGACAGCACGACCTCCCATGGAGCTTCTTCAATAAAGGAACAGGTTGCCCCCGGTGTATCTGCTTTCTTAGGAGTATGCGGCTGTGGTGGGTTCACCTTCCACTTTTCGGACAGTGCAAACTTCCCCTGGAGGTATTGATCTTCAATCCATCCTTTGAAGACGAAGCAATCCTCAATCGGATGACTTACCGTTTGATGGTAAGGGCAATAGTTAGGGTTATTCACCTCAGTGGGTTGTGGCGGTCGCCTTGGATTTGGTAGGTTTATAAGTCTGTTGCGTACTGCCAGCTCGAATAACCGTTTCGTCTTGTTCCGTGGGAACGAGTAGGGACGCTTCATCTTCTCATTATAATACCGGTGTCTTTCTTCCAATTGATCCGCCAGCTTTGGGGCATTGGGTGTAAGTCCACGTTGCCGTCCCCGGTTCTTGCGGGGAGGCGGAAACGGTATAAAAATCAAATTTTTAGCGCAAAGGGCAACATGGACTATCAAAGTCGGGATCTTTTCTAAACTAAACTAGCTATCATGCTAAAAAGAGTTAGCTACTCGGATAAAAGGTTATACCTAACTTGAACTCCTTCTTCTTGAAACCTTTGTAGGGTTTGATGGTGCTTTCCTTGTCGCCTTCTTCCGTCAAAGATGGATCCACCTGAGGGTTCGACCTTCGGGCTCCTTTCTCGAACTTTAAGAGAACTAGGATCTTTGGCTTGCTAAACCTCTAACCCTAGAGTGAGTAGAGAGTGGCTTTGGGGTGTTTTTATCTCAAGGAGAGGGATTCTCAACACATGAGAAGGGATCTCCTTGAACTAGAGGAGGAAGAAGAAGAAGTGAGGAGAGAGAAGTGTTATGATAGAATGAGCTATTCTTTTCATTTTACAACCATAACTAAAATGAAAAGAATTATCAAATTAACAATAATAATAAAAATGAAATAGTTGATGGATGGTTTGGAATGACCACTATCATCACATTCATTAAATGAATTTTGCTAGAATCAAAGAGCATCTTTGTAAAGTAATGATGATGGTCAAACTTTCAACTATGGTCAACAAGTCAACCTTGGTCAACAAGTCAACAAAACCAACCATGACACAATTTCATTTAATTAATATTATTAATTGATATATCATAAATTCATTAGGGTTTGGAAAAAGACGACTGTCAACCGTGCATACGCACCCGTTCCGAAACCCGAATGAATATCCTCTTCCTCCGCCTCAATCAACTGTGCATACACACCCGCATTCTTATTCCGAGGAACATGAATACTAAGAGATAAAATCAACCCCAAAACATATACCAGTATCTGGCTCAAACCAGAGCCTGCTAGTAATATCTGTCCGGACTCCAAACGTGTACAAGTGCGCGGATGAGAACGAACCCTGTCGCAAAACCATGCGACCTCTACTCTGTTTTTCCCAGAGGCGAATAGCCCTCTGTGTGGGACTCTAAAGACTCGACACTACGCTGGCAGTGGGTTTAACCACAGACCGCAAGCGGCACTAGCTGTGCGTAACGATCCCCAGGTAGATGTCGATAAGAAGACTGATGAGGTGAACCCCATCTGAACTCCCACTGAGTCTGAATGTGACAGTCTCCGTACAGTCCGGTCTGTTCGTCTGATACATCGCATGTCGGGCCTAGGGGGCGGTAAACGTCAGTCCCCTAATAGCGGTACAAGTCGTGTCGGAGTGAAGCCCAAAACACCCTGAGATAACACTGGAAGCCTACCAGTATATCTCGCTTGCCCTGGCCAGGGACTACTCGTGTAATGGCTCTCCTAGACACAGCGCGATGTCAACCCCCAATACCGGGAGAGACGAATCCTGTCTAACCGTCACTGCCTCCAAGTGCTTCGGGACTGCACCCAACCACTACCTGTTTGCACGACTCCTTTGAGC
The DNA here is from genome assembly GCA_030015575.1 of Agapanthus africanus. Taxonomy (NCBI): domain Eukaryota; kingdom Viridiplantae; phylum Streptophyta; class Magnoliopsida; order Asparagales; family Amaryllidaceae; genus Agapanthus; species Agapanthus africanus. Next base: position 145,526,052 of record CM057338.1, on the reverse strand, counting down.
CGTGGCAGGGTAGTGATCAAAGTGCAGTGGGAACACACTCGAGGCGAAGTGCCAGTGTCAAGTCAGCGGACTAAGCTGTACTCATGTCACCTGGGAACTGATAACTGACGATAGGTATAATACCAACTTGTCAGTTCCCGACGAGTCCTGTCCAGTGTACTCGTAACCTAACGAGCACCCGCATACTATCTCAAGTACGACGTACTGACGGCTGTGGGACAGACCGTCTCCCACACTGGGATGAGAAGCGCATGCGCCAGTCTACTCCGGAGTATCGATGCCCTGTCTCGATAGTCCTGCGACTAGGGACCTGTATAAGGATGTGCTTATAGATTACCCAGCCCCCACTAGTGTGACTGCCATCACAACGCTGGTAATCAAGCAAAGATCCTAAGGGCTCCACTAATGCGTATAAGTGATATGATAAAATAAACACATGTACACATTGAAGTAGAAACAAACCAAGTAGCATACTACTATTTTGAGCAAGATTGTATATACAAGGTGAATATCCCAAGCTTCCATTAAGTAATATACAAACCAGTATGATACAGTAATGGCCTCTAGGGCATATACACTAACAATCTCCCACTTGCACTAAGACCATGTACTGGCGTATCGAAGACCTATCATCTCGATCAGCCGCTCGAACTGTGTCTGGGGTAGGGCCTTGGTGAATGGATCTGCAGTGTTTTCTTCTGAAGCAACCCTCCGAACCTCGATCTCCTTGCGATCCACGATCTCTCTGATCAGGTGATACCGCCTCAAGATGTGTCTGGATCTCTGATGGGACCTGGGTTCCTTCGCTAAAGCTATAGCCCCGTTGTTGTCGCAATACAGAGGTATTGGGTCAACAATGGACGGAACCACCTGAAGTTCTTTCAAGAACTTCTTCATCCAGACAGCTTCTTTTGCGGCATCAGATGCAGCGATGTATTCCGCTTCCATCGTCGAGTCTGCAACGGTTTCCTGTTTGGAACTCTTCCAACACACCGCCCCTCCATTGAGGGTAATGACAAAACCCGACATGGACTTGGAATCATCCTTGTCACTCTGGAAGCTGGAGTCAGCAAAGGCCTCGATCTGGAGGTCTTTTCCGCCATACACCAAGAACATCTCCTTAGTCCTTCTCAGGTACTTGAGAATGTTCTTTACTGCTATCCAGTGTTTCTCCCCAGGGTTTGACTGATACCGGCTTACCACACTTAGTGCATAAGCTACATCCGGTCTGGTACACAACATCGCATACATTATAGAGCCTACCGCAGAAGCGTAGGGTATAATAGACATGCGATCCCTCTCTAAATCAGTCTTGGGAGACATCTCTTTAGAGAGGGTGATCCCGTGACAAGCCGGTAGGTTACCGCGCTTGGAATCTTCCATACTGAATCTTTTCAGTATAGTGTCGATGTACCTGGACTGTGAAAGTCCTAATATCCTCTTGGATCTATCACGATGGATCCGGATCCCCAGGATGTATGAGGCATCACCCAGGTCTTTCATGGAGAACCTGTGTGACAAGAATCCCTTGACAGATTGTAGCATAGGAATGTCATTTCCTATTAAGAGAATGTCATCCACGTATAAAACGAGGAATACTACAATTCTCGCTACAAATCTACTATAGATGCATGGTTCATCTGGATTTTTGATAAAGCCAAATTCCTTGACCGTCTCATCAAAATAGATGTTCCAACTCCGCGATGCCTGCTTTAGTCCATAAATGGACTTAAGCAACTTGCACACCTTTCCGCTGCTCCCACTCTGAATGAAACCCTCTGGCTGGTCCATATAGACACACTCCACTAAATTTCCATTTAGAAAAGTGGTTTTTACGTCCATCTGCCAAATCTCATAATCGTGGAAGGCAGCAATGGCAAGAAGGATCCGAATGGATTTCAGCATAGCCACTGGAGAAAAGGTTTCGTTATAGTCCAAACCAGGTCTTTGACGAAAACCCTTTGCAACAAGTCTAGCTTTATAGGTCTCAACCTGTCCATCTACACCAATCTTCCTTTTGAAGATCCACTTGCATCCTACGGGTTTTACCCCGTCTGGAGCAATGTCCAACGTCCATACTTTGTTGGTGTACATGGACTCCATTTCGGTCCGCATTGCATCCAACCATTTTACCGAGTCAACGCTCTGAACGGCCTGTTGGAAGCTAGTAGGCTCATCATAATCTATGATGCAATCCTCTCTATCCCCGTCTATGAGAAAACCGTAGTATCTCTTGGGCGGATGAGACTGCCTACTACTCCTGCGGAGCGGCGTAGGAATGTCCTGTTCTTTTGAACCCTCTGGTTCCACTAAGCTTTCAGTAATAGTCTGTGGTTCTGGAATTTCTTCCAGTTCTACTGCGCTCCCACTTATTTCCTTTTCTAAGAACTGGTGTTCTAGAAAGTGGGCATTACGGGAAACAAGAACTTTTTGTTCCTCTGCGTAGTAGAAAAGATACCCCCTGGTGTTCTTTGGGTATCCCACAAACTTGCACAGTACTGAGCGTGCCTCGAGTTTGTTCGCATGCTGCTTTTTGACAAAAGATGGACATCCCCAGATCTTCAGATATTGAAGATAGGGTTTCTTCCCACTCCATAGCTCATATGGTGTGGTAGGCACAGTCTTAGTGGGAACTTGGTTCAAAAGGTATGCGGCTGATTCTAGCGCATATCCCCAGAATGATCGCGGTAACTCAGCGTTACTCATCATGGACCGTACCATATCCAATAGGGTGCGGTTCCGTCTCTCCGATACACCGTTATGTTGCGGAGTGTATGGAAGAGTAAGCTGAGAGAGAATTCCATTCTCTTTTAAATAGTCCAGGAACTCGGCACTCAAGTATTCACCACCTCGATCCGATCTTAGAATCTTGATACTTTTGCCGGTTTGTTTTTCTACCTCATTCTTATATTCCTGGAATTTTCCAAAGGCTTCGGATTTATGTTTCATTAAGAAGACATGTCCGAACCTTGAAAAATCATCCGTAAAAGTAATGAAGTAAGAAAAACCGCTTCGCGCATGTGTAGACATTGGACCGCGCACGTCGCTGTGTACGAGTCCCAAGAGCTCGCTCGCTCTTACTCCGTGTCCAGTGAACGGAGTCTTTGTCATTTTTCCTTTGAGACAGGATTGACAAGTGGCATATGATTGATATTCGAACGGATTCAAATATCCTTCTTTATGTAACTTAGTCAACCTTCTCTCATTGATGTGACCCAGTCTACAATGCCATAAGAAAGCCTGATTTATATCTGGAGACTTTCTTTTGTGTGTATTCTGGACATTGAAAATCTGTGGTTGGTTTAATACGTATATACCATTGCTCAGTGTACCTGACCCAATCAGAACTTGATTAAGATGAATGTTTACAACATTACTTACAAACGCAAATTCATAACCTTCTTTAGAAACCAAAGATACATAAATGATATTACAAGTTGCGTTAGGTACAAAAAAGCAATTACGTAAAACCAAAACATGTCCATCCGACATTCCCAGGTGATAGTCCCCCACGGCTTTAGCATCCATGCTAGCTCCGTTCGCAACTCTGAGGGTCATGTCACCTGCCTTCAAAACCCTATGGTTTCTCAACGCCTGCAAAGAATTACAGATATGAGATCCTGATCCGGTATCCAATACCCAGGAAGTAGAGTTTATCGAAAGACAGTTTTCAATAACATACACACCTGAAGCTGAAGCCGCAACCTGCTTCAGTTCCTGTGTCCTGGCTTTCCAAGCCCTGCAATCTTTCTTCCAGTGTCCATTTTTATGACAATAGAAGCATTCTTCTTTACCCACAAGCTTCCCCGCTATCTTTGTTGCCTTTGCCTTTCCCTTCGTATCCACTTTACTAACACCGCCCCTTGGTTTGGCGGGGGCTTTCTTCTTCTTTCCCTTGGCTTTCGCCTTGGACCTAGAAGAAGAAGATCCTCCTACAAACAAAGTGGGTGTTTCCCTACCTTTCTGTAGGGTGCCCTCTGCATTCCTCAGCATGTTGAGGAGTTCTGAAAGTTCAACTTCTTTTTCTTGTAAGTTGAAGTTCAGTATAAACTGGGCGTAAGTGGAAGGAAGGGACTGGAGAATCAAGTCCGTATAGAGCTCACTCTCCAACGTGGTCCCAAGTTCTGCGAGCTCCTCAATGTAGCCAATCATCTTAAGCACGTGTTCCGCTACCGATGATCCGACGGCCAATCTAGCCGAAAATAACTTTTTCGATATTTCGTATCTTGCGATACGAGACTGCTCTCCATACAGTTCTTTTGTATGGAGAAATATGGATTCTAGGTCCATATTCTCGTGCCTCCTCTGATGTTCGTTGTCCATAGAGGCAAGCACGAGGCACTTGGCCTTCGCGCAATCAATCTCCCAAGTCTTACGGATTTCCTTATCCGCGACGCTGGAGGTGGGACCTGGGACGGGGGGAGCTTTGGTGGTAAGAAGATACCCCAGCTTGTCGTAAGTGATTGCCATCTTGACATTCCTGAGCCGATCTTTGTAGTTTGGCCCTGTCAGTATGTTTTTATCTAGAAGTAACTTAAGTCCAGTCATGTTGATTGGTCGCTGCAATTAGGAGAGAGAAGAAACACTCAGCACGATGCTCTTGCAAGTTTAGAATGGTTTTTAATTTGTCTAAACAGGATGGCTCCCACTGTCTCTCGAATCCCTCCTCAAACCATAAAGGAAGAATTAGTCGGGATCAATCCCACCGTACAATACTTGCTTAACCGTTCAGCCAGGCCAGTGTCGGTACTTCGAGGGAGGTTTTCCAACGCTTTCGTGAAGTTCCTTAATTTAAGAACCTCTTTTCCCTGGGGGCGTAGCCCCGCTAACACCTTTCTAGACACCTACTAGGTTTATAGCATTGATCGTTTAGTGAAAAATTTCCCGAGGAGTAGCATATACTCACAGTAGGATCGGGATCCAAATATCATTGCGTGACGAAAATGAAGGAATCCTACCATAATCATCACACTCCAAATGGTATGCAAATCTAGCAAGTTTCAGTGCTTATGAAACTCCCGATGTGGATTTTTGCCCCATGCTCTTATGACCTTGGCGTGAGGTCAAAATGTCATAAGTCACATGTCAAGTTCTACCCATCATTATCCCTGTTGATTTGAACCCACCCGTATCTACCCTTGACGTAGGCCAAAATGGCAGTACGGCTGTCCCAAAACAACGCATTCTATCTATGCAACAGATAAATATCCGGTAGCTACCAATCACTATGCCTTGGCGTGAGGTCAAAATACATAGCTTGAATACTACCGAATATTTAGCTGAAATGATGGAGGGCTACGAATGGTTTTGGCTAAACCGTGAACGTAGTGAACTTGATATAATCGATGGAACGAGATAGCTTTTAAAAGGAGTGGCTCAAGCTCCGCATTTAAAAGTTAGTTTTGAAAAGAACCGAGTGGTTTATCGAAAGTGTTCCAACGACTTTAGCTTGGTTTATTATCTTGCATTAGTTCTTTTAATGCGTGATATTCTTGCATTAGTTCTTTTAATGCGTCCCATCATTTAATCCTACCATTGCAGAAAACAACCAAAATATGACGTACGCTTATGCCATTCGCATTCGCCACGGGGTCCCGTCATCACCCGTTAGGTTACTTAACTAACGACAGAGCGGGGGCTGGGCTAGCGCGGCTGTAAAACATAAGCAACGCCTAAATAGTTATTAATATATAGCAATGATAGACATTACAGATCACAGATGAATACATTGGATATACTAGGAATCCGCAATCCTTTCGAGCCTGCAACGAAAAGCGGATTACACGGTCGCGGTGAATAGCCAAAACCCCACCCAAGACCCCTACGGGTGCGGCAAACTACCCGCCAAGTACCCCGAAGTGGAGCAACCTCCCTCATCGCCGTGAGTAGGCCACTCGGCACTTTGAGATACCCGGTAGTTTGTGCACCCCTCCATGGGTCTATACTAAGAGCAAAAACAGTAAAAAGAATTATACAATGACGGCTACAACCCCGACCCGGTTGTGCGGCCATACAAATAATAATATTACATCAATTTACATTTTACATGAATGAAAGAAAAAGAAACACTCATCTCACATCCACCCCGGCTATTCACCCGCGACAGTCCTGTTAGTTATATGTATGCCCTAGAGGCCATTACTGTACATTGGATGTATATTGTAGTGGATGCTGGGACATATATAGGAAGGACTTTCTTGCTCGACATGATAGTACGCTATCTGGTTGCTCTTTATCTTAACATGTATACTTTCTGTCTCTCTGATTGCATGTTGATAAAGCCCTTAGGATGTGTACTCGACTTCCAGGACTATGATGCAGATCATACTAGTGGGGCCTGGGTAGTCAATGAGTACATCCTTCATTGTTCCTAGTCGAGGGAATATCGAGACGGGGCATCGATATTCCAGAGTAGACTAGCGCATATCTTCTCGACCCATGCGATGGGCGATGGATGATCCCATATCCATTGGTGTTTGACATCGAATATGGTATGCGGGTGCTCAGTGGAGACTGGGTACACTGAACGGACTCGCCGAGAACTCCCAGATGGTATTATACCTCACGTCAGATGGCAGTTCTCTGGTGACACTGGTACAGCTTAGTCTGTTGACCCGAGATCGTCATAGAGTCTTGTGTGTCTCCCACTGTGCTTTGATTTCCACCCTACCACGGCTCTACTGAGCGTGCAAACAGGTGGTTTTTGGGTACAGTCCCGATTCACATGGAGGCAATGAGCGATAGGAGGGGATTCGTCTCTCCCGGTATTGGGGGTTGATGTTGTGCTATGCTCGACTGGCCATAACAGGAAATCCCTGGCCAGGGTTGCTGTGATATACTGGTAAGAGTTATCAGTAGTTTCACGAATGTTATGGACCTCAAGTCGGCATGACTTATCGAGCTATTGGGGTCTGACGTTTACCACCCCTAGGCGAGATATGCGACATATCAGACGAACAGACCGGACTATACGGTAAGTGTCACTGGTTGGATTCACAGGAGTGTGAGCAGGCTTGCTCGTCGATCTTCTGATCGCTCAATACCCGGGTGGCCGTTACGTTTAGCAGACCGCTTGCGGCTTGTGGGTGTTTGATATGATCATCATCTGCTGCCGGCGTATTGACGAGTCTTTAGAGTCCTACACAGAGGTTTCCTGGCTCAAGCGAAACGAAATAGGAGCGCATATGAGATATGTGCGGGACCGAGAATAATTCGAGTATGTGATACCGTATTCCATTCTCGCGATCAATGTATCGACCGGTTATATGCGATATAACCTAGTTATCGAATCAAGGATTGATTCGATAAGCCGATACATATGATACTAGTCGGTTATATCCGATATGACCGGATCGTTAAATCAAGTGTTGATTTAATGATTTAGTGCATATTTATATATTTGATATATTACTTTGCGTTAACTAGTATTGGTTCACTTTAAAAGGATTTTCTCACTTGAATTGTGCACATTGTATATGCGATATAGTTTTGTGCACATGTTTGTATCGTGTTTGATGATACATGCTTACTTGGTTAAGTGTAAAGAATTAAACTATGGTTAAGTTAATGATTAGGGTTTTGTTTACTTAATTACTTATTCATTTATCTTATTCATTTATTCATTTTGGAAAATGAAAAGGATAAATGAATGGTTGCTTGTTTTGTTTTTAGTTGAACTTTCTTGAAGTTTTGACTTTGTCTCCATTCTTGTCTTATACTTAACCCTAACCATTTAACTAACCCAAGTTAATTCTCTACACTTAACTATAGTTGAAGTCATGATAAGTATTGATTTAATTATCTCATTTTTAATTAACTTATCATATCTTCTTCTTCTTCTTCATCTTCTTCAACATGAAGAAAGCTAGTGGCCATCAATGGCAACTAGTGAAATTGAGTGAGAAATCCAAATATAAAGTCTACCCACTTCCTATTTCTTCATCCTCTACCTCTTGCCAAGTTGTATAGGGTGTTTACTTCACAAGTTTTCAAAGCTTGGTGAAGTTGGAGCTTGTTCTTATGATACTTCGACATAGATCATCTTCGGCATCGAACCGACGATCAAGCCCGCCCATTCTTCGATGATACCGATGCTTGAGTCATGAGTTTGATTTGGACAGCGGAGGGAGATCATCGCGGAGCTTAGGAAGTGGTGGACCGGATCTACAAAGGTTGTAGCCCCTTCCCTATTTCTATATTTCCGTTTACTTGCTTGCTTTGCCTAAATATCTAGTTAACGATCCGTTCTAGGTTTTCTCGGCACCGTAATTTTTAGAAATTTGCATGTTTGATCACTTGTGAGACCTCACTAGGGTGCCTAGGAACCCTACAGTGGTATCAGAGCTACTAGGCATTGGATGTCGACCTATGGGGGGTTCTCATTGTGTGACAGTGTGGCGAAGCATAGGCTCTTACCCCCAGGGTGTCCCGAGACCGGAAGGTGTTCCGGCGGGTTGTAGTCCTCGCGAGGGGGCATGCGTAAAAAGTAGCCGCTGAGGGACCCGTTGGTGCCACGGCAACCCCATTAGATAGGGTTGCTGCCTGACCTACAGTGGTATCAGAGCCTAGCTAGAGCCTTAGGCGAAGTCTAGACAGAATTAGAAGTCCGATCGAACCAAAACCTAACCCGGAAAACGGCTCTCTGGACTTTTTTGTAAAATGTGGTTTTTTGTAAATTAAAAATATGCAGAAAAATCAGCAGGCGATTGTATGGGTTACTGTAAAATTCGAGTCCATAACTCCATCATTCAGCCGCGGTTCCGCGGCATGAGCATGCCTCATGCGGCGGAACCGCGACCGTTTTGTCGTATTGGTCATCGAATTTTGCACCATAATTAATATGTTTCGGTGCTGGCTTTCCTGGGAATATTTTAATTTTTATACCAGAGTTTTATTTTCTGGGTTGTATGAGGAACTCCGTGTATCGATCGGAATATCTAATTGTGTCTATGTGGCTTTCCGGATAAATTTTAGAATATGTTAAAAAGTTCGACCGGATATAAATACCCAATTTTTCCCCTGTCGGGAAATTTCCAAGTGTTGGATTTTTCCGTAGTTTAACGACGTTCTAAGTAGTGCAAGTAACGCGATGGACCCTCTAGAAGACAACAAACCTTAACTCGATTATGTGACCGTCTTGAACTGCCCTTTGAACCGCCCTTTGAACCTTCGGGTTTGGGGCAGTACGGCGTGCCACATGTGAGGCGTTGGCTTGACCCTTCTACGGCTGGACCGTTGGTACTGAGGCACGAACGGAATGTTGTTAGACTTATTTCATGTATTGAGCTGTATCGGGAAAACTTGGGTGTTTGACTGTTCGATCGAAAAGTTTAACATTTTCTGTTTATCTGGAATGGGATACAATAATTGGAATTCACAATAAGTTATGAGATAACTAAATGAATGTTATAAACATAGCAGTTTAGTCTCACTTGATCGGTTGCCACGGAATTTTGACATGATCAAAAGTCCGTCGCAATCACGTAGCGTACGCGGATACTCGCCGGGTAAACTTAATAGACAGCCTCACTCCATAGCCCCGACCAAGTGACTGTAGGAGAACCCCGTCGCCGAAAGCATCCGTTCGGGTGCTCGAGGCAGCGGTGTTCCGCCTTGGTGCACTTCGTCGACGGTATCGGGGGTGCGGCCGTCTACTGAAGTTTGCGACGAGCATTCGATCAGGATGTCGGGAATCCTGTTGAATTGCCCGACTTGATATTGAAAAGAGTTTTCGATAATGAGACTAAAATGCGGGGTTTATAATTGTTAGGCATGCGATGTCTAAGTAATTCATTTGGTCAGGCATGCGATGTCTGAGGAGGTTGCGGATTCCAACTGTTGTAGTTTTACATTTTCTTTTCTGTGACCGTAAGTGTAATATGTGATATCGCCGGTTTCGTTGCTATATGTCAACGACAATTGGGATGCGCATATTTACTTACGTTGATGACATGTGATGTTGTGTGTTGCTGGATATGTTATATTGGATCGTCGTGTTTGAATAGCCGGGTTTTTTTTATGTGAGATGAGTGTTTTTCATTTTCATTCATGTAAAAACTTGTATGTAATATTCTTTTATTGGGGCACTTCCAGGTTGCGGATGTTGTCACCACTTGTATATTATTTACTTTTCTGCACTAGGATAGACCCAAGGAGGGGAGCACAAGTAACCGGGTTCTGGGGTCCAGTGGGAGACCAACTCGAGGAGTCGAGTCCGGGTCTCCTAACCCTGGAATTGGTAGGGTTACTTGCCGCTCTCGTAGGGGTCTAGGGGTGTGGGATTGGCTATTCATCACGACCGTGGAATCCGTGTTTTATACTGGCTCGTATTGAAAACACGGACGTCCTAGTATATCCAATATTTCATATGTTTCTTCTGCTGTGTTTTATCTGTGATGAGATCATGTGATGTTCTGTGACAGATATTATATATAGTATATATGATATATTATATAGACGTTGCTTATGTTTTACACCTGCGCTAGCCCTGCCCCGCTCTGCCGTTAGTTACCTAACCTAACGGTGCAGACAGGACATCGAGGCGAATGCGGATGGCATAAGCGTACGTTATATTTATCTGTGATGATTAGGTGGATTTAAATGATGGGATATTCATTAATGAGATTAATGAAAGAAAATAAACCTAATTGATGTTGTGGAATCGAATTTCAAAATAAAACAGGTAGCTACAGTTCTTGCTTTGCATCGTGGTGTTCCTTGTAGAACATCCTGCACCTTATTCGATGAGGAAAGGACCGAGATCCCTTCACCGGGAGTGACTCCTTTAGCAATAACTGGCAGATGCTACAACCCTCGGTTTGTCTTTGATCGCTTCTATAGTTTCCGCTTTGCACAGTGATATATATGATATATCCCGCACCTCATTCGACGAGGAAAGGGCCGACGATCCCTTCACCGGGAGTGACCCCTTTAGCAAAACTAGAAAAGCCTCGAAAACATTCCATTTAAAAACCATTTGATTCCGCAACGAGATCAAGTTCAAAGCGTTAAAGGTTTTCACAGAAACCAGCCGCAACCCTCCGTCATTTTAGGAAGTAGAGTACTTAGTATTCGTGCTGTGTTTGTTGACCATAGTCAAGGCACAGTGTACGGTAGCTAAGTGATGTCTTCCTACACCGCATATGATGCGATTAGTTAGGACAGTCGCGTGACTTTGTTGACCTTAGTTAAGGGTCATGTGGGTGGGTCTAATTAATCACGAAATGACGGGTAGAACTTGACTAGTACTTATGATTTGTTGACCATAGTTAAGGTCATAGGTGCTAGGGGTAAAAATCTTTATCGGGAGTTTCAAGTGTTGAAATTTGCAATGAGATTGCATACCTTCTATGTGATAGTTGGATCCCGATACCCACTGCGAGTAATTGTTACTCCTGGGAGAGTTTTGCACTTTGCAATTAGCCGATCAAGTAGGTGTCTAGAAAGGTGTCAACGGGGTTACGCCTCTGGGAAAACGAGGTTTTCTGTAATTAGGTCCGTGCGAAAGCACGGGGAACCTCCCTCAAAGTACCGACACTGGCCTGGCTGAAAGATTGGCGAACTTGTAGAGTGTAATTAATCCCGGCTAGTCTTTCCTTTTAGGGTTTGAAGGAAGATTTGATAAAAACAGTAGGAGCCATCCTGATTAGATAAAATACATAACCAATCTAATCTTGCAAGAGCGCACGCAGAGTGTTTTCTTCTCTCTCTCCTGGTAGCGACCATATCACGCCTTAATCAAGATAATAATACGGAATTTTGACCGAACCCGTTTGTATACTGAACACACACAGGAAGAAGAGTTCAGAAATGAACAAATTCTTCTTGAGGCATTGTAGACTAGGTCATATCAATGCGACCCGACTGGCTGAAGTTACATTTAGATGTATATTTAATCATTTGAATTTACATCTTGTGAAAACTTGCCAGTCATGTCATAAAGATAAGATGACCATAGCTCTGTTTAAAGGAAACAGAGAAAGAGTTAGTGAACTCTTGGGATGATACATGTTGATGTATGTAGGTCCCCAGTCTACACATGCCAGGACTGGTTCTTTATACTTCATTATATTCTCTGATAATCTCTCAAGATTCAGTCGTATGTTCCTGTTGAAACATAAGTCCGAAGCTTTTGAGGTATTCACAGAATATAAGTAGGAAGTAGAGAACCAAAATGCGGGTATAAGTATTATGTCCTATGATAAGATCAGGGAGGAGAATACTTGTGCATAGAATTCCTGGACTATTCTAAAGGAGAATGAGATTCTCTCTGAGTGCTACTCCTCTGAATACACCACAGCACAACGGTGTATCAGGGCGGAGCAATTGCACAATATTAGATATGGTGTGCTCTATGATGAGTATTACTGAGTTACCCATTTCCTTTTGGTGTTATGCACTTGAGAAGCTGCATACCTATTGAATTAGGTTTGAATCAAATCACTGCCTACCACTCCATATAAGATATGGTGTGGGAAGATCCTATCTCTTAAGCGAGTTAAATTTGGGGTTGTCCGGCCTAAGTTTAAAGCAAAATCCGGACAAGATCGAGGCAGGATCAGTTCTGTAGAACTGGAAAGGTTCCAGCTATACAAAACTGCAGTTGATGATTTGACAGAACCATAAGATTCTATAGTTCCCGACGAACCTCAGCCTCTCCGCCGATCTAGTAGGGTTCCTCGTCCACCTCAGAGATACCTCGGTTTCTCGGTGACAGTGGGAGCAAGGAATGCATCATGAGATGATGACCTAACTAGTTTCGAGCAGGCCATCGAGAGCAGGGACTCTGTAAGAATGGGTGGATGCTTAGCGATCTGAGATGGAATCCATATACACCAGCAAAGTATGGACTTTAGCTGCTATATCTGAAGGGTTAAATCCCCATCAGGAGCAAGTATATCTGGAGAAGATTACTTGGTGTAGATGGAAAAGTTGAGACTTTCAAAGCTAGACTTGTTAAAGGTTTTCGTCATCGACCAGGCGTGGATAATGATGAAACCTTTTTCCAGTAGCTATGCTTAAGTCTATCCAGATCCTACTTACCACGGCTACATACCATGACTACGATATCTGGTGGTTGGGTGCCCTGACTGCTTTTCTAAATACTGATTTAGAAGAGAACGTCTATAAGAACACAGCCAGAGGTCTTCGTAGACAGTGGGAGCAGCGGAAACGTGTGCAAGTTGCTTTACATAATGAAGCAGGCATCGCGGAGTTGGAACGTCTGTTTTGATGTGATAGTCAAAGTGTTTGACTTCATCAAAATGGTAGACGAACCTTGTATATACAAAAGGGTAGTAGAGAGTAAGGTGGTCATCTTCGTATTGTACGTAGACAACATACTCTTGATAGGAAAAGAGTTTCCTATACTACGATCGGTCAATCTCCTATTATCACAAGGATTCTCCAAATAGGATAAAGATGATACTTCCCAAATCCTGAGATTTGGACCTATGAGATAGATCTAAAGGGATATTAGGGTTCTCACTAGGTATAGTGAGATTGTATCAATCGATCCTGGGGAGAATCACTGGAAGTGTTCCAGGGTGATAAAGACGACTGAATGTCAGTCACAGGCACTGTCTTTACCCCCAGTAAAGGGACGGTATGTTGGAAGAGTTCCAAGCTTGATACCGTGGCAAACTAGACGATAAAGGCTGGTAACATCGCTATTGAAGATACTACCAAAGAGGAAGTTTGGGTGTATATTGGTTCATAAGATGAACTAGGTTCCTGCCATTGTATGACAATGGAAGTGTGGCTTTGGCCCTGGAACCCTGGTCCCATCAGTGACCCAGACAAATTCTGAGGCAGCATCACCTGATCATGGAGATAGTTGATCTCCAGGGTGATCGAGGTTAGGAGAGAAGACTCAGAGGACAACACGGCGGATCCACTCACGAAGGCCTTTTTCCCAAAGAAAGACTTTTAGGGGATGGTTGAGTATGTGATACTGCAACCACTGCTACAGATGGCCCTAGTGCAAGTGGGAGATTGTTAGTTATATGTATGCCCTAGAGGCCATTACTGTACATTGGATGTATATTGTAGTGGATGCTGGGACATATATAGGAAGGACTTTCTTGCTCGACATGATAGTACGCTATCTGGTTGCTCTTTATCTTAACATGTATACTTTCTGTCTCTCTGATTGCATGTTGATAAAGCCCTTAGGATGTGTACTCGACTTCCAGGACTATGATGCAGATCATACTAGTGGGGCCTGGGTAGTCAATGAGTACATCCTTCATTGTTCCTAGTCGAGGGAATATCGAGACGGGGCATCGATATTCCAGAGTAGACTAGCGCATATCTTCTCGACCCATGCGATGGGCGATGGATGATCCCATATCCATTGGTGTTTGACATCGAATATGGTATGCGGGTGCTCAGTGGAGACTGGGTACACTGAACGGACTCGCCGAGAACTCCCAGATGGTATTATACCTCACGTCAGATGGCAGTTCTCTGGTGACACTGGTACAGCTTAGTCTGTTGACCCGAGATCGTCATAGAGTCTTGTGTGTCTCCCACTGTGCTTTGATTTCCACCCTACCACGGCTCTACTGAGCGTGCAAACAGGTGGTTTTTGGGTACAGTCCCGATTCACATGGAGGCAATGAGCGATAGGAGGGGATTCGTCTCTCCCGGTATTGGGGGTTGATGTTGTGCTATGCTCGACTGGCCATAACAGGAAATCCCTGGCCAGGGTTGCTGTGATATACTGGTAAGAGTTATCAGTAGTTTCACGAATGTTATGGACCTCAAGTCGGCATGACTTATCGAGCTATTGGGGTCTGACGTTTACCACCCCTAGGCGAGATATGCGACATATCAGACGAACAGACCGGACTATACGGTAAGTGTCACTGGTTGGATTCACAGGAGTGTGAGCGGGCTTGCTCGTCGATCTTCTGATCGCTCAATACCTGGGTGGCCGTTACGTTTAGCAGACCGCTTGCGGCTTGTGGGTGTTTGATATGATCATCATCTGCTGCCGGCGTATTGACGAGTCTTTAGAGTCCTACACAGAGGTTTCCTGGCTCAAGCGAAACGAAATAGGAGCGCATATGAGATATGTGCGGGACCGAGAATAATTCGAGTATGTGATACCGTATTCCATTCTCGCGATCAATGTATCGACCGGTTATATGCGATATAACCTAGTTATCGAATCAAGGATTGATTCGATAAGCCGATACATATGATACTAGTCGGTTATATCCGATATGACCGGATCGTTAAATCAAGTGTTGATTTAATGATTTAGTGCATATTTATATATTTGATATATTACTTTGCGTTAACTAGTATTGGTTCACTTTAAAAGGATTTTCTCACTTGAATTGTGCACATTGTATATGCGATATAGTTTTGTGCACATGTTTGTATCGTGTTTGATGATACATGCTTACTTGGTTAAGTGTAAAGAATTAAACTATGGTTAAGTTAATGATTAGGGTTTTGTTTACTTAATTACTTATTCATTTATCTTATTCATTTATTCATTTTGGAAAATGAAAAGGATAAATGAATGGTTGCTTGTTTTGTTTTTAGTTGAACTTTCTTGAAGTTTTGACTTTGTCTCCATTCTTGTCTTATACTTAACCCTAACCATTTAACTAACCCAAGTTAATTCTCTACACTTAACTATAGTTGAAGTCATGATAAGTATTGATTTAATTATCTCATTTTTAATTAACTTATCATATCTTCTTCTTCTTCTTCATCTTCTTCAACATGAAGAAAGCTAGTGGCCATCAATGGCAACTAGTGAAATTGAGTGAGAAATCCAAATATAAAGTCTACCCACTTCCTATTTCTTCATCCTCTACCTCTTGCCAAGTTGTATAGGGTGTTTACTTCACAAGTTTTCAAAGCTTGGTGAAGTTGGAGCTTGTTCTTGTGATACTTCGACGTAGATCATCTTCGGCATCGAACCGAGGATCAAGCCCGCCCATTCTTCGATGATACCGATGCTTGAGTCATGAGTTTGATTTGGACAGCGGAGGGAGATCATCGCGGAGCTTAAGAAGTGGTGGACCGGATCTACAAAGGTTGTAGCCCCTTCCCTATTTCTATATTTCCGTTTACTTGCTTGCTTTGCCTAAATATCTAGTTAACGATCCGTTCTAGGTTTTCTCGGCACCGTAATTTTTAGAAATTTGCATGTTTGATCACTTGTGAGACCTCACTAGGGTGCCTAGGAACCCTACAAGTCCAACGCATTCATATACACAAACCATCATCAAACACAGATCACAGATATGTATAACCCCGACTAATCGACATATAGCGATAAGCCGACGTTCAATACATATAAACATCACAGATATAACCAATATAGTCAAAGTGTAGTGAAGTTCGATAAAAATACGGATTTATAGGCCCACAAAAACAAATTTCTTTTCTGGAAAATCTGGGCACAAATAAACCATCTGAAAAATCCCAAAACCCTACCAGAAGAACACTGCACAAAACCCGATCACGAGAGGAGCACAAACGGCGGCGGTTCCGCGGCAAATGCATACCTATTGCCGCGGAACCGCGGCGGTTTGAGGGAATCAGGGGATCGTTTTTGGTGGGTGTTCTCACAAAACCCTGAGCCGATTTTAGGAGTAAAACATTTTATTTTTAGAGCACAAAAAATTTCAACAGAAACTTAGGGTTTTGGTTTTTCCGGTTTTTGCGATTTTTCCGTTTCGAACTTCCATACACTTTACTACTAAGCTAGTTTAAGTTTAGTTAGGCTCTGATACCACTGTAAGTCCACGTTGTCGTCCCCGGTTCTTGCGGGGAGACGGAAACGGTATAAAAATCAAATTTTTAGCGCAAAGGGCAACATGGACTATCAAAGTCGGGATCTTTTCTAAACTAAACTAGCTATCATGCTAAAGAGAGTTAGCTACTCGGATAAAAGGTTATACCTAACTTGAACTCCTTCTTCTTGAAACTTTTGTAGGGTTTGATGGTGCTTTCCTCGTCGCCTTCTTCCGTCAAAGATGGATCCACCTGAGGGTTCGACCTTCGGGCTCCTTTCTCGAACTTTGAGAGAACTAGGATCTTTGGCTTGCTAAACCTCTAACCCTAGAGTGAGTAGAGAGTGGCTTTGGGGTGTTTTTATCTCAAGGAGAGGGATTCTCAACACATGAGAAGGGATCTCCTTGAACTAGAGGAGGAAGAAGAAGAAGTGAGGAGAGAGAAGTGTTATGATAGAATGAGCTATTCTTTTCATTTTACAACCATAACTAAAATGAAAAGAATTATCAAATTAACAATAATAATAAAAATGAAATAGTTGATGGATGGTTTGGAATGACCACTATCATCACATTCATTAAATGAATTTTGCTAGAATCAAAGAGCATCTTTGTAAAGTAATGATGATGGTCAAACTTTCAACTATGGTCAACAAGTCAACCTTGGTCAACAAGTCAACAAAACCAACCATGACACAATTTCATTTAATTAATATTATTAATTGATATATCATAAATTCATTAGGGTTTGGAAAAAGACGACTGTCAACTGTGCATACGCACCCGTTCCGAATCCCGAATGAATATCCTCTTCCTCCGCCTCAATCAACTGTGCATACACACCCGCATTCTTGTTCCGAGGAACATGAATACTAAGAGATAAAATAAACCCCAAAACATATACCAGTATCTGGCTCAAACCAGAGCCTGCTAGTAATATCTGTCCGGACTCCAAACGTGCACAAGTGCGCGGATGAGAACGAACCCTGTCGCAAAACCATGCGACCTCTACTCTGTTTTGCCCAGAGGCGAATAGCCCTCTGTGTGGGACTCTAAAGACTCGACACTACGCTGGCAGTGGGTTTAACCATAGACCGCAAGCGGCACTAGCTGTGCGTAACGATCCCCAGGTAGATGTCGATAAGAAGACTGATGAGGTGAACCCCATCTGAACTCCCACTGAGTCTGAATGTGACAGTCTCCGTACAGTCCGGTCTGTTCGTCTGATACATCGCATGTCGGGCCTAGGAGGCGGTAAACATCAGTCCCCTAATAGCGGTATAAGTCGTGTCGGAGTGAAGCCCAAAACACCCTGAGATAACACTGGAAACCTACCAGTATATCTCGCTTGCCCTGGCCAGGGACTACTCGTGTAATGGCTCTCCTAGACACAGCGCGATGTCAACCCCCAATACCGGGAGAGACGAATCCTGTCTAACCGTCACTGCCTCCAAGTGCTTCGGGACTGCACCCAACCACTACCTGTTTGCACGACTCCTTTGAGCCGTGGCAGGGTAGTGATCAAAGTGTAGTAAGAACACACTCGAGGCAAAGTGCCAGTGTCAAGTCAGCGGACTAAGCGGTACTCATGTCACCTGGGAACTGATAACTGACAATAGGTATAATACCAACTTGTCAGTTCCCGACGAGTCCTGTCCAGTGTATTCGTATCCTAACGAGCACCCGCATACTATCTCAAGTACGACGTACTGACGGCTGTGGGACAGACCGTCTCCCACACTGGGATGAGAAGCGCATGCGCCAGTCTACTCCGGAGTATCGATGCCCTGTCTCGATAGTCCTGCGACTAGGGACCTGTATAAGGATGTGCTTATAGATTACCCAGCCCCCACTAGTGTGACTGCCATCACAACGCTGGTAATCAAGCAAAGATCCTAAGGGCTCCACTAATGCGTATAAGTGATATGATAAAATAAACACATGTACACATTGAAGTAGAAACAAACCAAGTAGCATACTGCTATTTTGAGCAAGATTGTATATACAAGGTGAATATCCCAAGATTCCATTAAGTAATATACAAACCAGTATGATACAGTAATGGCCTCTAGGGCATATAAACTAACATTGGGTTGCTGCTGGGCATTCGCGACGAAGGTTGCCTTTCCTTTACCCTTGTCATTTCGAGATTCTGGCTTCAGGGGAGGCGGTCTATGACCCATCTGGTCCATCTGAGCCAACTTGTCGATTAAAGCCTGGAATGTGGTTGGCTTAAAGAACATCATAAACTGGGAGATAGTTGCGTGAGGGTCTAGGGTTCCCACGAACATGCCCACCGCGGGCGCTTCCTCAATGCGTTGCTCGCATTTCGACCATAAATTCCGCCAGCGTATAGCATACTGGACCCAAGTTTCGCCTGGTTTTACCCTGGCGTTAATCAATGCCGTTATTGGAGTGCGTTCGCTGGCGCTTGTGAATCGCTGAGTGAATAGCAACTCCATTTCAGCGAACGTCTTGATAGAATCGTTCGGGAGTTCCGAATACCATTCGAACGCTGTTTCTAATAAGTTGCCCACGAACTGGCGAAGCAACAGTTTATCATCACCGCCGGTGTTACCGCAAAGGGCCCTGAACTGGGCGACATGTTGGTGGGGATTGCCGGTCCCCTTGTAAACATGGAACTTGGGAATTGTGTAACCCGGCGGGTACTTGATTTGGTCATACCAGCTTGGATATGGCCGCCCCGTTTTTACGACTTGACCAGCTGCCTCAGTCGCATGATGAACCCGGATTTGCTGGGCTATATAGTCGACCAAATCAGCCTTAGAGATTGTCTCCTCCTTGGCCGTTGAGAGGGCCGGTGGTGGATTTGACGTTTCTCCCCTGTCGTCTTCAAAGACGATCGGGGGATCCTCAGCGGGTGAGTCTTGTTGGATCATCATTCCTATCATATCTTGGAAGAGAAGGCCCATACGCTGTATGTTGGCTGCTTGTTCAGTAGCCTCTTTGTCCTTCTTCTCCAATATTCGGCGAAGGAATTCGACGTCGGTTTCTTCCTCCCGGCGTTCGTCCGAGGACGTTTTTGGGTTTTCTTTTGGCCTGGTAAGTGCGGCCATAGCATTCATCATTTCCTGGAGCTTTTGCTGTTGCTCTTGAGCTTTGGTCACCGACCGTGTAAGCGGTGTATGACCTGTAGACGCACGGCTGTCTTCCTTTCCTGACGCCATGTATACGGTATGGACCATCATGCCCCCAGACTTAGGGCGTCTGGGCTTAGTGCCTTTAGCTGTCGTTGCAGGCTGGGGGATCTTCTCTGGCTTCCTCCTTTTATGAGCAGTGGAAGTTGAGGGGGCCGTTGAGGTGGGCACCCAGACAGCCTTGCGTGGTTTAGCCTGGTGACTGGCTTCCTGTTGGATTTTCAGCTTCTTGTGCTGGCGGGAGAAGTTTGGATCAATCATCGAGTCTTGGGCCTGCCGCAAAACCTTATAGATTTTGGAAGACAGCCGTTGAGGGGATCGGGGCTGTTCTGGCTCTATTTCCGTAACCTTTTTTAGTGGAGGAGGAGACCTCTTTAGCACCGCAGTAGGAGAATTCCTTCGCACCTTATTTAGCATCTCGAAGCTGTTCCCAGTTGGAACGGCAGCATTAATTTCCTCCGTTGGGGCTGGTGGAGTTAGCCCAGAGGGGGAGTTGCCCCCAGCCTTCCTTACTCGGCGCCAGTGACGACGTCGAGCGTGTCAAGCGGACGGCATTGGTTCAGCGGTGAGGATGGCTTCGTCTTGCCCCCTGTGTAGGTGGGAGGGTCGCTGCTGGTGTTAGCCTATCAAAGACCAATATCCTTTGGGTAGCAGGAGCGAGAGCTGGAGCCGTCAATCTTGTAAAGACCGACTTTTTGGCAGGGGAAGCCGCCTTGACGACTTCAGGAGCAGGACCGGTCACTTTCTTAGAAGCAACCTTCTCTGGGATTGTAGGCCCCATTGTGGGTCCACAGGAGTTCTGGCCCAATCTAGAGAAGACCGAGGCGCTGGTGTTGGGCGACCCGTTGAGAGGGGCCGCGGCAGGGGTAAGACGATCAAAGACCGACTTCTTGGGAGCTTCCTTTGTCAGCATCGGAGCGGTGAAGCTTGTTGGCGGGAGCATGGTCCCAAAAAACAATCCTGTGGTGGCTCGAGTGACTTGTTCCACGGGCATGGTGAATAGCGAAGCAGCTTGGGGTCCGTAGGCTATACCTCCTGGCGAGGCAGAGCGTTGGTTGCCATTGCAATCCGAGCAGTTGGAGCGTTTCGCACAAGTAGAAGCCATCGATTCTTTGCTTTCTACAATAAGCAAGACGCCAAGTCTTAGTATCTTGAAACCCAAGGGCAACCATTAGCGAACCGTGATTGGTTCGCGAATCACGACACACGAAGTGTGGAGTGGAAAGAGAAAAAGGTCCCACCGGGCGTGCCAGAATCTGTTCCCCTCCGAACGACGGCGCGACTGGACTGCGATGTCCTGACGCTGAGATTCGGGGCAGATGCTATTTGGTTTTATCCGTCCACCTCTCCAAAGATGCCAAGTTGATTTATGGCACCGTGTATCGGAGGTTTAGACGGATGCGGCCGATGTAGCAGACTTCGTCAGATTCCCCCTCGCTTGAGGGGTTTTTGATTGTGGGGACGCTCTTCCCTGCAGGCGCAAGCCCCTGCAGTTAATTACGCTACCGCATCGCGGTAACAACTTTCTCCTTCTCCAGAATTTCACTTCGTGTCGTGGGTGTTTGTTTTATTTGTGGTTGCCCGTGGATTGTATACGGAGACTGAGTTATGTCGTCGCCCGTAGGGCGTGGACTAGTCCAAATCTGTATTATCTTAGATTTGGGTTTGGGGGTTTGGGTTTAAGGATACGTTAACCTCGTTTGAGACTAAGATCGACTTAAAAGTTTGTTAAGGACACGTTAGTCTAGTTTTTAGACTAAGATCGACTTAACGGGATCGTTTAGATCCAACAATAGAGCGGTTTAAGGGAGCCCTGTTGTTTAGTTTAGTGACGTTGCGGTCAATAGGTAGTTTAAGGACATTGCGGTCCATAGGTAGTTTAAGGACATTGCGGTCCAAATTTAATTTTAAGACGTTGCGGTCAAGGTTAAGGACCTCATAGTCCGTGGATTTAAGGACTCCACAGTCCGATGTTAGTTTTAAGACATCTCGGTCAAGGTTAAGGACGTCGTAGTCCATGAGTTTAAGGACCCCACAGTCCGTTGTTAGTTTTAAGACATCTCGGTCAAGGTTAAGGACGTCGTAGTCCATGAGTTTAAGGACCCCATAGTCCGTTGTCAATGTGTGGTCATTGGGACCCGTCACCTCTTTGAAGACGTTGAGGAATTACAACGCCAAGTATCAAAGGAGTGAAGAGATGTACCCTTGAACCGGGGTGGATTAAACAGTCTTTGGCCCAATTTGGGATCAAGACCAATTAATTGTGTTATGAGGCCATTAGCCCAGTTAAGTTTGAATTGAGGATTTATGGCCATCTTGGGCTAAGTCCCATCATGTTTAAAATACTGGCTTTCTGTTGGTCCATTGAAGGAGAGGCTTTGCCTTTAGCCATTTAACCAATTGGGCTGAAGTTAGTGTTAAACACTAAAGATCAGCAGTGTTGAACACTGGGAACAAGTTAGTGTTTTAACACTACAAGACAGTTGGTGTTAAACACCAGCAACAGGGGGTTCAAATTAGTGTTAAACACTAGAGCAAATCAATGTCAAACACTAGCAGCAGAGATTTCAGATTAGTGTTAAACACTAAGAATAATCAGTGTTAAACACTGGTGACGGAGATTTTAATTTAGTGTTGAACACTAAGGGAGTTAATCTTAAGCTCTGTTAACAGGGGGTTTAATTTAGCGTTAAACACTAAGAAATTCAGTGTTAAACACTGCAAATAAAGTTCTTTGATTAGTGTTGAACACTAAGTCCAAACAGTGTTTAACACTGGATTCCGGGATTCCAATTTAGTGTTAAACACTAAGGCAAGAGGGGTCACGTGGTAGCACGTGAGGGCGCCCTCCCTTCATTTGTTATGCTGAGAATATCGTATCTTTTGGAGCATCACGTGCCATCACGTGACGGGCATTGAAATGCTTGTATGTTAAAGCTTCTGCCAAGGGTCACGTGGGTCACGTAAGGCACTGCCTCAAAGGGGCTATTCTGCGGATCTTTTCGGGGGTCATGTGGTGCACGTGACCCTGCCTCTATGTATGTTTTTTTAGAAGATCTGTTAATCCCTTTTAAGAATTAAGCTCTTCATAGGGTTGAACCCTAACAATAATTTTAGAGGAATTAAATTCCTATTTCCTTCTGAAGATTTATATTCTGGGATAGAGTTGAACTCTGAATGGGGTTAAACCCTAATAACAGTTTTAAGGAATCAAGTTCCCACTCTCTTTTAGAGACTTATTCTGAGGAATGAGATTCTGTCGTAGGGTGAAACCCTAATTTCTTCTTTCTTAAGAGAATTAAATTCCTGTTATTTTAACAGAACTCAGTTCTTAACTAGGGTTGAACCCTGAATCTGTTCATTCTGAAGGAATTGAATTCCTGTAACATAGGGTTAAACCCTAATTTTAATTTAAAGAAATTAAATTCCTATAGTTCTGTGAGAATTAAATTCTCAAACTCACATTCCCTCTCTATGCTTTGGATCTGCACGGCAGGATCTCAACCCAATGAGAATTAAATTCTCAATTCAAGGGGAGATGTGCACTTTGTAGATCCTCCACTAAAGAGAGAACTATGCTCTTCTGTTTAATATCAGAGTTAAACTCTGCTGAGAATTAAATTCTCTTTTAAAGGCCTTCCCTTTCTTACCTAAGCTTTTCTTTTGCAGAAGATACAAATTCCTCCAAAGTATCAAGGCTCTCTCTTTTCTCTCTCTGTCCCCTTTTTCTCTTTCTTTTTTTTTTCTTTTGTGTCTCTTGGCTCCTATTTATAGGAGAAGAAGCAGAATCAATTAGTTTTGGTGAATCTTTCATTGAGAGATTTAATTTGTTTTCACCATTCGTTTGGACCTTTGGATCATTAGGTGAATTTTATTCACCATTGGATTTTAAATTCAGAGATTCTCTTTTGTTATTTCGGTTAGATTTTAAGAGGAAATCTTTCCAAGTTCAGGCTTTTTCCACAAATAGATGATATTTAATCACCTTTAAATCTTTAATCCAATTGGTTCCAAATAATCACTTTCCTTTGGAAAGATTTGAATGCCGTTCAGAATTTAATTCTGTTAAATAAATGGGCTTTGAAAGCCGGTCACGTGTGGGCACGTGACCCTTGGCCACGTGTGGGCACGTGACCCTTGGCCACGTGTAAGCACGTGACCCCCCTGGAACGAGCTTTCTTTTTCTTCTGCGCTATGTCTTTGCCGCTGCTTGGTCATCACGTGCCAACACGTGACCACTGGTCACGTGTGAGCACGTGACCCTCGTCTGGAGCCTTTTTCTTGATTTAATCAGAGAATGAGTCTGCTTTTGCCGCTACTTTTAAATGTCAGGTGCCAACACGTGACTGCTGGTCACGTGCTAGCACGTGATACCTCCTTCATAACTTTTCCTGATTTTAAATCAGGAAACAAGAGCGCAGCGCGCCCTACGCTAGCACACCCGTGTTTGACACGTGGCGCGCTGCGCAGCGCGTCTAGCGCTAGCGCACACATGGTACGCTGTCTAGGGCGCAGCGCACTTGGCGCGGCATCTGAAGCGTTACTTCAATTTTTTTGAATTTTAAATTTCAAACAGAGCTTTGCTCTGATTGGGGGAAACAAATGCCCCCCACTGTTGTGCTCACGTGGCCCACATGTGAGTGCAGCGGTGGCAGCATCTGCGCCCTTGGATCAACTTTTTGGAAGTTGAAACGGCTCTCAATGCCTATAAATAGGACCTTTGGTCCTTTAGATGATTCTGTTCATCTTCTTCTTATTTTCTGAGAATTTTTATTCTCCCACACAGAGCATAACTCTTCTGTTTAAGAACTTTTCAAGAGTAAAAACTCTGTTAAAATCTTGGTAAAGATTAAATCTTTTAAAAGATCATTTTAAGACTCTAGGGTTTCACCCATTAATAGAGCTTACTCTCCATAGATTTTTGATCTAAAGAAAACCCTTTTTAGGGTTTCATTTACAGAGCTTTGCTCTCTTGAACCCATAGATCTAAGGAGATCTTCTTTCAGGGTTTCTTAACCCATGAACAGAGCTTTGCTCATAAAGAACTCTTAGAGTTTGTTCATAGATCTTGAAGATCTTAGAATTTTTAATTCATAAAAAATTGATTTTAATTTTTCTGATGGATTCTTTCATCATCATTCTTTCATAGCAAGGCTCTTGAGGAATTTTTATTCCTCCATGATCAGAGTTTGACAAGTGTCACTCTGTCATAGAGCATTGCTCTCAAAGGGAGATTTACTCCTCTGCCCGAGAGATCTCTCATTTAATGAGAATTTTCTTGAGGATTTCCTCATTTAATGACAGCCTCATCAAATGATGAGGCTGTTTTATCAATGATGAATTGTCATCTAGATTTTGTGGGCCCCCTTTGGTCCCTCTCCACTGCATTACAGCGTGGTACAAATTCTAAAGTACCAAGTGTCAGAATTTAAATTAAATTATAGCACCGACAGTTGACTTTTGTCCCTTTTCGTGCAGGCGACATGTCTTTCGACACTTCTTTTCCGTTCATCCGCTCAAAAGACGGATTTCCTGAGGCGCCTGTAAACCGAGAGGTTCTTGCGCTGATCAGAGACCACGACCCAGAATACAAGAATCTTCGCCTATGGGGTAGATGGTATGATCAAATTATCAGAGGCCGCCGGAGCTTTTCTTGTGCGACGCCTTCGGAGCCTATCTCTGCGATCCCTTATGCCGATGCACCCCCGATCAATTATACTGTAGAGAAGGTAAATTAGACTTCAGAAGGTCTTCTTCGGCCTTCTATTGCCGCAATACACGTGTAGCCGCCGCCGGCTTTGGACACCTTAGGGCGGCGTATATGTCAGGGCGAGTCGCGCCCTTGGGGACAGCCCTACAACATCGGGCTAACTCCCCGTCATCCGGCCGGATACTTGCAGTGGGCCCGATATATCTTATCGGCAAAGAAATCGCAGTTGCTGAAGCTTGGCTTATACCCTACGGTCTATGCTTCCTTGTTCCAGTATTCTGCACCTCCCACATGGTGGATCAAGGCGTTTTTGGAGCAGTGGAACATCCCGACCCATACCTTCCTCCTATTGGATAGAGAGGTCTCTATTTTCTTGGAAGAATTTGCCAAGGTTTCTGGTTTACCAGTTAGGGGGGAGCACTACGAGGAGCTGCTTCCTCCGGATGAATATGTTTTTGCCACCAAGCCAGTGGTGATGGGCTTTACCCCAGAGAACGCCATTCAGCACCAATTCCCAAGTCTGATAAAGGTGTTGAACATGTATGAGAGCCTCTTTCTTGAATCCGGAGGCCGGGGTCTCAGCTTTGCGGACTTCATTGCCCATTTTCTTCGCCCAGAAATTTTGTCGCGACAAGGCAAAAAGTTTGCTAAACTTGATGATCCCTTCGGCTTTGGCTTGGACCGTCGGCCAATACTGGAAGCTGATCAAAAGGGTTTCTTTCTTCCTGACGTCGCGATCGTCCCCTTGTCAGAAATCGCTACTCCGGGCATTGATGAGGAAGCGTTATTTCTTGGGTTTCTCAGTTTATGGTTAAGCTGGTTCGTGCTTCCTATGCATCCTCGTTACATGAGGCCTTCTGTCTTCTACCCCGCGCATCGCATGGTTGCCGGAATACAAGTGGCCATCGGGATCGCCGGGTTAGCCCACCTATATCACTGCCTCAGCTTAGCAGTGGATACCACTGAACCAGGGGTGCATCCTGCCAACTTCCCAATGCATTACTTCACTTCATGGATGGAGCTGCACGTGCTTGGGGTCTTTGGCATCCACAAAAGACCTTCTTTTTACGACAGATGCAAGTTTTCTCGGATAATGCGGCTGGTTAATGCCTCCATCATGAGTCCATGACCGCGGGAAGCTAGGGGCATGCTCCTTCGTCCACGCACGGTTGGAGCTGGTATGTCTTTCAAAGACAAAGTCTTGACCATCGGCCAGGAAACTTCAAAAGCGGTGCTTCCATTGCAAGACATCTTTAAAGACGGGGCCTCCGTGTTGAAAACCCGAGAGATTCTTCATTTGTACTCCATCAGACCGGGCTTTCTTGTATTCAGGCAAAATGATGCAGCATTTTTCATGAGATACAATCCGCATCATTTCACCCAGCAGCTGAGTTACAACCAGGGCGTCTCACTTGAGGCCTTTTTGGCAGAACCTACTGCTACCGAAGAGGGAATGCGGAGCGCGCTGCATCATTTTATGCGCCTGAACACAGGGTCTCACTTCTTTATCAGCGAACCGAGTTGTGTCCCGAAGGCCCTTAATGTACACGTGGCCTGGTACCAACATTCAATGGGCGCCGTTATTAGGGAGGAGAAGCGACTGCTGCTCGAACGCAAAGGTGCACCCTCTGCTGGTGATCGAAACGTCCCTTTGAAGTGACGGACCATTGTCCCCCCTCCGCTAAGAGAAGTCGCTGCGTTCGAGGTCCCGCAAGATAGACCCGAGCTACCGGTGCTCCATGCTCCCGTAGAGATGGTGGATGTACTACCGGTGCCCCGTGCTCCTGTGGAGACGGTGAATGTAGCTTCCCCTGAGTCTGGCGTGGGTTCAGATATCGGGACTCGTCGTCCCAAAGTACCCACCAAGCGTAAGCTAGTGCTGGCTGCGACCGGAGCTCGCTCACAGAAGAGGAAGAAAAAGTCGATCCTTTCCGTCGACGTTGTACTTGGCCAGGAGCCTCACGCTCCTTATGGCGAGGGTCTGAGCGAGTATGGGACAAACGAGGGTTTATTCATGCCACCAGATGATACTGATCTGGCGGCTGCCATTACAGCTTCTGAGCAATTGTAAGCCACGAAGCGTGATTGGCTATCCTCGCGCGATCGGGTAACCATCAGCTGTATCTTTTGTCATTGTATCATATTTCTATCATCATGTTTTGACTGACACTTTTTCTTTCTTTAACAGGCATTTCCACCGAAGAAGCTTTCGCAGCTTCTCTCAAGACTTTTGAGGAAGAGGAAAGACTTCGAGCATCCTTAGGCATCGGTACATTTCGGTTCACCGTGTCTCCGCTCCCGTTTCTTATAGGTAATCTGACCCTTCTTTTTCTTCTTATCACAGGAACTACCTCTACTCATGTTATTCCGAGCGTGGCATCGACTTCACAGGGCGGTGCGGAGACGCTTCCTGGGTCGGCTATCTCAGTTCCGCCGGTATTGCCGAAAGAAGCTTCACTTAAACAACCGATGACGGATGCCATAACGGCTCCAGAGGTAACTATTGGCACGAACGAGGATGTCCTGTTGAAGAAGGTCTTTAGAAGATCTGCCCTCACGGCCCGGGCGGAGAGGAAGCATAGGATGCGTGCGGAAAGGAAGCGTACCGCCGCCTTGGATGCGGGTGCGGGTTCCAGCGCTGTTACCCCTGCCCCTACTCCTTCAGAAGATGCTCTGGCTGCCTTTTCCACCGCCCACAGACAGGCAGTACGTGCGGTTCGGGAAGCAATCGGAAAAATGACTCAAGGTAATGTAACATTGGGTTCTTTTGTTAAAGTTTTAATTTTCGGGTTCTCATATATCCTATCTTGCAGGGCCGAGTCTTGCCGAAGAAGTGGAGGCAACCACCGAGCCTGAGGTAGCGGCAGGTGAGACAGCCATGATTGCCGAGCCCAAGGTAGCGGTGAGTGAGATGGCTACAGTCACTGAGCCTGAGGTGGCCACTCTTTCTCAAGAGTCGGGCACTGCTCCAATCGTCGCTCTTTCCCCTTGCGGATCCTTGCCGTTGCCGAGTGCTGCGAGTGTCACGACGATTCTCGTGGAATCGGGAGATGAGGCTACGGGTGGCGAGACCATTCCGATGGAGGAGAGTGAAGCATTTGCTGCCTCCAGTGACGCCCTTGTCGCCGTCTCGACCGGCGACTCACCAAGTAGATTTTGGGTCATTACTTTCACCTTTATCCTGCAATCCCTTTTAACTTCTTTTTGACAGTGTTTTTCTTATTTCTAATGCAGGTGTGATGAGCGTTGGGGTTGTGCCACCCGAGGAAGCATCTCCAGTTGCTGCTTTAACGGTGACCGCTCCTTTACCTTCTCTCGTACCATCTCAAATGCTGGAAGGTGAGGATTTGTGACCCCTTAGTTTCATTACAGGCTGTATAATTTTTGTACTGACATTGCATTACTGCGTCCTTGCAGGAGTCCTTTTTGATCACCTGTTTCAGGTGCTTCACCCACACTTCTCTTTCCAGTCAGAGATTGCCTCATCTAGTGGCGCTGGTGAGTACAGGCTTCAGCTAATGTCTCTTCTTTTACCGGCAGTCAAATCATTTCTATTTCTTCTTTATTTTGATTGCAGCACTACAGATTGAAGGAGGAGACGAAAGAACAGTTGCGCCACTGGTACTCCCGGCCTTGCCACCTGCTGCAGCCGGTATAGTAAACTCCACTGTTCATGGACCTCCTCTATTTCTTGAACCGTCATTTGACTGTGATTTATTTTGCAGCGGTGATATCAACTTTAGCTCCGTTCGAATCTCGAATCGTGATGCCTGCAGGCCTCTTTTCTCGACGTTCATCTTCCAAAGGCGCTATGAATAGTCTGCACATGTTGAGCGACTACATCGAGGAGCTTGACGTGGAGACTCCCACATTCGCTGCGGATTTTGCCGCGGAGGTTAATCCTATGCCGGCGACGCTCGTGAACTTTCATAGTGAGGGCGTCGTTGAGTCTTGGGTTAATCTCTGCAAGAAAATTGAGGCTTTCCTGCATGAGCTCGAGGTCGGACGTCCTGCTCCAGAGGTCCTGGCTGTAAACACCCAGTGGGTTGCGTGGCTCGAGCAGAGCACTCCCTACTTTCGTCATCTTGAAGAGGAGGTAGCCTTAAAACGTAAGGAGTGCGAAGAGACTTCGAGCGAATCTGCCCGGCTGCATGCTCAGGTTGATGCAAATGCTGCATAGTTGAAAGCTATCTTTGAAGGCCTTCTGCGATGCATCTCTGACAGGCTAACACTGAGGCAGAAGCTCGACATCGTCGAGCGGGATGCACAAAATCATGGGGCAGCTCAGCGGGCCATCGAAGAGCAACTTTCATCCTACTTGCAGCAACGAGCCCAAGTCGAAGCAGAGTTGGCCGCGGCAGCTGACCAAGAAAAGGGGCTGAGGAAAGTGCGCGAGCGGATGATTGGACTATTGAAAGCGCTTCCCTCTCAGTAATTGTTTTTTGTACCATTTGTAATTTTGAATACAATGTATCCATTTTTTTATTCTTTCATATGATGTATTTTGTACCCAATTAACTCATAAATAAAAGATACATTTCTTTCGCACCATCTTGTGTTATCTCCCGTTTTCTTATCCTTTCTGTGTTGCCGGCATGTTACCTTAGTAAGCGTAGCCTGTAGAAGATAGAGAGCATTCTGTTTTGAATTCTTTAAGAGGTAGTGATGGCTTAGGAAGCAGGTTCAGATCTGCTACCTAAGACTTTTCAACTTCATGAGCCGTGAGGGTCTCATAAAGACTTTTCTCCCTACGAGTCAAGAGGATCTCGTAGGTGTATTTTCTCCTTAGGAATCATGAGGATTCCTAAGTACATTTTCCCTTATAGGTCGTAAGGATCTTCCAAGAGAGTTTTCTTCCTTACGAGTCGAGAGGACTCGTAAGTGTTTAATGAGATTGACATTATCCGCATTTCACGGCGTCAGAAGTTGCTCCGGGCGTTTCCCACGGGGTCAAGGTTAACTTAGGTCGTGTTCCACGGAGTCGTTGGATGACGAATTTCCGAGGTGGGGTCATGTAGATGACGTGTTTCCGCAACGGGGTCATGTGGATGACGTGTTTCCGCGACGGGGTCATTTGGATGACGCATTTCCGCGACGGGGTCATTTGGGTGACGTTTTTGCGAGACGGGGTCATGTAGATGACGTATTTCCGTAACGGGGTCATGTGGATGACGTGTTTCCGCGACGGGGTCATGTGGATGACGTATTTCAGAAACGGGGTCATTTGGATGACGTATTTCCGAGACGGGGTCATTTGCTGACGTATTTCCGAGGTGGGGTCATTTGCTGACGTATTTCCAAGGCGGGGTCATGTGGATGATGTGTTTCCGCTACGGGGTCATTTGCTGACGTATTTCCGCGACGGGGTCGTTTGGATGACGTGTTTCCGCGACGGGGTCATGTGGATGACGTATTTCCGAGACGGGGTCATTTGGATGACGTATTTCCGAGACGGGGTCATTTGGATGACATGTTTCCGCGACGGGGTCGTTTGCTGATGTATTTCCGCGATGGGGTCATTTGGATGACGTATTTCCGAGACGGGGTCATTTGGATGACGTATTTCCGAGACGGGGTCATTTGGATGACATGTTTCCACGACGGGGTCATTTGCTGACGTATTTCCGCGATGGGGTCATTTGGATGACGTGTTTCCGCGACGGGGTCATGTGGATGATGTATTTCCAAGACGGGGTCATTTGGATGACGTATTTCCGAGGCGGGGTCATTTGCTGACGTATTTCCGAGGCGGGGTCATTTGCTGACGTATTTCCGAGGCGGGGTCATGTAGATGACGTGTTTCCACGACGGGGTCATTTGGATGACGTATTTCCGCGACGGGGTCATTTGCTGACGTATTTCCGAGGCGGGGTCATTTGCTGACGTATTTCCGAGGCGGGGTCATGTAGATGACGTGTTTCCGCGACGGGGTCATTTGGATGACGTATTTCCGCGACGGGGTCATTTGTTGACGTATTTCCGCGACGGGGTCATTTGGATGACATGTTTCCGCGACGGGGTCATGTGGATGACGTATTTCCAAGACGGGGTCATGTGGATGACGTATTTCCAAGACGGGGTCATTTGTTGACGTATTTCCGAGGCGGGGTCATTTGCTGACGTATTTCCGAGGCGGGGTCATGTAGATGACGTGTTTCCACGACGGGGTCATTTGGATGACGTATTTCCGTGACGGGGTCATTTGGATGACGTATTTCCGCGACGGGGTCATTCGTTGACGTATTTCCGCGACGGGGTCATTTGGATGACGTGTTTCCGCGACGGGGTCATGTGGATGACGTATTTCCGAGACGGGGTCATTTGTTGACATATTTCCGCGGCGGGGTCATTTGGATGACGTGTTTCCGCGACGGGGTCATGTGGATGTGGATGACGTATTTCCGAGACGGGGTCATTTGGATGACGTTGCTTCTGCTGTAACAAGACGAATATCGAAGTGGTCTTCAGGTTGTCTGGGGACCATCGAGATTTAGAGTAGGGGCTTTGTTGTAGCTCCAAGGTTGATTGCAGCGTCTGAATCCTGCTGGAATAGGGAGGAACGATGTTGATGATCTCTAGGCTATCCCAGAACCGTCGAGACTTGGCTTCGTCTTCTGATGGAGCCTGGGGAGGGAAGGTGTGATTCTTTCTTTGTTTGAGCTCCTGGATTGTATACAGGGATTGATGTGATATCACCTGTAGGGCATAAATTTCATTTTTCTTTATTTCTTTCCGTGATGCTCTATCATTTCAGCTTTTATATCGCGAAGGTCGCGATTGCCCAATCATTTCGGCTATTTTTCGCAGCGCCCAATCATTTCGGCTATTTATTTTATTTTTACTCGCTGCTTTTTATTGCGAGTTGCCCAATCATTTCGGTTATTTTGTATGCATACATTTTTACTTGCTGATTTCGTTGCAAGTTGCCCCATCATTTCGGCCGTTTCATATGCATTTGTGGATTTGCTAGCTTTTCGCAAGTATGGAACTTGGAACCTGATGCCAATCTTAGCATCAGCATCGCTGCGACTAGAATATTGCCAGGAGCGAATCATCATTTGCCGTGAAAGGACTTGGGTTTGATACCGATTCAGGCATCAGCATCGCTACAACTGGGACATTGCCAGGAGTGAATCATCTTTTGCCTTTATCGATGTTGAACAAAGGTGTAAGTCGATGTACAACACCCCACGACTTGCGGGGAGGCGGAATAATGAAAAACGATCTTGTTTTAGGCGTAAACATCGACTAACCGAGAATCTTTGCATAAATAATAACTAACAAGAAACCATAGAAGTGTTAACTACTATGTTAAGTGATTATACCTATAGAACCGAGTCCTTCGTCTTGTCGTTCTCCACGTCCTCTCCGGCCTTCTCTAAGTAGTAGAAGATCCACCCGAGAGCTTTACTACAAGTTTCACCTCAAACTAAAAGTAACTAGGTTTCTTGAAGTGCTAATCCAAGTAACCTAGGTGATATAGAGAATGGTTAAGGATTAAGTAGTCTAATCTAATCCTTGTACTCAACACATGAGAGGGGAGGATTAAGGTTTGAAGAGAGAGAGCTTGAGGAGAGAGAAGATGAACATAATAATGAAATGAGAAAATGAGCTAATATAATATATATCAAGCATTATTGTTTTTCAAGAAAAGAAAATAAAATGATTTACAACCATGCTTGATAAATATCTAATGGTGATTCATCTCCATGAGTCATTAAGCATTTATGATGCATTAATGACATGGATGAATCATCCATATGACTCACTAATCTTATTCAATGTATATGCCACCTTAACCCCCTTAGTCACCACCTTCTAGAAGCTTCTCGCGCAATTACGAGAACGCCCCTCCTATCCGTGAAAACACGGAAAAACTTTAGACTGTATAAATCCAATAACCGGATACTAGTAACTGGCTTAAACCAAAGCCGACTAGAAAAAACTGTCCGGATGTCGTACGTGCGTAAACACACGTATGCGTCCGAACCCTTGTCGTAAAACCATACGACCTCTATATCGTTTCGCCTGGAGTAGGGAAACTCTCTGTGTGGGACTCTAGAGACTCAACTACTACGCTGGCAGTGGGTTTAACCACAGACCGCAAGCGGCACTAGCTGTACGTAACGGTCCCCAGGTAGATGTCGATAAGAAGGCCGATGAGGAAACCCATCCGAACTCCTACTGAGTCTGCTGTGACAATCTCCATACAGTCCGGTCCGTTCGTCTAAGACTATCGCATATCGGGCCTAGGGGGCGGCAAGCGTCATTCCCCTAATAGCGGTATAAGTCGTGTCGGAGCAAAGCCCATTACACCCTGAGAAACTACTGGAACCTCCCAGCAAATCTCGCTTGCCCTGGCCAGGGACTTTGCGTAATGGCTCTCTGACACAGCGCGATATCAACCCCCAATACCGGGAGAGACGAATCCTTTCTAACCGCCACTGCCTCCAAGTGCTCGGGACTGCACCCAACTGCTATCTGTTTGCACGACTCCTTTGAGCCGTGGTAGGGTAGCAATCTAAGAACAGTGGGACACACTCAAGGCGAAGTAGCAGTGTCAAGTCTGCGGACTATGCTGTACTCATGTCACCTGGGAACTGTTCACTGACGACTGGTATAAAACCAACCAACAGTTCCCTGTGAGTCCTTTCCGGTGTTCCCGTAACCTAACGAGCACCTGCATACTATCTCCAGTACGACGTACTGACGGCTGTGGGACAGACCATCTCCCCAACTGGGATGAGAAGCGTACATACTAGTCTACTCCGGAGTATCGATGCCATGTCTCGATAATCTAACGACTAGGGACCTGAATAAGGATGTGCTTGTAGACTACCCAGCCCCCACTAGTGTGACTGCCATCTCAACGCTGGTAGTCAAGCAAGATCCTAAGAGCTCTATCAATACGTATACTCACATATTAAGATAGAAAAACCAAGTAGCATACTACCATGTTTAGCAAGACTGTTATATACATGTGAATATCTCAAGCTTCCATTAAGTAATATACAAACTAGTATGATACAGTAATGGCCTTCTGGGGCATAAACACTAACAATCTCCCACTTGCACTAGGGGCATGTACTGGCATATCGAAGACCGATGATCTCGAGTAGCCTCTCGAACTGAATCTGAGGTAGGGCCTTAGTGAATGGATCAGCAATGTTATCCTCTGTATTTACTCTCTTTACCTCGATCTCCTGGCGATCTACGATCTCCCTGATCAGGTGATACCGCCTTAAGATGTGTCTGGACTTCTGATGGGACCTGGGTTCCTTCGCTAAAGCTATAGCGCCGTTGTTGTCGCAATACAGAGGTATTGGACCAACACTGGTAGGAACCACCTGAAGTTCTGTGAGGAACTTCTTCATCCAGACAGCTTCTTTTGCGGCATCGCAAGCAGCTATGTACTCCGCTTCCATCGTTGAGTCAGCAACGGTGTCCTGCTTGAAACTCTTCCAACAGACCGCCCCTCCATTGAGGGTAAAGACATAACCTGACATAGACTTGGAGTCATCCTTGTCACTCTGGAAGCCGGAATCAGCATAGGCCTCCATACTGAGGTCTTTTCCGCCGTAAACCAAGAACATCTCCTTAGTCCTCCTCAAGTACTTGAGAATGTTCTTTACTGCTATCCAGTGATTCTTCCCTGGGTTTGCCTGATACCGGCTTACAACGCTCAATGCGTATGCTACATCTGGTCTGGTACATAACATCGCATACATTATAGAGCCTACCGCAGAAGCGTAGGGTATAATCGACATGCGTTCCCTTTCCAAATCAGTCTTGGGAGACATCTCTTTGGAGAATGTGATTCCGTGACAAGCCGGTAGGTTACCGCGCTTAGAATCTTCCATACCGAATCTTTTCAATATGGTGTCTATGTACCTGGACTGTGAAAGTCCCAACATCCTCTTTGATCTATCACGATAGATCTGGATCCTCAGAATGTAGGTGGCATCACCCAGGTCCTTCATGGAGAATTTCTGTGATAAGAATCGTTTGACTGACTGTAGCATAGGAATATCATTTCCTATTAGGAGAATGACATCCACGTACAAGACGAGGAATACAACAACTCTCCCTACAATCTTACTGTATATGCATGGTTCATCTGGATATTTGATAAAGTCGAATTCTTTGACAGTATCATCAAAACAGATGTTCCAACTCCGCGATGCCTGCTTTAGTCTATAAATGGACTTAAGCAGCTTGCATACTTTACCGCTGCTCCCACTCTGAATGAATCCCTCTGGCTGATCCATATAGACGCTCTCTTCTAAATTTCCATTTAGAAAGGCCGTCTTTATGTCCATCTGCCAGATCTCATAATCGTGGAAGGCAGCAATAGCAAGAAGGACCCGAATGGATTTCAGCATAGCCACTGGAGAAAAGGTTTCGTCATAGTCCAAACCAGGTCTTTGGCGGAAACCCTTTGCAACAAGTCTAGCCTTATAGGTTTCAACCTGTCCATCTACACCAATCTTCTTTCTGAAGATCCACTTGCATCCTACGGGTTTTACCCCATCTGGAGCAGTGTCCAAAGTCCATACTTTGTTAGCGTACATGGACTCCATTTCGGTCCGCATTGCATCCAGCCATTTTACCGAGTCGCCGCTCTGAATGGCTTGCTGGAAGCTAGTAGGGTCGTCATTATCAATGACGCAATCTTCTCGATCCCAGTCTATGAGAAAACCGTAGTATCTCTCGGGCGGATGAGACTGCCTACTACTTCTGCGGATAGGCGCTGGTATGTCCTTTTCTTCTGAAACTTCTTGTTCTACCAAACTTTCAGTAACAGCTTGTGGTTCTGGAATTTCTTCCAATTCTACTGCGCTCCCACTCTCCTGATTTTCTAAAAATTTAGCTTCTAAGAAGTGGGCATGACGAGAAACAAAAACCTTTTGTTTCTCTGCGTAATAGAAACAATATCCCTTGGAGTTCTTTGGATATCCCACAAATTTACACTGTACTGAGCGTGCCTCGAGCTTATCCGGATGCTGCTTTTTTACAAAAGCTGGACATCTCCATGTCTTCAGGTACTGAAGATAGGGTTTCTTCCCACTCCACATCTGATATGGTGTGGTAGGCACAGTCTTGGTTGGAACCTTGTTCAAAAGATATGCCGCTGATTCTAGCGCATAACCCCAGAATGATCACGGTAACTCAGCCTTACTCATCATGGAACGAACCATATCCAATAGGGTTCGATTCCTCCTTTCCGATACACCGTTGTGTTGTGGTGTGTATGGAGGAGTAAGCTGAGAGAGAATTCCTTTCTCTTTTAAGTAACCCAGGAACTCGGCACTTAAGTATTCACCACCTCGATCAGATCTCAGTGTCTTAATACTTTTGCCTGTTTGGTTTTCCACTTCATTCTTGTATTCCTGGAATTTCTCAAAGGCCTCGGATTTATGCTTCATCAAGAAGATATGTCCATACCTAGAGAAATCATCCGTAAAAGTACACCTCTTGCATGTGTAGACATTGGACCGCACACATCACTGTGTACGAGTCCTAAGAGCTCGCTCGCTCTTACTCCGTGTCCAGTAAACGGAGTCTTTGTCATCTTTCCCATGAAACAAGATTCACAAGTGGCATAAGATTGATATTCGAACGGATTCAAATATCCTTCTCTATGTAACTTCGTTAATCGTGTTTCATTGATGTGACCTAGTCTACAATGCCATAAGAAAGCCTGATTTATTTCTGGAGACTTTCTTTTAAGTGTGTTCTGGACATTGAAAACCTGAGCTTGACTCAATACGTATATACCGTCATCTAATGTACCGGACCCAATCAGAACTTGATTTAGGTGGATGTGAACTATATCGCTTACGAATGTAAAATCATATCCCTCTTTTGAAAGTAAGGACACTGATATGATATTACAAGTCAAACTAGGTACATACAAACAGTTACGTAGAATCAATATCTGCCAACTTGTCAAACCTAGGCGATATTCTCCCACGGATTCAGCGTCCACGCTCATTCCGTTTGCAACTCTGAGAGACAAATCACCTACCCTTATAACTCTACGGTTTCTCAAAGCATGTAACGAATTACAGATATGAGATCCTGCTCCGGTATCTAGTACCCAGGAAGTAGAGTTAATTGACAAACAGTTCTCAATTACAAACACACTTGAGGCTAAAGCCACAACATGCTTCGTATCCTGGCTACTGGCTTCCAAAGCCCTGCAATCCTTCTGCCAATGTCCGTCCCCATAACAATAGGAACATCCCTCCTTGCCTACACCAAGTCCCGAAACTTTTGCTCTTCCCTTTCCTCCTACTTTACTGACACTGTATATCGGCTTTGTAGAGGTCTTCTTCTTTTCATCCTTTGCTTTCGCCCTGGATGTAGAAGAAGAAGGTCCCCCATTAAGCAGAGCTTGTGTCTCCCTGGTTTCTTTCAGGGTATAAGTAAAGGGTAGGGACTGTAAAAATAAGTCAGTATATGACCTGTTTCCCAACGTGGTCTCCAGGTCCTTGAGCTCATCAATATAGCTAGTCATCGTAAGGACGTTGTCCCTTACAGATGACCCGTCAGCCGACCTCGCTTGAATTAATTCGTTCGAGGCCTCATATCCTGCGATATGAGATTGCTCTCCATATAAATCTTTATGGAGAAAGATGGAAACAGAGTCCATCTTCTCGTGCTGCTTCTGGTATACACCATCAACTGAAGCCAACACGAGGCACTTGGCTTTCGCTTTATCCTTTTCCTTTGTCTGACGGATATTCATATCCGCGACGGTGGAAACTGGACCTGGGATGGCGGGATCTTGAGTAGTAATAGGGTGGTCCAGCTTGTCATAGGCAATGGTCATCTGGACAGACCTTTTCCAGTCATAAAAGTAAGATTCAGTCAACTTGTTATCTAGATGTAACCTAGTCATGGTCACAAGGTCGATGCAATGAGAGAGAGAGAAGAAAACACTTTAGCATGATGCTCTTGCAAGTTTAGATTGGTTTTTAATTTATCTAAACTGGATGGCTCCCACTGTTTCTCGAATCCTTCCTCAAACCATAAAAGAAGAATTAGCCAGGACTATTCTCACTGTACAATACTTGCTTAACCGTTCAGCCAGGCTAGTGTCGGTACTTCGAGGGAGATTTTCCAACGCTTTTGCGAAGTTCCTTAATTAAATAACCTCTTTTCTCTGGGGGCGTAGCCCCGCTGACACCTTTCTCGGCACCTACTTGGTTTATAGCATTGATCGTTAAGTGACGAATCTCCTGATAAGTAGCATATACTCACAGTAGGATCGGGATCCAAATATCATCGTATGATAATGTTGAAGGAATCCTACCAACATTCATCAAACTCCAAATGGTATGCAACGCTAGCAAGTTTCAGTTTCTTTAGAAACTCCCGATGTGGATTTTTGCCCCATGTTCTTATGACCTTGACGAAGGCCAACAAATCATAAGTCACATGTCAAGTTCTGCCCATCATTATCTTGTTAATTTGAACCCACCCGTACATACCCTTGAAGAAGGCCAACAAGGTAATACGACTGTCCCAAACCAACTCATCTATCTATGTAACAAATGAATACCCCAGCAGCTACCAAACACTATGCCTTGACGAAGGCCAACAAACATAGCTTGAATACTACTGACCATCCATAAGAAATGACGGAGGGCTACGACTGGTTTTGGCAAAACCGTGAACGTAGTGAACTTGATATAACCGAAGGAGCCTGATAGCTTTTTAAAAAGAGTGGTTAAAGCTCCGCAATTTAAAAATATCATCTGTTTTAAAAATAACCGAGTGGTTTCTTTTAAACTGTTCCAACGATTCAACTTTGGTTTATTTTCTTTGCATTAAAATAATGCGTCCCATCATTTAACCTATCATTGCAGAAAACAACGAAAATACAACGTCCTCTTATGCCATCCGCATTCGCTATGGGGTCCCGTCATCACCCGTTAGGTTACTTAACTAACGGCAGAGTGGGGGCTGGGCTAGCGTGGGTGTAAAACATAAGTGACGTCTAAATACCTATCATATATAGATATTGTACATTCGTCAGACGCAATAATAGGCATTCCAGATCTCACATGAACTTTATTGGATTTGCAAGCAATCCGTGTTTGTTTAGAGCCTGCAACAAAAGACGGATTACACAATTGTGATGAATAGCCATTACCCCACCCTAGACCCCTACGGGTATGGCAAACTACCCGTCAAATACCCGAAGTGAAGCGGTCTCCCTCAACAAAGTGAGTAGGCCACTAAACACTTCAAAGTACCCGGTAGTTTGTGTACCCCATCTTGGGTCTATCCTAGGAGCAAAAACAGTAAAATGAAATAATACAACGGTGGCTACAACCGCAACCTGGATGTGCCCCGCAAAATAATATTACAACATATTACAGTTACATCGAATGAATGAATATAACAACCCATCTCAAAACCCGGCTAATCTTCACAACAGTCCAATACAGTTCACATCCACAAACAGTAAAAACTATTACAGAAATGTGCAACCCCCTGCCAACCGACATACTAGCAGTTAGGGGAGGTTTACGAACACATTATACAATCACAGATATAATCATATTAGCAAACATCGCAAAATTTCGATCGAGCAAAACACTTTAGATTCTACTGCAAAACTTCTCTGTGCACCTGAGATCTTAGCAGAAATTAAAATATCCAGAAATATCACTGTTAACACCAGAAGGTCACTGAAGAAATTTAGGCCGACTCGGCCCTAACTCGGCCGTGGATCCGCGGGGATCGCATGGATCCGCCGCGGTTCCGCGGCAAGTTAGCCGAGTTACGCGACCAAATTTCTTGAGTACCCCTATAATTTCCTTCTTGTTATTCTGCAGGTCCCTGAAAAATTTTTAGGGCCTGTTTTAATTTCGACAGAAACTGTGCAAAACGATGATGTTTCCGGTTCTTTTTTGCGTTCGAAATACTTACGACTTTGCTAATGAGTTAATTATTGTTTAGCGAGGCTCTGATACCACTGTAAGTCGATGTACAACACCCCACGACTTGCGGGGAGGCGGAATAATGAAAAACGATCTTGTTTTAGGCGTAAACATCGACTAACCAAGAATCTTTGCATAAACAATAACTAACAAGAAACCATAGAAGTGTTAACTACTATGTTAAGTGATTATACCTATAGAACCGAGTCCTTCGTCTTTTCGTTCTCCACGTCCTCTCCGGCCTTCTCTAAGTAGTAGAAGATCCACCCAAGAGTTTTACTACAAGCTTCACCTCAAACTAGAGGTAACTAGGTTTCTTGAAGTGCTAATCCAAGTAACCTAGGTGATATAGAGAACGGTTAAGGATTAAGTAGTCTAATCTAATCCTTGTACTCAACACATGAGAGGGGAGGATTAGGGTTTGAAGAGAGAGAGCTTGAGGAGAGAGAAGATGAACATAATAATGAAATGAGAAAATGAGCTCTCATAATATATATCAAGCATTATTGTTTTTCAAGAAAAGAAAATAAAATGATTTACAACCATGCTTGATAAATATCTAATGGTGATTCATCTCCATGAGTCATTAAGCATTTATGATGCATTAATGACATGGATGAATCATCCATATGACTCACTAATCTCATTCAATGTATATGCCACCTTAACCCCCTTAGTCACCACCTTCTAGAAGCTTCTCGCGCAATTACGAGAACGCCCCTCCTATCCATGAAAACGCGGAAAAACTTTAGACTGTATAAATCCAATAACCGGATACTAGTAACTGGCTTAAACCAAAGACGACTAGAAAAAACTGTCCGGATGTCGTACGTGCGTAAACACACGTATGCGTCCGAACCCTTGTCGTAAAACCATACGACCTCTATATCGTTTCGCCTGGAGTAGGGAAACTTTCTGTGTGGGACTCTAGAGACTCGACTACTACGCTGGCAGTGGGATTAACCACAAACCGCAAGCGGCACTAGCTGTACGTAACGGTCCCCAGGTAGATGTCGATAAGAAGGCCGATGAGGAAACCCATCCGAACTCCTACTGAGTCTGCTGTGACAATCTCCATACAGTCCGGTCCGTTCGTCTAAGACTATCGCATATCGGGCCTAGGGGCGGCAAGCGTCAGTCCCCTAATAGCGGTATAAGTCATGTCGGAGTGAAACCCATTACACCCTGAGAAACTACTGGAACCTACCAGCAAATCTCGCTTGCCCTGGCCAGGGACTTTGCGTAATGGCTCTCTGACACAGCACGATATCAACCCCCAATACCGGGAGAGACGAATCCTTTCTAACCGCCACTGCCTCCAAGTGCTCGGGACTGCACCCAACTGCTACCTGTTTGCACGACTCCTTTGAGCCGTGGTAGGGTAGCAATCTAAGAACAGTGGAACACACTCGAGGCGAAGTAGCAGTGTCAAGTCTGCGGACTATGCTGTACTCATGTCACCTGGGAACTGTTCACTGACGACTGGTATAAAACCAACCAACAGTTCCCTGTGAGTCATGTCCGGTGTACCCGTAACCTAACGAGCACCTGTATACTATCTCCAGTATGACGTACTGACGGCTATGGGACAGACCATCTCCCCAACTGGGATGAGAAGCGTACATACTAGTCTACTCCGGAGTATCGATGCCCTGTCTCGATAATCCAACGACTAGGGACCTGAATAAGGATGTGCTTGTAGACTACCCAGCCCCCACTAGTGTGACTGCCATCACAACGCTGGTAGTCAAGCAAGATCCTAAGAGCTCTATCAATACGTATACTCACATATTAAGATAGAAAAACCAAGTAGCATACTACCATGTTTAGCAAGACTGTTATATACATGTGAATATCCCAAGCTTCCATTAAGTAATATACAAAATAGTATGATACAATAATGGCCTTCTAGAGCATAAACACTAACAAAAGGTGGCTTAGTAAACAGGGTTAGGATCCTGTCGACTAAGGCTTTTAACTTTACGAGCCGTAAGGGTCTCATAAAGGTATTTCTCCCTACGAGTCGTGAGGATCTCGAAGGTGCGTTTTCTCCTTAGGAATCGTGAGGATTCCCAAGTGTGTGTCCTCTTATAAGTCATAAGGATATTATAAGAGTATTTTCTTCTTATAAGTCGAGAGGACTTACAAGGGTTGTCCATTGTGTAAACATATCCCCAGTCACGGGTGGGACTTTGTTAAGAAAATGTTCATTCGTGCCCGTGGATTGTATACAAGGGTTAATATTGAACCGCTTGTAGGGCATTCTGTGGGTTGTAATGGCTTAAGAACAGGTTCAAATCCCTGTAACTTAAAGCTTTTGAATTCTACGAGCTGTGAGGGTCTCATAAGAGAGTTCACCTTACGAGTCGTGAGGATCTCGTAAGTGTAATTTCTCCTTAGGAATCATGGGGATCACTAAGTGTGTTGCTCCCTTGTGAGTCGTAAGGATCTCACGCAGGTATTTTCTCCTCACAAGGTCGAGAGGTCCTTGCAAGTGTCTTTTAACGAGATTACGCCCTTTCAGGTTTTCACAAAACTCGCCGATAGCCCTGCTGTTTTTACTCACGGAGCCCTTTCGGGTTTTCATCCGTGCCCATCTCTCTTATGGACATACCGTTTTTTATTGTTTTTTTTTCTTTTACCACGTCAGCCTGGGAACGCTGCGGGTTTGTATTAGTTTAACGACGTTTCGATCAACAGCTAGTTTTAGGACATAGTGGTCCATTGTTAGTTTAAGAACGTTTCGGTCCACTGTTAGTTTTAAGGACGTTTCGGTCCGTTAGCCGGCTACTACTTATAGAGTTTGGGCTTAGGAAGATAGCGAGCGGACATAGTCGTCGTCATCTATCATTGACCTAGGTCGTGACTCGTTAGGCGTAGTATTTCTTTAGGAAGCGATCATTTATTGGCCTGAAGGGACTTTCGCCATGCATGTCCATGAGTAGATAGGCTCCACCCTGGTAGACCTTGTCTATGATATACGAGCCTTCATAGTTCGGCTCGAATTTCAGAAGTTTGGCACGATTGGGGATCATAGGTCTTTTGACCACTAGC
Organism: Agapanthus africanus; assembly: GCA_030015575.1. Classification (NCBI taxonomy): domain Eukaryota; kingdom Viridiplantae; phylum Streptophyta; class Magnoliopsida; order Asparagales; family Amaryllidaceae; genus Agapanthus; species Agapanthus africanus. Next base: position 145,482,419 of record CM057338.1, on the reverse strand, counting down.
ACGAGTTCTCCTTGGCGGAATGTTCTCGGCCTAGTCAATCTTTCGTATGAGCGCGTCATCTTTGCTTTGTAAGCCTCCAGGTTTTGTTGCGCCATGAGCCGAGTTTCATCAAGGGCGTCGAGCTCTTCAAGCCGAAGGTGAGCATTCTCTTCGTCTGTTAGCTCGTAGTGAACTGCCACTTGTAGAGAGGGTAGTATTTCCCCCAATCAGAGCAAAGCTCTGTTTTGAATTTCAAAATTCAAAAAATGAAGCAACGCTTCAGATTCTGCGCGCTGCGCGCTGTGCGCCACGTGTCAAAAGCAGACACACCAGCGCCAGGGACACTGCGCCCTAGGCAGCGCACCCTATCAGAGCAAAGCTCTGTTTCAAAATTCGTTCAGATTCGGCGCTCTGCTCTGCGCGCCACGTGTCAGACATAGATGCGCTAGCGCAGTTGCGCTGCGTTCTGCGCTGCGCGCCACGTGTCTGACACAGGTGCGCTAGCGCAGTTGCGCTAACGCAGTTGCGCTGCGTTCTGTGCTGAGCGCTATGTGTCGAACGTAAGTGCGCTCGTGCAAAGTGCGCCAGCGCTGGAATTAAAATTCCCCCACCGTCAGATCTAAAGATCTACTAATAATAAATTATTAATTAATCAGAACTAAAATTCTGTTATGGAAAGATTTTTCAATCTTATTAAAACAAGAAGATTATCTTTTGTAAAACAGAAGCCTTAGAATCAAAGATCCAATGGTGGGAAATATTCCCAAATCAATCAGAGAAAGATCTCTCAAAACTGATTTAACAAATCATTTGGCCCTATATAAAGAATCCTAGACTTCAAGTCAGATAGATAGAAAAAGAGAGAGAAAAACCCTCTGCAAACTTGGAGAGAAAGAAGAGCAAGCTCTCAAGAAAAAGAAGATTTTTCTTCATCTTCAAGGTAAAAAGAACCATGGAGATGAAACCATCTCGTAAAAAGAAGAATCATCTTCTTCTAAAAAGATCTTAGATCTATAAAAAAGACCAGGTCTTTGATTTAAAAGCAAAAGATCAAAAGATCTAATCATAAAGAAAATAATAATAAAAGAAATATTTTTACTTCACTTACAGATCTTTGATCTATAAAAGGCAGAGCCTCTTATAAAAAACAAGAACTTTTGTTCTTGGATCTTGAGGCAATGCCTCCTTTGAAGAACATAAACTTGTTCTTTGATCGTAAAATTTGATCAGATGCGCTTTGCGCTACTGAAAAGTGCCTTGCACTCATGAATTGCGTTCTTGCGCTCATTGGATCGGCGCTCACCGCCCAAACTTGCCACGTGTCAATCAGAGACACAATCTGCGCTTTGCGCTTTTAAAACAGCGCACTGCGCTCATGGGCTGGCGCTCAGCACCAAGGGCGCCACGTGTCAATCACTGGTGCACCAACAGACTAGCACAATACGCTCATAAATTAAAAGCGCAATACGCTAACAAACTAGCGCTTAGCGCTAAGCGCGACACGTGTCCTCTTCGTGTGCGCTACCCGACAGAAGCGCAATGCGCTCTTTGACTGGCGCAACGCGCCTGGCGAGCCACGTGGCGCACTGTCAGAACAAACTCTGTTTCTGATAAATGCTATGCATTCAATACAAGACAAATATGTCAGGGCCCAATGCCTAGCATTATTAAAAGGGCTGAGCCTTAATAAAGGCTTAATAGCCAGAGCAAAAAAATGTTAAAACATTTTAATTGGACTTAGCCCAATTTTGGCCATAAGTCCTCAACTTTTATTGAACTGAGCACATCTGCTCTTTCAACCAACTCATCCTGGTTCAAGGGTACATCTCTTCACTCCTTTGATATTTGTCATTGTAATTCCTCAACGTCTTCAAAGAGGTGACGGGTCCCGACAACCACACATTTCATGGACTGTGGGGTCCTTAAACTCATGGACTATGATGTCCTTAACCTTGACCATGATGTCTTAAAACTAACAATGGACTGTGGGGTCCTTAAACTCATGGACTATGATGTCCTTAACCTCGACCGTGATGTCTTAAAACTAACAATAGACTGTGGGGTCCTTAAACTCATGGACTATGATGTCATTAACCTCGACCGTGATGTCTTAAAACTAACAATGGACTGTGGGGTCCTTAAACTCATGGACTATGATGTCCTTAACCTCGACCGTGATGTCTTAAAACTAACAATGGACTGTGGGGTCCTTAAACTCATAGACTATGATGTCCTTAACCTCGACAGTGATCTCTTAAAACTAACATTGGACTGTGAGGTCCTTAAACTCATGGACTATGATGTCCTTAACCTCGACCGTGATGTCTTAAAACTAACAACGGACTATGATGTCCTTAAGCTCGACCGTGATGTCTTTAAACTAACAATGGACCGAGATGTCCTTAAACTAATAATGGACCGTAATGTCCTTAAACTAATTATCGACCGCAATGTCACTAAACTAAACAACAGAGTCCAATTGCGCTCTTGTCGGATCTAAACGATCCCGTTAAGTTGATCTTAGTCTAAAATTAGACTAACGTATCCTTAACAAACGTTTAAGTTGATCTTAATCTCAAATGAGGGTAACGTATCCTTAAACCCAACCCCCAAACCCAAATCTAAGAAAGATACGGATTTGGACTAGTCCACGCCCTACGGGCGACAACATTACTTAGTCTCCGTATGCAATCCACGAGCAACCAAAAACAAAAACAAACACCCACGACACGAAGTGGCCATATGGAGAAGGAGAAAGTTGCTACCACGATGCGGTAGCGTAATTAACTGCAGGGGCTTGCGCCTGCAGGGAAGAGCGTCCCCACAATCAAAAACTTCTCAAATGAGGGGGAATCTGACGAAGTCTGCTATATCGGCCGCATCCGTTTAAACCTTCGATACATGGTGCCATAAATCAACTTGGCATCTTCGGAGAGGTGGACGGATAGAACCAATTAGCATCTGTCCCGAAATTCAGGCAAGACGTTTGTCGCGTCTTCGCCGCGACTTTCGGAGAGGAACAGATTCTGGCACGCCCGATGGGACCTTTTCCTCTTTCCACTCCACACTTCGTGTGTCGTGTTCGCGAACGAATCGCGGTTTGCTAATGGTTGCCCTTGGGTTCGAGATACTGAGATTTAGCGTTTTGCTTGGTGCAGAAAGCAAAGATCAATGGCGTTCACCTGCTCGAAATGTGCCACATGCAACTGCAACCCACGTTCTGCCTCAACTGGGGGCATAGCTTACGGGCCCCAGGCGGCATCCCTGTTCACGATACCGGTGGAACAGGTCACCCAAGCCACCACAGGATTGTTTTTCGGGACCATGCTCCCGCCAACGAGCTTCAACGCTCCTAGCCAGCACCGGAAGCTCCCAAGAAATCGGTCTTCGATCGGCTTGCTACCACCACGGCCCCTCTCAACGGGTCGTCCAGCTCCAACTCCTCGGTCTTCGCCAGACTGAGCCTGAACTTCGATGGGCCTGCCAAGAAGCCCATGACACCTGAAGTGGCCATCCCAAAGAAGATAGCCATCTCTGCTCCTGAAGTCATCAAGGCAGCTTCTCCTGCCAAAGAGTCGGTCTTTACAAGACTGACTATTCCGGCTCCCGTTCCTGCTCGAAGGTCTGTCTTTGACAGATTGGATACCGCTACTCAAAAGACGTCAGTCTTCAAGAGGCTGGCACCGGCAGTGCCTCACTTGAACAGGGGGCGAGACAAAGCCATCCCCATCGCCGAACCAACCCCAACAGCTCGACACGCTCGACGTCGCTATTGGCGCCGAGTAAGGAAGGCCGGGGGCAACTCCCACTCTGGGCTAACTCCACCAGCTCCAACGGTGGAAGTTAATGCTGTTGTTCCAACCGGGAACGGTTTTGAGCTGCTGAAAAAGGTGCGTAGGAACTCGCCTACCGCGGTATTGAAAAGATTTCCGCCGTCGGTGGAGACTGTCACAGAAATGAAGCCGGAGCAGTCCCCTCAACGACTGTCTTCTAAAGTTTACAAAATCTGGCGACAAGTCCGAGAGTCGGTGGTTGATCAAGATTACTCCCGTCGACCCAAAAATCTCAAAGCTCAGCAAGAAAAGAGCCATCTTGAGGTACCACAGAAAATGTCATCCGTCTGGGTGCCCACTACAACGGCTCCCTCAACATCAACCGCCCAAAAGAGAAGGGGGCCAGAGAAAGCACCTGTGAACGTGGCGAACCGTAAAAGCGCCGAATCCAAACACCCCAAGTCTGGGGGCATAATGGTGCATACTGTTTATATGGCTTCCGGAAAAGAGGAAAGCCGCACTTCGACGGGTCACCGACCGCTCACCCGATCCATGACAAAAGCCCAGGAGCAGCAGCAGAAACTTCAGGAGATGTTGACTGCAATGGCCGCACTTACTGGGCCAAAAGAATGCCCAGAGGCATCCTCAGAACAACGCCATGAGCAGGAAACTGATGCTGAATTCCTTCGGAGGATGCTTGAGAAGAAGGACAAAGAGGCCGCGAAACAAGCGGGCAATATAAAGCAAATGGCCCTTCTATTCCAAGACATGGTCGGGATGATGTTACAGCCGGATCCTCCAGCTGAAGACCCTCCGATCATTATTGAAGATAACCGAGCGGAGACGTCAAATCCCCTTCCGGCTTGTTCAGCAGCCAAAGAGGAGACCATCTCAAAAGCTGCGCTCGATGATTATATTGCTCAGCATATACGAGCTCACCAGGCGAATGAAGCGGCTGGCCAAATTGTCAAGACCACACGACCCTATCCGGGATGGTATGACCAAATAAGTTACCCACCGGGATATACGATCCCTAAGTTCCATGTATATAAAGAGACAGGAAACCCTCACCAGCACGTCGCCCAGTTCATAGCTCTTTGCGGCAACACCGGAGGCGATGATAAGCTTTTGCTCCGTCAATTCGTCGGCAGCTTGTCAGAAACAGCATTTGAGTGGTATTCGGAGCTGCCCAACGACTCTGTCAAAACATTTGCAGAGATGGAGCTGCTGTTTACACAGAGATTTGAAAGCGCTAGTGAGCGCACCCCGATCACCGCATTGATCAATGCCAGGGTAAAGCCAGGCGAGACGTGGGTTCAGTACGCAATCCGATGGCGGAACCTGTGGTCGAAGTGCGAACAGCGCATCGAAGAAGCACCAGCGGTGGGCATGTTCATGGGCATTCTGGATCCTCATGCAACCATCTCCCAATTCATGATGTTCTTCAAGTCGACCACGTTCCAGGCCTCAATTGACAAGTTGGCCCAAATGGACCAGATGGGTCATAAACCATCTCCTCCAAAGATGAACTCTCGAGATGAAAAAGGGAAAGGAAAAGCAACTTTCGTTGCCAATACTCAACAACAGCCGAGCAACTTAAAACCGGTTGTTCGCCAAAACAACGTGCGTCTACGCCCATCCCTCGAGGAGAGACTGGGACGTCCTTACTTATTTCCCCAGGATAAAATGAGGAAACTGTTCGAGCTGGCAGTGCGCAACAGACTCATCAATCTGCCGGATCCAAAACGTCCGTTGCAACCCGGCGAGGCTAATAGTCCCAATTATTGCCCTTACCATCAAACGGTAAGCCATCCAATTGAGGATTGCTTCGTCTTTAAAGGCTGGATTGAAGATCAATACCAACAGTGCAAATTTGTCATGTCCGAGAATTGGAAGGTGAACCCATCATAGCCACACGCTCCCAAGAAGAAAGACACGCCGGGGGCATCATGCTCTTTCATTGAAGAAGCTCCATGGGAGGTCGCTCTTTCAGCAAAAACTAAAAGAATGTTGAGGAATCTCCAAACATTCTCGGCTATCAGGTGGAAGAATCCGCTGGAACCCGAGATTATCGAGGGAATGCTGAAGCCGCGCCTAATTTCAAAAACCGGTGGTGATAGTCAAAGCGCTTATACCCAGCCGTCAAAATCTTCCAAGAATAAAACCAAGAAGCCCGTGAAACCAGATGACAAGCGTACGGAGTTGCAAAAACATATTGACTCGCTGGAAGAATATAATCAGAAGGCGCGGACTCCAGTCACACTCCAAGAATTTCTCGGCCACGTCCTTGAGGACGGAGAGGATGACAATGTAGGGTTCCTAGGCACACTAATGAGGTCTCACAAGGCATCAACCATGCCAATTTCAAAAATTATAAGTGCCGAGAAACCCTAATACGGATCGTTAACTAGATTTTAGGCGAAAGATGCAACTAGTTAACAACTTAACTAAGTGATCGGAAATACAACCTTTGTAGATCCGGTTCTCCACCTCCATAGCTCCATGATGAAATCTCATTGCTGTCCAAATCAAATCCCGGGCTCTAGCGTCGGCTTCATCGGAGAAATGGGCGGGCTAGGTCATCGACGACGATGCCGAAGATGATCTACGTCGAGGCAACACTAGATCAAGCTCCAACTTCACCAAGTCATGAAACTTGTGAAGAAAACACCCTATACTACTTGGCAAGAGGTAGAGGATGAAGAAATAGGAGGTGGGTTCACTTTAGAATTGGATTTCTCACACTTTTGCTCAACATGCCATTAATGGTGGCAAGCTTTTTCTTCATCTCAAGAAGAAGAAGAAGATGAAGATGATTATGATAAGTTAATTAAAATTGCAAAAGAAAATGAATACTTATCATAATATGAACCATGGTTAGGTGTAGAGAATTGACTAAGGTTAGATGAATGGTTAGGGTTAAGCATGAAGACAAAATGGTCACTGTGGTCAAAGCTTCATGAAGCTTCAACAAGCTTCAAGAATGAAAGCAACCATTTTCTTTTCTTTTGCCATTTCTTTTTAATCCAAATTAAAAGGATAATAGAATGAATAAATAAAAACCCTAACCATTTACTTAACCAAGGTTTAATTCTTTACACAAACCCTAGCATTCATGTATCATCAAACATGATACAATCAAGTGCACAAAAGTATATCACATATACAACTTGTGTACATCTAGTGAGAAAATCCAATTTAAATGAACCAATACTAGTTAATGCAAAGTAATATATCAAATATATAATTATGCATTAAATCATTAAATCAACGCTTGATTTAACGATCCGGTCATATCGCATATAACCGACTAATATCCAATGTATCGGCTTATCGAATCAATCGTTGATTCGATAACTAGGTTATATCACATACAACCATTCGATATATTCATCGCGAGAATGGAATACGGTATCACATACACGCATTATTCTCGGTCCCGCACATATCTCATATGCGCTCCTATTTCGTTTCGCTTGAGCCAGGAAACCTCTATGTAGGACTCTAAAGACCCGTCAATACGCCGGCAGCAGGTGATGATCATATCAAACACCCACAAGCCACAAGCGGTCTGCTAAACGTAACGGCCACCCGGGTATTGAGCGATCAGAAGATCGACGGGCAAGCCCGCTCATACTCCTGTGAATCCAACCAGTAACACTTACCGTACAGTCCGGTCTCGTCGTCTGATATGTCGCATATCTCGCCTAGGGGTGGTAAACGTCAGACCCCAACAGCTCGATAAGTCGTGTCGATATGAGGTCTATAACAGTTCGAGAAACTACTGGTAACACTTACCAGTAAATCTCAGCAACCCTGGCCAGGGATTTCCGGTTATAGCCAATCGAACACAGCGCAACATCAACCCCCTATACCGGGAGAGACGAATCCCCTCCTATCGCTCATTGCCTCCATGTGACTCGGGACTGTACCCAAAAACCACCATTTTGCACGCCCTCTTGGACGTGGTAAAGTGGAAATCAAAGCACAGTGGGAACCACACAAGACTCTATGACGATCTCGGGTCAACAGACTACTCTGTACCAGTGTCACCAGAGAACTGCCATCTGACGTAAGGTATAATACCATCTGGGAGTTCTCGGCGAGTCCTTCCAGTGTACCCAGTCTCCACTGAGCACCCGTATATCATCTCTGATGTCAAACACCAATGGATATAGGATCATCCATCGCCCATCTGTATGGGTCGAGAAGGTATACGCTAGTCTACTCTGGTATATCGATGCCCCGTCTCGATACACCCACGACTAGGGACCTTGAAGGATGTACTTATAGACTACCATGTCCCCACTAGTATGATCCGCATCATAGTCCAGGTAGTCAAGTACACATCCTAAGGGCTTTACCAACATGCAACAGAGAGACAATCAGTGTACACGTTAAAGTAAAGAGTAACCAGATAGCATACTATCATGTCGAGCAAGAAAGTCCTCCCTATATATGTCCCAGCATCCACTACAATATACATCCTATGTACAGTAATGGCCTCTAGGGCATATATATAACTAACAATCTCCCACTTGCACTAGGGCCATCTGATAGCAGTGGTTGTAGTATCTCATACTCAACCATCCCATAATAGTCTCTCTCTGGGAAAAGGCCTTTGTGAGTGGATCCGCCGTGTTGTCCTCTGAGTCTACTCTCCTAACCTCGATCACCCTGGAGATCAACTATCTCCATGATCAGGTGATACTGCCTTAGAATATGTCTGGATCACTGATGGGACGGACGTTCCTTGGCATAAGCCACAACTCCATTGTCACACAATGGGAGGAACTAAGTTCATCTCATGAACAATTATACATCCAGACTGCCTCTTTGGTAGCATCTTAAGTAGCGATGTATCGAGCCTTTATCGTCTAGTATGCCACGGTATCTAGCTTGGAACCCTTCCAACATACCGTCCCTTTACTGAGGGTAAAGACAATGCCTGTGACTGACTTTCAGTCGTCCTTATCACCCTGGAACCCTTCCAGTGATTCTCCCCAGGATCGATTGATACCATCTCACTACAACTAGTGAGAATCCTAACATCTAATTAGATCTATCTCATAGATCCAAAACCCAGGATTTAGGAGGTATCACTTTTGATCCTATATGGAGAATCATTGTGATAAGCGGAGATTGACCGAGCGTAGCATAGGAAACTACTTCCCTATCAAGAGTATGCCATCCACGTACTCTACGAGGATCGCCACCATACTCCCTACTACCTTTTTGTTTATACAAGGTTCATCTACCATTTTGATGATATCAAACTCTTTGACTAACACATCAAAACAGATGTTCCAACTCCGCGATACCTGATTTAACCTATAAAGCATCTTGTGCACGTTTCCGCTGCTCCCTCTGTTTACGAAGCCCTCTGACTGTGTACTTATAGACTCTCTCTTCTAAAACATCATTTAGAAAAGCAGTCATGGCACCCATCCGCCAGATATCGTAGTCATGGTATGTAGCCGTGGCAAGTAGGATCTGGATAGACTTAAGCATAGCCACTTGAAAAGGTTTCATCATTATCCACGCCTGGTCGATGACGAAAAGCTTTAACAAGTCTAGCTTTGAAAGTCTCAACTTTTCCATCTATACCAAGTAATCTTCTCAAGATATACTTGCTCCTGATGGGGATTTAACCCTTCAGATATAGCAACCAAAGTCCATACTTTGTTGGTGTACATGGATTCCATCTCAGATCACTAAGCATCCAGCCATTCTTACAGAGTCCCACTCCTGATGGCCAGCTCGAAACTAGTTGGGTCATCATCTCATGATGCAATCCTCGCTCCCACTGTCATAGAGTAACCGAAGTATCTCTCAGGTGGGTGAGGAACCCTACTAGATCGGCAGAGAGGCTGAGGTTTGTTGGTAACTATTGAATCCTTTGGTTTTATCAAATCATCTGTTGTATTTTGTATAGCTGGAACATTTCCAGTTGTACATAACAGATCTTGCCTTGAGCTTGTCCAGATTTTGCTATTAGACATAGCCCGGACAACCCCAAATCTTAACTAACTTAAGATATGGGCTCTTCCCTTTCCATATCACATATGAAGTGGTAGGCAACTGATTTGAATTTGAACCCTATTCAATAGGTATGCAGCTTCTCAAGCGCATAACTCCCAAAAAGGAAACAGGTAACTCAGTAGTACTCATCATAGAGCACACCTTATCATATAGGGTGTAATTGCTCCGTCCCGATATACCATCGTGCTATGGTGTATACGGAGGAGTAATGCTGAGAGAGAATCTCATTCTCCTTTAGAAAAGTCCAAGAATTTCGTGCTCAAGTATTCTCCTCCTTGATCTCATCAAAGGACATAATACTTATACCCGTATTGGTTCTCTACTTCTAGCTTATATTCTGTGAATATCTTAAAAGGTTCTGACTTGTGTTTCAACAGGAACATATGTCTGAATCAAAAGAGATCATCAGAGAATTTAATGAAGTATAAAGAACCGGTCTTGGCAAGTGTAGACAGGGGACCTACATACATCAACATGTATCATCCCAAGAGTTCACTAACTCTTTCTCTGTTTCCAGTAAACGGAGCTATGGTCATCTTATCTCTGTGACATGACTGGCAAGTTTCACAAGATGTAAATTCAAACTGATTTAAATATGCATCTACATGTAACTTCAGCTAGTCGGGTCGCATTGATATGACCTAGTCTACAATGCCTCAAGTAGGATTCGTTCATTTCTGAACTCTTCCTCTTGTGTGTGTTCCGTATACTAAGAACTGTAGTTTGATTTAGAACATCAATGCTTTTAGATAACGTGCCTGAACCGATCAACTTTTGATATAGGAAATGTTCAAAACATTATCCAACTATACAAAATTTTATCATTTCTTTACTAATAAAGAGATTGATATAATTTTGTATATCAGGTTCGGTATCTAATAACATTCGTTCAGAATCAATGTATTTGGAATACAGGGTGACAGTGACCAACAGACTTGGCTGCAACACTTGCCCCGTTTTCTGCCTCATGAAACTTATCACCCGTTCTCAGTTCTCTACCTAGCTGTAGCCCTATGTAACAGATTACATATCTGGGATCCTGATCCGGTATCATATACCCAGGATACGGAGGATACTGAGAAACAGTTCTTTGTAATGAATACACCCGAAGATGATGCATCATATGCACTTTCTTCGTTTGGGCGGCACGGGAAATCTGGTATTCCCTAATTTCCTGCTCTGTCTTATAACAATTATAAGTTGGAGCGGGACCAACGTTCACCAGCTCAGTATAACAAGCGGGTTCGGTCAATATTCCGTATTATTATCTTGATTAAGGCGTGATATGGTCGCTACCTGGAGAGAGAGAGAAGAAAACACTCAGCGTGCGCTCTAGCAAGAATAGATTGGTTATTATTTTATCTAATCAGGATGGCCCCCACTGGTTTTATCAAATCTTCCTTCAAACCCTAAAAGGAAAGACTAGCCGGGATTAATTACAAACTACAAGTTCGCCAATCTTTCAGCCAGGCCAGTGTCGGTACTTTGAGGGAGGTCCTCCGTGCTTTCGCACGAACCTAATTAATGTAAACCTCGTTTTCCCAGAGGCGTAACCTCGTTAACACCTTTCTAGACACCTACTTGATCGGCTAATTGTAATGTGTAAAACTCTCCCAGGAGTAACTCTTACTCGCAGCGGGTATCGGGATCCAACTATCTCATAGAAGGTATGCAATCTTATTACAAATTTCAACACTTGAAATTCCCCTAGCGTCCTATGTCCTTGACGCAGGCCAACAAACCATAGTGCGCTAGTCAAGTTCAACCCGTCATTTCCTGATTGAATTAAACACACCCGCATGACCCTTGACGCAGGCCAACAAAGTCGCACGACTACCCTAATCCAATCTGCATCATATGCATAAGAAGATAAATACTAGTTAGCTACCGCACACTACGCCTTGACGCAAGCCAACAAACGTAGCACGAATACTAACTAGCACTTATCTGAAATGACGGAGGGCTACGACAGGTTTTTCTGAAAACCTATTGCGTAATGAACTTGATATCGTTATAGAATCAAATGATTTTAAAATTGAGTGTTTTTGAGGCTTTTGTAGTTTTGCTAAAGGAGTCACTCCCGGTGAAGGGATCGTCGGTCCTTTCCTCATCGAATGAGGTGCGGGGTATATCATATATATCACTGTGCAAAGCAAAAACTCTTAAAAGCAATCAAAAGACAAACCGAGTGTGTAGCATCTGCCAGTTATTGCTAAAGGAGTCACTCCCTGTGAAGGGATCTCGGTCCTTTCCTCATCGAATAAGGTGCAGGATATATCATATATACCGCTGTGCAAAGCAAGAACTGTAGCTACCTGTTTTATTTTTGAAATTCGATTCTACAACATCTTTAGGTTTCTTTTTACTTTCATTAATCTCATTAATGAAGTCCCATCATTTAAGTTACCTAAACATCACAGATAAATACGACGTACACTTATGCCATCCGCATTCGCCTCGATGTCCCCTCGTGTACCGTTAGGTTAGGTGACTAACGGCAGAGCGGGGCAGGGCTAGCGCGGGTGTAAAACATAAGTAACGCCTATATAATATATCATATATACTATATAAAGTATCCATCACAGAACATATCACATGATCACATCATAGATATCGCAGCAGAAGAAACATATGAAATATTGGATATACTAGGACGTCCGTGTTTTCAAAACGAGCCAGCATAAAACACGGATTCCACGGTCGTGATGAATAGCCAAACCCACACCCCTAGACCCCTACGAGAGCGGCAAGCAACCCTACCAATTCTGGAGTTAGGAGACCCGGACTCGACTCCTCGAGTTGGTCTCCCACTGGACCCCAGAACCCGGTTACTTGTGCCCTCCTCCTTGGGTCTATCCTAGTGCGGAAAAGTAAATAATATACAAAAGGTGACATCTTCCGCAACCTAGAAGTGCCCCAATAAAAGAATATTACATACAAGTTTTTACATGAATGAAAATGAAAAACACTCATCTCACATAAAAACCCCCGGCTATTCGAACACGACGATCCAATATAACATATCCAGCAACACATAACATCACATATCATCAACGTAAGTAAATATGCGCATCCCAATTGTCGTTGACATATAGCAACCAAACCGGCGATATCACATATTACACTTACGGTCACAGAAAAGAAAGTGTAAAACTACTACAGTTGGAATCCGCAATCTCTTTAAACATCGCATGCCTAGCCAAATGAATTCCTTAGACATCGCATGTCTAACAATTATAAACCCCGCATTTTAGTCTCAAAATCGAAAACACTTTTCAATATCAAGTCGGGCAATTCAACAAGATTCCCGAAAAACTGATCGAATGCTCGTCGCAAACTTTAGTAGACGGCCGCACCCCCGATGCCATCGACGAAGTGTACCAAGGCGGAACACCGCTGCCGCGAGCACCCGAACGGATGCTTTCGGCGACGGGGTTCTCCTACAGTCACTTGGTCGGGGCTTTGGGGTGTGGATGTCTATTAAGTTTACCCGGCGAGTATCCGCGTACGCTACGTGATTGCGACGGACTTTTGATCACATCAAAATTCCGTGGCAACCGATCAAGTGAGACTAAAGTGCTATGTTTATAACATTCATTCAGTTATCTCATAACTACTTGTGAATTCCAATTATTGTATCACATTCCAGATAAATAGAAAATGTTAAACTTTCCGATCGAACATTCAAACACCCAAGTTTTCCCGATACAGATCAACTCATGAAATAAGTTCATAGATATTCACTTCATGCCTCAGTACCAACGGTCCAGCCGTAGAAGGGTCAAGCCAACGCCTCACATGTGGCACGCCGTACTGCCCCAAACCCGAGGGTTCAAAGGGCAGTTCAAGACGGTCACATAATCGAGTTAAGGTTTGTTGTCTTCTAGAGGGACCATCGCATTACTTGCACTACTTAGAACGTCATTAAACTACGGAAAAATCCAACAATTGGAAATTTCCCGGCAGGGGAAAAAGTGGGTATTTATATCCGGTCGAACTTTTTAACATATTCTAAAATTACCCGGAAAAACACATAGACAAAGTTTGATAATCCGATCGAATATACGAACTCCCAATACAACCCCAGAACACTCAACTCTTGAGTCAAATTAAAAATTCCCAGAAAATACAGCATTAAAATGTAAGAGTTACTGTGCAAAAAGTACTGGGAGGAAGGACAAACTTGCCGCGGAACCGCCGCATTAGCCATGCTAATGCCGCGGTTCCGCCGCACTGTAGTGGAATCATGATCTCGTTTTTCACAGTTTTTCTTAGAAAACCCTGCTGAATTTTCTGCATATTTTTAATATTGAAAAATCCACATTTTCAAAAATTGGACAGAGAGTGGTCTCGGATTAGGGTTTCGGGTTCGTTCGGGTTTCAAACTTCGTCTACGCATCGCCTAAGTCTCTAGCTAGGCTCTGATACCACTGTAGAGTTCCTAGACACACTAATGAGGTCTCACAAGGCATCAACCATGCCAATTTCAAAAATTATAAGTGCCGAGAAACCCTAATACGGATCGTTAACTAGATTTTAGGCGAAAGATGCAACTAGTTAACAACTTAACTAAGTGATCGGAAATACAACCTTTGTAGATCCGGTTCTCCACCTCCATAGCTCCATGATGAAGTCTCCTTGCTATCCAAATCAAATCCCGGGCTCTAGCGTCGGCTTCATCGGAGAAATGGGCGGGCTAGGTCATCGACGACGATGCCGAAGATGATCTACGTCGAGGCAACACTAGATCAAGCTCCAACTTCACCAAGTCATGAAACTTGTGAAGAAAACACCCTATACTACTTGGCAAGAGGTAGAGGATGAAGAAATAGGAGGTGGGTTCACTTTAGAATTGGATTTCTCACACTTTTGCTCAACATGCCATTAATGGTGGCAAGCTTTTTCTTCATCTCAAGAAGAAGAAGAAGATGAAGATGATTATGATAAGTTAATTAAAATTGCAAAAGAAAATGAATACTTATCATAATATGAACCATGGTTAGGTGTAGAGAATTGACTAAGGTTAGATGAATGGTTAGGGTTAAGCATGAAGACAAAATGGTCACTTTGGTCAAAGCTTCAACAAGCTTCAAGAATGAAAGCAACCATTTTCTTTTCTTTTGCCATTTCTTTTTAATCCAAATTAAAAGGATAATAGAATGAATAAATAAAAACCCTAACCATTTACTTAACCAAGGTTTAATTCTTTACACAAACCCTAGCATTCATGTATCATCAAACATGATACAATCAAGTGCACAAAAGTATATCACATATACAACTTGTGTACATCTAGTGAGAAAATCCAATTTAAATGAACCAATACTAGTTAATGCAAAGTAATATATCAAATATATAATTATGCATTAAATCATTAAATCAACGCTTGATTTAACGATCCGGTCATATCGCATCTAACCGACTAATATCCAATGTATCGGCTTATCGAATCAATCGTTGATTCGATAACTAGGTTATATCACATACAACCATTCGATACATTCATCGCGAGAATGGAATACGGTATCACATACACGCATTATTCTCGGTCCCGCACATATCTCATATGCGCTCCTATTTCGTTTCGCTTGAGCCAGGAAACCTCTATGTAGGACTCTAAAGACTCGTCAATACGCCGGCAGCAGGTGATGATCATATCAAACACCCATAAGCCACAAGCGGTCTGCTAAACGTAACGGCCACCCGGGTATTGAGCGATCAGAAGATCGACGGGCAAGCCCGCTCATACTCCTGTGAATCCAACCAGTAACACTTACCGTACAGTCCGGTCTCGTCGTCTGATATGTCGCATATCTCGCCTAGGGGTGGTAAACGTCAGACCCCAACAGCTCGATAAGTCGTGTCGATATGAGGTCTATAACAGTTCGAGAAACTACTGGTAACACTTACCAGTAAATCTCAGCAACCCTGGCCAGGGATTTCCGGTTATAGCCAATCGAACACAGCGCAACATCAACCCCCTATACCGGGAGAGACGAATCCCCTCCTATCGCTCATTGCCTCCATGTGACTCGGGACTGTACCCAAAAACCACCGTTTTGCACGCCCTCTTGGACGTGGTAAGGTGGAAATCAAAGCACAGTGGGAACCACACAAGACTCTATGACGATCTCGGGTCAACAGACTACTCTGTACCGGTGTCACCAGAGAACTGCCATCTAACGTAAGGTATAATACCATCTGGGAGTTCTCGGCGAGTCCGTCCAGTGTACCCAGTCTCCACTGCGCACCCGTATATCATCTCTGATGTCAAACACCAATGGATATGGGATCATCCATCGCCCATCTGTATGGGTCGAGAAGGTATACGCTAGTCTACTCTGGTATATCGATGCCCCGTCTCGATACACCCACGACTAGGGACCTTGAAGGATGTACTTATGGACTACCATGTCCCCACTAGTATGATCCTCATCATAGTCCAGGTAGTCAAGTACACATCCTAAGGGCTTTACCAACATGCAACAGAGATACAATCAGTGTACACGTTAAGGTAAAGAGTAACCAGATAGCATACTATCATGTCGAGCAAGAAAGACCTCCCTATATATGTCCCAGCACCCACTACAATATACATCCTATGTACAGTAATGGCCTCTAGGGCATACATATAACTAACAGACAAAGACTCGTCGGATGAACCTGAGGATTATGTGGCAAGCTGCCATATGATCTCTCACTCGTCGATAGACAGTGAAGAAGCTCCTGACGCAGAGAATCCGGGGGCAGATCCCGAGCCGGAACTTCTAGGGCCATCAGACGAAACAATTGACGCATTCCTGAATGAAGCCCGTCTGAAAAGCAAAGCTGATCGGGAGTGCGAGATGGCCATTTTTGAAAAGGCCAAATGCCGGCGACTGGACAAAAGGGTCGAAACACTCCTACCAGATCAAAGTACATCCGCCGTAAATAAAAGCAGGATCAAGACAAGGAAGCGATTCGACAAAGCCATATCGATGGGGATGAAGCTGCCCTCTTTCAGAGAAAATTCTCCTGGTGGTATATATCTTGATGAAGCGGACGTACATCCTAACTTCTGTTTGTATCATCAGAAGATCGCACACCC
Organism: Agapanthus africanus; assembly: GCA_030015575.1. Lineage (NCBI taxonomy): Eukaryota > Viridiplantae > Streptophyta > Magnoliopsida > Asparagales > Amaryllidaceae > Agapanthus > Agapanthus africanus. Next base: position 145,465,538 of record CM057338.1, on the reverse strand, counting down.
TACTGAAGACTGCAACTCCTTTAAGTGTTGGTGGCAAGGGTATGTCGCTCACAGGCAACACTTCAAGAGGACAAAGCGTGAAGCTCGTAGACAGCGGAAAAATGCGACAGATGAGCGTAAAAGAATTGCCGGCAATTGTCATAGGGTTGATCCCTGGGGATCGCGAGTTCTCACCTTCGGGAGCGACTCCGACGAAGAAATAGCCCTCGGCCCTCTCTTCAAGGAATCCATCTCTGAAACGAAAGAACTGAGGAGTTGCGAGAACATTCAGCCGCGCAATCGCACCCTACCCGGAAAGAATCTCGGACCCGCAAATAAGGGATCGAACAAAAAGGATAAGGGGAAGGGAAAAACGGCCTTCGTCGCTAACACTCAACAACAATCGAGTGGCTCGAGACCAGTTGTTAGCCAAAGCAACAAGCGGCAACCCCTCGATGAGAAGTTGAAATGTCCTTACTCATTTTCCCGGGATGAAATAAGGAAACTGTTCGAACTAGCAGTGTGCAACAGGCTTATCACTCTACCGGAGCCGAAACACCCACTACAACTGAACGATGTCAACAATCCTAATTACTGCCCTTACCACCGAGTATCGGGCCATCCGATCGAAAACTGCTACGTCTTCAAAAATTGGGTTGAAGACCAATACCAACAGGGCAAGTTTGCGCTGTCCGAAAACTGGAAGGTGAGCCCGCCACAACCACATGCTCCGAAAAAGATGGATATGCCAGGGGCATCATGCTCATTCATAGGGAAAGCCCCATGGACCGAAAAGTCCGTAAACTAGAAATTTGCCTCAAATACGGCAACAATGGACCACTATGCCCTAAAATTGGCTGCGGACCGAAACGTCCCTAAACTAACAATGGACCGCAATGTCCTAAAACTTGCAACTGACCGAAACGTCTATAAACTACTACGGACCGCAGCATCCCAAGGCTGATACAAAAAAAAAAGACAATAAAAAAAAAGAAAAAAAAGAAAAAATAAAAGAAAACAGTATGTCCACAAGCAAAATGAGCACGGGTGAAAACCCGAAAGGGCTCCATGAGTAAAAACAGCAGGGCTACCGGCGAGTTTTGTGAAAACCCGAAAGGGCGCAGCCTCGTTAAAATAAAAATAAAAAAAAGCGGTATGTCCATAAGCAAAATGGGCACGAATGAAAACCCGAAAGGGCTCCGTGAGTAAAAACAGCAGGGCCACCGGAGAGTTTTGTGAAAACCCGAAAGGGCGCAATCTCGCTAAAAGACACTTGCAAGGTCCTCTCGACTTTGTAAGGAGAAACCACCTGCGTGAGATCCTTACGATTCACAAGGGAGCAACACACTTAGGGATCCTCACGATTCCTAAGGAGAAATTACACTTGCGAGATCCTCACGACTCGTAAGGAGAACCCTCTTATGGGACCCTCACGGCTCATAAGATTTGAAAGTCTTAAGCTACAGGGATCTGAACCTGTTCTTAAGCAGCCCCCACAACCTCCGATACTGCTCTACAAGCGGTTCAATATTGACCCTTGTATACAATCCACGGGCACGAATGAACATTTCCCTAACAGAGTCTTACTAGCGACTAGGGATATGCTCACACGGTGAACAAACACTTGTAAGTCCTCTTGACTTATAAGGAGAAACCACTCTTGTAAGATCCTTACGACTTATAAGAGAACACACGCTTAGGAATCCTCACGATTCCTAAGAAGAAAATGCACCTACGAGATCCTCACGACTCGTAGGGAGAAATACCTTTATGAGACCCTTACGGCTCATGAAGTCAAAAGCCTTAGTCGACGGGATCCTAACCCTGTTTGCTAAGCCACCTTTGTTCGACATTGACAAAGGCAAATGATGATTCGCTCCTGGCAATATCCCAGTTGTAGCGATGATGATGCCTAAATCGATATCAAATTCCAAGTCCTTTCATGGCAAATGATGATTCGCTCCTGGCAATATTCTAGTCGCAGCGATGCTGATGCTAAGATTGGCACCAAATTTCAAGTTCCACACTCGCGATAAAAAATCAGCGAGCCAAAAATGCATATAAAATAGCCGAAATGATGGAGCAACTTGCAACAAAATCAGCAAGTAAAAATACATGCATGCAAAATAGCTGAAATGATTGGGCAACTCGCAATAAAAAGCAGCGAGTAAAAATAGAACAAATAGCCGAAATGATTGGGCAACTCGCAATAAAAAGCAGCGAGTAAAAATAAAATAAATAGCCGAAATGATTAGGCACCGCGAAAAATATCCGAAAGGATTGGGCAATCGCGACCTTCGCGATATAAAAGCTGAAATGATAGAGCATCGCAGAAAGAAATAAAAAAAATATATAAATAAAATTTATGCCCTACAGGTGAGATCACATCGATCCCTGTATACAATCCAGGGGCACAAACAAAAAGGGAACCACACCTTCCACCCAGGCTCCATCTGAAAGAGAGCCAAGTCTCGACGGTTCACAAACAACCTAGAAACCACCTTAGCATTCATCTCATTACAGCAGACGCAATGTCAACAACGGCGTTCCTTCGCAGTCCAGCAGGATGCAGATGCAACGTCAACGAAAGACCTCATGGTCGAAACAAAGCGGAGTGATGGCAAAATCCCAACTCCACCTCAGCATTCGTCTCGTTACAGCAGACGCAATGTCAACAACGGTGTTCCTTCGCAGTCCAGCAGGATGCAGATGCAACGTCAACGAAAGACCTCACGATCGAAACAAAGCGGAGTGATGGCAAAATCCCAACTCCACCTCACCATTCGTCTCGTTACAGCAAATGCAATGTCAACAACGGCGTTCTTTCGCAGTCCAGCAGGATGCAGATGCAACGTCAACAAAAGACCTCATGGTCGAAACAGCGCGGAGCGACGGCAAAATCCTAGCTCCACCTCGATGCTTGTCTCGATACAGCAGACGAGACGTCAATACAGCGTCCTTCCTCCAACAGGATTCGGACACGACAAAACAAACGAAGCGAAGGCCAAATTCCTAGCTTCAGGGTCTTGACGGCAACTCATATAAAGCCTGAAAGACCATCGGAGATCATCTCACACCAGCGCGGAATGTGTTGGATATAATGCCCTCAAAGTCAATTATTGGATCGCAGGCATGTGATTGCAATGATTGAGGAAGGACCTATACCGATATGACAGTCTTGCTCGAGATGATAGTATGCTATCTGGTTTGTCTTTATCATAGTACATATGCTTTAGTTCACTATTGCATGATGATAGAGCCCATAGGATTCTTGCTTGACTGCCAGCAGTATGATGGCGATCATATACGTGAGAGCTGGGGTCTGTAAGCACATCCTTAAAGTGTCCCTAGTCGTGGGAGTTTCGAGACAGGGCATCGATACTCCAGAGTACACTAGTGTATACAATCGAGACCTCGACGAGGGGCGGTGGCCGGTCTCACAAGCCACTGGTGTCAGTTGGATCACCTAAGATGTATACAGGTGCTCATTGGGTTATGAGTACACCGGACAGGACTCACCGGGAACATGCTAGTTGGTATTATACATATCGTCAGATAGCAGTTCCCTGGTGACATGTGTACAGGTTAGTTTGTCGACCTGAGATCGTCATTTGTCTCATGTGAGTTCCCGCTGTGCTTTGATTTCTACCCTACCACGCTCAAAGGAGACGTGCAAACAGGTATTTTTTAGGTACAGTCCCGAGCCACATAGAGGCAGTGAGCGGATCGTCGGGGATTCGTCTCTCCCGGTATTGGGGGTTGATGTCGTACAGTGCATGGGTGGCCATCACTAGAAATCCTCGGCCGAGGTAGTGGAGAATTACTGATTTGGATCAGTAGTTTCTTAGGAGGTGATGGGCTTCATACCGACACGAATTATCGCGTTATTAGGATTCTGACTTTATCCACCCCCCTAGACTCGATATGCAATATTCTTAGACGAACGGACCAGACTGTACAGATATTATCACTGTTAGGCTCAGTAGGGTTTACTGGATGAGTTCGCTCGTCAGCTTTCCTTTCGATCAATACATAGGCAAACGTTACGTACAGCTTGTACCTCTGACGTGCTAGTAGTTATACCCAGTGCCAGTGTGTTGATGAGTCATTAGAGTCCCCCACAGACATTTTCCCAAGTTCGGGCGAAACGTTGTAGAGGCCGTATGGTTTTATGGCAGGGTTCGGAAAATGCACGTGCGTTTACACACGTGTCATATTTCGGGCAGATAATACCGGTGGGCTTTGGTTTAAGCCGGATCCGAGTATTATACTGTGTAGATATAATATCTTTGTCTCAGTTGCATTTGTATTCGGTCGTAATACAAATGCGGGTATGTTTATACCATTACAGGGTTATCCTGAAATTCGTTTCAGGATCGCTTTTTGGAAGTTGCCAGTTTCCAGTTTTCTATCGCCCGTCTTTAACATTCGGTTAAAGACGGATTTATCTTTTCTTGAGATGAGTGTAGAAGTTTCTAGAAGGTGACTAGGATGATGAGGTGGCTTGTGACTCATTAGTGCATTAATTGTGCAATTAATGTATGATGACTAGGTTAATGAATCACCATTTTTGCATTTAATGTTTTTTGTGATTCATTCTTCATGATAAGTATTGCTTGTGGTCACCTCCTCTTTTCCTACACTCACCCCCGTTACTTCATATAGTGGCCGGCCATTTCCTAGAGGGGTGATTGATTCATTTTTGAAAAAAAGATACAAGAAATTAAGTTCATGGAAATTTCATATAGCTCAATTTCCATTTACCCGATTCCAAAAGGCAACTTCATTAACCGTTCGTCCGTGACTTTGGACGTAACAAGACAAAGTGTTCTACTCATTCTCTACATCATCTTGGTCATCTCTTTTGGCAAACTTGACGACCGAGTTGCCTCGGTTCAGAGGCGGGAGCCCGTTTAAAGATCCGTCGACGTGGTGCCACCTGGACGAGAAGATTGGAGATTCAGGAGATCGGAGCAGCTGCAACGAAGCGTGGGATGATGGTTGAAGACCGAAGGACTCGGATCGTTCGGTATAACATTGCTTCCCACTTTGTAGTTTGTTAGTTTGGCTTTAATGGCAGATCCGGGTTATAGTACGCGATAGCGCCAGTTTGTAAAAAAATTTTGTTCCGCATTTGGCGTCTGTTAGACGGCCGGGGCGCTACCGTGCACTTACAGAATGATCACCACCTCGACGTTCGTTTCGATACAGCAGACGAGATGTCACCACAGCGTTCTTCCTCCAGCAAGATTCAGACGCGACAATCAAACAACGGAACCACAGCAAAATCCCTAGTTCCAAACCTTGACGGTTCACCAACAACCTAGAGACAATCACGACATTCGTCTCGATATAGCAGACGCAATGCCAGCAAACGAAGCGAAGGCCAAATTCCTAGCTTCAGAGTCTTGACGGTAACTCATATAAAACCTGAAAGACCATCGGAGATCATCTCACACCAGCGCGGAATGATCACCACCTCGACGTTCGTTTCGATACAGCAGACGAGACGTCACTACAGCGTTCTTCCTCCAGCGGGATTCAGACGCGACAATCAAACAACGGAACCACGGTAAAATCCCTAGTTCCAAACCTCGACGGTTCACCAAAAACCTAGAGACAACCGCGACATTCATCTCGATACAGCAGACACAATGCCAACAAACGAAGCGAAGGCTAAATTCCTAGCTTCAGGGTCTTGACGGCAACTCATATAAAACCTGAAAGACTATCGGAGATCATCCCACACCAGCGCGGAGTGGTCACCACCTCGACGTTCGTCTCAATACAGCAGACGAGATGTCACTACAGCGTCCTTCCTCCAACAGGATTCGGACACGCCAAAGCAAACGAAGCGAAGGCCAAATTCCTAGCTTCAGGGTCTTGACGGCAACTCATATAAAACCTAAAAGACTATCGGAGATCATCCCACACCAGCACGGAGTGGTTATGACTCATCGGGGCTTTCCAAAATGAGCCTAACCTCAAGTAAAAAGCGGCATGGCAAAATTCCTAACACTTGCTCTTCCGACGGTCAAACTGCCTAGGAGGATTGCTTGAAGACGTCTTGTCCAGCCCCCGAAGGGATCAGAGACACGACAATCGCAAGGCTACTCGAACAGCAAGATTGCTTATCGAGGAATACATCAACCAACGCGACGGTACGACGGACAAAACCCTAGTACCACAGACCCTAACGGACCTTTGTCGTAAAGAGCAGAGGTTAACTGTGACGTTAGGATATCCTTGCGAGAAATGCTCGATTCGTCTTGACTCGTAGGGAAAAGCCTTATGCAGTGGGGATTAAAAAACCTGTCTCATAAGCACTGGGGCCCTGCAAGTCGGTCCAAAATGGAATCTTGCATACTATTCACGGGCCACACTCTCCAAAGTCAAATCTCGACAAGGAGGGAAACAACCGCTTACGGGTCCTCTCGACTCATAGGAGGGAAAATTCTCTTATAAGATCCTTACGGCTTATAAGGAAAAACGCACTTAGGAATCCTCACGATTCCTAAGGAGAAAATACACCTACGGGATCCTCTCGACTTGTAGGGAGAAAAGTCTTCATGAGACCCTCATGGCTCATGAAGTTGAAAAGTCTTAGGCAACAGATCTGAACCTGCCTCCTAAGCCATCACTACCCCTCAAAGAAGCCAAAACAAGATGTTCACCGCATCATCTGCCGGCTATGTTTGCTAAGATGACATGCTGATAACAAAAGAAAGAAGAAAGAAAAGAGATGACACAAGACATTGCGAAAGAAATGTATCTTTTATTCATGAATTCAATTGAGTACAGGCTACATCATCTGAAAGGATAAAGAAAAATGAATACATTTTATTCAAAATTTACAAATGGCGCAAAATGCAACTATTGGGAGGGAAGCGTCTTCAGTAAGCCAATCAATTGCTCACGCACTCCCCTCAGCTTCTCGTCACGGTCAGCTGCCGCGGCCAGCTCTACTTCAATTTGAGCCCGTTGCTGCAAACAGGATGAGAGCTTCTGATCAACTTCCTGCTGGGCAGCCTCCTGACTCTGCGCGTCCTGCTCATTAAGATCAAGCTTCTTCCTCAACACCAGCCCGTCAAAGATACATCGTTGAAGGTTTTCAAAAATGGCGTTCAGCTGGGCAGCATTAGCGACAACCTCAGCGCGCAGTTGGGCAGATTCAGCAGCAGTCTCTCCACGTTCCTTCCGCTTAAGGGTCGTCTCTCGTTTGAAATGGCGAAGGAACGGAACACTCTGCTCAACCCATGCAGCCTGCTGGGAGTTCAAAGCCTGAGTCTCAGGGGCAGGACGCATAAGCTCAAGCTCATACAAACAAGCCTCAATCCTCCTGCAATGATTAACCCAAGACTCGACGACACCTTCATTATGGAAGTTCACGAGCGTTGCCAGCATTGGGTTGACCTCGGTAGCAAAATCTGCGGCATATGTAGGAGCCTCCGCGTCAAGCTCCTCGACGTATTCGCTCAGTATACGCAGACTGGTCACAACACCTTTTGAGGATGGACGTCTGAAAAAGGGCCCTGCCGGCATCGTAATGAGAGATTCGAAAGAGGCCGAAGTCGAAGCGACCGCTGCAAAACAAATCACAATCAGATGACGGTTCAAGAAATATAAGAGATTCATGAACAATTGGATTTATTATACCAGCTGCAGCAGGTAGCAAAGCCGGAAGGACCAGTGGCGCAACTGTTCTCTCATTTCCTCCTTCAATCTGTAGTACTGCAATCAAGGCAAAGAAGAATCAGAAATGATTTCATTATTGGTAAAAGAAAGAACATTAACTGAAGGCTGTATTCACCAGCACCACTGGATGAAGCAATCTCCGACAGGAAGGAGAAGTGGGGGTGCAGCACCTGGTACAGGTGGTCAAAAAGGACTCCTACAAAAACGCAATAATGCAACGTCAGTACATAAATTATACAGCTTAAAAAATAAGACTGATGAGTCATAAATCTGCACCTTCCAACATCTGAGATGGTATGAGAGAGGGTAGAGGAGATGCCACCGTCAAGGCGGTAGCTGATGGCGCTGCCTCGGGTAGTGCGACATCAGCACTGGCCGCACCTGCATTAGAGACAAAATAAACCCTGTCAGGAAAGATTGCAGAATAAAAAGAAGGGCGGTGACTTAAAATCTACCTGATGAGTCGCCGGTCGGAGCCGTGACTAGGGCGTCACTCGATACAACAGCGGCGTCTCCCTCCTCCATCGGAGTGGTCTCACCTCCTGTCGCCTCGTCCCCTAACTCCACGAGAGCCGTCGTCACACTTGCGACGCCGGGAGACGATAAAGAACCGAAGGCGGGAAGGGCGATGATCGGAGCGGTGCCCGACTCTTGAGAAAGAGCGGCCACCTCGGACCCAACAATTGTACCCGTTTCGCTCGCCGCCACCTCGGGCTCAGTGATTGCACCCGTCTCATCCACCGCTGCCTTAGGCTCGGCCGTGGTAGCTGTTAATTGTATGTATGCCCTAGAGGCCAGTATTGTACAGATGATGTATATTATATTGGATGCTTGGACATATATAGAGAGGACTTTCTTACTTGATATGATAGTATGCTATCTGGTTGCTCTTTATCTTAACATGTATACTTGTCTCTTGATACTGTCTTATGGTTACATGTTGGTAAAGCCCTTAGGATGTGTACTTGACTACCTGGACTATGATGTAGATCATACTAGTGGGGACAGAGTAGTCCATAAGTACATCCTTTAATGTTCCTAGTCGTAGGTGTATCGAGACAGGGCATCGATAAACCAGAGTAGACTAGCGTATACGCTTCTCGACCCATGAAATGGGCGATGGATGATCCTATATCCATTGGTGTTTGACATCAGAGATGGTATACGGGTGCTCAGTGGAGACTGGGTACACTGTACGGACTCGCCGAGAACTCCCAGATGGTATTATACCTCACGTCAGATGGCAGTTCTCTGGTGACACTTGTGCAGGTTAGTCTGTAGACCCGAGATCGTCATAGAGTCTTGTATGATTCCCACTGTGCTTTGATTTCCACCTTACCACGTCCAAGAGGGCGTGCAAAACGGTGGTTTTTGGGTACAGTCCCGAGTCACATGGAGGCGATGAGCGATAGGAGGGGTTTCGTCTCTCCTGGTATTGGGGGTTAATGTTGCGCTGTGCTCGATTGGCCATAACAGGGAAGTCCCTGGCCAGGGCTGATTTAGAGATTTGCTGGTAAGTGTTACCAGTAGTTTCTCGATCCGTTATGAGCCTCACATCGGCACGACTTATCGGTTATCGGGGTCTGACGTTTACCACCCCTAGACTTGATATACGACATATCAGACGAGGAGACCGGACTGTGCGGGAAGTGTTACCGTTAGGCTTTTACAGGAGTTGGAGCGGGCTTGCTTGCTGATCTTCTGATCGCTCAATACCCGGGTAGTCGTTACGTCCATCTAGTGCCGCTGACGGCTTGTGGGTGCTTGATGAGATCATCGCCTACTGCCGGCGTATTGACGAGTCTTTAGAGTCCTACATAGAGGTTTTACTGGCTCAGGAAAAACGAAATAGGAGCGCATATGTGATATGTGCGGGACCGAGAATAATGCGTGTATGTGATACCGTATTCTATTCTCGCGACTTTTTGTATCGGTCGGTTATATGTGATATAGCCGGGTTATCGAATCAAGTGTTGATTCGATAAGTCGATTCATTGGATGTTAGTCGGTTATATGAGATATAACCGGATTATTAAGTCAAGTGTTGATTTAATAATTTAGTGTATAATTGTATATATGATATACTAATTTACATTAACTAACATTTGTTCACTTAAGGATTTTTCTCACATGTGCACAACTTTAGTATATATGAGATATATATTAAAATGTGTTATCATTTTGTATCATGGTTGATGATACATCTTTCATGGGTGTGTAAGACATACACCATTCTATTTATTATGGTGGGTTATAATTATTTAAGGTAATTACAAAATTAGTAGAGATTTGGAAAGAGCATGAAGCTTATAGAAGCTTGTTTTGCTTTGACAAAGTCCACTAACTTTGTCTTTACTTTAGATCTTTCTTAACCTAACCATTTGGATTAGCCATGGTTATGTCTCTACATGAGTTAGTATATGATACTCACTCACCCATGGTTAGCTCACTCACTTGATAATTATCTTCATCTTTTCTTTTGTTCATCTTCTTTTTCTTTGAGCAAAAGAAAAGCTTGCTAGGTTTTTCAAAAGAGAGTGAAACATTGTGAGAAAATAAATTCTAAAGTGAACCCACTTCCTATCTCTCCATCCTCTACTAGACTAGCACTTTAGTTTAGGGTGTTTGCTTCACTAATTCTCTAGTTAGTGAAGTAGTAGCTTGAGTTGGTATTCCCTCGACGTAGATCATCTTCGGCCTCGAAGACTTCAAGCAAGGACGCTTCTTTCGCCTCGTGAAGCCATGCAAGAGCCCGGGAGAGCAATGATCGCAGCGAAGGGACTACGACAAGGAGCTTTAGAAGTGAAGGACCGATCTACAAAGGTTGTATTTCATGTTCACTTAGTCGTAATTGATATTTACTTGCATGTGAAACCCTAATAATCTAGCAAAGATTTTGTTTAGGGTTATTCGGCACGACTAAAATTTTAATCGGGCATAGTTGATGCTTTGTATAACCTTGTTAGAGTGCCTAGTAACCCTACAGTAGCCGACTCACCCACCACCACCTCGGGCTCGGCAGTGGTGGCTATCTCGGGCATAGCAATCGTGACTGTCTCGTCAGCCACTACTTCGGGCCCAGCAATTGCGGCGACATCGCCTACCGCAGCCCCGGGTTCAGGAATAGCAGCCACCTCCTCTACCGCTCCCTCAGGCTCAGCGGTCGCCGCCGTTTCTTCGGGAAGGCTCGGCCCTGCAAGATAAGGTATATGAGAACTGATAGCTTAAAACTTTGATAAGGGAACCTCATGGCACATTACCTGGAGTTGATTTACCGTTCGCTTCCCGAGCTGCACGTGCCGCCCGTCTATAAGCAGTAGACAAGGCGACCGGAGACTCCTCTGAAGAAGTAGCAGCAGGGGCAGCGGCGCTCGAACCCGGTGCCACAGCTAGAGCAGCATTACGCTCCCTTGCTGCGCACCTCTGGCGCTTCCTTTCCTCCCGGGCTGTCAAAGCAGACCTTCTAGAAGCCTCCCTCAACAGAGCGTCATCATCCGCACCCAAGGTTACCTCTGGAGCCGTCAAGGCTTCCATCATCGGTTGTTTGAGTAAAGCCTCTTTCGGTAATACCGAAGAGGCCGGGACTTCGGTGGCTGGCCCGGGAAGAGTCTCCACACCACCTTGCGGGACCGGCATTGTGGTCCCTGCAATGAGATAAAGAAAGGGTTAGATTGTCCATAAAAAAGAGAATGAAGACTCAATGAGCCGAGACATACCAATGCCCAATAGAGAGCAATTCCTCTCCTCCTCTTCGAAGGACCTGAGGGAAGTCGCCAGAATCTTTTCAGTGGTAAAGCCTGCTACAAAAGGAGAAATGTCAATCAAAACATGATAATAAGAAGGAAGGTATAATGCAATAACAAGACGTGACTAACGTTTACTTGATTGCACGAGGGCGGCTATTTCTGTTTGAAGGGTCGCAGAGCGCACAGAAGCTGCAATAGCGGCCTCGAGATCAGTGTCTTCTGGCGCTATGACGAAACCCTCATTGGTCCCATATTCACTTATGCCCGCGTTATAAGGAGCCTCAGGCTCTAGGCCGAGTACGGCATCAAGAGAGAGGACCGATTTCTTCTTCTTCTTCTGTGCGCGAGCTCCGGTCGCAGCCAGTACCAGCTTGCGTTTAGTGGCCACTTTGGGACGGCGAGTCCCGATGTCCGAGCTCACGCCAAATTCGGGTGAAGCTACATTTATCGTCTCCACGGGAGCACGGGGCACCGATGGCACATCCACCGTCTCCACAGGAGCATGGGGCAATCCGCGCGTGGGGCTTAACACACGTGGAGGCTCAACTGCAGCGACTTCTCTTAGCGAAGGGGGGAAAATGGTCCGTCGCCTCAAAGGGACCTTGCGATCACTGGCAGGAGGTGCACTTTTGCGGTCAAGCAGCAACCGCCTTTCTTCCTTAATAACGGCGCCCGTCGAATGCTGGTACCATGCCGTATATGCATTAAGGATCCGTGGGACACAACTCGGCTCGCTGATAAAGAAGTGAGAGCCCGTATTCAAACGCATGAAGTAATGCAACGCGCTCCGCATCCCCTCTTCAGTAGCAGTGGGTTCCATCAAAAAGGCCTCCAGCGGCACTCCTTGATTATAGCTCAATTGTTGGGCAAAACGATGCGGATTATATCTCATGAAAAGCGCCGCATCATTTTGCCTAAACACCAGGAAGCCCGGTCTGATAGAATATAAATGGAGGGTCTCCCGAGCTGTCAGAACTGAGGCTCCGTCTTTGAAAATATCCTGCAATAACCGCACCGTTGTGGTACTCTTTTCCGATGGTTAACACCTTGTCGGTAAAGGTCATCCCGTCTCCAACCGTGCGGAGGCGAAGGAGCAAACCTCTAGCAGCCCGCGGTGACGGATTTACAATTGAGGCGCCGACCAATCGCATAATCCGGGGGAAGCTGCACCTGTCATAGAATGAAGGCCTTCTATGGATACCAAAAACGCCAAGTGCATGTAGCTCGAGCCATGACATGAAGTAACACATCGAGAAGTTCACATGCTGTACTATAGGTTCAGCAGTATCCGCCGCTTGACTAAGGCCGTAATACAGATGGGCTAAGCCAGCAACCCCGACAGCCACTTTCACCCCAATAGTCATCCGGTGAGCCGGGTAAAAGACAGATGGCCTCATACGGCGAAGGTGCGTCGGGAGCGCGAACCAGCTCAACCATAGCCCAAGGAATCCTAAAAAGAATGCTTCCTCGTCCATCCCAGGGACTGCAATCTCCGCAAAAGGAACAACCGGAGAGTTGGGAAGGAAGAAACCCTTCTGATTTACCTCCATCGCTGGCAGGTTGTCCAAACCTAAGCCGAAAGGGTCGTCAAGCGTGGCGAATTTAACGGCCTCCTTCAAGAAGACTTATGGGTGAAGGAAGCGAGCGATGAAATCCTCGAAACTAACCCCGCGGCTCCCAGATTCGAGAAAAAGGCCCTCGTAAATATTCAACACTTTGATCAAACTAGGAAACTGGTGTTAAACAGCATTCACCGGGGTAAGGCCCATTATCACCAACTTAGCACCAAAAACATATTCGTCCGTGGGAAGCAGCTCCTCATAATGCTCCCCTATGACCAAGGCCAGAAACTTCTGCAAATTCCTCTAAAGAGATTGATACTTCTCGGTCCAGCGAGAGGAAGGTGTGAGTAGGGATATTCCACTGCTCCAAAAAGGCCTTAACCCACCAGGTGGGAAGCGTAGGATACTGGAAAAGAGAAGCATAAACGGCGGTATACAACCCAAGCCTCATCAACTGCGACTTTTTCGCTGACAGAATGTAGCGGGCCCATTGCAGATAACCGGTCGGATGACGAGGAATCAAACCTATGTTATATGGTTGCCTCCACGGCCGCGCCTCGCCTTGACAAATACGGCGTCCCAAGGTATCTAAAACCATGGGAGGCTGAACAGGAATCGAAGCTATAGCAGGCTGAAGAAGGCATTTTGAAGTCCAATTGACCATCTCCACGGCGTAGTTCACCGGGGGTGAGTTGGCGTAATGGATCGCCGTGATGGGCTCCGAGGGTACCACACATGAAAAGCTTTGTCGACCCCTGATAATCTGATTGTACCAGACCCCAAAGGTGAAGATTCTTATGTTCCGGATCATGGTCTCTGATCAAAGTTAGGACCTCCCAGTCTACGGGTGCTCCAGGAAATCCTCCCTCTGAGCGAACAAACGGGAACGAAGTATCGAAAGATATGTTGCCTGCAAAAAGGGGGACAGAAATCAACTGTCAGTGTTGTAATTTAATTTTTAATTTCTGACACTCGGTACTTTAAAAGTTGCACTGCACTGCAATGCAGTGGAAAGGGGACCAAGGGGGACCCACAAAGTGCGCTCTGCGTGACGAACGTAGGTGCGCTCGCGTAAAGTGCGCCAGCGCTGGAATTAAAATTCCCCAACCGTCAGATCTAAAGATCTACTAATAATAAATTATTAATTAATCAGAACTAAAATTCTGTTATGGAAAGATTTTTCAATCTTATTAAAACAAGAAGATTATCTTCTGTAAAACAGAAGTTTTAGGATCAAAGATCCAATGGTGGGAAATATTCCCAAATCAATCAGAGAAAGATTTCTCAAAACTGATTTAACAAATCATTTTGCCCTATATAAAGGACCCTAGACTTCAAGTCAGATAGATAGAAAAAAAGAGAGAGAAACCCTCTGCAAACTTGGAAAGAAAGAAGAGCAAGCTCTCAAGAAAAAGAAGATTTTTCTTCATCTTCAAGGTAAAAAGAACCATGGAGATGAAACCATCTCGTAAAAAGAAGAATTATCTTCTACTAAAAAGATCTTAGATCTATAAAAAAGACCAAGGTCTTTGATTTAAAAGCAAAAGATCAAAAGATCTAATCATAAAGAAAATAATAATAAAAGAAGTATTTTTACTTCACTCACAGATCTTTGATCAATAAAAGGCAGAGCCTCTTATAAAAAACAAGAACTTTTGTTCTTGGATCTTGAGGCAATGTCTCTTTTGAAGAACATAAACTTGTTCTTTGATCTTAAAATTTGATCAGATGCGCTTTGCGCTACTGAAAAGTGCCTTGCACTCATGAATTGCGTCCCTGCGCTCATTGGATCGGCGCCCACCACCCAAACTTGCCACGTGTCAATCAGAGACACAATCTGCGATTTGCGCTTTTAAAACAGCGCACTGCGCTCATGGGCTGGCGCTCAACGCCAAGCGCGCCACGTGTCAATCACTAGTGCACCAACAGACTAGCGCAATGCGCTCATAAATTAAAAGCGCATTGCACTAACAAACTAGCGCTAAGCGCGACACGTGTCCTCTTCGTGTGCGCTACCCGACAGAAGCGCAATACGCTCTTTGACTGGCGCAACGCGCCTGGCGCACTGTCAGAACAAACTCTGTTTCTGATAAATGCTATGCATTCAATACAAGACAAATATGTCAGGGCCCAATGCCTAGCATTATTAAAAGGGCTGAGCCCAAATAAAGGCTTAATAGCCAGAGCAAAAAAATGTTAAAATATTTTAATTGGACTTAGCCCAATTTTGGCCATAAGTCCTCAACTTGTATTGAACTGAGCACATCTGCTCTTTCAACCAACTCATCCTGGTTCAAGGGTACATCTCTTCACACCTTTCATATTTGTCGTTGTAATTCTTCAACGTCTTCAAAGAGGTGACGGGTCCCGACAACCATACATTTCATGGACTGTGGGGTCCTTAAACTCATGGACTATGATGTCCTTAAGCTCGACCGTAATGTCTTAAAACTAACAATGGACTGTGGGGTCCTTAAACTCATGGACTATGATGTCCTTAACCTCGATCGTGATGTCTTAAAACTAACAATGGACTGTGGGGTCCTTAACCTCGACCGTGATGTCCTTAACCTCGACCGTGATGTCTTAAAACTAACATTGGACTGTGAGGTCCTTAAACTCATGGACTATGATGTCCTTAACCTCGACCGTGATGTCTTAAAACTAACAACGGACTATGATATCCTTAACCTCGACCGTGATGTCTTTAAACTAACAATGGACCGAGATGTCCTTAAACTAACAATAGACCGTAATGTCCTTAAACTAATTATCGACCGCAATGTCACTAAACTAAACAACAGACCCCAATTGCTCTCTTGTCGGATCTAAACGATCCCATTAAGTTGATCTTAGTCTACAATTAGACTAACGTATCCTTAACAAACGTTTAAGTTGATCTTAGTCTCAAATGAGGCTAACGTATCCTTAAACCCAACCCCCAAATTCAAATCTAAGAAAGATACGGATTTGGACTAGTCCACGCCCTACGGGCGACAACATTACTTAGTCTCCGTATACAATTCATGGGCAACCAAACACAAAAAAAAACACCCACGACACGAAGTGACCATATGGAGAAGGAGAAAGTTATTACCGCGATGCGGTAGCATAATTAACTGCAAGGGCTTGCGCCTGTAGGGAAGAGCGTCCCCACAATCAAAAACCCCTCAAATGAGGAGGAATCTGACGAAGTCTGCTACATCGGCCGTATTCGTTTAAACCTTCGATACATGGTGCCATAAATCAACTTGGCATCTTCGGAGAGGTGGACGGATAGCACCAATTAGCATCTACCCCGAAATTCAGGCAAGACGTTTGTCGCGTCTTCGCCGCGTCTTTCGGAGGGGAACAGGTAGATCTATCTCGAGGGGGAGTACCGCCTCCGTACCAAATACCAATGCATACGGCGTTGTGTTAGTGGCCGGTTTGAACGTAGTTTGATACGCCCAGAGAGCTTCATGCAGTCGTTCATGCCAGTCCTTCTTAATTCGCGACACCGTCTTTTTACGATCTTCGTCAAGGTCTTGTTAAAAGCCTCTGCTAGACCGTTAGCTCGGGGAATATAGACTGAAGAGTATCTCCAGTCTATGTTATGCTGTTGTGTGAAGCGGCTGATCTTGTGGCTTCTATAGGCTGGCCCGTTATCGGAGATAATCCGTCGTGGAGTTCCAAACCGATAAATGACGTGCGTCTTGAAGAAATGGAGGATATTCTCCGTCTTCACTTCCCTCAGCGGTACTGCTTCTGCCCATTTGGAGAAGTAATCAGTTGTCGCCAAAATGAATCGATGTCCTCTGGACGATGCTGGTTCGATGGGGCCGATTATATCAGTCCCCCACATTTCGAACGGCCAGCTAGCCACTGTTGGATGTAGTGGATTCGGATGCTGGTGGATAAAGTCCCCATGGATCTGGCACGAGTGGCATTGCTTCGCATACTCGAGGCAGTCCTGAATCATCGTGGGCCAATAGTAGCCCATCCTTTTAATTTTTAGCTTCATCTTCGGCCCGGCTTGGTAAGAACCACAGAGTCCGTCATGAGTTTCTTGGACGACTCGTTTTGCCTCTTCAGGTCCTAGGCATCTTAGCCATAGAGAATCAAATGATCTCTTATACAGAGTATCATTGACAAAGGCGAAAGACAGAGCTCATTTCATAAGCTGATGTCTTGAGGACGCATTTTCAGGTGTTCGACGGGATTTGAAGTAGTCTATAAAGACTTCTCTCCAATCCGTAACCTTTTCCTGGTCTTTTATTTGCAGAGGCATTTGCTCGGTCGCTCCCTTTTCTTCGGACGACTCCGGAGATATTCTTCCGGTGCAAGAACCCGACGGCTTTGCATAACGATCCTCACGTCATCGTGGTTCTCGTCGGCCAGTTCTTTAGCGAGCTTGGCTAGTGCATCCGCCTTGCTATTTTCTGCACGCGGTATATTTTCCAAGGCGTAGGAAGGAATTTGAGTCAGCAGTTGTTGCACTCTCTTGCCGTATTTCACTAGCTCTGGTTTGCACTTTTGATAATCGTCGTTTACTTGACTAACGGCCAGTTGGGAGTCTCCGTATATGAGGAGGTTTTCAATTCCCATGTCGATAGCGATCTCGAGACCTGCTATCAAAGCTTCATATTCGGCTTCATTGTTTGTCCTCGGCTCTGTTAAGGAGAAGGCAAAGCGCATTATCCCTTCTTGTGGAGTCACGAAGATGAGGCCTACCCCTGATTTGATTATAGGGGTGCTTTGTTTGCGCTTCTTCATGGAAGATGCTCTATCAAGATAGAGTTCCCACCAGGTATCATCCCGTCGATCATGTCAAACGCATGTTCATCTGGCAATTCGCAGTTCAAAGGAGAATCAGCAGGTATCAGATGCTCAGCGAGGAAGTCGGCGATGGCCTAGCCCATCACTGCCTTGAGGGGACGATAAGTTATCGAGAACTCCATCAAGAGCAGGGCCCATTTAGCAAGACGTCCTGTTAATATGGCTTTCGACATCAAATACTTAAGAGGGTCCACCTTTGATATGAGACGGACTACATGTGCCAACGCATAGTGTCGCGAAGATCAATGCCAGGCAGTGTTTTTCAATGGGAGAGTAATTGCTTTCTGCCCCCAGGAGAACTCAACTTAGATAATAAAGGGCTCTCTCCTTTCCTTGGTCATTCTCTTGTTCCCATAGCGCGCCTAAAAAACCTTCGAGGGCTGTTGTGTATAGGACGAGAGGTTTCCCTTTAACGGGAGCGGCCAGTACTGGCGGATTCTGCAGGTATTGCTTGATTTCGTCTAGTGCGCTTTGGCATTTGTGATCCCAGACGAACGGGGTTCCCTTTTTCATCAAGTGACTGTAGGGGCGGCACTTGCCTGAGAGATTGGCTATAAATCGCCGGATATACGCGAGCTTTCCTTAGAGAGACCGCAGTTGCTTGAGAGTCCTTGGCGGTGGCATTTCCATGATCGCCTTGATCTTTGACGGATCTATCCCGATGCCCCGGTGTCGGACGATGAATCCTAGGAACTTGCCTGAAGACACTCCGAACGCGCATTTGAGAGGGTTCATCTTCAAGTTGTATTTCCGAAGGTGCTGGAACACAATCTTCAGATGCTCTAAATGTTCCTCGTATGATTTGCTTTTAACTACGAGGTCGTCGATATAGCATTCGACGATTTCATGTATGAGGTCGTCGAAAATCTTCGTCATGGCCCTCTGATAGGTGGCGCCGGCGTTCTTTAGACCGAAGGGCGTCTCCTTGTAGCAGAATATGCCCAAAAGGGTTCGGAAAGCGGTGTGCTTCTGGACCTCGGGATGCATCTTTATCTGATTGTATCCTGACGAGCTGTCCATGAAGGAGAAAACTTCATGAGTGGACGTATTGTCTATCATCAGCTCAGTGACCGGTACTGGGAAGTCGTCCTTCGGGCAGGCTTTATTGAGATCCCGAAACTCCACACATATGCGCACCATCCTATTCTTCTTCATCATTGGGACGATGTTGGCCATCCAGTCAGGATATTAAACCTCTTAGATGAAGCCACAATCGATTAGCTTCTTGACCTCGACATTGATGCTCACCTCAAGCTCGAGCCGCATTCTTCTCGGCGCTTGTTTGATCGGCTTGACGTCCGGAGATATCGCCAATCTGTGTACAGCAATCTCTGGATCTAATCCTGGCATCTCGGAATAGTTCCATGCGAAGCAATCTTTATGCTTCATGAGCATGTCTTTTAGCGCAGCCACCCTTTCTTCAGACAACAGCTCACTGACGAACGTCGGCCGCGGGTCACTTGTTGTCCCCAAGTCGATTTTCTTTAGGTTGTGGATTAGCGTTTGCTGCCGCCTGAGCGAGCATCTCATGTAGCACATAGACTATATGAACTACCATGCCTCCAGGCTTGGGGTGTTTGGAGTTTTGGCCTTTGGCGTTTGCTCCGGGCACTTGAGCTTTATTGGGCCTCTTGTTGTGAAAAGCCGCTTTGGTTTTGGGAGGAACCGCTCTATCTGGATCCGTCTTGAGGTGAGTCCCCTTCACCTGCTTCCACACCTTATATATATAGATGAGGAAAGTTGTCTCAGGGATCGAACTGGTTTCTGCTCTCGTGGGATCTCCATGGGCTACGGAGATCTCTTCAATATTGCGGTAAGAGAATTTTGTCTGACCCTTCGCAACAGTTTGAAACTGTTCCCAGTTGGAACAACAACATTCACCGCTGCGGTTGAAACAGGACCATATGGAGAGCTGCCCCCAGCTCATTTTGTATGACGCTGATATCGACGTCGACCATTTCTTACGGTCGGGATTTGATTAGCTTCAGGATTTTGCCGAGCCTGCCCCCTGTTTAATTCGAGAGCTTGAATATTCTGCCCCCTGCATCGACCTTGGTCCTTGGCATGTGCCATTTGTTTGAGGACTGATTCCGTCGGCAAAGCTGCTGCTTGGAGAGCCCGCCTGTGGACGACGGACTTCCTCTAGGCCTCCTCCATCAGCGTTGAGGCACCGAGGGTGGAAGGTGGGAGCATCGACCCAAAGAGAAGCCCGTTGATTTCTTGAAGAGCCGGATTGCAGAGATTTGAGCATGCAAGTGGCCCGTACTTGACTCCGCCAGATATGACAGAGCATGTGTTGCTAAGGTGGGAACAAACGCCATTCTTCATCGAGACGAACGCCGACTTCAGTATCCAATCCCCTAAGGGCAACCACAAACATACACACCGCGATTATCTGATCACGGGAAAAACACGACACATGAAGTGTGGAGTGGAAAGAGGAAAAGGTCCTACCAGGCGTGCCAGAATCTATTCCCCGCCGAAAGACGCAGAGACGCGGTGGATGTCTCTCCTGAATTTCGGGGCAGATGCTAATTGGTGTTATCCGTCCACCTCTCCGAAGATGCTAAGTTGATTTATGGCACTATATATCGAAGGTTTAAACGGATGCGGCCGATGTAGCAGACTTCGTCAGATTCCCCCTTGTTTAAGGGGTTTTTGATTGTGGGGACACTCTTCCCTGCAGGCGCAAGCCCCTGCAGTTAATTACGCTACCGTATCGCAGTAACAACTTTCTCCTTCTCCAGATGGTCACTTCGTGTCGTGTGTGTGTGTTTTGTTTTTGGTTGCCCGCGGATTGTATACGGAGACTAATTTATGTTGTCGCCCGTAGGACGTGGATTAGTCCAAATCTGTATCTTCTTAGATTTGGGTTTGGGGGTTGGGTTTAAGGATACGTTAACCTCATTTGGGACTAAGATCAACTTAAACGTATGTTAAGGATACGTTAGTCTCATTTTAGACTAAGATCAACTTAACGGGATAGTTTAGATCCAACAAAAGAGCATTTGGACTCTATTGTTTAGTTTAGGGACATTGCGGTCGATTAGTTTAAGGACATTACGGTCCAGCGTTAGTTTAAGGACATCTCGGTCCAAGTTAAGGACATCATAGTCCGTGAGTTTAAAGACCTCACAGTCAAGGTTAAGGACATCATAGTCCGTGAGTTTAAGGACCCCACAGTCCGTAGAGTGTTTGGTTGTCGGGACCCGTTACCTTTCTGAAGACGTTGAAGGATTACAACGACAAATATCAGAGGAGTAAAGAGATGTACCCTTGAACCGGTGTGAGTTGGTTGGAAGATCTGTAGTCCAATTTGGGACTAAGATCTGTTTAAATATTTATGAGCAGATGGGCTCAATTAATATAAGTTGAGAACTTATGGCCAATATTGGGCTAAGTCCAATCATATTAAAATGTTTAACATTTTATTTAGGGCTGTTGAGCTTTTATTTGGGCTTGGCCCTTTTAACAATGGTGAGCATTGATCAAAACTCTGGGCTTATTAAAAGACAGAATTTAATTCAGTCAGCGCAACACGTGGTGCGCTAGGCGCTTTGCGCCAGTTAAAGAGCGCAATGCGCTTCTGCCGAGTGGCGCACATGTAAGGGACACGTGTCGTACTCAGCGCTAGGCGCTAGATGACGAGCGCACGATGCCAGTTTATGAGCGCTGAGCACTAATCCATGAGCGCATTGCGCTTTCAGTTTAGTGGCGCACACGTGAGTGACACGTGGTGCGCTTGGCGCTGAGCGCCAGTCCATGAGCGCAGTGCGCTGTTTCAGAATCGCAAAGCGCAAGTTGTTAACTGGCGCATACGTAGTTGACACGTGGCGTATTTGGTGCTGAGCGCCGGTCCAGGGAGCGCAAGGCGCATTTCAAAAGCACAAAGCGCATCTG
Source organism: Agapanthus africanus (assembly GCA_030015575.1). Classification (NCBI taxonomy): domain Eukaryota; kingdom Viridiplantae; phylum Streptophyta; class Magnoliopsida; order Asparagales; family Amaryllidaceae; genus Agapanthus; species Agapanthus africanus. Next base: position 145,443,838 of record CM057338.1, on the reverse strand, counting down.
ATCAATTTTATAATCTGGGAACAAATTTATGTTCTTTTAAAAGAGACTTTGTCTCAAGATTTAAGAACAACAGTTCTTATTTTTGTAGGAGAGATTTTCAATCTCTTATTTTGATGAAAGGTTTTGCCTTTATAGATCCATGATCTGTGAGAAGAATTATGTTCTTCTTTTATTTCATGATGAGATCTTTTGATCTCTTTCGTGAAAGACTTTTTGTCTTGTAGATCTATGATCTTTTTAAAGAAAGAAATTTTTCTTTTTATGAGATGATTTCATCTCTGTGTTCACCACCCATCATCTTTACCTTGAACAAATATCTTCTTGCAAGAGCTTGCTCTTTATCTTTTGAATTTTTCAAAGTTTATGGGGGGGAGGGGGGTTCTCTATATCAGACTTGAAGTTTTGGGGCCTTTATATAGGGCAAGCTGATTTGTTGAATCAGTTAAAAAGATTTTTCTCTGATTGATTTGGAGATATTTCCCACCATTGGATCTTTGATCCTAGGGCTTCTGTTTTACATAAGGCAATCTTCTTGTTTTTAACAAGATTGGAAGATATTTCCATAACAGAATTTAATTCTGATTAATTAATGATTTATCATTATTATTAGATCTTTTGATCTAACGGTGGGGAGTTTTTTAATTCCAGCCTAGCGCACCCGTGCTTTGCACGTAGTGCGCTGCTTAGAGCGCAGCGCATCTTACGCTAGCGCACCTGTGTTTGACACGTGGTGCGCCGCTCAGAGCGCAGCGCGCCCTACGCTAGCGCACCCGAGTTTGACACATGGCGTGCTGCACAGCGCGCCTAGGACGCGGCGCACTTGGCGCGGCATCTGAAGCATTGCTTCAAGTTTTTTGAATTTTGAATTTCAAACAGAGTTTTGCTCTGATTGGGGGAAACAAAGGACATCTCGGTCCGTCGTTGCCGTATTTGATGCAAATTTCTAGTTTACGTACTTTTCGGTCCAACGGCTTTCTCTATGAATGAGCACGATGCCCCTGGCATGTCCATCTTTTTCGGATCATATGGTTGTGGCGGGTTAATCTTCCAGTTTTCGGATAGTGCGAACTTGCCCTGTTGGTATTGGTCTTCAATCCAGCCTTTGAAGACGAAGCAATCATCGATTGGATGGCTTACTGCTTGGTGGTAAGGGCAGAAATTAGGATTGTTGATATCGCCTGGCTGCAACGGAAGTTTTGGATCCGGCAGATTGATGAGTCTGTTGTGTACTGCCAGCTCGAACAGTCTCCTCATTTTATCCCGGGAAAACGAGTAAGGACGTCCCAGTCTCTCCTCGAGGGATGGGCGTGGACGCACGTTGTTTTGGCGAACAACCGGCTTTAAGTTGCTCGGCTGTTGTTGAGTATTGGAGACGAAGGTCGCTTTCCCCTTCCCTTTTTCGTTTCGAGGCTCCGACTTCAAAGAGGAAGGCATGTGGCCCATCTAGTCCATTTGGGCCAGCTTGTCAATCAACGCCTGAAAAGTGGTCGGCTTGAAAAACATCATGAATTGGGAAATGGTCGCCTGAGGGTCGAGAGTACCCACGAACATGCCTACCGCATGCGCCTCTTCGATGCGCTGCTCGCATTTCAACCACAGATTCCGCCATCGTATTGCGTATTGAACCCATGTCTCGTCTGGCTTCATCCTAGCGTTGATCAATTCGGTGATCGGGGTGCGTTCGCTAGCACTCGCGAAACGCTGGGTGAATAGCAGCTCCATCTCTGTAAAGGTTTTGACGGACTTATTGGGGAGCTCTAAATACCATTCGAACGCCGTCTCCGCCAAGCTGCCGATGAATTGGCGAAGCAGCAGCTTATGATCCCCTCCAGTGTTGCCGCAGAAAGCCCTGAACTGAGCAACATGCTGATGTGGATTCCCCGTTCCCTTATATACGTGGAATTTGGGGATCATGTATCCTGACGGGTACTTTATTTGGTCATACCATCCCGGATAGGGTCGTCCAGTCTTAACGATCTGCCCGGCCGTTTCGCTCGCATGATGAGCTCGTATTTGCTGAGCGATGTAATCATCCAGAGCGGCCTTGGAGATGGTCTCCTCCTTGGCTGCTGAAACAGCCGAAGGAGGGTTCGATGTCACCCCTCTGTCGTCTTCAATGATAATCGGGGGGTCTTCAGCTGGAGGTTCCGGCTGTAACATCTTCCCGGCCATGTCTTAGAACAAAAGAGCCATTCGTTTTATGTTGGCTGCCTGTTCTGCGGCCTCTTTTTCTTTCCTCTCGAGCATTCTTCGGAGGAATTCAGCATCAGTTTCTTGTTCCTGACGCTTGTCACGCCCCGCTTCCCAGAGTACGCTAGATTGGGCACGTGACATAGCAACCATGCTACCTGTGGGTAGGAAGTATCCATCCACAGTTACATTACGGCTGTAGAGATATCAAGAACAAGACAAAACTATCTAAAAACATGTCCACAATCCAGAATAACAAGAGTCAATGATAAATAAATGCGGAAGCAAATGACCCAATACAATATCTGAAAGGTATGTCCCATAATGCAGGCTCACATCAGAAAATAAATGCAGGAAATAAAACTAACCACTACAGAACTCACAATTCAGCCTGCTGGCTGAAGTACTCCTGCTCTGACTGCGACAGTGGTATAGAATCTGGGCCATGCAAAACTCAGACGTCAGCGCGTCAAGTTAACAAGTAATATAATATGAACAGTGTAATAGGCAATGCAGAACTAAACATGAATAAAGCAATAATGTGAAACAAGCGGTGCAGGGTAATGTGCAGTGGTTAACTAAACTGTTCTATCGGGTTTCCTAGTCTAAAGTCTTTGAAATCAATTGATGAATCGTCGATGTAACTCAATAGTATCCCATACATACCCGGGATCACGGCCACAATGTTCTCGGCTGCAGCCGAGACATGCCGCTAGGCACAAAACAGGAATGTGTACGCTCGTTAGTATCGTGTACATACCCGGGATCACGGCCACAATATTCCCGGCTGCAGCCGAGACATGCCGCTAGGCACAAAACAGGAATGTGTACACTCGAACAGGTAGTGAACTGTCGAGTTACAAGTCAGGTTCACCTTTGATTTCCCCATACCCCCAAGTTATGTGTGTCAGGTCAGGTATTCAGTAATCAAGAACTAATGCCAACACAGGATCAGGTAACAGTAGGTTTGTATGGATAGACAACAAGATTGGTCCATGAGGACTACATGTCAGGTTTGTTGGCATTAGGCACGATATCAGGTAACAGGTCAGGTCATGGTACATCAGGTCAAGTCAACAGTAAACGATACCATGTCAGGTGTATCAATATATACCATGTGTGACAAAGTCAAGTCAAGGTGTAACAATATCGTGGATGTGCTCATAAACAGATATATATAATCGAACAGGGTATTTAATAACATGGAATGAGCAATGAGCTAAATAACAATAAGCAGTTTCATTCGATCACAAGAGTGCAGTAATACAGTGCAGCCGTTGTATTATTTTAACAGGTTTTGAGCACCCTTCGCGGTGCAATAGTTTAAATGATGATGCAATACAGTTATATCAAGCCTTTGAATACGAATGTCCGAATGTGGTAGAACTACATGGGTAAGTGCTACAATCTATTAAACGGTAAAATGTGATTAACAGGTAAACTTGGTTCTTAGATTGAAAGTGGCAAACTGTAATTTTTATGTTAACTGTAAAATGATATATGTCATATTGCAACCAAATTGGAAATGACTATACCGAGTTAAGTTTTGCAGGTTTAATGAGTCAAAACATTTATAATTGTATAGTATAGCATATAGCAAGTGATACTTGCCTCGACGGGTCGCAAACCGGGAAAACGGAACGTAACGTCGGCGGGGAAACACGCGAAGGACGCACGGTTCACGGATTGAACCCAAACGACGAACCAAGGGACCTCACGGGTCAGAGCACTCCGCTGGATCGTCAGGACACGTCACCGGCACGGCCGGATTTCGGCGAACAGCGACAACAACAAACGGAAAATTAATGCACGGCCAATGGATAAACCGGAGGGAAAATGGAAGGAGGAAGGGGAGAGAAGGCTTACTGGTGTTGCAGAGGGCGTGACAGCGATGGGGTCGACGGCGGTAGGGCGCCGGCGATGAGGTTGCAGCGGTGAAGGTTAGGGCTCGGGTATGGAAGTTCGGTGAAAGGGAAAGAAGGCGGAGAGGGAGAGGAGGTGGTCGGGGGCCGGAGTGCGCAGGTGATGAGGAGGTGCTGAAGGTGGCGCGGGTGTCGACGACGAAGGCCGCCGGCGACGTCTCAGGCCGTACAGAGAAGGCACGGGGTATCCGGGGTTGCTGCTGCACCGTGCACACGAGGAGAAGGAGGAGGTGTTGAGGTTGGACCGAGGAAGCGGAGGCGAGGGCGACGGTGGCGCCGGCGCCGGCGTCGGAGCTGCGGCGGCGACGGCGAAGGCGGCTAGGGCTAAGGTTCGCGATGGGTTTTCTCGCGTGGCTACAGTTCATGGGGAAAGAAAGATGAAGGGGGGATTTTATATATATAGGGGAGAGAGAGAGAGACGTTAGAGAGAGAGAGAGATAGAGAAGCCAGAGAGAGAGAGATACGAGAGAAAGAGAGAGAGAGAGAAAGAGATATTGGAGGGGCCCACGGGGTTAAGAACCCCGTGATTGGCTGAGGAAAGCTTTAAAAGAAAATACTAAAAGATTTAATAGATTATAGGTAATAGTAAGATTATATTATAACGAAATTTTATATGGTTTCGAATATTTTATTAATTTGGGATTTTAGCGCTAAATGAAACATTTCCAAATCGCGCCCGGGTCGGGTCCAAAAATTCGAAATTTAAATAATAGGATTTTAAGCAGGTTCCAAATTTTAAAATGAAATGTTTTATGATTAAAAAGCATACCCCCAAGTCGGACACCTGTACGCGCACGTAGTCGTCCAAACTCGCCCGTTTCACCGAACGGGACGAGAACTCGACGCACGGACGCTACCACGCGGCTAGGGGTGTCGAGTAGGCCAAGATAGATATTTTTAATTTTATTTTAGGTGCTAAAATTTATTATATGCAGAAATGACTTAGCCAGATAAAATTTCACGGCAAGTGTCAAACAGGCAAGCTAAATGAAATGAGTAATATCTAACGCTCAACCAGTAACAGAAAAATAGTAGTATTGGGCTCGGGTGTTATATTATACCCAACTACAAAAGAATTTCGTCCTCGAAATTCTAAGAATACAAGATAGAAAACTACAGAAAAAGGTGAGGAAACTTCTGTCGGATCTCATCTTCTCTTTCCCAAGTGGACTCTCCATGCGATCGATTACCCCAAGAAACGAGCACAAGGGGGATAACCTTGTTCTTAAGAACCTTTTCCCTTCGATCCATGATTTCAACCGGTCGCTCCTCAAAAGTCAGGTCTTCCCATACTGTTAACTCCGAATGATCCAAGACGTGTGTTTCATCTCGAACATACCTTCGTAGTTGAGATACGTGAAACACATCGTGCACACCCGCCAAGGACTGCAGTAACGCCAAACGGTACGCTACCTCTCCAACGCGCTCCAATATCTCGAAGGGTCCAACGAATCGAGGACAAAGCTTTCCTCGACTCCCAAAACGAATCACCCCTCTAGTCGGTGATATCTTCAAGAATACCAAATCACCCACGGCGAACTCTAGAGGTCTTCTTGACGTGTCAGCCCAACTTTTCTGTCTGTCTTGAGCTGCCTTCATATGCTTTCTGATTGTGTTAACCTTCTCAACTGTCTGTGCCACCAAATCTGGTCCCAATAATCTTCGTTCACCAACATCATCCCAACAAACAGGTGAACGGCACTTACGACCATACAAAGCTTCAAACGGAGCCATCTGGATAGTTGCTTGGAAACTATTGTTGTAAGAAAACTCCACCAAGGGTAGGTGATCCTCCCATGAACCCTTGAAGTCCAACATGCATGCTCTCAACATGTCTTCAAGAGTTTGGATCGTTCTCTCCGACTGACCATCAGTTTGAGGATGATAAGCTGTGCTAAACTTCAATCGAGTCCCCAAACTTTCCTGTAAACTCCTCCAGAAGTGTGATAAGAACCGAGTGTCTCGATCGGACATGATGCTCACCGGTACGCCATGTAATCTTACAATCTCCTGCATGTACCGTTCTGCCAAGGTCTCCGTTGATTGACCGACCCGGAAAGGAATAAAGTGAGCTGCCTTGGTCAATCGATCGACAATCACCCATACTGCATTGTTGCCCTTAGGACTCCGTGGTAAAGCCGTCACGAAATCCATGGTTATATGTTCCCACTTCCACTGAGGAATCGGAAGTGGTTGCAACAAACCAGCAACCCTTTGGTGTTCAGCCTTGACTTGCTGACACACCAAGCACTTAGCCACGAAGCGGGCAATCTCCCGTTTCATGCCTTCCCACCAGAAATGCTATTGAATATCACGGTACATCTTTGTGCCTCCTGGATGTATAGAATAAGCTGAACTGTGTGCCTCCTTCATAAGCTCTTCACGAACATCCCCCTTTGGCACACACAAACGGCTACCATACCTCAACGAACCATCTTCGTGGACCAGTAAATCTGTTCGTAGTCCAGCCTCAACCTGCTCCCGAAACTTTTGCAGTCTAGGATCCTGCGATTGTGCCGCTTTAATCTTCTCAACCAAGGACGACTGTACTTGCAACTGCATCAACTGTCCCGTAGAACGTGGTAGCATAACCTCCAAGTCAAATCTTCGAAAATCTGCAATGATCTCCCTCTGCGTAGTTAACACCTGAATTGCTGGTAACCGACTAAGCGCATCCGGCACGACGTTAACTTTTCCCGGATGGTACTTAAGATCAAGGTCGTAGTCGGCCATCAGCTCCAACCATCTACGCTGCCTCATGTTCAACTCCTTCTGAGTGAACACATACTTCAAACTCTTGTGATCTGTAAAAACTTCGACTCTCTCGCCCAAAAGGTAGTGTCTCCAAATCTTCAAAGCGAAGATCACAGCCGCAAGCTCCAAGTCATGAGTTGGATAATTCTTCTCATGGGTCTTCAGTTGTCTTGATGCGTATGCTACAACCTTCCCTTGCTGCATCAAGACACATCCCAATCCTTTCCCAGATGCGTCGCTGTGAATCACCAGTCCTCCGGAATTGTCTGGTACGGTCAGAATAGGGGCGGTTATCAATTTCTGTTTCAACGTCTCAAAAGCTAACGCACATTTATCCGTCCATACAAAAGGTACCTCCTTGCGCGTAAGCTTGATCAACGGCTCTGCCAGACGAGCGAAGTTCTCCACAAATCTCCTGTAGTATCCGGCTAATCCAAGGAAACTTCTTATCTCAGCTACATTCTTTGGAATCGGCCAATCTCGAACTGCTGCAATCTTTTCGGGATCGACGGCGATTCCATTGCCCGACACAACATGCCCCAGAAACTTCACTTCTTCCAGCCAAAACTTGCACTTACTCATCTTCGCATACAATTTCTCCTGTCTCAACGTCTGCAGTGCGATCTTCAAATGCTCAGCATGCTCCTCAAAACTCTTCGAGTAAACCAGAATATCGTCAATGAATACCACAATAAACTGGTCCAAGAACGGTGAAAAGATTCGGTTCATCAAGTCCATGAATACTGCCGGCGCATTCGTTACTCCGAAGGGCATCACTAGGTACTCGTAATGTCCATACCGAGTTCGAAACGCCGTCTTGCAAATATCTTCTACTTTCACTCGGACCTGATGATATCCGGATCGCAAATCCAGCTTCGAGAATACCCTCGCGCCACTAAGCTGCTCAAAAAGTTCTCCAATGCGAGGGATCGGGTACTTGTTCTTAATAGTTACCCGGTTTAATTCTCGATAGTCGATGCACATCCTTCTCGTGCCATCCTTCTTCTTTACGAGAAGAACTGGAGCTCCTCAAGATGAGTTACTGCTCCGAATCCAGCCCTTTTCAAGCAATTCAGCAACCTGTTTCTTGACTTCTTCCAACTCTACTGGTGCCATTGGATAATATGCTTTGGATACTGGCGCTGCACCAGGAATAAGATCAATTGCGAACTCCACGTCTCGCTTCGGCAGTAAACCTGATATATCTTCAAACACATCCATAAAATCGCGAACAACCGCCGGCTCTTCACTACTATCAACTTCCATTGCTGCAAGAATAACATTTGTCGGCCTAGCCCTAAACTCGACTGGCCCGACAGAACTGCTTCCTCCAGTGAAGGTAAACTCAGGATGTCCGGGAATCTGGAAAATTACTTTCCTTGCCCTACAGTCAATGTGAGCATGGAAAGTGCCAAGAAAATCCATTCCCAAGACGACCTCGTAGCTGCCCGTATCAATCACCAAGAAATCTGCAAAAAGCTCCCATCCGCACACAACAACTGTACAGTCTTTACATTCCCTACTAGATATAATTTTCCCATTCCCAGTGTGTATGTCCCAGAAACTAGACAGGGTCGTGCAGGCAATCGAGTGTGTAGTTATAAACTTGGATGACATAAAACAATGGGATGCACCAGAATCAAATAATGCCACTGCGGGAAAACCATGAACGAGTAGAATACCTGAAACCACTTCTCCTGATGCCTTAGCTTCCTCAGCTGTCAAGGTAAAAGCTCGAGCCTGATTAGGTCCTTGAGTCAGCTGTTTCTGCCCTTGGAACGGTCTCTGCGGAGGCTTCTGTATATCATCTCTCGTGCGAAGCTTCGACGGACAGGCACCAACTGCGTGATCAGCCGCTCCACAAACCAAACAAAGTCCCAGCCTCCTTCGACAATCCCTTTGCATGTGGCCCGGTAAATTGCAGTAGTTACAATTCATGCTCTTTCTTCGATCAACGACCACAGGCTTCTTCATGGGTGCTACACCACGACGATCCACTGGAATACCCTTGCGCCCATGATCTCGGTTAGGTACAAATGCGGGCTTCCTGGCCGCAATTGCTGTCTGCTGCAAGCTCCCTTTCATCCTAGATAAACTCTGTTGTTCCCGAGCTGCCGTAAGAACCTGTGAGAAAGTGGTCAAAACCCAGGGAGACAATCTGCCTCTGGATGTCCACATCCAAACTGCGCATGAACCTTCGTGCCCTGTCTGCCTCGTTAGCGACTAAAGGTCCAGCGAAACGGCTGAGTCTCGTCCACTCCGCTGCATGCACGTCCACGGGTGCTCCATTCTGCCTTAGCCCAATAAATTTCTCTTCCATTTCCTCCCGTGCAGTTCGCGGGAAGAACTTCTCCAGGAAACTCTTAGAAAAATCCGCCCATTTGATCGGTTTGGGCAAGCGGGTCTCCTCCACAAGCCACCACTCTCGGGCGTAATTCACTAGCTGAATGCGGACCACATCAACTCTTTTGTCCTCTGGAATCTGTGCCGCAATCAGCAAATTCTCCGTGTCGACCAGCCACTGCTCGGCTGGCAACGGCTCCTCCAAACCAGTGAATGTAGTCGGACCCAAACGTCTGAAATCTGCCACGGTCCCTACTCGGTCAACTGGTTTAGCTCCAGCGTTGTTTACAGACTGCCGAACGATCTGCAAACCTTCCTGAAACGAATCTGCTTGCTGCTGGATCAGCTCAGTATGCCTCTTCTGATTTTCCAGCATTCCTCTTATTACTCCCAACATGGCGGCTTCGTCCACACGCCTCTGGTACGTCTTGAAATTCTTATCTGCCATATTCCTGAAATCAAAAACACCCAACATTAGCATGATGATAGATTCAATATAGAGATCAAGGCTAGAACTCCAAGATACTTAAATAGAGTACCGCATTGTAACTATGCCGCGGTATCATAACCACAATTACTTAACTCCACCCAAGTCGCCTAAGTCCTAGGGATAACAAGAAATCAGGTTTTCGAGTTGACATGCAAAGTAAGTTTGCACGTCGTAAAAGATATATTCAGGAAGAATGTGATTCAAGAATGGTAAATGGCAAAGTGGCAGGACATGTTTCCTAAACACGGGTATTCTGATTCGTGTATTGGGTACAATACCCAACTACAAAAGAATCAACCCAACTAAACTATGGCTCTGATACCAAAAGAACCATGTCACGCCCCGCTTTCCAGAGTACGCTAGATTGGGCACGTGACATAGCCAACCATGCTACCTGTGGGTAGGAAGTATCCATCCACAGTCACATTACGGCTGTAGAGATATCAAGAACAAGACAAAACTATCTAAAAATATATCCACAATCCAGAATAACAAGAGTCAATGATAAATAAATGCGGAAGCAAATGACCCAATACAATATCTGAAAGTTATGTCCCATAATGCGGGCTCACATCAGAAAATAAATGCAGGAAATAAAACTAACCACTACAGAACTCACAATTCAGCCTGCTGGCTGAAGTACTCCTGCTCTGACTGCGACAGTGGTATAGAATCTGGGCCATGCAAAACCCAGACGTCAGCGCGTCAAGTCAACAAGTAATATAATATGAACAGTGTAATAGGCAATGCAGAACTAAACATGAATAAAGCAATAATGTGAAACAAGCGATGCAGGGTAATGTGCAGTGGTTAACTAAACTGTTCTATCGGGTTTCCTAGTCTAAAGTCTTTGAAATCAATTGATGAATTGTCGATGTAACTCAATAGTATCCCGTACATACCCGGGATCACGGCCACAATGTTCTCGGCTGCAGCCGAGACATGCCGCTAGGCACAAAACAGGAATGTGTACACTCGTTAGTATCCCGTACATACCCGGGATCACGGCCACAATATTCCCGGCTGCAACCGAGACATGCCGCTAGGCACAAAACAGGAATGTGTACACTCGAACAGGTAGTGAACTGTCGAGTTACAAGTCAGGTTCACCTTTGATTTCCCCATACCCCCAAGTTATGTGTGTCAGGTCAGGTATTCAGTAATCAAGAACTAATGCCAACACAGGATCAGGTAACAGTAGGTTTGTCTGGATAGACAACAAGATTGGTCCATGAGGACTACATGTCAGGTTTGTTGGTATTAGGCACGAGATCAGGTAACAGGTCAGGTCATGGTACATCAGGTCAAGTCAACAGTAAACGGTACCATGTCAGGTGTATCAATATATACCATGTGTGACAAAGTCAAGTCAAGGTGTAACAATATCGTGGATGTGCTCACAAACAGATATATATAATCGAACAGGGTATTTAATAAAATGGAATGAGCAATGAGCTAAATAACAATAAGCAGTTTCATTCGATCACAAGAGTGCAGTAATACAGTGCAGCCGTTGTATTATTTTAACAAGTTTTGAGCACCCTTCGCGGTGCAATAGTTTAAATGATGATGCAATACAGTTATATCAAGCCTTTGAATACGAATGTCCGAATGTGGTAGAACTACATGGGTAAGTGCTACAATCTATTAAACGGTAAAATGTGATTAACAGGTAAACTTGGTTCTTAGGTTGAAAGTGGCAAACTGTAATTTTTATGTTAACTGTAAAATGATATATGTCATATTGCAACCAAATTGGAAATGACTATACCGAGTTAAGTTTTGCAGGTTTAATGAGTCAAAACATTTATAATTGTATAGTATAGCATGTAGCAAGTGATACTTGCCTCGACGGGTCGCGAACCGGGAAAACGTAACGTAACGTCGGCGGGGAAACACGCGACGGACGCACGGTTCACGGATTGAACCCAAACGACGAACCAAGGGACCTCACGGGTCAGAGCACTCCGCTGGATCGTCAGGACACGTCACCGGCACGGCCGGATTCCGGCGAATAGCGACAACAACAAACGGAAAATTAATGCACGGCCAATGGATAAACCGGAGGGAAAATGGAAGGAGGAAGGGGAGAGAAGGCTTACTGGTGTTGCAGAGGGCGTGACAGCGATGGGGTCGACGGCAGTGGGGCGCCGGCGAGGAGGTTGCAGCGGTGAAGGTTAGGGCTCGGGTATGGAAGTTCGGTGAAAGGGAAAGAAGGCGGAGAGGGAGAGGAGGTGGTCGGGGGCCGGAGTGCGCAGGTGATGAGGAGGTGCTGAAGGTGGCGCGGGTGTCGACGACGAAGGCCGCTGGTGCCGTCTCAGGCCGTACAGAGAAGGCACGGGGTATCCGGGGTTGCTGCTGCACCGTGCACACGAGGAGAAGGAGGAGGTGTTGAGGTTGGACCGAGGAGGCGGAGGCGAGGGCGACGGTGGCGCTGGCGCCGGCGTCGGAGCTACGGCGGCGACGGCGAAGGCGGCTAGGGCTAGGGTTCGCGATGGGTTTTCTCGCGTGGCTACAGTTCGTGGGGAAAGAAAGATGAAGAGGGGGATTTTATATATATAGGGGGGAGAGAGAGAGACGTTAGAGAGAGAGAGAGAGAGAGAAGCCAGAGAGAGAAAGATACGAGAGATAGAGAGAGAGAGAGAGAAAGAGATATTGGAGGGGCCCACGAGGTTAAGAATCCCGTGATTGGCTGAGGAAAGATTTAAAAGAAAATACTAAAAGATTAAATAGATTATAGGTAACAGTAAGATTATATTATAACGAAATTTTATATGGTTTCGAATATTTTATTAATTTAGGATTTTGGCGCTAAATGAAACATTTCCAAATCGCGCCCGGGTCGGGTCCAAAAATTCGAAATTTAAATAATAGGATTTTAAGCGGGTTCCAAATTTTAAAATGAAATATTTTATGATTAAAAAGCATACCCCCAAGTCGGACACCTGTACGCGCGCGTAGTCGTCCAAACTCGCCCGTTTCACCGAACGGGACGAGAACTCGACGCACGGACGCTACCACGCGGCTAGGGGTGTCGAGTAGGCCAAGATAGTTATTTTTAATTTTATTTTAGGTGCTAAAATTTGTTATATGCAGAAATGACTTAGCCAGATAAAATTTCACGGCAAGTGTCAAACAGGCAAGCTAAATGAAATGAGTAATATCTAACGCTCAACCAGTAACAAAAAAATAGTAGTATTGGGCTCGGGTGTTACAACGCTGCTCTTAAGTCTCTGGATTTTCTTTCGGCCCAGTGAGTGCAGCGATTGCAGTCAGCATTTCCTGAAGTTTTTGCTGCTGTTACTCCTGAGCCTTTGTTATTGATCGGGTAAGCGGTCGATGACCCATAGAAGCACGGCTTTTCTCTTTTCCGGATACCATATAGACGGTATGCACCACCATGCCCCCAGACTTAGGGGGTTTAGGTTCAGTGGTCTTGCGATTCATCGCAGACTCAGGGATTTTCTCCAGCCTTCTCCTCTTGTGAGCGGTCGAGGTTGAGGGAGCCGTTGCCGTGGGCACCCAAGTAGCTGTCGCCTTCTGTGGCTTGACAGGGTGGTTCTCTTCTTGCCGAACCTTCATCTTTTTCTGTCGGCGGGAGTAATTTGGATCAATCACCGAGTCTTGGACTTGACGCCAAACCTTGTAGATTTTAGAGGACAGCCGCTGAGGGGGCTGCTCCAGCTTCGCCTTTGGGGCACTCTCCATAGGTGGAGGAGATTTTTTTCAGCACATCAGTTGGCGAATTCTTGCGCATCCTGTTAAGTAATTCAAAATTATTCCCAGTTGGAACAGCAGCATCGATTTCCACCGTTGGAGCCGGCGGAGTCAGTCCAGAAAGGGAATTGCCCCCAACTTTTCTTACTCGACGCCAGTGGCGACGTCAAGCATGTTGTGCGGCCGGGATCACTTCCGCTGTTGGATCAGCTTTTCTATGCCCCGTGCTCTGATGGGAGTCTACTGTTGCCGCCAGCCTGTCAAAGACAGATGCTCGCTGAGAGAGAATGGCCAATCTTGAAAAGGCCGATTTTCGTGCAGGGGACACGGCCTTAGTTACTTCACCCGGAGTGGGAGCTGAAACGGCCAGTCTTGTGAAGACCGACCCCTTAGCCGGAGAAGCCGCCTTGGTGACTTCAAGAGTAGGAATGGCTATCCGCTTCGGGATAACGCCTTCTGGTATTGCGGGCTTCTTCACGGGCCCGTTAGAGATTTGGCCCAGTCTGCTGAAAACTGAGACGCTTGGTTTGGGCGACCCGTTAAGAGGGGCCGCAGTAGTGGTAAGCCAATCAAAGACCGGCTTCTTCTGAGCTTCTTGCAATGGTACAGGGGCGTTGAAGCTCATCGGTGGGAGCATGGTCCTGAAGAACAATCCAGTGGTGGCCTGAGTCACCTGTTCTACCGGCATAGCGAAGATGGAGGCCGCTTTGGGCCCGTAAGTCACTCCTCTGGACGGGACGGAGCGAAAGTAGCAGTTGCAGTTAGTGCAGTTTAAAGCAATTGATCTTCTGTTTTCTGCACGGAGCAAGACACCAAATCTTAGTACCTCGAATCCAGGGGCAACCATGTCAAACCGTGATTCGTTCGCGAAACACGACACACGAAGTGTGGAATGGAAAGAGGAAAATGACCCACCGGGCGTGCCAGAATATGTTCTCCGCCGAAACCAGAGATGAGACCGCATAGGTTCGTCTTGCCTGAATTTCGAAGGCAGATACTATTTGGTGCTATCCGTCCACCTCTCCGAAGATGTTAAGTTGATTTATGACACTATGTATCGAAGGTTTGGATGGATGCGGCCGATGTAGTAGACTTCGCCAGATTCCCCCTCGTTGAGGGGTTTTTGATTGTGGGGACGCTCTTCCCTGCAGGCGAAAGCCCCTGCAGTTAATTACGCTACCACATCGCGGTAACCACTTTCTCCTTCTCCAGATGGTCACTTCGTGTCGTGGGTGTTTGTTTTGTTTTTGGTTGCCCGTGGATTGTATACGGAGACTAATTTATGTTGTCGCCCGTAAGGCGTGGATTAGTCCACATCCGTATCTTCTTAGATTTGGGTTTGGGGTTGGGTTTAAGGATACGTTAGTCTCATTTGATACTAAGATCAACTTAAACGTTTGTTAAGGATACGTTGGTCTAATTTTAGACTAAGATCTACTTAACAGGATCATTTAGATCCAACAAGAGAGCGTTTGGGCTCTATTGTTTATTTTAGGGACATTGCGGTCGATAATTAGTTTAAGAACATTACGGTCCAAGGTTAAGGACATCATAGTCCGTGAGTTTAAGGACCCCACAGTCCATAGAGGTTAAGGACATCATAGTCCATAGGTTTAAGGACCCCACAGTCCAAGGTTAAGGACATCATAGTCCATGGGTTTAAGGACCCCACAGTCCAGTTTAAAGACGTCATAGTCTATGGAATGTATGGTTGTCGGAACCCGTCACCTCTCTGAAGACGTTGAAAGATTACAACGACAAATATCAGAGGAGTGAAGAGATGTACCCTTGAACCAATTTTGGTTGGGAGATCTGTAGTCCAATTGGGACTAAGATCTGAGATTTATGAGCATATAGGCTCGGTTAATCTGAATTAGGATTCTGTGGCCACTTTGGGCTCGGCCCATTCAATTAAAATGTTAAACATTTGACAATGCTGAGCATTGGTTTGAGTTCTGACAATATTTTTGTCTTTTACTGAATGCTGAGCAATCATCATAGCTCTGGGCTTTATTTATAGAACAATTTATGTTCTTTTAGCGCACGCGTGAGGAGCACGTGGCGTGCTTGGCGCTTTGCGCCAGTTAATGAGCACAGAGCACTTCTGTTGGATGGCGCACACGTGAGGAACACGTGGTGCGCTTGGCGCTGAGCGCCAGTCCAAGAGCGCAAAGCGCTAGTTCAAAGAGCGCAAAGCGCTTCTGTTTAAATAGCGCACACGTGGGGAGCACGTGGCGCGGTTGGAGCTATGCGCCAGATAATGAGCGCAGTGCGCTTCTGTTAAGTAGCGCATACTTGAGGAGCACGTGGCGCACTTGGCGCTGAGCGCCAGTCAATGAGCGCAGTGCGCTTCTGTTGATTTTTGGAGCGCTAAGGCTCTGCAATGCTATGCGTTAGTCTTGGAGAGCTGAAATACTTCTTTTGATTGGAGCGCTAAGGCTCTTTTTAGGCAGTTTTGCGCCCTGAGAATTAAATTCTCTCTTATAAGAGACTTTGTCTCATGGATTTAAGAACAAAGTTCTTATTTTTTTTATAGGAAATATTTCAATCTCTTATTTTTGTAAAAGGTTTTGCCTTTATGGATCTGTGATCCTAAGAGAATTGAATTATTCTCCCCTCTCCTTTTTATGATGAGATAATATGATCTCTTTGTATAAAAAACCTTAGTCTTATAGATCTATGATCTTTAAAGAAGTGAATTCTTCTTTTTTAATTATGAGATGATTTCATCTCTCTGTTCATCATTTTTTTACCTTGAAGAAAATCTTCTTTTTCTGAGAGCTTGGCTCTTCTTTCTGAGATCTCTCAAAGGTTATTGGGGGTTTCCTCTATTTTTTCTGTTTATCTTGAGACTTGAAGTCTGGGGGCCTTTATATAAGGCAAGCTAATTTGTTCAATCAGTTAAGGAGATCTTTTCTCCAATTGATTTGAGGATTTTCCCACCGTTGGATCTTTGATCCAAGGGCTTCTGATTTACAGAAGGCAATTTTCTTGTTTTTAACAAGATTGGGAAATCTTTTCTATACAAAATTTATTCTGTATTTTGGTGATTTTTAATCACCATTGGATCATTGATCCAACGGTGCTCTGATTTACAAAACATACTCTTGTTGTTTGGAAAGATTTTGAGAAATCTTTCCTTAACAGAATTTAATTCTGATTAATTAATGATTTATCATTATTATTGGATCTTTGATCTGACGGTAGGGAGCTTTTATTTCCAGCGCTAGCGCACCCGTGCTTTGCACGTGGTGCGCTGCTTAGAGGGCAGCACCCTTAGCGCTAGTGCACCCGTGCTTTGCACGTGGTGCGCTGCTTAGAGCGCAGCGCACTTAGCGCTAGCGCACACGTGGTGCGCTGCTTATGGCACAGCGCACTTGGCGCTGCTAAGAAGCATTTGCTTTATTTCAAAATTTGAATTTTAAATAGAGCTTTGATCTGATTGGGGGAAACAATGTGCTCATTTCTTTTGCACATAAGCCATGGGCTTTACAAAAATTTGGCTTTATGCCCATTTTGCATACATTCATGCATAAAAAAATTATATCAAAATTATTTATTACATGATTTTTATTTTTGCATGGAGGGGGGGCGGCCGCTTAATGTTCGGGCTCGACTCGAGCATGAGCCTACTTGATCTGGGCTTGGGTCCACTTGGCTTGGGGTTGACCTTGACTTTGACTTGGTCAACCGGGGTGCAATTTTCGACCCCAACACTCACATTTCACACCTCACATTTAAACATTAAACTAAATATTTAAATTGAAAGAAAAGAAAATGGCAACTCTAAAATAAACTTGTAACGGATTACAAGATTACCCCTCATCTAAATATACATACCTGCATCTGTATTCCGATTGAATACGAATACAACGAGACAAAAATAATCCAACAATATAATATTAGGATCCGGCTTGAACCAAAGCCCACTAGTATTATCCGTCTGATCATGATCCATGCACAAGTGCACGTATATGATCGAACCCTGCCATAAAACCTTACGGCATCTACAACGTTTCGCCCGAACTAGGGAAACCCTCTGTGTGGGACTCTAAAGACTCGTCAATACACTAGCAGTGGGTTTAACTGTAACAACCCTAATTTTCTTATACACTTTTTCCTATACAAATTTTTTTTCAAATATTTTTTTAAAATTCATAAAGGGGTATTTATTGCCTGAGCACAAGACTTAAGTAATTGATTAGCAATTTAATTACAAGAAGGAGCTTGTAGCTCATTGGTAATACCTTGCATTGCTGAACCAAGCCATTAGAGTTCAAATCCCATGCCCCACATTATTTTTAATATTTATTTTGTTTTAAATTTTTCTTCAATATTGTGTCTCTTCATCTTCTAAACCCCCTATACACTTCAAATTCCTAGATCGGTTTTAGAGACCTTTGAAATCCCCATTTACTCTATTTTAATGATTTTTTAATACATTTTTACATTAAAACCTTTCATATACCCTATTTACTCCAATTTTTAATGATTTTATACATTTTTATATATTTTTTATTACTTAAAAACCCTTCACCTACCCTACCTCTAGCCTACCCTATAAATACACCCCTCCCCTCTAGACTCTCATCCCAAAATCCTAAACTCACTCTCTCAAAATTTTCCAAGAGTTGTGTACTTTGAAAACAAGTTCGCGGCGAAACTCCGACAAAATTCCGGCGGAAATTCCGGCGACGTTTTTAGGAACAACCGGCGACGAAGCAACGCCTCGGCAACCCCTTAAGTCCCCCTCACTCCTTTGTATAAATCGAAACCCGTAAGTCTCATTCTTTTCTTCTTTCCACTTCTCAAAAATACGAAATTACGAAACCCGACGGAAATCGGAACAAACCGATTTCCGATTCGGTTTTCTATAAAATATCACTTATCACCAATCCCATAATGCTTAAACTTATTCATGTTGACTATTAATCACATAACAACTAATTTGGACAAAGTTCCTCACATGAAATGATAGCTTTTGCAATATCGTATTCTTTTTCACTTTAATACCATAATGTTTATTTTACACTTCTAATCAATTCAATCATGTCTAAACATTTTTATCATGATTATTAAACTTGTAAAAATCAATTTGAATAAGTTTTCACACATGAAATGATAACCTTTTCAATTTACCGTATTTTTTCACCTTAATACCATCATGTTTCAATTTCACATTTAACCCTTTAACATTGCTATACCTTAAAATAGATCACGAGGTAATGACCTACCTCCTCACACACACATATGAAACCATAATACGCTATCTTGAAAACTACTAATACGATAAAACAAGATTTTACATTAAAATACATTTTCCTTAATAAAACCTTTTATAAAAGTTTAGGTTTGATACATTTGTTTAAACAATATCTTTAATAGGAAAAATATGATAAGTTGTGAACATCGATCGTTTATCTAAACCTGACTTTGTGGTGTCTAGGCAAGTGTGTCTAAGGCAAGTGGTTACTTAATTAGGGCCACTACTTGTAGTGGAGAGCCTCCCACTTACCTGGCACTTACCTGGCCGCAATTGGCGGTGAAGAGGCGATTTGAGGCTTCTAACGACTTATCGTTTAGACCATTTAGAAATAGGCTAGTTGGCTTAGGAAACCCTAGAATCTAAAATACGGAAAATTACACTTTGCAAATAAATACCTTTTACTTTATAAAACCGTTTTCTAAAGGATTAGTATTTTACAATCTTTGCAAAGCGCCGCTACAACCCATCTTTGGGGAACCCGTTCGGGATCGTGCGGTTTATCGCGCACCCTCGGGCTAGTAGTGCGAGATTCAGACCTCCGCAAGGAGCATTCGGTCTCGAAAGGTTTAAAATACGACATCTTAAGAAAATGAGATTTTTGGAATATAAAATATTTATTAAAAATTATTTTTGTATAAACATATGTATATTTATCATTTAAATATCTATTTTACTATAATATAAATTTTCCACTTTTTCCTAAAAATCACAATAATAAATTTCACACTAAAATACCATGAACTTCAAAGAATCTATATTACAGATAAATACCTATAACTTGGACATTTTCACTAGAAATGTCACAACATAAAATCCACGCTCATTACAACTCTAAAGACGAACAATAAATACTTGAGGTGTATTTTGAAAAGTATATAAAAGTATTTTTACATAAAACCCTTCAAGTTTTATAAATTACCCTAAGGACCTTAGCAATTATAAGACTTCGATTCACATTTCTGATTGTCTGACTCGGGTTTGAGTCTGATTAATCTGACTTGAATATGATTCAAGTCAATCTATAATCTACAAGTTTCCACTTTAATATGAACTCATGAATTCATGAATCCAATATCAATCTATACATCTTGACTGAAGCGAACCATGGATATACCTATTCCTTTTACATGATTCTCAGTTATTCCATTTACATGACTCTATGGTTACAACCGCTTACTGATATTATGGTTTCGGTCAGTCAATCAATCTTACAATCAATACAATTCACAAGATAACAATACAAACAAGACATCGCCGGGTTTAAGGGGTAGACTGGTACGGAATATGTTAAAGGTGGCACGAGGTGGTCACTTAAGACGTAATTACATCCATGCCGTTGTTCCGTGGTATTATCGACGGAGTCTTGTACTACAGGTTACCAAGGTCCGCGGTGTAAGTGGGACTCCCCTCGTATACACTGGCATTTTCTGTACCAGGCTACAAACAACAGCGTTAATACAACATTACAATATTATAATACAACATTAAAAACTACTCTCTCTCTTAATCTCTGTCTATTTCTCCCTTATCTTTGAGACTTACCGAGCGACCTGTTCGCTGACGACATTCTATTTCTTTCTTCTTTGAATGTCGTCAGGTAGTTTGGACCCGGCGGAGATCGAGCCATCTCAAGAAGACTTGGAGCAGTTTACCGAAGACCTTGCACTTTAGTTTCATTGTACACTTTTCCTCTCTGTACTTTTCATTTCCTGTTATGCCACTGTTTAGGCATCTTTTTATTTCAGTTGTATTTCCTTTCATGCATTGTACAAAGAATGTTAATAAATAAAAGTTGTTGTTCTTTTTATTTCTTGTCTCTTGTGTATTTATTTTATATTGCTTAGATACGCTTAGCGTATGTACTTCTGAGTATATACGTAGCGGGCCTCGTCGCGTCCCCTTCGCCGTACACTGGGAAGCGGGGCGTGACATTAACCATAAGCACGTCAATGGCATTAGCTGTACGTAACGGCTACCTAGGTATTGAGCAAAAGGGAGGCCGACAAGGAAACTCATCCCGAAACCCTACTAAGCCTGACAGTGACAATATCCGTACAGTCCGGTCCGTCCATCTATAAGTATCGCATATCGAGTCTAGGGGATGGATAAAGTCAAACCCCTAATAACTTGACATTTAGTGTCGGCATAAAACCTATCACCAATTGAGAAACTACCGATCCTAGATTGGTAATTCTCATCTACCCCGGCCGAGAATTTCTGGTGATGGTCATCCGTGCACTCCGCGACATCAACCCCCAATACCAGGAGAGACGAATCCCGTGACGATCCGCTCACTGCCTCCATGTGGTTCGGGACTGTACCCAACTAAAACCTGTTTGCACGACTCCTTTGAGCCGTGGTAGGGTAGTAATCAAAGCACAGTAGGAACTCACACGAGACAAATGACGATCTCAGGTCAATAGACTAACCTGTACACATGTCACCTGGGAACTGCTATCTGACAATAAGTATAATACCAACTAGCATGTTCCCGGCGAGTCCGTCCGGTGTACTCATAACCCAATGAGCACCTGTATACATCTTAGGTGAACCAACTAACACCAATGGCTTGTGAGACCGGCCACCGCCCCTCGTCGGGGTCTCGATCCGTATACACTAGTCTACTCTTGGAGTATCGATGCCCAATCTCGAAACTCCCACGACTAGGGACACTTTAAAGATGTGCTTATAGACCACCCAACTCTCACGTATATGCTCGCCATCATACTGCTGGTAGTCAAGCAAGAATCCTATGGGCTCTATCAACATGTAATAGTGATCTGTAATGTCACCTGAAGCATGTACACGATGATAAAGACAAACCAGATAGCATACTATCATCTCGAGTAAGACTTTTCTATCAGTATAGGTCCTCCCTCAATCATTGCAATCACGTTCCTGTGATCCAATAATTGACTTGAGGGCACTATAGCCAACACGTCAGATTCTTCGGAGGGGGTATCTCCATGATTGTCTTTATCTTGGATGGGTCAACTTCGATCCCTCGATGTCGGACTATGAAGCCCAGGAATTTTCCCGATGACATGCCAAAAGCGCACTTCAGAGGATTTATCTTCAGATCGTATTCCTTCAGTCGGGTGAAAACGGTTCTGAGATCTCGGATGTAGTCAGCCTTGGTTTTAGTCTTGACAACCAAATCATCAACATAACATTCGACGACTTTATGGATTAAGTCATCAAAGATTTTGGTCATTGCCCTTTGATATGTGGCGCCCGCATTCTTCAGTCCGAACGGCATCACCTTGTAGCAGTATATTCCGATTGGGGTTCGAAATGCTGTGTGTTTCTCATCCTCGGGCGACATCTTGATCTGAATATATCCAGACGAGCCATCGATGAAGGTAAACATCTCGTAATTTGATGTGTCGTCAACCATCATTTCCATGACCGGTAGCGGGAAGTCGTCTTTAGGGCATGCCTTGTTGAGCTCCTTGAAATCGACGCAAACTCGGATCTGCCCATTTTCTTCTTCACTGGGACGATGCATGCGATCCAGTCCGCATATTTCTCTTCTCTGATGAATCCAGCATCGATAAGTTTCTTAGTTTTCTCGATGACCTTTTCTTCTAACTCCCTTCTCATTCTTCGAGGAGCTTGTTTGACCAACTTGGCATCAGGAAATATAGCCAGCTTATGCACGGCTACTTCAGGAGAGAGGCCAGGCATTTCTTTGTACGTCCACGCGAAGCAGTCGGCGAACTCATGAAACAGGTCAACTATCTGCTCTTTCATTTCCTCTGACAAGAGTGAGCTGATGTAGGTCGACCTTGGATTATCGGGCGTTCCCAAGTCAATCCCGGTTAGCTCATCGAAGGTTGCTTGTCCGCCATCTTCAAGCTCTCGAGGGTCTTCTTCTGGCTCGGCTGGCTCGTCTTCATCATTTGACTCTTTGCTGGTTTCACCAACATGGATCATGTAGCATGCTTTGGCATCAGGTTGAATGAAACCTATGCCTCGTCTATCTAGGATTCATCCATTGATGAGTGCTCGGACCTGAGGCGGATGCCACAGCCCCTCATAAAACTTCGCTTCGGAGTCCGTTTGATATAACTGACATCCGCACTTCTTAAAATATTCCCGCATCTCGGGCGCATAATATCTGAGGTTTAGGATGGCTCTTATGCCTCTTTCATATGGAAGGTACGTGACAGACAAATCGTCCGGGCGCATGACAGAATTTGACCCATAAAACAGAATGCCCTTCTGTCCACTTTTCCTCCTGGGAATGTAGAAAGTTTTCAGCTGGTCCACGGTGGAGACTGACAACGCATCAAGCTCTTTGCACATTTACTCCGGCACCCTTGTGACGATTAGGGACCCTTTCGTAACTTCAAAGGTCTCTCTTAGCTTCGCTTTTTGCATGAGAGCCCAATTTGCACAGCTGTTGCAAAACGGGTCCTCTTCCTCTGATTTTTCGGTGTCGCTGCCAAAATGAGGGCGAATTTTACTGCTGGATGGGCCTTCATTATCAAACTCTTCCGTATCGCTACCGAAATAAGGGCGGGTTTTATGAAAGGATGGACTTCCAGCGTCGGATTCATCAGTGTCACTGCCGAAACGCGAACGCACTTGGGAGCTTTGCTTTTGAAAGTGACAGCCGACTCAGATTTGCTTTTGAGTTTCGGAGCCGTTCTATCTTTGGTCAGTCGTGGCTCAGTATTTTGGGGGTTCATGAAGTACCGAGAATCTTCATATCGGATTTCATGCACACCGAACGGCTGGATGTCTCCGTCAATACGTCTTTCTTCACCATTTTTGGTATACTTCATGCATTGATAGAGAGTTGATGGAACGATACCGTAATCGTGGAGCCACGGCCATCCCAGGAGAATTTTATAAGACGTGTCGGCGTCGATCACGTATATCTTGGCTTCAGTTTGTAGGTCCCCGAACCTGATCGGCAGAGCTATGGTTTCCGGAACTTGCTGGCAATTTTGATTGAAGTTTTGAATGACAATCCTTTCCCTTGACAAGTGTCGGACGTCTATTGACAAACTCTTCAGAGTCCGCAAGTTCATGATGTTCACTGAGGATCCCGAATCAATCAATATGCGATTAATCCGATCTCCGTCGTTGTACCCGGTCACATAAAGCGGTCGGTTATGCTCAGTTGTTCCCAGTAGCAGGTCTTCATCCTTAAACGTGACCGCGGCAGTATGCAGAGTGTACTGGGCTTCTTTCATATTAATTTCTGCAAAGCGAGCCTAGTACCTCTCGAGGTCTTGTAGAGCGTGAATGAGAACATCTCTAAGCTCCTTAGATAGGACCAAGGCATCGTAGATACTCAAGAGAGACAGAAGCTTCCGGAGATGGGCCAAGACATTATAGTCCACTGAGGAAGGACTCGAGTTTTCATGAGCCGACTCTCCGCCGTCTTCTTCATTAGCGACTTATTTTTTCTTTCCTTTTGGAGCGTTGCCCTGATTTCGTGGTAGAGCCATGCCGCTTCTGAGCTGGATTTGGTTGGCCTTTGTGACGAGCTCCCCGTCCTCTTCGGGAAAACATAGTTCTTCCTCAGAGTCTCTACCAAGGTGGATGACGTAGCAGGTCCCTGTAAGGATCTCGTCATTGGAGTCTTCTTCTACCTCCTCAAGAATCTCAGCCGCTTCTACGGGGAAGAACTCTTTCAATTTAATCAGAGTTCTTTCCTTTTGTTCATAGTCTTCAAGGGAATCGATATACTTTTGAATGGTCGATTTCCCCGCAGACTCTTTTTCGCGTCGAACCGCGCCTTTCCTTTTCTTCTTCTTTAGCTCTTTTGATTTTGAACCCGATTGAGCCGAAGTGGTAGCTGGAATGGTGGGCTCTTTCTGCCCCTCCCATTCTGTTCTTGGCTCTTCTGAAGTAAATTTAGCATCTTCTTCGTCTTATTAGATATGTGCATGCTCCATGGAAGTTGCGGCGAGTCGGATTCATTTCTCTGGGCAGCGGATTCAGCTGTCTGCTTCCAAAAGGCTTCAGCTTTTGTCTGTATAAAGTTGGTGGTTGTAGCTTGGTTATTCACCAACACACTCTTGGATAGCTCGATCTCTATGGTCTTATATTGCTTTTCGACCCAGTCTTTGAAAATGTAGCAATTTTCGATCGCATGGCTCACTACTCTGTGGTACGGGCAATACAGAGGATTGTCGGTCATTTTTACTTCGTGGGGTCTCTTCGACTCCAGCAATTGTAGACCGTTGTTCAGGGCATCCTTGAATATCTTGCGGACCTTGTCCCTCCTGAAAGAGTAGACTTTGTTCTTTTTCTCCTCTAGGGAAGGCCCTTCTCCTCCTACCACTGGCTTTCGGGGCCGGTCTGTTTTTGACCCGCCTGCCTTTCTCTTATCTTCACTGTCAGACGCATTGAAGGCGTTGGTCTTGTTACGGTTGTCATCTTTTCTGCTCTTCCAAGACTTGTCACCCTGAGAGTCCGGGGTAGACTCTTATTTTGAGCGTTCCAACAATTGTACTCTCTTAGTCAGCTCTTAAAACGTCTTGAGGCCTGTTGTACATAAGAATGGGACCATCCAATTACTAAGATTCCCAATGAGGAGGCTGGCGGACTGGTCCTGCTCTAGCGGCGGTTCGTACTTGATAGTGAGGTTGCGCCATCGGGAAATAAAGTCAGTGTTGCTTTCGTTTTTCCTCGGCTTGGTTCTCACGAGGTCAGCAATGGAGATTTTGTCACTAACACTCATGAATCTTTGCCGAAACAGAGACTCCATTTGGGCGAAAGTAGTGACGGACCCATCTGATATACTTGTGTACCAGTCAAAAGCGACACCAGTCGGGCTGTTGATAAACTAACGAAGAAGGAGCGCATCAATGCCCCATGTATTTCCGCACGACGCTTTAAAGTGGGCGACGCGCTGATTTGCGTTTTCCGTCCCATCAAATCTTCCGAACTTAGGAATGACATAACCGCTCGGAAACTCGATCAGGGATATGGCCGCCCACTAGTGCCAATTTCTTTCTGAGCTTCGGTTTCGGCCACCAATATTTTAACCTTGCTGGTGACCAAATCAATTATCCGATCTTGTGTTAGCGATATAGTGCTATCTGGGGCCAAGGCGTCCCCAAAAGCAGAATGTGGCCGGCTTTCGTGCGGCTCAACCAATCTTGGACCCAAGGGGATATGCATCGGTTGCTTCGGGTTGTCATCACCCGGCACATGAGTAGAAACATGTGCTTGATTGGAAAGCGCCCGAGCAATTTGAGCCCTGAGCTGCATCACAATATTCGTCAAGTCATCAATTTTTTAATACAGCTTGGCCATCTCTTTATCTTTGCTCCTGAGCTATTTTCGAAGCTCTTGAAACAGCTTTTGCTCTGTGGTCCTGCGACGGAAAGTAGGCTCTTTCTCGCTGTCCAAGCTTGACTCCATATGGACTGAAGGGTCCTTTTGCCTATCGGCCTCATCGAGAGAGTTTTCATCGTGTCACGCCCCGCGTCCCAGAGTGCGCTAAGATCGGCACGTGACAGAGCCAACCTTGCTATATATGGTTAGGAAATATCCCTCCACAGTCACATTACGGCTGTCTAGAAGATATCAAGAATAGGAAAATAAAAATAAACTATCTAGTGCATGTCCATATGCCAGAATAAATGAGTCAAGAAATAATATACGGAAGCAATAAATCCAAGTAACAATAACAATCTGGAAAGTACGTCCCAAATACGAGCTCACGTCAGGAAATGAAAATGCTAAAAGAAAACTAAACTAAAATACTAACAGGATCCTCACTGCTCGGCCTGTCGACTGAAATACTCCTGGTCGGCCTGCGAGAGAGATAGAGGATCTGGGCCATGCAAAACCCAGATGTCAGCGCATCATAATATCAAACAATAAAAATATAATCAGGAGGTAACAAGATATGCAGGAATGAGCATGAACAGTAATGAGTGTGTAACATTAACATGAATATGGAACAGTGAAGTATATGTGCATGCGGTGAGTAATCTATGCTACTGGGTTAATTACTCTCAAGTCTTTGAAATCAATTTAATGAATTGTCGATGTAACTCAATAGTATCCCGTGCATGCCCGAGACCACGGTCAAGACTCTCGGGCTGAATCCAAGACGTGCCGCTAGGCAGTAAACAGGTAACATGTACAGACGAATGATGTCAGGAGCATCATCCCGGGGCTGGCCTAGCCCGTAAACTGGTCAGTATAAACGTCGAACTGTTGAGTTACAAGTCAGGTTTCATCATTGATTTCCCCCTACCCCCAAGTTTATGTGTTCAAGTCGGGTATTGATAATCTGAAGCTAATGCCAACACAGGATCAAGTAGGTACAGGTTTGTCTATGTAGACAACAGGATACGTCCGTCAGGACAACATGTCAGGATTGTCGACATTAGAAACAGGATCAGGTAACAGGTCAAGTAGTGGTGTATCAGGTCATGACAGGTAATGCATATGTATCACACGGATGCTCATAATAAAACTGTAGCAAGTACGGATGCACGATAAAAGTACGGATGCACAGTATAACACGGATGCACAAATATCTATCAAGGATTACATCTACAACTCCATGACTACGCATGATGCACTTTATCAAGCATGGGGTGTTAATACAATAGTAACACGAAATAATATGATCTGTAGATGCAGCTACATATATAGTTAGTGATATGGATGCATACGGGTATCCGAAGACAGTAAAACATTAATATAGATGTACAATGCAATTAACATGTGATATTTTTATTCATATGGATGCAAAATAAGATACATAGCATGTAGCAAAATGAACTTGCCTGAACGGATCTCACGACGGGGTGTGTACGCTGCATCCGACGTCGGGTAAATGTCGCAACGCACACACGGCACACGGGACAGGTCCAGGCAAAGCAAGAAGGTATCCACACTGGCTGGGAATGTCCACAGGGTCTCCCAGATCGGCGGCGGCAAGCACAGCTCCGGCGATGGCCGGAAAAACAGATCAAGAAAAGAAAAGAGAAAGAAAGAAGAAGGAGAAGAAAGAAGAGAAGTAGGCTGGGATTTGGTGTTCTGGGTTTGGGAGAAGGCGAGGAAGTTGCTGTGATGACGAGGCAGCGATAGGAAGGTCGAAGCTCCGGTGACGAGGGTTCAGGTGAGGGTTGCGGGCAAGGCTGCGGGTGTTAAGGTTCTTGGTGTGCAGGGAATCACGGGTTCTCGTCTGGGATGAGGGGAGGATATGAAGGCGGTGGAGAGGAGATTGATGGCGATGGCGACAACGAGGTGAGGGTCACCGGCGGTGAGGGTGCAGGTAAAGGAGGAGATGGTCGCGGTGGGTTGCGGGTGTGCAGGGAGGAGAGGAGGTCGGGACTGCAGGGAAGGTAAGGATGAGGTCGAGGAGAAGGAGAAGGGAGCAGCCGAAGGTGGTGATGAGGATGGAGGCGACGGCGTAGGTTCGGCGGCGAGGAGGGTTAGTGCGAGCGTGTTGGGTTCTTGGGTCGTCGGGAAAAGATAGGGTGAGAAGGCGTCGGGGTCGTAGAGGAGAGGAGAAGGGAAGGAGATGAGAGGGAAGGCGAGGTCGAGGAGATGGGCGGCGGTGGAGGCAAGGTCGACGACGAGAATGGGTGAGGTGTGGGTTCTCGTCGTCGTGAAGGTGACAGAGGTGATGGTTGAAGTAGGGGAGAGAGGTAAGGTGAAAAGGAGGCGAGATCGTCGGCGTGAGGCGACGACAGCGAGGGTGAAGCGGCGACGAACACGAGCGACGGCGTGGGTTCACACGGGAAAAAAATGAGAAAGAAGAGGGCGGGAGGAAGATGTAGAGAGAGAGACGTGAGTGTAAAAAAATAGGGTTTTACAAAAAATAAATATAAAGTATACTGTGCAGAGGAGAGGGAGAGAGACAGAATTTTTTTGTTAGGAAAAAAAATATTTTTTTTTTAATAAAATATATATAAACGATAATATATAAACGATATTATATAATGAATATAATATTGAATTTATTTGAAATTTTGGCTGATACAAAAATAGTTCAAAACGCGTCCAGGTCGTGTCTAAAATTACGGTTTGAAAATATGGTTAATATACGTGTCAACCAAAACCAAAATAGGATATTCGAGTAACGAAAATGTATACCCCTAAGAACTGATGCGCGTAGCGTGCACGTAGCTAACCAAATGAATCCGTTTCACTGAACGGAACAAGAACAAGATATACGGATGGTACCACAGAGTTAGGGGTATCATGCAGGCCATACTAGATATTTTTAAAATATTTTATTAGACTTTACATGTTATATTAAAAAAAATGCAGATACCAGATATAATGCCAGTATGTGGTATAAGCAATATGAAAGTGCACGGATCTCAAAACTAGCCAGGATCAATCATAAACAGGAATCAATATGTGGTATAAGCATTTTCCAGTAAGCGGGTCGAGTGCAATACAAATGTCAAAAACATTATTCGCACCCAAAACACAATAAATCGGGAAAATACCATAAATAAAGAAATACCCAAAACAGAACCGGTATAAATGAACTAGGATGTTACACATCGTCCAGCGGAGGTGGCTGATCTTGGAAAATGGCAACCACATTCAAGCCAGATTGGGCTTGGGATGTGGTGGCCCCATCCTTGCTTTTGTTGCGCAAGTTGACGCTAGGACGCGCCCCCGCCATATAGACCATATGGATAACATATCCATTCGTCTTTTTATTATTGACAGCTGATTTTGCGGACTAATGTCGTGGCTCTTCTTTTTCGGTAACAGGCAATCGACTGAAGGCGGCTGGTCTGACCGAATTCTTAAATGGTTCTGGCGCTTCCTTTTTGGTTGTACCCCGCTGTTTTCGCGCGACACAGAGTGCTTGATAGACTCTTGAAGAGACGGTGTCATGCTTTCTCTGTTGGGGCTGGGATACATCTCTTTGTAGCATCATTCGGACAGTTGTCTTCCTGATTCTGGCGATCATGGCATTTTTCTGAACCCACTTCAGAAATTCAAAGGAATTGCTGACTTTTACGGCCGACTCGACCGTCGTCGCGGGATGACCCTGCTCTTGGAACCTCACAAGATTCCATTTGGCCGGAGTCCTGGTCCTCTTGTTGGCTCGATACCTGAGCTGCTTCTGTCTCAACCTTTCTGTTTTGTGCACTTGGCTGGCTACGGCTCTTCGGGAAGCCGTCGTACACTGGGCGATGGAGGACTTTGGAGATACGCCCGATTGTGCACTTGTTGGGGTCGTCGCCTGAGCTCGTCCGCAACGTTTGATGATTCCCTTTGTACTTGAAGTCTTTCCCCCAGCTGGAGCACCAGAGAGTCGTTCGGACACCGTTTTAAGTTTGGGTTGTGGCGCCTTAGCGATCACAATGTTCGGTCTCTTGCCTCTTGAGACCGGCTTAGCCACCTGGTTTGCCGGGATTTGTGCAAGATGAGCGCTTCTGGCAGGGTAGATGATGACAGAACCAAATTGGCGGGATGACTCATCCTATTGCCAGCTGAGACTTGTAGTGAGAACCATATGGACATTGATTTTGATCATGTAGGGAATCGGAGTCGCGTCAGAAACGAAGCTCATCTTGGGAGACATCGTCGTTGAAAGTTGATTGATGTACGAAAAAGCATTATTTTAGTACAAACATCGGTATATATGTTAAATGAGTTCGCATGAACGCTTGACCCGAGATATGGGAGGAGAGAATGGTCCCACCGGACGTGCTAGAATCTGTAGGGTGTTTTTTCGTCATCCCATTGAGATGGGAAATACACGTTGCTTGTCAGGCGTATACAGATTCCCCCTGCCTAAGATAGGCTGTGGTTTATTGATTGTGGGGATCTGAATCTCCGGCAGCCGCGGATTAAACTGTCGTTAATTACTCCTCGCCTTTGAAGCGAAGGAACCTCCGATTGGCGGGTCAAACTAGTCATGCGAACTCAATATGCAATATACAGTATGCGTATGTGTGTGTCTTGAGAGATTTTGGGTACATCGGGGGTCTCGCAGAGTTTACGGGGGTCCCGCTATCCGGATAGTGGACTGGGTGTCAAGGGGGCAAGCAGCCCCCTTACGGAGTGCGGGGCAGCGCCCCGTTAGAATTTTTTCTCTAGCGGGGAACGTGTTTTGAGTGTGAAGTGTATGAAAAAAAAGAAAGAAGAAGAAGAAAAAAGATGGGTAACGTCCTAAGGACGTGTGGGTGCTGGGCGTCGGCGTCTCACGCGTCCGGCACGTGGGCGTCGAGCGCCAGCAGAAAGAAGGGGCTTAGCCCCGGAATGAGGAGTTGAACTCCCGAAAGGGATTCTTATCTATGGAGTTAAACTCAAAACAAAAAAAAAGATTTTTATTTATGAAGTTAAACTCCAAAAGATATTGAATGGAGTTACTCCTAAAAAAGGTTTTATTTATAGAGTTAAATTCCAAAGGACTTTGACAAATGGAGTTGAACTCCTAGAAATCTTTGGAGATGATCAAAGAGGACCTCTTTTTTCTCCCCTTTAGCCATGGATTTTCTTTTGAGCCTTGGATCTTCCCGAAGTGGGGGTTTTTAGAGATGTATCTTCTTCCTCCTCCTCTCTGTTGGCTAGATCTTCGAGAAAAAGGGGGTGAGAATTAAAAATCTCCCTTTTTGAAGATTTGGTGGAAGATCCGAACACCCCTTCAAGGGTTTTATAGTGAAAAACCGTTTCTTTTTGAAGAAAGAAGAGTTAAACTCTTGATGTAATTCAAAAAAAGAAAGAAAAAAGGTTTAGAACCATGAAGAAGAAGAAGGAGACACATAACCCTAATTTTTTAGAGAATGAAAAGATGGTTCTTGATTTTTTCCATGTTTGCCTTTATAATCTACACACTTTACATATAGCCCCTTGGGCTTTGCCAAATGGCATTTGGGCCGTCCCATACCTTATGTGCTTATTTCTTTTTGTACATAAGCCATGGGATTTACAAAGTTTTGGCTTTCTACCCATTTTTCATACATTTATTTCTCAAAAATTGCATTAAACAAATTTATTGTTCCATTCTTGGCATAAAACCGGCCCTTCCATGGTCTTGCTTTGGGCTTGGGCCCGCTTGGCTGGGGGTTGACTGACTTTAACTTGATCAACCGGGTGTAATTTTTGACCCAACACTTCTAACTTATCCATTCAGGGGCGAGGGGAGGGGGGGTTCATTTTAACTTAACGTTTTCCTGCCAATTTAAGCCTCAGTCCCTCAGCTCACCAAGCCCGCACAAAACAAACTAGCAATCAAGATGCAGAAAATAGACTACTTGTTCTCATAATAAGATATGCTCTTCCATTCTATTTAAACTTTCTGGCTACATATGAATATGAGAATGAAATTACAGAACTAATCATACAGTATTTGCAAGGGAAAACCAGAACAAAACTGCAAACTTTCTTATTACAAGGGTTGATGCTTATACTTGTTAGAAACACCAGAGGACCACATATGCAGACACATTCATACATTCAGTTACTTCTTTCTTGGATCATTGTGTAAATGTTGCAGATACATATGCCAGGAACATATGAGTAGTACAGCCTAATGCTTCCGACTAGTCGATCGCCAACCATTGGGAATTTGCTGAAGATGATCGCAAGGTGCAAAAGAGCCATACATCTGGAGCTTCCTGGATATTTTGTGATACAATTCGAACTATACAAGTCCATTGCTTTGTAAGTTTATATAAATTACAGTGCAACTGTACATCATTTCTACACAGATAGGGTTAAATAAGACGAAAGAAATTTTTTCGAGTCGACTGCTTCAACGGTTCTCAAAATTACAGCGCATCAGCTTTCTGAATTTGATATATTATCTTCCAAAGTATAGAGAGAAATTGTGGCCTTAGGTATGATTCTTGACATTACAGCACTGCCTTTCTGATTTTTGAGAAAATATTGTAAAATATAAATATAGCAACCAGAATTTACAACTTAGAGATATGGGCAAGCAGAGAGAAGATATCGCTTCTTCACTTCTTATATCCTTGCAGTTTCTCTTCTCCAATTATCCATCTAGTCAACCGACTAGGATCCACAGCATGCGCCCTGCATGTGGGGGCAATCCCGAGCTCGGACCCAATCTGACTGTATTCTCTCAGAGCAGCTTCCATCTCTGCTTCGATTTGTGTGTCGTCAGTGCTTTCTAACCCTATGCTGAGGGCATCAGCATAGTGTTTCTCCTTCTCTGGGTCGCCCTCAAATGGATCCATCACCGGACCCTGAATCATTTATTGCAACCATTAGATATGAAAGTTGTAATAAGGAGTGTTTCAAACTCAGCCTTAGGTATTTAGTATTGGAAGGTAATTTAATGAGTATATATTTGATGGTGAATATCATGGAATACTGGACTAGTCAAAAGTGCCACGGTTGTTGTGGAACATAGGCCTCTAGAGCTGTCATAAAGCATACTTTTCCTGTTCTATCAGTCTAAGGACTAAGGTGAATGTGAAAAAATTAAATTATGATAAAGCAGATTCTGATATGCACAGAATTCAGATTTCAAGAAAGTAAGAAAAACATTATGTCTGTGTACCAGAATTCTGCACATATTGTGCACTTGTTATCAATATACATGTATGTATATATACCAGAATTCTACAGATAAAATTACTTGCAAGTTGCAATATGAAAATTATACTATAACACATCAGGAATAGCATAACTGTACTGATTCATATGGAATAATGGAACTGACTTCTTGCATGTAACTTACCCAAGTAGACAACAGAGACAAATTTCAAACAATTGCTGAGTAACTACTTAGATTAGAAACAAAATTCCAATCCGTAAACTTTCAGTATGTTCCCAATTTGGGAGGATGGGACAACGTGAAACCTGCTCCTTCCCTGTTTGTTAAATAGAGTGGGACCTATCTACCCTTCCGTTGGTTGCATTATACCTTGAACTTGTGCCACAGCATCTCATGACTATTTTCACATTAGAATTTAAACAAATGGAACACAGAGACAATTTTCAGACCATTTGGCTTAAGGAGGATCAATGAGCAACAACTCACTGAAACAATCTGAATAAGAACAAGCGTGTTCTTTTCATGATATGGAACAGATGTCTAGATATTTACCTGACAAAGGGCAGCATAATGCCTGTATGCCTCACTGTTTTCGTCTTGATCATATATTAGTGTTCCTCCATACCAATTACTGGCTCCATCAGCAGATATCATTGCAAGATGCCTGCAGTTAAACACAGTTCCATAACTAACTTCCACATGGTATCAAAATGATTCATTAGTGCATATAATTAATTTCAAATCTTCTATTATTTCTAAAATATAAACAGAAGAATTCGCAATAGAACGATTTTGAACAACTTCGGCATACAATTCAGGCAAAACATGTATCATGGTTCAATTTGCATATATAATCTGTATCGTCATTCAAACAGAATTCAAGAAAGAATGGAAAGGTCTCACATGCAACGCACCTTGGAGCATTAAAATACACCAATAACCATAATGGGAATTTCTGCATTTCAACTTTTCAAGTAAGATTCGGTTAAAACCAAAAGGCTTAATTCCTAAAAACTACGAAAAAATTAGAGGCGGTTGCAAGTAACTACCAAATTCTTTGATAATTACATGAAACTGCTAAGTGTACGGAAACTTGTAAAATTAATAAATAATAAACTACCAAACTAGTTTTGCAAATGTTCAATAAACTACCAAACATGTTTACTAAACATTCAATAAGCTACCAAACTAGTTTAAGAAAGTATAAGGTTGTCTGTACACTTTTGTAGCTTTTTGTAAATTTTAAACAGTTTGGTAGTTACTTGTCACATGCTCACGGCCCTAAGTTTTTAATAGTTTTTAGGAATTAAGCCAAAACAAAAGGGGGGTCTCAAGAGCTGTCCTGGTTCATCATCCTCTCTTTATTATTTTCCAAAACAACAAAAATAAAAAATAAAAATCCACCATGCTATGCAGCTATGCCCTAATTTCAAGTTTTATCGGTATTAACTATTGAAGATAAGCAACAAATTATCTAATGCGTTGACCCGGACAGTTTAAAACAGTCATCAGAATGAACAATTCAAGTTGAATGGTTTAAAGATTCAATCTAGTCAAATTTCGATTAGGGTTAAGGCATCGCTCAGTTCAAGAAAACCTCGCTAGATTGACCCCTTTAACTCCGTTCTAAAAGTATTTCGGATATTGTATCAATGTGGCATGGATGGGTCCAGACAACCAACTCCCAAAATTTACAAACGCACGCATGAGCACGCGAGACAAATGGAATACCAAAACATATTTAGTCTTCTTTGTATACATCAGGCATATAATGATGGATCGACAAAGTTGTTGGATTCAAGACACAATTTTAGAAACCAAACCCTTCTTTTAATACGAAGTTTCCAAACCTTTGGTCATCTAAACAATGTGACACCCTTAGCAAACATTTTTTGCATGATAATTGAGTATAAAACATCATGAGACATAGATGTAAACAACTCCTAGTTTTGAGTTGTTCATATTCCGGCCTCTTAATGTATGGGACAGATAACTCAAAATTGATTCACCTTTTAGTTTGTAGACACTCTGAATATTGTGGCTCAAGAAGAACAAAGATGCTTTTATTTTGAACGGGAATGGCTTGCTTTCAAATACTTTAGAAAAGAGCCAAGCCATAGTATGTGTGAAATGGAATTGTCTTGCTTTCTAATTCTTATGGAAGGAACCAAGCCCCCCCCCCCCCCCAACACACACAAAGAGAGTGAGATGTGAATCTTGCTCTTCTAAACTGCTAGACTAATATTTTATCTTCCCACACTGTTCTTATGACTGCATGCTTAAAAGCCTTACCAATTTTGTTATCCAAACTTGTAAAGGGCGGGGGGGGGGGGGGGGGGGACTAGTTCCGTTTCTTTAATAATTTAGCACAGCCATAAAGATTACAACAAATGATGCTTACTACACTAACCAGGAATTTATTACAAGAATGCGAAATAATAGTCTGAAATATAGCGCAGAGGGACTGTAGAAAAGTTCTGTTTCATTTTTAGATAAACTGGTACCTTTGGTATATATCCTCCTCACAGACATCTTCAGCAAAAGAGAGCCAGTTCAAGCCACAAGAACCAACATCACATGATTCATCCTGAAGTCCACCATTTGCATTTTCCTTTGCTGCAATTTTAAAAGCAGGCGTGGTTTCCTCGTACTTTCTCTGGCCAAACAACCAGTTAGGGCTCTTAAGTTGTATTTCGCTGCAACAGTATGCGTCAGGATTATAAATTACATGAAAACACCAAGTAGTTGATGTCGAAAATAATATGGAGCAACAATACAGGTAGCAACATATTTAAAAGTTGATATATTTATGAAATGTGAAGATTACTAGTTTATATCCTGCACAAGAAGAAATATGTTGAAAAGCAGAGACAAGAACATGCCGCTAAAGCACTAAATCATAACTAATCTAAGGTTGCGCTTGGTACATGGAATGGAAGATTGCCGGGAATCCTTGCATTCCCAGGAATGGGATGACCGAGCATCTAATTCCAAGGAATCTTGCTTTAACGTGCTTGGTATGCTTTAATCATTCCCGATAATATATGTATGTGCAACCGTCGACCGGCTGCGAGGTCGGAGGAGGGTCGGTGGATGGCGGCGAGTCCGGCAACGAACGGCCAATCGGCGGAGGGCTGGTGAGAGGCCGGCAACGGGCTGCGGTGTCGGCGGGCCGGACGGTGAACAATCGGCTATGACCGGCGGCCGACGATGGGGAGACCGGCGACGGATGGTCATGTCTCTTTTCATGTTAGACAGGAATATTTCGTGATAATCTAGGATAGACATATGCTTTAGGGAATAGGATTACCATGAAATGGAGTCATTTGATTACCATGGTACCTATATTCTCGGAAATACCGTTTAAACCTAAACAGGCATGGTAATATTTCACGGTAATCTAGGATTACCGCCTAGATTACCTTCTGCCAAGCGCACCCTAGGGGGTTGTGGAAGCATATTGTGAAGTGTGCTCTCTTATTAGTGACATTGCGGATGAAATATGTGGATTATGCTGAGAGAGAGAGAGAGAGAGAGAGAGATGGACTTGTAAAATGTGCTCCTCCAGGTTTTACTTTCAAATTATTTTCTTTTGACGCTGTTCATATATATGGAATATGTAGGGTGTTATGAAAGGCATCCTGGCCCCTGGGGTTATATTATAGTCTCTCCATTACAGTAATAACGAGGTTGGATTATCCGGTTTGGAATTAAATAAGTTATACCCGCAGTTATATGCCTGCTTGCAATTAGGTCCACTACATCCTAAAACTACATTATGCCAGCATTGTAGGCTAAACAATAACCCACAATCTTAATTGGCAAGTGTCTAAAAGAATGAGAATTTCAAAGGCGAAATTAGACACTGGCATGATGAAGGTATTTTAATCAATGGGTGTGACACAGTAGATGGCCATAAAGGTGAAGCTTTTCGAGAGAATATTCATGCAGAGAAGTCTCTCCAGATGGACAGTAAACGGTGGGAAATGTAGCTAATGCTCCAATGTATGATTGTGAACTAACATATATATCTTGTAAGATAAATATATTGTTTTAAAAAAAAACATAGCAGCAAATGTTGTTACCATTTCAATTTTCAGCTAGAAGTAGATCCAGCATGATTTTAAAGAGCTTAGTCATGTTAAAAGGGTCACCTTTAAAGATGTTATGAAGACCATGCACTTCAGATAAAATGTAACTTAAAAAGGGTAGAGATTGACAGAGCATACGCTGCATCTGGTGCCATTCCCGTGGTTCCTGTATGCCCACTTGATTTCACATCAAATTCACTACAAAGTCTCACATTCTTTATTGAACAGCACGTTTTCTCTATAAGTTTATCAAATGATGTCAATTTCATCCTCTGGAAGTCTTGCTTGCAAGCTGGAATGGGCGCAAGAGTTGCTCTTCTTTCCAGGAATGTTGTGTCCAGAGGTGCACTGTGAGATCATGAAAGGATATATCTCACACACAACAACAAGAAAATCTTGGCAGAAAATAATAATATTCATTTAAAATAAAGCACCCACCACGATACACAAACTATCAAGGCTATCCTATGGCCTTATGAAGTATATACCTTCCATCAGTCTTAGCAATTGTTTCATCACCAGTTCCAGAAACATGAAGAAAATAATCTGAGTCCAGCTCCCAGAGCGCTGGTTTTCCTTCCTGAGGTTGGAAATAGCCCAAAAATCTGGTAGGAACCCCCAACCAAACAGACCAATAACAAAAATAAGGGTTTGGAAACTAGAATGGGTTAGAGACAAACCCCGTCTCCATTGAACTAAATGAATTTAAAGTGAATCTACCATGAACGGGAGTCAAAATGCTTAATTGGACAAGTATGCCTGAAATGATGCAAGATTGAGTCATTTAAGAGTCTCGGGGAAGCAGGCTCACAGGTTAATGGCATCTTGCTTCTCACCATCCGTGTAGGCATTGCTGTAGTATCTCTTGATGGATTTCAAGAACTCACTAGACTGGGTAGTTGCCTTCCACTTGCCTTGCCGTTCAGGGAAAACCTGGATAGAGGTAAATATTCTGTTACATTCAGTTAATATTATGCATACAAATAATACAAACTGTAATCGTTCTGTACATCAAAACTGAATGGAAGGAAAATTATGTACAGTATTATGTGCTGCAGAGCCTCCATATTGCTGAGCAAGTGCATCACCCATACTCTGGTACATATCCATTACAGCTGCAGCAATGCTACTATCAGGATCCACTTTAGGAACATCTGTTAAACCCATTGCATGAAGTTGACGGCCTAAAGCTGCTAAGCCATAAGCATACTGTGCAACATTTGTGCGGTCCAAACAGTCGATGCAATTTGTGCGGAGTACTCCACTCTGGAAACAAGGGCCGCTATCTACCAGGGAGTTTTGATTTGTGTCTTTTCCTCCATCATGACTAGCCATTGGGATTGAAGTTTCACTAGACAACCTTGCAAGGTCTCCCGAGCTAATCCTAAATTCACCAAGGGAAGCATCCCTGCATCGTAAGTGAAAAGTATCAATGTGGTTACTGCAAAATTATTAGATGTATATT
Source organism: Agapanthus africanus (assembly GCA_030015575.1). Taxonomy (NCBI): domain Eukaryota; kingdom Viridiplantae; phylum Streptophyta; class Magnoliopsida; order Asparagales; family Amaryllidaceae; genus Agapanthus; species Agapanthus africanus. The sequence goes on along the minus strand of CM057338.1, from coordinate 145,405,115 downwards.
GAACCATTTAGTTAACCCAAAAAAAACACCCTAGTTCAGATGCCCTATATGAAGAAAAAAATTCTACAAATTATTTCCTCTTCTCTATCTCTATCATAGCCCAAGGGCGAGGGATTAAAATCCAGGTCACTTGCCAGACAGCAAAAGTGCCTTCACATTAATGCACAGCAATAACACCCACAATTTATAGTTATTATCATGAATGTGCATACTAAGCATGACAATCTTGTACAACTTTGCCAATCCAAAATTAAGGCAGCAACACTACAATGAACAAATAGACCCAACAAATATTGAAACTTGATATGTAAACCTTACGCTGACCTTAGAACTTAGAAGTACATATCTAACATATCCAAGCTATATTCATGGTCAAATAATGCCCATATCCATAAGAACAGTACAGAAAAAAGAAAAACCAACAGATTCATCTGTGATACAAAGAAGGTCACTAACAGTAGGAGAAAACATAACCGGTCATCTTATGAACAGAAACCACAAACAATACAGATACAACTCTTCAATTGCTTATAACCTTTTGCATCCTTAATGAATATCTAGCTACATTTGATTACACATTAATTCCATATATTCCATTTTCTCCAGCTAATTAAACCCTCTACACTCCATAGTTTTTCCAACCTTTTTACTTTAAAAGCTATCCCTTCTCTAGTATCATCAACATAATATCATAAACAGCATGATTCACAAATGAGATTCTGTCATGGATATGTCATAGTTCAGCTTGTGATAGGAGATGGCCCGTCCTCCCTCCAAATGTTTTCATGCTAGTTAGTAATTCCTCATACATATTCATTAGCTCAATATAACTAATGTATATGTTTGTTTATTTTCTCAAACCCACCACATTATCTGAACTCTATTTTTCAAATTGAAGACCAAAAAGTAGTCAAATGCTAACCTTAATTTTTGTGTTCCCTATTTAAAAGAATGCTAACCTTAAATTAATCATTTATAAGAAATGTTCTACATATAAGTTTGTTTGATTCTGTAGCATAATGACTATGCAGTCTCATGTAAATATCTTCTCAGGTGTATGAATCCAGGTTTGAATTTACTCAGATTACATGCAAAGTCTTGAACATCCGGCTAGTTGATATGAAGTTAGCCCATCAGTTCCCAACAACTCAATATCCTGGATATGAATCTAAAGCTCTTGATCATTATTTTGTCTCACAAAATCAATAAGATAACTTGTCAGTTCGACTCATCGTTGGGTTTTATAGTGTGTATAAATTCTTCTGCCTCGGTTTTAAAATAAATTCACACAGAAAAATACAGGAAAGAATCATATATTCGTACAGCAGGAAAAAAAATTGTTTACATGAAAGACAATAAGGTTGCTAGCATATGTATCACTGCAGAAGCAGAGAGAAAATTCATATTTGATGGCTTAAAGGAAGATCTAAAACTTTTTCAATCATATTCCTGTTGAATGAGAAAGATATCAGTGGTTACCTTCTTATGCTTGATCGACTAGCTTGAGTTAGTCTTCCTTTGGTTTTCTTGGACTTTCCGCTATAGTAAAAACTAGTTAAATCAAGTGCTTCACTCGCTACTGCTCCCAAAACAGCCAAAACATTTGCAGACTTGCTGGAAAATAGGAACCAAAAGATATTAATAAACTTCGTAGCCTAAGCATATGTTACATTATTTGTGTTTTCTCCTATTAGGTGGTGAAGTGCTACGCTTTACGCCCGCTATTTTCAACGTTTTTGGATATATACCTAAGTGGATAGGTCAATTACAATAATGATATAAGATTTCTTAAAAATAAATAGCTAATATTGACGGTTCATTATAATCATGGTATGTGGTACATGTCACAAGAAATGCTACATTTAGCTTCATTACTTATCATCGTCGTATTCAACTAAATCATGTCCCATCAAAATGGTAGCATCTATAGAGCACCAACAATCATCAAGGATTTGACAAAGTTTTACTACCAACCATCAACCAACATCAACCCTTTCCTAGGACCAATATTATCTAGAACGTGGAACGTTTCGATACGCAGAACGAAAACAAGAACACGGAACGCCATTTGTTGTGGAACCCGATACAATAAGGATAGCCTTTTTCATATGCTTATATAAGACATAAAACATACCTCTAAGAAGTGAAGTATTTGTGGAACATTTGTATGTTTGTGTGTGTATTGATCTATTATATACATAAATATAATTCAATTTCTTTTGCTAAAACATACATATTTTTGAAGTATAATCTTAACACAAATCCAATTATATGCCTCATTTAACATAAGTTTTTAATGGGTTCGATCAGGACAGTGATTCTTTCTATTCATAGCGCTAGTGTTTCAAAATTGGGAACGATAGTTTCAATTCGCAATTCGCTACCGGTATATCGATTTATGGTAACATAGCCTAGACCAAGTTCCAGCTGACAAAGGATACTATTTATAATTGAGGTTTGACATAGTCTTAGGAAAACCATTTTTGTCTGAATCCTCCTGAAATGGAAGAAATGTCTAGAAGAAAATAAATGATGATACTTTACTATGGAAAATGAAATATAACTCTTAAGCATGAATAAAAAGCCAAGACACAATCTAGCTTCCTCAGAGGGTATTACTGTCAAAAGCAATGACATGAAAAAACAGAAAAGAAAAGTATGCTTGGTAATTAGAAAAAATAAAACCCAGCTGGTCTCACCTGACAAAAAATTTTTACGAAGTATCATTAAAAAGTACCTACTGTCATTTCTGATATAACGTTTCCTTGCAAATTAATTATCTAAATTTTAAATTTCAAAAATTTAATTCAATGTAATAAAAATTTGATAGTGTCCTTACAAACACATTAGGCATCGTGATGGTTGATTCTAAAACCTAAACGAAACATATGGTTAACCAACCATAAAAATTTGGATATAAGCTTTGTTATCATTATGTTACTTTAATTAAGACAGTGTTATTTAAGTATTAATGAACTAACAATAGAGTTGGGCTTGATCTTTTCTCCCATATTTATTCACTTTAAAAAGTCTCCGAGTGCTTTCCTCGGGAAATCTAAATAACTATTAATTCTTTAGTTTGATGCACAAAGTATAGGTTTAATGCTCATCCGATTAATGATGATATGTTTATATATAATAATTTCTTGTTTATTATGAACTTATAATATTTTAACATATACAAACATTATGCAATTTTATAATATTTTCATATTTGCAAATGTTTCCCTTGTCGACAACCCCAAAAAGGATGAGCGGACCAACATATAAAGTAGAAGGGGCATTGCGAAAAATTAATATACACAAGAAACCAAACGACAAAGGAGTAAGCCAAAGTGTGGTGCATTGTAATCTTCAACTAATATTCGCTAGAAATCGATTATGGAGTGTCTGCCTAATATAGCCATTACTTTATCAATTTGTCTAGATAACTTCACCGCAACCTTATCCAATTTAAAAGGTTGACATAATTATGAATTTTGAGCATGAGTCGTGGCATGAATGTGATGAACTCTTATTCAAACTTTTAATTCTCAAAAGTAATGCTCGGGTTCAATGTACATGGCCTAAATCTCACCAAAACTTTTTTCAGATAAATACCTCAAACATTATAAATCATATATAAATACTATAAGATAAACCAGGTGTAAATAAATTTAACCAAGGAAATGACCTCTTTTAACATAGAAAAATGAAAGAATTAATTCATATAGCCGGTCCCAAAAATTTGAGATTATGGTTTGTCATTGTAGCAAGTCAATTGCAAGAAAATAACATGAGTTTCTAGCGCTTTCGGTTTAATATCATATATCCTTTTTCAATTTATACTTCAATTGATACCATACGACCAATTGCAATTGAAAATGTCTTATTGTGTTAACTTAAAGAAATGAAAGCTTGTAGCTTCGTCATGCATATAGTATTGCATAATTATTTTAGCTTGTCATGTAGATTTGCAAGTTATCTTAATAATTTATTTCACTGAGTACAATTTTAGCTCCATCCCTAACGAAAGAATACAGCTCCCAAGTGCAACCCAAACTCATAGACTCAATATTTAGGAAAACATCCGAAATATATAACTTCTCTATCTATCCCTTCCCTAGATCAATCACCAACTCTACCCTCTTCTTATTTTATTCTCTCTGTAGCCTCCTAATCGGCAACATTTTTTCAACAAAGATATATTTTAAAACAGTGTTTTATAAGCGAAACGCGACGTCGAGCGTCGAATCCTGCCCCTCGCCTGATGTGAGAGGTACTAAAAAGGCAACCGCCTGATTGAAGTGATGCGACAAACATTTTGATCTTTTGATGATACAAAATAAATGGGGAAAGAATGCAAAAGAAAGAAATAAGATTTTTATTTTTATTTGGAATTTTAAAAACCTAGTTTTTTCATCATTTTGCTTCATTTCTAGACTTATAAAAGACTTGTTTTGATTAGAGAGAGCAAGGATCATAAACAGAGAAGAGAGTGAAATAGCATGAAATTTATTTCATTTTTATTCTTTTTAAAAATCACTCAAGCGCTCACCTTTATAGCCTCGGCGTTAAGGCGCCTGGACACTTAAGGCGATGGTTGCTCAGTGTCCGAGACATCAAGACGGTTCGTCTTTCAAACACTGTTTGAAAACATCAAATTTGTGTTTCTCTTAAGTTATCTCTTCTTTTAGGTAACCTACAATAATTTGCATTTATGTCTATGATTAGAAGGGTTTCAAACTGCTATCCAAATTGAAATTTTAGGATGCTATTTATTCATTAATTAGTTGGATTTTTCATAAAAACTTATCATTGACATTATACTCACTCCAACCAAAGTTCATGCTTTCACCGCTGCTGTAGAGTGTTTTTCGTCACCCTATTGAGATGGATGCACTCGTGTCAGGCGTGTACAGATCCTCTGCCCCATGATAGGAAAGGGTTTATTGAATGTGGGGATTCTAATCTCCCACGGCCGCCGACAAAACTGACGTTAATTATCCCTCGCTTTGACGAAAGCGACGAAACTTTCGATTGACGGGTCATGCGTATCATGTGAACTCATTGTGCAATGCGCTTGTGTTTTGAAAACAATTTTGAGAGTGCTTTGGGCATATCGAGGGCCACGCATAGTTTACAAGGGTCCCTCTGTCTGGTTAGCAGACTGGGAATCAAAACGGGCTAGCAGCCCCTTACGAGGTGCGGGACAGTGCCGTGTTAGAAATTTTTGGAGAGGAAGAGTCTGTTGAGTGTGTCAGGGAGCTTCGATAAGGGGATGATAGATAGAAATTTCGGTGTCTCCTTTCGGAAGGTCCCCGACAGCGGGTGCGCCCTTGGAGGGTCCCTGACATGGCGGAAAATCCCCTTGCGGGAATTTCTGAGATGAACATTCCCCTTTGCGAGGGTGCCCGTAGCAGCGATCCCTTTGGGGATCTCCGTCAACGAGCGGAGGCGACACAAGTGACGAAAGCCCGAGTTCTTATGTTCACATGTATTTACTCGGGATGAAAGCCCCCGAGAACCCTCGTTCCCTCTTGTTCTTCGAGCTCGATGGAGGAAGCTTGCTCCTTTATTGAATTTTGATCTTGGATCTTAGCTCGTTTGATATGAAGCTTTCCTTCTAGAGATGGGTTCTTCTCTATTCTAATGGGTTGTTTTTAGAGAGAATAGAGAAGATAAGAGAGATGAAGATTTGGGATCTCACAGAGGAGAGAAAATGGAGGGCTAAAAACCCTAGTATATTTTAGAGAGAAGAAAAGCTTATCATTTCATCATGTTGTTAGGTTTAAATACCCTTACATATTTGTATTCAAACCCTTGAGCTTTACAAAATTAGCTTTTTGCCCATCATTTCTACATTATTCATACTTATTACATATTAAATCTATTTTATTACTCTTTTCTTGAGATGGGACCGGCCCCATGCTTGAGCTTGGACCGGTTTGGGCTGGGCTTAGCCCACCTGGCTTGTGTTCGGGCTTGGGCCCACTTGACATGAATTCAGGCTTGGGCCCGATCCCACTTTTTAAGTCTTGACTTTGACTTTTATTTTGACTTTTTTATTTCGGCCGTGGGGTGTAATTTTTTACCCCAACAAAGTGCCCCCATCAACAAGTGCACGTCGCATGTGTGCATCGCGTGCATGAAATTGATGAATTTTTTTTCATGGAGAGGCTAGCTTGATTTTGATCCCGCTTATGAGAGGCTGGCACTGCACTTTTTACATCACTTTTTACGACATGGACGGTCGATGCTCGACTTAATTCCCTTTTAGCGGCTGTCGGTCAATACCCTTTTTGCGACGTGGACGGTCGATACCCTTTTTGCGACGTGGACGGTCGATACTGCCCTTTTTGCGACGTGGACGGTCGATACTGCCATTTTGATTTATTTGATTTGTTTTGAAAGTTTCCTATCTGTCCAGCGGAACTTTTGAACTTGGAAGCCCTGCCAGGGGGACTTTAATTTGACTTGTTTGATTCATGCCTTGTTCAGCGGGGCCTTTAAGCTTGGAAGCACTGCCAAATGGGACTTGGAATTTGGATTTTTGTTTGGTATCAGTACGCTAACATTGAAGCATAGTGTCAGAAGGGGCTCACCATTTTCCTTTGGAGGATTTTGTTTGTTCCTAGTTTAATGACCTAGAAGTCATCTATTCTCAGTTTAACGACTTATGGGTCATTTATTTCCAGTTTAACGACTTAGGGGTCTCTCCGATGTAGTCTCCGATGCAGAGGCGGATATCTGGAGGTCTTTAGGTTGACTTGTTTCCGGCGCGGAGGTCTTTGGGTTGACTTGTTTCCGGTGTGGAGGTCTTTGGTTGACTTGTTTTCAACGCGGAGGTCTTTGGGTTGACTTGTTTCCGACGCGGAGCTTGATTCCGACAGGGAGGTCATTGGTTGACTTGTTTTGATCTGGAGATGTTGCCAACTTCTCTTCTCGTTTGCCACACGATAAGTTTCATTGTCGTCGTCGACGGGATGTTTAACGTCTCTTAGACGGAGGGTTGGTCTAACGTTTGCTTAGACGGGAGGGGCTCGGTCTAACGTCTGCTTAGACGGGAGGTTTGTTTTAACGTTATCATAGACGGAGGGTTTAACGTCATCATAGACAGGGCGTTTGAAGTTTAAGTACCGGGGTTCATCTGTTCTCAAAGGATTTGAATTACGGATTTGGTTTACAATTTGCAACTTTCCAGTTGAAGGGGTTTGAATTGGAGTTGGGAATTGAATTAGGACTTAAAGGTCCGGATTTTGGAAGTTGAAATTTGAATCCTGTTTTGATTGGAATTTGAAGATTTTGAATAGAATTAGGATTGAATGTTTGAAATTTTGTTGGTGTCTGCATCGCCAACACTGGAATGGTACCAGAAACGACTCATCATTTATCATTGGAGAGGTTGAGATATTTATTTATATATACATATATATTCCCAATTTAACGACTTTGGGGGCAAAAGGTTTTTTTTCCAGAGTTTGCACCCTTTCGGGTTTTCACAAGCTCGTGGATAGTCTCGTTGTTTTTACTCACGAAACCTTTTCAGGTTTTCATTCGTGCCCTTTTTGCTTTTGGACTGACCTTTTTTTCCTCCCAATTTAACTTAGGGGTCGAAGTTGTACGCTTATTCAAGATCCTTGATTTGATGGCCGAGATAATGAGTTTTGCTTGGTTTCCTTATTTAATCCCTGGCTCTTTCTCAAGGTACTTCAACATAATGTCTCTGTCTTGAAGTTGTCTCTGAAGCTCTTGGAATAATGCTTGTTCTGTAGTCTTGGGGACGAAGACTGGTGGGCTATCCCCGTCATCTGATTCTTTAGGAACCGTTTGCTTTTTTTGTTTAAGTGTCTGAGCAGAGCCCTTGTCATCGTCTGAGCCGGGATTGGATAGCGGCAACCATATCATTATCATGACTGTGAAGCGTAAGAGGATTTTTTTATATGGATCCCACCATGTAGACCGTATGGATTGTGTATCCGTCTGTTGCCACATCATTGGTAGAGATATTTGCTGGGTTTTTGGACCATTGTTGTAGTCCGGTCCTTTCAGGGAAGGACAAACGACTGAAGACGGTAGGCCGACCTGGGTCTTGGATACAATTGGTACCCTCTGTTTGAGTTCTTTATTTTGATTTTTGCCCGGCGAGTGGAGCTTAACATGCCCTTGATGAAATCGTGCTATGCTTTTGATTATGGGGCTTAGACACGCCTCTTTGTAAAATTCTTTGAATTGTCGTTTTCTTGGCCTTTGTGATCGTAGCATGCTTCTGCGCAGATTTCAACGGTTCGAATGAGTTGTTAATTTTCATGACAGGATTGGCTTCTGTCACATGGTAACCATGTTCCTAAAACTTTACGACTTCTAAATGAGCAGGAGCGCTTGCCCTTTTATTGGCTGTATATCTGAACCCGTTTCTGATTCAACTTTTCATTTTTAAGGGCTTGGCAGACATTTGCTTCTTTGGCAGCCGTCTTGGGCCAACAGCTAAAGAGTCTAGAGAAGCCACTTGCATTTGCGGTCGTCATGGGCCCTGCCTCGGCTGGCTTGGGACGTCTTGTTGCCCCCTGCGAGTTGACGGCTTTCCCCCCAGATGGAGAGATAGAAAGTTGATGGCCTTGCCTCCATATAGGAGATAGAAAACCGCTCAAACACCGATTTATGCTTTGGCTCGGATATCTTTGTGATCATGACGTTCAACATTTTCTCCCTTAAGGATGGCTAGTTGATTTGGCTCATTAGAGCTTTCGCGGTAAGAGCGTTGACGGAGACCGAAGAGAATATGATAGGCCCGGACTGGATTGGATGTCTTGCCCCCTGCTCCATGTAATTTTGTGGAGAAGTCTCTCCACCAATGGTTTTGATTGTTTATGCGACGGGGTCACGTTAGAAGGTGAGCTTGTTTTCCCGAAAATTTAACATGCATTAGTTTAAAGTCATTTCGGACATAACTTTAAAACTTGAGAAACTGTAGTTTAACGTCATTTCGGATGTGAACTTATGGAGCAGGTATGTGAAGCGGTTCTTTATTGGTATCCGAGCACAAGGTAGAAGCGAAGAACGGCAAGCGGACCCTGGTCATCATCCGTTACTTATGACTAACAAGCATTCAAAGTGACATCATTGTTGATTATTGAGTTGATGATCTGAATGAAGAAGCATGGTTCCATAAAGACCACAACGTATGTCTTGACTGAGTTCGCTTGACCCGAGATATGGGAGGAGAGAAAAGTCTCACCGAACGTGCCAGAATCCGTAGAGAGTTTTTCGTCGCCCTACTAAGATGGATGCGTTCATGTGTCAAACGTGTATATATTCCCCTGTCTCATGATAGATTGGAGTTTATTGATTGTGGGGATTTTAATCTCCGGCAGCCGCGGACAAATCTGCCGTTAATTACCCTTCGCTTTGACGTGGAAAACCTCCGATTGACGATTCATGCGAACTCATAGTGCAATATGCACTTGTGTTTTGAAAACAATTTTCAGGGTGCCTTGGGCATATCTGGGGTCTCGCAGAGTTTACGGGGGTCCCGCTATCCGGTTAGCAAGCTGGGGGTCAAGAGGGCTAGCAGCCCTTTGCGAGATGGAGGCAACGTCCCGTTAGAAAATTTTTAGAGCTGAAGAGCCTGTTGAGTGTGTCGAGGAGCTTCGAGAAAGGGATAATAGAGATTTCGGCGCCTCCCAAGACATCGGGGACCCCTTGGGGGGTCTCGAAGCGAGGAGCCTCTTTTGGGGGGTCCCCGAAGACGGGAGTCTCCTTTAGGGGGTCCCCAACAGCGGGAACTCCTTTAGGGGGTCCTCGACATGGCGGAAAATCCCCTTGCGAGGATTTCCGATATAGACATTCCCCTTTGCAGGGATGTCTGTGACGGCGATCCCTTTGAGGATCTCTGTCAACGAGCGGAGGCAACTCGAGTGATGGCTTTCGTCGAGTTCTTCTATTCGCATGTATTTGCTCAAGATGAAAGCCATGGGCTTTCGCCCCGAGAACCCTCGTTCCCTCTGGTTTTTCAAGCTCGATGGAGTAAGTTTGCTCCGTTATTAAGTTTTGATCTTAGATCTTGGCTCCTTTGAGATGAAGTTTTCCTTCTAGAGACGGGTTCTTCTCTATTCTAATGGGTTCTTTTTAAAGAGAATAAAGGAGATGAGAAAGATGAAGTTTGGGATCTCACAGAGAAGAGAAGATGGAGGCTAAAAACCCCTAGTATTTTTTAGAGAGAAAAAAAGTTTATCATTTCATCATGTTGTTAGGTTTAAACACCCTTATATATTTGTACTTAAGCACTTGAGCTTTACAAAATTGGCTTTTTGCCCATCATTTCTACATTATTCATACTTATTACATATTAAATCTATTTTATTACATATTAAATCTATTTTATTACACTTTCTTTCTTTTCATGAGATGGGGTCGGCCCCCATGCTTGAGCTTGGGCTGGTTTGGGCCAAGCTTGGGCCCATTTGGCTTGTGTTCGGATTTAGACCCACTTGACTTGAATTCGGGCTTAGGCCCGGGCCCACTTTTTGGTCCTTGACTTTGACTTTTTGACTTCGGCCTTGGGGTGTAATTTTTGACCCCCACGGCTGCATATAAGAATTTTTTAATATTAACCTAATTGAGATGCTAATTGAAGCAAAGCATAGAAGACAAAAAGTACAGCACTGGCACTCAACTCTTGATTCCAAGAAAAAGTTTTCAATTGACCGTCTCTTCTGTTTTGCATCCATTGCGTTGATTATCAAAATGACGTATTGTGGTACCAAGGCTATTTAATATTTAACTCATATAAACAAACTAATTTCATATTGTTCTCAGCATACTTCATCATCATACTTTATCATCAAATATGGAATATAATATCTACATATTTACGAGCAGTAGTTTGAACAGATCCACTAAGTTCTAGGACATCAAACCAGATGTAATTGTCGAGATCTAGTCTTCCAAGTTCCAAGCACTCTAGCACACTCTACTAGTCATTCTTCATACTTGTGGAAATACACGGTATTTTCTATAAAGTGTTCAAGGAAAATTTAAGTTTGAGTTTAGTCTCATGATGAAACCTCAATTATAGAGTTTATATTAATTTCCGGGTAAAGAAGAGAATAACCATTATAGAATAAGGGGGAGGGTGTCATATTCTCATGGTGGCAAACAACTTAAAGGAGGCAATGGATCCTTTTTGTGTGTGTTGGGGTGGGGTGGGGGGGAGTAAAGACAACCTACCTTGTTATTTTAGCAACTGGATTGGTAGAGGTCAAGGATGCTATAGCTTGTGTTAGAACTACATCTTATTTTTTGATAAGATTTTCCTATATGTAATGGCATCCTTTGATTTCATAAACCTATCTTCCACATAACAGAAATCAGTGATACGTAAAATTTGGGTTTCAAGTTTCAACTTGAACAGCACTACACCAACTCTCGATGCCTTCGCATGTATTCACAAATTGAATTGATTAATTTCCCTAGATTCAACAAGTCCCGACTCTCAATGCCTACCAATGCATTCACAAATTGAATTGACTGGCGCTTCAATATTCATCAAGATACTTCTTTTTTCATCTTCACATACAATAACGGTTACGATTCTCACCCTCTAGGCTTTAAATTGTTTGTCTTCAAGTATTTTATGAATTCTGTGTCTGCCTTGTGAAGTTTCGTTTCTCAATCTTTTCCTTTTCTGTTTTCTGTGCAGCTGTGTTGAGAGCTTGATAAATCTGTTGAACTAAGCTTTAGCTCAAATGGTAGAAAGACCTCTTTTAAATGGGGTTTATTGGTCCTAATTTATTATGGGAATGGTGGTAAACTATCGCAGGCCCATCATGCCAAAACGGAAGCTCACAGTGAATAGAGGCCAGTTTAAATCTATATATGCAATATAAGCATCTAGTAAGATGCCAGTAATTCGTCAGCTCAGTTACTTCCCTGCTTAGGGAGTTCTTCCCTCCAATATAAAGACCGTCCATGTGCCCACTCCCCCTCGTCCCTGCGGTCTTCCCCACAAATAATATAAGCCTAGGAATGTAATGAGCTCCTCCAAATTAATATAAGAGCCTACAAATGTAACGAGGGGAAAAACTACTGCAATTGGGTGCCACAGTGCCACTAAATAAGCAGAATAGCCAAAAAAATCAATCAGAAAGCCTAATCGTCTTTAATCCAAGAGCCTTCCATGGATCTATTAATTGGTCATGATCCTGGCACTGCCATACCTTAATCCTTAGATCACCCTGATATTAAAGACTAGGGCAGCAAGCATAAAACATTGGTAACCCTAATTTAGGCAGTTGCTTAACTAAGATATCCTTCGCAACAATCTAAACTCTGTATCGCTTATCTCTAAGAATGTCAAGCAAGAGTAACTTGCATCCTTTGTAACTAGGGATTGGAGACGATGTACAACCAGATAGAACAGATAACTTCCAATCCTCTGATTTCCAAATATTACAAGGAAATTCAAAGGCATAACAATCTTGTTCATGGACTTAATTCCATCTAATAACTATAACAAGGTAATAACCTCAGCTTTTCACTTCCATTGTGTATGTTTTCCAGGATCACAGTATGTGGCAGATTCCTAACATTTTTCTGAAGGAGGAAAGGAGAGGGAAAGGATTACTTTTGAAATACATGGATATCTATGCAACAGATTTCATGAACAATGTAGCTTACCTTCCAAAGTGTTAAGAATCAAAGATACCTGCTTGAAATGCCCATGGACTAAAGCAATTGTCCAAAGTGTATTGTTGCACCTTGATCGTATCGGTTGTGTGAGAAAAGCATTCCACACAAAGATGTTTTCATAAAACATCTCCACCCCACCTGAAGCAGTAACATTTCTCTGTAAGCACTGCATGATGGGATACGTGTAACTATAAAAGAAATCCTTTGTGAGGTCAACAGTAGAAAGGAGCTTCTTGTACCTATAGACAAATGCAGAGATGATTTCAGGCATCAATGAAACAAAGACAAGTCAGAAGGCAAAATCCAAGTAGAATTTTACCAACAACCAATTTATCATTTGTACAGGAAAAAGGTATGAACGAGGGATGGCAATGTACGATGCAATTAACATAACAATATAATTTCTTTAGAAGCTGGATTATACTGTATTGTTCATGAGTGGCTCGGTATTGGCAAAAATTTCATAAGAAAAGGATTGAAAGGAAGGCTCCGTATTACAACTGCTAATAATAACCAAAGAAGCTATCAACAGAATCCTGCCCGATTGAAAACTGGAACATGCAACCGGGCTCATTGGATATTAATCAAATTAAGATAGTTCACAAAAGTGAGAGTAGTTTAACTAGAGAAACAATTCAAATAGGCTTCTGATTTACTTGAACGTTCATAAAGGGGACAGTACATATTGGATGTAAACATTCTCTTTACTTTTACATGTAAAAAATAAGGTTGAAGGTTCAAATGGATATGCTCAAATGTGTGTCAATTGTCACGGATTAGTGGAACTAAGACTGTTGTTGGTTTAGAGTGGGAAAATAGGTTCCATTTCGTTTCTAGTCAGTTGACAAAATGGTCATGTAAAACCCTTCGAAAAACTGGCTCGTCCTAACTCCTAAGTAGCTTGCCAAATTACCTACTTCTGCATAAATTCTCTAATCTTCCAGGTAATAGTGTCCTATTGTAAAGCCAAAAGCGGTCAGTTTTTATCTGTGCCACATGTTGTGCATATATTTTCTTGTGTGAGAAGTAGGACAACTTTTGGGAATTGACATATTTTTAAAACTAATTAAGGATTTAGGATGTTTTCTAAACTAATTAGGGATTTAGCAAGTTTGGATCACATCAAGACCATGTAGGCACGAGCGGTTAGAATTGGACGGGTTTGAATCCGCACTTTAGAAATGCGGATTCAACTTAAGCTGTCAAGCTCTCCCCAGAGCTTAAGGTTGAGATCAGGGATTCAACTGGACCAAAGGGTAAGGCTAAGGCTGAATCCGCACTTTTAAAGTGCGGATTCAACCTTGAGCTCTCAGATTCAGCCAAGTGCTGGAAACCCAAGAGCTCAAGGTTGAATCCGCACTTTACAAGTGTGGATTCAACCATAAACTCTCGGGAGAGCTCGACGGCTTAAGTTGAATCCGCACTTCTAAAGTGCGGATTCAAACCCGCCCAATTCCAACCGCTCACGCCTGCATGGCCTTGATGTGCCCCAAACTTGCTTAATCCCTAATTAGTTTAGAAAACCTACTAAATCCCTAATTAGTTTTTAAAATATGACAATTCCCAAAAATTGTCCGTGAGAAGTACATACATTCAATGGAAATAATTATCAACAAAAGTTTTTCTTTTCGCGTGCGAGCTATTGCATTCAACAAATTTAAACCAACAAAAGATGGCCAAGCACATAGTTTGCATTCCTCAATTATCTTTCGAATTCAGAGGATTTCTAGTTGGGAAGTCAGCCTAGCCAAATTCATCTATTCAGAAATTTTTGCACAAAAAAACCAATTTGGAAAATAAATATAAAAAATCAAACTTTACCGAAGCTCGGTCTTTGAATGAGCCACATCCGACTGAAACGAAGAGTGTGGCACCGTAATCAGCTGGCTCTCCTCGATACTATAAATCGCATGCCCACAAATCGACCCAATCTGCTTCCTCTTCGTAACAAGAATCAAATAATACGACTCCAAAAACTTAATACAGCCTAAAAACAAACCCAAATAAAAATCAAATCTTCACTCAAGAACTAGGGCAAGGGCATCAAAACACTCACCAGCAATCCCATATACTTTGCCAACGAATGCAAGACCTCCAGTGGCTCGATTGCCTTCGCTAATCCTCTGAAGGAGATTCTTCACTTCAGATTGAGAGTAAACCACGGGATCTTCGCTGATCGTGAGGTCCGAGGGCTCGGATCGATCGACCTTGAGGAAGCGACAGAATTGCTTGTCGCGATCGCTTCCAATGAGATAGAATCGCTGCAGAGATTAGAGAGTAGAGTTTTTTAAAAAAATTGAAGGCTTTGAATACGTTATTAAAACCAATTTCGCGCTAGCGCAAAATTGAAAAGAAAAGGGGGAGTGAGAGGGGATCGTACCGATCGAGTTTCGTAAAGGCGGAATTTTTCGAGCGAGCAGGAACTGGGGTCGATGTCGAGAGAGGAAAGGGGAGGGCTTTTGGATTTCGCCATGGGAATAGGAAACCAAAGCCAGTTGGGGTATTTTTATAGGTTTTCGGTTATTGAACTTAGATTTCACTAAAATACCATGGGCTATTGGTGTTTTCTCGATAAAACACCATGGACTCTGTGGATTGTGGACGCAGGCCGTCATGACAATCACAATAATGGACTACATATCTCCATGTCCCTTTTAGTTGTAAACCCTGATTTCTTCGTCATTCCGCATTTCTAGTTTTAAAATATCTAGAAGATAAAGAACAATACATTATGACAAAGAGAGAGGAAGCTGGAAAATTTAAAAATTGGGTTACATAGAATGAAATAAATAAAAGACGGTTTTGAAAAGAAATCCAAATTTTGATATTTTCAATAATCATGTATGAATCATGAATTAAACTTCCATCCATATTTTGATAAATCATGATCAAATATAGCCGTTAGAGAAGGTAGAAAGATCAAAATGGCACTCTAACAGCTAGTAAGTTGGTTTAAACGGGCTTAATCGGTTATTATTTTCTTTTGTGATTCTATATCTTGTCTGCTCCTGGTTAATATAGACCGACTAACTAAATTAACTCAAAGATAACTGAATTGGTTTTCAGTTAACAAATGTATTTGGATGTTGTTTTTAGAAATTTGAAGATTTGGTGTTTTTTAGAAATGCCAAAATCTTGGGTGGGGTTTATAAAAAAAACGACAAGTTATACCGGAATAATCTTAAATATTATTCCTTTTCACCGGCTAAACTGTCTAAAAATATAGTAAATTATGGTTTTCAGGCGCTGCTTTTCACTAAAATGTTCCTCAAAAGTATTCTACCGCAACAAAAAACCCAAGTGGTTATGTGAAATACAACCACGATAATTAAATGTAATTTAGTGTATCTCTACCTTTTTTTCCTTCTTTTGGAACTGACTTGCAAGACTCATCCAAGCGTACACCACAGCTACGCACACAATACACACGGGCACACAACACATACGTGGCCGGGAGACCCAAGAATTTGGCCCGAAAGGTTAATTTGCAGCAACTTACCCTCCCCAGAAGGAGAAGTGCTATACCAACTGAGCTATTTTATATCGGCACCTCTACTTTATTTAATAACAACTCAATGGTGTGGTAATCCCGTTTTGAAATAAACCGATAAAAATAACAAAGTTCTTTAATTTCAAAAGACAAGAAGTTAAGAAATTAACTATTCGATCCGGAGAAATACGAATTTTACCCATGTTAGATCCACATCATCTACAAGGATTCTTTTACAATACGGAGATAAAGAGTGCAATTTTATATGTAGTGGATATAATGCATGTTTTTTATTTAATAAGAATTCATGCGGCTCATGGATTCTAGCATCATGTAGAAAGAACATTTTTCTTTTTCATCAATCAATGTCCAGCCAAAGGACACATGGACAGAAACTCTAGCCTCGCTCATCTATTAACAGAATAATTAATTAAACCAGAAATTGAACAACCTTTAGGTATTTCGAGTATTCCTAAGGCCCATAAGAAGTGCTGCAAGTCGTGAGGGTGAAATGAGCAAGTTTCCACAAACATCGCAGTTGAAGCAGGAACTAACTACATTTTAGTTGATGCTAAATCCATTTTTAGCAATATAAGCCAACCCATTTATTGCGAGGAGATAGTTTTGTAACAGATTTACTGTTCCCATAAGATTTCTTAATCGGTGATTTAGAGGCAAATAATTGCTTGGATTCAATTAGAGGGTGGAGAGATAATAAGGCGAGACCGAAGCGACGTAACAAAATTGGAAAATGATTTATTTTCTTAGCCTTTTATTTTATTATTTGTTCGGTTGTCTTTAAATTTATTGTTGAATTTTTTAGCCGTTAGATGGAAAAAGCCAACCATGAGCGATTCTTTCATCTTCCCTCATATATTTTGTTAGTCATACTTTTCTTAAACTGCTTATTTTATAAAATTTTAAAATCTAATTTTGTCTTCTTTGCTTTCAAAAGAAATGTATGATGTTCATAATCAGACAAGCATATTATCCATAAATCATAATAATGCATATGACTAGTAACCTTTTATTTTCTTTTTCTTATGATCTATAAAAATCTATTAAAATGATTAAATTGAATATAGATACAAACATACCTGTGATGTAACAAATTATGTGTTTTTGCAATTAATTGATATGGTATTAATCTGTTTTTTCTACATTAATTTATGGAAAATTCTTTTCTACAAGGACTTGCGGAGAAATTTATCTATAAGGCTCTTGCAAGCCTTTAGATTTAGATGACCTTTAAGATTCGTGCAAGCGAAAAGAAAGAGCGTGCAAAAAAGATTGCACGAATCTCAAAACCCATCCAAAAGCTTACAATGGGCTCTACAAGCCGATGTAGAGAAGTTTCTTGCTTAATGGATGTGATTGGTAGTCCGTGGTAAAGTTCTGCCAACTTCTCATTATTTACGACTTTGTCGTTTTCTTAACTTCTCACTATTTACAAACGTGCCATTAGCTCAAAGGATTTCAATAATTACAAATATGACATCAATCCAAAACCCCGCTAGGTTATCCCTAAAATACCATGACCTTCCAATGTTTTATAAATTAAAAACCATTAGATTTTCATTAAAATACGATAAAATTTCGCTATTTCAAATAGATACCATAAAGTTTGTCCATAAAAAATTACCATAAATATCCAGCGTTTTACAGATAAATACCATGTGTATTGTCCGTTACAAATAAATATCTTAAACTTTCGACGTTTTTCAAATAAATATCTTGGATTTTTTCCATTACAAACAAATAACGTCAGCTTCCGCCGTTTTTCAGATAAATACCATAGACTTACTCTATTTATAAATAAGTAGCATAAACTTTCGGTGTGTTATAAGTTAATGGCACTGGATATTCATTAAAATGCGAAGAACTTTCCCTTTTCAAATAAACACCATGAACTTTGTCCGTTACCAAAAAATACCATAAACTTACAACATTTTTCAGATAAATACCATGGACTTTGTCTATTACAAAAAATTATCAGTGAATTTCAACGTTTCTTAGGTAAATACCATGGTTCTGTCCGTAAAAAATAAATATTAAATTTCAACATTCTTAATTAAATTTCAACGTTTTCCGGATAAATACCACGGATTTTTGTTTTTCACGAATAAATATCATGAACTTCCACCGCCTTTCGGATAAATGTCATTTTCACAGATTATTCCAAAACCCGCCACACCACGTCGATTTTACCGCTGGGAAAGAATAAAACAACAATTCTTTTCTCAAGCTAGAAAACACACATAAGATGCAAAGATTTTAGAACCCCTATTGAAGGCAAAAATCTAAAATAATAATTACAATAATAATTCCAAATTTTGCGTAGCATGATAAAGAAACTACAAACCAACCGTATACAACATGATAACTATAGTCAGAAGAGTGTTAACGAAGATATTATGTATCCTAAGCGGTTTCCGTCTCCACGGCTCGATGCTGCGGACCACAAGCTGTGAAGTAAAGGATATATACATCGATTTGATATAAAGACAAAATATGCAAAAAGCTCTCAGAGCTTCAAAATCAGAACTCACGATCCTCATTCAAATTAAAGCGTGACTGTCAGTCAAAATGAATACAGCAACTGGAAGCATAAGCAAGACACTACTCTGAACCCGATCCATTATTATCCCTGTTGGCTTGAAAAAGAAGAAAGAAAAAGAATTGTTATAGCTGGTTCATATATAATTAAAATGTCAAGTAATTTGACGGAAAGATAAACAAGTAGGATGACCATCATCATTGTAAGATTTACCTTTTTCCCCCTCAAAAACCAAACGTGCTTTACTTCAAACGATACTTGCGTTTTGTCATATTTTTCGAGAAGATGGTGTCTACCCGAAAAATGGACTATGAAAAATTATTAATAACCGCATAATGAAAGATTTGATATTGAATAATAATAACTCCCATAACTTTTAATAAACCTCCCGCAAATTTTCTCAGAAAAAGTCGCCAGTTTACCGTTGATAGTATAAATTCCATGATTCCTTAAAAATATTGAATCATCTCTGTCAAGAATCCAGCGAAACCCTAGGAAAAAAATACAAAAAAATGATATCGTGAAAACAAAAAAAAATCATGACCCATGTGTTAAAATAAGATTGCACCTTTATATCAAAAAACGAATCCAGCAAAACCCTAGGAAAAAAAAAGGAAAAAAAAAGAAGAAAAAACATCTAAAATTCTATTAAATAAAAAGGAAATACGGCCTTCCGTTTTCGTTTTATAACGTGTGCAATAAAGTAAGATTCCACTATAGCCGGTTTGGCCAATGAAGGGACGTCACGTGTTGTAACGACTCTGAAATTTCTGTACAGAAATTTCTTGTTATTTCACAATAAAGGGTATTACACCCCGTGTAAGAGTTAAAATTTATTTTTGTTTAATAAAATAAAGAAGCAACTTGTAACTCACTGGTAAAACCTCTGCACTGCTGTGACATAGCCTGTATGTTCGATCCTCATCAAACCGCGCAATGAGATGTACACACCCAACTTGACACGTGGTACGAATCTTGAGGCAAGGCCTCAAGATCCGACCGCTCGTTTTGCCCCTTGGGTCGGTGCCGACGGTTGGGATATCTTTAATTCCCTCCGTGCTTTGCACACACATCTCTTCAACTTCCCTGCACTATTTGATTTTCTTGCAATCAAACAGAGTCTCTTCAATTCACCATTTAACACCATTTAAATTCTTTTAATCCACGTTGTTAATTCTCAAACTCTAATTCTTCACTATAAATACAACATCATTCCCTATCTCTCCCCCGTTCTGAAATTTCTATCAAATTCTTTAAGTATCAAGTGGAGTTAAGAACCCAAGTGGAGTAGCAAGCCAAACTTGACGACCGGAGCATCTCCGTCGAAAGCACGACACCCGAAGGCTTCTTCTTTATCTTGTTAGCCATTTAAACTTGTAAGTCCATTTTCTCTCTCCTTCTTTCATCTCAAAACCATATTCTAAAAACACATCGGAAAAGTGGAGTTAACCCTGATACGGGTGATTTTTAACCTTTGTACTCCCCTCTTTAAAGCCAGATAAATAAAGATAAGTTTCTCGTACTACTTGTAACTTGGTTTACAATCATTAAGTTTTGAGTTTAATCAAGATTTTCATGTGAAACTATCATAAAACGAACTTTTTATTAAAATACCGTGAACTTTAGTATAACCCATTCTCAATAATTGTTAAAAAGATACCTTTATGAAAACTTCACGGGGTAACGACCTATCTCATACGCACACTATGGTTTCATAGCACGGTACTCTAAACATAAAGCTAATTTAAAGGATAACTTTTACATTAAAATACCACACCTTTACAAAACGGGTTTCTTTTAATCGATATTTTGAAATCCTTGATAATTACGCCTCTACAACTTTCGTTAGGAGTCCCGCTAATGGATGGTGCTGATTATTGTTGTTCCCCTCCGAAGGGCGGCTAAGACAGGGGCATCTTGCCTGAGATTCGGGACAGATACTATTTGGTTTTATCCGTCCACCTCTCCGAAAATGCCAAGTTGATTTATGGCACCGTGTATCGGAGGTTTAGACGGATGCGACCGATGTAGCAGACTTCGTCAGATTTCCCCTCGCTTGAGGGGTTTTTGATTGTGGGGACGCTCTTCCCTGCAGGCGCAAGCCCCTGCAGTTAATTACGCTACCGCATCGCGGTAACAACTTTCTCCTTCTCCAGAATTTCACTTCGTGTCGTGCGTGTTTGTTTTGTTTGTGGTTGCCCGTGGATTGTATACGGAGACTAATTTATGTCGTCGCCCGTAGGACGTGAATTAGTCCAAATCCGTATTTTCTTAGATTTGGGTTTGGGGTTTTGGTTTAAGGATACGTTAGCCATATTTGGGGCTAAGATCAACTTAAACGTTTGTTAAGGATACGTTGGTCCAATTTGAGACTAAGATCAACTTAACAGGATCATTTAGATCCGATAAAAGAGCATTTGGGGGCTCTATTGTTCCAGTTTAAGGACATAGTGGTCCATCATTCCCATTTTGGGGACGCATATTGGTTTAAGGACACATTATTCCATGAGTTTAAGGACCCCACAGTCCGTATTACCAGTTTAGGGACATGGTGGTCCATTGTTCCCATTTTGAGGATGCATATTGGTTTAAGAACGTATTAGTCCATGAGTTTAAGGACCCCACAGTCCGTATTACCAGTTTAGGGACATGGTGGTCCATTGTTCGAATATTGGTTTAAGGACGCATTAGTCCATGAGTTTAAGGACCCCACAGTCCATATTACCAGTTTAGGGACATGGTGGTTCAACATTCCCATTTTGGGGACGAATATTGGTTTAAGGACGCATTAGTCCATGAGTTTAAGGACCCCACAGTCCGTATTACCAGTTTAGGGACATGGTGGTCCAACATTCCCATTTTGGGGATGAATATTGGTTTAAGGACGCATTAGTCCATGAGTTTAAGGACCCGACAGTCCGTATTGATGTGTGGTTGTCGGGACCCGTCACCTCTCTGACGACGTTGAAGAATTACAACGAAAAATATCAGAGGAGTTCAGAGATGTACCCTTGAACCGGGTGTAAATTGATTTGGGAGAGCAGTTGTGCTCAATTCAATTCAATTTGAGGACTTATGGCCAGAATTGGGTTAAGTCCAGTTGAAAATGTTCAACATTTATTTGTATTTGGCCTATTAGGCCCTTGCTATGGCTCTGCCCTTTTTTTAATAATGTACTGCATTTTTTTTTTTGGTCTGATAGACCTTTTAATTGGGCCCTGCCCCCTTTTTTTTTAATAATGCATTGCATTTTTATTTGGTCTGATAGACCTTTTAATTGGGCGCTGTCCTTAATAATGCACTGCATTAAATGTTCTGACAATGCCCCGCGTGGCTTGTCAGGCGCTTTGCGCCAACTGAGGAGCGCAAGGCGCAAATTCATGTGGAGGTGACATGTGTCACGCGCTGGTGAGCGCAAGTCTGTAAGCGCAGTACGCTGCGCCAGTACGCTGCTGACACGTGGCGCGCTCTGGTGACTTGCGCCAAACCAAGAGAGCAGTGTTCTGTTTTTTAGAAGCGCAAGGCGCAGTTGTTCTGTGATTGACACGTGGCGCTCTCTGGTGGCTTGCGCCAATCCAATAAGCGCAACAGTGCAGATTTCAAAAGTGCAAGGCACTGTTTAATATCTTGATCAAATTTAGATCAAAGAAAACAAGTTTTTCCTTTTTCCAGAGAGGTTCAACCTCAAATTTCAAGAACCAGTGGTTCATTAAAAGGCAATACCTTTATATAGATCGAAAGATCTAATAAACAAGTAAAATTACTTCTTTTTTATTATTATTATTTTTTTATTAAATTTCTTGATCTTGTTCTTAGATTTTTGATCTTTTTTTTTAGAAGAAATTCTTCTTTTATTTAAAGGTTTACCTTTTTCTTTTTCTTTGAATTCTTCTCAAAGTTTTTTAGAATAGCTCTCTGTATCTCTTTTTCTGTGTCCTTTTAGATTTGGAGTCTAGCGGCCTTTATATAGTGCCAATTGATTTGTTAAACCAGTTAAAGAGATCTTTCTTTGATTGATTTTGGGGTGTCTCCCCACCGCTGGATCTTTGATCCTACGGCTTCTGTTTTACAGAAGATAATTTTCTTGTTTCAACAAGATTAGAAAGATGTTTCCAAAATTTATTGTTAAATTCTGGCACGGTTGGCGGAAGCGCACCTGCGCTGACAAGTGTCGCGTAGCGCAGGGCGCAGCGCAACTGCGCTGACACGTGTCGCGCAGCACAGAGCGCAAATCATCTGAAGCGTTGCTTCCTTTATTTTTATTTTAAAACAGAGCCTTGCTCTGATTTGGTGCGCTGTCTTGGGTGCAGCGCTGGCGTGTCAGCTTTTGACATGTGGCGCGCTGCGCGCAGCGCAAGAAATCTGAAGCGTTGCTTCAATTTTTGAATTTTTGAAATTCAAACAGAGCTTTGCTCTGATTGGGGGAAACAATCACATATCCTTAGGATAGTAGAGCGGGATGCAGAACTCCTCACGAAGTATTCTGTTTCGAAAGGAAATAAAAATACGAGTTTTAAAAAATGCGACTTTTCTAAACAAAACTATTTTTTGAAAAATTATATAAAAATTATGAATCCGTATTTTCAATAAAAATAAATTAAGAAACTATATTTTTAAAATGAAATATTAGAATTCTTAATAAAATACCGCCGAGTTTCCAAAAATAATAGTTTTCACAAAAGTGTCATAAACTTTCAAAAGGTTAGGTTTTATCACCGAAACACCAATACAATTAAAATACATGTTCATGAAAACCCTAAATATTATAAATCACTCTCGATGTTTATTTTTAAACTATATTAAAATGTTTTTCATAAAAAACCCTCGAGGTATGCGAACAATATTTTAAGGACTCTATAATTAATATAGGTTTAAGCAGTATCACTTCTCTTGAGGCTCATGGAGCCGGTGAAAGTGAGTGCTTGCCTATTCAGGTTGGACAACTTAATGGAGTTATCAATGGCATTTGTCTTAGAAAAATACACAAATCCTGCCGTTTATATGCAACGGTTACCGGTTTCTTCCGAACATAAGATTTTTAACGGTTTAAATAAATTCCCATGAAAAAGACATGAACTCGAATCTAAACTTGAATTCGAACTCGAACACAAACTCGAACTCTAACCTAACTTGAATATGAACTCGAACCCAAACTACTCGAACCAACTTAACTCGAACCAAGATTGCAATTGTCATGAATCGCATACTACTCGACTCACTTGACTATATTCTACACCTTTTGCAATCTATGGTTTCGATCAAGACATGCTAATCAATCAATTAAGTATATTAACTGGTTATAATATATTATACTCGGGGTATTTGGGATAGTTTCTTGTGTGAATCTAATGGAACTTCAGAAGCCCCGTATTAACCTCTTTTTTATTTTACTTGTATATCAGTCAGGTTGACTCATCCACAGCCTATAGCCCCTATGCTAACACATGAAATGGGTCTGTGTTTCCTTACTCCTGGGGCCCCACTCTTGAGCACGTGAATACTTATACAGCTGCGTTGATATTCACAACTGGAACTTAACGTTAACATAGTGACTATATAGAGACCTGTAGAATATATTTACCTATGATCATATGCTCTTACTCGTCATATAAATATTCTACAATTGTCATTTTCTTTACTCTTACTTGTTTTTGGAACTTACCGAGTGCTAGTTCGCTGACGGACATTCCACCCTGTCACGCCCTGCTTCCCAAAATACGGAATATAAGGGGTGACTAGGTTAGCCATGCTCCTACGGCCAGAGAGTAATCCCGCCGTAGTCACACTTCGGCTTCTAGCATTACATGGTAGTCAGTAAACAGTACTAGAGTAAAGAAAAATGACAGTTCACAGCTTTATTGCATTGCAATAAAAGAGTTCGAAATACATTTACTTTACAGAATAAAAACTAACCAACGAAATACAAAGTGTTGGGAGCAAAAGAAATGGCGCTGATGATGCAGTCTAGACCTCCGCGATCTCGAATGGCAGGTCCTGCTCCTGGGCTGGATCCACCTGGTCCTCTGAGCATGCACACTTAGGTCGTCAGGGCGACACATATAGCAATAAATACACACACACACACATACTGGGTATGCAATATTATTGAACATGAGAAGTACAACAAAAATGCAGAACACGAGTATAATAAATATCAACTGAATATGAATAGTACAATATGGGTATCATGTCGGTAAACTGGCAATGCGTATGTCACTACTTATCGGTCACTAAGTCAATGAAATCAATTGGTGGAAAGGATGCTCGTATTTAACAAGGGTCTCGTGCATGCCCGAGACTACGGTCCACTGTGCCCGGGACATAACCCTGTCAGCCGTGCCGTTAGGCCCACGACCTAATGTATATATATGTGTATCATTAATAGCGAATGATCATACTCTAAATCACCGTACCTCGCTAAATACGAGTTCAATTCCACCTTGATTTTCCCATTTCACAGGTTATAGTATGCATTCCTGTATTCGATGGGCTGTGAACAAATATGTATCGCTGTCACTTTCAATCACTTTTCCACTTATTAGTATCGCTGTCGTATTTGCCACCACCCAATCACTAACACTAATATATCGACAATAAAAATCAGTCGCTAGGTTTCAACGTGAATGATCACTATGCAGCAGGTATAAAACAAACATGAAAAATAAGCAGAAATGCACTGAATAGATATTCCCTATTTCAATGACAACCAATGCCATATAACTTGTAAAATTTACGATAAATCACACGCAAAGATTAGACCAAAATAATATAAAGGACGTATGAAGCACACTTGATTATCTAATCAGTAAAATTTATTTCATGTCAAACGGAATTCAGGTTAGGGAATTATCATCATTTTAAGGTAGCGACCGATTGCTGGAATTCCAGTTTCAGAACCGGAAGCCCAACTTCACGCGCATTTTATCAGTGGTTGTGTTTAGATTCAGATGTTGCCCCAGTTGAATGAAATATAGTTCTATCAGTTAGGTTTCTAAATCATCAAATGGATTATCAATAGCATCTATGTATTAGAAGTTATGTTCAGTTTAATGTGACGGTGTAAGGAACATTTCTGCAGAAACTGCAGAACACCGCGACACTCTAAAATACATGTTTAATATCAAACGACGGTGAAACAGCACGGGACTAGATTTATTTGTTATATAACTAAATTATCTACGCGAGTATATGGGACTCCGCGCATTTTCAGTTTTATGAAGGTATGCACAAGTGCTTAAATTCAGGTTTCCCAGTAGAATGCTGCCCCGGTCTGCAGTCCAGAGTCGCATTCCCAGTCAGTTCTCGTTACCGTAATCTATCAATATCGAAAAATAAACTATATATGGTTCTATATTATCGAGTCGGTTTCGATATGAGCCATAGAACATCACATTCCAATATGTATTTAATTTACAATGATTTTAATAAGCAACATGCGCGGTAAAATTTCAAATTTGACGTAGCTAGACGGAGGTATCATTTCATAGTGATGAAGTCAATATTTTCATCTCAAATTCTTATAAGTTATTTATTATCATTAAAGGGATTTATGTGTCATAAATTCCACCATTTTGAAATGAGGTTTTCATTAGGGTAGTGTATCGGCCACTTGCCAAATATAAATATGTCACGATCGATACTTCGTTTTCTTTCAACCAAACAACGGTAAGTAATTCATCTGTGCTCTACACAATAATAATATGCGTTATCCACTCAATCATGTTCCAACCATCATAGCTACGAGTGTAATTAAAATGTAACGGTTATACGACAAAATATATAAAAGTGTTCATACTTTACATTACTCGTTATAACATAATACGATAGCATGCGTAGTAAGTGAGGAGTTTCACTTGCCTCAGACAATCGCGGCGATGATAATCCCGGCAGTGACGACGGCGAGAGGCAGCAACGGTGACGGCGAAGGCACGCGCAAGGGCACAAGCAGCGGCGCCGGCAGCGAGCTCGGGTGTCGGCTGCAGCGACGGGTGCAGGGGCTCGGTATTGGGGTGCTCAGAGCTTGGAGATGGTGAGCTCCAACGATGGTGGATGACGGGGACGAGGGCTCAGTGTTGTGGATGGGATTGCCGGTGATGAGGTGGTCGAGGAAGGTGAGGGATCGTCGACGCCGCCGCCGACGAGGTGACGGCGACGAGATCGGGTTGTTGGGTTCGTCGTGGGGTTCTGGGTTTGTTGCAGTTAAGGGAAGGAGATGAGATGAGGGTCGAGGAGGGGAGGAGGCGAAATCGAGGGAATGAGCGGAGGAGGCGAGAGTGAGACGGCGTTGGCTAGCGGCTCGAGCGTGGGTTCTCGCGGCTGTGGAGACGGCGGGAAAGAAGCAGATGAAGAAGAGAAAGGGGGGACGTGGGTCGTATGTGGGTTAAGGTATGGGTTTATAAAAATATATAAAGAATTAATATATATATATATATATATATATATATATATATATATTGTGCAGGGAGAGTGAGAACAGGAGAGGGTGAGATTTAAATAGGGTATGAGTTTAATAAAAAATAAAGAATTGATATACGATAAAGTGCAGAGAGAGAGAGCGGTGATCTTAGTGTAATATAGGGTTTAAAATAAGAATAAAGAATATATAAAATGATGAAAGAAGGGAGCGAGTGACATTGAGTAAGGAGAGGGAGAGACATAACTTCAGAGAGTGAGTTGTAAAGAGATAAGAGAGAGAGAACGTGAGAGAGTGAGTTGTAAAGAGAGGAGATGAGAGAGAGAACGTGAGAAAGATGGAGCTAAGAATAGAGGGAGGTGAGCAAAGGAGAGAGACGTGAGAAAGAAGGAGATAAGAACAGAGGGAGGTGAGGAAAGGAGAGAGAAAGGATATGTTAGGATTAGAAAAGAAATATAATAATATATAAACTTGGATTTTTAGGCTAATACAAAAATACTCCAAAATATGCCCGGATTGTCTCTAAAAATCTAGTTTTAGAATATAAAGAATATACATATAAATTAAAACCATAATACGATGTCCGGTTAATAAAATTGTCTACCCCTAAGAAAGGATGCACGTAAAATGCACGTAGCGATCCAAACAAGCCCGTTTCAATAAACAGGAAGTGAACCCGATGTACGGATACCACCGCAGGATTAGGGATATGATGCTGGCCATACTAGATATTTTTAAAATATATTATTTGATTATAATTGTATTAAAAATGCAGATACCAGATATACGATGCAGGTAAACAGAACATATGCGAGCACGGATCCTCAGCACTAGCAGAGATAAAACATAATCAAGAACCAAGACGAGTTTCAAGCATGCGGGTTGGGTCGGATGCTAAGCATAGATACCAAAACACTATCCGTACCCAAAACAATAAAAATCAAGAAATAGTCATGAGATAAAATAATTAACACGGGCATGGTATAACTGAACTAGAGTTTTACACACCCACTTTTCTTCTCTTGGAATGTTCGTTAGATACGGTCAAGACAGACGAAGTGGAAGTCACAGAGGAGGACTGCAACCAGATCGCTACTCAGGGCTAGCTCAACTTCACTTTTCTTCAGTTTATATATACCACCTATTTATGCATTTTCCTTATTGTATTTACTTTCCAGCATAAACTCATATATTTGTAAATATCGGAAGTTGAATGGAAATGAAAATGCTTGTTGAAAAATTTTACAGTCTCAATTTATTCTCGTATTGTGTATTATTGTTTCAATACATTTAGTATATTTATTTAGAGAATGACCTTCTCTGGATAAATATGTCGCGGGCTTATCATGTTACAGTTTCTGTATACTGAAAAGCGGTACGTGACACGTATCGTTATCAAGTGAGGAATAAAAATTAGCTTAGGAACTAGCGTGAAAGGGGATGGCTTGGCACCTCGAAAGGACACATGCATTATGAGCTTCTGGAATTTGTTTGTTGTTATCAATATTTTGTGTGGCTCTTTCTTCTCTTCGTCTCTTGTCCCTTTTCTTAGGTTTCTCTTTCATGTGCATCTCCTTCATGTGGTTTTCCTTTCTACTCCACTCTTCTTCTTTTCTTCCTTTATTTGCTTTTATTCATTTAATTAGTTACTCGTTGCAAATTTTTGAGGGTCGGTAATGATGGCTGCCCTCGGATTTCTGCTATGTATTATTTTACAATTAAATTTGAATTGGTTATTTCTTAGTATGCAGCAAATTAAGCGATTAGGAGATTTTGACAATAAGTCTGCAAAGTTATTAGCGTTAATGATTGCCTCATTGATTTTAAAATCCCTGCTCCATCTTTTTGTCGGTGAGAGCACAATTTGTAAATATAAGTTTTTTATCCTACACGATCTTCACTGTATTTATAGTAAAATGGTTATTTGTTCCTTAATAGTCAATCATAGGATGATCTGGAAGAAGATTATATGCAGAAATGCTGTAAAAAGTGTTTCCATACTTGCAGGATGGAATGAAGGACCCCTAGGGAGGAAGGTTCCTGAACCGATCTAGCCTGGGATTACAAATCCCAAGTTTGTCTATAAAGAGCTGATTTAATTGTATTGGTTTCTATAATCGATTTCGCTCCGAGTATTAAGAGCCTGAAGAATGTGTCTTAAAGTCCAACATATCATTTTAGGAAACGGACCAAGCAGCTTGAAAACGAAATGACACAATTGTTGAATACAGCCCGATGCAAGTGTAGTACAAGAAGCGGGTTAAATGCAGAAGATACTATGAAGAGGCTTGAAAAGCTGTGCTCGCCTCCATATGAATGCAATTGTTCCTTCCATGGTGAAAAAGATGGGGACTTTGATGAAGATTACGATGACAGTTTGACCCCGACCACATATGCACATGCTGATTAAGCATTGTAAGCTACATGAAGCCATTAAGTATTTTATTTTAATTAATTATGGATCCTGCTAATACCGAAAAGTATTTACTTAAGCTTGGAATGAATCGATTATTTTTTATTTGAAATTCAAAATTTAATTTGTCTTGACTCTGGGATATGCTTTATGCGGCAAGCAATGAAGTAATTAAAAGTTTATGACTAGTTAATAGTACTAGTAAATTGTCATGTGTGATGTGTTGTAAAAATTTGAGTTTATGAAAGGAAAAAACGAGTGGAATAAATAGTAACGTGGGATAAAATATAGATAAAGACAATGTAGAAGTCTTGAATTTGTTGAGATTATAAATTAAAATTAAATAAATCAGCAATGAAAACTTATCTTTCAAAATTTTAAAACCAGTTTAAGAAGTAAAGATAGTTATTTGTAAGGTTTTTTTTTCCGTTAGCCCCCTCATACTTCAATATTTTTCTGTGTCCCACATGGTTAGTATCTACCTTTAACCCATTTATACTTATAAATTACTCACGCAGCCTCTGCTTCACTTTTAAAAATGATTTTTTCTCCATCTCCTTCGCGGCCATTGCCGCCTTCTTCCTCCTCCTCTTCAATATCGCCACCGCAATCATCATCGTCAACACCGCCGCCATCTTTCTCTTCTTTTTCAACCCATAAACACCTCCTTCTTCCTCTTCAATACCGCTATCTCTGCTGTTTTCAGTACATAATCTATGTGATATATAAAGCGAGATTCAATTTCTACTATCTATCTCTCTATCAATCTATCTTTATTTTTGTTATGGTAAAGAGTTGGGTTTGGTTAAGGGATCTTTTGCAAGCAAAAGTATCTTTTGCATTTTCTAGTTTGTCTTTCTCATTTCTTATATTATATATGACACAGATTCCGTTATAGAAGGTAAAGAATCAAATAATAGACGGGCTTCCCTCAAGATGCAACCGGTTACTTGATGCTCCTCAAGCACCGAAGATGAAACCAATTTTTAGCTTAAAGGGTCTGGTTTTGACAACAGGCTTCTTTTACTCTCTCTAAGAGGCTGTTTAGTTGTAGGATTTTGAAGGGTTTTGCACTCTTTGGATTCAAAAATCCAAAAACAGACTAGATTGGCCAATACTTGTTTGGTTACAGAATTTTGCGTTTTGGATTTTCTTGTTTTCTATGAGAGACCCAACAATTTTTTTTGTTTTCACAAATCCAAAAAAAATATGAATTACAAAGGATCTAGCTCTATTCACATGGGCCCCGCATAGGTTATGCTATTAAAAAATTCCTCTCTGTCTCTTTCCTCAATCCTCAAACCAAATCCAAATCACCTCTCTCTATCTCTATATAATCCTTAACTCCAATTATTTTTTCCCAACCAAATAAGAATTACAAGGATCTACAAATGCAACCCTAGCAATCCAATATCAACCAAACAAAATTAGCCAATCCTTAACCATACATAGTTTTTTTTGGATTCAAGAATCCAAAAAAAGACAAATCCAAAACATCAAAAATCCTCCAAACAAACAAAAAAACCCAAGAATCCAAACCCTTTTTGAAATTCCAGAATCCAAACGTGCCGAATCCTATCCAAATCCAGCAACCGAACTGGTCCTGACTAACCACTTCTCCCGTAATGATAGCTGGAGGCATAGTCATATAATTCGTGAATTATTTGGCGCATTCGCGAATTTTTTATCAGCAAATTAAATCTCCGATTTAATCGCCGTTGCCGAACGCGCCGAATAATTCCCGAATTGTTCGAAAAAACAGCGAATAATTAAAAAAACAACGAATAATGCACAAAATCAAAACCTATCATTTCGTATATTAATTTCTTGCTCGAAATCCTTCCCGAACATTTTTCAAACACTTGCCGAATCTTTTCTGAATAGCTGCCGGCATTTTTCGAATAGTTCCCGAATCCGAATTTTGGAACTCGCCCGAATTGTATCTGAATCACAAATTTGTGACTATGGCCGGAGGAACTTCTTTGTTAGATTTTAAATGCCTTCTGCAATAAAAACTCACTTCTTTTTCACTTCTGTTTCTTTATCGTGGAGAAACGGTTCCCGCCATGAAATTCGGCGGAGAAATCGCTGCGGTTCTCATTTCTCGTTCCAGCGCTGCGGTTATCATTTCTCGTTCCAGCGCTGCGGTTCTCATGGTCATGGGCGCTCCCACATCTCCCGCAACAAACCCTAATTCTCTCTCTCCTCCCTCTCTCTCCCCTCTCTTTCTCCCTCCTCTCGCCCTCCCTCTCTGCTCGGCCAGCTCCTCCATCGATTCCTCAGGTACTATATGCTCGATTCTTCTTCTTGTTCTCGATGTTATCAATTTCAATTTCTTTTTTCTCTAATTTGATTTAGCGATAACATTTTCTTTATTATGTGTAGTTTTGACGGGAAATTTAGTTTTTCTTAGATCGATAGCAAAGAAAAAAGAGATCTTTTTTTTCTTTTTTCCGATCGATTGAAAGTTGAGACATACCCTTATCTCTCAAATTGTGATTGGTAACAAGTATTGAAGGATCATTGATACACATTGTGAGATTTTATAATATTTGATCTTGATAGCAATTAAAAATCTTTTCATAAAATTAGTTGCTACATTTCATTCAAAAAGCAAGAAGACAGGGAAGCTTAATAAACACACTTTTGCTATCATGATCACCTCAAGGTTTTTGGCCATATCTCCCTCTAGAAATTTTCAGCGCATGAACAATTTGAAGCATTGAAAACTAGACAGCGGAATTTTTTAGTAGATATACGGGGTTTTAAACATTTTTGGACTCTTAGAGCAATATAGGGTTACATTCAAAATGGGACCAAATATGATGTCCTGACATCTCAAGAACTCTATTCAATTATTTGATGCAAATGAATAAATAAATTTTCCATTTTGTTGGCTTGTTGTTGTTGTATTTTATTGGCTGAAAATTTTCCATCCATCTATCATTAACTATTCAAAAAATCTTGCCTTTTAATATACTTGCAAAAGATAAACAAACTAGTAATAATTATTAGAAACGAACCTTCATAATAGTGTTCACGTGCTTACAATTCTCGTACTGTCATACCCTGCTTATCGAATCATATCTCATAAACTTAGTTGTAAATCTACTTTTATGACTACTCCCATCTAACTAAAACTGTTGATAAAGAATGACTTGGAATATCTTCTCGGGCATAGAGGCAGTTAAAAATTATATTTTAGCCATGAATATATTTGAGGAGATTGTCCTTAGTTGAATGGAAGAAAATAAATAAAAAGCAGATTCTAGAAGTTGAGGTAAAGTCTTGCCTTTGCCGTTTAATATCTCCTTGGACAGACACTTACTAGTGCTAAATGGAAGAGCATGATTAATGTAGCTGATGCCAAAAGTTTTCAGTAAATACTTTGTTACTTCTGTAAGGCGAATAAGTTTCATCCTCTTGATGGAGCCTGTGATCTCCTTTAGATGTTGTTCTCCGTCGATCTGATAGCGAGCGTCTCAGACGGTTGAGATTGATTTGAAGTATGTTGTCGAGCGTGCGGATCTCAATGCGTTGTGTTTGATGTGGGAGCCGAGCTACCTGCAAGCAAGTCCCGGGGGGTGTGACCACCGTAGGAGCCTCCGACGATCAAGTTAGAGTCGAGAAATATGAGCAGAGTAGCGGCGTATTGGAATCCATTCGAATTACCTGAGTCGTCTGAGAGTTTTTTTTATAGTGGTCGCGTAAAGCGAGTGGGTGCGAGATCTTCGCTGTCAGTTACACCTTTACGTTACGCCCGTGTGAGCGACGTGATCCCTCAATTAATGGCAGGATACACTCAATGGGGGATGCACCAGCATAGGACGCGGGATGTGGGGCGGCGGATATCTCGCTTTGGCGACATACGCGTAGCCGTTGCGGAAGCGCTAGGGCCTTGCGTTCTCGGTCGATCGGGAGAGCCGGGGAGTCTTAGCTCGGCGGAAGGCTCGGAGACGATCCGGGAGGCCGAGGAAGCTCAGCTCTGCAATAGCCCGGAGATGAGCAAAAGAGGAAGGGTGCAAATTCGGCTGCTGGATTGCTCGTGGGCAAGAAGCGGAGTGTAAGCTCAGGAACGATCCGAGAAAAGTCGCCAATGCTCCACACTGTATTTTACCTCGGTAGCCATCAGGAGTCTAGCGGGTTGCCACCGGTGACACATCATTTGCCATGTGTCGTGATCTGAGGAATCCCCACTTATGAGCATTATTATTAGCCTCTTACTCTCGTTCCGACCTATTTATGGGTCGGATCGAGGGTGGCCTGCTTGGGTTTCTCGGCCCAGTCTGTTGCAGAGAATCATTAGTGCGGATTGTCCAGGGGGACGTGGCGTAGGGTAGTAGCGTCGTTTCGATCCCCGAGTCCACGTGGCGTCTCCTCTGGTGCCTTAATCTTCACGCGTATCTTCGATGATATCAGCAGATCAATGAAATGATTGCACATTAAAGAGGGGGCGCCGTTTTAATCATTTTCCAGTTGGGCTACAGGCCACGTGTCCGACGTGGGTTGGTGGACGCGACACGCTGTCACTGTCACCTGCAACCGAAGGGACGTGCCCAATGGTTGATCACCACGTGGAGCTCGGACGGCTGGCGGCCGCGACGTTTCGTTTTGGCAGGAATCAATCAGGGCTGTCGGATGCTTTCTTTGGAGTGTATAAATAGGAGGGGACTATAGGGCCAACACTTCCACCATAACACTTTCGTTGTCAAAGATTGTCCGGCGCTCCTTTCTTTAGATCGGATCACCCGTGCTTTTTCCTCGGCGAGCCTATTCCCTTGAATCAGGTTAGATGTCTTCATCTGAAGAGTCTGTAGAAATAGTTAGGGTTGAATCGGACGATGAAGCTCCAGTTGTTGGAGCCGAGTCCAGAAGGTCTTCCGCCTCTTTGACTGCAGATAGCCGAGAGGGTTCTTCTGCTGCGTCATCTGTGTCGGGCTCGCCCCCTAGAGTCAGGACTACCCGCGTTGCTCGCCGTCGGGCAGCGACGAGGGCCCCTAAGGTGCGCATCGGGAACGCTCGCGATGCGTCCTCCGTCTTGAGGAATGTGGATGAGCTTACCGAGATTCGGAATCGATTCCATATTCCCTCTGACTATTCACTTCGTTTAGGTAGCGAGGACGAGCGGGCGGACCAGATGCAGGGCAAGGAGATTGCCCTGTATTTGGAAGCATTCCGGACAGGAATGTGTCTACCTTTCTCGACCGAGGTATGTGGGGTGTTTCGTTATTTTCATTTTGCTCCGGGCCAGCTAGCGCCGAACTCGTGGAGAATCCTTCTCGGGTTTTTGGTCCGGTTGAAACTTGAAATATCTCTTTTAGTTTGACCCTCCTAGCTTCCTTTCTTTATTATAAGAATCATCTCGGTACTAGCAAGGATGGGCCGAGTCAGGTGTATTTTTCCTTCAAAAAACGTAAGGGTGGGGTGGCCGGGTCGGGGGTTGTAGCCGTCCTTTCTTCCATTCACGAGTGGAAGAAGAAGTTCATACTCGTCGGGCCGCTTGAGGGCGAGGATTGGCCTGTGCCTACACAGTGGCATAGGGCCGGCTGCCCGTGGGTGAAACCGTCATCCTCACCCGAGGTAAGGATGGTGTCTCTATGGGAGCCGATGTCCTGCTTTCCGAGCAGGCTCTGAGCTGGGCTGGGCTCAGCCCTACGCGCTATCTGGATAAGTCAGGGCAGTAGACGATCTATCTAGACTTTGGTAAATTTTCTTTGCTTTTTCTTCGTCACTAACCTTTTTTTATTTGTGTGTTCTCCTTTTTGCAGAGCAAATGGACCAATCAAAGTTCCTAATTGCCATGGCCGCAAAGCCAGGAAAGAAGACCGGGGGTGCAAGTTCGTCCCGTCCCGGTCCAAGATCAGCCCCGAGACCTATCCCGCCGACCAAGCCTTCAGTTGAGTCACCCCGAGTCCCCGAATAGCGCCGGCTAGAACCATGCGCGAGACCCGACTCCCGGACGAAGGAGATGGAGGAGGAGGAGGCTGAGCCTGCCGAGGTCTCCCTCAAGAGGCATAAAAGGATGGTCTCCCGTTCGCCTACCACCGGGATCCCAGTGCAGGAGGGGGACGTTTGCATCGAAGTGCCCTCGGGGCTTTCCGTCGCCGACAGCTTCCTTTTTGACATGGAGCGAGCGGCCGGAGGCAAGATTCCCCGAGGGATCATGAAGGCGCAGGTGGCCACTATTGCTCAGGAGGCGGTACAGGTCGGTATTCAACTTTCCCTTTTTTGTTTGAAATAATTGCTCAAGTATTTTTTCCTCGGTTCGAACTTCTAACCCGTTTGCTGTTTTCCTCAGGTCCTTCACCACTGCGCCCTCCTTGTCGCCATGGAGTCCGAGGAGATAGCACCGGCCCTGAAGAAGGTGGACGAATCTTCCTCGCGGGAGGAAGAGCTTCGCCTTCAGCTGCAGCGGGTGGAGGAGAGGGTGGCCGTCTTTGACACTCGAGTGGTCGCTGAGGAGTTGACGAACTCGAAGTACAAGGAGTCTCACAGACTTCTGAGCGAATCCAACCGGGCTATCCAGGCCTAGTTGGAGGAAGCTAGTAAACTCTATAACACGGTGAAGAAGTCGAGGGATGCCCTTAAGAAGGATGTCTGAGTGGCGCTCGAGACGGTAAAGCTCGTCGAGACACCGTGGAGAGGTATAAGGCGTCCGACCAGTTCTACGCCGACCTCGCCGATTCCTCGACCATCGTTTGGCACGAGGCTCTCGACGCCGTCAAGGCGTTAATGCCGGAGTTCGTCGACAGTGAGCTCCGTTCCCAGTACCCTCTCTCCGAGGTTGCGCAGCAGGTGGCTGGCGCCGAGGTGGCTGCCGGGGGCGAAGCTGTCCCAGAGATCGAAGCTCCGGCCCCCGAGGGCGGTGTCGAGCAGGGCGAGATCCCGGTGGAGCCTGCGGCCTGAGCTTTCTTCCCTCGGGCGGTGTCGTTTTTCTTTTCAAAATTTTGTAAGCCTCCGGGCACTTTTTGTAAGGCTGGGAGCCAAAAATATCTTGTACTTATTTTTGGTCATAAATAAAATCGAGTCTCTTTTCTTTTCTCGAATGTCTTCTTTGAGTACTTTAGCTCGTATACTTTTCTTGTAAAAATTTTCATTCTACAAGTATATTTGGCTCGTCGACAGTCTCATCCCGCGAGTGTTATGTCGTGGGTTGGCGTCCAGTCTTTTTAGATGACGATCGCGCGTCGAGTTTAAGTCGAATAACAGCCAAGTGTAGGAAGGTCGATACCCTCCCGTTTCTCGGAGTCGAGGAGGCGATCGTTCACTTAGAATGAATCAAAAGATATCAAAATATAGGAAGGTTGGTATCAGTTTATACCTCGGAGCCGAGGTGACGACCATGTGTCTTAGCATGAGTCGAAAACCAGCTAAGTTAGAATAGGTCGGCGTCGACTGATTCTTCCTTGATGAGAGCGTTAGGTCCATCTTTTCTTAGGGCAGCAACCTGCCCCACATGGATGAGTCGAGCAGGAGTCTGCACGGTGGGCTCTTGGTGATGGCTTTAGATCTTTAGCGCTAATGGGTAGGAGACTACCTATTAGGGATTGACCGGGCAGGAAACTGCTCGGTGGTCCCGCGTTCAGGGTTTTAGATCCTTAGCGTTGATGGGTAGGAAGTTACCCGCTAGGGATGGACCGGGTAGGAAGCTGCTCGGTGGTCTCGCGATGAGGGTTTTAGATTCTTAGCGTTGACGGGTAGGAAGCTACCTGCTAAGGATGGACCGGACAGGAAGCTGTTTGGTGGTCTCACGATGAGGGTTTTAGATTCTTAGCGTTGATGGGTAAGAAGCTACCCGCTAAGGATGGACCGGGCAGAAAGCTGCTTGGTGGCCTTACGATGAGAGCTTTAGATTTTAGCGTTGATGGGTAAGAAGCTACCCGCTAGGGATGGATCAGACAGGAAACTGCTCGGTGGCCTCGTTATGAGGGCTTTAGATCCTTAACGTTGATGGACAGGAAGCTACCCATTAGGGATGGACCGAACATGAAGCAGCTCGGTGGCCTCGCGATGAGGGCTTTAGATCCTTAGCGTTGATGGGTAGGAAGCTGCCCGCTAGGGATGGACCGGGCAAAAAGCTGCTCGGTGGCCTCGCGATGAGGGCTTTAGATCTTTAGTGTTGATGGGTAAGAAGTTACCCGCTAGAGATGGACCGGACAGGAAGCTGCTCGGTGGGCTCACGATGAGGGCTTTCGATTCTTAGCGTTGAGGATGGACTGGGCAGGAAGTTGTTCGGTGGCCTCACGATGACGGCTTTCGATCCACAGTGTTGTTAGGCAGGAGGCCACCCGCTAGGGATGGACTGGGCAGAAAACTGCTAGGTGGGCTCGCGTTGAGGGTTTTAGATTTTTAGCGTTGATGGGTAGGAAGCTACCCGTTAGGGATGGACCGGATAGGAAATTGCTCGGTGGCTTCGCGATGAGGGCTTTATATACTTAGCGTTGATGGGTGGGAAGCTACTCGCTAGGGATGGGCCAACAGGAAATTGCTCGGCAGCCTCGCGATGAGGGTTTTCGATCCTTAGCGTCGTTGGGTAGGAAGCTACCTGTTAGGAATGGGCCAGCAGGAAATTGCTCGGCCGCTTTGTGAGGAGGGCTTTTTAGACCCCCTTGCGCATTCGTGGGGCGTCGTTCAACTTTTCATGGTCTGCATAAGCGGGAGTGAGGACGTCGTTCAACCTTCCGTGGCCCGCATAGGAGCTCGTGAAGATCGACATGGTCGACACGTGGCAGTTCTATATCGGGAAATTGAGATATCCCGCGATTCGCGTCGCTGCGTGAGTAAATTTCGGCCGTTGGAAGATTTTTGTTGAGCCTATAAATAGCGAAGGTATGTTGGTTTCTTTCCAGCCTTGTGTTTCTGAAGATGGCCGGGCGCATTTAAACCATCAGGGAGATCATTTCTCGTGATGATGTGTACCTTTATAGCCTTGATCGCTCCGAACAGACGTACGAGGCGGTGATAGACCGCGTGGAGGGCCACTTTAGACGCCTACTTTCCCGGCGATCTCCTCTCCTCCAACTGCTCATTTATGCAATCTGGAGGATATTCCCAGGTATGCACAATGCCCTTTCTCCGCAGCTGAGGGATGAGGTGTTTGACAAGTTGCACACGCTCTACCACTTCGGCTTGATCTCGAAGAGTAGGCGGGAACGATCAGTGGATCTTTTTCTGGAGTGTTTTCAGAAAAGGCTGATTGTTGATTTTTGTCCGGCGGATGGGGTCCCGGGCGCTTCCGTGGCATCTAGGGTCCGCGTGCACCATCAGAGGGAGCGGGCTGATGAAGCTCGGGCTCGGCTGGAGGAGATTTCCTCGGGGTACCATCAACAGTGCTTTCTCAATCCCCGGCCCCTTTGTTGTAATTTTTGTAAGAATGAGGAGCCCATAACATCTC
This sequence comes from Agapanthus africanus, assembly GCA_030015575.1. Taxonomy (NCBI): domain Eukaryota; kingdom Viridiplantae; phylum Streptophyta; class Magnoliopsida; order Asparagales; family Amaryllidaceae; genus Agapanthus; species Agapanthus africanus. Next base: position 145,366,179 of record CM057338.1, on the reverse strand, counting down.
TTTAATAAATAAACTTCTTCTTTCGAGGTGTATTGTCTATTTTCATCCTCTCAGTACATTTTACACATTTTAAAAACAAACTTAGGGGTCTCGGAACCGAGAAAGAAACAAAAGTGGTGCAAAAAGTCTCTTTTATGAGAGGACTTAGCTCAGGGATTTAATTCAATGTCAATAAAAATTATATTGTTTCAAAAGAAGAAGTCATGCTTATTTATACAATTTGAGTTTTTCGGCGTTGTAAGGCCGAAGAAACTTACGCCCCCCGGCGTCTTGTAAGCGATATGCTCTACTGGGCAATGTTTCTGTTACGAGGAATAGTCCGTCCCATTTCGGGAAGAATTTGTACAGCCTTGTAAGACTAGATCTCCTGTCTTGAAGGACCGATATTTAACTTGGGCGTTATAGTAGCGAGCGGTTTGCTGTTAATAGGTGTCTGCTTTGATTTGCGCTCGACCCCACTTTTCCAATAATACGTCCAAGTTGGTCCGGAGCGCCAAGATGTTCGCTTCATCGTCGAAGTATTCGACTCTATAACTGGGCAGTCCGATCTCCGCCGGGACCATCGCCTCGGTACCGTAGCAGAGGCTAAACGGGGTTTCTCCCGTGGGTGTTTTTTTCGAGGCCCGTAATGCCCATAGCACCTGCGGCAATTCCTCGACCCAGCTGCCTGTCTTCATTCCAAGTGAGCTCTGAGTCCGCGTATGACTCTTTGGTTTGCTATCTCGGCTTGTCCGTTGCATTGCGGATGCGCGACTACGGCAAACTTCATCGATATGCGGTAGTCGGTGCAAAATTCTTTGATTTTGTCGTTTTCGAAGTTGGTTCCGTGGTCGGTGACGATGCATCTCGGGATTCCAAATTGAGAGATTATGCTGTTTTGCAGGAACTTAATAGTAGAGACGACGTCTGGTTTTCTGATGGGCACGGTCTCAATCCATTTCGTGAAGTAGTCTACCGTGATGAGGATGTATTTGTGTCCGCCCGTGCAGGTGGGTAGTTGGCTCACCATATCCATCCCCCATTATGCAAACGGCCAAGGGGAACTGAGAGGCGTTAGTTTAGTAGCGGGGAGACGAGATATGCTGCCGTAGAGTTGGCAATTCTTGCATCTTCTGACGAGCTTCTCGGCATCCTGGTGTATTCTCGGCCAGTAATATCCTCGGAGCAGAGTCTTCTGGACCAGGGTGCGGGCCCCTTGATGCGCTCTCCGACCCTTTCATGTATCTCTCGTAGAACGTAGTCGGTTTTATGGGGGTCGACGCATCAGAGCAGGGGCTGAGTGTAGACTTCTTGTAGAGGTTTCCGTTGTTCCAGATGAAATGACGAGCTTTTGCCCGAAGACGGCGAGCCTCCCCTCGGTCCTCTGGAAGTATACTTTCTTTTAGGAACTCCACGAGGGGTTTCCTCCAATCTTGGCCTTCCTCCTGAGCAGTATATACTTGGAGCGTTACTTCTCTTTCTTTCACGCTGGGTCGTGGCAAGACTTCGAAGATGATGTTTCTTTTATGGTCGGCCGTATCGGAAGAAGCAAGATTGCTTAATGCGTCGGCTTGAGTGTTCAGGGTCAGGGGAATTTGCTCTACCTGGATTTCGTCGATATATTTCCGAAGTCTTTTTGCCTCGGCCAGATATTTGATCATGAATGGTTCTTGGGCCTCGAATCGCCTGGTTACTTGGCCGACGACCAATGCGAAGTTGCTGCGAATTCGGATCGTCTTCAGCCTTACCCCGGAGGTGATTCGCAATCCGGCTAACAAAGCCTCGTATTTCGCAGCATTGTTCGAAGCTCTGAACCCTAGCTTCAAAGAGTATTCCATCTCCGCTTGTCCGGGCTTCGGATGATTAGGCCAGCTCCATTCCCTTCCTCGGTAGAGGAACCGTCCACGTAGAGCACCCAGTCGGGGACGGAATCGGATACTTCCTCAATTGAGGGACGTGGTTCGAGACGTGGTTCGAAGTCTGCTAGGACCTGCGCTTTGATGGCCTGTCTAGGACGGTACTTGATGTCGAATTGGGATAATTCCCACCTCCATTTTTCCAGTCATCCTAATGATTCAGGGGAAGCGAGAATAGTCCCTATAGGTCGCTCGGTGAGGACGGGGATGGTGTGCGCATGGAAATAGTGTCGTAGTTTCCTTGAGGTGACGACAAGTGCCAAGATTATCTTTTCTATGGCCGGGTATCTTGTTTCCGTGTCCTTGAAGACGTGGCTTGCGTAGTAAACCAGCTTCTGCACACCATCGAATTTCCTGACGAGCACTGAGCCTGTAGCTTGATCGGAGACCGCGAGGTATAATAATAGCTCGTCGCCCTCGACTGGTCGAGTGAGCAGTGGGGGAGTTGATAGGTGCGCCTTGAGTTGTTCGAAAGCGTTCTGACACTCTTTCGACCATTCGAACTTAAGAATTTTTCTCAAGATTTTGAAGAACGGGAGTCGCTTCTTCCCGGATCTTGACATAAAGCGACTCAAAGCGGCCACTTTCTCTGTGAGCCGCATGATCTCAACATTGCTCTTCGGTGAGGCCATGTTGAGAATTACGCTGATCTTTTCTGGGGTCGCTTCGATTCCTCGATGGGTGACTATGAATCCGAGGAATTTCCCGCTGGTGACTCCAAACGCACACTTAGCTGGATTCAGCTTTATTTTGTACTTGGCAGGACGTCGAGTGTCTTACCGAGATCTTTGGTGTGTACGTCCGATGAGGTTGATTTTACGAGCATGTCGTCGACGTAGACTTCTATCTTCCTCCCGATTCGCGGTTTGAATAGTTTGTTGACGAGGCACTGATACGTGGCCCCAGCGTTCTTGAGACCGAAGGGCATCACTTTGTAGCAGTATACCCCCGATCCGTAGTGAACGCGGTAAGCTCTTCATCTGCCGGGTTCATGCGGATTTGATTGTAACGGAAGAAAGCGTTCATGAAGCTAAGTAATTCGTGGTCGGCCGAGCTGTGTACTAGCTGGTTTATCCGAAAAAGAGGATAATTGTTTTTAGGGCAGGTCTTGTTCAGATCCATGAAATCGACGCACATGCGCCATTTTCCATTCGCCTTTTTGACCATGACCACGTTCGCCAGCTAATCCGAGTAGTCATGATTTCTAATAAAGTTGGCCGCGAGCAATCGATCGAGCTCGTCCTCAATCGCCTTTTGCTTGATTGGCGCAAAACTTCATTTCTTTTGTCGGACGGGTCTGGCCTTCTGGTCGACTTCGAGCCTGTGTGAGATAACTTTGGCGTCGATCCCGGGCATGTTTGTTGTTGTCCAGGCGAATACGTCTGAGTTTTCTCGGAAGAAACGGATCAAGTCTTCGCGTCGGTCTCCTGTCAAAAGAAAACCGATCTGAACGGTCCGTCCATCAACCCCTTCGACGAGAGGGACTTCTGTCAATGCTTCTACCGGGGCGTCTCGGATTTCCTTTAGGTCGTCATGTGTATCCAATGACCCTTGGAAATCCTGCGTGTCTTCCAAATTGTCGGCCTGCTCTCCGGCGGGGATGTCGAAGGAAGGCAAATCTTGGCGATCTGCTGGTTCCCATAGGCCCGACCTATCTCATCTTGATCCAATGGAAATTTGATTGCAAGGTGATAAGTCGAGATTTGAGTCAGGAGGGAATTCAATGTAGGGCGTCCTAGGAGGATGTTGTAAGACGAATGGATCTTGGCGATAAGGAAGCTCACCGGCACGGTCTGCGTACGACCGGCTTCCCCAATGTTGAGGAGTAGAGTGACCGTTCTCTCGGCCGGGATGTAGTAGTTGGTGAACCTAGAAAGGACATGGAAGGTTGGCTGTAGGTCGGATCGTCCTAGCTCTATACGCTGGAAACAATCGTAGAAAAAGATATCCGCCGAGCTACCTGAATCGACCGATATTCTCTGCACCTCGTAACGGTGGACCCGGGCCGTAATCACGAGAGGGTCGTTGTGAGGCAGGGATATACCGTGGAGGTCTTCATCGGTGAAGATGATGGGCTTGTCCTTCCTGCTCTTCTTCTGGGGCGGATCGCTAACACTCTCGACGGGGAGGAGGCGGTTGTTTTCGCCAGCTTCCCGAGCAGGATCCGAGGTAACGACCATGATTTGCTTGATCGTTAATTTCCCGGGAGGGATCAGATCTCTTTGCTCCCTTTCCGCCTGCCGCTTGTCCCTTAGGTATTTCGCCAAGTGACCAGAGTGGATCAACTCTTCAATGTAATCACAGAGTTGTTTGCAGTTCTCGGTCGGGTGCCCCTGCGACCTATGGAAGACGCAGTATGAGCCACGGAGACGTTTGCCTGCACTTTGGGTGACTGGCGGTAGCTTAAAGAACCTTTCGCCCTTCGCTTCCTTTAACAGCTCTGTCTGGAAGATATTAAGAGGAGTGTACTCTTGGAACTTCAGGGAGTAAGGTTTTGGTTGGTCGACCCTTTTTTCTCTTCTCCGCCTCTTTTCTTTTGGTTGGCCTGGTCACTCCCGGGGAGATTTGAGTTCACCTCTGACTCGAGTTGGATCTCCCGCTCGGTCTAAGCTTTCATTTTGGCCATGGTCTTAGATTGCGCTAATGCAAAAGAGCGGAGCCACTCTTTGTTCCTAAGATCCGACCTCATCGCGGTGATGACCGTTTCATCGCGGTGTTTGGGGACCTTCAGGAGGACGTTGTAGAAACGAGTGACATACCCCTTAAAGGATTCCTCGTCCCCGCTCTTAATGGTGAACAAGTAGTCGACTGTTCTCTTCTGTCTCTGTTCCCGATGAAATGACCGAGGAACTGGGTTGCCAACTCATCAAAGGTGGAGATAGAGGGTGGCGCCAGGCCCCGGAACCAGTCCCGACCAGCCCGGATTAGGGTGGTGGAAAAAACACGACATTGAGCTGCGTCCGAGTTGTCTTGGAAGCTCATGCCCGCTGTGAATGCGTCCAAGTGATATTTCGGGTCGGACTTCCCGTCAAAGAGCGCCATTTTGGATGGCTTGTTCTTTAGATGAGACGTGTTCGGCCAGCAGTTCCTCCGTGAATGGCTTCGTGAGCGAATCCACGGAGTACCTGGCCCCTCCGCCGGTCGAATGGCCATCTTGCCGTATGTCTTCGATTTTCTTCTCGAGGGTTTCGAGCCGGTGGTGGTATCCCGAGGACCCAGCACAATCGGAGTGGCGACTGTCTCCACTCTTTTTTTGCGCGGCGGTACGGCTTCGATTCCGTTCTATTAGGTTTCTGAGATCCTCGGACGAGGTTCTTCTTGAATAGTCCTGACGTGCGCCTCCGCGGTCACGACGCGAGTGGGGGTGTCGGTCATGCCTGCAAACAGGCGAGCTGACCGACACCTCCTCAGATCCATGACCGACACCTCCTCAGATGGCGTGGATGCGCGGCGGATCTCGGGATGATGGTCCTGTCTTCCCCGAGACCGGGGTGTGGAGCTTTCTGGCACCCAGTGGGTTATGAAATCAATCGCCGCGTGGGGGCCGTGGTTGGCGGAGTTGGTACGACGGCGCTCGGTGACGCTTGGGGAGCGATGTCATCGTCCCTTCTTTGTACGTCGACGTCTTGGGAGGGGGAGCTGTGACTTGGTGAGCGGGCCCCGTCGTTTGAACGCGGATGAGGGCGTCCACCATCGACGCGAGTCTGTCGATTCGAGCCGATAAGGCGTTGATGATGTTTGGAGGAGGAGAGGAACCACTAGCGCCTCCGTTGTGGGGGGCACGGCGGCTTGTATTGGGATTGTCACGATTCTCGCTCATCATCGGGTCGAGGGCAGAAGATCAACTTCGATGGGTGGAAGAAACTTTTGACACGTTCCCACAGACGGCGCCAACCGATGGAGGCTGTGATCTCTTTCAGATGTTGTCCTTCGTTGATCTGATAGCGAACGTCTCGAACGGTTGAGATTGATTTGAAGGCTGTTGTTGAGTGTGTGGATCTCAATGTGTTGTGTTTTATGTAGGAGCCGAGCTACCTGCAAGCAAGTCCCGGGATGTCTGACCACCGTAGGACCTTCCGACGATCAAGTTAGTGCCGAGGAATATGAGCAGAGTAATGGCGTATTGGAATCAATTCGAGTTACCTGAGTCGTCCGAGAGGTTTTTTTTTATAGTGGTCGCGTAGAGCGAGTGGGTGCGAGATCTTCTCCGTTAGTTACGTCCTTACGTTACGCCTGCGTGAGCGACGAGATCCTTCCATTACTGACGGGATACGCTCATTAATGGAGGATGCGCCAGCGTGGGACGCGGGGCGACGGATATCTCGTTTTGGCGAGATACGCGGAGTCATTGCGGAAGCGCTAGGGCCCTGCGTTCTCGGTCGATCGGGAGAGCCGGGAAGGCTTGGCTCGGCGGAAGGCTTGGAGACGAGCCGGGAGGCCGAGGAAGCTCAGCTCTGCAATATCTCGGATGCAATATCTCGGAGACGAGCTAAAGAGGAAGGGTGCAAGTTCGGCTGCTGGATTGCTTGTGGACAAGAAGCGGAGTGTAAGCTTGGGAACGATCCGAGAAAAGTCGCCAATGCTCCACACTGTTTTTTTAGCTCGGTAGCCCCCAAGAGTCTAGCGGGCTGCCGCGGGTGACACGTCATTCGTCACGTGTCGTGATCTGAGAAATCCCCACTTATGAGTATTATCACCTCTCTTTTAGAGGCCAAAATTCCATTATACTAGTACACTATTGACCCCCCAACTTGTCATCACGAACAAGTTGGTGCATTATATTTGTAGATTAAGTTTAACTGCTATCAAGGTTATTTTGTTTACAAGATAATTTTACTGAACAAGGAGTTTTTATGTTATGTTTGGCTTTTTACTTTTTGCTAATGAGTGACTTCTAAGTGTTTGATCCTCTTATAGTTCATATATGTTTCTTGGTTGCATTAAAAAATCAAGCAGGATCAGTTGACATCACCATAATTATTTGATCTTTTTTTGGCTTAATTCCTTATTTATATATTGTTCACATAAGCTCCAGTGTGCTTCATTGTTGTTCTGTTATATTTTAGCTGAAACAATATTTATTTAATTTTTACCGTGCCCTAGTTTTTGTCAGAAGTTAATTCAGGATTTTTTCATAATACAAACCCAGCATTATGTTTTTTGTTGCAGGATTCGGTATGCTGGTTGTGCAAAGTCGGAGATATCTTATCCCTTAACTGACAAGTGTATATATCTTCCTGCTTAGACTTTTATTGATGGTGAAGCATCCTCTTTCTTCAGATGGCAGTGGCTCATTAATTAAGGCGCTTGGCCTCGCTTGGGCCTAGCTTCCAGACTGAGCTTGTTAAGTTTTACATGTTAATATAAGCCAAGGAATCGACTCATTAAAACCAGATTCATTGTATATACGATCGAGCACTAGCCTGTAATCTATTTCGATGGCTGGTAGCTCAATCCATGGATCTGATAATGCAGAAAAATCTTCCACCAAATACGGGAACTTAAAGTTTCTGCATGGGGACTTGGATATGTGGATTTTGGAAGCCCGATCCCTCCCGAATATGGATTTAATGACAGAAAGAGTTCGAAGATGTTTCACAATGCATGGAGCTTGTGCAGAGCCTCTAGTAAAAAAATTCGGAGGCCACAACATGATCACTAGTGATCCTTACGTTTCTGTCTGTCTCGCTGGAGCAACTATAGCCCAAACCCGAGTAATTCCAAACTGCGAGAATCCAAAATGGGAAGAACACTTTAATGTGCCTGTAGCTCATCCCATTACAAAAGTTGAATTCCAGGTCAAAGACAACGATGTTTTTGGTGCACAACTTATAGGGATGGTTGAGATACCAGTGGAAAAATTTCTTACAGGCGTTACTCTCAATGAATGGTTTCCTGTGGTTGGTGAATATGATAGCTCGATAAAATATAATCCTGAACTGCATTTATCTTTGCAGTTTAGGCCCGTAAATGAGAATCCTGTATATAAAGATGGAGTTGGTGCAGGACCGGAGTATTCTGGTTTGCCCAATGCTTATTTCCCGCTCCGTAAAGGGGGAAATGTCACGCTTTATCAAGATGCACATGTTCCTGATAACATGCTCCCTGAAATTCCATTAGATGGGGGGAATTATTTTCAGCAAAGTAAATGCTGGGAAGATATGTGCCACGCGATATTAGAAGCTCATCATTTGATATATATTGTTGGATGGTCGATTTACCATAAAGTGAAACTTGTGAGGGAGCCGACGAAGCCATTGCCAAATGGAGGGGACTTGTCTCTTGGGGATCTGTTGAAGTTTAAGTCGCAGGAAGGAGTTCGCATAGTTATGTTGATATGGGATGACAAGACTTCTCACGACAAGTTTCTCTTAAAAACGGTAATATTTTATTTGTTAACTATCCATTTTTGAATTTTTGCTTGGTGCGGTTGACAAATAATACTTCTTTTTGTTGAAGGAAAAATAACCTGTTATAATTGTTAATATCATTTAACCTATGATGACAAGTATTAACAATGAGTACTATATAGGCGGGGTTAAAGAAAATAAAACTAGATCTAATTGCTTATGTTCTCTATTCTTCATCTTATCATCTCCTCCTCTTTTTTTGGTTTTCACGCTAGAGATTTTCTTCAAATCACTGTTGTGTGATCACATTAAAAACATTTATATATTTCTTCCTAAAGGAACTTTTGGATTCAACCAAAGTTTTTTGATTGAATAAATCATAGGCTGAATGCAGGATGGGGTGATGCACACACATGATGAAGAAACTCGAAGGTTTTTTAAGCACTCTAGCGTCCACTGTGTTCTTGCTCCTCGTTATGCCAGCAGCAAACTCAGCATATTTAAACAGCAGGTAAATTAGAAATCGCTTCTTTTATATGAACCCAGTTATATATATATATATATATATATATATATATTAAAATTGTTAATATTTGCAGGCTCACATGTCAGGAATGCAGACAGATTGCAACTCTAATTTTTTTTAAAATAAAAATGTTTGACTCCTATTACTGCCTGAGTGCCTTCATTCATCTGCTTTAATTTCTACAATTTATTCATAGGTATATTATGTGAATGCACTATGAAGCTGTGGAATGTCCAGGACCTAGTCTGTTTAAAATCTTTATATATCTGAAATAATTGTACAAAGGAGCTGCTCTAACTTCTGCAGTTTTTATCATGATCTTATGATTTTTCTTCTTGTTAGAATAATAAGTATTAGAAGGGAGTATAGGTTATCTTTACAAACTACATATTGATGTGCAGATCAATGACATTAAGGCGCAGCTTAATTTAGAGACCTACATCCTTCATTTCTGAAATAGTGTCATGTACTAAAATAATAGGAGAAACTAATTACTTGTAGAATTTTCTGAAGCAGAATTTACTTTTGTACATTATCTGTTGTCGTAGGGCAACCTGAAAATTTAACAGGTTAATTATTATCCATTATTTTTCTAAGTGTTATGTTCCAAAGAAACAAATATTCAAAATGCAAACCATACCTCTATTTTAGTCAAATTAGGACATTTTATATTTGGGTTTTCCACAAATAGTAGTATATATGTAGGAGACAATTGGTCGTTTGCCCTAAAATTTCTGAAAAATATTAATTTAACCTTAAGCCGCCACGAGTCTGGACCTGTCGATTGGTGAGTGGCGTATAAGGATGGAGTATTTGGTTTGTACTTTGTCTGACCTATTTAATCAGCAGTGTAGATCGATCATTTTCTCACTACCTCTGCAAATGAAGCATTATTCTATGAATACTTATTCTACAATTTTCTTGCATATATCTCCTTTAATTCTTTCATATTGATATAAGCCCTCCAAAATTCTTTGTACATGTGTATACTCTTTGAAATCTTTAAATTTTTTTAAAAGTTGATGACTAAGAGTTACAATGATAACATCACTGGTTCACTACCACTCCACCACCATTATTGCTTGATCAACTCAGCAAGATGAGGCTAATGAACGATCAGTGGTGTGGTGATAGTATGTATAAGTGGAGTAAAGAAGATAGTTAGGAGAGATAACTAATAGGGATATAAAAGGACCCCAAAAGCTAGATAAACATATCAGGGATGTATCATCAGTATTTTTTTTGATAGTTAAGACTCTAGCCAAGCAGCACGCGTTGGTATGAATCATGGAAGAGTAGTGGGATGGATGGTTGAGAGTTTAATGTCCCATTGACGAGACCTCAACCAGCAAGAGTTAACGGTGGTTATGGAGCTGGTGGTTCTTATGTAAACCGAAGTAACAGTAGATAAACACGTGAAGCCCTAGAGTTTGGTGAGAAGAGGAGTTTCGGGGCAGCTTGCCATCACGACAGGGATATGAAGGCTGAGGGAAGGAGGGAGGATGAATCCGTGCTAAATCAAAAGCAACAACCTGAAAAGAACATGCTCGATACTCATACCAGCGAGACATACCTTGGAAGAATGACAAAGCTAAGATTTTTTTGTTTTGACAATAGCGAGAAGCGGCATTTTCATGATGAATATAGGAAAACAGTGGTCTGTTTTGAGTGAAAAGCAGCATGGTTGTCATGGCTTTGAATGTCCTTAATAGGGATGGAGTGGAGGGAGATCATTGGGAAGGGGAGTAGAGGAGTTGGTATGTAGGCCATCAAAATTTTTTACTGCAAAGATGAGGAAGGAGTTGGAGCTGGTACAAAATTGGAGCAAGGCGACGACGGTGTATGGAACTCCAGCGGGGAGGTGTTGATGGGAGCGCTTATCAAGCGCTTCCAATTGTTAAACACAAAGAATGGGTACCGAAAAGGTGTAATAATAGGTTTTTCATCAAGTTTGGAGGGGCCAGGCTGTTGATGTGGTATCTAATATCGTATTGGTAGACATTGAACCCTTTGGGATGAGATATTCGAAGGTGTTCGAGAGACGAAGGATCCAACGAGAAAACTGGCAATTGTTTTTTTTGCTAAAAAGGTCTTCACCAAGCTTTATATAAATGAATAGATCTTTTATGATGCTTAAAACATCACAAAATACATTCGGAAGCGCTGATGTCTGAATGCCCAAAAATATGAAACAATAGAATGAGCCGCTTTAGTTCCATCTCAATGTGTGTAGGAAGTTTCTTAGTAAATGACCACCTTCGTTGTATATACGGGTGAGCATTCAAGGTAGTGCCGAAGGAACCAAGAAGGCAGTACCTTGAATTTCACATGTACTTATAGTGTTTGATTTGGCACCATTTGAGTTCTTCAAGGACACCTACAGCCTCAGTCTTTTCTACATCTTGTGTTTGCGTTATTCCTGTAGGGACAAAAATGGCTTGACTGAAATCATTTCCTTCCAAGAGAAATCCAACCAACATCACCTTTTCTTTATGCTTCCATCCATGTTGACAATTACTTCTGCATCGGTAAAGGCAGGCTAAGAACTCCATATTGGAAATTGACTTGAGAGGTGCCGATTGTGTATGGTGCGGATATAGGCAAAGATGTCTTCTTGAATAGCCTTGCAGAAAATCATATCACATCTCTCATTTTAAGCATACCAAGCAGCACAAGAGAAAACTACTAAAATAATGTCCTAGTGATCATGCTCATCAAACATAGGTTAGATCATACTTTCAAAGGAGAACGGAAAGTTGCAGCTAACAATGTGAGGGCTCATACCTCCGTGTGCTATTGGCACTAGAATCAACGGTGAAGATTAGATTCAGCCACTTTCTTGCAGCGAAGCAAATTGAATTCACCAAGTACATGACAAAAGCTCGACGAGCATTAGATGCAACTGCATCAGGTAGTAGTCTCCAAAATCCAAATATAGTGTTTGACTTACAGGGTAAGCTCCTTTTTGCGCCATACTTTTGAGAACATAGATGATAATTTTATTTTACTATCTAGTATAAAAGTTAAACAGCGTCATTTATTAATTTGTTGCATCTTTTTATTTATCAATTTTCTTGCTAAATGTATGTTCTATATATTTTTAATATTAATTTATTAATATTTAATATTATTTGTACAAAATCCTTTTCCTTAGCTTAACAAGGAGTTAGATTTATACTTCTAAGCAGATGAATATGAATTAGTAACTCAACAAGTTTTAGCCATAAAAATAAAATTTTAAATTAAAGGGTAGAAAACAAACATGTATAATTAACTTTCGAATAAACTAACGGTTTTGAAACAACAGCGCGTATACGTAAAAATGAACCCCTCAAAGGGTGCATAGCAATAAGAAACATTTGAGAGGTATGTACAAAATTCTCCCCAGCAAAACCCTAAACCCATCGCTTTGAGCCCCATTTCCCCCCAAAATCATCACAGCATCGATTCCTCCAAGATTAAACCCTAAATCCCAAACCCTAATCGCCATCGCCGTCGATAATGGAGGATATATTTCAACGATAGGAAGCTGAACGGCGATAACTACCTCTCATGGAAGAGGATGGTGGAGATCAGCCTGAATGCGACGAATAAAGCAAAGCACTTGGCCGAAGATCCTCCGTCTCCGATGACCGAAGAGTGGCAGATGAAAGATGCTCAGATCTTTCATCAGATGATGAATACAATGGAGGATGATGTGCTGCGTTGGGTGCTTCCCCTCAACACAGTGAAGGAGGCCTGGGATCGCCTTGGCGAGAGCTACGCTTGGACGAGCAGCCCGTCTCGTAAGTATGACGTATGCAACAGGCTGTTTAGGATCCAGCAGGGGGATCGATCCGTCGCGGAGTATACAGATGAGTTCAAGAAGCTGTGTCATGAGTTTAGGCTCTTGTTTCCTGAGACGGATGATGTTGAGCAGAGGAAACTTCAGTGGCAGGAAATTTGTGTTTATATGTTTCTGGGTGGTCTAAAGCCAGAGTTTGGTGCCGCGATTGACCAGATTTTGAGGAGAGAGAAAGTGCCGTCGCTGACTCAGGTGTATCATCTGTTGACGCTGTTGCACCCTGAGACTGAGAGTTCTCAATACGGTCCACACGGACAATCTGGAGATACAGGTGCACGAGGAGGTAGCAGTTGAGGATCCAGAGACATGAGAGAGTGCAACTATTGTGGAAAAAAGGGTCATACCCAGGCTACTTGCTGGAAGTTGCATGGCGCCCATTAGTGTCAGTTGCGTGGTGAGGAGCCATCCTTTGATATCTGTTTTACTCATTTCGTTAACCCCTCTTATCGTGTTATTTCTCGATCATTGTATAATGCAGGATTATGGAGTGAGGAGGGTGATTGGTAATGAGCAGGGGTGTGGATCACTGATAAGAGTTTGGTGGCACATTTGGCTAATTGATATTCATTGTCTTTTAGAACATCCTTGTTTGCTGACTCAAAGAACCTTTTTTCTTTTGGTCTTTAGTCTGGTTTGGAGTTTGAGCCTCATCAGATGGATAAGCATCATTGGATGTCTTATCTATCCGTGTTGATAGTGCTTTTACGCTTGCTTATTTAGCGTATGCAGTACTTGTGCTGTAGTGTCAAAACTTGATTTTAATTTTTAAGTAGTTTGTCAATGTCATTGATGATGATTTTAGATCACTTGGCCTTTTCTTTTCAATGAAAAGTTGTTTTGAAGTGTGTTTAATTTTCAAAGATTGTTATTCTCGGATTAACAATCAATTTAGGACTTTTGATTGTGCTTTGCGTAGTGATAATGCTAAAGAGTATTTCAGCTCATTATTTTCTAACTGTTGTGACACAACTCGACGTCAGCGATTAATACTGATGTTCTTACCCTCTCCTCAGCATGGGATGTTTGAATTGAGAAATTTGCATCTATTGAAGGTGATCCATAGTTTGATGATTCATATGCCGATTAAAAACCATTTCTGGTCGATGGCTTCATAATGTTATATTGTTTGATTAACCGCATGCCTTGGTCCGTTCTTGATGGTTAGGTTCCACATTATCACTGTTTCCCTGTTTACTTGACTTTCACGCATGACCATGTATCTGGTTGTGTGTGGCTTTTTGTGCATGAGTGTGTCCATGTGGGATTCTAGGTTTGGGATGCAGAAGGGGCATAAGTCTTGTAGTCGAGAGACAAAACAATGTATATTTATCTATTCTCAGATGCACATTGTTTTTGACCTTGAGGATTTCCCTTTCTTTTTTAGTCCCATAGTATGTGTCAGAATCATTCTTCACATCCTTTTGGAGGGAGAAGACAGTGGATTGCCAACCGTTGTACATTTTAAAGTTGAATCCTGATAGTTTCCTCGCTCGTTTCAAGACTGATCGGTTGCTTAGGGCTACTCACAAACTTATTCCGTCGATTACCAATAGACCCTCCAAGATGGCATGCTTTGTCTTCTTATATCACATGCTGCAACTCTTCAGTAGCCATTGCACCAGTTTGATGTCAAGAATGTTTTGGGGGCATGACAGCTTAATTGAAGAGATTTATATTGAGCAACCAGTTGGATTGGTTGCTCAGGTTGAGTCTGGAAAGGCGTGCAATCTTAATGGATCTGTTATAGCTTAAAGCAAGTTTTTGAGCATGATTTAGGAGATTCACTGAGGTTATGAAGGGTTTTGGTCTTCGTAGACGTTCTAGTTAGCTCATATTCTTTTGGCATCACCTTGTGGTATATGTTGATGACATTGTGGTTTTTGGAGATGGACAAGGAGTATTGGAGTATTGGCGCTCTGAAGGTTTATCTTCTTGAGTAACTTTTATACCAAAGAGCTGGGAAGCTGTCATAGTTACGTACTTACGGGCATTGAGGCGACCATGTATTGGGCTGGCTAGATAACAAATGTGTACTTGTCTGAAAGTTGTCATATTACATGATAATTGCATATATGTCTACGAAGTGAAAACTTCATGTATGTAAATTGCAATTTAACTTGCAGAACTTCCAAGGTGTGGAGAGTTGGTAGGACATGGGAATTGTAACAAGAAGGCTGCAAAAGGCATTCAACCAATAAAAGGTACAACCCTATATAATTAAAGAAGGGTGGCACATGGATGGGTCCAACCTTATGACTGAAAAATATAATTTGCAGAAACTGTTATCTTCTTTCACTCTTTGTAACGATTGTCCTTTGGTTAAGCGAGGCTGGAGCAAACTGAAAAGGTGAAGAATGAGAAGAAAACGGACCGTAAACAGTTTGCTGCTGAACCTTAATTTCTACACAGTTCGAACGTCACCCGCCTCAAGGAACTGAGAGTGGTCTTTGTTTTTTTCCTTAAAAAATTCTTCTGTATTCTCTCGTTGGTAAAAGTTGTACTTGAAAGCCCATTTTGCACTCCAAACCACCTCATGATATCTAACTTAGAACACATGAAGAAGTGTAGGACAGGACTACAAGGCTCCTAAATGCATTGATATGAATACAAAATACACTAATATAATGCAAATTAATTCTTAACAGTATAGGATTATGGTTTGTCCGAACTTGAAGGTCTTTAAATGTAATTAAACTAATACCAAGTCATTCTTTAAGCAAGAAACTAAGTTGAATATATCCAGATGAGAGCAACTAATGGAGAAAATAAGGCTACAACTCAGCCTAAACTATATGCAAGATATCAAGCAAGCCAAATAAAAGATTACTCATGTACGCAGTGACAGAGACTAGCTGATCCACAAGATGATCCATGGTAACCTTCTAAAGAAATGGTATTCAGATAATCAAGCACATACAAATAAAGCACAAGTTATTACACAAATTCCCTTACCAATTCCTTATTGAAAGAATGCGCGCGCGCACGAGTGTGTGTGATCTAGTAAATTGTTTGTCATTTTTCTAGTGTTGATAATTAACCTGATACGATGCCATATACATAGCTACATAAATTATTCGCCCATTGATTTTCATAATAAATAACTTATGTTTATTTTGTGAAGTTTCCTGTGATTTATTCCTGGTATTATTTGAGACTTGTCATTTCAGGTTGTAGGAACTTTATTCACTCACCACCAAAAGTGTGTGCTTGTTGATACTCAAGCTACAGGAAATAATCGCAAAATAACTGCTTTTATTGGCGGTCTGGATTTATGTGATGGTAGATATGACACCCCGGCGCACAGCCTTTTTGGTGATCTTGATAGTGTTTTTGCAAATGATATTCATAATCCAACATTTCCAGTAAGTTTTGCTTTATACTTAAAACAATTATTCTAATTTGAGCTCCACATACTCTTAACTACGCTGCATATTATGCTGATCAAGGCACCAAATTACTTATGTAAACTTTCATATCATTAAACTCCTGAAACATTATGTCCTCCTTTGTCACCACTATCTTTCTTAATCTGAACTGCATTATTTGTGAAGCCTAAAACCTTTAGCAATTATTTGACATGTTTGAGATGTTATACCATTATCAAATTCTGTTATAGTGGTGCTTTACATTAAGGTTTTAAGCCTCTTCGTGGTTACAAAGAACTTGTATAGTTGTATAATTGCATGGCCTGCTTATGCTGGCTGTTCAGCGCAAACAGATGTAAAAGAGAATCTCAGAAATTCTGTTCCTTTTTTTCACTTTATTTATCTGGCTTTCCTTTGGATGGCCTACTCAAACAGATGTGAAAGAGAATCTTCAGAACTTATAGTTTGATTTCAACATGACACAGAGTTTATTTTATTTAGTTCATGATTAGGTTTTATGTCCTAGAACATTTTGATACTACAGGCCTCATGCTGCTTGTTGCTTAATTTTTATTTTCTCTAACCTTTTAAATTTCTGGTGTCGATATATGAAGTTCCACGTAATGAGCATTTCATGCAGGCTACATGTTAAAGCAGAATTGATTTCTAACCTCTCTAGAGAGAGCCGAGATAGAAAGGCCTCCCTTTGGCGCTCTATGTCATCTCTTGTTTCTTTATTCTTCTTGGGATTTATGTCCATTTCGGTCACTTTCATACCCTTCAAATTCTCCCTGCTAATAAGGAATTGATATTAAGCTTAACATGGAGGATTTCCCTAATTCTGTCATCATATCAAGAAACTTACCCAATTGGCCAACTGCATCATTCAAGCAAAAAATGGCATTATTACTAGTTAGCTTTTCATTTCAACCCAACATTGGACTAAAAGTATCCTGGGGGAATCTTCTCCACATCCTAAATAAACAACATGCCTATTTTTAGTTTATATAGGTTTGATCCCTCGAACATAAAATTAATTTTGTATTAATTTGGAGATAATGTGGAGTCTCTTTTCCTGGTTTTAAAAAACACCGCTTTGGACATTTGCTTACTTTTTCTAGATTTTAGTTTAAATTTGTTTATAATAGAAGATTTAGCATAAACAATTTTGTTTAAATTTCTTTGGAGAGATGCAACTTCACATAACAAACTTGTCATCTTTTACTGGGATATTTAAGTTACTTTCTACCTATCTTAACCGTCTCTCTTCATGCTCTGTGCAAAAGACTGCTCTATTATCTCTTCTTCTCTACTGTTATGCAATATATGAGAACTTCGGATCGTGTTTCCTTACCTTTTATGAGATAAATTTGATGGATTGGTAAGATAGGCTCTTCAACATGTAAAGTGGCCATTTTAGTTGCTTTTGAACCTCTTTTGGCTTTAGTTGTTCTGACCGAGTATTAAAAAAGTGCATAGATGTTTGAGCCACTTTAATAGTTTGTGATCATTACAAACACCGTTTTCATTTCTCCAGACGTCTTTTTTCTAAGTGGTTTTGGATAATGATTAAGCATTATGATCTTCAGTTTCTTTAATTATAAACTGCATAATCTTGACTGTCCATTGTTTTATATCTCCCATCAAGCACACCATAAAAATGCCATTGTCAGATTCCCGTCTCCATCACATTTGATATCAGAATAGAGTTATAAAAACTGTATCTATGACCTTTCGATTTTGTCAAGTCTGTTATAACATATTGTAACTCTATACTTTAAGGCTATTTCCCTTTACTGTTCATTGTATTGCATAATGTCAGCTCATTCTACCTTATTCAAAGTTAGCGGATTAGAATGTAGATTGACAGTTCTTTCAAGTTTTGTGCCTGTATCTTATTACCGAAAAATAAACATTTCCAATGTAAAATGTGAAGGCTATTTCTTTCCTTTGATTTCTTATTCCATTCCCCCTAATATTTGTTCTGTTGATAACGCAATAGGTTACCAGTCTAGGCCCAAGGCAACCATGGCACGATTTACACTGCAAAATCGAGGGTCCTGCAGCATATGACGTAATGATAAATTTTGAACAGCGATGGAGAAAAGCCACAAAATTCCGAGATTTAAGGAAGAAAGTCGCACATTGGCATGATGATGCCTTGATAAAACTTGAAAGAATTTCATGGATACTCACACCCACTTCTGAAAAGTCTGACGCACATGTTTCTGAGGAACAAGATCCTGAAAATTGGCATGTCCAGGTTAGTAAAATATAAGGATATCTGTTTTTTAAACTTTGATTCTATATATAACCCAACAGAACTACTTTCTTGGTGTTAGATATTCCGGTCCATTGATTCAGGATCAGTAACAGGGTTTCCGAAAGTTGTTCAGGAGGCTGAGTTAAAGGTAGGTTGAAGCCACCCGTGATTTATCTATGCAGAACCTTTCTTCTTCTGATAGATGCCTGACACCTACTAATTTTTTCAAATCAATGCCTTGAAATTATACCATGCATCAAGTTTTATTTCCTTTTGCAGCTGTAGCATATTGATTGCAGCTTATATATTACTTTATCCTGATTAATTTCCTTTATATATCTCTCATTTTTGCAGAATCTTGTATGCGCAAAGAATGTGACAATTGACAAGAGCATACATAATGCATATGTGAAAGCAATAAGATCTGCACAACATTTCATATACATAGAAAATCAGTATTTCGTGGGATCCTCTTACAGCTGGCCATCATACAAAAATGCAGGTACATTTGAGTTGGATGGATTTAGTTTGGCATGCTGATGGATTTCGTTTCTCCTGGAGTTAAGTTAGAATAACGCCAATTATGTAGATTATTATAGGCTTAACTTCAAAATGCAAACTCCATTTAGATATGGATTTTGAAGTTGAGACTACTTGGTTGAGATAACTCGAGTAACTTTAACCATTATTTATTTAGAAAGGAACATGCATGTACATTACGTTAGTAGTCAACATCTCTCCAAAATTGACTTTAAATTCTAATTAGTACTTGTGTAACTCATTTGCATTACAAATATTAGTTTTTATGCACTGGATGTATATTAGATATTGTAAGGTTAAAATCAATTCTATTGATCTATGTATTATAATTCAATCTTAAGAATTTTGACTTAAATATTATGATTAAATCCTATTGATTTAATATTGTAGTTTTGGAATGAAGTTCTAGAGATAGCCCTAAAAACTAAAAAAGAAGCAATGACTTTGGTCTTGTGTGTGTGAATGAGTGTGCGTGGAGGGAGGGAGAGTGGGAGAGGGAGGGAGGGGGAGGGGGAGATGGAGGGAGGGAGGGAATTAAACTGTTTAAATGGGATGATGATGTGGATAGTTTTTAAAGAGGAATAGATTGAATTTTTCTCATTTTTAAAAATTTGTTATAAAGAGGCCATCAATTGATGGCATGATCTACACCCTTGGCGTTTGCATTTTTTCATATGGTAATTCATAAATCATTTATTTTCGTGAATTAAAGTCTTGCCCAATGAGCTTGCGATTATTTGCTCCTTTTCTTAAATATCTTTCTTGCTTGTGAAAAATAATCTTATAGACATAGAAATCTAATTTCTTAGAGAATTGTCAATGCTTTGAATTTTCGTTAGCTACTTATATATCGAACGACTGGTAGTATGTATAGGTATAATGATTGACATTTTGAAAAATAGTTTTTAACTATATAAATGTAAGATAAAATTATAATAAAATATTTTATTCATGCGTATTACAAATAATATTTGTTCATGCAGTTGAGGTTTACAATTTAGTTAATTATAGATTATGCTGTAGCCCTCACATTGAGCGGGATAACACTTGTATGACTTAAGAGGGGAATCTTTTATTGGAATCTTTGTTGTGAATTTATCCATCAATCTTACTACTACGTGTGGAATTAAACCCTTGCCTCTTGCCATATTGCTATTTTTAAACTTTTAACCACCTGAGCCACATTTAGAGCAATCTGTAATGAGTATTGACGTGTAAGTCACGAGGCTATGTTGCACTGATTCATCATTGAAGTGATGAATTTGTATCAGAAAAATATTCCAATCAGATTTATTCGGAATCTCGGATTCATCAAGTATAGTTTACGGACTCTTTTTGACACATCCAAAGATATATTTTGCATTCTAAATGCATAGAACATGTATAATTAACTAAGACAGTAACAATCTATTACTATTTTCTTGTGAAATTTTTCGTATTCTTAGTTCAGATTTTCTTTAAAGTTATAACTTTGTTTTTATTTGCATATATTTAAAAAATAAAAAATTAATGTATCCCAACGAACCATTCCCGAGAAATTTGTAAAATTGTGAATCAGTGAAATCCGAATCTTACTGTGTCTCGTGTCCCCGTATCTGAATTCATGCTCTATTTAGTCATGAGGTGTAGAGTATTTAGATTTATACAGTTAATTGTTTCTAGTACAGTAAGTGTTACCAACCTGCCATGCATATAAATAAAGTGCATCATCCCATAGTGTAAGATGTGTGGAATTTGAACTAGGAAGAACGTGCGACACTGTTACATTTACATCATATCTCCTTGAAGAATTGTTCTTCCTATTCATTTCTAGAAAGTATCCATGCTATGCCAATTTTATTTCATATCTACGTGTTTATAACTGTCAAAATTCCACCATCATACAATCAGTTTATGTTGTATGATGTTGTAATAAACTCCAATATATACTTCTGTTTATTTAATATTGACTTGACTTAAATATATTGCTTTTATCTGTACAATCTATGTAGATAACCTTTCACTACACACATCTTTTTAATTTGACGTTAAGTTGCTATTAAGTTTACCACTGATATGCTTAAATTGTGTGTACCAGGTGCGGATAATTTGATCCCTATGGAATTGGCTTTGAAGATTGTGAGCAAGATCAATGCAAATGAAAGATTCTCTGTTTACGTTGTAATACCTATGTGGCCTGAAGGAATTCCTAGTGGGGCTGCTGTGCAGGAGATTCTCTTTTGGCAGGTTAGGCTCTTTCACTTATCGTAATGCTTATAAATGCAATTTTTTTAAAGAATTAAAGGAAATGTCTATGTTATGATAGTATGTATTTTCTATGTATTTAATTGAACAAAGAACCATATCTTCTTGTAGGTATCTAGAAAACAGGATGCAAGATATTCATGGTCGACTATTCTCTATGATGAAGCATCTAATATAAGAATAAAATCGAATTTGTTTTTCAAAGCTATTGTTTTCGTAGCATACCATGTTATCTGGTGGATAAATATAATAAGGAATCAATATAAGCAATATACCACGGTGTTGATGGCTTTATCAAGGTGGTAAAGATATAACCACACACTAGAATACAAATTTCTGTGTATCCATTTGTCTTATATTTCAATCATGGGTCATTTTGATATAGGCCCCCTAAAACATTGCTATTTTGAAAAACACCCCTTAAAGATTCATATTTTTAAATACACCCCCTAAAATTCTTAATTAAACTAAATTGATCCCTATGCTTAATTATCATCCCTAACACTTTTAGATAACACTTTTAGAAATCTCTGTTAAGAAGCTAAAATGATAATTTGAAGATGCGAGTTTGGAAGGGTAAGTAATGGATTTTGCACAAAAATGTAAAGAGACGAGGGTTTTGATATTACATAAGATTTTTTTATCTTACAATCCATCATATTAGCTCTAATTCAATTATTAATCCTAATTAACTTAAGTATAGGGGTGTTTTTAGTTAACAAAGAGGTTTCAGGATGTATTTAAAAATATAAAGTTCTAGGGGGTGTTTTTCAAAATACCAATGTTTTAGGGGGCCTATATCAAAAAAGCCCTTCTATCATATATGTGGTTTAAGGGTTGAACTAAAATTGAGACAAGTAATCATGGTTGACAAATACAGTATAAGACATCTTTTGTGATGAAGTTTTGGACCATTACAGCATTACTTTTTCTCCAAACCAAATACTCAAAAATATTTTGTTTCTCCCTCTCCCCCATGGAGCGTATAACCCTAATATAAGCCTGTATATTGGGTATTGTACTACTTAATTGTATGCCTTGTGGCTAGTGATTCTAGTAAACTTTTAGTTTTTCAGTAATACAGGGTATTTAATTCGGAATGGACAAGCTTTATCATTCAAGTTTTTTCCCCTTGTGGTGAATGTTTTGTTAAAGGAGTTGATGCACGAGACTAATGGTTACATCTATCTACAATCACTTTAATATGAACTATAAATTGAAGGATTGGAAGAACCCAATGGACGGTTAATCATATGAAACATAATCAAACATAATCATGTATACATTCGTTGTTCTACTTGGGCTTAGACAAATGCAAGAAAACATGAATTGGGCATATAGATTTTTAAGCAACA
This sequence comes from Agapanthus africanus, assembly GCA_030015575.1. NCBI lineage: Eukaryota > Viridiplantae > Streptophyta > Magnoliopsida > Asparagales > Amaryllidaceae > Agapanthus > Agapanthus africanus. Next base: position 145,343,797 of record CM057338.1, on the reverse strand, counting down.
CTTGAATATATATAAACAAAACATTTGAGTAATATTATTCTAGACTTTCAACCGAAAAAAGTGAAGTGCTTGATGGCTGACATTACATTGCTCTAATTTTTATATACTGTATGACAGGGACAAACAATGTCAATGATGTATCGAATTATTGGACAAGCACTTGAGAAAGCAGGTCTTTCTGAATGTAGCCATCCACAAGATTATTTGAATTTCTATTGTCTTGGTCAGCGTGAACCTGAACTCAAGGAAAAGAACTATTCGTCAAATAATCCTAGCGAAAACGGTGCACTGGTATGCTTAGCTTTATCTTTTGTTGCCTATATTGTTTCCAACTCATTTGTCATATTAATAATAAAACAGAAAATTGTTTTATATCCCCAATATTTAAGTTAATTTCTTCTAAAACCCTTGGCTTTTAAAACAAAATGTTAAACCCCTTTTTGTCAGAATTTCTTTTAGGTCTTTGCATTTATACTTCTATCTGCACCAGGGTTTAAAATCACGGAATTGATATCGGTATCGGGTGGCTACTTCTAGGATTAAATGGTCACTCGGATCGGAAATATCGTATCTTTTATATCATTTGACAAAAAAAATTAAAGTTGAAAAATTCTTTAAATAACTATAAACAATTTGGCAAATTCTTTACCAATTAATGTTGTCTAAAATGGTTGTTATAATACTTGGTATAAATTGAAAAGTGTCCTAGAAGGGGGGGGGGGGGCAAATAGAACAATGGCTAACAATTAAAACTTTATTCCCCAAATCAATACAGATTACAGAATTATAATGAATAATGACACAACAATAACAATAGATATAAAGTGTTAGAAAATGCAAACTCAGTAAAACACCGGCGATTGGTAACGAAGTTCAATATCGTAGTATCTAGTCTCCGCATAGGTCTCTCCCTAGGAACTATCCACTAATCAGCTCTTCTTAAGGTGAAGAACCTTTTACAACTTGATGGACCACCTCCACCGGGTTTAGAACTGATGGACCACCTCCATCGGGTAATCTTTTCAAGGCTCAGGTCAAACCTTTATAACTCAACACGTGATGGAGAACCTCCACCGAGTAATCTTTTCTAAGACTCAGATCAAACCTTTGCAACTTAAAAGGAAAAGAAAAACTCGACTCCTAATCTCGTATTTGAATCAAACAATTTTAAAACAGAGAATTAGGGTTTTTGATATATCACAAAATAAAGCCCCTTATTCGATCTCAATTAAAATTGATAAAGAATTAAAAACACGAGATCGAGATTTTCCAAAGGCAAGGAATTTAAATAAGTTAAAAAATCTTTTGCAAAAGAAATTAGAAACCTTTTAATGAAACCAAAAAGAATTTAGAACTTGGTGAAGAATTAGGTTTTCGAAGGCTTGAGAAAGATGATGATGAACTTGAGCAAGAGAGATAATAATCTGTAGAATTGATAATCATAATTTCGACCAAGAAAGTATTTAAAATGTTGGGAAAGAATCTCACAAATCCGAAAACAATTTGGTCAAGATAAATTCAAGGATTTTAAACGGGCAAGTATTAATCCACCTCATGAAAGATGTGAGCCGTCTCAAAGAAACGGTGTAAAAATCAAGTGTAGGCATATGTTGGGTCAGTTCAAAAAGAATATGAGCCGTATCTTGAACAAGGATGAACCGGCTCAAAATAATATGAGTCGTCTCTTACCAACAATGTAAAAATTAAGGTGCGGGAAATCTCTATGAGCCGGCTCAAGACATGGGTGGGCCGGCTTAAGGCAACATGAAGTGAAAGAAAATATCAAAGGACTTATGAGACGGCTCAGAAAAACATGAGTCGGCTCAAGAACCGATACGTGTAATATTTAGGAGATTTTGAAGATATTAAATCCGTGTGACTCATACGAGATAGCCTACGACTCAATAAAAGAGAAAATACATGATTTACACATTCGTAGCATGTTTTCCGAGTCACTTTGAGTCTTCATATCTAAATCCATGTCCTTTTGATTTTTTAACTCTTCGTCTTGATAATCCATTGTCGTCATGTCCTTTTTATTTCTTTATCTCTACGTCTTGTTAATTCATATCATCATGTCCTTTTGGTCTTTGATATCGCTATACTTGTTCTTTTACTTTGATATCGCTATACCTGTTATGTCTCTTATACTGGAAACATATAACTCAATTACAAGTATCGTCAGTGTGTAAAATAGTTAAATAGTGTTTTATCCAATATCAAAACCAAGGTGAGTAGATATTACCCAACAAGGTCAACAATCTCTCTCTTTTTGATATTTGACAAAACCTATTTATAATATACAAATTTGAGACATAACCAAAAGTAAGAACACATGAAAAACTATAAAAACTCCCCTGAATTCAATATCCATATAAATAAGCATACATTCAAGTTTTATACCAATATCGATTTAGAAAACCAAAAAATCCATCAGAAAGTTTGAAATTCATGTGTCATGTGCATATCAATATCGATCGCAAAAAATGTCGCAAAAATCTATAAATATATAAAACTTTCTCCTCCTTTTTGTCGAAAATAAAAAAGGATGACAGTAGATATAAAATGACAATAATAACATGCATACCATCATAGCAAAAATAATGTAAATCACATCCATATCCACGATATCAATACCATATCCACATCCAAAAACATTCATATCCATAAACCACCATGAAACCAATACATCCATATCATAGTATTCTAAACACATTCATATCCACATCCAAAAATATCCAATATCAAACCAAAATATTGATAGAAATCAAAATATCATATTCATCACGCCAAGTTTTCATATCCACCAAAAAAAATATTACAACCATTTGTTTTCCAACACAACAAAATTCATCATAACCAAAACAAAACTACGCTCCAATTATTGTCATCACAGAAGTACTAAGACGCGGGAGCAGCCGGATCGGTCGAGGTCGTGGTAGGAGTAGGAGGGACGACATAGGCAGATGGTTCATTCATAGTGGGAATGAGAAAGACACGCCAAATAAATCACCAATGGACATGATTCTATTTTCCGACTCAATTTGCCTGTTAAAGATACGAGCTTCAAGGACAACTATCCTATCAAGAAGACTTTGTTAAAAAACAGTAGGAATATGAGTAGGAGCCGTGGGAGTACGATCGTCAGTGTAAGGAGTAGGATCGTCGAGGGCAGGATTCGAGTGTGAAGAGGGATCATCAGTGCGAGTAGGAGGAGCTGAATCAGACGGTTTGGAATCCAATGCCGACTCCGATGCAGAAGGTGAAGAGTGAGAATCAATAGCATCGGCATGGGCAATATCATTAGGAGAAATGTTCATAAACGTCATGTTACGCTGAGTGAAGGGCTTATCGGAGATCTTGATCGGAATTTTGCTAACAAAAATTTAGAAGTGTTAAAGGATTTTGGTGATCTTTCCGTAAACAAGGGTATTACGAGCTTTGACTGAATTCCACATATGTTTGAGAAGGAAGAGTGGAAGATTGACACAAATTTTCTTTAGGATGCAAAAAGTAAAAAGTGTATGGCATCCAATATATTTGGTACGGCTTCTCGCCTTGGGAAGGATGCAAAAACCAAGAATTTTGGCGATAAGGTGGGCGCATGAAGTCAAATGATTCGATAACTCAGAATCAACGAATGTCACATCGTTGTGGATCAAGATCGAAGCAGTTGCAGGACTTTCGTTTTTCGGATAATAATGAAACAAAGAGATATTAAACTCGTAGATATCTAGACCCACATTTGGAATACACGAAATAGTGCTCAAAATACTAGGGTCAAAAGTAATATCACGATAGAAATAAGAGGTGAGTGATTCAGGAGTTGGGGATCATAAGTGAGATTTGCAAATACACATCGGACGACATACGGATACGTCAAACAGTCAAGGGATAGAAAATCTAACCAAGGACGGAGCCAGGGGCGTGTGGGGGCGGCTGTCCCTCTGGCTCTAGAAAAATAGCGTGGGTTCCTTATACATTGCCCCAGAGAATGTGTGTTGATTTTTAACTGTCCATATTTTATGCCTATATTTAAGGAAAAATCTAATAGAAAATGCCAAATCTAATATATTAGCATTTTAGTTGCTGATTCTTTTCATTAGATAACTAATTAAAATAAATCAAAACAAGTTATAAATATCTTATTCTTTATTTTAGAATTCAAACTTTTAATATGGAAGATTTTAATTGGACTCTAAATATAGGAAGGTATGCTATATCTTACTATTCAAAATCAAATAAGATTCTATACTTCAAATATATACTCTACATTATTTCTTCATTATATGCTTTTTTCTTTTTGTTTCATTTACCTCTTCATCTCTTTAGATTAATGAATCATCTTTAATTTTTCTTCGAACTCCCTTTCCTTCTATAAATTTATGACTGACAGAAAGAAGCTGTAGCGCATCCTCTCAGCTATTTTCATGAATATAAACAATCATTGTCCCCTCAATATTAGATAATTTAGTTTTTGAATGATATGAGATTGTATTGGATTGAAGGAACATCGAAGATTATGCAGGGAATCATTCACCGATATATCTTTTTAAAAATAAGTTTAAAATATTTTTTCTATATATTTTGTAGTTGCTCTCTTTAACCAAATCCTGGCTTCGTCCCTGAATTTAACCTACTCTGGTACTCAAACAAAGACCTGATGTTCCAATCATCTAACCTTTCGAAATCGATCACGGATCCCGTTAACACGTTATGAGTCAAAAATTTCTTAAAGATTTCAAAATTTCCTCGTTTATGATAACGGGCATCAAACATATAGGATGGTGTATGGAATACAGGAAGCATAGACAATAAAAGAACGGTAGATGTAGAAGAAGTAGATGTCAAAGAACGAAGGTTATCTCGGGGTTTAACAACGGGTTTAGGAGGCTTCTTCGTGAGTTCGTTGTGATTCAAGCCACCGGTGCCGCCAGGGGTGAGTAGTTTGCGCTTTGACGTACGCGGCAAAGCTCCACCGCGTCCTTCAGAATCCGAATCGATATGGATTAAGGGTTTCTTCATCTTTGGAGCCATTAATTCCGGTTGAAATCGAGAGAATCGGTTGAGTAGATGAGGAGTCGACGAGATCTATGGAGAAATCGATTGAATTAGAGGAATTTTGATCGAAAATATGGGAATTTTGGAGTTTAGGGTTTCGATCGAAGAGGGGAGAGACGGCTTGAATGAGAGAAATAAGATGTGGGACCGTCTTAAATAGGATCGAAAAATTGCTGAAAAATAGGTTGAGATGGCCCAAAATTTTATTGAGCCGGCTCAAATACACAAAAACTCAAACAGATAAAGATTCAACTTTTGAGACGGCTTAAAGGCTGAAAATTGTGAAGGAGGAAGCTTTTGAGATGGCTCAATATAATCCGAGACGGCTTAAAGGCTGAAAATTGATATATCAAGAAAATTTAGCGTACTCTCGCTCGTTTATCGACTTCTCAGCATTGGAAACTTAATAAAAAATAATATTAAGTTAAGAAAACCATTTTAACATCAATTCCAATTTAAAATATATTAAGATACCATTTGAAAACATAGTTAAGATCGTTTAACTTCATTTCTCACTCAATGAATCGACTGCCATGTGAAGGGTTCCTTAAATACCTCTGCTGAGACCTGTGAATAGAATTTGTTATAATCAACAAAATCCACAACTGAGTTCTCCTAAAAGGGTTGCTGACGCTGTTGGGCAATGTGAACTTAGAAGTTACTCTCGATCTCATCAAAACACATGGAAATTCAAGAAAAATATTATGAATAGTAGTTTCAACTTTCATAAAATCATTTTCCAAATCATTAAACAAGATTCAAATCTCACAAATCAATCAAAAGCATCATGCATCTCTGTCTCTATTAAATTCAGGGATTCTCGGATTGTAGTACAACAAGCCTTATCTAAGGGTTTAGTAAAAATATCAGCCCATTGAAATCCAGATGGCACATATTCAAGAGTAATGTCACTCTTGTGATTATTTTCGCGTAAAAAGTGATAGCGAATATCGATATGCTTAGTCTTTTAGTGTTGGTACGTGTTTTTAATCATATGCACAGATTGTCGCATAAAATTGGAATTTTTGAAAAATATTCATCATAACCGTTTAAAGTATATTTCATCCAAAGTGTTTTGTGCTTAACAAGCACCAGCAGCGATGAATTCTACCTCGGCTGTGGATAAAGCAATTGAATTCCGTTTCTTAGAAATCTATGAGATAAGACAATTGCCAAGTAGACGACAAGCGCCACTAGTGCTTTTGCAATCTACTTGACTACCCGTATAATCAGCATCCGAATAACAAGTCAAAGAAAAGTTATTATTCTTCGGATACCAAAATCCTAATTTATAGTACCTTTTAGATATTTGAAAATACGTTTAACTGCAGAAAGGTGCGATTTTTTAGGATCAGACTAAAACGCGCACACAAACAAACACTAAACATAATATCCGTCCGACTCACCGTTAAATAAAGCAAGCTACCTATCATACCTCGGTATAGAGTCGTATCTATACTCTTACCATTCTCGTCCTTTGATAGCTTAACTGTTGTAGGCATAGGTGTGTCGTACGTTCGCGAGCTTTTTAAAACGAACTTCTTGATTAACTCCTTTGTGTACTTCGCTTGGTTTATGAAAACCCCGTCTTTAGTTTTCTTTATTTGGAGTCCAAGAAAGTAGCTCAATTCGCCTATCATCCTCATCTCGAACTCATCTTGCATAGACTTTGCAAACTCCTGAGAAAGATTTTCGTTAGTGGATCCAAAAATAATATCGTCTATATAAATTTGCACCAATAAAAATCTTTATCAAAATGTTTTGTAAAGAGCATTTTATAAAAATGCACTTAGACGCTCATCAAGCTCTAGGAGCTTGTTTGAGACCGTATAAGACTTTGTGGAGTTTAATCACATGATTTGGTAATTGAAGATTTTCAAAACAGGGAGGTTGTTCCACATACACTTCCTCCTCTATTTTACCATTCAAAAACACTCTTTATATCCATTTGAAAAAGATCAAAATTCTTGTAACAAGTATAAGCCAATAGAATTCGCATGGCTTCAAGTCAGGCTACGAGAGCGTAAGTTTTCTTGTAATCAATTCCTTTTACTTGTTTATAACCTTGCGCAACCAACCGCATTTTGTTCCTAACCACGTTGTCGGAATCGTCAAGTTTGTTCCTAAACACCCATTTAGTACCAATAACCGGTCTATCGTCGGGTCTAGGCATAAGCTGCCAAACTTTATTCCTTTTGAATTGTACTAACTTTTCTTGCATGGCAAGAATCCAATCACTGTCTAACTCGGCTTCTTTAAAAGTTTTATTTTTAATTTTGAAATTAAAAACCAAGTTTAGACAGTTAAGAAAATTTAAAGAACGAGTAATAACTCGTTGTTCTACATTACCAATGATTTGTTCTTTTGGATGGTTTTTTTTGAAATGCCAATCCTTAGGAAGCTCTTGATGTACACCAACAGTTTGTTCGTCTTCCTTTGGATTCTCCGAAGAATCATCCTTTAAGTTCATCTCTTGCAGTCCTTTATCTGCATCATCTAAACTAGTATTTAACCTTGACGTTAGCAAAGTCATTTGAGTCAACAATGTAAGTATTATAGTGCCTTTTGCCTAAAAGAATACACTTTTCATCTTAAAAAATTTTGCAACAGGTTTTACCAAAAACAGCGGTGTATCCTTTATCGCAAAATTGATTAATGCTAAGCAAATTGTGTTTCAAATTATCTACTAATAAAACATCATCAATGTTGGTAGAATCACTTACCACGATTTTACCCTTACCCTTTATATACCCTTTCTTATTATCTCCGAAGGTGACGCTGCTACTTTCTTCTCTTGATAATGAGTCGAAACTATATATATCTCCGGTGATGTGCTTCGAACACCTACTATCAAGATACCACGTGGTTTTACGTTGTTGCGGCTGGGTACCTGAAATAGAAAATTTACATGACCTTTGGTACCTATATCATCTTAGGTCCGTGAAGGTTAGTAGCATGCAAATGTGATCTAGAAGTAGATGATCTTGTGTTACCTTTGGGTTCACTTCTCCTACGCACAAAATGATATTTGTATGTTGAATTGTTCTTGATAGAACTAATATCTAATGATATGGCCAATAGTAAGACAATAGTGTAAGGTTCGAGAACTCAGTTTCGGTTTTTCATAATTTTATTAGTTTCGCTGGGTTTTGGCTAGTTTCACTAATCTCGGTTCGGATTTCGGTTTCGACGGTAATACTACATAAGTGTAGATATACTAAATACTTAAATTTATGCTGCTATATTATAAGATAATGATCCTAGTATTTAAAAATTCAGCCATGATGCAAAATATACTGAAAAGTGTACTTAGGTAAGTATTAATATAGGGTTTTGATTCATTTTTTACGGTTTTCTAACAACGAAGGCCTACAATGATGACAATGACAGTAAAAATGGAATAAAATTTTTTTAAAGGTTTTGGCCGAAACAATATTGTATGGGTGGTTTCGTATTGGTCTCGGTTGGTTTCGTATCGGTCTGCACCGAAACCGATATGAAACCACCACGTATCAGTGATTTCGGACGAAACCTCAAACCTTGCAATACTGACAAGTTTTCAAAGCGTGTCTATGGTCATATCGGTAAGTAGTGTCCATAAAAAAATCTATTGGTTGAAGTACCAGCTGAAGTGCTAGGATCAAAACCAAGACCAAAAGATTTGCGGTTCCCGCTAAATTCATCAAGTACGATATACAACTTGTTCTTACCTTGGGTGAACTTAACGAGAGCCTCTTCAAGTTTCGTGGTCCTTATTTTGGTACCAACAAGCTCGTGTTCTAATTTAGTATTTGAAGTTTGTAAATCTTTGCAACGCCTCAATTTCCAGAATACGGAAATATGAACCGAAACTGCCAGTGCTCCTATATAAAGGGAAATCGCCTTGCAATAGTCACACCAAGGCTCTAGCTAAACATGTATAATAATATCCAAGATATAATCCTAACATCATACTGTATAAATAACAAATAACATTGATAAATCCATAAGATAAAGACAGTCACTAAAAGATCCAATAACAAAGTGTTCCGAATAAACGAAATACAAGATCCAAAAAGAAAGATATATTATTCTTAACGTCCAGCGAAGGGCACACATTCTAAATGCTAACTAAAAAAGAAATAAACTCACGGACTACTAATTTCGGCAAACTCTAGACAATCGTCCCGATCCTGCTCATCCTGAAAATCTGTCTCTAAACCTGAGATGGTAAGTCTCAGGGATGTTAGAACATTCCAACAAGTACTCAATCGTAATAGTGTGTATGTGTATAATAGCATGCATATGTAAGTGCAGTGAAGCCCGCGTGGACATGTAGATATAGATACGGCAATATTATGAAGCAAGTATGTAAATAGGTCAAATCATACCCTAGTTGGTCATTAAAAGAGCAATTCATCCTATCGCGAGTTCGAGTGTGCACGTCAAGTTCTGCAGGAGTATTCCCAACCCAAGGGTAGGGCCCCAGAGGTAAGGAAACACGGGCCCAACTGTGGAATGAACAAGTGATTGTATAAAGCTTGGTACCGGTAATAGTAACAAATGATTGTTTAAAGCCAGGTACCAGTTAATGAACATGTGACCGATATAGCCCAGTACGAGCTGTATGAACAAGTGACCGATATAGCCCGGTTCGAGCTGCCGGCAATGAGACTCCTGAGATCCTGATGAACGAACGCACTCTCAAACTATCCCAACACCCCACGTGTCTATAACTACCATGATAATAAACTGAATCACTAATCAAAATGCTGACTGGACTGAAACATATAATATCATGTTAACGGTATGGAATAGAAACTTGTGAATAAGAATAAATGGTGTCATGGAATATAATTCAGCATTTTAATTAGTGATCTTGTTTTAGGTAAACAATTAGTAATGGTGAATAGGTATGTTATGTCAAACATGGTATTGTATGCAAAGTGACATAAATCTTGAATAAGTATAAAGCATGAAAAGAGTTCTCGTGCATAGTAATATTAACAGGTAATATCGTGGTCTCGCCAATAACGATAAACAAGTAATTATCATCAAACTCATAATTAATTTAAACATGGTTCTTTAAGATGCTGATTAATGGGTGCGCTATACTAGGGTTTTCATCACATGCACAATAAACATAAGGTTTCGTTTAATTAAGGTACGGTTTAATTATTAATCTTATTTTGATCACAACATTGTCACACAAGTAGATCTAAGTATGTAATTACGGCTAATCAATAGTGCAACAAGAAAATGTGTGATTACATTAGTATAGTGCAGTATGATTCGTTAATGTGTATGTGTCCAATATGATATATAGTGTTTATGATATGTACAAGTATCTATATAAGGGTGCAAGCATCTCCATTTTAATATCTGGAATTATCATTGAATCTGAACATGGTTTAACGGGGTAATTTTATTAATCGGTGTTTTAGGATCCTAGGGTCTTGATTATGAATACAAGAATTATATGGTATTTTAACGAAATTAGCCATTATTAATATTTCCACTTAAAGATTATGAGGTTAATAGTATACTTAGATATTTACCGATATCGTAGTGACTAAAATAGCAAGCAAGAGTACTTGCCTTAGGCGACGATAAACACGACTACACGAAACACAAACGAAGCTTTTAATTGCTCGGCTAAAGAATCTCGGGTCCAAGTTGCTCTCGGTTCTGGACTTGGGTGCGGCTAAAGGATAAAGCTTGGTTATGGGTGCTGATGCGCTGGCGATGGACTGCGGCAAGGGGTCGACGATAAGATGGTGTGGTAGCGAGAGTAGTGGCGGCAAGTGGGTTCTTGGTGAAGGAAGCACCGGTGATGGTGTGGTCTTGGTGAGGGCTGGAGGAAGAAGAAGCTTGGGGTGTTCTCGGTTGGTGGCAGTGGCGGAGGAGGGAAGCGCTCGAAGTTGAGGGAGGTGATCGGGTCGATAGGGTCGAGGGAAGGAGGAGATGGGCGCTTCGATGGTGGTGGCGGTCTCAGGTGATCAGGGTCGAAGTTGAAGGAGGGGGTGCGCTGTGCGGTGAAGGTGATCGATCGAGGGCGACGACGAAGGAGAAGACGATGGTGGGGGTGCACTGCTAGAGTTGGGTGCGGCGGAGAAGACGATGGTGGGGATAGCGGCGGCGATGAAAAGAAGATGGGGTTTGCGGGTTGAAGATGGCTGTGGTGAGAGGGATGCTCGGGTTTTGGAGTGCTTCGGTCGATGGAAGGAGATGGGGTTAGGGCTCAGTTTCACATTAGAAGAAGAAGGGATGATGATGATGTGATAATTATTAGGTTGTTTTTATAGGTATAGATTTGTAGAAAAAGAATTAAAGAGAGTAGATTTGAGAGAGATTAGATTGGAGAGAGAGGGATTTTGTTAGGGAATACATACATACATATTTGAGATTAATGGAGGAAAGAGGCCATAGGAGGGAATTTCCTCCTATGAGGTCAAAAAATTACATCCTCCATCGTTTTTTCCAACGATCGGCATTCATCATCTTCATCGTTATCATCTAAGATGTGGGTACACCAAATTTCATGTGATTCTACAACTTTTTCACCGTTGATTTAGCAAAACAAAAAGTTATTTTGTCGGTAAACCGTTAATCTTGAACCCACTAAATCAACGGTGAAAAAATTATAGAATCACATGAAATTTGGTGTACCCACATCTTAGATGATAACAATGAAGATAATGGGTGCCGATCATCGGAAAAAATAAGGAAGGATGTATTTTTTTGACGCCATAGGAGGAAATTCCCTCCTATGGAATCTTTCCTCTATTATTCTCTACACACACACACACATATATATATAGGTTTGGTGAAATATAAGTAGGGATATGAAAAAATATATGTAGATAGAATAGAATATAGAGAGAAAAATTTATTGGAAAAGATATTTGTTTAGAGAAAGAAAGTAGTATTTGTTTTAAAAGACGAGAGCTATCAGGTGAGAGAGAAGATCAGGGGGAGATATATGGTGATTGGAGAGAGAAAATTGAGTTGTTAGTTTAGGAAAAATATTTATATGGTTAAAAGATTTAACATGGATTCTCATAATTTGTCAAACTAAATATTTTAACTAAATAAATACCGTTAGACAAAATATCTTATAAATAAAATTTAAAAAGGGGTAAAATCTTGTGTATATATATTGTTTAAAGAAATATCAAACAAAATATGTTTTGTTAAATTATAATACTAAAATATAAATATGGTTACAAAATAGCGTTAGACAAATAACTATTTAAATACTAATAATATGCCTACTTGAAAAACCATAATTATATGTATATATCTTAATTAAAAGGATTAAACTCCAAGTTATAATAGTAATAATAATAAAACAAAACTCAATATATCCAAAAAGAAAAAGAAAAAACGAATGGTCGGGCTAGGGTGTTACAATCTTTTGTCATGCTCAACAGTGGTAGTTTCAAACTTGGTATTCAATTCAAATATTTCATCTTTCAAAACATCATTTTCATTCTTAAGAATAGTACATCAATTTCAAAAATAAGAAAACGATTTCTTTTACAAACTCTTATACTTTGAAAACAATTTTTGAAAGTTATCATGAAGTTCAATATATAAATCGATCAACTCATCTCTATCTAGGTTTATCCAAATCATCATTGCATACCTCGTTATTGTCCTCATGTGCCATAAAGCACACGTTGACAACGGGCTTTTCTCGTTGTCGGAGGCGTCTGAGTCCGATTCATCCCATTTTGCTTGGAACACTTTTCTCTTTTCATGTTTGTCCTTTTCATCCTTATACTTGTTCTTGCCTTTGTTCAAGGTTGGGCAATCGGCCTTCATGTGACCTTGCTTATGGCATTCATAACAAGTAGGATTAGTAGTAGAACTTGAAATTTTATTACCTCGTCAGTTCCCTATTTTCTTAAAGTTTCGAAACTTCATAAATCTCGTGAATTGTTTATCGAGAGCTGCCATATCTTCATTTTCACTTTGATCGCTTTCGCTTTCTGATTCTTTCAGAGGAATGTTCTTTGCTTTTAGAGCTAGGCTTTTTCTGAAGGCTCTGTTAGAGATATATACCTTAGAGGCCATTATTGTATAGTACAGGATTGTATATTATATTTTGGAAGTTTGGGATATATACATGTATAATAACAGTCTTGTTCAATATGATAGTATACTATCTGGTTTGTATCTATCTTAACATGTGTATATGTTTCTTTTAACGTATCGCTAATACATGTTAATAGAGCCCGTAAGATCTTTGCTTGACTCCTAGCGTTGCGATGGCAGTCACACTAGTGGGGGCTGAGTAATCTATAAGCACATGCTTAAATTTGTTCATAGCCGTAGGATTATCGAGACATGGCATTGATACTCCAGAGTAGACTAGTGTATACGTTTCTTATCCATGTCAGGGGAGATGGCCTGTCCCTCAGCCATTGGTATACAGTACCAAAGATAGTATATTGGTGTTTATTAGGTTGTGAGTTACACTGGATGGACTCGCTGAGAACTGCTGGTTGGTATTATACCTTTCGTCGGATAACAGTTCTCTGGTGACATGAGTACATGTTAGTCCGTTGACTTGATATCACTATTCGTTTCGAGTTTGTTCCTACTGTACTTAAATTACTACTCTACCACGGTTTTAAAGAGTCGTGCAAACAGATAGTAGTTGGGTGCAGTCCCGAAACAGTTAGAGCCCGTAGGTGAAAGAAGGAATTCGTGTCTCCTGGTATTGGAAGTTGATATCGCGCTGTGTACGGTTGATCGATACTATAAGTCCTTGGCCAGAGCAAGTGAGATTTACTGGTAGGTACACCAGTAGTTTCTCATGTTGTATTGGGTTCTACATCGACACGATTTATTGCGCTATTAGAGGTCTGACGTTTACCATCTCCTAGGCCCGATATGCGATACTCTTAGACGAACAGACCGGACTGTACGGAGAATGTCATCTATAAGTTTAGTAGGGATTCGGACGAGTTTTCTTGTCGATTTTCCTTTCAACAGATATATTGGTAGCCGTTACATACAGCTAGTGCCATTAACGTGCTTGTGGTTAAACCCACTGATGTGCTTATTGTCGAGTCTTTAGAGTCTTACACACAGAGTGTTTCCCGGTTCAGACGAAACAGTATAGTTTGCATATTTCGATACGCTCGGGTGTTCGATTGAACACGCGTATTTATACACGTGCTTTAATCGGACTGTTTAATAGTACCAGCAGGTTTGAACGACAGCCGGTTTTGATACTAGTATTCTATTGCTCTCTTTTGGGTATTTGTATTTTAACACGAATACGGTATTTATACGAATACGGTATTTATACGAATACGAGTATTTGTGTATTTATACAAATACATGTATTTCTTTCTAAATATGAATACACGTATTTTGTATTTTCGGCACAAATACGGTATTCGTATTTTGATAGAAATACGGTATACATATTTATTATAAATACGAGTTTAGTATACTTGATTATATACATACAAGTATTTGTATGTGTATGTGTACCATGGTGGGGTGGCCTCTCTCACACTCTCATGTTCTTATTTCTTTCAGGGTTGTGTGGGCTTGTGACTCACACTAGTGCGTCACAACCCACTCACCCTCCTTTTGTTTTCTTGTTATGAAGAGATAAGAATTGAGAAAGTGTAGGATTTTGTTCGAGTGTTTGATATTTTCTTGAGTTGCCATGTTGACCTCTTCATCTTCTTCTTCCTCTTTTGTTTATTAGAGATTAGAGAAAATATAGGGAGTATCTTGTTTCATAAACTACACCCCTAAGTATCTTGTCTTAGTAAGACTCGGTCTTTAGTTGCTTCATGGAAGCTATCGCTTGAATCGGCATTTTCGGGTGGATCGTCTTTGACGCGGGAGCTTGACTTCGTGAGCTCGATTGGAGTATCCTAGGAGCTCAAGGAGCAAACCTTTCAAGACCCGAAGGACCGTCTTCAAAGGTTGTTACACTAACTTAGTAGCTATAACTCTAGTTAGTGTTGTTTAATTTAGTGTTTGGACTTGTATTCTAGCGTTTCAAGTGTGTAGTGCTCAAGATTTTTAAAGTTTTTGATTCCGCAAAGCCGTAGAAGTCACGGCAAGAAGCACCATACACTTATAGGATCTTCATCCTTTTGCCTTGCCCTAATGTTGTTGAGCTTCATCTCGTGCGTTTTGAGTTTTCCAACAAGATTCTCTAACGTTAGTTCATCTAGACTGTTCGCTTCTTTAATAGATGTATCTTCAAGCACTTTTTCTTTTCTATAAAAGTTTTACCATAGCTGAAAAGTTCAATAATGATCTTATTAAATTTAGAATATATTACATCAATCGTTTCATCAGCGCTCATTTTAACTTGTTCGTATTCACTCGTGAACTGATTGATTTTACTTTATTTCACATGACTCGTCCCTTCGTGAGAAGTTTTGAGTCTTCCAAATCTCATGCGCGGTGGTACATATGGAGACTCGGTTGAACTCGTCGGGTGAAAGAGAGTAGTGTAATACATTTATTTAATATTCAAAGCCAAATCTTTTCGTGCACTCTTACTGTAAGGTCTAGTCGGTATAACGAATTTATCCTCTACAATGTCTAGAATATCAAGATCGATATATTGAAGGAAAATTCGCATCTTGATTTTCCAGAAGTTATAGTTAGTGCCATCAAAGAGTGGTGGCTTATTGGTAGCTTGACCTTTCAATGATCTATTGTTCCGAGTAATGTTATTATTGTTAGCCATATGATCTAAACTCTAGGGTTTTAAGCCAAAAAGAGAGCTAACAGCTCTGATACCAATTGAAAAGTGTCCTAGAGGAGGGTGAATAGGACAATGGCTAACAATTAAAACTTTATTGCTCAAATCAATACAAATTGCGGAATTATAATGAATAATAACAAACACAACAATAACAATAGATATAAAGAGCTAGAAAATGCAAACTCAGTAGAACACCGGCGATTGGTAACGAAGTTCGATATTACAGTATCTAGTCTCCGTCTAGATCTCTCTTTAGGAACTATCCACTAATCAACTCTTCTTAAGATAAAGAAACCTTTACAATTTAATGGGCCACTTTCACCGAGTTTACAACTGATGGACCATCTCCACCGGGTAATCTTTTCAAGGCGCTGATTAAACCTTTACAACTCAATACGTGATGGACAACCTCCACTGTAATCTTTTCCTTTGCTCAGATCAAACCTTTACAACTTAAAAGTAAAAGAAAAACTCGACTCCTAATCTCGTATTTGAATCAAACAATTTTAAAACAGAGAATTAGGGTTTTTGATATATCACAAGATAAAGCCCCTTTTTTGATTTCAATAAAAATTGATAAAGAATTAAAAACGAGATGTCAAGATTTTGCAAAGGCAAGATATTTAAAAGTTTAAAAAATTCCTTTGCAAAAGGAATTAAAAACCTTTTAATGAAACCCAAAAGAATTTAGAACCTGATGAAGAATTAGGGTTTCGAAGGCTTGAGAAAGTTGATGAACTTGAGCAAGAGATAATAATGTGTAGAATTGGTAACCATACTTTCGACCAAGGTAGTATTTAAAATGTTGGGAAAGAATCCCACAAATCTGGAAACAAATTGGTCAAGATAAAATCAAGGATTTCAAATGGTCAAGTATTGAGCCGGCTCAAGAAAGATGTGAGCCGTCTCAAAATAACAGTGTAAAAATCAAGTGCAGGAATGTGTTGAACTGGCTAAAAAAGAACATGAGCCGTCTCTTGAACAAGGTTGAGCCGTCTTTTGCCAACAATGTAAAAATGAAGGTGCAGGAAATCTTTATGAGACGGTTCAAGACATGGGTGAAGCGGCAAAGAAAAGATCAAAGGATTTATGAGACAGATCAGAAGAACATGAGCCCGCTCAAGGACTGATACATGTGATATTTAGGAGATTTTGAAGTCATTAAAATCGTGCGACTCATACGAGATAAGCTACGACTCAATAAAAGAGAAAGTACATGATTTACACATTTGTAGTATGTTCTCTGAGTCGCTTTGAGTCTTCATCTCTAAATCCATGTTCTTTTCATTCTTTAACTTTTCATCTTGATAATCTATTGTCGCCATGACCTTTTTATTTCTTCATCTCTACGTCTTGTTAATTCGTATCAACATGTCCTTTTGCTCTTTGATATCACTATACATGTTCTTTTACCTTGATAACGCTATACCTGTTATGTCTTATACTGAAAACATATAACTCAATTACAAGTATCGTCAGTGTGAAAAATAGTTAAATAGTGTTTTATCCAATATCAAAACCAAGGTGAGTAGATGTTACCCAACAAGGTCAACGTAAATAACTATAATATATTAACATAATTTTAGTAATTAATGATGTTAAATAAACCAAAATTCAATAAACTACTAATCAAATGGTAAACCCACTATAACTCGGTAACGGACAGTATCGGTCTCGGAGCTCGGGCGGTTATTTTTTTGGATCAAAATTCTCCATCTCGGATTGGCCCGATTGGGTCGGCCGAGATCTTAAACCATGTCTGCAACTTCCTATTTCTACTATAAATCTGATACTTTTGCACAATGTAAAGGTAGCGGGTTTCTGGATAAAAATAATAAGTGCTCTAGATTATAAATGCACAAATTCATATATTTTAGAACAATGGTTACACAATTCTTCATAAAAGGTAAGGGGAAGAAAAATCATTAAATATTGAGCGGACTAGAAATGTACTTTAAAGTAAATTACCTTTATGGCTTGTAGAACATACTATATGGAAATTTAATTCTGCTTATGCGGGCCTCTGTGTGCATGTGTGTGTACATGTATCTATTTGTATCTATGTATAGGTCTCTATGTATATATTATCTATGTATATGTATATATGTATACATATACATATGATCTTTATCGTTACAGTATGAATATTTATGCTGAATAGAATCATATTTCAGATGATATTTCTTTGAAAATACCCATCAATCACCTGGGCAGAAAGAATGTGTGTTGTAAAACAAATTGTTTTACGTCAATCAAACTACTTACACAATAACAACCAACACATGTATTTCACCAATTATTGTGCTCGTTGATTATGTTGAAGTTTTAAAGATTGTGTTAAGAGACCAAGTTGTTACCTTCTAATGTGTGTTACACTTTACTCAAATTTAAAAGATGAACTATTTAGTTTAGACGAATTAGAAAAGGCTTTTTTTTGCGAGTAGGGTATATCTTTTTTTTTTCCTTAAGAAATATTTACCATTTAGTTGTGTTTCTAGGTCTATAGATACCTCTCAATCAGATCTGATCATGTGTTGATCAGCAGATCAGCATCCAATGCCTCTCCATGTAGAAAAATCAAATCATCAATCAAGGTAGAAACCATTACTTCAGACCAACACTAGTCATGAAGTTTGATCCCACTTAGGTCCAATCATTTCACTTAGTCTCACTTTCACAATATGATATTCCAATCCTGAGTAATTTTGTGCTATAAGAATAAATGCAGGACTTTAGTAAAGGGTCAAAAATTGTTGCTTCTCAAAAATTGTTGCTTCTTCCTTTGGTAGAGGTGTAATGCCAAGTAAACAAGCAGCATTAGCTCCCGCGAAACATGTGTCCCCATTCATTAGAATTACCTATCTTTAATACAACAACCGTTGTAAACTTAATTTATTGTTGAAATATACTCACTAATCATTATTATTACCATCAAAGATGAGCCGTCTATGGATCACAAGGTTTGCCGACCGATATGAAATTTTACAACTTTAGTGTATACCTGGACAACGCTTCCCATGTAGTTTAGCTTTTTGGATCAAGGAGCGATAAATGAAAATACTCCTAACAATAAGTCCAGAGAAAGGGAAGCGATGATATATTTGATTATGGAAATTCTATCTATCTATCTATCTATACACTAATATAAAGTGGTATCAAAAGTGAAAATTTAGATATTTCCACTTTTGCCCATTGACTATGCCTATACTCTCTTGCATCAAATTTCTATTATGTTGGTATTTTGGAGAATATGGTTTGGTGGTGTGGGCAAACATGTAAATTTAGCTATGGGGCTAAACTTTTGGATTCCCATTTTGCCCTTAGTATCAAGTATTGTGGCGTTTTGATGGTGCGGGCAAACATGTAAATTTAACTATGGGCAAAGATTTATATTGTAAATGTAGTTATGTAAATTTAGCTATGTGCATAGCTTAATAATAAATATCATAATTGTGGGTTTTAAAATTTTTGCAAATAAATACCACATCTTTTATCTTCATAGGAATTGAAAGCTATAAAAAGTAAAATAAAAATAAAAGAACTTGCAATTTTATCTATTTTTGTATCCAAGAAAGTTTTTGGCATTTAGTTTCTATGATAGTTATCTAAAAAATGCTAAGATCAATATTTGGTAAATTTTAATTTGATTTTCTAAAAATCCTATAATGAAATTTGTTCATTATAGAAAGTGTGACGAGTTTTGGATAAATATCATAGATTTTATATTTTAAAAACAAATACTACGAGCTTTAACCATTTTTCATATAAATACCATGGCCTTTGTTTTTTGCAAATAAACATCATGGACTAATAAAAATATCATATACTTTTACATCGATAGACTTGAATCATATATAAATATTGCTTTATATAATCAATTTTTCCAATTTATAAAGGTTTCATGGAATATTCGTAAATCCTGTGCATCGCGCGCAGGGTTTAACTCTAGTAAACTAATAGAATGTGGTATCAAAAATGGAAATTTTGAAATTTCCACTTTTGCGCCCCCCTTTTATTAGTTTAGGCTTATGGGAAAAATAAGCAAGTTCGCAATATTGTTATTTTGTGAAGATGTAGGGATATATTTGGAAATCCCATGGCAAAAGTTTGCCTTGTCCTTTTGTGGAGATGCCATCAAGTGAAAACCCACAAGATTTTCAATAAAATACCATGAAATTTCATCATTTCTCAAATAAATTTCTATATAAATGCCATGAGACATTTTATTACAAATAAATCCCCTGAACTTCAAATAGATACTATGGATTCTTTTCAAATAAATACCATGAACTTCCTAAAGTTCTTTAAATAGATACCATGGACTTTTTTAATTTCGAATAAGTATCATGAATTTCCGATATTTTTCACATAAATACCATGGATTTTCTTCATACAAAAAGGAAGAATTTTTAATGTTTTTCATATAAGTGCCTTGGTTTTCTTAACAAATCAAAAACCACAAACTTTAAATGTTTTCCTGATAAATGCTATGGGTTTTCTTTATTACAAATAAACATCACGAACTTTGTTTATTACAGAAAATACGTCAAGTTTCAGATAAATGCCTCGGATCTAAATTTTTTTGGCAAATAAATACAGCGCTTTAACCAATTTTCAAATAAATACCATAGCCTTTGTTTTTTCTACTAAACACCATGGATTTTGTTTCTTACTAATAAAAAATACCATAGACTTATGCTGATAAATCTTGAACTATATATAAATATCACTTTATATAATCAATTTTCCATCGTGTAATTTTTTTATGGATATTCGTAGATCCTGCGCATCACGTAGGGTTTAACCCTAGTACATTACTATAAAGTGGTATCAAAAGTGGAAATTTAGATATTTTCACTTTTGCTCCTCGACTTTGGCTATTCTCTCTTGCATCAAATTTGGAATATATTGGTATTTTGGAGAATTTGGTTTGGTGGTGTGGAAAAACATGTAAATTTAGTTATAGGGCAAAATTTTTGGATTCCCATTTTGTCCTTCATATCAAGTATTGTGGAGATTTGATAGTGTGGGCAAACATGCAAATTTAGCTATAGGTAAAGATTGATATTATAAATGTAGTTATGTTAATTTATCCATGTTAATAAATATCATAATTGTAGATTTTAAATTTTTAGCAAATAAATACCATATTATTTTAATCATCATATGGATTGAAATCTACAAAAATATAAAAAGTAAAATAAAAATAAAAGAAACTACGATTTTGTCTATTTTTACATCAAAGAAAGTTTTTGATATTTAGTTTCTATGATATTTATGTAAAAAATGCTAAGATCAATATTTGGTGAAATTTAATCCGATTTTCTAAAATTCCCTGAAACTGGTCATCACGAAAGTTGGGCATCCGGGCCTTAGGGTTTTTTTGAGCAATCAATTAAAACTTTGCCAATTGCTTATTATTTACAACTTTGTCATCATCTCCACTTCTCACTATTTACAAATGTGCTATTACTTCAAAAAATTTCAATAATTACAAGTATGGCATCAATTCAAAATTCCTAATTCCTAACCTATAAGGGCACTGATTATTAATGAGTTAGGATTATCATATTAGTTGCTAATGTATCAATGCTTGTTAATAAAATGGGTCAAATGACTGTTATATATAATCTTTTTCATGAACTTTATCTAATATGCTGAAAATTTAAATAGGGATTTGTACTAAAAAGCCCCTCCATACTTCGCTAATGACTAAAAGACCCCCTCGTATTTACTTAAAAGACCCCCCCCCCCCGCACATTTTCCATCCAAATTTAACGTCCTGTTAGGAAGATGGAGTTGCAGCTTGAGTTTGAGCAGCTCTCTTACCTTCTATTTAGATAGGTCTTTCTTCCACAAAAAGAACCCACATGCTCGTTTAATTAAAAATTGGGAACAACTAAAAAATCACTCTCCTTTCGAATAAAGTTGCCCACTAAGTCGAAGCTTGCAATTCATGGGACAATGACACTCGACAAGCTTGTTGCAGAAGGTTGAGTTAAACAAGCCGACTTCCATGATCAATTTGAGAGATCTTTGATCGAAATCGTAACCTTAAAGCTAAATTTTTGGAAAAAATTGGGAATGTTAGAAGATGAAGAGGGGCTGGAGGGTTTAAAACCCGACATGATACTCACCGTTAAACCCCCAAACAGGGTAATGGAAGATGCAAAAAAAATCTCTTTTTGTCCTGTTAGGTTTTTTTAGTCCAATTTAAATGTATCAGGTTTTTTTTAAGTAAATACGAAATATGAGGTTGTCTTTTAGTAATTAGCGAAGTATGGAGGGGCATTTTAGTAAAAAAACCCAATTAAAAAAATATTAAAAGTAAAATCATTTTGTTGTTAATTACTATAATAACCACTATTATACGACAATTTCAATGAAAATAATCTAAACTTCTCGAACTATTCCAAAAATACGTCAAAATGTTGCTAATTTTCTTTGCTATCTTATAATTTTATTATTTAGTATTGCTTAGGTCATTTAGGTTGTTTATACTGACAATCCAGCAATTTCAATCCGAAATGGACAGAAATCCTGACACATGCGCGAACTACTGGCACCTAAAACCTGCACCACCATTGAGATTTGAAGCATTGGGTATACCCAAAGCAAAACACATTCCTAAGTGGATATGATAAAAAGAAAAGTTGAAGCCCGGTTTCTCATCTAAAAGTTGTGCGAAGGTTTCCATCTGAACTTGTTACATTCGAGTGTAGTACCTGACTACATTTTTTTCCGCTCATTTGGAAACATATCCTGGTTGGTGCCTCAAAAGCCTCTTCAGGCATTTGGAATCTTTAGAGTACCTGAATTGGCAGCTAAATTAACCTCACAAAGCTAGGGCTGTCTGCAAACTGTTGGTTGGTTCTTTATTCGTATAACCATCAGAACAAGTCTTGTTTCATATTGAGCTTGCATAGCTGTCACAGAATTTTTCGTTCACAAGTTAATTACCTACTGAATGTGAATTGGTCTTTCCTTTGTCTTAGTCCTTTAGTCAATAATATCTTTTTCACCATAGTAATTTTTTATTGTAGCGCTTGGCCCAGAAGTTCCGCAGATTTATGATATATGTTCATGCTAAAGGGATGATTGTTGATGATGAATATGTAATTGTTGGATCTGCCAATATTAACCAAAGATCGATGGACGGATCAAGGGATACTGAGATTGCAATGGGTGCTTATCAGCCTCATCGTACGTGGGCCGCAAAGGGTAGTTATCCCCGTGGACAGGTTTGTATTATTTCTTTGTCAACCTTGATTCTGATCTAATAGCAGTTATTCCATAGTATTGAATTGAAGAGTTACTTGTTGAAAAATAACTTAGCTACTAAAACCGCTGGGCAATTTAGTAATGTTAAATTTATAGAACATTAATTGCATAAAATGTATCTTGTGCATGTATTTTACTGAAATCCATATTTCAGCATATCAAACTTGCGCAATACTAATTCATTGAAGAAAAGCCAAGGATTTTGCTAAATTGGGGAGACCCCCTTCTTCGACAGAAAACAAATGCAATAGAGAGAGTGACGATCTTTATTTTTACACTTGAAATATCTGTGTTCCATTTAACCACGTTACGAAGAAGTACATCTGAGATATTTGTGTTACTAATGTGGTGCATATGCTTGCACTCCATGAATATTTAAGGATTTGAGTTTGTTCTGATGTGCTAACAAAATAAATTTCATGTTTTTGCTACTTTTCTCTTTGTAACTGTGATCAAGGGACATCCATACTAGGAATCGCGTATCCATGTGACATTTTCCTTCTCGGGACTAGCTAACCGAACGTTGCAATGCCTATTTATGCAGGTTTATGGGTATAGAATGTCTCTATGGGCCGAACATTTGGGAAGACTGGAAGATTGCTTCCAAGAACCAAAAACTGTGCGTTGTGTTAGGCGAGTGAACCAACTCGCAGAAGAGAATTGGCAGACCTTTGTGGGCCCTGACAATAATGAGATGAAAGGGCACCTGATGAGATATCCAATTCATGTGGAGAGAAATGGAAGAGTCCGTGCCTTGTCAGGATACGAAAACTTCCCTGACGTAGGCGGAAAGGTTCTCGGAGCACACACTACGCTTCCTGATGCTCTCACAACATAATTAGAAGACTAAATAACTGTGCTAAAGCGAAAAATGTTTATGCAAAGTGTTCGTTCGATGCACAAAGTATGGTCTTAGAATTGCTTGGATGGTTGAGGGCCTAGGAGATATCTAATGTAAGAAGATATGTATTGTATGGAACAAACAGATTCGTGGACAGCGGAGCAAATGGCTTCGTGGAATCACTAATTTAGATCCTATGGCACATGTTGACATCTGTCATATCTGAATTGTGATGTACCACTGATATAGATCCCAAACTGAGAACCTGAAACAAACATCATTTATTGCATCCTTTCTTTTTATTTGTATTCTCGATAAATATATGCTAAATGTTTTGTTCAATATTCTACCTTCACTACTACAAATAAGGGTTGCCCCTACGGATTTACCCGTAGGGTCAAACCACGGCCCCTACGGATATATCTGTAGGGACAATAAAATACCCTGTAGGTACAAACGCCGTAGGTGCAAGTTGAAGCCCTGAACTTGCCCCTACGGACAAATATTTGTCCCTACGGAGTTCTGTGTAGGTCCCATTTGCCCTACGGATTAGGCCGTAAGGACAACAAATTTATTTTATTTACGGTTTTTTAAAATATATTACTTGTACCTACGGATGAATCCGTAGGGACAAGTAATAGCCCCTATGGATACATACATAGGTACTTATCCGTAGGGGCAAAATATCAAGATTCCTGATATTTTGCCCCTACGGATAACTCCGTAGGGCCATTTGTTTGCCCTTATGGATATATCCGTAGGGGCAAACCCAACCCCCCTGATACTGAGATCACGGGAGAAATATCAGATATCCTGATATTTTACCCCTACGGTTTAAGCCGTAGGGGCAAAGTGTGTACCTACGGATTAATCCGTAGGTACATACTATCAGTTTTTTTTATAAAAAGGACTGCTTATTTTTTTCTCGCCATGTGCACAATAATATATACATCAATCGAATATAAAATTAATCATTACACAACATATATCGCAGTATTCATAATCACATCTCACGCATATAATATACAAAAGAAACCAAAAAATAGAATATGATATAAATATAAACACCTTAGGACCACCAATATCAATATCGTCCAAAATGTAGTACAATATGTATCATATAAATAAATACACGTTTCAAAAAATAAGAATCAAAAAGCTACCCTAGCTCGGTCCAGCTCCACCTCTGATAAACGCTAGAATCTGGCGTGCCTGCTCCTCGGTCAATAAACCATGCAATTCGGCGCGTGCGGGAGTCTGAGCGGGCTGTGGAGCTGGCGATGTGGTCTGCGCAGCCGCCGTTGAGGTAGTGGCTTGCGGAGCCGCGGCTGCGGGAGTCTGAGCGGGCTGTGGAGCTATAGGAGCTGTCTGCGGAACCGCAGCCGATGTAGTGGCTTGCGGAGCCGCAGCCGAAGGAGATGCATGTGGAGGCTCGGCCTATGTACCCTGTCGCGTCTGGACCTAACGTGTGTAATAAGCGTGTAAGAACTGTGTATTATTCGAATTCGTATCATTATCAAGTTATTTCGAAACCCCATTTGGATATCTAGTTTGGAAAACCGTAGTTTATTTTAATTAGATATGTATGTATGATTAATCAAACCTAAGTCTACAACCAAATAAGCTCAGGCTACGTACTAATATTGGATATGTTGATATCTATAATATGACATGATATTTTACTATAAAGCAGTATACATACCAGCATCTCTTTCAACTTCTGAACGGTGGCCTTCAAGCTCTCCAGTTCCTGCTGGACACGTCGCTCACTGGAGACGGTGGAAGTAACCGCCGGGGTGGAGTCCAATCTCATATGGGCCCTGCTAGGGCCCAGTCCCCAGCCTCTCTCCCAACCTCCGTGGTGCCCTCCGTGTGCGGCGTTCAGGACTGGGGTCAGCAGCCTCGGATCGCTCTGTCCGGTAAAATCGATCCCCGAGGCCTCGGCCTGCTCAACCACCCGCTCCTACACCCACATTAAGCAGTAAAGTATAAGTATAAAATTTAAATTTGAACCTTCCAAAACTAAAATTTCAAATATGGGTAGAATAAATATTAACACTTACGCAATACTCCTGGGTAGCGACGTCGGGATATCGAAGCTCGCCCGTGGCGGGATCTGTCGAGGTGCCGTGGACGGCAAGATATGCGGACAGCACGCTCGGTGTACCACCTTGCGCCAGGGTCTGAGCTGTCTGCAATATTAGAAAATAACTCTTAATATTAGATATATTAGAAAATAACTCTTAATATTGCATTATATCACAAAGGCCGGTCTATTGTAATTTACCGATAACTCCATGGCTCGAGTAATATTTCTCGAGCCACCTGTGTAAGTGGGGCGACCCCTCTTCACCGACTTCCTATTCTCTGTATTTTGAGCGGCCTGTTTCTGCACAACGCATTCACATTTAGTTTTCTAATTAAGGAACACAAAAAAATAAATTATATCCTAAACAATGAATTACATTTAAAATACATACCTGTTTGCGTTGAGAGTCGAAATATTCGCACAATAGAGGCCATGTCTCTACGTCGACTCTCGCAAACACAGGAATAGATAGGAGGGCCGCTTTCTCTGCCTCGGGGGTCGCCATCCACAGGGAGCAGCAGTCGGCATTCAGCTCATTCCTGTTGTATCAGACCTTGGTCTGCATGTTCTTCATCAGGCCATTGTACAGAGCATGAAGGTCGAGCACCCTCCCAGGGTGATCAGGGTCGGGTACAGGCTGAAAATCGTAATCCAACTGAAAATACAAAAAAACATTGTTATTAGATTGCAAGTGTTAATAATAAATATATTGGATAAATCAAATGAAAATATATATTAATACCCGAGCCTGATCAAAGAAGAGGGCGAATGAGCGCCGGTGCTGCTCGCCCCACTCAACGTGAAGTGGATAGTTCTTCACGAGTCGGCTCTCATCCCCCATATACCGGCCGAACCTCTCGGCATGAGGACCGGTATAGCGATAGTCAAGGGTAAAAAAGAGGAGGAATGCTGCCTCCCCCCTAGCTCTGTCAGGCCTCAGCCTATGGGACTGATTCGGGCCTCGAGTCCCCCTCTGGGGATGGGGAGGCCCTGCGTCTGCAAGAAATATCAAGACAATCAATATTAAGACAAAGTTGTATTAAGAAATCAAGGTTAAACGAAAATTGAAGTGTGATATATACCTCCGGTGACTAAAGCACGAGCCTGGGCCCGGGCAGCAGCACGAGCGGGACGATAGTTCCTCCGGTGAGGAACAGCCGGTGTCCCGGATGCGGACGCATCCCCTCCAACTAGAAAATAAACATTGACGCTAAATTTCCATGAAGTTCATATTTATTCTATAGAGCATATGTAAAATGAATAAATATGTTATATTTATTCATACTAACCTGCAGACGATGCGGAGGGTATGGAAATGGCAGGAGTGGCCCCTGCGTCAGATGTGGACGCACCACCTATAATTAGACAATTAAAAATAGATTATATAAGTAATTGCAAAAAGATTGCGTAGATCAATAATATAACGTTCTAAATCAATATGCATGCACTATAGGATATATAAACATACCCGCAGGTGCGGTGGTGTCACCATCTACAGCTAGACAATAATAAAAATTATTATCTAAGTAAGAGCAAAAGGAATGTGTGCATATTTATGATATAGCATTCTAAATCAATATACATGCACTATATGATATATAAACATACTTGGAGGAGCGGGAGTGGCCTCTGTCCCAGATGTGGACGCATCACCAAAAACTAGACAACCAAACATTGATAATATAAGTAATTTTGACATAAACAGGCATGAATATCTATAATATTACATTCAAAATGGATATGCGTGCAATATACCTGGAGGTATGGCAAAATCCACACGGAAGGAGACATCCGAAGGGGTCTCCGATCTGGGTGCAAGACCGGCCCTCTGAAGCTCCCTACGGAGCTCTCCGGGCGGCAGAACCGCTCTGCCTCTGCCTTTGCCGCGGCTGGAGCTCCTGCCGCCCCTCGCTGCTCCCGACATCGTCATCAAATCTAGATAAACGGTTCGTGGACGCATTAGACAATCATTAAAAATATTGACTATATATGTATAGATCGTAAAATGTGAAGTAATAATATAACATTACTGATACCCTTTTTCGTTTCGTGAGCGCATTATACATATCTACTTGGATTTCATCGTCGATGTCATTTCTAACCCACGTAACTTCATGATCGGTCGAAGACAACCCGTCCTTCGAAACAGACGGTCGGAGCACTCTAAACCTTCTCTGTTCTTCATCCTCATCGCTGTCCTCGAATTCTGGGACATCGTAGACATCTCTGGGTTTCCATCGGCATACAACACTCCATCCCGGATGCTTCAAACACTGTGAGTAGTATACTTGGAACGCTTGGTTCGGAAAGATAAACGGATCTTCCTTACCGTAAAATCGAAGTGTGTTCATACTGGTCAATCCATATTCATCTTTCCAAGTCCCAAGATTGCTTCTCCACTTATCCGTATCGGTTCGCGTATCGTACCAAGTATACTAGAATATATAAAAGGGTTCTGATCGTCCGGGATAGTGGATGCTGAGTATACAATTTAAGTACCCATAATAAATCACACCGTCCGATCCTACCGTCGCAATCCCACTATTCTGAGTGGTTCTAGATGTTTCTATGTCCTTAACTTCGAATTTGTATCCAAGGACACCAAATCCTTTGTAATATGCAACCTCCATACTAGGAAATTGAGCTAAACATCTTGAATCACTCTCAAATGATGCAGAGAAGTTCGGATCGTGGATCTAACAAAATAAATTTTACGAAAAATACATAACGATACAACTTTAGATTAAAACTGATAGCAATAAAATGTTATTCGAATAACTTACATGATCTGTGATCCAATCACAAAAATTATCCTGATGATATTTTTCCAATCGTTCTTCGTTCCAATCAGGATGCCCCTCACGTATCTCGTTAAAATGAATTCTGTTTCTACAAATAATGGTGACATTAATATTATATCATTTCATACACACACAAACACAAATATAACAATTAATCCAAAAAAAACTTACTCTCTAATTTGTTCAAGACATGCGCAATTAAGCAAGATAAACCAGTATATCTTGTTGATAAACATAATGTCTACCCTCTTATACTCGGCTTTACCATATGGCCCGTCTTGAATTCTTCGAGGCCGGTTAAGTCTTGTCTCAATGTTCTCGTCCAGATAGCGGGAACAAAATATGGTTGCTTCATCAAGAAGATAACCTTGCATGATAGAACCCTCTGGTCGATTTTTATTGCGTATATACTTTTTAAGAGTGTAGAGGTACCTAATGAAAATATGTTGAATAAATAAATACGGGCATACAGGACAGCAATAAATTTATAAATTGCGCGAAACGAAAAATTACACGTACCTCTCGACGGGATACATCCATCGATATTGTACCGGTCCGGCTAACTTAGCCTCAGTTGCAAGATGAACCGTCAAGTGTATTATGATATCGAAGAATGACGGTGGGAAAATACACTCAAACTTGCAAAGTATCAACACAATAAAATTTTCTAGTTTATCCAGCGTTATAACCTCCAGTGTTTTAGCACACAACTCTCTCAAAAAACAACATAGGTCGTTGATTACTAGACCAACCGATTCGGGGAGAGAAGTCCTGAGGGCTAATGGAAGAAGGTGCTCCACGATAACATGGTGATCATGACTTTTCAGCCCATCGATCTTGCCTTTCACAAATTTTATTTTCTTGCTGAATGATCCTGAGAAATCTGTGGGAACTTTCAAATCATGCAACACCTGTAGGAATCTTTTCTTCTCCGGTTGTGACATATGATAAGCGGCATTGGGAAGTACAAACTTGCCCGGTTTACCCGCTACCGGTCTAGGGTGCAATTCACTTCTTATTCCCCACTCTTGTAGATCCATCCGAGCATTCAGGTTGTCTTTCGATTTCCCGTCTTTACAAAGAAGCAAGTTAAGTATGTGCTCTGATACTCCCTTCTCTATATGCATGACGTCCAGACAATGACGCACTAAATTTGTTGACCAGTACGGAAGCTCGAAGAAAATGCTTAACTTGTTCCAAAATGGTGGTTTGACCTGTTTCGTCGGATCCATCCCGAAGGTCACATTATTGTAACCATCCCATTTAGCAGTCACGTCCTCTCCGGACAATGGGGATGGAGGTCCAAGAAACTCTTGATGACCATCAAAGTGAACCGTGTCTAACCTATAGGGGTGGTCTGGAGGCAGGAAACGTCGATGGCCGCAATAACAAACTTTCATGCTAAAATTCAAGAATTTCGATGTTGTGTGTTCATGGCAATGAGGACATGCTTTGTGACCATGTACGGACCAACCTGATAGCATTCCATACGCAGGAAAGTCTTTAATTGTCCACATTAAAGCCGCACGCAGTATGAAGGTTGTATTTGTGTTTGCATCGTATGTCTCTACACCATCAATGAACAAAGATTTCAACTCCTCGATCAGAGGTCGGAGATAGACGTCGATATTGTTCCCCGGTGAGTTTGGTCTGTCGATAAGAAGATGTATCATAAAGTATGATTGGTCCATAGCCAACCAAGGCGGCAGATTATAAATTATCATTACAACGGGCCATGTGCTGTGACTTCCAGCCATATAGTTGAATGGGCAGAAGCCATCAGTAGCCAGTCCGAGCCGGACATTGCGAGGATCGCTATTGAATATTGCGTGCATCCTATCGAAATCCTTCCATGCCGGTGAATCTCTTGGATGGCTCATTTTTCCATCTTCACTTAGAGGAGCACGGTGATGCCAAATCATTGCCTCGGCTGTTTTCTTGCACCTGAATAGCCTCTGTAGCCTCTGTGTTATGAGAAAGTATCGTGCTATCTTGACAGGTATATCAGGCTTCTTATCAGAATTTTTCGGCTTATACCTGGCATCTCCGCATGTTGGACACTCTTTCAAATCTGAATTCTCTTTCCGGTACAACACGCAATTTTTAGGACATGCTTGAATCTTCTCGCACTTTAGACCCAAATTAGACATCATCTTCTGGGCTCCGTACCAGCTGTCGGGCACGTTATTTTCCGGAGGCGTAGAATCTTTCAAGAACGAAAGAAGTATTGTGAATGACTTGTTGCTCCATCCATTCATGCACTTAATCTGGAAAAGTTGGACGAACCATGAGAGGGTGGAATACTTCGCATTCTCATAAATTGGTTTTCTAGCATCATTCATGAAATTTTCATATTTATCCGCACGCGGTCCTTGACCGGAAGGAATGTCATCTTCGGTACGAATAGATTCACCTAGGGCAGCCTCTACCATATTCTCCATTTCTTCTGATAGAAATAAATTACTGTCTTCTCCTTCTGCCGCATTACTGAATTCTCCTTGTTCTCCTGCCGCATTATCGTGTTCTCCTTCTTCTTCTGCCGCATTACTGCATTCTTCTCCTTCCCCGTGATATTTCCAAGTTGTATAAAGTCTAGTAAACCCATATTTTACAATATGAAGCTCTGTCAATTCTACCTTCTGCCAGTACTTATTGCCACATCTATTGCACGGACAGAGAATCTTCTCTATTATGATCTTATTATGTGCGCGTGCAAATTCAATGAAAGCAGCAACTCCTGCGACAAACTTAGGTTGCATACGTTGTTGCCAATCCACATACATCCAGTCCTTAACTCTGACGTACTCATGGGCCATGTTAGACTGTATAACATATAAATTGTAGGTTATGGTGACTATATTGAGAAATATAAGAACGGGATAGTTACTGACAAAGAAGAAAATCCGTGTATATGCTTTGTGTGTGCGTTTGTAGTTGAAAAGAATAAATTATCGAACGTATGTTAACTGATAGACGGGGACTAAGTGGCGCTTTTAGTTTCATATATGAGTATCGATGAGAATATGAAGATTTCATATTATCATCGAGTATCATATATTGGTTTTAACTTGAACATCTTGAATCACTCTCTAATTATGCGTTTGTTGTGTATTCTTGTTGTATGTGTGTGTTCCGGCTGTCGGGGGTAAGGCTTCTATCCCATTAAGAATGTATAGAGCGAACACCCATCACTTGTGCTTTCAACTGTTTCGAGTAAATTTCGGCAGCACCTCCCCGCTGTTCTCCGAGTACACTGTAATAGAATAGATAATCATTTCAAAGCTGTGAAACAACGTTGAAATGAACATCTAATCTATCTTTGTACACGGAGAACCAGCGGAAAGGTACCGACGAAATATCTCGAAACGGATGAAAACACAAGTGAATGAAGGTGTTTGTTTTATACATTCCTAATTTGTCCACACGGGACAAATCTATCAGTTACCATACGATTGAATCTTCTCGTCGCATAGACTATATGACGGTTGTTAGTATCGAGCTATACCGTCTGATATTTAACAACCTTCGTATAGTTCTATGTCACGACGAACATCGCACGTATGTTAACCGATAGACGGGGACTAAGTGGCGCTTTTAGTTTCATATATGAGTATCGATGAGAATATGAAGGTTTCATATTATCATCGAGTATCATATATTGGTTTTAACTTGAACATCTCGAATCACTCTCTAATGATGCGTTTGTTGTGCATTCGTGTTTTAAGTGTAACATGATTTTAAACCATTGAGATCAAGATTGATAGAACTGATCATCCTACATTGCAATGGCATTCATCTACCAAAAACTATTATTGCAATGGCATTCATCTATAACAATCAACAATTAAAACTACAAATGTAGGATACTGATATCATAAAGCGTTATACGCAACATATGAATTCACATGACTGAAACATGCATCAAAAAACATGTTCATCCAAAAGAAAGGCCACTGTCAACAAATATAGACAAAGGATTATTATATTAACTATGAAACATATTAGAAAAAAGATAGAAGTTCAAGATGTTAATAACACGATGATAATCAAAGCAGTTGCGTACAGATGCTAAAACCGAATATATGACACGATATTCTTGTAAAGATAGACATGTATTAAAAGAGGAGGCACCCAAGTAAAATCCATAACTAAATCCCTATCTTGCCCTTCCTTTTCTTCAAATCAGAAATGTGTCTTTTTTTTTTGCAATTATATATAGCTAAAACAAAGAAGGTCCTACAATTCTAAGCATTTCCAATTACAACGGCCCATCCTCAAAATCCAGAATCTTATGAGTATCTTATGCAATTAGCAAACATATTCAACCGAAAACACCCTCAAAATTTCCACCAGACTACAAATCCTTTGCATACTCAAACCCCAACCAAATCAAATTAAGGGACCACTCAGACCCACAGTTTAAATCAATCAAAAATATCCAAAATCAGACACGGGGTCTTTGGATACCTACCAAATGCCAGGTCCCATGACTCCAAAAACAAAACCCCAACATGCCCAACGGCTAAAAGTTCCACAAAACAGTCTCCGTTTCCAAGAAAAATTGAGAATGACAAATAAAATTATTAATTAAACTGGGCTTTACCCACATTATTAGTCCAGTTTCCAACACCTGAGCACAGATCTCAAACCAGACACATTTTCCTCTTATGATCATCATCAACATTTCAATGAACGAGCTTAATGCTAATTAGAATGGAAATTAACTTAGACCCTGAAATCCAAAACCCCAACCCCAACCCCCTGCCGAACTCCAACCCCAACCGCAGCCCGAGCCCCAGCCCGACCCCAGCCCGAGCCCGAGCCCCAGACCCAGCCCTAACGCTAACCGCAGCCCGAGCCCCAACCCCAACCTCAGCCCCAGCCCCAGCCCCAGCCCTAACGCCAACCCCAACCGAAGCCTCATCGGTACCCAAACCATGAACCATAGCCCTAAAACAATCAAAAATTTGAGTAATTGAAGATTTCCTTACTTGTGCAGAGGCGATGATCGATCGGAGGCGACGACGAAAACGGAGATGAGCCGGCGCTGGCAACGACGAAAGCAGGCGGTGGATACGACGAATCGGCCGGCGCTGGCGACGACGAGAACGACGATCGATCGGCGGGAACGAGGGTTTGGGAATCTGGGTTCACGCGAGAAAATAAATATTAAGGATAATGAGCGTAGGGATCGATCTGTGCCTTTTAACTTAAATCCCTATTTAGATGCCCCTACGGACAAGTCCGTAGGTTCTTGGTTTGCGGCTCCGTAGGGGCAAACAACAATTTAATATTTAATATTTTAAAATTAATATGTAAGGACCGTAGGGGCAACCTTTTGGCCCTACGGATTAATCCGTAGGGCCAAACTAAAATTGCCCCTACGGATGTCGTTATCCGTAGGGGCAACCCCCTATTTTAGTAGTGCTTTTCCCTTTATTTTTAATACCAACTTAACAAATTTTTAATTGAACTAAATGGGTTGGGGTTGACTTCAGCTAATTAGCTGTGGTTGTTGCACCCATTAATTTTTTTTTGAGTTCTACTGCTAAATTCCGGACAAAATTTGCGATTAGGCACATTTTCAAAACTAGTTAGGGATCTAGACACGTTTTATAACTGTTTAGAGATTTAGTACATATGGGCCATTTCACTGCCACATAAGCGCCACGTAGGATTGGTAGTTTGGGCTGATGCCGGGTCCAATTCCGCATTTTGCAAGTGCGAAAAAGCCTAGAGAGCCAAGTTGTCCAATTCCGCACTTGCAGAGTGCCGAATAGGCACCTGGACACATCCAGAAACGATATCTCAGCAGTTTGGTTTCTGTGTGTGGGCTTATTTCACACTTTGGAAGTGCGGAATAGGCACAGGTGTGGGGATTGGTCTTTTCCGCACTTTGCAAGTGTGGAATAGACCCCAACCAGAGAACCAAGTCTGCTACTTGGTGTCTGGCAGAGGCCTTATCCCCAACTAGATTCTCTTTACGCCCATTTGCATTGAAACTGATCCACACAAATGAAAATCATTGCTAAAACTTAAAATCTATAAAAGCTATGGAATCTTTGTAAATTTCAAACAAAAAACTGATAGCACTCCCTTTGTAAATTTTGACTAAATTCATATACAACATCAATAAAATAAATGCTACCCAATACGGGAGTTAACTTGACGCCAAACACGGCAAAGACACAATCTACATAAAATATACAACGTCTAAAGGCGAAGAACAACAAGCGGAAAGCAATAAACAGTATATATAAATAAATACATACATCTAATGAAATTCAATAAAAGCAAATATAAAAGAGAGTGTCACATCAAGCACGACAAAGCCCGTGAAATCCTAGATCGGTCGCGGCGGCGCTGAGATGGACCGGGTATATGCTCCGATTGTGTGGCTGGCTGTGAGGGTCCAGATTGGTTCGTAGCTCTAGAAGGACCAGTTTTGCCTCTACGTCGGCGACGTTGATGTTGAAAAATCACGTTCACTGGTGCTCAAGGGGGTGGAGGAGGATCCAGACTTCGTATCAGATGGTGTTGGAAAAAACGACCAACTGATCTCCAAATGGTCTCGATCCCATTAGCTGATATCGTATGTCCGCCTATTACGTTGTCCGCGACATCATGGACCTGAAACAAGATGTCGGCATGTAACATAAACAAGTAAATATCTCAAATATATAATATTAAGAAATTACATAATAAAAAGTAGAAAGCAACAACAAAATGTTTACTATCTCACGCTCTGCGGGTCTCTACGGCTCATACTTAACCCTGGAGGACACGTCGTCTGAGTGTTCTGCCAAGTAATCCTCGATACTAGCCTTGGTAACCTTCTATCGGTAAAGGCGGATCTCTCTGGTATACGACAAACAGATCTCGTGCATCCTATTAAAGGATGTAGATATGTCGAAAAGCCCTTCAATCTACAGCTCTACTTCTCCGTGTGGCTTGATCAATATGCTCTACCGGATTCGGGATGTGCTGTACAAGCCCGAACTGTCGTAATACACAGTCGGGGACATGATATGCGACGATGCCAAAACAGATAATAGGTGTCATGGCACGTCAAATATCTGGAAACTGTAACACATCCGGTAGAGCCCGGTAGATATCCAGTGTATATGGCATCCAGAGTACAGCTCGGCCCGAGAGTATATCTAACACATTTCAGTAAAACTCGAGCGACTTGGCGAGCGTCCTATCCTATGTTCGATCGACGTTAAACCTGTAACGCAACAATAAAGTATTGTAATTCAGGAGTCACACTTACGATTCACAACGTCAAATTTAGTAAAGGTTGATTTTAATTAGATAACTTATAGTTTTACTTACACCTTAATGGTTGATCTCTATCTAGCTGGATCTTCTGGATAAGTGTAGGACAACCGGTGGATAGTCGGGTCCAGCACTACATCTGTAGATATCTTACTTTATTAGATATTGATATATTTAACATGATAACAGAATCTATTAAGTATTTCAAATTTTTACCTGAAAAAGATAAAGACAGACACCTATAATATTGCGCTTCTGTAAAGCGACAGAGATTAACTCCTCGTAAAGGTAAGCGAGCACGGCACTCCCCCACGACAATGTGCCATATATGTCTAGATCAGCTAATAATGATAGCCACATGAGGTGTACCATATTCTTCGATGTGTCGGGAAATAAAGATGTCCCAAGCTGATGAAGAATATAAGCACGTACGTACTGCTCGACCGTCGCTTGATCTACATCATTTTTAGGGGATCGAATGTTTCGCGAAGCCATGTAAGCCTGATAGCACTTCCTTTCATTTGTGCGGAAGCCCGACCAAGATGCTTAATGTAAAGTTGTCGCCAGTCGTGACCCAAATCCCCTGTCACTGGTGGACCGTAGATGTGCAAGCCAAGTAGTACAACAACTCCTGAAGGGTAATCTTCATCTTCCCCACAGGCAAATGAAATATGAAGGTCTCTGGTCTCCATTACTCGGTCAATGCTGTAATGAAAGGATGGTCTAGACGATTGTAGTCAATTCTCGAGTAGTGATTAAACCCTGCACATGCTAACCCAGTCTGCATACGTGTATCTCCAATCTCCCATGACCTAATCTGCTATAAGTGAGCAGTACATGTTAAAACGACGTTCTCCTGCACATTAAACAAACAAACTTGTTAGAAATATACAATTAGAAGCAAGTAGTACAAGTACTATATTGAACTGAATTAATTTCTTACCGTCAAGCATGTCGTCGCCCGATATTGGTCCGACAGGTATAAAACAGATGGACCTACAAGTCCTGAGTCCATCGATATAATATCTGCCAAAAGCAATAATTCAAAGATAAGTGCCAATTATACATTAATGAATGCAATACGTAACTGTAAATAAAATACAATATATTGAACGAATACAATGCGTAACTGATGATAAATGATACAATACATTAGGCGACGCAATACAATACTGTCAATAGGATACAATACATCACCGAACACGATATATCAAGCTACACGATACATAAC
The DNA here is from genome assembly GCA_030015575.1 of Agapanthus africanus. NCBI lineage: Eukaryota > Viridiplantae > Streptophyta > Magnoliopsida > Asparagales > Amaryllidaceae > Agapanthus > Agapanthus africanus. The sequence continues at coordinate 145,306,483 of CM057338.1, read as the reverse complement.
AGTTCTTCTACATCATTGCGGCTGATTTTGAAGTTAATGTGGAAGGTTAGGACATCACGATTTTTTATGACCATAGGTTTTGCAATTACTGCACTTGTTCTATCTTTTCATCCCTTCGCGCCCCTCATCCATAGCACCCTTTGAAACGACAGCTTGGAGGCCTGTCTTTCTTTCTCGTATTGCAGGATGGGAATATACATGGCCCAGGATATTCCTCCTAGTGTAGTTGATCTGGAACAGGGCTTGTAACAACCGAGTCCAGTTATATCAATTCCAGTTACCGTATGTGGTTTATGGTATCTAGTTCATTTATCATGTTTGATTTTGAGTGGTAATTTACTTTATATCCGACCCGTTTACTTGAGCTCGTTGTTTTCCTAATTATAGATTACGCTAACATTTAATATTCTTGCATATAACCTTTTAAGTCATTTAAAAATACATGTCTTGGCCTGCTTGTCACCCCTAACCTTGTGGTAGCGTCCTTGCATCGTGTTCTCGTCCCATTCAGTGAAACGGACATGTTTGGACGGCTACACGCACGTACGTGCGTCCGTTCTTGGGGGTATGCTTTTTAATTACAAAATCCTTCATTTCATTTTTTTGGAACCTGCTAATATTTTTCATATTTCAAATTCAAATTTTTGGACCTGACCCGGGCGCTTTTCTAAATTATTTTGGTATCCCGCCAAATCCTATTTTTAAAAAAAATTCCTTAAATCAGTTCAAGAAATATTTTGAAAGCCTACAATATTTATTATACAGATTTCTGGTAACAAATAAATCTTTTTGATTTTTTTTCAAAACTCTTTCCCCATATCTTTTTCCCATGAGAGCTCTTGGTTTACACTGGGCCCCATCTCTCTCTTTCTTTCCCAGCCAGTAGAATAATTCTTTAAGATATTAAATCTTTTGTAAAATTTCTTCCAAACAAATTCTTTATCCCCAACCAATCAAAATCCTTTTCTATTCTTCCCCTGGGCCCACGAGCGCAGATCCCTCTCCCTCTTTCTTTCTCTTTCTTCTTCTTTCTCCTCCGCAGCTCTCTCTCTCCCCCCTTCTCTTTCTCTCTCCTCTCGCGCTCATTCTCTCAGCTCTCGTGAATACTGTAGATTCCTCGATTCCACTCACCGCGCGCGCGATGTGGTCACCTCCCTTCACAGCATCCCTTCTTCTTCTTCTGTCAACCAATCAAAATCCTTTTCTATTCTTCCCCTGGGCCCACGAGCGCAGATCCCTCTCCCTCTTTCTTTCTCTTTCTTCTACTCTCTCCTCCGCAGCTCTCTCTCTCTCCCCCTTCTCTTTCTCTCTCCTTTCGCGCTCATTCTCTCAGCTCTCGCGAATACTGTAGATTCCTCGATTCCACTCACCACGCGCGCGATGTGGTCACCTCCCTTCACAGCATCCCTTCTTCTTCTTCTATCTTCCTTTAAAACCCCGCAGCCTCTTCCTCTTAAAAGAAAAAAGAAAAAAAAGAAAACCCATCATCTCCCACGAAACCCTAACCCTAGCTCTTCAATCCCCTCTCCACCGACGTCGACCCTCGTCACCCTCTACTCCAGCACCTCCTTCTCCTTCGTTCTCCTTCGAACGAACCCACCGCAACCTCTATCCACCATCACCACCTCGTCGCCGCCGACTCCCTCATCTCGTCGTCATCGTCTTCCTCTCCTCTGCTCCCTCTCGAGAGCCTGACCCTGCACGTGAACCGCACACAAAAACCCCAGCAACGTCTACCCGAGCCCAAACCCTAGATCTTAAAAAAAAACCTTCGCCGGCGCCCCTCACCGCCGTCGATCTCGCCGCCACTGCCAGCACACCCCTGTACACAATCCTCGTAAGCTATCCCTCATTCTTCTTCTTCTTCTGTTCCTGTTCTCTTCTTTCTCCTTCTGTGTTTATTTTCTAGCATTATATATTCACTGTTGTTTTAGATCTCCGAAATTCGTCGGGCCGTCGACGACCCCGACGACCCAGCGAGGACCTCTGACCCGTGTGATTCCACTGTTCGTCGTTTGGATTTATTCCGTGTACCGTGTGTGCGTCACGACCCTTCCCCGCCGACGCATAACGTTCTGTACATCGTTTCTTGAATCCGTCGAGGCAAGTAAAATTTGCTACATGCTACTTAATTTATTATATATATATTTGATGGCACATTAAACCCGTATTTTAACTTTAGTACCATGATTTCCCTCTTACGTGTTCGATGTCGCGTTATATCATTTTTAGTTCCAGACTTGAAACCTACCGTTTGCTTTTACTTTATTAAACCAGATAACCACATTTATATGTTCTAAACACATTTTAACTATTGACATAGCCTATGATATTCTTTCTATAGTTTTACTCCATCGGACACCCGTGTGCATTTTAACCTGTTTGAGCTGTGATTTCATCCATTGAACCTATTTATAAATCATTGCATCCCTAAAATTTCTTAATACTTGTTAACATGATTTTAACGGCCATAATTGTCATACTGTATTCATATAATGTTGAAACCATCTCTAAAACACAAACAGATAACCGTACAGCTAAGTAGTTTAATCTACACATATTGCTTAACCTATTACTTGTGCCAATTTATTATGTTGTTGATACCCATGCTTGTTTATTTATAACCATGATTATGATAGTTGATTATGAGCACCAACATGATATCTTTTACACCCTGTCATGACTTGCTAGACACATATTACTTGACCCGACATGGTACCGTACACTACTTGACTTGACCTGATGTACCATGGCTTGACCTATTTCCTGATCTTGTGTCTAATTCCAACAAACTGACATGTAGTCCTTACGGACCGTTCCTGTTGTCTATCCAGACAAACCTGCACCTGCCTGCTCCTGTGTTGGCATTAGTTCTTAATTACTTAAATACCTGACTTGAACACTTATAACTTGGGGGTATGGGGAAATCAACGATGAAACCTGACTTGTAACTCGACAGTTCAATACCTTTTCTGATCAGTCTTACGGGCTAGGCCAGCCCCGGAGTGATGATGCTGACATCACTCATCTGTACATGCTACCTTTTACTGCCTAGTGGCACGTCTCGGATTCAGCCCGAGAATCTTGACCGTGGTCTCGGGCACGCACGGGATACTATTGAGTTACATCGATGATTCATCAAATTTCAAAGACCTGAGAGTAGATAACCCAATAGACCAGTTTAGTTTACTCACTGCACACTACCCTTCACTGCCCTGATTTATATTGCTGTTACACCTGCTTTATCATTCATGACTATATTTGCGTTGCTTGTTACCCTGTTTATATTTTATTGCTTGATGACATGACGCGCTGACGTCTGGGTTTTGCATGGCCCAGATTCCGTACCTTTGCTGCCGTCCGAGCAGGAGTACTTCAGCCAGCAGGCTGAGCAGTGAGGATTCAATAGTAGTTAGTTCTTTTACTTTTCTGCATTTTATTCCTGATGTGAGCCCGCATTATGGGACATACTTTCCAGTTATTCTTGTATTGGATCTCTTGCTTCCGCATTATTTATTCTTGACTCATTTTATTTTGGTTTATGGACATGTGATAGATAGTTTTATTTTTTATTCTTGATATCTCTACAGCCGTAATGTGACTGTGGATGGATACTTCCTACCCACAGGTAGCATGGTTGGCTATGTCACGTGCCCATCTTAGCGTACTCTGGGAAGCGGGGCGTGACATGGTTCTTTTGGTATCAGAGACATAGGATAATCGGGTTGATTCTTTTGTAGTTGGGTATTGTACCCAATACACGAATCAGAATACTCGTGATTAGGAAACATGTCCTGCCACCTTGCCGTGTTACCATTCTTGAATCTTAACCTCCTCCTGATTATACTTTTACGGTGTGCAAACTTCCTTTGCATATCGACTCGAAACCTGATCCTTTGTTTATCTCTAGAACTTAGGCGACTTGGGTGGAGTTATGTAATTGTAGCTATGATACCGCGGCATGGTTACAATGCGGTACTCTATTTAAGTAACTCGGAGTTCTAGCCTTGATCTATACTTTGAATTTGTTATCATGCTAATCCTTGGGTGTTTTGATTTCAGGAACATGGCAGACAAGAATCTAACGACGTACCAAAGGCGTGTTGACGAAGCCGCTATGCTTGGAATAATACGGGGGATGTTAGAGAATCAAAAGCGGCAGACCGAGCTGATCCAGCAGCAAGCTGAATCTTTTCAGGAAGGTTTGCGGACCGTTCAGCAGTCCGTGAACAATGTTGGGCTAGACCAATAGATCGTGTGGGGACCGTAGCAGATTTCAGGAGACTGGGTCCGCCTGTTTTTACTGGCCTGGAGGAGCCGTTGCCAGCAGAACAGTGGCTAGTTGACACGGAGAACCTACTCATTGCGGCGCAGATCCCAGATGATAAGAGGGTGGATGTGGTACGCATTCAGTTAGTGGATTACGCCCGTGAATGGTGGCTTGTGGAGGAGACCCGCTTGCCCAAGCCGATCAAGTGGGCGGATTTTTCGAAGAGTTTCCTGGAGAAGTTCTTCCCGCGGACTGCACGGGAGGAAATGGAAGAGAAGTTCATTAGTTTAAAGCAGAACGGTGCACCTGTAGATGTACATGCAGCGGAATGGACGCAGCTCGGTAGGTTCGCTGGACCTTTAGTTGCCAACGATGCAGACAGGGCAAGGAGGTTCATGCGCAGCTTAGATGTGGACATCCAGAGGCAGATTGTCTCCCTGGGTTTGACCACTTTCTCGCAGGTACTTACAGCAGCCCGAGAACAGCAGAGCTTATCTGGGAAGACTGGGAGTTCACAGCAGACAGCAATTACAGTACGGAAGCCGACTTCCGAACCGAGCACATGGACACAGGGATATTCCAGTGAACTGTCGTGGCGTAACACCGATGAAGAAGCCTGCTGTCGTTGATCGAAGAAGGAGCGTGATTTGTGACTACTGCCATTTACCGGGACACGTGCAAAAGGATTGTCGAAGGTGACAGGGACTCTGTTTGGTTTGTGGAGCGGCAGATCACACTGTTAGCGCTTGTCCGTCGAAGCTTCGTACGAGGGATGATATTCAGAAGCCACCGCAGAAACCATTTCAGGGACAGAAGCAGCTGACTCAAGGACCTAATCAGGCTCGAGCTTTTACCTTGACGGCTGAGGAAGCTAAGGCTTCGGGAGAAGTTGTTTTAGGTATTCTACTTGTTCATGGTTTTCCCGCATTAGCGTTGTTTGATTCTGTGCATCCCATTGTTTATGTCGTCCAAGTTTATAGCTACACACTCGATTACCTGCACGACCCTGTCTAGTTTCTGGGACATACACACTGGGAATGGAAAATCATATCTAGTAGAGAATGTAAAGATTGTACAGTTGTTGTTTGCGGACGGAGCTTTTTACAGATTTCTTGGTGATTGATACGGGCAGCTATGAAGTCGTCTTGGGGATGGATTTTCTTGGCACTTTCCACGCTCACATCGATTGTAGGGCAAAGAAAGTAATTTTCCAGATTCCCGGACATCCAGAGTTCACCTTATTGGAGGAAGCAGTTCTGTCGGGCCAGTCGAGTTTAGGGCTAGGCCGACAACTAATGTTCTTTCGTCAATGGAGGTTGATAAAAGTGAAGTGCCAGCTGTTGTTCGAGATTTTGTGGACGTGTTGATGACATATCAGGTCTACCGTCGAGGCGAGACGTGGAGTTCGCAATTGACCTTGTTCTGGTGCAGCGCCAGTTTCTAAAGCGTATTATCCAATGCACCAGTGGAGTTGGAAGAAGTTAAGAAGCAGGTTACTGAATTGCTTGAGAAGGGTTGGATTCGCAGCAGTAACTCGCCTTGGGGAGCTCCGGTTCTTCTAGTTAAGAAAAAGATGGCACGAGGAGGATTTGCATCGACTATCGAGAATTAAACCGGGTGACTATTAAGAACAAGTACCCGATCCTTCGCATTGGCGAATTATTTGAGCAGCTTAGTGGCGCGAGGGTATTCTCGAAGCTGGATTTACGATCCGGATATCACCAGGTCCGAGTGAAAGCAGAAGATATTTGCAAGACGGCGTTCCGAACTCGGTATGGACATTACGAGTATTTAGTGATGCCCTTCGGAGTAACGAATGCACCGGCGATATTCATGGACTTGATGAACCGAATCTTCTCACCATTCTTGGACCAGTTTATTGTGGTGTTCATTGACAATATTCTGGTCTATTCGAAGAATATTGAAGAGCATGCAGAACATTTGAAGATCGCACTGCAGACGTTGAGACATGAGAAGTTATATGCGAAGATGAGTAAGTGCGAGTTTGGCTGGAAGAAGTAAAGTTTTTGGGCATGTTGTGTCTGGCGATGGAATCGCCGTCGATCCCGAAAAGATTGCAGCAGTTCGTGATTGGCCGATTCTGAAGAATGTTGCGGAGATAAGAAGCTTTCTTGGACTCGCCGGGTATTACAGAAGATTCATGGAGAACTTTGCTCGTCTGGCGGAGCCGTTGACCAAGCTTACGCGCAAGGAGGTACCTTTTGTGTGGACTGATAGGTGTGCGTCAGCTTTCGAGGCGTTGAAGCAAAAGTTGATAACCGCTCCTATTCTGACCGTGCCAGACAGTTCCGAGGATTGGTGATTCACAGCGACGCATCTGGGAAAGGATTGGGATGTGTTTTGGTGCAGCATGGGAAGGTTGTAGCGTACGCATCGAGACAGCCCAACTCATGACTTGGAGCTTGCGGCTGTGATCTTCGCTTTGAAGATTTGGAGACACTACCTTTTGGCGAAAGGGCCGAGGTTTTCACGGATCATAAAAACTTGAAGTATGTGTTCACTGCAGAAGGAGCTTAATATGAGGCAACGTAGATAGTTGGAGCTGATGGCTGACTACGATCTTGATCTTAAATACTATCCGGGAAAGTTAATGTCGTGCCGGATGCGCTCAGTCGGTTGCCAGCAATTCAGACTTGACTGCTCAGAAGGAACTCATTGAAGACTTTCGGAGGTTGATTTGTAGGTTGTGCTACACGCATTCTTCGGGACAGTTGATGCAGCTACAGGTACATTCGTCGTTGATCGAGAATATTAAAGCAGCACAACCGCAGGACCCTAGATTGCAAAAGTTTCGAGAACAGGTTGAAGCCGGACTACGAACAGATTTACTGATCCATGAAGATGGTTCGTTGAGATATGGTAGCCGTTTGTGTGTGCCAAAGGGAGATATTCGCGAAGAGCTTATGAAAGAGGCGCACAGCTCAGCTTATTCCGTTCATCCAGGAGGCACGAAGATGTACCGAGACATACGACAGCATTTCTGGTGGGAAGGGCATGAAACAGGAGATTGCTCCGCTTTGTGGCAAAATGCTTGGTGTGTCAGCAAGTTAAGGCTGAACATCAAAGGGTTGCTGGTTTATTGCAACCACTTTCGATTCTTCAGTGGAAGTAGGAGCATATCACCATAGATTTCGTGACAGCTCTACCGCGGAGTCCAAAAGGCAACAATGCAGTATGGGTGATCGTTGATCGTTTGACCAAGGCAGATCATTTCATTCCTTTTCGGGTTGGTCAATCAACAGAAACTTTGGTAGAACGGTACATGCAGGAGATTGTAAGATTGCATGGAGTACCGGTGAGCATCGTGTCCGACCGGGACACTCGATTCTTATCACACTTTTGGAGGAGCTTACAGGAAAGTTTAGGGACTCGATTGAAGTTTAGTACAAGCTTATCATCCTCAAACAGATGGCCAGTCGGAGAGAACGATCCAAACTCTTGAAGATATGTTGAGAGCGTGCATGTTGGACTTCAAGGGTTCATGGGAGGATCATCTACATTTGGTGGAGTTTTCTTACAACAACAGTTTCCAGGCAACCATTCAGATGGCTCCATTCGAAGCTTTGTATGGTCGCAAGTGCCGTTCACCTGTCTGTTGGGACGATGTCGGTGAATGAGATTGTTGGGACCAGATCTAGTTGTGCAGACAGTTGAGAAGTTAACGCTATTCGGAATCATATGAAAGCAGCACAAGACCGACAGAAGAGTTGGCAGATACGTCGAGAAGACCTCTAGAGTTCGCTGTGGTTGATTTGGTATTCTTGAAGATATCACCGACTAGAGGGCTGATTCGTTTCGGAAGTCGAGAAAGCTCAGTCCTCGATTCGTTGGCCCCTTTGAAATTTTGGAGCGTGTTGGTGAGGTGGCGTATCGTTTGGCGTTACCGCAGTCCTTGGCGAATGTGCATGACGTGTTTCACGTATCTCAACTCCGTAAGTATGTTCGAGATGAAACACATGTGTTGGATCATTTGGAGCTGACTGTACGGAAGACTTGACTTTTGAGGAGTGACCGGTTGCAATTGTGGATCGAAAGGAAAAGGTTCTTAAGAACAAGGTTATCCCTCTTGTGCTTGTTTCTTAGGGTAGTCGCTCACATGGAGAGTCAACTTGGGAGAGGGAAAATGAGATCCGGCAGAGTTTCCCCATCTTTTCTTGTAGTTATTGTTTGTTTATCCTTTCTTGTTTTGGAATTTCGAGGACGAAATTCTTTTGTAGTTGGGTATAATGTAACAACCGAGTCCAGTTATACCAATTCCAGTTACCGTATGTGGTTTATGGTATCTAGTTCATTTATCATGTTTGATTTTGAGTGGTAATTTACTTTATATCCGACCCGTTTACTTGAGCTCGTTGTTTTCCTAATTATAGATTACGCTAACATTTAATATTCTTGCATATAACCTTTTAAGTCATTTAAAAATACAGTCATTTAAAAATACATGTCTTGGCCTGCTTGTCACCCCTAACCCTGTGGTAGCGTCCCTGCATCGTGTTCTCGTCCCGTTCAGTGAAACGGACGTGTTTGGACGGCTACGCGCACGTACGTGCGTCCGTTCTTGGGGGTATGCTTTTTAATTACAAAATCCTTCATTTCATTTTTTTGGAACCTGCTAATATTTTTCATATTTCAAATTCAAATTTTTGGGCCCGACCCGGGCGCTTTTCTAAATTATTTTGGTATCCCGCCAAATCCTATTTTAAAAAAAAATCCTTAAATCAGTTCAAGAAATATTTTGAAAGCCTACAATATTTATTATACAGATTTCTGGTAACAAATAAATCTTTTTGATTTTTTTTCAAAACTTTTTCCCCATATCTTTTTCCCACGAGAGCTCTTGGTTTACACCGGGCCCCATCTCTCTCTCTCTTTCCCAGCCAGTAGAATAATTCTTTAAGATATTAAATCTTTTGTAAAATTTCTTCCAAACAAATTCTATATCCCCAACCAATCAAAATCCTTTTCTATTCTTCCCCTGGGCCCACGAGCGCAGATCCCTCTCCCTCTTTCTTTCTCTTTCTTCTTCTCTCTCCTCCGCAGCTCTCTCTCTCTTTCTCTCTCCCTTCTCTTTCTCTCTCCTCTCGCGCCCATTCTCTCAGCTCTCGCGAATACTGTAGATTCCTCGATTCCACTCACCGCGCACGCGATGTGGTCACCTCCCTTCACAGCATCCCTTCTTCTTCTTCTGTCTTCCTTCAAAACCCCGCAGCCTCTTCCTCTTAAAAAAAAGAAAAAAAGAAAACCCATCATCTCCCACGAAACCCTAACCCTAGCTCCTCAATCCCCTCTCCACTGACGTCGACCCTCGTCACCTTCTACTCCAGCACCTCCTTCTCCTTCGAACGAACCCACCGCAACCTCTATCCACCATCACCACCTCGTCGCCGCCGACTCCCTCATCTCGTCGTCATCGTCTTCCTTTCTTCTGCTCCCTCTCGAGAGCCTGACCCTGCACGTGCACCGCACACAAAACCCCAGCAACGTCTACCCGAGCCCAAACCCTAACCAAACCCTAGATCTTCAAAAAAAAAACCTTCGCCGGCGCCCCTCACTGCCGTCGATCTCGCCGCCACTGCCAGCACACCCCTGCACACAATCCTAGTAAGCTATCCCTCATTCTTCTTCTTCTTCTGTTCTTGTTCTCTTCTTTCTCCTTCTGTGTTTATTTTCTAGCATTATATATTCACTGTTGTTTTAGATCTCCGAAATCCATCGGGCCGTCGACTACCCCGACGACCCAGCGAGGACCTCTGACCCGTGCGATTCCACTGTTCGTCGTTTGGATTTATTCCGTGTACCGTGTGTGTGTCACGACCTTTCCCCACCGACGCGTAATGTTCCGTACATCGTTTCTTGAATCCGTCGAGGCAAGTAAAACTTGCTACATACTACTTAATTTATTATATATATATTTGATGGCACATTAAACCCGTATTTTAACTTTAGTACCATGATTTCCCTCTTACGTGTTCGATGTCGCGTTATATCATTTTTAGTTCCAGACTTGAAACCTACCGTTTGCTTTTACTTTATTAAACCAGATAACCACATTTATATGTTCTACACACATTTTAACTATTGACATAGCCTATGGTATTCTTTCTATAGTTTTACTCCATCGGACACCCGTGTGCATTTTAACATGTTTTAGCTGTGATTTCATCCATTGAACCTATTTATAAATCATTGCATCCCTAAAATTTCTTAATACTTGTTAACATGATTTTAACGGTACTGTATTCATATAATGTTGAAACCATCTCTGAAACACAAACAGATAACCGTACAGCTAAGTAGTTTAATCTGCATATATTGCATAACCTATTACTTGTGCCAATTTATTATGTTGTTGATACCCATGCTTGTTTATTTATAACCATGATTATGATAGTTGATTATGAGTACCCACATGATAACTTTTACACCCTGACATGACTTGCTACACACATATTACTTGACCCGACATGGTACCGTACACTACTTGACTTGACCTGATGTACCATGGCTTGACCTGTTTCCTGATCTTGTGTCTAATGCCAACAAACCTGACATGTAGTCCTTACGGACCGTTCCTGTTGTCTATCCAGACAAACCTGCACCTGCCTGCTCCTGTGTTGGCATTAGTTCTTAATTACTTACATACCTGACTTGAACACTTATAACTTGGGGGTATGGGGAAATCAACGATGAAACCTGACTTGTAACTCGACAGTTCGATACCTGTTCTGATCAGTTTTACGGGCTAGGCCAGCCCCGGAGTGATGATGCTGACATCACTCATCTGTACATGCTACCTTTTACTGCCTAGCGGCACGTCTCGGATTCAGCCCGAGAATCTTGACCGTGTTCCCGGGTACGCACGGGATACTATTGAGTTACATCGATGATGCATCAAATTGATTTCAAAGACTTGAGAGTAGATAACCCAATAGACCAGTTTAGTTTACTCACTGCACGCTACCCTTCACTGTCCTGATTTATATTGCTGTTATACCTGCTTTATCATTCATGATTATATTTGCATTGCTTGTTACCCTGTTTATATTTTATTGCTTGATGACATGACGCGCTGACGTCTGGGTTTTGCATGGCCCAGATTCCGTACCTTTGCTGCCGTCCGAGCAGGAGTACTTCAGCCAGCAGGCTAAGCAGTGAGGATTCAATAGTAGTTAGTTCTTTTACTTTTCTGCATTTTATTCCTGATGTGAGCCCGCATTATGGGACATACTTTCCAGTTATTCTTGTATTGGATCTCTTGCTTCCGCATTATTTATTCTTGACTCATTTTATTTTGGCTTATGGACATGTGATAGATAGTTTTATTTTTTATTCTTGATATCTCTACAGCCGTAATGTGACTGTGGATGGATACTTTCTACCCACAGGTAGTATGGTTGGCTATGTTACGTGCCCATCTTAGCGTACTCTGCGAAGCGGGGCGTGACAGGGCTAAACAAAGGGGCATACGACTCTCGATAGTATTGTGCGCAATACTCTCCACGGCATAAGATCTCGTATGATATGTTTTATCCCCCTGAAGCTCGTAAACAAGATGCCATCACATGTTTGCATGGAAGCATTTGTATTAAAGATATATTACCACTACAACGACATTTATTATCATCTATGCCGACGTCATACGCAATTCCATATCCAACGATGTTTAGAGAATCGACGAAGTTGGTAATTTCTCGCATTAGCATTTCTTTTAGCCAATATACTCTCATTTGTCGGAGTGGACAGTGTGTCCCATTTAGCCACTGCTTCGCGATGTGTGACGAAGTACGTGTTGAGATAGTAGAAGGTTCTAGCAATCGATGCATGTATCGGTAATGCACGAGCTCCTTTAAGAATACCATTAAAACTCTCGGAGCAAGTCATAGTCATAATATAATATCTTACACCGCCGTCCATACATAATGCCTAACGATCTTCGTACCCCTTAAACTTTTGTTAATCCAATCATCTGCCTCCGGATTTAATTTTCTAATACGGGCTCTTTTTTGCGCATAAACTAGAGGGTCCAAACAATAACCGGTTTCATACAACAAAGCTGTAATGATTCGTCTTTGGTTTTTTTTCGAGAAATTAGTTCTGATATGCCTCAAACAGTAGCGATGATAATGGGACGTACGCTAGCCTTGAGCTAGTGCCCTTGGAAGTCCCTTCATCCGATCAGGCAATCATGTAATTTGGCAACGGCTTACACTGGGGATATACACACAAATACATGCAAAGAACCATTCCCAATTTGCTTCAGTTTCACCACCGACAACCACAAACGCCAAAGGATACAACCCTCCATCTGCATCCATCCCGGTAGCAACAAGCAAAGTCCCCTTATATTTACCATATAAGTGTGTACTATCAATGCTCAGAACTGGACGACAGTATTCAAATCCTTTAGTTGATGGTCCAAATGTGCAGAACACGCCGGTAAACTGGGTTGTTGTTAGAGTCAGGTTTTCGTAGGTGATCTTGTAGATTGTGCCGAGATTACTATTCGTGATTGCTTTCGGGTACCGCGGCAGAGTTTGGTATGATTTCTCCCAATCCCCAAATATCATGTATAAAGCCTTCTTTCTCGCCTCCCATGCTTTGAAATAAGAAATATTAATTTGATATGTCCCTTCCATTTGATTTTGAATGGCAGCCGGTATCATATCAAGACACCCCTTCAACAAAGGCAAGATGCACTGACATATAAATGTTGATGTGGTATGTTTGTGCTCCACATCCCCTGCAAAATTTCGGCACTGATGCTCTGAATTATATTCCTTTATAGTGAAGTGTATTGAATGCGCCCACTGTTTTGATATTATTGCATGAAGTTTCCAAAGACATTGTCCAGGGCTTGTACTTGAATTGTTATCACACAACACGGTGTGCTTTGTTTTAATACTCCTGGCCGTTTTGAATGACACACACCTCTTAATAGACCATACACCGACTTCTTCAATCAATTTTTCCGTCGTCGTAGACATCTGTCCGGCTTGAAATCCGGCATTATCGTCCGTTCATGTCGCCCAACGAGTGTCATCGCTGATCATATCCTCGGTAGCATATGCTTCTACCATGGTATCATCAATCGCCTCATCAGGATGTGGCTTTTCGAACTTAACATATTTGTTGTTAGCATATACTTAATGCACCCACTGATCGTCCGCTTCATCTTGGTCTACATGCTGCATACTGTCTTCTTGCATGCAACCATCTTCACGATCGGTATCTACATCATCACCATCTCTCTCGTTTTCGGGATCATCTTTTTCTTCAACATGATATAAGGAAGATGGCCCGCGTAAGGTGTTCCAAATCTTAAAGATGCACCGGCACCAAACTCCCCTTGCATTGAACTTTGTGTTTGCATATGCTCCGGTACAAAAATTGAAGACCTACGTGACATACAAATTCAAATATCAATTATCAATTAATCATGATTCGATATACGATGAGTATTGTCAGTTTTATTTAAAATAGTATGTTACTTATTCGCTCCAGCCATCCCCATTATGAAATCCGTATTGTACGGAATTGACATTGTTTGGCCATACAAATTCCAATCACAGTTATACATATACGTGTAAACCTGCATGCCATGGAATGAAACTTGCATGGAATTGAATGTGTCATCATGCACGTTCGGCTCTCCGGGACTGCACATAGTCGTATTGAGCATGCGTGTAAATTCCCCTTGTGGTTCATAAGCTTGATGCGATTGTGTTGCTTCTTGAGGCGATTGTACTTCTTGATGCGGTTGTACAGTTTCTTTCACCACCAACACCTACATTGATGGATTTTCAGGATACAAGCTAAGTATCATGCTTGTGTCCTCATCATCGGCTACTTCAACATTTGTGTATTCTTGACTTGTGATCGGAACCTTACATACCAATTCGATCTTATAATCTCTCGGATTTATCCGCGTGGTTGCATAAATCTTTCGCTTCAACTCATTGTATGGGCACGATTTATTAACTCTCATCATTTTACTTTTTCCACCAACGTAGTTCGGCCTTCCATTCGCTTCAATATTTAAGGTGCCGTTATGATGATAAATCAACACAACATTCTCATTTTCCATCGCACCTAATATTAATAATAATTGTGAAATTATTGAAAACTCAAGAAACAAACTTATACACTTTACAGCATTCACATCAATATTCAATACTCTATTTTAATTTAAATCCAGTGCTTATGAATTTTACCAACCCCTAAAATATATCGATCATAACTCACACAAAAACATTAAATTACCCTAACCCTAACCCCCAAAATATCTTAAGCTTAACATTAAAAAAACCTAAATTACCCTAACACTAACCCCTAAAATACCCTTACCTCCAAAATACTCTAAATTACCCTAACCTCAGCACTAAAATACTATAAATTACCCTAACCTTAACAATAAAATACTCTAACCTAATACTTACTAATTAAAAACCCAAAATTACAATAATTTCAAACAAATTATTTTAAATTAAAACTCACTCATGAGGAAGAGGGGTTTGGTCTCGACGGGGAGGGATCGGTCATAATAGAGAGTTTCGAAGGAGGAGGATGGGTGCTGGAGATTGACCTTGGAGGAGAGGACTGAAGATCGACGGTGGAGGAGAGGGCTCGGCTTCGAAGAAAGATGAAGGGGAGAGAGAGATTGATAGGAGAGAGAGATATCGAGAGGAGAGAGAGGGAGAGAGATCGAGAGGAGAGAGATGTCGAGATATAGGGGAGAGAGAGAGTCTGATATATTAAACGGGAAAAAGGGTAGGGCCAAGCGTGAAACTGTGTGCCAGTATATTCCATACTTTGCAAGTGTGGAATATACTTGGCCAACAGAGACCCGGCTCTCTGGATGTGGCCAAATCAAATTCAGCACTTTGCAAGTGCGGAATATACTTAGCCAATAGAGACTTGGCTCTCTCGATGTGGCCAAGTCAAATTCGGCACTTGTAAAGTGCAGAATAAGACTTGGCCTCATCTATTGTGAGGCCAAAGTTCAATTCCGCACTTTGCAAGTGCGGAATCTGACTTGCCCCAATTTTGCCTGGGTGAAGTCTATGTTCCGCACTTGCAAAGTGCGTAATTGGACTTCAGCACTTTCCAAACTGGTTATCCTATATGCCAACGATGTGACCCAAATGTGCTAAATCCCTAAATAGTTTTAAAAGTAGCCGAATTCCTTAATTAGTTTCTAATTAAATCTAAATCCCAAATTTTGTCGGCTAAAGTCCCAAAATAGGTTGTCCTTCTTGTTATATCCTTGTGTGTTACGACAACTGCACCTAATTACCTATAGTTGACCGCAACCACATACACTCTTCAGATCCGAAGTCTTTACCATTGAGAAGAATTACCTATAGTTGACCGCAACCACATACACCGGAAAATGCATGATCAAGAAAAGAAATGAGAAGAAGAAGAAGGGATTTGTTCTTTGGGTTGTGGCTCTGGGTCAGAGACAAGGCGAGGCGAGAGGTAACTCCGACGATGGGGTTTTTCCGGCGAGGCAGTAGCTGCAGTTGGGTTGCAGGGTTGTTGGGTCGGGTTCTTGTGCAGGGAAAAGAGGCGTGGGTCTGGGGAGTAGGAGAGAGGATAGAGGAGAAGTGATGGCGAGGGGTGGCTGACGAGGGTGGTCGGAGTCGTGTCGTTGCCGACGATCCGGGCAACCCAGTGGACATCCCCAGCCAGCGTGGTCACATTCTTGCTTAGCCTAGTTCAGTTCTGTATGCGCGTGTGTGCATTGCGACATTTAACCGATGTCGGACGCAGCGTACGCACCCCGTCGTGAGATCCGATCAGGCAAGTTTATCTTGCTACATGCTATGACATATATTTTGCATCCATATGAATAAAAATATTACATGTTTATTGCATTGTGCATCCCATGTTACCGTTTTACTGTTTTATGATACCCGTTCATATCCGTATCATTTATTATATATTTAGTTGCATGCCGGAACCTGATTATTTCATGTTACTGTTGGATTAGTGCACCATACTTGATAGTGTGCATCATACGTAGTCATGGAGTTATAGATGTGATCCCTGATAGACACTTATGCATCTGTGCTTTTATCGTACTTCGATATTTGGTACAGTTTTACTTTTGGGCATCCGTTTGATACACTATGCACTACTTGACATGACCTGATACACCACTGCTTGACTTGATACCTGATCTTGTTACTAATGCCGACAATCCTGACTTGTTGTCCTGTCGGACATATTCTGTTGTCTGCATAGACAAACCTGTACCTGCTTGATCCTGTGTTGGCATTAGCTCCATATTTATCAATACCTGACTTGAACACATAACTTAGGGGGTAAGGGAAAATCAATGATGAAACCTGAATTATAACTCAACAGTTCGACGCTTATATTGATCAGTTTTGGGGGATAGGCCAGTTCCGGGATGATGTTGCTAATATCATTCGTCTGTACATGTTTCCTGTTTAGTGATTAGCGGCACGTCTCGGATTCAGCCCAAGAGTCTTGACCGTGGTCCCGGGCACGCACGGGATACTATTGAGTTATATCGATGATTCCATTAAATTAATTTCACAAACTTTATAATGGCTAACCCAGTAGTACAGTTTAGATTACTCACCGCACCTCACGTACACTTTTACACCTCACTGTTTCATATCCGAGTTACTTATTAGATTCATTCGTGCCTGCATGTCTTGTTTCATCCTGGTTATATTTTATTGTTGATATTATGACGCACTGACGTCTGGATTTTGCATGACCCAGTTCCTCTATTTTTGTCGCAGGCTGACCGAGAGTATTTCAGCCGACATGCCGAGCAGTGAGGAGCATGTTAGTGATGGTTTAGCTTAGTTTCCTTTCTGCAGTTTATTTTCTGATGTGAGTCCGTATTTGGGACGTTTTTTCTCCAGATGTTATTGTTTATTGGATTTTATTGCTTCTGCATATATATTTCTTGACTCGTTTATTCCGGCAGATGGACATGTATTAGTTAGTTTTATATTTTTCCTGTTCTTGATATCTTACAGATAGCCGTAATGTGACTGTGGAGGGATGTTTCCTAGCCACGGGTAGCATAGTTGGCCCTGTCACGTTGTCACGCCCCGCTTTCCAGAGTGCGCTAAGATCGGCACGTGACAGAGCCAACCATGCTACCCGTGGCTAGGAAACATCCCTCCACAGTAACATTACGGCTGTCTATAAGATATCAAGAATAGTAGAAATAAAATAATCTATCTAGTACATGTCCATCTGCCAGAATAAACGAGTAAAAAAAATGTCCCAAATAAGGGATCACATCAGGAAATAAAGCGGCGGAAAGGAAACTAAACTAAACTATCACTAACATACTCCCCACTGCTCGGCTTGACGGCTTAAATACTCCTGATCAGCCTGCGAAAGAGATAGAGGAACTGGGTCATGCAAAACCCAGACGTCGGTGCGTCATAATATCAAACGATAAAAATATAACCAGGATGCAACGAGATATGCAGGCATGAACATGAACAGTAACATGAATATAATCAGGTAACACAGATATAAAATAGTGAGGTGTATGAGTGTATATGTCGTGCGGTGAGTAATCTAAACTATACTACCGGGTTAATTACTCTCAAGTCTTTGAAATCAATTTAATAGAATCTCAGGTAAACAAACCCTGTCACGCCCCGCTTCCCAGAGTGCGCTAAGATTGGCACGTGACAGAGCCAACCATGCTACCTGTGATTAGGAAACATCCCTCCACAGTCACATTACGGCTGTCTATAAGATATCAAGAACGGTAAAAATATAAAACTATCTAATACATGTCCATCTGCCAGAATAAACGAGTCAAGAAATATATAAGCGGAAGCAATAAACTCCAATAAACAGTAACATCTGGAATTACGTCCCAAATACGGGCTCACATAATAAAAGCCGCGGAAAGAAAATAAACTAAATATCACTAACACGATCCTCGCTGCTCGGCTTGACGGCTAAAATACCCCTGGTCAGCCTGTGATAGAGATAGAGAAACTGGGTTATGCAAAACCCAGACGTCGGTGCGTCATAATATCAAACAATAGTAATAATCAGGATGTAACAAGATATGCAGGTATGAATATAAGTCAATAGCATGAATATAACAGTGAGGTGTGTATGTGTATGTGAAGTGCGATAAGTAATCTAAACTATATTACTGGGTTATCTACTCTCAAGTCTGTGAAATCAATTTAATAGAATTGTCGATGTAACTCAATAGTATCCCGTGCATGCCCGGGACCACGGTCAAGACTCTCGGGCTGAATCCGAGACGTGCCGCTAGGCAGTAAACAGGAAACATGTACAGACGAAAGATATCAGCAGCAGCATCCCAGGGATGACCTAGCCCGTAAAACTGATCAGTATAAGCGTCGTACTGTCGAGTTGCAAATCAGTTTCATCATTGATTTCCCCTTACCCCCAAGTTATGTATTCAAGTCAGGTATTGATAAATATGAAACTAATGCCAACACAGGATCAAGCGGGTATAAATTTGTCTATGTAGACAACATGATATCCATCGGGACAACAAGCCAGGGTTGTCGGCATTAATAACAAGATCAGGAATCAAGTCAAGCAGTGGTGTATCAGGTCATGTCAGATAGTGCACAGTGTATCAAATGGATGCCCAACAGTAAAATGTAATAAGTATCGAATCACGGTAAAACACGGATGCAAAAGTGTTTATCATGGATCATATCTACAACTCCATGACTGCGTAGGATGCGCATTATCAAGCATGGGGTACTAACATAACAGTAACATGAAATTATATGATATAGCATGTAACTAGAGATGAAATAAATGATACGGATGCGAATGGGTATTGCAAAACAGTAAAACGGTAACATGGGATGCACAATGCAATAAACATGTAATATTTTTATTCATATAGATGTAAAATATATATCATAGCATGTAGCAAGATAGACTTGCCTGATCGGATCTCACGACGGGTGCGTACGCTGCGTCCGACGTCGGGTAAACGTCGCAATGCACACATGCGTGTACAAGACTGAACCAGGCCATGCAAGAAAGTGACCACGCTGCACGAGGACGTCTACTGGGTCGCCCGGATCGTCGGCGACGTGCACGGCTCCGGCGACGACCGGAAAAATACAACTCAAGAAGAAGAAAGAGAAGAAGAAAAAAGAAGAAGTGGTCTGCTGTGATGAGACTGCGGAGTTCAAGACTCTGGGTCAGAGAAGGCGACGAGGGGGTGATGTCGATGATGGGCCATCGACGGCGAGGATGCAGGCAAGGGCTTTCCGGCGATGGGGCAGTGGGCTTCTTGAAGTCGGGGATTGGGTTCTGCAGGGAAATGAGGCTTAGGAAAAGAGGTGGTGGTTTCAGGGGAGAGTGGCGAGGGGAGAAATGGTGGCAAGGTGTGAGGCCGATGGGGGTCGGAGCTCTGGTGAGGGTTCAGCAGAGCTGTGGTCGCGACGGGGACGAGGGAGAGAGGGAGGTCAGGAGGAGGTAGTCGAGGAGGAGAGGCGAGGTGATGGTCGGTGACGTCGACGAGCGAGCGCGGGCGTGGGTTCGGGCTTTGCGAGGAGGAGGGCGAAGGCGGGAGAAATGGGGAAGATGAGGACGTGGGTTTTGGGGAACATGGGAATAGTTAAGGAAAAAAAATAATATATATATATATATAGTATAATTAGAGAGAGAGAGGCAAGGATTGGATAATAATTAGGATAAAATATTTTTAGTTACAAAAAATAAAAATCGTCAGTTTATACAGTGAAGAATATAATATTGATTATATTTTAGATTTTGGCTAATACAAAAATAGTCCAAAACATGTCTGGATTGGGTCTAAAATAACGGTTTGAAAATACGGATAATATACGTATCAACCAAAACCAAAATACGATATCCGGGTAACGAAAATACATACCCCCAAGAACGGATGGACGTAGCGTGTACGTAGCGATCCAAACGGGTCCGTTTCACTAAACGGAACGAGAACAAGATGTTCGGATGCCACAATAGGGTTAAGGGTATGATGCAGGCCATGTTAGATTTTTGTAAAATATATTATTAGACATTACTTGTTTTATAAAAATATGCAGATGCCCGATATAATGCAGGTATACATGATATACAATATGGAAGTGCACGGATCCTCCGCACAAGCAGGGATAAAACACAAACAGGAATCGAGACGGGTTTTCAGCATGCGGGTCGGGTCGGATGCAAACACAGATACCCATTATACTATTCGCACCCATAACAGCAATAAATCAAGAAATAGCTACTCGATATATATATAATAATCAAATCAAGTATGGTATAATGAACTAGGGTGTTACATTATACCCAACTACAAAAAGAATTTCGTCCTCGAAATTCCCGGAACAAGAAAAGATAAGCAAACATGAATCTGCGAGAAGAGCTGTGGAAATTTCTGTCGAATCTCGTCTTCTCGTTCCCAAGTTGATTCTCCGTGCGAACGATTCCCCCATGAAACAAGTACTAGAGGGATAACCTTATTCTTGAGGACCTTTTCTCTTCGATCAACAATCGACATTGGTCGTTCTTCATAGGTCAAGTCCTCCCTTACTGTCAGCTCTAAATAATCTAGCACGTGCGTCTCATCTCGAACACGTCATGAACACTCGCCAATAAAGGTGGTAAAGCCAATTGATAAGCTACTTCTCCAACGCGCTCAATAATATCGAAAGGCTCCACGAATCGATGGCTAAGCTTGCCTTGACACCAAAAATGAATCACTCTTGTAGTTGGTGATATCTTCAAGAATACAAGATCACCAACAATAAACTCTAAAGGTCTTCTCGATGTATCGGCCTAACTCTTCTGCCGATCTTGTGCTGCCTTCATGTGATTCTGGATAGTATTAACTTTCTCCACGGTTTGCACGACAAGATCCGGTCCAACAATTTTTGTTCTCCAATATCGTTCTAACAAACAGGTGAGTGACACTTGCGACCATATAAAGCTTCGAATGGAGTCATATGGATAGTCGCCTGAAAGCTGTTATTATACGAAAACTCCACCAAATGTAGATGATTCTCCCATGAACCCTTGAAGTCCAACATGCAAGATCTCAACATATCTTCAAGAGTTTGGATCGTTCCCTCTAACTGGCTGTCAGTCTGAGGATGATAAGCGGTGCTAAACTTCAATCGCGTCCACAAACTTTCCTGTAAACTCCTCCAGAAGTGCGATAAGAATCGGGTATCACGATCGGAAACGATGCTCACAGGTACTCCATGCAATCTCACAATCTCCTGCATGTACCGCTCTGTTAACGCTTCCGTCGACTGACCAACTCTAAACGGTATGGAATGAGCTGTCTTGGTCAATTGATCAACAATCATCCAAACTGCATTATTACCCTTTAGACTCCGCGGTAAAGCTGTCACGAAATCCATGGTTATGTGTTCCCACTTCCACTGAGGAATCGGAAGCGGTTGCAATAAATCAGCTACTCTTTGATGTTCAGCCTTGACTTGCTGACACACCAAGCACTTCGCTACAAAGCGAGCAATCTTTCTTTTCATGCCTTCCCACCAGAAATGCTGTCGTAGATCACGGTATATCTTTGTGCCTCCTGGATGTACTGAATATGCGGAACTGTGCGCCTCCTTCATAACCTCTTTGTTTCCTGATTTAAAATCAGGAAAGGTTACGAAGGAGGCATCACGTGCTACCACGTGACCAGCAGTCACGTGTTGGCACGTGACATTTAAAAGCATCGGCAAGGCAGATTCAGCTTCCCGTGTACATCAAAGAAAAGGGCTTCAGAAAGGGTCACGTGCTCCCACGTGACCTGGATCACGTGTTGGCACGTGACATTTAAAAGCGGCTTCAAAGGCAAACCGGTTCCCTAATCAAATCAAGGAAAAGGGCTTCAGAAAGGGTCACGTGCTCCCACGTGACCAGGGTCACGTGTTGGCACGTGACACTCAAAAGCAGCAGACTCAACTCCCTGATTAAATCAAGAAAAAGGCGCCAGACGAGGGTCACGTGCTCACACGTGACCAGGGGTCACGTGGTGGCACGTGACGGCTAGGCGGCAGCCAGAAGGCAGAGCGCAAAAAGAAATAAGAGGTCCCGTTCCAAGGGGGTCACGTGCCCACACGTGACCAAGGGTCACGTGGCCACAGGTGACCGGCTTTCAAAGCCTATCTGTCAACAGAATTAAATTCTGAGAAAAGGCCTCTCAAATCTTTCCAAAGGAACCGATTGAATTAAAGATTTAAAGATTCTTAAATATCACCTATCTATGGAAAAAGCCTGAATTTGAAAAGATTTCCCCTTTAAAATCTAACCGAAATAACAAAGGAGAATCTCTGGATTTAAAATCCAATGGTGAATAAAATTCACCTAATAATCCAAAGGTCCAAAACGAATGGTGAATACAAATTAAATCTCTCGATGAAAGATTCACCAAAACTAATTGATTCGGCTGCTTCTCCTATAAATAGAAGCCAAGAGACACACAGAGGGACATACATGCAGGAGGAATCGATACATAAAAAAGGGGAGAGCCTTGATACTTTGGAGGAATTTGGATCTTCTGCAAAAGAAAACCCTAGGTAAGAAAAGGAAGGCTTTTTGAAAGAAAAAGAGAATTTAATTCTCAACAGAGTTTAACTCTGATATAAAACAGAAGAACATAGTTCTCTCTTTAGTGGAGGATCTGTAAAGTGCACATCTCCCCTCGAATTGAGAATTTAATTCTCAATGGGTTGAGATCCTGCCATGCAGATCCAAAGCATAGAGAGGGAATGGAAGCTCGAGAATTTAATTCTCACAGAACTATAGGAACTTAATTCCTTCAAAATAGAATTAGGGTTTGACCCTATGTTATGGGAATTTAATTCCTTCAGAATAAACAGATTCAGGATTCAACCCTAGTTAAGAACTGAGTTCTGTTAAAATAACAGGAATTTAATTCCCTTAAGAAAGAAGAAATTAGGGTTTCACCCTACGACAGAATCTCATTCCTCAGAATAAGTCTCTAAAAGAGAGTGGGAACTTGATTCCTTAAAACTGTTATTAGGGTTTAACCCCATTCAGAGTTCAACTTTATCCCAGAATATAAATCTTCAGAAGGAAATAGGAATTTAATTATTGTTAGGGTTCAACCCTATGAAGAGCTTAATTCTTAAAAGGGATTAACAGATCTTCTAAAAAAAACATACATAGAGGCAGGGTCACGTGCCACCACGTGACCCCCGAAAAGATCCGCAGAAAAGGCCCTTTGAGGCAGTGCCTCATGTGACCCACGTGACCCTTGGCAGAAGCTTTAACATACAAGCATTTCAATGCCCGTCACGTGATGGCACGTGATGCTCCAAAAGATACGATATTCTCAGCAGAACAAATGAAGGGAGGGCGCCCTCACGTGCTACCATGTGACCCCTCTTGCCTTAGTGTTTAACACTAAATTGGAATCCCGGAATCCAGTGTTAAACACTGTTTGGCGTTAGTGTTCAACACTAATCAAAGAACTTTAATTGCAGTGTTTAACACTGAATTTCTTAGTGTTTAACGCTAAATTAAACCCCTGTTAACAGAGCTTAAGATTAACTCCCTTAGTGTTCAACACTAAATTAAAATCTCCGTCACCAGTGTTTAACACTGATTATTCTTAGTGTTTAACACTAATCTGAAATCTCTGCTGCTAGTGTTTGACATTGATTTGCTCTAGTGTTTAACATAAACACTAATTTGAACCCCCTGTTGCTGGTGTTTAACACCAACTGTCTTTCAGTGTTAAAACACTAACTTGTTCCCAGTGTTCAACACTGCTGATCTTTAGTGTTTAACACTAACTTCAGCCCAATTGGTTAAATGGCTAAAGGCAAAGCCTCTCCTTCAATGGACCAACAGAAAGCCAGTATTTTAAACATGATGGGACTTAGCCCAAGATGGCCATAAGTCCTCAATTCAAACTTAACTGGGCTAATGGGCTCATAACACAATTAATTGGTCTTGATCCCAAATTGGGCCAAAGACTGTTTAATCCACCCCGGTTTAAGGGTACATCTCTTCACTCCTTTGATACTTGGCGTTGTAATTCCTCAACGTCTTCAAAGAGATGACGGGTCCCGATGACCACACATTGACACGGGCTGTGGGGTCCTTAAACTCATGGACTATGAGGTCCTTAACCTTGACCGAGATGTCTTAAAACTAACAACGGACTGTGGGGTCCTTAAACTCATGGACTATGAGGTCCTTAATCTTGACCGAGATGTCTTAAAACTAACAACGGACTGTGGGGTCCTTAAACCCATGGACTATGACGTCCTTAACCTTGACCGCAACGTCTTAAAACTAACTTTGGACCGCAATGTCCCTAAACTACCCATGGACCGCAGTGTCCTTAAACTACCTACCGACCGCAACGTCACTAAACTAAACAACAGAGCCCCTTTTACTGCTCTCTTGTCGGATCTAAACGATCCCGTTAAGTCGATCTTAGTCTAAAAACTAGACTAACGTATCCTTAACAAACGTTTAAGTCGATCTTAGGCTCAAATGAGGCTAACGTATCCTTAAACCCAAACCCCCAAACCCAAATCTAAGATAATACGGATTTGGACTAGTCCACGCCCTACGGGCGACGACATAACTCAGTCTCCGTATACAATCTACGGGCAACTAAACATAAAATAAACACACACGACACGAAGTGACCATCTGGAGAAGGAGAAAGTGGTTACCGCGATGCGGTAGCGTAATTAACTGCAGGGGCTTGCGCCTGCAGGGAAGAGCGTCCCCACAATCAAAAACCCCTCAAGCGAGGGGGAATCTGACGAAGTCTGCTACATCGGACGCATCCGTTTAAACCTTCGATATACGGTGCCATAAATCAACTTGGCATATTCGGAGAGGTGGACGGATAGCACCTATTAGCATCTGCCCCGAACCTCAGGCAAGACGTCCCGCGTCTCGGCCGCCGTTCGGAGGGGAACACTCTTCACGAATATTTTTTTTCGGCACACACAAACGGCTACCATATCGAAATGAACCATCCTCATGAATCAACAAGCCCGTTCGAAGTCTTGCTTCAACCTGTTCTCGAAACTTCTGCAATCTCGGATCGTGCGACTGTGCTGCTTTAATGTTATCGATCAATGACGACTGTGCTTGCAGCTGCATCAACTGTCCTGGAGAATGCGGTAACACGATCTCCAACTCGAATCTCTGAAAATCATCGATAAGCTTCTTCTGTGCTGTCAACATCCGAATTGCTAGCAACCGACTAAGTGCATCCGGCACTACATTAACTTTTCCCGGATGGTACTTAAGATCAAGATCATAGTCAGCCATCAGCTCTAACCATGTACGTTGACTCATGTTAAGCTCTTTCTGTGTGAACACGTACTTTAGGCTTTTGTGATCGGTGAATACTTCGACCCTTTCGCGCAATAAGTAGTGTTTCTAAATCTTCAAGGCGAAAATCACTGCTACAAGCTCCAAATCATGAGTTGGGTAATTCTTCTCATGGGTCTTCAACTGTCTCGATGCGTAAACTATAACATTTTCATGCTTCATAAGAATACATCCCAAACCTTTCCCAGATGCGTCGCTATGAATAACCAATCCTCCGGTACCGTCTGGCACGGTCAAAATAGGAACGGTTGTCAATTTTTGCTTTAACACCTCAAAAGCTGACGCATAACTATACGTCCATACAAACGGCACCTCTTTTCGCATAAGATTGGTCAAAGGCTCAGCTAAATGAGCAAAATTCTCCACGAACCTTCTTTAATATCCTGCAAGTCCAAGAAAACTTCTGATTTCCGCTACGTTCTTCGGAATCGGCCAATCTTGAACGGCTACAATCTTCTGAAGATCAACAACAATTCCATCTCCGGATACGACATGCCCTAAAAACTTCACTTCTTCAAGCCAAAACTCCCACTTTCTCATCTTCGAATATAATCTTTCTTGCCTCAACGTTTACAGTGCGATTTTCAAGTGTTCAACATACTCTTCTAGGCTCCTCGAATAGACCAGAATATCATCGATAAACACCACTATAAACTGGTCTAAGAACGGTGAAAAGATTCGGTTCATCAAGTCCATAAATATCGCCGATGCGTTCGTGACTCCGAATGGCATCACTAAATACTCGTAATGTCCATATCGAGTTTGGAACGTAGTCTTGTAAATATCTTCTGATTTTACTCGAACCTGATGATATCCGGATCGCAAATCCAGCTTTGAAAACACCCTCGGGCCACTGAGTTACTCGAATAATCCGCCAATGCGAGGGATCGGATACTTGTTCTTAATAGTCACCTGGTTTAATTCTCGATAATCGATGTACATCCTCTGTGTGCCATCTTTCTTCTTGGCTAGAAGAACTGGAGCCCCCAAGGGTGAATTGCTGCTGCGAATCCAATCCTTCTCTAGTAATTCGGTAACCTGCTTCTTGATTTCTTCCAACTCCACTGGTGACATCGAATAATACGCCTTCGAAATTGGCGCTGCGCCAGGAACAAGATCAATCGCGAACTCCACATCTCGTTTTGACGGTAAATCCGAGATGTCTTCGAACACGTCCATGAACTCTTGAACTACTGCTGGCGCTTTCTCCTTATCAACTTCCATCGACGTAAGAACGGTGCTTGTCGGCCTAGCCCTAAACTCGACTGGCCCGACAAATCCGCTAACTCCTATGAAAACAAACTCCGGATGTCCGGGAATCTGGAAAATCACTTTCTTCTCCCTACAATCAATGTGAGCGTGGAAAGTGCCGAGAAAATCATTCCCAAGGCAACATCATAACTGCCAGTATCGATCACCAAGAAATCCACAAATAATTCACGTCCGCAAATAACAACTGAACAATCTTTACACTCATGACTAGATAAAATTTTCCCATTCCCAGTGTGTATGTCCCAACAATTAGACAGGGCTGTGCAAGAAATTGAGTGTGCAGCAATAAACTTGGACGACATAAAATAATAGGATGCACCTGGATTGAATAATGCTAAAGCGGGAAAATCAGGAACAAGTAAGATACCGGAAACAAGTTTATCTAAAGCCAAGATACTGAAGAAGATAAGCACGGTAAACAGGATTCAAGCTTGTGATAAAACGTGAACCGGTAAGCAATGAAACCAAGAGAAGCAAGGTAAAATAACAACTATAAAATAAGGAAATGAATCAAGTCTAAGACTCCAAGTTACTTAAATAGAGTACCGCATTGTAACCATACTGCAGTTCATAGTTACAATCACATAACTCCGTTCAAGTCGTCCAAATCCTAGTATCAGAATCAAAGGAATAGGACGGAAGAAACAATAAGGAATCAGGAGGATTCCAAGTTGAGATGCAAAGTCATTTCCATCTCGACAAGATAAAGGGTCAAGAGAAAGATAAGATTCAAGAATGGCAAGATGGTAATGTGGCAGGACATGTTTCTAATTACGGGTCTTCTGATTCGTGTATTGGGTCCAATACCCAACTACAAAAGAATCAAGCTCGATTAACCTAAATATTATGGCTCTGATACCAAACAAAGCCTGTCACGCCCCGCTTCCCAGAGTGCGCTAAGATTGACATGTGACGGAGCCAACCATGCTACCTGTGGTTAGGAAACATCCCTCCACAGTCACAATACGGCTGCCTATAAGATATCAAGAATAGTAAAAATATAAAACTATCTAATACATGTCTATCTGCCAGAATAAACGAGTCAAGAAATATATAAGCGGAAGCAATAAACTCCAATAAACAGTAACATCTGGAATTACGTCCCAGATACGGGCTCACATCAAGGAATAAAAGCTGCGGAAAGAAACTAAACTAAATATCACTAACACGATCCTCATTACTCGGCTTGATGGCTAAAATACTCTTAATCAGCCTGCGATAGAGATAGAGGAACTGGGCCATGCAAATCCCAGACGTCAGTGCGTCATAATATCAAACAATAGTAATAATCAAGATGTAACAAGATATGCAGGCATGAATATAAGTCAACAGCATGAATATGACAGTGAGGTATGTATGTGTATGTGAAGTGCGATAAGTAATCTAAACTATATTACTAGGTTATCTACTCTCAAGTCTGTGAAATCAATTTAATAGAATCGTCGATATAACTCAATAGTATCCTGTGCATGCCCGGGACCACGGTCAAGACTCTCGGGCTGAATCCGAGACGTACCGCTAGGCAGTTAACAGGAAACATGTACAGACGAATGATGTCAGCATCATCATCCCGGGGCTGGCCTAGCCCGTAAAACTGATCAGTATAAGCGTCGTACTGTCGAGTTGCAAATCAGGTTTCATCATTGATTTCCCTTTACCCCCAAGTTATGTATTCAAATCAGGTATTGATAAATATGAAACTAATGCCAACACAGGATCAAGCGGGTACATGTTTGTCTATGTAGAAAACATGATATGTCCATCGGGACAACAACCCAGGGTCGTCGGCATTAGTAACAAGATCAGGAATCAAGTCAAACAGTGGTGTATCAGGTCATGTCAGGTAGTGCACAGTGTATCAAATGGATGCCCAACAGTAAAATGTAGCAAGTATCGAATCACTGTAAAACACGGATGCACAAGTGTTTATCAGGGATCACATCTACAACTCCATGACTGCGTAGGATGCACATTATCAAGCATGGGGTACTAACATAACAGTAACATGAAATTATATGATATGGCATGTAACTAGAGATGCAATAAATGATACGGATGCGAACGGGTATTGCAAAACAGTAAAACGGTAACATGGGATGCACAATGTAATAAACATGTAATATTTTTATTCATATAGATGTAAAATATATATCATAGCATGTAGCAAGATAGACTTGCCTGATCGGATCTCACGACGGATGCGTACGCTGCGTTCGACATCGAGTAAACGTCGCAATGCACACACGCGCGTACAGGACTAAACCAGGCTATGCAAGAAAGTGACAACGCTGCACGAGGACATCTACTGGGTTGCTCAGATCGTCGGTTACGGGCACGGCTCTGGCGACGACGGAAAAATACAACTCAAGAAGAAGAAAGAGAAGAAGAAAAAAGAAGTGGTTTGTAGTGATGAGGCTGCGGAGTTCAAGGCTCTGGGTCAGAAAAGGCGACGAGGTGGTGACGTCGATGATGGGCCGTCGACGGCGATGATGCAGGCAAAGGCTTTCTGGCGATGGGGCAGTGGGCTTCTTGAAGTCGAGGATTGGGTTCTGCAGGGAAATGAGGCTCAGGAAAGGAGGTGGTGGTTTCAGGGGAGAGGGGAAAGGGGAGAAGTGGTGGCAAGGAATGAGGCCGACGGGGGTCGGAGCTTTTGTGAGGGTTCAGCAAGGCCGTGGTCATGACGGGGACGAGGGAGAGAGGGAGGTGAGGAGGAGGTGGTCAAGGAGGAGAGGCGAGGTGATGGTCGGCGACGTCGATGAGCGAGCGCGGGCGTGGGTTCAGGCTTCGCGAGGAGGAGGGCGAAAGCGGGAGAAATGGGGATGATGAGGACGTGGGTTTTGGGGAACATGGGAATAGTTAAGGAAAATTTTATATATATATATATATATATAGTATAATTAGAGAGAGAGGCAGTGATTGGATAATAATTAGGATAAAATATTTTTAGTTACAAAAAATAAAAAATCGTATATTATTAACAGTTTATACAGTGAAGAATATAATATTGATTATATTTTAGATTTTGGCTAATATAAAAATAGTCCAAAACATGTCTAGGTTGGATCTAAAATTACGGTTTGAAAATACGGATAATATACGTATCAACCAAAACCAAAATACGATATCCGGGTAACGAAAATGCATACCCCCAAGAACGGATGCACGTAGCGTGCACGTAGCGATCCAAACGGGTCCGTTTCACTAAACGGAATGAGAACAAGATGTACGGATACCACAACAGGGTCAGGGATATGATGCTAGCCATGCTAGATATTTTTAAAATATATTATTAGACTTTTACTTGTTTTATAAAAAAAATGCAGATGCCCGATATAATACAGATATACAGGATATACCACATGAAAGTGCACGGATCCTCTGTATAAGCAGGGATAAAACACAAATAGAAATCAAGACGGGTTTTCAGCATGCGGGTCGGGTCGGATGCAAACACAGATACCCATTATACTATTCGCACCCATAACAGCAATAAATCAAGAAATAGCCACTCGATATATATAAAATAATCAAATCAAGCATGATATAACGAACTAAGGTGTTACATTGGTGTTTGCATGTCTTGTTTCATATCTGAGCGACGAGCGAAGTTTTTACCTTTTAACAGGAGAGATGCTATTTTGAGGATCCAACGGCTAAAACATATAACAGTGTAAAATAGTGGGGCGGAGGGAGCTAGGGGGATTTGGTGTCACGACCCAAAGTTTGGATATGACCGGCACTTAGAATGTATAATATCTAAAGATATGCATACCGTCCAAGTAAGCCGAAAACCAAGATCAAAATCCTTTTTGCGGAATTCTTTATATAAAATTTTAGTTTTTAAGTAAAAATCACAATTTGTATAATTTAGATACTAAACAAGTATAAGGTGTTAAGTTTGGTTGCATCCCTAGTTGGGATCAACAATATCAATAGTGGAGACAAGTATCAGCAGTATAAGACATTAACAAGAATTTCAGATAAGTAAAAGAATCAACAATTTATAGAACTAAATCATCTCCTCTGTCAAATAATATACATATAACCATCTCTCACTCTAAGTCATATACAGGTCTGATGGAGATTTTCTAGATACAAAATACAATATCAAAAGAGAAGGTTACTACATATATAACCCACCTATCAAAAGATGTGAAAAAGCTGCAAAAAGTGGGGCTGCACTGCTACTGACCGTCCACTCTACCCCTGCAAGGAACTGTGGCACAACGGGGGTGAGTTGCCAACTCAGTGAATATAACTAACATATAACGTAAATAATGTAAATATGACGATCATAACTAATTGAGATGAGAACAAGTATGATGTTTGTGAGCATATGGAAAGCATGAATCAATACTATAAATCACATAACCCAAAACTGCAATCTCATCATTTATTCCAATAAATTTCATCTTTCCGTGTCCATCATCGACACAAAACTTCCATTTCTCTCAGGCATCATTCCTCGAATGATCCTGAAGTCAAATATCGGTCGGTATCCTCTAGATATCCGCCGTATTTTACCACTATCTCCGGTATCGAGTAAGCTCGCTAGGCTCCCCCGCCTCAAATGCGGCTATCCTGCTCGTCGGTCTCGACCGAGTCCACCATATATCCAACTGTATATCTCCTCCACTCAGTATGGATAACGTAAAATCCGCGACCGTATATCTCCCCCACTCGGTCCGGAATAAAACCAAATCATAAAATATCTCATGGTGGACATGACACATCAATCATGAAAATCACGGGATTTACGTAATAGTATTCAAAACTCAAAACCATAAATCCTCAATAATACAATTACCTCTTATATCAACATAATTTACTCAATTTCTAAACATGATGAAATGATGCAATTTAATACTGTTATTGGTGTTTAAGATATGATATGAATCATTTTTAACAAGAAATTTACTAAGTGTAAAGTGACATGGTAATATCGACGAGGTGTGTGTAACATGTAAGATGTGCACGTGGTATAACTCGTCGATACTTGTGCAGTATACTAGCAACTAAGCAAAGTATATATGAATTATGAATGCATATTATCAAAATAGCATACCAAGTAAAGCATTTATTTAAATAAAACTACGGGCGTAATACGCCATCTTTACAAAATTCCCTGGTAGATGTTTAGTCTACTCACCGGAAAACGTCGTATCTACTCAGGAATTGCCAATCCTTTTCCTTTCCTCGCTGCCTCCGAAAATCCCTTATTTGAATCTAACATCACAATTTAACTTATATAAGGAAACGGCTACTCCGACATGACAAAAATGAAAAACACCCGTTCCCACGTACTAGTTATATTGTATACGACTATATCAAGCTATTTAACACTTAACCTTACTGGATTTTAACCCTACTCTGCATCGCGACAGAAAACAGATTGCGATACGCTTTAACCATGTCGTATTTTTGATTTCTTAGATATCTTTTCCGATATTAACTTCCAGATTTCATATACAGATGAAATAACTTATTTAAATAACACCAAAATTGCCACAATTATACACAGAACCGTATCCAATAAGCCAAAATGCCCTAGCTTCCTACAAAACCGGCGACGCCGGATTTTCCCCCTTGGTCGCCGGCCCAATTCCGAGCCCTCTGGTTCATGCGCCTATGGTTTGCTCTAGGTGTTACATACACCAATTAGGTCTTGTTTAGTTGGGTTAATTGTTATCCAAACAATAGCAGATTCAAACAGACTTAGTTATACCTAAAATACGATATTATAGACTTGTGATTTCAAACTTAACTACTAACAGAATTCAATTCCTAGATTAAGGATTTACCTACAATAATCTGTTGGAATAACACCCTCGAAGATGCTAAGCCCCTTGTCCTAGCTTGATGATGAAGAAATCTTTGCCTAGTTCTTCTTCTTTCCCTTGTTCTTCTATATTTGTTCTTGTTTTTCTTTTCTTTTTTCTTTCTTTAAATTTTCAGATTTTAAATTAGGTATTGATCTGAACAAGGTTTATATATGGTGATGGGAAGAAGGAGGTGATAGTGGGAGGTGTCAATGAATTAGATGTGTCATCTTCATGCAAGGAGAAGGTGTTGGTGTGTGTGTGTGCATACAAGGAAGATGTGTCATTACTTATCTCCTAATTTTTATTTTAATTAACAATAAAATTCTGAACTAAATGGTTTTCTACTCCTTTTTCATTTACACCCCTAACAAATTCTCATTTGCACAAAATCCTAAACTTTACCTAAAAACCCTTCACAACCTAGTTTATTATATAACACCCTTTTTATTAAAATGAAGCTAAAATTCTCACTAAAACCCTTATAATTTATTTATGTTGCGTACTAAAACTTTTATTTAATTTATTTTACAAACATCTTATGAAATTGTCTAATTTGGTTTTAACAACTTTTTAATTTAACACTTTATTATTTAATTAATTAATTTCATTTATTTCTAAAATTTCATAATGCTACATTTGGATTAATTGATATTATCAAAAAAATATCATGGATGCTATGATACTTATTGAGGGTTTCAAATAGTGTAAAACTGGGGACCTAAGGTTTTGTTGGAAATTTTTTTCCATGTACCATCCGTATGCACTCGGACAAGAGAGAGAAGAAATATAAGTGTGGGCCCCACATGCTGCCCAAGGTTGTCCGTGTCACGCCCCGCTTCCCGGCGTACGGGTAAGGAGACGTGGCGGGTCACACGACGTATTTATTTAGAAGTAAATGTGTTAAGCGTAAGTAAGCAATATAATAAAATACACAAAAAAGACATGAGATGTAAATAAACAGCAAATTTTATTGATTAAACATTCTTTACAGTACAACTGAAAAGTAAATACAAAGGGATAAGCAATGCCTAAACAATGGCATATGAACTGAAAGTAAAAGTATATACAAGTAAAGTCTACAAGTCGTGCTGCTCAGTGATCTGTTCCAAATGCTCTAGCTTGACTCGAACTCCTCAGAATCAGGTCCTCCTGATAACATTCCAAAGAAAGAAGAAAAAAGGAATGTTGTCAGCGAACAATCGCTCGATAAGTCCCAAAGAGAGATAGAGAAGAATAGACAGAGAATATAACAGGTAAAATATATAAAATTATGTTCGTTATACTAACGTAGTTGTTTATAGCTTGGTACAGACTATATTAGTGTATATGAGAGGAGTCCAACTATCCCGTGGACTAAGGTAACCCATAATACAAAGCTCCGTCAAACCCTACGGAACAACAGCAATGGATGTTTAGTTACGTTTTTTAATGACCATCTCGTGCCACTTTTACACATTCCATACCAGTCTACCCCTTTAACCCCGTAATATATATTGTGTTATTTTATAGATGTAAAACTTGCCGAAACCATGATATCAGTTGTTCATATCAGCGGATAAGGATGTAAACGGATAGTCATGTGATCAAGTCAATGTATATCCATGATTCGGTCAAATCAATTCATGTTGATATAGATAGTATTCTGGTATAAATGGATTCATGTTGTATTGGAGTTATATTTGAATTGTATTCAAGAATGGATTGTAATCGGATTGTATTCAGATTAGATCGAGACTCAGATTGAGTCAGACACTTTAAACAGAATTGAAGTGCTGAATTAGTTTTGGAGTTATCGGTAACTGCTGCACATGAACGGCAGGATTTGTGTTTTTTCCAAGACAATTACCATATTGATAACACCGTTTTCATTGTCTACCTTAAATAGGCAATCACCCATTTTCTCCGGCTCCCTGAGACTGAAGGGAATTGGTCCCGTTTAAACTTTTATTTACTAGGGTCCTTATTGTAAATTAATATAACTTGAGGGGATTTTATGAAAAATAGTTTTGGTATATTTTCAAATAAATCCTCAAGTATTTATTTATCATATTTAGGGTTTTCATGGATGTAATTTTTATATGATGAGATATTCTAGTAGATATGAACCTAAATTGAATAGTATATGGTATTTTCATGTGATTTGACTTGTATGGATTCTTGATGGGTTTTTCATGAACTTTTGTGATTCTTTTCTTTTGATTTAGAAAACATGGAATATATTATATATTTAAAATAGATATTTTGATAATATTTACATATATATATATTAAAAATAGAATTTATTTATTAATAGAAATCAAGTTTTCTTAAAAAGTGTAATAAAAATTCCATTGAGGTCGTATGCTCCGTGAGGAGGTCTACATCTCGTCCTTCTAATCTGATAGATGTGCGATAACCCGCACCAACCAAATCGGATTTCCCAAAATGGGTTGTAAGGACATGATTGTATGGAATTTGATTAAAACAATTTAAAGAATACGGTTTTTAGTAATTTAGAGTATTTTATTATAAAATTGTATTTGTCTCAAACTATTGTAAAGAGGCAATCATGCTATGTCAAGATGTATGTTATGATGAGGCATGTCATTAACTTGTGAGGTTTTCTAAAAGTAATACAAGTAAACATGATAAAATATGTCGAATGTAAAGGTTGTGGTATTAAACCGTAAAAGCGCAATAAACATGGTTTTACATTGAGTTTTATAGTGAAATTGGTTTCTAAATTTTAGTTAATATTTAATAAGCAAGGTTTAATAATTTGGATATGAGTTTCCTAAGAAAAATTGTTATTTTAAAGAAAATAAAATTTAAAAGTCGGTTAACTCCACTAACCGACGTCATTTGAAAAGAGAACTTGTTTAATAGAGAAAAGAGAAGAAAAGAAAGGATAGGTTGAGAAGAGAGAGGAGAGGTATAGGAATTGTTTGAAAGCGCCGTGGAGTTGCGGTGTCGCCGGATTTGTCCCGAGTTGTCACCGAAAGATGAACTTGGGCTAACCCCACTTGTACAACTAATTTGACTTAGAAATTTTTTGAGAGTTTTGATGATGGATTTTAGAATGGAGAGGGCTAGGGCATGATGTTGTATTTATAGGATAGAATTAGGGCTTAGGGAATTAAAATGAGAATTAAAAATGCATTATATTGGATTAAGAGCTCATTTTTAATTTTCTGTTAATGTGTAGGAAAAACTAATAGAAGAGGAGTAGTGGGGGGGCAAGGGGTGTTGGGTTAAAAATTGGAGGCATTCCCGACAGGGGCCCGGCGTCGCCGGCCCTTTGGTGGATCTCGCCGGTCATTTTGGTGGGGTTTAGGTCTGTATTGATGCCACGTGTCGACGTCGTTTCATATAACTCAGTGCACATATTTGGTTTCTAAGACTTTTCATTTTTACGTGTATTGCACGTGTAAACTTTTGGGCTTCCAAAAAGTTTACAGAAAAATCATTTAAAAATAATATGTGGCTGGGAGGATTTGAACACATGGGCTATGCTACAACAGTGTAAGGTTTTACCAATGAGCTACAGGGTTGTTCTTACTATTTAAAAATAAATTAAATTTATAACTTGTGGTCAGCTTAACGTACTCCTTTCTGTACTTAAGAAAAAAATTTGTACAGAAGGTTCAGGATCATTACAGTCCGAAACACACCCCTCTCACCTCCTGTTCGGATGTATTACACCCGGCATAACAAATAATTTCTCGGGTTTATGGATGTCTAGATATACTAGATTGAGGTGATAATTGCCTTAGAAAGAGCAGCAGAGTTCTTTTCTTTTGTTGCTAAAAGGGGTATTTTTAATAATACTCATTCATATATATCATATTTTAAAACCCCATCCAAATATTCATATTTTTAAAAATCTCATCTGATGAAGACCTGGATCTCCTTCAGTTGTTGTCCTCCGTCGATCGAGTACGAGCGATGATGGATGGCTAGGATCTAGTTTGATGTGTTGACTTCTTGAGCGTGTGGATCTCAATGGGCTTGGGTTTGGTTGAAGCCGAGTTACCTGCAAAGAAGTCCCGGGGTGGTGGTGCCACCGAGGACCCTCCGAAGATCAAGTTAGTCGAGGTGTTTTGGCAGAGTAGCGGCCTATTGGAGTCGAATCCTTACCTGAGTCGTCTGAGAGGGATTTATATAGTGGCAGCCATGGGCTGGCGGGTGCGAGATTTACGGCGGCCGTTACGCCCTCGAAGCCGCGCCTGCGCCAATGGCAGGATCCCCCATTAATAGCGAGATACGCCAGTTAATAGGGGAACGTGATGGCGTGGGACGCGGGATCGTGGGGCGGCAGAAATCTCGCGTATGGCGAGATTCGCGGGGCCATGTCCGAGGTGGCTATGGTATGTGCTCAGGGTCGGTCGATGGGACCGAGGAGGCTGAGCTCGGCGGGAGGCTCGGAGACGGGCGGGAGACCGAGCAAGCTTGGTTCTGTGATAGCTCAGAGGTGAGCTAGGAGAGCTGAGGAGGCCCATCGTGCAGGAAGGCTCGGAGGTGAGCCAATGGTTGTTCGTAGGATGAGCATATGAGTGTTCTGGGAGGTCATCGTAGGTCGAGAACGCCCTCGGGTCGAAGGCCTGGGGTATGCCTCCAGTGTACTGTCCTTACTCCTTTCTTGTAAGCCTTGGGACATATCATCTGCCACGTGTCATGATCTGGGGAGTTCCCATTTATGAGCATCATCATTAGCCCCCCACTCTCGTCCTGACCTATTTATGGGTCGGGTCGAGAGTGGATTACACAGGGGATCTTCTGCTCAGTTCGGCATCGAGAATCATGATGTCGACTGAGCCGTGTTAGGAGCTTGCCTTCTTCGGGTGCATGTGCCGGGCAGAGGCTTGCCAGCTGGTTCAATATAAGGCTCGGGGATCCACCGTTGAGACTGAGCATGAAGATGTTGGGCGGCTTCGTGACGAGGGCTTTGATTCATTTCTTTGTAGGGTAGGAAGCTGCCCGGAGTGGATGGACCGAGCAGGAAAATGCCCAGTCGCCTCGTGAAGAGGGCTTTTGACATGTGTTTACCGCCAAACTCTCCCGAGGTAGTGTCTGGGGGCAGATGCTATTTGGATTTATCCGTCCACCTCTCCGAAGATGCCATGTTGATTTATGACACCGTATATCGGAGGTTTGGACGGATGCGGCCGTTGTAGCAGACTTCGTCAGATTCCCCCTCTTTTGCGAGGGGTTTTTGATTATGGGAACGCTCTTCCCTGCAGGCGCAAGCCACTGCAGTTAATTACGTTACCGCGTAGCGATAACCACTTTCTTCTACTCCATATGTTCACTTCGTATCGTGTTTGTTTGTTTTATTTTGGTTGCCCGTGGATTGTATACGGAGACTAATTTATGTCGTCGCCCGTAGGGCGTGGATTAGTCCAAATCCGTATTTTCTTAGATTTAGGTTTGGGTTTGCTTTAAGGATCATTAACCTCATTTGAGATTAAGATCAACTTAAATGTTTATTAAGGATACGTTAGTCTAGTTTTAGACGAAGATCAACTTAACGGGGGTTTGGGATCATTTAGATCCGATAAAAGAGTGTTTGGGCTCTATTGTGTTAGTTTAAGGACGTCACGGTCCATTGTTAGTTTAAGAATGTTGCAGTCCATAAGTTTAAGGACATCATAGTCCATGAGTTTAAGGACCTCATAGTCCATAGGGGTTTTGTTTAGGGACGTTACGGTCCATAAGTTTAAGGACATCATAGTCCATGAGTTTAAAGACGTCATAGTCCATGAAGTTTAAAGACATCATAGTCTGTAGGGTTTTTCAGTTTAAGGACATCATAGTCCATGAAGTTTAGTTTAAAGACGTTGCGGTCCATTGTTAGTTTAAGGACGTCACGGTCCGTTGTTCGTTTAAGGACGTTACGATCCAGAGTTTAGTTTAAGTACATTACGGTCAAGAGTTTAGTTTAGGGACATTACGGTCCATGTTTAGTTTGGGAATATGCCAAAGAGATGTTGGCTGCCGGGACCCGCCACCTCTCTGAAGACGTTGAAGAATTATAACGACGTATATCAAAGGCGTGAAGAGATATACCCTTGAGCCAATGCATATTCATTAGGGCTTTGGTATTCTTGTTTGGGACTAAATCTGGTTTGAAAGTATATGGGTTGGGTTAATTTGGGATTTGACCAACCTTGGGCTCAGCCCATTTGATTATTTATTTGGGCTTGGTCCTCTTTTTGCATCAGCAATGTTGAGCATTAATGTGGGCTCTGACACCCTTTATTCTTTTTTGTTTTAAAGTGTTAAACACTTGGTAGCGCTCACGTGCAGAGCACGTGGAGCGCTTGGCGCTGAGCGCCAGGCAGTGAGTGCTGAGCGCTCTTATTAAGTAGCGCCCACGCGAGGAGCACGTGGAGCGCTTGGCGCTAAGCGCCAGGGAATGAGTGCTATGCACTTTTTATTAATTAGCGCCCACGTAAGGAGCACGTGGAGCGCTTGGCGCTAAGCGCCAGGGAATGAGTGCTGTGCACATTTTATTAATTGGCGCCCACGTGAGGAGTACGTGGAGCGCTCGGCGCTGAGCGCCAGGCACTGAGTTTTTTGTTCTGATCAGTTCAGTTTTCTGAGAATTAAATTCTCGTTTATAAAAGACTTTGTCTCATACATCTAAGATCTAGAAAAGAACTATGTTCTTCTTAATGAGGA
The DNA here is from genome assembly GCA_030015575.1 of Agapanthus africanus. Taxonomy (NCBI): domain Eukaryota; kingdom Viridiplantae; phylum Streptophyta; class Magnoliopsida; order Asparagales; family Amaryllidaceae; genus Agapanthus; species Agapanthus africanus. The sequence continues at coordinate 145,267,054 of CM057338.1, read as the reverse complement.
GATGCTATGATCTCTTTTATTTTTCTTTATCTTGAAGGGAGTTGGTTCTTCTTTTGAATTCTGAAGTTTATGGGGGGTTTCTTCTGTGTGGATGTTCTTTTTTAAGACTTGAAGTCTTCGGTCCTTTATATAGTGGAGGCTGATTTGTTGGTTTAGTTGAGGAAATCTTTCATTGAAATATCCCTAATTGATTTGGGGATTTTATCCACCGTTGGATCTTTGATCCAAGGCCTTATGTTTTACAGAAGATTTTTCTCTTGTTATTAACAAGATTGGGAAAATATTTTTCCATACAGAGATTATTCCGTATCTTGGTGATTTTTTTAATCACCATCGGATCTTTGATCCAACGGTGCTATGTTTTACAGAGAGCAATTTTTCTTGTTTAGAAAGATTCGAGGAAGATTTCCTCAGCAGAATTTGATTATGAATTTTGTTGGATCTTTGATCCAACGGTGGAGAACATTTAGTTCTAGCGCTGGCGTTCTCGTGCTTTGCACGTGAGGCGCTGCCTCGGAGTCTTTGACTCTTAGCGCTTGGCACTCTCGTGCTTTGCGCGTGAGGCGCTGCCTCGGAGTCTTTGTCTCTTAGCGCTTGGCGCTCTCGTGCTTTGCGCGTGAGGGGCTTCCTCGGAGTCTTTGACTCCTAACGCTTGGCGCTCTCGTGCTTTGCACGTGAAGCGCTGCCTCAGAGTCTTTGACTCATAGCGCTTGGCGCTCTCGTGCTTTGCACGTGAGGCGCTGCCTCAGTTCAAATTTCAAATTTTGAATAGAGCTCTGCTCTCTGATTGGGGGAAACAACCCGCATTGTTGTGGGGCAGGAAGCTGCCTGGTGTTGATGAACCGAGCATGAGGATGCCCGGTCGCCTCGTGATGAGGGCTTTCGATCCTTGGCGTCGTGGGGTAGGAAGCTGCCCTCCAGGATGAACCAAGCATGAAGGTGCTCGGTCGCCTCTTGAGGAGGGCTTAGGATCCTTGGTGTCGAGGGGCAGAAATCTGCCCGCCATGATGAACCAAGCATGATGGTGCTCGGTTGCCTCGTGATGAGGGCTTCGATCCTTGGCATCATGGGGTGGGATTCTACCAGCAGGGGTGGACCGAGCAGGGTAGCTGCTCGGTGGCCTCGTGAGGAGGGCTTTTGATCCTTGGCGTCGTGGGGTAGGATTCTACCAGTCAGGGATGGACCGAGCAGGGTAGCTGCTCGGTGTCCTCGTGAGGAGGGCTTTTGATCCTTGGCATCGTGGGCAAGGAAGCTGTCCTCAAGGATGAACCGAGCATGATGGTGCTCGGTTGCCTCTTGGCGAGGGCTTTGATCCTTGGCGTCGGTGGAGTAGTGAACTACCAGCCAAGGTTGGACCGAGCAGGGAAGTTGCTCGGTGGCCTCTTGGCGAGGGCTTTGATCCTTTACGTCGGTGGGGTAGTGAACTACCAGCCAAGGATGGACCGAGCAGGGAAGTTGCTCGATGGCCTCTTGGCTAGGGCTTTGATCCTTGGCGTCGGTGGGGTAGTGAACTACCATCCAAGGATGGACCGAGTAGGGAAGTTGCTCGGTGGCCTCTTGGCGAGGGCTTTGATCTTTGGCGTCGGTGGGGTAGTGAACTACCAGCAAGGATGGACCGAGCAGGGAAGCTACCCGGTTGCCTCTTGGCGAGGGCTTTGATCCTTGGCGTCGGTGGGGTAGTGAATTACCGGCCAAGGATGGACCGAGCAGGAAAGCTGTCACGCCCCGCTTCCCAGAGTACGCTAAGATAGGCACGTGACAGAGCCAACCATGCTATCTGTGGATAGGAAATATCCCTCCACAGTCACATTATGGCTGTAGAGATATCAAAAACAATAATAAACTATCTAACACATGTCCATAGGCCAGAATAAATGAGTCAAGAATAAAAATAATGCGGAAGTAAAAAGATCCAATACAATAATAAACTGGAATGTACGTCCCATAATGCGGGCTCACATCAGGAATGAAAATACTGAGAGGAAACTAAACGAAACTAATAACAGGTCCTCACTGCTCGACCTGTTGATCAAAGTACTCCTGGACAGCCTGCGATAAGGACAAGGGATCTGGGCCATGCAAAACCCAGACGTCAGTGCGTCATAATATCAATAATTCAAGGCAAGCAGGATATAATGAAAATATGCAGGCATGAAGTATGAACAGTAACAAGTCCTCGGTAACAAGTAAAACGTAACTGTTCCCGCCAAAATTTTGGCTCACAACCTGCTCCCTTATAAAAAAATAATAATAAAATAAAAAAGGAAAGGAAAAACTCCACATGTAAAGAATGTAACAAATGCCTCAAAGCCAAGAGTTAAAACATTGTGAAGCAATACTTCAGATTCAGCGCCAGGTGCGCTGCGCCCTAGGCAGCGCACCCAATCAGAGCAAAGCTCTGTTTTAAAATTCAAAATTTAAAATGAAGCAACGCTTCAGATCCAGCGCTCTGCGCTGTGCGCCACGTGTCAAACACGGGTACGCTAGCACAGTTGCGCTCTGCGCTGCGCTCTGCGCTGCGTGCCACGTGTCAAACACGGGTGCGCTAGCGCAATTGCGCTGCGCTCTGCGCTGCGTGCCACGTGTCAAACACGGGTGCGCTAGCGCAGTTGCGCTGCGCGCCACGTGTCGAGCGTAGGTGCGCTAGCGCAAGGTGCGCCAGCGCGGGAATTAAAATCCCCCCACCGTCAGATCAAAAGATCTATTAATAATAAATTATTAATTAATCAGAATTAAAATTCTGTTATGGAAAGATCTTTCCAATCTTGTTAAAAACAAGAAGATTATTTTCTGCAAAACAGAAGCCTTAGGATCAAAGATCCAACGGTGGGAAATATTCCCAAATGAATCAGAGAAAGATCTCTCGAAACTGATTTAACAAATCATTTGGCCCTATATAAAGGACCCTAGACTTCAAGTCTGAAGAGGAGGAACCCCCCCCCCCCATAAACTTTGAGAAAATCTTAAGAAGAAGAAATAGCTCTCGGCAAAAGAAGATTTTTCTTCAAGGTAAAAAGAATGGTGATGGACAAAGAGATGAAATCATCTCATAACTAAAGAGAAGAGTTCTTTTCTTAAAAGATCATAGATCTACAAAGACCAAGGTCTTTTATAAAGAGATAAAAAAATCTCATCATAAAAATAAAGAAGTGCTTACTTCACAGATCATAGATCTATAAGACAAATTGTCTTTCTGAGATCATGAACATCTCATTATAAAGGGGGGAGAATTATTCAATTCTCTTAGGATCACAGATCCATAAAGGCAAAGCCTTTCATTAAAAAGAGATTGAAGTATCGCTTATAAGTTAAGCACTTGGTTCTTGGAATCTTGAGACAAAGTCTCTTATCAAAGAAGATAATCTTCAGAGCGCAAAGTTGACCTAAGAAGAGCTTTAGCGCTCCTAATTTAAAAGTGCCTTAATGCTCTTTATCTAGCGCAAAACGCTGCAATAGTACTTCAAACACAGCGCACCGCACTCATTGGCTAGCGCTCAGCGCGCCACGTGCTCCTCACGTGTGCGCTGCATTACTAAAAGCGCTTTGCGCTCATTATATGGCACCAAGCGCCTCAACACTTCAATTACAGCGCATTAGCGCTCTTCACTTAGCGCACAGCGCTAAACGCATCAGCGCTTAACCTCTGGTGCAAAGCGCCAAGCGCACCAGCGCTTTAACCATAGCGCGCTGCGCTCATCGACTGGCGCTAGTGCCGTGCGCGCTATATACTTTTATGTGCGCTTGGGCAGAACATAAATTGTTCTCTGGATAAGTCCTAGAGCTGTGATGAATGCTTAGCATTATTAAAAGGGCAGAGCCCAAATAAAGGCCTAATGGCCAGAACAAAAATAAAATGTTAAACATTTTAACTGGACTTAGCCCAATTCTGGCCATAAGTCCTCAATTTAAATTGAACTGAGCCCATCTGCTCTTTCAACCAATTTACACCCGGTTCGATGGTACATTTCGTTACTCCTCTGATATTTGTCGTTGTAATCCTTCAACGTCTTCAGAGAGGTGACGGGTCCCGATAACCACACATTTCACGGACTGTGGGGTCCTTAAACCCATGGACTACGATGTCCTTAATCTGGACCGAGACGTCCTTAAACTAACATTGGACCACCATGTTCTTAAACTGGTAATCGACCGCAATGTCTTTAAACTAAACAATAGAGTCTAAATGCTCTTTTGTTGGATCTAAATGATCCTGTTAAGTTGATCTTAGTCTAGAAATTAGACTAACGTATCCTTAACAAACGTTTAAGTTGATCTTAGTCTAGAAATTAGACTAACGTATCCTTAACAAACGTTTAAGTTGATCTTAGTCTCAAATGAGGCTAACGTATCCTTAAACCAAACCCCCAAACCCAAATCTAAGAAAATACGGATTTGGACTAATCCACGTCCTACGGGAGACAACATAAATTAGTCTCCGTATACAATCCACGAGCAACCACAAACAAAACAAACACCCACGACACGAAAGTGACCATCTGGAGAAGGAGAAAGTTGTTACCGCGATGCGGTAGCGTAATTAACTGCAGGGGCTTGCGCCTGCAGGGAAGAGCGTCCCCACAATCAAAAATCCCTCAAACGAGGGGGAATCTGACGAAGTCTGCTACATCGGCCACATCCGTTTAAACCTTCGATACATGGTGTCATAAATCAACTTGGCATCTTCGGAGAGTTGGACGGATAGCACCAATTAGCATCTGCCCCGAATTTCAAGCAAGACACTCACCGCGTCTACGCCGCGTCTTTCACAGGGGAACAGATTCTGGCACGCCCGATGGGACCTTTTTCTCTTTCCACTCCACACTTCGTGTGTCGTATTCGCGAACCAATCGCGGTTTGCCAATGGTTGCCCTTAGGATTCGAGGTACATAGATTTGGTTTCTTGCTCCGTCCAGAAAACAAAAGATCAATGGCTTCAAACTGCACTAACTGCAACTGCAACTCTCGCTCCGTCCCGTCCGGAAGAGTGACTTACGGGCCCCAAGCGACCTCCCTGTTCAAGATGCCAGTGGAGCAAGTAACTCAGGCCACCACTGGGCTGTTCTTTGGGACCATGCTCCCACCAACGAGCTTCACCGCTCCTGTACCAACACCAGAAGCTCCCAAGAACTCAGTCTTTGATCGGCTTACAACTACTGCGGCCCCTCTCAACGGGTCGCCCAAGTCCAATGCCTCAGTTTTCAGCAAACTGAGCCAAAGCTCAAGTGAACCCGTGAAGAAGCCCGCAATACCAGAAGGCGTTATCTCGAAGAAGATAGCCATCCCTGCTCCTGAAGTCGTCAAGGCAGCTTCTCCTGCCAGAGGGTCAGTCTTTATAAGACTGACTGCTCCCACTCCCGCTTCCACTCAAAAGTCTATTTTTGACCGATTGGACACGGCTTCTCGACGGACATCAGTCTTCAAGAGGCTGGCGCCAGCAATAACAGCCTCTCCTCAAAACAGGGGGCAAGACAAAGCCATTCCCATCGCCGAAACAACCCCAACAGCTCGACACGCTCGACGTCGCCATTGGCATCGAGTAAGGAAGGCTGGGGGCAACTCCCCTTCTGGGCTAACTCCACCAGCTCCCACGGTGGAAATTAATGCTGCTGTTCCAACCGGGAACAGCTTTGAGCTGCTAAATAAGGTGCAGGAACTCTCCTACCGCCGTGCTGAAGAGATCTCCTCCACCGGTGGAGACGGTCACAGAAATGAAACCAAAGCAATCCCTTCAGCGGCTGTCCTCTAAGATTTACAAAATTTGGCGGCAAGTCCGAGAGTCAGTGATCGATCAAGACTATCTTCGCCGACAGAAGAAGCTGAAGGTTCAGCAGGATGAGAACCGTCCTAGCAAGCCATAAAGGACGACAACTGCCTGGGTGCCCACTGCAACGGCTCCCTCAACGTTGACTGCTCAAAAGAAAAGGAGGCCAGAGAAAGCCCCTACGACTACGGCAGGTCTCAAAGAAGCTGAGCCCAAACGCCCCAAGTCTGGGGGAATAACGGTCCATACTGTTTACATGGTGTCCGGGAAAGAGGATAGCCGCGCTTCGACGGGTCACCGACCGCTCACCCGATCCGTGACAAAAGCCCGGGAGCAACAGCAGAAGCTTCAAGAGATGCTGACTACAATGGCCGCACTTACCGGGCCAAAAGAAAGCCCGGAGGCATCATCAGAACAGTGTCACGAACAAGAAACTGACGCTGACTTCCTACGCAGGGTCCTCGAAAAGAAGGACAGGGAAGCTGCAGAACAAGCTGCCAACATAAAACGAATGGTGCTTCTCTTCCAAGACATGGTCGGGATGATGTTACAGCCAGATCCTCCAGCTGAAGACCCTTCGATCATTATTGAAGACGATAGAGGGGAGACATCTAATCCTCCTCTTTCAGCAGCCAAGGAGGAAACCATTTCCAAGGCCGCTCTGGATGACTATATAGCTCAGCAAATACGAGCTCACCAGGAAAATGAAGCGGCCAGCCAAGTTGTCAAGACTGGACGACCCTATCCGGGCTAGTATGACCAAATAAGTTACCCGCCGGGATATACGATCCCTAAGTTCCATGTATATAAAGGGATGTGGAATCCACATCAGCATGTCGCTCAATTCAGGGCTCTTTGCGGCAACACGGGAGGCGACGACAAACTGTTGCTTCGCCAATTCGTCGGCAGCTTAACGGAAACGGCCTTCGAATGGTATGCGGAGCTACCTAACGACTGTGTCAAAACATTTGCGAAGATGGAGCTGCTGTTTACACAAAGATTTGCAAGCGCCAGCGAGCGCACCCCGATCACCGCATTGATCAACGCCAGGGTAAGGCCAGGCGAAACATGGGTTCAATATGCAATACGATGGCGGAATCTGTGGTCGAAATGCGAACAACGCATCGAAGAAGCGCCGGCGGTGAGCATGTTCATGGGCACTCTTGACCCTCAAGCGACCATCTCGCAATTCATGATATTTTTCAAGCCAAATACTTTCCAGGCCTTGATTGACAAGTTGGCCTAAATGGATCAGATGGGTCATAGACCATCTCCTTCGAAGACGGATCCTTGGAAAGGAAAAGCAACTTTCGTCGCTAATACTCAACAACAGCCGAGCAACTCAAAGCAGGTTGTTCGTCAAAGCAATATGCGTCCACGCCCATCCCTCGAGGAGAGGCTAGGACGTCCTTACTCGTTCCCTCAAGACAAAACGAGAAGATTGCTCGAGCTGGCAGTGCGCAACAGGCTCATAAATTTGCCGTATCAAAAACGTCCGTTGCAGCCAGGCGATCTCAACAAACTTAATTACTACTCTTACCATCAAGCAGTAAGCCATCCAATCGAAGATTGCTTCGTTTTCAAAGGCTGGATTGAGGACCAATACCAACAAGGCAAGTTCACATTATCGGAAAACTGGAAGGTGTACCCGCCACAACCTCATACCCCTAAAAAGGTGGACACGCCGGGGGCATCGTGCTCTTTTATAAAAGAAACTCCGTGGGAGATCACTCTTTCAGCCAAAACTAAAAGAATACTGAAGGATCTCCAAACGTGCCCGGAAATCAGGTAGAAAAATCCACTGGAGCCCGAGGTCGTCGAGGGAATGCTGAAACTGCGCCTAACTACAAAATCCGGTGGTGATGGTCAAAGCGTTCACACCCAGTCGTCAAAGTCTTCGAAGAAGAAGGAGAAGACCCAAAAGCCCATGAAGCTTGATAACAAGCGCACGGACCTGCAAAAGCAGATTGACGCGCTGGAAGAGTATAACCAGAAAACGCGGACTCCAGTCACATTCCAAGAGTTTCTCAGCCACGTCCTTGAGAACGAAGATGATGGAAAAGACTCGTCGAGTGAATCTGAAGATTACGTAGCAAGCTGCCATGTGATCTTTCACTCGTCAATAGACAATGAGGAAGCTCCTTACACCGAGGAACTGGGGGCAGGATCGAAGCCAAAACCCTTGGAGCCGTTTGACGAGATGATCGACTTGCTACTGAACGAAGCCCGTCAGAAAAGCAAAGCCAATCGAGAGCGTGAACTGGTTATATTCGAAAAAGCCAAACGCCGACGACTGGAGGAAAAGATCGAGACGCCTCAACTGGAGCAAAACATCCCTATCGCCAGCAAAAGCAAGCTTAAAGTAAGGAAACAATTCGCTAGGGCCCTGGCAATAGGAATGAAGTTGCCTTCTCTCAAAGGAAATTCCCCTGGCAATATACGTCTTGAGGAAGCGGACATACATCCTAACTTCTGCCTATACCATCAGAGGATTGCACACCCTACCGAGGAGTGCATAGCCTTTAAAAACTGGTGGCAGGGATATGTTGCCCATCGATGACACGTTCAACCAGTGAAGCGCAAAGTTCGTCGAGAACAGAAAAGCACGACAGATGAGCGCGAAGGAGCTGCTGGCAACTGTCATATAGCCGACACCAAGGGAGCGCAAGTTGTCACCTTTGGAAGCGACTCTGGCGAAGGAATCGCCCTTAGCCCTCTCTTCAAGGAATCTACCTCCGACACAAAACATGCGAAGATTCGCGGCAAAATCTAGCTGCATAATCGTGCGTCGACTTATGGCCGAAACGTCGTTAAACTACTACCAACCCGTAGCATCCTGACGTGGTAAAAAAAAGGTATATCCACAAGCAAAAGGGCACGGATGAAAACCCAAAAGGGCCCCGTGAGTAAAAACAGCAGGGCTACCGGCGATTCTTGTGAAAACCCGAAAGGGCGCAACCTCGTTAGAATACAGAAAAAGAAAATGGGATGTCCACAAGCAAAAAGGTCACGGATGAAAACCCAAAAGGGCTCCGTGAGTAAAAACAGCAGGGTTACCGGCGAGTTTTGTGAAAACCCGAAAGGGTGCAATCTCATTAAAAGACACTTGTAAAGTCCTCTCGACTTTGTAAGGAGAAACCGCCCGCATGAGATCCTACGACTCACAAGGGAGCAACACACTTAGGGATCCCCACGATCCTTAGGGAGAAATTACACTTGCAAGATCCTTACGACTCGTAAGGAGAACCCTCTTATGAGACCCTCACGGCTCATAAGATTCAAAAGCCTTAAGCTACAGGGATCTGAACCTGTCTTAAGCAGCCACCACAACCTCCAATATTGCCCTACAAGCGGCTCAATGCTGACCCTTGTATACAATCCACGGGCGCGAATAAACATTTCTCTAACAAAGTCCCATCCGCGACTAAGGATATGTTTTCACGGTGAACAACCCTTGTGAGTCCTCTCGACTTATAAGGAGAAAACACTCTTGTAAGATCCTTACGACTTATAAGAGAACATACACTTAGGAGTCCTCACGATTCCTAAGGAGAAAACGCACCTACGAGATCCTCACGACTCGTAGGGAGAAATACCTTTATGAGACCCTTACGGCTCATGAAGTCAAAAGCCTTAGTCGACAGGATCCTAACCCTGTTCGCTAAGCCACCTTTGTTCGACATCGGCAGAGGCAAATGATGATTCGCTCCTGGAAACATTCCAATTGTAGCGATGCTGATGCCGAAATCAGTGTCTAATCCCAAGCTTGCAGTAAGAAGCTAGCGAGCCACACATGCGTATGCAAAATAGCCGAAATGATGGGGCAACTTGCAAACAAAATCAGCAAGTAAAAATGTATGCATGTAAAATAGCCGAAATGATTGGGCAACTCGCAATAAAAAGCAGCGAGTAAAAATGAAATAAATAGCCGAAATGATTGGGCATCGCGAAAAATAGCCGAAATGATTGGGCAATCACGACATTCGCAATATAAAAGCTGAAATGATAGAACATCGCGGAAAGAAATAAAAAAATATATGAAAGTTATGTCCTACAGGTGAGATCACATCGATCCCTGTATACAATCCAGGGGCACGAACAAAGAAGGAAGCACACCTTCCCTCCCCAGGCTCCATCAGAAAGAGAGCCAAGTCTCGATGGTCACATCTGCATCCCAGAAGAACAACAACAGCGTTCCTCCTCATGCCAGCAAGGCACGAAAGCGACACAACGAAACGGAGCCACGGCATAGTCCCCAGTTCCAAATCTTAATGGCAATATCTGCAGCCTAAAAATCAGCAACGGTGATCCTCCTCATTCCAACAGGACTCGGACGCAACATCACCAAGCGGAATGACGGCAAAATTCCAGCTCCATCTCAGCATTCGTCTCGTTACAGCAGGCGCAATGTCAACAACGGCATTCTTTCACAAGTCCACCAGGATGCAGATGCAACATCAACAAAAGACCCCATGGTCGAAACCAAGCGGAGTGACGGCAAAATTTCAGCTCCACCTCAGCATTCATCTCGTTACAGTAGGCGCAATGTCAACAACGGCGTTCCTTCACAGTCCAATAGGATGTAGATGCAACGTCAACAAAAGACCCCATGGTCGAAACCAAGCGGAGTGACGGCAAAATTTCGGCTCCACCTCAGCATTTGTCTCGTTACAGCAGGTGCAATGTTAACAACGGCGTTCCTTCGTAGTCCAAAAGGAGGCATATGTAACGTCAACAAAAGACCCCATGGTCGAAACCAAGCGGAGTGACGGCAAAATCCCAGCTCCACCTTAGCATCCGTCTCATCACACCAGATGCGATGTCACCCCGGCGTTTTTCCTCCAACAGGATTCGAACGCGCCAAAACAACGAAGCAAAGGCAATATTCCTAGCTTCGGGGTCTTGACGGTAACTCATATAAAACCTGAAAGACCACCGGAGATCATCCCACACCAGTGCGGAGTGGTCACCACCTCGACGTCCGTCTCGATACAGCAGATGAGACGTCACTACAGCGTCCTTCCTCCAACAGGATTCGGACACGCCAAAGCAAATGAAGCAAAGGCAATATTCCTAGCTTCAAAGTCTTGACGGCAACTCATATAAAGCCTGAAAGACAATCGGAGATCATCCCACACCAGCGCGGAGTGGTCACCACCTTGGCATTCGTCTCGATACAGCAGACAAAATGCCACTATAGCGTCCTTCCTCCAACAGGATTCGGACATGACAAAACAAATGAAGAAAAGGCCAAATTCTTAGCTTCAGGGTCTTGACGGCAACTCATATAAAGCCTGAAAGACCACCGGAGATCATCTCGCACCAGCGCGGAGTGGTCACCACCTCGACGTTCGTCTCGACACAACAGATGAGATGTCACTACAGCGTTCTTCCTCCAGTAGGATTCAGAAGCGGCAATCAAACAACGGAGCCACGGCAAAATCCCTAGTTCCAAAGCTCGACAGTTCACCAGCAACCTAGAGACAACCGCGACATTCGTCTCGATACAGCAGACGCAATGCCAGCAAACGAAGCGATGGCCAAATTCCTAGCTTCAGGGTCTTGACGACAACTCATATAAAACCGGAAAGACAATCGGAGATCATCTCACACCAGCATGGAATGGTCGCCACTGCAACATTCGTCTTGATACATCAGACACAATGCCAGCAAACGAAGCGAAAGCCAAATTCCTAGCTTCAGGGTCTTGACGGCAACTCATATAAAACCGGAAAGACCATCGGAGATCATCTTATACCAGCATGGGGTGATCACCACCTCAACGTTCGTCTCGATACAACAGACGAGATGTCACTACAGCGTTCTTCCTCCAGCAGGATTCAGACGCGACAATCAAACAACGGAGCCACGGAAAAATCCCTAGTTCCAAATCTCGACGGTTCACCAGCAACCTAGAGATAACCGCGACATTCGTCTCGATACAGCAGACGCAATGCCAGCAAACGAAGCGAAAGCCAAATTCCTAGCTTCAGGGTCTTGACGGCAACTCATATAAAACCGGAAAGACCATCGGAGATCATCTCACACCAGTATGGAGTGATCACCACCTCGACGTTCATCTCGACACAACAGACGAGATGTCACACAACGTTCTTCCTCCAGTAGGATTCAGACGCGACAATCAAACAACGGAGCCACGGCAAAATCCCTAGTTCCAAACCTCGACGGTTCACCAGCAACCTAGAGACAACCGCGACATTCGTCTCGATACAGAAGACGCAATACCAGCAAACGAAGCGAAGGCCAAATTCCTAGCTTCAGGGTCTTGACGACAACTCATATAAAGCCTGAAAGACTATCGGAAATCATCCCACACCAGCGTAGAATGGTCACCACCTCGACGTTCGTCTCGACACAGCAGACGAGACATCACCACAGCGTTCTTCCTCCGGTAAGATTCAGACATGACAAAACAAACGAAGTAAAGGCCAAATTCCTAGCTTCAGGGTCTTCACGGCAACTCATATAAAACCGGAAAGACCATCGGAGATCATCTCACACCAGCACGGAGTGGTCACCATCTCAACGTTCGTCTCGATACAACAGACGAGATGTCACTACAGCGTTCTTCCTCCAGCAGGATTCAGACGCGACAATCAAATAACGGAGCCACAGCAAAATCCCTGGTTCCAAACCTCGACGGTTCACCAGCAACCTAGAGACAACCACGACATTCGTCTCGATACAGCAGACGCAATGCCAACAAACAAAGCGAAGGCCAAATTCCTAGCTTCAGGGTCTTGACGGCAACTCATATAAAACCTGAAAGACTATCGGAGATCATCCCACACCAGCGCGGAGTGGTTATGACTCATCGGGGCTCTCCAAAATGAGCCTAACCTCAAGTAAAAAGCGGCATGGCAAAATTCCTAACGCTTGCTCTTCCAATGGTCAAACTGCCTAGGAGGATTGCTTGAAGACGTCTTGTCCAGCCCCGAAGGGATCAGAGACATGACAGTCGCAAGGCTACTCGAACAGCAATGTTGCCTATCGAGGAATACATCAGCCAACGCGACGGTACGACGGATAAAACCCTAGTACCACAGACCCTAACGGACCTCTGTCGTAAAGAGCAGAGGTTAACTGTGACGTTAGGATATTCTTGTGAGAAATGCTCGACTCGTCTCGACTCGTGAGGAAAAGCCTTAGGCAGCAGGGATTAAAAAACCTGTTTCCTAAGCACTGGGGCCCTGCAGGTCGGTCCAAAACGGACTCTTGCATACTATTCACGGACCACACTCTCCAAAGTCGAATCTCGACAAGGAGGGAAACAACCACTTACGAGTCCTCTCGACTTGTAAGAGGGAAAATTCTCTAGTGAGATCCTTACGACTCTCAAGGGAAAACGCACTTAGGAATCCTCATGATTCCTAAGGAGAAAATACACATGCGGGATCCTCTCGACTCGTAGGGAGAAAGTCTTTATGAGACCCTCACGGCTCATAAAATTGAAAAGTCTTAGATAGCAGATCTGAACCTACTCCCTAAGCCATCACTACCTCTCGGAGAGTTCAGGATGAAACGCCATCTACCATCTATGAGCCATATTTGCCAAAGCCACATTCGCCGCTGAAGTGAAGAAGCTACTTACGGGTCCTCACGATTCGTAAGGAAAAATAGCCGAGTGAGATCCTTACGACTCACGGAGGTAATGAACACTTAGAAATCCTCACGATTTCTAGGGAGAAATTTGCACCTACGAGACCCTCTCGACTCGTAGGGAGTAAAACCTTCTTGAGACCCTTACGGCTCATGAAGACGAAGAAAGTCTTAGGTTACAAAGACCCTAAACTTGTCTTCTAAGCCCTCAATTCTGTGGCCATGCATAAATCTACACTACTTCACCCACGTACATACTTACGTGGGCAAAGTAGTGGGGGGCATTTGTTCCCGCCAAAATTTTGGCTCACAACCCGCTCCCTTATAAAAAAATAATAATAAAATAAAAAATGAAAGGAAAAACTCCACATGCAAAGAATGTAACAAATGCCTCAAAACCAAGAGTTAAAACATTGTGAAGCAATGCTTCAGATTCAGCGCCAGGTGCGCTGCGCCCTAGGCAGCGTACCCAATCAGAACAAAGCTCTGTTTTAAAATTCAAAATTTAAATTGAAGCAACGCTTCAGATCCAGCGCTCTGCGCTGTGCGCCACGTGTCAAACACAGGTGCGCTAGCACAGTTGCGTTGCGCTCTGCGCTGCGTGCCATGTGTCAAACACGGATGCGCTAATGCAATTGCGCTGCGCTATGCGCTGCGTGCCACGTGTCAAACACGGGTGCACTAGCGCAGTTGTGCTGCGCTCTGCGCTGCGCGCCACGTGTCGAGAGTAGGTACGCTCGCGCAAGGTGCGCCAGTGCTGGAATTAAAATTCCCCCACCGTCAGATCAAAAGATCTATTAATAATAAATTATTAATTAATCAGAATTAAAATTCTGTTATGGAAAGATCTTTCCAATCTTGTTAAAAACAAGAAGATTATCTTCTGCAAAACAGAAGCCTTAGAACCAAAGATCCAACGGTGGGAAATATTCCCAAATCAATCAGAGAAAGATCTCTCAAAACTGATTTAACAAATCATTTGGCCCTATATAAAGGACCCTAGACTTCAAGTCTGAAGAGGAGGAACCCCCCCATAAACTTTGAGAAAATCTCAAGAAGAAGAAATGGCTCTCGGCAAAAGAAGATTTTTCTTCAAGTTAAAAAGAATGGTGATGGACAAAGAGATGAAATCATCTCATAACTAATGTGAAGAGTTCTCTCCTTAAAAGATCATAGATCTACAAAGACCAAGATCTTTTATAAAGAGATAAAAAAATCTCATCATAAAAATAAAGAAGTGCTTACTTCACAGATCATAGATCTATAAGACAAATTGTCTTTCTGAGATCATGAACATCTCATTATAAAAGGGGGGAATTATTCAATTCTCTTAGGATCACAGATCCATAAAGGCAAAGCCTTTCATTAAAAAGAGATTGAAGTATCTCTTATAAGTTAAGCACTTGGTTCTTGGAATCTTGAGACAAAGTCTCTTATCAAAGAAGATAATCTTCAGAGCGCAAAGTTGACCTAAGAAGAGCTTTAGCGCTCCTAATTTAAAAGTGCCTTAATGCTCTTTATCTAGCGCAAAACGCTGCAATAGTACTTCAAACACAGCGCACCGCACTCATTGGCTAGCGCTCAGCGCGCCACGTGCTCCTCACGTGTGCACTGCATTACTAAAAGCGCTTTGCGCTCATTATATAGCACCAAGCGCCTCAACGCTTCAATTACAGCGCATCAGCGCTCTTCACTTAGCGCAAAGCGCTAAACGCATCAGCGCTTAACATCTGGTGCAAAGCGCCAAGCGCACCAGCGCTTTAACCATAGCGCGCTGCGCTCATCGACTGGCGCTAGTGCCGTGCGCGCTATATACTTTTATGTGCGCTTGGGCAGAACATAAATTGTTCTCTGGATAAGTCCTAGAGCTGTGATGAATGCTTAGCATTATTAAAAGGGCAGAGCCCAAATAAAGGCCTAATGGTCAGAACAAAAATAAAATGTTAAACATTTTAACTGGACTTAGCCCAATTCTGGCCATAAGTCCTCAATTTAAATTGAACTGAGCCCATCTGCTCTTTCAACCAATTTACACCCGGTTCGAGGGTACATCTCGTTACTCCTCTGATATTTGTCGTTGTAATCCTTCAACGTCTTCAGAGAGGTGACGGGTCCCGATAACCACACATTTCACGGACTGTGGGGTCCTTAAGCCCATGGACTACGATGTCCTTAACCTAGACCGAGACGTCCTTAAACTAACATTGGACCACCATGTCCTTAAACTGGTAATCGACCGCAATGTCTTTAAACTAAACAATAGAGTCTAAATGCTCTTTTGTTGGATCTAAATGATCCTGTTAAGTTGATCTTAGTCTAGAAATTAGACTAACGTATCCTTAACAAACGTTTAAGTTGATCTTAGTCTCAAATGAGGTTAACGTATCCTTAAACCAAACCCCCAAACCCAAATCTAAGAAAATACGGATTTGGACTAATTCACGTCCTACGGGCGACAACATAAATTAGTCTTCGTATACAATCCACGGGCAACCACAAACAAAACAAACACCCACGACACGAAAGTGACCATCTGGAGAAGGAGAAAGTTGTTACCGCGATGCGGTAGCGTAATTAACTGCAGGGGCTTGCGACTGCAGGGAAGAGCGTCCTCACAATCAAAAACCCCTCAAACGAGGGGGGATCTGACGAAGTCTGCTACATCGGCCACATCCGTTTAAACCTTCGATACATGGTCTCGTAAATCAACTTGGCATCTTCGGAGAGGTGGACGGATAGCACCAATTAGCATCTGCCCCGAATTTCAGGCAAGACGTTCACCGCGTCTACGCCGCGTCTTTCGGAGGGGAACGATAACATGAATATAGATCAGTGAATGGGATATAAACAGGTGAAGTGCAGTCTGTAGTCTAAACTGTGCTATAGGGCTATCTACTCTAAAGTCATTCGAAATCAATTAATGTAGTCCTCATCGTAACCCATCGGTCTATGCCCCGTTCAACCCCACGGGACCACGGTAACAAGATATGATAGACTGTAAGTCTATGTCCCGTTCAACCCCACAGGACCACGGTAACACGATGTAATAGACTGTGAGTCTATGTCCCGTTCAACCCCACGGGACCACGGTAACAAGATATAATAGCCCTTTGAGTTACGTTCGGATACATTCTTGATTTCCCCATACCCCCAAGGTTATGTGTGTAAGTCAGGTATTGATAAATCTGAGACTAATGCCAACACAGGATCAAGCAGGTACAGGTTTGTCTATATAGACAACAGGAAATGTCCGTAGGGACAACAGGTCAAGATTGTCGGCATTAGTAACAAGAACAGGTAATATGTCACACTGTAGTACACCAGGTCATGTCAGGTGGTGTACATGTATCAAGTCATGTCAAGTAGTGCACAGGTATCAAATCATGTCAGTAGTAGTGTATCAGGTCATGTCAGATAGTGCACAAGTGTCGAGTGGGTGCTCATAATCAAACTGTAATAAGTATGGGTACACAAAATCAAGTATGGAGTACTAATATAACAATAAAATGGAATAATGTGATATGGTATGCCAATAGATATAAATTCAAAGATATGAATGCACAATTATTGATTAGGGTTACATTTATAGTTCCAATACTAATTAGGATGCTCTTTATTAAACATGGGGTGTTAATATCACAATGTTATGTATTAATATGATCTATGGATGCAGTTATATATATTCTAAATGAGATGGAAGCAAACGGGTATCCGAAAAGTTATAAAACTATAAAATGGTAATATGGGATGTACAACTAAGCAATATGTGATACAAATGTTGATATGGATGCAATATATTGTAATATAGTATATAACAAGATAAGTTTTCATGACCTAGATCTGAAATGATATGAATGGATGCAAACGAAACATCGAAAAGCTATAATATGAAACATGGGATACTTAAAATACAGGTATGATATTTATTTAAATAGGTATATAATGAGTTATATAGCATGTAGCAAGATTAACTTGCCTAAACGGAACGAGAACGGATGTGTACGGAACGTCTTACGTCGGTGAAATGTCGCGACGCGCGCACGACACACGGAACGGGTCCAAGAAATGCACGAGGGTGATCACGCAGGTCAGGTACGTCGTCTGGATCGTCGGCGTTAAGTCTGTCTCCGGCGATCTACAGAAATCAAAATTAAAGAAAAGAAAAGAAAAGAAAGAGAGAGAGAAAGAGAAGAAAAGAAAAAAGGAAGAAGAAGAATGAGAAGAAGAGGGATTGCTCACTGGGTTTGCAGAGAGGGGTCGTGAGGGTGTCGACGGCCGTGAACGAGCTCCGGAGAAGCTAGGGTTTGGTGTTAAGGTTTTGGTTAGGGTTTGGGTTTTGTTTGCTGGGGTTTCTTGGTTGGTTTGTGGGTGCAGGGTTGGTGCTCGGGAGAAAGCAGAGGAGAGGAAGAGGAGGAGAGGAAGGAGGTGGCGACGGGATAAGGTGGTCGGCGGCGAAGGAAAGGTGGTGGTGATGGGTTGTTCACGGTTGCAGGGTGTGTGTGTAGGGTGTTGCACGGGAGAGGAGAAAGAAGAAGAGGGAAAGGTGATGAGGAGGAGGAGGTAGGGAGTTTTAGGGTTAGGGTTTTGAGAAGGCAGAGCTCGGTGATGTTGGGTGAGGCAATGGGAGCTCAGGGAGTTTTTAAAGGGAAGGAGGAAGACGAGATATGGGAGTTATAAGGGAGGTGACGGGATCAAGAGAGAGGTGACGAGATCCTCTACAGGATCGCGAGAGGAGAGAGAGAGAATCGAGAGGAGAGAGATAGAGAGATGGCGAGAGGAGAGAGAGAGAGAAAGTGAACAGTTAGGAGATATAAACTTGGATTTTTGTGAGGGAGAGAGAGAAGGAGATAACGCGGGTGAGAGAGAGAAAGAAAAGAGAGTGAGAGAAAAAGTGGGGCCAGGGTCAGAGGAAGGGAGAGAGAGTTTTAGGATTTTAATTTTGTAAAATATTTTAGTTTGTTAAAAAATATTTTTTAGTTAGTTAATTAAAATCTTATGAACTGCTAAAATATTTGAACGAAATTTTAAAATTTAAATAAATTGAATTTTGGCGGTATACAAAATATTTCAAAACGCGCCCTGGTCGGGTCTAAAATTTCAAATTTCAAATATGAAAAATATACGCGACTTTCAAAATTCAAAATGAATGCTCAGGTAACGAAAATGCATACCCCCAAGAACGGATGCACGTACGTGCGCGTAGCCATCCAAACACGTCCGTTTCACTGAACGGGATGAGAACAAGATACGCGGATGCTACCACGGGGTTAGGGGTATCATGCAAGCCATGTTATGTAATTTTAAAATATTTTATGTAACCTAAAATGTTACATGGTAAAAGATGCAATGCCAGATGAAATGCCAGTATGCAATATACATGAAATGCACATGTCTATGTAACAAGTCAAGGTAATTCATAAATATGAATCAAACAAGTTTCAAGCAAGCGGGTCGGGTCGAATGCAAAGTAAAATGTAAAATACCATTCGCACCCAAATCACGATAAATCAAGAAATACCACCAATAAGAAAATACGAGAACTGGAATTGGTATAAATGAACTAGGTTGTTACATTATACCCAACTACAAAAAAAAAATTCGTCCTCGAAATTCCAAGAACAAGAAAGGATAAACAATCAAGAAACTACAAGAATAGTTGTGGAAACTTCTGTCGGATTTCATTTTCTCGTTCCCAAGTTGATTCTCCATATGAGCGATTTCCCCAAGAAACAAGTACGAGAGGGATAATCTTGTTCTTAAGAACCTTTTCCCTTCGATCCACAATCGACATCGGTCGTTCCTCAAAGGTTAAATCTTTTCATATAGTCAGTTCTGAATGATCCAGCACGTGTGTTTCATCTCGAACATATTTACGGAGTTGAGATACATGAAATACGTCATGAACATTCGCCAAAGATTGCGGTAACGCCAATCGATACGCTACTTCTCCAATACGTTCCAAAATTTCGAAAGGCCCAACGAATCGAAGACTAAGCTTTCCTCGACTCCCAAAATGAATCACTCCTCTAGTCGGTGATATCTTCAAGAACACAAGATCACCAACCGTGAACTCTAGAGGTCTTCTCGATGTATCGGCCCAACTCTTCTGCCGATCTTGTGATGCCTTCATATGTTTCCGGATAGTGTTAACTTTCTCTACTGTCTGCACGATCAAATCCGGTCCCAACAATCTTCGTTCTCCAAGACACTTGCGACCATATAATGCTTCGAATGGTAAGAAAACTCCACCAAGTGTAGATGATCCTCCCATGAACCCTTGAAATCTAACATGCAAGCTCTCAACATGTCTTCAAGAGTTTGGATCGTTCTCTCCGACTGGCCATCTGTCTGGCCATCTGTCTGAGGATGATAAGCTGTGCTAAATTTCAATCGAGTCCCCAGACTTTCCTGTAAGCTCCTCCAGAAGTGTGATAAGAAACGGGTGTCACGGTCGGACACGATGCTCACCGGTACTCCATGCAATCTTACAATCTCCTGCATGTACCGTTCTGCCAATACTTCCGTTGATTGACCAACTCGAAATGGTATGAAATGAGCTACCTTGGTCAGTCGATCAACAATCACCCAAACTGCATTGTTGCCCTTTGGACTCCGCGGTAGAGCCGTCACGAAATCCATGGTTATATGTTCCCACTTCCATTGAGGAATCGGAAGTGGTTGCAATAAACCAGCAATCCTTTGATGTTCAGCCTTAACTTGCTGACACACCAAGCACTTCGCTATAAAGCGAGCAATCTCCCGTTTCATGCCTTCCCACCAGAAATGCTGTCGTAGATCTCGGTACATCTTCGTGCCTCCTGGATGTACGGAATATGCGGAATTGTGTGCCTTCTTTATAACTTCTTCGCGAATATCTCCCTTTGGCGGCACACACTAACGACTACCATATTGCAACGAACCATCTTCATGAATCAATAAGTCCGTTCAAAGTCCAGCTTCAACCTGTTCTCGAAACTTTTGCAATCTAGGGTCCTGTAACTACGCTGCTTTAATATTCTCGATCAATGACGACTGTAATTGCGGCTGCATCAACTGTCCCGAAGAATGCGGTAGCACAATCTCCAAATCGAATCTCCGAAAGTCTTCAATAAGTTCCTTCTGTGCAGTCAACGTCCGAATTGCTGGTAACCGACTAAGCGCATCCGGCATAACATTAACTTTCCCCGGATGGTACTTAAGATCAAGATCGTAGTCAGCCATCAGCTCCAACCATCTACGCTGCCTCATATTAAGCTCTTTCTGTGTGAACACGTACTTTAGGCTTTTGTGATCGGTGAATACTTCGACCCTTTTGCCCAATAAGTAGTGTCTCCAAATCTTCAAAGCGAAAATCACAGCTGCTAGCTCCAAATCATGGGTTGGGTAATTCTTCTCATGGGTCTTCAACTGTCTCGATGCGTAAGCTATAACTTTCCCATGCTGCATCACAACGCATCCCAATCCTTTCCCAGATGCGTCGCTGTGAATCACCAATCCTCTGGAACTGTCTGGCACGGTTAAAATGGGAGCGGTTATCAATCTCTGCTTTAACGCCTCAAAAGCTGACGCACACTTATCCGTCCACACAAATGGTACTTCCTTACGCGTAAGCTTAGTCAGAGGCTCAGCCAAACGAGCAAATTCTCCACGAACCTTCTGTAGTATCCTGTAAGTCTAAGAAAACTTCTGATCTCTGCAACGTTCTTCGGAATCGGCCAATCTTGAACTGCTGCAATCTTTTCGGGATCAACGGCGATTCCATCTCCGGACACGACATGCCCAAAAAACTTCACTTCTTCAAGCCAAAACTCGCACTTGCTCATCTTTGCATACAACTTTTCTTGCCTCAATGTCTGCAGTGCGATGTTCAAGTGTTCTGCATGCTCTTCTATGCTCTTTGAGTAGACCAGAATATCATCAATGAACACCACTATAAACTGGTCCAAGAATGGTGAAATGATCCAGTTCATCAAGTCCATAAATATCGCCGGTGCATTCGTTACTCCGAAGGGCATCACTAAATACTCGTAATGTCCATACCGAGTTCGGAACGCCGTCTTGCAAATATCTTCTGATTTAACTCGGACCTGATGATATCCGGATCGTAAATCCAGCTTCGAGAATACCCTCGCGCCACTAAGCTGCTTGAATAATTCGCCAATGCGAGGGATCGGGTACTTGTTCTTAATAGTCACCCGGTTTAATTCTTGATAATCGATGAACATTCTCCTTGTGCCATCCTTCTTCTTGACTAGAAGAACTGGAGCTCCCCAAGGTGAGTTACTGCTGCGAATCCAACCCTTCTCAAGTATTTTGGTAACCTGCTTCTTGACTTCTTCCAACTCCACTGGTGCCATTGGATAGTATGCCTTAGAGATTGGCGCTGCACCAGGAATAAGATCGATCGCGAACTCCACATCTCGTTTTGACGGTAAACCCGAGATGTCCTCGAACACGTCCATGAAATCTCGAACTACGGCTGGCGCTTCTTCCTTATCAACTTCCATAGACGAAAGAACATTATTTGTCAGCCTAGCCCTAAACTCGACTGGCCCGACAGAATTGCTTCCTCCAGAAAAGATAAACTCCGGATGTCCGGGAATCTGGAAAATCACTTTCTTTGCCCTACAATCAATGTGAGCGTGGAAAGTGCAGAGAAAATCCATTCCCAAGACGACTTCATAGCTGCCGGTATCAATCACCAAGAAATCTGCAAATAACTCCCGTCCGCAAACAACACCTGAACAATCCTTACATTCTCTACTAGCTATGATCTTCCCATTCCCAGTGTGAATGTCCCAACAACTAAATAAGTTCGCGCAAGGAATCGAGTGTGTAGCAATAAACTTGGACGACATAAAACAATGGGATGCACCAGAATCGAATAACGCTAATGCGGGAAAACCATGAACAAGTAGGATACCTGAAACGACTTCCTCTGAAGCCTTAGCTTCTTCAGACGTCAGGGTAAATGCTCGAGCTTGATTGGGTCCCTGAGTCAATTGCTTCTACTTCTGAAACTGCTTCTACGGTGGTCTCTGAACATCATCCTTCAATCGAAGCTTCGACGGACAAGTATCAGCGCTATGATCAGTCGATCCGCAAACAAGGCAAAGTCCAAGTCTTTTTCGACAATTCTTCCATAAGTGTCCCGATCGTTGGCAGTAGTCGCACATTGTTCTTCCTTTCTGCACGGTTGCGACGGGCTTCTTCATAGGTACAGCGCCGCGTCTATTCACCGGAATACCTCTGCGTGTATGCGCTCGGTTTGGTGTAAACGCTGGCTTCCGTACTGCCACAACTTGCTGCTGCATACCCCCAGTCTTCATAGATAGGCTCTGCTGCTCTCGGGCTGCTGTAAGCACTTGCGAGAAAGTGGTCAATCCCAGAGATATGACGTGCCTCTGGATTTCCGCGTCCAAACTGCGCATGAACCTCCTTGCCCTATCAGTATCGTTGGCAACCAAAGGTCCAGCGAATCTACTGAGCCGTGTCCACTCAGCCGCATGTACATCCACGGGTACACCGTTCTGCTTCAAACTGATAAACTTTTCTTCCATTTCCTCCCGTGCAGTCTGCGGGAAGAACTTCCCCAAGAAACTCTTCGAAAAATCCGCCCAACTGATCGGCTTGGGCAAGCAGGTCTCTTCCACAAGCCACCATTCACGGGCATAGTCCACTAATTGGATGCATACCACATCCACTCTCTTGTCTTCTGGGATTTGTGCCGCAACGAGTAAATTCTCCATATCAACCAGCCACTGCTCCGCTGGCAACGGCTCTTCCAGACCAGTAAAGACGGACGGACCAAGCCTCCTGAAATCCGTCACGGTACCCACACGATCAACTAGTTTGGCCACAACATTGTTTACGGACTGCTGGACGGTCCGCAAACCTTCCTGAAAAGCTTCGGCTTGCTGCTGGTTCAGCTCGGTCTGCCGTTTCTGGTTCTCCAGCATCCCACGAATTACTCCAAGCAAAGCGGCTTCATCAACATGCCTCTGGTATGTTTTCAGATTTCTGCCTGCCATGTTCCTGAAACCAAAACACCGAAAGGATTAGTATGCTAACAAGATTCAAACTATAGATCAAGGATAGGGACTAAGACTAGAACTCCAAGTTACTCAAATAGAGTACCGCGTTGTAACCATGCCGCGGTACATAGCTAAAATCACATAACTCTACCCAAGTCGCCTAAATTCTAGAGATAAACAATAGGAAACCAAAGTTTCAAGTTGAGATGCAAAGAGGTTTGCATATCGTCAAGGTAAGAATCAAGAGGAAGTTAAGATTCAAAAAAATGGCAAGATGGTAAAGTGGCAGGACATGTTCCTAATCACGAGTATTCTGATTCGTGTATTGGGTCCAATACCCAACTACAAAAGAATCAAACCCGATTAACCTAGATCCTATGTCTCTGATACCAAACAAACCCTGTCATGCACCGCTTCCCAGAGTACGCTAAGATATGCACGTGACAGAGCCAACCATGCTACCTGTGGATAGGAAATATCCCTCCACAGTCACATTACGGCTGTAGAGATATCAAGAACAATAATAAACTATCTAACACATGTCCATAGGCCAGAATAAATGAGTCAAGAATAAAAATAACGCGGAAGCAAAAAGATCAAATACAATAATAAACTGGAATGTACGTCCCATAATGCGGGCTCACATCAGGAATGAAAATACTGAAAGGAAACTAAACTAAACTAATAACAGGTCCTCACTGCTCGGCCTGTTGATCAAAGTACTCCTGGACAGCCTGCGATAACGACAAGGGATCTGGGCCATGCAAAACCCAGACGTCAGTGTGTCATAATATCAATAATTCAAGGCAAGCAGGATATAATGAAAATATGCAGGCATGAAGTATGAACAGTAACAAGTCCTCGGTAACAAGTAAAACGTAACATGAATATAGATCAGTGAACAGGATATAAACAGGTGATGTACAGTCTGTAGTCTAAATTGTGCTATAGGGCTATCTACTCTAAAGTCATTCGAAATCAATTAATGTAGTCCTCATCGTAACCCATCGGTCTATGCCTCGTTCAACCCCACGGGACCACAGTAACAAGATATGATAGACTGTAAGTCTATGTCCCGTTCAACCCTACGGGACCACGGTAATACGATGTAATAGACTGTGAGTCTATGTCCCGTTCAACCCCACGGGACCACGGTAATAAGATATAATAGCCCTTTGAGTTACATTCGGATACATTCTTGATTTCCCCATACCCCTAAGGTTATGTGTGTAAGTCAGGTATTGATAAATCTGAGACTAATGCCAATACAGGATCAAGCAGGTACAGGTTTGTCTGTATAGACAACAGGAAATGTCCGTAGGGACAACAGGCCAAGATTGTCGGCATTAGTAACAAGAACAGGTAATATGTCACACCGTGGTACATCAGGTCATGTCAGGTGGTGTACATGTATCAAGTCATGTCAAGTAGTGCACAGGTATCAAATCATGTCAGTAGTAGTGTATCAGGTCATGTCAGATAGTGCACAAGTGTCGAGTGGGTGCTCATAATCAAACTGTAATAAGTATGGGTACACAAAATCAAGTATGGAGTACTAATATAACAATAAAATGGAATAATGTGATATGGTATGCCAATAGATATAAATTCAAAGATATGAATGCACAATTATCGATTAGGGTTACATTTATAGTTCCAATACTAATTAGGATGCTCTTTATTAAACATGGGGTGTTAATATCACAATGTTATGTATTAATATGATCTATGGATGCAGTTATATATATTCTAAATGAGATGGAAGCAAACGGGTATCCGAAAAGTTATAAAACTATAAAATGGTAATGTGGGATGTACAACTAAGCAATATGTGATATAAATATTGATATGGATGCAATATATTGTAATCTAGTATATAACAAGATAAGTTTTCATGATCTAGATCTGAAATGATATGAATGGATGCAAACGGAACATCGAAAAGCTATAATATGAAACATGGGATACTAGATTTAAAATACAGGTATGATATTTATTTAAATAGGTATATAATGAGTTATATAGCATGTAGCAAGATTAACTTGCCTAGACGGAACGAAAACGGATGTGTACGGAACGTCCTACGTCGGCGAAATGTCGCGACGCGCGCACGGCACATGGAACGGGTCCAAGAAACGCACGAGGGTGATCACGCAGGTCAGGTACGTCGTCTGGATCGTCGGCGTCACGTCCGGCTCCGGCGATCTACAGAAATCAGAATTAAAGAAAAGAAAAGAAAATAAAGAAAGAGAGAAAGAGAAGAAAAGAAAGAGGAAGAAGAAGAATGAGAAGAAAAGGGATTGCTCACTGGGTTTGCAGAGAGGGGTCGTGAGGGTGTCGACGGCCGTGAACGAGCTCCGGCGAAGCTAGGGTTTGGTGTTAGGGTTTCGGTTAGGGTTTGGGTTTTGTTTGCTGGGGTTTCTTGGTTGGTTTGTAGGTGCAGGGTTGGTGCTCGGGAGAAAGCAGAGGAGAGGAAGGAAGTGGCGACGGGATGGGGTGGTCGGCGGCGAAGGAAAGGTGGTGGTGATGGGTTGTTCACGGTTGCAGGGTGTGTGTGTAAGGTGTTGCAGGGGAGAGGAGAAAGAAGAAGAGGGAAAGGTGACTAGGAGGAGGAGGCAGGGAGTTTTAGGGTTAGGGTTTTGAGAAGGCAGAGCTCGGTGATGTTGGGTGAGACAATGGGAGCTCGGGGAGTTTTTAAAGGGAAGGTGGAAGACGAGATATGGGAGTTATAAGGGAGGTGACGGGATCAAGAGAGAGGTGACGAGATCCTCTACAGGATCGCGAGAGGAGAGAGAGAGAGAGAATCGAGAGGAGAGAGATAGAGAGATAGCGATAGGAGAGAGAGAGAAAGTGAACAGTTAGGAGATATAAGCTTGGATTTTTGTGAGGGAGAGAGAGAAGGAGATAACGCGGGTGAGAGAGAGAAAGAGAGAGAAAGAAAAGAGAGTGAGAGAAAAGGTGGGGCCAGGGTCAGAGGAAGGGAGAGAGAGTTTTAGGATTTTAATTTTGTAAAATATTTTAGTTTGTTAAAAAATATTTTTTAGTTAGTTAATTAAAATCTTATGAACTGCTAAAATATTTGAACGAAATTTTAAAATTTAAATAAATTGAATTTTGGCGGTATACAAAATATTTCAAAACGTGCCCGGGTCGGGTCTAAAATTTCAAATTTCAAATATGAAAAATATACGCGACTTTCAAAATTCAAAATGAATGCTCAGGTAACGAAAATGCATACCCCCAAGAACGGATGCACGTACGTGCGCGTAGCCATCCAAACACGTCCGTTTCACTGAACGGGACGAGAACAAGATGTACGGATGCTACCACGGGGTTAGGGGTATCATGCAAGCCATGTTATGTAATTTTAAAATATTTTCTGTAACCTAAAATGTTACATGGTAAAAGATGCAATGCCAGATGAAATGCCAGTATGCAATATACATGAAATGCACATGTCTATGTAACAAGTCAAGGTAATTCATAAATATGAATCAAACAAGTTTCAAGCAAGCGGGTCGGGTCGAATGCAAAGTAAAATGTAAAATACCATTCGCACCCAAATCACGATAAATCAAGAAATACCACCAATAAGAAAATACGAGAACTGGAATTGGTATAAATGAACTAGGTTGTTACAAAAGCTGCTCGGCGGCCTCTTGGTAAGGGCTTTGATCCTTGGCGTCGGTGGGGTAATGAACTACCAGCCAAGGATGGCCCGAGTATGGAAGTTGCTCGGTTGCCTTTTGGTGAGGGATTTGATCCTTGGCGTCGGTGGGGTAGTGAACTACCAGCCAAGGATGGACCGAGCAGGAAAGCTTCTCGGTGGCCTCTTGGCGAGGGCTTTGATCCTTAGGGTCGGTGGGGTAGTGAACTACCAGCCAAGGATGGATCGAGCAGGGAAGCTGTCCGGTTGCCTCTTGGGGAGGGCTTTGATCCTTGGCGTCGATGGGGTAGTGAATTACCAACCAAGGATGGACCGAGCAGGGAAGCTGCTCGGTGGCATCTTTGCGAGGTCTTTGATCCTCGGCGTCGGTGGGGTAGTGAACTACCAGCCAAGGATTGACCTTCTTTGGTGTGTGAAAGCTTGGAAGGATTCAAGCTGGATCTCCCGTTCGGTCCAGGCTTTTACCTCGGCCATGGCTTAGGTTGCACTAATGCAAAGGAGCGGAGCCACTCCTTGTGCCTAATACCCGACCTCAGAGCCATGATGACCGTCTCATCTCGGTGCTCGGGGACCTCTAGAAGAGCGTTGTAAAAGCGGGTGACGTATCCTTTAAAGGACTCCTTGTCCCCGCTCTTTATAGTAAAGAGATAGTCGACGATCCGTTTATGTCGTCTGTTTCCGACGAAATGCCCGAGGAACTGGGATGCCAGCTAATCAAAGGCAGAGATGGAGCGTGGCATGAGTCCTCGGAACCAGTGTCGACCGGCTCGGATGAGCGTGGTGGGGAACGCTCGACATTGGGCAGCGTCGGAGTTGTCCTGGAAACTCATCCCTACGGTGAATGCGTCCAAATGGTCTTTCGGGTCGGACATCCCGTCGAAGAGGGAGACCTTTAGTGGCTTGTTCCTAAAGGAGACATGGACAGCGAGCAGCTTTTCAGTGAAAGGCCTCGTAAGCGAGTCGGCAGCATATCTAGCCCCGTCGCTTGAAGGACGACTCTCCCGGTGTATACCCTCGATCTTCTTTTCGAGGGCATCCAGTCGGTCATGGTATCCCGAGGATTCGGCATACTTGGATTTATGGCCCCTGCTGCCGGCGGCCTGAGCCTGGCCACGGTTCCAGTTGCGTTCTATGAGGTTTCGCAGGTCCCCTGGCGAGGTCGTCTTCGAGCTACCGAGGTGAGCCCCGTTCACGCGATCCTGTCGAGGGAGAGGGAGCCGGCCGTGCCCGGTAGCAGGCAAGCTGACCGACACCTCCTTAGGACGGACATAAACGCGATGGGCCTCAGGGCGGGGTGCTCTGTCGTGGGACCTCGATGTGGAGCTGCGAGGCGCCCAGCGGGTCATTGAATTAGTCGCCGTAGGAGATCTGTGGTCGCCAGAGATAGCAGGACGTGGTTCAGCGGTGCCGGCACGGGCACCGTTCCTTCCTTCTCCATGGGGGTCGGGATCCTATTGGTGGGGAACAACGGCCAAGGGAAGGGCCTGTCCCACTGCTTGGATGCGAGCTAGAGCTTCCACCAAGGACGTGAGCCTGTCAATCCGTGTCGAGAGGGTGTGGATGGCGTTAGGGGGAGGAGGGGATCCATCCGTGCCTCTGTTGTGGGGAAAGCGGCGGCTAGAGCTTGGATCATCGCGATGATCGCTCGCAATGAGATCGAGATCGGAAGATCAACTTTTGTTGGATGGAAAGATGAAAGTTCCCACAGACGGCACCAGCTGATGGAGGCCTGGATCTCGACCAGTTGTTGTCCTTCGTCGATCGAGTACGAGCGATGATGGATGGCTAGGATCTGGTTTGAAGTGTTGACTCTTTGAGCGTGTGGATCTCAATGGGCTTGGATTTGGTTGAAGCCGAGCTACCTGCAAAGAAGTCCCGGGATGGTGGTGCCACTGAGGACCCTCCGACGATCAAGTTAGTCGAGGTGTTTTGGCAGAGTAGCGACCTATTGGAGTCGAATCCTTACCCGAGTCGTCTGAGAGGGGTTTATATAGTGGCAACCATGCGCTGGTGGGTGCGAGATTTACGGCGGCCGTTACGCCCTCGGAGCCGCGCCTGCGCCAATGGCGGGATCCCCCATTAATGGCGAGATACGCCAGTTAATGGGGGAACGTGATGGCGTGGGACGCGAGATCGTGGGGCGGCGGAAATATCGCGTATGGCGAGATTCGCGGGTCCATGTCCGAGGCGGCTATGGTATGCGCTCAGGGTCGGTCAATGGGACCGAGGAGGCCGAGCTCGGCGGGAGGCTCGGAGACAGGCGGGAGGCCGAGCAAGCTTGGTTCTGTGATAGCTCGAAGGCGAGCTGGGAGAGCTGAGGAGGCCCAGCGTGCAGGAAGGTTCGGAGGTGAGCCAATGGTTGTTAGTAAGACAAGCATAGGAGTGTTCTGGGAGGTCATCGTAGGTCGAGAACGCCCTTGGGTGAAAGGCCCGGGGTATGCCTCCAGTGTACCGTCCTTGCTTCTTTCTTGTAAGCCTTGAGACACATCATCTGCCACGTGTCATGATCTGAGGAGTTCCCATTTATGAGCATCATCACCATCCAAAACCTAGCCGTTAACTTATTATCACATTCTATTTGTTATCTGCGTTAACTATGGTTAAGTTACTTAATGTCTAAACTACCTTTTTCCCTCACTCTTCTCTTTCTTTCTTTTTTCCTTTGGGGTCGAATTTAGTAGCTTGATTGCTAAATTCTTCCTCCTCTCATCGGCGGCCGAGAGAGTGACCGTCGAGAGATCAAGCGAGCAAGGGAGATATGGAATAGAAGAAGAATAAGAAGAACTAGCCATTATATATGGGCTATGGTCCTTTTCGGAAAAAACTTTTATGCAAGGGCTTACATGTTGTAAGCTACTTGCAAATCTTTGGATGACTTTGGGTTTTGTGCAAGAGAAGTCGATCTAAGGGATTGCAAGTGGCTTGCACCATGCAAGCCCTTGCATAGAAGTTTTTTTGGTCTTTTTCTATCATTGTTTACCAGATTATGGATGATAACTGAATGACTGTTAATTACGGGCAATTATTTAGTTTAATTTAAAGATTTGGAGGGGTTTTTAAAAATATGTAAAATTTGCGTGGGCTATATTAAAGAAATAACTTTCTTAAGAACAAGCGCTTCCTTTTTGATTCACATTGCTTTGAGCCTCACTTTTTCCCCCAAATCCCTAAACCCCAAATCTCCCTCATCCGCATGGCCGATCATCCCAAACCCTAATCGCCACCATATCAATCCATTGAATCAATATTAAACCCTAATCCCCACCGCATTCGAAAATGGAGGATATCTTTCCGATGCTGACCAACGACAGGAAGCTGAACGGCGAGAACTACCTCAGGTGGAAGAGGATGGTGGAGATCAGCCTGAGGGGCACGGCCATGGCGAGGCACCTGACCCAAGGCCCGCCGTCTCCGATGACCAAACAGTGGCAGCGCCAAGATGCTCACATCTTTCATCAGATGATGAACTCCATGAAGAACAATGCGATGGATCACATCCTTCACCTCAACACAGTGAAGCAGGCTTGGGATCGCCTCGCCGCCGTCTACTGCAGCCCGTCTCGTAAATACGAGATCTGCAGGAAGTATTTCAGGGTCAAGCAGGGGAACCGGTCCGTTGACGAGTACGCGGATGAATTCAACAGGCTGTACGCGGAGTTTAGCCTCTTGTTTCCTGAAACCGACGATTTCGAGGAGAGGAAGCTTCAGCGGGACGAATGGCTTGTTTTCAGGTTCATTAATGGTCTGCTGCCGGAGTATGAGAGGACGTGTTGTCGGATATTGGAAGGAAGGGAAACAGTTCCGTCCAAGGATGAGATGCATCGTCTGTTGCTGCTGATGCACCCTGAAGAGGAGGAGGAGAGGTTGGAAGGATCGGGTTCGGGTTCGGTTTCTTCGTGTGGAGGGTATAGGGTAGGTAGAAGAGAGTGTAACTATTGTGGGAGGAAGGGTCATATCCGGGATACTTGCTGGGACTTGCATGGAAAACCGTCTCCTTTCTACTAGTGTCATGACATGTGGTGAGGATCTTACTCGCCATCCAATTTCAGCAGTTCCACCCTGTTTGTTAGAAAGTTTACTTTGTTAGGAATATATCCACTGAATATGTGGGAAAAACATGGATAAAGGAAACAATCACACAAATAATGGAGACAAGATTTTTATAGCGGTTCAGCAATTTGCCTAGTCCACTTTGCCGCACTATTTTTCTTTTCTTCTTCTATATACATGATATAAGATTACAAATAAATCTCTCACTGCAAACTTGCAATTTCTTTTCTTTCTGAAGAATACACGCTTCTTCGTGATTGGGATATCCTTTTTGTCTGCATAACATTCATTATATAGGCAGTAGACTCGGTTTACAAATTGATGTGATAAATTAAGTGTGGTCTTTCTTTCCTACACATACTTTGTTTTTGCCGTTTGCCTTTGCAAATTTCTTCAGTGTATTTAATGCACTTTGTTCTCTTTGTTTTTCGAACGAATCAAAGAAAAAATCTTCCTCTCATAACTCACTTAATGTAATTTGTCCATGTTTTCTATTCATGCATGCATAATTTCTTCCATGCCACTTTTACCCATAAATGTACGTCTTTCCTTATCTCCCATTTGAATCAATGCAGCATTTGGCACCAATCTTAAGGAAATCTTGAAAACGCTACAGCAGAAGAAAGGTATTGACTACACCGAAATTTTCTCCTGTAGTCAAATTAACTAATATCAGATTGGTGAGCAACTAGATGTGAAAACGGCTTTGCTTCATGGCGATATAGATGATGGCATATACATGGTGCAATCAGAAGGTTTTCAAGTTCATGGTAAAAAAAATCCTGTGTGTAGTTTAAAGAAGAGTTTGTATGGTTTGAAATAAACTCGCAGGCAGTGGTACAAAAAGTTTGATAACTTTATGTGTAACAATGATTTCATAAGAAGTGAGACGGACCACTGTTACTTTAAGAATTTTGATGACTCCTATATTATTTTGCTTTGTATGTGGATGACATGTTTGTTGCAGGATCTAATATGAAGGAGATCAACAAGCTAAACATACAATTGTCAAAAGAATTTTGAGATGAAGGACTTAGGACCATCAAATCAAATACTTGGGATGATGATCACCAGAGAGAGCACAAGGAACTCTGGAGTTATCCCAAAAGAAATACATAGAGAAGGTGCTGAGCAGGTTCAATCTTCATGATGCGAACCCTAGAAACATACCTTTGGGAAGTCAACTCAAGTTTACCAAGAAACAGTCGCCTAAGACAGATGAGGAGCGGAAACATATGGAAAAAGTTCTATATGTCTCAGCGGTTAGGAGTTTGATGTATGGTATGGTTTATACACGACCTGACTTATCACATGCGGTGGGAGTAATAAGTGGATACATGGCGAATTCTGGAAGGATATATTAGGAAGCCGTAAAGTGGCTTCTACAATATCTCAAAGGCACCTCAGGTATGACACTTCAGTTCAAGAAAAACAGTGTAACATTGCAGAGATTCACCGATGCAGATTTAGGTGGTGACTTGGATGACCGGAAGAGTACAACAAATTAAAAGTTTATTTTGGGTGGTACAACAGTAAGTTGGATGTCTAAACTTCAGAAAAGTGTTGCTTTATCAACCATTGAAGCAGAGTATATGGCTATATCTGAAACCGTAAAGGAAACGATTTGGTTGAAGAATTTTCTGAAGGAGTTATGTAAAGAGCAAGACGGCAATGCTCTTTTCAGTAACAGTCAGAATGCTATTCATCTTGCAAAGAATCTAACGTTTATTTCAAGAACAAAGCACATTCAATTAAGCTATTACTTTATTCATGAGTTTAT
Organism: Agapanthus africanus; assembly: GCA_030015575.1. NCBI lineage: Eukaryota > Viridiplantae > Streptophyta > Magnoliopsida > Asparagales > Amaryllidaceae > Agapanthus > Agapanthus africanus. The sequence continues at coordinate 145,234,142 of CM057338.1, read as the reverse complement.
AGATGGTGGAACATTGACATTAGAAAAGATTCTTAGATCAAAGAATCCGGCAGATATATTTACCAAGATTGTCACCATTAAGAAACTAAGGTTGTGCAATGCCTCAGTTGGTCTCCATGGTTAATGATGAGAAGGCGCCGCATTAGCAAGCATTTTTTTTAAGAAAACAAGATTACAGTAAAAATTCATTTTACTTGATTTGCCTAAATTGTTAAAGTCTAGGGCAATGAAAATGACATTTCAAGAAAGTGTAGAGATTCACTAGTAATTAAGTCAAGGTGGTGATTGTTGAAAATGATTTAAAACTATTGAGCTGTCCAAAAAGACTCTATTTAAATCAGCCCAAAAAAAAGTCCGGCCCGGTCCAGGAATTTAACGCATGCGCCGATGAACGATCCGCACACGCGGGCGGTGGCCAAATACTGCATGAATTCAAATAAGAGATAAGGAAAGACATACATTTATCGGTGAAAGTGATATGGAGTAAATTATGCATGCATGAATAGGGAATATGGACAAATTACATTAAGTGGCATGAGAGGATTTTTTCTTTGATTCGTTTGAAAAACAAAGAAGAGTACAAAGTGCATTAAATGCACCGAAGAAATTTGCAAAGGCAAACGGCAAAGACAAAGCATGTGTAGGAAAGAAAGATCATACTTAATTTATCACATCAATTTGCCCATGTTTCCTATTCATACATGCATAATTTCCTTCACGTCACTTTCACCTATAAATGTATGTCTTTCCTTCTCCCTTATTTGAATTCATGCAGCATTTGGCCACCATCCGTGTGTGCTAATCGTTCGTTGACGTATGCGTCAAATTCCTAGACCACGCTTGACTTATTTTTGGGCTGATTTAAATAGGGTCTTTTTGGGCAGCTCAATAGTTTTAAGTTATTTTCAACATACTTTTGTGGAGCGTAAGATCTTATTCATTCTTGATCGTTGTGTCATGCTGTATCATGAAATGAGGAGGTCGTACTGAGCATGAGTCTGAAGCACTATAATATCGTTTGAATAAGAGTCCGGTGGCATGTTCTAGCTCTTCTTTGGGCCTGCTTGATGAATATTCACTGTTCGTTAGAACTTGTGTGCAGGCTCTTAGAAACTAGCTTGTGTTTTTTCGTTTAGTTGTCTAGTTTGGAGTGTGGATCTAGTCAAATGGATACGCAGCATTGAATTGCTTGTCTGTCTAATGTCCGTAAAAGTGTCAAGAGCCCTTTTAGGCATGTTTGCTTAGTGTAGGGAGTATTAGTGTTGTAGTGTCAAAAGAGTTGAAACTTATTTTCAAGTGGTTTGTCAATTTAATTGATGAAAATGTTAGATTAATTGTCTTGTTTTTTCCAATGAAAAAGCGATATGAGTGCTTTTCATTTTCAATGATTTTTGTTCTGAGATTAAGAATCAATTTAGGACTTGTGATTGTGCCTTGTGTATTGATAATGCTAAAGAGTAATTCAGCTCATTATATTGAACTTTATGAAACAACTGGACATCATCTATTAGAACTCAAGTTTTTAGCCTGTCCTCAACATGGGGTGGCTGAGTTGAGGATTTGGCATTTACTGAAATTTCCGTTTCTTTGTTAATTCATAAGCAGGTTCTAAACCCTGTTGGGTGCATAATGTTTGTCTTCATACTGCTATGCCTTATTCTGTTCTTCATGGTTAGGTTCCATATCCATATGATATCCCTTTTTACTTGATTTATGACCTATATAGATACTCGTGTGGATCCAAACACGAAGCTATTATCAGGGCAGATTGCAGAACAATCCAAGTAATTAAAGGAGACTAGTGGGTAGCCAAGTTAATTAAACATTACTCGACCAGACATTGCTTATCCAATGAGTATTGTCAGGTTGGTTTTCTATTGGGATGTTGCGGATTGAATTCTGAAAGTGCATGGTGGAGGCTTTAGTTTTGGATTCTAAACCGACTTACTTAAAATTATTCTAGTTTTAGATCACCTTCAGATCGACGATTTACTGAAGTATATTGCGTGTTTATTGGGGTAAACTTGATCTTTGATAGAGCAAAAAGCAGGATGTGGTGGTGCAGAAATTGCATGTATGAGCTGCGGCCAACACCACAAGTGAGCTATGGCTAACACCACACATGAGTTGGTGAACTCGATGTTCGACCTCCTCTGCTATGAGATTGTATAACACCTAAGCAGCCATTTACATTATACCAGATTGATCTTGCATGATTGGACGATTGGACCAAATACATTGAGGTGGATTCTCACTGTTTGTTAAGCGAAGGAGGGGATTTTTGAGACTATTTATGTGAAGTCCTTTAACCAATTAACATGTTTATTCATTGAGCATTGAAGGTCTCACACTACTTTGGATTTATTTGTGACATGCTGGACATATTTGAAATAGCACCAGCTTGAGGGGAAGTGCTGGAATAATTAAATTTGGAGAGGGTTACAATTGGTAGCCTTGGTTATCTTTTGCTCGTCCCTCTGCTAAAATGATCGGATGTCTGTATTCCCCATCTACGCGAGGTAGGTGCTCTTTTCAACAACACAAGATGCCCTTTCATATGCGCTTTAATGCGAGGTGAATTTGCGAGGAGAATGCACTTGGTAGGTTGAGGGCATATTTCGTGCATTGTCAACATGCAACAAAAGGAAAATACATTATACAGTGTGCCGTCCGTTGGCTTGGGAGAAAACTCAATTTACTCAAGAAAGAACCATTTGGAATGAGGGAGGTAAGCTAATGTTTGTCTAAACTCTCAAAAATCCTAAATTTAATAGTATCAAGAATACTTATAGGTATATTGACATTTGTCGTGCCATTTTTTAAAATTAGTTGGGACAAAAAAGTTTAGTATATATGTAAATAAATTGTTTATTTTATAAATATCGGGTGATTTATCCATGCTATTACTCATATCAGGTTATAGGATATTTATTCACCTACCACGAAAAGTGCGTGCTTGTTGCCTCTCAAGCTACAAGGCATAACCACAAAATAACTGCTTTTATTGGTGGGTAGGATTTATGTGATAGCATATATGAGTTATATGACACACCTGGACACAATTTTTATCTTGATCTTGTTAACGTTTTTGCCAGTGATATTCATAATCTAACATTTCCAGTAAGTTCTTGATTTACATTTAAATGCCATGGTTGCTATTTTGATATATTTACACTTCTGAGCTAAGTTCTCGACAACACTGCATATTATGCTGTTCAGGGCACAAAATTTTACTCTTCTGTATCATTAATCCCTGAAACTTTGTTTTCTCTTTTTTCACCGGTAGCTTGCTAAATCTGGATCATATTATTGTGAAGCCTAAAACCGTTAGCAATCATTTGATGTTCTTGATATATGTTAAAACTATGATATAAATGCTGTTTCCAAGAACTTAGTTAGCATTACCTGGTGTTTTTACATTACGGCTGGAAGCCTCGTTTACGAAGAACATGTATAGTTACATAACTTGCTTATGCTGGAAGGGTTTACTGTTTCACTCTATCAAATTGAAAAAAGAAAGAAAGAGAATCTACAAATATGTCTCTATCAAATTGAAAAAAGAAAGAAAGAGAATCTACAAATATGTCCCCATTAGTTTTTCTACCTGGTTTTCCTTAGATAACCAACCATATTAAGATCCCCACCTTTTCTTCTGCACACACACTTTGTATTCATCAGAAGAGTAATGGGAAAATAGTTTGAGTTATTTAGTTTGATTTAAACAAATTAACAATGTTAATGTTCATCGTTCTTCAATTACATGACAAGGTTATTTCAAAGGAAACATGTAAAGGCTTCTTTCTTATGATTTTTTTCCGTTCACCTTATACTTGTTTTAGTTTTACTGCTAACATAATTGATTAACAGTCAAGGTCCAGAGCAACCATGGCACTATTTACATTGCAAACTCGAGATTCCTGCAGCATATGATATAAAGATAAATTTTGAACAGCAATGGAGAGAAGCTATAAAATGGCGAGATTTGACGCTGCCTTGATAAAACTTGAACGAATTTCATGGATGTTCATGCCTGCTTCTGAAAAGTCCGATGCACATGTTTCTGAGGAACAAGATTGCATGTTCAGGTTGGCACACACATTTAAATTTGATTATATTGAAACTTGATCAAAACTTGATTATATATTTGCCGAAAGTTGTTCATGTGATTTTTTCTGTGGAAAACCTTTCTTTTGCATAATGAAACCTGATATCTACGGATTTTTTAACCAAAGTCTCGAGCACAATGCATCAAGTTGTATATCTTTTTTTAGCTCTTACACACACACGTTTTTTCTTGCTGGTAGATTCACGGAAAGTTTTTACACATCACTAGTAGTAGACGGAGAAAGAGTAAGAGAAGAGGCCAGTTGGACACTACTATAAGCCATGTCTGAGATCGGGGAACCGAGTTCGTTTGAAGACGCAAAGGGTAGGACAGGAATAGTAGGAAGAAAGAGACCATCTTGGACTGCAAGAAGGAATGCTCTTAAAACTACGGATGAGCACGCTAGCACGGTATTGGTTTTAATGGCACGTTAGCGCATCCGTTTTCTTTTACCGACCGTGCCGTGGGCTTCTTTGTCTAGCCTTTTTTGCCAATTAATTCCCTTTATGTTTATAATTATTTATTTTTGTGCAGAATCTTATATGTAAACCCACCGTTGCCGGTCCTAAGTCCGGATGAGAAAGGGTGAGGGTTGTGGTAGGCTTGTGACAGCCAACGTAAAACTGTCACATTCTATGACATGAACCATAATAAGAATATCGTTGGGGCGTCCCCTACTCAGCGACGCGCTACATCGGATCCCGGGTGTAGTGTTAAGTATGCAAGGGCTTCTAGGTCGTCGTCCAGATGCGGCGCGCTACATCGGACCCCGGGTGTAGTGACAAATAAGCAAGGGTCGTCGTCCAGAGACGGCGCGCTACATCGGACCCCAGGTGTAATGACAAATAAGTAAGGGTCGTCGTCCAGAAACGGCGCGCTACATCGGACCCCGGGTGTAGTGACAAATAAGCAAGGGTTTCATAAAATCCGTCTAGCTTCCTGGAATATAGGTTCCCTTACGGGTAGACTAATAGAATTAGTGGAGGTGATGATTAGGAGGAGAGTTGGTATTATGTGTTTGCAAGAAACTAAATGGATAGGTGAAAAGAGTAGAGTTATAGAGCCTTGGGGTTATAAGGTTTGGTATACGGGTAGAGATAAAAATCGTAATGGGGTAGGCATAATCATAGATAGACGGTTGCTTGAGGATGTAGTTGAGATTAGGAGAAAAGGTGATAGAATTTTACTGGTTAAGCTTATTCTAGGTGGAGAGATCCTTAATGTTATTAGTGCTTATGCACTACAGATAGGTCTTGATGACGTTAGTAAGCGTCTATTCTGGGAGGATTTAGACGAGGTGGTGCAAAGTATACCTAGTGGAGAGAAGTTATTTATTGGTGGTGATCTTAACAGACATGTAGGTACTAGTCGTAGTGGGTTTGATACTATCCATGGAGGTTTCGGTTTCAGACAAAGGAATGAAGCAGGTGACTCGATTCTAGATTTTGCTTTATCTTATGACTTGATCTTAGCAAACACCTGGTTTAGGAAAAGAGAGTCCCACCTTATCACTTTTAGGAGCGGATCAAGTGCTAGTCAAATAGACTTTTTTCTGACGAGAAGAATAGATAGAGGTTGTTGTATCGACTGTAAGGTAGTGCCAGGTGAGAGTGTAATCACTCAACATAGGCTTTTAGTTCTAAATTTTCGATTTAGAAGAGAACTTAGGAAGATTAGACGTAAGGTAGAGCCTAAAATTAAATGGTGGCGATTGAAAGAAGGTAACCAAAAGGCTTTTATAGATCGTGTAGTACAAGAAGCGGATTGGCAGTCAGAAGATGATCCCGACAAAACATGGAACAAAATGGCTAGTTGTATCAAGAAGGTAGCTAGAGACCTACTTGGTGAGTCGAGAGGTGGTGCTCCACCATCTAAGGACATATCATGGTGGAATGAAGATGTAAAGGCTGCTATTAAAATTAAAAGGGATTCTTATAAAGATTTGAAGAAAAGTAGAGATATGGAAAGATTTGAGAAGTACAAAATGGCTAAAAAGGAGGTTAAGAAAGCTGTTCGGGAAGCTAAATCTAAGGTCTACAAGGAGGTGTACGAGAAATTAGACACTAAAGAGGCTGCAAATGATATATACCGGATTGCTCGGATGCGGGAAAGGAAGACTAGAGACTTATGTGCGGTGAAATGTATCAAAAATGAAAATCAGAAGGTTTTAGTTCGAGACGAGGATATCAAGGAAAGATGGAGAGATTATTTTGACAAATTGTTCAATGAGAGCTTTACTAAGAATTTGGATGGACTTGTCATTCAATCTCAAGATATAAACCGTGATTTCATGCGTAAAATAAGACTTCCTGAGGTTAAAGAAGTTTGAACAGAATGAGTTTAAGAAAAGCGGTTGGTCCTGACGGGATTCCTATCGAGATTTAGAGATGCTTAGGAGAAATAGGCGTTAAATGGCTGACAGATCTGTTTAATAAGATTTGGCAGACAAAAAAGATGCCAAATGAATGGAGGAAAAGTATCCTTGTACCTATCTACAAGAACAAGGGTGACATTCAAAGTTGCTCAAACTACCGTGGAATAAAACTGATGTGTCACACCATGAAACTTTGGGAGAGAGTGATTGAACACAGGCTAAGGAAGGATATTAAGATAACAGAGAACCAGTTTGGGTTCATGCCTGGACGATCGACGACAGAGGCTATTCATTTGCTTCGTCAACTTGTCGAGCGTTTTCGAGAGAGGAGAAGAGATTTGCATATGATATTTATTGATTTAGAAAACGCGTACGACAAGATACCTAAAGAGGTATTATGGGGGACAATGATGAAGAAGGGGGTCCCCGTCAAGTATATTGACATAATCAAGGATATGTACGATGGAGTAGTGGCAAATGTCAGAACTTGCGGCGGCTTAACGAGTGATTTTCCGATCACTATTGGTTTACATCAAGGATCTGCATTAAGTCCATTCCTGTTTACCATCGTGATGGATGAGCTTACTAGAACTATCCAAGATGAGGTACCTTGGTGTATGCTATTCGCTGATGATATTGTTCTAGTAAATGAGACGAAAGCAGGGGTTAATGCCAAATTGGAATTATGGAGGCAAACATTGGAATCTCGGGGATTCAGATTGAGCAGGTCCAAGACAGCATATATGCACTGCAAATTTAGTAGCCAGAGAAGTCAAAACCATATTGGTATAACATTGGAAGGGCAAGAGATATCACCGAGCGACCAGTTTATATATCTAGGTTCCATCATCCAAAAGAATGGAGAGATCGATAGTGATGTTAATCAAAGGATCCAAGCTGGTTGGTTGAAATGGAGGAGTGCAACAGGGATTTTGTGTGATCGTAACTTTCCGTTAAAATTGAAAGGAAAGTTTTATCGGAGCGCTATTCGGCCTGCCTTATTATATGGTACAGAATGCTGGGCTCCTAAGAAGCATCATACACAGAAGATGCACGTAGCGGAGATGCACATGCTTCGTTGGATGTGCGGTAACACTAGAAAAGATAAGGTGCGAAATGAGGATATTTGTGCAAAAGTTGGTGTAGCACCTGTGGAGGAGAAGATGCGGGAAAACCGGCTAAGATGGTTTGGTCATGTGCGACGCAGACCTATGGAAGCACCGGTTCGACGAATAGATACTCTCGATATGGGCAATGGCAAAAGGGCAAAATGGAGATCGAAGAAAACATGGATGGAGGTGATACGAAACGATATGGTTGCCAAAGGACTCAATGAAAGTATATTGTTCGATAGAAGTGAGTGGAGACAGAGGATTCATGTGCTGGACCCGGCGTGATTCTCATGTTGGTTCATGTAGCCTACCCCATATGCTTGGGATAAAAGGCTCAGTTGTTGTTGTTGTTGTTGCAGAATCTTATATGTGCAAAGATTTTGACAATATACAAGACCATATATACGCCGAGCCGGATAATCTTTTTTAACTTTTAAAAAAATTGCCAGAAAATCAGAAAAATCCCGGAAAATCCAGAAAATTCCTGAAAAAATCCAGCAAGAAATTTATTTTATTTTATTTTATTTTTGGGGAGTTCTCCACTCAAGATTTGGGTTAGTTAAGGGTTTTGCTGTTAACTCTGGGAATTATATTATTTTTGAAAATTTTGTTTGCTTACCAAAAGTTTCAAATTTTCTCGCACAAAATCTTGGAGATTTACTGGGTAGTTGTTCCAGTGGGAGCGCCTGGGGCGTGTATTAATTTCACTAATAAAACGAAAACCCTAATAAAACGGACAAGATTAGATAGGGTGGTTTAATGAAAATGAAATTTGTTAAATTGATTGTTGCATTTGTGATGTGCATGGCGTATTATATATATAAAGACACATACTGTATTAATCTGATAAATTTTAAGTGGGAGATTTCGAGAGACGAGAGTATATAGATTCAACTACTCAATCTACTCCGTTTCTAGAAAATCTATGTTCCGTTCAATCATTTTAACAATATTTTAAATTAACATTTTTGAAGGATGTGGTTGGGACCATAGTGTAGCACTTTTAGCACGATCGTACGTTATTTAATGATATTAAATGGGTGTATTGAGTTTTCTTTTAATTATTATTTTTTAGGTTATGATTGGTATTTGGATGGGTATCCATGTTATCATAATTGTAACCGAACCGCTTGCATATAAAACTATTTTATTTATTATTGAAGTTTAATATTTTTTCATGATAGAATATAATTATATGGTTATCTAGTTTTAGATAGATGATAGTTAGTATTTAATATTTATTTCGCTAATCTATTAATATCTTATTTATATGCATATATTTTATCGTCTAATATTAGTTTGGTAACTAAATAGATATATTTTGTATGATAGTTTAATAAGATTGTGATAAGATATTTGAAAATCCATTTTAAATCTTTAAAACTTAGTTCTATGAAAGTTTCATCAATATCTATTTATATTTATACAGCTCATAGTCTTTACCATCAACAAACTAATCCAATATAATCTCTCTCCCCAATTAAACAAATCAATATATAAATATATATAAAATAATCCTATATATATTATATACACATTATAATCCCTCATCTTCATTTTTATATATTCATCAATAGTAAATCTTTTCCCTCTCTTCAATACATATCAATCTCCTTATCCTATTCATCCTTCTATTTCCTATACCCATGTCTCCTTCCTCCGGTACCGACCCAACCTCGACCGCCGCAGCACCCTCCATCATCGGCGCCTCCGCCTCGTCCTTGCTGTCGTGGCCTTCTCCTTTCTCTCATCACGTCGCAACAGCCCATCTCCATCGCCTACCACCTTGAAACCTAAGCCCGAGCTTTCTCCTTCCTCAAAACCCATCACTGGCGCACCAACCTCAAACCTGAGCACCTCTCCGCGACCACCGCCATCGCAGTCACCTCTATCTCCCTTCACCGGACTTACTTCCTCCGTAGCCGGCCCTCTTGACCAAGACACCATCGCCATCAACTCCTTCAACCCATCGCCAACCTCGTTCCAGCCACGAACCCATCTTTCTTGAGCTCCGATCTTGTTCTTCGCTTCTTCTCGTCACCGAACCCAAATCCATCTCTCCCCCGTGCTCATCATCTTTGCTGTCGTTCCCTCGCCGACCTCTATCCTTGTCGTCTTCGAACCCATCGACCTCACTATCGGCGTCGCATCGTTCAATGCACTTAACCGAGATCCCAACTCTAGCCTTTGATCCCCCACTCGTCGGCGCCGCCAGCTTTGTCTTTCTCTTCATTGATCGGGTGCAACCCTTCGCCGCTCGAAACCCAGACCAGCATCCATTACCTCCATTAGTCCTTGGCGTCGACTCCTTCGGGTTCAACCGCAAACCCTCATCACCGCCACCACCGCCATCTCCATCACCGGCCGACCCATCTCCTTCATCTAGCCCAATCACGACGGAGACCACCCCCTCATCCGACCGCCGTTGCTGTCATCTTCTTCTCAGCACCCGAGAACTCCAGTCATCATCTCCTCGTTCCCCGTTGTGGCCATCGTCGACTATGACATTGACAGTCAGCAGCAGCCGCAACGACAATTTCGACCTCGACTTTGACAGCCTGTTCGATGCTTTCAGGCCGCGAACCGAGACTCTAAGGTTTGGCCCAAGTTCGCGTGAACGAGACGATCGTTTTTTGTCTCCGGATCTCCGTTCCGACAATATTCGATTTTGCACGCGAAGTGTTCGATGAAATGCCACAATGGAGTTTTTCCGTCATTTCTCACGTTCTCGTCCCGTGCCGCGCACCCGTGGATCCGCGAGGCAAGTATTTTACTTGCTATATGCTAGTTACGGCAAAGTTATATCGTGCTGTAATATTTGTGTTATTATATCTTTTATATTACTAGATAATTAATAATTATAATTTAGTTCATAATAATTGTGTGTAGGTTAATTATCATTATTTATAATTTTAACAAAAGATTATTTTAATACGATCAATTTGGTATAATAAACATATATGAATTTATACGACTGTCATAGTTATCTATTTAGTGCAAGTGTCGCCAATTTGATAGTGTCACCGCAGAATAGAAACATTATATATATGGTAAAGATTAAATAGTTTAATATCATAACGAATTATTTGCATGTTAAACTTATAACTATATATTTTCAAGTTACATGCCTGACATGTATTAAACTGTTTCCTATTGCTATTCATACGTCCTTATCAATAAATGACAATATTGTATATAAACTATGAACCTACGACGGATGTAGGAAAGATACCGATAATACCAGTACAGTGCTTGTTTACCTATACCCATGATGTATCTTGCTTAACATGTTATTGACTTGTTGGCTTTACTGCCATTGACATGAAACCCCGATATCTTGTTATTGTTATTGTATTGTTATCACATCCTATTAACCTACTTGTAAAATAATATTCATCGATATGCTAATAATCCCGATATTGACTTGATTGACTGGACATGTTTTGATAAACATAACACGTACATGCTTATTCATGTGTTAGCATTAGGTAGATATTACAGTTATACCTGACATGAGCATAAACATGGGGAAAAGAGAAATCAAGAATAGAACCAAATTGTAACTCTAGTGATTATTTACTTGTACCATTTTTCCGGGCGTGGACAAGATATTATTGATATACTTGTACCGTTTTCCCGGGTGTGGATAGGATATACTTGTACCGTTTTCCCGGACCTGGAGGGGATACACTGTTGAGTTACAATGAGGATTTCATTAATTGGTTTTGAATACCTATAGGATAGATAACCTAGTAACATGGATCCATATGATACACAGATATGATTGACCCATCGTATATTGCTCGTCCATCACATATTATTGTTGTCACTTGTTATTTATATACATGACATCGCGTTCTTGCAAATGGTATGCTATATCACATTATAATTATATTATTATTAATGATATCTATGACGCACTGACGTCTGGGTTTTGTATGGCCTAGAACCATTGACCTTAGTACAGGAGGATCGTGAGTACTTCGAGAATCTTGCCGATCAGCGAGTAGCTTTCCACTGATCTAGTTATTAGCTATGGTTTAGTTTCTTTTTAGTTTTGAACTTGTTGGAATTATCGTTGTGAGCCTATGACGGACAACTATCAGTTATTGTTTCTTTATTTCTTTAGATCGTATTGTTTCCGCTATTGTTTCATGTTATTATTTATTGTGACTATTGGACATGTTTAGATATAGAAATTTTATTATGTGCTTGATTACTGTATGGCAGCCTTAATGTGACTATGGAGGGATGTTTCCTTATGCTAGGTAGCACGGCTGGTTTTGTTACGTCCCTATTTTAAAGTATTTTGGAAAACAGGGCGTGATAAGGTTTTGTACTGTCACGTCCCATTGTTTTACAGTTGGTCTCACGGACTCAAGAGGTGGGGGATTCAAGAGGTGGCGCCCGCCCTTTGGCTCGTCATTTTGTTATGTGTAGCACTTTATTCCATGAGTAAGGACCGAGGTCCGACATCCTCCCCATCTTTGAACAATGGTTCGTCTACAAACCACAGACCTACAACCGAGGGACTGGCTTTGATACCATTCTGTCACGCCCTATTGTTCTATAGTTGGTCTTACGGACTTAAGAGGTGTCCCCTAAGGATTCAAGAGGTGGCCCCCGCCTTTTGGCATGACATTTTGTTCCGTGTGGCACTTTATTCCATGAGTAAGGACTTAGGCTCGAGCATGCTTAACTACGGAGTTCTCAAGTTCCTGTGGTACCGGTTCACTTAAAAGCCGTATATATATTGACAGAATGGTATCAGAGTTGCTCCCTCAATAGTAGGTCTATGGTTCGAGGACGAACCATTGTTCAAAGATAGAGAGGATGTCGGACTCCGGTCTTTACTCACGGAATAAAGTGCCATACGGAATAAAGTGCCACGCCAAAGGGCGGGGGCTATATCTTGAATCCATGGGGGCCATCTCTTGAGTTCGTGGGGTCCACTGTAGAACAATGAGAAATTTTCGGAATACATTCCTAACAGAACTATAAATGGAATGATACAACTATTCAATACAGAGACGTCTTTTAAGTGAACCGCACTACATGAGCTTGAGAACTCCATAGTTATGCGTGCTTGAGCTAGGGAAATTCTGGGATGGGTGACCTCCTGGGAAATGACCCGTGGTCGGGTCCGGTTCGCTCCGAAGGACAAAACCGTGCGGTTTCTGTGAGAGCGGACAATACCTTCTGTGTTGGGGTGGGTCGTGCCACATAGGCTTTCCTTTCCTTTCTTCGGGATAGCAAGTTTATTATTTTGTTAAGATGAATTGAAGACGAAGCGTTTTATGAGAGAACGATACTCCATCATGTGCCATAGTCTTAACACATCCATAATAAAATCAATTATCACCAGGGATGAGACGGTAGACGACGATAACAAAATAGAAACATTAGTTTAATGTTATATGAATAAGCTGAAAGATTTGAACGCGAGTGACAAGATGGCAGCGATGCAGCTGAGCTACACGACGCAACACCATCAAGGTGGCAGCGATGTAGCGGGGTTACACGACGTAGCACCATCGAGATGCAGCGATCTTCGGAGGATTAACGCATTTAGAATTGCTCTATGCGTTCATCATGTCATTAGTGGTCATGATTTATTGCTGAGCACTCGTAGTTTATGCTGAGCGGTAGTTACCGGGTATCTACGCGCCAAGAGATAAGCTGTGCGATAATTATGGGGTAATCTATGCGACATGGCAACACCACATTATTTCTTGATTTTGCCCTTATTTTCATATAATGAGTCGAACCAAGTAATGTGGATACACTTAAGAGTTGTATCTTTATCGATTCGGGATCTGAAGTGTGCTGCTCTCGTTAGACTGTTGAGCGATAACAATAGGCAGTTATATGTTTTTCCACCCTATATATGAAGTAGTTAGTTATGAGAAAAGCGAATGTGTTGACGTTTGTGTAGGGTGTTTTTCGTCATCCGATTGAGATTACGCGTCGCTTGTCAGGCATATTACAAATTCCTTCTGCCTGGGGTATGTTGGGGTTTAATGATTGCGGGGATCCGAATCTCCGGCAGCCGTGGACTAAGCTGCCGTTAATTACCCTTCGTTTTTAGAGCGAGAAAATCTCCAATTAACAAATCAAATAGATCATATGAACTCAATATGCAATATGTGCGTGTTGAACCAAGTACGAGCGTTTTACAGGTCCGATGGCTGAATGATTCAAGTAATTAAAGGAGACTAGTGGGTAAACCAAATTACTATATAGTTACTCGACCACGTATCCAATGAGTATTAGAAGTTTGGCTATTTCCGGAATGTCGCAGTTTGAATTCTGAGGTAAGAGTGAGCACGATACGAGCTTTTGTTATAATCACCTTTTGACAGACAACCTACCACAATATCGTGTGTCTGTTAGGATAAACTTGACCTTGAAAGAGCAAGAAGGAGAGTGTGGTGGATAGATCGAGTGCAGAATCTGAATATTGAGCTGTGGCCAACACCATGCATGGGTTGGTATTAACTATGTTTCAAGGAGATGATTCTCATTGGATTTGTCGTGGACTCTGATCGAACTCTTTTTGGTACGTCCTAAAATTTATTGTTTTCCTAGATGTATAGAACATACATCAGTCATATACACCATCTATGGATCAAGACTTACAAATTTTTGTAGTCTTAGTTCAGATTTTCTTTATTGCTATTTTTTGGTATTATTTATACATATGTACAGTACAGTACAAAAGATTAGTGTATCCCAACAAATTGTGTCCTAGACTGATGTAAAAATGCAAATTCTTGACCGACTCGTATTGTCCCGTACATATTGTATCCGACTCTGCTAATTACTTGCTTGGTGAACTATTTTTGGACCTTCTCCACTGTGAGATTGTATCGTGACAACATAGCAACCATTTACATTTGCATCAAGTCCAGTCTTCCCATGCATTAGTGGACCAAACACATTGAGGTGAACGTGCACTTTGTTTGTAAAGTGACGGTGAGAGTTGCTCAGTCTACTTATGTAAAATCTGCTAGGCTGTTCACTAAGCCCCTTGGTGGTCTCGAGCTAATTTGAATTTATTTGTGACATACTGGGCAAGTATGAAATGACTCCAGCTTGAGGGAGGGTGCTTGAATAATAAATCTAACCTTGATTCTTGTATCTGTTTTATTGTGCCAAGAAATTAGAATATGTGCAAAAGCAAAAATGACCAAGACACTGAAGGGAAGCTGTTGGGGAGTTTGCATGGGAATTATCGGTCCTGCACAGAGGTTTGATGAACCTGCAAAGCTTATTAATTATTGATGTTAAGATGATCGACAGAGAATTTTATGATGATACGGTCTTATGAACTTTCAATAAAGTTATTTGGTGATAAAAATTAAGAATATTGATCAAGAAACCTCCAGCAATTACATTCCTTGTTGAGAGTTAATTTACTAATAACAATAACTGTTAAATACCTAGGAGGTAAGCTGGATATCCTTTAGACATTAAATGCCATGGTTTGTTTTAAAGAAAGCGAGGCATAAGAAACTCATATGTGCATTAATATTAATTATGCCATATCCACCATTGGACCGAAACGTCCCTAAACTAGTATATCACCCTGAACACGGAAATGGTGGACCGCGATGTCCTTAAACCGGCATGTTGCCCTACGGTATGGTTCATATAACCAGCCGTACACAATCCACAGACACAAACGATCTATGTTCTCCATTAGACCGAAACGTCCATAAACTAGTATATCATCCCGAACACGGAAATGGAGGACCGAGACGTTCCTAAACTAGTATTGGACCGAAATATCCTTAAACTAATATATGTCCCAAACACGGAAATGTTGGTCCGAAACATCCCTAAACTAATATGTTACCACATATATTCTTCATAATAGACATGATGGACTGAAATATCCCTAAACTAATGTTGAACCGTGATATCTTTAAATTAGCATGTTGCCCTATGGTATGAGTCATATAACCAACCATACACAATCTACGGGCACAAACGATATATCATCCCGAACACGGGAATGGTGGACCGAGACGTCCCTAAATTAATACTGGACCGAAACGTTGCTAAACTAGTATGTCGTCCTGAACACGGAAATGGTTGATTGAAATGTCCATAAACTAAAACTAATATGTTTGGCCCTGCGGCTTGGATCATATAACCAACCGTACACAATCCACGGACATAAACAATCCATATCTCGCCCAAGTCCTACTGGTTAGGAAGCCCTACAAATGATGTAATCTTTTGAAAAAACGTTATGACCTACGGTCGATAGTGCGTTGCTTTACGTGCCGTCTGTCTCCTCAAGTCCCACCAGCAAGCAATGTTGGATCACCCACGGCGAGGCAAAAAAAGGTACGTCCACATGCGACATGGGCATGGATGAAAACACGAAAGGGCGCCGTGAGTAAAAATAGCAGGGCTACCGGCGAGTTTGTGAAAACCCGGAAGGGCATAAACTCGTTGAAAGAAAGAAAAATATACACTTGCAAAGTCCTCTCGACTTTGTAAGTAGAAAATACCTGCGTGAGATCCTTACGACTCACAAAGGAAGAACACACTTACGAATTTATACGATTCCTAAAGAGAAAACACATTTACAAGAGCCTCACAACTCGTAAGGAGAATATACCCTTTATAAGACCCTCACGGCTTATAGAATTCAAAAACCTTAAGTTACAAGAATCTGAACCTGTTCTTAAGCCATCGTAACCCCACAAAATTTATGCCCTATAAGTTGTCTAATATCGACTCTTGTATATAATCCACGGGCGTAAATAAATATGTTCCTGACCAGGTCCCACCAAAGACGAGAGATATTTCTGGACATGGTGAACAACATTTGTAAGTCCCTTCGACTTACAAGGAGAAAATACATCTATGAGATCCTCACGACTCATAGGGAAAAATACCTTTATGAGACCTTTATGGCTCATAAAGTCAAAAAGCCTTAGTTAGCAGGAATCCGAACCTGTTAACTAAGCCATCATTGGTCGAAATAGGCAATGGTATATGATGAGTTGCTTCTGGCAATATTCCAGTCGTAGCAATACTGATACCAAGTCTTCGACTCACAACAAAACTGATGAGTAAAAAAAACCGAAATGATTGAGCACCGTGAATAAAATAGCCGAAATGATTAGGCAATCGCGACCTTCGTGATATAAAAAACTGAAATAATAGAGTATCGCGGAGAATAAAAAATGATAAAATAAAAATTTTCCTCCTGCAGGCAGTTCGAACCTCGACTTCTGTAGACAGTTCATGAATGAAAAGGAGCAATGTGCGATTGTGGCATCGTTAAAGACCCAAGGGTTGAAATCAAGCGAAGTAACGACATATTCCTTGTTTTGGGTCTTGACGGCAATACATACAACACCTAAAGGCCAATTGGATGTACCTCAGAAGGATATGGTCATGACTTCTTGGGGCTACAAATCGAGCCTGACTTCAAGTAAAGCACCATGGAAATACCTAACACTAGATCTTCTAATGGTAATGTGGATATACCAACCTAAGAAGACTACTTGAAGACGTCTTGTCCAACCTCAGAAAGGATCAGAGAAACGACAAACGCGTGGCTGCTCGAGCTGCAACTCCAGGGATTGCATATCGAGGAAATATCAGTCAACGCTATGATGGACTTAACCCAGTATCACAAACCTAACATACTTCTATCATAAAAAAGAGGTTATCTATATTTAATGTTAGGGCGTGTTTGCCTATAAGTCTAAGGGAAAGGGTAAACTAAGAATTCTGAAACGAGTAAATAAACTAATCCATGTCATTTCAGGGCAATCAAGATATAGAAAGATGCAAATATGAAAAGAGATCTTTTATTCATGAATCAAAATGGTTAAAAGATACAATTTATAAAAGTGGTACAGAAAGAATAAAAAAAAAGTTAATCAAGAAGGTGGAGCTCCTAGCAAGTTGGCAAAATATCTGCCTCTCTCTTCAAGCTCCTTTCTCTCCAAAATGGCTAGCAAGGCTTCAGTCTCTTCCTTTCGGCGATGGCATTCAGCGAGCTTATTGTCGATTGCATGCTTCTCAGCGACATGGTTCTGCACCACCGCTTCCATAGCTGCGACTTCATCATCCAAGGCCAGCCCTCTGGCCATAGCTTGGGCAAGTGCTCTATGAAGTGCGTGCACCCTATTAGCAGTGATTATCCGCTCCCTTCTTAAGCGTCCAAGTTTCCGGAAAGCTGCTTCACCTTCCGACTTTTTTCGAATCAACCTTCACTCGTTGGACTCGACAAGGGTGGCGCACCGTTCGCCCCATTCAATCAGTTGAGTCCTCAACAACCGGCGCTTCTGAGGCAGAGCGGATAGAAGCGAGCTCGTGGAGGTAGGCTTCAATTCGCCGACAGTAGTGAACCCAGGCACATGCTAGTTCCTCGTGGCAGATGCTGAAAGTACTCAATATGAGATTAACTACTTCGGCAAATTCCCCTGCAAAATATGTGACGCCGGCGTTAAGTTCTACAACGAGAGCCCTTAATGACTGTTCACTGTTCGTCGCCAACATGGGAGACACGTGTCGGGCGAAGGGTCCTACAGGCACGAGTACACGGGATTCAAAAGGAACTGAGCCTGCCTGACCGTTATGAGTGATAAGTTGGGAAGTGTAGCAGCTCCTCTAGGTTTTCATCCTCTATAAGTTGCAAAACTGCAATCAGAAATTACTCCCATTATGAATATTACTTTATGAAAGAGCCTGGAAAAGAACGGGCCAGTGGTAAAGCTTACCGATGCTGGACCCAAGTGCCGGGCGGGAAGATGAGCTGTGACCTAGCCTCACCAAAATAACTTTAGCAAGTTGTGACACCATCAGATCTATCCCTGAAACATTAGACGGTCGATGTAAGAATGGAGTCGGTATGAAAAATGATAAAAATAAAATCGAAAGGCATCTTCCGTCGTCATCGCAGAAGTAGGAGCGAAAATGGTCATGATGTCAGCCTCTCCAGTTTGTAGAACATCAGGAGTCGCGAAAGCGACAACTCTCGATATCGAAGATGTCGGCATGCCCGTACCTGAAACAAAAAACGCATCAACAAATATATTCGTGGAAGATGAAAATAAGCGCAAGGTAAATTCAGCGAAAAATACCAATAGGCCTAGCGGGAGCCGGTAGGACAGGGGCCACAGACGCTTCCCGAACACTGCTAACCTCAACGCCTGCCTCAATAGAGCCACTTATGTCCACAGAGGAAGTGGAATCAAAAGAAGCCGAGGCTCTTGAGTCAACAGTCGTTGTCGCCACGCTGTTGGTCTCGTCAGACGTCTGCGAGCCACTAATAGAGGCAGTGACTTCAGGAGCAACAGGATCGTGCGGGTTCTGACACATCCGAATAGCCGAGTTCATCCGTGTAGGGGTTGTCCTGTTCGTCGTCTTTATTCGCCGGCTCCACGGGTGACACAAGGACCTCCACCGAAGGGATTTCATCTTCAGGGATATCAACAACAGCCTGATTGCTGGAACTAGCGCCAGCAGTAAAAACATACCCCATGAGGCTAATAAAGTAATCCTTTGGACTAGCATAAATAAAATAGAAGATCTTTTTATACCTAAAGATGCCCGAAGTTTAGCTTCCTCATAGAGATGGCATGCTTCCTCCACTTGAGCTGTCCGTAGAGATCTTCTGTAGGCCTGTGATAGTTGGACCTCTTCATCATCACAATGCTCAGCGTTGGAAACAGTTGGCGCGAGCTGTTTAAGGGCTCTTTCCCATGATAATCGGGAAGGTCTGTGAACAAGAGTTGGCGAACCCAAAGAGCGTGCAAAAGTTGTTCGAGGAGGGACATCTAATATATGAATACCAGATCGTCGTTCACTAATATCTGTTGAGGAAATCACAGAAAGAAGAAATCAATAAATGTACAAAATAAATTGTGCATCATAAATAAGGAGCATCAGGAGAATAGATTTTACCGGGATCGTGAATGGCTCGTTGCCTCCTGCGTACTTCTTGATACGAGTCAAAAGACGCTTGGACGGCTTCCTCGGTAGAAATTGCTGCGAAAAAGAAAGATAATGAGATCAATAATATCATTTGTCATGAAAAAGGTATGAATAAGAGTAGAGGAAATATACCGGTCGCCGCAAACTCCCGTATCCTCTCCGCTTCCCTTTCAGCCAACTGTTCGGAGGCAGATATTAAGAATATTAATCAAGAAACCTCAAGCAATTACATTCCTTGTTGAGAGTTAATTTACTTATAGCAATAACTGTTAAATACCAAGGAGGTAAGCTGGATATCCTTAGATATTAAATGCCATGGTTTGTTTTAAAGAAAGTGAGGCATAAGAAACTCATGTGCATTAATAATAATTATGCCATATTCAAGTGCATCTTTTTCTTTCTTTCAACAAATTTGCGCCCGTCCGGGTTGTTACAAGCTCACCGGTAGCCCAGCTATTTTTATTCACGGCACCCTTTCGGGTTTTTATCCGTGCCTATTTCGCTTATGGACGTACCTTTTTTTTGTCTCGCCATGGATGATCCAACATTGCTTCCTGGTGGGACTTGAGGAGACAGGCGGTCCGTAAGGTAACACACTATCGATCGTAGGTCATAACGTTTTTTTGGAAGATTACATCATTAGTAGGGCTTTCTAGCCGGTGGGACTTGGATGAGATATGGATTGTTTATACCCATGGATTGTGTACGATTGGTTATATGATCCAAGCCGCAGGGCCAAACATATTAGTTTAGGAACATCGCGGTCCAACATTAGTTTAAGGACATTTCAGTCCACCATACCGTGTTCGGGACGATATACTAGTTTAGGGACATTTCGGTCCAGTACTAGTTTAGGGACGTCTCAATTCAGTATTAGTTTAAGGACGTCTCGGTCCACCATTCCCGTGTTCGGGACGCTATATCGTTTGTGCCCGTGGATTGTGTACGGCTGGTTATATGACCCATACCGTAGGGCAATATACTAGTTTAAGGATATCGTGATCCTACATTAGTTTAGGAACATTTCGGTCCATCATCATGTATATCATGAAGAATATGTAAGATAACATATTAGTTTAGGAACGTTTTGGTCCAACATTCATATGTTTGGGACATATATTAGTTTAAGGATATTTCGGTCTAGTATTAGTTTAAGGATGTCTCGGTCCACCATTCCCTTATTCAGGATGATATACTAGTTTAGGGACGTTTCAGTCTAATGGAGACATGGAGAACATAGATCGTTCGTGTCCGTGGTTGTGTACAGCTTGTTATGTGGCCCATACTGTGGAACAACATGCTAGTTTAAGGACATACTCTGTTGGCCTCAATTGCTGCGACCGAGTATTCAAAGAGCAACAGATGTTTCATGTAAGGTTGATAGTTTACAATCGTGTCTTGTATATCCGAATCCGAAATTGAAAAAAAGGAATGATAAACACAAACCATAGCTTAGCTCGCAAATGGGAACATGATCAAGCGATTTTGATTATGAAGCGCATCTCTTATTTGTATTGATCTAAAGTCGCGGTTTTTGGATATGGATCGGATTGTTCGAGTTAGTACTATTTGGAGATCAAAACAAAACAAAATTGTTCTGACCATCGCATGAGAAGAAGATTGAAATAAACAAAACGGGATTGCGTGAGAAGATATCAAAACAAACTCATTTTCGGGAAGGAGATCGAAACGATAGTTTGTTTGGAAATGGAGGGTTATGGATTTGTTTCGGAATCTGTTTTTTTTCTTGCACATCTATACTATTATCTCTATTTTTACTAGTCTTTTGCACGTGCGTTGCACGTACATAATAAATTAGATTTTTAAGAGACCGAATTAGATAATTTAGATAGTGAGAGCGGTTTCTTTAGAGAGAGAGAGCGGTTAGGGCCCGTTTGTTTGATTGAGCCAAAATTTGAGTCTAAAATTGTGCAAGACTTAAGAATTTTTTGTTCCCTTGAGTTTGAAGTATAGAGTTTGTTTCGTTGAATTTAAGACTTGAGTATAAGACATAAGGGAAGTTTATTGTTTGTTTAGTTGAGTTGAATTTTGGACTAATGTATTTTAGCAATAAAATTGATTAGGTGGCAAGACTAAAAAATTCTTGTGGCATGTGACCATTCTTTCTCTAAATATTTTAGTAATAAAATTGCCTATGTGGCAAAAGTCAAGCCAAGGGTTGGAGGAAAAAAGAATTGGCCTCAACTTTTGACTTTTGATGATGTATGATGCTTTTGATTTCAAGTTTGTGTTTTTAGTTAATGAAACTAACACTTGACTCCTAACTCAAGGGGACAACAATTGTGTTGTCCCCCTTGAACACCAACTCAACCCCTTACTCCATGAAACAAACAACCCTTTAGTGGAAAGAGTTTTATTAGGAGAAAGAAAAAAGAAAAAAGAAAATAATCCTAACCTTTTCTTTGGGTATTAGGAAACAGATTAGGGTAAGGCAACGGATCTTCTTTACTATTACTAGGCTAAAAATGTCGGAAACCCCCCCACTTTTGCCCGTAGGAATCCCCATAAACTTGAAAAACATGCACTTTATCCCCAAAAACCTAATGGTGTTAATTTTTTCATTCATAAGACCTTTTTATGCCAAAAATGCCCCTTGAATATATTTAATTGACTAACCTAATATTTTATTTTATTTTTCTTCATCTTTTTCAAAATTCATACCCTTTTGAATCGATGCTCACTTTTTTGGAGGATTGGAACGAAAATAGGTGATGTTTTGAATTAGAGATTTAGGAAAAAATAATTTAAAAAAGTTTAGAGGAAAAAATTTATAGAGAAGAAAGAGGAGAGGATTTGGAGGAGAAAAGTTTGAGGGGCATTTTTGGTAATATACGCCTCAAAAACTAAAGGTGTTAAATTTATGAGGTAAAGTGTATGTTTTTAAAGTTTAAGGTGGTTTCTTGCTTTTCAGGCAAAAATGGGGGGTTTCCCGCATTTTAGCCTTAGTAGTATTGGTAAATGCACGTGCGATGCACGTATGTGTCAAATTTTAACGGCACAACATTAGATTGCATCATGATCGGATACAGACCGGATATGAGAATTACCATATCCGTATACGCTTTCTAGTTTCGTATACGGATATAGTGCGGTAAGAAATATTCATATCTATATCTGGGAAAAACCTGATACGAATTCGAATCGGATATTAAAAAGACGGCTATGGATACGAATCAAATATTTGTAAAAATAACATACGATATAAAACAAATATAAATATGAAGCGGAAAATCGATATGTTTGATTGAATGCTTATTTAGTATGACTTAAACATATTTGATATAGGCAAATTTGTATGGAAATGATTATTATACGAATAAATAAATATAGTAACAAATATACTAAAAATAACTAGCGTATTTTAAAAATAATTATAAAAATATTGATGAAATAATGTCATAATATTATTTTAAATGCATAACATATAAAATGAGTAAAAAAACGTATGGTTTAAATAGGCATTATCAACGAAAAATTAATTTAGAAAGATATATTTTCTTGTATTTTCCTGCGGATATCCGGATCCGTATCCGAATTCACATATCTGGATATCCGGATCCATATCCGGATAATTTTGCTAAAACCGTATCCGTATTCGGAAGAATATTTAAATATATATATATATTTGTATCCGGATCCAGATGCAACCCTACACAACATGCAATAAAATGTAAGATATCATACATATAAACTTTTATCGTCTTCAGTATTTTATAAGTAATTATGATTATCATATGGACATGATGATAACTTTAGTTGTTTTTAGATAATGGCAGTGAGATGCAGTTGAAGAGATGTTTGAGATAATGGAGAAACAACCGGGCAGTGGGTAGTTGTGATTTGTGAGTGGTTTTGAATTAGATTTTTTCTTTTAAATTTAATTGGAGTTTATATTAAATTAGATTTATCACATTTTTTCTTTTAAATTTAACCCGGCATTGCTAACATGACAGAAAATTAGAAGGTTTATTTTGCACGGGCTCCACACATCCAGGTTTTGGCATTATAATAGTGGAGATTATTATTACTATTTTAATGCCAAAGAGATTGGGCTACAAGTTCTAATTAGAAATTGGGCTATGAGAGATGTTGCCGCATAGGACATCTCAAGTTCTTTATCAGCCGGTCCACCTCATCGCAAAACTACCCAAGCCCACTAAATGAGTTTTGGTTACAATAACCACCGCATATTCCTTCCTTTAGATATTTTAGAATTATTTTTTTATGGTTTCCCCTTAACGTGCAACGCATGTGCAAAATACTAGTAATTCTTAACTAAAATAGTTAACTGGTATTTTATTTGGCAACAAGAGATTTTAACAGAGTGGAATTTGAGTAACATGATTTTGTGACTAATAAGAATCAATTTGCTTTTTAGGGGTACTATAAGATAAGATTAGGCATTAAGACCTTTTATGATCTTATTCTTCCATCATGCACACCATAAAAACTCCATTGCCAGATTTACACAAAATTTGATAGGAGTTGATGTATTGTTGTAAATTGGTAATTAAATCGAATATGCAAAATTAATCCTCATAATAATTAGCAAACCCTTTTTTCTTTTTCAGGGAAAGACACAACTCAATGACTTAGTTTTAGAAAGATATATTTCTCAGCTGAATTTTTGGAAATAGAATTAGATTTATGCTCTATATAGTACTGCTACAAAGTTGCATGGAAACTAGTCTTTTGCACCATAAGCTTCAATTGGAACACATCTTTACTGATTCAAATTCTTGTCATCAGAGGAGATGATGGAGGGGATTTTTCCGATGGTCGGTACGATAGAAAGTTGCATGGCGAGAACTACCTTCTGTGGAAGAGGATCGTGGAGATTAGTTTAAAGCATGTGAATCATGAATTTCACTTGACCGGAGATCCTCCTACTCCAATGACCGAACAGTGGCGCTGCGAAGATGCTTGGATCTTTCACCAGATGATGAATACATTGAGAATGATGTGATGGTTTTGGTGATTCACCTTGATACGGTGAAGGATGTGTGGATTCATCTCGGCGTAATCTACGCTTGGACTAGCAGCCTGTCTCGTAAGTATAGAATATTCCACAAACTGGCTAGAATGAAGCAGGGCGACCGATTGGCTGTAGAATATGTTGCTGACCACAGCAAGGTGTCGGAGTTTAGTCTAGTATATCCTGATACTAATGATTTTGACCAGATGAAGCTTCAGCAGGATGAATTGATTGTTTTTGCTTTCCTGTGTTGTCTACTGCCGAAGTATGACATAGCACGATACCTGAAATTAAGAGGAGAAACGGTTCCGTCATTAGATGAGGCGATTCAATTAGTTATGCTGATGCACCCTTAGCCTGAGAGCTCTCAGTGTACTTACGCCACAGGGACAATTTGGAGTCGCAGATGGACGAGGAGGCAGACGTCGAGGATTCAGAGAAACGAGAGTGTGTAACTACTGTGGGAAAAAGGGTCATACCCAGAATACTTGCTGGAAGTTGCATGGAAAACCGGCTCGAATCCGCTGATGTGGCGACGGTTTACAACTCATTGGCACAAACAACTGGTGTCACATTGTATGGTAAGGAGTTCACTGATCACCGACTATTATTGCAGTTCCCCTCTTGATTTTCGTTTATATTACTACTACATTTTTAACACCGCCACTATAATAGAGGATGATAGAAACATAAAAGTTGTATGTTCAGTGACATTGGTTTAGATACTTGCACATTCTTCTTGCTTTTATAAAAGGACAAGTATTTTGAAACACAAACAATTGGCCAATAGTACAGGTAAAATGAACCGAAGGGAGTTTCCTGACAGTGAATAAACCCATCTTTATCATAAGCCGTCTAGCACATTCTTTCTTGATGATTGTATCTTGAACGAGGAGGATGAATGCGTGAATCTGGAGCACCATATCATTTGGATACGAGTTCGGAGGCATGTTCTAGCTTTTCCTTGCGCCCACTTGATATGTCTGCGGAATTGAAGAAGCTTGTTTCTCCTTATTTAGAGTCAATATGAGCATTGGTAGTGCTTTTGTTTTGCTCATTTTGTGTATTCAGTAATTGTGCTCTAGTGTGAAAACTTGGTTTCAAGGAATTTATGTGTATTATTGATGATAATTTCTTATCACTTGTGATGAGAGATCAAATCTTGCACTAGACTGAATAAGATTGACACAATGTGGAATCTTATTAAATCATGTGTACTGTTAGATTATTAGATTTTACTCGATCAGTTCTTGTAGAAAATAAATATTGTTTAGATTTTTGAGATCTTATTTATCTTTTGTTGTAGAAAGGTTATTTCATCTGCAATCAATACAATGAAACCCAAACATGATAATTTCGTGCGTAAAAGGCCTCTTCCTGCTGCACATTAAATATTTTTTTGAATATGAGGGGATTCATATGCTTTGCACGGTTTTGTGCTGATCAGCTCCGAAAGCGACTTAAATTAGTTGGGAAACTGATTAAATTTCTTCATAATAAAAAAATTTGATTGCTATGCATTTGTTGGTTTCTTTACAACCAACCATGACTTGGTTATATCCAAAGACTTCGAAATTAATTCTCCTGTCATCTTTCTCCTCACCAATTACAAGATCAAAGCCATTAGTATTATGTATCAAAAAGCCATTAAACAAATTTATTTTCATCTTTCAGTCAAGAACCCAAAGGTTCAATGGTAAAACATTAATAGCTCAAGGCTCTACAGTTGGAGCTTCACAAACATAGAAGACCCAATGGCACAACTCAAGAACACTCTTGGATCTTGTTCTCAATTTTGCAATGGGGTCATAATACCGCCTTACTATTTTTATGAAGACATTGCTTCAACAGTTATGTTCTGAAATTGCTCATGATATCAATCAGTTATATCCCAGTATTGTCAACAACCGATTCATTCCAAATTTCATCATTCAAATAAGCTCACCTATTTAAAGATTCCTGTACAAACAAACATTCCATTCTGTCCTTCCATCAAATTTTACAATAGCAAACTAAAAAGGCCACAGGGCTTTGAATTAAGGGGACTCTTAAAAGAACAATCAAATAAAAAGCAGAAAAAAATATATAAATCCTTTTATAAACACCGACTCCCCTTTAATCAAGCTTGCCAGCATGAATAATAAGCAGCAGCTAGATCAACCTCTATAAAATGCGTTAGAGATGCCAAATAATACATCATCCCAAGCTCATGTTAGAATTAATCTCGAAAACCGCAGAGATCCCTATCGCTAAAATCGGCGCTACCACCAGGAGATCTGCTACTGTTACGGCTATGTAGTGATAGTCCTCTCATATGACCAGACATGCCAGTGCCGTCCACATGCTTCTCCTTGAAGAATTTCTCCCTCACAACGTGCTTAGCTGATGGAGGCAGAATGACTGCTGCTCCTTGAGGTGGGGACTTGCTGTCAGAGTCTGATGAGGGCTGTATGCAGAGGGGTTGATTTAGTGTTCGCCTAATACCGTCGTCAGGTATAGATCTAAAAGAGCCGTTGGAATAGTCATTGGCACACGCTTTTCCTTCACATATCCTGGAGTAGATGTAGATATTACAGTACTTGTCATAGAATTTCAATTATATTTACACAACTACACATGGCGTGATGGTGCAAAAAAAAAAAAATTGCGAAAAAGTTCTATCGCCACAATTCGAAAATGGATACAAGTGTACAGAGTAGCAAGAAAAAATGATCTATGAACAATTTTTTTAAATATGGAGAAACAAGTATTAGAAATTCATGTCTACTTTATCTTGTTTTCACCTGTCTATGCATATGAACATCATCACCTCTCTGTAATAATAAGAAATTTCATGTGTGCTGAAACTTAGAAGTCTTGAGGATTCAAACTTTAATTTAAAAGTTGCTAATACCTCAATTTTTTTCACCAATACACGGCTAAGGTTATTGTGTGCATGTCGGTAAGTTAGTATAAGACATGGCTCCCTAAGAAATTTAGTACATCAGCTTTTGTTGATCGTAGTAGCTTATGAGACCAGGCATGAGGATAAGCATTTTTCACGGGTTTAATTAGGTATAGCAGTATTTTCCCCCCGATAAGGATAAGCATCAGATCAAGATATTCAAAAACTTTGTAACCCACATTGTCAGCATACTCATAGAAATTAGAAACCATACCTCCGAGAAAGACATTCAGCATCCTCTTCCTCTCCTGGTTCGTCGTTGATGAGGGAAGGTGTAGTAGTTGAACCAGCACGAACTGAAAGTAGAGCATCATGTTTTGCTAGTACCTTCAGTAGCTGTTCATTAAGTTCGATGGCCTGAGTAACCATCTTCTTGTCCCTGCAAAAGTCAATAGTCTAATATTGAAATTTAAGGCAGTGACATCTCTGTTCACAAAAATCAGACCAGGAGAATCATAATGCTTGGAGCATGAAATCACTTTAGGGTAATTGAGGAATAGGAAGAGGGTAAACAGCTTTTGATTGAAAAGGGATCACAGGAACAAAGGATATTTTACGTATACAGTTTCTAGAGAGATCTTAACACTCAGAACCGGGGCCGAAGAACATGTGAATAGCAATCTAGTCATGTGTTTTGATAATTAAATAAAGGTTTTTTTTGATATACAACCACCAAAAATCTCATATTTTCAAAATCAACCATCACAAAATAGAAATTAAAAAAAAAACCTGAAACTTTCCGTTAACTAAATTCCTAAATGCCCTCCTCTCTCTTTCTCAATCCAGAGTTCATGAAGACCCAAGCCCTAAAATTCCCTCCCAAAAAATGTCCTCTTTAAATCTCTTCCCAGTTCTCAAATCAATCTCTCTCAATTTTTTCATACTCTGTCCAAATTTCCAAATTTTGTGGTAAAAATTAGGGATTCCATTGTATATAGTTGTGTGGACTTTGCATGCAATTCCAAACAATAGCCCCAATTTATAACTGAAATCTTGAAATAATGTTTGGAGATTGGAGGGGAAGTTTTGGGCTTTGCATGGTTTCTTTTAAGGATATAGTGTATTTCAAAGCACAACAATTTGAAAGATCAACAAGAACCCATCACAGATCTTCACACAAAGAAAACCCAATACCCACTACCGAAATTGAATCAATACTTAATACAAATTAAAAAAATAAAAAGAGAAGGGGGAAGGATCATCATCTGACAACATGGAAACCAATGAAGAGCATTTGAAGGATCGAAACTTCGCATAGAGTGGTGGACGGAACCCCTTCGTCTTCGAGCAGTTGGGTTTTCTTCAAGGCAACGATCTTTCCAGAGATTATTTTAGGGCTACAACTTCAAGAAGCAGAGGGAGAGGGCTTTCAAAGAGAGAATATAGTTGTTGGAGGGTCAAAACAGTCTTTCAGCCCATCCTATTTGCTATATGTAAAGGAGTTAGCTTTCAATTTAACCTAAGGGTTGTATTTAGTTAGGTTAGTCGTTTTAGTGGATGTTTTTGAAAATAGTTTTTTTAGGGGTTCTTTTTCAAAATACGAGACTTTTAATGGTTGTATATTAAAAAAAACCTTAAATAAAAGACATTCAGAAGCATACTTAGTCCCATAAAATACAACATCAGGAAAATGAGAAATATTCTTTAAGGCAAAAGAGAGTGAACATGTGCGCGTGTGGAGTGTTTTGTTGCAACTTCGGTTGCACAATAAGAAAATGGGAACTCCTAAACGTCATAAGATTTGAACGATCCAAACCGTCCATCTTAACTCCATATCCTAAAACCATCTATTTATCTATCTATATAATAATACTTATAAATGCTATATCAAAGCATATTTTAGGGAATATTCCCACTTTTCTATTTTGTTTGTTTGTGCAAAAATTTGTTTAAACCCCTAACTTTCTGTAAAATGTAAACTAATCTCATTCTAAGCTCATTTGTATGTGCAAAAATTAGTTTAGGTCCCCAACTTTCTATAAAATGTAATCTAATCTCACTCTAAGCTTTAGCACAGAAATAATATTCACCAAAATTAGGTTTTGTTTCGAAGAAAAGTATTGCACAAATAATTATACAAAAATATATTTTAAGTGCAAAAAAAAATTCAACTATATCTCCAACATAGCATGTTCAATAAGAAAAGAAATATCACAACTTCGAATTTATATATTTCAATCAACACGATTAATAATTGTAAAGGTAAAATAATGGAAAAAAAAAGAAAGAAAACAGTTTTTTTAGAATTTTAAAACTTTTATGATTTTCACGTGCTCTATCTTGCAAAATATTTAAAAAATTAAGAGACGGAATTTATTTTTGAGAATTCTATAAATTTTGCGATTTTCATTTGTTATTGCAAGCAGAATATTGGAAAAACTAAAAAAACAAAAACTTTTGCAATTTTCATGCTCTATATACCAAGCAAAATAATTTAAAAATCGAAGAAAAAACGAAATTTTGATATTTTTGAAAATTTCAAGATTTAATATTGTAAAACTGAAGAAAACAAAAAGAAATTTAGGATTTTTTAAGATTTGCGCTTCCCAAGTATAAAAAGCAAATCATCGAGAAACGGCATAAAAAATATTTTTTTTTAAAAGTTTGCGATCTCTAAGTTCTATATATCAAGCAAAATGTAGAAAAACCGAATAAAACAAAAAAATTAAGATTTTTGAAATTTTCGTAATTTCCGTGTTGCAAAATATTGAAAATTCAAAAAAAAATTGGATTTTAAAATCACTATTTTAGTGTGCTATAGCATGAAAATATTAATAATATGAAGGAAGAAAAAAACTTTGATATTCTTGAAAATATCACGATTTTCGTGTGCTATATATAGCAAGCAAAATATTGAAAATCCGAATTAAAAAAGAAAATTTTGAGATTTTTAAAAATTACATAATTTTGGGTGCAAAATATGTATATTTAAAGAAAATAAATAATTTTTGGATTTTTGTAAATCTGGCACGTTATCATGTGCTATAGAATGCAAAATATAAAACCCGAACAAGACAGAAAATTTGAGATTTTTAAGAAATTAATATAATATGCATAATACTGAAAAAAGAAAGAAAACAGATAATTTTGAAATTTTCATGTGTTATATCATACAAGATATTGAATAACCGATAAAAAATAATTTATTCTTGAATATATCATGATTTTTTTCTATTGTATATAGCAAATAAAATAGTAATTTTTAGATTATTAAATTTCACCATATTCATGTATTATACAACGTGCAAAATATTGAAAATTTAAAGAAAACAAAAAAAATGGATTTTTGGACATTACGTGATTCTCATGTGTTATAACAATTAAAATATTGAAAAACCAGAATTTTTAAAAAATATTTTAACAAATTTCAAGATTTTTGTATGTTATAACAAATTTCAAGATTTTTGTATGTTATATCAAGAAAAATATTGAAAATATGAAGAAAATGCCCAAATGTTTGAAAGTTAATCTTTCATATATTTTTCGTATAAAGTCCATAAATATGAGATATTCCAATTTACAAATGATATAACAATAAACATTGAAATTAAGGAAAATCGTTTCCAGACACTAGATTAGATATTGATTTATTTTTAACCCACGTAGTTTCAAAAACGCTAAAAAACCCAAAATACAAATATCTATTTTAAAAAAAAATCCAGGCCCACTGTTAGGCTATGTATTTAAGTATATGGTACATTCTGTAACTTAAGTGACTTTCCCTTCATCTTCCTGCGGATCCCATTTATACCCATTCTAAATAAATGTAAGACTGCTTCAAATCTTAATGCATTTGCGACAGTCATAGCATGCTCAAGGGAACTCAACAATCCAATAAAGTCGTTTAAGGCAATGATTTGTGACTTCTTTTGTTTGAAGAATAAATTAGAGCTCTTGTGTATTGTTAGAATTGTGGAGAACCTTCCTCAGACGTCTGAACAATGAGGTTCAGACATCTGGCCATGCAAGAAATATCGAGCAAAAGTCCGGAGCAAGCCTAGACGTCTGAAGGCCAAAGTGGCAGACATTTGACGAAGAGTTTGAGCCGTCTCCAGAGTGAAATCAGACGTCTGACCAAGGAATGTCCGACATCTGCCCAAGCTGAAACCAAAATCCCGAGCGTAGGCAGACGTCTGATCAAAGAGTGACAGATGTCGGCCCAAGAAGCTGAAGAAAACACAGAGCGTCAGCAAACGTATGATGAAGTCTTCATCAGACGTTTGCGAGTGGATTTTCTGTGTGAACCGAATATTTAACATATTCTGTTTGAATCCTACTTTAAATAGGATTAGGGTTAGGCTATATATAAGGTCTCTCATATAGAAAAACATTAAGGCTATTATTTTATATAAAGAGAGCGTGACGGCTAAGAGAGATTATAGAGATTTGAAAGAAATCTTCTAGGATTTGCTCTTGGTATAACTTGACTAAAAGATTAGTGGAAGTTTTGCAGATTCCGGTCTATCAGAGATTAGCCATACGGTGGATGAACCTCGTTAACAAATATCGTGTCCCTCTAGTTTGATTCTCTTATTCTCGTATTGTTTTATCTTTCGTTGCGTATTACGTTTTTGCATGGTTGGTCGTTTAGCACTGTTCCGCGTGTACCTTCTCCCCCTCTCCCAACATGTTCCTCGATTCAAATCTAAAATGACAAATCATGGATATATATGTATAACTGAAATATGCTAATGGAGAATTTTAATGATTATGTACTTAGATTCACTTTGGTTTCTCAAAGAAAACAACGGGGAGTCATGATCAAAACTTAACAGTTTCATGCAATATGTTTAAGTTAACTCTTATTAAAAAAAACTACACAAATGTCGAAAGCTATGAAGATCTTTGCGAGCAATTTGATAAAAATATCTCTTTCATATGAAGGGTTGGTTTGTAAAAATGAAATGACAATAAAGATCTTTCAATGGGTTCGAAATTGATTTAGGGAATACTGAAGGGGCCATAAAAAGGGTTTTTAGAAAAGAAAAAAGAAATAAAAAAAGCTTGTTGTTGAAATTCACAATCGACGCCGATAGCGTTCGGTGGATGTGTTTGAGACTGGGTTTCAGATTAGGATTCATGGTAGGGTTGACGTAGAGATGATGTTGCTGAAGCAACTGAGGCTGACTGAAAGAATGTAGATTGAGATTTAATGGGTTTCAAAGTATATTCTATATTGAAGATGAGGATAATTTTGGTATATTCAAAAGATTATCATATATTGTATACCATATTTGTATATGATGAGAGTATATTGTGCTTAAAAGAAACTCTGCAAATGGTATTGGGTTTTATGATATTTATGTAACTTTGTGGGTTTAAAAGTAAGTCGGCTCCAAATAGTGGGTTTAGAAACGGTTTTCCCTTGAAATTAATATGATTATTTTTTACTTTGGATTTCATGCCTGCGCATTACACGGGGGCCATTCTAGTTATATTTAAAAAATCAAAAAGTTTGGATGCTTCTAACCCATGCATCTAATGGATGCAAAATGAATGTTTTTTTTTTATAATAGAACATAAAGTCCATTAGACTAGAAGGCTCCAAATCTTCTGATTCTTATATAAAACATTTTAGAGAATGTATAACATGATGAACGGTTTGGATCGTTCAAATCTTGTGTCGTTTAAGAGTTCTCGTTTTCTTATTGTGCAACCCGGATTGCAACGGAACACTCTCATATGCATACACCTTATTTCTTATTTTGAGGCTAAATTTTTAAACACAGCCCGTCGTGTTTTCATCAATCTGTATGGGTCAATGTGATTTACACATTCTAGCCTATGTATCAAATTTCATGAGATTTAGAGACCTCCAACATATCCATCAAACGATCACATTCTTTATGCACAAAAAATCCATTAAATATTTGACCATTTGATGGATTGTTAGAAATCTCTAAATCCAGTGAAATTTGATACATGGTCTATCTAAAACATGTAGATCACAGTGACCGGTACATATAGATGAAAAACATGAAGGGTTGTGTTTAAAAATTTAGTCTCAAATAAAAAATAGAGCCTGGACTTACCGGATTAGTTCTCCATATATATAGCCATAGGTGGGAATTCCTTCCCATGGCAGAATGAAAATCAATCTAACTTTTATTCGACGATCGGCATCCATCATCATCTAAGATGTGGATACACCAAATTTCATGTGATCCTTCCTCTTTTTCACCGTTGATTTAATCGGTGCAAAATCAACAATTTACTGACAATAGAATTTGCAATATAAAAAGTTCTATTGTCAGTAAATTGTTAATTTTGCACCGATTAAATCAACGGTGAAAAAGTGGAAGGATCAAATGAAATTTGGTGTATCCACATCCTAGATGATGAAGATGATGAATGATGATTGTCCAAAAAAATCGCAAAGGGTGTATTTTTTCGACGCCATAAGAAAATTCCTTCTTATGGCACATTTCCTCCATTATTCTCTCTATACACACACACGATGAAGGAAAGCGGCCCTAGAAGGGTTTTCGTCAGGTTATGTCTAAAAAATACACCTTCCAACATTTTATTTAACGATCAGCACTAATCATCATCTTTAGCATCTAAGATGTGGATACACCAAATTTCATTTGATTATACCATCTTTTCACCGCTAAATTAGCAATGTAAAAAGTTCTATTACCAGTAAATCGTTAATTTTGCACCCACTAAATCAACGGTGAAAAAGTGATACAATCAAATGAGACTTGGTGAATCCACATCTTAGACGATAAAGATGATAAATGCTGATCGTCGAAAAAAATCATAGGTGTATTTTTTCGACGTCATAGTATGAAATTCCCTTCTATGGCACATTTCCTTCATTATTCTCATATATATACATATATATACATATGGCTTATTTACTAAAAACTCCCAACAAGTTTGGAACAGAATCAGAAAACTACCAATACCTTTAAAATGATCAAGAAACCGCCAAATTTAATGGTGCCACGTCACAGTCATGTCACTTATGTTGCCACGTCAACAATTTTAAAAAAAACCCCAAATTACCCTTATTCTAACCCTAATTTCAAAAAATTAAAAAATAAAAATACATAGATAAAAAATCTCACTTTCTCATCCTCTCCATCCTCTCCAGCAATCACCGCTAGCGACGGCGTCACCTCGTCACCGCCGCCGCCATCAACATTACCGTCGCCGCCACCTCCTTCCTCCTCTTCAACCCACTACCGCTGCCATCACAATCATCACCACCTTTGATCCTACCACCACCATAATCTTCCTCCTCTTCATCTGCCACCACCATCATCACCACACCATCTTATTCCTCGTCTTCTTCACCACCACCACCATCACCATCTTCCCCGTCGGCACCCTCCCCCTCCTCCACTTTGGCCCTTCCTCCCCCCCGCCCTCCCTTCTACCCCCACCCTTGCTCACTAATTGCGTCCCCTTCCCCCAGCCCCCACAATCATCACCACCACTAGCCCGCCCGCTGCCCCGTCTCCTGCCCTATTTATTTAATTAGTTAATGGTTAATAATTATATAAAAATATTATTAATATAGTTAATAATTAATTATTTGTTTTATGATAAGGACAAAATGGTCTTTTGCTGCGAAATTTAACACCGTTAACTCGTGGTAGTTTTTTTATCATTTCAAAGATAGTGATATTTTTTTATTCTGGCCCAAGCCTGTTCGAAGTTTTCAGTAAATAAGCCTATATGTATCTATATATACATATATACATATGTATATGGATATGTATATACATAAACATATGCTGCATACACACATGAGAATAATGGAGGAAAGAGGCCATAGGAAGCTTTTTCATCAGGCGGTGTCAAAAAATACACCTTCCATTAGAGCTGTTAAACGAGCCGAGCTTTAGGTTATTCGGCTTGGCTCAATTATTTAAATAAGCTTAAAAACTTATTCAAACTCGGCTCGTTTATTTATCAAACGAGCTAGAGCCGAGCCTTCATTGAGCCAGAGCTAGCCTCGAGCTTTATCGAGTCTATATAAAATCTAGAACAAAACTATAGATAACTATATCAATATATAAAATCATATCAATGTTCAATATTATATTTAACAGTGAGCAGTGAGAAATAGAGTTATTATAATTAAATAAACGAGTTTAAAACTTGTTTTGAACTTGGTCAATAAAATTTAAAGTATTCAATATTTTATCATAACAATATTTATCATGATATAAGTCCCAGTTAACATCAACAAGCTAATAATTATAATCTAAAATTAAGAATAAGTAATTATATATTTATTCGTAGTGAATACCAAATAAGATACAAATTATCCAACTTTGAACACGAGTCGAGCTTGAGCCTGCCATGTTCGTGTTTGTTTATTTCACCGAGCTTAAATTTTTGTTCAAGCTCGGCTCATTTAGCTAATTTTTGTTCAAGTCCGGGCCGAGCTTTTAACAAGCCGATCCCGAGCCAAGCTCTAAGCTTTTTTAACAGCCCTACCCTCGACCATTTTATTCGACAATCGGCACCGGCCATTTTGATCTTCATCGTCTAATATGTCAATACACACACATAGCTCTGTGTGTGAGGAGAGAAGGAGAGAGATGAATGTATATTTTGGGAAATTTATATTCTCTAATAGTGTGGGTAACTTACATCTAAATTACTATGGCATTTAAAGTGGTTGTACACCTATATAAGAATCAAATAGTTATGCCTTCGGCTTACTTCATATTTAAGAAGTTGACCGCCATTCAATGAACCTATGTTGCACAGATTCATCGTTGAGGTGACCAATCATATTGGATTTGTATCGGGTTGTATTCTTATTGGGTGCATCGACAATAGTCGAGGTGCTCATTTTGACAAATCTTAAAATTTGTATTGTATTCTAAATGTATAGAACATGTATAAAACTATAAATAACTAAGGTATCAACAATTTATTGTTGTTTGTTGTGAAATTTTTCGTATTCTTAGTATGTTTCTAAAAACATAAGCTTTGTTTACACACATGCATACAATGAAGCACGGGTATGGACACGGATACGGGACATGACAAATTTGTAATAAGGAGGACAAGAGGACACAGCTATAATATTAATAAATTACGAGAAAAAACATGTACTAGTACAACATTAAAAGCACAATAAATATAAACGCAAGGCTATACATTCATCCATAACTAGTCCAACATTAAAATTTTGAAATATTTAATATTATTATATCCTCAAGGGACCCAAGGTATCAGAGTTGTCTGCACCTAGACATGTTCTTATTTCTAAAAACCCTTAAGGCCTAGGCTGTTTAGAAGTGTCGGACACGTCCAACTTGAAAGGACACGGCTCAAGGGTGTCAGACAGAGTATCCAATACGTGTCGGATACAGGCACAACGAGCAAACAAAAGTATTCGTCCTTCCTACTGTGTATGTGTGTGTGTGTATTATATTTAAACAATGTTTGAGTAGCTTAAATTATTTATGTAGTATTTTTCATTATTTATATATTTATCTGTATATATTAACGTGTATGTGTGTGTATAATTAATTGATTGATTTGAAAACGTATCGCATATCCTAAGTTACGAATCAATGAATCTGAATCGTATTGTATCTCATACCATATCCGAATCCATGCTACTTAGCAATGGACTAATAATAGAAATTGGTGGCACTAAAATTTAACAAACGGACCCAACGGGGAGAAGAGATAGTGGAGCATAAAGGCGGTGACAGGGAGGTCACAAGATCAAAGACAACTGAGGGGAAAATAAAGAGGTTTAATTTAAACCCACCTACACTCACAAAGTAATAAAACTTACTAGGGCATTTAGGTAATAACAATGGTGATGGTTGAGGTCTCTCTCTCTCCCCCCCCCCCCCTCTCTCTCACACACGCACGCACGCACGCATGCACAATTGAAAGCGATAAAAAAAAGGGATTCAAGGCATCCCAAGAAAGAAAATATGTCTAAAATTGGCTATATTTCCAGTTATAACATTTTGAATGATCTAACTTAAGAAAGCAAAATAGAACTGAAAAAAGATTCACAGAAAAAAAGATGCAACAAAAGTGAAAGATCAGAAGAGAGTACCGGGAGGTCACTACAAGATGCATGACTCGCTGCTTTTGAAATGAACATTGTTCAACAAGGTCCAACACAAATTCATCAGTTGCTCCCTGCAAAAGTTTTAATTTCTTCAAATCAATCAGGGTAATGCAAGGAGCCCCGACAGACTAATCGGCAAGTTTCTGAAAAGTTTAAGCAATGCAAAAATAATAATAAAATATTACATGTAAGAATATAGGAAAAATCAAAAAAATATATGCACAGCTCAACTAGTGCAGAGGAAGCTCCAGTTGAGGAAGACATGTAGCTTATATAGAAAGTGTAGGGGACTGGTGTACGGCGAAAATTGACTAATGACCAGTGTAGAATGATGTGACTGGTGTAGAACATCTTTTGGGATCCACTGCAGAATGCATGACTGCTGTAGAATGAATAACTGGTGCAGATCAGTTGTAGGCCTCTACTGTAGAATGCATAATAGCTAGTGTAGAATAAAAATGATGTGTTCAGAATATATATATATATATATATATATAATTTGCTTATGAAAGAGTAGTTAGAGGAAAGCAAATACAAAGTGTTCAACTGGTGTGCAGCTATAAATAACAAGTCAATATAGATGGTCTGCTACAAAACAAGGGAGGGAAGGAGAGAGGGGAGGGGGAGGGGGAGGGGGAGGAGGACATGACATTCAAAAGAATCAAAACTGATTAAAGCAATTAGCAGGGACCAAGAAACGAACATCAGTGGCTGTACATTTGTGATAGTCCTGTAAGACTTATGAGCAATAGTGCATAAGCTTGCATGTGTATGTTTGTGTAGAGTAAATAATGTTGAAGTCTAAAAAAATTATATCAATAAAATAAAATCCCCTTCCAAGAATTCTCTAGGAAATTTAAAGGCTTTAGTCTTTTGATTCCATAGAAACAAATCAGAAAAAGGAAATGTTCTTACCGCAGGGCATTTAGGATCCATAGCATTAAGTACATCTCTTAGAACCTCCAAGACAATAGTGGCCTTCTGAATGATACTGAAGCAAAATTAAGATAGATGATAAAGAAAGTGTCATGTAGACTTCATAACTAATTCAACAAATTAATCCAACCTTGCATGAACCTTTCCTGTGAAATGTAACTATGTTAGTTATAAGCACAAGGAATGAATGTGAAGTTCCCTATCCTAATTATCCACAGGGTCACTGCCAAAGGTAGATTAGATATGTACTGTGTTAATTATATCTATATCTTAATAATAGTACATACAAAAGAGAACTTCTAGAATAAATATTCGAGAAAAATAAATAACGGCTCCCATATGTATGCTAGTTTTGTGTAAGCCTCACAGAATACATCACATTTTCTGCTTACTCCCCATCAATTGATATGGTCCACCATGCACTCTTATAATTATGCATAAGAAGTGTCACAAACACATATATGATATATACATGCATATATAGGTAAAGTGATCCTAAAGGTGCCTCCTTTGGAACAGATTTAGGAGTTTGTTAACAATCTCACAACGGGACAACCGCAACATGTTTTTCATGTCCTAAAATTCTTTCAGATAAGAAAATCATGCAATTTTGATATCACTGACACAGTATGGATGCAGCCGCTTACATGCACATGGGGTAATCATTACACCTCTAAAATTCAAAAATGGTATTGAGGACTCAGCTATGCAACATTTGCTTTCCGAACGCACACACATTAAATGTCTAAATTCTTTAACTAGTTAACCAATGAAAAAAGCAAAAGAAGAAATGTACATTTGAATTAATTTTGCAAGTATCCAGAAGAAAAAAACTGATTTAGATGGAGACATGCAAAGGGACATCAATTTCTATCCTGATACCATGGGGTTACGCTAAATTTTAATTGACCGACTATTTATTGAAGGTTTCCTAGTATTGATACAACACCCCAAACTGTCATGCCGTGAATCGCATTTATCTCCAACGCAATTTTAGGTACCAAAAGAGCTGCCTAAAATTCCAAGCATGACTACACACAAATCCCATATGAAGATGTGTGAACATAACAGAAGAGCTGACCCCTTTCAACAGGTAAGACGTCACCCAAATGATTCAGGTTGATGCCGATTTGACTATGATATCATCGTTGATCTGAAACTAGTTTGAAGGGAAACTAAAGGCACAGGAGAAAGCAGCCAAACAAAAGTTTCAACACAAAATTCAACATCTGTGTAAAAGAAATTGACGGCAGAGATGATCAAAGAAAATAAGGCAAGCACACAGCACCTAGGATCAGATAGAATTTGGGCAGCCGGAAGTTTTTCAGCGACTCCACCATTTTGTTGAAGGGGTTCTTGGGCAGGTGTGTTTGTATGTGAATTAATTGGTGGTTCTGGTGGTGGGACACGAGAATGTTGTGGAAACTGAACCCTTGCAGACTGGAAAAAAAGAAACGAGTAACAGATTAGAGTTTAGTAAGTATATCATCTTCGTAAAGAGAACAATGCCAGATCATGCATATTATGCAGCCAAATTGGCAAGTATAAACAAGAAAAACGCCTACAATATCATGTCAAACTACCAGTGATGCGCTTCCAGTGCTCCAAATTTCCAATACCTGGTTAAGGTTCGAGTAACCACACATATCCAGGGTTTCAAAGGAAGAAAGTTGAAAAGTACAATATACTTTGTTTAATTTTGTCATGCAATTAAGTAACTGAGAGATGAGGGGATGCACTATGGTATATATCTATAATTGCCCCTGTCATCTAACATCTAAAGCTTTTGTTTGAAGTGGATATGAGCATAGTACTAGAGGCTCTGCAAGTAAAAAAGTCATCAGTTCAACTTTTTTCTGTGATTAAGAGGTTACATATAACCAAACACCATGAGTGAAAAAAGGGCAACAATCCTTTACCCGACATAAACGCTAATAATTCCATTGATCTGCATGCTGTCCAACACATGCGAAAGAACATTTTGTTATCGTTTACAAGAGAGAGGGGGGTTTGGATGTTTGGGGAAATATAATTGTTGATTCATCAGGTTATCATCCGTCAACTTAAGCCAAAACAGGAGAAACCCAATACATGAAGATGTTATCAGGTTTGGACCACTTGCTATGTTGTTGGCTTTGAACAGAAATGCACGTTTAAACTATCCAAGAATAGCATATCACACAATGTAATTTTGTAACATACTGTACGATATATCAGTTTTATCTGTTAGAAGGGACTACAAATCAAGCAAAAGTGACACCAAACGCACCTTTCACAATTGTGAAGGGGCTTCTAGGACTGGGGGGAAGTTTCCAAACAGCCTTTATAGCTTTCGAGAGAAAGCACCCAGCAGCAACAGTTTAGAGAATATAGATAACAGAAATAGTATTAACTCAAAACCTCATTTAAAATTAACAGCTAGACAGAAGCCTAAAATGTATTCTGTAATTCTTAGCAACAACGCTCTGAAGTATCTTAAAGGATACATAGCAGTTGCATAAGGCGATGTAAATTTCTCAACCACCACAGGAATTGAAAGTTATTTGTGCTGAAAATAAGGATATGCGACTTTCAAGAAAAAGCATGGAAAAAGGTTAAAACTAATTACATGCAATCTTATAGTACCTACCACCAGGTCATAGTATGCAGCATAATACTGAGGATATGTTCCAGAAGCACCACCAAGGGCTGTCTGAGTAGCATCCAGAAGAAGAAATATTCTCTCTCGAACAGGTAAAACTGTCTAGAAAAGAGAAGCAAAGAGGGCGAAATTATCAAATTAGACTCAAATGAATACGAAAAGTAGCAACTTCTTATGACAATGAAAGTTTTTTATCCAA
This sequence comes from Agapanthus africanus, assembly GCA_030015575.1. Lineage (NCBI taxonomy): Eukaryota > Viridiplantae > Streptophyta > Magnoliopsida > Asparagales > Amaryllidaceae > Agapanthus > Agapanthus africanus. The sequence continues at coordinate 145,192,805 of CM057338.1, read as the reverse complement.
TAAATATGATCCACCTTTTTCTTCACTATCTTCACAAGTATTGGAAGAAGTCCATTATCAATAACCTTTCCATGAATATGCTCCCCACAATTATTCATTAGCATTTCTAACAACTGCAAGAGAAACGATTGATAGTTTAGACCAAGGGAATAACATTGAAAATAGCTGGACCATATAAATTTCAACTTCTTCATAATCAAGAAACAAAAAGAAAAAGTTTTGCTGTGGATGTCAGTTTCATGTATATGAACTAAAAACAAACTGCACTGCGGGACTCCAAGGGGAATAGCTGGTAAGGCATGGGAAGAGTGACAAGAAGATCACAAATTTCAAGGCTAGCAACCAACAAGGGAGAGGAAACCAACCTTATATTATAAGGAAAAGGATGGGTCTTGCAGGAGACTAAACTTTTCACAAAAAAAACAGCTCAAAATAAGATGTGATGGAAAGTCAATTCAACAGCATGAACTATGTTGAAGCAGTTTTTAGTATTGATGAACTTCATCGTTACACATTCAGTATCCATTGTCAGAAAGAAAATAAAAACAAGTACGGGAAGTTTACTTCCTCCACTTATGAAAGCTTGATGTCCCAACATGTGATTGAAACAAATTGACATTTTAAAGGGAGATGGAAGAACGGTCTGCCTACATTATATAAGAAATCATATAAAACAACACGACATCTCGAAAGAAATTAATTAAGCATGGCACATGATGTATGGAACCAAGTATGATCAAGATTGCACTATCTAGGGGGTTACCATAATTAACCATTTCAGATGCATTTTTAGAATGTAAGGTTTTTGGAAAGTTAAAACTACGAAATTCCTTCCTAAGGGCTATTGCCCATGTATCCTCATGTTTATAGAAATTCTATAGAAATACAAAGAGTTTATTCATAACATTGATGAAATAAAATAGTTCACAAATTGCTTTCCAATATGCAGCTAGGAAGCACGAACACTTCTATTTGCTCACGGTGTCCATGTCCGACACATATCAGACACTCGAACACTTCGCTTGACACCGTGTCGACACACTTGCGCCTTGTTGGCCCAAACTGGACGTGTCCAAGACTTCTGCATGAAATAAGAATGTGGAATATGTGTAGGTAACTTTGATAAGTTGAAAAGAATATTAACTATTTCAAATCTTTCTCACGACGGACTAAAACTAGGAGTAAAAGATCCAAATTAATGCAAGTAATGGAGTCGATGTTGGATATGTATGCCTTAGAGGCCATTATTGTGTGTGTAGTAGATACTTGGACATATGTTTGTACATGACAATCTTGCTCGATATGATAGTATACTATTTGGTTTGTCTTTATCTTAACATGTGTATATATTTTATTTGTTATTACGTACCGCTAATACATGTTGACAAAGCCCGTAGAATTATTGCTTGACTACCAGCGTTATGATGGCGATCATACATGTGGGGGATGCGTAGTCTATAATCACATCCTTAAATGTCTCTGGTCGTAGGTATATCTAGACTGGGCATCGATATTCTGGAGTAGACTAGTGTATACGTTTCTAGACCCCAACGAAAGGCGATGATCGCTCCCACAGCTATTGGTGTGTGGCAATTAAGATCGTATATAGGTGCTCACTAAGATGAGTACACTGAACGGACTCGCCGAGAACTTCTAGATGGTGTTATATCTATCGTCAAATAGCATTTCCCATGTGACATGGGTACAGATTAGTCTTTAGACATGAAATTGTCATTTGTCGCATGTGAGTTCCCACTATACATAGACTACTACCATACCACGGCTCTACTAAGTCGTGTAAACATATTTTAGTTGGATACAATCTCGAGCCACATGGAGGCAGTGAGCAATTGTTAGGAATTCGTCTCTCCAGATATAGGGAGTCAATATCGCACTGTGTTCGGTTGGCCAGCACCATAAGACCTTGACCAAGACAGATGAGATTTGCTAATGGTTAGATCAGTAATTTCTCGGATCGGTCCTGAACCACATCGGCACGAATTATTGGGTTATTAAGGTTTGACGTTTACCACCTGCTAGACCCGGTATACTCATAGACGAAAAGACCGGATTGTACGGAGATTGTCACAGATAGGCTCGGTAGGGATTCAGATGAGCTTGCTAGTCGATCTTCCTTTTCGACAGATACATGGATAGCCGTTACGTACAGCTAGTGCCGATGACATACTTATGGTTATGGATTTATTCAATAACTCACTGCCAGCGTACTGTCGAGTCTTTAGAGCCCCACACAGAGTGTTTTTCTTGTTCAGGCGAAATAAAGTAGTGGTCATATTTTGAAACTGCATGGTTCCGATTAAATACATGTACCAGCTACACGGATTTTAATCGGACGTATGGTAATACAAGCCGGCTTAGGATGAAGCCGGATTATTAAATCAAATATTGATTTAATAATTTACATATATATATATTTAAATATGTATATTCTAGTATTATGTTCATTATATTATTATTCTATCTCTTTGGGTATTCGTATTTTGATACGAACACCTGTATGTATATACAGGGAATATATTTTGTATTTATACAACACATTTTAGAAGGACACCTCATTTAAGGATTTTCCAGTTATACACATTAGCACGAATTATCGGGTTATTAGGGTTTGACGTTTACTACCTTCTAGAATCGGTATACGATACTCTTAGACGAAGAGACTGGACTGTACGGAGATTGTTACATATAGGCTCGGCAGGGGTTCAGATGAGCTTGCTCGTCAGCCTTCCTTTTCAACAGATACATGGATAGCCGTTACATATAGCTAGTGCCGCTGACGTGCTTGTGGTTATAGATTTATCCAGTAACTCACTGCCAGCGTACTGTCGAAATTTTAGAGTTCCACACAGAGGGTTTTTCTGGTTCAGGCGAAATAAAGTAATGGCCGTATTTTGATACTGCAGGGTTCCGATTAAATACGTGTACTAGCTATATGGATTTTAATCGGACGGATGGTAATACTAGCTGGCTTAGAATAAAGCCGGATTATTAAATCAAGTATTGATTTAATAATTTACATATATATATATATTTCGATATGTATATTCTAGTATTATGTTCATTGTATTATTATTCTATCTCTTTGGGTATTCGTATTTTGATACGAACACAGGTATGTATATACGGGGAATGTATTTTGTATTTATACAAAACACATTCTAGGACACTTCATTTTAGGATTTTCCAGTTGTTGGAAAATAGAAATGAGGTGGGGGTGAGGGGGAAAGAGAGAATAGTGAGATGAATGGTTTTGTATTTGTTTATTGCATTTGTATGCACTATTCAAGTACGGTTGCTATTTTCTATTTTAGAAAATAGCTAAACAAATCATGCTGGCCTTTTCATTTTCACTAGTTGTTTTCATTTCACCATTTTCTTTCTCTCTCCTTCTCTTGAGCTCCTCTTTCAGATTAGCAACCTAGGGTCTTTAGTTTTTTCACTTGCTTGTTTGTGTGAAGCTAGATCCTTGAGTCATATCTCTCGGGTGGATCATCTAGGACCAAGGTACACCGGCCTACAAGCTCGATCCAGCAGCCTTGAGGAGCTAAAGAAGTGGATAGAAGACCGAAGGACGTAAATTCTAAGGTATAACTTTCTAACCAAGTAGATAAACTCTTTGTAGTTTGCTAGTTTAAGTGTTTGGTTGAGATTCTAGGGTTTGTTTCTAGCGTCTCTCCGAAAATTTTCGTTTTTCATTTCGCATAGGCCACAGTTGTAGCGGCTAGGGCGCTACAAAGATCATCATGGTACCAGCGCCATCCAAACACTATAAAATAGATGTAGACGATACTCAAGTTTCAAAACCGAAAATTTTCCGATTTTCAAAACCTTAAAACTCAATTTTTTGTTCGAAATATTTTTTATCTTTTAAAATTTTTTAAACAAGTGCAGAGGAGTGTTCTTGATATGTTCTTGACACAGAATGAAAACGAGGTAGAACAGACATAACAAAACCGCCCAATTGCCATTTCCCCACTTCTAGCGGTTTTGTAATCTCTGCTAGTTCTCGTTTTCATCCAGTGTCTTGGATTTTGTGAATTGAGATTTTTGGTTATGTTTGATTTTCCCCAGATTTCATTAAGTGTTATCTTTCTATTTGGGCAACTCGGAAAGTTTTAAAACTCGAAACTTTTGTATCGTTGATATCTGTGATGTTGTATATGAGTTTCAAACGTCGTCTAATTGCTATATGTCATTTAGACAGGGTTGCACATACTTGTGATGTTGTGATGTATATCTCTGTAATGGTTTATTTGGATTGTCGTGTTGGATAGCCTTTTATGCGATATTGTTTGTACAATTGTATCTTTTGTATATTCATTGTTGCGGAGCGAGCATCCGACTTGTAGACTGTTGTTTCTGTCTGTTTGTATATTCATTTATTAGAACACAGCCGAATTGAGGTCGATGTCACCATTGTATATTATTTTATTTCTGTACTAGGATAAACCCACGGAGAAGTGCTCGAATATGCAGGTTCTAGAGTGCGCTAGGTGATCGTCTAGCAGTGGTGAGTTCGAGCCGCCTCGCTCTAGAATTGGCTGGCTATTTGCCGCACTTGTAGGGGTTTTAGGATGACCACAGTGGAGTGCTCAAGTTACCGGATTTCGTGAAGTGCGTGGCCCACTCATGACCTAGAGTGAGGGTTGCCTCATTTCTGAAATTGACGGGTAACTTGCCGCCCTCATAGGGGTCTTGATTCGATATTGTACGAGCTATTCACACGACCAGAGAACGTCGGGTTTTATTTGCAGCTCAAATGAAACGCAGAGCTTCTAGATTATCCGCTATTCTATATTGCTTATCGCATGCCTTTGATGTTTGTTGTATCATGCCTGAAATGACTATATATTTATATATATATATATATATATGTTGGAAATTTTTTGCATCCGCGCTAGCCCTGCTCATGCACTGCCGTAAGTTAAGTAACCTTACGGTGAAGTCCCGGATCCCATGGCGAATGCGGATGGCATATACGTACATTCTATTTTCGTTCATTCTATTTTCGTTCTTTTCTGGTGTAATAGGTTTTAATTGATGGGACCGCATTAATTTTGATTCATGTATGGAAAAATAAATCTAAAATGATATTGTCATAATCAAATTTCAAAATCACTCGGTTCTTTTAAAAACTACTCGGTTTTCTACAAAACCAAATGTTTTCAAAATTGACCTTGAAACACGTTTCGAAATCACTAGAATCCTTCAACGATATCAAGTTCATTACGTTAAAGGTTTTTCGCTAAAAACCAGCCGTAACCCACAGTCATTTCAGATAGGTACCACTTAGTATTCGTGTTATGTTTGTTGGCCTCCGTCAAGGCATAGTGTACGGTAGCCGAGTGATGATTATCTGTAGCATAAGGATGCGATTGATCGGGACAGTCGCACGGCTTTGTTAGCCTCCGTCAAGGGCTAATATTGGTGGGTTCAAATTAATCAAGATAATGTCGGGTTGAACTTGACTAGCGACCTATGATCTGTTGGCCTCTCTCAAGGTCATAGGTCGTTAGGGGCAAGAACCACATCAGGGGTTTCAAATATTCAGGAAACTTACTAGTGATGCATATCTTCTGAAGTGTAGTGACTAGAATGGCTTCCATCTAGGTTATCACACGATGAATATTGGGTCTCGATCCCACTGTGAGTATTTGTTACTCTTTGGAAGATATTTTTCACTTCACAATTAGCTAACCTATTAGGTGTCTAGAAAGATGTTAATATGGCTACGCCTCTACGGAAACGATATTTATTTTAATTTGATCCGTGCAAGAGCATGGGAAACCTCTCTCAGAGTATCAACACCCACCTGGCTGAACGGTTAGCGAACTTGTAAGATGTGAATGATCCTAACCAGTTCTCTTTTAAGGTTTAAAGACGAATTCGAGAAAACAATGAGAGCCATCCTGATTAGATAAATTAAAAACCAATATAATCTTGTAAGAGCATACGCCACGTGTTTCTTTTCTCTCTCCAGGTAGCAACCATGTCACGCCTTAATCAAGATAATAAAATGTATGACTTGACCGAACCAGCTTATTACACTGGGCTAGAAAATGTCGGTTCGGCTCTAACCCGTGACAACTATCACGAGTATAAACAAGGGAAAGAGGATTGCATGGACTTCCATTTGACCCTGATGAAGGAGAAACATTCTAATGCATCTTCTTCGGGTGTTCTTGTTATTGAAAACTGTTTCTCGATGAGTCCTACCTCCTGAATACTGGATACCGGATTAGAATCTCATATCTGTAATTTATTATAGCGATTGAAAAAAGTATGATGGTCGGACCTGGTGATGTCCCTCGGAGCAGAGAACGGAGCACGAGTTGATGCTGCTACCATCGGTGAATATCACCTAGTATTGCCAAGCGACAATACTATGATTTTGAACAACTGCTACTATGTACCTTCCATACTTTACAATATTATATCAGTTTCTTTATTAGATAAAAATGGATATAACTTTATTATGGATAAAATATCATAAACATTTACCTAAATCAGGTATTGGTTGCAGAAGGTGCATTATATAATGGTATCTATGTTCTTAATCAAAACATAGTTTTCAATGTACAAAACACACGTAAGAGGAAGAGTTCAGATACGAACGAAACCTACTTGTGGTATTGTAGACTTGGTCATATCAATGAGAAAAGACTATATAAATTACATAAAGAAAGATATTTGAAGCCGTTCGAATTTTCATCTTATGAAACTTATCGGTCTTGTCTCAAAGAAAAGATGATCAAAACTCCATTTACAGGACATGGAGAAAGAGCTATAGAGCTCTTAGGACTCGTACACAGTGATATATGTGGTCTGATGTCTATACATGCAAAGGGTGGATTCTCATACTTCATTACATTCACTGATGATCTCACTAGATTCGGATATGTATTTCTGATAAAATATAAATCTAAAGTTTTTGAAAAATTCAAAGAATATAAGAGCGAAGTAGAGAACCAGACAGGAAAAAGTGTCGAAGTCCTTCGATCTGATCGAGGAGGGAAATATTTGAGCACAGGGTTCCATGGTTTTCTAAAAAAGAATAGTATTCTCTCAACTTACTCCTCCGTATACACATCACAACGGTGTATCGGACCGGAGAAATTGTACCTTATTAGATATGCTTCGCTCTATGATGAGCAATACTGAGTTGTCTCTTTCATTCTGGGGACATACACTAGAGATGGCTGCATATGTATTGAATAGGGTTCCAACCAGATCAGTGTCTACCATTCCTATGAAATATGTGACGGAAAGAGACTGTCTTAATTGTATTAAGATATGTGGATGTTCTGCTTATGTAAAGAAGCAGAATTCGAACAAACTCGAGACATGATCAGTTTTATATAAGTTTGTAAGATACCCCAAGCATTCACAGGGCTATCTTTTCTACCACATCGAGGAACAGAAGGAGTTTGTTGCTAACCATGCCTTTTTCTTAGAAAAGAAATTTCTTGCAAAAGAAATTAGTGGAAACACGGTAGAACTGGAAGAAATTCCAGTAGCACAAACTGCAACTGAAAATTTGGTAGAACCAGAAAATTCAATAGAACCCGACGAACCTCAACCACTCCGTAGATCTAGTAGGATTTCTCGTCCGCCTAAGAGATACTACGGTTTTCTCATAGACGAGGATGCAAAGGATTGCATTTTGGAAGGCGATCTTACGAGTTTCAAACAGGCCATTACCAGTAGGGACTCTGATAAATGGCTGGATGCTATGCGATCCGAAATGATGTTTATGTACACCAACAAAGTTTGGATTTTGGATATTGTTCCTCCTGGATAAAACCCGTTGGATGCAAATGGATCTTCAAGAAGAAAATTGGTGTAGATAGAAAGGCGGAAACTTATAAGGCTAAACTTGGTGCAAAAGATTTTCGTCAAAAACCAGGTGTGGACTACGACGAAACATTTTCTCCAGTAGCTATACTCAAATCCATTCAGATGCTACTTGACATTGCTGTCTTCCATGACTATGATATCTGGCAGATAGACGTAAAAATGGTTTTTTAAACGGAAGTTTAGAAAAGTGCATTTATATGGATCAGCCGGAAGGATTCAAAGACAGTAGGAGCGGCGGAAAGATATGCAAGTTGTTTAAATCCATTTATGAATTAAGTCAAGCATCACGGAGCTGGAACATCTGTTTTGATGAGACAGTCAAGAAATTTGACTTCATCAAAAACGAGGATAAGCCTTGTATCTACAAGAAAATTATAAGGAGAGCCGTCGTATACATCGTCTTGTACGTCGAACATTCTCCTGATAGGAAATGATATTCATATGCTGTAATCGGTCAAGCTGTTCTTATCACAAAAGTTCTCCATGAAACACATGGGTGATGTCTCCTACATTCTGGAAATTAAGATCTACAGAGATGAATCCAAGAGAATGTTGGGACTTTCACAGTCAAGCTACATAGACGCCATGCTAAAGAGGCTTAGTATGGAAAATTCCTAGTGCAGCAATATACCCACTTTGCATAGAATCACCCACTCCAAAAAGATGTCTCCAAAGATTGATGAGAAGAGAGCTCGCATCAGCATTATACCCTACGCTTCGACGGTAGGATCTATAGTGTATATGATGCTATGTATCAGACCAAATATAGCTTACGCACTCGGCGTGGTAAGCCAGCAACAGTCAAATCCGGGAAGAAGCACTGGATAGCTGTGAAGAACATTCTCAAGTACTTAAGAAGGACTAAGGAGATGTTCTCGGTGTATGGTAACGGAAACCTTCAGGTCGAGTCCTTTATCGATTCAAGCTTCCAAAGTGATAAGGATGAAAGCAATTCTGTCTCGGGTTATGTGTTTACCCTGAATGGAGGGGTGGTCTATTAGAAGAGCTCCAAACAAGACATCGTCGCAGACTCGACGATGGAGATTGAATACATTACTGCCAACAATGCTGCAAAAGAAGCGGTATGAATGAAGTTCATTACTGAACTTGAAGTGGTTCCGTCCATTGTTGATCCAATACATTTGTATTGCGATAACAATGGGGCTATGGTTTTAGCAAAGGAACCACGGTCCCATCAGAGATCCGGACACATTTTGAGACGGTATCACCTAATCAGGGAGATCGTGGATCGCCAGGAGATCGAAATGCGGAAAGTAGATACAAAAGAAAACACGACGGATCCATTCACGAAGGCCCTCCCTCAAGCACGGTTCGAGCGACTATTTGAGATGTTGGGTATGCGATACGCTAACAACTGGTCCTGGTTAGGGCTAGTAATCAAACGAGTTAGCTCGTGTTCGGCTCGCTAAGAGCTCGTTCAAGCTCGACTCGTTTATTAATGAACCGAACATGAGCAAAAACCTTAGCTCGTTTATTTAACAAGCCGGACATGAGCCGACCTTGGCTTGTTGGTACCCAGCTCGAGTTCGGTAACAGCTTATCTGTTTGCCTAAATACAATTGCATCCATGATCCATTAACCTAAAATCCATAAATATAAGTAGTGAGCAGTGATTAGTAAGTAACTTAGTAATTAGTAGCTACCCATTAGACCCAATACCCAATACCCATTAACTTATAATATAATCTTATATAAAAAAGAACGTGAAAAAAACGTAAATGCTAGAGTTCAGATCCGACTCCAGAGACTTCTCTTCTACTTCAAATATCTCGCATATCTCACTTTTTTTCTCCGTCTCTAAATTTCTTTGAAGTTTCGATTTTTAACCGAAAGGTCTCACTTTTGAAGCTCGGGATTCGATTGAGCAGGGTATTTTGAAGAACCCCTCTCGATTTCTTCATTTTAGATGTTTTTTGCAATTTCTGCATCGTTTGATGATGATGAGAATCTGTAACATGTAGAGATGATTTCTTGTCGTATTTGAGGATTTAATTGTTAGGTCTTGATTAAATATTTCGATATCTAAGTTAAGTGAAGCCTTTGAATTGTTTGATTTCTGTTTTGTTTTATCATTTGTAAAAAGGAAAAGCTTTGATTATATGAAAAAGTTTTTTAAAAATAAATTTGATTAATCGAGCCGGACCTGAGCCGAACACGAGCTGGGCATGTTTAATCGAGTCGGACCTAAGCTAAGCATCTCCAGCTCCATTCGGACCCGAGCCAGACTTGGGCCGACTAAAAAACCTCGAGCCAAACTCGAGCGGAGCTTGGCTTGCTCAAGCTCGGCTCGTTTACACCCCTAGCCCTGGTGCAGACATTGGGTACTCGATACGCCAATAACCGGCCTTAGTGCAAGTGAGAGATTGTTGGATATGTATGACCTAGAGGTCATTATTGTGTGTGTATAGTGGATGCTTGGACATATGTATATACATGACAATCTTGCTCGATATAATAGTATGCTATTTGGTTTGTTTTTATCTTAACATGTGCATATGTTTTACTTGTTATTACGTATCGCTAATATATGTTGATAAAGTCCGTAGGGCTATTGCTTGACTACCAGAATTATGATGGCGATCATAAATGTAGGGGCTGGATAGTCTATAAACACATTCTTTAATGTCCCCGGTCGTAGGAGTCATCACGGTTTACATAGTGTTTATATTACGAGCAATTGTTTTATAATACTATAATTAATTGTTGTGTATACACACACTTACAAGTATTTTTAATGTGCATTCACTGGAGTAATTGTAGGGTGTATTTCGTCACCCCATTGAGATGGAAAATACGCGTCGCTTGTCATGCGTATTACAGATTCCCCATGCCTGGGGTAAACTGAGGTTTATTGATTGTGGGGATCCGAATCTCCGACAGTCGCAAACTAAACTGCCGTTAATTACCCCTCGCTTTTGGAGCGAGAGAACTTCCGATTGACGGGTAAAACTGATCATGCGAACTCAATATGTGGTGTGCGTGTGGTGTTTTGAAAAGGACTTAGACGTATCGGGGGCCTGGCAGAGTTTACGGAGGTCCTGCTACCCAGATAGCAGGTTGGGGTCAAAGGGGCTAGCAGCCTCCTTGCGGGGACGAGCAGCGCCCCGTAAGAAATTTTTTCTAACAAGGGGCGTGTTTTGAGTGTGGAGCGTGAGGGGAAAAGAGGGGTGAGGAGCGTCCTGAGGACGCGCGAGTGGCGCATGGCGCTGGGCGCCCGCAGGTCACATGCACGGCACGCGAGCGCTGGAAACACCAGCAGAGAAAGAGGGCTTAGCCTCTGTACTGGGAGTTAAACTTCCGAGGGGATTTGGAGTTGAACTCCTAAACATGAATTAGATATAGATTTGGAGTTAAACTCCTAAAGGATTTAGATTTGGAGTTAAACTTCTATGTAATAAATTGGATGTGGATTTGAAGTTAAACTCCTAAGAAACTTGGATTTGGAGTCCTAAAAGTCTGGATGTGGAGTTAAACTCCTTTGAGGATTTGGATCTTGGAGTTGAACTCCTCGAAAATCTTCGGAGATGATCAAAGGGGACCCATTTCTTCTACCCAGAATCTCGGATCCTCCCAACGTGGGATTTTCGGAGGTGGGTCTTCTTCTTCCTCTCCTTTTGCTGGATCTTGAAGAAAAAGGGAAGTGAGATCAAAAATCTCTCTTTTAGGGATTTGATGGGAGATCAAAACTTCCCTTCAAGGGTTTTATGGTGAAAACCTATTTCTTTTTGGAAAAAGAAGAATTAAACTCTTGATTTAATTGGATCAGAAAAGAAAAAGGAGAAATTGAGAAAAAAGGAGTTGGATGCACAAACCCTAGAATTTTTTGAGAGAATGAAAAGTTATTTTTGATTTCTCATCATGTTTGCCTTTATAGGCTACATACTTTACATATGACCCCTTGGACTTTGCCAAATGGCACTTATGCTACCTCATACCTTACGTGCTTATTTTTTTTGCACATAAGCCATGAGATTTACAAAATTTTGGCTTTTTGCCTACTTTACATGCATTTATTTCTAAAAATTGTATTTAAACTAATTTATTGCCTCTTTTTTGGCATGGGCCTGCCCTCTTCCATGGTTGGTGTTGACTTGGGCTTTCGCCCACTTGGCTTGAGTTTGGACTTGGCTGGGGTTGACTGACTTTGATTTGGTCAACCAGGTTGTAATTTTTTACCCCAACAAAGTGCCCCCATCAATAAATGCACACCACGTGTATGTGTTGTGTGCATGAAATTGATGGATTGATTTGGTTTGGTCTCCTGTGGAGGGTCGATACTGCCCTTTTTAATGACGTGGACGGTCGGTACTGCCATTTTTGTGACTTGGACGGTCGGTGTTGCCACTTTTGTGACTTGGACGGTCGGTGCTGCCATTTTTTGCGACGTGGTGGTCGGTGCTGCCCTTTTTGCGACTTGGAGGATCGGTGCTTGATTTGACTTGCTCCGCTTCTTACGGTGTCGGGATTTGCTTTGACTGGCTCCGCTTCGTGCGATGTCAGGATTTGATTTGACTTGCTCCGCTTCGTGCGGTGTCGGGATTTGATTTGACTTGCTCCGTTTTCTGTGGTGTCGGGATTTGATTTGACCTGCTCCGTTTTCTGCGGTGTCGGGATTGAAGTTGACTTGCTCTGCTTTGTGCGGTGTCAGAATTTGATTTGACTTGCTCCGCTTTGTGCGGTGTCGGGATTTGATTTGACTTGCTCCGCTTTCTGCGGTGTCGGGATTGAAATTGACTTTCTCCGCTTTTTGCGGTGTCAGGCTTGATTTGCTTCCGAGGTGGAGTTTGACTCCACCGATGAGGTGATTGATTGACTTATTTGATTTGATTTGTTTTGGGAGTTCCTTACCCGTCCAGCAGAACTTTTGAGCTTGGGAGCGTTGCCGTGTGAGACGTTGATTTGATATGTTTGATTTCTGCCTTATTTGGCAGGAATTTTGAATTTGAGAAGAACTTGGAATTTGGATTTTGTTTAGCATCAGTATTGCTACTCTGAAATAATACCAGGAGCAACGCATCATTTACCCTGGAAGGACCTGGGATTTGGTTTTTGGGTTGGCATCAACACCACTAACACTGAAGCGTAGTGCCGGAAGCGACTCATCATTTGCCTTTGGAAAAACTTGGGGTTTGAGTTTTGGATCGGCATCAACACCGCTAACACTGAAGCATAGTGCCAGGAGCGACTCATCATTTTCCGTTGCCCGTTGGAGAGCGATGGCTTAAGAGACATGTTTAGATCTCTATCACCTAAGGCTTTTCAATTTTATGAGCCGTAAGGGTCTCATAAAAGCATTTTCTCCTTACGAATCGAGAGGATCTCGCATGTGTATGTTTTCATTAGGAATCATGAGGATTCCTAAGTGTGTTGCTCCTTTGTGAGTCGTAAGGATCTCACGCGGGGATTTTCCACACAAGGTTGAGAGGACTTTGAGAGTGTATTTCATCTCTTTTCACGAATTTGCGCCCTTTCGGGTTTTCACAAACACACCGGCAGTCCTGCTGTTTTTACTCATAAAGCCCTTTCGGGTTTTCATTCGTGCCCGTTTTGCTTCTGGACATACCGTTTATTGTTTTTCATCGCTGGTAGGACTTCAGATGTAGTCTCGCCGGTAGGACTTGAAAGAGATAGGGGTCATTTGCGCCCGTGGATTGTATACGGTTTTACATGATGTATGACCCAGACCGTAGGGTCGGTGTGCTCAATTCGCCTATGACTTAGAGCATTCACGCATGGTATTTCTTGAGATACCGGCCATTGATGGGTGGCATGGGCCTTTTTCCCTCGGCATTTATCAGCTGGTAGGATCCTCCATCAAACACTTCCTCGATGGCGTATGGTCCTTCCTACTTTGGCTAGAATTTTCCCTTGGCAAGTCAATTGGGGATGATCGGTCTTTTGAGGACCAACACAAATTCGTCTTTCTTGAAAGCACAGAAACTGATCATCTTGTCATAGGCCCGTGACATTTGGGCTCGGTACAGCTTCAAATTTTGTTGTACCGCGAGCCTCTTTTCTTCGAGAGCGTCGAGCTCTTCGAGCCGAAGGAGAACGTTTTCCTCCTCTGTCAAATCATGCTGGACGGCCATTCTGAGGCTTGGAATTTCGACTTCGAAAAGGAGGATTGCTTCCACTCCAAAAAGTAACAAGCATGGAGTGGACTGAGGTGCGTGGTACGATATGTCCACAACGCCTCGTGGAGCTTGAGATTCCAGTCTCTCTTGTTGGCTGAAGCATTTTTCCTCAGGAGCTTGCATAGAGTTTTATTGAAGGTTTCGGATAGCCCATTGGCTCTTGGATTATAAATGAAGGAATATCTCTGGTCTATCTTGTGCTGAGTAGCGAAACTTGAGATTTTGAAACTCTTAAAAGAAGGCCCGTTGTCAAAAATGATTCTTTTAGGTGTACCGAAGCGGGACAAAGTATTATACCGGAAGAATGTCAGAATATCTTCTCTTTTGACTTCTTTTAGCGGGACAGTTTCAGCCCATCTGGAAAAATAGTCAGTCGAGGCCAATATGAACCAGCGACTTTTGGATGACGGAGGATCAATTAGGCCAACTATGTCGGTGCCCCAAACTTCGAAGGGCAATGACGCCGCCGTAGGATGCAGCGGGTTGGGATGCTTGTAGATAAAGCCACCATAAATTTGGCAGAGATGACATTTCTTCGCATGCTCTTTACAATCCCTTATTATGGTAGGCCAGTAGTATACCAGCCGTTTGATTTGAAGCCGCATTTTGGGGCGGCCCGGTGAGCCTCGCAGACACCCGAGTGAACTTCTTTCGTGACTTTTTGGGTTTCTGCCAATGACAGACATCTGAACCAGAGTTGGTCATATGATCCGCGGTATAGCGTGTTATTTACAAACACATATCGGATGACTCTATACTTTAACTGAACTCTCGCAGATTTTCCTTCGGGCAGCTTGTCGTATCGGAGATACTCTATAAAGAGCTCTCTCCAATAGGGCTCGTCTTGAATGACCAAAATTTCTTCGGCGGGATTGTTCTCTTGTTCTATACTTTCTTCTTCTCGTAAAGAGACTGGAGGCAGAATTTACCAGTTTCTGACTGTGATTAGAATTTCATTCATGTCGGGATCAACCAGCTCTTTGACTAGACGAGCGAGTACGTCGGCTTTTCCGTTCAATGCCCTAAGGACTTTCATTAGTTCAATATGACTGAACTGTTTCATGAGTTCCACCACCCGGCTTCTGTATCGAGCTAACTCGGACTTATATATCTTGTAGTCGCCGCTCACTTGGTTGACGACAAGCTCAGAGTCACCGTAAACCCGTAGCCGAAGGATTTCCATTTCTATAGCGAGCTCTAGACCAGCTATCAGAGCTTCGTACTCAGTCTCGTTGTTTGTGCGAGGCTCGATAAGAGCGAAGGAATGTCGTAGGTTTCCTCCGATGACGCGACGAACACCAATCTTATCCTTGCTTTTATCTCCAGGACGATTGATTTGCCGGATGTCCTTATCGATGAGGCTCCATCGAAATAGAGCTCCCAACATAGCTCGTCATCATGGAGGTGTAGCACTTGTTCGTCGGGTGACTCGTAATTGAATGGTGACCCTTCTATGAGCAGCAAGAAAGTCGGCGAGGGCTTGTCCTTTTACTGCTTTCTGAGTATAAATTATGTCAAATTCAAGCAACATGACAGCCCATCTTTCCATTCTCCGGTTAGGCTTGCTTTGGTCATTAAGTGTTTAAGCGGGTCGACCTTGGAGATCAACATAACCCGATGAGCAAGCAGATAGTGTCTCAGCTTCTTCACAGCGAATATCAAAGCAAGGCATTGCTTTTCGATCGGGGAATAGTTTTGTTCCGCCCTAACTAAAGTTTGCCGAGGTAGTAAAGGTCATTTTCTTTTCCCTCCTCGTTGTTCTGGACAAGAAGCGCACCGAGTGACTCATATAGCGCGGCGGTATAGAGAATCAACAGTTTATTTTTTATAGGAGCAGCAAGTACCGGAGGGTGCAACAGGTACTATTTGATATTTTCGAATGCTTCTACATTCGACATCCCATACGAAAGGAGCTCCTTTATTCATAAGCTTCGAGAAAGGCTTGCATCTTCCCGGTAGGTTCAAGATGAACCTTCGTATGTAAGCGAACTTGTCTTAAAAGGATCTAAGCTGTGTTAGATTCTTCGGAGGAGGCATCTCCATGATGGCCTTTATCTTCGATGGGTCAACTTCGATCCCCCGATGTCGGACTATGAAGCCTAAGAATTTTCCCGATGACATGCCAAAAAAGAGGATCCATCTTTAGATCGTGTTCCTTCAGTCGGATGAAAACAGTCTTGAGATCTCGGATGTGATCGACCTTGGTTTTAGTCTTGACGACCAAATCATCAACATAATATTCGACGACTTTATAGATCAAATCATCAAAGATTATGGTCATTGCCCTTTGATATGCGACGCCTGCATTCTTCAGTCTGAACGGCATCACCTTATAGCAGTATATCCCGATCGGGGATCGAAATGCTGTGTGTTTCTCATCCTCGGGCGACATCTTAATCTGATATATCCAGACAAGCCATCCATGAAAATGAACATCTCGTAATTTGAGATATCGTCGACCATCATTTTCATGACCGGAAGCGGGAAATCGTCTTTAAAGCATGCCTTATTGAGGTCCCTGAAATCGACACAAACTCGTATCTGTCCGTTCTTCTTTTTCACTGGGACAATGCACGCTATCCAGTCCGTGTATTTCTCTTCTATGATGAAGCCAGCATTGGTAAGTTTATTAGTTTCCATGATAACCTTTTCTTCTAGCTCCCTTCTCATTCTTCGAGGAGCTTGTTTGACTGGCTTGGCATTAGGAGATAAAGCCAGCTTATGCACGGCCATTTCAGAGGAGAGACCGGGCATTCCTTTGTAAGTCCACGCGAAACAATCGACGAACTCATGTACCAGGACGATTATTTGTTCTTTCATTTTCTCTGACAAGAGTGAGCTGATGTAGGCCGGCCTTGGATTATCGGGCGTTTCCAAATCAATCTCGGTTAGCTCGTCGATGCTTGCTTGTCCGCCATCTTCGAGTTCTTGAAGGGTTCCTTATGGTTCGGCTAGCTCGTCGTCATCATTTGACCTTTCGCTGGCTTCACCAACATGGATGATGTAGCATGCTTTGCATCAGGGTGAATGAAACCTATGCCTCGTCTATCTGGGATTCGTCCATAGATGAGTGCTCGAACCTGAGGCGTATGCCACAGCCTTTCATACAACTTCGCTTCGGACTCCGTTTGATATAACCGACATCCGCACTTTTTAAAATATTCCAGCATCTCGGACGCATAATATCTGGAATTGAGGACGGCTCTTATGTCTCTCTCATAGGGAAGGCACGTGACAGACAAATCGTCCAAGTGCACGAAAGGATTTGACCCATAAAACATGATGCCCTTCTGTCCACTTTTCCTTCCGGAAACGTAGAAAGTTTGCAGTTGGTTCACGGTAGAGACCGACAAAGCATCTAGCTCCTTGCACGTCTGTCCCGGCAACCTTATGATAGCTAAAGACCTTTCTGTAATCTCGAAAGTTTCTCTTAGCTTCGATTTTTGCATGAGGGACCAATCCGCATAGCTGTTGAAAGACGGGTCCTCTTCCTCCGACTCTTCAGTGTCACTGCCGAAATGAGAACGAATTTTGCTGCCATATGGGCCTTCAGTATCAGACTCGTCCGTATCGCTACCAAAATGAGGACGAGTTTTACGAAAGGATGGACTTCCAGCGTTGGATTCATCAGAGTCACTACCGAAACGCAGACGCACTTGGGGGTTTTTTCTTTTGGAAGTGACAGCCGCCTCAGATTTGCTTTTGAGTTTCGGAGCCGTTCTATCTTTGGTCAGTCGTGGCTCAGTATTTTGGGGGTTCACGAAGTACCGAGAATCTTCATATCGGACTTCGTGCACATTGAACGGCTGGATGTCTCCGGTAATGTCTTTCTTCACCATTTCTAGTATACTTCATACATTGATGGAGAGTTGACGGAACGATACCGTAATCGTGGAGCCACGGCCGTCCCAGGAGAATTTTATAAGACGTGTCAACGTCGATCATGTATATCTTGGGTTCGGTATGTAGGTCTCCGAATCTGATCGGCAGAGCTATGGATCTCAGAACTTGCTGGCAACTTTGATTGAAACCTTGAATAACAATCATTTCCCTTGACAGGTGTCGGACATCCATTGACAAACTCTTCGGAGTCCGCCTGGATCAATCAACAGACGATTAATCTGATCTCCATCGCTGTACCCGGTCACGTAAAGTGACCGGTTATGCTCGGTTGTTCGCAGTAGCAGGTTTTCGTCCTTAAACGTGACCGCGGCGGTATGTAGAGTGTACTGAGCTTCTTTCATATTAATTTCCGCAAAGCGAGCCTGGAACCGGTCGGAGTTTTGTAGAACATGAATGAGAATATCTCTAAGCTCCTTAGATAGGACCAAGGCATCGTAAATGCTCAGGAGAGACGGAAGCTTCCGGAGATAAGCCAAGACATTATAGTCCACTGAGGAAGGACTCGAGTTTTCATGAGCCAGCTCTCTGCCATCTTCTTCATTAGCGACTTGTTTTTCCTTTCCTTTTAGGACGTTGCCCTGGTTTGGCGGTAAAACCCTGCCGCTTCTGAGCGGGATTTGGTTAGCTTTTGTGGTGAGCTCCTTGTCCTTTTCGGGAAAAACATAGCTCTTCCTCAGAGTCGCTACCAAGATAGACGACGTAGCAGGTTACTATAGGGATCTCGTCATTGGAGTCTTCTTCTAGCTCTTTCAGAATCTTAGCCGTTTCTACGAGGGAAAACTCCTTCAATTGAATCAGAGTTCATTCCTTTTTGTTCATAGTCTTCGAGAGAATCGATGTACTTTTGAATGGTCGATCTTCCCGCAGACTCTTTTTTGCATTGAGTCGCACTTTTCTTCTTGAGATTTTTGGACTTTGGGTCTGATTGAGCCGAATTGGCAGCTGGAATGGTGGGCTTTTTCTGCCCTTCTTATTCAGTTCTGGGCTTTTTCTGAAGCAATTTTAACATCTTCATCTTTTTGGACATGTGCATGTCCTATGGAGGCTGCGGCGAATCGGTTTCATTTCTCAGGGCAGCGGATTCAGCTGTCTGCTCTCAGAAGGCTTCAGCTTGTGTCTATATAAAGTTGGTGGTTGCAGCTTGATTGTTCACCAACACACTCTTGGACAACTCGATCTCCCCAGTCTTGTATTGTTTCTCAACCCAGTCTTTGAAAATATAGCAATCCTCAATTGCATGGCTCACTACTCGGTGGTACGGACAATATAGAGGATTTCGGTCAATTTTTCTTTGCAAGGTCTTTTCGACTCTGACAATTGTAGACCGTTGTTCAAAGAATCTTTAAATATCTTGCGGACCTTGTCCCTTCTGAAGAGTAAATCTTGTTCTTTTTCTCCTTTAGGGAAGGCCCTTCTCCTCCCAGCACTTGCTTTCGAGACCAGTTGGTTTTGGATTCGCCTGCCTTTCGCTTGTCTTTATTGTCGAACGCATTGAAGACATTGGTATTTCTGGAATTCCCGTTTCTACGGTTGTCGTCTCTCTTGCTTTTCCAAGTCTTGTCTCGCTGAGAGTCCGGGATAGACTCTTACTTTGAGCATTTCAGCATTTGGACTTTCTTGGTCAGCTCCTGAAACGTCTTGAGGCTTGCTGTATACAAGAATGGCACCATTCAATTGCTGAGGTTCCCAATGAGGAGGCTGACGGGCTCGTCCTGCTCTAGCGGCAGTTCACAGGTTGCGCCATCGGGCAATAAAGTCCATGTTGCTTTCGTTGTTTCCCGGCTTGGTTCTCACGAGGTCAGTAATGGAGATTTTGTCACCAACACTCATGAATATTTGCCGAAACAGAGGCTCCATTTGGACGAAAGTAGCGACGGATCCATCTGGTATGCTTGCGTACCATTCGAAAGCGACACCGGTCGGCTGTTGACAAACTAACGAAGGAGTGCATCATTGCCCCCTGTATTTCCATACAACACTTTAAAGTAGGTGACGTGCTGATTTGCGTTTTCCGTCCCGTCAAATCTTCCGAACTTAGGAATGATGTAGCCGCTGGGAAAATCAGATTGTACTGTGCGGGATATGGCCACCCACTACTGCCAATTTCTTTCTGAGCTTCGGCTTCGGCCACCAATGTTTTAACCTTACTGATGACCAAGTCCATTATCCGATCTTGTGTTAGCGGGATAGTGTCATCCAGGGCTAAGGCGTCCTCAGAAGTGGAATGCGGCCGACTTTCGTACGACTCGCGCATACTTAGACCTAAAGGTGCGGGCATCGGTTGCTTCGGATCGTTATCGTCCGGCTCATGAGTAGAGACATGTGCTTGATTGGAAGGCGCCCGAGCAATTTGAGCCGTGAGCTACACTACGACGTTCGTCAGGTCATTAATTTTTTAGTAAAGCTTGGCCATCTCTCTATCTTTACTCCTGAGCTATTTTCGGAGCTCTTGAAGCGGCTTTTGCTCTGCGGTCCTGGGACGGAAAGTCGGCTCTTCTTCGCTGTCCTGGCTTGATTCCACATGGACTGAGGGGTCCTTCTGCCTATCAACCTCATTGAAAGGGTTTTCATCGTCCAGCGGAGATGGCTGATCTTAAGGAATGACGACCATATTCAAGCCAGATTAAGCTTGGGATGTGGTGGCCCCATCTTTGCTTTTGCTGCACAGGTTGTCGCTGGTACGCATGCCTGCCATGTAGACCGTGTGGATAATATATCCAGTCGTCTTTTCATCATTGGCAGCTGATTTCACAGGCCGCTGTCATAGCCTTTCTGTATCGGTAACGGACAATCGATTGAAGAAGGCTGGCCTGACCAAGTCCTTGAGTAGTGTCGGCGCTTCTTTTCTGACTTTGCCCCGCTGCCTTCATGCCGTACAGAACACCTGATAGACTCTTGAAAAGAAGGTGTCATGCTTTTTTTGTTGGGGCTGGAACACGTCTCTTTATAGTATCGTTCAGTCTGCTGTCTTCTTGATTCTGACGGTCATAGCGTTTTTCTGAACCCACTTCAGAGGTTCAAAGGAATTGCTGACTTTTACGGCTGACTCAGCCGTCGTCGCGGGATAACCCTATTCTTAGAACCTCATAAGATTCTACTTGGCCGGAGTCCTGGCCCTCTTGTTAGCTCGATACCTGAGTCGCTTCTGTCTCAACCTTTCTAATTTGAGCACTTGGCAGGCTTCGGTTTTTCGGAAAGCCGCCGTAGACCGAGCGATGGAAAGCTTTGGAGGGACGCCTGATTGTGCACTTGTTGGAGCCGTTGCCTGAGCTCGCCCGCGACATTTGATAATACTCTTTGTTCCGGCAGTCTTGCCCCCAGTTGGAGCACCAGAGAGTCGTTCGGACACCATCTTAAGTTTGGGTTGTGGTGTCTTAGCGATCACAACGTTCGGCCTCTTGCCCCTCGAGACCGGCTTGGCTACCTGGTTTGCCAGGATTTTTGCCAGATGAGCGCTTCCGGCAGGGTAGATAATGACAGAACCAAATTGGCGGACGGTTCCTCCCACTGCCGACTGAGGCTTGCGGGGAGAATCACACGAGCATTGATCTTGACCATGTATGGGATCGGGGTTACGTCGGAAGCTGAATTCATCTTAAAAG
Source organism: Agapanthus africanus (assembly GCA_030015575.1). Taxonomy (NCBI): domain Eukaryota; kingdom Viridiplantae; phylum Streptophyta; class Magnoliopsida; order Asparagales; family Amaryllidaceae; genus Agapanthus; species Agapanthus africanus. The sequence goes on along the minus strand of CM057338.1, from coordinate 145,171,267 downwards.
ACATCATCGTTGAAAGTTGATTACTGCACGAAAAAACATTATTTCAGTACAAACATCAATATGTATGTTAAATGAGTTCGTATGAATGCTTGACTCGAGATATGGAAGGAGAGAAAGGTCCCACCGGACGTGCCAGAATCAGTATGGTGTTTTTCGTAACCCTATTGAGATGGGAAATACGCGTCGCTTGTCAGGCATATTTCAGATTCCCCATGCCTGGACCAGGCTGGGATTTATTGATTGTGGGGATCCGAATCTCCGACAACCGCGGACTAAACCGCCGTTAATTACCACTCGCTTTTGGAGCGAGAGAACCTCCGATTGACGGGTAAAATTGGCCATGCGAACTCAATGTGCAGTTTGCGTGTGTTGTGTTTTGAAGGGGATTTAGATGTATCGGGGGCCTCGCAAAGTTTACGGAGGTCCCGCTACCTGGATAGCGGGCTGGGGGTTAAGCGAGCTAGCAGCCCTCTTGCGGGATGCGGGATAGCGCTCCCTTAGAAATATTTTTCTAACGGGGGACGTGTTTTGAGTGTGGAGCGTGAGGGAAAAAGAAGGGTGAGGAGCGTGTGCGGGCGCTGGGCGCTAGCTGGTCATGTAAGCGGTGCGCGGGCGCTGGGCGCCAGCGGGTCACGTGCGCGGCACGCGACCGCTGTAAACACCAGCAAAGAAAAGGGGGCTTATCCGCTGGGCTGGGAGTTGAACTCACAAGAAGCTTTGGAGTTGAACTCCTAAACAGAAATTAGGTATAGATTTGGAGTTAAACTCCCAAAAGATTTGGATTTGGAGTTTAACTCCTATGTAATAAATTGGATGTGGATATGGAGTTAAACTCTTAAAAGACTAGGATTTGAAGTTAAACTCTTAAAAGGTTTAGATGTGGAGTTAAACCCCTTTGAGAATTTAGATTTTGGAGTTGAACTCCTCGAAGATCTATGATCAAAGGGAATCCATTTTTTCTCCCCGGAGCCTCGGATCCTCCCAAAGTAGGATTTTCGGAGGTGGGTCTTCTTCCTCTTCCTCTCCTTTTGCTGGATCTTAGAGAAAAAGGGAGGTAAGATCAAAAATCTCCCTTTTAAGGATTTGATGGAAGATCTGAACTCCCCTTCGAGGGTTTTATGGTGAAAAACTATTTCTTTTTGGAAAAAAAGAGTTAAAATCTTTGATTTAATTGGAAAAGAAAAGAAAAGGGCGAACTTGAGAGAAAGGAGATGGATGCACAAACCCTAGAATTTTTTTGAGAAAATGAAAAGTTGGTTTTGATTTCTCATCATGTTTGTCTTTATAGCCTACACACTTTACATATAGCCCCTTGAGTTTTGCTAAATGGCACTTGTGCCACCCCATGTCTTATATGCTTATTTTTTTTGCACATAAGACATGGGATTTACAAAATTTTGCCTTTTTGCCCGCTTTACATACATTTATTTCTAAAAATTGTATTTAAACTAATTTATTGCCTCCTTTTTGGCATGGAGCCGGCCCCCTTCCATGATTGGGCTTGGGCCCACTTAGCTTGAGCCTGGGCCCACTTGGCTGGGGGTTGACTGACTTTGATTTGGTCAACCGGAATGTAATTTTTGACCCCAACAGTAATCAAGTAATAATATGGCAGTTAAATACAAGTTTACCATATCACAGTAATAATTGTGGATAATAACATAAATGATTTCATAGGTTGTCGTATTATTAAACGTGATGATTAAGTTAGCAAGGCAATAGTATTTTAGAGAATTGTCGATATTGCATCGACTAAGATAGAAAGCGAGAATACTTGTCTCAGAGACGAAAACACGACGATACGATGTAAAACCCCAAGCTTTGATGCATGGCTAGGGTTGTTGCGATGGTAGGAGGCGATCGTCGGAAAAGTAGATCGGAGACGGGGGAGAAGAGGGAGACGATCGGGTTCAGAGGTGGAAAGCCGGCGACGTGATCTCAGCGAGGGCGAGGTGAAGTCGGCGGTAAAGGAGGGTGCTGCGGTGAGGAAGGGCAAAGGCGTAGGATGGTGGCGGGGGGGCTTTGGAGCGAAGTAGTCGAGGCAATCACAGAGGGGATGGGTTTAGGGTTTGGACGCCCATGGAAATGGCTAGGGTTTTAAGAGCTTGGTGAATAAATGGAGGAAGAAAAAGATAATGGGATGGAATAGAGAGATAGATGTAGTATTATATATACAAAAGGGAAGAAAAATAGAGAGAAAGAGAGATTCTAGGCGATTAGATAGATTGGAGAGAGAGAAATAAGTTGATGATAAGAGAGATCAACGGAGTATTTGAGATGGGGGAAATTGATAAGAGAGAAAATTGATAGTAAGAGGAAATATTTATATATATTTTTTAATTAGGTTTAAAGATTATATAGTATAAGAAAGTATACAAAAGGTATTAGAAAAATTTGTTTGAAGAGAGAAAGAAAATATATATATATATATATATATAAAAGATTTAAAAGGTTTAAATCTCATATATATATATATATATATATATATATATATATATATATATTACCTATCATCTCTGTTTAAATTTTATCTCCTCTAACTAGTTGTCAAACGACCTTATCGCCCTCATCATCACAACAACATTTCACCTCTCTCTCTCTCCAATCATCTTTCTTAAATAAATGCTCTCTCCAAATATTTTTTCTTCTCTTTAACAATAATATATATACCAATATCATAACCATCTCTCCCCTTCATAAAATCATCTCCTCAAATTTATCCCCCTACACACCACCTCCTTCCCTCATCAAGCCCTTACTCCATCACCCCCTTCAACTCAAACTCCAAACCCAACATCGAGCAGCCTTCTTTATCTCCTTCACCACCCGAGACCTCTCTCTCATCAAGATCAACCGAACCTATCTTCTCAAACTAGCCCAAGACCCTCACCGTCAACCCACACCACATCACCATCACCTCGCCTAAAACCCACAACCTCTTCTTCATCGCCAGCCACCTCCGTCAACTTTGACCAAACACCCATTTCACTGGCATCTCCACCAACCGCTGCACTCACCGACACCATCATCCTCCAAACCCAGCCCCTAAGCACTCACCAATAGCACCTAAAGACTCTATCTCTCTTCAACCCTGAGAATACCCAAGCAGCCCTTCACCTTCGAAAAACCCTTCGCCTCACCTTCCCTAACCACCATCGGCACCGACTGGAACCATCGTCGCATCATCCCATCGAACCCAAATCTCCGGCCAACTCTGAACCCTAGCCGTACGTGTTCTTTGACAAGCTCAAGTTCCGACCTTGCTCCGCTCATATTTTTCGTGTCCGCGTTCGTCTCGAGGCAAGTAGTCTTGCTCTTTTCTAGCCGAAGCAACATCGGCAATTCGTTATATATATATATATATATATATATATATATATATATATATGCTTTTATTATAGATCGAATCATTATATTTACGCAATCTTGATTAAATAATGAAACCTTATATTTATCGTGATTAAATGATTAAAACCCTTGGACGTAGCACACCTATTAATGAACTAACTTATCATTGCTCAACTTGTGTTTGATTAAATGATAGGCCCATTGTCAAATAGAATTTCATGTATACCTTAGGCATATTCTTGGTTCTAATATTGCTATGACACGATTACCATATTATTAGACACTCACCATAACCATTTTCTTCATGCTTCACATATATTCGAGACTATTATTGATTGTCATGTACCAAACCTCTTGACATGCTTTATACATTCGTGACTAATAGTGTTTGAACAATACAACGTAATCACCAACTAAAATAATGGGACATAGGTATATACTGATTGATTCGGCACAAATTCATGACTCAATGATTACTCGTGACCCGGTGTTTATTGTGATTCAAGTGTTTATTTATGATTAGTGCTTATTCATGACATGTGCCAGTAAATCGTTCCTTTATAGTAGTGACTAAACTTAACACGGGGGATTGGGAAAATTGAGAGTGGAAAGTGGACCCGTATTTTGGAGGATTTAGTGTTAGAGATTGGCCAGTCGAACGCACAACTTGCGCAAGGGTGGTGTGCTGAACATCATCCACGGTGATAGAGTGTAGAATTTCTCTTAGCGGCAAGTTCAGAATCAGCTACAAGCACAGTGGGTCATGGTTCTAGGTACGTACGGGATATCCTCCAAGGTTCAACAATACTTTTCACCAAATCAATTTCAAACTTATGCATGAGTAATTAAGATTTGTGTTAGTGACATCTAGGAATCACCTAACTTGTTATTATTGCATCTTATCGTTATTATACCTTTTATTATGCATAACACCTTTATTGATATATCCATATTTACGTGTGCACGCGGGCTTCACTGCACTCACATATTCATGCTATCACACATATACACACTATTACGATTGAGTACTTGCGGGATGCTCTGACATCCCTGAGATCTGACATCTCAAGTTTAGAGACCAGCTCACAGGCAGAGCAGAATCAGATTGACTATCAAAAGTTTGTCGGAGATCAATAGTATTTGTAGTTTTATTTCTATTTTATTTCAGCTGGTATTTAGTATGTGCGTCATCACGGGATGTTAGGAGTGATGCATCTTTATTTCGGATTATGTATTTCTTTTATTCAGATCTTTATTGAATCTATCATCTTATAATTCTATTTTTAATATTACTCATTATTCTTACAGCATGATTTTAGTATTATATATTGGATATTATCGTACAGGTTTAGTTAGAACCTTAGGTGTGACTACGACAAGGCGATTTCCCCTTATCCAGGAGCACTGACGGTTTCGGTCCATATTTCCGTATTTCGGGAATTGGGACGTTCCAGTATCGAGACTGGGTATCGATATTCCGGAGTAGACTGGTGTATACGTTTCTAAATCCCGACGATGGACGATGATTAGTCCCACAGCCATTGGTGTGTGGTACCTAAGATCGTATACAGGTGCTTACTAGGGGTGAGTGCACCGGACGGACCCGCCGAGAACTTCTTGATGGTATTATACCTATCGTCAAATAATAATTCTCAGATGACATGAGTACAGGTTAGTCTTTAGACCTGAGATCGTCATTTATCTCAATAATTTCCCACTGTACTTATATTACTACCCTATCATGGCTCTACTGAGTCATGCAAACAAGTTTTAATTGGATACAGTCCCGAGCCACATGAAGGCAGTGAGCGATTGTTAGGGATTCGTCTCTCCCGATATAGAGAGTCGATATCGCACTATGTTCGGTTGGCCAGCACCATAAGACCTTGACCAAGGCAAATGAGATTTACTAATGGTTAGATCAGTAGTTTCTCGGATCGGTCCTGAGCCGCATCAGCACGAATTATTGGGTTATTAAGGTCTGATGTTTACCACCCCTAAACTCGGTATGCGATACTCTTAGACGAAGAGACCAGATTGTACTGAGATTGTCACAGATAGGCTCGGTAGGGGTTCAGATGAGCTTGCTCGTCAGCCTTCCTTTTCGACGGATACATGGGTAGTCGTTACGTATAGCTAGTGCCGCTGACGTGCTTGTGAATATGGATTTATCCGATAACTCACTGCCTGCGTACTGTCGAGTCTTTAGAGTTCCACACAGAAGGTTTCTCTGGTTCAGACGAAATAAAGTAGTGTCGTATTTTGATACTACAGGGTTCCGATTAAATACATGTACTAGCTATACAGACTTTAATCGAACGGATGGTAATACTGACCGGCTAAGGATTAAGCCGGATTATTAGATCAAATATTGATTTAATAATTTACATATATATATATATATATTTCGATATGTATATTCTAATATTAGATTCATTGTGTTATTATTCTATCTCTTTGGGTATTTGTATTATGATACGAATACATGTATGTATATACGGGGAATATATTTTGTATTATACAAAACACATTATATGGCATCTCATTTTAGGATTTTCCATTTGCTGGAAATAGAAATGAGGTATAGGGGTGAGGTGGAGAGAGAGAATGGTGAGAGAAATGGTTTTGTATTTGTTTATTGCATTTGTATGCACTATTCAAATATGGTTGCTATTTTCTATTTTAGAAAATAGATAAACAAACCATGCTGGCCATTTTCATTATCACAAGTTTTCATTTCACCATTTCCTTTCTCCCTTCTCTTGAGCTCATCCTTTATCTTCTTCCCTACACTCTCATAAGTTAAGAATCAAGGATAGAAAGAAATAGAAAAATACTGGAATACATCACTACTTCTCTAAGCACATTAAATTAGCAACCTAGGGTCTTTAGATGTTTCACTTGCTTGTTTGTGTAAAGATAGAGCCTTGAGCCATATTTTTCGGGTAGATCATCTAGGACCAAGGTAGACCAGCTTACAAGCTCGATCCAGCAGCCCCGGGAAGCTAAAGAAGTGTATAGAAGACCGAAGAACACGAATCTTTAGGTATAACCTTCTAACCAAGTAGATACTCTTTGTAGTTTGCTAGTTTAAGTGTTTGGTTGAAATTCTAGGGTTTGTGTTTCTAACGCCTCTCCGAAAAATTTTGTTTTCATTCCGCATAGGCCGCGGTTGTAGCGGTTAGGGCGCTAGGAATATCTTCAGTCGAGTCTATTAAAATTAGCTCCAATTAAAAAGGATTAATCTTTCATTTGTTTTGACTCTTATGGATTGTATTTTTGTCATTGTTTACCTTAAGTTTTATGTGTATTTGTTTATGCCCAAAAAAACTTATGTTTATGGATAAAAGTTATAACCTTGATTTTATTTTTATTACGCTTTTAAAGTTATATCAATACATCTTTCTTCTCATAGTTTATTATATTTTTGGTTTAATATATATAATTAAATATATATAAATAGACTATATAATCATGTCCCCATGTCCTCCATTTTACAAATTTGCCATGTCCCTTCTCCGTGTCCGTTTCCTTGATTCATAAATAAGCAGTTTCTGCAAATTTTATGGAAAATTGGACAATTTCTATAGAAAGAAGCATTATGCAAGGAGTCTTTTGTAGTTCTGTGCGCATGCATTTTTGTATGCAAATGCACATATGGACACATGAACGCATGCATGTTTATAACATCAAACACTGGTTTATTTTTTCTTTTAGCTAATCAATGTGGACGCTCCATGAGCCCGATAATATTACAAATTCTTCAAAGTTTCTTCTGGTTTCATTTTACAATATGAGTAATCCAGAGAATTCTTCAAGGTTGCTTCTACCCTTTTTTATAATATGAGGAATCAAGAGAATTCATGGAAGGATTCTTAAAACTGTAATCAAATGCCAGAGAATCCTACAGTTGATCTTTATTTTCTTACCCGCAAGAACTAATTCAATTATGATACTTTTAACATCCCCATTTACTTTGGCATTGCTTTTATACAAGAAAGAACAAATGGCAACTAGAGATGTTCAAGATAACAAATGTTTTGGCCATTAACGATCCATCGAATTGTCGTCTTATTTTAGGATATAATAAATCCTTACCGATACTCTATGTTGAAAACATAGACCATACTTTATTACATTGAAGAATACCCTCCAGTTTTTCACCAATAGTCAACAGGGTACTTGCTTTTATTCCGCTAATCACTGCTGTTCTAACATTAAATTAAAACTAAAGATTATCATGATCTAATATAGTGGAAGCTATTGCAATGATTTAAATGGACATTGGACAAGTTGATAACTGTAATTTGTTTCCTGTTTGACAATGCAAAATGTCTAAATAGTTGGATAGAAGGCAGGTATCCTATGTAGCACGGATTCCTTGTCAAGTTGATGTATCCATATCAGATTCATATTGGATAGGTATCCATGTCGGATTCTTTCATATTCGTCTAGAATGCTTGTGTAACTCTTGTTGGCACATTCTAAAACATATACTATGTACTAGATGTAGGAAACATGGATGACCGACTAAAACTTCAACTATCTATATGCCAAAAGTAATAAATATCTGTACTCAGTTTCGGTACGCTACTAAATAACCTTTTGTTTTAATAAGTATGTTTTATGGATTAGGATCCTCTGCCCTTGAAAATCAAGATCAGGGCGCTCTTTGCTTTTCCTAGCCGATGGATCTCCAAGTGGACCCCACCAACCATGGTCCCCCGTGTGCCCGTTTTTACACACACACGCCGTTGGATCAGCAAGAACCCTGCTCGTTTCATCCAAACGAGCAGAGGATCCGGATCCATATTTTATACAACAAAAACTTAAGAGTATCATAATGAATAATTGTGAATCCAACTTGTATTGTGTCCCGTATCCGTATCCGTACCCATGCTAGGTACCATGGGATCACCATATTCGAACATGATAGAAAAATAAATTCAAGCTGACAAAACTATAATTGATTCTGCTTATGATATATAAGACTTGCACATCACATAGAAGTTCATGTAGAACCTAAAGCGAACAAAAAATTTGCAATCAATATGTATCATAACTAATTTCCAAGGAACATAGAATTTTTTCTGTGAACATGTGTAAGCAAAAAACGGTGCTCACCATGACAGCATACAGTTGGGTAGTCGCATTTTTGTTGCGTACTTGCTTTTTTATGGATTTGATGACATCTTCAGCTTGCCTGCTCATCAAACACCCAGAGACTCAGTACATTGAAATATTGAATTACTAAATTTGGAAAGGGTTTCTGATAGACCACACTCAAAACTTGCATATTTTGGGGGAAAAAAACACGCCCCAAAATCAGTGTTTTTAAATACCACACACAAAACTTAAAATTAAACTTATCCCAACACTACTATTGTTAGTTAAGTTAATTGGTTAAGCTGACTTGGGTTAAGTTAGTGTATATAATTTCTTACTTACCTCTCTAACTCACACTCAACTCATCTCCCCTCACCCTCATCTCCTATCTGTCCATCACCCTCACCTTCAGCGCCCACCCCCTACGACCCCTTCACCAAAAAACACATCATCTCCGAACCCTAAAACCGCTCAGACCTCCAAGAAATCTTCCACGAAATGCGTGCCCAAGGGCTGACCAACAATGCCATCAAAATGTTTGACTTTTCTACTCGACAAGGACTCACTCAGGAAACCATAGAGCTCTTCTCCATCATCAAAGGCCAAGGCAACATGCCCGAAATCGCGCTCACACCGCCATGATCGATGCCTACACAAATGCATGTAGGCACTCGGAGAAAGCGATGAGGACGCTTGAGAAAATGCTGGCTTGTGGGTTTTTTCGAATTCCTATATTTATAGTGCTTTGATTGGAGGGTTCGCTAAAGATGCATTTTAGGGGAGGTGAGGAAATTGGTGATGGAGATGATGGGGAAAGGAATGAGGGTTGATGCTGGGACTTAGTTGGGTGTTTGAGCATTTGTGCAAGAGGAGTAGATTCAGTGAGAGAGATCTGAGAGGGATTAAAACTTCGAAAGAGAGGACAAGTGAGAAATGAAAGGCTGAGATGGTTAGAGAAACATGAGAAAGAAGCAGCAAGAGGAAGATTAAGTGAGAGAGAGCATTTTGGTCTTTTAACCCCTCTAACAATTTTTCTAACAGGGATAACAGAAATGGTTGGAACTTAATTAGGGGTTGTATTTAGTTAAATATTAAGTTTTGGGTGTGGTTTTTAGAAATACCGATTTTAGAATGTGTTTTTTCCCTAAATATGCAAGTATCCGGTGCGGTCTAGCAAAAAAAAAACCATTTGGAAATATTAGACATCTATTTCAAATGGCTTAACAAGCAAAGCCATTACAATAATCAAGGAAAACAAATAGGTTTTGGATGGTTTAAAGCAGAACAAGACACCAAGAGAATCGCCTAACTTTCTCAAAAAAAAGTAACTTTTATGGAATTCACAAGGAAATACTTTACGTCGGAATGAACAATCAAGTGATATACCCTTGATCACGTATAACGAGCTCACAAATTTCAATGTTTTTTGCCCAATCCATTTCTGTTAGTTTGTCACTCGTAGCCATATGGACCATCTCAGCAGCCATAACTCTATGACGAATACTCAATCCAAGCATCTCGAAGAGAACAGCAAATGCTGAACCAATATGCGTCCCTTCCTGCAGACCAAAGAGTATTAACGGAATTTTTAACACCCTGAGAACATGTAGGAGCATAACACTTAGTTTTGTTGCTAAGTTATACTATTGTTGGGCAATTACACACATTTAGCATTATTATAGTAGATTTCATTTGTAGCTAAAATGCATTTTCAACTTTATTTAAAAAATTAATTTATAATATAGAAAAAAGAATTTGCACCTACACCTTATCAATATCTTTTAAGAGAATAAAAAAATCCAGAAATTGGGTTTCAAACCCGCATCCCCCTTTTCCAAAAGTTTATATTAAAAAACCATAGGTATTGGGTGTCAAACCTACAGCGTAGCATGAATTTGGATGCTGATACAAGACACGATACGAGTCATACTCATGGGTGCACAATTTTCAAAATTTTGAGGATATGATTCGATCGGATATGCTAGGTTTTTGTTATATAAAATATATATACCAAACAACAAAATGTTATCATATTTGAACATCTAACCTAAAATAAGAAATATGTGCTAGTTTTGATGCATAGATAGTTGATGTTTTAGTCATTTATACATGTTCTATACATCTTGAACATAATATAAGGTTTAGGATGTGCAAAAAAGAATTCAAAAAGTATCCTCGACGAATCCAAAAGAATCCGGTATGGCTAAAAATCCCACCCGGATACGTCTCATCAATGTACCCATGCAACACAGCCTACAACCACCCAGGTAAAAAAATTTAAACTTTAACACCTCAAAACCCTTCCTAGTTAATGTTGAGTTTATAGCCTAAATTTTTTTAACTAGTTCAGTGAATCGTTCATTTGTTAAATATATATGCAAAAAATTCTATGAGTTCAGGTAGGGACTTTTATAACTACATCCAGCTAGGGGTAAAGCCACAGTGGATTGCATTTCTAGTTTGTGAGAAAAAGGATTTCTTTTTTAAATAATGTTATAATTAACTATTTTATTCCCCTGTTTTCACCTTGTACACCATCAAAAGAGCATCTCAAACACCAAATTGGATCCTATGAGAACTCACCTAAATCGACAAATCCAAAGCTTCCACTACGAAAAACAACTTCATTCCTCAACTCCCAACAATAAAATCAACTACCTAAACCCCTGCAATCAACATATTTAGCGATCAAACATGATTAACAGCAATGTTATAAGCCTACAAACACAACCCAAAAACAATTTTTTTAAAAGTAAAAATCCCAACTTTAAACAAGCACTCGTTTTTTGGTCATCATCAGTCAAAATCACAAAAGAAAGAAAGATCTAACCAAAAACACCTAAAAAAACACACAAATTTTGTTGAAGAGGAGAGATTAGACCTCGACAAGCTACCGCATTTCAGTTGCTGCTAGGGTTTCGGCCTGTTCCAATTGAAGCTTGAGAGAAATGTTAGTGGCGGTTAGAATCGCCCACTCTACGTCAATCGCCGCCTCTTCCTTTTATTTCTAGAGAGAGAAAGAAACAAGAGAGAGAGGAGTCTAGAGAGAGAAAAGGACAGCTACAGGACAGCGTGTTTCCTCATGCTCCGCGTCCCCCCCCCGCCCCTCCCCACGGCACCCCGCTGGCCCCAGAAGCGCCGGGAGAGAGGCTGACGTGGATCGCTTCTATGCCGTTGGATTGGGTGAGAATGAGATGGTTATGGCCGTTGGATCGATTGGTTCGTTTGGGCTGGGGCCGGTGCACATGGATCGGCCTTTAGGTGAGGCCCATCAGTTTTTAAGCTGGTTAAATTATTATAGGTATTGCATTTGTGCATTGATTTATAATGGCAATTTTTTTCTTGGGCAATATTAATAACTAAAAGAATATATATTGTTAGATTTATTTTGAAAGGGATTTTTATTGTAAAAATGTCGAAGTCTGCATTCGAGAAAACATTTTCAGTGTTTCCTGCAAAAATTCAAATAAATACCAAAGCTTACCCACATGCTACCGGAAAAATAAGAACATGGTTTCCTCTAATGACATCGGTAGTTAGATGAATGCGGGCTTCATATTATCTCCCACATAGCAGTCGAAAAAGCGGATAAGATTGTAGAAAAAGTGTCTCAATTGAAATACCATGCGATACATTATAAAAAAAAGGCCACTCTGCGACTCAACCCATGGACAATTTCGCTAACTTTTCTAGTTATAGTTTTTAGATTTCTAGATGTAACTTATATGCAGTTTATGATTGGATTCGTTTTGGTTCAGATTAATCAGTAGTTTAGTCTATAAAACAATCGAGCTAAAGGATGACGTGTACTGATTAGAGTTGAAACACGAAGTAAGATTCTTTTGATTAGTTTAAATGGGTTAGGACCTTTGCATATTTTCAAATTTAGGGTCTATGGGTCACGACGGAATGAATAAAAACACATATAAATTTAAGGTCTATTTTATCCATTTTATAATTTTTTAAAGCCCAAACACAAGCCAAGACAAATCCAATTGATTTCTTTCTTTCTTTTTTCTAAGCTCACTTTCTTTTCAAGGTACGACATATATTCAATTCTTGTTAAATATGTGTATAAACAATTTTGTAGCTCATTGGTTAAGTTCTTACATTGTTATTTCATAAGTCACATGTTCAAATCCCTATTTTTGCAATTATTTTTTTCCAATTTTTATCATTCTCATAACCTATAAATAAGACCTTTCATTTCATCTTCCTTTTAACACCCAAAATAATTAAAATGGTTATGAGCAATAATTTATTAGAATTATAGTGGCCATAAATCTTTTTTATATGACACTCCTTTTTTTTATTCACCACACATTTCTATCATTTTTCATCTCCCTCTTCATCTAGATTTCTCGAAGAAGGACATGAAGTTCTCAAGAAGGTCTCGCTAGAAACGCAAGACTATCGGCGGATAGACAAGCCCAATAACAATACCGGCTTGTGTATGTAAGTCCCCTTCATTTCTTCTCCCCCTCTCGTTGAATCATTCTCATCTTGTCATGTTTCCACTGATTTCCATACTTACTCACTTCGTCTCTGAACTCCTTATTTAGAAAACACATAAAATAAATGGATAACCTAATAGTTAATTATTTTGTAAACTTATTTACCTTCATGAATATGATACATTTTTAACTAGCAGTGATTATCTTATTTCATGTTTTAATAGTTATGAAAATATGTGACTCGTATTATCCTATATTGCATACCATCACATAACATGATCGTTTATTCAAAACAAAGAAAAGTGTTTAATAATTTTTGTATAAAACCTTTATTAATCTTTTATATCGGTTTTAGTATATATATCATGAACGATTCGTATACTTGTCCGTATGCCTTTCATAATTTATTACTCGTTATTTTTATTTTATTTATATTTATATTTAGTTTTAAAAGAAAACGAGATTTCAAATAAATACCATGACCTTGTCCATCTTAAATACCACCTTGAAGAAATATTTTTACTTTCAAAATAATTTTTAGAATATCAATCTTGACTTATGGACATTCTAGAAAAAATTTATTATATACTAGATAGAATTTCGGGTATACAGTAAAAATTTCATATCAAACCGAATAACAGTTTAGGTGTTACGTAGTTTTTATTCACTGTTTTTAAAACCAGAAAACTGCCAATAAGGGTCTTTTTCGAGAGATCATAACTCTGTAATCGTTGATCCAAATTAAGTGTTTTTAGATTCTTTGAATATCTACATCGAAAGATATAGATTTTCTTAGTTTTAAGTTTTTACTGAAAATCGACGTAAAATATAGAAAACTGCGTTACAATATTAAGCGACGAATCTGGACGGAATTTGTCTTGATTCACACACTATTTTTAAATAGGACATAACTCGAACTCCCGATATTCGTTCGTGAAAAACTTTAGATGTGTAGATGCACAATTGATAGAAATATAATTTTATGTATACTAGATTACTTAGAAATGCATGAAACAACCCGATATAGGCTTTGCAATATAACACGTAGTTGCTGTGCAGAAATCTGAATTTCTGTTTTAAACGCTGATATTAAAATGATCATGACTAGAGCTTTAGAAATACAAATCATGTTAATCTTGGTGTTTCAGATAAGTATATCAAAATACCTACAATTTTCAAATAATCTTCGTAACCTGAAACCTTATGAAAATTGACCCAAACTATGTTTTAAAAATGTATGACGGTACTGAACAGATTCTGATCTGTTTTGCTCGACGATACGAAAACGGGTATATCTCCCAAACCGGTAGTCATATTTAGGCGATACCAAAACTCATGCGTATACAACACTTAAATCTATATTTATGTTCATGTTCCAAAATTGATTGACTTGATTGATTGGTCGTACACAACACTTATTTACAATATTATTTTTGGACATTATTTGTATACTTATCTCATATCATGTTCTGTGATTGGTTATTTATTTTTGTCTATATGACTTGTGATTAAACCATTATATGCTAGAATTTACTTGATCTTGACACGAATCAATCATGAATACTTGAACCCAATATATACACTTGAACCAATTTGATTCGAACCATGAATACAATTAGCATGACTTACACTTGACATGACTACATGAACTCAATTTTGAAAACTTGATATCATACATCACTTTTTGTATTCATATATTCGATCAAGACTCATAACATTAATCATAGACAAATATACACGGGGTATTGGGGTAGTTTAAGTATGAATCAGACGAAATCTTATGAGTCCCATTATTATAAATAACGTTGCCGTGATATCGGGTTGAAATGGTACAAATAACGTTGCTGTGGTACCGGGCTGGAACGGTACATCACGAATTCATGAATGAGGGCCCGTATTTCCAAGCCCCTAGATGATAGCCTGTTGGGTTTGGAATACTTCAATAACAACCAAAATCCTACTATTTTGGGCCCATGATTTCTTACCCCTGGACGATAACCTTGGGTTCGAGAATACTCTTGAGATTGATTGATATTCACACTTGAACTGACGTTATGACATATTACCTTGTAGAGACCTCTTAAGACACGGATATCCACTTCATGTTCACTATACCTACACTCCATGGCCATGTTATACTTGTTTGCCATGCTGACACAGTTGCCATATACATTACCATACTTGTTCACATATTACAATTTCCATTTATACTATATTACATATCATCTTGCACTCAATTTATATATTACACATCTCTATTGGGAATTACTGAGAGCAAGTTTGCTGACGGGCATTCCATATATCTTTTGTTTCGTAGAATGTTCGTCGAGTGACTTAGGATCAAAGGAGGTGGAAGTGATCGCAGAGAATTACAACCAGTTCACACCTGAAGCAGATCATTAGTTTTCTTTCCCGCTTTTCTTTTTCAGTAAGTTACATGTTTAAACACTTTCTTTTTATGTTCAGACTTCTTATATCAGTTAAACTCTATAAAGTTGAGAATGTAAATATATAAAGTGTAGTTGATATAAACCTAGTAATATTTATACATGATATTTTAATGTAATATTGAAATTGTATTGAACTTGGATGGTAGTTTTATGAAATTGGTGAATCTTCTATTGAATTTTGGAAACATGGAATATTTTATATATTTAAAATAGATATTTTGATAATATTTACATATATAATTATTTATAAAAATATAATTTTATTTATTATTAAGACGGCTAGGGTGGACGAGTAGATAACGAAAGGCATGTGTGAAAGAGCACACCATCGAAGAAATGCCTATTTAAGCAAGCCTCTCCTCCTGTTGGTGGATGCTCTCTTCCCGCTTCTCCCCATGGCGTAAAGTCGCTGGGAAGGATAGAGATAGGGTCTATTGAAAGCAAAGTCAGAACGAGAAGGGCCTGAAGGAGCATTTCGTTCAGGTCGGCAGGAGGGCCCCAGGCATAAGTAACAAATAGATATGACAATCCTATGCCTTCACTGATAGGGAAAAGGAACAGGCACAAGTATACAAGTGGTGCAGTGCAATGGACCAAGTCGTTAGCGAAACGAGCCCAAAGGCGCCGGAGGATGAGTCCTCCGTTTGTTTTAGCAACTTATCCCTTGTTTAAGTTGTTGACAGATTGGGCATGTTGTCGCTTACGACTTGGCACCAAAGAAAATTCCCTGTGATGGTAGGCCATATTATGTTCCCTTGTCTCCCCTTAGGGGGAGAACTATGGAGGAGTTTATGTGAGACAGCATCAGAATTCTCCGATTTCATAGAGTCAGCAAGATCCGGATGACCAGAGTGATCAGCAGCTTGATCAACTTAAGGGGGAGTTTCGCAGGTTTGTGAAGACATATTCTTGTCAGTCAGTTTTCATAGCTGAGCTAACTGATTCAGTGGTATCCCTCTCTCTACTTCGAACCAAGACTCTTCTTCAGACTTAGGTTCTCTAGCTTCCATTCTTGTATTAGTCGAAGACAAGCAACCATCGAATTTCACCTTTTTATCCTCTTGTTTTTCTTAAAATTGCAATAAAATTCCATCGAAATTCGAATGCTCCGTGAGGAGGTCTGAATTTCGCCCTACTGGTCCGATGGATGTGCGATAACCCGCATCAACTAAGTCAGATTCCCCACGAATGGATTGTAAGGATGAGATTTGTATGTAATTTATTAATACACCTTTGAAGAAAATACGGTTTTGTAAGTTTAAGGTATTTTATTGTAATTTGTAAATTTCCACAAATATTGTCCAAAAGTAATATCGTGCTATGTCAAGAACGAGTGTTGTGAGGAGGTAGGTCATTACTTCATGAGTTTTCTATAGGTAATATGATCAGAATGAATAAGCAATGGCGTATGTAAATATGATAGTATTTTACTGTAAAGATGCGATAACAGTTGCAATTCATATTACTTTGATATGAAAATTGTTCTAATGTATTTATTTATGTTTGTTGAACATTATAAAAAGATATGGTAATTTATTGTTTAAGAAAAATTGAATTTTTTAAAGAAAAGAGAATCGAAAGTCGGAATAACTCCGTTTCCGATGAATTTTGAAAAGAAAAAGTTTTAGAATAGCAAACGAGAGAGAAAGAGGGGACTTACTGATTGAAAATAAAGAGAAGAGGTAGGGAAAGAATTTGGAATCGCCGGGAAGTCGTTTCGTCGCCCGATTTGTCCCGAAACGTCGCCGGAACCTTGCTCTTTGCTAACTCCACCTGCACAACTTTTTGGACTTAGAATTTTTAGAGAGTTTTGGTATGAAAAATCTAAATGAGGAGGGGTGAAATGTAGTGTGGTATTTATAGGGAAAATTAGGATTTAGTATAATGAATTTGAGAATTAAAATGTGCATTAAAAATGAATTAATAAGGTGATTTTAATCTCTCTGTTAATTTACAGAGAAATCAAACAGTACTAGGGTAGTGGAGGTAGGCCAAAAGACTAGTGTTAAAGTTTTGGGAAGTATTGGGTACGGGGGGTCCGGCGGTGCCGGTCTTGGAATGCATCTCGCCGGCCCAATACCGATGAGGGAAGCTTGGATTCTTGCCACGTGTTGGTGTCATCTCATATAGCTCAGTGCACATGTTTGATTTTGTGTGACTTTTCATTTTACGTGCAGTGCATGTGCAAACTTTTGAGTTTCTAAAAGTTTAAAAGAAAAATCAACAAAAATAATATGTAGCCGGGAGGATTTGAACACAGGTGTTATATTTCAGCAGTGCAAGACTTTACAAATGAGCTACAAGTATTTTCTTGCAGTTTAAAAGCAAATTTAATTTATAACTTGTGCTCAGACTTAGATATTCATTTTTGTATTTTGAAAAAAAATTGTACAGAATGTTTAGGCTTGTTACATTCTACCCTCCTTATAAAAATTTCATCCTCAAAATTTATAGAAGGAAAGTGTAACAGATTAGTGTTGGTGATGGTGATAGAAATACTGGTATTGCATGAAAAAAATATTTAGAAGAATGCAAAAGCTTTGGAAAGATTGAAAAGGTGTGAGAGAAATACCAGGGTTTCCTTGGTCAATAGCTTCGGTTTTTACGGCTATTAAAGTGTAAGCCTGTCACCGGGGTACATTCCTCCTAACTGGAGGCACATTCTTCTGTCCTTGAGGTATGTTCCTCGGTGCCTGTTGGAATTGGTGATTAGGCTTTGCTGGAGGTCCACTTGGAGGTGGAGCTGGAAGAACAAGTTGAGGTGCAGGAGCCTAAATAGATAGCTGCTGCGGATAGTTGGTGTGTGTTGGAGTTAGGTTGCGTCTATAAGGACATGTTCCAATTCCATGATTAGATACGCTACAAACTAAGCACAAGCCTTTTGCGCGCTTACAGTCCTTCCACAGGTGTCCATCCCTCTTACAGCAGAAACAAAAATCTGGACATGGCCGGTTAATTGTTTCTTCCTATCTCCTGGGTGCAAAAGTTGGTATAGGAGATGCACCTCCTGCCATCTGGGTGGCAGTACGCTTCACACCGGCAGATTGAGGTCTGCCTTTCTTCTTCACTACTGTCTCATATCTATGGGCAGCCTTCAGAGCCAGATCGTGGGTTGGGAAATCCCCTGTAGCTAAGGCAGCTTGGATCTCTGGGTCTAACCCTTGCTGAAATCGTCTGGATCTGATCTCAGCAGTCGGTATCAAATGTGCCGTGAACCTATTCAATATAGTAAATTCAGCATCATACTCATCCACAGATTTGGTCCACATCGAACCTTGTTGCAGATGGATAAACTGCTGTTCCATGTCAAATCAGACAGTCTTCGGAAAATATTTCGCGTCGAACATGTCGCGAAAGGTCCTCCATTCGATTGGCTGTTCAAGACGGCTTTCTTCCACCTTCCACCAAACTCTTGCGTTATCTGTGAGTTGTAGCTTCGCAACTCTAACCCAGGCAATCTATGGCACTTGTGCTGCTGCCAGATCATCTTTGACAGATTGAGCCCATTCTTCAGCTTTCAAAGGGCTCTCTTTCTCAGAAAAGTTCCTAGGGTGTAGTGCCCGGAATTGCTTTACTCCGGGTGCTTCCGCTTCTCGACGGTTCAGTAATATAGCAGTCTGCTGCTGCTGTCCTTCCAGGACGCTTCGGATTGCCTCCAGCAAAATCGTCTACTCGTTGATCGGAGCATCAACGGTAGGTGTAAGCGGTAGCGGTGTAGGTGGTGTGTTCCTATTCACATTTGTGCTGGTGTTGTTTGGGGAATACAATACATAACCTTGAAATTAGGGTTAGGATAGATTCAAAAAATAAGATTCAAGGAATATGAAATGTATAGAATGTTTTTAGTTGTTGTTTCTTGTGTTATATTGCTTAGGACTTCATGCAGAATTGACCCTGCATGTCCATGCAGAAGTGACTTTGCATGGTAGGGTTCCATGCAAAACTGACATGCATGAGCCGCCACAAAAACCTGTCACACCCCGCTTCCCAGTGTACGGGAAGGAGACGCGGCAAGGTCCACTACGTATTTACTCAGAAGTAAACACGTTAAGCATATCTAAGCAATATAAATTAAAATGTACACAAGAAGACACGAATGTAAATGAACATCAACTTTTATTTATTAAACATTCTTTTATAAGTACAACTGAAATGTAAATACGGGAAATGAAAGCAATGCCTAAATAATGACATAGCTGAAAGAAATATATACAAGTAACTACTGCTCGGAGTCTTCACTGAACTTCTCGTGCTGCTCAGTGGTAAAGCCTTACACTGCTGTGACAAAGCAAGAAAGAGCTTGTAACTCACTGGTAAAGCGTTACACTTCTGTGACAAAGCACCAGAGTTCAAATCCCATCAGCCACATTATCTTTTTATTTTGATTTCTTTTAATCTTCTTAAAAGCCCAAGAGTCTACACGTGCACAACACGTAAAACCAAAAGTCACAGGAAAAATAAACATAAACACGAGGGAATACAAAGCGACCTCGACACGTGCCCCAAACCCCAACCCCAACCGTCGGTGATGACCCGGCGAGATGAAGGAAATCCACCGGCGCCGTCGGTCTAGACCATCGGGAACGCCCCCAACTCTTCAACTCTGCACCCTTTCACCTACACCACTCTCCCTACACTGTTTGTATTCTCTGCATATTTACATAGCACAATAAAATTCACATTTAATCCTATTTTTATTACAAATTTTAATACACCATTCACTACAATAAACCCTAGTTTTTCCTATAAATATCACCCTCATATCACCACTCCTCACTCACAATTCCCTGCCTAACACTCTCATGAAAATTCCAAGTTCCTATAGTGTGCAAGTGGAGTTAACGAAGGGCGAAACTCCGACGAACTTCCGGTGACGATCCGAGGAGTTTCCGGCGACGAAACGACGCACCGGCGCTTCCCCACTCTTCCTCTTTCTCTCCTCTAGACTCTAAGCCAGTAATTCCCTTCTCCCCCTTCTCTTTTCTATTCTAAAAACTTGGAATTTTAAAACCTGACGGAAGCGGAGTTAATCCGACTTCCGATTCGGTTTCTCCTTAAAAGTTCTATTTTTCTTAAACACAATAATGCCAAACTCTCACATCACGACCATTAAATATTAACAAAACATATCGAACAAGTTTCATATCAAAAGAATTTATATTGCAATTTTTATCGCACTTTTATAGAAAAGTACCATATACTTTAGTTTTGGCATAATAGCTTATTTCCTTGCTATACCTTTAGATAGTTTACGAGATAATGACCTATCTGATCACAACACACATCTCTATCATAGCACGATGAATCTTGGAATATAGAACACGGGAAATACGATTTTGCAAATAAATACCTTTAACTTATAAAACCGTTTTCTTTAAAAAGTTTATAACGTTCCATAAAATTGTACCTCTACAACCCATTTTTGGAGAGCCCTGTTTCGGGATGGTGTGGATTATCGCACGTCCTTGGGTCTAGTAGAGCAGGATTCAGACCTCCGCAAGGAGCATTCGGATTCCGATGGAATTTTAATACCATTTTTAAGAAAATGAGATTTTCTAGAATATAATAAATTAAAATTATTTTTTATATACATATGTATCATCAAAAGATCTACTTTATATATATTATACAAGATTCCAAATTTTCTAAATCAAAAGAATCACTTTACATAAAAATACCATGCAATACAAACAAGTTCAATACATATCAACAAAATACCATATACTTTGAAAACTAGGTTATTCTCACTAGAAATTTCATAATTATAAAATATACATCCATTAAAACTCTAAAAATGATAATTAAATGCTTGAGGTGTATTTTGAAAATTATATAAAATTATTTTTACATAAAACTCCCTCAAGTTCTATAAATTAAAATAAGGACCCTAGTAAATATATGTTTAAGCGGGACCAGTCTCTTAAGACTCAGGGAGCCGAAGATATGGGTGCTTGCCTATCTAAGGTAGACAACCTAACAAACGGTGTTATCAATACGGTAATTGTCTTTGAAAAAGACACAAATCATGCCGTCCATATGCAGCAGTTACCGATAACACCAAAACATAATTCAGGATTCAATTTCTTTTCTAATTGTCTGACTCAGACTGAGTCTCAATATATACAATCTGACTTGAATGAGATTCAAGTAATAAACTACAATACAATATGAATTCATGAATCCATATAATCAATCTGTTCAATCTATTCAATCTATATTGACCGAACCGAACCATGGATATACATCCATCTACATGATTATTCAGTTAAATCCATTTACTGATATCATGGTTTCGGTAAGTCATCCGTCTATACAATCTATAATACAATACAATACAATACAATCAAGACATCGCGAGGTTTTAAGGGGTAGATTGGTACGGAAGGTGTTAAAAGTGGCATGAGACTGTAACCATAATACACCTAACCTGAATATCCATTGCCGTTGTACCGTGGCTGAACGGTTCCTTGTGCTCCGTATACCTTAGTCTCCGGAATAGTGAGACTCCTCTCGTATACACTGGTATTTTCTATACCAAGCTACAAACAAGAGCGTTAACAATATAATCAACATTAATAACAATACACACTCTCTGTCTATTCTATTTCTCCCCTATCTTTGGGACTTACCGAGCGATTGTTCGCTGACGACATTCTTTTTCTTTTTTCTTTGGAATGTTGTCAGGTGGATCGGACCTTCAGGAGATTGAGCCCACCAGCGAGGACTTGGATCAGTTAGCTTTCGACCCGGAGCTCTAGTTAGTTGTACATTTCATTTCTGTTATGCCATTGTTTAGGCATCGCTTTCATTTCATGTATTTACTTTTCCATTGTACTGTAAAAGGAATGTTTAATAAATAAAGTTGCTGTTCATTTATATTTGTCTCTTGTGTATATTTCTCTTATATTACTTAGTTACGCTTAGCGTATTCACTTCTGAGTAAATACGTAGCGGGCCACACCCTCTGCCCGTACACCGGGAAGCGGGGCGTTATGTTAATGCAATTATTTGTAGCTTGGTATAGAATATGCCAGTGTATACAAGAGAAGTTCAACTTACACCGTGGACTTTGGTAACCCGTAGTACAAGGCTCCGTCGATAATACCATGGAACAACGACATGGATGTAATTACGTCTTTTAATAACCACCTCGTGCCACTTTTAACGCATTCCATACCAGTCTACCCCTTTATAAACCCCATAATGTCTTATGTATTGATTGAATTGATTGTATTGTGGGTACTGAATTGTATTGCCTTGTCTTGTAAATGGAAGACTTGCCAAAACCATGATATCAGTAAATAGAATGGATGTAAATGGATAGTCTTGTAATCATAGTATATCCATGGTTCGGTCAAGTTCATGTTCATGTTGGTATAAATTGTATTCTGGTATTCATGGATTCATATTGTAGTGCATACTTGAATTGAATTCAAGTCAGATTATTTTCAGATTTGACCTTGACTCGAACCGAGTCAGACTTTTAAACAGAATTGAAGTCCTGATTGTTTTGGAGTTATCGGTAACTGCTGCACATGGACGATAGGATTTGTGTCTTTTCCAAGACAATTACCGTATGATAACACCGTTTTTAATTGTCTACCTTAAATAGGCAAGCACTCACTTTCTCCGGCTCCCTGAGGCTCAAGAGAATTGGTCCCGCTTAAACCTATATTTACTAGGGTCCTTATTATAAATTGATATAACTTGAGTGGGTTTTATGAAAAATAGTTTTGATATATTTTCAAAATAGTCCTCAAGTATTTAATTATCGTCTTTAGAGTTTTCATGGATGTAATTTTTAAATGTGAAGTATTTTCTAGTTGATATAAACTTAGTAATATGTATACATGGCATTTTAATGTAATATTGAAATTGTATTGAATTTGGATGGTAGTTTCATGAAATTGGCGATTCTTCTCTTGGATTTTGAAAACATGGAATATTTTATATATTTAAAATAGATATTTTGATAATATTTACATATATAATTATTTATAAAAATATAATTTTATTTATTATTAGAAATCTCGTTTTTCTTAAAATTGTAATAAAATTCCACCGGAATTCGAATGCTCTGTGAGGAGTTCTGAATTCCGTCCTACTAATCTGATAGATGTGCGATAACCCGCACCAACCAAGTCGGATTCCCCACGAATGGGTTGTAAGGACGAGATTTGTATGGAATTTATTAATACACCTTTAAAGAAAATACGGTTTGTAAGTTTAGGGTATTTTATCGTAATTTGTAAATTCCTACAAATATTGTCCAAAAGTAACATCGTGCTATGTCAAGAATAAGTGGTGTGAGGAGGTTGGTCATTACCTCGTGAGTTTTCTATAGATAATATGATCAGAATGAACAAGCAATGTCGTATGTAAATATTATGGTATTTTACTGTAAAGATGCGATAACAGTTGCAATTCATATTACTTTGATTTGAAACTTGTTCTAATGTGTTTATTTATATTTGTTGAATATTATAAAAATATATGGTAATTTATTGTTTAAGAAAATTGAATTTTTTAAAGAAAAGATAATCAGAAGTCAGAATAACTCCGCTTCCGACGAGTTTTGAAAAGAAGAAGTTTTAGAATAGAAAACGAGAGGAGAAGAGGGGACTTAATGATTGGAAATAAAGAGAAGAGGTAGGGAGAGAATTTGGAATCACCGGAAAGTCGTTTCGTCGCTGGTTCTGTCCCAAAACGTCGCCAGAACCTTGCCCTTTACTAACTCCACTTGTACAACTTTTTGGACTTAGAATTTTTAGAGAGTTTTGGTATGAAAATTCTAAATGAGGAGGGGTGAAATGTAGTGTGGTATTTATAGGAAAAATTAGGGTTTAGTGTAATGAATTTGAGAATTAAAATGTGCATTAAAAATGAATTAAAGAGGTGATTTTAATCTCTCTGTTAATTTACAGAGAAATCAAACAGTACTGGGATAGTAGGGGTAGGCCAACAGACTAGTGTTAAAGTTTTGGGGAGTATTGGGTACGGGGGGCCCGGCGGTGCCAGTCTTGGAATGCATCTCGCCGGCCTAATACCGGTGAGGAAAGCTTGGATTCTTGCCACGTGTTGGTGTCGTCTCATATACCTCAGTGCACATGTTTGATTTTGTGTGACTTTTCATTTTACGTGCAGTGCACGTGCAAACTTTTGAGCTTATAAAAGTTTAAAAGAAAAATCAACAAAAATAATATATGGCTGGGGGATTTGAACACAGGTGTTATGTTACAGCAGTGCAAGACTTTACCAATGAGCTGCAAGTGTTTTCTTGCTGTTCAAAAGCAAATTTAATTTATAACTTGTGCTTAGGCTTAGGTATTCCTTTCTGTATTTTGAAAAAAAATTGTACAGAAAGTTTATGGTTGTTACAACTCAGGTAACTCGAACTCATTCTAATACGCCGCTACCCTGCTCTTATTCCATGGTGCTAACTTGATCGTCTAAAAGACCTTCGGTGGTTTCCCACCTCGGGACTTCCCCTGCAGGTAGCTCGGCGTAGACAATATCCAACAATCCATTGAGATCCATACATTCACCTTCCCACTAAATCTTAACCGCTCGAAACTGCTCGCAACCAGATCGACGGAGGACAACATTTGAGGGAGATTCAGACCTCCATTAGTTGGCGCCGTCTGAGGTATGGTCTCACCTTCGAATTCTCATATCGGTTTCTTTGTTTCCCAAAGATGATCGGCCGCGTATATACCATTAGGGAGATCATTTCTCATGACGGTGTGTATTTTTATAATCTTGATCGTTCCGAAGAGATGTACGAGGTGGTGATAGGCCGCTTGGAGGGCCACTGCGGGCGATTACTTCCCTGGTTATCTCCTCTCCTTCAAGTGCTAATCTACGCGATATGGAGGACTTCCCCGAGTTTGTACAACACCCTATCTCCACAGTTGATGGACGAGGCGTTTGACAAAATGCATGTGGTCTACGAGCTTGGTCTGATCTCGAAGAGCAGGCGGGACCGCTCGGTGGACCTTCTTTTTAAGTGTTTCCAGCAAAGGTTGATCATTGCATCTTGCTCGGCGGATGGGGACCTCGTCGAGTCTATGGCTTCTAGGGTCCACGTGTACCGTGAGAGGGAGCGGGCGGAGGTTACATGGGCTCAGTTGGAGGAGCTTTCTTCTGAGTATTACCGATAATGTTTTCTTAATTCTCGTCCTCCTTTGCTGTAATTGTTGTAAGGCTGGAAGCCCATAATACCTCCGAATAAATAAAATTGTCTTTGGTTATGGTGTATTTTCTCTTTCCTCCTTTCGGTATATTTATTTATTTATTTATTTATTTTAACCCCAGAGTCTCGAGACTGAGGAAAGTGACAAAGGGCCGGAGCCCCGGGGTAGTGCAGAAGTCTCTTCTGTAAGAGAACCTAGTTCGGAAGACTTAGTTAATGTTGAAAAGAATTACATTAATTAAAAGAGAGTACATGTTTATTTATAAAACTTAAGCTTTTCGGCATTATATGGCCGAGGAAAATTACGCCCCCGGAGTCCTGTAGGCGGTATGCTCCACCGGGCAACGCTTTCGTTACGAGAAACGGTCCATCCCACTTCGAGGAGAACTTATGTAGTCTTTCTTGGTCTATGAACTCGTTTCTTCGTAAGACCATATCTCCCGTCTTGAAGGCCCGATGTTTAACTCGGGTATTGTAGTAGTAAGTGATTTGCTGCTGATAGACGGCCATGTTAGAATTCCTTAGCACGTCTACTAGGTTTCATGGGCATCGAGTATGCGATTTTTAAAAAATCTAGTGTGCTAAGAAATGCTAACCTAGAATCGAACTAGAGAATTAGGGTTTTGAAACAAGTAAACAAACTTTACTATAAGTGAATAAGAAATACAAACTTTGTAGACCGGTCCTTCACTTCTAAAGCTCCGTGTAGTAGTCCCTTAGCTCCAAGTAGTGGTATCCTGGACTCTCCTTAGGCTCCATTAGGCGAAAAGAACGAGTTTGCTCAAATATCTTCGAGGCCGAAAATGATCTACCTTGAGTAATCTCTAATTCAAGCTAACTCTTCATTAATTGAGAATTAGTGAAGTAAACAAGCTATACTAAATGACTAGTTTGGTATAAATTGATGAAGTAGGAATTTTGCTCACTTTAGAATTATTTTTCTCTTTTTCTTTTTTTCACTCATGAAAAGCTAGAAAGCAAAATGAGAGATGAACGAGAAGATGAAGTGGTGAACCATCTCTCAACCATGGATAAGAAAATATCTCAAAGTATATTTGTAGAGACCTAACCATGGCTAAAGATAATGGTTGGGTTAATAAAAATCTAGAGTAAAACAAAATTAGTGGACTAAATCAATATTTCTATATGCTTCCACAAGCATCTTAAACCATGCCAATTTCCACCTAATTTTGATTTTTCCCTTAATAATTAAACATCCTAATTAGCTTTAGTTTGGTGTGAGTCTCATACACCCATGCCCTATGTATCATCAAGTATGACACATAAATAAATACATTAATATATATCTCATATATATTTAAATGTATTTGTAGAAAAGAAATTCTTAAGTGAGCTAATATTAGTTAATATATATTAATACATCAAATATATAATTATATATCAAATTATTAAATCAACACTTGATTTAATAATCCGGCTATATCACATATAACCGACTAATATCATGCATAGAAATTTATCGAATCAACACTTGATTCAATAATCCGGCTATATCACATATAACCGACCGATATCATATATCGTGAGATTAGAATACGGTATCACATACACGTATTAATCTCGGTCCTGCACATATCTCATATGTGCCCTACTTCGTTTCGCTTGAGCCAGGAAACCTCTGTGCAGGACCCTAAAGACTCGTCAATACACCGGCAGTAGGTAATGATCATATCAGTCACCCACAAGCCGTCAGCGGTACTAGCTGGACGTAACGGCTACCCAGGTATTGAGCGATCAGAAGATCAACAAGCAAACTTGTCCAAACTCCCGTGAATCCAGTAAGTAACACTACCGTACAGTCCGGTCTCTTCGTCTGATATGTCGCATATCGAGTCTGGGGTGGTAAACGTCAGACCCCAATTACTTGATAAGTCATGCCGATATGAGGCTCATAACGGGTCAAGAAACTACTGATAACACTTACCAGTGACTCTCATCATCAGCACTGGGTAGGGACTTCCTGTTATAGCCAATCGAGCATAGCACAACATCAACCCCTAATACCGGGAGAGACGAAACCCCTCCTATCACGCATTTCCTCTATGTGACTCGGAACTGTACCCAAAATCCACCTGTTTGCACGCTCTCTTGAGCGTGGTAGGGAGGAAATCAAAGCACAGTGGAAATCACACAAGACTCTATGACGATCTCGGGTCTACAGACTAACCTGTACAAGTGTCATCAGAGAACTGCTATCTGACATCAGGTATAATACCATCTAGGAGTTCTTGGCGAGTCCTGTTCGGTGTACCTACTCTCCAATGAGCACCTGTGTACAATTTTTGATGTCAAACACCAATGGCCGTGGAATCAACCATCGCCCCATATAGGGTCAAGAAACGTACACACTAGTCTATTCTGGAATATCGATGCACTGTCTTGATACTCTCTTGACTAGGAACAATTAAAGGATGTACTTATGGACTACCCTGGCCCTACTAGTATGATCTCCATCATAGTCCTGGTAGTTAAGTACACATCCTAAATGCTTTATCAACATGTAACAGAGAAACGGTATAAAGATACAAGTATACATATTAAGATAAAAAGTAACCGGATAGCATACTATCATGTCGAGCAAGAAAGTTGTTCGGGTCAAAAATTACACCCCGGTTGACTAAGTCAAAGTCATTGTCAACCCCAAACCAGGTGGGCCCAAGCCCAGTTCAAGTAGGCCCATGCCCAAGTCGAGCCCCGCGGCCAATCTTCCCATGCCAAAATAAAAATCATGTAATAAATAATTTTTACGTAATTTTTATAGGCATAAACCCAAAATTTTGTAAGCCCATGGCTCATGTGCAAAAGAAATGAGCACATGAGATATGAGATGAGCAAAATGCCATTTTGTAAAACCCAAGGAGCTATATGTAAATGTGTAAGCGTATATAAGGCAACATGATGATGAAATAAAAAAAGACACAACTTTTCCATTCTAAAATTCTAGGGTTTGTACCTTCTCCTCTTTCCTCAAGGTTCTAAAACCTTCTTCCTCTTATTGAATTAAATCAAGAATTTAACTCTTCCCTTCCCAAAAATAAATAGTTTTTCACCACAAAACACGCAAAGGAGAACCCGGATCTTCCATCAGATCTTAAAAACGGGAGATTTTTAAATCTCACCCCCCTTTTTTCCTTCAAGATCTAGCCAACGAAGAGGAGGAAGGTGGAGTCCCATCTCCAAAAATCCCATTCCAGAAGGATCCAAGACTCAAAAGAAGATCCAAAGATCTCTAGAAGTTTAACCCCATTCAAGATCTGTTGGAGTTTAACTCCATAAATCAAACCCCTTTTTAGGAGTTTAACTCCAATTCTATACCCAATCCCTGTTAGGAGTTCAACTCCAAAGCCCCCTTGGGAGTTTAACTCCTAACCCGGGGGTTAAGCCCCTTTTCCGCTGGTGTTTCCAGCGGTCGTGTGCCGCGCACGTGACCCGTGGGCGTTCAACGGTCACGTGCCGCGCATGTGACCTGGGGGCGCCCAGCGGTCGCGTGCAGGGCACGTGACCCGCGGGCATTAAGCGCCCACGTGTGCCTCATGCGACCCACGGGCGCTCAGCGCCCACGTGCGCCTCACGCGACCCACGGGCGCTCAGCCCCCAGTGGTCGCGTGCAGCGCACGTGACCCGCTGGCGCCCAGCGCCCACGCATCAGGCACGTGACCCGCGGGCGCCAGCGCCTACGCGCCAGGCACGTGACCGGTGGACGCCCAGCGTCCACGTGCCATACACTCGTCTTTAAGATGCTCCCTCCCTCATTTTATATGCACTCTATACTAAATATACTTCCCCCGTTAGAAAAAATTTCTAACGGGACGCTGCCTCACATCCCGTAAGGGGGCTGCTCGCCCCCTTGACCCCCAACCCGCTATCTTGGTAGCGGGACCCCCGTAAACTCTGCGTGGCTCCCGATATATCCAAGCCCCTCTTCAAAACACAACACACGCACACTGCACCTTGAGTTCGCATGACCAGTTTAACCCGTCAAATCGGTGGTTCTCTCGCTCCAAAGGCGAGGGGTAATTAACGGTAGTTTAGTCCGCGGCAGCCGGAGATTTGGATCCCCACAATCATTAAATCCCGGTCTACTCTAGGCAGGGGGGATCTGAAGTACACCTGACAAGCGCGCGTGTATTTCCATCTCAATGGGGTGACGAAAAACACCCTACAAAAGTCATCTTTGTATATGTCCAAGCATCCACTATAATATATAATCATGTATAATAATGGCCTCTAGGGCATACATACAACTAACAATCTCCCACTTGTACTAAGGCTAGTTGTTGTAGTATCTCATACCCAACATCCCGAAAAGTCTCTCAAACTGTATCTAGGGAATGTCCTTCGTGAGTGGATCCGTCGTGTTATTCTTCGTGTCAACTCTCCTGACCTCGATCTTCCGGCGATCAACTATCTCCCGGATCAGGTGATACCGCCTCAGAATATGTCTGGATCGCTGATGGGACCGGGGTTCCTTGGCCAAAGACACAGCTCCATTATTATCACAATATAAAGGTATTGGATGCTCAATGGATGGACCACCAAATTCAGTTATGAACTTCTTCATCCAGACAGCCTTTTTGGCGACATCGTTGGCAGCGATGTATTCAGCATCCATCGTCGAGTCTGCCACGGTATCTTGCTTGGAACTCTTCCAACATACCGCCCCTCCAGTGAGGATGAAGACAATGCCCGATAACGACTTACTGTCGTCCTTGTCACTCTGAAAGCTCGAATCGGTAAAGGACTCTACCTGGAGTTCACCGTTACCATACACCAAGAACATTTCTTTAGTCCTTCTCAAGTACTTAAGAATGTTCTTCACAGCTGTCCAGTAATTCTCCCCAGGATCCGATTGATACCTGCTCACTACACCTAGTGAGTAAGCTACATCTGGTCTGGTACATAACATCGCACACATGATAGAGCCTACTGCCGAAGCATAGGGTATCCCTTGCATGCGAGCCCTCTCCAAATCAGTCTTGGGAGACATCTCTTTGGAGAGAGTGATTCCAGAGATAGTGGGTAAATTACCATGCTTAGATTCTACCATACTAAACCTCTTTAGTATGGTGTCAATGTACCTGGATTGGGACAATCTCAACATCCGCTTAGATCTATCTCTATAGATCTTAATCCCCAGAATATAGGAGGTATCACCCCAGATCTTTCATGGAAAATCTGTGTGATAAGAAGAGCTTGACCGAGTGTAGCATAGGAACATTATTTCCCATCAACAGTATGTCATCCACATACAATATGAGGAAGACAATCTTACTCTCTACAACCTTCTTGTATATACAAGGTTCATCTATATTTTTGACGAAGTCAAACTCTTTGACTGCTACATCAAAACAGATATTCCAACTCCGCGATGCCTGCTTTAACCCGTACATTGATTTGAGCAGCTTG
The DNA here is from genome assembly GCA_030015575.1 of Agapanthus africanus. Taxonomy (NCBI): domain Eukaryota; kingdom Viridiplantae; phylum Streptophyta; class Magnoliopsida; order Asparagales; family Amaryllidaceae; genus Agapanthus; species Agapanthus africanus. The sequence continues at coordinate 145,140,290 of CM057338.1, read as the reverse complement.
CACACCTTTCCGCTGCTCCCACTGTCTACGAAGCCCTCCGGCTGTGTCATGTACACGCTCTCTTCTAAATCACCATTTAGAAAAGCAGTCTTGACGTCCATCTGCCAGATTTCATAGTCATGGTATGCAGCGATGGTAAGTAGGATCCAGATGGACTTAAGCATAGCTGCTGAAGAAAAGGTTTCATCACAATCCACACCTGGTCTTTTAACAAAAACCTTTTGCTACAAGTATAACTTTGAAAGTCTTGTTGGATATATGTATGCCCTAGAGACCATTATATGATAGTGGATGTATTTATACATGTATATATATATATTCAGTGTACATTCTTGCTCGACATGATAGTTTGCTATATGGTTCTTCTTTATTTGACATGTTGACTTGATCATGCTTTTATTCATTTACACATATTGATAAAGACCTGAGGATATTTGCTTGACTACTGTGATTATGATGGAGATCATACTAGTGGGATGTCTGTAGTTTATAAGCATATCTTGAAATGTCCCTAGTCGTAGGTGTATCGAGATGGGGCATCGATATATCAGAGTAGACTAGCGTATATGATACTAGCCCCATATGATGGACGATGGATGTTCCCATATCCATTGATGTTTGACATCGAGATCATATGCGGGTGCTCAGTGGAGACTGGGTACACTGGACGGACTCGCCGAGAACTCCTATATGGTATTATATCTATCATCGGATAGCAGTTCTCAGGTGACACTGGTACAGGTTAGTCTGTAGACCCGAGATCTTCATAGAGTCTTGTGTGTTTTCCCACTGTACTTTGATTACCACACTACCACGGCTCTACTGAGTCGTGCAAACAGGTGGATATTGGGTACAGTCCCGAGACACATGGAGAAAGTGAGCGATAGGAGGGATTTCGTCTCTCCCGGTATTGGGAGTTGATGTTGTGCTGTGCTCGATTGGCTATATCGGTAAGTCCTTGGTCAGGGCTGTTGAGATTTACTGATAAGTGTTATCCATAGTTTCTCGATCTGTTATAGACCATTCATCGGCACGACTTATTGAGTTATTGGGGTTGACGTTACCATCTCTAGACTCGATATGCAGCATATCTGACGAAGAGACCGGACTGTAGGGTAGTGTTGCCGGTTGGCTTGATGGGAGTTGTGACAAGTTCGCTTGTTTTCTTCTGATCGCTCAATACCCGGGTGGCCGTTACGTTTAGCTGACCTCTTGCGGTTTGGGGGTGCTTGATATGATCATCACCCATTGCCGGCGTATTGACGAGTCTTAAAATCCCACAATGGAGTTACCTAGCCCAGGCGAAACGATGTGGTGTGCATATGAGATATGCGCGGGGACCCGATTAAATGTGCGTATGTGATACCGTATATTAATCGGGCGGTTTGCTATTGGTCGGGTCGTATGAGATATGACCGGTTTGCTAAATCAAGTGTTGATTTAACATTGACCATTAGCTTTTCACTTTGGACCCTTTTGTTTTTGGTGTATGCATGCATGTATGCACATGTTTACATTGATGCACATATGGATGTGCATGCACTCATACATGCATACACAATTCTATCATGATTGTTGATACATAAGATGGTGGCAATATAAGACTCACACCTTGTTATATATATATGTTGATATTTATTTTTGGAAAAGAAAATGGAAATGGAAAATTTATCATGGTTGATTATTTTATTATTCCACTAACCTTTGTGTTAACCATGAGTTATTTTCCATGGCCATTTTTGATCCAAAGATAAATATCTAGATATTTATAAACTAAGAATGAGAACAAGAAAATATATATATTTTTTCTTTTCTCATTTTTTCCATAAGCTTATCATTATCTCTTGAGCTCTCATTTGCCATCATCTTCTTCCTCCTCTCTCTTGCTCTCTAGCTTTCATTAGTGAGTAAGATAGTGATCAAGTTAGGGTTTTTAAGTGAGAAAACAAACCACATCACCATTCTACACTACTCTTGCCCATTAGTTTAGAGTGTTGGCTTCTACTTCTTCTTTTGATCAAGTGAAGCCTTGAGCTTGGACAAAAAGGACTCCGGGTGGATCATCGTGAACTTGGAGGATCTCAAGCAAGCTTTTTTCAACCCTCAAGTGGACAAGGAGTCTAGCGAAGGGAGCTGCAAAGGTTGTATTCTCTAACCCTAGACCTTTACTACTTGTGGAATGTGTTAAATTTTTTGTTACCCTAGCTTTTCTAGTGTGATCCTTAGGATAGTTTCTTTAGCACCCTATAAATTTTTAATATGGCATGTGTGATACTACCAAACCCTAGTAGTGGTGCTAGAGAAAACCCTTCATGGTATCAGAGCCTAACTAGAAACCTAGATGATGTTACGATAATCCAAAACCGAAAAACTCCGCAAAATACGATTTTAGAAAACCCATGGAAATGCTCTCTGTAATTTTTTTAAAAAGTGGTCTAAAAATTATTTAAGCAACTGCAGAGTGACATTTATGATGATATAAGAACACAGGTTAAATACGAAGGGGGTGCTCGGTTCCCGGCAGGCGACCAAGCCTAAAAATCCAGCGACGCCGACCCATTTTGCTCCCCTCCTTATCGTATTGCACCAGTGCTCTGTACATCATGATTTGGGGTTTCTTGTATTGTTTTGAAGTCCAAATTTGCATGTGATGTTCGTTTGGAAATGGGCTCTTTGCGGAGTATTTCATATTCGTATTTTTATAATATTGTATTGGTAACTTTGGCGATGTTAAACAGGTCGAACGAATTATCAAACACTAGTATTTTCCATGTTGAACGTACTCGATATATACTGCATGTATTCCTATGGACCCTCTAGAAGAATGAAACCCTAACTCGAGATGTGACCACCAAACTGCGACTAAACCTTAGGGTTTACCGTAGTCAGTGGCGCCACAAATGAGGCTTGGGTTTTCCCTTCTACGGCTGGTCCATTAAATACTGTGGCATAGATTTTGGGTATTGTTTAACGGTGCTCAAGTGTTGAGCTTGCTGGGGAATATGGGTGTTCGTTAATTCGATCGAAGGGTTTAACTTCGCCTAATAGTATGTGATACTTGTTTCTGCGACCGTAAGTGTGGTATGCGTATCGCCGGTTTCGTTGCTATATGTCAACGGCAATTGGGGTACGCATACTTGCTTACGTTGATGACATGTGATGTTATGTGTTGCTGTGTTGTGATGTATAGGATTGTCGTGATCGAATAGCCGGGTTTTTTTTTATGTGAGATGAGAGTTTTATTTTTCATTCATGTAAAATTCTTTTGTAATGTAATATTCTTTTATTTGGGATACTTCCGGGTTGAAGATGATATCACCATTGTTGTATATTATTTACTTTTCCGCATTAGAATAGACCCAAGGTGGAGAGCACAAGTGACCGGGTTCTGGGGTCCAGTGGGAGACCATCTCGAGGCGTCGAGACCGGGTTTCCTAACTCCAAAATTGGTAGGGTCACTTGCCGCTCTCGTAGGGGTCTAGGGTGTGGGATTGGCTATTTATCACGACCGTGGAATCCGTATTTTCTATTATTGGTTAAATACTAAATACGGACGTCCTAGTATATCCTATATTATCATATCTGTGTTTCTGCTGCCTATATTCTGTGATGTGATCGCTTAATATATCTGAGACGAATGCTATATTATATATGAGATATATAATAGACGTTTCTTATATTTTACACCCGCGCTAGTCCCGTCCCGGTATGCCGTTAGTTAAGTAACCTAACGGTGCATAACGGAACATTGCGGCGAATGCGGATGACATAAGTGTACATTGTATTTTCGTTTCTTTTCTGTGATTGGCTTAAGGACTTAAATGATGGGACTACATTAATATGATTAATGTAAAGAAAATAAACCTAAAAAGATGTTGTAGAATCGGATTTGAAAACCACTCGGCTTTTTATGAAAAAGCTACATTTCAAACCTGCGGAGCTTAAGCCACTCCTTTTGAAAACCATCTGATTTTACAACGATATCAAGTTCAAAGCGTTAAAGGTTTTCTTAAAAACCATCCGCAACCTTCCGTCATTTTAGGAAGTAAAGTACTTAGTATTCGTGCCACGTTTGTTGACTATAGTTAAGGCGTAGTGTACGGTAGCTAAGTGATGTCTTCCCACACTGCATATGATGCAGATTAATTAAGACATTCATGCGACTTTGTTGACCATAGTTAAGGGTCATATGAGTGGGTCTAATTAATCAAGAAATGACGGGTAGAACTTGACTAGTGCTTATGATTTGTTGACCATAGTTAAGGTCATGGGTACTAGGGGTAAAAACCATATCGGGAATTTCAATAGTTAAAATTTGCAATGAGATTGCATATTTTCCATATGATGGTTGGATCCCGATCCCACTGTGGGCAATAGTTGCCCCCAGGAGAGTTTTGCAGTTTACAATTAGCTAACCCATTAGGTGTCTAGAAAGGTGTTAACGAGGCTACGCCTATGGGAAGACGAGGTTTATATTAATTAGGTCCGTACGAAAGCACGGGGAACCTCCCTCAAGTACCGACACTGGCCTGGCTGAACGGTTAGCGAAATTGTAGACTGCAATTAATCCTGGCTAGTTTTCCTTTTAAGGTTTGAAGGGAAATTTGATAAAAGCAGTGGGAGACATCGATTAGATAAGATAATAACCAATTTTATCTTTGCAAGAGCTTTCGCTGAGTGTATTCTTTTCTCTCTCTTAATGGCAGATACCAATGACAGGACTCAAGCTTCTACTAGATAAAAATAAACTGAATGGGTCCAATTATAAAGACTGGCCGAGGAACCTTAAAATTGCCTTGACTCATGATAAGGTATCATATGTCCTCACGGCTCCAGCCCCGCCCATCCCAGGTCCTAAATCTTCAGTTGCGGATAAGGAAATCCGCAAGACATGGGACGCTGACTGTGCCACGGTCAAATGTCTCGCACTTGCATCGATGGATAACACACATCAGAAGCAGCACGAGAATATGGACGTCCAAGCCATATTTCTCCATACAAAGGAGTTGTATGGAGAGCAATCTCGTGTCTTACGATACGAAGCATCCAGAAATCTATTTCAGATGCGAATGGCCCCTGGCACACCAGTAAGAGACCATGTTCTAAAGATGATAGCTCTCATAGAAGAGCTTGAGAACCTTGGGTGGACAATGGACAATGAGCAATATAATGATATTATTCTGCAGTCTCTCCCCTCCACCTTTGCTTAATTTATAGTTAACTTCAATATGCACAACATGGGGAAGGAACTACCTGAACTCCTTAATATGTTAAGGAGTGCAGAGAGCACGCTGAAGTCAGTGAAGACTCCCGTTTTGAGTGTTGGGCCATCTTCCTCCTCTCACCCGAAGGCTAAGGCCAAGGGAAAGATGAAGAAGAAACCAACCAAACCTAAAGGTGGAGTCAAAAAGGCTAAGGGGAAAGACAAGTCCAAGGCTGGGGAATCAGGGAAAGGGGAATGTTATCACTGCCACAAAACAGGACACTGGAAGCGCAACTGCAGATCTCAAGAAGAAGCATGGGGATGCTTCCGCTTCAGGTGTGTTTGTGACAGAAAACTGTTTTTCAATAGACTCTGTTTCCTGGGTATTAGATACCGGTTCAGGTTCTCACATTTGCAATTCTATGCAGGGGCTGAGAAATAGCAAGGTTTTGAAGATAGGTGACCATACTCTCCGTATTGGAAATGGTTCCAATGTATATACAGTTGCAGTGGGAGAGTATCACTTGGGGTTGTCGTCTGGATGTATATTGGTTTTGAACCCATGTTATTATGTACCTAGTATACTTTGTAATATAATATCTGTTTTTTTGTTAGATAATGAAGGATATAATTTTGTATTACAGAACAATGTTATGAACATTCACCTGAATCAAATGTTGGTTGGGTATGGTACACTTAATAACGGGATATACGTCCTAAATCAACACACAGTTTTCAGCATACAACACACTAATAAAAGAAAATTTTCAGAAATAAATGAAGCTTTTCTTTGGCACTGTAGACTTGGTCATATTAACAAAACAAGACTAAATAAGCTACATAAAGATGGATATTTAAACCCTTTTGAATATAAATCTTATGCAACTTGCCAGTCTTGTATCAATGGTAAAATGACCAAAACTCCGTTTACCGGACACGGAGAAAGAGCTACTGAGCTCTTAGGCCTCATACATAGTGATATATGCAGGCCAATATCTACACAGGCTAGAGGCGGTTTTTCTTACTTCATTACTTTCACTGATGATTTCTCAAGATTCGGTCATATATTTTTATTAAAGCACAAGTCCGAAGCTTTCGAGAAATTCACTGAATATAAACTCGAAGTAGAAAAACAAACCGGCTTGAGCATCAAAATGCTTCGATCAGATCGAGGTGGAGAGTACCTCAGTACAGAGTTTGCAGACTTCCTAAAAGAGAATGGGATTCTCTCTCAGCTCACTCCTACCTACACACCACAGCACAACGGTGTGTCAGAACGATGGAATCGGACCCTATTAGATATGGTCCGTTCCATGATGAGTGATGCTGAGTTACCCGTCTCATTTTGGGGGCATGCATTGGAGACTGCAGCGTTTCTACTGAACATGGTCCCAACCAAAACCGTGTTTACCACGCCATATGACATATGGCATGGGAAGAGACCATCTCTTAAACGAATTAAGATTTGGGGTTGTCAGGCCTATGTTAAAAAGCAGAATCCGGACAAACTCGAGACACGGTCGGTCATGTGTAATTTTGTGGGATATCCAAAGAATTCTTATGGATATCTTTTCTACCACAAGGAGGAACAAAAAGTGCTTGTTTCTCAGTATGCCACATTCTTGGAAAAAGAGTTTTTTTTACAAATGATACAGATGGCAGTGCGGTAGACCTAGAAGAAGTTCTAGAAACACAAATTACGAATGACGACCTGGTTGAACCGGCTGTTGCAACAGAAACTGATGAACCTCGGCCACTCCGAAGGTCTGGTAGGACCTCTCGCCCACCGGAGAGGTATTACGGTTTCCTCATTGATGGTGATAGAGAAGACTGCATCATGGAGGATGATGATCCTACCAGTTTTCAGCAAGCTATCACGAGTGGAGACTCAGTGAAGTGGCTGGATGCCATGAGATCTGAAATGGAGTCTATGTACACCAACAAAGTATGGATTTTGGACATTGTACCCCCTGGGGTAAAACCTGTGGGGTGAAAATGGATCTTTAAAAGAAACATTGGTGTAGATGGGCAGGTAGAGACCTATAAGACAAGACTTGTGGCAAAGGGTTTTCATCAATGACCAGGTCTGGACTATGACGAAACTTTTTCTCCCGTAGCCATGCTTAAATCCATTCGGATCCTATTTGCTATTGCTGCTCACTACGACTATAAAATCTGGCAGATGGACGTTAAAACAGCATTTCTAAATGGAGATTTAGAAGAATGCGTTTATATGGATCAGCCAGAGGGCTTCATTGACAGTGGGAGCAGCGGGAAAGCGTGTAGATTGTTTAAATCCATTTATGGATTAAAGCAGGCATCACGAAGTTGGAACATCTGTTTTGATGATGTTATCAAAGAGTTTGATTTCATCAAAAATCCAGATGAACCTTGTGTTTATAAGAAGGCTGTAGGGAGAGCTGTCACATTCCTCGTATTATACGTGGATGACATTCTTCTAATAGGAAATGATATTCCTATGCTACAGTCGGTCAAATCTTTCTTATCACTAAGGTTCTCCATGAAGGACCTGGGTGATGCCACATACATTCTGGGCATTAGGATCTATAGGGATAGATCCAAGAGGTTATTGGGATTTTCCCAAACCAGGTACATCAACACCATCCTAAAGAGGTTTAGTATGGAAGACTTCAAGCGGGGTGCCTTACCCGCTTGCCATGGAGTCACTCTCTCCAAGGACTTTTGCCTAAAGACCGATGAAGAGAGAGCTCGCATGAGTATTATACCCTATGCTTCAGCGGTAGGATCTATAATGTATACGATATTATATACACGCCCAGATATAGCTTATGCACTTAGTGTAGTAAGCAGGTATCAATCCAATCCCGGGGAGAATCACTGGATAGCTGTGAAGAACATTCTTAAGTACTTGCGAAGGACTAAAGAATTTTTCTTAGTGTATAGTAATGGAGGCCTTTACCGTTCGAGCTTCCACAGCGATAAGGACGACAGCAAATATATCTCTGGGTCTGTATTTACCCTCAATGGAGGAGCGGTAAGTTGGAAGAGTTCCAAACAGGATACCGTTGCAGACTCTACGATGGAGGCTGAGTACATTGCTACGAATGATGCCGCCAAGGAAGCCGTCTGGATAAGGAAGTTCGTCTCGGAGCTAGGAGTAGTTTCAACCACTATTGATCCAATACCATTGTATTATGATAATAATAGGGCTATGGCGTTAGCCAAGGAGCCCAGGTCCTATCAGCGGTCCAGACGCATCCTGAGGCGCTTTCATTTGATCCGGGAGATTGTAGATCGCCGCGAAATCGAGATTAGGAGAGTATACACAAAGAATAACACCGCGGATCCACTCACCAAGGCCCTCCCTCAGCCGCGGCATGAGCGACTTTTTGAGATGTTGGGTATGAGATACGCCAATAACTGGCCTCAGTGCAAGTGGGAGATTGTTGGATATATATATACCCTAGAGGCCATTATATGATAGTCGATGTATTTATACATGTATATATATATTCGGTGTACATTCTTGCTCGACATGATAGTATGCTATCTGGTTCTTCTTTATCTGACATGTTGACTTGATCATGCTTTTATTCATTTACACATGTTGATAAAGCCCTGAGGATATTTAAGTAACTACTGTGATTATGATGGAGATCATACTAGTGGGACGTCTGTAGTTTATAAGCATATCTTGAAATGTCCCTAGTTGTAGGTATATCGAGATGGGGCATCGATATACCAGAGTAGACTAGTGTATATGATTCTAGACCCATATGATGGGCGATGGATATTCCCATATCCATTGATGTTTGACATCGAGATCATATGCGGGTGCTCAGTGGAGACTGGGTACACTGGACGAACTCGCCGAGAACTCCTATATGGTATTATATCTATCATCGAATAGCAGTTCTCAGGTGACACTGGTACAGGTTAGTCTGTAGACCCGAGATCGTCATAGAGTCTTGTGTGTTCTCCCACTGTACTATGATTACCACTCTACCATGGCTCTACTGAGTCGTGCAAACAGGTGGCTTTTGGGTACAGTCCCGAGACACATGGAGAAAGTGAGCGATAGGAGGGGTTTCGTCTCTCCCGGTATTGGGAGTTGATGCTGTGCTGTGCTCGATTGGCTATATTAGTAAGTCCCTAGCCAGGGCTGTTGAGATTTACTGATAAGTGTTATCAGTAGTTTCTTGATCTGTTATAGACCATTCATCGGCACGACTTATTGAGTTATTGGGGTCGACGTTACCATCCCTAGACTCGATATGCAGCATATCTGACGAAGAGACCGGACTGTACGGTAATGTTGCCGGTTGGCTCGATAGGAGTTGTGATAAGTTCGCTTGTTTTCTTCTGATCGCTCAATACCCGGGTGGCCGTTACGTTTAGCTGACCTCTTGCGGCTTGGGGATGCTTGATATGATCATCACCCACTGTCGACGTATTGACGAGTCTTAGAGTCCCACAATGGAGTTACCTAGCCTAGGCGAAACGATGTGGTGTGCATATGAGATATGCGCGGGGACCCGATTAAATGCGCGTATGTGATACCGTATATTAATCGGGCGGTTTTCTATTGGTCGGGTCGTATGAGATATGACCGGTTTGCTAAATCAAGTGTTGATTTAATATTGACCATTAGCTTTTCACTTTGGACCCTTTTGTTTTCGGTGTATGCATGCATGTATGCACATGTTTACATTGATGCACATATGGATGTGCATGCACTCATACATGCATACACAATTCTATCATGGTTGTTGATACATGAGATGGTGGCAATATAAGACTCACACTTTGTTATATATATATGTTGATATTTATTTTTGGAAAAGAAAATGGAAATGGAAAATTTATCATGGTTGATTATTTTATTATTCCACTAACCTTTGTGTTAACCATGAGTTATTTTCCATGGCCATTTTTTATCCAAAGATAAATATCTAGATATTTATAAACTAGGGTTAAGAATGAGAACAAGAAAATATATATATTTTCTTTTCTCATTTTTATCCATAAGCTTATCATTATCTCTTGAGCTCTCATTTGCCATCATCTTCCTCCTCCTCTCTCTTGCTCTCTAGCTTTCATTAGTGAGTAAGATAGTGATCAAGTTAGGGTTTTTAAGTGAGAAAACAAACCACATCACCATTCTACACTACTCTTGCCCATTAGTTTAGAGTGTTGGCTTCTACTTCTTCTTTTGATCAAGTGAAGCCTTGAGCTTGGACAAAAAGGACTCCGGGTGGATCATCGCGGACTTGGAGGATCTTAAGCAAGCTTCTTTCAACCCTCAAGTAGACAAGGAGTCTAGCAAAGGGAGCTGCAAAGGTTGTATTCTCTAACCCTAGCCCTTTACTACTTGTGGAATGTGTTAAATTTTTTGTTACCCTAGCTTTTCTAGTGTGATCCTTAGGATAGTTTCTTTAGCACCCTATAAATTTTTAATATGGCATGTTTGATGCTACCAAACCCTAGTAGCAGCGCTAGAGAAAACCCTTCAAGTCTCAACTTTTCCATCTATACCAAGTTTCTTCTTAAAGATCCATTTGCTCCCAATGTGTTTTACCCCTTCAAGAGTAACTTCCAAAGTCCATACTTTGTTGGTGTACATGGATTCCATCTCAGATCGCATAGCATCTAGCCATTTCACAGAGTCCCCACTTGTGATGGCCCGCTCGAAACTATTTGGGTCATCATTTTGCATGATGCAATACTCGCTCCCACCGTCTATGAGAAAACCGTAGTATCTCTCAGGTGGATGAGAAACCCTACTAGATCGGCGGAGTGGCTGAGCTTTATTGGGAACTATCGAATCCTCTGGTTTGACCAAATCATCAGGCACGGTTTGTATAGCTGGAACTTCTTCCAGTTCTACCTCGTGACCACTAATTTCTTTTTTGAGAAATTCCTATTCTAAAATGGTGGCATGTCGAGAAAAAAACACCTTTTGTTCCTCGGTGCGGTAGAAGATATACCCTCGCGAATGTTTGGGATATCCAACAAACTTGCACAGAACTGTCCTTGCCTCGAGCTTGTTCGAATTTTGTGTTTTCACATATGCCGGACAACCGCATATCTTAACTTAATTAACACATGGTCTCTTTCTTATCTATATCTCATATGGAGTGGTTGGCACGGATCTGGTGGGAACCATATTCAATAGGTCTGCAGCTGTCTCCAGTGCATAAACCTAAAAAGAAATAGGTAACTCAGCAGTACTTATCATAGAGCGCACCATATCTAATAAGGTGCGATTTCTCCGCTCTGATACACCGTTGTGCTGTAATGTATACGGAGGAGTAAGCTGAGAGAGAATCACATTCTCTTTTAAATAGTCCAGGAACTCCGTGCTTAAGTATTCTCCTCCCCGATCAGATCGAAGGATTTTAATATTTTTACCTGTTTGGTTCTCTACTTCGCACTTATATTCCTTGAATTTCTTAAAAGCTTCAGACTTATTTTTCAGCAGGAACACATGTCCGTATCTTGAGAGATTATCGGTGAATGTAATAAAGTACGAGAAACCATTCCTGGCATGAGTAGACATGGGACCACATACATCACTATGTATTAGCCCCAAGAGTTCAGTAGCTCTTTCTCCGTGTTTAGTAAACGGAGTTTTGGTTATCTTACCTTTGAGACATAACTGGAAAGTTTCATAAGATGTAAATTCAAACGGATTCAAATATCCATTTTTATGCAACTTGGCTAGTCGTGTCGCATTGATATGACTTAGTCTACAATGCCACAAGAAAGATTCGTTCATTTATGAACTTTTCCTCTTGTGTGTGTTCTGTATATTAAGAACTGTATTCTGATTCAGAACGTATATACCGTTACATAACGTACCAAACCCAATCAACAATTTATTTAAGAAAATGTTCAAAACATTTTTCTCTACTACAAAATTATATCCTTCTTTATCTAATAAAAAAATTGATATTAAATTGCACATCATAGATGGTACGTAATAATAGTCGTTCAAGATCAATGTATTACCATTTGGTAATACAAGGTGATATTGGCCAACTGTTTTGGCTGCAACATTTGCACCATTCCCTACTTTTAGAGAATGTTCACCTTTTCCCAGTTCTTTACCTCTCCTAAGCCCCTGTAACATATTACATATGTGGAATCCTGATCCGGTATCTAATACCCAGGACGTAAAGTGTACTGAGAAACAGTTCTCGGTTACGAACACACCCGAAGAAGATGCATCAACATGCTCATTCCTCGTTCGGATCGCATGGAAATCCGGGTATTCCCCTATTTCCTGCTCAGAATTATAACAATTATAAGAAAGAGCGGAACCAACGTTTCTCAGCTCAGTATAATAAGTGGGTTCGGTCAATACATCCATATTATTATCTTGATTAAAGCGTGTCATGGTCGCTACCTGGAAAGAAAGAGAAGAAAACATTTTAGCGTATGCTCTTGCAAGATTAGATTGGTTATTATCTTATTTAATCAGGATGGCTTCCACTGTTTTTTATCAAATCTTCCTTCGAATCCTAAAAGGTAAGACTAGCCGGGATTAATTACACCCTATAAGTTCGCTAACCGGTCAGCCAGACTAGTGTCGGTACTCCGAGGGTGGTTTCCCGTGTTTTCGCATGGACTTAATTAAATAACCTCGTTTCCCTATAGGTATAACCCCATTGACACTTTTCTAGACAACTACTGGATCAGCTAATTGTAAAGTGCAAAACTCTTCCTAGAGTAACACTTACTCGCAGTGGGTATCGGGATCCAACTATCTCATAGAAGGTATGCAATCTCATTGCAAATTTCAACACTTGAAATTCCTAATAATATTTCGCCCCTAACGTCCTATGATCTTGACGAAGGCCAACAAACCATAGAGCGCTAGTCAAGTTCAACCCGTTCATTTCTTGATTGGATTAAACCTACCCGCACGATCCTTAATGAAGGCCAACAAAGTCGCACGACTACCATAATCCAATCGCATCTCATGCAGTAGATAAGCACTAATCAGCTACCGCACACTACGCCTTGACGAAGGCCAACAAACATAGCACGGATACTAAATAGCATTTATCTAAAACGACGGAGGACTACGACAGGTTTTTAAGAAAATCTTTTACGTAATGAACTTGATATCGTTGTAGAATCGAGTGATTTGAAAAGGAGTGGTTTAAGCTCCGCTTTTAAAATCGAGTGTTTTCAAAACAAACCGAATAGGTGTAGCATCTGCTAGCTTCTGCTAAAGAGATCACTCCCGGTGAAGAGATCTGGCTCTTTCCTTATCGAATAAGGTGCTGGATATTCTATAAGGAATACCACTAAGCAAAGCAAGAACTAGAGTTACCTTTTTGAAAATTTGATTCTACAATATCATTAGGTTTCTTTCCTTTTCATTAATCTCATTAATGAAGTCCCATCATTTATGTTTCCTAAACATCACAGATAAAGAAACGAAAATAGAATGTACGCTTATACCATCCACATTTGCCACGGGGCCCGTCTTCACTGTTAGGTTACTTAACTACCGGCAGAGCGGGGGCTGTACTAGTGCGGGTGCAAAATATAAGCAACGTTTATTATATATTATATATATATATAATATAAAACATTCGTCTCACGCAATTATATGATCTCATCACAGAACATTGCAGCAGAAGTTAAAATATGAAATGTTGGATATACTAGGTCCGTGTTTTAAATTAAGCCAGTAAAAACACGGATTCTGCGGTTTCAATGAATAGCCAAACCCACATCCCTAGACCCCTACGAGAGCGGCAAGCAACCCTTCCAATTCTAGAGTTAGGAGACCCGGACTTGACTCCTCGAGATGGTCTCCCACTGGACCCCAGAACCCGGTTACTTGTGCTCTCCTCCTTGGGTCTATCCTAATGCGGAAAAGTAAATAATATACATTAATGGTGACATCATCCTCAACCTGGAAGTGTCCCAATAAAAAAATATTACATACAGTTTTTACATGAATGAAAAGAAAAACTCTCATCTCAAGCAAAACCCCCCGGCTATTCAAACACGACGATCCAATATAATATATCACAGCAACACATAATATCACATGTTATCAACGTAAGAAAATATGCACATCCCAATTGTCATTGACGCATAGCAACGAAACCGGCGATACGCCACATATTACACTTACGGTCGCAGAAAAGAAAGTGAAAACTACAATAATTTGAATCTGCAACTTTCTTAGACATCATAAACCCGAAATATCACATACTTCGGATTTCTTTCCTAACCCGGTAAATTCCTTAGACATCATAAACCCGGAATATCATATATTCTGAATTTCATGCCTAACCTTATAAACCCCGTATTTTAGTCTCGAATTGAAAATACTTTTCAATAAGCAGTCGGGTAATTCAACAGAATTCCCGACTACCTGATCGAATACTCGTCGGAAACTTTAGTAGACGGCCGCACCCCCGATACCGTTGACAAAGTGCACTTAGACGGAACAGCGCGGCCACGACCGAGTGGATGCTTTTGGCAACGGGGTTCTCCTATAGTCACTTGGTCGGGGCTATGGGGCATGGCTATCTAGTAATGTTACCCAGCAAGTATTCGCGCACACTGCGCGATTGCGACGGAGTTTTGATCCGAATCAAAACCCCATGACAACCGATCAACTGAGACTAAATTGCTAGAATTATAAAACACTAACTAGTTTTCGTAAAACTAATTATTGTGGATTTCAAATATTGTATCACATATCACAGATATCTAGACGATGTTAAACATTTCGATCAATACAACAAACACCCATAATTCCCAGAGAGCTCAACACTTGAGACTCATTTAAAAATACCCAGAAAATACCAATTGTACCTGTGGATCAGCACAAAAAGGGTTGGTCCCTGCCTCACCAACGACGCCGTGGAACCGCGGCTAAACCTATAGTTTTGCCGCGGTTACGCGACCGTTTGGTCGAGTTGGGCGCTCGTTCTTCTTGGGGATCCATAGAAAAACTCTGCACTATTTTCTGAATATTTTTAATATAAAAAATTCCAACTTTTGGAAAAATTTACAAAAACTAGGTAATTCCGGGTCTTCGAAGTTCGATCGAACACTTTAACGTCGTTTAGGCCACTCCTAATGCTCTAACATGGCTCTGATACCATATTGGAATTGCTTAGCACGTCTACTGGGTTTCATGAGGCATCGAATATGTAATTTTAAAAAAAAATCTAGTATGCTAAGAAATACTAATTTAGAATTGAACTAAAGAATTAGGTTTTGAAACAAGTAAACAAACTTCACTTTAAGTGAACAAGAAATACAACCTTTGTAAACCGGTCCTTTACTTCTAAAGCTCCATGTAGTAGTCCCTTAGCTCCATGTAGTGCTATCCCGGACTCTCCTTAGGCTCCACTAAACGAAAGGAACGGGCTTGCTAAAAAATCTTCGAGGCTGAAGATAATCTACCTTGAGGAATCTCTAATTCAAGCTATCTCTTCACTAATTGAGAATTAGTGAAGTAACCAAGCTATACTAAATGGCTAGTTTGGTATAGATTGATGAAGTAGGAATTTTGCTCACTTTAGAATTATTTTTCTCCTTTTCTTTTCTTCACTCATGAAAAGCTAGAAAGCAAAATGAGAGATAAAGGAGAAGATGAAGTGGTGAACCATCTCTCAACCATGGGTAAGAAAATATCTCAAAGTATATTTGTAGAGACTTAACCATGACTAAAGATAATGGTTGGGTTAATAAATATCTAGAGTAAAACAAAATTAGTAGACTAAGCCAAGGTTTCTATATACTTCCACAAGCATCTTAAACCATGTCAATTTCCACCTAATTTTGATTTTTCCCTTAATAATTAATCACTCAAATTATATTTACTTTGGTGTGAGTCTCATACACCCATGTCTTATGTATTATCAAGCATGATACATAAATTAATTAATTAATATATATCCCATATATATTTAAATGTATTTGTAGAAAAGAAAATCTTAAGTGTGCTAATATTAGTTAATATATATTAATATATCAAATATATAATTATATATCAAATTATTAAATCAACACTTGATTTAATAATCCGGCTATATCACATATAACCGACTAATATCATGCATATCAATTTATCAAATCAACATTTGATTCAATAACCCGTTTATATTACATATAACCGACCGATATCATATATCGCGAGATTAGAATACAATATCACATACATGTATTAATCTCGGCCCCGCACATATCTCATATGTGCCCTACTTCGTTTCGCTTGAGCTAGAAAACCTCTGTGTAGGACTCTAAAGACTCGTCAATACGCCAGCAGTAGGTAATGATCATATCAGTCACCCACAAGCCGTTAGCGGTACTGGTTGGACGTAACGGCTACCCAGGTATTGAGCTATCAGAAGATCAACAAGCAAGCTTGTCCAAACTCCCGTGAATCCAGTAAGTAACACTACCGTACAGTCCGGTCTCTTCGTCTGATATGTCGCATATCGAGTCTGGGGTGGTAAACGTCAGAGCCCAATAACTTGATAAGTCATGCCGATATGAGGCTCATAATGGGTCGAGAAACTACTGATAACACTTACCAGTGAATCTCATCATCAGCACTGGGTAGGGACTTCCTATTATAACCAATCGAGCATAGCGCAACATCAACCCCTAATACCAGGAAAGACGAAACCCATCCTATCGCTCATTGCCTCTATATGACTCGAAACTGTACCCAAAATCCACCTGTTTGCACGCTCTCTTGAGCGTGGTAGGGAGGAAATCAAAGCACAGCGGGAATTACACAAGACTCTATGACGATCTTGGGTCTATAGACTAACCTGTACCAGTATCACCAGAGAACTGCTATCTGACGTAAGGTATAATACCATCTAGGAGTTCTCGGCGAGTCATGTTCGATGTACCCATTCTCTAATGAGCACCTGTATACAATCTTTGATGTCAAACACCAATGGCCGTGGGATCAACCATCGCCCCATACAGGGTCAAGAAACATACATACTAGTCTACTCTGAAATATCGATGCCCTGTCTCGATACTCTCTCGACTTAGGAACAATTAAAGGATGTACTTATAGACTATCCTGGCCCCACTAGTATGATCTACATCATAGTCCTGGTAATCAAGTACACATCCTAAGGGCTTTATCAACATGTAACAGAGAGACAGTATAAAGATACAAGTATACATGTTAAGATAAAGAGTAACCAGATAGCATACTATCATGTCGAGCAAGAAAGTCCTCTCTATATATGTCCAAGTATCCACTATAATATACAATCATGTACAATAATGGCCTCTAGGTCATACATACAACTAACATGCTACTTTAATTTGCGCTCGATCTCGTTTTCTAACAAGATGTCCAGATTGCTTCGGAGTGCCGAGGTGTTAGCTTCATCGTCAAAATGTTCGACTCTATAACTGGGTAGTCTAATTTCCACGGAGACCATTACCTCGGTACCGTAGCAGAGGCTGAATGGGGTTTCTTCCGTGGGTGTCTTTTTTGATGTCTGCAACTCCCATAGTACTCACGGCAGTTCCTCGACCCAGTTGCCCTGCCTTCCCTCCAAGCCGGATCTGAGACCGCGGATGACACCTCAGTTCGCTACTTCGGCCTGCCCGTTGCATTATGGACGCACGACCATGGCGAACTTCATCAATATGTGGTAGTCGTTGCAAAAATCTTTGACTTTATCGTTTTCGAAGTTGGTCACATGGTCCTTAACTATGTACCTCGGGATTCCGAATCGGGAGATTATATTGTTCTGCAGGAATTTTATCGTAGAGGCGGCGTCCTGTTTTCTGATGGGCACGGCCTCTATCCACTTCATGGAGTAGTCCACAGCGACAAGAATATATCTGTGTCCGCCCGTGCCGGTGGGGAATTGGCCCACCATATCCATCCCCCATTGCGCAAACGGCCAAGGAGGACTTAATGGCGTTAGTCGGTGGCTGGGAGACGAGGTATGCTGCCGAAGAGTTGGCAGTTCTTGCATCTTCTGACCAGCTTCTCGGCATCCTGGTGTATTCTGAGCCAATAATGCCCCTGGAGTAGTATCTTCTGGACCAGGGTATGGGCCCCTTGATGCGCTCCCCGACCCCTTCATGTATCTCTCGTAGAACATAGTCTGCCCCTTGGGGGTCGACGCACCGGAGCAGGGGTTGAGTGTATGACTTCTTATACAGGTTTTCATTGCTCCAGATGAAATGGCGTGCTTTTGTCCAAAGCCTGCGAGCCTCTCCCCGGTCTTCCGGAAGTACACCGTCCTTCAGGAATTCCACAAGGGGCTTTCTCTAATCTTGGCCTTCTTCCTGAGTGGTGTAGATTTGGAGTGTTACCTCTCCATCTTCCACACTGTGTCGTAGTTAGACTTCGAAGACGATATTTCTTTGATGGTTGGCCGAATAGGAAGAAGCGAGTTTGCTCAAGGCGTCGGTCTGGGTGTTCAAGTTTCTGGGAATCTGCTCCACTTGAACTTCTTCGAAATTTTTCTAGAGCCTTTTTACTTCGGCCAGGTATTTTATCATAAGTGGCTCTCGGGCCTCGAAACACCCGACTACTTGGCCGACGACTAGTGTGGAGTCGCTGCGTACTCTGATGTTCTTTAGCCCTATCCCGGAGGTGATTCATAGCCCTGCCAATAAGGCCTCGTATTCCACGGCGTTGTTCGATACCCTAAAACCGAGCTTTAGAGAGTACTCCATTTCCGCCTTATCCGGGCCGTGGATGATCAGGACAGCCCCACTCCTGGAGGATCCGCCCACATAAAGTACCCAGTCCAGGATGGTACCGGGCACCTCCTCGATAGAGGGTCGTGGTTCGGGGCCTCACGCTACCGTTCCTTCTTTAGTGGAGATGGTGCATTGGGCAACAAAATCTATTAAGACATGTGCTTTGATGGCTTGTCTGGGGCGGTATTTGGTATCGAATTGAGACAACTCCCACCTCCATTTCTCTAGACGACTTGACGATTCGGGGGAGGAGAGAATAGACCCTAGAGGTCACTCAGTGTGGATGAGGATTGTGTGCGCCTGGAAATCCTGTCGAAGTTTCCTGGAGGCAACGACAAGCGCTAGGATTATTTTCTCTATAGCCGGGTATCTTGTTTCCGCATCCTTGAAAACATGGTTCACGTAGTTGACCGGTCTCTGTATGCCTGTGAATTCTCTGATGAGCACCGAGCCTGCAGTTTGGTCGGAGACGACTAGATATAGAAACAGCTCGTCACCCTCGACCGGTCAGGTGAGCAGCGATAGGGTCACTAGGTGCGCCTTGAATTGTTCGAAAACGTTCTGGCACTCCTCAGACCATTCGTACTTAGGAATTTTCCTTAGGGCCCTGAAAAAAGAGAGGCACCTTTTTCTGGATCTGGACATAAAGCGACTCAGGGCAGCCACCATCCACGTGAGTCACATGATATCGATATTGCTCTTGGGGTTGCCATGAACACCTCAATTTTTTCTGGGTTCGCTTAGATTCCTCGGTGGGTAACCATGAACCCGAGGAACTTCCTACTGGTGACTCCGAACGCACACTTAGCTGGATTCAGCTTCATCTTGTACTTGCGCAGGACGTCGAATGTCTTGCCGATGTCTTTAGTGTGTCCGGCTGACGATGCGGATTTTACGAGCATGTCGTCGACGTAGACTTCTATGTTTCTCCCAATCTGCGGTTTGATCAGCTTGTTGACCAGCCACTGGTACGTGGCCCCGGCGTTCTTGAGTTCGAAAGGCATCACTTTGTATCGGTAGACTCCTCGGTCAGTGGTGAGGGCGGTAAGTTCTTCGTCGGCCGGGTCCATCCAGATTTGATTGTAACCAGAGAAAGCGTCCATTAAGCTCAGTAATTCATGGCCGGCCGAGCTGTCTAGTAGCCGGTCTATTCGAGAAAGTGGATAGTTTTCTTTGGGGAAAGCCTTGTTCAAGTCCATGAAATCGACGCACATACGCCATTTCCCGTTTGCCTTCTTGACCATGACCATGTTTGCCAGCCAATCTGAGTATTCCAGGTTTCTGATGAAGTTGGAGACGAGCAATCGATCCACCTCGTCTTCTATCACCTTTTGTTTAACCTGTGCAAAACTTCTCTTCTTTTGTCGGATAGACCGGGCCTTCAGGTCGACCCTGAGCTTGTGGGAGATTACTTCAGGGTTGATCCCGGGCATGTCCGCTGGTGTCCAAGCGAATACGTCCGAGTTATTTCGGAGGAACCGGATCAAGATTTCGCGGGTGTCCTATGTCAAGAGAGAGTCGATATGGACTGTCCGGTTATCGACTCCTTCTATGAGGGGGACTTCTGTCAACGCTTCCACCGGGCACCTCGAACTTCCTTTTAGTCGTCGCGTGTATCTAAAGACCCCTGGAAATCATGCGTGTCGTCAAAATCGCCGCCCTGCTCTCCAGCGGGGGACGTCGAGGCGAGGCAAATCCTGACAGTTTGTTGGTCCCCATAGGCCTGGCCTATTCCCCAATGATCCAAAGGGAATTTGAGCGCAATGTGATAAGTCGGGATTTGATCCCAGGGGCATTTAACGTAGAGCGTCCCAGTAGAATGTTGTAGGACGACAAGACCTTAGCAATGAGGAAGTTCACCGGTATGGTCCACGTGTTTCCCGCTTCCGCAATGTTGAAGAGGAGGGTGACCGATTACTCGGCCGGGACGGAATGGTTGGTTGGATGAACCCACCACATACATTGGAAACGGTCATTGAACGTGATGTCCGCCGAGCTCCCTGAATCGACCAATATTCTTTGGACCTCGTAACGGTATACTCGGGTCTCTATCACAAGGGGGTCATATGAGGAAGTGATATGCTGTGAAGGTCTTCCTATCTTTTCTTTGCTATAAAAACCACCTCGGTACCTATAAGAAAGAGCCTAGCTGGGTGTACCTATCATTTAAAAAACGTAAGGGTAGGACGGCCGGGTTGGGGGTAGTGGTCGTCCCTTCTTCCATCCATGAATGGAAAGAGAAGTTCGTTTTCGTCGGGCAACTGGAGGGCGATGATTGGTCTGTGCCCATCCAGTGGCACAGGGTCGACTGCCCGAGGGTGAGGCAGTCGAACGCCCCCGAGGCGAAGGTGGTGTCCCAGTAGGATCTGATCAAATTTTAACCGGACCAGAAACCCGAGGAGAATTTTCCATGAGTTCGGCGCTAGCTGGCCCGGGGCAAGATGGAAACAATAGAGCACAACACAAACCTCAGACGAAAAAGGCGACGCATCCCTATCCGGAATGCTTCCAGATACAGAGTAATCTCCTTGCCCCGCACCTGATCTGCCTGCTCACCCTCTCTGGCCAGACGGAGTAGATAGCCAGAGGGGATATGGAATCGAGACCGGATGTCAGAAAGCTCATCCAGACGATTCAAGATTGAAAGCGTATCACGGGTATTCCCGATGGGCACCTTGGGAGCCCTTGTCGTCGCCTGACGGTGAGTGACAAGGGTGGCCCTAGCCCTGGGGGTGAGCCTGTAACGACTCTGAATTTTCTGTGCAAAATTTTTCTTTTTAAAATATAGAAAGGAGTTCCTTAGCCTGAGCACAATTTAAAAGTTATTCTTATTTAAGAACAGCAAGAAACAACTTGCAGCTCATTGGTAAAGTATTGCACTGCTGTGACATAGCCCCTGTGTTCGAATCCCACTAGCCACATATTATTTTTCCTGATTTTTTCTTTTAAACTTTTTGGAATCCCAAAAGTTTACACGTGCACTACACGTAAAAGTGAACAGTCAGGAAAAACAAACACGTGCATAATGTTATTAACAACGAGATGTACACGTGTCAAGCATCCGACGGCTCACCTCAACAAGATGGCCGGTGATTGATCGTGAAAAATTAGTAGTAAATAACCGCAATAAATAACAACGTCGCGTGTAGCTAACCGTAATGAGTACGGGTCGTCCGCAGGAATGCGTGGAACTTTTAATCTTTCTTTAGACGGGTTGAATAGAAGAAAAGGAGGGGAGAATAGTTCTTTTAAGATCTATTTTAAATACGGATGTAAAATATATATAAAGAAGGCTTGTAGGGTTCATCGGATTTAGTAGTCCTGGATGGATATAAAAGATTACTCCTTTTATCTTTTAATAGATTTAAAACTAGATCGATAGTGATGCATGCAGATTAGGCTTTTCGGAGGGAATAGGGTTCCCACTCTTAACTCTTATCTTTATATGGATCTCCATTCATGTCTAGCCTTTAGCAAAACAATTGTTAATCTAATCTCTAATCGCGGTCGGGACTATCAATAAATTGATAGCGCGCCCGATTAGGATATTAACAATTCTTTTGATAAACTTTATAAACTTTATAAGACTTAAAAGGAGTTATAAGATTTTACCATCCATTGATCTACCATAATCCTAAGAACCCTATCAAGCAGAGAATTACTCGTGCATCATGAAGATAGAAAAAGAAAGAATAGAGAAGGAATTCATAATGCAGAAATTAAAATACGAAATAATTAATCTAATGATATACCTTTATTAATCAACGCCACAAGTATAATTCTTCGAGTTTAGATTACAAGAGAAGGAAGAAGTTTGCTCTCGATCTTTACCTCGTAGGAAGTAGATGTTCCGTCGAATCTCACATTGTTTTATCACGTCAAATCGCGGATCTGTCGTGGATCACTTGTTCTTTGACGGTGATTGGCTTCATGTAAAAGGTGATGCTTTCTAAGTTTAGTTCTTGATCCTTTATATAGTCCCAAATCCAAAAACCCTAGATTCCATAGGTTAAGATATGTTGTTAATATCATGATCCTGAAATCTCACATCGTATGGCCACCAAAGCTTCACGGATCCGCCGCGTTTACCCCTTTTTAGTCGCCCTTCTGCCGCGGTTTGGTGGAGTTAGGGTTTGGAATTTTTTAGTGGCTTCACATTGATACGTAAAGATCTTCTAGATATCTAGATTTTGGAAATTTTCTTTTAATCTCTGCCAGAATTGATTTCATGATTTTATTCAATATTTAGGAAGATTTTCCCTCGATATCTCAGATCTCCTTGATTCAAGTCCTGATCTAAATTCTGCACAATATCTCATATTAAAGAGTCAGTAAAGTTTGGTATTATATTGAGATATTCTCCTAATCATTTATATGATATTATATTATATAAGAATATTGACTAGAACATTTGATATGACATGCACAATTTAATTACCAAAATATTATATTAATATTATATACATATATTTTCCTTCATAATGTTAATTATAATGTAGAAATATATGATAATAATTATTTTACAGATAAACCCTCATATGTTCTATATTTACAATAAACACATTTAAATATTTAACAAAAGTAAGAAAAATATCATATCAAATGTGCAATATTTTCAACTGAACAGCCGGCGGGATGGGGCTTTAGGCCGACGGCGACGGGTAGCCCGTAGGGAAAAGTCCCCGTGTCTTGCACACAAAACCCTTGGCCTACCCCCTTTATCCCTGCACTGTTTAATTTCTCTGAATTAAAACAAAGAATTCAATTTCACCATAAAATCCATTTTAAATGCATTTTAATTCATTCTTTCAATTCCAAAAGCCTAATTTCACACTATAAATACAACTCTATACCCTAACTCTTCCTCATTCTGAAAATTCTAGTCAAAATTATCTTATTTTTCTAAGTACAAGTAGAGTAGAAGTAGAGTTAGCCCAAGACCAATTTCCAACGAGGATTCGAGGCAATTCCGGCGACCTCGCGACAACCTCAACCTCTTCCTTTCTTTATTCTTACCCACGTCACTTGTAAGTCCCACCCCCTCTTTCTCTTTCTACTTAAAAAGTCTTTTTTCATAAAACATGTCGGAAGTGGAGTTAACACCGACATCTTCTTTAAAATCTTATAAATTCCACTTTTTCCTATATTTTCTTCATGCATATTCCTACACCATACTTGTTAATCATGAAACCAATAATTAGAAACAACTTTCACATTAAAATATCATGTTAAATAACTTTAATCTAGTTTTTACATGAAAATACCATAAACTTCATATATTCATCTTTTAGTTCTTTTGATAACTATTACATTTAGAAATTTCACGGAGTAATGACCCACCTTTTACATACACACATGTTTACATAGCATGATATTCTTTGAAACATACTTTTGTGGAAAATACAATTTTTTCATTAAAATACCATGAACTATAAAACCCGGTTTTCTTTTTAGATTGTATAGTTAAATCTTTGCGATTATGCATCTACAACCCATTTTGGGGAACCCGCTATTGGATGGTGCAGATTATCGCACATTCTCCGGTTAATAGAGCGAGATGCAGACCTCCTCACGGAGCATTGGGTCTCGGAAGATTTTTAATACGATTTTTAAGAAAAAAATAAGATTTTCTACTTAATAATCAAAATTAATTTTTTAATAATTATATAAATATTATCAAACCACATATTTTCAAGTTATAATAAATTCTATGTTTTTCTAAAAATAAAAGAATGACAAGTTCTACTAAAATATCATCAAGTATCAATACATGACAAATTTTACACTAAAATACCTTGAACTATTCAAGTTATATAAATTTTCATTAATATATCTCATTCTTTAAAATTTACATCCATGAAAACCTTAAATAACATAAATAATTTCTCGAGATTATTTTTGAAACTATATATTAAAAATATTCTTCATAAAAACCCATCGAGTTATATAAAATTACATTTAAGGATCTTAGTAAATATAGGTTTAAGCGGGATCAATTCTCTTGAGCCTTAGGGAGCCGGAGAAAGTGAGTGCTTGCCTATTTAAGGTAGAAAACTAAAACGGTGTAATCAATAGTAATTGTCTTGGGAAAAAACACAAATCCTGCCGTTTATGTGCAGCAGTTACTGATAACTTCCGAACTTAATTCAGGATCCAAATCTGTTTAAAGTGTCTAACTTAATCTGAGTTTAAGTCTAAATCTGAATCCAATCCAAATATGAATCCAATTCAATATGAATCCAATATACCAAACATAAATACTTGAACCTGAACCTGAACCTGAATATCAGAAAATATAAAATATGCAACATGAATTGACTTGACCGAACCATGGCTATAACTTGACTTAATTACATGACTACTTGTTTACATCCCGAACCTGACTACATGAACAACTTGTATTCATGGTCTCGGCAAGTCTGATAACTACAATCTATACAATATACATTACGGGGTTTAACGGGATAGACTGGTACGGAATATATTAGAAATGACACGATGATGGACATTAAAAGACACCTACCTGAACATCCGTTGCCATTGTCCTACGGGTTTTGACGGGGCCTTGTAATTTCCTGTCCCAATAGTCCACGGGATAGTTGGACTCCTCTCGTATATACTGACACATTCTGTACCAAACTACAAACAACTACGTTAGTATAATAAATATATACCTGTACAAATTACCAGTTCTATTCTCTTTACTTGTCATATTCTATTATTCTTTTGGGACTTACCGAACGCTAGTTCGCTGACGACATTCCTATCTCTTCTTTCTTCAGAATGTTCGTCAGAAGGACCCGACTCTCAGGAGGCCGAGCCCAGCCAGGAATATTTGGAGCAGGTCACCGAGCAACACGACTACTAGCTTACTTGTACTTATTTACCTTTTAGTTCATATGCTACTGTTTACGCATTGCTTTTATCATTGTACTTTCCTTTTCAAATCAGTTGTAATATAAAGAATGAATATTAATAAAAGTTGTTGTTTATATTACACCTCTTATCATTCTTGTGTATATTTTATATATTGCCTATTTATGCTTAGCGTATTTACTTCTGAGTAAATACGTCGCGTACCTGTCACGTCTTCTTCCCCATATGCTGGGAAGCGGGGCGTGACAGAGCCCGACATAGAAGAAGTAGATGAAAAAGAAGAAGAACTCTCTCATCTATCTGAAGCCGAGGAGGAAGAAGATCTGCTGGACTCGGCCTCATAAACTGGGGCCTCATCGCCCGACTCTACCCCTACTACATCTACAGATACTTCGGAGGAAGGCATTTAACTTGATTCAAGGAAAGGGTTTTGCCGAGGAAAATTCAGCGGAAGATCCGATCTTAGCGGAGGTGCGCCGGGCATTCTTCAAACGACGAGAGGCAACTAAGGCAAAGTGTCGGCCCTAAGATGGGCCCCTCCAATTTATACACTCTAAAGAGGACATCCTACGGCCCAAATCGATTCCCGCCAAAACGAAGCGTCGCACCTAGCGGCCGTCAAGGCTCCACGTGGCGATCGGCCATTAAAAACATCGCATCGCGGCAGGAGACGGAGACGGCCTCTCGCGCCCCGCCAATCAATGTTGGGCACGTGGCGCGTAGCCTAACTGGCGATCGAGCGAAATGGTGCCCCTTCTTTAAAAGCGCAATCATTTCACCGATCCGCCGACGTCACCAAAGATACACGCGGTAACCAAGGCTTTCCATGACACGCCACGTGGGCCTAGTCATTCGAGAGGAGTAGCCGCCAAATGTCCCGCAGTCGTCAGACAGCCCGGGAATCCTATGCTGAACTGTTAAAAACCGGGCTTACCACTCTCGACCCTGACCCACAAATACGTCAGGACGAGAGTGGGGGGCCAGTGATAAGGCTCATGAACAAGAATCCCTCAGATTACAACACGTAGCAGATGACGTGTCGACCACGCGAGCCCACCAGGCTCCTGGAAGCTGTGGAGGTAGAATCAGTGCGGTGCCCTGAGGACTTTCCTCGGGTCTCGTCCCTAAGCCATCCAACAGCTGAACTTACACCCCCTTTGCTCGTCTCCGAGCTATTGTAGGGCTGAGCTTTCTCGGCCTCAAGGCTCGTCTCCGAGCCTTCTATCAAGCCGAGCTTCCTCGGCTTCCCTGATCAATCGAGAGCGCGGAGCCCAAGCGCCTCCCACAACGGCTCCTTATATCTCGCCAAAGCGAGATATCTACTGCCCTGCGATCCGCGTCCCACGCTGGCGCATCCCATTATTAATAAACGGATCCCGCCATCAACGCGGGCATAACGTAAAGGCGTAATTAACGGCGAGGATCTTGTGCCGGCTCGCCCTATGCGAACACTACATAAAACCCCTATTTCAGACGACTCAGATAACTCGAACTCATTCTAATACGTCGCTACCCTGCTCTTATTTCACGGTGCTAACTTGATCGTCAGAGAGTCCTTCGGTGGTTTCCCACCCCAGGACTTCCCCTGCAGGTAGCTCGGCGTAGACAACATCCAACAGCCTATTAAGATCCACACGTTCACCCTCCCACCAAATCTTAACTGTCCGAAACCGCTCGCAACCAGTTCGACGGATGACAACATCTGAGGGAGATTCAGACTTGACATTGTTGTTTAAATAACTGGGTTTGTATCTTGATTTTGAATTAAAGGGTAGGTGCAAATTAATTTTTGCTAGTATTTTGCTGCACATGGGGTTATAAAATTATGGTTTTTATTATCATTATTTCTGGATAGTTATTTTAGAAGCATAACACGTAACATGTGAGTGGTTATTGTTAATCTGAAATTTATAATCATGCAATTTAAAAGTAATTCATTTTAATTTAGTTTGATATACTGAGGTAGCAACCTTACTAATTTTCTTAATATCCTTAAATTTACAATTGAAGTTTACCGGAGACAAAAACTTATGAAGAAAAGTTTAACGAGAACAAATTAAGAGAAAACAAGTTATTAGCTAGCTAGTTGATATTAAACCGTCAGCTAGCCTATTACATAGCCTAATCCGACTGTGAAATCGACGACAACCCGCTCCGGCCATCTTGTTACACACATGGAGTGATCTATATAGGTGAAATTTTGGTAAGTATGATATATTACAAGTGATGGATCAAGTATTTAAAAAATGGATGGTTGTTAAACACAATAAAAATATCATGTATTGAGGACACTTGATCGAAGACATAGATAGTGTCAAGGTGATTAAAATTTAACACAGATCACTCCATGTGTGGAAACCCCATAAATCAATTTATGACTTTGTTCCAATAGAAGGCCCGATATAAAAATCCAAATAATATAGGTCATCCAATAATTTTGCTAACCAGTTTATTCAATAAAATGAGACATACTATTATGAGTCTAGATTTTTGTTAAAGGGGAACAAAAAGAGATATTCTGGCCCAGACACAACATCTCATTTCTTCCTATTTATAATCATCTTCAGTATCCTGTCCCGATTACATATTTAAGAATTGCATACAACATGCACAGAAAAAAACTCGGTTTGGACCAATAACAATACATGGATGCATATGGGTTTTAATATGGTGGAACTCCATCCAAAAAACTCAAGTCTTATGATAAGTTGTCACATCATATATCTTATACCTTATATCCATATGCATCACACAATTTCCTCGATGTGCGACTATATTTCCACATTCTTAACAGTCTCTGAATAAAAATGAAAGATTTTATATATATAAAAAGTAAGCGGAAGAGGAGATTTTGTCCTCTTCCACATGCAAATTTATATTTAACCCTAAGTTACTTTTTGCTTGTGTTCTAGTTCCTCATGTTTCTCAATCATAGATTGTAAAATTAATTTATGAGCCTCAATTGTTTTCAAATTTATCTAACACCCACATTTGAATTGTAAATATGATTTACAATCCTCAATTGTTTTCAAACATTGGTTTTAGTGCTGATACAATTTGGATTTAGATTTTTGAGAGGGTAACGAGATAGATTCAGTCAGGAATATATTCATTCAAATAGCATGATGAATATAGTTATATAATGAGCATATTCAGTCAGCTAATGAGTATATTTGGTCAGGTAACATGATATTAAAATCATATGGCCACGTATATGGTCTAAGAAGATCCATGTATGGGTGGATGCAAAAATAAATTTAGACATCTCATTTGGTTTTCGATTTTATTTAGCCCCCCAATTAAAGTACAATCTCTACTTATTTGATAGCTATGGTTCTCTATAATCTGTTATGGATTTATATTTTCGAGCGAGTTACAAAATTGAGTTTTTCGATTACAATTTAATTACATTTCTGAGAGGGTAACAGAATAATAGATTTAAATTTTAGATTTTCGAGACCGTAATGGAATGGATTTGATCAAGTTAAAATTAGACAAAGTCTAGAGCTATAACAAAACTCGGAAGAATTTTAATACCATCGAAAGAGATGACATTAAAATCGTCGGATCAAATATATGGTCTTGGAGGATCAAATTGTTAATTAGTTTAATCGGAATTTACTTTTACTTTTTTTCTAAGACAGTCTTCGCAAATTAAATACTATGTTGTATAAATATTTTCCGAAACCCTAAGCTTTCCATGTGCCTGCGCAGGGATCTATGCTAGTTTATATAACATAGAAAGGTTTGAAGTTTTTATTTTTATTTTTTACCAAAGCAAATGGTTTAACCAAACTAGCATGAAGGAATTAAAAAAAATGTGAAAAGACAAACTACATCGAACACCACCACCAAAATCTTTTTGGCATGCTTTTGAACCAAAGATGATTCGGTCATATAACATCCATATCTTCTAAGTGATTTCTTCTCGAGGAAGCAGCGTGTTTGTCAAAAAAAGGTTTTGAGTACCAAGTGATATATTTTTGTAAGAGGATGAAAACAAAATTGCATATCTGATTTTGCAGTACACATGAATTCATTATATATTTAGGAAAATAGATCGATTAAACTTTACTGCAGGTGTATAGAAATATCATCTCTGCTGTTATAATCAAAGCCAAGAAGGTCACGTGGATTTTGTCATTTTTCAATGGAAAAAATACAAAAGGTGATAAAGATTTGTACAATTTATTCCAGATCCTAAAATTATTTGTATCATATCCTTCTCTGGAAAAGAAAAATGCATGCTTCTTGAAATTTGAATCCCAAAATCATATATAAATATTCTTCTTAATAATACTCCACATCTCTTGGGAGTTACCACACCCACGATGAAAAAAATCCTAGTGCAATTATGGTAATCTGCGCATGGTTTAAAGAAGTTCTATTAGTTTTGATAACTACCGATTATGCTGAGCTCAGCCGGTGCCATTTCCTCTCAATTATGAGAGTTCGCAAGCTCTATTCCAAAGAGGGTTGATTTCAAAAAGGAAAACACAAATCTTCATAACTATACCCTATGAATTTAATTAATGGAAACTTAGCATCTAACATGTCAGATTACCAAAACTTCGAAATTATTACGAGAGTTTGATGATATAATTTTATAATTTAACAAATTCGGCAATTTTTTTCTTTCTTAAAAGTTGATATTCATAGACGCTAATAACATAAAATCATGAGGAAGTGATAAGGATGGGTTACCAAGTTTGTTGATAGACATTGACATGCATGCCTTCAATAATTACACAGTTCCTTAAATGAAGACCACCTGCATACTATATAACTTGCAATACGCGGTATTCCTCAGCAGCACCCAAAGTACTTTGAACCTATTGATATGGCATGCATCATAGTATCCTTTAATTTAGTTTAGGGGTTCGAATAATTATTGGATCAAGTTGATACAATTATAAAAATGCTGAGTGATTAAGTGCCTAATGTATTCGTAGCTTAGTTAATGCTACCATTAATTACTTGGTCATATTAACTAGGGAAACACCTTTCTTGGAATCTTATCTTAAAAGCAGTAGTTTAACTCCTCTAAGCCAAAAATTCAAAATTTACTGCCAATGAATGCCCACTTTGGGAAGAGTGCGGGGGTTCGATCCCAGTAGGAAAAATGGTCACAATTTATGTTACTTGGGGTAAATTCATGAGTCCTCCATGTGTGATGTGTGCTTGTATGCGATGTGTGTGTGTGAGTGTGTTGTATGCATATAGGTTATGGCTTACGGGCTAGTGCCAAACAAATAAAAAATTCAAAATTTACCGTTGCAGCTGCATTTTGAATCTCTTTCAAATGTTATATCTTGACAAGATGGACCGATTAAGAATTAAGATATTTTAATTTTTCCCAAGCTTTTTTCTTCCAATTAAAATTGGGAGTACCATATGCATATACCCCTTTGTGTTTGTATTATAATAGCAGAGAAGACTATATTTATAATTTAATAAAATCGTTTTGAATTGTAATTGCTTTTCAATGGAACTCACCAATAAATTAATAGCTTGAACAAAAAGCAGAAAGAATTTTGATGCCATTCATATTGCTTTACCATATCATATCCTTAATTTACAGGCAGGAATACTGATCAAAAGGTTCATTTAGTTCGTTAGAAAAGTGGACGATGGCATAAGTTTAATAATTAAGCTCTATACTGACATCAATATTGCTAATTACACGTACATACTAATCAAATTGCTGGCAAGTAGGACATACAAATCTATAGCTTGCAACATAATATCTGTGGTTAGGAATCTAACAGACTTTTCAAGGCAATATTAAAGTGTTGCTAACTAACAAAAATTAACGAATATATTAATCTTTAATTTGTAGCCATGTTCTAGAAAGATCCGGCGGATTAAAATAACTTTGTCATTAATTAATCATTAATTTTCATTAGCTAGTTGCATTAATAATTTCTAATACTAATTTTGTTATAATTGTTTGGATCTGTTGGATCTATGTAGAGTTGAAAATAATTTTCTACAGCGAGTCTATTCTCTTTAACCTTTTCTATGTTCTTTTCTCTCTCAAAGAATCCAAGGATACCAACCAATCTTGCGGGGATTATATATCACATATGCTATTTTTTGACAATAATTTGGCTAATATTAAGGCAGAAGGGTTGATGATATGTCGTCATCTCATTAATGGTGAAAAATATTTGACAAAGATAGGCAGCTAAATAATGGTTATTTATCAAGTACCTACTCTTTCAAAGTAGTGAGTCCCGCTACAGTTAGTAGTTTACGGTCTCTATAGCCAAACAAGAGGTTAGGGTTTCAAATTCTGTGTGCATCAAATTACAAGGAAAAAGAAAATTAAGAGAGAGAAAAATCTTTCAAAATTTATCAATTCTATCCAAATGATTATTACTAATGATTTGAATAAAAGAATAAGTCTAGGTTAACGTGACAACAAGTTTTGTTGGCGGAATTACTCTAATTGCGAAACATGGGACCATTTGAAGTTTATTTAGGTTTGTATGGTTTATATTGTTACATTTGTTTCTTATGACAACGTTGAGCCCATATGTTTTGTCTTAATACTTGGGGTGAAGCCCCACGCATCAGGTGGGGATTATGGAATTATTTTTCCAAATTTTTTATAGATAGTAGCAAAGCTATGTCAAGTGTTTAAGAAAATACATAAATAAACATGAAAAGTTTTATGATAAGGCTGAGTTTTACTAAACATGAACATTAGCATATTTCAAACAAGTATCATAAGATAAAAAAAAAATACAATTAAATCCAAAAGCTTAGTTGTAAATATATGAGGCAAACTTTTAGTTTTACAACATTTTAATATAGATTTCATCCTAATACCATAAGACAATCGCTATAAAATCAAATTATATTAATATATATAAAATTCAGAAAACCAATATTTTTGGTATTTATTTACAAATAAAACGTAGACTTCATAATTATCTCATTTTTTATGGCGTTTACATGTAGGAGAGTGTCTAGTTTCAACTCCATCCATAACATTTAGACGCTTGCAAACTTTCAATCTCAAATGAATTAAAAAAAAAGATAGGAAAATTAAAATGAAAGGATATTGACAATTAATTGTTCATTAGTTCCGGGGCATTTTTATTTAACCAGAAAGAGATCATATTATCGCAAAGTTGCAATTCATTATCACTAATAAATTTGATAAATTTGATGTGTGATGGAAAATAGAAAGAGTCTATAAGATTTTATTTTATTTTTTGGTTGAAAAGGGCCTTAACCATATAAGAAAATTAATATGAGAGTGCGGATTAGTTATGAAATTTAAACTAGGAAATAGTTTCTTGGAATGTTCCTGTTGCCGTATTTTACCGATCTTTTGAAGGGCCCATATTAAACAGAAAATAACTGACTTAACAACTATGTCTCTCTGAATGATTGATCTCATTTTTAGAGGAATGGGAGAACGGTCTTCCTAAAATAAAAAATAAAAGAGTTTTTAACCCAGTAATATGCAAGTATGATAAATCATTCATAGTCATAAAGATAAAGTGGGTTTCAACCCAATCAGTCGGCCTGTTTCATTTCAATAACACTGTTAGGCATGTACACGGCCTGTTTCATTTCAATAACACTGATAGGCATGTACATCGAGCTCAAAACATCGGCCCATAAAGACTTGATGTAGTAAACATTACACCGATCCAACTTTTATGTAAAAAGTCCTATCTATTATGAACAACCATCATGTTCATCCGCCCGGTAACAGCCGGATATCATAAACATTAAAAACCCTTAATAGTTATTGTGAGATGTACCGGTCGAATATGCTTCTACCCCATTATTTTGGGGGCATTCGGCCTCCATATAAAAGCTCTATGGCTTTCATGTCACATGTTCCCTTTTTGTTCTTCTCATGGACCGTCTAGCAGTCGACCGAGATATCAATTGCAGACCACTTTCCCGTCCAGAACTGGACATTTGACTTACGGGCAAAAGCGAGCCGCAGCTGACAACCTGATCCTCGGCGTAGCGCTCGGCCTAACGTCAAATAGTTCGAGTGTAGGATTGGACCTCAGATCACTTGTCCGGCCTCAGGAACTTAAATCCCGAACCGGTCGTGGACTCTAAGAGACCGAGTGAGGTCTGGGCTATCTCCATCGGCTCAAGGGCACATGACATGACATTTAGGCCGCCCTTGATGATGGATCTGCTCCGGTTCTTTTCACTGAAATCTTTGACCAAATCTGTATCGACATATTCACCCATGGGTTGACTGTACATTGGCGTTGGGGTCAAGAATCGTCCCATTTGGTGTCGCTGGCGTTGGATCAGGAACGAAAGAGACATTACCTATCGGGGAGGGCTGGGCTTCTCGATCCCAATCAGGGCCTCGATGGTGGCGACGTTCGTGGATCGACCATCGGCTAATTCAACAACCATAGTAGCCGGAGAAGAACTAGGTCTATGCTAGAGTTAATTTTAAGCCAGGGTTTTTGTGAGATTGGTTGTTCAAATTTTATTTTTTTTCCTCTGAGTGACTTTTTATAGCCTTTCGTTTGTTTAGGGCTCAAGTCTTGTCTTAGCAGGCCGAACCCGAGCTCTCTATTCAATCCGATTCTTTGAGGCTTCTGTATGATTGATGCTTCTTGGGTTGGTTTATTTTTCTATGGGTCTTTGATTGGATTTTTGATTGTCTATGCAAACAGTTTCTAAATAAGAAAGAGAGTGAAAATTATTTGGCACTCCATAATAAATGAAAGGGATTATTGGAAATAAATAAAGAATATATTTTTAACAATTCATCACACCACAGGGCAATCACCATTATATATACGAAAAAACCCATGAATGAAAAGATACAGAGAACATCTAAAAACATGAGAGCAGATATTGGAAAAAATGAAAAAGGTTATTTAGTACAAAAAACGAGGCCCTGCAGACCCAAAACTGTAGTGGCATCTCAAATGGGTCAATGGGATCCAGAAGGCATATCTGCAAAATAGCTAGCGGACCCCACTGAGCCATGTGAAAAGCCACTGCAATTTGGGCCTGAATGGACCGTAAGTAGATGCCCGTGCTCGTGTCGCTAATTATGTAAGTAGATGTTCGTGCTCGTATCGGTAACTTGTGGCTAAGATGAAATATAAAACAAAAATTTCTAAATAAGATTATGAATTTCTATGACCTAGAATCAATTCCAAACACTAAACGAGCAAGGTAGAAGGAATTTAGCTACTTGGATAGAGCTTAGCTACCCTTGTACTCGTGTTCTTCGTTTTCTATTTCTTTTCTTACGTTTTTAGATCGTCAGAAACGAATTTGGGAGTCGGTCTTACTTGTCGAAAATGATTCATCCGAGAGAACCCTGTTCTAGGCTCTAGCTTCACACTAATAGACAAAGTGAAGCAACTAGTGAACAAGACTTGCAGAGAATTGATCACTAGGATTTAGTAGTGACTAATCTCTAATGTTTTATCTCTTTTCTTTCTTCTTTCTTTATTTATAAAAATTGGATTTAGTAGTGACTAATCTCTAATGTTTTATCTCTTTTCTTTCTACTTTCTTTATTTATAAAAATCAAGAGAGAGGAAGAAGAAGCTCAAGATGAGGATGAGGATGAATGAGCAAGCATGGCTACTAATTATCTCACTCTCTTTTTACTTCCTTTTCTCTTTAGAACACAAATACACGTATTTATTTAAATATCCGTATTCGTACAAATACCGTATTCTGTCAAAATACAAATACCAAAAGAAAGTTGCCAAAAAAGAGATATATAATACTAGCTCACATTTTATCCAAATGTAATAATTTGGATTTCTTTCAAAATGGCTAGTATTAACAAAATATCCGATTAAAAGTACGTGTACAAAAACATATATTTAATTGAACCTAAGTACGTATCAAAATATGTACATTATATTGTTTCGCCTGAACCGGAAAACCTTCTATGTGGGACTCTAAAAACTCGACAATACACTAGTGGTGAGTTTAACCACAAGCATATCAGCGGCACTAGCTGTACGTAACGGCTGCCCATGTATTGAACGAAAGGGAAGTCGACAAGCAAACTCGTCCATATCCCTACTGAGCCTGAAAGTGACAATCTCCGTACAGTCCAGTCTCTTCGTCTGAAAGTATTGCATATCGGGTTTAGGAGGTGGAAAAGGTCAGACTCCTAATAATCCAGTAAGTCGTGTCGATATGGTTCAAAACCATTCCGAGAAATTACCAATCTTACAATCAGTAAATCTCAACTGCCTTAGCCAAGATCTTATGGTGATGACCAATCAAACACTATGCGACATCGACTCCTTATACCTATCGCTCACTGCCTCCAAGTGTTTCGGGACTGTACCCAACTAAAACCTGTTTGCATGACTCTTTAAAGCCATGGCAGGGTAGTAATTTAAGTACAGTGGGAACACACTTGAGACGAATGCCAATGTCAGGTCTAAAGACTAACATGTATTTATGTCATCATAGAACTGCTATCTGACGATAGGCATATTACCATTTAGAAGTTCTTGGCGGGCCCGTCTAGTGTAACTCATAATCTAATGAGCGTCTGTATATTACCTTTGATACCGTAGACCATTGGTTGTGGGACAGACCACCTTCCCTCATGCGAATAAGAAACATATATACTAATCTACTCCGGAGTATTGATACCCTGTCTCGAAACTCCAGCGACCAGAGATAGTTTAAGGATGTTCTTATAGACTATCTACACCGCATGAATATGATCACCATCACAACTCTAGCTGTTAAGTAAAAATCCTACAGGCTTTACCAATATGTATTCGAGATACGTAATATAAATAGAATATATACACATGTTGAGGTAAAGGCAAACCAGATAGCATAGTATCATATCGAGCAAGACTGTCATGTACATATATATCCTAAGAATTCATATATAATATACAAGCTTGTACTATACAATAATAGCTTTTAGGACATATACATCCAACAAGGACCCTGCAGGACCCGTTTCCTCCTAGTAAGAGAAAGGAATGAAGATTCAAGAGAAAATTGATTAATTATGAAGTTAACGGTGTAATTGTAGGCATGATAAGAAGTTAATGTGGGCAATTTAAAGGCATACACAACGCTTTTAGAAGTTAACGGGGGTAATCAAGGAGAAAAAATTTCTATGCAAGGGCTTGCATAGTGCAAGTCTCTTGCAAACTCTTGAATGGCTTCCATTGTACAAAACCTAAAGTTATTTAAGAGCTTGCACCATGCAAGCCCTTGCATATTAGTTTTTTCCAATTAAGGGACCAATTAAATGGCTAAACTTTTTCACATGCTTTCCATATTTATCCACGTCACTCGGTCAAAATTTCAAAAAAGCCAGAACAATCCATTTTTCAGTAAGGGTGACGATATTGCTAAACCCTTATTTGGTAAATCCACATCAAAATTTATGTATGTACAAAATTAACCCCAGCTACATCAGCCTATAATTCACTCTCCCAAGTCACACCCATCGCCCTCCTTCGCTTGCGACCGCTTACCCGTCATGTCGTCGCCCTCGACCTCTTCTTCCCTAACCTTACCGTTCCCATCCTCCTCCCCCTTCCTCCACATCTCCTTCCTCTCCCACCCTCACCTGCTCAACCTCTCAAACAACCTCCATTATCTTCTCCGACCCAATCTTCTCGCTTCGACGTTTTTTCGACCCCAGCGGATTTGTTGGCCAAGATTGGTGGCTTATTCGGTGGTGAGATCGATGCTGTCAAGTACCAGCTTCTCGACGAGGGCATCGACGCCTTCATCTTGATCTCATCCCAGGAGGATCTCGACAACATGATGGAGGAGCTCGATCGTGTTGCCAACGAGCCCGCGAGGATGCGGATGTTCATGCAAGGCTACACATCTTTGTGATCTTGCTCATGACTATCATCTTGCAATCGACACGGAGCTGTGCTACATCGACCGT
The DNA here is from genome assembly GCA_030015575.1 of Agapanthus africanus. Taxonomy (NCBI): domain Eukaryota; kingdom Viridiplantae; phylum Streptophyta; class Magnoliopsida; order Asparagales; family Amaryllidaceae; genus Agapanthus; species Agapanthus africanus. The sequence goes on along the minus strand of CM057338.1, from coordinate 145,102,584 downwards.
GAATTGGATCTGGATAAGGTTCAAGAGTAATGGCCGCATAAAAAGACAAAAATCAAAGGTTGATCCAGTTGGGTCAATTTTGTCTATACACAAGTTTTGATATGGAGTTATCAAATAAATGTTTGGCAATATCGAGCCAACACTACTACAATAAGGGGTTGTCCCTACGGATAACGTTATCCGTATGGGCAAGAAAATGTTGCCCTTATGGATTACTCCGTAGGTCCATGTAGTTGTTCCTATGGTGCAATACGAATTAATTTAAAAATATTAAAACGTAATTTGTTATTTGGCCCTACGGAGCCGCAAAAGAAGAACCTACGGCTTAATCCGTAGGGGCATATATATGGGTTATTAATAAAAAATAAAGCACAGAAAACATAATTTGTTATTTGGCCCTACGGAGCCGCAATAGAAGGACCTACGGTTTAATCCGTAGGGGCAGATATATGGGTTATTAATAAAAAATAAAGCACAGAAAAGTTCTCGTTCCCAAAAAAATTACGCTCATCTCTCTCCCGTGCGCGGCTCTCGTCGCCACCGCCCGCGCCTCGTCGCCACAGCCCTCCCGCACGCGCCTTTTCGTCCCCGACATCACCGTTGACTTCCTCGTCGACTTCCTCTTCGCCACCGCCCGCGTCTCATCGCCGATTGCGCCTCGTCGCCATCACCTCGTCTTCGCTACATGTTAGTAAAATTATTATTTTTACTTCTAATTATTCGGTTGAAACTGTTTTTGTTGATTAGGGTGAGGGTTAGGGTTAGTGTTAGGGTTCAGTTAGTGTTAGGGTTAGGGTTAGGTTTCGGGTCAGTTATAGGGTAAGGGTTAATTAGTTATGGTTAAAGTTAGGGTTAGGGTTGTGGTTAGGTTAGGGTTAGGGTTAAGGTTAGTGTTAGGGTTCATCGGAAAATTTTGAGTTACCAGAGCTTGGGACATCGATAGGGTGTTCTACAGACAATTTGGTTTCAGAATTTATAGGGTTGCACTCCTCTACTAAGAATTTGAGCTGGGATTTCATGGAACAATCCTTTGAGTTTAATGATATATATGGTTTAATTTGAGCTTGGTGGGTTCTTGCTATAGAAAATCCAAGCAATTAAGTTATTAGTTTTGATGCCATTTGGACTTTTTTAATCTTCTTTTCTTCGCATATCTATTTGTGGATTCTCGGGCTGATGTGATCATGTCGATTGCTTTAGGAAAAGGTTTTCCTTGATCTCCCTTCAGGGCAACTTTTCTTAGGATGAAAATAATCAAGTTAATTTAATTCTCACATAGCTAGAGTGCTTCTATTGATGATGTACTGTATAATTTTGTGTATATATAGTCCTACAAACTAGTCTTGTAATCTAATTTATGTGTTTCATTATGTTTTCTTGACGAAACGTAAACCAATATAATTAAAGCGCCACTTAGTCCAGTGTGGACAAGTTAAATGTTCAAGTTAACGAAACGTAAACGTAAACGTAAAACCTATTCAAGTTAAATGTTCAAGTTAAAACCAATATATGATACTCGATGATAATATGAAACTTTCATATTCTCATCGATGCTCATATATGAAAATTAAAGCGCCACTTAGTCCCCGTCTATCGGTTAACATACGTTCGATGTTCGTCGTGACATAGAACTATACGAAGGTTGTTATATATCGGACGGTATAGTTCGGTACTAACAACCGTCGTGTAGTCTATGCGACGAGAAGATTCAATCGTATGATAACCGATAGACTTGTCCAGTGTGGACAAGTTAAGAATGTATAAAGTAAACACCTGCATTCACTTGTATTTTCATTCGTTTCGAGTTATTTCATCGGTACTTTTCCGCTGGTTCTCCGTGTTCAAAGATAGATTAGATGTTCATTTCAACGCTGTTTCACAGCTTTGAAATGAATATCTATTCTATTACAGTGTAATCGGAGAACGACAGGGATGCGCTGCCGAAATTTACTCGAAACGGTTGAAAGTACAAGAGAATGAGTGTTTGCTCTATACATTCTTAATGGGATAGAAGTCTTACCCCCGAAAGCCGAAATATACGCATACAATACGAATACACAACAAACGCACACACAACACATACATACTAACAACCCTACACTTAAGCGAAATCATAAATTGAAATACATATATATATATAGAATACAACTCATACTTGGGTATTCTCAAATCTAACTTTGTTTATCGACAATTTATTCTTTTCAACGCCAAACGCACACACAAAGCACATACACGGATTTTCTCCTTTGTCAGTAACCATCCCGTTCTTAGATTTCTCAATATAGTCATCATAACCTACAATTTATATGTTATACAGTCTAACATGGCCCATGAGTACATCAGAGTTAAGGACTGGATGTATGTGGATTGGCAACAACGTATACAACCTAAGTTTGTCGCAAGAGTTGCTGATTTCATTGAATTTGCACGCACACATAATAAGATCGTGATAGGGAAGATTCTCTGCCCGTGCGATAGATGTGAGAATAAGTACTGGCAGAAGGTAGAATTCGCAGAACTCCATATCGTTAAACATGGTTTTACTAGACTTTATACAACTTGGCTATATCACGGGGAAGGAGAAGAAGACAGTAATGCGGTAGAAGAAGAAAGAGAAGACGGTAATGTGGCAGAAGAAGAAGACAGTAATTTCTTTCCGGGAGAAGAAATGAAGGATATGGTAGAGACTGCCTTAGGTGAATCTATTCGTACCGAAGATGACATTCCTTCCGGTCAAGGGCTGCGTGCGGATAAATATGAAAAGTTCATGAATGATGCTAGAAAACCAATTTATGAGAATGCAAAGTATTCCATCCTCTCATGGTTCGTCCAAATTTTCCAGATTAAGTGCCTAAATGGATGGAGCCACAAGTCATTCACAATACTTCTTTCGTTCTTGAAAGATTCCATGCCCTCGGGAAATAACGTGCCCATCAGCTGGTACGGAGCCCAGAAGATGATGTCTGATTTGGGTCTGAAGTGTGAGAAGATTCAAGCATGTCCTAAAAATTGAGTGTTGTACCGGAAAGAGAATTCAGATTTGAAAGAGTGTCCAATATGCGGAGAGGCCAGGTATAAACCGAAAGATTCTGATAAGAAGCCCGATTTACCTGTTAAGATAGCACGATACTTCCTCATAACACAGAGGCTGTAGAGGCTATTCAGTTGCAAGAAAACAGCTGAGGCAATGATTTGGCATCACCGTACTTCTTCAAGTGAAGATGGAAAAATGAGTCATCCAAGAGATTCACCGGCATGGAAGGATTTTGATAAGAGGCACGAAATATTCAATAGCGATCCTCGCAATGTTAGGCTCGGACTCGCTAGTGATGGCTTTTGCCCATTCAACTATATGGCTGGAAACCACAGCACATGGCCCGTTATAATGATAGTTTATATTCTGTTGCCTTGGTTGGCTATGGATCAATCATACTTTATGATGCCTCTTCTTATCGACGGACCAAACTCACCGGGAAACAATATCGACGTCTATCTCCGACCTATGATTGATGAGTTAAAAACTTTATTCATTGATGGTGTAGAGACTTACGATGCAAACACAAATACAACATTCATACTGCGTGCGGCTTTAATGTGGACAATTAATGACTTTCCTGCATATGGAATGCTATCAGGTTGGTCCGTACATGGTCATAAAGTATGTCTTTATTGCCACCAACATACAACATCGAAATTCTAGAATTTTTGCAGGAAGGTTTGTTATTGCGGCCATCGACGTTTCCTGCCTCTAGACCATCCCTACAGGTTAGACGCTGTTCACTTTGATGGTCATTAGGACCTTCTTGGACCTCCAGCCCCATTGTCCAGAGAGGACGTGACTGCTCAGTGGGATGGTTACAATAATGTGACCTTCGGGATAGATCCAACAAAACAGGTCAAACCACCATTCTGGAACTAGTTAAGCATTTTCTTCGAGCTTCCGTACTGGTCAACAAATTTAGTGCGTCATTGTCTAGACGTCATGCACATAGAGAATGGAGTATCCGAGCAGTACTCAACTTACTTCTTTGTAAAGAAGGGAAATCGAAAGATAACCTTCATGCTCGGATGGATCTACAGGACTGGGATATTAGAAGTGAATTGCATCCTAAACTGATAGCGGGTAAACCAGGCAAGTTTGTACTTCCCAATGCAACGTATCATATGTCACAACCGGAGAAGAAAAGATTTCTGTAGGTGTTGCATGATTTGAAAGTTCCCACAGGTTTCTCAGAATCATTTCGCAAGAAGATAAAAATTGTGAAAGGCAAGGTTGATGGGCTGAAAAGTCATGATCACCATATTATTATGTAGCACCTTCTCCAATTAGCCCTCAGGATTTCCCTTCCCGAATCGGTTGGTCTAATAATCAATAACCTATGTTGCTTTTTTCGAGAATTATGCGCTAAAACACTGGATGTTGTGACTCTGGAGAAACTAGAAAATTCTATTTCGTTGATAGTTTGCAAGTTTGAGCGTATTTTCCCACCATTATTCTTCAATATCATAATACACCTGACGGTTCATCTTGCAACTGACTTAGCCGGGCCGGTACAATATCGATGGATGTATCCTGATCGCACGCTTTTAGCGTGTCGGGATTCAAAATTCTAAAGTTAACCGCAATCAATGACGGTGTCGCATTGCAGCTAGCCGATTGAGCACGGGTCGATCCGCATGGAGATGGTAGTATGCCCGTTCGTTTTTTATACGAGTCAATAAAGAATGTGTATATGTCTGTTCAATTCTATCCTAAGTGTTCGTATTTTATGTTCAAGTAAGCTTGTTAAGATTAAGGTTGGTTAGTAGAGTTAGGATTAGTCTTATGCTTTTCTTTTTCCATTCTTAAAACGATATTGGGATAATCGGAAGTAGTGGGGATTAGGAAGACATAGGAATGGGATTTGCGAGTTTAAGCGAGCTTTCCAACGCTAAATCCATTCCTAGTGCCCCTTGTCCGTCCGCTAAATACGCTTATTTCCAACTCTCGACCAAACACCCGCAACCATGTATCCAATTAAGTCACAACTACATGTCACATTGTAGTGCGCTTAAAGGACTTCTCGACTTAGGTCGCGGCTATATATCATGTATAGCGCGTCTAAGTGAGGGGGTTGCGTTTGTTTAGTCGGGGTTCATTTCAAGATGTTTGGCGAAGAGAAGCACAAGAGATTTTTCCGTCCCTCATACCACCTTCCTTAGCCTTAACAAGTGTGGAATTATTCACACATGAAAATGAAAGAAAACAAAACAAGGAGGAAGAAAAGAGAGAAAAGGAAAATACGGTTTTACAAATTGTGCAAGCTAACTCTTGGGTCCTCACCTTAGCAAGGAACTCCGTCAAGTATCATCGCTTGAAAATAATACGGATAAGAAGAGAAGGAAAATAAAACAAGCAAAGAAATAACAACAACTAATTAACAACAAGAATTAAAATTACAATACAAGATAATAAAATTACAAGACAAAAAATAAAAGAGACAAGATAATAAAAACCCTCATCTTCATTTTATCATCCACTCAATACTCTCACTACATTTTAATGGAGGAAGGAGGAAGACATGAAGAAGAAGAAGAAGCAAAACTAAATCTAAACTAAATCCTAACAAAAAGAAACATGAAAAGAAGACTTCTTGGCTTGGCAAAAAACTGGGCTATTTATAGGCTGAGTGCTGAAACCCTAGGGCAAGATTCTCTGCCCAAATGAAATTACCAAACTACCCCAAAAATCCAAGTTGACACTGTGTCAACTCAGCCGCGGATCCGCCGCATAATGGGCCAATTGGCCGCGGATCCGCGGCCATTTGGGGGAATTGGAATGTCGTTTTTTCTGGGGTTTCTTGTGTTGCTCTCTTTTGTTGTTCTACATGCTCCAAATTGCAAATTGCATCAACAATTTCTTCAGATCTGCAACAGTCCAAAGTGGCATAAAAAATAATACATTTGACCTCATCTCCCTCGAGCTCCGCGCACCCATTGATTCTTGTGCTGCCCCCCTCGTGCTCTGTGCTTGTCCGAGACACGAATGACCACTGTCATATGTCTTGTCTCTGGAACTGGTACGCGGCACTGGACGGATACAGATGACCGGAACCCGGCTTTTATCTGTTGTCAATAGATGTTCTGTATTTTGGCGTAACAGTGGAGATTTTGTATCATTTGCGTTACTTTGGACTAAGAACCTGTAGCCTATAAATATGTAGCAAACACGGATTGAAAGCACATGCCTATAAACAAACGAGCATAAGAATGGGCGGTATTAAATGCAATATTCTGGTGTGAAAATATCCCGTCGAAAGGTACGTGGAATTCTTTGTTTCGCACAATTTATAAAATTATTGTTATCCTGTATGCCCATATTTATTTATTTAACATATTTTTCTTTAGATACCTATACACTCTAAAAAAAGTATATACGCAATAGAAATCGACCAGAAAGTTCTATCATGCAAGGTTATCTTCTAGATGAAGCAACCACATTTTGTTCCCGCTATCTGGACGAGAACATTGAGACGAAACTTAACCGGCCTCGAAGAATTAAGGACGGGCCATATGGTAAAGCTGACTATAAGAGGATAAACACTATATTTATTAACAAGATTTATCGCTTTATCCTCCTCAACAACGATGTCTTTAAAAAATTAGAGAGTAAGTTTTTTTTGGATTAATTGTTATATTTGTGTTTGTGTGTGTATAAAATGATATAATATTAATGTCATATGCCGTTGTTGAGAACAGAATTCATTTTAACGAGGTACGTGATGGGCATCCTGATTGGAACGATGAACGATTGGAAAAATATCATCAGGATAATTTTGCGATTGGTTTGCAGATCATGTAAGTTATTCGAGTAATATGTTATTGCTACCAGTTTTAATCTAAACTTATATCGTTATGTATTTGTCATAAAATTTGTTTTGTTAGATTCAGGATCCGAACTTGTCTACATCATTAGAGAGTGATTCAAGATGTTTAGCTCAGTTTCCTAGCACGGAGGTTGCATATTATAAAGGATTCGGTGTCCTTGGATACAAATTCGAAATTAAGGACATAGAAACATCTAGAATCATTCAGAATAGTGGGATTGCGACGGTAGGATCGGATGGTGTGATTTATTATGGATACTTAAATTGTATACTTGGCATCCAATATCCCTGACGATCAGAACCGTTTTATATATTTCAGTGTATTTGGTACGATACACGAACCGATACGGATAAGTGGAGAAACAATCTCAGGACTTGGAAAAATGAATATGGATTGACCAGTATGAACACACTTCGATTTTACGGTCAGGACGATCCGTTTATCTTTCCGAACCAAGCATTCCAAGTATACTATTCACAGTGTTTGAAGCTGTCACGCCCCGCTTCCCAAAATACGTAATACGAGGGGTTGACAAGGCCAGCCATGCTCCTACGGTCGAGGAAACATCCTGCCGTAGTCACACTTCAGCTTCTAGCTTTACGTGGTAATCAGTAATCAATAGACATGTAATGAGAAATGCAGTCACTAAAACAAAACAGATATAAAACTAACCAGATGGAGTCAAAGGAAAGATAGCACTGACGTCACAGATCTAGTTGTCCACAATATCCTCAAGGCACATCAGGTCCTGATACGAGCTGAGTCCACTTCTCACTCTGAGCATGCATACTCAGGTCGTCAGAGCGACACAATAGAAATATATATCAATGCAAAAGTAAACACATGCAATGATGATGAACATAAAACAGTAAGCATGGAGTGATGACATGAGCATGAAGTAACTAGTGTAGGTAAACAGTAAAGCAAGTATATCGAATCAGTATTAATGCATGTACATGTCACTAAACCTACCAGTCTCTAAGTCTCACTGTCCAGGTCGCTAAACCTATCGTCAGTCCAAGTGTGAGAGTCAACCACGCAGGAGTATCCCCAACCCAAGGGTAGGGCCCCAGGGGCAAGGGAACACGGGCCCGAAACGCTCGCTAATAATCAGTAATATTACCCATATGACTCCCAGAATCGTTGTATATGCCGGCAGTGGGACTCCTGAGATTCCGTTGAACTCACACTCAAACTACCTCACACCCCGTGGTCTACATCACACCCCGACCATAAACTCAAATACTAGTCGGTCCATGACAAGTCTACGCGAGAACTGGAGACAGGATCTCCATCAAGCATGTCTCGACTGGTACCCAAGATAAATGGACAGTGTTTGACGTCTTACCTATGACACTAATATAAGTGCTTCCATAACCGTCCCATACCAGTTATAGTTATACTTATATATGTCCCATAGACGTCGACAATGCAATAAATTAACTGGGTTCGCTGATTGTGTACAAGTACACGTCACTTCACTTATTCATTCACGCTTTAACACTCATGTACTTGCCACAATCAAAACCTAATACCTATCACTGGATAATGTACACAATCACTAGGTTACCAATGTAATGATATCTACATGACATGATGAGAATACAATAATTACGATATGAATAAAATGTCATCAGTCAGTGTTCTACCATTTGCATAATTTACTATAAATCATACATGCAGAACTAAGCAAAACAATGTAAAAGGGGTAACCAGTATGTTTAATTATATATCCATCACAATTGGTTTCATGTCAATTGGGTTTCAGGTTTGCTAGCTATGGCCATTTCATTTTAAGTGTTCACTGCTGGAAATCCAATTTCTGAATTGGAAGCCCATTTCGTAACATATTTTAATCCCAGTTGGGATCGTATTTAGGCGACGCTACAGTTGGATAATATTTAGGTTTAATAGTTATGTTTCCAACGTATCAAACGGATCGATGATATCCGCTGTATACGGGAAGAAATGTTCAGTTTAATATCAACGTGTACAAACTGTCACTGCAGAAAACTGCAGGGCACCACGGTTTTCTAAAATACGAATTAAAAACGAAGGTGAAACGACACGGGACAAGATTCAGGTGTTATCTAACTAAGTTATCTACGCGACCATATGGGGCTCCGCGCATTTTCAGTTTTAAACAGGTATGTACAGGTGCTTAGAATTCAGTTTCCCCCGTAGAATGCTACCCCAGACTGCAGTCCAAAATTGCGTTCCTCCTCACTTTTCAGGGTCATGAAATTGTATTATTCCAAAACTAATTACATGTGGTTATAGGTTATCTAGTTAGGTTCAATACGAACCCTGGAACACCATGATTAGATTTATATTTAATTAACTACTAATGTTACAATGTGATGGTTGCGGTGATTTTCAGATTTGACGTAACCGATAGGCGGGGGTATTCATTCATAGTGGTGGAAACACTTATTTTCCCTCAAATTCTCATGAGCTATCTGTTATCCTAAAAGGGTTTCGAAGCTCATAAATTTCGCTATTTTAAGTAGGGTTTTTCATCTAGGGTGTCGTGTCATTTTGTATAGGCATCAAATGAAATATTCGCTCTCATTAATTGATCTAACTAAAGTTATTCGATTTGAATGTTATAATGGTTGATAAGGGATGTCATCTCTTAGTATAATTGAACGACGTGGTCGGATACAAAACTAAATTGACGGTTAGACAGCAATGTCGCTATACACATAAACATTTACACCGGAGTATGTAACCTTGTTAATTTAATCAACTACTACGGTTTTTAGCATGAATAAGCAAGGTAAAAGGGTTCCACTTGCCTTCGGTCGCTTGATATAGAAGCGACGCCGCTGCAGAGTTTGTTTCGACACACGAGACGGCGTGATACTGGACACGGGCGCGTGGTGCGAGCGCGATGCACGATGATCCGGTACCGGACGCGGTGGTGACGCGGGAACGATACGGTAGTGGACATGGCGATGACGCGGGCGTGACGCGGTACTGGGCACGGTCTTGACTCGGTGCGTGATCCGAGAGCGGCACGGTGCGTGCACCGGATCGAGCACGATGTAGCACGAGGGCTGGCACGACGTGGCATGGGAGTGGGTACGGGGTGCGACACGTGAGTGGGTCCGATGGTGGCATGGTGGTTCTGGGAGTGGGCACGTACACGACACGGCGACTTTGGGTTCGACACACGCACGGTACGGCACGACAACAGTGACGAGTACAACACGGGCACGTTGCACGTACGGCTAAGCACGGCGACAACAAGGTCTGAGCTCGGCTCAGCTGCAGTGATCGTTCGGTGATCTTGACGGTGAAGTAGGCAGCCGGAGGTGTTCGTCGTGGTGACCGCAGTGGGTTCGGGCGTCGGCTGGAGGCAGTGGGTGCAGGGGAGCTCAGGGCTGCAGGGGATCGGTGCTCAGGTGAGGGCGCAGAGAACGAGGGTGTTTATTGCTCGGAGCTCGCAGCTCGGAGGTGGGGAGCAAAGGAGGTGAGGAGGTGGTGACGAGGGGTGAAGCGACGTGCAGGCGATGTCGGGGCTGTGGGTTGGAGGTGCTCTGGGGTTAGAGAAGGTGGCAGGGTCGACGAAGGCGATAGGTCGTGCAGTGATGGGTGTTTCCCCCAATCAGAGCAAGGCTCTACCGAATTTTGAAAATTCAAAATTTGAAGCAACGCTTCGGTTTCCGTGCGCAGTGCGCAATTTGCCACGTGGCAGAAGCCAATTCGGCAGCGTAACGCCCGAGACGGTGCGTCCCATCAGAGCAAGGCTCTTCAGAAAAACGTAATTAAAGACTTAACTGCGCAAATGCATGACAGCGCGACACGTGTCAGCGCAGTTGCGCAATCGCAACTGCTCAAGCGCACGGATGCGCGACACGTGTCTGCGCAGTTGCGCAACCGCAACTGCGCAAGCGCACGGATGCGCGACACGTGTCTGCGCAGTTGCGCAACCGCAACTGCGTAAGCGCACGGATGCGTGACACGTGTCACACTCTGGTGAGTTGCGCAGCAACTGAATGAAGATTTAGACAAATCTTTTCTGTTCTCCTGTAAAACAGGAACCCTTGGATCAGAGATCCAATGGTGGGAAAATTCCCAAAATTATTCAGGAAAGATTTTGTTAACAAATCCAACAAATTGGTGGGCACTATAAATAAGACCCCAGGCCTCATTCAAAGGGCATCAGATAATCAATCATCATCGAGAGAGGGAAAAAGCTTCTGAAAAAAAAGAGAGCTCTTGAAGATTAATCAAGAACCAAAAAAAAAAAGAAGGTAAAATTTCTGAAGAACAGAAAATAAGAAAATAAATAGTGCCTTGCACTTGATAGGAACCCCTGGTTCTAAAGAAAAAAAAATATAAATAAAAGAATAATAAATAGTGCCTTGCACTTGATATGAACCCTTGGTTCTAAAAAAAAAAAAAAATAATAATAATAAATAGTGCCTTGCACTTAATATGAACCCTCGGTTCTGTATGATCAGGAAAAAACAAGAACTTGTTTTCCTTTGATCCAAATTCAAATCAAAAGTGCCATGCACTTGTGTTCTTCAATCTGAAGATTTCTAGGGTTTCTGCAACCCCTTGTTTTGGGCCCGGCCCAAATTAAATTGAAATAATAAAAGGGCAAGGCCCTGTTTGGAAAAATTCCTGAGTTTCTGCAAACTCGTTATTCAAATGGGCCTGGCCCAAACTAAATTACAGAACAATAAAAGGGCAAAGCCCTGTTTGTAAAAACTTCTTGAGTTTCTGAAACTCATTATTTAAAAGGGCCTAGCCCAATTGCAGAAAAAAAATAATAAATAAAAAGGGCAAGGCCCTGTTTGGAGAATTCCTGAGTCCTTGTAACTCATTAATTAGAAGGGCCTGGCCCAAATCAGACTTGTAAAATAATGAAAGGGGCAAAGCCCTGTTTAGATTGATTCTTCTAATCAGGCAAAGCCTAAAATAAAAATTGGACTTAACCCAATCCTGGCTGTAAGTCCTTAAATTAAATGCCCCTCATAAACCAAGTCATGACCGGTTCGAGGGTACATCTCGGAACTCCTCAGACGTATGTCGTTGTAATTCCTCAGCGACGTCAGAGAGGTGACGAGTCCCAACGACCACTCATCTAATATCGGACCGAAACGTCCCTAAACTAATATCGGACCGAAACGTCCCTAAACTAATATCGGACCGAAATGTCCCTAAACTAATATCGGACCGAGACGTCCCTAAACTAATGACGGACCACTACGTCCCTAAACTGGCGACGGACCGAAACGTCCCTAAACTAAAATCGGACCGAAACGTCCCTAAACTAATATTGGACCGAGACGTCCTTAAACTAATGACGGACCACTACGTCCCTAAACTGGCGACGGACCGAAACGTCCCTAAACTAAAATCGGACCGAAACGTCCCTAAACTAATAATGGACCACCACGTCCCTAAATTGGAATATGGACCGCTACGTCCCTAAACTGACATAATAGGGCCCAAACGCTCTTTTGTCGGATCTAAACGGTCCCGCCTAAGTTGATCTTAACCCCAAATACGGTTAACGTGTCCTTAGACATCTAAATAAACAATAAAATCCCAAACCAACTTTGGTTCAAGGGTACATCTCGGAACTCCTCAGACGTATGTCGTTGTAATCCCTCAATGACGTCAGAGAGGTGACGAGTCCCGACGGCCGGATAATTAAATCAATCACTACGTCAGGTCGATCTTAGTCCAAAACAGGACTAGTGTATCCTTGATGAACGTTTAAGTTGATCTTAGTCGCAACGCGACCAATGCATCCTTAAACTAAAAACACCAAACTCAAATCTAAGCAAACACGGATTTGGACTAATCCACGTCCTACGGGCGACGACATCACTAAGTCTCCGTATACAATCCACGGGCAACCACAAATAAAATAAACATACACGACACGAAGTGAAATTCTGGAGAAGGAGAAAGTTGTTATCGCAACGCGATAGCGTAATTAACTGCAGGGGCTTGCGCCTGCAGGGAAGAGCGTCCCCACAATCAAAAACCCCTCACCCTGAGGGGGAATCTGACAAAGTCTGCTACATCGGCCGCATCCGTCTAAACCTTCGATACACGGTGCCATAAATCAACTTGGCATCTTCGGAGAGGTAGACGGATAAAAACCAAATAGCATCTGCCCCGAACCTCAGGCACGTGACGTCCTAACGTCGCTGGCCGCCGTTCGGAGGGGAACAGATTCTGGCACGCCCGGTGGGACCTTTTCCTCTTTCCACTCCACACTTCGTGTGTCGTCTTCGCGAATCAATCGCGGTTTGTTAAATGGTTGTCCTCGGATTTCAAGTTGCTAAGATTTGGTCTTTTATCTGGCGCAGAATTCGAGATTCAATGGCCTCCAATTGCACCAGCTGCTCGAGATGCCACTGCAACAAACGCTCCACTTCACCAGGAGGGGTGACGTATGGGCCCCAAGCGGCGTCTTTCCTTACTCTGCCGGTAGGCCAGGTGACCCAGGCCACCACCGGCCTGTTTTTCGGGACCATGGTCCCCCCTGCAAGCTTCTCTATGCCGATATCCGCACCAGAAGCAAACAAGAAGTCGGTATTCGACCGGCTCACTGCTACCACGACCCCTGTCAATGGGTCGCCCGCTACTAAGCTGACAGCCTCTGTTTTCACCAGGCTAGGTCAGGATCATAAAGTGGCTGTCCCAAAGAGGGCAACGGCCACAGCTTCGGAAGCCGTCGAAGCGGCTTCTCCTATCAGAAAGTCAGTCTTCACAAGATTGACGGTTCCTACTCCTCCTTCAGCTGGTCAAAAAGCATCAGTCTTTGATAGGCTGACACCGGCAGTTACCCCACACCCAAACAGGGGGCAACAAGAAATTGTATCGATTTCCGAGCCAGTCCCAACGGCCCGTCGTGCACGACGTCGCCATTGGCAGCGAATAAGGAAAGCAGGAGGCAACTCCCCTCCAGGGCTAACCCCGCCTGCTCCAGTGGCGGAGGTCAACGCTGCTGTTCCAACTGGGAACAGCTTTGAATTGCTAAGGAAGGTGAGAAAGAACTCCCCGGTTGCTACATTGAAAAGGTCTCCTCCACCCATGGAAAAAACTCCGGAGACGAAACAGGAACAGCCCCCTCAACGGCTGTCATCAAAAGTTTATAAAATATGGCGCAGGGTTCAAAACTCTGTGATCGATCCGGACCACTTGCGTCACCAGAAAAAGGCGAAGGTGGAGAAAGACAAGAACCCCCCCATTAAACGGCAGGGGGCAACAAATGCTAGGAGGCCCACTTCAACGGCTCCTTCAACCTCAAAGGTCCATAAAAGGAAAAGACCAGAGAAAGCTCCCGCGACGATGACAAAATCTAAAAGCGGCGAACCGAAACGCCCCAAGTTAGGGGGCATAACAGTTCATACGGTCTATATGGCTTCAGGAAAAGAAGAAAGTCGTACTTCTACGGGTCACCGACCGCTTACCCGGTCAGTGACCAGGTCTCAGGAGCAGCAACAAAAGCTCCAGGAGATGATGACTACAATGGCTGCACTCACGGGGCCAAAAGAGAATCCTGAGACGTCCTTAGATGAACGCCAAGAGGAGGAGACCGACGCTGAGTTCCTCCGCCGAATACTGGAAAAGAGAGACAAAGAGGCTGCGGAACAGGCGGCCAACATAAAGAAAATGGCCCTCCTGTTCCAGGATGTGGTGGGTATGATGATTCAACCAGATCCACCTGCTGGAGATCCCCCGATCATTCTTGAAGATGATAGAGGAGAGACATCGAATCCTCCACCGGCTCTATCCGCAGCTAAAGAGGATACCATATCAAAAGCTGATTTAGATGAATATATTGCTCAACAAATACGGGCGCATCAGGCGGTTGAAGCAGCCGGCCACGTTGTAAAAACGGGACGGCCATATCCAGGCTGGTATGACCAAATCAAGTACCCGCCAGGTTACACAATTCCTAAGTTTCATGTCTACAAGGGGACCGGCAATCCCCATCAACATGTGGCCCAATTCAGGGCTCTTTGCGGTAATACCGGCGGCGACGACAAGCTTTTGCTTCGCCAGTTTGTTGGAAGTTTATCTGATACGGCGTTTGAATGGTATTCTGAGCTTCCCAACGACTCTATAAAAACCTTTGCGGAGATGGAGCTACTCTTCACCCAACGCTTTGCAAGTGCCAGTGAGCGTACCCCGATGACGGCACTGATCAATGCCAGGGTAAAACCCGGCGAGACATGGGTTCAGTATGCTATACGGTGGCGTAATCTATGGTCTAAATGTGAACAACGCATAGAAGAAGCTCCAGCGGTGGGAATGTTTGTTGGAACACTCGATCCACAAGCAACCATTTCACAATTTATGATGTTCTTCAAGCCGACTTCCTTCCAGGCTTTGATCGACAAATTGGCATAGATGGACCAGATGGGCCATAAACCCCCTCTCCCGAAGCCGGATCCCCGAAACGACAAAGGAAAGGGAAAAGCGATCGTCGTTGCTAATGCCCAACAACAACCGAACGATTCGAAGCCGGTTGCTCGTCCAAATAATACGCGCCCATACGTACCTCTTGAGGACAGGATGGGACGTGCTTACTCCTTCCCCCGTGATAAAACAAGGAGGTTATTCGAGCTGGCATTGCGCAACAGGCTCATAAATCTGCCAGATCCAAAACGTCCGTCACAACCGAGTGACGTCAACGATCCTAATTACTGCCCTTATCATAGAGTGTTGGGACATCCAATCGAAGACTGTTACGTTTTCAAAAATTGGCTTGAGAATCAATACCGTCAGGGCAAATTTGCGCTGTCTGACAAATGGAAGGTGAACCCTCCGCAGCCCCACACCTATAAGGGGACGAATACGCCGGGGGCAACGTGCTCCGTCATTGAAGAGGCCCCCTGGGAGGTTGTATTATCGGCCAAAACGAGGAGAATGCTAAATGATCTTCAAACCTGCCCAGCGGTCAAGTGGAAGAACCCCTTGGAACCGCAGGTTATTGAAGGGATGTTGAAGCCACGACCGACTCCGAAGACCGATGGTAGTAGTTCAAGCGTTCATAGCCAGCCGTCAAAATCTTCGAAAAAGAAGAAGAAGAAATCTAAGAAGCCCGTGAAGCCTGGCGACAAGCGCACGGACTTACAAAAGCAAATCGATGCGCTGGATGAATATAACCAAAAGGCGCGAACTCCCATCACGCTCCAAGATTTCCTTGATCACGTCTTCCAAAAAGAAGGTGAAGGAGAAAGTTCATCGGATGAGTCTGACGAATATGTAGCAAGCTGTCATATGATCTCCCATTCGACCACGAACGATGAAGGAACTTCTGGCACTGAAACGCTGGGGGCAAATGCCGAATCAAGAACCCCAGGGTTACCAGTTGAAATGATTAGCGCGTTTCTTAATGAAGCACGGTTGAAAAGCAAGGCTGATCGAGAACGCGAGACGGCTATATTCGAAAGGGCCAAGCGTCAGCGACTTGAGGAAGGAGCCGAAATGATCCCGTTGGAACAAAATGCCTCCACCACTGACAAAAGCCAATTCAAGATAAAAAAGAAATTTACTAAGGCCATATCGATGGGCATGAAGCTACCACCCTCTGAAGAAAAAGTTACTGGCGCGGTAGAAATGCATCCCTCTTATTGCTTATACCATCAGAAGGTCTCACATTCCACACAAGATTGCAAAGCTTTCAATGGATGGTGGCAAGGATACGTCGCTAATCGACAACGATTTAAACGGGAAAAACGTAAAATTCGCCGAGAGCAAAGAAATACGACTAAAGAACTTGAAAGAACTGCCGGCAATTGTCACATGGTTAACACTACCGGGTCACAAGTGCCTACATTTGGGAGCGACTCCGATGAAGAGCTAGAGCTTGGCCCCCTCTTCGAAGAATCCACTTCGGGAAAAGAAAAAGAACTGAAGGCCTGCGAGAATATACAGCTGCGCAATCGAACATTACCCGAAAAGAACCTCGGACCCTTGAATAAGAAAAACAAAGGGAAAGAGAAGGTCTCTGAAGACATCGCTTTGGATGATCAAGTTGCGGAAGAGTTAACCGCCAAGAATCCCCCCAAAAGGAATAAAGTAGATTACAATGTCTTGGCGCACCTGAGAAAGCTACCCTCACAACTCAGCATTCTCGATGCCCTATTGCTATCAAAAGAGGCGAGGGATTCTTTGATTAAGGTCCTACAGGATCCGGACCAGTTCCAAGCCTTCTTAGCCGAACAAAAGATGAAGGATGAATTGGAAGAGGTGCACACAGCCGACGTTGCTTTTGGTGATGAAGACCTTCTCCTCGGGACGTGTGAACACAATCGCCCCCTTTATGTCTCGGGATACTGCCATGACATAAAGATAGGAAAAATCTTGGTCGATAACGGATCGTCTGTCAATTTACTCAATGTGCGAGTGTTAAAGGAGATTTGCATGAGTGTCCAACACCTCGCCCGGGACAAAATCACCATCTCCGGTTTTGACTCTCAATCCTCAAAGACTCTTGGATCTGTGATATTGACGTTACGCTTCGGGGTGCTCGTCACAGACATCAAATTCCATGTCATAGACGCCAAGACGTGCTACAATGCTCTGCTCGGCCGACCATGGCTACACGAATACAATATCATCCCTTCTACACAGCATCAGTGCATGAAGTATTCTAGGGACGGCCTCGAGTACACAGTGGCAGGAGAGTTGAATCCATTTTCCGTGAACGAAGTTCGCAAGTATGAAGATGCCAAATACTTCCTACCGAGTTTCGAAGACACGGAAAGGTGTCACAAACCGGAGAACAAAACTAACGCAACCATCCCTGTCTTCGGCAGTGATACCGAGGAGGAGGAGGATATAATTTATTCAGGTCCGTCCCAGTCCACCAGGCCAGGACCATCTGTTCCTTCATTGATCTTCGGTAGTGACTCAGAGGATGAAGTTCATGCTGTATTCCCCGCTCGGCCCTCAATACAGATTTCCACTGATGAAGAGCGAAGTCTGCAGGTAACCATGGTGCCGCTTGAACATTACAAAGAACTGGATGCACTCGACACCAACAGCGTAGAAGAATTGCAGACATTCTATATCCCTCCCGGAAGAAAAGGCGAGAAGGCAATCCTATTCTACCGTTCTGAAGAAAACAAGGTGGAAAAAGAAATTTGGCATGGCGCGGATCCCACGCTCGACAAGCTTCAGCCTATCCGTCTTCCCAGATATTATACCGAAGGTTTGAAGAAACTGCTGAAACGCCAAGGGATGTCCTTCACACAGACCATCAGAAAAGCCAAATTCTATGACAAGGTCTGGAACGTTCCCGGAACTCAATGCAAACTGCCTAACGGGAGAACGGAAACAAAAGGGCTCGGGTACATTCGGCCAAAGAAACGGGAGTTAATAAACAGCTGTTATGCCATGAATGACTTTGATGAAGAAGCGGACGCTCAATGGGAAGACGCTAATCCTGAATCAGCAAGAGTTCCTGATGCAAGACCTCCCAGTCCATCGTCTGAAGACCAGATGAGCAAACTTATAAAGGATGCGAGTCAAAAAGCCCGAGATGATCACGATCGTGAAATGGCAATCTATGAGAAAGCCAAGACACAGCGTCTCCTTCGACAGGCAGTAAAGAACGAAGATGTTACCCCACGTCAGCCTGCTACAAAAAGGGTTCGACGCGAAAGCGAAAACAAGTCGAGGGGCCAAAAAGGTGCTCGACAACCACAAGACAGAGCTAAGAAGCCACGCATACGAGAGTCGAGCGTTATTGACCTAGCCCTTATGAAGAAAATGGGTCGAGCATACTCGTTTCCTCGGAACAAAACAAGGAAAATACTTGATCTTGCTCTAAAACATCAAATGCTTACTCTGCCAGAGTCTAAACACCCTGAGCAAGCAGGCGAAGTCTCCAACCCAAATTATTGCTCTTACCATCGAGTAGTAGGGCATCCGCTTGAAGATTGTTTCACCTTTAAAAATTGGGTTGAAGACCAATATCAGCTTGGCAAATTCGCATTGTCTGACAGTTGGAAGGTAGCGCCGCCGCAAAAGCACGAACCCAAAAACACAAGAATAAAACCAACCCCGCATTGGGATTGGCAGAAAACTCGCACCTGTCATGTGATAACAACATTAAAAGAAGGGTCCGAGGACATGAACGACTTCCCTTGGTGCTTTGAAAACGGCAGTGATGAGGTAATCTCAGAATTTCCCCCAGCTCCGAAAGAACTGGAGGATGGAATCCACACCACTGCAGATAATCTCAAGAAAATTGAGTTGGGGACGGAAAATGACCCGCGACCAACATTCATCAGCGAGCTGTTATCTGAAGAAAGGGTGACTGCGTTGAAAGATGTGCTTCTACAACACAAAGATTGCTTCGCGTGGAACTATTCCGAAATGCCGGGACTAGATCCAGAAATTGCTGTACACAAATTGGCGATATCCCCGGACATCAAGCCAGTCAAACAGGCGCCAAGAAGAATGCGACTCGAGCTTGAGATGAGCATCAACGCCGAAGTCAAAAAGCTGATAGACTCTGGCTTCATCCAGGAAGTTCAATACCCTGAATGGATCGCTAACATCGTCCCAGTGATGAAGAAAAATGGGACAGTACGCATATGCGTAGACTTTCGGGATCTTAATAAAGCCTGCCCAAAAGATGATTTCCCAGTGCCAGTTACTGAACTTATGATAGACAATACATCCACTCATGAGGTTTTCTCCTTCATGGACGGCTCGTCGGGGTATAACCAGATAAAAATGCATCCCGAAGACCAGAAGCACACAGCCTTCAGGACTCCTCTTGGTATATTTTGTTATAAAGTGATGCCCTTCGGTTTGAAGAACGTCGGTGCTACTTATCAGAGGGCCATGACAAAGATCTTCGACGACCTTATACACGAAATCGTTGAATGCTATATCGACGATCTCGTGGTTAAAAGCAAATCATACGGGGAACATCTCGAGCATCTGAGGACTGTATTTCAACGCCTTCGGCAGTACAACCTGAAGATGAATCCTCTTAAATGTGCGTTTGGGGTCTCCTCGGGCAAATTCCTGGGATTCGTTGTTCGACACCGAGGTATTGAAATAGATCCGTCAAAGATTAAAGCAATCATGGAAATGCCTCCGCCGAGGACTCTCAAACAGCTGCGGTCTCTCCAAGGGAAACTCGCATACATACGGCGATTTATAGCCAACCTCTCAGGAAAATGCCGGCCATATAGTCACCTGATGAAGAAAGGAACCCCATTCGTTTGGGATCAAAAATGCCAGGGCGCACTAGACGAGATCAAGCAGTACCTGCAGAACCCGCTGGTGTTGGCTGCCCCGGTTAAGGGGAAGCCTCTTATTCTTTATACAACCGCCCTCGAAGGTTCCTTAGGCGCATTATGGGCACAAGAGAACGATCAAGGGAAAGAAAGGGCGCTCTACTACTTAAGTCGAGTGCTGCTGGGGGCAGAAAGCAACTATTCTCCCATTGAAAAATACTGCCTAGCATTGATCTTCGCAATAACAAAGCTTAGGCACTATGCGTTGGCGCACGAGGTCCGTCTGATTTCAAAAGTGGACCCTCTCAAATATTTAATGTCAAAAGCCATATTGACAGGACGACTCGCCAAATGGGCCCTGCTCTTGATGGAATTTTCCATAACATATCAACCTCTCAAGGCAGTAAAAGGCCAGGCCATCGCTGACTTCCTTGCCGAGCATCCCATACCTGCCGACTCTCCTTTAAACTGCGATTTGCCAGACAGACATGCATTTGACGCAATCGACAGTGGTGATACCCGTTGGGAGCTTTACTTCGATGGAGCGTCTTCTATGAAAAAGCACAAACAAAGTACGCCAACGATTAAATCGGGGGTGTGACTCATCTTCGTGACTCCCCAAGGAGGAATAATGCGCTTCGCCTTCTCCTTAACGGAACCAAGAACGAATAATGAAGCTGAATATGAGGCTTTGATAGCAGGCCTCGAGATCGCCATTGACATGGGAATTGAGAGCCTCCTCATATATGGGGACTCCCAACTAGTCGTCAGTCAAGTGAACGGCGATTACCAAACATGCAAACCGGAATTGGTAAAATACGGTGAAAAAGTGCAGCAACTGCTAACCCAAATTCCCTCCTACATATTGGAAAGTATACCGCGTGCGGAAAACAGCAAAGCGGACGCACTAGCCAAACTTGCTAAAGAACTGGCTGACGAGAACCTCGACGACGTTAGAATCATAGTACAAAGCCGTCGAGTGCTCGCCCCAACAGAAATATCTCCAGAATCGTCTGAAGAAAAAAGAACGACTGAGCAGTCGACCTTACAAATAAAAGACCATGAGAAGGTTGAGGATTGGAGGGAAGTCTTTATAGACTACTTCAAGTCCCACCGAATGCCCGAAGATGCGTCCGCAAGACATCAGCTCATGAAACGAGCTCTGTCTTTCGCCTTCGTCAATGATACTCTGTACAAGAGGTCATTCGATTCTCTGTGGTTGAGATGCTTAGGACCTGACGAAGCGAGAAGGGTCGTCCAAGAAGTTCACGACGGACTCTGCGGTTCCCACCAAGCAGGCCCTAAGATGAAGTTAAAGATAAAGTGGATGGGCTACTACTGGCCCACGATGATGCAGGATTGCCTAAAATACGCTAGGCAATGTCATTCATGCCAAATTCATGGAGACTTCATCCATCAGCATCCCAATCCACTGCATCCAACAGTGGCTAGTTGGCCATTCGAAATGTGGGGAACTGACATAGTCGGCCCTATCGAACCAGCATCGTCCAAGGGACATCGTTTCATCTTGGCGACGACTGATTACTTCTCCAAATGGGCAGAGGCGGTACCATTGAGGGAAGTGAAGACGGAGAATATTCTCCATTTCTTCAAAACGCATGTCATATATCGGTTTGGAACTCCGCGACGGATCATCTCCGATAACGGACCAGCCTACCGAAGCCATAAAATTAGCCGATTCGCACAGCAACATAATATAGACTGGAGATATTCCTCAGTTTATAATCCGCGAGCTAACGGTCTAGCTGAGGCCTTCAACAAGACCTTGACAAAGATCATAAAGAAAACAGTATCCCGAAACAAGAAAGACTGGCACGAGAGGCTGCAAGAAGCTCTTTGGGCGTATCGAACTACGTTCAAGACAGCCACAAAAACAACGCCATACGCGTTGGTGTTTGGGACGGAAGCAGTACTCCCTCTCGAAATAGAATTACCCTCTTTGCGGGTGGCAGTTCACTATGGGCTGACGGATGAAGAAAATGCTCACCTCCGACTTGAAGAGCTTGACGCCCTTGATGAAATCCGGCTTCTAGCACAGCAAAATTTGGAAGCTTATAAAGTAAAGATGACGCGCTCATATGAAAGATTGAGCCGCCCGAGGACATTCCACCAAGGCGAACTCGTGCTAGTCGTCAAAAGGCCCATGGTCCCCAATCGCGCCAAGCGGGGAAAGTTTGAGCCAAACTATGAAGGACCGTACATCATTGATAAGGTCTACCAGGGCGGGGCTTATCTACTCATGGACATGCACGGTGAAAGGCCTTTCAGGCCAATAAACGGTCGCTTCTTAAAGAAATACTACGCTTAATGAGCCACAGCCTAGGTCAATGGTAGATGACGACGACTATGTCCGCTCGCTATCTTCCTAAGCTCAAGCTTTATAAGCAGTAGCCGACCCTCTCAACGGCGGACCGAAATGTCCTTAAACTAATAGCAGACCGAAACGTCTTTAAACTACTACCGCAGCATCTTTAGGCTGACGAGATAAAAAAAAAAAAAAAAAAAAAAAAACAAAAAACAAAAAAAAAACGGTATGTCCATAAGCAAAAAAGGGCACGGATGAAAACCTGAAAGGGCTCCGTGAGTAAAAACAGCAGGACTACCGGCGAATGTTTGCGAAAACCCGAAAGGGCGCAACTTCGTTAAAGAACCCTTACAGAGTCCTCTCGACCCTGTAAGGAGAAACCACCTGCGTGAGATCCTTACGACTTACAAGGGAACAACACACTTAGGAATCCCCATGATTCCTAAGGAGAAAACACACTTGCGAGATCCTCACGACTCGTAAGGAGAATTCTCTTATGGGACCCTCACGGCTCATGAGATTTGAAAGTCTTAAGTTACAGAAACCTAAACCTGTGCTTGAGCAAACCCCCACAAACTTCCAATGTTGCCCTACAAGTGGTTCAATATTGATCCTTGTATACAATCCACGGGCGCGAATAGACATTTCCCTAACCAAGGTCCATCCGTGATCGGGGATATGTTCGCATAACCCTTGTAAGTCCTCTCGATTTACAAGAAGAAAACCCCCCTGTAGGATCCTTACGACTTACAGAGGAACAAAACACTTTGGAACCCTTACGATTCCTAAAGAGAAAATACACCTACAAGATCCCCACGACTTGTAGGGAGAAATACCTTCACGAGACCCTTACGGCTCATGAAGTCAAAAGCCTTAGCCGACAGGACCCTAACCCTGGTCGCTAAGCCTCCTTTGTTCGACAACGACAGAGGCAAATGATGATTCGCTCCTGGCAATATTCCAGTTGCAACGGTGCTGATGCCGAAGTCGGTGCCCAATTTCAGGTTTATGGCGAAAGCCAGTAGGCCGCTCATGCATACAAAATAGCCGAAATGATAAGGCAACTTGCAATAAAAAGCAGCAAGTAAAATGTATGCATGCAAAATAGCCGAAATGATCGGGCAACTCGTAATAAAAAGCAACGAGTAAAGATAAAATAAAAAAGCCGAAATGATTGGGCACCGCGAAAAATAGCTGAAATGATTGGGCAATCGCGACCTTCGCGATATAAAAGCTGAAATGATAGAGCATCGCGGAAATAAAATAAAACAAAAATAAGAAATGATGAAACTTCATCCCTACAGTTAAGATCACATCGATCCCTGTATACAATCCAAGGGCGCAAACAAAGAGGAAACCATACTTCCCCAGCGGATTCCGTCGAATGACGAAGCCAAACCTCAACGGTTCATTTCAACCGAAGAAGCCAGCAAATTCCTCGACTCACGGATACAAACACTCCTTGACGAGAGCTTCCTGATCCGCGTCGACCCGCAGAGCCACCAGTGCCTCCGTAGGAACCATCGACTCGTTTCAAACCCCAGGGACACAAATAATCCTTGGTGCTTGGGAAACAAATAATCCCTCGCAAAACTTCTCAACTCACGGATACAAACACTCCTTGACGAGAGCCTCCTGATCCGCGTCGACTCGCAGAGCCACCAGCGCCCTTGTGGGAACCATCGACTCGTTTCAAACCCCAGGGACACAAATAATCCTTGGCGCTTGGGAAACAAATAATCCCAGCAATTTCCTCGACTCACGGATACAAACACTCCTTGACGAGAGCTTCCTGATCCGCGTCGACCCGCAGAGCCACCAGTGCCTCCGTAGGAACCCTTGACTCGTTTCAAACCCCAAGGACACAAATAATCCTTGGCGCTTGGGAAACAAATAATCCCTCGCAAAACTTCTCAACTCACGGATACAAACACTCCTTGACGAGAGCCTCCTGATCCGCGTCGACTCGCAGAGCCACCAGCGCCTCCGTGGGAACCATAGACTCGTTTCAAACCCCAAGGACACAAATAATCCTTGGCGCTTGGGAAACAAATAATCCCAGCAATTTCCTCGACTCACGGATACAAACACTCCTTGACGAGAGCCTTCCTGATCCGCGTCGACCCGCGGAGCCACCAGTGCCTCCGTAGGAACCATCGACTCGTTTCAAACCCCAGGGACACAAATAATCCTTGGCGCTTGGGAAACAAATAATCCCTCGCAAAACTTCTCAACTCACGGATACAAACACTTCTTGACGAGAGCCTCCTGATCCGCGTCGACTCGCAGAGCCACCAGCGCCCTTGTGGGAACCATCGACTCGTTTCAAACCCCAGGGACACAAATAATCCTTGGCGCTTGGGAAACAAATAATCCCAGCAATTTCCTCGACTCACGGATACAAACACTCCTTGACGAGAGCTTCCTGATCCGCGTCGACCCGCAGAGCCACCAGTGCCTCCGTAGGAACCCTTGACTCGTTTCAAACCCCAAGGACACAAATAATCCTTGGCGCTTGGGAAACAAATAATCCCTCGCAAAACTTCTCAACTCACGGATACAAACACTCCTTGACGAGAGCCTCCTGATCCGCGTCGACTCGCAGAGCCACCAGCGCCTCCGTGGGAACCATAGACTCGTTTCAAACCCCAAGGACACAAATAATCCTTGGCGCTTGGGAAACAAATAATCCCAGCAATTTCCTCGACTCACGGATACAAACACTCCTTGACGAGAGCCTTCTGATCCGCGTCGACTCGCAGAGCCACCAGCGCCTCCGTGGGAACCATCGACTCGTTTCAAACCCTAAGGACACAAATAATCCTTGGCGCTTGGGAAACAAATAATCCCTCGCAAATCTTCTCAACTCACGGATACAAACACTCCGTGACGAGAGCTTTTCTGACTCACATCTCGGGCAGTAAGGATTCAAAAACTTGCTTCCTAAACAATGGGACCCTGCAAGTCAATCCTAAATGGTCTCTTGCATACTATTCACGGGTCTCACTCTCTGAAGTCGATTCTCGACAAAGAGGGAAACAACCGCTTACGAGCCCTCTCGACTCGTAAGAAGGGCAATGGGATCCTGCAAGTCAATCCTAAATGGTCTCTTGCATACTATTCACGGGTCTCATTCTCTGAAGTCGATTCTCGACAAAGAGGGAAACAACCGCTTACGAGCAATCTCGACTCGTAAGAGGGAGAAATTCTCTCATAAGATCCTTTCGACCTATGAGAGAAAACCACACTTGGGAATCCTCACGATTCCTAAGGAGAAAATCCATCTACGAGATCCTCTCGATCCGTAGGGAGAAAAGTCTCTATGAGACCCTCACGGCTCATAGAGTTGAAAAGTCTTAGACAGCGGATCTGAACCTGCGGCCTAAGCCATCGCTATATCTCGAAGAAACCAAAATGCTTACTCTATTACCTGTCAATCATGTTTATCAAGACAGCATGCTGATAATAAGAGAAGGGAGAAAGCAAAGAAATGATACAAGACATTGCAAAAGAAAATGTGTATTTTTATTCGTTAATTCAGTCAAGTACATGGTGAATCGTGCAAAAGTATAAAGAATGTATACATCTTATTCGAAAAAGAAAATTACAAGTATATTGATACAAGGGCAGCTACTGGGAAGGAAACGTCTTAAATAGCCCTATCAATTGCTCGCGTACTTCTTCCCACGCCTCCTCTAGATCAACTACCACTGCCAGTTTAGCCTCCACTTGAGCCCGCTGCTGCGCGAAGGATGTAAGCTCTTCCCCAATAGCTTGCTGAGCTGCTTCTTGGCCTCGGACGTCACGCTCAGCAGCATCAAGTTTCCGCCTCAGAGCTAGCCCATTAGATATACGCTTGAGAAGACCTTCGAAGGCAGCTTTCACCTCAGCAGCATTCGTCCTAACTTCAACACGAAGGCAAGCGGTCGCGTTTGAAGATTCCTGATGCGCCTTTAGCCGTAAAGCTGCCTCCTGCTCCAAATGGCGGAGATAAGAGGCGCTTTGCTCAAGCCAAGTTGTCCGTTCGGCGCTAGCGGCCAAAACCTCAGGAGAAGGGCGGGTCGACTCCAACCGATGCAGACGGGCCTCGATCTCTCTGCAGTGGTTAACCCACGATTTGACAACGCCTTCGTTATGAAAAGTTACGAGCGCTGCCAACATCGGGTTAACATCCACCGCGAAATCTATGGCAGAAGGTAGGGCATCCATGTTGAGCTCTTCGATGTACCCGCTCAGCATACCCAGGCTCATCACAGCACCCTTTGAAGATGGGCGTCTCAAGAAAGGACCCGCCGGCAAGAGGACGCGAGACTCAAAAGAGGTCAGAACTGGAACAATGGCTGCAAAACGAAACATGGTCAAACAATGGTTCGAAAAGTCGGTGGAAGATCATATAAAAAGGGGAAAGGAATATTTGTACCGGTTGCAACGGACGGCAAAGCCGGAGGCGCCGGTGGTGGCACAGGCCTGGTGTCCCCTCCCTCGATTTGAGGCACTGCAATCAAGAAGAGGAAAAGTCAGATACAATCCTATATTCCCTCAAAAGAGACCAAGACAGCGCTTACCAGTACCCCTAGAGGGAGAAGCGTGCTCGGAAGGGAAGGCGAAATGTGGAAGCAGCACTTGATACAAATGATCGAAGAACACTCCTGAAAAGAGCATAGTGGTATAGCGTTAGTACATAGGCTGCACGTTAAAAGATTAATGCATAAGTCATAAATTCATACCTTCCGACATCCGCGATGGCACAAGAGAAGGCTGAGGAGTGACTACTGCCAAGGCAGTAGTTGACGGTGCCCCCTCGAGCAATGGAGCATCAGTGCTAGCCGCACCTGCAAGAACAAGCATGTTAGAAGAGATCACAAGATACATACAAAAAAAAGGGAAACGCTGGTGACTAAAAAAAAATTTTTTACCTGACAAACTGCCCGCACAAACGGAGGCAGTCCCTTCCTCCACTGACGGAAGGCCACCGCCTGTAGCTTCATCACCCGATTCAAGGGGAATCGTTGTTATGCTCTCAAGCTCTGCAGGTAGCGGGAGATCGTAGGCAGGGGGAGCCAAAATACGAACATTGCCAGATTCCTGAGAAGGAGCGCCTAGCTCGTCTTCAGGAATCATGGCCTCCTCACTTGCTGCTCCTTCAGGATCGGCGATTACAGCTGCCTCGTCCATCAGTACCGCGAGGTCCCCGTCCTCAGGCACCTCGCCCTCTACCGCCTTCGGCTCAGTTGAGACAATCATCTCATCTGCCGCCACTTCGGGTGCGGCATCAATGACCTTCTCTGCGGTAGGTTCCTCAGTCTCGGCTCCAAGCCCCATGACCTTGATAAAGTTGTCCACTGTCGGTTCGGGCTCGGCGAGTACCGCTTTCTCCGCTCTCTGGGGCTCGACGGTCGTCTCCGCCTCCCCCTCAGCTGGACCTGACCCTGCAAGATGAGATGTGTATAAGCCAATGGTTTTACAAGTTATACAACAAGGTTCTGAAAGGAGTACTACCTGAAGCGGATTTATCATTGGCGTTTCGAACCGCGCGCGCAACTTGCCGATGAGCGGTAGACAGAGCCACAGGGGGCTCTTCAGAAGGAGTACTAGCGTGAGGAACAGTGCTAGGGCCCGCTCCTGCGGCTAGAGCAGCTCTGCGCGCCTTAGCTTCGCGTCTGGACCGCTTCCGCTCCTCTTGAGCCGATGAGACGGATGCCATCAGAGCTTCCTTGAGCGAAGCCTCCTCATCCGTGTAGAGGGATGCCTCCAGATTTTTCAGAGCATCCCTCGTTGTTGCATCAAGCCGAGGCTCTTGCGGCAGCTTCGACGGAGCTGGGACTTCGATGACGGGCTTGGGAAGGGTCCTTGCGCCGATTAATACAACCCCTATAAAGAAACAAGAGAAGGTCAGGTCGACTATCATAAAAAGATAACAAACTTTCCTTATAAAAGAGAAAGGGATAAAACATACCGACGCTTGCCAGGGCACGTTTCTTCTCCTCCTCTTGGAAGGTCTTCAAGGATGCAGCGATAGCATCTTCAGTGGAGATACCTGTTAAAAAAGGGAGCAAGAGTTAGTTAAATGTAACAATACAGAGTGCAATGAGATAACAAATAAGGCGTCTGATGATTACCGGACTCGGCGAGTTTACTCAGCATCGCTTCGAGCCTCGCTGATCGCTCTGATTCTGCAATGGCGGCGGCTAGGTTGGTGTCCTCAGGATCCACCACGAAACCCTCGTTGCTGCCGTACTCACATATAGTCTCGGCAGGATGAGCCGCGGGCTCCAAGTTAAGAATCGCATCGAGGGATAAGGTGGACTTCTTCTTCTTTTGTTCACCAGCCTTGGATCCACCCGGAGCAGCTTTGCGCTTGCCAGTTTTGGCAGTCACTTTCGGGCGGCGAGTCCCGATGTCCGCTCCTGCACCCGACTCCGGCGATGCCGCTTTAACCGTCTCTGTCGGAGCACGGGGTGCCGTTGGGGCATCCACCGTAGTAGGCAGTGGCAGTCCACGCGGAGGGGCCAACACGCGTGGTCGATCTGCTCCGGCCTCTTTCGTCGGAGGGATAACCTGGACCCTAGGCTGCAATGGAGCCTTGCGATTGCCGCCGGGAGGCGCAGCCCTACGATCGACCAGTAGACGTTTCTCCATCAAGATAATTGGGCCCATCGCGTGCGCGTACCAAGCCACATACGAATTGAGTATCTTGGGGGTACAGCTGGGCTCACTGATGAAAAAGTAGGAGCCTGTATTGAGCCGGATGAAGTGATGCATCGCATTCCGTACTCCCTCTGGACCGACTGCAGGTGTTCCCAAGAAGGCTTCCAACGGGACTCCTTGGTTATAACTCGATTGCCGGGCAAATCGATGCGGGTTATACCTCATGAAGAGGGCCGTTTCATTCTGCCTAAATACCAAGTAACCCGGCCGAATGGAATAAAGGTGGAGGATTTCCCGAGCCTTCAACACGGAGACACCGCCCTTAAAGTCATCACGCAGCGGCACCACCGACTTAGTGGTCTCGGAACCCATGGTGATGACCTTATCCACAAAAGAGGTCTTCGCCCCGACTAGATGCGAACGCAGAAGCAGTCCCCTAGATTCCCGCGAAGGTGCAAACACGATGGAAGCCCCGATCAATCGTATGATTCTTGGAAATATGAATCTCTCAAAGAATGGAGGAGTTTTGTGGGCACCAAACACTCCTCGAACATGCAGCTCCATCCAAGAAGTGAAGTAATGCATCGGGAAGTTAGCAGGCTGCACCCCAGGTTCATTAGCGTCCGCCGCTACGCTAAGTCCATTGTAGAGGTGAGCCAACCCGGCGATCCCCACTGATAACTGTAGACCGGCCACCATTTGATGCGCCGGGTAGAAGACAGAAGACCGCATGAGGCGTGGGTGCATGGGAAGCGCGAAGCTGCACAGCCACAGACCTAAGAACCCGATGAAGAAGGTCTCCTCATCCATGCCAGGAACGGCGATCTCTGAGAAAGGGACGCTAGCAGTGCCGGGAAGGTAAAAACTTCGCTGATCAATTTCCGATGAAGGTCGGCGGTCCAGGCCGAAACCAAAAAGATCAGCAAGTTGGGCAAACTTCTCACCCTGCTCTGATAAAAATTCCGGGCGAATAAAACGAGCAATGAAGTCCGCAAAACTAACTCCTCGGTCGCCCAATTTCAAATGAAGCTCCTCGTAAATCTCCAACACCTTTACTAGGCCCGGATGCTGATGCTGGATGGCATTTTCCGGAGTCAAGTCGAGTACCACTTGCTTGGTGGCAAAGACGTACTCATCAGGAGGAAGCAGCTCTTCGTAGTGCTCCCCCCTCGCCGGTAAACCTGAAAGCTCAACGAATTCCTCTAGAGAAATTGAAACTTCCCTATCCGCTGCCAGGAAAGTATGCGTGGGGATATTCCATTGTTCGATGAAGGCCTTTGTCCACCACGTTGGAGGAGTAGGATACTCGAAAAGCGAGACGTAGACGGCGGAATATAAACCTATCTTCGTCAGGTGAGCTCTTTTCGCCGCTAAAATGTACCGGGCCCATGGCAGGTATCCAGCAAGCGGTCGCGGATTTAATCCAATATTGTAAGCCTGTCCCCAAGGGCGTGCTTCACCCTGACAGATTCGCCTTCCCAAGATATCTATGGCCGGCGGCGGCTGTACCGGAATAGCGCCGATTGCAGGCTGGAGAAGGTCGTCTGAATTCCAATTTTTTACCTCCACGGCATACTCCACCGGGGGTTTGTCCGCATAGGGGATCGTAACTATGGGTTCGGAAGGCGAGGCGGAACTAAAACTGCGGCGGCCTTGGATAATCTGGCTGTACCACCTTCCCCATAGGTGAAGTCTCTTGCACTCAGGATCGTGATCTTTGATCAGAGCAAACACCACCCGGTCCACTGGTGCATGTGGGAACCCTCCTTCTGAGCGAACAAAGGGGAAAGACAAATCTTCAGACATGTTTCCTGTAGATAAAAAAAAAATAAAAAAATAATAACAACTGTTAGTGTTCCAATGCTTCACATATCAAAGGCATACATCACACTGCAATGCAGTGGGTTGGGGACCAAAGGGGGACCCACAAAATCAAGATGACGACGCATCATTTGATAAGACAGTCCCATCATTGGATGAGACTGTCAGTTAATAAAAAGGACCCCCAAGAGAATATCCTCACTGGGGGATCTCTAGAGACAAGGAGAAAATCTCCTCTTTTCAGAGCAAAGCTCTGTCACAGAGTGACACTTGTCAAACTCCTGTTTCAAAAGAATAAAACTTCTTAAAAAAAAAAAGAGAGCCTAGCTCTGTAGCAGTAATAAAAAATTTATAACCAAGGATTAAAATTTTGGGATCTTAAAGATCCATGGAAACTTTTAAAAAGTTTTTTAATTGACCTATGAGCAGGGCTCTGTTCATGGGTTAAACCCTAAGAACAGAATCTCTGCAAAATTTTGAGAGCAAGGCTCTGTGAATAAAAACCCCAAAGGGGTTTCCTTTAGATCAGAGATCTATAAGAGCAAGGCTCTGATTATTTAAATTTGATTTAAATTAAATTAATTTACCTAAAATGGTTCTGAAGTTAGAACTTAGAAGTTCTTAAGGAAATCACAAGAGCAAGGCTCTGAAGTTTTAAACAAGAGCAAGGCTCTGGGTAAAAATTCTTGAGAATGGTAAAAAATACCAAGGACCAAGGGTCCTATTTATAGGCGCCTGCACCTGTTCACCTGACCCGTCGATCCGATGGTCAGGATCTTGCCACCGCTGCACTGACGTGCGCGCCACGTGAGCGCAACGGTGGGGGGCATCTGTTTCCCCCAATCAGAGCAAGGCTCTACTGAATTTTGAAAATTCAAAATTTGAAGCAACGCTTCGGTTTCCGTGCGCAGTGCGCAATTTGCCACGTGGCAGAAGCCAATTCGGCAGCGTAACGCCCGAGACGGTGCGTCCCATCAGAGCAAGGCTCTTCAGAAAAACGTAATTAAAGACTTAACTGCGCAAATGCATGACAGCGCGACACGTGTCTGCGCAGTTGCGCAATCGCAACTGCGCAAGCGCACGGATGCGCGACACGTGTCTGCGCAGTTGCGCAATCGCAACTGCGCAAGCGCAGTGATGCGCGACACGTGTCTGCGCAGTTGCGCAATCGCAACTGCGCAAGCGCACGGATGCGCGACACGTGTCTGCGCAGTTGCGCAATCGCAACTGCGCAAGCGCTCGGATGCGCGACACGTGTCTGCGCAGTTGCGCAACCACAACTGCGCAAGCGCACGAATGCGTGACACGTGTCACACTCTGGTGAGTTGCGCAGCAACTGAATGAAGATTTAGACAAATCTTTTCTGTTCTCCTGTAAAACAGGAACCCTTGGATCAGAGATCCAATGGTGGGAAAATTCCCAAAATTATTCAGGAAAGATTTTGTTAACAAATCCAACAAATTGGTGGGCACTATAAATAAGACCCCAGGCCTCATTCAAAGGGCATCAGATAATCAATCATCATCGAGAGAGGGAAAAAGCTTCTGAAAAAAAAGAGAGCTCTTGAAGATTAATCAAGAACCAAAAAAAAAAAAAAAGAAGGTAAAATTTCTGAAGAACAGAAAATAAGAAAATAAATAGTGCCTTGCACTTGATAGGAACCCCTGGTTCTAAAGAAAAAAAAAATATAAATAAAAGAATAATAAATAGTGCCTTGCACTTGATATGAACCCTTGGTTCTAAAAAAAAAAAAAAATAATAATAATAAATAGTGCCTTGCACTTAATATGAACCCTCGGTTCTGTATGATCAGGAAAAAACAAGAACTTGTTTTCCTTTGATCCAAATTCAAATCAAAAGTGCCATGCACTTGTGTTCTTCAATCTGAAGATTTCTAGGGTTTCTGCAACCCCTTGTTTTGGGCCCGGCCCAAATTAAATTGAAATAATAAAAGGGCAATGCCCTGTTTGGAAAAATTCCTGAGTTTCTGCAAACTCGTTATTCAAATGGGCCTGGCCCAAACTAAATTACAGAACAATAAAAGGGCAAAGCCCTGTTTGTAAAAACTTCTTGAGTTTCTGAAACTCATTATTTAAAAGGGCCTAGCCCAATTGCAGAAAAAAAATAATAAATAAAAAGGGCAAGGCCCTGTTTGGAGAATTCCTGAGTCCTTGTAACTCATTAATTAGAAGGGCCTGGCCCAAATCAGACTTGTAAAATAATGAAAGGGGCAAAGCCCTGTTTAGATTGATTCTTCTAATCAGGCAAAGCCTAAAATAAAAATTGGACTTAACCCAATCCTGGCTGTAAGTCCTTAAATTAAATGCCCCTCATAAACCAAGTCATGACCGGTTCGAGGGTACATCTCGGAACTCCTCAGACGTATGTCGTTGTAATTCCTCAGCGACGTCAGAGAGGTGACGAGTCCCAACGACCACTCATCTAATATCGGACCGAAACGTCCCTAAACTAATATCGGACCGAAACGTCCCTAAACTAATATCGGACCGAAACGTCCCTAAACTAATATTGGACCGAGACGTCCTTAAACTAATGACGGACCACTACGTCCCTAAACTGGCGACGGACCGAAACGTCCCTAAACTAAAATCGGACCGAAACGTCCCTAAACTAATGACGGACCACTACGTCCCTAAACTGGCGACGGACCGAAACGTCCCTAAACTAAAATCGGACCGAAACGTCCCTAAACTAATAATGGACCACCACGTCCCTAAATTGGAATATGGACCGCTACGTCCCTAAACTGACATAATAGGGCCCAAACGCTCTTTTGTCGGATCTAAACGGTCCCGCCTAAGTTGATCTTAACCCCAAATACGGTTAACGTGTCCTTAGACATCTAAATAAACAATAAAATCCCAAACCAACTTTGGTTCAAGGGTACATCTCGGAACTCCTCAGACGTATGTCGTTGTAATCCCTCAATGACGTCAGAGAGGTGACGAGTCCCGACGGCCGGATAATTAAATCAATCACTACGTCAGGTCGATCTTAGTCCAAAACAGGACTAGCGTATCCTTGATGAACGTTTAAGTTGATCTTAGTCGCAACGCGACCAATGCATCCTTAAACTAAAAACACCAAACTCAAATCTAAGCAAACACGGATTTGGACTAATCCACGTCCTACGGGCGACGACATCACTAAGTCTCCGTATACAATCCACGGGCAACCACAAATAAAATAAACATACACGACACGAAGTGAAATTCTGGAGAAGGAGAAAGTTGTTATCGCAACGCGATAGCGTAATTAACTGCAGGGGCTTGCGCCTGCAGGGAAGAGCGTCCCCACAATCAAAAACCCCTCACCCTGAGGGGGAATCTGACAAAGTCTGCTACATCGGCCGCATCCGTCTAAACCTTCGATACACGGTGCCATAAATCAACTTGGCATCTTCGGAGAGGTAGACGAATAAAAACCAAATAGCATCTGCCCCGAACCTCAGGCACGTGACGTCCTAACGTCGCTGGCCGCCGTTCGGAGGGGAACAATGGGTGTCGTCGCGGTGGGCTTTCCGGCGTCGGGTGTGGGATGCGGGTGAGTGTGCAGGCGAGGGTGCAGGGGTCGGATTGGGAACGAGAGAGAAAGTGTAGAAGGGAGAGGCGAAGGAGGGAGAGATGAGGGGCTCGGGGCAGTGGGTGATGTGAGATTGAATTGTGAGGAGAGAGGGAGCGAGGCAGGCGAGGGTGTTGCAGGTTGTTGAGAGGAACGAGTCGTGGGGGGGTCAGTGCGAGGGAGGCGGGAAGGAGAAGGAGTGGGGTCGTGGGTTCTTAGGGGAGTGGGTCTCGTGGGAGTGAGGGAAGCGGCGCGGCCGTAGGGGCGTGGGCGCGATGGAGATGGAGAAGTTGGGGAGAGAGGGGAGGCGCTGCGGAGGTCGTTGGGGTGGAGTGGGTCTCGGGGGTGTGGGTGCGAGGCGTGGGCGTGAGGGGGGAAGCGGGAAAAGGGAAGACGAGGGAGGAAGAAAGGGGGAAGCGGGTCGAGTAGGGTGTGTTGGGCCGTGGGTTTGGGGAAAAGAAAATAGGAGGAAATTAAATTAATTAGGGTTTAGTTGGGTCATGGGCCGGGCTGGGCTGGGCTTGGTTTAGGAATTAGGGAATGGAAAAAATAGAGAGGAAGATGTAGGAATTGAATAAAAATGAAAGGGAAAGAAAACAAAGTAGTAATTGGGAATAGTATATATATATATATATTTATATATATATATATATGAAAAATTTAGGAGGGGATATTATGGTAGAAAATAATAAATAATAAAGAAATAGATTTATTCAATACGGAAAAAGAGTACAAATGAAACTGGGTATTACATCATACCCCACTTATATAAAATTTCGTTCTCGAAATTTAAAATAACGATAGGCTATAAAATGTAATGCGAAAAGCAACGATATACTATTATATATCGATTTACGCAGAAGCAGCTAGATGAAAATCCAAGGTCTATATATGTATAAGAAATAACGTAACTAAAAGAATAGGCATAAGTAAGCACAAGGTATAACCATCTATAATGATAAACTATATCCACAATACCAGGAAAAATAACAATAATAAACAATAGTGAAGTATTTGCCGATAGGTCAAAATATTTTAGAAAAATATCGATCAAGCAATTTAAAATAACTTGAGGAAACCCATTAAGAAAAATAAAACAAAATAGTATGTGCGACATATATTTGTACTATTGAAAATGTGAAGAATAGTAAAGCATTTAAAATAAGTAAAACAGAAGTAGTTAATAATATGGATTTTTTTATTTTTATTTTGATAACTACAAGATAAAGGAAACTAAATTTCGAACAGCAAACGTCAATGAATATAATTATAG
The DNA here is from genome assembly GCA_030015575.1 of Agapanthus africanus. NCBI lineage: Eukaryota > Viridiplantae > Streptophyta > Magnoliopsida > Asparagales > Amaryllidaceae > Agapanthus > Agapanthus africanus. The sequence continues at coordinate 145,066,826 of CM057338.1, read as the reverse complement.
TAATAAGAAATAGCATTAACAATGTATAAGGGGTAGCAAGTGTATGGATCACAGTAGAGTATGGCCCATTCAAAAGAAGTCGGAATGCGGTACTTTAATCTGAATGTTGAAGAGGCTGGGGTCAGGTCAGCACAAGGTGCATGGGTGAATAGTAATGAATCTTAGGAGGGAAGGAAATTTATTGGGGAGGGAGAACAGTCAATGCATCATGCGAATCAATATTCAAAGGACTTGCGCACTTAGAAACTTCATTATTATTTATTTTTCCAGAATTTTTTTTTCAAACAAGGCATACGCGAAAGATAAAAGTGGCTCTAAACTATACATAGATTTATTTGGTCAGAAGAAACAAAGATAAGTCACGTCAGTCGCGATTATGGAAGTTCAACAGGTTACGGTAAGCTCTCGCGCTAAGATAGAGGCGTCCATGTCCATAGCGCCTTGCAGGGATTGCCACTGGAAGTTCTTCTGCCTCGAATTCCTCCTCACTCGAGGTTTCATCCTCCGATTCTTCCTCGGCTGGGGCTTCTTCATCGTGGTCTACTTCCACATGATTCACCACTTCTGGATCTTCTTCCACGGGATTTTCTTCCACTGGATTGTCCTTAGGGTCTTCCTCTCCTGGATTTTCTTCTACCGGGTCTTCCTCGGGATCTTCCTCTATCGAGTCCTCTTTCTCCTCGTCGGAGTCACTGATCATGTCGACTTCTGGGGCTGCGACTCTTTCGTCCTCAGAATCGCTGTTGCCGAAAATAACCTGTAGGCCATCGATCTCGTCATCTGAACTCACCAGCATGCAGTCCAAGGAAACGCAGGACCGAGTGTCCTCATCGATAAGCGGCGCTGCTCCAGAATTGGCTATGGCCTGAAGAAGAGAGAGTCATGATCATACAGTAGAACACACAAAGAAAATAACCAAGAATATGGAGCACATGGAAATTATACGGTAGGTAAGGACTGAAAAATCAAAATTTAGAATAATGATGCAGTAATCAGTATAAGGAAAATGAGTGGAAGAGGACGATACATAAATCACAACTTACAATTTTATAGCATTCAAACTAAGAAGTTCACGGATACAAGATTTTAAACGAACGGAAACATTTACTAAAGAGTGACAATATTTTTTTTATTGAAAGTAGAAGAGGTGATAATTCTTCATTGATATCCATCTCTGCAATCTCGTAAGATAAGTCTGAATCTTGTGCTGGGTCCATATCATCCTCGAACTCGAACTATGAAACAACCAAGTTGCTCAAGTAGATGCGGAAGGTGTTGACGAATCTCCTCCTTGTAGCTCTTTCCTTCGAGGGCAACCATTAATAAGATGCTCGTTGGATCCACAAATCAGACACTGCCCTTTAGCGCCGCGATAGTCTCTCTGAAGGTGTCCCGGTCTCTTGCAGTATCCACAACGTTGAATTCTCCGCTGCTTCCGTTGCTGAGGAACAAATGGGCGCTTCATCTTCACATCTCTTCTTTGCTTATCAGGGATTCTCTTACGATTGGAGGCTTCCGCTGGTGCTTGAGCCATTTGCCTTCTTAGTCCTTCAGCTAAGAGATCGTGCGTTCGTTCCTGGGTTTCCTTCAAGCCTTGCAGTACACTCAAAGTCTCGACGGTCTGACTCTGGGGAGTAGAGATAGAAGAAGAGTCGTTGGAAGACATGGTCCTGAAACAACAATTTTAGGACGACATAAGGTACAAGATATAATAATCAGAGTAAGATATAGAACGAAGAAAGAATAGGTGGCGAGTGAAACTCAATTGAGCGGGGATCAAGTGTAGAACTCCAAGTCACTTAAACAGAGTACGGTATTGTAACTATACTGCAGTTCATAACTACAATCATGTAACTCTACTAAGTCACCCAAAACTCTAGCGGATGGATCAAAATATGTAGAAGAACTCATTGTATGAATCAAGATCAAGGATAACAAGTTTACAATCTAGACAGAAGGGTGACTTAGATTGTCAAGCCCTATACAGAAACTGCAATCCCATTCTAAACAAACCTAGCTCTGATACCAACAAAACCATGTCACGCCCCGCTTCCCAAAATACGGAATACGAGGGGTTGATAAGGCCAGCCATGCTCCTACGGTCGAGGAAACATCCTGCCGTAGTCACACTTTGGCTTCTAGCTTTACGTGGTAATCAGTAATCAATGCACAGGTAATTAGAAATGCAGTCACTAAAACAAAACAGATATAAAACTAACCAGACGGAGTCAAAGGAAAGACAGCACTGACGTCGCTGATCTAGATGTCCACAATATCTTCGAGGCACGTCAGGTCCTGATACGAGCTGAGTCCACTTCTCACTCTGAGCATGCATACTCAGGTCGTCAGAGCGACACAATAGCAATATATATAAATGCAAAAGTAAACACATGCAATGATGATGAACATAAAATAGTAAGCATGGAGTGATGACATGAGCATGAAGTAACCAGTGTAGGTAAACAGTAAAGCATGTATATCGAATCAGTATCAATGCATGTACATGTTACTAAACCTACCAGTCTCTAAGTCTCACTGTCCAGGTCGCTAAACCTATCGCCAGTCCAAGTGTGAGAGTCAACCACGCAGGAGTATCCCCAACCCAAGGGTAGGGCCCCAGGGGCAAGGGAACACGGGCCCGAAACGCTCGCTAATAATCAGTAATATCACCCATATGACTCCTAGAATCGCTGTATATGCCAGTAGTGGGACTCCCGAGATTCCGTTGAACTCACACTCAAAGTACCCCACACCGCGTGGTCTACATCAAACCCCGACCATAAACTCAAATACTAGTCGGTCCATGACAAGTCTACACGAGAACTGGAGACAGGATCTCCATCAAGCATGTCTCGACTGGTACCCAAGATAAATGGACAGTGTTTGACGCCTTATCTATGACACTAATATAAGTGCTTCCATAACCGTCCCATACCAGTTATAGTTACACTTATATATGTCCCATAGACGTCGACAATGCAATAAATTAACTGGGTTCGCTGATTGTGTACAAGTACGCGTCACTTCACTTGTTCATTCACGCTTTAACACTCACGTACTTGCCACAATAAAAACCTAATACCTATCACTGGATAATGTACACGATCACTAGGTTACCAATGTAATGACATCTACATGACATGATGAGAATACAATAATTACGATATGAATAAAATGTCATCAGTCAGTATTCTACCACTTGCATAATTTACTATAAATCATACATGCAGAACTAAGCAAAAAAATGTAAAAGGGGTAACCAGTATGTTTAATTATATATCCATCACAATTGGTTTCATGTCAATTGGGTTTCAGGTTTGCTAGCTATGGCCATTTCATTTTAAGTGTTCACTGCTGAAAATCCAATTTCTGAATTGGAAGCCCGTTTCGTAACACGTTTTAATCCCAGTTGGGATCGTATTTAGGCGACGCTACAGTTGGATAATATTTAGGTTTAATAGTTATGTTTCCAACGTATCAAACGGATCAATGATATCCGCTGTATACGGGAATATATGTTCAGTTTAATGTCAAACTGTCACTGCAGAAAACTGTAGGGCACCACGGTTTTCTAAAATACGAATTAAAAATGAAGGTGAAACGACACGGGACAAGATTCAGGTGTTATCTAACTAAGTTATCTACGCGACCATATGGGGCTTCGCGCATTTTCAGTTTTAAACAGGTATGTACAGGTGCTTAGAATTCAGTTTCCCCCGTAGAATGCTACCCCGGACTGCAGTCCAGAATTGCGTTCCTCCTCACTTTTCAGGGTCATGAAATCGCATTATTCCAAAACTAATTATATGGAGTTATAGGTTATCTAGTTAGGTTCAATATGAACCCTGGAACACCATGATAAGATTTATATTTAATTAACTACTAATGTTACAATGTGATGGTTGCGGTGATTTTCAGATTTGACGTAACCGATAGGTGGGGGTATTCATTCATAGTGGTGGAAACACTTATTTTCCCTCAAATTCTTATGAGCTATCTGTTATCCTAAAAGGGTTTCGAAGCTCGTAAATTTCACTATTTTAAGTAGGGTTTTTCATCTAGGGTGTCGTGTCATTTTGTATAGGCATCAAATGAAATATTCGCTCTCATTAATTGATCTAACTAAAGTTATTCGATTTGAATGTTATAATGATTAATAAGGGATGTCATCTCTTAGTATAATTGAACGACGTGGTCGACTACAAAACTAAATTGACGGTTAGACATCGATATCGCTATACACATAAACATTTACACCAGAGTATGTAACCTTGTTGATTTAATCAACTACTACGGTTTTTAGCATGAATAAGCAAGGGAAAAGGGTTCCACTTGCCTTCGGTCACTTGATATAGAAGCGACGCTGCTGCAGAGTTTGTCTCGACACACGAGACGGTGCGATGCTGGACACGGGCGCGTGGTGCGAGCGCAATGCACGATGATCCGGTACTGGATGCGGTGGTGACGCTGGCGCGATACGGTAGTGGACGTGGCGATGATGCGGGCGCGATACGGTAGTGGGCACGGTCTTGACTCGGTGCGTGATCCGGGAGCGGCACGGCACGTGCACCGGATCGAGCACGATGTGGCATAGGGGCTGGCACGACGTGGCACAGGAGTGAGTACGGGGTCGACACGTGAGTGGGTCCGATGGTGGCACGGTGGTTCTGGGAGTGGGCACGTACACGACACGGCGACTTTGGGTTCGACACACACACGGTACGGCACGACAACAGCGACGAGTATAGCACGGGCACGTTGCACGTACGGCTAAGCATGGCGACAACAAGGTCTGAGCTCGGCTCGGCTGCAGTGATCGTTCGGTGATCTTGACGGCGAAGTAGGCAGCCGGAGGTGTTCTTCGGGGCGACCGTAGTGGGTTCGGGCGTCGGCTGGAAGCAGTGGGTGCAGGGGAGCTCGGGGCTGTAGGGGATCGGTGCTCAGGTGAGGGCGTAGAGAATGAGGGTGTTTGTTACTCGGAGCTCGCAGCTCGGAGGTGGGGAGCAGAGGGGTGAGGAGGTGGTCTAGGGTCAGAGAAGGTGGCAGGGTCGACGAAGGCGATGGGTCGTGCGGTGATGGGTGTCGTCGCGGTGGGCTTTCCGGCGTCGGGTGTAGGATGCGGGTGAGTGCGTAGGCGAGGGTGCAGGGTTCGGTTTGGGAACGACAGAGAGTGTAGAAGGGAGAGGCGAAGGAGGGAGAGATGAGGGGCTCGGGACAGTGGGTGATGTGAGATTGAATTTAAGGAGAGAGGGAGCGAGGCAGGCGAGGGTGTTGCAGGTTGTTGAGAGGAATGAGTCGTGGGGGGTCAGTGCGAGGGAGGCAGGAAGGAGAAGGAGTAGGGTCGTGGGTTGTTAGGGGAGTGGGTCTCGTGGGAGTGGGGGAAGCGGCGCGGCCGTAGGGGCTTGGGCGCGACGGAGATGGAGAAGTTGGGGAGAGAGTGGAGGCGCTGCGGAGGTCGTTGGGGTGGAGCGGGTCTCGGGGGTGTGGGTGCGAGGCGTGGGCACGCGCAAGAAGCGGTCGAGAGGGGGGGAGAAGCGGGAAAAGGGAAGACGAGGGAGGAAGAAATGGGGAAGCGGGTCGGGTAGGGTGGGTTGGGCCGTGAGTTTGGGGAAAAGAAAAAAGGAGGAAATTAAATTAATTAGGGATTAGTTGGGTCATGGGCCGAGCTGGGCTGGGCTTGGTTTAGGAATTAGGGAATGGAAAAAATAGAGAGGGAGATGTAGGAATTAAATAAAAATGAAAGGGAAAGAAAACAAAGTAGTAATTGGGAAAAGTATATATATATATATATATATATATGAAAAATTTAGGAGGGGATATTATGGGAGAAAATAATAAATAATAAAGAAATAAATTTATTCAATACGGAAAAAGAGTACAAATGAAACTGGGTATTACAGAAGCATCCGGGATGGAGTGTCGTATGCCGTTGGAAACGCAGAGATTTTTACGATGTCCCAGAATTCGAGGACATCGATGAGGATGAGGAAGAGAGAAGACTTAGAGTGCTCCGACTGTCTGTTTCAAAAGACGGGCTGTCTTCGGCTGATCATGAAATTACGTGGGTTAGAAATGACATCGATTATGAAATCCAAGTAGATATGTCTAATGCGTCCACGAAATGAAAAAGGTTATCAGTAATGTTATATTATTACTTCACATTTTACGATATATATATATATATATATAATCAATGTTTGTAAAGATTGTTTAATGTGTTCACGAACCGTTTTATCTAGATTTGATGACGATGACGGGAGCAGCGGGGGGCGGCAGGAGCTCAAGCCGCGGCACCGGCAGAGGCAGAGGCAGAGGCAGAGCGGTTCTGCTGCCTGGAGAGCTGCGTAGGGAGCTTCAAAGGGCCGGTCTTGCACCCCGATCGGAGACCCCTTCGGATGGCTCCTTCCGTGTGGACTTTGCCACACCTCCAAGTATATTGCACGCATATTCATTTTGAATGTAATATTATAGATATACATGTATATTTATGTCAAAATTACTTATATAGTCAATGTTTGATTGTCTAGCTGTTGGTGGTGCGTCCGCATCAGGGACAGAGGCTACTCCCGTACCCCCACGTATATTTATATATCCTATAGTGCATGCATATTGATTCAGAATGCTATATCATAATTATACATACATTCTTTTTGCTCTTATATACTTAGATAATCCTTTTTTAATTGTCGAGCTGTAGGTGGTGCCTCCACATCTCGGGCAGAGGCCACCACCGCACCTGCGGGTATGTTTATATATTCTATAGTGTATACATGTTGATTTAGAATGCAATTACTTATATAGTCAATGTTTGATTGTCTAATTATAGGTGGTGCGTCCACGTTTGGTGCATGGGCCACTCCCACTTCCATACCCTCCGCTCAGTCTGCAGGTTAGTATGAATAAATATAAAATATTTATTCATTTTACATATCCTTTAAGAATAAACATGAACTACATGTAATTTTATCGATATTTATTTTCTAGTTGGAGGGGATGCATCCACGTTCTGGTCACCGGCTGTTCTTCACCGGAGGAACTATCGTCCCGCTCGCGCTGCTGCTCGGGCCCAGGCTTGTGCTTCTATCGCCGAAGGTATATATCACACTTTAATTTTTGTTAAACCTTGATTTCTTAATACCACTTTGTTTTAATATTGATTGTCTTGATATTTCTTATAGACGCAGGGCATCCTCATCCCGAGCGGGAGACTCGAGGCCCGAATCAGTCCCACAGGCTCAGGCCCGACAGAGCTAGGGGAGGCAGCATTCCCCTCTTCTTTACCCCCGATTATCGCTATACCGGCGATTATGTCGAGAGGTTTGGCCGGTATATGGGGAATGAGAGCCGCCTCGTGAAGAAGTATCCACTTCATGTTGAGTGGGGCGACCAGCACCGGTGTCACGCCCCGCTTCCCAGTGTACGGCGAAGTGGACGTGACGAGGCCCGCTACGTATGTACTCAGAAGTACATACGCTAAGCGTAACTAAGCAATATAAAATGAATCACAAGAGACGAATAATAGAAATAACAGCAACTTTTATTAATAACATTCTTTATACAATGCATGAAATGAAAATACAACTGGAATGAAAAAAGAAAGCAATGCCTAAACAGTGGCATAATAATAAAAGGAAATACTGGAAAGAACAAGTACAAAGTCTAGAGCTTTGGATCTTCTTGGAACTGCTCCAAATCTTCAGTTGTTGGCTCGGTCTCAACTTGGTCCAACGCACCTGACGACATTCAAAGAAGAAAGAAATAGAATGTCGTCAGCGAACAGGTCGCTCGGTAAGTCCCAAAGAAAAGTGGAGTGAGAATGGCAGAGTAACAGTATTTTCTAGAGTATTATGTTGTAGAATATTATGGAATATTGTTTAACGCAGTTGTTTGTAGCTTGGTACAGAAGAATGCCAGTGTATACGAGGGGGATCTCTATATGCTAGAGATCAGTGCAAACGGAGAGTACAAGGAACCGTTATGCCACGGTACAACAGCAACAGTATTCATGTTAGGTGTCTTAATCTGACCACCTCATTCCACTTTTAACACCTTCCGTACCAATCTACCCCTTAAACCCCGCGATGTCTTGTTTGTATTGTTATCTTGTAAAATTGTATTGATTGTAAGATTGATTAACTGACTGACCGAAACCATGATATCAGGAAACGGTTATAACCGTAGAGTCATGTAAATAGAATACTGGGAAACATGTAAAAGGAATATCCATGGTTCGGTTCAGTCAAGTAGATTGTTAACTGGATTCTGGAATTCATGTATTCATCTTGAGTGGAAATATAAAGAATATAGATTGACTTGAATCATTTTCAAGTCAGAAATAGTCAGACTCTAACCCGAGTCAGACTAAAAGAAAGTGAGTTGAAGTTCAATAATTGTTAAGGGCCTTATTGTAATTTATAAAACTTGAGGGGGTTTATTGTAAAAATACTATTGTATATTTTTCAAAATACAACTTAAGTATTTAATTATCGTCTTTATGTACATACAATAATTTAATGATCAAGATAAATATGTATACATGTTCGAATAACATGAAATGAGTCAAGTATATTATTCGAGTAACTACCATAAACAATGCTGTAAAGAAATATTATGTACGACTAATTAATCAAGTTGAAAGAATACGAGAGCATAAACAAAAATATGGCTCTAAGTGTTTTGCATGCGTGAGTTACAGTTTCACCTAAATACGACTACCGGTTTGAGAGATATATATGTTTTCGTATCGTCGCGCAAAACGGATCAGAATCTATTCGGCACCGTCACATATTTTTAAAACGCAGTTTGAGTTAACTTCTATCGGGTTTCAGGTTACGAAGCTTATTATAAAATTGTAGGTATTTCGATGTACTTATCCAAAACACCAAGATTTACATGATTTGGATTTCTGAAGCTCTAGTTATGATCATTTTAATATCAGCATTTAAAACAGAAATTCAGATTTCTGGACAGCAACTATATATTGTATTGTAAAGCCTATATCAGGTTGTTTCATGCATTCCTAAGTAATATAATATACAGAAAATTATATTTCTATCAATGGTGCATCTACACATCTAAATTTTGTCACAAACGGATATCGGGTGTTCGAGTTATGTCCAATTTAAAAACAATGTGCGAATCAGGACAGATTCTGTCCAGATCCGTCACTTAATATTGTAATGCAGTTTTCTTTATCTTAGGTAGGTTTTCAGTAAAACTATAAAACTAATAAAATCTATATTATTCGATGTAGATATCAAAAACATCTGATTTTGCTCAATTTGGATATCTTTAGACCAAGTTATGTGTCCTAGAAATTGACCGATAATTGCAGTTTTCTGTTTTACGATCAGTGAATAAATACGATGAAATTCCTAAACCGTTATGCGGATCGATCTAAAATTTTTACAGCGTGTACAAAATAATAAATTATATCATATGTAAATTTCCTGAAATTTTCAGAATTAAAAATTAATTTATAAAAATTATTTTAAAACTAAAGGTATTGATATGTCATATGTGAGAAATGAGAAAAACATGGTATTTATTCGTAACTTCATTTTCTTTTACAAAATATAAATAAAGTAATTTAAAATATACCGACAAATGATATATCCTAATTGTTCTCCGCAATTTTAATATATGAATTTCTAATAGCGACAGAACTGATACAATACTTATTTTTCTAAGAACTTATATGTGAATGTATATCATGCCATACCATTTTCCTCTAGATTTATTCCATTATTAATTATGTTAAATCTAAATGCAAGACATGAAGGAAAGTTATAATTCAATTAAACGACAACGTAACTTGAATAAGAGGCAATCGTTAATCTAATCGAAATTATATAAGTATATATGTGTGTTTTGATGTGTTACCAATATTTATATATATAACAATTCTTTTATCCATTTAAGTACTATGATATGATACGAGAGGCGGTTCATGATAATATGACAAGAGAAACATAAAAAGAAAGAGATGGAGGTAGAGAAAGATAGAAGGGACTTACATGCACAAGCCGGTATTGTCACCGGGCTTGTCTATCCGCCGATAGCCTCGCGTTACTAGCGAGACCTTCTTGAAGAGTTCTTCATGTTCTTCTTCTTGGACTTTAGGTGAAGAGGGAGAAATGAGAGATAGAAAAATATGAGGAAGGAAAAGATGGAGGAGGACAATTAAGATGGTGTAATGGTGAATTATGTATAATAATATATGCATTTAACATAAGAATTAAAAGAGAAATGAAAGGTCACCATTCATTTTGGAAATGAAAGGTCTCATTTGTAGGTTATGAGAAGAATAAAAAATGATAAAAAATAATTGCAAGAATGGGGATTTGAACATGTGACTTATGGAATAACAATGCAAGGACTTATCCAATGAGCTATAAGGTTGTTCATGCACATATTTAATTAGAATTAAATATATGATGTTGCTTAAAAAGAAAATGGGCTTTTTAGATGGGCTGTAGAGAATAAGAATAATGGATTTGGGTTAAATATTTATGAAAGGAAAAATAAGAATGAGAAGTTAAAAACTTAAATATAAGAAAAAGAAATTGTACCTAGAAAAAATATACTTAATAGATTGAGGAATAAAATAATAATAAATTTAAGAGAAAACGGAAAAAACCAAGTACAAATAAATACGGTATATTATTGAAGAGGGATAATACAAATGTATAAAGATTTTGGGGTCATTACATTATTTATTCGTAACTTCATCATTTTTTTTAATACAAATTTTAAATAGAGTGATTTAAAATAAAACAACAAACATGCAATCCTAATTGATCACTATGAAATCTTAACATGTGAATTAAGAGTAATGAAAAAGACTTTACAAACTATACAAACTATATATGTGTGTATGTTTGTGTGTTCATTATTTATATATATATCCATTTAATTAATTATTTAGGAACAATGATATGTCAATGGAAGTTTTTCATGGTAATATAAAACAAGAGAAATATAAAGAGAAGAAGAAAGAGATGGAGGAAAGGAAGGAGAGAAGGGACTTACATGCACAAGCCGGTATTGTCACCGGGCTTGTCTATCCGCCGATAGCCTCGCGTTACTAGCGAGACCTTCTTGAAGAGTTCTTCATGTTCTTCTTCTTGGACTTTAGGTGAAGAGGGAGAAATGAGAGATAGAAAAATATGAGGAAGGAAAAGATGGAGGAGGACAATTAAGATGGTGTAATGGTGAATTATGTATAATAATATATGCATTTAACATAAGAATTAAAAGAGAAATGAAAGGTCACCATTCATTTTGGAAATGAAAGGTCTCATTTGTAGGTTATGAGAAGAATAAAAAATGATAAAAAATAATTGCAAGAATGGGGATTTGAACATGTGACTTATGGAATAACAATGCAAGGACTTATCCAATGAGCTATAAGGTTGTTCATGCACATATTTAATTAGAATTAAATATATGATGTTGCTTAAAAAGAAAATGGGCTTTTTAGATGGGCTGTAGAGAATAAGAATAATGGATTTGGGTTAAATATTTATGAAAGGAAAAATAAGAATGAGAAGTTAAAAACTTAAATATAAGAAAAAGAAATTGTACCTAGAAAAAATATACTTAATAGATTGAGGAATAAAATAATAATAAATTTAAGAGAAAACGGAAAAAACCAAGTACAAATAAATACGGTATATTATTGAAGAGGGATAATACAAATGTATAAAGATTTTGGGGTCATTACAATCGGTGCTCATTCTCTCTCTTCTGCGAGCAGACTCAGGTATTAATATATTTTTTCATTTGATTTATCCAATATATTTATTATTAACACTTGCAATTTAATAACATTGTTTTTTTTGTATTTGCAGTTGGATTACGACTTTTAGCCTGTACCCGACCCTGATCACCCTGAGAGGGTGCTCGATCTTCACGCTCTGTACCATGGCCTGATGAAGAACATGTAATCAAAGGTTTGATACAATAGGAACGAGCTGGAGATCGACTGCTTTTCCCTGTGGATGGAGACCCCCGAGGCAAAGAGAGCGGCTCCCCTACATACTCCGGCCTTTGCGAGAGTCGACGTAGATACATGGCCTCTCTTGTGCCAATATTTCGACTCTCAGCGCAAACAGATTTGTATTTTAAATGTAATTCATTATTTAGTATATAATTTATTTTTTGTGTTGCTTAATTAGAAAACTAAATCTGAATGTATTGTGCAGAAACATGCGGATCAAAATAAAGAGAATAGAAAGTCGGCGAAGAGGGGTCGCCCCACTTATACAGGTGGCTCGAGGAATATTACTCGTGCCATGGAGGTATTGGTAAATTACAATAGATCTAATATGATATAATGTAATATTAAGAGTTATTTTATAATATATGTAAATTTTTTGCGAATTGCAGAGAGCTCAGACCCTGGCGCAGGGTGGTACACCGAGCGTACTGACCGCGTATCTTGCCGTCCACGACACCTCAACAGATCCCGCCACGGGCGAGCTTTGATACCTCGACATCACTACCCAGGAGTATTGCGTAAGTGTTAATATTTATTCAATCCCTATTTGAAATTTTTGTTTTGAAAAGTTTAAATTTAAATGATATACTTATATTTTACTGGTTAATGTGGGTGTAGGAGCGGGTGGTTGAGCAGGCGGAAGCATCGGGGATCGATTTTACTGGACAGAACGATCCGATGCTACTGACCCCAGTCCTAGACGCGGCACACGGAGGGCACCACGGAGGTTGGGAGAGATGCTGGGGACTGGGTCCTAGCAGTACCCATATGAGGTTGGACTCCACTCCGGCGGTTACTTCTTCTATCTCCCGTGAGCGACGTTTAGAGCAAGATATTGCCACCTTGAAGGCCACCGTCCAGGAGTTGAAGGAGATGATGGTATGTATATTACTTAATAGTAAAATATTATATCATATTATAGATAGTAACATATCCAATATTAGTACGTAGCCTGAGCTTATTTGGTTGTATACTTAGCTTTGATTAATCATACATATATAGAACTGTCTAATTAAAATAAACTACAGTTTTCCAAACTAGATATCCAAACGAGACCTAAGTCCCTAAGTATTCATAGATTGGGGTTCCGCAATAACCTGATAATGATACGAATTCGACTAAAACACTGTTCTTACTCGTTTATTACACACAAAACTGAACAGACGCGACAGGGTACTTCGGCTGCGGCTCCACATGCATCTCCTTCGGCTGCGGCTCCGCAAGATATTATCTCGGCTGCGGTTGCGCAGACCACTCCTACAGCTCCACAGCCCGCTCAGACTCCCGCACAGTCTGCATTGGTCGAGTTATTGACTCAGGATTTATCCGAGGAGCAGATGCGCCAGATTACGGCGATTATCAGAGGTGGAGCTGGACCGAGCTAGGGTAGCTTTTTGATTTTTATATTTTAAATATGTATATACTTATATGATACATATTGTATATTTTTTGGACGATATTGGTGGTGTTTGCGTGTTCATATTGATTTAGATTGATATCGTATTATCCGTGAGATATTGATTATGAATACCGCGGTATATATTCTGCTTGTTGATTTCTTTCATATATGATGTATATATTATTATGCACAGGGCGAGAAAAAAACAGACAGCCATTTTTTAAAAAAAAACCCTGATAATCTGTCCCTACGGATTAATCCGTAGGGACAAATGTTGCATCTACAGTTTAATCTGTAGGGTCCAACTTTGTCCCTACACATTTATCCGTAGGGACAAAATATCAGGATACCTGATATTTTGCCCCTATAGACTCAGTAACAGGTGTTAGACTTGCCTCTATGGATTAATCCTTAGGGGCATAAACTTTGCCCCTACATATTTATCCGTAGGGACAAAAGATCAGGATACCTGATATTTTGCTCCTACACATCTATTCCTACACATTTATTCATAGGGGCATAAATATGGACCTACGGAGGGATATATTTGGACCTACGCATTCCTCTGTAGGGGCATGTATTTCTCTCTACGGAGTTATCCGGAGAGGCAACTATTTTATTTTATAAACCGATAAATTAAATAAATATTTTGTCTCTACGGATTACACCGTAGGGACATATGGACCTGTGCAATAATCCGCATGGGCAATTATTCCTCCGTAGGGCCATGTTTAAGGTAAAAACTTGCACCTGCGGCGTATGCACCTACGGTGTACTTTTATGCCCCTACGGATATAGCCGTAGGGGCAATGGTTTGTTTCTACGGCTTTATCCGTAGGGGCAACCCCTATTTGTAGCAGTGCAATGTTAGAATTGGAAATAATGAAATTTCTACATTTTATGTAGCATTCTATTATTATAAAGATTGAAACAGAGCTGGGGTACGAGCGCATGTATAAAACGCCTTGGGCACACTTTTCATAAGAGGATAGGCTTTAGAAAAAAACGTACTAATTATTAACTCCTTACATCAACAGACCTTGTTGCCAGTCATATCTCTCTAAAACATAACCTTGTCTCACTTACATGTGCATGTATTTACTATACACATGTGAAACGGATCAGCTCTCCCTATATAAAAAAAAACAACAAATAGCCAATATAAAATTCACAAGATACATATAATTAGCAAAAGGATAGGCCAAATGACGATGCCAATGGCGATGTATGCAGATGTTGGCATCACCCTCGCATTGACTTCATCTATTAATTAGTTTCCCCATTTTCTTTCCAATAGAATGGGTATAAACCCAATTTCCAATTGATTCGCACCCATTAACCCACATACAAATCAAAGATAACAATGCAAGGAGAGCAAGTACTAGTGATGAAGGAAGGAATAATGGACAAGGGGTGTTCAGAGATTAGGGCTGCACTCAAGGAGCTCTCTTTGGTCAAGTATGAAGATCACAAGGAGATGTCTACTCTTGCCTTTTTGAGCCTCTCCAACTTTCTCATCCTTGTTCTTGGTATCTCCTCTCTCTCTCTCTCTCATGCTTTATCCTCATTTTGGTGAACTTGAATATTGATTTAGTGCAAAATACAATGCAAAGTCCGATAATATCCTGCCATATAGGCTTGTTTGTGGGGTACATCTTATATAACATACTAAGTCTTTTTTACCCAACAAATTGACATGTATCATGAATATGGATACAATTTTTTGAATTAGAACTTTTCAGTACCGAAAAATCCAGTATTGAAATATCAACCCTTTTAATTCATATGGCTCACTGTGGACCTTCTGTTAAATGTAGATATACCGGCTGTTCACTTTTTCTCCGTATTGATCTGGGTATCAAATTTTTTTCCTCAATTGTGAATAATTCCCAACATAATAGGTCAATGTCAAGTGGTAAATTTTCTTGGAGTTTTATAATCAATGGCATGTTGCATGCCACAAGCCAGTTGATGCTTTACATGTTGTAGACAAAGGATATGACCTCATTTGATTGATTTTGTTCAGATAAGGTTGGGCCCACAATGGCAGTCCTGAGACAAGACATCCAACGAAATATCGAGGTAACAATAATTGATAAATCTAATCAGTTGCTAAAATGTCGATGGTATACATATTTTTTAAGGTTTTTTTTTGAAATAATATATTTTTAAGGTTTGTTCCTTTCAGAACTATATATATCTTGTCTGAGGATATAAATTCGCTCCAAAGCTTAAAACCTTAAGGGCCTTCAATAAGGTTATAATTTTGGAAACCCTGGTTTCATGAGGTTTTGACATTAAACTTGAAAAACTGTAACCGGGGTTCGATTGGTAAAGAAAGAGAGAGTTTTTTAATTTACGGTTTAGAAAAGTGGTAGAAACTCGAAACCCTCGTTTCTAAAACTCCAATCACATGCACTAAACTTTCGCTAGGTTTCAGCTCTCTTTCTTTTTCGCACCCTCTTTTGGCGCCTCTCTCCCCCCAACCCCCTTCCATATCTTGCTTCTCTCACTTTCATCACGTTGGCAATTCGGCAATCGGTAAAGCAATTCTTAACTTAGCTCTATTCAGCATCGATGAAGGCTATATACGGCACTCATGGTGCCCACCTTTGATACCAATGCAAATTATTTTTCTTTTGATCTAAAACGAAAGCCTAGAGGCTCTGCGTTTCATTAATAGAGTTTTAACGAAATAGCAAGAAAAGAAAACGCAAGGGTACAACCATAATGGGAACAAACCCGTACAAACCAAACGGGTAAACAAACTCCGTACAAGCCAAAATCAAGAAACAAACCCCATACAAATAAAGAGAGAGGTCACGCCAAAGATCCCAACTACATCACCAAGCAGGACTGCCGAAAAAAAGCTAGGACAAGTATACTTGAAACACCGAGCCCTCCAAAATCAAGTCCCAGCAGCACGACCATCTGCGTCTCCACGTCCCTCTAGGATCTGTCCTCGTGTCCATCCTGCCGTGTAGGTTCTGCAGTATTCACATCATCCACTAAGTAAAGCCTCACCCTCTTCCGCACACCCTTGGAGGCTGCTCCTGCCTAGAAAAAAGTTATCGACTCAATCCAGTTCCCTACCCTTCTATACTTGCTATTGAAAATTCCGTCATTCCTTTCTTTCAGGGAAGTATTGGTGCCAAAGTTTTGATGCAAATTATTGCATATACGAACAGGGAAGTATTAGTGCCAAAGTCGCCGGCGTAATTCTGTAGCGTAGTATTTAACTAGTGGCATCATATGCATTGAAGGCGACATAGCGGAAGGAAGCTGTCACACCGTCCCAGAGTAGAGCAAATTGTTGAGTTAAGGGGATCTAAAGAACATAGAGAAAGGACACCGAATGATCATTTTTTTCAATATAGGGTTGACAACCATTTGGAAATAATCAAACTTTTTCAATGCATAATTCTGTAATAATTATAAAGAAGGTTACACAAAAATGGAGGCGTTTACACAAGCATCCTTAAAATCTACTAACTTAATCAGGAAACCCCGGACCTTAATTTCTAAACAAGTTTCCATAAAAGAAAACACTTAATAATATTTCTCCGAATCTGATTACGACACCAAATAGATCTTGAAGTACGATTTTAAGCATAATTATACTTATAGTCCTCCCTATCTCAAATACAAGTGTAGCACTTTGTATGTGCAAGATCACCTCGAAAACTTATACATACCATGCAATTTTTAATGCACAGAGCGTTGAAGAGGTCTACATATTAGATCCATCGATATATTTCGGTCTAGGAGCGATTCTGAAGAAAGAGGCGGACGAGGGGACGATAAGAAAACCTGGAAGCTGCTCAAAAGCTGTGCTCTGGCTTACTCGGTATTTCAAAACAGTACAGTTTAAATAAATTTTCAGATGAATTTATTCTAGTGCTGTGATGCTTTGTTTCGTTGTCGAATCAGATCGATTTGTTTCAGCTTGGAAATACTAGAAAGATTAGAGAAGGATGCCGGGCTGAGCCTTGAACAAGTTGTGGGAGAAGCATACAAGAGCACACTACAACCTTGGCATGGTTGGATCTCAACCGCTGCTTACAAGGTAATCAGCGAGAAATTTGAATAAGTTTTTTGATTCGCCGAAAATTGTTGTTTGAGGAAAACTACTAATAGGCGAAGAATACATCATATCCTAATTATTGACCATTCGGCATTCTCCAAATCTACTTAGATTCGAGATTAAAAATATGTGTGTAGGAGAGACACGCAAAAAATTGCTGTAGAGAATTATGTTCAACCCTAAATCCAAAGTTAGGATTTATTCAAAAGACTCTCTAAGATGAATTCGAATATCAAATTTATAAAGATACTTATGATGACCGGTCTAGTTAAAACATATAACCTTTCTTCAGTTCATTATATCGACAACGAAATGCGGAAACTAATATAAATACAGAAAGAGAAAACGACGGAAATGACAAAAAGATTCAAATACGTAACGACTCTTCTTACCTTCTTTATTTGTCTTATGTTCTTTAGATAGTTCTCTTCTAAAATTGTCTGAATTTCTATAATCATCGTTCATACTACTTATCGACAGTTAAGAATGGGAGCAAAATCAGCAATCAGAACTACAAGAATTAGACACCAAAAATAGAGCAAATAACCTAAAAGTCATCAATATTTAATAATATGTTATTGCTTTATCTTCCGAACAAAGTGACAAAAGTTATGAACAGGTAGCATTGAAGCTCATTCCTGAAAGAGACATCTTCGTCAGTATTCTTATCGGCCAAGGACAGGATTATGAAGGCCTTAAAGCCGATATTCAGAAGCTGGTTACACTACTAAAGCCGTTTCTCGACAATATACATGCCCTCTTGGTTAGCATCTTCCCTTTCACTTTAGGTTATTTTTATCAAGGCCTTTAATAATTAAAATGAGCTTTCAATTGACTTGTTATTCGACGAAAACATTTGCAGAGGGATTTTCGGTTGGACAGGCTGAAATCTACCTAAGGGCGCAAATCACTTCACCCTGTTCGCATGTACATCTTCTTAAACTTTCCTGTAAAATTAAGTATTGATCAGAATTTTATAAGTTTCAGGAACTGAGTATACTATGTAAATAAGAAAGATTTTGCTTTAATGTATGTGTATGATAATGTAACCAAAAGTTTTACACATGTAGGTAATATGTAAATATAATAGGTTAAGTTTATCTTCAACGCTCCCTGTCAAATCAAGGTACCAGTCTTTCTATATCGGGTGGTTTGCGATGTTGGAATTATATTTATTATTTCATCTTGTGTGAATGTGGCGACATATTTACCAAAGATAACCTGCATAAATACCTAGTTTCTGCCATTTAAATTCAAAGTTTTTGATAATTAGTGTCAAAAAGTAACATAATATACCCTCTCGCTACCTTTTATCTTGGCATGCGGTTGATCGAAATGTGGAAACTTGGTGCAGCAATTCTATCTGAACGGAATGCTTGCGATTCCGGCAAACGCAATCTAATCTATCTTCTGGCAAACGCAATCTAATCTATTGCCGGCCACCATTCCATTGCTCCTTGTTACCCACGGTTCATCTAAAATTTAAAGACTAAAGACCAACAATTTAGACTAATATGGAGACTAATTAAAATATGTGCTCTTATATTCCCCTAGTTGGTAATGGGTATCATGCCCCTCATGTTAGTTGACTATATTATTTTGCAAATGGCATAACAAAAACATGAGGGCCATATCTCAAAAGTTGAATCCATTAGCAAATTGGCAACTGGTTTTAAAAGTAATTTTTATTCCCCAGTTGCTTCTGGATGTTTTTCTACATAGCTATATCTAGGGATAACAATGGGATGGGACGGGGCCGAGGACCGTCTATCTTGTCCACATCACGTATATGTGAAACCTCATCCCATGCCTTGCTAGAGAAGACAAAATCTAACATATTCTGCACCACCCATCACCCCCCCTCCCCGTGCCCCCGCGGAACCCAAATCCCCGCGGGACCCCATCCCGCACCGTCATATTTTTAATTATTCATTTTTCAAGTATCCATATTCATATTGATAAGACTAACTTAATCAAAATATTTATACATAACCGATAAAATTAAATCCTGACATAAATAACTAAAAATATTAAATCCTTACAATTTGTAAAACAACCCTAAACAAAAAACATTTAAGTTTAAGTATCAAAACCACATTCAGATAAGCTATAACTAATATATGCAAAATTATCTATATTGCGGGGCGGGGTGGGACACTGAATGGGAGGCTAATGCCATTCCCATCCCGCCCTCGCTAATTAGAGATGGGGTTTTACCATCCCGGTCCCATGCCCCTATACAGTCAAAAGCCCCGCTCCGATCGGGACGGGGAAACATTGCCATCCCTGTCTATATCCCTCCTTTCATCAATCTCTCTATAATGGCTTCTTCTTTTAAGATCTCCCTCATACTCTTATTCCTCTCAACAATATCCACCCCTTCCTCATCGGAAAAATTTCATCATCTCCACTTCCACCAAATCCATACTGGCTCCGACGCTAACAAAGTCGTCCTAAACAACATCTCGTCGACATTCAGTACCATTGCGGTAACTCTAAAAGATATCATTACCAGATGGCGAGAGTAACTCTAGAGATAATAAATCTTTAAAATTTATTAATCCCAAATCTTTATAAAGAAAGTTACAATAATCTCTCTTATACAGACATAAAACCCTCCAAAGGACAATTGGAACTAAAATTAGTACCAAGTAAAATCCATCAGAATAAACTAAATAGATCACTCCCTTTTTTTATCCCCAAAAAATAAAAAATAATCCATTATTATAAATACTTAATAACACAGTTTAAATTTAAATCAAGTCCTCAAAGTGCCCATCTCCACAAAAATAATAGTGAGCCCAAATGTGAGGAAAAAATTAAAAGAGTTTGGTGTAAGTAGTTTCTATTATGTTATGATTGATAACGACAATAAGATATATAAAAGGACAGAGAGCACACTTTGTCGTAATCCATCACACAAATTACACGCCTTGCTCTTGCTATATTTTTAAAAAAAAAGCAATAAAAGTTGCCTGTAAGATGTATCAGAATTAACCAAAACTCAAGCTACATAATTAAGAAAAGTAATCGGCAAGTAATATTAAATCACCAACAACCTCATCAAATCAAATTCTTCACAAACTAGACCTATATAAATATAGAATTAATCAAGTCATGCCTCGGCTCATTATGAATTTTTCGTCATTCAAATCTTGATCTAGAATATTCAACAGACGACTTGAAACATTCCACCAGCACAACAACATAAATGATGGATCTCCTTCAGATGTTATCTTCCGTTGACCTGCTGCAAGCACTGATGGACGACTGGGATTGAGTTGGAGACACTACTACAAATAGGGGTTGCCCCTACGGATTTATCCGTAGGAGCAAACCACTGCCCCTACGGATATATCCGTAGGGGCAAGAAATTACCCTGTAGGTGCAAAGGCCGTAGGTGCAAGTCGAAGCCTTGAACTTGCCCCTACGGACTAAAAATTGCCCCTACGGAGTTATGTGTAGGTCCAGTTGTCCCTACGGATTAGTCCGTAGGGACAAAAAATTTATTTTATTTACGGTTTTATAAAATAGATTAGGTGTACCTACGGCTTATCCGTAGGGGCAAGTAGTGGCCCTTACGGATAAGTGCGTAGGTATATATCCGTAGGGGCAAAATATCAGATATTTTGCCCCTACGGATACCTGTGTAGGAGCATTTGTTTGCCCCTACGGATATATCCGTAGGGACAAGATTAACCGCTGATACTGAGATCATAAGGGCAAAATATCAGGTATCCTGATATTTTGCCCCTACGGATAAATTTGTAAGTACATATTTGGGTCCTACGGATTAATCCGTAGGGGCAATGTTGGGCCCTACGAATTAATCCGTAGGTACATATTATCAGGTTTTTTTTAAAAAAAAGGGCTGCCTATTTTTTTCTCGTCCTGTGCACAATAATATATACATCGATCATATATAAAATTAATCATCACGCAGAACATATATCGCAGTATTCATAATCACATCACGCATAATATACAAAAGAAACCAACAAGCAGAATATGATATCAATATAAACACACAAACACCACCAATATCAATATCGTCCAAAATGTAGTACAATATGTATCATATAAATAAATCCATGTTTAAAATATAAGAATCAAAAAGCTGCCCTAGCTCGGTCCAGCTCCACCTCTGATAAACGCCAGAATCTGGCGCGCCTGCTCCCCGGTCAACAAATCATGCAATGCGGAGCGTGCGGGAGTTTGAGCAGGCTGTGGAACTGGCGATGTGGTCTGCGCAGCCGCCGTCGAGATAGTGGCTTGCGGAGCTGCGGCTGCGGGAGTCTGGGCGGGCGGTGGAGCCATAGGAGCTGTCTGCGGAACCGCAGCCGATGTAGTGGCTTATGGAGCCGCAGCCGAAGGAGATGCATGTGGAGGCTCAGCCGATGTACCCTGTCGCGTCTGGACCTACGTGTGTAATAAGCGAGTAAGAACTGTGTATTATTCAAATTCGTATCATTATCAAGTTATTTCGAAACTTCAATCTATGTATACTTAGGGACTTAGGCCTCGTTTGGATATCTAGTTTGGAAAACCGTAGTTTATTTTAATTAGATATGTATATATGATTAATCAAAGCTAAGTCTACAACCAAATAAGCTCAGGTTACGTATTAATATTGGATATGTTGGTATCTATAATATGACATAATATTTTACTATTAAGTAGTATACATACCAGCATCTCCTTCAACTCCTGAACGGTGGACTTCAAGCTCTCCAGTTCCTGCTGGAAATGTCGCTCACTGGAGACGGAGGAAGTAACAGCCGGGATGGAGTCCAACCTCATATGGGCCCTACTAGGGCCCAGTCCCCGGCCTCTCTCCCAACCTTCGTGGTGCCCTCTGTGTGCGGCGTCTAGGACTGGGGTCAGCAGCATCGGATCGCTCTGTCCGGTAAAATCGATCCCCGATGGCTCGACCTGCTTAACCACCCGCTCCTACACCCACATTAACCAGTAAAATATAAGTATATCATTTAAATTTGAACCTTTTAAAACTAAAATTTTAAATAGGGGTTGAATAAATATTAACACTTACGCAATACTCCTGGGTAGCGACGTCGGGGTATCGAAGCTCGCCCTTGGCGGGATCTGTCGAGGTGCCGTGGACGGCAAGATATGCGAACAGCACGCTCGGTGTACCACCTTGCGCCAGGGTCTGAGCTCTCTGCAATATTAGAAACTAACTCTTAATATTCGATATATTAGAAAATAACTCTTAATATTGTATTATATCATAAAGGCCGGTCTATTGTAATTTACCGATAACTCCATGGCTCGAGTAATATTCCTCGAGCCACCTGTATAAGTGGGGCGACCCCTCTTCGCCGACTTCCTATTCTCTATATTTTGAGCGGCCTGTTTCTGCACAACACATTCACATTTAGTTTTCTAATTAAGGAACACAAAAAAATAAATTATATACTAAACAATGAATTACATTTAAAATACATACCTGTTTGCGTTGAGAGTCGAAATATTCGCACAATAGAGGCCATGTCTCTACGTCGACTCTCGCAAAGGTTAGAGTAGATAGGAGGGCCGCTCTCTCTGCCTTGGGGGTCGCCATCCACAGGGAGCAGCAGTCGGCCTTCAGCTCATTCCTGTTGTATCGGACCTTGGTCTGCATGTTCTTCATCAGGCCATTATACAGAGTATGAAGGTCGAGCACCCTCTCAGGGTGATCAAGGTCGGGTACAGGCTGAAAATCGTAATCCAACCGAAAATATAAAAAATAAATTGTTATTAGATTGCAAGTGTTAATAATAAATATATTGGATAAATCAAATGAAAATATATATTAATACCCGAGCCTGATCAAAGAAGAGGGCGAATGAGCGCCGGTGCTGGTCGCCCCACTCAACGTGAAGTGGATAGTTCTTTATGACCCGGCTCTCATCCCCCATATACCGGCCGAACCTCTCGGCATGAGGACCGGTATAGCGATAATCAGGGGTAAAAAAGAGGGGGAATGCTGCCTCCCCCCTAGCTCTGTCAGGCCTCAGCCTGTGGGACTGATTTGGGCCTCGAGTCCCCCTCTGGGGATGGGGAGGCCCTGCGTCTGCAAGAAATATCAAGACAATCAATATTAAGACAAAGTTGTATTAAGAAATCAAGATTAAATGAAAATTGAAGTGTGATATATACCTCCGGTGACTAAAGCACGAGCCTGGGCCCGGGCAGTAGCACGAGCGGGACGATAGTTCTCCGGTGAGGAACAGCCGGTGTCCCGGATGCGGACACATCCCCTCCAACTAGAAAATAAACATTGACGCTAAATTTCCATGAAGTTCATATTTATTCTATAGAGAATATGTAAAATAATAAATATCTTATATTTATTCATACTAACCTACAGACGATGCGGAGGGTACGGAAGTGGCAGGAGTGGCCCCTGTGGCAGATGTGGACGCACCACCTATGATTAGACAATTGAAAATAGATTATATAAGTAATTGCAAAAAGAATGTGTAGATCAATAATATAACATTCTAAATCAATATGCATACACTATAGGATATATAAACATACCCGCAGGTACGGTGGTGTCACCACCTACAGCTAGACAATAAAAAAAATTACTATCTAAGTAAGAGCAAAAGGAATGTGTGTATATTTATGGTTTAGCATTCTAAATCAATATACTTGCACTATATGATATATAAACATACCTGAAGGTGCGGGAGTGGCCTTTGTCCCTGATGTGGACGCATCACCAACAACTAGACAATCAAACATTGACAATATAAGTAATTTTGACATGAACAGGCATGAATATCTATAATATTACATTCAAAATGGATATGCGTGCAATATATCTGGAGGTGTGGCAAAGTCCACACGGAAGGAGGTATCCGAAGGGGTCTCCGATCTGGGTGCAAGACCGGCCCTCTGAAGCTCCCTACGCAGCTCTCCGGGCGGCAGAACCGCTCTGCCTCTGCCTCTGCCGGTGCCGTGGCTGGAGCTCCTGCCGCCCCTCGCTGCTCCCGTCATCGTCATCAAATCTAGATAAACGGTTCGTGGACGCATTAGACAATCATTATAAGTATTGACTATATATGTATAGATCGTAAAATGTGAAGTAATAATATAACATTACTGATAACCTTTTTCGTTTCGTGGGCGCATTAAACATATCTACTTGGATTTCATCATCGATATCATTTCTAACCCGCGTAACTTCATGATCGGTCGAAGACAACCCGTCCTTCGAAACAGACGGCCGGAGCACTCTAAGCCTTCTCTCTTCTTCATCCTCATCGCTGTCCTCGAATTCTGGGATATCGTAGACATTCCTGGGTTTCCAACGGCATACGGCACTCTATCCCGGATGTTTCAAACACTGTGAGTAATATACTTGGAACGCTTGGTTCAGAAAGATAAACGGATCTTCCTGACCGTAAAATCGAAGTGTGTTCACACTGGTCAATCCATATTCGTCTTTCCAAGTCCCAAGATTGCTTCTCCACTTATCCGTATCGGTTCGCGTATCGTACCAAGTACACTGGAATATATAAAAGGGTTCTGATTGTCCGGGATAGTGGATGCCGAGTATACAATTTAAATACCTATAATAAATCACACCGTCATATCCTACCGTCGCAATCCAACTATTCTGAGTGGTTCTAGATATTTCTATGTCCTTAACTTCGAATTTCTATCCAAGGACACCGAATCCTTTATAATATGCAACCTCCATACTAGGAAATTGAGCTAAACATCTTGAATCACTCTCAAATGATGCAGACAAGTTCGGATCGTGGATCTAACAAAACAAATTTTACGAAAAATATATAACGATATAAGTTTAGATTAAAACTGATAGCAATAACATGTTATTCGAATAACTTACATGATCTGTGACCCAATCACAAAAATTATCCTGATGATATTTTTCCAATAGTTCTTCGTTCCAATCAGGATGCCCCTCACGTACCTCGTTAAAATGAATTCTGTTTTCGACAAATAATGGTGACATTAATATTATATCATTTCATACACACACAAACACAAATATAACTATTAATCCAAAAAAACTTACTCTCTAATTTGTTCAAGACATGCGCAATTAAGCAAGATAAACCGGTATATCTTGTTGATAAACATATTGTCTACCCTCTTATAATTGGCTTTACCATATGGCCCGTCTTGAATTCTTCGAGTCCGGTTAAATCTCGTCTCAATGTTCTCGTCCAGATAGTGGGAACAAAATGTGGTTGCTTCATCAAGAAGATAACCTTGCATGATAGAACTCTCTGGTCGATTTTTATTGCGTATATATTTTTTAAGAGTGTTGAGGTACCTAAAGAAAATATATTGAATAAATAAATACGGGCATACAGGA
This sequence comes from Agapanthus africanus, assembly GCA_030015575.1. Lineage (NCBI taxonomy): Eukaryota > Viridiplantae > Streptophyta > Magnoliopsida > Asparagales > Amaryllidaceae > Agapanthus > Agapanthus africanus. The sequence continues at coordinate 145,040,986 of CM057338.1, read as the reverse complement.
CAACAATAATTTTAAAAATTGCGCGAAACGAAAAATTACACGTACCTCTCGACGGGATACATCCATCGATATTGTACCGGTCCGGCTAAGTTAGCCTCAATTGCAAGATGAACCGTCAAGTGTATTATGATATCGAAGAATGACGGTGGGAAAATACGCTCAAACTTGCAAAGTATCAACGCAATAGAATTTTCTAGTTTATCCAGCGTCACAACCTCCAGTGTTTTAGCACACAACTCTATGAAAAAACAATATAGGTCGTTGATTACTAGACCAACCGATTCGGGGAGAGAAGTCCTAAGGGCTAATGGAAGAAGGTGCTCCACAATAACATGGTGATCATGACTTTTCAGCCCATCGATCTTGTCTTTCACAATTTTTATTTTCTTGCTGAATGATCCTGAGAAACCTGTGGGAACTTTCAAATCATGCAACACCTGCAGGAATCTTTTCTTCTCCCGTTGTGACATATGATAAGCGGCATTGGAAAGTACAAACTTGCCTGGTTTACCCGCTACCGGTCTAGGGTGCAATTCACTTCCTATTCCCCACTCCTGTAGATCCATCCGAGCATTTAGGTTGTCTTTCGATTTCCCGTCTTTACAAAGAAGCAAGTTGAGTATGTGCTCTGATACTCCCTTCTCTATATGCATGACGTCCAGACAAGGACGCACTAAATTTGTTGATCAGTACGGAAGCTCGAAGAAAATGCTTAACTTGTTCCAAAATGGTGGTTTGACCTGTTTCGTCAGATCCATCCCGAATGTCACATTATTGTAACCATTCCATTGAGCAGTCAAGTCCTCTCCGGACAATGGGGCTGGAGGTCCAAGAAGCTCCTGATGACCATCAAAGTGAACAGTGTCTAACGTGTAGGGGTGGTCTAGAGGAAGGAAACGTCGATGGCCGCAATAACAAGCCTTCCTGCTAAAATTCAAGAATTTCGATGTTGTGTGTTGATGGCAATGATGATATGCTTTGTGACCATGTACGGACCAACCTGATAGCATTCTATATGCAGGAAAGTCATTAATTGTCCACATTAAAACCGCACGCAGTATGAAGATTGTATTTGTGTTTGCATCATATGTCTCTACACCATCAATGAACAAAGATTTTAACTCCTCGATCAGAGGTCGGAGATAGACGTCGATATTGTTTCCCGGTGAGTTTGGTCCGTCGATAAGAAGAGGCATCATAAAGTATGATTGGTCCATAGCCAACCAAGGCGACAGATTATAAATTATCATTACAACGGGCCATGTGCTGTGACTTCCAGCCATATAGTTGAATGGGCAAAAGCCATCACTAGCCAGTCCGAGGCGGACATTGCGAGGATCGCTACTGAATATTTCGTGCCTGTTCCCCTCCGAACGGCGGCCAAGACATGGACGTCTTGCCTGTGATTCGGGGAAGATGCTATTTAGTTTTATCCGTCCACCTCTCCGAAGATGCCAAGTTGATTTATGACACCGTGTATCGGAGGTTTGGACGGATGCGGCCGATATAGCAGACTTCGTCAGATTCCCCCTCGCTTGAGGGGTTTTTGATTGTGGGGACGCTCTTCCCTGTAGGCGCAAGCCCCTGCAGTTAATTACGCTACCGCATCACGGTAACAACTTTCTCCTTCTTCAGAATTTCACTTCGTGTCGTGGGTGTTTGTTTTGTTTGTGGTTGCCCGTGGATTGTATACGGAGACTAATTTATGTCGTCGCCCGTAGGACGTGGATTAGTCCAAATCCGTATTTTCTTAGGTTTGGGTTTGGGGTTTTGGTTTAAGGATGCGTTAGCCATATTTGGGCTAAGATAACCTTAAACGTTTGTTAAGGATACGTTAGTCTAATTTGGGACTAAGATCAACTTAACGGGATTGTTTAGATCCGACAAAAGAGCATTTGGGGGCTCGATTGTTCCAGTTTAGGGACATAGTGGTCCATTTAATGTATGGCTGCCGGGACCCATCACCTCTCTGACGACGTTGAAGGATTACAACGACAGATGTCAGAGAAGTTCAGAGATGTACCCTTGGACCAAAGTTGGTTGAGAGATCTATAATCCAATTTGGGGCTAAAGTCTATTTTGAAAGTTTTGGTTTAAGGATGCGTTAGCCATATTTGAGGCTAAGATCAACTTAAACGTTTGTTAAGGATACGTTAGCCTAATTTGAGACTAAGATCAACTTAACAGGATCATTTAGATCCGACAAAAGAGCATCTGGGCTCTATTGTTCTAGTTTAGGGACATGGTGGTCCAAACTCCCGTTTTATGGACGGATGTTAGTTTAAGGACGTTTCGGTCCATGGGTTTAAGGACCCCATAGTCCATATGGATGTGTTTAAGGACGCATTAGTCCGTTAGTTTAAGGACACATAAGTCCATGGGCTTAAAGACCCCACAGTCCGTATGGGTGTGTTTAAGGACGCATTAGTCCACGGGTTTAAGGACCCCGCAGTCTATATCGATGTGTGGTTTTCGGGACCCATCACCTCTCTGACGTCGTTGAAGGATTACAACGATAAGTGTCAGAGGAGTTCAGAGATGTACCCTTGAACCGGACGTAAATTGATTTAAGAGAGCAGTCTTGCTCAGTCAATTTAATTTAAGAACTTACGGCCATGATTGGGCTAAGTCCAGTTGAAAATGTTCAACATTTTTATCTTTGGCCTATTAGGCCTGCGCTAGAGCTTTGCCCTTGTTTAATAATGCACTGCATTTTCTTTTGGCCTGCTAGGCCTTTTTGATTTGGGTTCTGTCCCTTTTAAATGATGCACAACATCTGTTTTTGTCTTGACAGACCTTTGTTTGGGCTCTGCCCTTCTTAAAATAATGCATTGCATTTAATTTGGCCTGTTAGGCCTTTTTTAATTGGGCTTGGCCCTTATGTGAATAATGCAATGCATTAATCAAACTGACAGTGGCCATGTGGCCTGTCAGGCGCTTTGCGCCAATTATTGAGCGCAAGCGCACGGGGAGGTGACACGTGTCACGCTCTGGTGAGCGCAAGCGCAGTGCGCTGCGCTGCTGCGCTGCTGACACGTGGCGCGCTCTGGTGAGTTGCGCTAATTTCAGAGAGCAATGCTCTATCTTAAAAACGTATAGCGCAAGTGGTCTTGGAGCTGACACGTGGCGCTCTCTGGTGGCTTGCGCCAACTCAGGAGCGCAACAGTGCAAATTTTGCAAGTGCAAGGCACTGTTCAATAACTTGATCCAATTTTGGATTCAAGAAAAAAATCTTTAAGACTCCAGAACCAATGGTTCATAAAAAAAATGCAAGGCACTGTTATTATTTTTTTTATTTATTGAAGATCATTGATCTTGATCTTAGATCAATGATCTATTCAGAAGAAATTCTTCTTTTATAAAGGTTTTACCTTTCTCTCTCTTTTTTTGAGTTTCTTCTCAGAGTTCTTTAGAGTTCTCTCTCTGTTTCTTGAGTCTCTCTATTCTCTGTGTTGTTGATCTTTTGAATTGGGGTCTAGGGGCCTTTATATAGTGCCCATTAATTTGTTAAATTTGTTAAAGAGATCATTCTCTGAGTGATTTAGGGAATTTTCCCCACGTTGGATCTTTGATCTAAGGGCTTCTGTTTTATAGAAGACAATTTTCTTGTTTTAACAAGAACAAAAAGATCTTACTGGAATTTTAATTCTGTTTGGCGCAAACGCACCAGCGCTTGACACGTGTCGCGCAGCGCAGAGTGTAGCGTAACTGCGCTAGCGCAACTGCGCTAGCGCAACTGTGCTGCCACGTGTCGCGCAGCGCAGAGCGCAAGTCAGCTGAAGCGTTGCTTCCTTATTAAAATTTGAATTTTATTTGAAAACAGAGCCTTGCTCTGATTGGGGAAGCAGAAGCGTTGCTTCATCTCCCATCTTGGAATTTGAACAGAGCTTTGCTCTGATTGGGGTAAACAAATGCCCCCCACCATTGCGCTTACGTGGCCCTCTAAACGTGAGCGCAGCGGTGGCAGAATTCCAACTGTCGCGGCAACTCTTGGAAGTTGAAAGGGCATTTGATGCCTATAAATAGGACCTTTGGTCTCTTAGATGATTTTCATCTCCTCATAAGAATTTTTATTCAGAGCTTTGCTCTCTTGTTTAAGCATTTTTTTAAAAGTTCAAACTCTAGAGAATTTTAGGTAAAAATCGATTTGGATTAAATTAAGTCAATTTTAAGAGCCTTGCTCTCAATAGATCCCTGATCTAAAGAAGACCCATTTAGGGTTTCACTCAGCAGAGCTTTGCTCTAAAAGGGTCTAAAGAAAACTAAGGAGAACCCTATTAGGGTTCCATTAATAGAGCTCTGCTCTCTAAAAGATTTTCCTTGTATTTTGTCATTTCATTAATGGAGCTTTGTTCCTTCCAAATCATATAGCAGAACTCTTAAGAGTCGCTAATTTTTTTGTCGATTTTCTTTTATAGGAGTGATGGACGCCCACATATACGATCTCGATGAGATTATCTCTTACGGGGATATCCGCCGACTTGGCCGTTCTCAAAATCGAGAATTTACCAACGCCGAGTGTGCCGAGATCATGAGTCGTTTCGACGCGTACAATGGTCAACTGCTTTCTCGGCGCTCCCCTCTGCTGAAGCTTATTGTGGGAGCTATCTGGGAAGCGCTTCCCCTATTCTTTACCGGCGTGCCGCTTAGAGCATTGGACGCCGCAGAGGACAAGATGCACTCAGTGTACCTGATGAACTTAATCTCGAAGAGACGGCGAGACAATCTTATCGATCTTTTGCACGAAGCCTTTCAACAGTCCGCCATTCTTGCTGCCTATCGGAGGTTGGAGGACATCAGTGGGGATCCCGACGCCCGTGCTCGCGAAAGGAAGCACACCAGGATGGTTCGCCAAGCTTGGAAAGTCTTGGACAATGTCACTTTCGAGTTCCTCAATCCCTGTCCAGGATCCGAGGTTTTGCCGTTGTAATTATTTGAATAATGTCTTTGTCTATTTCTTTATGATTGTAAGAACCCTTTGAAATATGAATGGATTTTTTTATATTTTAGCTTGTCTTATTTCTCGTTCTGAGCCTTTTGCATATGCATGAATGGATGTGTCTCGAACGTTTGATCAAATACAAATCGGATGTTCTTTCTGTCGCTTTCTTCTTTCTTTTATTGCCAACATGTTACCTTAGTAAACATGGTCGATGGATGATAGAGCGAGCATTTTGTATTGGCTCCTTCAAGAGGTAATGAGGGCTTAGGACGCAGGTTCAGATCTGTTGCCTAAGGCTTTTCAACTTTATGAGCCGTGAGGGTCTCATAGAGACTTTTCTCCCTACGGATCGAGAGGATCTCGTAGGTGGATTTTCTCTTTAGGAATCGTGAGGATTCCTAAGTGCGTTTTCTCTTATAAGTCGTAAGGATCCTATAAGAGAATTTTCCCTCTTACGAGTCGAGAGGACTCGTAAGCGGTTATTTCCCTCCTTGTCGAGATTCGTCTTTGGAGAGTGAGACCCGTGGATAGTATGCAAGAGACCGTTTTAGACCGACTTGCAGGGTCTCAGTGCTTAGGAAATAAGTTTTTTAATCCCTGCTGCCTAAGGCTTTATCTTCCAAGTCGAAACGAATCGGGAAGTCCTCGCGAAGACACTAATTTCCTCACGGGTCGAGACAAATTGAGCAGTTCTCGTTAAGGACACTATTTTCCCTGATTTGAAGTATTTTGCCGAGGACTCTGGTTTTCTCGAGGTTGAAACGAATCGGAGTATTCCTGCGAAGACGCTGGTTTCTCTGTGGGCCGACGCGAATCAGGAGTCTCTCATCAAGGACGCTAGTTTCCCTGAATCGAAGGATTTGGCCAGGGACACTGGTTTTCCTGGGGTTGAAACGAATCGATGTGTTCCTGCAAAGACGCTAGTTTCTCTGCGGGTCGACGCGAATTAGGATATTCTCGTCAAGGACACTGGTTTCCCTGAGTCGAAGGATTTTGCCGAAGACACTGGTTTCTTCGGGGTTGAAACGAATCGGAGTATTCCTGCGGAGACACTGGTTTCTCTGCGGGTCGACGCGAATCAGGAGGCTCTCATCAGGACGCTAGTTTCCCTGAATTGAAGGATTTTGCCGAAGACACTGGTTTCTTCGGGGTTGAAACGAATCGGAGTATTCCTGCGGAGACACTGGTCTCTCTGCGGGCCGACGCGAATCAGGAAGCTCTCATCAAGGACGCTAGTTTCCCTGAATTGAGGTATTTGCCAAGGACACTGGTTTCCCTGGGGTTGAAACGAATCGATGTATTTCTGCAAAGACGCTAGTTTCTCTGCGGGTCGACGCGAATCAAGAAGTTCTCATCAAGGACACTGGTTTCCCTGAGTCGAAGGATTTTGCCGAAGACACTGGTTTCTTCGGGGTTGAAATGAATTGGGGTGTTCCTGCGGAGACACTGGTTTCTCTGCGGGTCAACGCGAATCAAGAAGCTCTCATCAAGGACGCTAATTTCCCTGAATCAAGGTATTTGCCAAGGACACTGATTTCCCTGGTGTTGAGATGATCTCTGGTGGTCTTTCAGGTTTTATATGAGTTATCGTCAAGAACGTGAAGCTAGGAATTTGGCATTCGCTTCGCTTGTTGTGGTGTGTCCGAGTCCTGTTGGAGAAGGGACGCTGTAGTGACATTTCTTCTGTTGTGTAGAGACGAATGTCGAAGTGGTGATCACTCCACGCTGGGGTGAGATGATCTCCGATTGTCTTTCGGGCTTTATATGAGTTGCCGTCAAGACTTGACTCCGTCTTCTGATGGAGCATGGGGAGGGAAGATATGTTTCCTTTTGTGTTTACACCCCTGGATTGTATACATGGATTGATGTGATATCACCTGTAGGGCATAAATTTCATTCATTTTTTTTATTATTTTATTTCCGCGATGCTCTATCATTTCAGCTTTTATATCGCGAAGGTCGCGATTGCCCAATCATTTCGGCTATTTTTCGCGGTGCCCAATCATTCCGGCTATTTTTTTATTTTCACTCGCTGCTTTTTATTGCGAGTTGCCCCATCATTTCGGCTATTTCGTATGCATGCATGGCTTGCTGTTTTTTTATCGCGAGTGTGGAACTTGGAATCTGGTGCCAATCTCAGCATCAGCATCGCTACAACTGGAATATTGCCAGGAGCGAATCATCATTTGCCATGAAAGGGCTTGGAATTTGATACCGGTTTAGGCATCAGCATCGCTACAACTGGGATATTGCCAGGAGCGAATCATCATTTGCCTCTGTCGATATTGAACAAAGGTGGCTTAGTAAACAGGGTTAGGATCCCGTCGACTAAGGCTTTTGACTTCATGAGCCGTAAGGGTCTCACAAAGGTATTTCTCCCTACAAGTCATGAGGATCTCGTAGGTGTGTTTTCTCCTTAGGAATCGTGAGGATTCCTAAGTGTATGTTCCCCTGTAAGTCGTAAGGATCTTACAAAAGGGGTTTCTCCTTATAAGTCGAGAGGACTTACAAGGGTTGTTCACCGTATGGACATATCCCCAGTCACGGATGGGACTTGGTTAGGGAAATGTTTATTCGCGCCCGTGGATTGTATACAAGGGTCAGTATTGAGCCACTTGTAGGGCAATATCGAAGGTTGTGGGAGTTGCTTAAGAACAGATTCAGGTCTCTGTAACTTAAGACTTTCAAATCTTATGAGCCGTGAGGGTCCCATAAGAGAGTTCTCCTTACGAGTCGTGAGGATCTCGCAAGTGTAATTTCTCCTTAGGAATCGTGAGGATCCCTAAGTGTGTTGCTTCCCTGTGAGTCGTAAGGATCTCACGCGGGTGGTTTCTCCTTACAAGGTCGAGAGGACCTTGTAAGTGTCTTTTAATGAGATTGCGCCCTTTCGAGTTTTCACAAACACTCGCCGGTAGCTCTACTGTTTTTACTCACGGAGCCCTTTCGGGTTTTCATCCGTTCCCATTTTGCTTATGGACATACCTTTTTTTCTTCTTTTTCTTCTTTTTTCTAACGAGGTCGCGCCCTTTCGGGTTTTCACGAACACTCGCCGGTAGCCCTGCTGTTTTTACTCACGGAGCCCTTTCGGGTTTTCATCCGTGCCCATTTTGCTTATGGACATACCGTTTTTATTATTATTATTATTATTATTATTATTATTTGTATCGGCTTTGGGATGTTGCAATCCACCGTGGTTTATCGACATCTCGGTCAACAGCTAGTTTTAGGACGTAGTGGTCCGTCATTAGTTTAAGGACGTTTCGGTCCGTTGTTGAAGAAGGCCGGTTACTACTTATAGAGTTTGGGCTTAGGAAGATAGCGAGCGGACATAGTCGTCGTCATCTATCATTGACCTAGGCTGTGACTCATTAAGCGTAGTACTTCTTTAGGAAACGACCGTTTATTGGCCTGAAAGGTCTTTCTCCATGCATGTCCATGAGTAGATAGGCTCCACCCTGGTAGACTTTGTCTATGATGTACGGGCCTTCATAGTTCGGTTCGAATTTTCCTCGCTTGGCGCGATTGGGGATCATAGGTCTTTTGACCACTAGCACGAGTTCGCCTTGGCGGAATGTCCTCGGCCCGGTCAATCTTTCATATGAGCGCGTCATCTTTGCTTTATAAGCCTCCAGATTTTGTTGCGCTATGAGCCGGGTTTCATCAAGGGCATCAAGCTCCTCAAGCCGAAGGTGAGCATTCTCTTCGTCCTTAGCTCATAATAGACTGCCACTCGTAGAGAGGGTAACTCTATCTCGAGGGGGAGTACCGCTTCTATACCGAATACCAACGCATACGGCGTTGTGTTCGTGGCCGTCTTGAACGTGGTTCGATATGCCCAAAGAGCTTCTTGCAGTCTCTCGTGCCAGTCCTTCTTATTTCAGGACACCGTCTTCTTCACGATCTTTGTCAAGGTTTTGTTGAAAGCCTCAGCTAGACCGTTGGCTCGGGGATTATAAACTGAGGAGTATCTCCAGTCTATGTTGTGCTGTTGTGCGAAGCGGCTGATCTTGTGGCTTCTATAGGCTGGCCAGTTATCGGAGATGATCCGTCTCGGAGTTCCAAACCGATAAATGACGTGCGTCTTGAAGAAATGGAGGATATTCTCCATCTTCACTTCCCTCAGCAGTACTGCTTCTGCCCATTTGGAGAAGTAGTCAGTCGTCGCCAAAATGAATCGATGTCCCCTGGACGACGCTGGTTCGATGGGGCCAATTATGTCAGTCCCCCACATCTCGAACGGCCAGCTAGCCACCATTGGATGTAGTGGATTTGGATGCTGATGGATGAAGTCCCCATGGATCTGGCATGAGTGGCATTGCTTCACATACTCGAGGCAGTCCTGAATCATCGTGGGCCAATAATAACCCATCCTTTTAATCTTTAACTTCATCTTCGGGCCTGCTTGGTAAGAACCGCAAAGTCCGTCATGAACTTCTTGGACGACTCTCTTCGCCTCTTCGGGTCCCAGGCATCTCAACCACAGCGAATCAAATGACCTCTTGTACAGAGTATCATTGACGAAGGCGAAAGATAGGGCTCATTTCATGAGCTGATGTTTTGAGGATGCATCTTCAGGCGTTCGACGGGATTTGAAGTAGTCTATGAAGACTTCTCTCCAATCCTCAGCTTTTCTTGGTCTTTTATTTGCATAGCCATTTGCTCAGTCGCTCCCTTTTCTTCGGATGATTCCGGAGATATCTCTGCCGGTGCAAGAACCCGACGGCTTTGTACCATGATTCTTACGTCATCGAGGTTCTCGTCGGCCAGTTCTTTAGCGAGCTTGGCTAACGCATCCGCTTTGCTGTTTTCCGCAAGCGGTATGTTTTCCAAAGTGTAGGAAGGAATTTGGGTCAACAGTTGCTGTACACTCTCGCCGTACTTCACCAACTCTGGTTTGCAAGTTTGGTAGTCGCTATTTACTTGACTGACGACCAGTTGGGAGTCTCCGTATATGAGGAGGCTTTCGATTCCCATGTCGATGGCGATCTTAAGACCTGCTATCAAAGCTTCGTATTCGGCTTCATCGTTTGTCCTTGGCTCTATTAAGAAGAAGGCAAAGCGCATTATCCCTCCTTCCGGAGTTATGAAGATGAGACCCACCCCCGATTTGATTATAGGGGTGCTTTGTTTGCGCTTCTTCATGGAAGATGCTCCATCGAAATAGAGTTCCCATCGGGTATCACTACCATCGATCACATCAAACGCATGTTCGTCTGGCAGTTCGCAATTCAAAGGGGAATCAGCCGGTATCGGATGCTCAGCGAGGAAGTCGGCGATGGCCTGGCCTTTCACTGCTTTAAGAGGCTGATAGGTTATCGAAAACTCCATTAAGAGCAAGGCCCATTTAGCGAGTCGCCCCGTCAATATAGCCTTTGACATCAAATATTTGAGAGGGTCCATCTTCGATATGAGACGGACTTCATGTGCTAATGCATAGTGCCTGAGTTTTGTTATCGCGAAGATCAACGTCAGACAGTGTTTTTCAATGGGGGAATAGTTGCTTTCTGCCCCCAGGAGAACTCGACTTAAGTAATAGAGAGCTCTTTCTTTCCCTTGGTCATTCCCTTGTGCCCATAACGCACCTAAGGAACCTTTGAGGGCGGTTGTAGTCAGCGGAGTTAGTTCAGAAGGAGAGTTGCCCCCAGCCTTCCTTACTCGGCGCCAGTGGCATATCCCTAGTAGGATGGGTGTTGTCTCTTGAGGGTTTTCAGCGGATTACACCCACAAAATCCTATAATAAAAGAGAGATGGTGAAACTTATATAAAAATAAGAACTATAAAAGAAAGAACTTAAAAATAAGAGTTTTCAACTATACCAGCTTTTCAGTTGCTATGAGCCTTATCTTAATGGTCATGAAAAATTATTAGAAATTACATTATCCCTCAATAAAATATCGCCTTTAGTTTTCATTCCTACTTTTCTTCCAAATATTGATCATATACCCCTACGTGTGTGAACTGGACATCCCTACACTCAGAGAATTCAATTCAAGCAATCATACTCTTGTCCATCTACCTTAGTACTTTTTAATAGATATTTAGATGGAATTTGCTCACACATTTTTCATGCGACCGTTAATACTTCTTGAGGTACTAACCGACCGATTACTTATGTGCTTGCTAATTAGGTGTTTTTCTTCGTCTTGCAACATCTAAGGCTTAGCAGTGGCTCCCAGACCAGTTAGTCTAGGGCACTAGGTGATAAAGCACCCTCGCTATATTTTTTTATTGCTGCCTCGGTGATAACAAAACCAGTGTTCATTTTTCTTTTCACCATTTTATCTTTTATTCTCCACTTTTATTTTCTTCATACTTTGGCTTTTAGATAAGAGCATTTCAAGGTATCCTCTACTATCCCGAGTTTCAAGATGTGTGTAAGTGCGTATAGTAGGGTATCAACGTTCAAATGTTTGGCTTCCAGAATAAGAACTATTTTTCAGGCTTATTTTTATCCTCAGATTAGTAATTTCCTTCATCTTACTAACCCTTGGGACAACAGCTCATAACTACTTATTACTAGTTTCATTTAAGAAAATATCTAACTTTCTTGTTTTTCTTAAACTATTCCTATCTTTTAAATATAGTTTTTCACTTTCTACTCTTTTATTACCACAATTTTTGTGTGTGCTTATATATAGTATAATGCAAAGTAAGGCGTAAATAAGCACAGGAGCGCTGAAAAACGACTTCTTGGGAGCTTCTTGCGATGGTACAGGAGCGCTGAAGCTCGTTGGTGGGAGCATGGTCCCGAAGAATAGCCCAGTGGTGGCTTGAGTTACCTGCTCCACTGGCATAGTGAAAAGGGAGGCCGCTTGGGGCCCGTAGGTTACTCCTCCAGATGGGACAGAGCGAGAGTTGCTGTTGCAGTTAGTGCAGTTTGAAGCCATTGATTTCTTGAAGAGCTTGAATATTCTGCCCCATGCGTCGACCTTGGTCTTTGGCATGTGCCAGTTGTTTGAGGACCGATTCCGTCGGCAAGGCTGCCGCTTGGGGAGCCTGCCTGTGGACGACAGACATCCTCTGGGCTTCATCCATCGGCGTTGAGGCACCGAGGGTGGGAGGTGGGAGCATCGACCCAAAAAGGAGCCCGTTGATTTCTTGAAGAGTCGGATTGCAGAGATTTGAGGCTGCAAGTGACCCATACTTGACTCCGCCGGACATGACAGAGCCTGAGTTGCTAGGGTGGGAGCAAATACCATTCTTCATAGAGACGAAATGCTGGCTTCAATATCCATTCCCCTAAGGGCAACCAAAAACATACACACCGCGATTATTTGATCGCGGGAAAAATACGACACACGAAGTGTGGAGTGGAAAGAGGAAAAGGTCCCACCGAGCGTGCCAGAATCTGTTCCCCTCCGAACGGCGGCCAAGACATGGACGTCTTGCCTGTGATTCGGGGCAGATGCTATTTGGTTTTATCCGTCCACCTCTCCGAATATGCCAAGTTGATTTATGGCACCGTGTATCGGAGGTTTGGACGGATGCGGCCGATGTAGCAGACTTCGTCAGATTCCCCCTCGCTTGAGGGGTTTTTGATTGTGGGGACGCTCTTCCCTGCAGGCGCAAGCCCCTGCAGTTAATTACGCTACCGCATCGCGGTAACAACTTTCTCCTTCTCCAGAATTTCACTTCGTGTCGTGGGTGTTTATTTTGTTTGTGGTTGCCCGTGGATTGTATACGGAGACTAATTTATGTCGTCGCCCGTAGGACGTGGATTAGTCCAAATCCGTATTTTCTTAGATTTGGGTTTAGGGTTTTGGTTTAAGGATGCGTTAGCCATATTTGAGGCTAAGATCAACTTAAACGTTTGTTAAGGATACGTTAGTCTAATTTGGGACTAAGATCAACTTAACGGGATCGTTTAGATCCGACAAAAGAGCATTTGGGGGCTCGATTATTCCAGTTTAGGGACATAGTGGTCCATTTAATGTATGGCCGTCGGGACCCGTCACCTCTCTGACGACGTTGAAGGATTACAACGACAGATGTCAGAGGAGTTCAGAGATGTACCCTTGAACCAAAGTTGGTTGAGAGATCTATAATCCAATTTGGGACTAAAGTCTGTTTTGAAAGTTTTGGTTTAAGGATGCGTTAGCCATATTTGAGGCTAAGATCAACTTAAACGTTTGTTAAGGATACGTTAGCCTAATTTGAGACTAAGATCAACTTAACAGGATCATTTAGATCAGACAAAAGAGCATTTGGGCTCTATTGTTCTAGTTTAGGGACATAGTGGTCCATTGCCAGTTTAGGGACATGGTGGTCCAAACTCCCGTTTTATGGACGGATGTTAGTTTAAGGACGTTTCGGTCCATGGGTTTAAGGACCCCATAGTTCATATGGATGTGTTTAAGGACGCATTAGTCCGTTAGTTTAAGGACGCATATGTCCATGGGCTTAAGGACCCCACAGTCCGTATTAATATGTGGTTGTCAGGAACCACCACCTCTCTGACGTTGTTGAAGGATTACAACGATAGGTGTCAGAGGAGTTCAAAGATGTACCCTTGAACCGGATGTAAATTGATTTAAGAGAGCAGTCTTGCTCAGTCAATTTAATTTGAGAACTTACGGCCATGATTGGGCTAAGTCCAGTTGAAAATGTTCAACATTTTTATCTTTGGCCTATTAGGCCTGCGCTAGGGCTTTGCCCCTGTTTAATAATGCACTGCATTTTCTTTTGGCCTGCTAGGCCTTTTTGATTTGGGCTCTGTCCCTTTTAAATGATGCACAGCATCTGTTTTTGTCTTGACAGACCTTTGTTTGGGCTCTGCCCTTCTTAAAATAATGCATTGCATTTAATTTGGCCTGTTAGGCCTTTTTCAATTGGGCTTGGCCCTTCTGTGAATAATGCAGTGCATTAATCAAACTGACAGTGGCCATGTGGCCTGTCAGGCGCTTTGCGCCAATTATTGAGCGCAAGCGCACGGGGAGGTGACACGTGTCACGCTTTGGTGAGCGCAAGCGCAGTGCTCTACGCCAATGCGTTGCGCTGTTGCGCTGCTGACACGTGGCGCGCTCTGGTGAGTTGCGCTAATTTCAGAGAGCAACGCTCTATCTTAAAAGCGCATAGCGCAATTGGTCTTGGAGCTGACACGTGGCGCTCTCTGGTGGCTTACGCCAACCCAGGAGCGCAACAGTGCAGATTTTGCAAGTGCAAGGCACTGTTCAATAACTTGATCCAATTTTGGATTCAAGAAAAGAATGTTTAAGACTCCAGAACCAATGGTTCATAAAAAAAAAGTGCAAGGCACTGTTATTATTATTTTTATTTATTGAAGATCATTGATCTTGTTCTTAGATCAATGATTTATTCAGAAGAAATTCTTCTTTTATAAAGGTTTTACCTTTCTCTCTTTTTTTTTGAGTTTCTTCTCAGAGTTCTTTAGAGTTCTCTCTCTGTTTCTTGAGTCTCTCTATTTTCCGTGTTGTTGATCTTTTGAATTGGGGTCTAGGGGCCTTTATATAGTGCCCATTAATTTGTTAAGAGATCATTCTCTGAGTGATTTGGCGAATTTTCCCCACCGTTGGATCTTTGATCCAAGGGCTTCTGTTTTACAGTAGACAATCTTCTTATTTTAACAAGAACAGAAAGATCTTACTGGAATTTTAATTCTGTTTGGCGCAAACGCACCAGTGCTTGACACGTGTCGCGCAGCGCACAGCGCTGACACGTGTCGCGCAGCGCAACTGCGCTGACACGTGTCGCGCAGCGCAACTGCGCTGCCACGTGTCGTGCAGCGCAGAGCGCAACTCAGCTGGAGCGTTGTTTCCTTATTAAAATTTGAATTTTATTTGAAAACAGAGCCTTGCTCTGATTGGGGAAGCAGAAGCGTTGTTTCATCTCCCGCCTTGGAATTTGAACAGAGCTTTGCTCTGATTGGGGTAAACAGTGCCTCCTATCGAAATCTTTCCTTGCCGGTGAATCTCTTGGATGGCTCATTTTTCCATCTTCACTTGGAGGAGCACGGTGATGCCAAATCATTGCCTCGGCTGTTTTCTTGCACCTGAATAGCCTCTGTAGCCTCTGTGTTATGGGAAAATATCGTGTTATCTTGACAGGTATATCAGGCTTCTTATCAGAATCTTTCGGCTTATACCTGGCCTCTCCGCATGTTGGACACTCTTTCAAATCTAAATTCTCTTTCCAGTACAACACACAATTTTTCGGACATGCTTGAATCTTCTCGCACTTTAGACCCAAATCAGACATCATTTTCTGGGCTCCGTACTAGCTGTCGGGCACGTTATTTTCCGGGGGCATAGAATTTTTCAAGAACGAAAGAAGCATTGTGAATGACTTGTTGCTCCATTCATTTAGCCACTTAATCTGGAAAAGTTGGACGAACCACGAAAGGGTGGAATACTTTGCATTCTCATAAATTGGTTTTCTAGCATCATTCATGAAATTTTCATATTTATCCGCACGCGGTCCTTGACCGGAAGGAATGTCATCTTCGGTACGAATATATTCATCTAGGGCAGCCTCTACCATATTCTCCATTTCTTCTGATGGAAATAAATTACCGTCTTCTCCTTCTGCCGCATTACCGTCTTCTCCTTCTTCTCCTGCCGCATTACCGTGTTCTCCTTCTTCTTCTGACGCATTACTGTGTTCTTCTCCTTCCCCGTGATATTTCCAAGTTGTATAAAGTCTAGTAAACCCATATTTTATGATATGAAGCTCTGCTAATTCTACCTTCTGCCAGTACTTATTGCCACATCTATCGCACGGGCAGAGAATCTTCTCTATCACAATCTTATTATGTGCGCGTACAAATTCAATAAAAGCAGCAACTCCTGCGACAAACTTATGTTGCATACGTTGTTACCAATCCACATACATCCAGTCCTTAACTCTGACGTACTCATGGGTCATGTTAGACTGTATAACATATAAATTGCAGGTTATGGTGACTATATTGAGAAATCTAAGAACGTGATAGTTACTGACAAAGGATCACGTAAGGTATTGCCTCAGGGCTAAATCCTTCTTATTTGTGGGGATCTTTTCAGGGGTCACGTGGGGAACGTGACCCTAGCTCTTTGCATGCATGGAGATCTTTTAAGTTTTCTTATTTTATTTTGAGAATTAAATTCTCTGTAGGGTTAAACCCTGATCATGATTTGGAGGAATTAAATTTCTGAAAGAATTAAATTCTTATATAGGGTTAAACCCTAATTTTCTTTTAGAGGAATTAAATTCCCATATATGTAAAAGAATTAAATTCTTGTAGAGGGTGAAACCCTAATTTCATTTTTTAAAAGGAATTAAATTCCTGTGAATTTGAGAGAATTAAATTCTCAGTTAGGGTTAAACCCTAGTTCTGTCTTGAAGGAATTAAATTCCTGTAATTTTTGGAGAATTGAATTCTCATATAGGGTTAAACCCTAGTTTCATCTTGAAGGAATTAAATTCCTATAACTTTGGGAGAATTAAATTCTCATATAGGGTTAAACCCTAACTTTGTTTTGGGAGAATTAAATTCTCTAAACTCAATTCCCCCTCTAAGTTTTGGATCTGCATGGCAGGATTTCAACCCGATGAGAATTAAATTCTCATCCTATGGGGAGATGTGCTCTGTGCAGATCTTCAACCAGAAGAAGAACTAAGTTCTTTTGTGCAGAAGAGTTAAACTCTTAGATTTGAGAATTAAATTCTCTGTTTGAAGTTTTGATTCCCCTTTCTTTTCTCACCTAGGGTTTTCCTACGAACTTTTAACATCTTAAGCAAGATCCATTGTTTTCATGCTGTTTACTTCCCTCAAATATTGTAATGTTTTACTTGCGCATCAACTAATCTCGAAGTCTACGGCTGAACTTCGAACCGTATAAGTTACTTAACGATATCTTGCCTATTTATTAACTAGTTTAAAATTCTACAACTGAAAAATATAGCTATAATTGTTTGAAAATATAACTAAGTTATTCTATCTCATGTAACACCTCAAATAAAATTCTACAACTGAAAATATAACTTAAGCAAGATCCATTGTTTTCAGCCCTAACCCTAACCCCAGACCCAGCCCCAGCCCCAGCCCCAGCCGAACCCCAACCCTAACCCTAACCCCAACCCCAGCCCCAGCCCCAGCCCCAACCCTAACCCCAACCCCAACCCCAACCCCAACCGCAACCCTAGCCGAACCCAACCCCAACCGCAACCCTAGCCGAACCCCAACCGCAACCCCAACTCCTAAAATAATCAAAAATTTCTTTAATTGAAGATTTAATTACCTGTGCAGTGGAGGAGATGATCGATCGGTGGCGACGACGAAACGGAGGCGACGACGAAAACGGAGGCGACGACGAAAACGGTGGTGGCGACGACGAAACGGCCTGCGCTGGTGACGACGAGAACGGCGACGAGAGATTTGGCGATCGGCGGGAACGAGGATTTAGGGATTTTGGGTTCGCGCGACTTCGAGAATAATTAAGATAATGAGCGTAGGGATCGATCTGTGCCTTTTTAATTAAATCCCTATTTACATGCCCATACGGATAAGTCCCTAGGTTCTTGGTTTGCGGCTCCGTAGGGGAAAACAACAATTTACGATTTAATATTCTTAAATTAATATGTAAGAACCGTAGGGGCAACCTTAAGGCCCTACGGATTAGCCCGTAGGGCCAAATGAAAATCCGTAGGGGCAACCCCTATTTTAGTAATGAGGGTTGACTCCTGGAGCGTGTGGATCTTAATAGGTTTTGAGTGGTTGTGGCTGAGCTACCTGCAAAGAAGTCCTGGGGTGGTTATGCTACCGAGGACCCTCCGACGATCAAGTTAGACGGGATATTTTGGCAGAGTAACGGCCTAGAGAAGTGAAAATGGCTTACCTCGATCGTCTGAGAGAGGGGTTTATATAGCGGCAGCAATGGGTAGGCGGGCGCGAGAATCACGTCGGCCGTTACGCCCCTGGCGTCAAGCCCGCGTGATAGGCGGGATCCCGCATTAATGACGAGACATGCTTGTTAATGGGGGATCGTGATGGCGTGGAACGCGGGATCATGGGCGGCGGATACCTCACGCATGGCGAGATTCGCGGAGCCGTGGCGGAGACGCTTGTGATCAGCGCTGTGGGTCGGTCGGGACGAGACCGAGGAAGATGAGCTCGGAGGGAGGCTCGGGCACGAGTGGGAGGCCGAGACATCTTGGTTCTGTGATAGCTCAGAGGCGAGCCGGGGTGGTCTGGAAGGCCACCGATGGTCGGGAGACTCCTCGGGCCGGAGGCGTGATCCAACTGAAGTTCTTGATCCTTTCTTATAGGTTCTGGGGCATGTCATTTGCAACGTGTCAGCATCTGGAGAGTCACCGATATCGAGCCTCATCATTAGCCCCCCACTCTCGTCTTGACCCGTTCCTGGGTTGGGTCGAAAGTGGTCTGACCGATCACCCGGGGTGAGCTCTTATTCGAAGATATCGTCGGCGGCATTCCTGGGCAAAGAGTAATATTTTCTTGATGACGTCAGCGGATCAGGGGAGAGATCTCCCATTAAAGGGAAAGCGCCGGATTGTTTATACGTTCGTCGAAGCGACAACCCATGTGTCTGGCGTTGGTAGGATGGCGAGACATACCGTAGGCGTTCCTACGACCGAAGGTACGTGCCCAGTGTGAGTGCGACAGGTGGAACGTTGTGGGCCGTTGGTTGCGAAACGTTGTTTTGGCGGGAGGCGATCGGAGCCAAAGGATGCGTACGCCTGCAGCTATAAATAGAGATGGGATCCCTATCAGGGACCATACCTCTTCATAATTTCCTCGTCCCTAATTGTGTTAGCTCGGCACTCTTCCCCTCAAGTCGGATTCCTTGCGTTTGAGCTCCCGAGGACACCTTCCCTTGATCAGGTTAGATGACTTCTTCCGAGGAGTATGTAGATGTAGTCCAGGTAGAGTCTAGGGAGTCTTCTGAAGCTTCTTCTTCTGCTTTGGATTCCCCTCGGGGAGTTAGGGTTAGTAATGCTCCCCGGGGTCGTGCGACGGGGGCAGTCCCCAGAGCAAAGGTCGCGGGTGTTCTTGGCGTGCGTTCTACGCTGAGGCGTGCAGAGGAGCTCGTCAACATCAAGACTCGCTTCCTTATTCCTCCTGGCTATTCTCTTCGTCTGGCCGAGGAGGAGGAGAAGGCAGTCTAGGTATGGGGCAAGGAGATTGCCTTGTATCTGGATGCCTTTTGGGCTGGGATGCGTCTGCCCTTCTCCCCCGAGGTGATAGCGGCGTTGAATTGTTTTGGGTTAGCCCCGGGCCAGCTAGTGCCGAACTCTTGGAGGATCCTCCTTGGGTTCCTGGTCCGGTTGAGATTGAGTGAGATCCCTTTCAGCCCGAGCCTCCTCGTTTCTTCTCTTTGTTACAAAAACCACCCCGACGCTCGCAAGGGCGAGCTAAGTTGGGTATAAATCTCCTTTAGAAAACAACGGGGGGATGCTGCCGGGTCGGGGATCGTCGTAGTACCTTCTTCCATTCATGAATGGAAGAAGAAGTTTTTCTTTATTGCGCCGCCCGAGGGTGAGGATTGGCCTGTGCCCACCCTGTGGAAAAGGGCCAGCTGTCCGCGGGTGAGGCGGTCGAATGTTCCCAACGCGATGGCGGTGTCGAAATGGGAGCCCCTCTCTTAGGCTAATGTGCTTCTGTCTGAGCGGGCTCTCAGTTGGGCTGGGCTCAGCCCCGCCGATTACGCGGGTAAGTTAGGAGCTTTCAGGCGACCTGTTTAGACTTGCACATTCTTTCTTTATTCCAGGCATTGCTGACTCCTTGTATTTTTGTCTTATGCAGGACTTATGGACCTAAGCAAATTTCGGGCGGTAGTGGTTGACGTGAAGAAGGGGAAGAAGGCCGGAGGCGCCGGCCTTTCTTGCCCGTCGTCGGCTCCGGCTCCACCGGTGGCCGCTCCATCCCGTCGCCCAAACGCGCCCCAGGCCCCCGAGTCCAGTCGTGCGCCAGTCCGAAAGCGTGCTCAGGAGCAAGAGCCCCGGGCTCCCGAGGTGGGAGGTGAGACCGGTTCTCCCGCGTCTCTCCTCAAAAGGTTTCACAGGACGAAGCCCCACTCCCCAGCTTCCCTGATCCTAGAGAACGATGGGGAGCTTCGCTTCGAGGTGCCCTTGGGGCTTTCTGTCGCCGACAGCCTGCTCTCGGAGATGGAGAGGTCGGCCGGGGAAGAATACCTCGGGGACCTTCCGGGCCCAAATGGCGGCCATAGCACAAGAGATCGTTTAGGTTAGCGTTCGCACTTCACTTGGTTTTTTATTCAGCATTTTTTGGTCGCATGATTGGGTGTCTCCCTTTCCTTTTTAACCCTCTTTCTTTTCTTCAGGTCCTTCAGCACGTTGCCCTCGTCGTCAACATGGAGGACGAGGAAATTTCCCTGATGATGCGGGCCACGAGCGAGCTCTCCTCACCGCCTCTAGCTCAGCTCAAGGCTGGAGCTAGAGGCGGTGAGGGAGAGGATTGCTGCCCTTGAAGACCGGGTGGCGGCCGTGAATCGGGAGACCGTCAGGTGCCGAGAGGCCGCCCGAGCCGCTGAGTCCCAGTTGGAGGATTCCAAGGTGCTCGTCGCCACCATGAAGAAGACGGTGAGAACCCTCCGGAGGGAAAACGAGGCGGCGAAGGACCGGGCGTTGAAGCCGGTGGAGAACTATAAGAAGTCGGACCAGTTCTACGCCGACCTTGCTGGAGCCGCCAGCGTTATTTGGCACGACGCCCTCGACGCTGTCAAGGCTCAGATGCCGGAGTTCCCCGACGGTGAGCTCTGGGCCGCGTACCCTCTCGAGGATGACACGCAAGGGAACGCCCCTGGAAACGATGCAGAGGAAGAGGCCCCCGGTGGGAGCATGGGGGGTAAGTCGGTAGCCTTGGCTACCGGCACCGAGGTTCCCGCCGTGGGTGCCGACCCTGAAGATGACTCCCCGGTAGTCACGGTGGATGCGCGGCTCATCAAGGTTCTCCCCGGCCCTGAGGCCTGAGCTTCCTCGTCTCCTTTTCTTTTTCAGCTAAAATTTTGTAAGCCTCCGGGCATTTTTGTTAGGCTGGGGAGCCCAAAATACCCTTGTAGAGACTTTTGACTTTATGAATAAAAAGATCTTTTTGCAGTAGTCTTTGCGTGCGTATTTTCCCTATGATAAACATTTATATTTGCACAGTACCGTCTTCATATTAAGTCGGTTTTCCATTTAGCGATTGCACGTCGAGTTGAGAGTTAAAGTCGACCATTTGCCGAGTGTGCAAAGACTGGTGAAAGGTCGGTATCTCCATGGCCCCAAAGTCGAGGTAGAGATCGCTAGGTAAGACGTGTAGGGAGTTGAGCCTGGTAGCTGTTTGGCGGCCTCTAGATGAGGGCTTCGGATCCCTGGCATCGTGGGGGTAAGACATTACCAGTCAAGGATGGACCGAGCAGGGCAGCTGCTCAGTGGCCTCTTGGTGAGGACTTTGATCCTTGTCATCGTAGGTAAGAAATTACCAGCCATTGATAGAATGAGCAGAGTTACTTCCCGGTTGCCACTTGGCGAGGGCTTTGATCCTTAGCGCGGGAGGGCATAGAGAGGCCTGCTAAGGATGGACCGAGTATGGTAGCTGCTCGGTTTCCTCTAACGAGGGCTTTGATCCTTGGCGTCGTGGGGTAAGGAATTACCAGTCAAGGATAATCGAGCAGGGTTACTGCCCGGTTGCCTCTTGATGAGGGCTTCGATCCTTAGCGCGGGAGGGTATAGAGAGGCCTACTAAGGATGGACCGAGCAGGGTTGCTGCCCGGTTGCCTCTTGGTGAGGGCTTGGATCCTTGGCGTAGTGGGGTAAGGAATTACCAGCCAGGGATAACCGAGCAGGTTAGCTGCCTGGTTGCCTCTTGGTGAGGGCTTCGATCCTTAGCGTGGGAGGGCATAGAGAGGCCTGCTAAGGATGGACCGAGCAGGGTTGCTGCCCTGTTGCCTCTTGGCGAGGGCTTTGATCCTTAGCGTGGGAGGGCATAGGGAGGCCTGCTAAGGATGGACTAAGAAGGGTTGCTGCTCGGTTTCCTCTTGGCGAGGGCTTTGATACTTAGCGTGGAAGGGCATAGGGAGGCCTGCTAAGGATGGGCCGAGCAGGGTTGCTGCTCGGTTGCCTCTTGGCGAGGGCTTTGATCCTTAGCGCGGGAGGGCATAGGGAGGCCTGCTAAGGATGACCGAGTAGGGTTTCTTCTCGGTTGCTTCTTGGCGAGGGCTTCGATCCCTGGCGTCTGTGGGTAGGTAACTACTAGCCAGGGATAACCGAGCAGGGTAGCTGCCCGGTTGCCTTTTGGTAAGGGCTTCAATCCCTGGTGTCGGTGGATAGGGAACTGCCAGCCAGGGATAACCGAGCAAAGTAGCTTCCCGGTTGCCTCTTGGAGAGGGCTTCGATCCCTGGCGTCGGTGGGTAAGGAACTACTAGCCAGGGATAACCGAGCAGGGTAGCTGCCCGGTTGCCTCTTGGCGAGGGCTTCGATCCTTGGTGTCGGTAGGTAGAGAACTACCAGCCAGGGATAACCGAGCAGGGTAGCTGCTCGGTTGCCTCTTGGCGAGGGCTTCGATCCTTGGCGTCGGTGGGGTTAGAGATTACCAGCCAGGGATAACCGAGCAGGGTAGCTGCCCGGTTGCCTCTTGGCGAGGGCTTCGATCCTTGGCGTCGATGAGGTAAGAGATTACCAGCCAAGGATGGACTGAGCAGGGTAGCTGCTCGGCCTTGTGAGGTTTCGTCTGACCCTCCCTGGTTCATGTCGTTAGAGTTGGGAAGAGTGACCGTCGTGGGTTACACGTGTCACGAACGCGTGGAGGGAGGCGAAGCTTAAGAGCCGCATCGTTCCGATTTCGGTTTGCCGGAAGAGGTGGGATATCCACCGCGTGGCGGCACAGCATTGGAAGGAGTGAGCAACTGTTGGACTCTTGCGGGCGCTGTGGGGCTATAAAATGAAGGGCTTGTTGAGCACTCCTTTCTTCATCCCCAAAACGTAAGAATGGACACCTTCCCCTTTACCATCCCTAAGATCATAAATTTCGAGGACATGTACTTGTACGACTAGTACTGCACCGAGGATACGGTGCAGTTAGTGATAGGCCGCATAGAGGATCATTTTGGCCGACTGCTTCCCCGGCGCTCACCCCTGCTCCAGTTGTTGATGTACTCAATCTGGAGGAGGTCGCCGGGGCTGCACAACCCCTTGTCCGAACAGCTGAAGGACGAGGCGGTTGGTAAGCTGAGGTCTCTGTGCCGCTTCGGCTTGATCTCGGCGGGTCAGCGGGATCGCTCGGTGGCACTCATTCTCGAGAGCTACAAATTGAGGTATGATGCTGACGTTCACGGACGGCATCAGAGGCAGAGGTCCGAGGCGGCGAGGGCTCGGCTGGCGGAGATCTACTCTGAGTACCATGAGCAATGCTTCCTGCACCCCCTTCCCCCGCCGCTGTAATTTTCTTTTTTCTTTTTTCAATGTACGGCTGAGGAGCCTAAAATACCTTTTCGAATTAATAAAATCCTTCTTTTCTGCAATGCTCGACTGTTTTGTCCTTCTTGTTTGCTTAGATAAAAAGAACTTCGAAGAAATTACATTGCTTTGCCAAAGAACCCATGTAGTGGCCTGCTAAGGATGGACCGAGCAGGGTAGCTGCTCGGTGTATTCGCGAGGTTTAGTTAAACCTCCGTTAGTCCGCGAGCATTGGGAGGAGTGACTGTCGTAGGCTGCACGCATCAGGAAAGCTTGGGGGAGGCATAACGTTTCGGGAAGTCGCGTCAGTTCTGCCACGTGGGGGCGCGGTATTGGAGTAATCTTGATGGATCCCGGGATTCGCGCCCATGGGCGCGCAAATCTGGGTCCTCAAGGATTTTGTTGGAGGTATAAATAGAGAGGGAGATGACAACTTCTTCGGCATCGCTTTATGAGATGATTGGGTACGTGTATTCGATCGAAGAGATCATTACCTTCGACGACGTCTCAGCGTATGACCAATCCCTGGTCGAGGATGGGTACCAGGGAGTGGTTCAGCGCTTCGAGGGTCACGTCGGTCGGCTTCTCCCTCGGCGGTCGTCCTTGCTTTAGTTGCTGATGTACGCGATTTGGAGGAGGTCCCCGTGGTTGGACAACCCTTTTTCCGAGGAGCTGCTGGACGAGGCGCTTGACAAGGTGCGTTCGATCTTTCTGCTCGCCCTCATCTCGAAGGCCAAGCATGACCGGTCCTTGGCCCTCATTCTGGAGTGCTTCAAAATGAGATACATCGTGAGCCAAGACGCAGAGGGAGGAGCGTCGGGTGTTTCCGTGGCGTCCTAAGTTCGCGTGCAGCATCAGTGGGAGCAGGCAGCAGAGGCTAGGGCCCGGCTAGCGGAAATCCACTCTGAGTATCATCAGGATTACTTCCTCGATCTCGTTCCTCCTCTGCTGTAAATGTTTCTTCTTTATTTTTCTGTAAGGCTGAGGAGCCCGTAATACCCTTTGGAATAAATAAAACTCTTTTTTTGCAATGTCTTATTGTTCCCTTCTTATCATATAAACAGAAAGAACTTTAGAAAAGTTTACATTGCCTTAGTGAAAGAAGAAATACACGCTCGTAGATATTCTTTTTATTGGTACAGTTTGAGCTTCTCGGCGTTGTAAGACCGTGGAAACTTACGCCCATCCGCTTCTTACAAGCGGTAGGCTCCGCCGGGCAGGACCTCGGAGACGAGGAAAGGACCGTCCCATTTTAGGGAAAATTTATGCAGCTTGCCTTGATCGACGAACTCGTTCCGCCTTAGGACTAAATCTCCGGTCTTGAAGAAGCGACGCTTGACTCACACGTTGTAGTAGCGGGCGGTTTGCTGTTGATAGGCGGCAGCTCTGATCTGAGCTCGGTCTCGTTTCTCTAACAAGATGTCCAGGTTAGTTCGTAGGGCTGAGGTGTTCGCTTCGTCGTCGAAATGCTTGACCCGATGACTGGGGAGCCCGATCTCCGCTGGGACCATTGCTTTGGTTCCGTAGCAGAGGCTGATTCCCCGGTGGGGGTTTTCTTTGACGTGCGCAGGGTTCATAAGACCCGGGGAAATTCCTCGACCCAACTGTCTTGGCGCCCTTCTAGGCGCGTCCTGAGACCTCGGAGGACGTCCCGATTGGCGACCTCAGCTTGCCCGTTGCATTGGGGATGTGCGACCGCGGCAAACTTCATGAGGATGTGATCGCTGCAAAATTCCTTAACTCTTTCGTTTTCGAAATTTGTTCCGTGGTCGGTGATGATGCACCTCGGGATGCCGAACCGGAGTATCACGTTGTTCTACAAGAACTTAATAGTCGTGGTGGCGTCCGGTTTTCTGATAGGAATGGCTTCGATCCACTTCGTGAAGTAGTCCACTTTGACAAGGGCGTACTTGTGCCCGCCCGTACCGGTAGGGAACTGGCCTATCATGTCCATTCCCCACTAGGCAAACGGCCACAGGGAGGTTAGGGCGGTTAGCTCGGTAGCTGGAAGGCGAGGTATGCTTCCATGGAGTTGACAGCTCCTGCATTTCCTGACGAGCTTCTGGGCGTCCTGATGAATGGTCGGCCAGTAATACCCCTGGAGCAATGCCTTCTAGATTATGGTTCGGGCCCTTTGGTGCGCGCTGCCGACCCCTTCGTGGATCTCACGGAGGACGTAGTCGGCTTCGCGGGGGTCGACGCACCGGAGCAGGGGCTGAGTGAAGGAATTCTTATACAGGTTTTCATTGCTCCAGACGAAGTGGTGAGCCTTGGCTCGGAGACGGCGGGCTTCTCCTCGATCTTCTAGGAGCGTACCTTCCCTCAGGAACTCCATGAGGGGCTTTCTCCAGTCTCGGTCTTCCTCCCGGGCTGTATACACTTGAAGTATTGTTTCCCTGTCTTCCACGCTGGGTCGTGGCAAGACATTGAGAGGATGCTCCTTTTGTTGTTGGCCGAGTAGGATGAAGCCAGCTTACTCAAGACGT
The DNA here is from genome assembly GCA_030015575.1 of Agapanthus africanus. Classification (NCBI taxonomy): domain Eukaryota; kingdom Viridiplantae; phylum Streptophyta; class Magnoliopsida; order Asparagales; family Amaryllidaceae; genus Agapanthus; species Agapanthus africanus. The sequence continues at coordinate 145,015,143 of CM057338.1, read as the reverse complement.
CGGCTTGGGCATTAAGCTGTCTGGGGATTTGCTCTACCTGGACCTCGTTGAAGTCCTTTCGTAGTTTTCTTACCTTGGCCAGATATTTCACCATCAGAGGCTCCCACGGCTCGAATCGACCGGTCACTTGGCCAACAACTAGGACGGAGTCGCAGCGGATCCGAATCGTTTTCAGCCCCAGTCCGGAAGCTATGCGCAGGCCGGCCAGTAAAGCCTCGTATTCCGCCGCGTTATTTAAGGCCTTAAATATGAGCTTTAGAGAATACTCCATTTCAGCCTCGTTCGGGCCCTGAATGATGAGGCCGGAACCACAGCCTTCCTCGGTCGAGGACCCGTCGACGTAAAGGATCCAATCAGGTATGGAGTTGGGCTTCTCATCAACTGAGGGTTGAGCTGCGGGGGCTGGCGTAGACTCCGGGCCTTTGCTGGGGATGGTGCACTTGACGATAAAATAGACCAGGGCTTGTGCTTTGATGGCCTGTCTCGGGCGGTATTTTATGTCGAACTGGGACAACTCCCACCTCCACTTCTCCAAGCGCCAAGAGGATTCAGGTGAGGCGAGGATAGCTCCCAGAGGGCGCTCGGTAAGAATGAGGATGGTGTGCACCTGAAAATAGTGTCGTAGCTTCCTTGAGGCTATGATGAGTGCCAAGACGATCTTCTCTATGGCTGGGTACCTCGTCTTTGCGTCTTTGAAGACGTGGCTCACATAGTATACCGGCTTTTGGACTCCGTCGACCTCTCGGACGAGCACTGAGCCCGCTGCTTGGTCGGATACCGCCAGATATAGGGATAGCTCGTCTCCTTCAACCGGTCGGGTGAGCAGCGGTGGAGTCGCGAGGTACCTCTTCAATTGGTCAAAGGCGGTCTGGCACTCCTCCGACCACTCGAACCTTGGAATTTTCCTCAGAGCCTTAAAGAACGGGATGCACTTCTCCCCTGACCTCGACATGAAACGTGACAGAGCGGCTACCCGCCCTGTCAGCCGCATGATCTCGACGGTAGTCTTAGGCGCGGCCATGTTGAGGATGGCGTTGATTTTCTCCGGGTTAGCTTCGATCCCGCGGTGAGTGACCATGAAACCGAGGAACTTTTCCCTCGGTGTCCCCGAATGCGCACTTGGCGGGGTTTAGTTTCATCTTGAACTTTTGGAGGACGTCGAAGGCCTCGCCCAGATCCCTGGCGTGGTCGACTGATGAGACCGACTTGACGAGCATGTCGTCGACATAAACTTCCATGTTCCTATTGGATGTAGTGCCATCAAAGTCAATTATTGGATCGTAGGCACGTGATTGCAATGATTGAGGAGGACCTATACCGGTATGACAGTCTTTCTCGAGATGATAGTATGCTATCTGGTTTACCTTTATCAGTCGTGTACAACTTTAGGTGACATGATCACTATTACACGTTGATAGAGCCCTTAGAATTCTTGCTTGACTACCAACAGTATGATGGCGATCATATACGTGAGAGTTGGGTAGTCTATAAGCACATCCTTAAAAGTGGTCCCTAGTCGTGGGAGTTTCGAGACAGGGCATCGATACTCCGGAGTAGACTAGTGTATACAGTCGAGACCCCGACGAGGGGCGGTGGCCGGTCTCACAAACCATTGGGGTCAGTTGATTCACCTAAGATGTATACAGGTGCTCATTGGGTTATGAGGACACCGGACATGACTCACCGAGAACCTGCTAGTTGGTATTATATCTAGCGTCAGATGGCAGTTCCCAGGTGACATGTATACAGGTTAGTTCATCGACTTGAGGTCGTCATTTGTCTCGTGTGAGTTCCCACTGTGCATTGATTATTACCCTACCACGGCTTAAAGGAGTCGTGCAAACAGGTTTTAGTTGGGTACAGTCCCGAGCCACATGTAGGCAAGTGAGCGGATCGGCAGGGGATTCGTTTCTCCCGGTATTGGGGGTGAGATCGCGCTGTATCTAGGAGATCCATTACACAAAGCCCTCGGCCGAGGCGAAAGATTTACTGGTAGGTACTCCAGTAGTATCTCAGGGTGTTCTGGGCTACACTCTGACACGACTTATACCGCTATTGGGGGTCTGACGTCACCAGCACCCTAGGCCCGATATGCGATGCTCATAGACGAGCGGACCGGACTGTACGGATATTGTCACTGATAGGCTCAGTAGGGTTTCTGGATGAGTTCGCTCATCAACCTCCCTTGTGGTTAATACATGGGCAGCCGTTACGTACAGCTAGTACCACCAACGGCTTATGGTTAAACCCACTGCCAGAGTATTGACGAGTCTTTAGAGTCCCCCACAGATAGTTTCCCAAGTTCGGGCGAAACGTTGTAGAGGCCGTATGGTTTTATGGCAGGGTTCGAACATGCACGTGCACTTATGTACGTGTCATGGTTCGGACAGATAATACTGGTGGGCTTTGGTTTAAGCCGGATCCTAGTATTATATTGTAGGGATATTTTTGTCTCATTGCATTTTGTATTCGGTCGGAATACAAATGCGGGTATGTATATACCGTTGTGGGGTAATCCTACGGGATTACTTTTTGAAGTTGCCAATTCTCAAATACCGAATGTTTATGCTGCGGTATTTGTTTGCAATCCCTTGGCCTGCCCATCTGCTTTAATCCATGGCTGATTTCTTTAACGGGCCTCTTGGTGGGCTTTGAGTTTCTAGCTTGAGGGGTTTTTTTGCAAGCTGGAAAGTTTTTTTGTGGTGGGTTTTTTGGTGGTGGCCGGGTCTCCAGCAAATTCCAGCAAGTTCTTGACCTTTCTTGATTGGGTGAGTCACTTGATGAGTTGTTTTTGCATTGAATGGTTTTTGGAAAGCTTTAGGATATTTAGTTATCATCACCACTTGGATGCTTATGATCACCCCCCATTCTAATCCCTTCTCATTGTGGTCGGCCCCACAAAAAGAGATTGGACAGTGAGCATTTTATTAGCTTGGCCGAGCCCATTTTTTGGTTCATGAAATTTTGCTCATGGAAATTTCAAAGCTCATTTCATCACTCCAAAAAGCAACTTCATTAACCCTTCACCCAATGACTTGGGTTCCTTGAGACAAATTATTCTACACACTCTCTACTTCAATCTTGGACATGTCAGCTTGCGAACTTTATGTCCGAGTTGCCTCGGTATAGAGGCGGGAGCCCGTATAAAAATCCATTGACGTGGTGCCACCTCGACGAGGAGACAGGAGATCGGAGATACCGCGAGGAGCGTGGGATGATGGCTAAAGACCGAAAGACACAGATCGATCGGTATAGCCATTCTATCATTTTACAGTTGGCTAGTTTAGTGTTAATGGCACGATCCGGGTTACAGTCTATGTTAGCGCCAGTTTATAAAAAGGTTTTTATTCCGCGTTTGGCCTCAGATTATTGGCCGGGGCGCTGGCGTAGACTTATATGGTATCAGAGCCACGCCATTAACCTTTACTAGCTTGTTCTAATATGTTTAAAATATCGATTGAACGAAATTTCCAAAACTGCAATTCCAAATTTAAAATTTCTGTCGAAATTTATTTGTCGTCTAAAAATTATTTTGGGTATGTCAGAAAATCGAGCAGGCTTTTCTAAGACCGCAGAAGAAATTTGGTAGACTGATCCCACAAAACCGCCGCGTAACCGCTGCAGAACCCATGGGTTTGCCGCTGTTCCGCCGCCGTTTTGGGGCTTCAGTGCACCATTTTTCTTCTGGGTGTCTTTCATGTGGAATTGTGGTTTCTGGAATATTTTGTTTGGGCCCAGATTTGTTTGAGTACTGGATTTGTACTTGGGGCCCACTTCGGTAAGTTTTGTCGATCGGGATTTTAAATGTGTTAGTTTACAGTACTTACATTATATCTGCGACCGTGAATGTCATTAGAGCAGTAAATCTTGTCTAATTGCTATAGTCCTTTTAGACGGGTTTGCGAACGTGACATTTACGTTGATGTTCTGTGTTGTGCTGTGATGTTGTGGATTTGTCGTGGTGGATAGCTGTGTGCAACGGTAGTGCAATTTGGATTTATTTGTACATTTGATATCGCGGGGCGAGCGTCCAACATGTGGACTGCCGTCATTGCTTGTCTGTATATTATTCTTTTGGGGTACGACCGGGTTGAGGTCGATATACCCGTTGTACATATTTTCTTTTCTGTACTAGGATTACCCCGCAACGGAGTGCACGGATAGCTGGGTTCTGGAGGGCAACGGGTCCGTATCTCATGGCTTTGAGAGGGAGGGGACCTCACTGTAGAATTGGCAGGCTATTCGCCGCACTCATAGGGGGTACATGTTGACCCAAGGAGGGGTGCTCAAGTTATCGGATGCCGTGATGTGCTCTCGGTACGTCTTCTTCCTTCGCATTCATATGTATATTTTTGCATTTGCATATTTATTTGAAAACCCATAAAAATTGAAAAATTATAAAAATTATTGTATTCAATTTTGGCCATATTTGATTTGAGTTTGACAAATAGATTAACTGGCTAGGAACAACTAGATCTTAGACTTTGTAAATTAAAAACCCTAAAAATAACCTTCCTTAAAGTTTAACGGTAGAAAGTATATGTCTTTGTAGTTTATTTAGAAATAGGCAAATTTTGAGTTCAGTTCTTGGGATAAGTTGAAACAAAGGAAGAGTATTGATATTCTTATTAGAGTATAAGTTTGAAAAATAGTTCCTAGCTTAAGTCTAAATTCTGAAAATGTATACCCTACAAAATTGCACAAACACGAACCTTGAAACTTGGAATAGTAGAAGAGACCTTGAAATGCTCTTGTCTAAAGTCCTTAGTATAATGAAAATAAAAGAAAAAAAAGTGTGAATAAAGAAGAAAAAAATGAACACTGGTTTTTGTGATTACTTAAGGCTGCAAAAAATAGAAAAATATTTAGCGAGGGTGCTTCATCACCTAGTGCCTTAGACCAACTGGTTTGGGAGTCACTGCTAAAAGCCTTGGGTGTTGCAAGACTAGGAATTACACTTTAATGTGCAAACAAATCTTGTAATCGGTCGTTGGTACCTCAAGAAGTATTAACGGTCGCATGAAGGATATGTATGCAAAATTCATTTAAAAAATTCACCAATTAATAAGTGCTTTGGACAACGGACAAGGGTATGATTGCTTGATTTTAATTTTCAAGTGTAGGGGTGACTTATACACACACGTAGGGGTATGCGATTGGGATTTAGATGAGAGAAATGAGTGAAGAATAGAACTTGTATCTTTAGTAGAATTGATAAAAATTCCTAAGTGGAGATGGAACCCTAGAAGGAAAACTTAAGAGATGCCGAAAGCTAGGTAAGTCTATAGAGCATATATAATCTTAAGTTAAATAATGAGGAAGTGTGAAGAATGTGGGTGTATATTTTACAAGTAAAAGATAATAGAATTCCTTGTTAGAAAACCTAATTGGAGAATAAAAGTCAATGGGCCGAATTGATAGGATTTTGTGGGTAGTATCCGCTGAAAACCCTCAGGAGACAACACTCCTCCTACTAGGGACACCTAGAGGTTTAACGGCTTGTTGCACGTTCTCAGTGCAATCGCGTTTCCCTGCGAAAGTGCGGTTAGGTTTTGTAGAGAATAAAAAATAATAAGTTTGCTCGAGGACGAGCAAAAGATAAGTTTGGGGGTATTCCGTCGTTTGGTCGTTGTAGTATAGTGGTGAGTATTCCCGCCTGTCACGCGGGTGACCCGGGTTCGATCCCCGGCAACGGCGCCATTTGATTTGTATGTCAAAAACTATCTATTACCGCAATCAAGAACGGCGTCGCATGAAGCTAGCCGGTGAGTACGGGTCGGTCCACAGGGATGTTGTGAATCTCCTAATCGCGCTAACGAGTTAATTCCGAAGGGTGTTCGGATTGATTATTAAATCTAAAATCTAAATCTATCTATCTAAGATTATCTAGATCTAGTCTTGCTAGGGTTAGGTTTAGGGATGGTTTGGAAATGCAAGTAAATCTCAACGCTTTCTATACCCGAATGAAGATCTATGAGGAGTTATGGTAATTATCAATAAAGGGGATTAGATCCATTCGGGAAGGTGTTCCTTCCTCTAGGTTCTTGTCCTTCCTTTAGAGATCCTTACCCTAACCTCTATGGAAAACGCGTACAACCGGGCCTTTATACTACGGTATCACCGCTACCTCGAGGGATAGGGTGCCGTAGGGCGCGGTGTGTGCGTGTATGCATGGAGTCCTATTGAAAATATATAATGGGTAAGAAAGGGATGAGAGATCTCATCTCTCAAAAGCTTTCCCCAAAATTAACTCTAAACAATTATCTACGGCAAGAAATTAAATCTACCTAGGGCAAAGAATTAGAATCTAAACTAGAGCAATTAAATAAAACTACTTACAGATGGCTCTCTCCAAACATCAACGCAGGTTGTCAGATCTGAATTCATGAATTGAAAAGAGGCACCGATGCTCTCCATAAAGAAATCTGTATTTTATTATTAAAAGGAGGCATAGGGAGGCATCAGGTTTACAATAATTAGAGTTCCTATTTATAGAAGATAGGAAACCCTAGGGTTACAATGACTCGCATGTCTGCATTTACAAAAATAGCCCTCTAGGAAGACCGGTCAAAGATTTTACACAATATGGTAAAAATTTCAACTCTTCACTGCGCATTACGGCCGCGGAACCGTGGCCTGGGTAGGGTTTGGGCCGCGGTTCCGCGGCCCATTGGTGAGAACAATGTGTGGAATTTTCTGGGCTTCTTCTCTGATGTTTGGGCTTCTTATTTATTATGTTCTTTTATCAATTGGGCTTCTACATTGGTTTCAGATCTCTAGTGAACAATTTGCAATGGCTTTTTAACCGTTCGCTTTGTAATCTTGGACCTTGCGTTGCCTTGTATTTTGTGAATTTTATCTTTGATGTAGGCTTGATCAAGAGTCCTCTGTTTGTTGGTTAAAGTCCATATTTTCATCGTCTTTACATCGTTTTCACTGTTTTCTGTCCAAGAACTTGTAACCTGTAACATGTAGCAGACATGCGTCAAAAGCACCTGTTTATTTATAAAAAGAATAAGAATGGGGAATATAATAATGCAATATTATGGTGTGAACAAGTGCTTGGTGGTCCATTCACTTTGTTGAAGGGGGCTGCCTCGCTTCAGGTTTTGGCGGGTAACTTGCCGCACCCATAGGGGTCTAGGTTTTCATTGCACAGGCTATTCACACGACCAGGGGAACGTCGGGTTTCAGTTGCGGCTCTGTGAAACTCAGGGCTCCCAGATTATCTGTATTGTTCTGTGATGCTTATTACTTTTCTGTAATGTTGCATTTATCACGCCTGGAGCGATTACTGTATATTGATATATATACTAGTAGATGTTGTATATGTTTTACACCCACGTTAGTCCAGTCCCCGCTCTGTCGTCAGTTAAGTAACCTAACGGGTGATGACGGGACCCAGTGACGAATGCGGATGGCATATACGTACATTTTATTTTCGTTCTTTTCTGGTGTGATTAATTGATGGGACTGCGTTGATTTTGATCAATGCAAGGAAAACAAACCTGTTTGACGTTGTTGGAACAGTTTTCAAAAAGTGTTATTATAAAGACGTTTTCTTTTGTTTTGCACAGTGGTATTCAGTTGGAATATCCTGCACCTCATTCGACGAGGCAAGGGCCGAGATCCCTTCACTAGGAGTGACCCCTTGGGCAGAAGTTTGCGTCAGGGTAATAACTTTATTATAGTCGATTACTTGTTGCTTTGCATCGCGGTATTCAGTTGGAATATCCTGCATCTTATTCCACGAGGAAAGAGCCGAGATCCCTTCACCGGGAGTGACCTCTTTAGCAAAGGTTTTCGCCACTATATTTTTGTAAAAAGCTATCAGGTTCCTTCAACGAGATCAAGTTCATTACGTTAAAGGTTTTTCGCTAAAAACTTGCCGCAGCCCTTCGTCGTTTCAGACGGGTAGCACGTAGTATTCATGCTATGTTTGTTGGCCTTCGTCAAGGCATAGTGGATGGTAGCTGCTTGTTACCTTTCTGTTGCATAGATAGATGCGTTGGTTTGGGACAGTCGTATTACCTTGTTGGCCTTCGTCAAGGGTATGTGCGTGTGGGTTCAAATTAACCTGGATAATGACGGGCAGAACTTGACATGTGACTTATGGTTTATTGGCCTTCGTCAAGGTCATAAGAGCATGGGGTAAAAATCACATCTGGAGTTTCTAAAGAAACTGAAACTTGCCAGGCATGCACATACCTTCTGGAGTGTGATAACGTGATTGGATTCCTTCACGTTATCATGCGATGATAGTTGGATCCCGATTCCCACTGATGAGTTGGTTTACTCTTCGGGTGATCCCGACTAATTCTTCTTTCAGGTTTGGAGAAGAATTTGACGGTACAGTGGGAGGTTTCCTGATTAGATAAAGTGATAACCATTATGATCTAGGTTAGAGTGTACGCAGAGTGTTTCTTTTCTCTCTCTCTTTGGCAGCGACCATTGACCGACCCTAGACTATGACTCAGTGACCAAGTTGACCGAACTTTCTTAAAATACTGGCTTTCGGATTGTCGGAGTTGCATACATCATTGCCACTCCTTCTTTTACCCTTTGAATTTCTCCAGAACACCTCGTATTACTATGAACATCCACTTCTATTGGATAAATCCATCGTATGGTTATATACGAACTCGAAGGGACTTCTTCGAGGATGGAATCGGGTTCAGGAGAAATTGAATTGGTTTATTCAGTTGTCTTTTATCATCATCTTCTCTCAGGTTGCGAGGGCTCCTTGGTTTAGGAGAGTACACCTATTACGCTTATTGGATAGTCTTCTTCCAAACCATAGGCTGGTGCCGAAAGGTAGGGAAAGGAGAAAACCAATTAGCCTAAGTAGGGTGTACAGAAGGAGATAAGTAAAGACATATGAAGGGATTAGAAAGAGGGCAAAGTAAATTGTGACTGCTATCATTTACGACCAAACCATGTAGTTCATCGCCACTCCTATTTCACCTTTGCTTTTCTCTAGTTCAGGAGGAATAGAATAAGGTATTATTTAGTTGTCTTTTATCATCACCTTCTCTCAGATTGCGAGTACTCGTAGGATTAGGAGTATACACCTATTACGCTTATTGGATAGTCTTCTTCCAAACTATAGGCTGGTGCCGAATGGTAGGGAAGGAAGAAAATCATTAAGACTAACGATGGTGTTCAGAAGGTAACGACTAAAGACAAATAAAGGGATTTGGATAGATGACAAGGAAATATACGGTTATAGTCATGAACTTGGATAGTGGAAGAGGCATTACTAGGAATATCCGGATACCCCTTCAAAACATTTTCATATTTCAGTTTCACTATATGTTGTTAAAGGAAAACTGATTTCCCAATTAGATACTTACTCCAGGGTATGTATTTATCATGTATGATTCTCACGTCTGTATGGTTTTATAGATGATGAGTGGGAGTAAGTTATTGGGAATTATGTGATCATCCTCTTTATATCGGAATTCGTTGTAATTGGTGATATTTGAGGAAATCGCCTGGGTACAGTTTTCAACCTACGACGCACAGGGTTTGAGTTATTCGACTCAAAGGATTAATACAGAGTATTGTATGTTGTCCAGTGTCCATTGGGACAAAGGGGTTGGTACTCGTACTATATTCTGTTTACTTGTGACTTCTCCAGTTTTAGACATGTATTTCGTAGAAATACAAGGTCTAAGTTTGGAGAAGTTATAGGTACAAGAATAAAGTAGAGAACTAGGTGTTGCAAGTATCGGGATTCTTCAAGGAGATCGAAGATGTAGATACTTATGATTGGTATTCAGTTGATAGTAATGGTTTTGAGAAACTTGTTTCTCTTTCAGGTTACTCATAATTAGATTAACTCCTAAGTTGAGTAATGCTGATCGGCCTCTCTCCATTTTGTTGACATGCACTGGAGACAGTTGCATGATTTGAATCTGATTCCAATTAAATCAGTGCCAAAGTTTTTATAATGGATATAGAATGGTTCATATCTTAACGATGTTAAGGTACGGGGAGTTGTCCGGCTTATGCTTAAAACCAGACTCTGGATAACTCAAGCCACGTTTCTGTAATGGCAGTTTGTGGGTTGATCCAGGCTATGACGAGGGTTGACTTTCTACCATCTGGAAGATCAATGGTGATATTGTTCTTGACTCGCCACAGCTTTAGTAAAATGGATTTTTTTTCAGAAAACAGTAGTGGGAGTATGGTAGAACTGGAAGAGATTCCAGAACCGCAAACGATTACAGAAAATTTAATAGAACTTAAAAATTCAATCAAGTTTGACATTCCATTAGCCACTCCACAGATATGGTGGGTAACCTCAGACACCTGAGAGGTACTCCGGTAGCCTCAAGGATGGTGACAGGGAGGTTCTTGTTTACCCAGACTTGACACTACTGTTGTTCCAGGCTATGGAACCCAGTAGGAGGATGAGTATAGCGTCTTTCTAGACTAGCTTTAGAAGTGCACGTGTATATGACTCTGCCAGGGGGTTGTCGTAGTCAGTGGGAGCAGCGGAAGCATAGTGGACAAGTAGCTTATGTCTATTTATAGACTAAAGAAGATATAGCGGAGAGAGAGCATCTATTTTTGATGTGACAGTCATGGGCTTTGACTTCATCAGAACAGTGGATGGATCAGTTAAGAAGGTAGTAGGGTGTGATGTCCTAGTATTTGGATGACATACACAGAGTAGGAAGTAAAATTCCTATACTACGATCGATTATACTGTGGTTGTCACACAGTTGTTTCTCCACATAGGATATGGATATAATATCAGACATTCTGGTTACTAGATCTAGATTTAGGTAGTTTTCCAATCTGGGTACTTTGATAGTATTCTAAAGGTGTTTTAGAATGGACGAATCCTGGCATGGTGGTGTACCTGCAGGTGATGGAGTCTCCCTCTCTAAAGGTGTCTTACAGACTAAAAGGGAGAGGGATGTGCATGATTGGCATATCACTTGCTTAGGCAATTGAGTCAATCATGAGATATCAAGTACCTCACCAGATATTGTTTTTGCACTAGATACAATAAGTTTATATTAATCCAATCCTGGAGAAACATACGGAAGCAGTTTTAGAACATAAGTGGATGTTCTACGGATTTGATAACGGCAGCCTCCTTCGAGAGACGGTTATCATTCCAGGCATCCAAGGTGGCCTGGATGACAGAGTGATTGTCAGAGTTATAGTTTTCCCTTTGACGAAAGGGGCAGTAGTTTTGACAGATGGTCCAACCGGATACTGAGAAAGGCATGGTGCAGGATACTGATTTAGTTCAGTTGACGATACAGTGTAAGAAGTTTGGATTTGGAGTTCATTTATGAACTAGGTCCCATCAGATATCATGACATATTCTAAGACAGGTATTACTCAATTCGAGAGATGGCTTTCTCCGCGAACTTGAGATTAAGAGAGACATAGAAAGAAATATCAGGGCGGATCCACCCACTAAGGCTATTTCTCGAACACAATAGTTTTACAAACGAGTTTTGTGAAACTAATTAGTAGAGGAATTGGATGTGCGGTATCACACGGGCTGTGAGTATGCGACATCGCAATAATTAGCCTTAAGTGCAAGTGGGAGATTGTTGGATGTAGTGCCCTCAAAGTCAATTATTGGATCAAAGGCACGTGATTGCAATGATTGAGGAGGACCTATACCGGTAGGACAGTCTTACTCAAGATGATAGTATGCTATCTGGTTTACCTTTATCAGTCATGTACAGTTTTATGTGACATGATCACTATTACACGTTGATAGAGCCCTTAGAATTCTTGCTTGACTACCAACAGTATGATGGCGATCATATACGTGAGAGTTGGATAGTCTATAAGCACATCCTTAAAAGTGGTCCCTAGTCGTGGGAGTTTCGAGACAGGGCATCGATACTCCGGAGTAGACTAGTGTATACAGTCGAGACCCCGACCAGGGGCGGTGGCCGGTCTCACAAACCATTGGTGTCAGTTGATTCACCTAAGATGTATACAGGTGCTCATTGGGTTATGAGTACACCGGACAGAACTCGACGGGAATCTGCTAGTTGGTATTATACCTAGCGTCAGATAGCAGTTCCTAGGTGACATGTGTACAGGTTAGTTCATCGACCTGAGGTCGTTATTTGTCTCGTGTGAGTTCCCACCGTGCTTTGATTATTACCCTACCACGTCTCAAAGGAGTCATGCAAACAGGTTTTAGTTGGGTACAGTCCCGAGCCACATGGAGGCAAGTGAGCGGATCCGCAGGGGATTCGTCTCTCCCGGTATTGGGGGTGAGATCGCGCTGTGTCTAGGAGAGCTATTACACAAAGTTCTCGGCCGAGGCAGTTTACTGGTAGGTACTCCAGTAGTATCTCAGGGTGTTCTGGGCTACACTCTGACACGATTTATACCTCTATTGGGGGTCTGACGTTACCAGCCCCCTAGGCCCGATATGCGATGCTCATAGACGAACGGACCGGACTGTATGGATATTATCACTGATAGGCTCGGTAGGGTTTCTGGATGAGTTCGCTCATCAGCCTCCCTTGTGGTCAATACATGGGCAGCCGTTACGTACAGCTAGTACCATTGACGGCTTGTGGTTAAACCCACTGTCAGAGTATTGACGAGTCTTTAGAGTCCCCCACAGATAGTTTCCCAAGTTCGGGCGAAACGTTGTAGAGGCCGTATGGTTTTATGGCAGGGTTCGAATATGCACGTGCACTTGTGCACGTGTCATGGTTCGGACAGATAATACTGGTGGGCTTTGGTTTAAGCCGGATCCTAGTATTATATTGTAGGGATATTTCCGTCTCATTGCATTTTGTATTCGGCCTGAATACAAATGCGGGTATGTATATACCGTTGTGGGGTAATCCTACGGTATTACTTTTTGAAGTTTCCAATTCTCTTTCGCCCGACATAAACATTTGGTTTAATGTTTATGCCACGGTATTTGTTTGCGGTCCCTTGGCCTGCCCATCTGCTTTAATCTATGGCCGATTTCTTTAACGGGCCTCTTGATAGACTTTGAGTTTCTAGCTTGAGGGGTTTTTTTGCAAGCTGGAAAGTTTTTTTGTGGTGGGTTTTTTGGTGGTGGCCGGGCTCCAGCAAATTCCAGCAAGTTCTTGACCTTTCTTGATTGGGTGAGTCACTTGATGAGTTGTTTTTGCATTGAATGGTTTTTGGAAAGCTTTAGGATATTTAGTTATCATCACCACTTGGATGCTTATGATCACCCCCCATTCTAATCCCTTCTCATTGTGGTCGGCCCCACAAAAAGAGATTGGACAGTGAGCATTTTATTAGCTTGGCCGAGCCCATTTTTTGGTTCACGAAATTTTGCTCATGGAAATTTCAAAGCTCATTTCATCATTCCAAAAGGCAACTTCATTAACCCTTCACCCAAAGGCTTGGGTTCCTTGAGACAAATTATTCTACACACTCTGTACTTCAATTTTGGACATATCGGCTAGCAAACTTCATGTCCGAGTTGCCTCGGTATAGAGGCGGGAGCCTGTATAAAGATCCGTTGACGTGGTGCCACCTCGACGAGGAGACAGGAGATCGGAGATGCCGCGAGGAGCGTGGGATGATGGCTAAAGACTGAAAGACACGGATCGATCGGTATAGCCATTCTATCATTTTACAGTTTGCTAGTTTAGTGTTAATGGCACGATCCGGGTTACAGTCTATGTTAGCGCCGGTTTATGAAAAGGTTTTTATTCCGCGTTTGGCCTCGGATTATTGGCCGGGGTGCTGGCGTAGACTTACAGTTCCTGCCGATCTGCGGTTTGAACATGCGATTGACCAAGTGTTGGTACGTAGCTCCGGCGTTTTTGAGGCCGAAAAGCATTACCTTGTAGCAGTATAACCCCCGGTCCGTTGTGAATGCGGTGAGATCTTCGTCCGCCGGATTCATGCGGATCTGATTGTAGCAGGAAAAAGCGTCCATGAAGTTAAGAAGCTCGTGGCCTTCCGAGCTGTCGACGAGCTGATCTATCCGAGTGAGGGGATAGTTGTCTTTCGGACAGGCCTTGTTGAGATCGGTGAAGTCGACGCACATGCGCCACTTCCCGCTTGACTTTTTGACCAGTACCACGTTTGCCAACCACTCGGAGTATGGCACATTACGAATGAAGTTGGCGGAAAGGAGCCTGTCTATCTCGTCTTCGATCGTCTTTTGTTTGATCGGGGCGAAACTCCGCTTTTTCTGCCTGACGGGTCGGGCCGTAGGATCTACCCTGAGCTTATGAGATATGATTTTGGGGTCGATCCCAGGCATGTCAGCAGGTGCCCAGGCGAACACGTCAGAGTTGTTTCTGAGGAAATGAACGAGATTGCCTCGCTGAGTACCTGTCAGACGCGACCCGATCTGAACGGTTCGTTCGTCGTCCCCTTCTATGAGGGGGACCTCTGTCAGTGGCTCCACCGGGGTCCCATCGGACCACTTTTTGCTCGTCTCGAGTGTCCACTATTCATACCATAATTTTGCATTCTTATAAACCCCATTCTTATGCTTTTTACAAATAAACAGGTGCTTTTGACCCATGTCTGCTACATAGTTGCAGCTTAGAGGTTCTCGGAATAAAAATGGTGAAATTGATGAAAAAGATTATACAAAGTGAGACTACGAATGATAAATGGTGAAATCTTGATCGTGCCCACATCTTGAGGAACATTGAAGATCAATTAACAAGTTCACAAAGAACAAAAGCAGCGCAAGGTTCAAGACTTCGTCACGAAGCAACGATAAAAGTCCAGTACAATTACTCACTGTAGAGATCTGGAAGAGAATCAAAAGACATTCAGAAGAAACAACTGTAGAAACAAGAAGTAAAAGTGCAACAGAACAAACCCAAGGAAATTCAGCCCATGAGCCTCCCACTTGGCCGCGGAACCACGGCCAAACAGGCCCTATGGCCGCGGTTCCGCGGCCGTGTTTGACATGTGTCGGCGCAAATTCTGAAGTCGCTGGCGGTGCGTTGACTAGGTCTTTTTCTTAGGAGGTATTTTTGTAAAAGCAGATATGACGCGATTGTAACCTAGGGTTTCTATGAATCTATAAATAGAACCTTAAAAACCTGATTTACGTCATGCCTCTTCTTGTGCTTCATTGTAAATCCAAATTCAGATCTGTAATTTTCTGGAATGAATGAAGAGAGTATCAATTTAGGAGTAAGTTTTCAATTCTTGCCCTAGGTAATTTCTTATTTGCCCTAGTTAAATTTAATTCCTTACCCTAGTTAGATAGTTAGATATGTTCTTCAATTCCCTAATGAGCGAGTAGTCTCCTCACTTGTTAGGGTTAGTTTTGGGGAAGGCTTGAGAGATCAAGATCTCTCACCCCTTTCTTGCCCCTTCACATATTAATAATTAGGACTCCATGTATACATGCACACACCGCTCCCTACGGCACCCTATCCCACGAGGTAGCGGTGATACCATAGTATAAAGGCCCGGTTGAGCGTGTTTTCTATGGAGGTTAGGGTAAGAATTAAGAAAGGAAGGACAAGAACCCAGAGGAAGAAACACCGTTTCTTCCCGATGGTACTAATCCCCTTTGTTAATAATTACCATAACTCCTAAAGAGATCTTAATTTGGATATAGAAAGCGGTGAGGAAATCTTTGCATTTCCAAACTTAACTTAAACCTAACCCTAGCAAGATTTAGATCTAAATTAATTTAGTTTTTAGATTTAATCAATCCATTCACACCGTTTGGAATTAACTCGTAAGAACAATTAGGAAATTCACAAAATCCCTGTGGACCGACCCGTACTCATCGGCTAGCTACCAAGCGACGCCGTTCTTGATTGCGGTTAATAAATTCTTTGATAAATCAAATAGCGCCGTTGCCAGGGATGGCGTAGTATTTCCTTTTTGCAATTTCGGGTTAATATAAAATATAAAAATCATAAAAACTGAAAAATAAAAAAAAATATAAAAATTTATCATCTTCTATTTTGTGAAGGGTATTTTTCGTGTGAATTTTGCAAGATCTATAATCGAGTTCGGATTTGGAAAAATCCAGAGATCAAAACAGAAAAAGGTAGATCTGAACAGTAGAGGATTTTACCAACAGAACAACAGAAAAATTTTTGGGAACTGTGACGTCGCCTCCACCGCGGAACCGCCGCAGTACCCTTACTCCGACCGCGGAAGCACGGTGCTCTGGTGGCATCATCATCTAAAAATTTTCTTGGGAATCGAGCCGCCGATCTGACCGCTGAACCACTGCCGTAGCCTACCTGTGGCCGCGGAACCGCCGCGCCTTGGTCGAGTCAGCATTTGGAAAAATTTCTGTGAGCTTTCTCTCTCCTCCTCTGCAAATCCATGATATCTCTTCTGTAAAATCTCCTGCAGGATTCTTTGCGCTTTAAAATCTCTCCCCCTTCCAATAATTGATCTTGTGCAGGATTCTTTGCGCCGCGCTTAAAATAAAATTTTTGATTGCAAGTGATTGTGTTTACTGCTTTGCATATTTTAAAACAGACTTTAAGGGGCTTGAGACCAATCCATATTCGGTGGGGATTTCATCACCCTTCCCAGGACCCCAGAAATCACATAAGGCATATGCATTGACCATTATTAATTACAAAAATACTAGACTCAGCCCTAAGAACTTCGCGCTCAATAGGACAGAGGACTAGTTGTAGGCATCAGCCGTTGATCCTAACTTGATTTTGTGGTGTCTAGGTAAGTGTGTCTAAGGCGAGTGGTTACTTAATTAGGGCCACTACTTGCAGTGGAGAGCCTTCCACTCACCTGGCACTTACCTGGCCGCAATTGGCGGTGAAGAGACAGTTTGAGGTCCTATTTCTAGCCCTTTGAAACAGTTAGGAGCTGTCTAGCTGACCTAGGTGATCCTAGATCTAAGCCTGATTGTGCATTTGTGGTTGATTGCATTTGTGTCTAAGCCCTTTATCAAAAATTTTTGCAAAAAAAAAAACACAAAAAGAAAAAATGGAAATTTTTTTAGAAAAACTTGCAACTTGTCGCTAAAGAAATCCATTGCACCCCACTTCTTCCCACTTCCACCCACATTCTTTTTCTTCTCCTTCTTACATCATGGGTACCCCACCTCCCAAAACCCTTGCCGAACTTTGGTACCCTGAACCAAACTTTGCTTCGTACGCGAACTGTTTCGGTCGATTTACGGACGACCCCTCCATGCCTAAAATTTCTTTGAAAGATCGAATAGAAGCGTCTAGGAGAAACAGTTCGACTTTGCAATCCATTTTGTATCAACCGTGTCAACCTTCACCACCTTCTTATGTTGATACTCCTTTTTCAAGTCTTATTGTAACTCCGAAACCCATGTCTATTGCGGAGCATATTGAACAATCTCGTAGCCGATCTTTCACTACTCTCCACACATCCAGTTCTAGGGATCAACAAGCCCATTCACCTTTTTATCCAAATGTTGATTCTACTCCTGTCCAACCATTCAATTCCTACCAGTCCTACCCAACTTTCACACCTTCCCTAGACATTGATTCTACACAGCCATTCGGGAGTTTCCAAAATCCAAGCAACTTTGAATCTTTTACTGAAACCCCTTCACAATCCATGACTAGTCTGGAACAGTCGTTAGAAGCTTATATGGTTGCGACAAACCAAATGCTAAGGAATGTGGATGCGTCCATAGCCGCCCTTATACAACCTAGTGACCCGGTAGCTAGTTTCCAACTAGCTCCAAAAATTTCAATGTATGAGGAGGCGGTTGGACAGATTGAGAATTTGAGTGGAGAAAGTGAGCTAAACACCCTTCCAAATCAAACCTACCCATCACCAATTGAATCTCACAACTCCGGTTTGATTATCTATCAAGTGTCCCAAATGATTCACCAGTTGAAGATAAAACGTCTAATGAGTTATGCGACTTTGTAGTGCTTGATTTGCCAGATTGTGAAGGGTTCCTTTCGAGTGAAAGCATCACCAATCCTTTTGACCTTTACACCTCCAATCTAGAACCTGAATTGATTGATGTCCATGCTTTTGATGAGGTGTCTAAAAAAACTGATTTTCACTTGATTGAGGATATTGACGCCGGGAATATTTTGGATGATGAGCCCGTAGATTTGACTGAAATTTTATCTCCAATTCATCATCCCGAGTCATTAAATGTTTTTCCCGAACCTCATATGCGTCTTGATTTTGATGATAATGGCATGGATAAGCTAAATTTTGAGGAGAATTATGAGGATAGTATTGAGGAGAGTATTGAGGATGAACTATTTTTGTTTGATGTGTCGGATTTTCCTATTCATCCTCCTGAATCTTTAACTGTTATACTTCCTAAATCACCCCTCCTTTCCATCGTTCCGACCACGCAAAATATCACACAGGAGGACTGTGAGCTTGAAAAATTTCTGTTTGATCACAATGGTTTTGACGCCACTAGTGCGTTCCTCTTTGAATCTGACACAGTTCTCACAGCCGATAACGATTACGAGTGCTTCTCTTTTTCGGACGATTTTGAAGACTCACCGCCCGAGTTTGAATCCTTTGAATTTTCAGATGAGTTAGTTGAACCATCAGACTCGGTTTCTTACAGTCATTTTGAACCATCGATGGAATACTTCGAGTTCGAGACAGTTTACTACGGTGAGAATAAGACTATCCCTAATTCACTCCCTTTCGTCCTTCCTATCTTTTCGACCGAGCAAGAATCCGTCGCGCTTCCATTTTCAATGGATGGTTTACCAAGTTCAAAGTACCCATATCTTCTTGCGAATCTTGAGGGATTTGACCCCATTTCTCGACGGGTTGTTAGATTAGCACAATCGCTTTTAACACATCGGTCATCACAAATTGCGCTAATTTATTCACTCGATTTACACCCTCAAGTTCGTACTACACTTGTTTCTCTTTTCCGCCATTCTTCTACTCCATCGAGACCATATTCCACCCTTCTTTCCATACGGTCTCGTGTGTTTCTCAACTCTTTTCTCTACACTCCATTCTTTCACCAACCCTACCATTATCATGATAAATTTTTTGAATGGTTGGTGCTAACCTTTGGCCTGTGTAAGGCCTTGTTTAGTTTGGGGAGGACCTTGTTGTATATATGTATATATATTTTTTGTTTTCTTTTTCTGTTAACAATAAAAATAAAAAATAAAAAAATATGAAAAATAATTTTTTTTTATAAATAAATAAACAGGGGAGTGCCGGCATTTTGACTCTCTTGGTGTAGCATGACAGTGAGGAAACTGTCAAGTTTAAGTTTGGGGGTGTGCTCGGTAAGCTTTCTTCCTTCGCATTCATGTGTATATTTTTGCATTTGCATACTTATTTTAAAACCCATAAAAATTGAAAATTTTCAAAAATTATAAAAATTAAAGTATTCAATTTTGGTTATAATTGATTTGAGTTTGACAAAAAGATTAATTAGTTAGGAACAACTAGATCTTAGACCTAGTAAATTAAAAACCCTAAAAATAACCTTTCTTAAAAATTTAACGGTAGAAAGTATATGTCTTTGTAGTTTATTTAGAAATAGGCAAATTTTGAGTTCATTTCTTGGGCTAAGTTAAAATAAAGGAAGAGTATTGATATTTTTATTAAAGTATAAGTTTGAAAAATAATTCCTAACTTAAGTCTAAATTCTGAAAATATATACCCTACAATTTGCACAAACACGAACCTTGAAACTTGGAATAGTAGAAGAAACCTTGAAATGCTCTTGTCTAAAGTCCTTAGTACGAAGAAAAATAAAATAAAAAATACAAGTGTGAATAAAAAAAAAACGAACACTGGTTTTTGTGATTACTTAAGACTGCATTAATAGAAAAAATATTTAGTGAGGGTGCTTCATCACCTAGTGTCTTAGACCAACTGGTTTGGGAGTCACTGCTAAAACCTTAGGTGTTACAAGACTAGGAATTACGCTTTAATGTGCAAACACATCTTGTAACCGGTTGTTGGTACCTCAAGAAGTATTAACGATCGCATGAAGGATGTGTGAGCGAAATTCATCTAAAAATTCACCAATTAAGAAGTGTTTTGGACGACGGACAAGAGTATGATTGCTTGATTTGAATTCCAAATGTAGGGGTGATTTATACACATACGTAGGGGTATGTGATTGGGGTTTAGATAAGGGATAGGAATGAAGAATAGGACTTGTATCTTTAATAGAGATGATAAAAATTCCTAAGTTGAGATGGAATCCTAGAAGGAAAACCTAAAAGATGCCAAAAGCTAAGTAAATTTACAAGGATATATATAATCTTAAGTTAAATGATAAGGAAGCGTGAAGAATATGGGTGGATGATTTCTAGGTCAAAGATAATAGAGTTTCTTGTTAGAAAATCTAATTGGAAAATAAAAGTCAATAGGACAAATTGATAGGATTTTGTGGGTAGTATCCGCTAAAAACGCTCAGGAGACAACACTCCTTCTACTAGGGACACCTAGAGGTTTAACGGCTTGTCGCACGAGCTCAGTGCAATCGCGATTCCCTGCGAAAGTGAGATTAGGATTTTGTCGAGAATAAAAATTAGTTTTGCTCGAGGACGAGCAAAAGATAAGTTTGGGGGTATTTGTTCATACCATAATTTTGCATTCTTATAAACCCCATTCTTATGCTTTTTACAAATAAACAGGTGCTTTTGACCTATGTCTGCTACATAGTTGCAGGTTACAGGTTCTCGGAATAAAAACGGTGAAATTGATGAGAAAGATGATACAAAGTGAGACTACGAATGATAAATGGTGAAATCTTGATCGTGCCCATATCTTGAGGAACATTGAAGATCAATTAACAAGTTCACAAAGAACAAAAGCAGCGCAAGGTTCAAGACTTCGTCACGAAGCAACGGTAAAAGTCCACTACAATTACTCATTGTGGAGATCTGGAAGAGAACTAAAAGACATTCAGAAGAAACAACTGTAGAAACAAGAAGTAAAAGTGCAACAGAACAAACCCAAGGAAATTCAGCCCATGAGCCTCCCACTTGGCCGCGGAACCGCGGCCAAACAGGCCCTATGGCCGCGGTTCCGCGGCCGTGTATGGCACGTGTCGGTGCAAATTCTGAAGTCGCTGGCGGTGCGTTGACTAGGTCTTTTTCTTAGGGGGTATTTTTGTAAAAGCAGATATGACGTGATTGTAACTTAGGGTTTCTATGAATCTATAAATAGAACTCTAAAAACCTGATTTAGGTCATGCCTCTTCTTGTGCCTCATTGTAAATCCAAATTCAGATCTGTAATTTTCTGGAATGAATGAAGAGAGCATCAATTTAGGAGTAAGTTTTCAATTCTTGCCCTAGGTAGTTTCTTATCTGCCCTAGTTAAATTTAATTCCTTGCCCTAGTTAAATAGTTAGATATGTTCTTCAATTCCCTAATGAGCGAGTAGTCTCCTCGCTAGTTAGGGTTAGTTTTGGGGAAGGCTTGAGAGATGAAGATCTCTTACCCCTTTCTTTCCCCTTCACATATTAATAATTAGGACTCCATGCATACATGCACATACCGCTCCCTACGGCACCCTATCTCACGAGGTAGCGGTGATACCGTAGTATAAAGGCCCGGTTGAGCGTGTTTTCCATGGAGGTTAGGGTAAGAATTAAGAAAGGAAGGATAAGAACCTAGAGGAAGAAACACCGTTTCTTCCCGATGGTACTAATTCTCTTTGTTAATAATTACCATAACTCTTAAAGAGATCTTAATTTGGGTATAGAAAGCGGTGAGGAAATCTTTGCATTTCCAAACTTAACCTAAAGCTAACCCTAGCAAGATTTAGATCTAGATTAATTTAGTTTTTAGATTTAATCAATCCATTCACACCGTTTGGAATTAACTCGTAAGAACAATTAGGAAATTCACAAAATCCCTGTGGACCGACCCGTACTCACCGGCTAGCTACCAAGCGACGCCGTTCTTGATTGCGGTTATAAATTATTCTTTGACGATACAAATCAAATGGCGCCGTTGCCGGGGATGGCGTGTTATTTTCTTTTTGCAATTTCGGGTTAATATAAAATTAAAAAAAATCATAAAAACTGAAAAATAAAAAAAAATATAAAAATTTATCATCTTTTATTTTTTGAAGGGTATTTTTCGTGTGAATTTTGAAAGGAGCCTGTCTACCTCGTCTTCGATCGTCTTCTGTTTGATCAGGGCGAAACTCTGCTTTTTCTGCCTGACGGGTCGGGCCGTAGGATCTATCCTGAGCTTATGAGATATGATTTTGGGGTCGATCCCAGGCATGTCAGCAGGTGCCCAGGTGAACACGTCAGAGTTGTTTCTGAGGAAATGAACGAGATTGTTTTGCTGAGTACCTGTCAGAAGCGACCCGATCTGAACGGTTCGTTCGTCGTCCCCTTCTATGAAGGGGACCTCTGTCAGTGGCTCTATCGGGGTCCCTTGGACCTCCTTTTGCTCGTCTCGAGTGTCCACAGAACCCTTGATGTCACCCTCACCCTCAACATCGTTGTTTGGCCGCTCAGTTGTAGATGTTGCGGTGAAACAAACCTTTGCAGTTCGTTGGTCTCCGTAGGCCCGGCCTATCCCACCTTCGTCGAGCGGGAATTTCATCGCCAGGTGGTAGGTCGATATCTGGGCCCTGAGGGAGTTTAGTGTAGGGCGGCCGAGGAGGATGTTGTAGGCCGACGGGATTCTCGCTACGATGAATTCCACAGGCACGCTGCACGTAAGGCCGGCCTCTCCGATGTTGAATTGGAGAGTGATTACCCCTTCCGCCGGGATGGAGTGGTTGGTGAACCCTGACAGGACGTTGGTGGTCGGCCTTAGATCCGACGGGGTGAGTCTCATACGCAGGAAGCGGTCGTAAAATAGGATGTCTGCCGAGCTTTCAGAGTCGACCAGTATCCTTTGTACCTTGTAGCGGTGGACCCGAGCTGTGATCACCAGCGGGTCGTTGTGGGGCAGGGATATACTATGGAGGTCCTCGTCGTTAAAAACGATTGGCTCGGCTGCCCTGGCTAGTGCTTGGATCGTCGCGGTGACCGCTTGCCATGTAGTCGAGATCGGAAGATGAACTTTTGGTTGAGTGGAATTAGTTTTCCCACAGATGGCGCCAACTGATGGATTTCTGGATCTCCTTCAGTTGTTATCTTCCGTTGATCTGCTGCAAGCACTGATGGACGGCTGGGATTGAGTTGGAGGGTTGACTCCTGGAGCGCGTGGATCTCAATGGGTTTTGAGTGGTTGTGGCCGAGCTACCTGCAAAGAAGTTTCTGGGTGGTTGTGCAACCGAGGACCCTCCGACGATCAAGTTAGAAGGGATATTTTGGCAGAGTAACGGCCTAGAAGAGTGAAAATGGCTTACCTCGATCGTCTGAGAGAGGGGTTTATATAGCGGTAGCAATGGGCAGGCGAGTACGAGAATCACGCCGGCCGTTACGCCCCTGGCGTCACGCCCGAGTGATAGGTGGGATTCCGCATTAATGACGAGACAAGCTCGTTAATGGGGGATCGTGATGGCGTGGAACGCGGGATCATGGGCGGCGGATATCTCATGCATGGCGAGATTCGAGGAGTCGTGGCGGAGGCGCTTGTGATCAGCGCTTTGGGTCGGTCGGGACGAGACCGAAGAAGATGAGCTCGGCGGGAGGCTCAGGCACGGGCGGGAGGTTCAGGCACGAGCGGGAGGCCGAGGCATCTTGGTTCTGTGATAGCTCGGAGGCGAGCCGGGGGTGGTCGGGAGACTCCTCGGGCCGGAGGCCCGAGGCGTGATCCAATTGAAGTTCTTGATCATTTTTTGTAGGTTCTGGGACACATCATCTGCAACATGTCAGCATCTGGAGAGTCATCGATATCGAGCCTCATCAATAAACATTTTACTCATTCCATCCCTCCAAAATTTAGACTATATTCTAATTATAAAAACAAACAAACAAACAAACAAGCAACCAATAGTAAAAGAAATATACATTTCGTTCATGATTACGTATTTATATTCCTCTGTATGATAATAATTACATTGATTAATCTCCTAGCTTTGAGAAATATGCTTACAAATACATGTTACACCCAGCCATTAATCCTAAAAACAATCTAAACTTGCAAAGAATGGCCACCAAACTCTTCCTCCTCATCATCTCCACATCCATTTCCTTCTCCTCATCCCATGATCTTGATCTTCGTCTTGAAAAGAAAACCCACTTGCACTTCTATTTCCACGAAATTTAAAGCCGGCCCCAACGCGACGGTTGCTGTGGTGGCTAGCCTACACATCAACTCCTCGGGATTCGGTGACATTGCCGTAATCGACAACTATCTAAGAGAGGGGCCCGAGCTGACATCAAAGCTCATTGGTCAGGCTGAAGGGATAGCCGCCCAGTCGTATAGTGGGAAGAGATAGGCGCTTCGTGTCCGTCATGAGCTTTGTTTTCACTAAAGGGGAGTACGGTGGAAGCACGCTTGATCTGTTTGGTAGGTCGGTACTTACCTTGCCGACAAGAGAGTGCATTGTGATCGGAGGCAGCGGTCGGTTAAGGCTAGCCCGAGGCTACGTACCGGCAAAGTGTTGGAGAATATAAACCCCGGTAGGTTATCGTACATATTATAGAGTTCAATAACAGTCGTGCTTTACTAGGTAGCGCAATGGTGATTCTTAATATGCATGTGAAATAAATCTGACAATGTATATGTTTTGTGATATAAAAATGTATTTCATACTTGTTAGTAAATATAAGATGTATATATGCGATGGACTGGTAAAATTTAGCATCGTGTAACATTTTGGGCTAAGTGAAACGTTTTAGCCGGAACAAGATTCCTCAATGGCGTGACAAGACGACCACGAAGATATGCAAACTATAGAGAAGAAACCACAAAGCAAACCACATACAAATAGAAAATAAAAGTACTAACCAAAATAGGCGAAGACGAAGTTTTATTAATCATCAAATATGGAGGAGTACAAAACCGGTGGATGAATCACAAATCCCTTAAAACCCCAGCTCTCACAAATAACAAAATGGTTCTCCCAAAATATTACGAAAGCTAATTAAAGGCTACATCTATAGGTTACAAAATACTACATTATATATAGTAATAGGAAAGATAGATTTAAATAACTAATTTTCCGACTAACAATTATCCGGCCCATGACGACGACAGACGTCTGATGAAGGAAGTGCAGACGTCTTTCCAAGAGTTTTCAAAACAACATGGCGTTCCCAGACGTCTGAAGAGAGAGTTTCAAATGTCTGGTCTTGAAATTTCGAAAGTAAAGAGCACTCGCAGACGTATGATGAGTTTTATGTAGACGTCTGCCCAATATATGCGAACATACATAGAAATGATATACGTCTAAAGGAGTAGCTCCTGACGTCTGTCCCCTTACTTTCAGATAACCTTGAATCCTGAACAATTCTGAGATAACGCCGAATCAACAGTGAAATCAAATAGGGATTGTAATGTGAGGCATACACAACAAATCTCCACCTTTGCCACCCCCTAGGCCCGCCATGCGATACTCTTAGACGAACAGACCGTACTGTACGGAGATTGTCACATACAGGCCCAGTAGGAGTCCGGATGGGTTCACCTCGTCAATCTTCTCATCGGCATCTACCTGGGGACCGTTACGTACAGCCAGTGCCGCTTGCGGTCTGTGGTTAACCCCACTGCCAGCGTAGTGTCGAGTTTTTAGAGTCCCACACAGAGGGTTACTCTCTTTTGCGCAAAACTGAGTAGAGGTCGCATGGTTTTGCGACATGGTTCGTTCACACTCGCGCACTTGTGCATGTTTGGTGACCGGGCAGTTATTAGTAGTGGGCTTTGGTTTAAGCCTGATACTGGTATTTGTTTTGTTATTGGTTTTGTCTCATTGTATTCGTGTTCCACGGAACGCGGATGCGGGTGTGTATACACAGTTGATAGAGGCAGAGGCAGGGGATTCTCATTAGGGTTGTTGACCATTTGACTTTGGTTGACTTGTTGACCGTTGACTTTTTCCAAACCTTAATGAGAATGATAAATATGATTAATAATGATAATTAAGGATTGTTGTGTGATGGTTAGGTTGACCATTTGACCATGGTGGAAATTTTGACCATTGTTGACATTTTGACCATAATCATTTCATATCAAAGATGCTTCTTGATCTTTGCAAATTGCATTTATTATGAAATGATAATGGTCATTCCATACCCACCATCACATTTTCCTTTTTAATTATTATTATTAATCTATTATTCTCTCATATGAGCATGGTTGCAAAAGAGAGCTCTCATTCCATGATATCTTCTCTCTCTCTTTGCAAAAGCTCTTCTTCTTCCTCTCTCAAAGTTTAAGTGTTCCATGTGTTGGAAATCATAAGTTTTTGAGACAAAGACACCACAACACATCTCTACTCATTTTAGGGTACTAGGTTTAGCAAACCAAATATCTTAGTTACCTCTAGGTTGAGGTAGGAGCTCAAGTTCGAGGCCCTCGGGTGGATCTATCTTCGGCAAAGAGGAGACGAGGAGGAGGAGCCGTTCAAACTACCACAAAGAGCAAGCAAAGAGCAGAACAACAAGAAGAGAAGGAGTTCAAGACTAGGTATAACCCCCTAACCGAGTAGGTAAAGCTCGTAGCTGTTGCTAGTGTGTTGTTTAGCCAGGATCCGTATTGTACGGTCCATGTTATCTAGTCAAGAAAAAATTTTGTTTCACCGTTTCCACAACCCCGAAAGTACCGGGACAGGTAACGTAGACCTAACAGTGGTATCAGAACCTAACTAAACACACCCTAGCATGTTAGCAAAGTATCTAGAATTTCGACCGGACAAAATACCGCAAAACACCCCGAAAAAATCAAGTTTCTGCCGATTTTTATTTCTGCTCTAAAAATAATAAATCATTCTCTAAAAATCGGCTCAGGCTTTTTATAGAACACTGGAGAAATTCGATCCACTAACTCGGTTAAAGCGCCGCGGAACCGCAGCACAAGCTTGCTTATGCCGCGGATCCGCGGCCGAGTTAACTCGGTTGTGAGTCCGGTTTCCTGCAGTGTTCTTATAGGGGTATTTTGGGATTTTTGGAATATGTTTTTTCTGCCCAGATTTTCCAGAAAGCAAAATTTGTTTTTGGGGCTTAAAAATCCGTATTTTTTGGTCGATTTTCTGTAGACTTTGGCTAATGGGTTGTATCTGTAATGTGATATATGTATTGAACGTCTGCTAATCGCTATACGTCGATTAGTGAGGGTTATACATATCTGTGATCTGTAATGTTGATGGTTTGTGTATATGAATTCGTTGGATTGTCGCGGATGAATAGCCGGGGGGTTGTGAGATGAGAGTTTTCTTATTCTTTTAATTCTTGTAATATGTAAATTGATGTAATATTATTTGTATGGCCGTACAACCGGGTTGGGGTTGTAGCCGTCATTGTATAATTTCTTTTTACCGTTTTTGCTCCTGGGATAGACCCAAGGAGGGGTGCACAAATTACCGGGTATCTCGAAGTGCCGAGTGGCCTACTCACGGAGTTGAGGGAGGTTGCTTCGCTTCGGGTACTTGGCGGATAGTTTGCCGCACCCGTAGGGGTCTAGGGTGGGGTTTGGCTATTCATCACGACCGTGTAATCTGTCTTTCGTTGCAGGCTCGAACGAAATGCAGATTCCTAGTATATCCAAAGTATTCATCTGTGATCTGGAATGGCTATTATTGCATCTGACGAATGGATTTATATATCTATATATTATATCTATTTAGGCGTTGCTTATGTTTTGCATCCACGCTAGTCCAGCCCCCGCTCTGTCGTTAGTTAAGTAACCTAACGGGTGATGACGGGACCCCGTGGCGAATGCGGATGGCATAAGCGTACGTCATATTTTCGTTGTTTTCTGCAATGGTAGGATTAATTGATGGGACGCATTAATTTAATGCAAGAAAATAAACCTAAAAGACGTTGTTGGAACAATTTTCAAAAAGCTGTTATTGCAAGGACGTTCATTTTTGTTTTGCATAGAGGTATTCGGTTATGAATGCCAAGCACCTCAGTCGACGAGGCAAGGGCCGAGATCCCTTCATCGGGAGTGACCCCTTGGACAAAAAGTTTGCATCAGGGTAATAACTTCACTATAGTCGATTATTTTTGCTTTGCATCAAGGTATTCAGCTTAGAATATCCTGCACCTCATTCGACGAGGAAAGAGCCGAGATCCCTTCATAGGGAGTGACCTCTTTAGCAAAAGTTTTCGCCACTATATTTTTTCAAAAGGGTATCACGTTCCTTCAACGATATCAAGTTCATTACGTTAACGGGTTTTCGCCAAAACCCAGCCGTAGCCCTCCGTCATTTTTTATAAGTTATACTTAGTATTCGTGCTGCATTTGTTGACCGTGTCAAGGCGCAGTGAACGGTAGCTGAGTATTGCTTATCTGCTGGATACAATGTGATTGGTTAGGACAGTCGTGTAAGCTTGTTGACTGTGTCAAGGGTTATGCGGGTGGGTTTAATGCAATCAAGATAATGACGGGTTGAACTTGAGTAGGACTCTTTGATTTGTTGACTGTGTCAAGGTCACTTGGGTCCTAGGGGCAAAAACCACATCGGGAGTTTCTAAAGAAACTGAAACTTGCAGATTTAGCATACCTTCTGGAGTGTGATGACTAGAGTGGATTCCATCTAGGTCATCATACAATGATAGTTAGATCCCGATCCCACTGATGAGTTGGTTTACTCTTGAGAGATTATTTCAGTTAACAATCAATGCTATAAACCAAGTAGGTGTCTAGAACGGTGTTAGCGGGGCTACGCCTCCAGGGAAAAGAGGTTATTTAATTAAGGAACTTCGCGAAAGCGTTGGAAAACCTTCCTCGAAGTACCAACACTAGCCTGGCTGAAAGGTTAAGCAAGTATTGTGACGTGCGATTAATCCTGACTAGTTCTTCTTTTAGGGTTTGAAGAAGAATTTGAGGAAACAGTGGGAGCCATCCTGATTAGATAAATTAATAAACCAATCTAATCTTGCAAGAGCGCATGCTAAGTGTTTCTTTTCTCTCTCTCCAGGTAGCAACCATTTCACGTCCTAATCAAGATAATAAAATGTATCGCTTGACCGATCCGAATTCTTATTCGGGGCTGGGGAACGTTGGTTCGGCTCTAACTTACGACAACAGTCATAAGTATGAGCAAGGGAAAGAGGTTTATATGGATTCCAAGGATACCCAGTTGAAGAAGAAGCATGGTATTGCATCTACTTCAGGTGTTCTTGTAATTGAGAACTGCTTTACGGTCAGCCCTACCTCCTGGGTACTTGATACCGGATCAGGATCTCATATCTGTAATTTATTGCAGGGACTGAGAAAAAGTAGGAAAGTTGTACCTGGTGATATGTTGCTCAGAGTAGCGAATGGAGCACAAGTTTATGCTGCAGCCGTCGGTGAATATCACCTAGTGTTGCCAAATGGCAATACTATGATTTTGAACGACTGCTATTATGTACCTTCCATGGTTTGCAATATCATATCAGTTTCTTTACTTGATAAAGATGGATATAACTTTGTTCTTGATAGAAATATCATGAAAATCTACCTTCATAAGGTAATGGTTGCAGAAGGTACACAGTGTAATGGTATCTACGTTCTAAATCAGAATACAGTTCTCAATATACAAAACACACGCAAGAGGAAGAATTCAGATACGAATGAATCCTACTTGTGGCATTGTAGACTTGGTCATATCGGAGAGAAAAGACTAAGTAAGTTGCATAAAGATGGACTCTTGAATGCGTTCGAGTTTTCATCTTATGAAACTTGTCAGTCTTGTCTCAAAGGGAAAATGACCAAATCTCCGTTCACCGGACATGGAGAAAGGGCAGCAGAGCTCTTTGGACTCATACACAGTGATGTATGTGATCCAATGTCTATACATACAAGGGGTGGGTTCTCGTACTTCATCACATTCACTGACGATCTCTCTAGATTCGGATATGTGTATCTTATGAAACACAAATCTGAAGCTTTTGAGAAATTCAAGAAATTCAGAAACGAAGTAGAGAACCAGACTGGCAAAAGTATCAAGATCCTCCGGTCTGATAGAGGAGGGGAGTACTTAAGCACCGAATTCCTAGATTACTTAAAAGAGAATGGTATTCTCTCTCAGCTTACTCCTCCTTATACACCATAGCACAACGGTGTATCGGAGCGGAGGAATCGTACCCTATTGGATATGGTTCGCTCCATGATGAGCAGTGCCGAGTTGCCTCTTTCATTTTGGGGATATGCACTTCAAACTGCAGCGCATCTATTGAATCAAGTTCCATCCAAATCCGTGCCTAAGACTCCGTATGAAATATGGAGTGGTAAGAGTTTGTATCTTAAACGTATTAAGATTTGGGTTTGCCCAGCTTATGTCAAAAAGCAAAACCCAGACAAACTTGAGGCACGGGCAGTTTTATGTAAGTTTGTGGGATACCCAAAAGATTCAAGTGGGTATCTATTCTACCATGCAGAGGAACAGAAGATAATTGTTTCCAGGAATGCCACATTTTTGGAAAAAGAATTTCTTGTTAAAAATATAAGTGGCAGCACGGTAGAACTGGATGAAATTCCAGAAACACGAACTTTAACTAAAGATTTGGAGGAACTGCTAGATTCAGTTACACCGAACGAACCTCAGCCACTCCGCAGATCTGGTAGGATTTCTCATCCGCCCGAGGGATACTACGGTTTTCTCATAGACGGGGATCGAGAGGATTGCATCTTGAAAGAAGATGACTATACCAGTTTCAGGCAGGCCATTATCAGTAGGGACTCTGATAAGTGGCAGGAAGCAATGCAATCCGAAATGGAGTCTATGTACGCCAATAAAGTGTGGATCTTGGATATTGCTCCACCTGGGGTAAAACCCGTTGGATGCAAATGGATCTACAAAAGGAAACTTGGTGTAGATGGGCAGGTGGAAACCTATAAAGCTAGACTCGTTGCAAAAGGTTTTCATCAAAGACCTGGTTTGGATTATGACGAAACTTTTTCTCCGGTGGCTATGCTCAAATCCATTAGGATCCTACTTGCCATTGCTGCCTTCCATGACTATGAAATCTGGCAGATGGACGTTAAAACGGCTTTTCTAAACGGCTGTTTGGAAGAGTGCGTTTACATGGATCAGCCAGAAGGTTTCATAGACAGTGGGAGCAGCGGCAAGGTGTGCAAGTTGCTTAAATCCATTTATGGATTAAAGCAGGCATCGCGGAGTTGGAACATCTGTTTTGATGAGGCAATCAAGGAATTTGATTTCATCAAGAACGAAGATGAATCTTGTGTCTATAAGAAGATTGTAGGACGAACTGTCGTATTCCTAGTCTTGTACGTGGACGACATTCTTTTGATAGGAAATGACATTCCTATGCTACAATCGGTCAAGCTATTTTTGTCACAACGGTTCTCCATGAAGGACCTGGGTGATGCCTCGTACATTCTGGGGATCAAGATCTACAGAGATAGATCCAAGAGACTATTGGGACTTTCGCAGTCCAGGTATATAGAGACCGTACTAAAGAGATTTAGTATGGAGGATTCCAAGCATGGTAACATACCCGCATTGCATGGAATTACCCTCTCCAAGAAGATGTCTCCTAAGACTGACGAGGAGAGGGTTCGCATGAGCACTATACCCTACGCTTCGGCGGTAGGATCTATAATGTATGCGATGCTATGTACAAGACCGGATGTAGCTTACGCGCTGAGCGTGGTGAGCCGGTATCAGTTAGACCCAGGTGAGGACCACTGGACGGCAGTGAAGAACATTCTCAAGTACCTGAGAAGGACTAAGGAGATGTTCCTGGTTTACGGTAATGGAGACCTCAGGGTCGAGTCCTTTACCGATTCAAGCTTCCAGAGTGACAAAGATGACAGCAAGTCTGTCTCGGGTTTTGTGTTTACCCTCAACGGAGGGGCGGTATGTTGGAGGAGTTCCAAACAGGATACCGTCGCAGACTCGACGATGGAGGCTGAATACATTGCTGCAAGCGATGCCGCAAAAGAGGCGGTCTGGATGAAGAAGTTCATTAGTGAACTTCAGGTGGTTCCGTCCATTGTTGACCCAATACCTTTGTATTGCGATAACAATGGGGCTATAGCTTTAGCGAAGGAACCAAGGTCCCATCAGAAATCCAGACACATCTTAAGGCGGTATCGCCTGATCAGGGAGATCATTGATCGCCAGGAGATCGAGGTACGGAGAGTGGACACAAAAGACAACACGGCGGATCCATTCACGAAGGCCTTACCCCAGACTCAGTTCGAGCGGCAGATCGAGATGATAGGTCTTCGATACGCCAGTACATGGCCTTAGTGCAAGTGGAAGATTGTTAGTGTATATGCCCTAGAGGCCATTACTGTATCATACTAGTTTGTATATTACTTGATGGAAGCTTGGGACATTCACAGTTGTATAGACAATCTTGCTCGAAATGGTAGTAAGCTACTTGGTTTGTTTCTGCTTTAATGTGTACATGTGTTTCTTTCAGTATATCACCTATACGCATTAGTGGAGCCCTTAGGATCTTTGCTTGATTACCGGCGTTGTGATGGCGATCACACTCATGGGGGCTGGGTAATCTACAAGCACATCCTTATACAGGTCCCTAGTCGTAGGACTATCGAGACAGGGCATCGATACTTCGGAGTAGACTAGCGTATGCGCTTCTCATCCCAACAGGGGAGACGGTTTGTCCCACAGCCGTCAGTACGTCGTACTTGAGATAGTATGCGGGTGCTCGTTAGGTTACGAGTACACTGGACAGGACACGTCGGGAATTGTTGGTTGGTATTATACCTATCGTCAGTTAACAGTTCCCAGGTGACATGAGTATAGCTTAGTCCGTTGACTTGACACTGTCACTTCGCCTCGAGTGTGTTCCCACTGTTCTTTGATTACTACCCTACAACGGTTCTACTGAGTTGTGCAAACAGGTGGTAGTTGGGAGCAGTTCCGAAGCACTTGGAGGCAGCGACGGTTAGACAGGATTCATCTCTCCCGGTATTGGGGGTTGATATCGCGCTGTGTCTAGGAGAGCCATTACACATAGTCGTCCCTGGCCAAGGCAAGCGAGATTTGCTGGTAGTGTTACCAGTAGTTTCTCAGGTTGTTTTGGGCTATACTCCGACACGACTTGTACCGCTATTAGGGGACTGACGTTTGCCACCCCCCTAGGCCCGCCATGCGATACTCTTAGACGAACAGACCGGACTGTACGGAGATTGTCACATACAGGCTCAGTAGGAGTTCGGATGGGTTCACCTCGTCAATCTTCTCATCGACATCTACCTGGGGACCGTTACGTACAGCTAGTGCCGCTTGCGGTCTGTGGTTAACCCTACTGCCAGTGTAGTGTCGAGTCTTTAGAGTCCCACACAGAGGGTTACTCGCCTTTGGGCAAAACTGAGTAGAGGTCGCATGGTTTTGCGACAGGGTTCGTTCACACTCGCGCACTTGTGCACGTTTGGTGACCGGGCAGTTATTAGTAGTGGGCTTTGGTTTAAGCCTGATACTGGTATTTGTTTTGTTATTGGTTTTGTCTCATTGTATTCGTGTTCCACGGAACGCGGATGCGGGTGTGTATGCACAGTTGATAGAGGCAGAGGCAGGGGATTCTCATTAGGGTTGTTGACCATTTGACTTTGGTTGACTTGTTGACCGTTGACTTTTTCCAAACCCTAATGAGAATGATAAATATGATTAATAATGATAATTAAGGATTGTTGTGTGATGGTTAGGTTGACCATTTGACCATGGTGGACATTTTGACCATTGTTGACATTTTGACCATAATCATTTCATATCAAAGATGCTTCTTGATCTTTGCAAATTACATTTATTATGAAATGATAATGGTCATTCCATACCCACCATCACATTTTCCTTTTTAATTATTATTATTAATCTATTATTCTCTCATATGAGCATGGTTGCAAAAGAGAGCTCTCATTCCATGATATCTTCTCTCTCTCTTTGCAAAAGCTCTTCTTCTTCCTCTCTCAAAGCTTAAGTGTTTCATGTGTTGGAAATCATAAGTTTTTGAGACAAAGCCACCACAACACATCTTTACTCATTCTAGGGTACTAGGTTTAGCAAACCAAATACCTTAGTTACCTCTAGGTTGAGGTAGGAGCTCAAGTTCGAGGCCCTCGGGTGGATCTATCTTCGGCAAAGAGGAGACGAGGAGGAGGATCCGTTCAAACTACCACAAAGAGCAAGCAAAGAGCAGAACAACAAGAAGAGAAGGAGTTCAAGACTAGGTATAACCCCCTAACCGAGTAGGTAAAGCTCGTAGTTGTTGCTAGTGTGTTGTTTAGCCAAGATCCGTATTGTACGGTCCATGTTATCTAGTCAAGAAAAATTTTCGTTTCACCGTTTCCGCAACCCCAAAAGTACCGGGACAGGTAACGTGGACCTAACAGATCCGGTCCCAATAATCTTCGTTCTCCAATATCGTCCCAACAAACGGGTGAGCGATACTTGCGACCATACAATGCTTCGAATGGAGCCATCTGAATAGTTTCCTGAAAGCTGTTTTTGTAAGAAAACTCCACCAAGTGTAGATAATCCTCTTACGAGCCCTTAAAGTCTATTATGCAAGCTTTCAACATGTCTTCAAGAGTTTGGATCGTTCTCTCCAACTGGCCATCTGTCTGAGAAAGGTAAGCGGTGCTAAACTTCAATCGCGTCCCCAAGCTTTCCTGTAAACTCCTCCAGAAGTGTTATAAGAATCGAGTATCACGATCGGAAACGATGCTCACAGGTACTCCATGCAATCTCGAAATCTCCTGCATGTACCGTTCTGCTAACGCTTCCGTCGACTGACCAACTCGAAATGGTATGAAATGAGCTGCCATGGTCAAACGATCAACAATCACCCAAATTGTATTGTTGCCCTTTGGACTCCGCGGTAAAGCTGTCACGAAATCCATGGTTATATGTTCCCACTTCCACTGAGGAACCGGAAGTGGTTGCAATAAACCAGCTACCCTTTGATGTTCAGCCTTAACTTGCTGACACACCAAGCACTTCGCTACAAAGCGGGCAATCTCCTTTTTCATGCCTTCCCACCAGAAATGCTG
Source organism: Agapanthus africanus (assembly GCA_030015575.1). Lineage (NCBI taxonomy): Eukaryota > Viridiplantae > Streptophyta > Magnoliopsida > Asparagales > Amaryllidaceae > Agapanthus > Agapanthus africanus. Next base: position 144,980,144 of record CM057338.1, on the reverse strand, counting down.
TCGTAGATCACGGTATATCTTCGTGCCTCCTGGATGTATGAAATATGCGGAACCGTGTGCCTCCTTCATAACTTCTTCGCGAATGTCTCCTTTCGGCACACACAAACGACTAGCATATCGCAACGAACCATCTTCATGAATCAACAAGTCTGTTCGAAATCTCGCTTCAACCTGTTCTCGAAACTTCTGCAATCTTGGATCGTGCGACTGCGCTGCTTTAATATTATCGATCAATGACGACTGTACTTGCAGCTGCATCAACTGTCCCGAAGAATGCGGTAGCACGATCTCCAATTCGAATCTCTGAAAATCTTCGATAAGCTCCTTCTGTGAAGTCAACATCCGAATTGCTGGCAACCGACTAAGCGCATCCGGCACTACATTAACTCTTCCCGGATGGTACTTAATATCAAGATCATAGTCAGCCATCAGCTCCAACCATCTACGCTGCCTCATGTTGAGCTTTTTCTGCGTGAACACGTACTTTAAGCTTTTGTGATCGGTGAATACTTCGATCCTTTCGTCCAATAAGCAGTGTCTCCAAATCTTCAAATCGAAAATCACTGCTGCAAGCTCCAGATCATGAGTTGGGTAATTCTTCTCATGGGTCTTCAACTGTCTCGATGCGTAGGCTATAACCTTCTCATGATGCATCAAAACACATCCTAAATCTTTCCCAGATGCGTCGCTGTGAATCACCAATCCTCCGGAACCATCTGGTACCTCCTTTCGCGTAAGCTTGGTCAAAGGCTCAAAAGCTGATGCACATCTATCCGTCCATATAAACGGTACCTCCTTTCGCGTAAGCTTAGTCAAAGGCTCAGCTAAACGAGCAAAATTCTCCATGAACCTTCTGTAATATCCGGCAAGTCCAAGAAAACTTCTGATCTCCGCTACACTCTTCGGAATCGGCCAATCTTGAACTGCTGCAATCATCTCGGGATCAACGGCGATTCCATCTCCAGATACGACATGCCCCAAAAACTTCACTTCTTCAAGCCAAAACTCGCACTTGCTCATCTTTGCATACAATCTTTCATGCCTCAATATCTGCAGTGCGATCCTTAAGTGTTCTGCATGCTCTTCTAGGCTCCTTGAGTAGACCAGAATATCATCGATGAACACTACTATAAACTGGTCCAAGAACAAAGAATAGATTCGGTTCATCAAGTCCATAAATATCGCCGGTGCATTCGTGACTCTGAATGGCATCACTAAATACTCGTAATGTCCATATCGAGTTCGGAATGCAGTCTTGCAAATATCCTCTGATTTAACTCGAACTTGATAATATTCGGATCGCAAATCTAGCTTCGAGAATATCCTCGCGCCACTGAGTTGCTCAAATAATTCGCCAATGCGAGGGATCGAGTACTTGTTCTTAATAGTCACCCGGTTTAATTCTCGATAATCGATGCACATCCTCCGCGTGTCATATTTCTTCTTAACTAGAAGAACCGGAGCTCCCCAAGGTGAATTGCTGCTGCGAACCAACCCTTCTCAAGCAATTCGATAACCTGCTTCTTTACCTCTTCCAACTTTACTAGTGCCATCGGATAGTACGCTTTTGAGATTGGCGTTGCACCAGGAACAAGATCGATCGCGAACTCCACATCTCATTTTGGCGGTAAACCCGAGATGTCGTCGAACACATCCATAAACTCTCGCACTACAGCTGGCGCTTCCTCCTTATTAATTTCCATCGACGAAAGAACGACGCTTGTCGGCCTAGCCCTAAACTCGACTGGCCCGACAGAACTGCTACCTCCAGCAAAAACAAACTCCGGATGTTTGGGAATCTGGAAAATCACTTTCTTTGCCCTACAATCAATGTGAGTATGGAAAGTGCTGAGAAAATCTATTCCCAAGACAACATCATAACTGCCAGTATCGATCACCAAGAAATCCGCGAATAACTCCCGTCCGTAAATAACAACAGAACAATCCTTACACTTGCTACTAGATATGATTTTCCCATTCCCAGTGTGTATGTCCCAACAACAAGACAGGGCCGTGCAAGAAATCGAGTGTGCAACAATAAATTTGGATGATATAAAACAATGGGATGCACCAGAATCGAATAATGCTAATGCGGGAAAATCATGAACAAGTAGGATACCTGAAACGACTTCCCCTGAAGCCTTTGCCTCTTCGGCTGTCAGAATAAAGGCTCGAGCTTGATTGGGCCCTTGAGTTATCTGCTTCTACCCCTGAATCAGCTTCTGCGGTGGCCTCTGAGTATCTTCCTTCAAACTTAGCTTCGACGGACAAGTATTAATGGTATGATCTGCTGATCCGCAAATAAGACAAAGTCCAAGCATCTTTCGACGATCTCTCCGAAAGTGACCCGATCACTGACAGTAGTCGCAAAACACCCTTCCTTTCTGCTCGGGTGCGAAGGGCCTCTTCATAGGTAAAACACCACGTCGATTCACTGGAATACCTCTGCGTAAAGGAGCTCGGTTTGGCGTTTACGCCGGCTTCCGTACCACAACTGCCTGCTGCCGCGTACCCCTTGTCTTCATTGATAAGCTCTGCTGTTCTCTGGCTGCTTTAAGAACTTGCGAGAAAGTGGTCAATCCCAGAGATATAATGTGCCTCTGGATTTCCATGTCCAAACTGTGCATGAACCTTCGTGTCCTATCAGCATCGTTGGCAACCAAAGTTCCCGCGAATCGGCTGAGCCGTGTCCACTCAGCTACTTTTGCATCCACGGATCTGCCATTCTTCTTCAAACTGATAAACTTTTCTTCCATTTCCTCCCGTACAGTCTGCGGATAGAACTTCTCCAAGAAACTCTGCGAGAAAATTGCCCAACTGATCGGCTTGGGCAAACGGGTCTCTTCCACCAGCCACCACTCACGGGCATAGTCTACTAATTGGATGCGTACAACATCCACTCTCTTGTCCTCCGGAATCTGTGCGGCGACGAGTAGATTCTCCGTATCGACTAGCCACTGCTCCGCTGGTAACGGCTCCTCCAAACTAGTGAAAGTGGACGGACCAAGTCTCCTGAAATCCGCCACGGTACCACACGCTGTACTGGTTTGGCTGCAACAGTGTTTACGGACTGCTGGATGGTCCGCAAACCTTCCTGAAAAGCTTCATCTTGCCGTTGATTTATCTCGGTTTGCCGCTTCTGGTTCTCCAGCATCCCACGAATTACTCCAAGTAATGCGGCGTCATCAACACGCCTCTGGTACGACCGCAGGTTCCTGTCCGCCATGATCCTGAAACCAAGACACCGAAGAGGATCAGTATGGTAAACAGGATTCAAAAATTGCGATAAAACATAAACTGGTAAGCAATGAAACCGAAAGAAGCAAGGTAATACAATGGCCTTAAAACAAGGAAGTGAATCAAGACTAGGACTCCAAGTTACTTAAATAGAGCACCGCATTCTAACCATGCTGCAGTTCATAATTACAATCACATAACTCCGTTCAAGTCACCCAAATCCTAGTATCAGAATAGAAAGAAACAATAGGGAACCAGATGGTTTCACGTCGAGATGCAAAGTTGTTTGCATATCGTCAAGACAAGGGTCAAGAGAAAGATATGATTCAAGAATCACGATAACAATATGGCAGGACATGTTCCTAATTACGGGTTTCCTGATTCGTGTATTGGGTCTAATACCCGACTACAAAAGAATCAAACTCGATTAACCTAAATCCTATGTCTCTGATACCAAACAAACCCTGTCATGCCCCGCGTCCCAGAGTGCGCTAAGATCGGCACGTGACAGAGCCAACCATGCTACATGTGGCTAGGAAACATCCCTCCACAGTCATATTACGACTGTCCATAAGATATCAAGAACAATAAAATAAAAATAAACTATCTAATACATATCCATATACCAGAATAAACGAGTCAAGAAATATAAATGTGGAAGCAATAAATCCAATAAACAGTAACATCTGGAAAGTACGTCCCAAATACGGGCTCACATCAGGAAATGAAAGTCCGGAAATAAAACTAAACTAAACTAGATACTAACAGGATCCTCACTGCTCGGCCTGACGGCGAAAATACTCCTGATCAGCCTGCGAAAGAGACAGAGGATCTGGGCCATGCAGAACCCAAACGTCAGTGTATCATAATATCAACAATAATAAATGAACAAGATACACAAGATATGCAGGCATGAATATAAACGATGCCATGAATATATCTAGTAAACATGGATATGCAACAGTGAAGTGTATACGTGCAAGTGAAGTGCAGTGAGTAATCTAAACTATACTACTGGGTTATCTATTCTAAAGTCTTCGAAATCAATTAATGTAATCCTCATCGTAACCCATCGGTCTATACCCCGTTCATTCCCCACGAGACTATGGTAACAGGATTATTCCGTAACTCCCGGAAAAACGACAAACAATATATCCCGTAACGCCCGGAAAAACGGCAAACAATATATTCCGTAACGCCCAGAAAAAACGACAAACAATATAATAGCTCTTTGAGTTACGTTCGGTTACATTCTTAATTTCACCTTACCCCCAAGGTTATGTGTTCAAGTCAGGTATTGCCAATCGATATTAGGTATCAAGTCAAGCAGTGGTGTATCAGGTCATGACAGGTAGTGCACAGGTATTAAATGGATGCTCATAATAAAACTGTAGCAAGTGCGGATGCACGATAAAAGTACGGATGTACAGTAAAACACGGATGCACAAATATCTACCAGGGATTACATCTACAACTCCATGACTACGTAGGATGCACGTTATCAAGCATGGGGTGCTAATATAACAGTAATATGAAATAATATGATATGGCATGCAGCTAGATATGCAATAAATGATACGGATGCGAACGGATATCGGAAAAACGATAAAACTGTAACATGGATGCATAATACAATAAATATGCAATATTTTTATTAATATAGATGCAAGTATAATAATATAGTATGTATCAAGTTAACTTAGATGCAACCAGATATGTAATTAATGATATGGATGTGTACGGCTATCCGAAAACAGTAAAACAGTAATATGGATGTATAATGCAGTAAACATGTGATATTTTTATTCATATGGATGCAAAATATGTATCATAGCATGTACGAAGATAAACTTGCCAGATCGGATCTCACGACGGAATGCGTACGTTGCGTCCGACGTCGGGTAAACGTCGCAATGTACACACGCGCGCACAGAACAGGACCATGCAAAGCAAGAACACGACCACACTGGCTGGTGACGCCCACTGAGTTGCTCGGATCGTCGGCAGCGGCACGGTTCCGTCGATCATCGGAAAAGCAAGAATCAAGAAGAAGAAAGAGAAGAAGAAGAATAAGAAGGATGTGGGTGTGGTGCTCTGGGTTTGGGGTTCTGGGACAGAGAAGAAGGCGAGGGGTTGATGACAGAGGAGAGAGAGATTATATATATATATATATATATATATATATACAGAGGAGAGAGAGATTATATATATATATGTGTGTGTGTGTGTGTGTGTGTGTGTATTAGTTAAAAGATATAGATTTTACTGTTAGAATATTAAGAATATAATATTAATAAAATTTGAGTTTTAGGCTAAATACAAAATAGTCCAAAAGACGTCCGGGTCGGGTCTAAAATTATGGTTTAAAAATACGGTTAATATACGTGTCAAGCAAAACTAAAATATGATATCCGGGTAATGAAAATGCATACCCCCAAGAACGGATACATGCAATGTGCACGTAACTATCCAAACGGGTCCGTTTCACTGAACGGAACGAGAACAAGATACACGGATGCTACCATAGGGTTAGGGGTATGATGCAGGCCATACAAGATATTTTAAAAATATTTTATTTGACTTTACTTGTTTTATAAAAAAATGCAGATGCTTGATATAATGCAGTTATACAACATGGAAGTGCACGGATCCTCAAAACTAGCCGGGATAAATCATACATGGGAATCAAGACGGGTTTCCAGCAAGCGGGTCCGGTCGGATGCAAATACAGATACCAATTATACTATTCACACCCAAAACACAATAAATCAAGAAATAGCCATAAATAAATAAAAAAATACCCAAAATAGAATTGGAATAAATGAACTAAGGTGTTACAATGTGAGACGCCGAGCTTTTATTTACGGGCGCTCACGTATGAAGCACGTGAGGCACTGTTTTTTTTATTTATGGGCGCTCACGTGTGAGGCACGTACGGCGTTGAGTTTATGGGCGTTCACTGATTAGTCTAAAATACTGCACATTTGGATGAATATTTCTCCCACTATTGTTAAGTACTAAAAGGTGTTTATTGTAATTATAGAACATATGAGAGTTTATGTGTAAAAAGTTTAGTATCATATGTTTCTATATTATAATTAACATAATGAGGGAAAATACATGCGTATAATATTTATATGAAATATTAGCAATTAAAATATGCATATCATATCAAATATTTCTGATCAATATTCTTAAGATTTAATATCATATAAAATGGTTAGGATAATATCTCAAAAATAACAAATATTGCTAACACTATGACTTGAGATATTGTGCAGATATTAGCTCAGGTCTGGAATCTAAAAGATCTGGGGTAAATCAGGATGTCGGAATCAAATCTGCCAAAAATATAAAAGCAAATCATAAGATCAAGCAACGGCAGAGACTCAGATCATTATTATTAGAATATAGACATCAATAGGATCTTCACATGTCAACAGAAGAGAGCATAAAAAAATCTCAATTCATGATTCCACTAGGCTGCCGCGGTTGGGCGGCCAAACATACCAATATGCGGCGGATCCGCGACATACTTGTAGCCGTAGGATGTAAAATTTTGTATTATGGATCTTAACAGCATATATTCATATAGGGAATCTAGGGTTTCTGGTTTTGGGACTATATATAGGACCGAGAGTTTCACATTAAAGTTCATCACCGAAGAGATCAAGAGATCCAAGAGATCCACGTATTTGAGTGATCATCATTTATTCATCTACCTCCAACAAGAGAGAGATCTAGAGCAAACTAGAGTTCTTGTAATCGACTTTTTAAGGAAAAGTTGTATGCAATAGTTGATTAATAAATGTAGTTGTAATTCTTCTTGCATTTATTTTCCGCATTTAATTTCTGCACTTACATTTCTGCATCTTAATCATGTTTTCATTCCTCTTCAATCTTTCTTCTAACTTAACCATGAGCGAGTAATTCCTAACTTGCTAGGGTTTGTAGGATAGGGTAGAACAATGGATGAGAAAATCTATTAACTTCTTTTATACATTTTAAAGTTTATAAAGTTTAGCAAAACAAGTGTTAACCTCCTTACCGGGTGCGCTATCAATTTATTGATAGGCTCGACCATGATTTTAGATTGTTTTAACACTTGTTTTGTTAAGGGCTAGACATGAATAGAGATCAATGCAAGGACAAGGGTTAATAGTGAGGAAAGCCTAGTTTCTTCCAAAAAAACCCTAATCTATATACATCACTATTGATCTAGTTTTAAACAATTAAAAGATAAAAAAAGTCATTTTTAATTATTCATCCATTACTACTAAGTTCTATGAACCCTACAAGCCTTTTCGTTATAAATTCTATATCCGTAACGACAAATAATCATCCATCTTTCATCAACTTGTCTAAAGCAAGAAAAAAGTTCACGTTTCCATACGGATGACCCGTACTCATCGCGGCTACCTACTAGCCACATCGTCTTGATTGCGGTTATTTTCGAAATCACTTTTTAACGATCAATCAAATGGCGCCGTTGCCGGGGAGACGGTCGTAATTTTTTTCTTGTTATTCGGGTTGATTTCTTATAAAATCCGGCAACCATAAAGTAAAATAGAAAAAAAAACCGCATCTTGCACTTTTAACGATTATTGTGCGAGTTTTGTAAGGGAATCTGGAGTAACTGGAGTAAGGAAATAGAGATTCAGAGACTATAAACTTGAACCATAGGAGTATAGGAGGGCACTGAAAAAATTTCAGCAAAAGAACCTACCAACTTGTGGCGGACCCGCGGCAGAATTGTGCCTTTGGCGGTGGAACCGCGACACATTGGGTGAGTTGGGCCTCCAAACTTCTGTGGTAATTTCCTACTATCTTTCTCTCTCCTCTGAAACTCCAATAAATTGATTCTACCTGCAAAATTCTTTGCAAATATCGCCGCTAAAAATATTTTTGCATGTTTTAGATTTTGGTTTTTTTGCATATCTAAAACGGACATTAAGGGGCAATAAAGCTAAATTCAGATTAGGTGGGGGATTTCATCACCCTTCCTAGGCCCTACAAATCACAAACGAGCATACTATCGCCTTATATTAATAAAAAATTTCTAGACCTAACTGTCACGACCCGAAATTTAGCACGTGACGGCCCTTAAACCACGTAACGTCTACATGTGTAACACAATTCAAGTAAGCCGAAAACCCAGCAATCTTAACCATCAAAAGTAGTAAGTGATAAGAACATTGCTAACACTTTTGAAAATCTCAAGTACAAATTCTTTAAAGTCCAAATTTACTTTTTAAAAAATTTTGGCAGCACCTCCTTTGTAAAAACTAGCCCAAAAAATGGGTACATACAAAGATATAAATAAAGTATCCTCAACGGGAGCAAATCCACGCCCAAAAGAGGAAAACAATCACCACAACAGATATTCGACACCGTAGCGAAGAAAAAGACGATATAAAATGAAACAACATGAAAGACCTCCAAAATCACAAATAATATACAATATCGTCCTCACAACTCGTCTCTAAGTCAATACATGAAGGTGGTAGATGGAGAGTACTAGATACAACGAATATACAAATGAGCATCATCGGATAACCGCAAAACCCACCTATAGAAAAACTGCACACAGTAAACCGTAGCGGTATCCGCTGCAAAAGATGATACGATGTGATGAAGAAGCCCTGCCGCGACTGCTCTGAGAGACACCTGCAAACACTGTGGCACAACGGGGGTGAGTTGCCAACTCGTGAATAGTAAATAACATATGCAGGTAATCGCAGGTATGCACGTACTGCGATAATCTATCACATGCAAGCTGATAGCAATAAATGGAAATATGTATATGCAACAGTCATGAAAGGTACTATATCCAGTACTACTAATACATGAAGCAATGCATATCAAATAAATGCTGAGTATGGGATAAAACATGTCACCCTCACAGAATCCTCATCGTGGCAGGACTAGTGTCCATCAAGATAAACTAAATCCCAATACCAAAGGCACCGCATCCTCCGATCGGCCTTCATATCCTATAAGTCTCATGGAACTTGAGTGTCCAATATCGACACCCGAAACATCATGAAAACATATGCCTGTGTGTGTGTGTGTGTGTGTGTGTGTAAGGATATCTATCTCGTGTGTCCATCAACGACACATAAAAATCATGGAACCTGAGTGTCCAACATCGACACTCGAAAACATCATGAAATACTCATGACCAACATCGACACGAAATCCTTATATATCAGTCCGAATCGGCCCATGATCAATATCTATATAGGGCTCCGTCAGTCCGGATCGGCCCTTGGGCTCCGTCAGTCCGGATCGGACCAGATATACATACGTTCCTCGAATCCTAAGTGTTCAACACCGACACTAGTGATCCATGTATCGGTTTGTACGTTCCTTGAATCCTAAGTGTTCAACACCGACACTTATGATCCAAGTATCGGTTTAAAACAAATCTCAGAGTGAATGCATCTAAATATCAAGTAAGGAATAAGAATACTTGCATAGATCATTATGATGATATATATATATATATATATTATATATATCTGTACATATATAATAGCGTCCCATACCACCGATATATATATACGTATATATCAGCGTCTCATACCACTGATATATACCCACAGGAGTAAAACATCTAGAAAACATCATATGAAATCTATATCTCAATGCGAAATCTATGAAATATAATATATGCAACATGAAATAGTAATATGAGCATATAAAGAAAAAACCGCTATTTAACTGCAACAAGTTATTAAATATATCATGTGGTTCCTAATTTCTCCGAAATCAAATGCAACATCATATACAGGTGAACATGTAGCTATAGCCAGGTATATGTGTAAATATGTAGGTATGCAGGTATACTACCTATCATATGCGCAATCGCATAAGAATCAATGACCCCATGTCAATGACAATACAATACCACATAGGTGTATGTAACCCTAGCAAGGTAAGTGGGACATGTAAATATGTATGCATGATGTATATGTAGCTATATCTCATATGTGTATATACCTGTCAATAATGATGTAATACCCTCTAGGTAGAGGTGTAGCTATGTTCAGGTATGTGTATATATATGTCAATAATGATGTAATACTCTCTAGATATATGTGTAGCTGTAGCAAGCTGTATGTATATACATGTCAATAATGATGCAATACCCTCCAGGTATATGTGTAGCTGTAGCAAGCTGTATGTATATACATGTCAATAATGAAGCAATACCCTCAAGGTATATGTATAGCTGTAGCATAGTAAGGTATGTGTGTGTACATGTCAAAAATGATACAATACCCTCCAGGTATATGCGTAAGCATGTAGGTATACATGTATGTTATATCTCATATGCACAATGGAAATAAGGGTCATGTTTCAATGTCCCTAACCAATACAATATCACGTATGTATAGGTGTTGTGCGTGTCATGGCAGTTATCGACGATGTGGGTGTAGCATACAATTTATGCTCGTGCAACATGAACCATCAATAATAGTGCAGTGTCTAATGGGTACAAGCCCCAGCACAACAAGTAATAATATGAAATGAAGATCATGCACAATCTCTATATGTGCAATACTTGTAACTAACAATTATGTCATATAATCTAGCCCAGACGCATAAGGCCATGCGGGCGATTCCCCTGTAGGTGTTAAATCTATTCACCGATGACCTCAAGCTAAGTAAACCCGACCACCTGCTTCCCTTTCTTCGCAGCGTCCGAAGTCCCTGCTCGCGATCCTAAAATTTCACAAACATAACACATAAGACTAAATATCCCGCGCCGACACAAAAACAACGAAACGCAATGATAACGTCCACAATATATACACACTGTGCACTCAGTGCACAAAACGCGTACAATATTGGCACAACCCTAGTTAGGAACTCAAAACGACACAATCACCCAGCCTAGACCTTGATCATACAGATTGAGCATTCACAACACTATAAATATCGTGGAAGATATTATATAACCATCGTAACGTCAAATGAAACCCACGCCTAATTTATCCGAAAACCTAGTAAGCACTTTTTATCATTTTCACTCAAATCTAGTAGTTTAACCAAAACTAGCGATCACAATTATCTCATAACAGCTTGATTAAACCACACAAACCCTTACTAGTATTTTAATCTTATCCAAATAAGATTTAGAAAAGTTTAGTTTACACTTAAGCTTAATTAGATGATTAGCAAAAATATTATTTAACAATCTCACAACTAGGTTATGTTTTCCAAGCCTACACATCTTGATTAACCATTTTAAACAAATCAAAACGTTAACTTGATCTTCACAACTTTTACATGAATTTTTAAACATGCAAATAAAAGCTTTATTTAAATATCTTATATGCTAGCTTAAGGTATTAAAACAACAACTAAGTATTAGAGTTAGGATTTACACCTCCACTTGATTCACAAATTTGCAAAGAGATCAACAAAAATACCTTCCAAAATGCTATCTTTCCTCATGAATCAAGCTAGGTTAGGGTTAAAGAAATATGGGTAAGGATTTATATTTGAGTTTGTGGGATTATTTGGTGATTTTTGATGATTTTTAGAAGCTTGAAGAAGTGCAAAAGGGGTGAGATGAGAGAGAGGGCAACAAGGGGGAGAGGGGTCGGCCACTTGAGAAAAGTGAGGAGGTTAAGGAAATTGTGTGGAAAATTCTAGCTAAAAACCTCAATTAATGCCCATTAATGCACCTCCCATCCAAAGCCACCTCTTAATCTTTTCTTTTCTTATTTAAAGTTTTCTTTAAATCAACAAATATCTAGATATTTTGTAGGATATTTTGCATGGATGGATTAATACTTAATCTTGTGATTAAGTTAGCATAGATTCACTTTAGCGTAATTAACCCAATCAAATTTGTAATTACCACTAATTAAGTGCATAATTAAAAACTTATAATAATATTTTAATTAAGGAAAAAATATTAAAGTGAACCGAAATTTTCAAGTAACAACTAAAAACCGCAAACTAGCAATTTCCTAGTTAAACTAGGTGCAGTTAAGTCTACATTGAAAAATGATCACTTCCGAGTTTTTACGGAAAAACACCGCCTATTTTACCTATTAACGGAAAATTCGTATAACGATTTCTAAAACGTTACACTAACCCCTTAGGACATTCTCGCTCAATTAGGACAGAGAAAAGTCGTGGGTAATTTATTGCTTATCCGCATTTTTCTTGTGGTGTCTAAGACAAGTGTGACTGAGGAAAGTGGTTACTTAATTAGGCCTAGTATTTCGGTGATTTGTAAAGCGGATACCTCCTACTTACCTGTCACTTACCTGGCCACAAGATTGATAAGGAGGTGGTAGAGAATTGATCCCGCGACTTGTCCTTTGGAAGTCTAGGAGCGGTCTAGTTACTTGACCTAGGAGACCCTAGTTCTAGGGATTGATTGTGCATTTTGTGATTTGTCGAGTCAAGCTTTAAGTTCTTCTTTCAAAGCAAAACAATTTCCAAAATCCAAAAAGAGCTTAAATCATTACCATTTCACCCTCTTTTCTTTTCAGTTTCTTATAATGGGTAACTCAAACAGATAAACTCTTGCCGAGCTTTGCTATCCAGAACCAGATATCTCTTGTTTTCGTAATTACTTCGGTACAAAATCCGACTCTACTATGTTTTTAAGAGATAGGATAGAGCAAGTGGAAAAGAACAGTTGGATATATTACTCAAGGTCCTATCACTCAAGGTCCTATCAACTGCATCAAAATTCAATATCTTCTTATGTTGATAATCCGTTAAAGGCGAGTGAGGGAACTTCTAAACGTATGTCCATCGCTGAGCATATTGCGAAGGCTGAAAGCCCAAGTTTCAATCCTTTCACTAATCCAAAACCATTAAGACAACAAATCATTTCCATATGAAAATATTGATACTCGTTTTGAGGCGAATATGACATCTTTTACACCCATGACCATTTCTGAACAAATAGTAATTGCCAGTCGCTAACTAACCAACCAATCTCAATATTCTCATATCACAATGTTGGTCCTAATCCTATTTATGAAACTTGGGTACACCCTTCTAATTCTTATCCACAGTACCAAACTTTTACATGCTTTCATGTTGACACTTATCTTGAGGCTAATGGGGCAAATTATAAACTCATGTCAATTGCGGAACACATTGAACTTGCCCGTAGCCAACAAGTAAATGCATCTCTTCTTAACATTTCTCTTCAGGCTAATGCAGCAAATCATAAATGCATGTCAATTGCGGAACACATTGAACTTGCTCGTAGCCAACAATTAGACACATTCCAACCATACTCAATTTCCTCACCTTATCTAGACAGTGCTTCTGAAATTCAATTAGGAAGTTCCACGATTTAAAGAGAATCCTTCATTGGAACTTCTTCACAAACCATGTCTAGTCTTGAAGTAGAGTTGGAATTGAGTAGTGAAAGTGAGCAAGAGATCCATCAATGTCAAACCAAAACCAATTCTTTTGATCTCGATACCTTTCATCCTGCACTCCAACCGAATATATTCGATGTTCAACCGTTTCATAGTCTAAGTGATGAGGTTCCCAAGAATAACATGTTTGACTTTTCCAATAGTGAGTGTGAAAGAGAGCTTGACACCATTTCAAATCAAACTGATCCTTATTCGACTACACTTGATATTTCAAACCTTCCAACTCAATCAAGTGAACCAAGTAATTTATCGATTGATGATAGTATAATTGATGAATTCTTAAATACCTATTTATTTGATTTGACCGAAGGTGTCAGTGAGAGCGGTGATAAGAATATCGTTGAAGATGAACCCGTTATGTTAGATGAGTTGGATTCTCCGACCCATCATGTCTCTTCTATTGAATACGAACATCTTCCTGTATAATTAACCGATCTTATTCTTACCACCGACCTATCCGATAAGCAGAACGAAATCCGGCTTTCATCTCCCATATCTGGTTCAACAATGCTCGACACCTAGATTTTTTTACCCATCTCATCACCCACTTTCTTTGGTTCTTCTAATCTTCTTTCAACTCCACCGAGTTTTGATGAATCACACTCCGATATTCCGAGTTCTTTGATTCTTGAAAGATCACTCTATTTAGACTATTTTGAGGAGGAGGGAGACGATCATTTCGAATCTCCTACTTCTATAATTTCTGACGAATCGAGTGTTTTGAATCTTGGTGCGCATAAGACTGACCTTGGAACTTTCAACCGTCCTAGTGAATCTGCATATTCCATCAATATAGAAATCGATGAAATTATTACTCGGACCATTGATGAAAGTTTTGAAGACATTTTCGCTGAAGAACTCGCATTTCTAAAAGACATGGATGTTGTGATGAATCAACCTCCACCTGAAAAAGTTGAACCGCCACCTTTTCTTCTTATTATGTACGAGAATGCGAATATTCCACTCTATCCTAATCATTCACATTCTCGTTTTTATCCACCATCACTGTTTCGTCTCTACCAACCGAGACGTAAACCCGATCGATTACGCCTCTTATCTCCCCACTTCTTCGCATCTATGATCTTCCACCAACTATATTGTCACATCGATAAAATATTCGAATGGTTGGTGATGAATTTTGGTCTTTGTAAAGTTTTGCATAGACCAATAACTTTACCCCCCTCTTATAATTTTAAATGCTTAATACTGTTTCACTTAAGTTTGGGGGGGGGGAGAAAAATATTTTGGCTCTTGAAAGAAAAACAAAATTTTTAAAATTGTGAGCCAAAAATAAGTTTGGAGGAGGATTTCACTGTCATTAATTCTTGTTCCCTTTACTAACTTTTCCTCCCAAGTCTACAGGTTTTAAGCTTAACAGATGACATCAGCGAGGACACTGCTGTAAATAGGTTTGGGGGAAGTTTGTGCTTATTCACGCATCATTTTGCATTATACTAAATAATAGCACAATTTTTTTTTGATAATAAAAGTTAGGAAGTGAAAAACACATATGAAAGATAGGAAGAGGTTTAAGAAAAGCAAGAAAATTAGATATTTTAAAACAAAGCTAGTAATAGGTAGTCATGAGCTGTTGTCCCAAGGGTTAGTAAGATGAAGGAAATTACTAATCTGCGGATAGAAATAAGTCTGAAAAATAGTCCCTGTTCTTGAGTCCAAACATCTGAACGTTGATACCCTACTATACGCACTTGCACACATCTTGAAACTTTGGATAATAAAGGATACCTTGAAATGCTCTTGTCTAGAAGCCTTAGTATGAAGACAAATACATATATATATATATATATATATAATATAAATGAAAAAATGGTGAAGAAAAATGAACACTGGTTTTGTAATTATTTAAGGCACCATAAAAAAAATATAGCGTGGGTGCCTTATCACCTAGTGCCTTAGACCAACTGGTTTGGGAGCCACTACTAAGCCTTAGGTGTTGCAAGACTAGGATATTACTAATTACGTCTAAAAGAGTGAGCATATTTGGTAATCGGTTAGTTAGTACCTCAAGAAGTATTAACGGTCGCATGAAAAATGTGTGAGCAATTCCATCTGAAACATTCACTACTACAATAAGGAGTTGCCCCTACGATACCAGGAATCCGTAGGTCCATCCATTTGCCCCTACGGTGCCGTATGGATTAATTAAAAAATATTAAAATGTAATCTTTTATGTGTCTCTACGGATCCGCAAAAGAAGGCCCTACGGATTAATCCATAGGGGCAAAGAAGGGTAGTTTATAAAAAAAAGCCTCTGAAATTTCTTTGTCTCTCACAATTTTTTACTCACCCGCGCGCGCGATAGATCACCCACGCCTCCTCCACCTTTCATCAGCCGCCTCCGGAACCCCTCGTCGCCAAAATTTCCCGTCAGCCGTCGCCTCTACCTCTATTCCGTCAGCCGCCACGTCGACCTCCACCTCTGTCCCGTCAGCTCGCCGCCACACCAGAGGATCTTGTCGAGCTCCATCTCCAGCCCCCTCCACCTCGTCGTGCTCCATCCGCCGGCAAAACTACAAGTGAAGTGAGTTAAATCCATTTTGAACTATTAATTATTCTTATTTTTTGTGTTATTGTTGATTTTAGGGTTAGGGTTAGTGTTAGTTCCGGGTTAATTAGGGGTTAATTAGGGTTAGGCTAATTAGGTAGGGTTAGGGTTAGGGTTCGGTTTAGGGTTAGGGTTAGGGTTCGGTATAGGGTTAGGGTTAGCGTTCGGGTTAGGTCAAGTAGGGTTAGGGTTAGTTAGGTAAAATTGAGTTGGTGATGATTAGGGTTAGGGTTAATTAGATTAATTAGGGTTAATTTTGGTTTGGGCTAGAGTTAATTTGGGTTGGGGTTTGGGTGATGATTAGGGTTAGGTTGATTTGGGTTTGGGTTTGGGCTAGAGTTAATTTGAGTTAATTAGGTAAAATAGAGTATATTTGTGTTAGGGTGTTGATTAGGATTTATTTGGGTTAATTTTGGGTTGATTAGGGTTTACTTGGGTTAGGGTGATGATTAGGGTTAATTTGGGTTAATTAGGTTAATTTGGTTTAATTAGGTTAATTTTGGGTTAATTAGGGTTAATTTGAGTTAGGGTGATGATTAGGGTTTAATTTTTGGTTAATCAGGGATAATTTGGGTTAATTAGGGTTAGGGTTTAGGGTGCACTAGTTCCTTCAGTAGGATACTCGATGATAACGTAAACAATCAACTTTACCGCAAACTTAACCCTTCATATAAAAACTTAGTTCTTCCTCTGGTTGAGATTTGCAGAAGCAAATCTCCCCACAAGTTGAGAATTTAATTCTCATCGGGGAGATTTTGTTCTGCTGATTCAAAACTTAGGGGAAAAGAACTAAGTTAAAAAGAAATAACAGGAACATATTGGAATTTAATTCCTCCAAAAATTAGGGTTAGGGTTTAGGGTACACTAGTTCTTTCAGTAGAATACTCGATGATAACGTAAACGTACAACTTTACCGCAAACTTAACCCTTCATATAAGAACTTAGTTCTTCCTCTGGATGAGATTTGCAGAAGCAAATCTCCCCACAAGTCTCATCGGGGAGATTTTGCTCTGCGGATTCAAAACTTAGGGGAAAAGAACTAAGTTAAGAAGAAATAATAGAAACATATGGGAATTTAATTTTTCAAAAAATTAGGGTTAGGGTTTAGGGTGCACTAGTTTCTTCAGAAAGATACTCGATGATAACGTAAATGTACAACTATACCGTAAACTTAACCCTTCATATAAGAACTTAATTCTTCCTCTGGTTGAGAATTTAATTCTCACCGGGGAGATTTTGTTCTGCAGATTCAAAATTTAGGGGAAAAGAACTAAATTAAAAAGAAATAACAGGAACATATGGGAATTTAATTCCTCCAAAAATTAGGATTTAACCCTATATAAAGAACTTAGTTCTTCAAAAAAATGATGATGATCCAAGATCCTCAAAACCGAAATCTTGATGATCAACAATGAGTAAAAATGTCATTAACAGGAGATCAATATCTCTAAGAAAACACAAGAATAGCTTGGTGACTCGTTAGTGCTTAGCACTATTTTGAAGCTTTACATGTTTCCCACGTGAGTGCTTCAAACGAACAAAAGGAAATAACGGGAACATATGGGAATTTAATTCCTCCAAAAATTAGGGTTTAACTCTAAACTTAAGTGAAATCATAAATTGAAACACAGATATACAGAATACAACTCATACTTGGGTATCTTCAAATCTAACTTTGTTTTTTAATAATTTATTCTTTTCAACGACAAACTTGTATCTACGGATTTTCTTCTTTGTCAGTAACCATTCCGTTCTTAGATTTCTCAATATAGTCATCATAACCTACAATTTATATGTTATATAGTCTAACATGATCCATGAGTACATCAGAGTTAAGGACTGGATGTACGTGGATTGGCAACAACGTATGCAACCTAAGTTTGTCGCAGGAGTTGCTGTTTTCATTGAATTTGCAAGCGCACATAATAAGATCGTGTTAGAGAGGATTCTCTGCCCGTGTGATAGATGTGGGAATAAGTCCTGGCAGAAAGTAGAATTCATAGAGCTTCATATCGTTAAACATGGTTTTACTAGACTTTATACAACCTGGCTATATCACGGAGAAGGAGAAGAAGAAGACAGTAATGTGGCAGAAGAAGAAGGAGAAGACGGTAATGAGGCAGAAGAAGAAGACGGTAATTTCTTTCCAAGAGAAGAAATGGAGGATATGGTAGAGGCTGTCCTAAATGATAGTATTCGTACCGAAGATGACATTCCTTCCGGTCAAGGACCGCGTGCGGATAAGTATAAAAAATTCATTAATGATGCTAGAAGACCAATTTATGAGAATACAAAGTGTTCCACCCTATCATGGTTCGTCCAACTTTTCCAGATTAAGTACCTAAATGGATGGAGCAACAAGTCATTCACGATACTTCTGAAGTTCTTGAAAGATTCTATACTTCCGGGAAATAACATGCCCGACAGCTGGTACGGAGCCCAGAAGATGATGTCTGATTTGGGTCTGAAGTGTGAGAAGATTCAAGCATGTCCCAAAAATTGCGTGTTGTACCAGAAAGAGAATTCAGATTTTAAAGAGTGTCCAACATGCGGAGAGGCCAGGTATAAGCCGAAAAATTCTGATAAGAAGCCCGATATACCTGTCAAGATAGCACGATACTTTCCCATAACACAGAGACTGCAGAGGCTATTCAGGTGCAAGAAAACAGCCGAGACAGTGATTTGGCATCACCGTGCTCCAAGTGAAGATGGAAAAATGAGTCATCCAAGAGATTCACAGGCATGGAAGGATTTCGATAGGAGGCACGAAATATTCAGTAATGATCCTCGCAATGTCAGGCTCGAACTCGTTAGTGATGGATTCTGCCCATTCAACTATATAGCTGGAAGCCACATCACATGGCCCGTTGTAATGATAATTTATAATCTGTCATCTTGGTGGTCTATGGATCAATCCTACTTTATGATGCCTCTTCTTATCGACGGACCAAACTCACCGGGAAACAATATCGACGTCTATCTCCGACCTCTGATTGATGGGTTAAAATCTTTATTCATTGATGGTGTTGAGACTTACGATGCAAACAAAGATACAATCTTCACACTGCGTACGGCTTTAATGTGGACAATTAATGATTTTCTTGCGTATGGAATGCTATCAGGTTGGTCCGTACATGGTCACGAAGCATGCCTTTATTGCCATCAATATACAACATCGAAATTCTTGAATTTTAGCAGGAAGGTTTTTTATTGAGGTCATCGGCGTTTCCTGCCACTAGACCATCCCTACAGGTTAGACGCTGCTCACTTTGATGGTCATCAGGAGATTCTTGGGCCTCCAGCCTCATTGTCCGGAGAGAACGTGACTGCTCAGTGGGATGGTTACAATAATGTAATTTTCGGGATAGATCCGGCAAAACATATCAAACCACCATACTGGAACAAATTAAGCATTTTCTTCGAGATTCCGTACCGGTCAACAAATTTAGTGTGTCATTGTCTAGACTTCATTCACATAGAGAAGGGAGTATCCGAGCACGTACTCAACTTGCTTCTTTGTAAAGATGGAAAATCGAAAGACAAGCTCCGTGCTCGGATGGACCTTCAGAACTGGAAAATTAGAAGTGAATTGCATCCTAAACCGATAGTGGGTAAACCAGGCAAGTTTGTACTTCCCAATACCGCGTATCATATGTCACAACCGGAGAGAAAAGGTTCCTGCAGGTGTTGCATGATTTGAAAGTTCCCACAGGTTTTTCAGGATCATTTAGCAAGAAGATAAAAATTGTGAAAGGTAAGATCGATTGGCTAAAAAGTCATGATCACCTTGTTATTATGGAGCACCTTCTCCCATTAGCCCTCAGAACTTCCTTTCCCGAATCAGTTGGTCTAGTAATTAATGACCTTTGTTGGTTTTTTAAAGAATTGTGCGCTAAAACCCTGAATGTTGTGAAGCTGGAGAATCTAGAAAATTCTATTTCATTGATACTTTGCAAGCTTGAGCGTATTTTCCCACCGCCATTCTTCGATATCATAATACACCTGATGGTTCATCTTGCAACCGAGTCTAATTAAACTGGACTGGTATAATATCGATGGATGTATCCCGTTGAAAGGTACGTGGAATTTTTCCGTTTCACGCAATTTGTAAAATTATTTTTGTCCTATATGCCCGTATTTATTTATTTAACATATTTTTCTTTAGGTAGCTCTACACTCTAAAAATGTATATACGCAATAGAAATCGACCAGAGAGTTCTATCATGCAAGGTTATCTTCTAGATAAACTAACCACATTTTGTTCCCTCTATCTGGACGAGAACATTGAGACGAAACTTAACCGGTCTCGGAGAATTCAGGACGGGCCATATGGTAAAGCTGATTATAAAAGAGTAGACACTATGTTTATCAACAAGATATATCGGTTTATCCTCCTCAATAGCGCATGTCTTGAAGAAATTAGAGAGTAAGTTTTTTTGGATTAATTGTTATATTTTGTTTGTGTGTATATGAAATGATAAAATATTAATGTCATAATTTATTGTTGAGAACAGAAATCATTTTAATGAGGTATGTGAGGGAAATCCTGATTGGAATGATGAACGATTGGAAAAATATCATCAGGATAATTTTTGCGATTGGGTTGCAGATCATGTAAATTGTTCGAATAACATATTATTGCTACCAGTCATAATCTAAACTTATATCATTATGTATTTTTCGTAAAATTTGTTTTGTCAGATCCACGATCCGAACTTGTCTACATCATTAGAGAGTGATTCAAGATGTTTAGCTCAATTTCCTAGTATGGAGGTTGCATGTTATAAAGGATTCGGTGTCCTTGGATTCAAATTTGAAGTTAAGGACATAGAAACATCTCGAACCACTCAGAATAGTGGGATTCCGACTGTAAGATCGGATGGTGTGATTTATTATGGATACTTAAATTGCATACTTGGCATCCAATATCCCGGACGATCAAAACTGTTTTATATATTTCAATGTACTTGGTACGATACACGAACCGATACGGATAAGTGGAGAAACAATCTTGGGACTTGAAAAGATGAATATGGATTGACTAGTGTGAACACACTTCGATTTTACGGTCAGGACGATCCATTTATCTTTCCGAACCAAGCTTCCAAGTATACTACTTACAGTGCTTGAAGCATCCTGGATGGAGTGTCGTATGCCGTTGGAAACCCAGAGATATTTACGATGTCCCAGAATTCAACGATTGTATGGAGGACAGCGATGAGGATGAAGAAGAGAGAAGACATAGAGTGCTCTGACCGTCTGTTTTAAAAGACGGGTTGTCTTCAGCTGATCGTGAAGTTACGTAGGTTAGAAATGATATCGACGATGAAATCCAAGTAGATATGTCTAATGCGTCCACGAAACAAAAAAAGTTATCAGTAATATTATATTATTACTTCCCATTTCTACGATCTATACATATATTTCATGAATATGTAATGATTGTAATCTTATATAGGTTTGATGATGACGACCGGAGCAGCGAGGGGCGGCAGGAGTACCAGCCGCGGCAGGGGCAGAGGCAGAGCGGTTCTGCCGTCCGGAGAGCTGCGTAAGGAGCTTTAGAGGGCTGGTCTTGCACACCGATCGGAGACCCCTTCGGATGACTCCTTTCGTGTGGACTTTTCCACACCTCTAGGTTTATTGAACGCATATTCATTTTGAATGTAATATTATAGATATACACGCATATTTATTTCAAAATTACTTATATAGTCGATGTTTAATTGTCTAGCTGGTGGTGGTGCGTCCACATCAGAGGCAGAGGCCACTACCACACCTGCATGTATGTTTATATATACTATAGTGCATGTATATTGATTTAGAATGTTATATCATAAATATACACACATTCTTTTTGCTCTTACTTAGATAATCATTTTTTGATTGTCTAGCTGTAGGTGGTGCCTCCATATAGCGGGCAGAGGCCACCACCGCACCTGTGGGTATATTTATATATCCTATATTGCATGCATATTGATTTAGAATGTTATATTATTGATATACACATTCTTTTTGCAATTACTTATATAATCTATTTTTACCTATCTAATTATAGGTGGTGCGTCCATATCTGGCGCAGGGGCCACTCCCGTCACTTCCATGCCTTCCACTCAGTCTGCAGGTTAGTATGAATAAATATAAAATATTTATTCATTTTACATATCCTCAAAGAAAAAATATGAACTTCATGTAATTTTATCGTCAATATTTATTTTCTAGTTGGAGGAGATGCGTCCACGTCCGGGTCACCGGCTGTTCCTCACCAGAGAAACTATCATCCCGCTCATGCTGCTGCCCGGACCCAGGCTCGTGTTGCTGTCGCCGGAGATATATATCGCACTTCAATTTTCGTTAAATCTTGATTTCTTAATACCACTTTGTCTTAATATTGCTTGTCTTGATATTTCTTGTAGATGCAGTGCAGCCCCATCCCGAGAGGGGGACTCGAGGGCCGAATCAGTCCCACAGGCTGAGGCCCGACAGAGCTAGAGGGATGCAACATTCCCCCTCTTCTTTACCCCCGATTATCGCTATATCGGCGATTATGCCGAGAGGTTCGGCCGGTATATGGGGGATGAGAGCTACATCCTAAAGAAGTACCCACTTCATGTTGAGTGGGGCGATCAACACCGACGCTCATTTGCCCTCTTCTGGGATCAGGCTCGGGTATTAATATATATTTTCATTTTACTTATCCAATATATTTATTATTATTTAACACTTGCAATTTAAATACATTGTTTTTTGTATTTGCAGTTGGATTACGACTTTCAGTATATACCTGACCCTGATCACCCAGAGAGAGTGCTCGATCTTCATGCTCTGTACCAGGGCCTGATGAAGAACATGAAGAACAACAATAAGAACGAGCTGAAGATCGACTGCTGTTCCTTATGGATGGTGACCCCAGAGGCAGAGAGAGCGGCTCTCCTACATACTCCGGTCTTTGCGAGAGTCGATGTAGATACATGGCCTCTCTTGTGCCAATATTTTGACTCTCAGCACAAACAGGTTTGTAATTTAAATTTAATTCATTGTTTAGTATATAATTTATTTTTTTATGTTGCTTAATTAGAAAACTAAATCTGAATGTGTTGTGCAGAAACAAACCGATCAAAATAAGGAGAATAAGAAGTCGGCGAAGAGGGGTCGCCCCACTTATACAGGAAGCTTGAGAAACATTACTCGTGCCATGAAGGCATCGGTAAATTACAATAGATCTATTTTGATATAATGTAATATTAAGAATTATTTTATAATATATGTAAATTTTTTGCGAATTGCAGCGAGCTCAGACCCTGGCGCAGGGTGGTACACCGAGCGTGCTGACCGCGTATTTTGCCGTCCTAGGCACCTCGACAGATCCTGCCACGGGTGAGCTTCGATTCCCCGACACTAGGAGTACCGTGTAAGTTTTAATATTTATTCTAACATGTTCGAAATTTTTGTTTTGAAAAGTTCAAATTTAAGTGATATACTTATATTTTAATGGTTAATGTGGGTGTAGGAGCGGGTGGTGGAGCAGGCGGAGGCATCGGGGATCGATTTTACTGGACAGACTGATCCGATGCTACTGACCCCAGTCCTAGATGCCGCACACGGAGGGCACCACGGAGGTTGGGAGAGAGGCTAGGGACTGAGTCCTAGAAGGGCCTATATGAGGTTGGAATCCACTCCGGTGGTTACTTCCCCTACCCCCCGTGAGCGACGTCTAAAGCATGATGTTGCAGTCTTGAAGACCACCGTCGAAGAGTTGAAGGAGATGGTACGCATACTACTTAATAGCAAAATATTATATCACATTATAGATAGTAACATATGCAATATTAGTAGCCTGAGCTTATTTGGTTGTAGACTTAGCTTTGATTAATCATACTTAAATAAAACCATCTAATTAAAATAAACTACGGTTTTCCAAACTAGATACCCAAACGAGGCCTAAGTCCCTAAGTATTCTTAGATTGGGGTTTCACAATAACCTGATAATGATACGGACTCGACTAAAATCTAATACACCGTTCTTACTCGTTTATCACACAAAATTTAACAGATGCGACAGATTACTTCGGCTGCGGCACCACATGCATCTCTTTCGGCTACGGCTCCGCAAGCCACTACCTCGGCTGCGGTTGCGCAGACCACTCTTGCATCTCCACTGTAAGTCCACGTTACCCGTCCTGGTTCTTTCGGGGATGCGGAAACGGTAAAAAACGATTTTTACGGTAAAGGTAACATGGACTTTAGAATAGGATCTTTGCTAAACAAAAACCTAACAAACTAACTAGAACTTTAACTACTATGTTAGAGGGTTATACCTAGGTCTTGAACTCCTTCTCTTCTTGCTCCTTGGAATGGTTGGATCGGCTCCACCTCGTAGTCTCCTTGTTGTCGAAGAAGGATCCACCCGAAAGCTTCTACCTTGAGCTCCTACCTCAACCGAGAGGAAACTAAAGTGCTTAGCTTGCTAGACCTTGAACTTTAGAATGAGTAGAGAAGAGTTTTTAGGGTTTTATCTCAATGGCTCATGTTTCTCAACTCATGAGACATGAGAGCCTAGAGAGAGAGAGGAAGAGGGAGAGCTTGGATGAGAGAGAATGAGAATGATAGAATGAGCTTGACTTTTTACAACCATGCTCACAAAAGAGAAAATAATCATGATAATAATAATAATTAAGTATATGTGATGGTTCATATCAATGGCCATTATCATTTCATGCATTTAATGCATTTTGTAAAGAACAACAAGTAAACAAAAGTCATAGCCATGAAATGATGATTGTCAACAAGTCCAAAATAGTCAACCGGTCAACAAAGTCAACAAGTCAACAAAAGTCAAACTTTCAACTTAACCATGGCACAATAATACTTAATTAATATTATTATTAATCATATTTCTTATTCTCATTAGGGCTTAGAAAAAGTCAACAGTCAACAACCCTAATGAGAATTCTCTGCCTCTGTCTCAGTCAACTGTGCATACACACCCGCATCCGTGCTCCGAGGAACACGAATACAATGAGATAAAACCAATCCCAAAACATATACTAGGATCTGGCTTAAACCAAAACCCGTTAGTAATAACTGCCCGGACACCAAACGTGTACAAGTGCGCGGATGCGAACGAACCCTGTCGCAAAACCATGCGACCTCTACTCTGTTTTGCCCAAAGGCGAATAGCTCTCTGTATGGGACTCTAAAGACTCGACACTACGCTGGCAGTGGGTTTAACCACAGGCCGCAAACGGTACTAGCTGTACGTAACGGTCCCCAGGTAGATGCCGATAAGAAGACTGATGAGGTGAACCCATTCGAACTCCTACTGAGTCTGAATGTGACAATCTCCGTACAGTCCGGTCTGTTCGTCTGAGAATATCGCATGGCGGGCCTAGGGGGTGGTAAACGTTTGTCCCGTAATAGCGGTACAAGTCGTGTCGGAGTGTAGCCCAGAACACTCTGAGACAACACTGGATAACCTACCAGTATATCTCGCTTGCCCTGGCCAGGGACGACTATGTGTAACGGCTCTCCTTGATACAGCGCGATATCAACCCTCAATACCAGGAGAGACGAATCCTGTCTAACCGTCACTTCCTCTAAGTGCTTCGGGACTGCACCCAACTACTACCTGTTTGCATGACTCCTTTGAGCCGTGGTAGGGTAGTAATCAAAGAACAGTAGGAACACACTCGAGGCGAAGTGACGGTGTCAAGTCAGCGGCCTAAGCTGTACTCATGTCACCTGGGAACTGATAACTGAAGATAGGTATAGTACCAACCAACAGTTCCCGATGAGTCCTATCAAGTGTACTCATGACCTAACGAGCACCCGCATACTATCTCAAGTACGACGTACTGACGGCTGTGGGACAGACCATCTCCCCTGCTGGGATGAGAAACGTATACGCTAGTCTACTCCGGAGTATCGATGCCCCGTCTCGATAATCCTACGACTAGGGACCTATATAAGGATGTGCTTGTAGATTATCCAGCCCCCACTAGTGTGATTGCCATCACAACGCTGGTAATCAAGCAAAGATCCTAAGGGCTCCACTAATGTGTATAGGCGATATGCTAAAAGAAACACATGCACACATTAAAGTAGAAACAAACCAAATAGCATACTACCATTTCGAGCAAGATTGTCTATACAACTATGAATATCCCAAGTTTCCATCAAGTAATATACAAACTAGTATGATACAGTAATGGCCTCTAGGGAATAAACACTAACAATCTCCTACTTGCACTAAGACCATGTACTGGCGTATCGAAGACCTATCATCTCGATCAGCCGCTCAAACTGAGTCTGGGGTAAGGCCTTCGTGAATGGATCTGCAGTGTTATCTTCTGTAGCAACCCTCCGAACCTCAAACTCCCGGCGATCCACGATCTCCCTGATCAGGTGATACCGCCTCAAGATGCGTCTGTACTTCTGATGGGACCTGGGTTCCTTCGCTAAAGCTATAGCCCCGTTGTTGTCACAATACAGAGGTATTGGATCAACAATGGACGGAACCACCTGAAGTTCTGTCTAGAACTTCCTCATCCAGACTGCTTCTTTTGCGGCATCAGATGCAGCGATATATTCCGCTTCCATCGTCGAGTCAGCAACGGTTTCCTGTTTGGAACTCTTCCAACACACCGCCCCTCCATTGAGGGTAAAAACATAACCCGACATGGACTTGGAGTCATCCTTGTCACTCTGGAAGCTGGAGTCAGCAAAGGCCTCCATCTGGAGGTCTTTTCCACCGTAAACCAAAAACATGTCCTTAGTCCTTCTCAGGTACTTCAGAATGTTCTTTACCGCTATCCAGTGCTTTTCCCCAGGGTTTGACTGATACCGGCTTACCACACTCAGTGCATAAGCTACATCTGGTCTGGTACACAACATCGCATACATTATAGAGCCTACCGCAGAAGCGTAGGGTATAATAGACATGCGATCCCTTTCCAAATCAGTCTTGGAAGACATCTCTTTGGAGAGGGTGATCCCGTGACAAGCCGGTAGATTACCGCGCTTGGAATCTTCCATACTGAATCTTTTCAGTATGGTGTCGATATACCTGGACTGTGAAAGTCCTAATATCCTCTTGGACCTATCACGATGGATCCAGATCTCCAGAATGTAAGAGGCATCACCCAGGTCTTTCATGGAGAACCTGTGTGACAAGAACCCTTTGACCGATTGTAGCATAAGAATGTCATTTCCTATCAAGAGAATGTCATCCACGTATAAAACGAGGAACACGACAATTCATGCTACAATTTTACTATAGATGCATGGTTCATCTGGATTTTTGATAAAGCCAAAATCTTTGACCGTCTCATCAAAACAGATGTTCCAACTCCGCGATGCCTGCTTTAGTCCATAAATGGACTTAAGCAACTTGCACACCTTTCCGCTGCTCCCACTCTGAATGAAACCTTCTGGCTGGTCCATATAAACACACTCCTCTAAATTTCCATTTAGAAAAGCGGTCTTTACGTCCATCTGCCAAATCTCATAATCGTGGAAGGCAGCAATGGAAAGAAGGATCCGAATGGATTTAAGCATAGCCACTGGAGAAAAGGTTTCATCATAGTCCAAACCAGGTCTTTGACGAAAACCCTTTGCAACAAGTCTAGCCTTATAGGTCTCAACCTGTCCATCTACACCAATCTTCCTCTTGAAGATCCATTTGCATCCTACGGGTTTTACCCCTTCTGGAGCAACGTCCAAAATCCATACTTTGTTGGTGTACATGGACTCCATTTCGGTCCGCATTGCATCCTGCCATTTTACCGAGTTAACGCTCTGAATGGCCTGCTGGAAGCTAGTCGGCTCATCATTATCAATTATGCAATCCTCTCTATCCCCATCTATGAGAAAACCGTAGTATCTCTCGGGCGATGAGACTGCCTACTACTCCTGTGGAGCGGCGCAGGAATGTCCTGTTCTTTCGAACCCTCTGGTTCTACTAAGCTTTCAGTAATAGCTCATGGTTCTGGAATTTCGTCCAGTTCTATTGCGCTCCCACTTATCTGATTTTCCAAAAATTCAGTTTCCAAGAAGTAGGCATGACGAGAAACAAAAACCTTTTGTTCCTCTTCGCAATAGAAGAAATATCCCTTGGAGTTCTTTGGATATCCCACAAACTTGCACTGTACTGAGCGTGCCTCGAGTTTGTCCGCATGCTGCTTTTTGACGAAAGCTGGACATCCTTATGTCTTAATGTGCTTAAGATAGGGTTTCTTCCCACTCCATATCTGATATGGTGTGGTAGGCACTTTCTTAGTTGGAACTCGGTTCAAAAGGTATGCAGCTGATTCTAGTGCATATCCCCAGAATGATCGCGGCAACTCAGCGTTACTCATCATGGAACGTACCATATCTAATAGGGTTCGGTTCCGTCTCTCCGATACACCGTTATGTTGTGGAGTGTATGGAGGAGTAAGCTGAGAGAGAATTCCATTCTCTTTTAGGTAATCCAGGAACTCGGCACTCAAGTATTCACCACCTCGATCAGATCTCAGTATCTTGATACTTTTACCTGTTTGTTTTTCTACTTCATTCTTGTATTCCTGGAATTTTCCATAGGCTTCAGATTTATGTTTCATTAAGAAGACATATCCGTATCTTGAAAAGTCATCCGTAAAAGTAATGAAGTAAGAATAACCACTTCGCGCATGTGTAGACATTGGACCGCATACATCGCTGTGTACGAGTACCAAGAGCTCGCTCGCTCTTACTCCGTGTCCAGTGAAAGGAGTCTTTGTCATCTTTCTTTTGAGACAGGATTGACAAGTTGCATATGATTAATATTCGAACGGATCCAAATATTCTTCTGTATGTAACTTCGTCAACCTTCTCTCATTGATGTGACCCAGTCTATAATACCATAAGAAAGCATGATTTATTTCTGGAGACTTTATTTTGTGTGTATTCTGGACATTGAAAATCTGTGGTTGGTTTAATACGTATATACCGTTGCTTAATGTACCCGACCCAATCAGAACATGATTAAGGTGAATGTTTACAACATCGCTTACAAATGCATAATCATAACCTTCTTTAGACATTAAAGATACAGATATGATATTACAAGTCACACTGGGTACAAAATAACAATCCCGCAAAACCAAAACATGTCCATCTGACAATCCCAAGTGATAGTCCCTCACGGACTCAGCATCCATGCCAGCTCCGTTTGCAACTCTGAGGGTCATATCACCTGCCTTCAAAACCCTACGCTTTCTCAGTGCCTGCAAAGAATTACAGATATGAGATCCTGATCCGGTATCCAATACCCAGCAAGTAGAGTTTACTGATAGACAGTTTTCAATAATATACACACCTAAAGCCGAAGCCACAACTTACTTCGGGTCCTGCTTCTTGGCCTTCCAAGCCCTGCAATCCTTTTTCCAGTGTCCTTTATTATGACAATAGAAGCACTCTTCCTTTCCCACAAGCTGTCCCGCTACCTTTGTTGCCTTTGCCTTTCCCTTCGCTTCCACTTTACTAACACCGCCCCTTGGTTTGGTGGGGGTTTTCTTCTTCTTTCCCTTGGCTTTCGCCTTGGACCTAGAAGAGGAAGATCCTCCAACAGACAAAGTTGATGTTTCCCTTACTTTCTGTAAGGTGTCCTCTGCACTCCTCAACATGTTGAGGAGCTCCAGAAGTTCAACTTCTTTTCCTTGCAAGTTGAAGTTCAGGATAAACTGGGAGGGACTGGAGAATCAAGTCAGTGTAGAGCTCGTTCTCTAACGTGGTCCCAAGGTCCGTGAGCTCTTCAATGAAGCCAATCATCTTAAGCACGTGTTCCGCTACCGATGATCCGACGGCCAATCTCGCCGAAAACAACTTTTTCGAGACTTCGTATCTGGCGATACGGGATTGCTCTCCATATAGTTCCTTAGTATGGAGAAATATGGATTCTAGGTCCATATTCTCGTGCCTCCTCTGATGTTCATTGTCCATAGAGGCAAGCACGAGGCACTTGGCCTTCGCGCAGTCGATCTCCCAGGTCTTACGGATTTCCTTATCCGCGACGCTGGATTTAGGACCTGGGACAGGGGGAGCTTTGGTGGTAAGGAGATACCCCAACTTGTCATAAGTGATTGCCATTTTGACATTCCTGAGCCAATCTTTGTAGTTTGGCCCTGTCAGTATGTTTTTATCTAGTAGTTGTTTCCCCCAATCAGAGCAAAGCTCTACTGAATTTTGAAAATTCAAATTCGAAGCAACGCTTCGGTTTCCGTGCGCAACGCGCAATTTGCCACATGGCAGAAGCTGATTCGGCGGCGTAACGCCCGAGACAGTGCGTCCCATCAGAGCAAGGCTCTTCAGAAAACACAATTAAGACTTAACTGCGCAAATGCATGGCAGCGCGACACGTGTCTGCGCAGTTGCGCAGTCGCAACTACGCAAGCTCACGGATGCGCGACACGTGTCTGCGCAAGCGCACGGATGCGTGACACGTGTCCGCGCAGTTGCGCAATCGCAACTGCGCAAGCGCACGGATGCGAGACACGTGTCCCCGCAGTTGCGCAATCCCAACTGCGCAAGCGCACGGATGCAGGACACGTGCCCGCCCAGTTGCGCAATCGCAACTGCGCAAGCGCACGGATGCGCGACACGTGTCTGCGCGGTTGCGCAAGCGCACGGATGCGCAACGCGTGTCTGCGCAGTTGCGCAATCGCAACTGCGCAAGCGCACGGATGCGCGATACGTGTCACGCGCTGGTGAGTTGCGCAGCAACTGAATGAAGATTTAAATAAATCTTTTCTGTTCTCCTGTAAAACAGGGACCCTTGGATCAGAGATCCAATGGTGGGAAAATTCCCAAAATTATTCAGGAAAGATCTTGGTAACAAATTTAACAAATTTGTGAGCACTATAAATAAGAGCCCAGACCTCATTCAAAAAGAGGAGAAGAAGAGAGAAAGAAAAGAGGGAGAATCATCAAGAGAAGGATAAACTTCTGAAAAAGCTCTTGAAGATTAATCAAGAACAAAAGAGAAGGTAAAATTTCTGAAGAACAGAAAATTAAAAAGGGAATAATAAAAGAAAAAAGAAAAATAGTGCCTTGCACTTGATATGAACCCCTGGTTCTGAAAAATCAAAGAAATAATAAATAGTGCCTTGCACTTGATATGAACCCCTGGTTCTAAAAAATCAAAGAATAATAAATAGTGCCTTGCACTTGATATGAACCCTTGGTTCTGTAAAATCAAGGAAAACAAGAAGAACTTGTTTTCCTTTAGATCAAGAGTGCTATGCACTTTCTGTTCTCAAATCAAGAAAATTCTTGAATTTCTGCACAAGTGCAACTCATCATTCAAAAGGGCCTGGCCCAACTCAAAAAATTATTGAGTTTCTGCAACTCATTATTTAAAAGGGCCTGGCCCAATTGTAGAATAATAAAAGGGCAAAGCCCTGTTTGGAAAACTCCTGAGTTTCTGTAACTCATTTAAGAGGGCCTAGCCCAATTACAGAAAAATAAAAAGGGCAAGGCCCTGTTTGGAAAATTCCTGAGTTTTTTTGTAACTCATTATTTAAAAGGGCCTGGCCCAAATCAGATTTGCAAAATAATGAAAGGGGCAGAGCCCTGTTTAGATTGATTCTTCTAATCGGGCAGAGCCTAAAATAAAAATTGGACTTAACCCAATCCTGGCTGTAAGTCCTTAAATTAAATGCCTCTCATAAACCAGGTCACGACCGGTTCGAGGGTACATCTCCGAACTCCTTTGACATCTGTCGTTGTAATTCCTCAACGACGTCAAAGAGGCGACGAGTCCCAACGACCACTTATCTAATATTGGACCGAAACGTCCCTAAACTAATATCGGACCGAAACGTCCCTAAACTAATGACGGACCGAAACGTCCCTAAACTAATATCGGACCGAAACGTCCCTAAACTAATGACGGACCACTACGTCCCTAAACTGGCGACGGACCGAAACGTCCCTAAACTAATATTGGACCGAAACGTCCCTAAACTAATATCGGACCGAAACGTCCCTAAACTAATGACGGACCGAAACGTCCCTAAACTAATATCGGACCGAAACGTCCCTAAACTAATGACGGACCACTACGTCCCTAAACTGGCGACGGACCGAAACGTCCCTAAACTAATAATGGACCACCACGTCCCTAAACTGGAATATGGACCGCCACGTCCCTAAACTGACACAATAGGGCCCAAACGCTCTCTTGCCGGATCTAAACGGTCCCGTCTAAGTTGATCTTAACCCCAAACACGGTTAACGTGTCCTTAGACATCTAAATAAACAATAAAATCCCAAACCAACTTTGGTTCAAGGGTACATCTCGGAACTCCTCAGACGTATGTCGTTGTAATCTCTCAACGACGTCAGAGAGGTGACGAGTCCCGACAGCCAGACAATTAAATCAATCACTACGTCGAGTCGATCTTAGTCCAAAACAGGACTAACGTATCCTTGACGAACGTTTAAGTTGATCTTAGCCACAACGCGACTAATGTATCCTTAAACCAAAAAACACCAAACCCAAATCTAAGTAAATACGGATTTGGACTAATCCACGTCCTACGGGCGACGGCATTACTCAGTCTCCGTATACAATCCACGGGCAACCAAAAATAAAACAAACACACACGACACGAAGTGACCATCTGGAGAAGGAGAAAGTTGTTACCGCGATGCGGTAGCGTAATTAACTGCAGGGGCTTGCGCCTGCAGGGAAGAGCGTCCCCACAATCAAAAACCCCTCACCCTGAGGGGGAATCTGACGAAGTCTGCTACATCGGCCGCATCCGTCTAAACCTCCGATACACGGTGCCATAAATCAACTTGGCATCTTCGGAGAGATAAACGGATAAAACCAAATAGCATCTGCCCCGAACCTCAGGCGCGGACGTCCCGACGTCGCCGGCCGCCGTTCGGAGGGGAACAGATTCTGGCACGCCCGGTGGGACCTTTTCCTCTTTCCACTCCACACTTCGTGTGTCGTCTTCGCGAATTAATCGCGGTTTGTTAAATGGTTGTCTTCGGATTTCAAGTTGCTAAGATTTGGTCTTTTATCTGGCAGAGAACTCAAGCATCCATGGATTCCCACTGCACCAAATGCGCGAAGCACCACTGCAACGGACGCTCCACCTCACCGAGAGGTATAACATATGGGCCCCAAGCGGCCTCTTTCCTTACTCTGCCGGTAGAGCAGGTGACCCAGGCCACCACCGGCTTGTTTTTCGGGACCATGGTCCCACCTACAAGTTTCTCCATGCCGATATCCGCACTAGAAGCGAACAAAAAGTCGGTATTCGACCGGCTCACTGCTGCTACCACGACCCCTGTCAACGGGTCACCCGCTACTAAGCTGACAGCCTCTGTTTTCACCAGGCTAGGTCAGGATCATAAAGTGGCTGTCCCAAAGAGGGCAACGGCCACAGCTTCGGAAGTCGTTG
Organism: Agapanthus africanus; assembly: GCA_030015575.1. NCBI lineage: Eukaryota > Viridiplantae > Streptophyta > Magnoliopsida > Asparagales > Amaryllidaceae > Agapanthus > Agapanthus africanus. The sequence continues at coordinate 144,946,485 of CM057338.1, read as the reverse complement.
AAGCGGCTTCTCCTATCAGAAAGTCAGTCTTCACAAGATTGACGGTTCCTACTCCTCCTTCAGCTGGTCAAAAAGCATCAGTCTTTGATAGGCTGACACCGACAGTTACCCCACACCCAAACAGGGGGCAACAAGAAACTATCCCGATTTCCGAGCCAGTCCCAATGGCTCGTCGTGCGCGACGTCGTCATTGGCAACGAATAAGGAAAGCAGGGGGCAACTCCCCTTCAGGGCTAACCCCGCCTGCTCCAGTGGCGGAGGTCAACGCTGCTGTTCCAACTGGGAACAGCTTTGAATTACTGAGGAGAGTGAGAAAGAACTCCCCAATCGCCGTATTGAAAAGATCTCCCCCGCCCGTGGAGAAAGCTCCGGAGGCGAAACAAGAACAGCCCTCTCAACGGCTGTCGTCCAAAATTTATAAGGTCTGGCGGAGAGTTCAAGACTCCGTGATTGACTCAGACCACTTCCGTCGCCAGAAAAGGGCGAAGGTGGAAAAAGACAAGAACCCCCCCATTAAACGGCAGGGGGCAACAAATGCTAGGAGGCCCACTTCAACGGCTCCTTCAACCTCAAAGGCCCATAAAAGGAAAAGACCAGAGAAAGCTCCCGCGACGATGACAAAATCTAAAAGTGGCGAACCTAAACGCCCCAAGTCAGGGGGCATGATAGTACATACGGTCCATATGGCTTCGGGAAAGGAAGAAAGTCGTACTTCTACGGGTCACCGACCTCTTACCCGGTCAGTGACCAGGTCTCAGGAGCAGCAACAAAAGCTCCAGGAGATGATGACTACAATGGCTGCACTCACGGGGCCAAAAGAGAATGTTGAGACATCCTTAGATGAACGCCAAGAGGAAGAGACCGACGCTGAGTTCCTCCGCCGAACACTGGAAAAGAGAGACAAAGAGGCTGCGGAACAGGCAGCCAACATAAAGAAAATGGCCCTCCTATTCCAGGATGTGGTGGGGATGATGATTCAACCAGATCCACCTGTTAGCGATCCCCCGATCATTCTTGAAGATGATAGGGGAGAAACATCGAATCCTCCACCGGCTCTATCCGCAGCTAAAGAGGATACCATATCAAAAGCTGATTTGAATGAATATATTGCTCAACAAATACGGGTGCATCAGGCGACTGAAGCAGCCGGTCAGATCGTGAAAACGGGGCGACCGTATCCAGGCTGGTATGACCAAATCAGGTACCCGCCGGGCTACACGATCCCCAAGTTTCATGTCTATAAAGGGACCGGCAATCCCCATCAACATGTGGCCCAATTCAGGGCTCTTTGCGGTAATACCGGCGGCGACGACAAGCTCTTACTGCGCCAATTTGTTGGAAGCTTATCAGATACGGCTTTCGAGTGGTATTCTGAGCTTCCCAATGACTCTATTAAAACCTTTGCGGAGATGGAGCTGCTCTTCACCCAACGTTTTGCAAGTGCCAGCGAGCGTACCCCAATGACGGCATTGATTAACGCCAGGGTAAAACCCGGCGAGACGTGGGTTCAGTACGCTATACGGTGGCGCAATCTATGGTCTAAATGTGAACAACGCATAGAAGAAGCCCCTGCGGTGGGAATGTTTGTTGGAACACTCGATCCACAAGCAACCATTTCACAATTTATGATGTTCTTCAAGCCGACTTCCTTCCAGGCTTTGATCGACAAATTGGCACAGATGGACCAGATGGGCCATAAACCCCCTCTCCCGAAGCCGGATTCCCGAAACGACAAAGGAAAGGGAAAAGCGATCGTCGTCGCTAATGCCCAACAACAACCGAACGATTCGAAGCCTGTTGCTCGTCCAAACAATATGCGCCCATACGTACCCCTTGAGGACAGGATGGGACGTGCTTACTCCTTCCCCCGTGATAAAACAAGGAGGTTATTCGAGCTGGCATTGCGCAACAGGCTCATAAATCTGCCAGATCCAAAATGTCCGTCGCAACCAAGTGACGTCAACGATCCTAATTACTGCCCTTATCATAGAGTGTTGGGACATCCAATCGAAGACTGTTACGTTTTCAAAAATTGGCTTGAGAATCAATACCGTCAGGGCAAATTTGCGCTGTCTGACAAATGGAAGGTGAACCCTCCGCAGCCCCACACCTATAAGGGGACGAATACGCCGGGGGCAACATGCTCCGTCATTGAAGAGGCTCCCTGGGAGGTTGTATTATCAGCCAAAACGAGGAGAATGCTAAATGATCTTCAAACCTGCCCAGCGGTCAAGTGGAAGAACCCCTTGGAACCGCAGGTTATTGAGGGGATGTTGAAGCCACGACCGATTCCGAAGACCGATGGTGGCAGTTCAAGCACTCATGGTCAGCCGTCAAAATCTTCTAAAAGGAAGAAGAAGAAATCTAAGAAGCCCGTGAAGCCTGGTGACAAGCGCACGGACTTACAAAAGCAAATCGATGCGCTAGATGAGTACAACCAAAAGGCACGGACTCCCATTACGCTCCAAGATTTCCTTGATCACGTCTTCCAAAAAGAAGATGAGGAGGAAAGTTCATCGGATGAATCCGAGGAGTGCGTAGCGAGCTGTCATATGATCTCTCATTCGGTCACGAATGATGAAGGAACTTCTGGCACTGAAACGCTGGGGGCAAATGCCGAATCAAGAACCCCAGGGTTACCAGTTGAAATGATTAGCGCGTTTCTTAATGAAGCACGGTTGAAAAGCAAGGCTGATCGAGAACGCGAGACGGCTATATTCGAAAGGGCCAAGCGTCAGCGACTTGAGGAAGGAGCCGAAATGATCCCGTTGGAGCAAAATGCCTCCACCACTGACAAAAGCCAATTCAAGATAAAAAAGAAATTTGCTAAGGCCATATCGATGGGCATGAAGCTACCACCCTCTGAAGAAAAAGTTACTGGCGCGGTAGAAATGCACCCCTCTTATTGCTTATACCATCAGAAGGTCTCACATTCCACCCAAGATTGCAAAGCTTTCAATGGATGGTGGCAAGGATACGTCGCTAATCGACAACGATTTAAATGGGAAAAACGTAAAATTCGCCGAGAGCAAAGAAATACGACTAAGGAACTTGAAAGAACTGCCGGCAATTGTCACATGGTTAACACTACCGGGTCACAAGTGCCTACATTTGGGAGCGACTCCGATGAAGAGCTAGAGCTTGGTCCCCTCTTCGAAGAATCCACTTCGGGAAAAGAAAAAGAACCAAAGGCCTGCGAGAATATACAGCTGCGCAATCGAACATTACCCGAAAAGAACCTCGGACCCTTGAACAAGAAAAACAAAGGGAAAGAGAAGGTCTCTGAAGACATCGCTTTGGATGACCAAGTTGCGGAAGAGTTAACCGCCAAGAATCCCCCAAAAAGGAATAAAGTAGATTACAATGTCTTAGCGCATCTGAGAAAGCTACCCTCACAACTCAGCATTCTCGATGCCCTATTGCTATCAAAAGAGGCGAGGGATTCTTTGATTAAGGCCCTACAAGATCCGGACCAGTTCCAAGCCTTCCTAGCCGAACAAAAGATGAAGGATGAATTGGAAGAGGTGCACACAGCCGACGTTGCTTTTGGTGATGAAGACCTTCTTCTCGGGACGTGTGAACACAATCGCCCCCTTTATGTCTCAGGATACTGCCATGACATAAAGATAGGTAAAATCTTGGTCGATAACGGATCGTCTGTTAATTTACTCAATGTGCGAGTGTTAAAGGAGATTTGCATGAGTGTCCAACACCTCGCCCGAGACAAAATCACTATCTCCGGTTTCGATTCCCAATCCTCGAAGACTCTTGGATCTGTGATATTGACGCTGCGCTTCGGGTTGCTCGTCACAGATATCAAATTCCATGTTATAGACGCCAGGACGTGTTACAATGCTCTACTCGGCCGACCATGGCTACACGAATACAATATTATTCCTTCTACACAGCATCAGTGTATGAAGTATTGTAGGGACGGCCTCGAGTACACAGTGGCGGGAGAACTGAATCCGTTTTCCGTAAACGAAGTTCGCAAATATGAGGATGCCAAATACTTCTTACCGAGTTTTGAAGACACGGAAAGATGTCACAAACCGGAGAACAAAACTAACGCCACCATCCCCGTCTTCGGCAGCGACACCGAGGAGGAGGAGGATATAATTCATTCAGGTCCACCCCAATCCAACAGGCCAGGACCATCCGTTCCTTCATTAATCTTCGGCAGTGATTCGGAAGATGAAGTTCATGCTGTATTCCCCGCTCGACCTTCAATACGGATTTCCGCTGGTGAAGAGCGAAGCCTGCAGATAACCATGGTACCGCTTGAACACTACAAAGAACTGGATACACTCGACACCAACAGTGTGGAGGAATTAATGACGTTTTACGTCCCTCCCGGACGAGAAGGCAAGAGAGCAATCCTATTCTACCGTTCTGAAGAAAACAAGGTAGAAAAGGAAGTTTGGCATGGCGCGGATCCCACGCTCGACAGGATTCAACCTATCCGCCTTCCCAGATATTATACCAAAGGTTTGAAGAAATTGCTGAAACGCCAAGGGATGTCCTTCACACAGACCGTTAGAAAAGCCAAATTCTATGACAAAGTCTGGAACGTTCCCGGGACCCAATGCAAACTGCCTAACGGGAGAACGGAAACAAAAGGACTCGGGTATGTTCGTTCAAAAAAAACGGGAGCTGATAAACAGCTGTTATGCCATGTACGACTTTAATGAAGAAGCGGACGCTCAATGGGAAGACGCTAATCCTGAATCAGCAAAAGCTCCTGATGCAAGACCTCCCAACCCATCGTCTGAAGACCAAATGAGCAAACTTACAAAGGATGCCAGTCAAAAAGCCCGAGATGATCACGATCGTGAAATGGCAATCTATGAGAAGGCTAAAACACAGCGCCTCCTCCAACAGGCAGTAAAGAACGAAGATGCCGCTCCTTGTCAACCTGCTACAAAAAAGGTTCGACGCGAGAACAAAAACAAGTCGAAAGGCAAGAGAGGCGCTCGACAACCACAAGGCAGAGCTAAGAAGCCACGCATCCGAGAGTCGAGCGTTATTGACTTAGCCCTCAGAAAGAAAATGGGTCGAGCATACTCATTTCCTCGGAACAAAACAAGGAAAATATTCGATCTCGCTCTAAAACATCAAATGCTTACGTTGCCAGAGTCTAAACACCCTGAGCACGCAGGCGAAGTGTTCAACCCAAATTATTGCTTTTACCATCGAGTGGTAGGACATCCGCTTGAAGATTGCTTTACCTTCAAGAATTGGGTTGAGGACCAATATCAGTTAGGCAAATTCGCGCTTTCTGACAACTGGAGGGTAGCACCACCACAGAAGCACGAACCCGAGGCTGCAAAAGAAAAACCAACTCCGCATTGGGATTGGCAGAAAATTCGCACTTGCCACGTGGTAACAATATTAAAAGAAGAGTCCGAGGACATGAACGACTTCCCTTGGTGCTTTGAAAACGGCAGCGATGAGGTAATCTCAGACTTTCCCCCAGCTCCGAAAGAACTGGAGGATGGAATCCACACCACTGCAGATAATCTCAAGAAAATTGAGTTGGGGACGGAAAATGACCCGCGACCAACATTCATCAGCGAGCTGTTATCTGAAGAAAGGGTGACTGCGTTGAAGGATGTGCTTCTACAACACAAAGATTGCTTCGCGTGGAACTATTCCGAAATGCCGGGACTAGATCCAGAAATTGCTGTACACAAATTGGCGATATCTCCGGACATCAAGCCCGTCAAACAAGCGCCGAGGAGAATGCGACTCGAGCTTGAGATGAGCATCAACGCCGAAGTCAAAAAGCTTATAGACTCTGGCTTCATCCAGGAAGTTCAATACCCTGAATGGATTGCCAACATTGTCCCGGTGATGAAGAAAAATGGGACGGTGCGTATATGCGTAGATTTCCGGGATCTTAATAAAGCCTGCCCAAAAGATGATTTCCCAGTACCAGTCACCGAGCTGATGATAGACAACACGTCTACTCATGAAGTTTTCTCCTTCATGGACGGCTCATCGGGGTATAATCAAATAAAAATGCATCCTGAAGATCAGAAACACACAGCTTTCAGGACCCCTCTTGGGATATTTTGTTATAAAGTGATGCCCTTCGGTTTGAAGAACGCCGGTGCTACTTATCAGAGAGCCATGACAAAAATCTTCGACGACCTCATACATGAAATCGTTGAATGCTATATCGACGATCTCGTGGTTAAAAGCAAATCATACGAGGAACATCTCGAGCATTTGAAGATCGTGTTTCAACGCCTTCGGCAATACAACTTGAAGATGAATCCTCTTAAATGTGCGTTCGGGGTTTCCTCGGGTAAATTCCTAGGATTCGTCGTTCGACACCGAGGTATTGAAATAGATCCGTCAAAGATCAAAGCGATCATGGAAATGCCTCCGCCGAGGACTCTCAAACAGTTACGGTCTCTCCAAGGGAAACTCGCATACATACGGCGATTTATAGCCAACCTTTCAGGAAAGTGCCGCCCTTATAGTCACCTGATGAAGAAGGGAACCCCATTCGTTTGGGATCAAAAATGCAAAGGCGCGCTGGATGAGATCAAGCAATACCTGCAGAACCCGCCGGTGTTGGCTGCTCCGGTTAAGGGGAAGCCTCTTATTCTTTATACAACCGCCCTTGAAGGTTCCTTAGGCGCATTATGGGCACAAGAGAACGATCAAGGGAAAGAAAGGGCGCTCTACTACTTAAGTCGAGTGCTGCTGGGGGCAGAAAGCAACTATTCTCCCATTGAAAAACATTGCCTGGCGTTGATCTTCGCAATAACAAAGCTTAGACATTACGCATTGGCGCATGAGGTCCGTCTCATTTCAAAGGTGGACCCCCTTAAATACTTAATGTCAAAGGCCATATTGACGGGACGACTCGCTAAATGGGCCCTACTCTTGATGGAGTTTTCGATCACGTATCAACCTCTCAAAGCAGTGAAAGGTCAGGCCATCGCCGACTTCCTCGCTGAACATCCCGTACCCGCCGATTCTCCATTAAATTGCGATCTTCCAGACGAACATGCGTTTGATGCAATCGATGGTGGTGATACCCGATGGGAACTCTATTTTGATGGTGCATCTTCCATGAAGAAACGCAAACAAAACACCCCTATAATCAAATCGGGGGTAGGCCTCATCTTTGTAACTCCACAAGGAGGGATAATGCGCTTCGCTTTCTCCTTGACAGAGCCGAGGACGAATAATGAAGCTGAATATGAGGCTTTGATAGCAGGCCTCGAAATCGCCATCGATATGGGAATTGAGAGTCTCATCATATACGGGGACTCCCAACTGGTCGTCAGTCAAGTAAACGGCGATTACCAAACATGTAAACCGGAATTGGTAAAATACGGTGAAAAAGTGCAACAACTGCTAACCCAAATTCCCTCTCACACGTTGGAAAGCATACCGCGCGCGGAAAACAGCAAAGCAGACGCACTAGCCAAACTTGCTAAAGAACTGGCTGACGAGAACCTCGACGACGTTAGAATCGTGGTGCAAAGCCGTCGAGTGCTCGCCCCAACAGAAATATCTCCGGAATCGTCTGAAGAAAAAGGAGCGAAAGAAGAGACAACCCTGCAAGTAAAAGACTGGGAAAATACCGGGGACTGGAGAGAAGTCTTCATAGATTATTTCAAGTTCCACCGAATACCTGAAGAAGCGTCCACAAGACATCAGCTCACGAAACGAGCTCTGTCTTTCGCCTTCGTCAATGATACTCTGTACAAGAGGTCATTCGATTCTCTGTGGTTGAGATGCCTAGGACCTGACGAAGCAAAAAGAGTCGTTCAGGAAGTTCACGACGGACTCTGCGGTTCTCACCAAGCAGGTCCTAAGATGAAGCTGAAGATAAAACGGATGGGCTACTACTGGCCCACGATGATGCAGGATTGCCTGGAATACGCGAGGCAATGTCATTCATGTCAAATTCATGGGGACTTCATCCATCAGCATCCCAATCCACTGCATCCAACAGTGGCTAGTTGGCCGTTCGAAATGTGGGGGACTGATATAGTCGGCCCCATCGAACCAGCATCGTCAAAGGGACATCGTTTCATATTGGCGACGACTGATTACTTCTCCAAATGGGCAGAGGCGGTACCGTTGAGGGAAGTAAAAACGGAGAACATCCTCCATTTCTTCAGAACGCATGTCATATACCGGTTTGGAACCCCGAGAAGAATCATCTCTGATAATGGGCCAGCCTACCGAAGTCATAAGATTAGCCGCTTCGCACAGCAGCACAATATAGACTGGAGATATTCCTCAGTTTATAACCCCCGAGCTAACGGTCTAGCTGAGGCCTTCAACAAGACCTTGACGAAGATCATGAAGAAAACGGTGTCACGAAATAAGAGAGATTGGCACGAAAGATTGCAAGAGGCTCTTTGGGCGTATCGAACTACATTTAAAACGGCCACAAACACAACGCCATACGCGTTGGTATTTGGGACGGAAGCAGTACTCCCCCTCGAGATAGAATTACCCTCTCTACGAGTGGCAGTCCATTACGAGTTGACGGACGAAGAAAATGCTCACCTTCGGTTTGAAGAGCTTGACGCCCTTGACGAAATCCGGCTTCTAGCACAGCAAAATCTGGAAGCTTATAAAGCAAAGATGACGCGCTCATATGAAAGATTGAGCCGCCCGAGGACATTCCACCAAGGCGAACTCGTGCTAGTCGTCAAAAGGCCCATGATCCCCAATCGCGCCAAGCGGGGAAAGTTTGAGCCAAACTATGAAGGACCGTACATCATTGATAAGGTCTACCAGGGCGGGGCCTATCTACTCATAGACATGCACGGTGAAAGACCTTTCAGGCCAATAAACGGTCGCTTCCTAAAGAAATACTACGCTTAACGAGCCTTAGTTTAGGTCAATGATAGATGACGACGACTATGTCCGCTCGCTATCTTCCTAAGCTCAAGCTTTATAAGCAGTAGCCAGCCCTCTCAACGGCGGACCAAAATGTCCTTAAACTAATGGCAGACCGAAACGTCTTTAAACTACTACCGCAGCATCCTTAGGCTGACGAGATATAAAAAAAACATATAAAAATAAAATAAAATAAAAACGGTATGTCCATAAGCAAAAAGGGCACGGATGAAAACCCGAAAGGGCTCCGTGAGTAAAAACAGCAGGGCTACCGGCGAGTGTTCGTGAAAATCCGAAAGGGCGCGACCTCGTAAAAAAAAATGTGTAGAAATAAAAAAAACGGTATGTCCATAAGCAAAATGGGCACGGATGAAAAGCCGAAAGGGCTCCGTGAGTAAAAACAGCAGGACTACCGGCGAGTGTTTGTGAAAACCTGAAAGGGCGCAACCTCGTTAAAGGACACTTATAGGGTCCTCTCGACCTTGTAAGGAAAAACCACCCGCGTGAGATCCTTACGACTCACAAGGGAGCAACACACTTGGGGATCCCCACGATTCCTAAGGAGAAAATACACTCGCGAGATCCTCACGACTCGTAAGGAGAACTCTCTTATGGGACCCTCACGGCTCATAAGATTTGAAAGTCTTAAGTTACAGAGACCTAAACCTGTGCTTAAGCAAACCCCCACAAACTTCCAATATCGCCCTACAGGCGGTTCAATATTGACCCTTGTATACAATCCACGGGCGCGAATAAACGTTTCCCTAACCAAGGTCCATCCGTGACTGGGAATACGTTCGCATGGTAAACAACCCTTATAAATCCCCTCGATTTATGAGGAGAAAACCCTCCTGTAGGATCCTTACGACTTACAGAAGAACAAAACACTTAGGAACCCTCACGGTTCCTAAGGAGAAAATACATCTACAAGATCCTCACGACTTGTAGGGAGAAATACCTTTATGAGACCCTTACGGCTCATGAAATCGAAAGCCTTAGTCGACAGGTCCCTAAACCTGATCGCTAAGCCCCCCCTTTATTCGACAATAACGGAGGCAAATGATGATTCGCTCCTGGCAATATTCCAGTTGCAGCGGTGCTGATGCCGAAATCGGTGTCCAATTTCAGGTTTATAGCGAAAGCCAGTAGGCCGCTCATGCATACAAAATAGCCGAAATGATAGGGCAACTTGCAATAAAAAGCAGCAAGTAAAATGTATGCATGCAAAATAGCCGAAATGATCGGGCAACTCGTAATAAAAAGCAACGAGTAAAGATAAAATAAAAAAAAAAGCCGAAACGATTGGGCACCGCGAAAAATAGCCGAAATGATTGGGCAATCGCGACCTTCGCGATATAAAAGCTGAAATGATAGAGCATCGCGGAAATAAAATAAAAAAAAAATAAGAAATGATGAAGCTTCGGCCCTACAGTTAAGATCACATCGATCCCTGTATACAATCCAAGGGCGCAAACAGAGAAGAAACCATACTTCCCCAGCGGATTCCGTCGAACGATAAAGCTAAACCTTAATGGTTCATTTCGACCGAAGAAGCCAGTGACTTCAACACAAATTCCTCGACTCACGGATACAAACACTCCTTGACGAGAGCCTTCTGATCCGCGTCGACTCGCAGAGCCACCAGCGCCTCCGTGGGAACCATCGACTCGTTTCAAACCCCAAGGACACAAATAATCCTTGGCGCTTGGGAAACAAATAATCCCTCGCAAAACTTCTCAACTCACGGATACAAACACTCCTTGACGAGAGCCTTCTGATCCGCGCCGACTCGCAGAGCCACCAGCGCCTCCGTGGGAACCATCGACTCGTTTCAAACCCCAAGGACACAAATAATCCTTGGCGCTTGGGAAACAAATAATCCCTCGCAAAACTTCTCAACTCACGGATACAAACACTCCTTGACGAGAGCCTTCTGATCCGCATCGACTCGCAGAGCCATCAGCGCCTCCGTGGGAACCATCGACTCGTTTCAAACCCCAAGGACACAAATAATCCTTGGCGCTTGGGAAACAAATAATCCCTCGCAAAACTTCTCAACTCACGGATACAAACACTCCTTGACGAGAGCCTTCTGATCCGCGCCGACTCGCAGAGCCACCAGCGCCTCCGTGGGAACCATCGACTCGTTTCAAACCCCAAGGACACAAATAATCCTTGGCGCTTGGGAAACAAATAATCCCAGCAAACTTCTCAACTCACGGATACAAACACTCCTTGACGAGAGCCTTCTGATCCGCGTCGACTCGCAGAGCCACCAGCGCCTCCGTGGAAACCATCGACTCGTTTCAAACCCCAAGGACACAAATAATCCTTGGCGCTTGGGAAACAAATAATCCCTCGCAAAACTTCTCAACTCACGGATACAAACACTCCGTGACGAGAGCTTTTCTAACTCACATCTCGGGCAGTAAGGATTCAAAAACTTGCTTCCTGAACAATGGGACCCTGCAAGTCAATCCTAAATGGTCTCTTGCATACTATTCACGGGTCTCACTCTCTGAAGTCGATTCTCGACAAAGAGGGAAACAACCGCTTACGAGCCCTCTCGACTCGTAAGAAGGGCAATGGGATCCTGCAAGTCAATCCTAAATGGTCTCTTGCATACTATTCACGGGTCTCACTCTCTGAAGTCGATTCTCGACAAAGAGGGAAACAACCGCTTACGAGCCCTCTCAACTCGTAAGAAGGGCAATGGGATCCTGCAAGTCAATCCTAAATGGTCTCTTGCATACTACTCACGGGTCTCACTCTCTGAAGTCGATTCTCGACAAAGAGGGAAACAACCGCTCACGAGCCCTCTCGACTCGTAAGAGGGAGAAATTCTCTCATAAGATCCTTTCGACCTATGAGAGAAAACTACACTTGGGAATCCTCACGATTCCTAAGGAGAAAATCCACTTACGAGATCCTCTCGATCCGTAGGGAGAAAAGTCCCTATGAGACCCTCACGGCTCATAGAGTTGAAAAGTCTTAGGCAGCAGATCCGAACCTGCGGCCTAAGCCATCGTTATATCTTGAAGAAACCAAAATGCTTACTCTGTTACCTGTCAATCATGTTTATCAAGACAGCATGCTGATAATAAGAGAAGGGAGAAAGCAAAGAAATGATACAAGACATTGCAAAAAAAAAATGTGTATCTTTATTTATTAACTCAATCAAGTACATGGCGAATCGTATAAAAGAATAAAGAATGTATACATCTTATTCAAAAAAGAAAATTACAAGTATATTGATACAATGGCAGCTACTGGGAAGGGAGCGTCTTGCACAGATGTAGCAATCGCTCGCATATCTCCTTCCACGCCTTCTCCTGCTCGGCTACCGCCGTCAACTCTGCCTCCACTTGGGCTCGTCGCCGCAAGACCAGTGCAAGCTGCTCCCTCACGCCCTGATAAGCAGCCTCCCGACTTGGGATATGGCGCTCAGCCACGTCAAGCTTCCTCTTTAAATTCAGCCCATGGGAGATGCGCTCCAAGAGACCCTCAAAGTTAGTCTTCACTTGGGCAGCATTTGCCTCAACCTCAGCGCGCAGATGGGCCGTTTCGTTTGAGGTCTTTTGGCATTCCCTTAGTCTCCGAGCTGCTTCTTGCTCCAAGTGGCGGGTGTGCGAAGTGCTTTGCTCGAGCCAAGTTGTGCGTTGGGCGCTCAGAGCTAAAACTTCGGGAGCAGGGCGCGTCAACTCCAGCCGGTACAAGCAAGCCTCAATCTCCCTGCAGTGATTAACCCAAGATTCAACGACGCCTTCGCTGTGAAAAGTTACGAGCGCCGCTAACATGGGGTTAACATCCACAGCGAAATCTGCAGCGGAAGGGAGAGCGTCCATGCTGAGCTCGTCGATATACCCGCTCAGCATGCCTAGACTCATCACCGCACCCTTTGAAGACGGACGTCTCAAAAAGGGGCCTGCCGGTAAAAGGACGCGAGCCTTGAAAGGGACCGGAGCCGGAACAATAGCTGCAAAACAAAACAGGTTTAAACGATGGTTCAAAAGATGTTGAAGGATTATCAAAAGGAAATTTACCATACCAGGTACAGCGGACGGCAAAGCCGGGAGGGCCGGTAGCGCGACAGGGCTTGCATCCCCTCTTTCGATTTGTGGCACTGCAATAAAGAAAAGGAAAAGTCAGAAATCGTCCCATTGCTAGAAAAAAGGGGTAAACAAAGATATTACCGGCGCCACTAGAAGGAGAAGCGAGTTCGGATGGGAAAGAGAAGTGCGGGAGCAACACTTGATGTAGGTGATCAAAAAGCACTCCTGCAAAGGCACAATAGTGTAACATTAGTACAAAAGCCGCATTTTTGAAAGATTAATGCACGAGTCGTGAACCCATACCTTCCAACATCCGTGACGGTACAAGGGAAGACGGGGAGGTGACTACTGCCAAAGCAGTAGTTGACGGTGCTCCCTCGAGCAGTGGAGCATCGGTACTGGCCGCACCTGCAAGAACAAGCTTGTTAGAAGAGATCACAAGATATATACAAAAAAAAAGGAAACTCTGGTGACTCAAAAAAATTTACCTGACGAGCTGCCAGCAGAAACTGAGGCAGTCCCTTCCTCCACTGACGGAAGACCACCGCCTGTAGCTTCATCACCCGACTCAAGGGGAACCGTTGTTATGCTCTCAAGCTCTGCAGGCGGCGGGGAACCATAGACAGGGAGGGCCAAGATAGGAATATTGCCAGATTCCTGAGAAGGAGCGCCTAGCTCGTCCTCAGGAATCATGGCCGCCTCACCTGCTGCTCCCTCAGGATCAGCGATTACAGCTGCCCCGTCCATCGGCACCACGAGGTCCCCAGCCTCAAGTACCTCGCCCTCTACCGCCTTCGGTTCGGTCGAGACAATCATCTCATCTGCCGCCACTTCGGGTACGGCATCAATGACTTTCTCCGCGGTAGGTTTCTTAATCTCGGCTCCAGGCCCCATGGCCTCGACAAAGTTGTCCACTGTCGGTTCGGGTTCGGCGAGTACCGCTTCTTCCGCTCCCTTGGGTTCGACGGTCGTCTCCGCCTCCCCCTCAATTGGACTCAACCCTGCAAGATGAGATATGTATAAGCCAATAGTTTTACAAGTCATACAACAAGGCTCTGAAAGGAGTACTACCTGAAGCGGATTTATCATTGGCGTTCCGAACCGCGCGCGCAACTTGCCGATGAGCGGTAGACAGAGCCACAGGGGGCTCTTCAGAAGGAGTACTAGCGTGAGGAACAGTGCTAGGGCCCGCTCCTGCGGCCAGAGCAGCTCTGCGCGCCTTAGCTTCGCGTCTGGACCGCTTCCGCTCCTCTTGAGCCGATGAGACAGATGCCATCAGAGCTTCCTTGAGCGAAGCCTCCTCATCCGTGTAGAGGGATGCCTCCAGATTTTTCAGAGCATCCCTCGTTGTTGCATCAAGCCGAGGCTCTTGCGGCAGCTTCGACGGAGCTGGGACTTCGATGACGGGCTTGGGAAGGGTCTTTGCGCCGATTAATACAACCCCTGTAAAGAAACAAGAGAAGGTCAGGTCGACTATCATAAAAAGATAACGAACTTTCCGTATAAAAGAGAAAGGGATAAAACATACCGACGCTCGCTAGGGTACGCTTCTTCTCCTCCTCCTGGAAGGTCTTCAGAGAGGCAGCAATGGCCTCTTCAGTGGATACACCTGTTGAAAATGAGGCAAATATTAGCTAAAGATAATAATAAAAAGTGGGATAAAATGACAAATAAGGAGGCTGAGGATTACCTGACTCAGCGAGTCTGCTTAACATTGCTTCGAGCCTCGCCGATCGCTCCGAAGCTGCAATGGCGGCGGCTAGGTTGGTGTCCTCAGGGTCCACCACGAAACCCTCGTTGCTGCCATACTCACATATAGTCTCGGCAGGATGAGCCGCGGACTCTAAGTTAAGAATCGCGTCGAGGGATAAAGTGGACTTCTTCTTCTTTTGCCCGCCAGCCTTGGACCCACTGGGAGCAGCTTTGCGCTTGCCAGTTTTGGCAGTCACTTTCGGGCGGCGAGTCCCGATGTCCGCTCCTGCACCCGACTCCGGCGATGCCGCTTTAACCGTCTTTGTCGGAGCACGGGGCGCCGTTGGGGCATCCACCGTAGTAGGCAGTGGCAGTCCACGCGGAGGGGCCAACACCCGTGGTCGATCAGCTCCGGCCTCTTTCGTCGGAGGGATAACCTGAACCCTGGGCTGCAATGGAGCCTTGCGATTGCCGCCGGGAGGCGCAGCCCTACGATCGACCAATAAACGTTTCTCCATCAAGATGATTGGGCCCATCGCGTGCGCGTACCAGGCCACATACGAATTGAGTATCTTAGGGGTACAGCTGGGCTCACTGATAAAAAAGTAGGAGCCTGTATTGAGCCGGATGAAGTGATCCATCGCATTCCGTACTCCCTCTGGACCGACTGCAGGTGTTCCCAAGAAGGCTTCCAACGGGATCCCTTGGTTATAACTCGATTGCCGGGCAAACCGATGCGGGTTATACCTCATGAAGAGGGCCGTTTCATTTTGCCTGAATACCAAGTAGCCCGGTCGAATGGAATAAAGGTGAAGGATTTCCCGAGCCTTCAACACGGAGACACCGCCCTTAAAGTCATCACGCAGCGGCACCACCGACTTAGTGGTCTCGGAACCCATGGTGATGACCTTATCCACAAAAGAGGTCTTCGCCCCGACTAGATGCGAACGCAGAAGCAGTCCCCTAGACTCCCGCGGAGGTGCAAACACGATGGAAGCCCCGACCAATCGCATGATTCTTGGAAGTGTGAATCTCTTAAAGAATGGAGGAGTTTTGTGGGCACCAAACACTCCTCGAACATGCAGCTCCATCCAAGAAGTGAAGTAATGCATCGGAAAGTTAGCAGGCTGTACCCCAGGTTCATTAGCGTCCGCCGCTACGCTAAGTCCATTGTAGAGGTAAGCCAACCCGGCGATCCCCACTGATAACTGCAGACCGGCCACCATTCGATGCGCCGGGTAAAAGACAGAAGACCGCATGAGGCGTGGGTGCATGGGAAGCGCGAAGCTGCACAGCCACAGACCTAAGAACCCGATGAAGAAGGTCTCCTCATCCATGCCAGGAACGGCGATCTCTGAAAAAGGGACGCTAGCAGTGCCGGGAAGGTAAAAACTTCGCTGATCAATTTCCGATGAAGGCCTGCGGTCCAGGCCGAAACCAAAAGGATCAGCAAGTTGGGCGAACTTCTCACCTTGCTCTGATAAAAATTCCGGGCGAATAAAACGAGCAATGAAGTCCGCAAAACTAACGCCTCGGTCGCCCAATTCCAAATGAAGCTCCTCGTAAATCTCCAACACCTTCACCAAGCCCGGATGCTGATGCTGGATGGCATTTTCCGGAGTCAAGTCGAGTACCACCTGCTTGGTGGCAAAGACGTACTCATCAGGAGGAAGCAGCTCCTCGTAATGCTCCCCCCTCGCCGGTAAACCTGAAAGCTCAACGAATTCCTCCAGAGAAATGGAAACTTCCCTATCCGCTGTCAGGAAAGTATGCGTGGGGATATTCCATTGTTCGATAAAAGCCTTTGTCCACCATGTTGGAGGAGTAGGATATTCGAAAAGCGAGACGTAGACGGCAGAGTATAAACCGATCTTCGTCAGGTGAGCTCTCTTCGCCGCTAAAATGTACCGAGCCCATGGCAGGTATCCAGCAAGCGGTCGCGGATTTAGTCCAAGATTGTAAGCCTGTCCCCAAGGGCGTGCTTCACCCTGACAGATTCGCCTTCCCAAAATATCTATGGCCGGCGGCGGCTGCACCGGAATAGCGCCGATTGCAGGCTGGAGAAGGTCATCTGAATTCCAATTTTTTACCTCCACGGCATACTCCACCGGGGGTTTGTCCGCATAGGGGATCGTGACTGTAGGTTCGGAAGGCGACGCGGAACTAAAACTATGGCGGCCTTGGATAATCTGGCTGTACCACCTTCCCCATAAGTGAAGTCTCTTGCACTCGGGATCGTGATCTTTAATCAAAGCGAACACTACCCGGTCCACTGGTGCATGTGGGAACCCTCCTTCTGAGCGAACGAAGGGGAAGGATAAGTCATCGGACATCTTTTCTGTGGAAAGACAAAGAAAACATACATTATTAGTGGCCTAACGCTTGGCATTTAAAATATATATATATATATATTTTGCTCCACACTGTGATGCAGTAGGTAGGGGACCAAAGGGGGATCCACAAAATCTGGATGATGTGCATCATTTAATAAGACAATCCCATCATTAGATGAGACTGTCAATTCATAAAAAAATTCTCAATAGGATGCACCCATTGGGGGGGGACCCCTAGAGACAAGGAGAAGATCTCCTCTTTTCAGAGCAAAGCTCTGTCACAGAATGACATTTGTCAAACTCCTGTTTCAAAAGAATAAAACTTCTAAAAATAAAAAAAAGGAGCCTAGCTCTGTAGCAGTAATAAAAATTCATAACTCCTAAGAATTAAAATTTTGGGATCTTAAAGACCCATAGAAACTTTTAAAAAGTTTTCTAGTTGATCTGTGAGCAAGGCTCTGTTCATGGGTTAAAACCTAAGAACAGAGTCTCTGCAAAATTTTGAGAGCAAGGCTCTGTGAATAAAAACCCCAAAGGGGTTTCCTTTAGATCAAAGATCTATAAGAGCAAGGCTCTGTTGAATAAAAGCCCCAAAGGGGTTTCCTTTAGATCAAAGATCTATAAGAGCAAGGCTCTGATTATTTAAATTTGATTTAAATTTAATTAATTTAATTTACCTAGAATGGTTCTAAAGATAGAACTTGGAAGTTCTTAAGGAAATCACAAGAGCAAGGCTCTGGAAGTTCTCAAGTAAGAGCAAGGCTCTGAGATTCAATTTCTTGAGAATGGTAAAAAATTACCAAGGACCAAGGGTCCTATTTATAGGCGCCTGCGCCTGTTCACTTGACCCGTCGATCCGACGGTCAGGATCTTGCCACCGTTGCACTCACGCGCGCGCCACGTGAGCGCAACGGTGGGGGGGCATCTGTTTCCCCCAATCAGAGCAAGGCTCTACTGAATTTTGAAAATTCAAATTCGAAGCAACGCTTCGGTTTCCGTGCGCAACGCGCAATTTGCCACATGGCAGAAGCTGATTCGGCGGCGTAACGCCCGAGACAGTGCGTCCCATCAGAGCAAGGCTCTTCAGAAAACACAATTAAGACTTAACTGCGCAAATGCATGGCAGCGCGACACGTGTCTGCGCAGTTGCGCAATAGCAACTGCGCAAGCGAACGGATGCGCGACACGTGTCTGCGCAAGCGCACGGATGCGCGCCACGTGTCTGCGCAGTTGCGCAGTCGCAACTACGCAAGCTCACGGATGCGCGACACGTGTCTGCGCAAGCACACGGATGCGTGACACGTGTCCCCGCAGTTGCGCAATCCCAACTGCGCAAGCGCACGGATGCGGGACACGTGTCCCCGCAGTTGCGCAATCCCAACTGCGCAAGCGCACGGATGCGGGATACGTGTCTGCGCGGTTGCGCAATCGCAACTGCGCAAGCGCACGGATGCGCGACACGTGTCTGCGCGGTTGCGTAAGCGCAACTGCGCAAGCGCACGGATGCGCAACGTGTGTCTGCGCGGTTGCGCAATCGCAACTGCGCAAGCGCACGGATGCGCGACACGTGTCACGCGCTGGTGAGTTGCGCAGCAACTGAATGAAGATTTAAATAAATCTTTTCTGTTCTCCTGTAAAACAGGGACCCTTGGATCAGAGATCCAATGGTGGGAAAATTCCCAAAATTATTCAGGAAAGATCTTGGTAACAAATTTAACAAATTTGTGAGCACTATAAATAAGAGCCCAGATCTCATTCAAAAAGAGGAGAAGAAGAGAGAAAGAAAAGAGGGAGAATCATCAAGAGAAGGATAAACTTCTGAAAAAGCTCTTGAAGATTAATCAAGAACAAAAGAGAAGGTAAAATTTCTGAAGAACAGAAAATTAAAAAGGGAATAATAAAAGAAAAAAGAAAAATAGTGCCTTGCACTTGATATGAACCCCTGGTTCTGAAAAATCAAAGAAATAATAAATAGTGCCTTGCACTTGATATGAACCCCTGGTTCTAAAAAATCAAAGAATAATAAATAGTGCCTTGCACTTGATATGAACCCTTGGTTCTGAAAAATCAAGGAAAACAAGAAGAACTTGTTTTCCTTTAGATCAAGAGTGCTATGCACTTTCTGTTCTCAAATCAAGAAAATTCTTGAATTTCTGCACAAGTGCAACTCATCATTCAAAAAGGCCTGGCCCAACTCAAAAAATTATTGAGTTTCTGCAACTCATTATTTAAAAGGGCCTGGCCCAATTGTAGAATAATAAAAGGGCAAAGCCCTGTTTGGAAAACTCCTGAGTTTCTGTAACTCATTTAAGAGGGCCTAGCCCAATTACAGAAAAATAAAAAGGGCAAGGCCCTGTTTGGAAAATTCCTGAGTTTTTTTGTAACTCATTATTTAAAAGGGCCTGGCCCAAATCAGATTTGCAAAATAATGAAAGGGGCAGAGCCCTGTTTAGATTGATTCTTCTAATCGGGCAGAGCCTAAAATAAAAATTGGACTTAACCCAATCCTGGCTGTAAGTCCTTAAATTAAATGCCTCTCATAAACCAGGTCACGACCGGTTCGAGGGTACATCTCCGAACTCCTTTGACATCTGTCGTTGTAATTCCTCAACGACGTCAAAGAGGCGACGAGTCCCAACGACCACTTATCTAATATTGGACCGAAACGTCCCTAAACTAATATCGGACCGAAACGTCCCTAAACTAATGACGGACCGAAACGTCCCTAAACTAATGACGGACCACTACGTCCCTAAACTGGCGACGGACCGAAACGTCCCTAAACTAATATCGGACCGAAACGTCCCTAAACTAATATCGGACCGAAACGTCCCTAAACTAATGACGGACCGAAACGTCCCTAAACTAATATCGGACCGAAACGTCCCTAAACTAATGACGGACCACTACGTCCCTAAACTGGCGACGGACCGAAACGTCCCTAAACTAATAATGGACCACCACGTCCCTAAACTGGAATATGGACCGCCACGTCCCTAAACTGACACAATAGGGCCCAAACGCTCTCTTGCCGGATCTAAACGGTCCCGTCTAAGTTGATCTTAACCCCAAACACGGTTAACGTGTCCTTAGACATCTAAATAAACAATAAAATCCCAAACCAACTTTGGTTCAAGGGTACATCTCGGAACTCCTCAGACGTATGTCGTTGTAATCTCTCAACGACGTCAGAGAGGTGACGAGTCCCGACAGCCAGACAATTAAATCAATCACTACGTCGAGTCGATCTTAGTCCAAAACAGGACTAACGTATCCTTGACGAACGTTTAAGTTGATCTTAGCCACAACGCGACTAATGTATCCTTAAACCAAAAAACACCAAACCCAAATCTAAGTAAATACGGATTTGGACTAATCCACGTCCTACGGGCGACGGCATTACTCAGTCTCCGTATACAATCCACGGGCAACCAAAAATAAAACAAACACACACGACACGAAGTGACCATCTGGAGAAGGAGAAAGTTGTTACCGCGATGCGGTAGCGTAATTAACTGCAGGGGCTTGCGCCTGCAGGGAAGAGCGTCCCCACAATCAAAAACCCCTCACCCTGAGGGGGAATCTGACGAAGTCTACTACATCGGCCGCATCCGTCTAAACCTCCGATACACGGTGCTATAAATCAACTTGGCATCTTCGGAGAGATAAACGGATAAAACCAAATAGCATCTGCCCCGAACCTCAGGCGCGGACGTCCCGACGTCGCCGGCCGCCGTTCGGAGGGGAACAGTAGTAACTTAAGTCCGGTCATGATGTTTGGTCACTGCAATTAGGAGAGAGAGAAGAAACACTTTAGCATGATGCTCTTGCAAGTTTAGAGTGGTTTTTAGTTTGTCTAAACAGGATGGCTCCCACTGTTTCTCGAATCCCTCCTCAAACCAAGAAGGAAGAATCAGTCGGGATCAATCTCACCGTACAATACTTGCTTAGCCGTTCAGCCAGGCCAGTGTTGGTACTTCGAGGGAGGTTTTCCAACGCTTTCGCGAAGTTCCTTAATTAAATAACCTCTTTTCCTTGTGGGCGTAGCCCCGCTAACACCTTTCTAGACACCTACTTGGTTTATAGCATTGATCGTTAAGTGAGAAAGTTCCCGAGGAGTAGCATATACTCACAGTAGGATCGGGATCCAAATATCATCGTGTGACAAAACTGAAGGAATCCTACCAGAATCATCACACTCCAAATGGTATGCAGCGCTAGCAAGTTTCAGTTTTTTAGAAACTCCCGATGTAGATTTTTGCCCCATGCTCTTATGACCTTGATTTTGGCCAACAAATCATAAGTCATATGTCAAGTTCTACCCGTCATTTTCCAGGTTAATTTGAACCCACCCGTACCTACCCTTGACTTTAGCCAACAAGACAGTACGACTGTCTCAAACCAACGCATCTATCTATGCTACATAAGAATATCCAATAGCTACCAATCACTATGCCTTGACTTTGGCCAACAAACACAGCTTGAATACTATTGACTATCCATATGAAATGACGGAGGGCTACGAATGGTTTTGGCGAAACCGCGAACGTAATGAACTTGATATAATTGATGGAACGAGATAGCTTTTAAAAGGAGTGGTTTAAGCTCCGCGTTTAAAAGTTGGTTTTTGAAAAGAAACCGAGTGGTTTTGAAATTGTTCCAACGATTTTAACTTTGGTTTATTTTCTTGCATTAATTTAATGCGTCCCATCATTTAATCCTACCATTGCAGAAAACAACGAAAATATGACGTATGCTTATGCCATCCGCATTCGCCACGGGGCCCCGTCATTACCCGTTAGGTTACTTAACTAACGACAGAGCGGGGGCTGGACTAGCGCGGATGCAAAACATAAGCAACGCCTAATAGATATCATATATAGATATATACATTCGTCAGATGCAATGATAGCTATTCCAGATCACAGATGAACACATTGGATATACTAGGAATCTGCGTTTCGTTCGAGCTTGCAACGAAAAGCGGATTACACGGTCGCGATGAATAGCCTAGACCCCACCCTAGACCCCTACGGGTGCGGCAAACTACCCGCCAAGTACCCGAAGTGAAGCAACCTCCCTCAACAACGTGAGTAGGCCACTCGGCACTTCGAGGTACCCGGTAGTTTGTGCACCCCACCTTGGGTCTATCCTAGGAGCAAAAACAGTAAAAGAAATAATATACAATGGCGGCTACAACCTCATCCCGGATGTGCGGCCATAAAAATAATATTACATCAATTACATATTACATCAAATGAAAAGTAAAGAAAGCTCTCATCTCACAACCCCTCGACTATTCATCTGCGACAATCTAACGAGTTCATATACACAAACCATCAACATTACAGATCACAGATATGTATAACCCCCACTAATCGACGTATAGCGATTAGCAGACGTTCAATACATATATTACATCACAGATATAACCCATTAGCTAAAGTCTACAGAACTTCGATCAAAAATACGGATTTGTAACTACCCCAAACACAACTTTGTTCTCTGGAAAATCTAGGCAGAAACAAAATATTCTAAAAATCCCAAAACAGAACACTGAGAATACTGCAGCAAAAACGATTCACGGCCGAGTCAACCTGGCCGCGGATCCGCGGCAAGAAGCTTGTTCTCGCCGCGGTTCCGCGGCGCGTTGACCGAGTCAGTGACTCATTTTTCCTGTGTCTTCCTACAAAACCCTGAGCCGATTTTTAGTGTATGTGGAATCATTTTTTTGAACAATTTAAAAATCGCCAGAAAGTTCAGTTCTTGGACTCGTTTTGTGATTTTTTCTCCGATCGAAATTCTAAATACTTTGCTAACTTGCTAGTTGTTATTTAGCTAGGCTCTGATACCACTGTAAGTCTACGTTACCCGTCCCGGTTCTTTCGGGGATGCGGAAACGGTAAAAAACGATTTTTACGGTAAAGGTAACATGGACTTTAGAATAGGATATTTGCTAAACAAAAACCTAACAAACTAACTAGAAGTTTAACCACTATGTTAGAGGGTTATACCTAGGTCTTGAACTCCTTCTCTTCTTGCTCCTTGGAATGGTTGGATCGGCTCCACCTCGTAGTCTCCTTGTTGTCGAAGAAGGATCTACCCGAAAGCTTCTACCTTGAGCTCCTACCTTAACCGAGAGGAAACTAAAGTGCTTGGCTTGCTAGACCTTGAACTTTAGAATGAGTAGAGAAGAGTTTTTAGGGTTTTATCTTAATGGCTCATGTTTCTCAACTCATGAGACATGAGAGCCTTGAGAGAAGGGAGAGCTTGGATGAGAGAGAATGAGAATGATAGAATGAGCTTGACTTTTTACAACCATGCTCACAAAAGAGAAAATAATCATGATAATAATAATAATTAAGTATATGTGATGGTTCATATCAATGGCCATTATCATTTCATGAATTTAATGCATTTTGTAAAGAACAACAAGTAAACAAAAGTCATAGCCATGAAATGATGATGGTCAACAAGGCCAAAATAGTCAACCGGTCAACAAAGTCAACAAGTCAACAAAAGTCAAACTTTCAACTCAATCATGGCATAATAATACTTAATTAATATTATTATTAATCATATTTCTTATTCTCATTAGGGTTTAGAAAAAGTCAACAGTCAACAACCCTAATGAGAATTCTCTGCCTCTGCCTCAGTCAACTGTGCATACACACCCGCATCCGTGCTCCGAGGAACACGAATACAATGAGATAAAACCAATCCCAAAATATATACTAGGATCTGGCTTAAACCAAAACCCTCTAGTAATAACTGCCCGGACACCAAACGTACACAAGTGCGCGGATGCGAACGAACCCTGTCGCAAAACCATGCGACCTCTACTCTGTTTTGCCCAAAGGCGAATAGCTCTTTGTGTGGGACTCTAAAGACTCGACACTATGCTGGCAGTGGGTTTAACCACAGGCCGCAAGCGGTACTAGCTGTACGTAACGGTCCCCAGGTAGATGCCGATAAGAAGACTGATGAGGTGAACCCATCCGAACTCCTACTGAGCCTGAATGTAACAATCTCCGTACAGTCCGGTCTGTTTGTCTGAGAATATTGCATGGTGGGCCTAGTGGGTGGTAAACGTCAGTCCCCTAATAGTGGTACAAGTCGTGTCGAAGTGTAGCCCAGAATACCCTGAGACAACACTGGATAACCTACCAGTATATCTCGCTTGCCCTGGCCAGGGACGACTATGTGTAATGGCTCTCCTTGACACAGCGCGATATCAACCCCCAATACCGGGAGAGACGAATCCAGTCTAACCGTCACTGCCTCCAAGTGCTTCGGGACTGCACCCAATTACTACCTGTTTGCACGACTCCTTTGAGCCGTGGTAGGGTAGTAATCAAAGAACAGTGGGAACACACTCGAGGCGAAGTGACGGTGTTAAGTCAGCGGACTAAGCTGTACTCATGTCACCTGGGAACTGATAACTGACGATAGGTATAGTACCAACCAACAGTTCCCGACGAGTCCTGTCCAGTGTACTCGTGATCTAACGAGCACCCGCATACTATCTCAAGTACGACGTACTGACGGCTGTGGGACAGACCATCTCCCATGCTGGGATGAGAAGCGTATACGCTAGTCTACTCCGGAGTATCGATGCCTCGTCTCGATAATCCTATGACTAGGGACCTATATAAGGATGTGCTTGTAGATTACCCAGCCCTCACTAGTGTGACTGCCATCACAACGCTGGTAATCAAGCAAAAATCCTAAGGGCTCCACTAATGTGTATAGGTGATATGCTAAAAGAAACACATGCACATATTAAAGTAGAAACAAACCAAGTAGCATACTACCATTTCGAGCAAGATTATCTATACAACTGTGAATATCCCAAGCTTCCATCAAGTAATATACAAACTAGTATGATACAGTAATGGCCTTTAGGGCATAAATACTAACATCCACAGCCCGCTCAGACCCCCGCACAGTCCGCTCCTTCATTAGTCGAGTTTTTGAAGACTCAGGACTGCACCGAGGAGCATATATGCCAGATTACGGTGTTTATCCGAGGTGGAGGAGCTGGACCGAGCTAGGGTAGCTTTTTTTTATATATATTTGAGGATGTATGTATTTCTCTGATACATATTGTATATTTTTTGGACGATATTGGTGGTTGTTTGCTTGTTCACGATAATTTAGAATAATATCCTATTCTGTTTGTTTATTTCTTTTATATATTATGCGTGAGATGTTGATTATGAATATTTCTCTAATTGGTTCTATGATGTATATATTATTGTGGACAGGGCGGGGAAAAAACAGGAAACCCTTTAAAAAAAACCCTGATAATTTGTCCCTATGGATTAATCCGTAGGGCCATATATTGCACCTACGGATTAATCCGTAGGTCCAATATTTGCCCCTACACAGTTAGCCGTAGGAACAAAATATCAGGATACCTGATATTTTGTCTCTATGGACTTAGTAATATGGGTAAAACTTGCCCCTATGAATTTATCCATAGGGGCATTTATCTGGACCTACAGATGTATCCGCATAGGCAACTATCAGGCCCTACGCATAGATCCGTAGGGGCAAGTATTTTATTTTATAAACCAATAAATTAAAATATTTATCAGGCCTTACGGAGTAATCCGTAGGGATATGTGTCCTTACGGATTAAGGTGTAGGGGCAAGTATTACTCCGTAGGGGCATGTTTCGGGCGAAGACTTGCACATGCGGCCTTTGCACCTACAGGGGAATTTTATGTCCCTACAGCTATATCGGTAGGGGCAGTGCGTTGCCTCTACAGATAAATCCATGGGGGCAACCCCTTATTGTAGTAGTGATTCACCGACTATAAAGTACTAAGGAAGATGGACAAGAGTATGATAGCTTGAATTGAATTCTCTAAGTGTAGGGATGTCTTTTACACACGTAGCGATATATGATCGATATTTGGAAGAAAGATAGGTAGGAAGTGTAGGGTTCCTAGGCACTCTAATGAGGTCTGACAAGGCATCAACCATGCCAATTTCAAATTTTACGGGTGCCGAGAAACCCTAATACGGATCGTTAACTAGATGTCTAGGCGAAAAGAGAAACAAGTTAACAACTTAACTACAAGAACGGAAATACAACCTTTGTAGATCCGGTCCTCCACCTCCATAGCTCCGCAATGAAGTCTCCTCGCTGTCCAAATCGAGTCCCGGGCTCTAGCGTCGGCTTCATCGGAGAAAAGGGCGGGCTAGGTCGTCGACTACGATGCCGAAGATGATCTACGTCGAGACAACACTAGATCAAGCTCCCACTTCACCAAGTCATGAAACTTGTGAAGGAAACACCCTATACTACTTGGCAAGAGGTAGAGGATGAAGAAATAGGAAGTGGGTTCACTTTAGAATTGGATTTCTCACTTGATTTCTTCACTTGCCATTGATGAGGCAAGCTTTCTTTATGTGAAGAAGAAGAAGAAGATGAAGATAATGATATGATAAGAATAATAAAATAGAAAAGAAAAATCAATTCTTATCATATACAAACCATGGTTTAGTGTAGAGATTTAACTAAGGTTAGATTGAGTGGTTAGGGTTAAGCATGAGACAAAATGGTCACTAAGTCAAAGCTTCATGAAGCTTCAAGATGCAAACAAAGAAAGCCACCATTTTTCTCATTATGCCATTTATTTTCCAAAAAGAATAAATAAATAAATAAATGAATAAGAAAAGAAAACCCTAACCATTCATATAACCATGGTTTAATCTTTACACAAACCCAAGGTAAACATGTATCGTCAAACATGATAAAATCAAGTGCACAAAAGTATATCACATATACAACTTGTGCAATGCAAGTGAGAAAATCCATTTAAAGTGAACCAATACTAGTTAATGCAAAGTAATATATCAAATATATAATTATGCATTAAATCATTAAATCAACACTTGATTTAACGATCCGGTCATATCGCATATAACCGACTAATATCCAATGTATCGACTTATCGAATCAATCCATGATTCGATAACTAGGTTATATTGCATACAACCATTCGATACATTCATCGCGAGAATGAAATACGGTATCACATACACGCATTATTCTCAGTCCCGCACATATCTCATATGCGCTCCTATTTCGTTTCGCTTGAGCCAGGAAACCTCTGTGTAGGACTCTAAAGATTCGTCAATACGCCGGCAGCAGGTGATGATCATATCAAACACCCACAAGCCGCAAGCGGTCTGCTAAATGTAACGGCCACCCGGATATTGAGCGATCAGAAGATCGACGAGCAAGCCCGCTCACACTCCTATGAATCCAACCAGTAACACTTACCGTACAGTCCGGTCTGTTCGTCTGATATGTCGCATATCTCGCCTAGGGGTGGTTAACGTCAGACCCTAATAGCTCGATAAGTCGTGTCGATATGAGGTCTATAATAGTTCGAGAAACTACAGGTAACACTTACCAGTAAATCTCAGCAACCCTGGCCAGGGATTTCCGGTTATAGCCAATCGAACACTGCGCAACATCAACCCCCTATACCGGGAGAGACGAATCCCCTCCTATCGCTCATTGCCTCCATGTGACTCGGGACTGTACCCAAAAACCACCGTTTTGCATGCCCTCTTGGACGTGGTAAGATGGAAATCAAAGCACAGTGGGAACCACACAAGACTCTATGACGATCTCAGGTCAACAGACTACTCTGTACCAGTGTCACCAGAGAACTACCATCTGACGTAAGGTATAATACCATCTGGGAGTTCTCGGCGAGTCTGTCCAGTGTACCCAGTCTCCACTGAGCACCCGTATACCATCTCTGATGTCAAACACCAATGGATATGGGATCATCCATCGCCCATCGCATGGGTCGAGAAGATATACGCTAGTCTACTCTGGAATATCGATGCCCCGTCTCGATATTCCCTCGACTAGGAACATTGAAGGATGTACTCATGGACTATCCAGGCCCCACTAGTATGATCTGCATCATAATCCTGGAAGTCGAGTATACATCCTAAGGGCTTTATCAACATGTAACAGAGAGACAGAAAGTATACATGTTAAGATAAAGATCAACCAGATAGCATACTATCATGTCGAGCAAGAAAGTCCTACCTATATATGTCCCAGCATCCACTACAATATACATACAATGTACAGTAATGGCCTCTAGGGCATACATATAACTAACAATCTCCCACTTGCACTAGGGCCATCTGTAGCAGTAGTTGTAGTATCTAATACTCAACCATCCCCTAAAAGTCTCTCTTTGGGAAAAGGCCTTCGTGAGTGGATCCGCCGTGTTGTCCTCTGAGTCTACTCTCCTAACCTTGATCACCCTGGAGATCAACTATCTCCATGATCAGGTGATGCTGCCTCAGAATGTGTCTGGGTCACTGATGGGACCAGGGTTCCAGGGCCAAAGCCTCACTTCCATTGTCACACAATGGTAGGAACCTAGTTCATCTTATGAACCAATATACACCCAAACTACCTCTTTGGCAGTATCTTAAATAGCGATGTTACCAGCCTTTATCGTCTAGTTTGCCACGGTATCTAGCTTGGAACTCTTCCAACATACCGTCCCTTTACTGAGGGTAAAGACAATGCCTGTGACTGACATTCAGTCGTCTTTATCACCCTGGAACCCTTCCTGTGATTCTCCCCTGGATCGATTGATACCATCTCACTACATCTAGTAAGAATCCTAGCATCCAATTACATCTATCTCATAGATGAAAACTCAGGATTTAGGAGGTATCCCTTTGATCCTATTGGAGAATCCTTGTGATAAGCGGAGATTGACCGAGCATAGTAAAGGAAACCCCTTTCCTTTCAAGAGTATGTTGTCCATGTACAATACGAGGATGACCACCTTACTCTCTACTATCTTTTTGTACATACAAGGTTCATCTACCATTTTGATGAAGTCAAACTCTTTGATTACCACATCAAAACAGACGTTCCAACTCCGCGATGCCTGCTTTATCACATAAAACATCTTGCACATGTTTCCGCTGCTCCCACTGTCTACGAAGCCCTCTGACTGTGTACTTATAGACTCTCTCTTCTAAATCACTATTTAGAAAAGTAGTCATGGCACCCAACCACCAGATATCGTAGTCATGGTATGTAGCAATGGCAAGTAGGATCTGGATGGACTTAAGCATAGTCCCTAGAAAAGGTTTCATCATTATCCACACCTGGTTGATGACTAAAACCTTTAACACGTCTAGCTTTGAAAGTCTCAACTTTTCCATTTACACCAAGTAATCTTCTCAAGATATACTTGCTCCTGATGGGGATTTAACCCTTCAGATATAGCAATCAAAGTCCATACTTTGTTGGTGTACATGGATTCCATCTCAGATTGCTAAGCATCCAGCCATTCTTACAGAGTCCCTACTCTCGATGGCCTGCTCGAATCTAGTTGGGTCATCATCTCATGATGCAATCCTCGCTCCCACTGTCATCGAGAAACCGAGGTATCTCTCAGGCGGATGAGGAACCCTACCAGATCGGCGGAGGGGCTGAGGTTCGTCGGAAACTATTGAATCCTTTGGTTCTGTCAAATCATTAGCAGTTTTGTACAGCTGGAACCTTTCCAGTTCTACAGAACTGATCTTGCCTCGATCTTGTCCGGATTTTGCTTTTGACATAGGCCGGACAATCCCAAATCTTAACTTACTTAAGAGATAGGCTCTTCCCATACCATATCTCATATGGAATGGTAGGCAGTGATCTGATTCGAACCTAATTCAATAGGTACGCAGCTTCTCAAGCGCATAACCCCAAAAGGAAATAGGTAACTCAGTAATACTCATCATAGAGCACACCATATCTAATATTGTGCGATTGCTCCGCCCTGATACACCGTTGTGCTGTGGTGTATTCAGAGGAGTAATACGGAGAGAGAATCTCATTTTCTTTTAGAATAGTCCAGGAATGCCATGCACAAGTATTCTCCTCCCTGATCTTATCATAGGACATAATACTTATACCCGGTTGTTGGTTCTCTACTTCTAACTTATATTCTGTGAATATCTCAAAAGGTTCGGACTTGTGTTTCAACAGGAACATATGTCAGAATCTTGAGAGATCATCAGAGAACGTAATGAAGTATAAAGAACCAGTCCTGGCATGTGTAGACAGGAGACCTTACATACATCATAATGTATCAGTCCCAAGAGTTTACTAACTCTTTCTCTGTTTCCAACAAACAGAGCTATGGTCATCTTATCTTTGTGACATGACTGGCAAGTTTCACAAGATGTAAATTCAAACTGATTTAAATATGCATCTAAAATGTAACTTTAGCCAGTCGGGTCGCATTGATATGACCTAGTCTACAATGCCTCAAGAATGATTCGTTCATTTCTGAACTCTTCCTCTTGTGTGTGTTCCGTATACTAGGAACTGTAGTTTGATTTAGAACATCAATGCTTTTAGATAACGTGCCTGAACCGATCAACTTTTGATATAGGAAATGTTCAAAACATTATCCAACAATACAAAATTTTATCATTTCTTTACTTGTAAAGAGAGTGATATGATTTTGTATATCAAGTTCAGTATCTAATAACATTCGTTCAGAATCAATGTATTGGTAATACAGGGTGACAGTGACCAACAGACTTGGCTGCAACACTTGCCCCGTTTTCTGTCTCATGAAACTTATCACCCGTTCTCAGTTTTTCTACCCTCTTTTTAGCCCTATGTAACAGATTACATATCTGGGATCCAGTTCCGGTATCATATACCCAGGATGCGGAGGATACTGAGAAACAGTTCTGTATAATGAACACACCCGAAGGAGATGCATCATATGCACTTTCTTCGTTTGGGCGGCATAGGAATTCTGGTATTCCCCTAATTCCTGCTCTGTCTTATAACAATTATAAGTTGGAGCGGGACCAACGTTCCCCAGCTCAGTATAACAAGCGGGTTCGGTCAATATCCGTATTATTATCTTGATTAAGGCGTGATATGGTCGCTACCTGGAGAGAGAGAGAAGAAAACACTCTGCGTGCGCTCTTGCAAGATCAGATTGGTTATATATTTTATCTAATCAGGATGGCTCCCACTGTTTTTATCAAATCTTCCTTCAAACCTTAAAAGGAAAGACTAGCTGGGATTAATTACACTCTACAAGTTCGCCAATCTTTCAGCCAGGCCAGCGTCGGTACTTTGAGGGAGGTTCCCCGCGCTTTCGCACGGACCCAATTACAGTAAACCTCGTTTTCCCAGAGGCGTAATCCCGTTGACACCTTTCTAGACACCTACTTGATCGGCTAATTGCAAAGTGCAAAACTCTCCCAGGAGTAACAATTACTCGCAGTGGGTATCGGGATCCAACTATCACATAGAAGGTACGCAATCTCATTGCAAATTTCAACACTTGAAACTCCCGATAATGGTTTTTACCCCTAGCACCTATGACCTTGGCTAAGGTCAACAAATCATAGGTACTAGTCAAGTTCTACCCGTCATTTCGTGATTAATTAGACCCACCCATATGACCCTTGGCTAAGGTCAACAAAGCCACATGACTGTCCTAACTAATCGCATCATATGCTGTGTAGGAACACATCACTTAGCTACCGCACACTACGCCTCGGCTATGGTCGACAAACGTAGCACGAATACTAAGTACTCTACTTCCTAAAATCACAGAGGGTTGCGAATGGTTTTTTTGTGAAAACTTTTAACGCTTTGAACTTGATCTCGTTGCGGAATCAAATGGTTTTTAAATGGAATGTTTTTGAGGCTTTTCTAGTTTTGCTAAAGGGGTCACTCCTGGTGAAGGGATCGTCGGCCCTTTCCTCGTCGAATGAGGTGCGGGATATATCATATATATCACTGTGCAAAACAGAAACTATAGAAGCGATCAAAAGACAAACCGAGTTTGTAGCATCTGCCAGTTATTGCTAAAGGAGTCACTCCCGGTGAAGGGATCTCGGTCCTTTCCTCATCGAATAAGGTGCAGGATGTTCTATAATGAACACCGCGATGCAAAGCAAGAACTGTAGCTGCATGTTTTATTTTGAAATTCGATTCCACAATATCTTTTAGGTTTATTTTCTTTCATTAATCTCATTAATGAATATCCCATCATTTAAGTCCACCTAATCATCACAGATAAATATAACGTACGCTTATGCCATCTGCATTCGCCTCGATGTCCCGTCTGCACCGTTAGGTTAGGTAACTAACGCCAGAACGAGGCAGGGCTAGCGCGGGTGTAAAACATAAGCAACGTCTATAAAATATATCATATATACTATATACAATATCTGACACAGAACATCACATGATCACATCAGAGATAAATCACAGCAGAAGATACATATGAAATATTGGATATACTAGGACGTCCGTGTTTTCAATACGAGCCAGTATAAAACACGGATTCCACGGTCGTGATGAATAGCCAAACCCACACCCCTAGACCCCTACGAGAGCGGCAAGCAACCCTACCAATTCTAGAGTTAGGAGACCCGGACTCGACTCCTCGAGTTGGTCTCCCACTGGACTCCAGAACCCGGTTACTTGTGCTCCCCTCCTTGGGTCTATCCTAGTGCGGAAAAGAAAATAATATACAAAAGGTGACATCTTCCGCAACCTGGAAGTGCCCCAATAAAAGAATATTACATACAAGTTTTTACATGAATGAAAATGAAAAACACCCATCTCATATAAAAAACCCTGGGCTATTCAAACACGACGATCCAATATAACATATCCAGCAACACATAATATCACATGTCATCAACGTAAGTAAATATGCGCATCCCAATTGTCGTTGACATATAGCAACGAAACCGGCGATATCACATATTACACTTACGGTCACAGAAAAGAAAGTGTAAAACTACAACAGTTGGAATCCGCAACCTCTTTAGACATCGCATGCCTAATCCAATGAATTCCTTAGACATCGCATGCCTAATAATTATAAACCCTGCATTTTAGTCTCAAAATCGAAAACACTTTTCATTATAAAGTCGGGCAATTCAACAAGATTCCCGACATCCTGATCGAATGCTCGTCGCAAACTTTAGTAGGCGGTCGCACCCCCGACGCCGTCGACAAAGTGCACCAAGGCGGAACACCGCTGCCGCGAGCACCCGAACGGATGCTTTCGGCGACGGGGTTCTCCTACAGTCACTTGGTCGGGGCTATAGGGCGAGGCTGTCTATTAAGTTTACCCGGCGAGTATCCACGTACACTACGTGATTGCAACGGACTTTTGATCACATCAAAATCCCGTGGCAACCGATCAAATGAGACCAAACCGCTAGATTTATAACATTCATTCAGTTATCTCATAACTATTTGTGAATTCCAATTATTGTATCACATTCCGGATAAATAGAAAATGCTAAACTTTTCGATCGAACAATCGAACACCCAAGTTTTCCCGAAACAGATCAACACATGAAACAAGTCTAAAAACATTCAGTTCGTGCCTCAGTACCAACGGTCCAGCCGTAGAAGGGTCAAGCCAACGCCTCACATGTGGCACGCCGTACTGCCCCAAACCCGAAGGTTCAAAGGGCAGTTCAAGACGGTCACATAATCGAGTTAAGGTTTGTTGTCTTCTAGAGGGACCATCGCATTACTTGCACTACTTTGAAAGTCATTAAACTACGGAAAGATCCAACACTTGGAAATTTCCCGACAGGGGAAAAGGTGGGTATTTATATCCGGTCGAACTTTTTAACATATTCAAAAATTATCCGGAATCACACAGAAACAAAATTAGACAATCCGATCGAATCTACGAATTCCCTAAACAACCCCAGAAAACTCAACTGTAGAATAAATATTAAAAATTCCCAGAAAATCCAGCATAATAAAATAGGAGTTACTGTGCAAACAGGGAACAATGATGTCATCATCTGACCGCGGAACCGCCGCAGAAGCCAGGCTTCTGCCGCGGTTCCGCCGCACTATTGAAGCATCACCGGGAAAAATTTGCACCGTAATTCTTAGAATTCCCTGCTGAATTTTTTGAGCATTTTTAATCTGGAAAAAACCTAGTTTTTGAAAAAAGTTCAGAGAGCATGTTTCGGGTTAGGGTTTTGGTTCGATCGGACTTCAAACTCTGTCTACGCATCGCCTATGGCTCTAGCTAGGCTCTGATACCTCTATAGGGTTCCTAGGCACTCTAATGAGGTCTCACAAGGCATCAACCATGCCAATTTCAAATTTTTCGGGTGCCGAGAAACCCTAATACGGATCGTTAACTAGATGTCTAGGCGAAAAGAGAAACAAGTTAACAACTTAACTACAAGAACGGAAATACAACCTTTGTAGATCCGGTCCTCCACCTCCATAGCTCCGCAATGAAGTCTCCTCGCTGTCCAAATCGAGTCCCGGGCTGTAGCGTCGGATTCATCGGAGAAATGGGCGGGCTAGATCGTCGACTACGATGCCGAAGATGATCTACGTCGAGGCAACACTAGATCAAGCTCCCACTTCACCAAGTCATGAAACTTGTGAAGGAAACACCCTATACTACTTGGCAAGAGGTAGAGGATGAAGAAATAGGAAGTGGGTTCACTTTAGAATTGGATTTCTCACTTGATTTCTTCACTTGCCATTGATGAGGCAAGCTTTCTTCATGTGAAGAAGAAGAAGAAGATGAAGATAATGATATGATAAGAATAATAAAATAGAAAAGAAAAATCAATTCTTATCATATACAAACCATGGTTTAGTGTAGAGATTTAACTAAGGTTAGATTGAGTGGTTAGGGTTAAGCATGAGACAAAATGGTCACTAAGTCAAAGCTTCATGAAGCTTCAAGATGCAAACAAAGAAAGCCACCATTTTTCTCATTATGCCATTTATTTTCCAAAAAGAATAAATAAATAAATAAATGAATAAGAAAAGAAAACCCTAACCATTCATATAACCATGGTTTAATCTTTACACAAACCCAAGGTAAACATGTATCGTCAAACATGATACAATCAAGTGCACACAAGTATATCACATATACAACTTGTGCAATGCAAGTGAGAAAATCCATTTAAAGTGAACCAATACTAGTTAATGCAAAGTAATATATCAAATATATAATTATGCATTAAATCATTAAATCAACACTTGATTTAACGATCCGGTCATATCGCATATAACCGACTAATATCCAATGTATCGACTTATCGAATCAATCCATGATTCGATAACTAGGTTATATCGCATACAACCATTCGATACATTCATCGCGAGAATGAAATACGATATCACATACACGCATTATTCTCAGTCCCGCACATATCTCATATGCGCTCCTATTTCGTTTCGCTTGAGCCAGGAAACCTCTGTGTAGGACTCTAAAGACTCGTCAATACGCCGGCAGCAGGTGATGATCATATCAAACACCCACAAGCCGCAAGCGGTCTGCTAAACGTAACGGCCACCCGGGTATTGAGCGATCAGAAAATCGACGAGCAAGCCCGCTCACACTCCTGTGAATCCAACCAGTAACACTTACCGTACAGTCTGGTCTGTTCGTCTGATATGTCGCATATCTCGCCTAGGGGTGGTTAACGTCAGACCCTAATAGCTCGATAAGTCGTGTCGATATGAGGTCTATAACAGTTTGAGAAACTACAGGTAACACTTACCAGTAAATCTCAGCAACCCTGGCCAGGGATTTCCGGTTATAGCCAATCGAACACTGCGCAACATCAACCCCCTATACCGGGAGAGACGAATCCCCTCCTATCGCTCATTGCCTCCATGTGACTCGGGACTGTACCCAAAAACCACCGTTTTGCACGCCCTCTTGGACGTGGTAAGATGGAAATCAAAGCACAGTGGGAACCACACAAGACTCTATGACGATCTCGGGTCAACAGACTACTCTGTACCAGTGTCACCAGAGAACTGCCATCTGACGTAAGGTATAATACTATCTGGGAGTTCTCGGCGAGTCCGTCCAGAGTACCCAGTCTCCACTGAGCACCCGTATACCATCTCTGATGTCAAACACCAATGGATATGGGATCATCCATCGCCCATCGCATGGGTCGAGAAGATATACGCTAGTCTACTCTGGAATATCGATGCCCCGTCTCGATATTCCCTCGACTAGGAACATTGAAGGATGTACTCATGGACTATCCAGGCCCCACTAGTATGATCTGCATCATAATCCTGGAAGTCGAGTACACATCCTAAGGGCTTTATCAACATGTAACAGAGAGACAGAAAGTATACATGTTAAGATAAAGATCAACCAGATAGCGTACTATCATGTCGAGCAAGAAAGTCCTACCTATATATGTCCCAGCATCCACTACAATATACATCCAATGTACAGTAATGGCCTCTAGGGCATACATATAACTAACAGGAAGACTAAAGGCGATATTTTATTGAGAGATGATGTGACTTCTGATATCTTTTCATGACCATTAAGATAGGGCTCATGGCTACTGAAAAGCTAATTTAGTTTGAAACTCTTATTTTCAAGTTTTTTCTTTTATATGTTCTTTATTTTTGTATGTAACTTTCATCATCATTTTTTATTATAGGATTTTGTGGGTGTAATCCGCTGAAAATTCTCAGAAGACAACATTCCTCCTACGAGGGGCACTTAAAGGTTTAAAGGCTCGTTGCACGTGCTCAGTGCAATCGTGTTGCCTGCGAAAATGTGCTAGGTTTTTCTTTTTCTCTTTTATAACTGGTTTGCTCGGGATGATCAATGTTAAGTTTGGGGGTATTTGATTAGTCTAAAATATTGCACATTTGAATGAATATTTTTCCCACTATTGTTAAGTACTAAAAGGTGTTTATTGTAATTATAGAACATATGAGGGTTTATGTGTAAAAAGTTTATTATCATATGTTTCTACATTATAATTAATATAATGAGGGAAAATGCATGGATATAATAGTTATATGAAATATTAGCAATTAAAATATGCATATCATATCAAATATTTCTAATCAATATTCTTAAGATTTAATATCATATAAAATGTTTAGGATAATATCTAAAAAACACCAAATACGACTAACACTATGACTTGAGATATTGTGCAGATATTAGCTCAGGTCTGGAATCCAAGAGATCCGGGGTAAATCGGGATGTCGGAATCAAATCTGCCAAAAATATAGAAGCAAATCATGAGATCAAGCAACGACAGAGACTCCGAGTATTATTCTCAGAATATAGACATCAATACGATCTTCACATGTCAACAGAAGAGAGCAGAAAAAATCCCAATTCATGATTCCACCAGGCTACCACGGTTGGGCGGCCAAACATACCAATATGCGGCGGATCCGCGGCATACTTGTAGTTGTAGGATGTAAAATTTTGTATTATGGATCTTAACAGCATATATTCATATTGGGAATCTAGGGTTTCTGGTTTTGGGACTATATATAGGATCGAGAGCTCCACATTAAAGATCATCACCGAAGAGATCAAGAGATCTAAGAGATCCATGTATCCGAGTGATCATCATCTATTTATCTACCTCCAACAAGAGAGAGAGATCTAGAGCAAACTAAAGTTCTTGTAATCGAATTTATAAGGAAAAGTTGTATACAATAGTTAATTACTAAATGTAGTTGTTTTTAATTCTTCTTGCATTTATTTTCCGCATTTAATTTCTGCACTTACATTTCTGCATCTTAATCATGTTTTCGTTCCTCTTCAATCTTTCTTCTAACTTAACCATGAGCGAGTAATTCCTAACTTGTTAGGGTTTGTAGGATAGGGTAGAACAATGATGAGAAAATCTTTTAACTTCTTTTATATATTTTAAAGTTTATAAACTTTAGCAAAACAAGTGTTAACCTCCTTATCGGGCGCGCTATCAATTTATTGATAAGCTCGACCACGATTTTAGATTGGTTTAACACTTATTTTGATAAGAGCTAGACATGAATAGAGATCAATGTAAGGACAAGGGTTAATAGTGGGGAAACCCTAGTTTCTTCCAAAAAAACCCTAATCTACATTCATCACTATCGATCTAGTTTTAAACTATTAAAAGATAAAAGAAGTTATTTTTAATTATTCATCCATTACTACTAAGTCCTATGAACCCTACAAGCATTTTCATTATAAATTCTATGTCCGCAACGACAAACAATCACCCATCTATCATCAACTCGTCTAAAAGAAGAAAAGAGTTCATATTTCCCTGCGGACGACCTGTACTCATCGCGGCTAGTTATTAGTGACACCGTCTTGATTGTGGTTATTTTTGAAAACACTTTTTAACGATTAATCACTCACGCATAAGTCACGTGCGGCGCTGAGTTCATAGAATCTTTCACACGCTCACGTGGATATCATGTGAGGCGCTGAGTTTTTAGAGATTTAATCTCTATTTAATTTTATAAAGAAGTTAAACTTTTGTTAATGGTGTTTTGACCATTAATGATCACCAAGATCTCTGTTTTGAAGATTTGGGATCAGATTTTTAAAAACTAAGCTCTTTTGTTCGTATTTTTTTATAAAAACCAAGTTCTTTATATAGGGTTAAACCCTGATTTTAGAGGAATTAAATTCCTGAAATATAAGTTCCCCTCATTGTCTTCATGTTTCTTTTCTTTTCCTCTAAATCTTGAGTCTGAAGAGCAAAATTTTCCCAACGAGAATTAATTTCTTAACTTATGGGAGACTGTCTTGCGGATCTCAGATCCAGAGAAAAAACTAAGTTCTTTATAGAGGGTTAAACCCTTGTATTTACATATATTAGGCAAAAAAGATATTTGATCTTTTCTTTTTCTTTACCTAGAATTTGAGAGGATAAGAAACTTTTCTTCAGCCAGAGAATTAAATTCTCAGTTGTAGCTTTTTATCACTTTATGGGGTTGATTCTTCTTTTGAGACTTGATGTCTCGGGTTCTTTAAATAGGTGATGAAAAATTGTTGATTGGTTAAGAAAATATCTTATTTGAGAGATCTTAATCTGATTTTATATTCAGAGGATGATTTTTAATCACCATTGGATCTTACATCCAAGGCTTTTTGTTTAACAGAATATATATTTTTTTTATTTTTTAACAAGAGTAGTAAAATATTTTCCCATGCATAGAATTTTAATTCTATCTTTTAATTCAAACGGTGATTTTTAATCACCATTGGATTTTTAATCTAAGGGTTTTCTATTTAACAGAGTATATCTTTCTTATTTTTAGAAAGATTAGGCAAATATTTTTCCGCATAGAATTTAATTTTATCTTTTGATAACCATTGGATTTTTGATCCATCGGCTCTCTGTTTAACAAAGAATATTTTTCTTATTTAATTTGATCAGGGAGATATTTTTCCCTAATAGAATTTAATTCTATCATTTAATGATGATTATTTA
Organism: Agapanthus africanus; assembly: GCA_030015575.1. NCBI lineage: Eukaryota > Viridiplantae > Streptophyta > Magnoliopsida > Asparagales > Amaryllidaceae > Agapanthus > Agapanthus africanus. Next base: position 144,907,214 of record CM057338.1, on the reverse strand, counting down.
TTATCACCATTGGATTTTTGATCCAATGGCTCTCTGTTTAACAGAGAATATCCTTCTTGTTTAGAATTTAATTCTACAGAAGAAAAACTGCTTTAATTTGGGTGCTGATGCTCACGTGTTATGTACGTGGCGTAGCCGAAAAATTATATTTTACTGAAATAAGTACCCACGTGCTTTGTACGCCGACGCTCATGTGTATTTCATGTGAGGTGCTGGTCGTAGGATTAAATCTTACCAGAGACAAGTGTCCACGTGCTTTGCATGCCGGCACTCACGTGCCTTTCATATGAGACGTTGGCCCTATTGTCCACATGTTTTGCATGCCAACGCTCACGTGCCTTCATGTGGGGCGCCGCCTCATTTTATGAGGGAACAATAACTCCTCTAATTTCTGCCATAAATTAGCTGTAACACCCTATACATTTATACAATATAATTTGGAGTTTCAAATCCTGCTTTAAAACTCATTTATTCTTTTGCGAGTGGGTTGTGAATGATTCAATTAGTACTTGTGGTCATTATCCGACCCGACCTGCATGATTAAAAACCCAATATGGTGCGAGATTATATCTAATATTTACTAGTACAGTGTATCCATGTGAATCAAGACTATATATAATATTTTAATTTTTACATATCTCTTATAATACAAGATAGAAACAAATAATATCCTTTTTGTTGTTTAACCTTGCATGGCATATCACCCCCATACCTGATTGTTGCCTTTATCTAGTATATTCATATCCTAAGGTATGGACAACAAAATAATTAAAAATCCTTACGTATAGTTAAGTTGATTCTTTAGGGGTATTTGTATTTAATTATAAATAGTTGCCTTATAGTTAAAATTCTTACGTATACTGTTTATATTTAAAAACTATATTTTTGACTTGATATGTGTAATCTTTGGAGTAATCTGGTATTATCTGTAAAATCCTACAATATATATATATATATATATATATAACAGTTAAGTTAGAAATATAGATATAATAGTAAGTTAGGTAATACATACATACATACATACATACATACATATATATATATATATATATATATATAGACACACACACACACACAGAGTATTATTAATAATATTATTATAAAATATCTCTCTTTCCCCTGTCCCCATCTCTCTCCTCCTATTCTTTTTCTTCTTCTTCGCCATTGAGCCCTAACCTATGCCTCACCACCATGCCGCCGTTCACCTCCATCTCCCCGTCATCACCACCCCCTCATCTCCTATTCTTTCTTGTCGTCGCCACCTCCTTTTCTCTGAGACCTCGCCGGAGCTCCGATCCCTACGACCAAACCTACTTCTTTCGCCGTTCCCTCTCATCGTCGTCTAAACCTGATCACCACCACCATCACCCTCATCACTTCTTCCCACTCGTCGTCGCCAGCACTTCTTTCATCACCTAACCCATTACCGGCATCATCTTCTCTTTCTTTTCTTCTTTTTCCGATTACCTCATCTCCTCGTTTTCCCGACCTCGTCATCGTCGACACCCTATCTCCTTGTCGACGACCCTAACACCTCCTCTCCTCACCCTCGACGGGACCTAGAGCCCTCATCCCCGGCTTCTTCTTCTTTCCTTCTCTCTTCTTTACCGCCGACCAACCTAACCTCTTCATCTCTTCAACCCCGTCGTCGACCTCGTCCCCTATCTTCCCGTCGCCGACCAACTTCTTCCTCTCTTCGTCCACGTTAAAACTCCAGAACCAACATCCCATCATCATCTTCTTCTTCTTCTTCTTCTTTCTTTCTTCTTCTTCTTTTCTTTTCCGGCATCGTCGACCTCGTCCCCCATTTTCCCGTCACCGACCAACTTCCTCCTCTCCTCGTCCACGTTAAAACTACAGAACCAACAACCCATCTTCTTCTTCTTCTTCTTCTTCTTTCTTCTTCTTCTTTTTTTCTTTTTCGGCTTCGCTGGAGTTGGTTACCACCGATGAGCATGATACAGATGACCCCAGTCACCGTCGTCATCTACTCCAGTCACCACTTCAAGAAGTTGCTCAGTTCAGGCCAAGTTTTACGTACGTTGGATTTTGCATCATGACGTGATTCGGTGTTTGGAACGTGATATCCATAGTTTCGTCGTGAGATCTTGATTAGGCAAGTTCTAAACTTGCAACATGCGACTTTGCTTATATCAATACTTATATGATTAATGATAGTACATGTATTTTAATATTCAGCAAGTATTATCAATCTATAGTTTTATAATATCAGTATGTATTCATACCAATAACAGTTTTTTTCTAGTGGCATGTTGGTTCATCATAATATTATCATAATGTTATATCAGTTCAGTATTCTTTATCTAGATTGCATTATACCTGGTAGCAGACGTAAAAGGGTTATTACAGATAGATACATATGCATCCTGGGTAGTAGTTATGTTTACCGTATTTAGATATTGGTTACAGTTTTCCATCTGATATCTATTTTGTTTAATACACATTGCCTAACATGTTCATAAGACATTACTAGATCTGTCACTTAGATTATTACTAATGTCGACAATCTTGACTTGTTGTCCTGACGGACGTGACTTGTTATCTAGATAGACAAGACCTGTACCTGCTTGATCCTGTGTTGGCATTAGATTGACATCATCAACACCTGACTTGAACACAAAACCTAGGGGTAAGGAAAAATCAATAATGAAACCTGAGTTGTAACTCAACAGTTCGATACTTTCCAGAGATTGATCAGTCGATACGGGCTTCGGCCCCGGAATGATAATACTAACATCATTCGTCTGTACATAATACCCTGTTTTTACTGCTTAGCGGCACGTCTCGGATTCAGCCCCGAGGATCTTGACCGTGGTCCTGGACATGCACGGGATACTATTGAGTTATATCGACGATTCCATTAATTGATTTCAAAAACTTGTAGAATAGATAACCTAGAAGCACAGACTTTACGATACACATCACATATCTATACCTCACTATTTTATACCTGCGTTTATTATTTACAGTCATGTTTAATCATAACATCCTATCCTGGTTATTACTATTGTTTTGATATTTATGACGTACCGACGTCTGGGTTTTGCATGGCCCAGTTCCTTTGACCTTGTCGTGGAAGATCAGGAGTATTTTAACAAGCAAGCCGAGCAGTGAGGAGCTAGATGATTTGTTTTAGAGATGCTTAATTTATTTTATTTCCGTAGTTAAATTTTATCGATGTGATCACATAAGGGACGTGATTCAGATATTATTATTGATTAGATCTTTATTCGTTTTCGCTATATATATTTCTTAACTTTTATTTACCGTGGCAGATGGACATGTGTTAGTTAGATATTATTTACTGTTCTTGATATCTGATTGACAGCCGTAAGTGACTATGGAGGGATATTTGCTCGCCATAGGTAGTATGGTTGGTTCTGTCACGTGCCGTATTTACATATTTTGGGAAGCGGGGCGTGACTTTAGCCGCCATCTTTTCTACCAAAATTTCTTTCAAAACTTCGTTTGTCAGACACAACTGGATAGCCGTGAGGGCCTTTTCATCCAACTCCTTCCTCATAGTGGAAGGCTTTACATCTTTCCCAAGAATCACCTTTTTCAAATTACTTTGAATCAACACGGCAACCATACGGACTTGCTATAAATTGAAACTCATATTTCTATCAAACTTCTCAATATCGAACTTCATAATTGTTGGAGACAAGATGTGGGATCAAACTAAAACACGATGCGTGCTAACGAATCCTAAAACTTCAAAATCACGATCTAAGAAGATGGGAAAAGCGTCATTACCTACCAGTAACCTAGATCGCAATATTGAATACCTAATGGTTCAAACAAAACATTCTCAAACAACAATGGCTCTGATACCAGCTTGTTGGCTCTGATACCAATTTGTTGTGGTAAGACAATCACGAAGATATGCAAAAGATAGAGAAAAAACACAAAAAAATCATAGGAAAATAGGAAATAAAAGTACTAACCAAAATAGATGAAGGTTTTATTAATCACCAAATCTGGAGGAGTACAAAACCGGTGGACGAATCACAAATCCCTCAAAAAACGCTAGCTCTCACAAGTAACAAAAGGGTTCTATCAAAACTAAAGGCTATATCTATAGGGTTACAAAATACTACATTATATATACTATTAGAAAAGATAGATTTAAATAACTAATTTCCCAACTAACAATTCTCCAGCCCATGACGACGGCAGATGTCTGATGAAGGAAGTGCAGGCGTCTGTCCAAGAGTCTTCAAAATAATAGAGCATTCTCAGACGTCTGAAGAAAGAGCTTCAGACGTCTGGTCTTGAGGATTTGAAAGTACAGAGCGCTCGCATACGTCTGATAAGTTCTATGCAGACGCCTGCCCAATATATGCGAACATACAGAGCGATGACAGATGTCTGAACCAGTAGCTCCAGACGTCTGTCCTTGTGCTTACATATAAACTTGAATCCTGAACAACTCCATGATAATGCTGAATCAACAGGAAAATCAAATAGGGATTGCAATGTGAGACATACACAACACACAGATCAAAATCATAATGACTGTACGTACAAGGCATAGACTTTGGATGATCGTTCTACACGGTTCACGATGTTGGCAGCGCCGAGGAACAAGTACTGCTCGTCAAAAAAGCACATCCTGTGTTTGGAATATGATATAATTAATATACTTCTTCTTGCCTTTAGAACAATCATGTGTTTTCTCGTTCAGCACACCATTTTTTTAATCAATAATTCTTCATGAGTTCTTTTGCAACAAATTGGTTCTTCTGAAACAAATTGGTAAAGCCAGTTGAGCAAAAGACATGAAAATCAAACCCTTTAAAATATTAAAAAATAGAAAGAAATATTATAAGATATTACCATAATATAGAGTACAACTATACTTCTATCGGTAGGATTTGGAAATGTTGGGAATAGAGGAGACATGATTAATAAAAAATCACGTACTTAACAATCACCAAAATATATGTGGAAATAACACTGCATAAATAAACAACCGAACCAGCCACACAAAACAAGAACACCAATTTTTACGTGGAAAATCCTTGCGGGAAAAACCACGGCCAACGATTAACTACTATATTTTTCCACTATAGAAATAATGGGATCACACGATATTTGTAATACCAAGAGCGCCACCTTTTAAGGTGGATTTCAATAACCACTACAAACAAAGAAGTTTGATAGAATATCACCGAGATAGATGAAATGGAGGTGAAAACCCGATCCGAACCAGTGGATATGTAGAGCTTTTCGTTGGCTATGAACCCTTATAGTTTGAGGTTGATCGGAGAAAAATCCGCCGTTGAATCAAATGGCGAAAATAAACAAAGTCTCTCTCTTTCTCTCTATCTTTCTCCATGAAAACTCACCGTGTATTTTTCTCTTAGCTTACTCCACAAAAATGAAAGTCACCCTCACACACAATAATAATGCATCAGGAGCATCCAAATAAATTATTAGATCCAAAGTCATTGATGGTTGAAAGTTTCAACCATACATCTATTAGGTTGGTCCCCTCATATTAATAAGGCTAGACCACTATTTAACAAACTCCCCTTTCAAACTTATGAGAAGGGCTCCGCTAACCTGGACTTCTTACAGCAAATGGTAGCTTTTCTTTCGACAACGGATTGGTCATCATATCGGATTTGTTCTCTTCAAAATTAATTTTCTCATTGAATTTAACGCATCTTTTCTGACTAGGTCCTTTCACAACCGGTCGCACCTTGTATCTTAGCCGTGAGATATTCTCATGGATTTTTATTCGATAAAACCACTTATTCTTTAGTGTTTTCTTGCCCTTAGGCAGCTCAACCAAGTCATAAGTATGATCCTTAGTAATGATTGCATCTCTTCTTCCATGTTTATCGAGCGCTGATTTTTTTTCTTATGAGCAATAGCCTTCCGATAATCTTTGGATGTTCCCCTGTTAGTAGGCAACACAAACTCATTCATCGAGTATCTCATGGAGGCTATACGTTCTTTCTCAGATCTTTTAATCTTAGGCTCTACCAAAGACACTGAAGGTGATAACACAACTGGCTCTTCTGCTGGTACATTTGTAACAGGATTCTTAACTTACACAGGTTCTGTTGGAACATCAACAACTGATGGAGGAACTGGATCCAAATTAACTCGGCCTTTAATTGCATTTGCTACTTCTTTATAGAGCTTCGCATGTAAAACATAGAGAGTGTTAGAGCTCTGTCCTCTGGCTACTACTAAAGAACCCCTGGTGAGCTTTCATTTACTTTCACCAAAGTGATTACCATAACCTTCATCGTCAAGGTTGCTGGTGGAGATTAAATTAAGGTGAATATCCAGAACATGCGTAACATCCTGGAGTACTAACTTGCAGCCAACATCGGTTTCCAAACAAATATCATCCATGCCTACAATTTTATACAAACCATCATTTCCCATCTTAACACAATCGAAGTCGCCGCTAATGTAGAATGTAAAGAACTTGGCACGAGAGTGTTTACCCTCTTTAAGACCTCCAGCATTTGAAAGTTGAAATTAAGGTGAGTTTAAACAAAACAAGATATTTGAGTTTTAAAAGTTGATAAGAAGGTCCTGAGTTCGAGATTTCTGACAGCATAATCGCATCCCATTAATTATACCCTAGTGTCTTAGAGCACAGTTAAGACGGGATATCATACTAGTTTGCTTTAAAATCGTATCGTTATGAAAAAAGTATGTATAAAACACTTGCAAGTGATGAACAAAACAATATGTATTTTATTCATTCATTCATGTTTTGTATACTGTCACGCCCTGCTTTCCAGAGTACGCTAGATTGGACACGTGACATAACCAACCATGCTACCTGTGGGTAGGAAGTATCCATCCACAGTCACATTACGGCTGTAGAGATATCAAGAACAAGATAAACTATCTAAAACATGTCCACAAACCAGAATAATAAGAGTCAATGATAAATAAATGCGGAAGCAAATGATCCAATACAATAATAGAAAAGTATGTCCCATAATGCGGGCTCACATCTGGAAATAAGAGTGCAGGAAATAAAACTAACCACTACAGAACTCACAAATCAGCCTGCTGGCTGAAATACTCCTGCTCGGACAGCGACAGTGGTAAAGGATCTGGGCCATGCAAAACCCAGACGTCAGCGCGTCATGTCAACCAATAATATAATATGAACAGTGTAATAGGCAATGCATAAATAAACATGAATAAAGCAATAGTATGAAACAAGCAGTGCAGGGTAGTGTGCAGTGGGTAACTAAACTGTCTTATCGGGTTTTCTATCCTAAAGTCTTTGAAATCAATTCGAGTAATCCTCCATGTAACTCAAATGATATGTCCCGTTACCCCCCGGGACCACGGATCAGGAAGATGGGAACCAATAATGGTTCTGTCCCGTTGCCCCCCGGGACCACGGATCAGGAAAATGTAAGAGTCACGAATGGCTCTGTCCCGTTACCCCCCGGGACCACGGATCAAGTAATACCCTTTTAAGTTACACTTTAGATTACCCTTTTGATTTCCCCATACCCCCAGGTTATATGTGTCAGGTCAGGTATTCAGTAGTCAAGGACTAATGCCAACACAGGATCAGGTAACAGGTCAGGTTTGTCTGGATAGACAACAGGAATGGTCCATGATGGACTTCATGTCAGGTTTGTTGGCATTAGGCATGAGATCAGGTAACAGGTTAGGTCATGGTACATCAGGTCAAGTCGATAGTAAAGGGTACCATGCCAGGTGCATCGGTATATATATACCATGTGTAGCAAGGTCAGGTCAAGATGTAACAAAATCGAGGGTGTGCTCACAACAGGTATATAATCGAACAGGGATTAACAGCAGGAAATAAGCAATAAATTAAACAACAATAAGCAGTTCATTTAATCACAATAGTGCATTAACATGGTGCAGTCGTTTTATCATATTAACAGGTTTTGTGCACCCCTTGCGGTGCAATAGATCACATGATGATGCAATACCGTTATATCAATATCAAAATGTAACAGAACTACATGTGTAGAGGCTATCATCCTTTAAACGGTAAAATGTGATTAACGGGTAAACTTCGTTATTAGGGTTAAAGTGGCAAACTGAAGTTTTAGGTTAACTGTAAAATGATATATGTCATATTGCAACCAAATGGGGAAATAACCATTCCGAGTTGAGTTTTGCAGGTTTAAAGAGTCAAAAACATATATAATTGTATAGTATAGCATGTAGCAAGTGATACTTGCCTCGACGGTTCGCGAACCGGGAAAAACGGACGTAACGTCAGCGGGGAAACACGCGACGGATGCACGGTTCACGGATTGAACCCAAACAACGAACAATGGGACCACGCGGATTGGGGTACCTCGCTGGAACGTCGGATCAAGTCGTCGGTAAGGCCGGATTCCGGCGAACACGAAAACAGTAAATAGGGTTCAATCGGGTATAGGCTTGGAAAGAAGGAAAAGATCAGAGAAGGAGATGATGGGGGAAATATTCACTGGTCCAGAGGGTGTTTGCGATGACAGCGAGATCGACGGCGGCGAGGACGGCGTCTCCGGCGATCTGCAAAACTCCAGCGGCTGATTTTAGTTCATGAAAAAGAGAAGAGGGAATGAAAGGTGGAGGGGCACACTTACAAGGTGTCTAGAGGTGGTTGGGGCTCGTCGGCGACGGCCACGGGCGGCGCAGGGGTCGCCGGCGACGATTCAGGCGGCACAGGGAAGGCACGGGGTAGCCGGGGTTGCTGCTGCACAGTGCGCGCGGGGAGAAGGAAGGAGACGTTGCGGTCGGGAGGAGGAGGCGGAGGCGAGCACGGCGGTGACGTTGGCGCCGGCGTCGGGCTGCGGCGGCGACGGTGACGAGGCGGCTAGGGTTAGGTGCGCTGGGTTCTCTCGTGAAGAAGAGGAAAGATGCAGGGGATGCGTAAATATATAGGGAAGAGAGAGAGAGAGGTAAGGAAATTAAAGAGAGAGAGAGAGATAGAGACGTGAGGGATGGAGAGATAAAGAGAGAGAGAAACGTTGGAGGGGCCCACGGATGAACGAGCCTCGATGATTGGCTGAGGGGATAGAGATTCGTGAGTTAAGAATAATTAAAAGATTTTTAAAAGCTAAATCTAACAGTAAGATTACGAAGATATATATAGTTTAGATTATATTATTAATTTGGGATTTTGGCGCTAAATGAAACATTTCCAAATCGCGCCCGGGTTGAGTCAAAAATTTTGAAATTCAAATAATAGAATTTAAGCGGGTTCCAAATTTTAAAATGAAATGTTTTATGATTAAAAAGTATACCCCCAAGTCGGGCACTGTACGCGCGCGTAGTCGTCCAAACTCGCCCGTTTCACCGAACGGGATGAGATCTCGACGCACGGATGCTACCACGCGGCTAGGGGTGACGAGTAGGCCGAGATAGATATTTTTAATTTTGTTTTAGGTGCTAAAATTTGTTATATGCAGAAATGACTTAGCCAGTTAAAATTTTACAGTAAGACCCAAACAAGCAAGATAAATGAAATGAGCAATGTCAAACGCTCAACCAGTAACAGAAATAGTAGTATTGGGCTCGGTTGTTACATTATACCCAACTACAAAAGAATTTCGTTCTCGAAATTCCAAGAGTACAAGATAGTAAATTACAGGAAAAGGTGAGTAAACTTCTGTCGGATCTCGTTTTCTCGCTTCCACGTGGATTCTCCATGTGATCGATTACCCCAAGAAACTAGCACAAGGGGGATAACCTTGTTCTTAAGAACCTTTTCCCTTCGATCCATGATTTCAACTGGTCGCTCCTCAAAAGTTAGGTCCTCGCGTACTGTTAACTCCGAATGATCCAAGACGTGTGTTTCATCTCGAACATACCTTCGTAGTTGAGATACATGAAACACATCGTGCACACTTGCCAAGGACTGCGGTAACGCCAAACGGTACGCTACCTCTCCAACACGCTCCAATATCTCGAAGGGTCCAACGAATCGGGGACTAAGCTTTCCTCGACTCCCAAAACGAATCACCCTTCTAGTCGGTGATATCTTCAAGAATACCAAATCATTCACGGCGAACTCTAGAGGTCTTCTTGACGTGTCAGCCCAACTTTTCTGTCTGTCTTGAGCTGCCTTCATATGCTTCCTGATTGTATTCACTTTCTCAACTGTCTGTATTACCAAATCTGGTCCCAATAATCTTCGTTCACCAACATCATCCCAACAAACAGGTGAACGGCACTTACGACCATACAAAGCTTCAAACGGAGCCATCTGGATAGTTGCTTGGAAACTATTGTTGTAAGAAAACTCCACCAAGTGTAAGTGATCCTCCCATGAACCCGTGAATTCCAACATGCATGCTCTCAACATGTCTTCAAGAGTTTGCATCGTTATCTCCGACTGACCATCAGTTTGAGGATGATAAGCTGTGCTAAACTTTAACCGAGTCCCCAAACTTTCCTGTAAACTCCTCCAGAAGTGTGATACGAACCGAGTGTCCCGATCGGATACGATGCTCACCGGTACGCCATGCAATCTTACAACCTCCTGCATGTACCGTTCTGCCAAGGTCTCCGTTGATTGACCAACCCGGAAAGGTATAAAGTGAGCTGCATTATCAACCGATCGACAATCACCCATACCGCATTGTTGCCCTTTGGACTCCGCGGTAAAGCCGTCACGAAAACCATGGTTATATGTTCCCACTTCCACTGAGGAATCGGAAGTGGTTGCAACAAACCAGCAACCCTTTGGTGTTCAGCCTTGACTTGCTGACATACCAAGCACTTAGCCACGAAGCGAGCAATCTCCCGTTTCATGCCTTCCCACCAGAAATGCTGTCGAATATCACGGTACATCCTTGTACCTCCTGGATGTACAGAGTAAGCTGAACTGTGTGCCTCCTTCATAAGCTCTTCACGAACATCTCCTTTTGGCACACATAAACGGCTTCCATACCTCAACGAACTATCTTCGTGGACCAGTAAATCCGTTCGTAGTCCGGCTTCAACCTGCTCTCGAAACTTCTGCAGTCTAGGATCCTGCGATTGTGCCGCTTTAATCTTCTCAACCAAGGACGACTGTACTTGCAACTGCATCAACTTTCCCGTAGAATGTGGTAGCACAACCCCCAAGTCGAATCTTTGGAAATCTGCAATGATCTCCCTCTGCGTAGTTAACACCAGAATCGCTGGTAACTGACTAAGCGCATCCGGCACGACGTTAACTTTTCCTGGATGGTACTTAAGATCAAGGTCGTAGTCGGCCATCAGCTCCAACCATCTACGTTGCCTCATGTTCAACTCCTTCTGAGTGAACACATACTTCAAACTCTTGTGATCTGTAAAAACTTCGACTCTCTCACCCAAAAGGTAGTGTCTCCAAATCTTCAAAGCGAAGATCACAGCCGCATGCTCCAAGTCATGAGTCGGATAATTCTTCTCATGAGTCTTCAGTTGTCTTGATGCGTAAGCTACGACCTTCCCATGCTGCATCAAAACACATCCCAATCCTTTCCCAGATGCGTCGCTATGAATCACTAGTCCCCCGGAATTGTCTGGTACGGTCAGGATAGGGGCGGTAATCAACTTCTGCTTCAACGTCTCGAAAGCCAATGCACATTTATCCGTCCATACAAAAAGTACCTCCTTGCGCGTAAGCTTGGTCAATGGTTCTGCCAAACGAGCGAAGTTCTCCACAAACCTCCTGTAGTATCCGGCTAATCCAAGGAAACTTCTTATCTCAGCTACATTCCTTGGAATAGGCCAATCTCGAACTGCTGCAATCTTTTCGGGATCGACGGCGATTCCATTGCCCGACACAACATGCCCCAGAAACTTCACTTCCTCCAGCCAAAATTCGCACTTACTCATCTTCGCATACAATTTCTCCTGTCTCAATGTCTGTAGTGCGATCTTCAAATGCTCAGCATGCTCCTCCAAACTCTTCGAGTAAACCAGAATATCATCAAAGAATACCACAATAAATTGGTCCAAGAACGGTGAAAAGATTCGGTTCATCAAGTCCATAAATACTGTCGGCGCATTCGTTACTCCGAAGGCATCACTAGGTACTCGTAATGTCTATACCGAGTTCGAAACGCCGTCTTGCAAATACCTTCTGCTTTCACTCGGACCTGATGATATCCAAATCGCAAATCCAGGTTCGAGAATACCCTCGCGCCACTAAGCTGCTCGAAAAGTTCGCCAATGCAAGGGATCGGGTACTTGTTCTTAATAGTCACCCGGTTTAATTCTCGATAGTCGATGCACATCCTTCTTGTGCCATCTTTCTTCTTTACTAGAAGAACTGGAGCTCCCCAAAGTGAGTTACTGCTTCGAATCCAACCCTTTTCAAGCAATTCAGCAACCTGTTTTATTTGACTTCTTCCAACTCTACTGGTGCCATTGGATAATACGCTTTGGATATTGGCGCTGCACCAGGAATAAGATCGATTGCGAATTCCACGTCTCGCTTCGGCGGTAATCCCGATATATCTTCAAACACGTCCTTAAAAATCGCGAACAACAGCCGGCTCTTCACTTTTATCAACTTCCATTGCTGAAAGAATATTGTTTGTCGGCCTAGCCCTAAACTTGACTGACCCGACAGAACGGCTGCTTCCTTACCGTAATTGCTGTCTGCTGCAAACCCCCTTTCAACCCAGATAACTCTGCTGCTCTCGGGCTGCCGCAAGTACTTGTGAGAAAGTGGTCAAACCCAGGGAGACCATCTGTCTCTGGATGTCCACGTTCAAGCTGCGCATGAACCTCCGTGCCCTGCCTGCATCGTTGGCAACCAAAGGTCCAGCGAATCTGCTGAGTCTCGTCTATTCTGCTGCATGCACATCCACGGGTGCTCCATTCTGCCTCAGCCCAATAAACTTCTCTTCGATTTCCTCCCGTGCAGTTCGCGGGAAGAACTTCTCCAGGAAACTCTTAGAAAATCCGCCCATTTGATCGGCTTGGGCAAACGGGTCTCCTCCACAAGCCACCATTCTCGGGCGTAGTCCACTAACTGAATGCGTACCACATCAACTCTTTTGTCATCTGGAATATGTGCCGAAATCAGCAAATTCTCCGTGTCGACTAGCCACTGCTCGGCTGGCACGGCTCCTCCAAACCAGTAAATACAGACGGACCCAACGCCTGAAGTCTGCCACGGTCCCTACTCGGTCAACTGGTTTAGCTCCAACGCTGTTTACAGACTGCTGGACGATCTGCAAACCTTCCTGGACGAGTCTGGTTGCTGCTGGATCAGCTCGGTCTGTCTCTTTTGATTTTCCAGCATTCCTCTTATCACTTCAAGCATGGTGGCTTCGTCCACGCGCCTCTGGTACGTCTTCAAATTCTTACCGGCCATATCAAAACACCCAACATTAGCATGATGATAGATTTTGAATATAGATCAAGGCTAGAACTCCAAGATACTTAAATAGAGTACCGCATTGTAACTATGCCAAGCCACAATTACTTAACTCCACCCAAGTCGCCTAAGTCCTAGGGATAACAAGAAATCAGGTTTTTGAGTCGACATGCAAAGTAAGTTTGCACGTCGATATAATCAGGAAGAATGTGATTCAAGAATGGTAAAACGGTCAAGGTGGTAGGACATGTTTCCTAAACACGGGTATTCTGATTCGTGTATTGGGTACAATACCCAACTACAAAAAGAATCAACCCAACTAACCTATGGCTCTGATACCAAAAGAACCATGTCACGCCCCGCTTCCCAGAGTACGCTAGATTGGGCACGTGACATAGCCAACCATGCTACCTGTGGGTAGGAAGTATCCATCCACAGTCACATTACGGCTGTAGAGATATCAAGAACAAGATAAACTATCTAAAACATGTCCACAATCCAGAATAATAAGAGTCAATGATAAATAAATGCGGAAGCAAATGATCCAATACAATAATAGAAAAGTATGTCCCATAATGCGGGCTCACATCTGGAAATAAGAGTGCAGGAAATAAAACTAACCACTACAGAACTCACAAATCAGCCTGCTGGCTGAAATAATCCTGCTCGGACAACGACAGTGGTAAAGGATCTGGGCCATGCAAAACCCAGACGTCAGCGCGTCATGTCAACCAATAATATAATATGAACAGTGTAATAGGCAATGCATAAATAAATATGAATAAAGCAATAGTATGAAACAAGCAGTGCAGGGTAGTGTGCAGTGGGTAACTAAACTGTCTTATCGGGTTTTCTATCCTAAAGTCTTTGAAATCAATTCGAGTAATCCTCCATGTAACTCAAAGGATATGTTCCGTTACCCCCTGGGACCACGGATCAGGAAGATGGGAACCAATAATGGTTCTGTCCCGTTGCCCCCCGGGACCACGGATCAGGAAAATGTAAGAGTCACGAATGGCTCTGTCCCGTTACCCCCCCCGGGACCACGGATCAAGTAATACCCTTTTAAGTTACACTTTAGATTACCCTTTTGATTTCCCTATACCCCCAGGTTATATGTGTCAGGTCAGGTATTCAGTAGTCAAGGACTAATGCCAACACAGGATCAGGTAACAGGTCAGGTTTGTCTGGATAGACAACAGGAATGGTCCATGATGGACTACATGTCAGGTTTGTTGGCATTAGGCACGAGATCAGGTAACAGGTCAGGTCATGGTACATCAGGTCAAGTCGATAGTAAAGGATACCATGCCAGGTGCATCGGTATATATATACCATGTGTAGCAAGGTCAGGTCAAGATGTAACAAAATCGAGGGTGTGCTCACAACAGGTATATAATCGAACAGGGATTAACAGCAGGAAATAAGCAATAAATTAAACAACAATAAGCAGTTCATTTAATCACAATAGTGCATTAACATGGTGCAGTCGTTTTATCATATTAACAGGTTTTGTGCACCCCTTGCGGTGCAATAGATCACATGATGATGCAATACCGTTATATCAATATCAAAATGTAACAGAACTACATGTGTAGAGGCTATCATCCTTTAAACGGTAAAATGTGATTAACGGGTAAACTTCGTTATTAGGGTTAAAGTGGCAAACTGAAGTTTTAGGTTAACTGTAAAATGATATATGTCATATTGCAACCAAATGGGGAAATAACCATTCCGAGTTGAGTTTTGCAGGTTTAAAGAGTCAAAAACATATATAATTGTATAGTATAGCATGTAGCAAGTGATACTTGCCTCGACGGTTCGCGAACCGGGAAAAACGGACGTAACGTCGGCGGGGAAACACGCGACGGATGCACGGTTCACGGATTGAACCCAAACAACGAACAATGGGACCACGCGGATTGGGGTACCTCGCTGGAACGTCGGATCAAGTCGTCGGTACGGCCGGATTCCGGCGAACACGAAAACAGTAAATAGGGTTCAATCGGGTATAGGCTTGGAAAGAAGGAAAAGACCAGAGAAGGAGATGATGGGGGAAATATTCACTGGTCCAGAGGGTGTTTGCGACGACAGCGAGATCGACGGCGGCGAGGACGGCGTCTCCGGCGATCTGCAAAACTCCAGCGGCTGATTTTAGTTCATGAAAAAGAGAAGAGGGAATGAAAGGTGGAGGGGCACACTTACAAGGTGTCTAGAGGTGGTTGGGGCTCGTCGGCGACGGCCACGGGCGGCGCAGGGGTCGCCGGCGACGATTCATGCGGCACAGGGAAGGCACGGGGTAGCCGGGGTTGCTGCTGCACAGTGCGCGCGGGGAGAAGGAAAGAGACGTTGCGGTCGGGAGGAGGAGGCGGAGGCGAGCACGGCGGTGACGTTGGCGCCGGCGTCGGGCTGCGGCGGCGACGGTGACGAGGCGGCTAGGATTAGGTGCGCTGGGTTCTCTCGTGAAGAAGAGGAAAGATGCAGGGGATGCATAAATATATAGGGAAGAGAGAGAGAGAGGTAAGGAAATTAGAGAGTGAGAGAGATAGAGACGTGAGGGATGGAGAGATAAAGAGAGAGAGAGAAACGTTGGAGGGGCCCACGGGTGAACGAGCCTCGATGATTGGCTGAAGGGATAGAGATTCGTGAGTTAAGAATAATTAAAAGATTTTTAAAAGCTAAATCTAACAGTAAGATTACGAAGATATATATAGTTTAGATTATATTATTAATTTGGGATTTTGGCGCTAAATGAAACATTTCCAAATCGCGCCCGGGTTGAGTCAAAAATTTTGAAATTCAAATAATAGGATTTTAAGCGGGTTCCAAATTTTAAAATGAAATGTTTTATGATTAAAAAGCATACCCCCAAGTCGGGCACTGTACGCGCACGTAGTCGTTCAAACTCGCCCGTTTCACCGAACGGGATGAGATCTCGACGCAGGGACGCTACCACGTGGCTAGGGGTGACGAGTAGGCCGAGATAGATATTTTTAATTTTGTTTTAGGTGCTAAAATTTGTTATATGCAGAAATGACTTAGCCAGTTAAAATTTTACAGTAAGACCCAAACAAGCAAGATAAATGAAATGAACAATGTCAAACACTCAACCAGTAACAGAAATAGTAGTATTGGGCTCGGTTGTTACATATACTGATTGAATGTAAATTACATTGATATTTGCAAAGGAATGTAAAATTACATAGGGCTCTCATTTAAGAGTTGAATAGAAATACTTGGGGGTATTTTAGTGTCAACCAAACAAAGTTGATGGACACTGCCTTAATTTGAAGGCCACATCATTTTCTTTGACGTGTAAATAGGACACCCTAGATGGGGTCCACACCATGTGAGCATCGCTTCATTTGAAGTGTGGGTGTTATTTCATTTGAAATATAGACAACACTTCATTGGAAATAAAGGTGAAACACTTTATTTGAAGTGCAAATGAGAAACCTTAGGTGGGGTCCACATCACAATGTGGGTGGGACACTTTTAGTAAGGTCTACACCACTTCACTTGAAGTGTAGGTGGGACATCTTAGGCAGGGTCTACACCAAAACAGAGAAACATATATATTTCTGTTTCAGGGAGGCCTGTTTAAGGCCTCCTGAAGGACCAGGAGGGGGTCCCGAAGCAACCGGGAGGCCTCTTTTGGGCCTCCTGATGGTTGTTTCATGCCAGGTTAGGAAACTCTATTATAGAGTTTTCTTTAAAATGAAACTCATTTATTTGAGTTTCATGCACTTACCAAGAATGTGTGATACCATTCTCAAGAGTTTGTGCAAAATAAACATATGAATTTATGTTCAAAGGTAAAAGCATGTCTGATAAGTGAATTGTGTACTCCTATTCACAAGTGGTTTGAGAATAAGGTTTTTCCTATTCATGAAGGTCTTCAAGACATAATTTTCATGTCTTAAGTCATGAATGGAATATTCCATTTGTATACGTCTGTTATAGACATATATCCGGTTCTGAAAAGTGAATAGAAGTTTCTTATTCACATGTCAAAAGACATGATTTTCGTGTCTTATGAATAAGATTTTCCTATTCATAGATGTTCTGAGGACATGTTTTTCATGTCTCAGAGATGAATGGGTGTTTCCTATTCATAAATGTTTTCAGTGACATATTTTTGTGTCTATAAGTTAATGGAATATTTCATTCGCTTATATCTGAACAAGAAAGACCTAGTGTTTTGATCCATGTCCTTCTAGAAATAATTTTATCCATTTCTGTTTATATATTAGGAAATAGGCTGGTCTATTTCAGAACTATAAAGAACATGGATGGCTCATGTTTCAAGTCCAGTTCATATTGATCAAGAACACAATTGTGTTCTATGTCTTCTTCTTCATGAAGGAGGCCATAGTTATGGCTTTTGAGGTTCTCGGTTGAGGCTGAAAACTTGTATAAGTTTTCATGAACCTCTCTCTGATCAGAGAGGGATAGAGGGAAAGAGACAACGAGAGAAGAGTGGAGGAATGCGGTGTCCCATTTCTATATCTCACCTTCTTCTTCCTTTGCTTCTTCTTCTTTCTAGAACTTTAATCAAAATTCTAGGACTTTGAGGCAAAAGGATTTGATCCTATGATCAGTTGATCACAAGTAGGTATTTATGTTGGATATAGTGCCCTCAAGAAAATTATTGTAATTGTAGGCAGGCGACTATGATAATTGAAGGAGAACCTATACGGGTAGAACAGTCTTTCTCGAGATGATGATGCTATCTGGTTTGTCTTTATCATTGATGTGTATACGTTCTACTTAGTATTACGTGTCACTAATATATAATGATAAAGCCCATAGGATCTTTGTTTGACTACCAGTATTATGATGACGATCATACTTGTGGAAACTGGTTAGTCTATAAGCACATCCTTAAATGTCCCTAGTCATGGGAGTATCGAGACCGGACAACGATATTCAAGAGTAGATTAGTGTATACGTTTCTTGACCCCGACGAGGGACGGTGACCGGTCTCACAGCCATTAGTGTTAGGCACCAAAGATTGTATACATGTGTTCATTAGGTTTGAGTTACATTGGACGGACTCGCCAAGAACTCCTAGATGGTTTTATACATATCATCAGATAGTAGTTCTCTGATGATATGAGTACAGGGTAGTCTGTTGACCTGAGATCGTTACTTTTCTTGTGTGAGTTCCCACTGTACTTTGATTACTACCTTATCCCGGCTCTATTGAGTCATGCAAACATGTTTTAGTTGGGTACAGTCCCGAGCCACATGGAAGCAATGAGCGGACTGAGGGGATTCGTCTCTCCCAGTATAGGAAGTTGATGTTGCGCTGTGTTCGGTTGGCTATCACCATAAGTTCATAGCTATGGCGGATGAGATTTATTGATAGAAGATCAATAGTTTCTCGGAAGGTGATGAGCTTGACACTGACATGACTTATCAGGTTATTAGGAGTCTGACGGTTTCTACCTCGCAGGCCCGATATGCAACACTCTTTGACGAACAGACCGGACTCTACGGTGACTGCCACTTATAGGCTTAGTAGGGGTTCAGATTGCTTGTCAATCTTCCTTTCGACAGATATCTGGATAGCTGTTACGTACAGCTAGTGCCACCGACGTGCTTGTGGTTATGGATTGAATCCATTAACTCACTGTCAGCGTATTGTCTAGTCTTTAGAATCCCACACAAAGGGTTTCCGGTTTTGGCGAAACGATGTAGTAGCCGTACCGGGTATGTGTAGGAGTCCTATTAAAACTAATGTATTTGATACACTAACGGTAATCGGACGGTCGAAATACAAGCCAGTTTTTTGGAAAGACGGATATTAAACCAAATTTGGATTTAATATAATAATACATGTATTTGATATATGTATTTACTAGTATTTTTTCAATATTAATATATTTCTCTTTTATGCATTTTTAATACATGGGAAGATAATTACAAGTATGTATATTAATATGTTACGTTACACACACACATTGTAATTATTAATTTCCTTTTCTATGGTTCTCTTTAGGTTATATTGTGCCATGAGATGAGCATATCTTTTCCGATCCTCATGTAGGTGACATGTGGAGGGAAAAGATGAGGGTGGACAAGAGAAGGGGTGATGAAGATCTATGGTTCAAATTTATTATCCATATGATAAAATTTATGAACCATACGAATATGTGATCTTTTTCTTCATAATTTTTCATGAGCTCCTTCACTCCCTTCATTCCCCTAGCTCTCATCTTCCTCCTCCAAAGATTAAAAGAGATTTAGGAAAAAGTAAAGGAAAAGAGAAATATTATTAGTGAACGAACACTATATCACTTGAAGATTAAAGATTAGCAACCTTCAATCTCAAGTTCACTTCAAGCTTGAAGTATAAAGCCAAAGAAGATGAGCTTTCAAGGTGGATCATCTTTGATGAAGGGGATTTTCAATCAAGTTTGTTCCTACCATATACAAGGTGCACTATAAGGAGTCCAACACAAAATGGTAGCAAATGAAGATATTACAAGGGTAGCTATATTCTAACCTTGTATAATAGTGCTAGTTTAGCGTATGGTTGTGATTCTAGGATAGGGATGCAAGTGTTGCTCTTTGTAAAAATTTTTCCAGCTTCCGCTGCGCTTTTGCGTCCCTACAATTTATACCCCCTCTATGAGTAGAAAATAGTGCACAACTATTCTATGGATATCGGGGAAGTGAAGGGTTGAAATCCCTCTACTATCTCCATAAGAATAGGTCAAAGCCTATTCGAATAAAGGAGTCCCGGAGTTATCATAGAAAACAGACGCACCGGGACACCCTATTGTGCCCGCCAATTTTTTTTTCTTGAGCTCTGTAAAACCCCAAAGTGGGTATTTAAACATAAAAAAAATAGAGTTCTTAAGCTCAAGTTTAGAAAATTCCAAAATGGGTATTTAAAATAAATAAATAAAACCAAAGTTTAAGCTCTCATGCGCCAAAACCATGCATATGGCAACGCCCCCGTGATAGGCACGTGAGCGCTGAGGCCAAATGATTTGGCAGTGCCCACATACCATACATGTGAGCGCTAATGTCACCCTTGGTAGCTGATTTGAAGAGATTTTGCGAATCAAAGAATTGTTAACCGCAATCAAGAACGGCGTCGCTTGGTAGCTAGCCGGTGAATACGGGTCGGTCCACAGGGATGTTGTGTATTTCCTAATTGTTCTAACGAGTTAATTCTAAACGGTGTGGGATGTTTATCACTAAAAGCTAAGTTGATTTAGACTAGGATTTAGAATCTTTCTAGGGTTAGGTTTAGGTTAAATTTGGAAAATTAAAGATTTCCCATCGCTTTCAATGCCCTAAATTAGATCTCTTTAGGTGTTATGGTAATTATTAATAAAGGGGATTGGGACGATCGAGAAGAAACGATATTTCTTCCTCTAGGTCCTTGTCCGTCCTTTCTTAATCCTTACCCTAACCTCCATGGAAAACATGCACAATCGGTCTTTTATACTACGGTATCACCGTTACCTCATGGGTAGGGTGCCATAGGGAGCGGTGTGTGTATGTATGCATGGAGTCCTATTATTCAATATGTGACGGGCAAGAAAGGGGTAAGAGATTTTCATCTCTCAAGCCTTCCCTATTCCTAACCCTAACAAGCGAGGAACTACTCGCTCATTAAGGGATCGATAAAAAACATGATTTTTATTTGAGTTTTCGATTTAAGAGATTAATTATCTAAGTACTGCAGATTAATAAAAATTTCTAATCTAAATTAAACTAGAGCAAAGAATAAATTTAAATTAGGGCGGAAATAAAAATTAAGACTAGGGCAAATATAACAAACTACTTACAAAATTGATGCTCTCAAAACATGATAGGAATTCTGAATTTTATTCAATGAAAAGAGGCATAACCTAAAACAAGTTTTAGGCCTTCTATTTATAGAGCATAGAAACCCTAGGGTTACAATCGACACACATCTGCTTTTATAAATATACCCCTAGGAAGACTAGTCAACGCGCCGCCAGCCGTCATAAAATTTCTGCACCGACACGGGTTCAACACGGCCGCGGAACCGCGGCCATAGGCCCTGTTTGGCCGCGGTTCCGCGGCTATATAGTGTGGTCTTGGGCTGAATTTCACTGTATTTCTTTTGTTTGACTTTGTCTTCTGTTTTCCTTAGTTGGTTCTTCAGAATATCTTCTAGTTCTCTTCCAGATCTCCACAGTGAGTAATGTAGTGGACTTTTACCGTTCGCTTCGTGTTGAAGTCTTGAACCTTGCGCTGCTTTTGTACTTTGTGAACTGATCTTCGTTTATTCTCCAACTGTAGGCTTGATCAAGATTCTTCCATTTGTTGGTCGTAGTCTCACATTTGTATCGTCTTTTGTCTTTTTCACTGTTTTTGTTCCGAGAACCTGTAAGCTGCAACTATGTAGCAGACATGGGTCAAAAGCACCCGTTTATTTGTAAAATGACTAAGAATGGGGAATATAATAATGCAAAATTATGATATGAACAAATACCCCCAAACTTATCTTTTGCTCGTCCTCGAGCAAACCTAATTTTATTCTTGAAAAATACCTAGTCTCACTTTCGCAGGGAAACGCGATTGCACTGAGCTCGTGCAACAAGCCGTTAAACCTCTAGGTGTCCCTAGTAGGAGGAGTGTTGTCTCCTGAGGGTTTTCAGCGGATACTACCAACAAAATCCTATCAATTCGGCCTATTAAATTTTATTTTCCACTTAGGTTTTCTAACAAGAAACTCTATTATCGTCGACTTAGAAATTATCCACCCGTATTCTTCACGCTTCCTTATTATTTAACTTAAGATTATATATGTTTTGTAGACTTACTTAGCTTTTAGCATCTTTTAAGTTTTCCTTCTAGGGTTCTATCTCAACTTAGGAATTTTTATCATCTCTATTAAAGATATAAGTCCTATTCTTCATTCCTATCTCTTATCTAAACCCCAATCACATATCCCTACGTGTGTGCATATATCACCCCTACACTTGGAAATTCAAATCAAGCTATCATACTCTTGTCCATCGTCCAAAGCACTTCTTAATTGGTGAATTTTTAGATGAATTTTGCTTACACATCCTTCATGCGACCGTTAATACTTCTTGAGGTACCAACAACCGATTACAAAATGTGTTTGCACATTAAGGCGTAATTTCTAGTCTTGTAATTCCTAAGGCTTCTAGCAGTGACTCCCAGACAAGTTTGTCAAAGGCACTAGGTGATGAAGTACCCTCGCTAATTATTTTTTTCTATTTTGCAGCCTTAAGTAATTACAAAAACCAGTGTTCATTTTTTTTCTTTATTCACACTTGTATTTTATTGTATTTTTCTTCGTACTAAGGACTTTAGACAAGAGCATTTCAAGGTCTCTCCTACTATTCCAAGTTTCAAGGCTCATGTTTGTGCAATTTTCTAGGGTATATATTTTCAGAATTTAGACTTAAGTTAGGAATTATTTTTCAAACTTATACTTTAATAAAAATATTAATACTTTTCCCTTATTTTAACTTAGCCCAAGAAGTCAACTCGAAATTTGCCTATTTCTAAATAAACTACAAAGACATATATTTTCTACCGTTAAATTTTTAGAAAGGTTATTTTTAGGGTTTTTAATTTACTAAGTCTAAAATCTAGTTGTTCCTAACTAGTTAACCTATTTGTCAAACTCAAGTCAATTACGGTCAAATTGAAAGTTTTAATTTTTATAATTTTTCAAGTTTTTCAGTTTTTATTTGATTTTTATTTTTTTCTATTTTTTTATTTTTCAATTTTTTTCAATTTTTATGATTTTTATATAAGGATGCAATGCAGAATTTAAATATGCAAAAGAAAAAGAAAAAAAATATACAAAAATTTAAAAATATGCAATGCAAAAGATAACTATATACACCACTATCTCCCCCAAACTTAACCAAAGCAGTGCCCTCACCGCTCGGCCCCACGCCGCGCTCTCGAGTGTGAACGTGAACGCTCCTCCTTAGCCAACAGGGTTTGAATACCCCGCTCAACCTCCGTCAATCGACGGTCGTGCTCCCTTGCTGTCGCCCTAAATTCCTCCCTCAACGCATCAATACCCCTAACTGCTCGCCTCATCAATTGTGCATGCTCAAGAGGGGTCATTTCGCCTTCGCTCGCGGTTGAGCTCGAGCTAGGTGTGCGGGCAAATACATTCTCTGCCGGTTCGGTCCTCGACCACACATCTGTCAGTCATGAATAGGACGTAGAAACGCCCTCTATAAGAGGTCTGACCGGAATGCCTCCATGCATATAAAATTCGAACTCCTCCGCGGGGAGGAAATATCGACATAATTGTGTAACCAACATGGGATAAGGGTAATTAGCGGCCCGTTTACCTGCACCTATGGAGTTTATTAATACTATGCCCATATCAAAACGGGGGTTCTTTGTCATAAGGGTGTGCACAATATGCAAGGAGGGTATGAAAAATGTTGTATTATGGCAGCTACCAAAAATATTATTTTGTCCCCACCGGCACACAGTCAAAACATTCGCGAAAAGGGTTCTTGCTTGGATACCCTTTCGCGGCTCCCTCGAGCAATCATTGCCCATCAGGGGCATGTAATTCTCGAATTGCAGGGGTTGGTCATGTGCAGGTATGCGAGGGATTAGTATGACCTCGTGTATTATATCCCTATCAATGTTAATTTCACGATCACCCTATTGCAGTTTAATAAACCCAAATTGGTTGAGGAACCCTTCCTCCATACACTCGTAAAAACGAGTGACTAAATCCGGCAAAGCATACGCATTGGGGTGATTATAGATCAGAAAATTCCAACCCCTACACACGATTTCATTCGTGAAATAGCCACCATATACCTCATGTGAGAAAACTTGTGAGAAATCTCTTTCTAACTGCATGCTATGTGCCATTGGTGTTCTACAGATATAAAAATTGAAAAACAGAGGGTGTTTTGAGCAAGCGTACCTCCCTTGTAAATTCAGGGGGCGAAGAACAGAGACGGCGGCGGTTGCGCGGCTGCAGCAAGCTATGGCGGCGGTTCCGCGGCATGATAGAGGCGGCGCGACGAGATCTCTCTGCAGGAAATGAGTGCGGCGGCTAGGGTTTGAGAGAGGGTGAAAATTATGGTTATAGCAGAGAAGGGGGCTCGGCTCTATAAATAGGGACATATGATGGATATTTGTAGATAAACCCCTCCAAAAAGAGGAATTTATCTGCAAATAAAATTTTATTTTATTTATTTATTCTGTAATTTTACAAAAATGCCCAAATTTTTTTTATTTTCAAAATTTTTTATGTTTTATGTTATTTTGTATTTTTATATATTTACAAATGATACACACACCCCAAACTTATTTGAAATTAAGTTTTGGCAGGAAGATCAAAAATTTGGGGGTCAAATGGAGGAAGATCAATCAGTGTAAACCGGCTCCTGCAAAAATAGGAGCTCCTCCGACGGGTCCACAGTGAGGAACGGTTTCAATCGATGTCCATTTACTTTAAATAAAGTACCGTCCTCCGGATTTTCAAGATCTACCGCACCGTGCGGATATACGGTGCGTACTAAAAACGGCCCTTTCCACCTAGATCTGAGTTTGCCGGGGTGAAAGTGTAACCGAGTGTCATAGAGTAAAACCTGTTGACCAGGTTTAAACGTTTTGCGCATAAGGTGTTTGTCATGGAACACCTTAGTTCGGTTTTTAACAATGACAGCATTATCATAAGCCTCACCCCGCAGCTCTTCTAGTTCGTTTAATTGCAGCTTTCGATTGCTGCCCGCATCTCCCATTGATAAATTCAACTCCTTGATTGCCCAAAATGCCTTGTGCTCAATCTCAACTGGGAGGTGGCAAGCCTTCCCATAAACAAGCCGGTATGGAGAAATACCAAGATCGGTCTTGTATGCAGTACGAAGAGCCCATAGTGCATCAATCAGTTTGTGTGACCAATCTTTACGGTTTTTAGAAACCATCTTCTCCAAGATTTGTTTAATTTGCCGATTCGAAACCTTGGCTTGCCCACATGTTTAGGGATGGTATGGCATTGACAGTTTGTGAGTAATGGAATATTTGCACATTAAGGACTCAAAAGTCCTATTGCAGAAGTGAGATCCATTATCACTTATAATTGCTCGAGGGTGCCCAAATCGAAAAAAGATATGTTCTTTAAGAAATCGAACGACAATCTTGTTATCGTTCGTTCGACTGGGCACAGCCCGACCCATTTTGACACATAGTCAACAGCCAAAAGAATATACACATTCCCAAAAGAATTTAGAAATGGTCCCATGAAGTCTATTCCCCAAACATAAAAAATATCCACAACCAAAATTGGTTGGAGCGGCATTTCGTTTCTCCGCGATATCCGGCCCAAGTGTTGGCACCGGGAGCATGTCTTGCAGTATTCATATGCATCCTTAAAGAGACGTGGCCAGTAGAAACCACACTGCAAGATTTTCTCGGCTGTCTTCTTTAGGCCAAAGTGCCCGCCACACACTTGATCGTGGCAAAAAGACAGCAAACTCTTAAACTCATTTTCAGGTACACACCGACGAATGATTTGGTCGGAACAGTATTTAAAAAGATACGGCTCATCCCAGTAAAAATGTTTTACTTGGGACAAGAATCGGAGTTTATCCTGTTTCGACCAATCTTTAGGTATCAAGCCGGCGGCCAAGTAGTTTACTATATCAGCGAACCAAGGTTCGCAAGACACGGTTAAGAGTTGCTCATCGGGAAAAACATCTTTAATTAGAATTTCAAGTGTAGGCGAAGAAGGAAGTCGTGAAATGTGATCGGCCACTACATTTTCACATCCTCTTTTGTCCCTTATGACAAGGTCAAACTCTTGTAGCAAGAGGATCTAACGTATTAGCCTCGATTTGGCATCCTTCTTTCCAAAAAGGTGGCGAAAAGCTGAATGGTCCGTGTACAGTATCACTGGAGAGCCGATTAAATAAGGCCGGAATTTTTCAAGTGCAAACACAACGGCTAAAAATTCTTTTTCTGTTGTTGTGTAGTTCGGTTAGGCCTTATTTAATGTTCGGCTAGCGTAATAAATTACGTGCAACATCTTATTAATGTGCTGTCCAAGAACAACACCAATGGCGAAATCTGATGCATCGCACATAATTTCGAATGGATGCGTCCAGTCTGGAGATGAAAGAATGGGCGCAGAAATGAGAGAGTATTTCAATGACTCGAACGCTTCCATACAAGTTGAGTCAAAATCAAATGTTGTGTCCTTGGCCAATACGAGAGTCAAGGGTCTAGAAATCTTGCTAAAATCCTTGATGAACCGTCTATAAAAACCGTAATGGCCAAGGAAGGCTCGTATGTCTTTGACGCATTTAGGAGGAGGAAGATTAGAAATGACTTCAATCTTGGCTTTATCAACCTCTATGCCATTTTGCGAGATGACACGTCCTAAGACAATACCCTCTCGTACCATAAAGTGGCACTTCTCCCAATTTAGAGTGAGGTTCTTATCCCTACAGCGGGTAAGAACTGCATCAAGGTGTAGCAAACACTCGTCGAAGGAGTTACCAAAAATGGAGAAATCATCCATAAAAATCTCCAAAAACTTTTCAACCATGTCTGAAAAGATCCCCATCATACACCGCTGGAATGTAGCGGGTGCATTGCATAACCTAAAGGGCATGTGACGGTAAGCAAAAGTACCGAAAGGACAAGTAAATGTGGTCTTGTCTTGATCCTTTTCGGCGATGGGGACTTGGTTATAGCCGGAATAGCCATCTAAAAAGCAGTAAAACTCGTGCCAAGCCAATCGTTCAAGCATTTGGTCAATGAAAGGTAAAGGAAAGTGGTCTTTCCTTGTAGCGGCATTGAGTTTTCTATAGTCGATGCAAACACGCCACCCAGTTTGGTTGCGAGTAGGTATTAACTCATTTGCCTCATTGGTTATGACCGTAATGCCCGATTTCTTAGGGACAACATGAATGGGGCTAACCCACTGGCTATCCGAGATAGGGTAAATGATACCACTATCAAGACATTTAACAATCTCTTTCTTGACAGCCTCTTTCATTATGGGGTTGAGGCGTCTTTGTGGATCCCTTACCGGCTTGGCATCATCCATCAAGTGTATATGATGTTCAACTATGAGGGGACTAATTCCCTTGATGTCTGCCATAGACCAGCTAAAAGCTTGCCGGTTATTTTGCAAGACCATTAAAAGGGCCTTCTCTTGCTCGGGAGCTAGAGAGGCCGATATGATAACGGGAAGGGTCTCATTCTCATCTAGGTAAGCATATTTAAGGTGAGACGGCAAAAGCTTTAGTTTGAGTTTAGGAGGTGAAACAATTGAAGGTAGCATTGGTGAAACTGTTTTAAACTCGAAGGATTCCATCAACGGTTCAAATCGAGTGTACGCAACCGAGTCGGATGGTTCAACTAACTCATCCGAAAAAAAATCAAAAAACTCAAACGCGGGTGGTGAGTCTTCAAAATCGTCCAAAAAGGTGAAACACTCATAATCGTTTTATGGCGTGAAAGCTGTGTCGGATTCTAGGAGGAACACACTAGAGGCGTCAACACTGCTGTGATTGAACAGAAATTTTTTGAGCTCATAGTCCTCCTCCGTGATCTCGTGGATCGAGCAAACATTAAGTATACTAGCATTAGGCTCGGAAGGCTGATTCCCCAACTTAAAGATGTTGAGTTCAATCGTTATATTTCCAAAAGATAGGTTCATTGAACCATTACGACAATTGATCACCGCATCGGAGGTCGCAAGGAATGGTCGACCAAGTATCACCGGAATTTGACTCCGGGGGTTAGCTAGAGGTTGTGTATCCATAACAATAAAGTCAACGGGAAAAATGAAATCCCCTACTTTAATTAACACATCCTCCAACTCTCCCCTAGGATGGGTGATGGATCGGTCGGCCATTTGAAGAGTACAATGAGTGGGTTTAAGCTCTCCAACGCCTAGTTGCTTGTACACTGAATAGGGTAGCAAATTGACACTAGTACCAAGATCTAATAGTACTCTATTGATGTTCTAGTCCCCAATTGTTATCGAAATAGTAGGACAGCCGGGGTCTTTGTGCTTTTGGGGTAAAGATTGGACAAGAGCATCACTAACAGCACTAGCCACGAAAACTTTCTTTGGTACTTGTGACTTCCTCTTCTTGGTGCATAAGTCCTTTAAGATTTTCGCGTAAGAAGGAACTTGTTGGATTGCATCCAAGAGAGGTATATTTATGCTAACCTGTTTGAACAACTCTACAATCTTCTCCATTTGTAGAGTTGCTTTATTGGATCTCAACCTGTTTGGAAAAGGAACATTTTGAAAATTTGTTGAGTCTAATTTTTGTGGATCAGATTGTGGAGTTGGAACGGATCCCCGTGTAGATGTGTTCGTGATGTGAGAAGTGGATCCGTTCGAAGTAGAAGAAGTAGAGCCTTGTGAAGAATGAAGAATAGGCTCTAACGAAGAAGATGAAGGTGAAGAAGAAGAAGATGAAGAAGAACCACCGGCAGGGGTGTCATTATTAATACCCACGTTATTATGCAACACTTTTCCGGATCTCAACGTGGCCACAACATTTACGTTATGATTTTGCTGTTCATATGCAACATGTGCGTGACCGGGATTTGGCAATGGTTGAGATGGAAGCTTTCCCTTTTCTCGCTCGCTCAACGCAGCATTGAGTTGTGCAATTTGTGCTTCAATAGATTTGATGCTTTGATCGTGTGAAGCACTGTTTTGCACCAAAGATTGAATGGAAGTCTCCAACCTTGCTGCGGATTGTGTAGATTGTTTTAGAAACGCATCTAGACTTCTTTCTAGCGAGGTAACCTTATCATTATTAGGTTGAACAAAATTTTTTTGAGGGTAAGAATTGTTGGGCACAAAATTGTTCATTTGGTTAGGGTAAGGTTGCGGTTGGAAAGGTTGCTGGTATTGAGTTTGTGGAAGTGCTTGTTGTTGTGGAGGAGGAGGCCTTTGAAAGTTGTTGTTTCCTTAGAATTGTTGATTTTGATTCCAAGCAAAATTTGGGTAACTCCTCCAACTCGGATTATAATTCGAATAGTATGGATCATTTCTCTGTCATTGCTGAAAGGCAGCATTGATGTGATCTTGTCCTTGAGTAAGTGGATTGTAAGGACACTCTTCGGTAAGATGTGATGGATCCGAACAACAAGCACAAATAGTTCGTGGGGGCAAAGCAGGGGCAGGAGAAGGCGATGAGATTTTGGTCTCAATGGCTTCTAGCTTTTTCGTAAGTGCGGCCATCTCGGCCTTCATAGCAATCGACATATCTAATTGATATATGCCTGCCCTAGATTGACCAATAGAAGAAGATGAGGTGGTCTTGGTGCTTTCCCACTGAAGTGTTTATTCAGTAAGATCCTCGAGAAACTACCACGCTTCCTCACTAGATTTGGTTAGAAAGTGACCTTGACAAATGGTTTCCAGCAACTGCTTCGTTGCTGGGTTCAATCCCTCGTATAAAGTTTGGTAAAGTTGCCAATTTTCGATATCATGGTGAGGGCATTGAACAAGTAGGTCTTTGAATATTTCAAAACACTTCCAAAAGGGTTCGGAAGGAAGCTGGGAAAATTGTATAATCTCATTGCGAATTCTCGCAGTCTTGTGATGAGGATAAAACTTTTTAAGAAAAGCTTTAACAAACTCTTCCCAATTTTTAATTGAATGTGATGTTGTGCTGTATAACCACTTCTCGGCTAAGTCACATAAGGTGAAAGGAATGACCCTTAGCCTTATATCATCATCTGATAATTGGGTTGTTTTCATCATTGCGCAAACGTTTTGGAATTTGTTTATGAAGATATAGGCATCTTCAGATTCCAGTCCGTGAAATTTTGGCAACATGTTGATGAAGTGGGGTTTGATCTCAAAGTTGTCCCCATTTGCCGGTGGGAGTGAAAGAAAAGTAGGTAAGGCGGTGCGGATCGGGTAGAAAAGATCCTGGAGCGCGGTTCGTTGGGGCGCTTCAATAGGCGAGTGTTGCGGGTTATTCGCACCTAACGGAGGTGGAATCAGTCCCGTGGGTAAGGTGTTGTTAGGATTATATCCCGACATCCCTTCGGAGGAAGAATGTGAAGGTGAAGGTAAGAAAGTGGAAGGAATTTCGACTTCGGAGTCGAAAGCTTCATCGGTCGGTACCAACGAGACACGGACTAATCGGGCACTAGAGTCCCTAGTTCAACCGGACATACACTAAGGAGGTAGTGTAGTAAAAAAAAAAAACAGAATGTGGGGGTAAGAAAATGTCAATGAGAAGAAAGTGGGTGTAAGTAGGGTGTACGGATTTCTTAGCGACAAGTTGCAAGTTTTTGTAAAGATCTTTCCTCTTTTTTTTTATATATATATGGAGCTTTTTGCAAAAAAGGATTTTCGATAAAAGGCTTATACACACGTTCAATCAACCACAAATGCACAATCAGGCCTAGATCTAGGGTCACCTAAGTCAGCTAGACAGCTCCTAACTGTTCCAAAGGGCAAGAAATAGGACCTCAAACCGCCTCTTCACCGCCAATTGTGGCCAGGTATGTGCCAGGTAAGTGGGATGTTCTCCACTACGTAAGTAGTGGGCCTAATTAAGTAACCACTCGACTTAGACACACTTGTCTAGACACCACAAAGTCAGGTTAGGATCAACGGTCGAAGCCTACAACTATTCCTCTGTCCTATTGAGTGCGAAGTCCTTAGGGCTGAATCTAATCTTTTTTAAATAAATGATTGTAACACCCAGCCCTTTTTACACCAATATTCGTATTTTGTTACTCTTAAAATTTAATTATTTTATTTTACAACTATTTTAGTATTATAACTTTCCCTAACCCTATTTTATCTCAAGCCCATTACCTATCGATTCTATATTTTTACAGATCCTTTTATTTTATTTTTATTTCCCTATTCTTATTTATTTCCAAACCAGGCCTCTTTTCTATTCTCTTATTCTTTTATTTTACCCTGGCCTAGCCCGTGACACCCAATCCCGAGCCCATTCTTTTTTTAAATAACTTAAAATTTTCTATTAAAACCCAGCCCAAACTCCCCGGCCCGCTTCTTTCTTTTTCCCATTTAATTTCCTTCATCTGCCCTGGCCCATTCTACTCAGCCCATTTCTTTTATCCATCTTAATTTTCCCAGCCCATTCCCCATTTTATTTTCCCCCGGCCCATACCCTACCTTCTTCCCCAACGGCTACTCCCCATTTTTCCCGCTCCCTGTTTCTCGCGATCCGCCTCCTCCGCCCACGCTCATGCCCACGTCGCCTAGCCGTTACCCCCTCGCGATCCCCTCGTCGTCTCTCCTTCTCTCTCCCTCACACCCTCACGCTTCAACTCCTCCTTCTCCTCGTTTCTGCTCCCTCTCTCAAAAACTCACCCATCACCCTCTTTCTCTCCCCTCAACCCCGACCAAACCCACCGACCACCACTCTCATTGCACGCATCCACGGCCACCGCCTGCACCCCGACGACGCCGACGAGCTCCCCACTTCCCTGAGCCATCTCGTCGACTCCGCCGCACCCCCCTCGTCGTCAGCAGCACCAGCATCACCCCATACATCCACACCCGAGCTCCCCACTTCCTCTCTCCCACTCCACTGCACCCACCAACCGAGTCCCCTGCACACCCATCCTCTGTGCACCCCAGCTCGACCATCACCGGCACCCACGACGCCGGTGAGCCCCACTGCACCTCCAGCACCCAATCGTCACCGACACCTCCTCATCACCGCCGAGCCCTCTCTCTCTCAATCTCTCTCTCAGTCTCTCTCCAATTCTCTCTGTCCCTCTCTACCTCTCCCCCTTCTCTCTCAATCTCCCTCTCCTTACTTCTCTCTCTCTTTCTCACTTTCCCCCTCTCTCTAATTCTCTGTCTCTCTGTTATACTCCCTCTCCCTCTCTCTCTCTCTCTCTCTGTTCTCTCTCTCTCTCTGTTCTATTCTCTCTCTCTCTCTCTCTGTTCTCTGCCCTCACTCTCTCTGTTGTACGAGCACCTTCGCCTCGTCTCACCTAATGCCTAGCCGCAACAGCCCGTCACCAAACTCGAGCCAAGCCCAAGCCTAGCCGAGACTCGTCCTGTTGTTGCTACTTCGTGCCCAAGCCGTGTCACCACTGCCTTCGCTGCCGTGCCATCAATTCAACGTCTCCAGGCAAGTATTTATACTTGCTACATGCTAATCTAATTACATTACAAACTCAAATCGTATAGATTGCTAATTTACAATTTATGATAACCCATATGATATTCCTGTTCGATGTGTGACCTCAATGAAAACATTCGTATAAATTGACGGAATTGGTTTGTCTATGCTGGCCCATGTAGTGATGAATGCGGTGTATAAATTTCACTGGATAATACGACTGTTAACGACTAAAACGATTACCCCAAATATACCTGTAAAACTGGAATTTTTCCGTATCTGAAAACTGTTAAAATTACCATAAATTATGTACATACTGGAATGATACGTTCAGGGGTTTAAATCGAAGCCGACTCGACGAACTATAACCCTATGCAAGTTTCTAATGGTTTCTGTACTTAAATTGTGATGATATTTGGTTCGGAGTGCGACTCTGGACTGCAGTCTAGAGCGACTCTGATTATTTATTACTGTCCCGTAATGGGTACCATCTTGTTTCCTTAACTTGTATGTTACGGAACTCCACTGTTTATTAAAGGTGAATCTTTTATCTAGATAACACAAGTGGTTTCATCATGTTTCGTCATCGTTTTCTATTTAATTTGTAATTTAAAAGATCGGGACGTATAACAGTCCCAACAGAATCAGAATTGACATACTAGTATTGAACAGTGTATAACTCCTGACGTACAGACGCGATTGAGGATCCGTATATTGCGTTAAAAACCTTATTGGAAACCCTAGATATCATTCAACTGTAGCATTGCTAAATTCTGATCTCTACTAGGGTTAAAATGCGTTGCGAAACGGACTTCCGATTCTGAAACCGGATTTCCAGCCATGAACGCTTAAAATGAAATGGCCATAACTAGTGATCCTGAAACCTGATTGACGTGAAACCAAATTCGCTGGATAGGTAATCAAACATACTATTTAATCCCCATTCGTCATTTCGCTAAACTGTACACGTATGATTTATGATAAATTATGCAAGTGGTAGAATACTGATTTATGACATCCTAATCATGCTTTACATACTGTTTACTCATCATATCATACATATGTCACTGCATTGATAACCTAGTGATCATGTGCATTACCCAGTGTTAGGTATT
Source organism: Agapanthus africanus (assembly GCA_030015575.1). Taxonomy (NCBI): domain Eukaryota; kingdom Viridiplantae; phylum Streptophyta; class Magnoliopsida; order Asparagales; family Amaryllidaceae; genus Agapanthus; species Agapanthus africanus. Next base: position 144,873,645 of record CM057338.1, on the reverse strand, counting down.
AGTGATGATTGTGACAAGTACGTTAGTATTCGTGCGTGAGTGAATAAGTGAAAGTGACACGTACTTGTACACAATCAGTGAACCTTATTATTCTATTGCATTGTCGACGTCTGTGGGACGCGTGTACGTGTGACTATAAGTGGTATGGGACACTTATGGAAGCTCTTGCATGGGTGTCACAGATAAGGCACCAGACACTGCCATTTATCTTGGGTGTTAGTCGGGACGTGCTTGATGGAGATCCTGTCTCTATTTCTCGTGCAGACTTGTCACAGACCGACTGGTATTTGAGGTTATGGTTAGCGTTTGATGTAGACCACGGGGTGTGGGGTAGTCTGAGTGTGAGTTCAACAGAATCTCGGGAGTCCCATGCCGGCTTATATATATGGAGATATATGGAGATTTACAGGGTACATGATTATTACCGTGAGTTACATGTTGGGCCCGTGGTCCCTTACCCTTGGGTCCTACCATTGGGTGGAGGACACTCGCGAGTGGTTGACTCTCACACTTGGACTGACGATAGGCTTAGTGACCTGTACAGTGAGACTTAGAGACTGATAGGGATAATGGCATTGATATACATTACTTACCGTTGTTGACATACCTGGCATATTATTTTACTGCTTTACTGTTCACCTGATCTATTGGACACTTCTTTGGTTACTGCATGTTCATACCTATACCTTCTTGATTTACTGTCATATATATCTATTATCGCTGTTCGAGTTGTCACTTGTATCTATATATTATATTGCTATTGTGTCGCTCTGACGACCTGAGTATGCATGCTCAGTGTGAGGAGTGGATTTAGCCGGGACCAGAACCAGACGCACATCACGGACATCTTGATTAGCTATCCAGAGTTATACCTTTTGTTTCCCATCAGGTCAGTTCTTTATATTTTTTTGTTTCAGTTACTGCATTTCTCATTACCTGCGCATTATTTGCTGATTACCACGTAAAGCTAGAAACCGAAGTGTGACTACGGCAAGTTATTTCCTTGACCGTAGGAGCATGGCTGGCCTTGTCAACCCCTCGTATTCTGTATTTTGGGAAGCGGGGCTTGACATGGTTTAGTTGGTATCAGAGCCAGGTTTTGTTTTGATTGGGATTGCAGTTTTCCGTGTATAGCTTGACAATCTAAGACATCCCTCAGTCTAGGTTGTAAACTTGTTATCCTTGATCCGTATTCATATTGAGTGTTCTGCTATCCATTCGCTGGGGTTTCGGGTGACTTGGCAAGGTTACGTGGTTGTAATTGCGAACTACATCGTAGTTACACTACCGTACTCTGTTTTAGTGACTTAGAATCCTACAGTTGATTTCCACTTGTAATAAATTTCATCACATCCGATGTTCTTGATTCCTTGCCCAATCCATATTATATTTTGATTCTTATATCGTTCTCAAAATTATTGTTTCAGGGTCATGTCGTCCAACGACTCTTCCTCTATCTCCACTCCCCAGAATCTGACCGTTGAGATTCTGAGTGTACCGCAAGGTCTGAGGGAAGCCCAGGAGCGAACAAACGACTTGTTAGCTGAAGGACTGAGAAGGCAGATGAATCAGGCACCAGCGGGAGTTTCCAATCGTAAAGGGATCCTCGTTAGACGAGGAAAAGAGAAGAAGATGAAGCGCCCATTTGTTCCCCCGAGACAGAAGCAGCAGAAGACCCAATGTTGTGGGTACTACAAGAGGCCAGGACATCTTCAGAGGGATTGTCGCTGCACCCAAGGGAAATGCCTGATTTGCGGATCCAACGCACATCTTATCAACGGTTGCCCAAAAAGGAAGGAGCTACAAGGAAGAGACCCGTCCACACTCTCCACTTCTGCCAAGTGATGATTATTGCGTAGTTCGAACCTCGAGGATAAGGCGGACCCAGCTCAGGATTCAACTCGCGTGACGAGAATGCAGCTGTCTAGTAGTCAAAGAAATTTTTTCATGTTTTCTACTTTCAGTAGTAATGTTGTCATCCTCTTACAAATATTTCTTTTCGTTTGAAATCTTGTATCCGTCGAACTTTTAGTTGAATGCAATAAAAACTTTGAATCGTAATATATGTATCATTCTCTTGCTTTTTCCCCTTATTTATACTATTCATTACCACAGCATTTTTAATTCTGATTTTTCAGTTCCTGCCCACCGCATATTTTCCTATACTCCGTACCCTAAGCTATTTTCTTGATGTATTCCATTGTCTAATCATGACTCTTTCTTTTCAGGCCATGGCCCACCCTGGAGCAGCGCCGCATCTAGATGAGGATGCACAGTCATGCGTTTCCTTAGACCGCACGCTGATGAGTTCTGACGATGAGATCAACGGTCCCTAGGTCATTTTCGGAAACAGCGATTCCGAGGACGAAGGAGCCGCCGCCCCAGAAGTTGACGTGATAGACGATTCCGATGAAGAGGAAGGAGACCCTGAAGAGAACCCGATAGAGGAAGATCCCGAGGAAGACCCGATAGAAGAAAATCTAGTGGAGGAAAATCCCATGGAAGAGAATCCAGAAGATGAGAACCACATGGAGGCAGACCTCGATGAAGAAGCTCCAGCCGAGGAAGAAGGACCAGAAGAACAAGACCCTGCGGTGGAAGAACTCCCAATGGCGATCCCTGCGAGGCGATATGGGAATGGACGCCCCTACCTGAGCGCGTGAGCCTACCGCAACCTACTGAATCTCCACAACCGCTACTGACGGAATTTTTAGATGTTGTCTTCTCTGGCCAAATAAATCTGTGTATAGTTTAGGGCCATCTGTTTCTTTTCAAGAGTGTTTTGTTTCGAATTTTCTAGAATGAAATAAACTTTCTGAGTTCGCAAATCTCTTGTCTACTGGTTCACTCGATGCTTTGACTTTTCCCTTATACCGTTATTTCCTCCTGAGACCCGTGACTGTCCACCCCTGTACCTTATGCTGTTTTGACCCTCACTTAGATTGACCAGTATCGCACCCTGACCTTTGGAATGGGCCACCCTTCATCCTTCGTCTATGCCTCGTTTGAGGTCCTTCTGGGATGGGAAATTGATAGTAAGATTTCCGAGTTAGCTGACCCTTCAAAATTTTTGATTCACATGATGTATCGACCGTCATCTTCCCCATACATTCTTTTTCCCCTTGTAGTCCATTGCTGCTCACCCTTACCCCAATCTCTTTGACCTTCAGCCTAAAGCCGCCACACTCCGACCTTTGAATGAGCCACACTTCCTTATAATCCTTACCCTAGCTAGCCCTATACATTTTTGTGTTTTTTTTTCCTATTACCCTAAATATATTTAGGGACATTATTATTCGAAATTTGGTTTTCATTATTTTGTATTTATCGAAGAATGCGTTTTATTGACTATCCCCATTTTACGCATTTCCAAGTACTTCACTACTAGCTTTCCCATTATTTTCGGTAGTGCAACCTTACATCGTGCATATTTTTCGTTCCATATTTCTTATTTTCACTATGGGGGTCTTCTAAGTTGTTTTAAAACTATTTGATCGATACATTATCCTAAAATGTTTTAACCTACCGACAAATCCTTCACTACTTTATTGTCGTTACTTTATTTTCGAGTATTGTGACTATGGTTACTATTATAAATGGTTGTGCCTCATACTTATTATTCCTGCTGTGCTACTTTTGATATACTTATATGTGCACACATTTGGGTTTCGATTTTTATCGAGCACGCCTCGAATATTATTGTTCGTTATTGTTGTTTTTATTCTCGTATACATGTAGGTTGCCCTTATAGTTGTTCCTGTCTTATACTTATTTAGACCTATTTTTTTATGTTGTTCTTACATATATATAGACTTTCAAAATTTTATCCACCCATTTTGAGTAAGTCACTAAGTGTTAACGTTTGGTGTGGTGACCTCTCGCTTGTTATTTTGTAGTTTATCGTTATTTTAAATTTCGAGAACGAAATTTTTGTAAGGGTGGTATGATGTAACACCCAGCCCTTTTTACACCAATATCCGTATTTTGTTACTCTTAAAATTTAATTATTTTATTTTACCACTATTTTAGTATTATAACTTTCCCTAACCCTATTTTATCTCAAGCCCATTACCTATCGATTCTATATTTTTACAGATCCTTTTATTTTATTTTTATTTCCCTATTCTTATTTATTTCCAAACCAGGCCCCTTTTCTATTCTCTTATTCTTTTATTTTACCCTGGCCCAGCCCGTGACACCCAATCCCGAGCCCATTCTTTTTTTTAATAACTTAAATTTTTCTATTAAAACCCAGCCCAAACTCCCCAGCCCGCTTCTTTCTTTTTCCCATTTAATTTCCTTCATCTGCCCTGGCCCATTCTACTCATCCCATTTCTTTTATTCATCTTAATTTTCCCAGCCCATTCCCCATTTTACTTTCCCCCGGCCCACACCCTACCTTCTTCCCCAACGGCTACTCCCCATTTTTCCCGCTCCCTGTTTCTCGCGATCCGCCTCCTCCGCCCACGCTCGCGCCCACGTCGCCTAGCCGTTACCCCCTCGCGATTCCCTCGTCGTCTCTCCTTCTCTCTCCCTCACACCCTCACGCTTCAACTCCTCCTTCTCCTCGTTTCCGCTCCCTCTCTCAAAAACTCACCCATCGCCCTCTTTCTCTCCCCTCAACCCCGACCAAACCCACCAACCACCACTCTCATTGCACGCATCCACGGCCACCGCCTGCACCCCGACGATGCCGACGAGCTCCCCACTTCCCTGAGCCATCTCGTCGACTCCGCCGCACCCCCCTCGTCGTCAGCAGCACCAGCATCACCCCATACATCCACACCCGAGCTCCCCACTTCCTCTCTCGTACTCCACTACACCCACCAACCGAGTCCCCTGCACACCCATCCTCTGTGCACCCGAGCTCGACCATTACCGGCACCCACGACGCCGGCGAGCCCCACTGCACCTCCAGCACCCAATCGTCACCGACACCTCCTCATCACCGCCGAGCCCTCTCTCTCAATCTCTCTCTCAGTCTCTCTCCACTTCTCTCTGTCCCTCTCTACCTCTCCCCCCCCTCTCTCTCAATCTCCCTCTCCTTACTTCTCTCTCTCTTTCTCACTCTCCCTCTCTCTAATTCTCTGTCTCTCTGTTACACTCCCTCTCTCTCAATCTCTCTGTTCTCTCTCTCTCTCTCTTTCTTTCTCTGTTCTCTCTCTCTCTCTCTGTTCTCTACTCTCTCTCTCTCTCTCTGTTCTCTGTCCTCACTCTCTCTGCTGTACGAGCACCTTCGCCTCGTCTCACCCAATGCCTAGCCGCAACAGCCCGTCACCAAACTCGAGCCAAGCCCAAGCCTAGCCGAAACTCGTCGTGTTGTTGCTACTTCGTGCCCAAGCCGTGTCATCAATTCAACGTCTCCAGGCAAGTATTTATACTTGCTACATGCTAATCTAATTACATTACAAACTCAAATCGTATAGCTAATTTACAATTTATGATAACCCATATGATATACCTGTTCGATGTGTGACCTCAATGAAAACATTCGTCTAAATTGACGGAATTGGTTTGTCTATTCTGGCCCATGTAGTGATGAATGCGGTGTATAAATTTCACTGGATAATACGACTGTTAACGACTAAAACGATTACCCCAAATATACCTGTAAAACTGGAATTTTCCCGTATCTGAAAACCGTTAAAATTACCATAAATTATGTACATACTGGAATGATGCGTTCGGGGTCTTAAATCGAAGCCGACTCGACAAAATATAACCCTATGCAAGTTTCTAGTGGTTTCTGTACTTAAATTGTGATGATATTTGGTTCGGAGTGCGACTCTGGACTGCAGTCCAGAGCGACTCTGATTATTGATTACTGTCCCGTAATGGGTACCACCTTATTTCCTTAACTCGTATGTTACGGAAATCTGCTGTTTATTAAAGGTAAATCTGTTAGCTAGATAACACAAGTGGTTTCATCCTGTTTCGTCATCGTTTTCTATTTAATCTGTAATTTAAAAGATCGGGACGTATAACAGTCCCAACAGAATCAGAATTGACATACTAGTATTGAACAGTGTATAACCCCTGACGTACAGACGCGATTGAGGATCCGTATATTGCGTTGAAAACCTTATTGGAATCCCTAGATATCATTCAACTGTAGCATCGCTAAATTCTGATCCCTACTGGGGTTAAAATGCGTTGCGAAACGGACTTCCGATTCTGAAACCGGATTTCCAGCCGTGAACGCTTAAAATGAAATGGCCATAACTAGTGATCCTGAAACCCGATTGACGTGAAACAAAATTCGCTGGATAGGTAATCAAACATACTATTTAATCCCCGTTCGTTGTTTTACTAAACTATACACGTATGATTTATGATAAATTATGCAAGTGGTAGAATACTGATTTATGACATCCTAATCATGCTTTACATACTGTTTACTCATCATATCATACATATGTCACTGCATTGATAACCTAGTGATCATGTGCATTACCCAGTGTTAGGTATTAGTGATGATTGTGACAAGTACGTTAGTGTTCGTGCATGAGTGAATAAGTGAAAGTGACACGTACTTGTACACAATCAGTGAACATTATTATTCTATTGCATTGTCGACGTCTGTGGGACGCGTGTACGTATGACTATAAGTGGTATGGGACACTTATGGAAGCTCTTGCATGGGTGTCACATATAAGGCACCAGACATTGCCATTTATCTTGGGTATTAGTCGGGACGTGCTTGATGGAGATCCTGTCTCCAGTTCTCGCGCAGACTTGTCACAGACCGACTGGTATTTGAGGTTATGGTTAGCGTTTGATGTAGACCACGGGGTGTGGGGTAGTCTGAGTGTGAGTTCAACAGAATCTCGAGAGTCCCATGCCTGCTTATATATATGGAGATATATGGAGATTTACAGGGTATATGATTATTACCGTGAGTTACATGTTGGGCCCGTGGTCCCTTGCCCTTGGGTCCTACCCTTGGGTGGAGGACACTCGCGAGTGGTTGACTCTCACACTTGGACTGACGATAGGCTTAGTGACCTGTACAGTGAGACTTAGAGACTGATAGGGATAATGGCATTGATATACATTACTTACCGTTGTTGACATACCTAGCATATTATTTTACTGCTTTACTGTTCACCTGATCTATTAGACACTTCTTTGGTTACTGCATGTTCATACCTATACCTTCTTGATTTACTGTCATATATATCTATTATCGCTGTTCGAGTTGTCACTTGTATCTATATATTATATTGCTATTGTGTCGCTCTGACGACCTGAGTATGCATGCTCAGTGTGAGGAGTGGATTTAGCCGGGACCAGGACCAGACGCACATCATGGACATCTTGATTAACTATCCCGAGTTATACCTTTTGTTTCCCACCAGGTCAGTTCTTTATATTGTTTTGTTTCAGTTACTGCATTTCTCATTACCTGCGCATTATTTGCTGATTACCATGTAAAGCTAGAAGCCGAAGTGTGACTACGGCAAGTTATTTCCTTGACCGTAGGAGCATGGCTGACCTTGTCAACCCCTCGTATTCTGTATTTTGGGAAGCGGGGCGTGATAGTGATGGTCAATGCAATATACCTTATGTGATTTCTAGGGTCCTGGAAAGGGTGATGAAATCCCCACCCAATCTGGATTGGTTTCAAGCCCCTTAAAATCCGATTAAATATGCAAAGCAGTAAACAATCACTTGCAAACAATTTTTTTAGCGCGGCGCAAAGAATCCTGCACAAGATCAGTTATTGGAAGGGGGAGAGATTTTTAGCGCAAAGAATCCAGCAGGCAAATTTACAGAGGATATATCAGGGGGTTCAGAGAGGAGAGAGAAAGCTCACAGAGATTTTACCACGTGCTGACCCGACCAAGTAGCCGCGTTTCCGCGGTCGAAAGAGGTTATGCGCGGCGGTTCCGCGGTGGAGGCGGCGGCTCAGTTCCCGAAAAAAATTCTGCTCCTCTGGTTTGACTTTTCTCTGTTGTTCAGATCTAGGGTTTTCTGTTTTGATCTCTGGATTTTTCCAGATCCGAACTCGTTCGTCGATCCTGCAAAATTCACACGAAAAACCCTTCAAACAATAAAAAGATGATAAATTTTATATATATATATTTTAATTTTTCAGTTTTTATGAGTTTTATGATTTTATATTACCCGAAATTGCAAAAAGAAAATACTACGCCATCTCCGGCAACGGCGCCATTTGATTTGAAGAGATTTTGCGAATCAAGGAATTGTTAACCGCAATCAAGAACGGCGTCGCTTGGTAGCTAGCCGGTGAATACGGGTCGGTCTACAGGGATGTTGTGTATTTGCTAATTGTTCTAATGAGTTAATTCCAAACGGTGTGGGATGTTTATCACTAAAAGATAAGTTGATTTAGACTAGGATTTAGAATCTTGCTAGGGTTAGCTTTAGGTTAAGTTTGGAAAATTAAAGATTTCCCACAGCTTTTAATGCCCTAAATTAGATCTCTTTAGGTGTTATGGTAATTATTAATAAAGGGGATTAGGACGATCGGGAAGAAACGATGTTTCTTCCTCTAGGTCCTTGTCCGTCCTTTCTTAATCATTACCCTAACCTCCATGGAAAACATGCACAACCGGTCTTTTATACTACGGTATCACCGTTACCTCGTGGATAGGGTGCCGTAGGGAGTGGTGTGTGTATGTATGCATGGAGTCCTATTATTCAATATGTGACGGGCAAGAAAGGGTGAGAGATTTTCATCTCTCAAGCCTTCCCTATTCCTAAACCTAACAAGCGAGGAACTACTCGCTCATTAAGGGATCGATAAAAAATATGATTTTTATTTGAGTTTTCGATTTAAGAGATTAATTATCTAACTACTGCAGATTAATAAAAAGTTCTAATCTAAATTAAACTAGAGCAGAGAATAAATTTAAACTAAGGCAGAAATAAAAATTAAGACTAGGGCAAATAAAAGAAACTACTTACAAAATTGATGCTCTCAAAACATGATAGGAATTCTGAATTTTATTCAATGAAAAGAGGCATAACCTAAAACAAGTTTTAGGGCTTCTATGTATGGAGCATAGAAACCCTAGGGTTACAATCGACACACATCTGCTTTTACAAATATACCCCTAGGAAGACTAGTCAACGCACCGCCAGCCGTCATAAAATTTCTGCACCGACACGGGTTCAACACGGCCGCGGAACCGCAGCCATAGGCCCTGTTTGGCCGCGGTTCCGCGGCCATATAGTGTGGTCTTGGGCTGAATTTCACTGTATTTCTTTTTTTTGACTTTGTCTTCTGTTTTCCTTAGTTGGTTCTTCAGAATGTCTTCTAGTTCTCTTCCAGATCTCCACAGTGAGTAATGTAGTGGACTTTTACCGTTCGCTTCGTGTCGAAGTCTTGAACCTTGCGTTGCCTTTGTACTTTGTGAACTGATCTTCGTTTATTCTCCAACTGTAGGCTTGATCAAGATTCTTCCATTTGTTGGTCGTAGTCTCACATTTGTATCGTCTTTTGTCTTTTTCACTGTTTTTGTTCCGAGAATCTGTAAGCTGCAACTATGTAGCAGACATGGGTCAAAAGCACCTGTTTATTTGTAAAATGACTAAGAATGGGAAATATAATAATGCAAAATTATGATATGAACAGTAACGCCCACGTGCAATGCATGTGAGTGCCACCGCTAAAGATTTGAAGCATTTGCTTCAGATAGAATTAAATTATATTTGGGAAAATATTTTTCTGATATTTCTAAAATAAGAAAGATCTGCTCCATTAAACAGAGAACCCTTGGATTAAAAATCCAATGGTGATTAAAAATCACCGCTCAAATCATGAGATATAATTTAATTCTTTTTGGGAAAATATTTCCTCGATCTTTCTAAAACAAGAAAGATCTACTTTTTTAAATAGAGACCCTTGGATCAAAAATCCAACGGTGATTAAAGATCACCACTTAATTATGAAATCAATTGATATCTCTTAAATAAGAATTTCACTCAAATTAAATGATTTTTCTCATGCCCTATATAAAGGACTCTCAGTATAAGGAGACCCCATATAAGCTTTAAAAAACCGAGAATTTAATTCTCTAAGAAGATCATCTTCATCCTCCCAAGCCCCAGGTAAAAATAATGGAGAAATATATCTCCTTTTACCTATCTTATATATAAATAGGGCTTAGCCATTTATAAGAACTTAATTCTTTCTCTGGATCTAAGATCCATAATATAAGTCTCTCATAAAAAGAGAATTTAATTCTCATAGAGAGATCTTGATCTTAAACTTAAGATTCAGAGAATAACATTGGTGTTCTGTCCACCATCAAGATAAAAAAGAAGCAGCAGCAAAAAGAGGAAGAAGAAAGATAGATGGAGTTTTATCTCCAGGAACTTAGTTCCCTTAAAATATATCAAGAACTTAGATCTTATATGAACAAGATCTTCAAGTTTTTAAAGAACCTGCCTTCCCATGATCCTAAATCATCAAATATTGATCTTAGTGATCGTTAATGGTCAAAAAACCATTAACGGAAGCTTGAACTCTCAGAAAACTTATGTTTTCTAAAAAAACAGAGATCGATCTCTAAAGAAGTGAGCTCTTTACGTGATACATACATGCGCACCAGAAGCCAAAGAGGATGCGCATAACGTGATATGCACGTGTACGCTAAGAAGAAAAAGAAGGTGTGCATCACGTGATATCCACGTGCGCGCCTGAAGCCAAAGAGGGTGCGCATCATGTGATACGCACGTGAGCGCCCAAAAGAAAAAGGATGCGCATCATATGCGTCTAAAAAGAATCAGAAGACAAGCGTTTCATGTGATGCATACGTGAGCACCCGAGACTCGACGCCTTACGTGATTTCCACGTGAGAGCAAGAAGAAGAAGACATGCTCCATATGACTCGGCGGTCTACATGATATTCACGTAAGTGCCACAAAGCAAAGAGAGGATGCGCTTCACGTGATGTACACATGAGCGCCATATGACCGAGTGTTTAAGACTATTGGATGAGATAAAACTCAATACTTAGTCCTAAAATTGGCTAAGTCTTAAAGTTTTAAATTCTTTGATTTTAATCAAACCGAGTCCATATGCTCATGATACCTAAGTTGACCTTACTCCCAAATATGACCAATGACCCATAGCTGAATGTTTATATTGATCTTAATCCAAAACAAGATTAACGATCCTTAACTGTATCATCTAAGTTTAGCTTAGTCCCATATACAACTAAAGATCCTTAGCTCATATTTCTAAGTGGACCTTAGTCTTATATATGACTAACGGTCCTTTGCCAGACTTCTAGGTTGATCTTAGTCTTATATAAGACTAATAGTCCTTAGATAAAATGAAATTTCACCAAGAAGCCATTCTCTAACATGTTCTCTTACCTCATATATAGGGTTTTGTTCAAGGGTATATCCTTCCACACCTTTGATATATGGCGTTGTAATACCTCAGCATCTTCAGAGAGGTGGCGGGTCCTAATAACCAACGAGCTCTCTATCCTCGTCCCAACTTCTTGAAAGATATGAAATTTCACCAAGACATGGAATGCCTTAACCCTGCATGCACACTTCATACAGATGCGCACCCTATACAGATGCACACCATATATAGATGCACACTTCATATTGATGCGCACCTCAAACAGACGTGCGCACCATCAAGACAAAGAACGAGCCTCGACTTTATGAAAGCATATATATACGTGTGTGTGTGTGTGTGTGTATGTGTGTGTGTGTGTCTTTGGAAGAAATATAAATGCCTTCAAATTGGATCGCACCCCAATATTGAGCGCATCCCATTTAGATGTTCACATAATGCGCTTTGCCACGTGATATACACGTGCACGTAAGCTGAAAGATGGACCGCTATGTCTCTAAACCGGTATTTTGCCTTGCGAACTATCTCCATACTGACTACCGTTACTATCAACAGGCTTCCCATAGTAAAGTGCACCTGATGACAAACTAAAGCTTGGAACTTATTCAAAATATGCTAAGTATGGAAGCTTATGCTTCATATGTGATCAGATAATCAATTGAGCCCATATGCTCATTGTTATCTAATTTGATCTTAGTCCCATATATGACTAACGATTCTTAGCCTATATCATCTAAGTTGATCATAGTCTAATGTACGACTAACGATTCTTAAGTCAAAACAAATATCTCATGAACTAATGGACCTCATTTATATGAGATATGCGACCTAAGTTCATCACAAATATAATATATATGGATTTGGACTAATCCGTACCCTACGGGCGACGACATATATTAGTCTCCGTATATAATCAAAGGGCGACCCAAAAATAAACAAATCATAACACGACACGAAGTGATATATCAGGAGAAGAGAAAATTGTTGTCGCTTGGTGATAGTATAATTAAATGCAGGGGCTTGCACCTGCAAGAAGAAGCGTCTTCACAATAAAAAAAACCTTATCATTGAGGGGGAATATGAAAATTTCAGCTACAACGGTCACATCCATCCAAATCTCCGATATACGGTGCTATAAATCAACTTAGTATTTTCGGAGAGGTGGGTGGATATGTTCCATATAACATCTGTCCATGCATTCAGGTTAGACACGCTCTCTGTGCCTTAATCCGGTTTCCGGCAGTAAACACCTATTTAGGGCCCTCCCGATATCCGAAGGGGGCCTCCTGCTATGGGAAAGGGACATCCTGATGAGGGATATCTAAAACAACTCATTCTTGAGTTGTTTCAAAAGAATTGCCTAAGATAAGGGTCCCACTTATTATGAACAAGGCTTTGGCTTGCTCTTCTTATAAAGAGCTCCACTTTTTGGGCTTGATTGATCAAGTTTTCTTGATCATTGGGGACGTATACTGATTAGTAAAAAATATTGCACTTTTGTATGGACATTTTCCGTACTATTATTAGTTACTAAAAGACGTTAATTGTAAATAAAGAACATATAAGGGTTTATTTGTAAAAAGATTATTATCATATGTTTCTTCATTGATAATTAATATAATTAGGGAAAATATATGCATATAATATTTAAATAAAATATTCATATTAAAATATGCATATCATATCAAATATTCTTAAGATATCATATCATATAAATGGTTGGAATAATATCTCAAAAATAACAAATACTACTAACAATTTGATTTGATATATTATGCAGGTATTATAATAAGATTAGCTCAGGTCTGAAATCTAAGTAGGAGATCCACAACAAACCGAAATATCAAACCAAATTTGCCGAATATTAGAAGCAAATCGAAAAATCTCGCAACGGTAGAGATTAAAAGCAATATTTTCAGAATATTTTTATCAAGAGGATCTTCAAATATCGATAGAAGAAGCCAAGAGAAATCTGGAGGCGCAAACTCACCAGAGGGCGGCGAATCCGTGGTCAATATGGGGTATAGGTGGCGGAACCGCATTCTGTTATGGACCGTAGGATTTGAAACTTCAGGGGCTTGATCGAATGTCACACACTTCAATATGACATCTAGGGTTTCTAATTTCAGAGACTATATAAAGGACCGAGAGCTATCTATCAAAACCATTCCAAATTCAACATTCATCTATCCATCGATCGACTGATCTACCAAGCAAACTATCTAGAAAACTAGGGTTTTTGTAATTTACTTTTTCAGCGAGTAATTTTGTAATGCACAATAAAGGTGTCTTTTCTTTTAATTTTTGTCGCATTACTTTCCGCATTTACTTTCTGCACTTTTAATTTTCTCATTACTTTCTGCACTTACATTCCGCAATTACTTTCTGCACTTTTAATTTTTAATTATGGATTTATTCATCTTCCACATCTCTTTTAAATCGCTAGTATTCATGAGCGAGTAAATTCTTGCTTGTTAGGATTTATAGGATATGGTAGAATAATGGATGAAAACTATCACTTGAATACTTTTTAATGTTTTAATATTTATAAATTTTAGCAAAATGAATGTTAACCTTCTTATCGGGCGTGCTATCAATTCATGATAGTCACGACCACGATTTGAGATTCGTTAATAAGCGTTTTGTTAAGGGCTTGAGATAAATGGAGATCAATGGAAGGACAAGGGGCAGTAGAGGGAAACCCTAATTCCCTCCGAGAACCTTAGTCCATATTCATCGTTTTCACTCTAGTATTAAATAATTAAAAAATAAAAAGAATTATATTTTTTACTTCATCCATTAACCACTAAGTCCTATAAATCCTACAAGCGCTTCTATTATAAACTTTTCATCCTTTCTTAATAGAAACGACAATAATCCCTCCTTTCTTTTATCAACTCGTCTAAAACAAGAAAAGTAGTTCACCATTTCTCTGTGGATGACCCATACTCACTAGCGGCTAGCTATTGCGACACCGTTATTGATTGTAGTTATTTACAACAGATACACCTTTTAACGGATCAATCAAATGGCGCCGTTGCCGGAGAAACAGTCGTAATTATTTTTCTTATTATTCGGGTTGATTTCTAATATAAAACCAGAGAACATAAAAATAATAATATAAATAAAAAAACCGCATTTTTTTTTATTTTTAACGATTTTTGTACGAGTTTTGCGAGAAATCTGTAGCACCTGGAGCGAACCAACAGAGATTCAGAAATTATCAAATAGGAGCAGAGGAGCATTGGAGTGTTTGGCGAAAGTTTGGAAGAGAGATCTCACCAACTAACGGCAGAATCGTGGCTAATTGGTGCTTTTGGCGGCTAAACCGCGGTCATATTGGGGTGTTTGGCCCCCAACTTTATCTGGTATCATTTACTCTTCAACCTCTCTCTTTTAAAGCTCAAATAAACAGTTTTTACCTGAAGGATTCTTTGCAAACAGCATTGCTAAAACTTTTTTTGTGTGTTTTAGATTTTGGTTTGTCTTGCATAATTAAAACGGATGTTAAGGGGCAAGAAACCCAAATTAAAATTAGGTAGGGATTTCATCACCCTTCTTAGGCCCCACAAATCACAAACAAGCATACGCATCACCCTACATTAATAAAAAATATTTAGACCAAATCTTTAAGGACATTCGCTCTCAATTAGGACAAAGGAGGGTCGTGGGTAATCTATTGCTTATCTGCATTTCTCTTGTGGTGTCTAAAGCAAGTGTGACTAAGGAAAGTGGTTTACTTAATTAGGCCCGCTATTTCGGAGATTCGTATAGTGGATACCTTCAACTTACCTAGCTGCAAGATTGATAAGGAGATGATAGAGAATTTATCCTACGTCTTGTCTTTTGGAAGTCTAGGAGCGGTCTAGTGATTTGACCTAGATGACCCTAACTCTAGGGATTGTTTATGCATGTTTGTGTTTGGTTGAGTCGAGTCCCTCTTTTAAAGCAAAACAATTTCAAAAATTTCAAAATAAAAATATTATCACCCTCTTTTCTTTTCATTCTCTTATAATGGGTAACCCAAACCGACCAACTCGTGCCGAGCTTTACTACAAACAACCAGATATTTTTTATTATCGTAATTGCTTTGGTACAAATTCCAACCCTACCATTTCTTTAAAGGATAGGATAGAGCGCGCTAAAAATAACAGTTGGACACCTCACTCAAGTTCCTATCAACCATGTAAAAATTCAACACCTTCTTATGTTGATAATCCTTTTAAGGCTGGTAAGGAAACTTTTAAATCCATGTCCATTGCTGAACATATTACGAAGGCCCGTAACCAAAGTTTCTACCTTTCACTGTTCCAAAACCGTTAGGACAACAATTACAATCATTTCCATATGAAAATGTTGATACTTCTTTTGAGGCGAATATGGCAACTTCTAAACCCATGACCATTGCTGAGCAAATTGCAAAAGCCAGTCGCCAACTAATCAACCAATCTCAATCTTCTTCCTATTACAATGTTGATCCTAATCCTGTTTATGAAACTTGGATACAACCATCTAACTCTTATCAGCAGTACCAAACTTTCACACTCTCTCATGTGGATACTTCTTTTGAGGCTAATGTGGCAATTTGTAAATCTATGTCGATTGCGGAATACATTGAACTCACTCGTAGACAATAATCAAACACATTCCAACTATACTTAACTTTTGCACCTTATCTAGACAGTGTTTCTGAACATCAAATAGGAAGTTCCACGGTTCAAAGAGAATCCTTCATTGAAACTTCGTCACAAACCATGTCTAGTCTTGAAGTATAGTTGGAATTGAGTAGTGAGAAAGAACAAGAGATCCTTCAAAGTCAAACCAAAACCAATTCTTTTGATCTCAACACCTTCCATCCTGAACTCCAATCGAATGTATTTAATAATCAACCGCTTAATAATCTAATAGATGTGGTGCCCGAGAATAACATGTTTGACTTTCCCAATCGTGAGTGTGAAAGAGAGCGTTACACCGTTCCAAATCAAACCGATCCTTATTCGACTACATTTGACATTTCAAACCTTCCAATTCCATCAAGTGACCTTAGTGATCCATCGATTGAGAATAATATAATTAATGAATTTTTAAAGAACTATTCATTTGATTTAACTGAAGGTGTTAGTGAGAGCGGTGATGAGAATATCTTTGAAGATGAACTTGTTATGTTAGATGGGTTGGATTCTCCAACCCATCATGTTCCTTCCATTGAATGTGAACATCTTCCTATACATTTCAGCGATCCTATTCTTACCACCAAGCTATCCGATACGCAAAACGATATTCAGCCTTCATCTCCCATATTTGGTTCAACAATGCTCGACACTCAAGTTCGTTTATGTCACGACCCGAAAAATGGCACGTGGCGGGCACTTAAATCACGTGACATCTAAACACGCCGACGCGGTCCAAGTAAGCCGAAAACCCGGAATCTAAACCCTTTTTGAAAATATTGGAGGTGAGGTTTAAAATAGTTATTAGATGGAATCGGTTTTAAAATAAACATTTAAGTCTAAGTAAGTATGTTTGAAAAACATCCATGACGTTTTAAAATTCAACAGCACCTCCTTTGTAAATTTTCAATAAAACACGATACAAGCACAAATATATAAAGCATCCCAACGGGAGCTTGCTTCCACGCCCAAACAGCGGAGCAACCAAGCAGATAATATACGATGCACAATGGTGAAGAAAAGAAAAGAGAAACAAGATCAACAATATAAAAAGGTCGACTCCAATGAGTGTGACGCTCACAAACACACAAACTCTAAGTCTCGCTTCTAAGTCCATAATATACACATTCTAGGTTGATGGAGTTTTACTAGATACAACAGAATATGAATATACAAATGTGGATACGATACAACAATAGCCCACCTACCAAAGCAATTACCGAAAAGAAGTGTGTGCCTCAAGCCGCTGATGATCCGAATGGTAAACCCTGCAAGAAACTGGGGCACAATGGGGGGTGAGTTGCCGACTCAGTGAATAAAAGTACATCATAATGTAGAAATTGAAATGCACAACGATACCTAGGTCATAAGTATAGTACTATCATATCTCGTACCAATATATCTATATGATATGCATAAGTATCATAAATGCAACACTGTCCATCATGTGATCCCAAAGTAGAACATATCATATACAAATGACCTGTATCTAGGTATAAGCCCAAAGGCAGCCGTAAATATATATGTAAAATCTCTTCTTTAAAATAGGCATGGGATATATATGTCACGGCATAAAAGCAGACGTGATAGTATGAAATATAATGGGTATCTTATTTAAGATATACGTCTTACTGTTTTATTAAAGAGTGATAAGAGGTTTACGGTTTAAAAGATTCTTGTGTCATTCTAGACATGTCAAAATAATGAGACTATAGCTCGTTTTAGAAATCCTTTTTTATATGCAACAACCGGTAAAAGGTATTCAGGTACCGTCCCCCGGATCAGTACTGGTTGGCTACAATAATGCACCACTCTAACTGTATACCTCGTATGATAGCAACATATCAATATATGGATGTCCACCATGGACACCCTAAATCAGCAATCTCGCATGCCCATCACCGACACGCAAATCCTCAAATCCCTCGTGTCCATCACCGGCACGCAAATCCAGATACTGTCGACACCATCACAACAGATGATCGCCCCTCGATATTCCTAGCCGCGGTCAGTATCCCCTAAATATCCGCCGTGCTCATATCTAGCTTCGGCCAGTATCCCCTGGATATCTGCCGTGCTCATTTCTATCTCCAGTATCGAGTGTCTTCGCTAGGCTCCCCGCCTCAAATGCGGCTTTCCTGCCCTTCGGTCTCGACCGGGTCCACCATGTATCCATCTGTTTACTCCCCCACTCGGCCCGGATAAGTAGCAAGTCCATAACCGTATATCTCCTCCACTCGGTTCGGAATAAGAACAATCAGAAAATATCAAGCTCATGGTGGACGTCAACTCATCGTATCCAGAAATATTAAGTAAAGAATACAGATATTTGCATAGATCATTCTGATGATATATATTATATATACATATATAACAGTGTCCCATACCACTGATATATATCATCGAAAGTAAAACATTATGAAAACTCACAAGAATCGAATACCATTATCCATGGTACTAGTATTCGTAAAACTCAATAGATAATAAAGGTACAGTACGTAAATAAAGTCATGCATGTAACAGACATAACAGTTCTACTGTGTCATGGCAATACTAATGATATGTAGTGTAGCATACGCATCTGTGCTCGTACAGTATGGCAATCATTAGTATTTGTGTAGGTGTTCTATAAGTGTTTAAAGCAGAACGTAATTCTGCCCATATCCGTAGCATATAATAAAATCAGATTTTCCGGATATAGGGAATTCATATACCTCGTATCGGCATTTACATACACATCGCGTGGTATAGCGGTCCTACAGTGGTATGGCAGTACCAATGAGGTGTAGTGTAACATATGCGTCTGTGCTCGTGCAACATAGTACTCATTGGTAGTTGTTTAGTGTTCTATCATTGTGTTCATTTAACGGAAACGTATATCATCGATAAGTGTATCGTGAATATGTAAAGTAAATTTAAGCATATGGCATAAATATTTAATGTAACTACTTGCTATGAGCTATACCATTATCTTTGAAAATGGAACGAAACGTTGGTTTTGAAATAAGGAAGCTGTCTTAAGTTAAAATAGATATTCGTTTAGAAAATTAGCATCGCATCCTTATCATTTATCATTTAAAAAGAAAACAAATCGTTGGTTTTTAAAAGAGTATAGCTCACTCAAACATAACATCCTAAACCAGAATAATTCATGACTCCACGAGTCCTAAGGAAACTTGGCCGTATTCGGCATGCTAACATCATCATCACAAGTACGGTATGATCCCTCATACTATATCTATTAAAACCCATATCCATATCGTACGGACCTATCGTTACGTACGTATGTCACCATAACCATGTATTAAATTATATGCACATGAATAACATACTAGATGCAAAATAACATCACGACCATTAACTTAAATTAACACTAACAACTAACTAGCATAACTATCCTAGTTAAATGGTTGTGGGGATGCTATACGCCATCCACCCGACTTTCCCCATAGATATAAATCTACTCACCAACTTATCGAGCTCGTCGAAATCCACAAACGCTTTGTCCGTCCTCTCCATCTTGGAAACATCCGCGATCGTACATAAAATCAAAGTTATAACAAGTCGCATAAATATCATATTAAAACCCAAAACAACGAGCTAAGCACCTGTAGGTTAGAACCTACAGTTTACTTACCCCAATGCAAGATACCCTGATATTAATGTACGAAAAGTCAACAATTCAGTTGTTGCACAGAAATATGAAAAACCGTATCGAAATGTCGGAAACTTTAATAAAACCTTATTAGAACACTCCCAGATTTTATTGTATGAATACTGAAACAAATAAAACAATACCGTAGATCATAAAATATCCAAATACACATACTGACCAAAAACCAACACAAAACACTACATAAAAACCGGTGGCGCCGGCCCAAATAGGAATCTCGTCGGTTGAACTTAGGATGTTGGGGCTCAGGCTTTAGGTGTAGTCTCCTAGTGGTCTCATCATACCCTAGTCTTATTAGTTTTTCTATTGGCTATATTTAGTGGTTCCAGATTCAATTATACACTCACAAATATCACAAAAGTTCTAATTTATGATACTGCACACTAAAAACAGATATCAAACAGGATTGAATATGCAAAGAAAGAAGGAGATATACCTATGGTGATGATTCACAAGGGAACACCAGCTCAAGAAGTGCATATGGAAGTTCCTAGGTATTGTAGTGGATCAAACTTGATGATGTGCGCAAGTTGATGAAGGGACCATGACTTCTCTCTTTGGATATGATGAATACTTGAGAATTTTTAGTGTTGAGAGCTTGAAGGAAATGTGTTTGTTTCAGTTTGTGAAAAGCGAAAGAGTGTGGGAAGTTAGGTAGAAAAGAGTGAGGTGGATGGATGTAAGGTGGTAGTGTCAACCATGAAGGGTGAGGTAGAGTGTGGTAGCATGAGGTAGAGGGAGGAGGGTGAATGTGAGGGTGTGTTGAGAGTGAGGGTTTAACCTAGCTAACATATACTATACCCTCATCTTAATATTTGAAATAAAACTAAAGAAAACCCTTATGTAACAATTTAAATCCATATTTTTAAAAGAATGAAATACTTATTATAACACTTTAATATCATTATCTTAATGTAAAATATCATGTCATGTTAAAATATCATTTTTATGATATCACCCATTTTTCTCCATTTTTACCAAAATAAGTACATTTTTGCGGATATAAATCCGATACCAAAATTCATATGTTATATCATTTTTGTAAACTCATTATCTCCATATTTAAAATTATAAATTCATATTTATAATTTTCCAAAATGTTACAGTTTACCCATTTTATTACACACTTTCTTTAGTTCTTCTAATCTTCTTTTAATTCCACCGAGATTTGATGAACCACACTCCGATATTTCGAGTTCTATGATTCTTGAAATACCACTTGATTTAGACTTTTTTGAGAATGAGGGAGACGATATTTTCTAGTCTCCTACCTCCATAATTTCTGACGAATCAAGTGTTTTGAATCTTAGTGAGCAAAACATTGACCTTGAAACTTTCAACCTTCATAGTGAATCTGCCTATTCCATTTATTCTTTTCTTTCCGATGAGGTCATCGATGAATGATTCGAAGATATTTTCGTCGAAAAACTCGCGTTCCTTAAAGACTTGGATGCTGTGATGAATCAACCTCCACCGAAAATTCGTGCGCCTCTGTTTGAGGCCGAAAAAGTTGAACCGCCACCCCTTCTTCTAATCACATACCAGAATGCGACTATTCCACCTATTCCTTATCTTTCACATTCTCGTTTTCATTCATCATCACTTTTTCGTTTCTACCAACCGAGACGTAAAACTTTTCGAATACATTTCTTATCTTCTCCCCACTTCATCTCTTATCGTTACTCTCATTTCTGTTTCTTCTACTCAAGACATGATACAACCTCTATTCTTATACAGTCTTGAATATTATTCTACGCGTTTATCCGTTTCGTATTCTTCTACCAACCATTGTGTTATCTAGATAAAATATTTGAATGGTTGGTTTTAACTTTTGGTCTTTATAAAGTTTTATGTAGACCAACAATAATATTTATCCCCTCTTATGTTGAATTTCAATACTTAGCAATGAAAATACCGTTTTACTCAAGTTTTAGGGGAAAGAAGAAAATATTTTTTAAATAGCTCTTGAAAGAAAAGAAATTTTTACACGATTGTGAGCCAAGAATAAGTTTCGGGGAGGATTTTACTGTCATTCACTCTTGACCCCCTTTTTATACCATCTTATTGAACTGTTCCTTTTAGTTTTCAGGTTTTGACCTTACAGAACAACATCAGTGAGGACACTGCTGCAAACAAGTTTGGGGGGATGGTTTGTATGGACGGTTTGTATATATCCACATATCATATTTAAATATTGCATTGCATAAAATTTGAAAATAAAAGTTAGAAAGTGAAAAATACATATGAAAGAAAGAAAGATTTAAGAAATGCAAGAAAATTAGATATTTTAAAACGAAGCTAGTAATACGCAGTCATGAGTTGTTGTCCTAAGAGTTAGTAAGATGAAGAAATCACTAGTATGAGAATTGAAATAAGTCTGAAAAATAGTCTCTATTCCTGAGTCCAAACTTCTGAACGTTGATACCCTATTATACGCACTTGCACACATCTTAAAACATGGGATATTAGAAGATACCTTGAAATGCTCTTGTTTAAAAGCCTTAGTATGAAGGAAAAAATATAAATCAACAAAATATAAATGACACATAAAATATAAATGGTGAAGAAAAATGAACACTGCTTTTGTAATTACTTAAGGCAACATAAAAAAATATAGCGAGGGTGCCTTATCATCTGGTACCTTAGACCAACTGGTTTGGGAGTCACTGCTAAGCCTTAAGCGTTGCAAGAATAGGATATTGCTAATTACGCCTTAATAAGTGAGCACATTCGGTAATCGGTTGGTTAGTACCTCAAGAAGTATTAACGGTCATATGAAAAATGTGTGAGCAAATCCATCTAAAATATCACCGATAGAAAAGTACTAAGCAATATGGACAAGGGTATGATAGCTTGAATTGAATTCTCCAAGTATAGAGATGTCTTTTACACTCACGTAAGAGTATATGATCGATATTTGGAGGAAAGATACGATGTTTGGAGGAAAGATATGGAGGAATACTAAAGACAATATTTTATTGAGGGAGCATGCGATTTCCGAAAAAAAAATTCATGACTATTAAGATAGGGCTCATGCCAACTAAAATGTTAGTGTAGTTTGAAATACTTATTTTCAAGTTTTTTCTTTTCTATGTTCTTACCTTTGCATGTAATTTTCATTTTGTTTCTTCTTTTGGGATTTTATGGCTGTAATCCGCTGAAAACACTTAAGAGATGACACTCCTACTAGTGACACCTAGAGGTTTAACGGATTGTTGCACGTGCTAAGTGCAATCGTGTTGCCTATGAAAGTGTGCTAGGTTTTTTCTTTTTCTTTTTAATAAATAGTTTGCTCGGGATGATCAAAGATAAGTTTGGGGGTACTTGATTAGTCAAAAATACTGCACATTTGTATGGATATTTTCCTTACTATTATTAGTTACTAAAAGGTGTTAATTATAAATAAAGAACATATATGGGTTTATTTGTAAAAAGATTATTATCATATGTTTCTTCATTTATAATTAATATAATCAGGAAAAATATATGCATATAGTATTTAAATAAAATATTCATATTAAAATATGCATATCATATCAAATATTCCTAAGATATCATATCATATAAATGGTTGGAATAATATCTTAAAAATAACAAATGCTACTAACAATTTGATTTGAGATATTGTGCAAGTATTATAATAAGATTAGCTCAGGTCTGAAATCAAAGTAGGAGATCAAAAACAAACCGAAGTATCAAACCAAATCTGCCGAATATTAGAAGCAAATCGAAGAATATCGCAATGGCAGAGATTAAGAGCAATATTTTCAGAATATTTTTATCAATAGAATCTTCAAATATCGAGAGAAGAAGCAACGAGAAATCTGGAGGCGCAAACTCACCGAGCGGCGGATCCGCGATCAATATGGGGTATAGGTGGCGGAACCGCGGTTTGTTATGGGCCGTTGGATTTGAAGCTTCAGGGACTTGATCGTAATGTCACACATTTCAATATGGCATCTAGGGTTTCTAATTCTAGAGACTACATAAATGACCAAGAGCTGTCTATCAAAACCATTCCAAATTCAACATTCATCTATCCATCGATCGACTGATCTACCAAGCAAGCTATCTAGAAAACTAGGGTTTTTGTAATTTAGTTTTTCAGCGATCAATTTTGTAATGCACTACTTGATCAATAAAAGCAGTCTTTTCTTTTAATTTTTTTTCGCATTACTTTTCTGCATTACTTTCTACATTTACTTTCCGCACTTTTAATTTCCGCATTACTTTCTGCACTTACATTCCGCAATTACTTTCTGCACTTTTAAGTTTTAATTATGGGTCCATTCATCTTCCACCTCTCTTTTAAATCGCTAATATCCATGAGCGAGTAAATTCTTGCTTTCTAAGGTTTGTAGGATATGGTAGAATAATGGATGAAAACTATCACTTGAATACTTTTTAAAGTTTTAATGTTTATAAATTTTAGCAAAATGAATATTAACTCTCTTATCGGGTGCGCTATCAATTCATGATAGTCATGACCACGATTTGAAATTCGTTAATAATTATTTTATTAAGGGCTTAGATAAATAGAGATCAATGGAAGGACAAGGGGAAGTAGAGGGAAACCCTAATTCTCTCTAAGAACCCTAATTCACATTCATCGCTATCTCTCTAGTATTAAACAATTAAAAGATAAAAAAAATTATTTTCTACTTCATCTATTAACCACTAAGTCGTATAAACCTTACAACCCCTTTTATTATAAACTTTTCATCCCTTTTTAATAGAAACGGCAACAATCCCTCTCTTTTTTTATCAACTCGTCTAAAACAAGAAAAGAAGTTCACCGTTTCTCTGTAGACGACCCGTACTCACTAGCGGCTATCTATTGCGAAACCGTTATTGATTGCGGTTATTTACAACAGACACACCTTTTAACGGATCAATCATATCCTTATAAGTATTTTAATCATCTTAGGAGTTAAGATTTTAACTCCAACAGAGAGGTTACATGAAACTAAGCACCTGAATCAATAACCCAATTGTTGTTTAGAGCAACAACATTGATACAAGTGTCATTGTGAACAATATAAATATCAGATACAGCTGCAGATGTGTCTTCCTCTTCTTTCATTCCTTCGGCCTTTTACTTAGCTTTCAAATTTCTACACAATCTAACAATATGACCAAACTTCTTGCAGTACCGATATTTCATATTCTGTCGGGACTGCGATTCCTCTATAGACTGATCTTCGTTCTGATTTTGAAAGGAGTTTCTAATATGGCTTCTGTTGGATATAGTGCCCTCATGTCAATTATTATAATCGCAGGCATGCGATTGTGATGATTGAGGGAGGACCTATACGGGTAGAACAGTTTTACTCAAAATGATAGTATGCTATCTGGTTTGTCTTTATCGTCATGTACATGCATTATGTGGTATTACAGATCACTATTACATGTTGATAGAGTGCATAAGATTCTTGCTTGACTACCAGCGTTATGATGACAATCATATATGTGGGGGCTGGGTAGTCTATAAGCACATCCTTAAATGTCCCTAGTCGTGGAAGTATCGAGAATGGGCATCGATATTTCGGAGTAGACAGGTGTATACGTTTCTAGACCCCGATGAGGGGCGATGGTTGTTCCCACAACCATTGGTCTTTCGCACCTAAGATCGTATACAGGTGTTCAATGGGGGTGAGTACACTGGAAGGACTCGCCGTGAACATACTAGATGGTATTCTACGTATTATTAGATAGCAGTTCTTAGGTGACATGAGTACAGGTTAGTCCTTCGACCTGAGATCGTCATTTGTCTCATGTGAGTTCCCACTGTGCTTTGATTAATACCCTACCACGGCTCAAAGGAGTTGTGCAAACAGGTTTTAGTTGGGTACATTCTCGAGCCACACGGAGGCAATGAGCGGATCGTCGAGGATTCGTCTCTCTCGGTATTGGGGGTTGATGTCGCGCTGTGCACGGGTGGCCATCACCAGAAATCCTTGGCCAAGGTGAATGAGAATTACTGATTTAGATCAGAAATTTCTCAGTGGGTGATGGGATTCACACTGACACGAAATATCGCGTTATTAGGGGTCTGACTTTATCCATCCCCTAGACCTGATATGCGATACTTTTAGACGAAAAGACCGGACTGTACAGAGATTATCACAGATAGGCTCAGTAGGGATCCAGAAGAGTTTGCTCGTTGACCTTCCTTTTCGACAGGTACCTGGGTAGCCGTTACGTACAGCTAGTCCCGCTGACGTGCTTGTGGTTATAGATTTATCCAGTAACTCACTGCCGGCGTACTGTCGAGTCTTTAAAGTCCCACACAGAGGGTTTCCCTGGTTCAGGTGAAATGATGTACTAGCCGTATTTTGATACGTGCTGGGTTCTGATCGAATGATTGTACTAGTTATCCGGACTTTCGATCGGACGGTTGATAATACTAGCCGGCTTAGGATTGAGCCGGATTAAATCAGGTATTAATTTAATAATTTACGTATATATATTTCGATATGTATATTCTAGTATTATGTTCTTAATGCTATTCTATCTCTTTGGGTATTCGTATTTTGATACGAATACGGGTATGTATATACAGTTGAGCGTATTATGTATTTATACGGAAAATATTCTAGAAGGTGGACACCTCATTTTGGTTTATCTATTTATTAATTTAAATGGAAATGAGGTGTAAAGGTAGTGAAGAGAGAATGGTGAGACCATGCTTGAATAGTGTTGACAAATGAATTATTAATTCATTTGTGCAAACTATTCAATTATGGTTGCTATATGTTTATTAGAAAATATTTTTTTACAAAACCATGCTTGATATTTTTTCTCTCACTTGATTGGATGGATGAAATCACTCTCACCATTTTTTCTCATCTCTCTTCACTAGCCTTTCTTGAGCTCCTCCTCTTTCATCTTGATCTTCCACCCTATCATCTCATGAGTTGAGAATCAAGGATAGAAGAGAGAGAGATATACACTTAGAAAAACTCACTACATCCCTAGAAACTCTAGATTAGTAACCTAGTGTCTCTAGTTGTTTCACTAGATTTTTAGTGTGGAGCTAGAGACATGAACCACATCTCTCGGGTGGATCATCTTCGACGGAGGAAGATCGGAGATCAAGCTCGATCAAGGAGACCTCAAGAAGCTACAGAAGAGGTTAGAAGACCGAAGGACACGGATCTTTTAGTAAAACAACTCTATCACAGTAGATAATATCTTTGTAGGTTGCTAGTTTCATATTTGGTTTTGATTCTAGGTAGTTATTTCTAGCGCCAAGTTTTGAAACACCAAAATTTTTCGTTTCGCAATGACCGCGGGTGACGGCCAGGGCGCTAGGAACCCCAACATAGTATCAGATCCATCCAAACTTTAGAAACTAGTAGTAGACGATGCATTAGTTTCAAAACCGAAAAATTCCAATTTCAAAACCCACTCTTTGTTTTAAAAAAATTTTGGTCTCTAAAATTTTTTTAAACAAGTGCAGAGACTTACTCTAGACATGTATGTGACACACAATGAAAACGAGGGAATTCCATTACAATTTGGCCGGGCAAAACCCAAAATTTCCCGATTCTGCCTTTTTACTATTCACTTCTGGGTC
This sequence comes from Agapanthus africanus, assembly GCA_030015575.1. Lineage (NCBI taxonomy): Eukaryota > Viridiplantae > Streptophyta > Magnoliopsida > Asparagales > Amaryllidaceae > Agapanthus > Agapanthus africanus. Next base: position 144,846,379 of record CM057338.1, on the reverse strand, counting down.
CCGTTTTCATCTAGTGTCTTGGATTTTGTAAATTGGTATTTTTGGTCTTGTTTGATTTGCCCCATATTTCGCTTAGTGTTGTCTTTACTTTGGGGCAACTTAGAAAGTTTCCAAACTTGAAATTTTTCATCGTTGATATCTGTGATGTGGTGTATGTGTTTTTCAAACGTCGTCTATTTGCTATAGGTTATTTAGACGGGGTTGCACATACTTGCTTATAATGCTGTGATGTTGTTATCTGTGATGGTTTGTTCGGATTGTCATGTGGGATAGCCTCTAGTGCAATGGTAGTTATACAGTTTAGAATCATTTGTATATTCATTATTGCGGGGCGAGCGTCCGATATGTGGACTGCCGTTTCCACCAGTTTGTATATTCTTTTATTGGAGCACGACCGGGTTGAGGTCGATGTCACCATTGTATATCTATTTTTCTTTTCTGTACCAGGATTACCCCGCGGTGGAGTGCTCGAATAGCTGGATTCTAGAGGGAAACGGGCCCGCATCCCATGGCGTTGAGACGGAGGGGGCCTCATTCTAAAATTGGTGGGCTATTCACCACACTCGTATGAGGTATAGGATGACCCACGGAGGGTTGCTCAAGTTACCGGATTCTGTGAAGTGCTGGGTGGCCTATTCACTTTGTTGATTGGGGTTACCTCACTTCTGGGATTGGCAGGTAACTTTCCGCACTCGTAGGGTCTTGGTTATACATTGCACAGGCTATCCACACGACTGGGGAACGTCGGGTCTCATTTGCAACTCAAATGAAAGCCGGGGCTCCTAGATTATCCATTATTCTGCGTTGCTTATCGCTTTTCTGTGATGTTGCTTATATCATGCCTGTGACGAATGTTATATATATTTGTATATATACTAGTAGATGTTGTATATGTTTTGCATCCGCGCTAGTCCAGCTCCCGCTCTGCCGTTAGTTAAGTAACCTAACGGTGGATGACGGGGCCCCGTGGTGAATGCAGATGGCAAATACGTTCATTTTATTTTCGTTCATTTCTAGTGTGATAGGGATTAATTGATGGGACCGCATTGATTTTGATTAATGCAAAGAAAATAAACCTAAAAGATGTTGTTGGAACAAATTTCGAAAAACTATAGTTGTATTCTTTTGCTTTGCATAGTAGTGTTCGTTCAGGAACATCCAGCACCTCATTCTAGGAGGCAAGAGCCTAGATCTCTTCATGGGGAGTGACCACTTGAGCAAAAGTTTTTGATACTGTAGATTACTCAGTTTTCTTCAAAACCCAGTTTTTAAAAGTGGAGCCTAAACCACCCCTTTTCAAAACTACTAGGTTCCTTCGACGATATCAAGTTCATTACGTTAAAAGGTTTTTTCACCAAAAACCCAGCCGTAGCCCTCCGTCATTTCCTACGAGTAGTACTCAGTATTCGTGCTGTGTTTGTTGACCTTGTCAAGGCGTAGTGTACGGTAGTTGAATGGTGCTTGTTTGTAGCATATGATACGATTAACTAGAACAATCACATAGCCTTGTTGACCTTGTCAAGGGTTTATGCGGATAGCTCTAGGGTAATCAAGATAATGACGGGTTGAACTTGATCAGCGACTTATGATTTGTTGACCTTGTCAAAGTCATAAGTCATTAGGGCCAAAAACCATATCGGGAGTTTCAAATATAAAGGAAACTTGCTAGACATGCGCATACCTTCTGGAGTGTGGTGACTTAGATGGCTTCCATTAAGTTATCATACGATGATAGTTGGGTCCTGATTCCCATTGATCAGTAGGTGTTACTCCTCGGGTGATTTTCAGATGATCCCGACTAATTCTCCTTTTAGGGTTTGAAGGAGAATTCGAGAAAACAGTGGGAGCCATCCTGATTAGATAAAATGATTAACCAATCTAATTTAGATTAGAGTGCACGCTGAGTGTTTCTTTTCTCTCTCTCTCTTTGGCAGCGACCATGACCTGATCTTAAACTAAAACTCATAAACCAAGTTAACCGAACCTTCTTACATACTTTAGTTTTTGGATTGTCATGATTCACGATAAAAGTCGCATGTATCCCTGCCGCTCCTACTTTCTCTTTGCATTTCTCCAAAACACTCCATATCACTACGAAGATCCATATTGCTTGGGTATGCCATCGTATAGTTACATACGAACTCGAAGAAATTTGTTTCAGTTCGAGGATAGTTTCCGGTTCAGGAGAAATTGAATAGGATTATTCGGTTGTCTTTTCTCTCTACCTTCTATCAGGTTGCGAGGGCTCCTGGTATTAGGAGAGTACACCTATTATGCTTATTGGATAGTCTTCTTTCAAACCATAGGCATGTGCCGAAAGATAGGGAAGGAAGAAAACCAATTAGCTTAAGTATGGTATACAGAAGGTAAGAAGTAAAGATATATAAAAGGATCAGAGTGGGGGCAAAGGAAATTGCGACTACTATCATTCACGACGAAACCACATATATCCCTGCCACTCCTACTTCCCCTTTGCATTTCTCCAGAACACTCCGTATCACTACGAAGATCCATATTGCTTGGGTATGCTATCGTATAGTTACATACGAACTCGAAGAAACTTGTTTCAGTTCAAGAATGGTTTCCGGTTCTGGAGAAATTGAATAAATTATTCGGTTGTTTTTTCTCTTTACCTTCTCTTAAGTTGCGAGGGTTCCTAGTATTAGGAGAGTACACCTATTATGCTTATTGGATAGTCTTCTTCCAAACCTTAGGCATGTGTCAAAAAGCAGGGAAGGAAGAAAACAAATTAGCCTAAGTATGGTGTACAGAAGATAAGAAGTAAAGACATATAAAAGGATTGTAGTGAGGGCAAGGAAAATTGTGACTACTGTCATGAATCTGGATAGTGAAAGTGGCATTACTAGGAATACCTGCCACCCCTTCGAAACATTTTCATGTTTCAGTTTACCGTGTGACGATAATTGAAAATTGCTTTCCCAATTAGATTCTGACTCCAGGGTATGTACTTACCAGACTTTATTCTCACATTTGTATGGCATTACAGATGCTGAGTGGGAGTAGAACATTGGGAATTAGGTGATTAGATCCTTAATATCAGAATTCTTTGTAATTGGTGATATTTGAGGAAATCGCCTGGGTTTTGCCTAACGCAAATATTTGGTTTTGAATATTCGTTGTTGTGCACCAATTTCAAACCGATATATCTGTACGTTTATTTTATAAAGTGAGATATAACTTTTTGAAATTATTTTTATGACGTTTACCTATATCAGTTGATGGTTAGGTATGGGCATTCAACAATGGTGTAATTCTTCTTAACCATAACATAGTTTTCAACCTACGACGTACAAGGTTTGAATTATTAAATTCAGAGGACTTATACAAAGTATTATATGTTGTCTAATGTCCATTAGGACAAAGGGGTTGGTACTCGTACTATATTCCGTTTACTTATAACTTCTCTGGTTTTAGACAAGTATTTCATTGAAATACAAGGTCCAAAGTTTGATAAGTTATAGATATAACAATAAAGTAGAGAACTATATGTTAAATACAAGGTCTAAAGTTTGATAAGTTATAGATATAACAATAAAGTAGAGAACTATATGTTGCAAGTATTAGGATTCATCGAGATGATCGAAGTTATAAATACTTGTGCTAGGTATTCCGTTGTAAGTAATATATTTTAGAAATTACTTCTCTCTCAGGTTACCCATCCGTGGGTACACTCCTTGATGAGTAATGTTGCTTGGCCTTTTTCCATTTAGTCGATATACACTGGAAACGGCTGCATGTATTTTGAATCTGGTTCTAATTAAATTAGTGGCTTTGTTTATATATTGGATATGGAATGAATTCATATCTTAATGAAGTTAAGGTATATATAGTAGTTCGGCTTATGCTTAAAACCAGAATCTGGATAAACTCAAGGCACGTTTCAGTAATGACAGTTTGTGGGTTATCCCGGATTTTGACGAGAGTTAACATTCTACCATGTTCCCCCAAAAATATAGAAAGAGCAAAGCTCTGTTGAAGTAGGGCAGCGCCTCAAGTGTTTCTTATGAGGGCGCCAGCACCAGCATCAGCACCAATCTTATAGGATTAAATCCTTTGGTGGCGCTACATGTGCTCTTCACGCCGGCGCCAATATGCAAAGCACAGAAACGCTTTCTGAATAAAAATTAAATTCTTATATTGCGCCGCACATGTTCATCACGTGGGAACCAATGTGCAAAGTACAGGAGTACCCACCATAAGAATTAAATTCTTAAGTGGCGCCTATGTGCACAACACGTTAGCATCGGCGCCCAAGTCAAGATCAATAGAATTAAATTCTACATGAGAATTTGGGATACTCTCTGTTAAATAGAGCCGTTGGATCAAAAATCCAATGGAGATGATAAATCATCAAAATATAGAATTAAATTCTATTAGAAGAAAATATCTCCCAAATCTTTCTAAATAAGAAAGATACTCTCGGTTGGATCAAAGATCCAATAAAATTCTATTTTGGGAATATATTCCCTCAATCTTTCTAAACAAAAAAGATTGCTCTCTGTACAACAGAGAGCCCTTACATTAAAAATCCAGTAGTGAAAATATGTCCTCAATCTCATTAAAAACAAGAAAACATATTTGGTAAAACAGAAACGCTTGGATCAAAGATCCAACGATGGGTAAAATTTCCCAAATCAATTGGAATCTCTCAATGAGAGATTTTCTCAAAACCAATTAACAATTTGCCTCTACTATATAAAGGACCTGAGACTTCAAGTCTCGGATAGAGGATGGACTCCATAAGTTTCTAAAAAAAAGAGATACAAAGAGAGAGACACACAGAGTCAGAGAGAAGAAACCCCCCATAAGCTTCTAAAAAGTACAGAAAGCTTTCAAAACAACAGATAATTTAATTCTCAAAGAGGAAGACTTCCCTTTCAAAATAAAACCTATTTAAAGAAAACACAAAAATCAAAATATCTCTTTTACCTATTTTAAGGGTTTAACCCTTCTCAAAGAACTCAGTTCTTTCTCTGGATCAGAGATCCATAAGTCAAGCCTCCCATAAGTTGAGAATTTAATTCTCATCGGGAAGATCTTGTTCTTGAGAATCAAAAATTCAGAAAAAAACTAGGTCCAAAAGTAAAACAAAAGGAAAAAGAACCTATCCTATAAGAATTTAATTCCTTAGAGAATAGGGTTTAATCCTAAAAGAAACTTAGTTCTTATAAAAGAACTTAGTTCTCAAAGAAAAACTTGATCCCAGATCTTCAAAACAAAAATCTTGGTGATCATTAATGGTCAAAATACCATCAACAGAGATTTAATCTCTAAAAAAAGGTAAAAAGACTGGCGCCTTACGTGGGCGCCCTCTCAACAGTGCCTAGCACCTCACGTGAAAAACAGGTGGGCGCCTAAAGCAGAGGGCCAACGCCTCACGTGAAACACACGTGGGCGCTGAATAAAAGTGCTTAGCACTCCATATATAGCAAAAACGGCTAAGTGCTTAGCACTGATTGGGCAGCGCCCGGCGCCTTACATGCTCCTCACGTGGGCGCCACACAAGAAGTTCTTAGCACTCCACATACAGCTAAAACGGCTGAGTGCTTAGCACTGATTGGGCAACGCCCAGCGCCACACGTGCTCCTCATGTGGACACCAAAAAAGAAAAGAAAAGTGCTTAGCCTTATATATATAATTGAGTGCTTAGCACTGATTGGGCAGCGCCTATAATTGAATGCATCACATGATACCCATGTGAGTCAGAGCGTCAAATAAGTGCTTAGCACTTTTGCTGAAAAAGGGGGCTGAACAAACATAGCTTAAGTAAGTGCTTAGCACTTTTGAACAAAAAAAAAAGAGACTGAGCAGATTAAGCCCAAATTGGCTAAGTCTCTCCGAAAAATTTTCTTACAGCTGAGCACAAATGCTCTGTTGTTGGATCTTAAATAAAATTGATCCTGAAAATTTTGATAACTTGATCTTAGTCTCAAATCAGACTAACGTATCCTTAGCTTAAAATAAATTGAACCTAAACGTTCATATATTTAAGTCGATCTTAATTTCAAACTAGATTAACGGTCCTTAAATAAAATAAAATATTTTTTGAACCAAAGAAACATATGTAGGGTTCCTAGGCACACTAAGGAGGTCTCACAAGGCATCAACCATGCCAATTTCAAATTTTACGGGTGCCGAGAAACCCTAATACGGATCGTTAACTAGATATATAGGCGAAACAAGCAACTAGTTAACTACTTAACTAAAAGAACGGAAATACAACCTTTGTAGATCCGGTGCTCCACCTCCATAGCACTGCGATGAAGTCTCCTCGCTGTCCAAATCAAATCCCGGGCTCTAGCGTCGGCTTCATCGGAGAAATGGGCGGGCTAGGTCATCGACTACGATGCCGAAGATGATCTACGTCGAGGCATCGGAAGATCAAGCTCCCACTTCACCAAGTCATGAAACTTGTGAAGAAAACACCCTATACTACTTGGCAAGAGGTAGAGGATGAAGAAATAGGAAGTGGGTTCACTTTAGAATTGGATTTCTCACCCTTTTTCATCAATCACCATTGATGAGGCAAGCTTTCTTCATATATATGAAGAAGAAGAAGAAGATGATAATCTTATGATAAGTTAATTAAAATAGAAAAGAAAAGGAATACTTATCATAACATTAACTATAGTTAGGTGTAGAGAATTGACTAAGGTTAAAAGAATGGTTAGGGTTAAGCTTGAAGACAAAATGGTCATATGGTCAAAGCTTCATGAAGGTTCATCAAGCTTCATGAAAGAAAGAAAGAAAGAATGAAACCATTTTGTTTTCTTTTGTCATTTCATTTTAATCCAAAATAAAAAGATAAATGAATGGACAAATAAATAGAAACCATAACCATTTACTTAACCTAGGTTTAATTCTTTACACAAACCAATTTTGCATGCATCATCAAACATGATACAATCAAGTGCACAAAAATATATCGCATATACAATGCGCACATCCGAGTGAGAAAATCCATCTTAAGTGAACCGATACCAGTTAATGCAAAGTGATATATCAAATATATAATTATACATTAAATCATTAAATCAACACTTGATTTAACGATTCGGTCATATCGTATATAACCGACTAGTATCCTATGTATCGTCTTATCGAATCAATCCTTGATTCGATAACTAGGTTATATCGCATATAACCATTCGATACATTCATCGTGAGAATGGAATACGGTATCACATACACGCATTATTCTCGGTCCCGCATATATCTCATATGCGCTCCTATTTCATTTCGCTTGAGCCAGGAAACCTCTGTGTAGGACTCTAAAGACTCGTCAATACGCCGGCAGCAGGTGATGATCATATCAAACACCCACAAGCCGCAAGCGGTCTGCTAAACGTAACGGCCACCCGGGTATTGAGCGATCAGAAGATCGACGAGCAAGCCCGCTCACACTCCTGTGAATCCAACCAGTAACACTTACCGTACAGTCCGGTCTGATCGTCTAATATATCGCATATCTCGCCTAGGGGTGGTAAACGTCAGACCCCAATAGCTCGATAAGTCGTGTCGATATGAGGTCTATAACAGTTCGAGAAACTACTGGTAACACTTACCAGTAAATCTCAGCAATCCTGGCCAGGGATTTCCGGTTATAGCCAATCGAACACAGCGCAACATCAACTCCCTATACCGGGAGAGACGAATCCCCTCCTATCGCTCATTGCCTCCATGTGATTCGGGACTGTACCCAAAAGCCACCGTTTTGCACGCCCTCTTGGACGTGGTAAGATGGAAATCAAAGCACAGTGGGAACCACACAAGACTCTATGACGATCTCGGGTCAACAGACTACTCTGTACTAGTGTCACCAGAGAACTGCCATCTGACGTAAGGTATAATACCATCTGGGAGTTCTCGGCAAGTCCGTCCAGTGTACTCAGTCTCTACTGAGCACCCGTATATCATCTCTGATGTCAAACACCAATGGATATGGGATCATCCATCGCCCATCTGTATGGGTCGAGAAGGTATACGCTAGTCTACTCTGGTATATCGATGCCCCGTCTCGATACACCCACGACTAGGGACTTTGAAGGATGTACTTATAGACTATCTGTCCCCATTAGTATGATCTGCATCATAGTCCAGGTAGTCAAGTACACATCCTAAGGGCTTTACCAACATGTAACAGAGAGACAATCAGTATACACGCTAAGGTAAAGAGCAACCAGATAGCATACTATCATGTCGAGCAAGAAAGTCCTCCCTATATATGTCCCAGCATCCACTACAATATACATCCTATGTACAGTAATGGCCTCTAGGGCATACATATAACTAACAATCTCCCACTTGCACTAGGGCTATCTGTAGCAGTGGTTGCAGTATCTCATACTCAACCATCCCATAAAAATCTCTCTCTGGGAATAGGCCTTCGTGAGTGGATCCGCCGTGTTGTTCTCTGAGTCTACTCTCCTAACCTCGATCACCCTGGAGATCAACCATCTCCATGATCAGGTGATACTGCTTTAGAATATGTCTGGATCACTGATGGGACGGACGTTCCTTGGCATAAGCCACAACTCAATTGTCACACAATGGGAGGAACTAAGTTCATCTCATGAACAAATATACATCCAGACTGCCTCTTTGGTAGCATCTTAAGTAGCGATGTATCGAGCCTTTATCGTCTAGTATGCCACGGTGTCTAGCTTGGAACTCTTCCAACATACCATCCCTTTACTGAGGGTAAAGACAATGCCTGTGACTGACTTTCAGTCGTCCTTATCACACTGGAACCCTTCCAGTGATTCTCCCCAGGATCGGTTGATACCATCTCACTACAACTAGTGAAAATCCTAACATCCAATTAGATCTATCTCATAGATCCAAAATCCAGGATTTAGGAGGTATCATTTTGATCCTATATGGAGAATCATTGTGATAAGCGGAGATTGACCGAGCGTAGCAGAGGAAACTCCTTCCCTATCAAGAGCATGTCATCCACGTACTCTACGAGGATCGTCACTATACTCCCTACTACCTTTTTGTATATACAAGGTTCATCTACCATTTTGATGATGTCAAACTTTTTGACTAACACATCAAAACAGATGTTCCAACTCCGCGATACCTGCTTTATCCTATAAAGTATCTTGTACACGTTTCCGCTGCTCCCACTGTCTACGAAGCCCTCTGGCTGCGTACTTATGGACGTTCTCTTCTAAAACATCATTTAGAAAAGCAGTCATGGCACTCAACCGCCAGATATCGTAGTCATGGTATGTAGCCGTGGCAAGTAGGATCTGGATGGACTTAAGCATAGCCACTTGAAAAGGTTTCATCATTATCCACGCCTGGTCGATGACGAAAAGCTTTAACAAGTCTAGCTTTGAAAGTCTCAACTTTTCCATCTACACCAAGTAATCTTCTCAAGATATACTTGCTTCTGATGGGGATTTAACCCTTCAGATATATCAACCAAAGTCCATACTTTGTTGGTGTACATGGATTCCATCTCAGATCGCTAAGCATCCAGCCATTCTTACAGAGTCCCACTCCTGATGGCCAGCTCGAAACTAGTTGGGTCATCATCTCATGATGCAATCCTCGCTCCTACTGTCATAGAGTAACCGAAGTATCTCTCAGGTGGGTGAGAAAACCCTACTAGATCGGCGGAGAGGCTGAGGTTCGTTGGTAACTATCGAATCCTTTGGTTTTATCAAATCATCTGCTGTAGTTTGTATAGCTGGAACCTTTCCAGTTCTACATTACAGACCTTGCCTCGAGCTTGTCCGGATTTTGCTTTTAGACATAGGCCGGACAACCCCAAATCTTAATTAGCTTAAGAGATGGGCTCTTCCCTTTCCATATCACATATGAAGCGGTAGGCAACTGATTTGATTGGAACTCTATTCAATAGGTATGCAGCTTCTCAAGTGCATAACTCCCAATAAGGAAATAGGAAACTCAGTAGTACTCATCATAGAGCACACCATATCACATAGGGTGCTATTGATCCGCCCCGATATACCATCGTGCTATGGTGTATACGGAGGAATAATGCTGAGAGAGAATCTCATTCTCCTTTAGAATAATCCAGGATTTCGGTGCTCAAGTATTCTCCTCCTCGATCTCGTCAAAGGACATAATACTTATACCCTTTTTGGTTCTCTACTTCTAACTTATATTCTGTGAATATCTCAAAAGGTTCGGACTTGTATTTCAACAAGAACATATGTCTGAATCTAAAGAGATTATCAGAGAATGTAATGAAGTACAAAGAACCGATCTTGGCATGTGTAGACAGGGGACCTTACATACATCAACATGTATCATCTCAAGAGTTCACTAACTCTTTCTCTGTTTCCAATAAACAGAGCTGGTGTCATTATATCTTTGTGACATGACTGGCAAGTTTCACAAGATGTAAATTCAAACTGATTTAAATATGCATCTACATGTAACTTCAGCTAGTCGGGTCACATTGATATGACCTAGTCTACAATGCCTCAAGAAGGATTCGTTCATTTCTGAACTCTTCCTCTTGTGTGTGTTCAGTATACTAAGAACTGTAGTTTGATTTAGAACGTCAATACTTTTAGATAACGTGCCTGAACCGATCAACTTTTGATTTAGGAAATGTTCAAAACATTATCCAGCAATACAAAATTATATCCTTTCTTTACTAATAAAGAGATGGATATGATTTTGTATATCAGGTTCGGTATCTAATAACATTCGTTCAGAATCAATGTATTGGTAATACAGGGTGATAGTGACCAACAGACTTGGCTGCAACATTTGCCCCCTTTTCTGCCTCATGAAACTTATCACCCGTTCTCAGTTCTCTACCTAGCTGTAGCCCTATGCAACAGATTACATATCTGGGATCCTGATCTGGTATCACATACCCAGGACGTAGAGGATACAGAGAAACAGTTCTTTGTAACGAACGCACCCGAAGATGATGCATCAGCATGCACTCTCTTCGTTTGGGCGGCACGGGAAATCTGGTATTCCCCAATTTCCTACTCTGTCTTATAACAATTATAAGTTGGAGCGGGACCAACGTTCCCCAGCTCAGTATAACAAGCGGGTTCGGTCAATACATCCGTATTATTATCTTGATTAAGGCGTGATATGGTCGCTACCTGGAGAGAGAGAGAAGAAAACACTCAGCGTGCGCTCTTACAAGAATAGATTGGTTATTATTTTATCTAATCAGGATGGCTCCCACTGCTTTTTATCAAATCTTCCTTCAAACCCTAAAAGGAAAGACTAGCCGGGATTAATTACACGCTACAAGTTCGCCAATATTTCAGCCAGGCCAGTGTCGGTACTTTGAGGGAGGTCCCCCGTTCTTTCGCACGAACCTAATTACAGTAAACCTCGTTTTCCCAGAGGCGTAACCTCGTTAACACCTTTCTAGACACCTACTTGATCGGCTAATTGTAATGTGTAAAACTCTCTCAGGAGTAACAATTACTCGCAGTGGGTATCGGGATCCAACTATCTCATAGAAGGTATGCAATCTCATTGCAAATTTCAACACTTGAAATTCCCAATAATTTTGCCCCTAGCGTGCTATGACCTTGACGGAGGCCAAACTACCCATAGTCCGCTAGTCAAGTTTAACCCGTCATTTCCTGATTGAATTAAACCCACCCGCACGACCCTTGACGGAGGCCAAACAACGCCGTACGAATACCCTAATCCAATCACATCATATGCTAGCAGATAAGCACTAGTTAGCTACCGTACACTATGCCTTGACGGAGGCCAAACTACCGCAGCACGAATACTAACTAGTACTTATCTGAAATGACGGAGGGCTACGACAGGTTTTTCTGAAAACCTATTGCGTAATGAACTTGATATCGTTGTAGAATCAAATGATTTTGAAACGGAGTGTTTTTGAGGCTTTTCTAGTTTTGCTAAAGGAGTCACTCCCGGTGAAGGGATCGTCGGTCCTTTCCTCGTCGAATGAGGTGCGGGATATATCATATATATCACTGTGCAAAGCAGAACTCTTAAAAGCAATCAAAAGACAAACCGAGTGTGTAGCATCTGCCAGTTATTTCTAAAGGAGTCACTCCCTGTGAAGAGATCTCGGTTCTTTCCTCATCGAATAAGGTGCAGGATATATCACATATACCGCTGTGCAAAGCAAGAACTGTAGCTACCTGTTTTTTTTTTTTTTTTTTTTTTTGAAATTCGATTCTACAACATCTTAGGTTTCTTTTTATTTCATTAATCATATTAATGAAGTCCCATCAATTAAGTACCTAAACATCACAGATAAATACGACGTACACTTATGCCATCCGCATTCGCCTCGATGTCCCCTCGTGCACCGTTAGGTTAGGTAACTAACGGCAGAGCGGGGCAGGGCTAGCACGGGTGTAAAACATAAGTAACGCCTATATAATATATCATATATACTATATACAGTATCTATCACAGAACATCACATGATCACATCACAGATATCGCAGCAGAAGAATCATATGAAATATTGGATATACTAGGACGTCCGTGTTTTCAATACGAGCCAGTATAAAACACGGATTCCACGGTCGCGATGAATAGCCAAACCCACACCCCTAGACCCCTACGAGAGCGGCAAGCAACCCTACCAATTCTAGAGTTAGGAGACCCGGACTCGACTCCTCGAGTTGGTCTCCGACTGGACTCCAGAACCCGGTTACTTGTGCTCCCCTCCTTGGGTCTATCCTAGTGCAGAAAAGTAAATAATATACAAAAGGTGACATCTTCCGCAACCTGGAAGTGCCCCAATAAAAGAATATTACATACAAGTTTTTTTATGAATGAAAATGGAAAAACACTCATCTCACATAAAAACCCCCGGCTATTCAAACACGACGATCCAATATAACATATCCAGCAACACATAACATCACATGTCATCAACGTACGTAAATATGCGAATCCCAATTGTCGTTGACATATAGCAACGAAACCGGCGATATCACATATTACACTTACGGTCACAGAAAAGAAAGTGTAAAACTACAACAGTTGGAATCCGCAGCCTCCATAGACATCGCATGCCTAATCAAATGAATTCCTTAGACATCGCATGCCTAAAAATTATAAACACCGCATTTTAGTCTCATTATCGAAAACACTTTTCAATATTAAGTCGGGCAATTCAACAGGATTCCCGACATTCTGATCGAATGCTCGTCGCAAACTTTAGTAGGCGGCCGCACCCCCGATGCCGTCGACGAAGTGCACCAAGGCGGAACACCGCTGCCGCGAGCACCCGAACGGATGCTTTCGGCGACGGGGTTCTCCTACAGTCACTTGGTCGGGGCTATGGAGTGAGGCTGTCTATTAAGTTTACCCGGCGAGTATCCGCGTACGCTACGTGATTGCGATGGACTTTTGATCACATCAAAATTCCGTGGCAACCGATCAAGTGAGACTAAACTGCTATGTTTATAACATTCATTCAGTTATCTCATAACTTCTTGTGAATTCCAATTATTGTATCACATTCCGGATAAATAGAAAATGTTAAACTTTCCGATCGAACATTCGAACACCCAAGTTTTCCCGATACAGATCAACACATGAAACAAGTTTAAAAACATCCAGTTCATGCCTCAGTACCGACGGTCCAGCCGTAGAAGGGTCAAGCCAACGCCTCACATGTGGCACGCCGTACTGCCCCAAACCCTAAGGTTCAAAGGACAGTTCGAGACGGTCACATAATCGAGTTAAGGTTTGTTGTCTTCTAGAGGGTCCATCGCGTTACTTGCACTACTTAGAACTTCTTTAAACCACGGAAAAATCCAACACTTGGAAATTTCCCGACAGGGGAAAAGTTGGGTATTTATATCCGTTCGAACTTTCTAACATATTCTAAAATATCCGGAAAGCCACACACTGACAAAATTAGACAATCCGGTCGAAACACCGAGACCCCAATACAACCTAGAAAATTCAACTCTTGAAAAAATATTAAAAATTCCCAGGAAAACCCGCACTGCAAATTAAGAATTACTGTGTAAAATTTAACATAAGAAGAGACCACATGGCCGCGAAACCGCCGCATTAGCCATGCTAATGCCGCGGTTCCGCCGCACTTTGGTGGATTCAGGGACACGTGTTGCACAGTAATTCTTAGGATTCCCTGCTGATTTTTCTGCAAATTTTTAATATACAAAAATCCACAAATTTGAAAAATGTACAGAGAGGGTTGTCGGGTTAGGGTTTCGGGTTCGATCGGGTTTCTAACATCTTCAAAGCATCGCCTAAGGCTCTAGCTAGGCTCTGATACCACTGTAGGGTTCCTATACACACTAAGGAGCTCTCACAAGGCATCAACCATGCCAATTTCAAATTTTACGGGTGTCGAGAAACCCTAATACGGATCGTTAACTAGATATACAGGCGAAACAAGCAACTAGTTAACTACTTAACTAAAAGAACGGAAATACAACCTTTGTAGATCCGGTGCTCCACCTCCATAGCTCCGCGATGAAGTCTCCTCGCTGTCCAAATCAAATCCCGGGCTCTAGCGTCAGCTTCATCGGAGAAATGGGCATGCTAGGTCATCGACTACGATGCCGAAGATGATCTACATCGAGGCATCGCAAGATCAAGCTCCCACTTCACCAAGTCATGAAACTTGTAAAGAAAACACCCTATACTACTTGGCAAGAGGTAGAGGATGAAGAAATAGGAAGTGGGTTCACTTTAGAATTGGATTTCTCACTCTTTTTCATCAATCACCATTGATGAGGCAAGCTTTCTTCATATATATGAAGAAGAAGAAGAAGATGATAATCTTATGATAAGTTAATTAGAATAGAAAAGAAAAGGAATACTTATCATAACATTAACTATAGTTAGGTGTAGAGAATTGACTAAGGTTAAAAGAATGGTTAGGGTTAAGCTTGAAGACAAAATGGTCATATGGTCAAAGCTTCATGAAGCTTCATCAAGCTTCATGAAAGAAAGAAAGAAAGAATGAAACCATTTTGTTTTCTTTTGTCATTTCATTTTAATCCAAAATAAAAAGATAAATGAATGGACAAATAAATAGAAACCTTAACCATTTACTTAACCTAGGTTTAATTCTTTACACAAACCAATTTTGCATGCATCATCAAACATGATACAATCAAGTGCACAAAAATATATCGCATATACAATGCGCACATCCGAGTGAGAAAATCCATCTTAAGTGAACCGATACCAGTTAATGCAAAGTGATATATCAAATATATAATTATACATTAAATCATTAAATCAACACTTGATTTAACGATCCGGTCATATCGCATATAACTGACTAGTATCATATGTATCGTCTTATCGAATCAATCCTTGATTCGATAACTAGGTTATATCGCATATAACCATTCGATACATTCATCGCGAGAATGGAATACGGTATCACATACACGCATTATTCTCGGTCCCGCACATATCACATATGCGCTCCTATTTCGTTTCGCTTGAGCCAGGAAACCTCTGTGTAGGACTCTAAAGACTCGTCAATACGCCGCCAGCAGGTGATGATCATATCAAACACCCACAAGCCGCAAGCGGTCTGCTAAACGTAACGGCCACCCGGGTATTGAGCGATCAGAAGATCGACGAGCAAGCCCGCTCACACTCCTGTGAATCCAACCAGTAACACTTACCGTACAGTCCGGTATGATCGTCTAATATGTCGCATATCTCGCCTAGGGGTGGTAAACGTCAGACCCCAATAGCTCGATAAGTCGTGTCGATATGAGGTCTATAACAGTTCGAGAAACTACTGGTAACACTTACCAGTAAATCTCAGCAACCCTGGCCAGGGATTTCCGGTTATAGCCAATCGAACACAGCGCAACATCAACTCCCTATACCGGGAGAGACGAATCCCCTCCTATCGCTCATTGCCTCCATGTGATTCGGGACTGTACCCAAAAGCCACCGTTTTGCACGCCCTCTTGGACATGGTAAGATGGAAATCAAAGCACAGTGGGAACCACACAAGACTCTATGACGATCTCGGGTCAACAGACTACTCTGTACCAGTGTCACCAGAGAACTGCCATCTGACGTAAGGTATAATACCATCTGGGAGTTCTCGGCGAGTCCGTCCAGTGTACCCAGTCTCCACTGAGCACCCGTATATCATCTCTGATGTTAAACACCAATGGAGATGGGATCATCCATCGCCCATCTGTATGGGTCGAGAAGGTATACGCTAGTCTACTCTGGTATATCGATGCCCCGTCTCGATACATCCACGACTAGGGACTTTGAAGGATGTACTTATAGACTATCTGTCCCCACTAGTATGATCTGCATCATAGTCCAGGTAGTCAAGTACACATCCTAAGGGCTTTACCAACATGTAACAGAGAGACAATCAGTATACATGTTAAGGTAAAGAGCAACCAGATAGCATACTATCATGTCGAGCAAGAAAGTCCTCCCTATATATGTCCCAGCATCCACTACAATATACATCCTATGTACAGTAATGGCCTCTAGGGCATACATATAACTAACAACATATAACCTAAGTTCAAAACCCTGTCAAGTAAATTCTTGACCCAACCCCACGGATTTGGACTAATCCGCGCCTTACGGGAGACGGTATAAAATAATCTCTGTATATAATCCACGGACAACCAAAATAAACAAAAACACAATACGACATGAAATGAACTGCTGGAGAAGGAAAAAGTGGTTACAGCAATGCGGTAACGTAATTAATTGCAGGGGCTTGCGCCTGCAGGGAAGAGCGTCTCCACAATAAAAAAAACCCTTATAAAGTGAGGGGGAATCTGATGAAGTTCGCTACAACGGCTGCGTTCGTCCAAACCTCCGATATATGGTGCCATAAATCAACTTGGTATTTTCGAGGAGATGGACGGATAAATACAAATAGCATCTGCCCCCAAATTCGGGCAAGACGATCTATCCCGGTTCGTCTCTGTTTTCGGCGGTGAAAAGATTTTGGCACGCCCGGTGGGACCTTTTTCTCTTTCCACTCCACACTTCGTGTGTCATGTATCGCGAACAAAATCATGGTTCGTTATAGTTGCCCTTGGATTCAAGGTACTAAAACTTGGTGTCTTGCTTCTGTGTAGAGAAATCGATGGCTTCCCAATGCACTTCATGCGGCAGCAACTCTCGCTCCACCCTAACTGCAGGAGTGACCTACGAGCCAAATGCGGCCTCTATCTTCTCAATGCCAGTGGGGCAAGTTACGCAATCCACTACTGGATTGTTTTTTGGGACCATGCTCCCACCAGTGAGTTTCGGTGCCTCAGCGCCGTAAGAAAAAGCTCCTAAGGGGTCGGTCTTCAATCGACTGGCAACCACAACGGCCCATCTCAATGGGCCATCCAAATCCGGCATCTCAGTCTTCAACAGGCTGAGCAAGAACCCAAACGGGCCTACAAAGAGGCTCGTGATATACGAAGGGACTACCCTAAAATGGATAGCCCTCTCAACACCTGCTATAGGTGAAGCCGTCAAAAGCGCTTCCCCCATCAGACGGTCGATCTTCGAAAGACTGGCCGGTCCTCTTCAAACTCTACCAAAATCGTCGGTCTTCAACAGGCTGACGCCAACAACAGCCCCTCAGCAGAGCCGGGGGCACGAAGAAGCCGCTTTCAAAACTGAGGCGATCCCTTCTGCAAGGCACGCTCGACGTTGCCACTGGCGCCGAGTGAGAAAAGTAGGGGGCAACTCCCCCTCTAGACTTACTCCGCCAACTCCAATGGTAGAAGTTGACGCTGCTATTCTAACCGGGAACAGTTTTGATCTTCTCAGGAGGGTGCGGAAGAACTCTCCAATGGCAGTGCTAAAGAAATTGCCCCCGCCTGCAGAAGTCACAGCGCAGGCAAAGCCAGAGCAGTCCCATCAGCGGCTCTCCTAAGAAATTCATAGAGTCTGGCGTAAAGTCCAGGACTCCGTGATTGATGAAAATCACTCCCGTCGACCAAAAAAAACTGAAGGCTCGGCAAGAGAAAGATCACTCCTCTACCATACAACGGAGGATTCCTTCTACGCAGGTGCCTGCTATAGTGGCCCCTTCAGCTTCAACCTCTCATAAAAGAACGAGGTTGGAAAAAATCCCACCGCCGGCGGCAAATTCCAAAGGCTATGGACCCAAACGCCCCAAGTTCGGGGGCATGATCGTAGATACGGTCTACATGGCTTCCGGGAAAGAAGAAAGCCGTGCTTCGACAAGTCACCGACCGCAAACTCGGTCGCTGAATAAGGCTCAGGAGCAACAACAGAAGCTCCACGAAATGCTGACCAAAATGGCAGCATTTACCGGACAGAAAGAAAGTCCGGACAAAGAGGCCGAACAACGCCATGAGCAGGAGACCGATACAGAGTTCCTGCGAAGGATGCTCGAAAGAAAAGACAAAGAAGCCGCTGAACAAGTTGCTAACATGAAGCAGAAGGCTCTCTTGTTTCAGGACATAGTTGGAATGATGATCCAACCAGAACCCCCAACAGAGGATCCGCCGATAATCATCGAAGATGACAGAAGGGAAACATTGAACCCTCTTCGTGCCTTATCAACAGCCAAGGAGGAAACGATCTCCAAGGCTGCTCTTGATGATTATATAGCTCAACAAATAAGAGCTCATTAAGCTAATGAAGCGGCTGGCCAAATCGTTAGAACTGGGCGACCGTATCCAGGCTGGTATGATCAAATCAAGTACCCACCGGGATATAAGATCCCCAAGTTCCATGTATACAAAGGGCTTGGAAACCCCCATAAGCACGTCGCGTAGTTCAGAGCTCTGTGTGACAACACTGGAGGAGAAGACAGACTGTTGCTTCACCAGTTCGTTGGCAGCCTATCAGAAACAACCTTTGAATGGTACTCGGTGCTCCTAAATGACTCCGTAAAAACATTCATAGAGATGGAGCTGCTGTTCATCCAGCATTTCGCTAGTGCGAGCGAACGTACTCCAATTACGACATTAATCAATGACAAGGCAAAGCCGGGAGAAACCTAGGTCCAATACGCTATCCGGTGGCAGAACCTATGTTCTAAGTGCGAACAACGCATTAAAAAATCTCCCGCCATGTACATGTTCATCGGGACCCGTGATCCTCAAACGACCGTGTCCCAATTCATGACATTCTTCAAACCAACAACTTTCCAGGCTCTGATAGATAAACTGGCCCAAGTAGACCAGATAGGCCACGGGCCTTCCTCCTCAAATAAGGATCCTCGAAATAACAAGGGTAAAGGGAAAGCAGCCTTCGTTGCTTACACACAACAACAGCCGAGTGACACAAAACCGGCTGCTCGTCAAAACAACGTGCGTCCGCACCCATCCTTGGAGGAGAGATTAGGACGTGCTTATTCATTTCCCTGCGACAAGACGAGAAGATTGTTCGAATTGGCAATGCGTAATAAACTCATCACACTGTCAGATCCGTGGCGTCCACCGCAACCCGGCGACGTCAATAACCCTAACTACTGCTCCTATCACAGAATGGTGAGCCACCCAATTGAAGATTGCTATGTCTTCAAGAATTGGGTCGAAGACCAGCATCAACAGGGGAAATGCAAGCTGTCTGATAACTGAAGGGTAAACCCACCACAGAAGCACACTTCCAAAAAGGTGGATGCGCCGGGGGCATCATGCTTACTCGTGGAAGAAACTCCATGGGAAGTCGTTCTTTCAGTTAAAACCAAAAGAATGCTAAAGGATCTACATACATGTCTAGCAGTCAGGTGGAAAAGCCCACTTGAACTCGAAATTATCGAAGGGATGCTGAAACCACGTCCCGTATTGAAAGTTGTTGACAAAGGGCAAAATCCCCAAGTCGAGCCTTCAAAGTCTTCGAAGAAAAAGAAGAAGACCAAGAAACTTGTGCAGCCTGCCGAGTATGACGACAAGCTCACAGACCTACAAAGGTACATTGATGCACTGGAGGAGTACAACCAGAAGGCGCGGACACCGATCTCACTCGAAGAGTTCCTCAAGAATATTCTTGAGAACGAAGATAATGACAACGATGAGGAAAATGACTCATCAGGAGGTACCGGGGACCGTGTAGCAAGTTGCCACATGGTCTCCCATTTGTTGTTAAATGACAAAGAAACTCCCTCGGTGTCAGAAAACAACGCGGAAGAACCGGGTGCATAATCGGCGCTAAAATCCCCGGAACCGCCAGAAGACCCAATCGATAGGCTATTAAACGAAGCCTTTCACAAGAGCAAACTTGACCAAGAACGAGAGACAGCCATATACCAAAAGGATAAGTGTCAGCGGTAGGACAAAGAAGCTGCGGCGAGGACGAGTTGTAAAGTACTCCTACCAAACCAATGCACACCTGCTACAAATAAGAGCAGGATCAAAACAGAGAAGCGGTTCGCCAAAGCCTTGTCAATAGGGATGAAGTTGCTGCCTCTCGTGAGGAACACTCCCAGGGTCATTTGCCTCGATGGAGAAGAATCATATCCAAGCTACTGTCTATGTCATCGGAGGGTCACCCACCCCACCGAGGAATGCAGTGCCTTCAAGAAGTGGTAGCAAGGATACGTTACCCATCAAACACACTTCAAGAGGATGAAGCGCGAAGCTCGTGCTCGTCGACGGCAAAATAGTGTGACAAATGCGCATGAAGAAACAACTGATAACTGTCATATTGTTGGTACCTGTTCGGAAGGGGAAAACCCCCAAGTTCTTACCTTCGGGAGTGATTCTGAGGACGAAATACCCCTCAGCCATCTCTTCAAAGACTCCTCCTCCGAAAAAGAAAATGAGGAGAAGAACTATGAGAATATTCAGTTGCGTAACCGCACACTACTTGAAAAGAACCCCAGACCTATAAACAAAGGTTCGAGCAAAAATGACAAAGGGAAAGAAAAATCTCTGAGGAAATTGCCCTCGACGGTGAAGTTGTTAAAGAGCCCGTAGTGCGGGACCTGCCTAAGAAAAACAAGGTTGATTACAATGTCCTAGCGCATTTTTGGAAAATACCCTCACAACTGAGCATATTGGATGCTCTCCTCTTGTCCAAAGAGGCACGGGATTCTCTGATCAAGGCATTACAAGAGTCCGATTAGTTCCAATCTTTCTTCGCGGAAGAGAAGATGAAAGATGAACTGGCAGAGGTCCACGTGGCTGACATTATATTCAGCGATGAAGATCTCCTCCTTGGTACTTGCGAGCATAATCGCCCGTTATAAGTCACCGGATACTGCCACGATATTAAGATTGGGAAAATCCTTGTCGACAATGGATCCTCCATCAACCTTCTCAACGTGAAGGTGCAGAAGAAAATTTGCATGAACATTCAGCACCTCGCCCGAATTAAAATTACAATCTCCGGGTTTAAATCACAGTTGTCACGGACGCTCGGGTCCGTAATATTGACGTTACGCTTCGGGCTGCTCGTCACTGACATCAAATTTCATGTCATTGACGCCAAGACTTGCTATAATGCTTTGCTCGGCAGGCCTTGGTTACATGAGTACAACGTTATCCCTTCTACACAATATTAGTGTATGAAGTATTTCAACGACGGCTTGGAATACACCGTCACAGGGGAGCTAAATCTATTCTCCATAAACGAGATCCGAAAATATGAAGACGCAAAGTACTTCCTACCAGATTTCGAGGATACGGGAAGGTGTCATAATCCGGAAGATAAACCGAAGTCCGTTTCCACTATTCCGATCTTTGGGAGCGATACCGCGGAAGATGAAGCAATAGTCTACTCGGGGCAACCCCAGAAAGAAAATAGTAGGTCCGGACCATCTGCTCCCATTTTGGTCTTTGGCAGCGACTCAGAGGAAGAGGCTAATGCAGTGTTCTCCATACGCTCGTCAGCGCAAACCTTTGCCGGAATAGATCAGAGTCTACAAATCACAATGGCTCCGCCTCGGCATTATAAGGAACTTGATGCGCTCAATACATACAGCGTACAAGAGATGCAAACTTTCTACGTGCCTCCTAGGCGAAGGGGTGAAAAGGCGATCCTTTTCTACTAATCTATGGAGACCAAAGTAGAAAATGAAGTTTGGCATGGTGTTGATTTTGCACTCGACAACCTTCAACCAATCCGTTTGTCAAGATATTACATGGAGGGATTGAAAAGGCTGTTAAGATGCCAAGGTGTACCCCTCGAACAAACTGTTCAACAAGTCCAATTCTACAAAAAGATTTGGGATATTCTCGGGACTCAGCGAAAGATGCCCAACGGGAAGATGGAAACAACCGGGTTCGAATACGTTCAGTCTAAGAAACGGGAGCGGTTCCACAGTTGCCACGTCATAAATAACTCCAGTGAAGAGGAAAACATTCTTCCAAATGACCGTAACGTTGAAGCAGAGTGAAATCCTACTCTAAGAACGTTAAGTCCGTCACTCGAAGAGCAAATAGACAAGCTAATAAAAGAAGGTTGTCAAAACAGCCGAGATAATCACGGCCGCGAAATGGCCATCTATGAAAAGTCTAGGACGCAGCGCCTCAATCAGTAAGCTGCGGAGAAGGAAGACTATAACGCTCTTCATCCACGGCCCACTGTATGTTCTCGCGAAAGGGGAAAATCCCAAAATAGAGGCAAAAAGAGGGTAAAGAACGCAACAGGGTTCGAAAACAACAAAGCGGACCCATGACGCTATGCAATCGAGAAATACTCGATTGGAGCCCATCCTTGTCGGGAATACTCTTTCCCTCAAGACAAGACAGGAAAAATATTTAATCTTGTCATGAAGCACCAAATGATGACACTTCCGGAGTCTCGGCATCCCAAACAAATAAATGAGGTCCATCATCCTGATTATTGCTCTTACCAGCGAGCAATAGGTCATCCCCTTGAAGACTGCTTCACTTTCAATGACTGGGTGGAAGACCGGTATCGACAAGGTAGGTTTATGTTATCCGACAGCTGGAGGGTAACCCCACCGCAAAGGCATGAGCCAAAAAAGACCTACCTCGTCAGGATAGGACCAGCTCAACCACAAAAAGGGAAGCGAACTCGTACCTGCAATATGATAACACTCTCAAAAGAGGGAGGGCACGAGACTATGGATGACCTCCACATGCTCTTCGCAAATGAAGAGGAGGACGAGGCGATCTTCGAGTTTCCACTAGCACCAAAAGAGCTGGAAGATGGGATACACACCACGGCGGACAACCTGAGAAAAATTGACTTAGAGATGTAAAATGATCCGAGGCAAACGTTCGTCGGTGAACTGCTATCTGAAAAATATGTAGCCATGTTACAAGATGTGCTCATGCAATATAAAAACTGTTTCACATGGAACTACTCTGAAATGACGGGTATAGATCTAAATGTGGCAGTACATAAACTGGCCATATCGCTGCCGGACATAAAGCTTGTCAAACAGGCGCTGAGAAGAATGCGACTCGAACTTCAGATGAGCATCAACGCTGAGGTCAAGAAACTGATCGACTACGGCTTCATCCAAGAAGTTCAATATCCCGACTGGATCGCTAACATCGTTCCGATGATGAAGAAAAACAGGACGGTGCGCATCTGCGTGGACTTTCGGGACCTCAACAAAGCTTTCCTGAAGGAAGACTTCCCAGTACCTGTTACCGAGCTGATGATCGATAACACATCTACCCATGAGGTCTTCTCCTTCATGGACGGATCTTCAGGATATAACCAAATAAAAATGCATCCAGAAGACCAAAAGCATACCACCTTCTGGATCCTACTGGGCATATTCTGTTATAAGGTGATGCCTTTCGGTTTGAAGAATGCCGGCGCTACTTACCGGAGGGCCATGACAAAGATCTTTGATGACCTCATTCATGAGATTGTCGAATGCTACATCGATGACCTTGTGGTAAAAAGAAAATCTCACGAGGACCATTGGGAACATCTAAAAATAGTGTTCCGATGTCTTCGGAAGTATAATCTGAAGATGAATACTCTAAAATGCGCGTTCGGAGTCTTCTCAGGCAAATTCTTAGGATTGATCATACGTCACCAGGGTATCGAAATCGATACCTCAAAAATCAAGGCGATTATGGAAATGCCCACACCAAGGACTCTCAAACAACTGCGGTCCCTCCAAGGAAAGCTCGCATATATCCAGTAGTTCATACCTAACCTTTCTTGAAAATGCCGTCCCTACAGTCATTTGATGAAGAAGGGGACCCCGTTCGTCTGGGATCAAAAGCCAAAATGCACTGGACGGAATCAAGCAATACCTGCAAAATCCACCGGTATTGACCGCTCCGGTTAAGGGGAAACCCCTTGTCCTATATACAACGGCCCTTGAAGATTCTTTGGGAGCATTGTGGGCACAAGTGAACGATCAGGGAAAGGAAAGAGCTCTATACTATCTTAGTCGAGTTCTCCTCGGGAAGAAAACAACTATTCCCCCATCGAAAAGCATTGTGTCACGCCCCGCTTCCTAATATATGGGCAGAGGACGCGACGAGGCAGCTACGTGTTTACTTCGAAGTAAATACGCTAAGCGTATTTAATCAATATAAATAAAATGCACACGAGACAAAGACAAAAGATATAATTGAACAACAACTTTATTTATTAACATTCTTTTTACAATACATCTGAAAAGTAAATACATGGAATGAAAAGCAATGCCTAAACAGTGGCATAACAGAAATGGAAAGTACTGAAATTAAATGTACAAGTATCTAGAGCTCCGGGTCGAAAGCTAGCTGGTCCAAATCCTCGCTGGTGGGCTCGATCTCCAGTGAGTCTGAATCACCGACGACATTCCAAAGAAGAAGAAAGAGAATGTCGTCAGCGAACAAATCGCTCGGTAAGTCTCAAAGATGAGGGAGAAGTAGAATAAACAGAGAGAGAGAGAGAGTATAGTTTTATAATGTTGTATTATATTGTTAACGCTGTTGTTTATAGCTTGGTACAGAAGAGGCCAGTTTATAAGAGAGGAGTCTCGTTAGACCAGAGACTACGGTGGATGGAATACAAGGAACCATTCAGCCACGGTACAACGGCAATTGAATTCAGGTTAGGTGTTTTAATGGTTATAGTCTCGTGCCACTTCTAACACCTTCCGTACCAATCTATCCTTTAAACCCCGCTATATCTTGATTGTATTGTTTGTATTGTATTGTCTTATAAATTGAATTGTATAAATGGATGACTTGCTGGAACCTTGATATCAGTAGTGGATGTAACTAGAGAATCATGTAGATGGATGTATATCCATGGTTCGGTTCAGTCAAGTTGTATTGATAGATTGAACAGATTGATTATATGGAATCATGGATTCATATTGTATTGTAGTTTATTGTAGTTTTATACTTGAATCTCATTCAAGTCAGATTAATTATATTAAGACTCAGTCTCAGTCAGACAACAATTTAGAAAAAAAGAAATTGAAATCCTGAATTATGTTTTGGTGTTATCGGTAACTGCTGCACATGGACGGCAGGATTTGTGTCTTTTTCAAAGACAATTACCGTGTTGATAACATTGTTTGTTAAGTTGTCTATCTTAAATAGGCAAGCACCCATATCTCCGGCTCTGTGAGGCTCAAGAGACTGGTCCCGCTTAAAGCTATGTTTACTAGGGTCCTTATTGTAATTTAGTATAACTTGAGGGGGTTTATGTAAAATAATTTTGTATAATTTTCAAAATACACCTCAAGTATTTTATTATCGTCTTTAGAGTTTCCATGGATAAGTATTTGATCAATGTGACATTTCTAGTGAATAAAAGCTAATTTCATAATATATGGTATTTATTTGTAATATTGGAATTGTTTGGTATTTTCTTGTAAATGAGATATTTTTCTTGAATTTTGGAAATGTGGAATATTATATATATTAAAAAATAGATATTTTGATATTAATTATATATATATTTATTTATTAAAAATACAAGTTTTAATTATAATAGAAATCACATTTTCTAAAGAAAAATGTATTTTTAAATCTTTCGAGACTGTATGCTCCTTGCGGAGGTCTGTATCTCGCACTACTAAGCCCGAGGATGTGCGATAATCCGGACCATCCCAAACGGGTTCCTCGAAATGGGTTGTAGCGGTACATTGCAAAGATTTGTTAAGAATACATATCTTGTAGAAAATGGTTTTTATAAGTTTGAGATAGTTTTGTGTAAAATTGTATTTTCCCAAAACTATATTTCCAAATATCATCGTGCTATGTTACATATGTGTGTTGTGAGGAGCTAGGTCATTATCTCATGAACTATCTAAAGGTATAGCAAGGGGTAATGATGTTTTATGTCGAAACCAAACTATATGGTAATTTTCTGTAAAAGTGCTATAAAAATTGAAATATAAATTTTTTTGATATGAAACTTGTCAATATGTTTTTTTAATATTTAATGATCATGATGTGAGAGTTTGGTATTATTGTGTTATGATTTTTAAGGAAAAACCGAATCGGAAGTCTGATTAACTCCACTTCCGTCGGGTTTTAGAATTCTAAGTTTTTAGAATAGTAAAAAGAAGGGTGAGAAGGGACTTACTGGATTGTAGTGTAGATAAGAGGAAAAGAAAGAAGTGGGAGGTGCTGGGGCATCGTTTCGTCTCCGTAATCTCTTTGGAACGTTGTCGGAAGTTTGCCGGAGCTTCGCCCTCGCTAACTCCACTTGCACACAAAAAGTCTAGGGAATTTTCTTGAGAGTTTGAACAGAGATTTGGAAGTGAAGAGGGCGATTTGAGGTGTGGTATTTATATAAAAAAATTTAAGGTTTAGGGTGATGAAGAGGTGTATTAAAATTTTGTATTAAAAATTGGATTAAATGGGGTTTTAAATTGCTTTGTAAATGTGCAGGGAAATTAAACTGTACAAGGGTTATAGAGAGTTAAAGACTCACATGTTACACAAAAAAATTGGGGTTTCGGCCGAGTTGACCTGGCGGTGCCGGCCGAGTCAGCCGCGCCGCCGACCCGATTCGACCGTGCCAGGCCGAGTCTCGCCGCCACGTGTCCCCTGTCTCTTGGTCTACCTCATGGACTCGTTTCTTTTATATGTGACTCTTGGTTTTACGGGTTATGCACGTGTAGACTCTTGGGTTTCTAAAAAAGATTAAAATAAAACTAATTAAAAAATTAATGTGGCTGATGGGATTTGAACTCTGGTGCTTTGGTTCAGCAGTGCAAGGTCTTATCAATGAGCTACAAGCTCCTTCTTGCAGTTAAAAAGTGAATCAAATACTTATAATACTCACAGGAAATGTAAATACCCCAAGTATACGTTAACTTTAAATCAAATTTATGTACACAAGAATTAGAGTTGTTACGGTCTACCCTCCTTACAAAAATTTCGTCCTCGAAATTTACAATTTTATTTTAAGGACTAGTTTACAAATAGGTGAGGATATCTTGTACGCATCTCATCTTCCCTTTCCCATGTCGATTCTCCTGGAGTGTCTTTTCTCCACATCACTCGAAGCAAGTTGACTTCCTTGTTCCGAAGTGATTTCACTTTCCTGTCCAGGATCTCAACAGGTTGTTTCTCACAAGATAAGTCGGGTTGTACAGTGAGCTCGGAATGATCAAGAATGTAATTGGGGTCACACACATACTTTCTGAGTTGGGATATGTGAAACACATTGTGCACTCCTTCCAATGAAGATGGAAGTGCCAAACGGTATGCGACTTCACCGACTTGTTCGAGTATGTCGAACGGACCAACGTATCTTGGACTTAGCTTATCCCGTTTTCCAAATCGGATTACTCCACGGTTCGGAGATATCTTTAAGAATACGTGATCTCCCGGCTGGAACTCTAAGTGACGGCGCTTTGTATCAGCCCAGTGCTTCTGTCGATCGTGGGCTATGCGCATCTTTTCTTTGTGTAACATTTTGGAAAATTATAAATTTTAATTTATAATTTTAAATATGAATTTAATAAGTTTACAAAAATGATATCGCTTATGAAATTGGTATCGGAATTATATCTGAAAAATGTAGTTATTTCGATAAATATGAATAAAAGTGCGTGATATCATAAAAATGATATATTTAATTATTTTAACATGATATTGAATTTTACATTAAGCTAATGACATTTAAGTGATAGATTAATCATTTCATATCTTTTATTTCATAAGGATTCAAATTGTAACATGAAGGGTTTTGATATTTGATAATTCTTTTTAAAGATTGATATATCTTAACCTAGGCTAAACCCTCACAACACTACACCCTCAACCATGCTCCACTCCCTCCACCTCCTTCTTCTCAACTTTACACCACCACATTCACATTTGACACATCCTCCTTCACCATGCCACCTCCACCTCACCACCCCCACCTCATGCTTTCTCTACATACATTCTCACCCCCAATTACACATATTCTTTCTTCTTTCTCCAATTGAAACAACACACTTCTTCAGCCCAAACCAAGAAAATTCCTAAGTGTTCATCATATCAAAGAAGGAAACCATGTCATCAAAGTTGTGCACATCATCAAGCTAGAAACTTTACAAACCCTAGATGCTTCCACAAGCACCTTTTGAGCCGGATTTCTTTGTGCTACCTCTCTATAGGTATATCTCCTTCTTTCTTTACAATTTCAAATCTGTTCAATATCATTTTTCCGGTGCAGTATAGAAAAAACATGAACTTTGTGATATCTGTGAAGATATATTTGAATCTGGAACCACTAGGTATAATCATTAGAAAAACTAGCAATACCAGAAGTATCATAAGACCACTAGGAGACCTTACTCAAAGCCCGAGACCCCATCTCCATGTTTTGGCCGGCGAGAACCTACAAAATTCCGATGTCGCCGGGCCCCCTTGGGTTTCTGGTGTTGGTTTTTCTTCTGTGGCTTTGTTTGGGTATTTTATGAATTATAGTATTGTTTGATTTCTCCCAATATGCATACATAGAAATCTGGGAATGTTTTAATAAAGGATTTATCAAGTTTCCGATATTCCGATACGGGTTTTCGTATTTTTGTACTGCAACTGAACCGTTAACGTTTGTACGTTAACAACAGTAACATATTGTCGTTTTTGGGTTAAGTATGATATAGGTTCTAACCTATGGGTGCCTATCTCGTTGTTTTGAGTTTTGATATGATATTTACGTCGATATGATATAACTACGATTATAGGTACGATCGCGAAGGTTTCCGAGATGGAATTGACGGACATAGCAATCGTGGAATCTACGAGCTCGACAAGTTGGTGAGTAGATTTACATCTACGGGGGAAGTCGGGTGGATGGCGTATAGCACCTCCGCAACTTTATATATATATGATACTATGATATATAGTTAGTTCTTTTGTGTTAATTAAGTTTATGATATTAGAATGATATTGTATCTAGTAAGTTTCCATGAGCATATAGTGTATTCATGGATTGGTATAGTTGTATGAGGGATCATACCATATTTGAGATAATGTGGGGTTTTGTACGAGGAATCGTACCGTACTTGTAATGACTAGATTAGTTTGTCGAATAACGGTCAAGTTTCCTTTGACTCGTAGTGTTATATTTTATTCCGAGTTAGCATGTAATACTTGAATGAGCTATATTCTTTTAAAAACTAACAATTCGTTTCCTTTTTTAATGATAAAAGACAAGGATGCGATGCCAATTTCCAAAACAAATATTTTAACCTAAAGCAGCTTTCTTATTTCAAAACCAACGTTTCGTTTCATTTCTAAAGATAATGGTATATCTCATAGCAAGTAATTACAATTAATAGTTACGCTTAGATTACTTTACATGTTCGCGTTATATTATCGATGTTATACGTTTCCGTGATACGAACACTCTGATAGAACACTGCACAATTACCAATGAGTATTATGTTGCACGAGCACATACGCATATGTTACACTACACCTCATTGGTATCGCCATATCAGTGTAAGACTGCTATACTACGTGATGCGTAGGTAGATGTCGATACGAGTAGGCTTTATACACTTATAGAACACTCGCACAAATACTAATGATTACCATGTTGCACCAGCACAGACGCGTATGCTACACTACACATCATTAGTATTGCCATGACACAGTAGAATTGATACGTTTATTTGCTTGTATGACTTATTTACGCACTTTACCTTATTATCTGTTAAGCATTGCGAATACCAGTACTATGAAGGTTTATATTTGATTCTTATGAGTTTTCTGGATGTTTTACTTTTGATGATATATATCAGTGGTATAGGACGCTGTTATATATGTATATATATAATATATCATCAGGATAATCTATGCAAGTATTCTCATTGTTTACTTGATATTTCTGGATATGATGAGTTGACGTCCACCATGAGTTTGATGTTTCTTATTGTTTTATTCCGAAACGAGTGGGGTAGATATACGGTTTCGGACTTGTTCTTATCCGGGCTGAGTGGGGAGCTATACAGTCGGATACAAAGTGGACCCGGTCGAGACCGAGGGGCAGGATTGCCGCATTAGAGGCGGGGAGCCTAGCGAGGATACTTGATACCGGAGCTAGAGATGAGCACGGCGGATATCCAGGGGATACTGACCGGGGTTCGATTGGGCACGACAGATATCCGGGGGATACCGATCATCTGTTGAGATGGTTTCGACTGTATCTGCATTTTCGTGTCGGTGATGGACACGAGAGATTTGAGGATTTGAGTATCGGTGATGGACACGGGGGATTTCTGATTTCGGGTGTCGATACCGGACATCCATATATATTGATATGTTGATATCATGAGGTACCCAGTTATATTATAGTTATTGTAGCCGACCAGGACTGATCCGGGGGACAGTACCTGCATATCTCTTTACTGATAATTGCATAAATTAAAAAGGAATTCAAATCGAGCTATAGTCTCATTATTTTGACATGTCTGGTATGACATTGAAATCTTTTAAATCGTAAACCTCTTAACACTATTCATTAAAACAGCAGGATGTATATCTTAAATAAGATACATATTTGATTTCATACTATCACGTCTGCTTTTATACCGTGACATATCTATTCCGCGGCTATTTTAAAGAAGAGGTTTATATATATAATTTCGGCTACCTTTGGGGTTATACCTAGATGCAGGTCATTTGCATTTGATATGTTCTATATTGGGATCGCATGATAGATAGTGTTGTATTACGATTCATATACATATCATATATTATATTAGTTCAGGATATGATAGTAGTATAATTATGACCTAAGTATCGTTGTGCATTTCGATTTCTACCTTCTGATGTATTTTTATTCACTGAGTTGGCAACTCACCCCCGTTGTGCCACAGTTTCTTGCAGGTGTTACCGCTTGGATCATCAGCGGCTTGGGGCACACATTTCTTTCGGTGATTGCTTTGGAAGGTGGGTTACTGTTATATGGTACTCACATTTGTTTATTCTTATCTTTTTGTATCTCGTAAAAAAAACACCATCAACTTCGAAAGGGTATATTGTGGACTTAGAAACGAGACTTAGAGTTGTGTATTGTGATGTCGCACTCATTGGAGTCGACCATTTTATATTGTTGATTTTGTTTCTCTTTTATTTTCTTCGCCATTATACGTCGTATATTGTTTGCTTGGTTGCTCCGTCGTTTGAGGCGTGGACGTTAGCTCTCGTTGGGATGCTATATGTGTTTTATGTTGTAGCGGGTTTATTCAAATTACAAAGGAGGTGCTGTCGAATTTTAAAACGTCATAGATGCTTTTCAAACATATTTATTTAAACTTAAATGGTTATTTTAAACCGATTCCATCTGATGACTGTTTTAAACTACAACTCCAATATTTTCAAAAAAGGGTTTAGATTCCGGGTTTCGGCTTACTTGAACCGCATCGACGTCTTTAGATGTCACGTGATTTAAGTGCGGGTCACGTGCCACATTTGAGTCGTGACAAAGTTGGTATCATAGCATTTGGTTTAACCTTTGTTCGAGTCTAGGGTTGACAATATGAGGTCTAGGCATGCACTTTTGTTACCTAGACTTTACCTTATAGGACTTAGACTTGACTTTGGGGGTCTTATACCCGAACTTTCGTTATATAGGATGACTTTGGTTGGTGGAGTAGGTATAGAGTGACTTACCATACATATGTTCCGCGGCATATTTACGATATGATACTCCGCCTAAGCTACCTTAGGATTTATATCTTGAGATCTTCCTTCTATTCGTTCCGTTGATTTATCCTCGTCAATGCATACTGATTGTTTCGGTCGCCATGTTTATATGAGCCGAGAGGGCTGCGATTAGAGATACGGTCAGAGCAGACTTGTCTGGGACAAGGACTGACCAGGGTGACATTCCGATGATATAGAGACATGTCGTTTATTCATATTCGATCGGGTTCTAATGTTGAAGCGAGTTTCTCCGGGATCCGCACCAGATGGTCGAGTCATTGCTGGAGATCAGCCAGACTTGAGGCGTGATGTTTTCCCCTCTCTGAAGATCATGGTGTTGCGTACTATTCAGACAGTGGTAGCAATCATTGCTGAAGATACCGAGATGTTGATTCCAGAGTTCATGAAGTTAAAAGTGGACGATGTTTACAAGTGTAGATGGATCAGAAGGATTCGTAGCCGTTCAGATGTGGGATGGTTAGGAATTTTAATCTGTTGTGGCGCTCCGATACGAGATCGGTGAAATTGATTAGCTTCTTTTGATGGATCTTGCTCAGACTTGATGCAAGTCACTCGAGAAAGAGATCGTGCAGTAAATTTTCCATCGACGAATTTGGAACGAGTTTTCGAAGGTGAGCGTAGCCAGATTCTTCTACAGAGTATCAGAGATGTCGGATTTGTGTTTCTGAGTTTTGTAAGACTCCGAGCTTGGCCATAACCAAGCATGACTTACAATTCGCGTGGGTATCACGATACGCTCCTTAATTGATTGAAATTGGAAAGTAATGGGACAAGAGATTGGTGCGAAGTTTCAGTGGACATTGATTCTTGACCGTCGATATTGAAGATTTGATGCATATACTGAGATGCGTACAACTACAATTTCAGGAGAAAATCTTAAGAAAATGACAGTTGTTACTAAAGAGAAAGTGGATTCAGTAATGAGTGCTAGTTCCGGGCAGGTTGGATAGCTGAAATCAGTAGGAGACTTGAAGGGTTCTTTTTAGAAATTTATAATAAGTATGATTTGAACCAGGATCAGTTGTCGGCACACACGCAGAGATTAGAGATTGCCGTTATCAACATGTTGCATTGCGAAAGACTGGACTAATGGCCAAGGAGATGTGGTGAGAGGTATCAGCAATAGGACTGATTGTATCGTTGCTCCTCACCGGACGAGTGTATGAAGAGACCCTGACGTTAGAAATCCACAAGAAAAACCAGAATTCAGAGACAGGTAAACGCTAGACCGCGGCAGATGGCAAATAGTAATCCTTGCTATGCCAGTTCCGGGTGAATAAACACCTTTTGATATTGAAGAAGATATATTTCGATGTCATTTGATTTCGATTTGCGTTTTTATGATCCAAATATTTTGTCTTGAAGAAAGGACAATATTTTGACATATGTATTTTGATGATTTAAGGGTCAGATAATGTTTTGTGCACCCCGATGCACTTGAGATTTATTTGTACACCCCGATGCACTTGATTTTGATTTTGTGCACCCCGATGCACTTGATACTATTTTGTACACTTTTGTTCCATGCACAATGGATGTAGTGGATATCGTCTCGTGCACGCCTGTTGCACTTAGCGCTGTTTGTTTTTATGCACACCGTGAAGAGTGGTTTGAGATTTGCATGCAAACCATTAGGGTTGATTTTGTTTTCATGATTTGCACTTGAGAGAATATCTTATAGATTTGATTTCTATATTTTCGCTTTGTCGTGTGCACCGATATTGCATTACGACTATGGCATAAATTGTGTATTTGATATAAACGACGGCGTTCATTTTTGGTATTTTGTATCATGACTGGAGTAATTCTCATAGCAACCGCTAGAGTTACAGTTATATGAGTTGTATATCTTTTGATGTTTCACGCACACTGATGCGTTATGTTACATATTTGCTCGTGTGGGACTTTGGAATCCTGTTATATCGAGCGGAATTTATGTTTTAAATTTGGACCCCGAAAAATTGTTTTGAATTGAGTTGATTGGATTAAGAAAAATGTATAAGAAGGGGTTTTATTTAAATTCGGGGACCGAATTTCTTTAAGGGGGAGAGACTGTAACATTTTGGAAAATTATAAATATTAATTTATAATTTTAAATATGAATTTAATAAGTTTACAAAAATGATATCGCTTATGAAATTGGTATCGGAATTATATCCGAAAAATGTAGTTATTTCGATAAATATGAATAAAAGTGTGTGATATCATAAAAATGATATATTTAATTATTTTAACATGATATTGAATTTTACATTAAGCTAATGATATTTAAGTGATAAATTAATCATTTTATATCTTTTATTTCATAAGGATTCAAATTGTAAAATGAAGGGTTTTGATATTTGATAATTCATTTTAAAGATTGATATATCTTAACCTAGGCTAAACCCTCACAACGCTACACCCTCAACCATGCTCCATTCCCTCCACCTCTTTCTTCTCAACTTTACACCTCCTCTTTCACATTTGACACATCCTCCTTCACCATGCCCCCTCCATCTCACCACCCTTGTTCATATCAGAAAACTGCATTCTAATACCGCTCATTCATTATCTATTTGTTGTATTTATCGGTACTATTAACCAGTGTCTGCTCAGTATACAGATTACTTGTATCCATAACAAAATACTGGAAATACATTCAAAAGCATGGATATATCATTTGAGAGCCGACACTGCAACCAGAACCGCAAACCGACCGATACTTCATGAGTACCTTTTTGCAACAAGTTTCTGTACACACTTTTTATCTAAATGGTCCAACACAAACAAGTGTGTACACAAGACTTTTAGGCACATGTGGATATGAAGTAATGTGCATTCAATGCTAAAGATTATGTGTTGATTTAAAAATTCAAAATTCCCTCCAATAATAAAGGCAAAACAAAATCAAATAAACAAATCAACATGGACCATAATGGGGGCAGCCATGAATCAAGTCACAATTGGATATGAAGTAATGTGCATTCAATGCTAAAGATTATGTGTTGATTTAAAAATTCGAATTTCCCTCCAAGCACTGGGTGCAAACTAGGTCAAAACAGAGAAAATAAATAGGACCAAAGAGATACTGGGGACAACACATGACAACACACCAAGTTCGAGCATGATCCCTAGGTTTTGGGCCGAGCCCTTTCCCCTTTGAGCCGAGCTGGCCGGGCCCCCTGCCTCCTGTGGGTCACATCTTTCTGCAAGCCCTCCTCTGCTGCCACGTAGCCCTATTTTTGTTGTTTCTTTTCTTTTGTACCTATATATAGCAAGCAGTGAGCAAGGGTTCAAGGGTCTCACTTTGTCCAATTTTGCCACTCTTTTGTCTTAGATTGTCCAAGTTTTCTTTTCTCTTTTCTTGTAAATATCTTAGTCCCCTTGAGTTCTTAACCTTCTCTTGATCTTTCTACCTCTTCATTGAGCTTTGAAAGTTTAAGGGTTGGTTATTGATCTCAAGAGATGTATCATTCTTGAAGATTAATAAAGTTCTCTTTTTGTGGCTTCATTGACCATGAGTTCTTTGCTATCACTTGATCTTGCGACCTTTTAATTGAGCTTGCAAGTTTAAGTGTAGGTTATTGAGTCCATGTCTTGTATTTTGATCTTTGGTTCCTAGTATTTATATTCTTGCAATTTACATTCGTGCTTTACTTACTTGCACTTTCATTCCATGCAATTTACTTACTTGTATTGTTTTCTTTTCTTCTCTTTGTTTCTCTTTTCTTTTGCTCTTTTTGGTTCGTTTTTGAGATGGTTGTGAATATGTGTTGTCAGGATAGAAACCGATATTGTAAGTTAAGGTTGCTTTGCTCATTTCCTTTTCCCATATTTTCCATTGAACTCCGTCCAAACGTCACGCAAGCGCTCCGTTAGGCACCCTACCCTACCAAGGTAACGGTGATTCCTAACCGCGACCGGTTGCGTTCGATTTGGCCGGAGGCGAAAGCAAGAGACAAGAACGGACGGACAAGGGTCAATAAGCCAGATTTCTAATACCGTGCTTAAATACCCTAATCCACGTTGTTGCCGATTGCTCTAGCTTCAATTGTTAAGTTCGGCTCAAAGGTTTTAGAGCGGATTTCCTTAGCTTACACTTTTGTATCTTTTCCTAACAAGCTTTACACTTTTCATATAACACATAGGTTAGATAGAACAATTCCGCCCATGCGCATTAACTCATTACAACAAGAAACATAAAACGCTCCGTCTCCCTGCGGATGACCCGTGCACATCGCGGCTAGCTGCAAAGCGACACCGTCCTGATCGCGGTTAAACTCTAGAACTCTTAAAACTCGACACGCCAAAAGCGTGCGATCAAATGGCGTCGTTGCCAGGGAGACGGTAACGTTTTAATTCTTGTAGTTTCAGGTTAATCTCTGTACATCTCATTTATACAACTAACCCTATTTTTCAAAACAACATAAAAA
Organism: Agapanthus africanus; assembly: GCA_030015575.1. Lineage (NCBI taxonomy): Eukaryota > Viridiplantae > Streptophyta > Magnoliopsida > Asparagales > Amaryllidaceae > Agapanthus > Agapanthus africanus. Next base: position 144,809,916 of record CM057338.1, on the reverse strand, counting down.
TTTCAAAAACCAAAACCAAAACAAAAACACTAACTTTGCTAACTTGATTTTGCTTTCTGGAAATTGGACATGCTTGCACTTTGTAACTAAACTGAAGAAATAAACAATACCAGTGAGATGATAGTAGAACAGTGAGATCACAGAAGAAGTTTGGAGCCCAAACTACACAAACAAACCGGCGACATTAGCCTAGGATCCGAGCTCGCCGGCCGTACCTCCTCTATTTGCCTCCAATTTTTCCTCTGTGCTCTATTGTTCTGTTTTTGTCCCATTTTTGTTGTTTGTTTTTTATAATTTTTAGTGTGCAGGTAATTGGGCATTCGTATCGCTTTTCCGTACTAATATCCATTTTTTCCGACATTTGTGGATTTTGCGGAATTGCGAACAGTAATTATGGGGAGCAAAATGCACATTCAAAGCTAAGGTGATTGCAAAGTATAGTGCCAAAGATCCGGATAGTTTGACCCGCGCAAGCGAACTTTTCAAGCTTACCGGATTTGATTCAACGGGGGTTTCCTAACCCAAAAACTTAACAGTACGTACTTTACTAACACCTTCTTCTCAAATCCGACGCATCCGCTATATATCTTTGCAGGATTCTTTGCAAGTTCACTTTCAAACGCCAATTGACTAACCCGTATTTGTTGCAGTGCCAAGCTTAAAAGTAAAAAAGATTGTTTGATTCTTTAAATAATTTTTTGATTAATTTGCGCATTGCATCCATTAATACGGACTTAAAGCGAACCCCACAACATATGGTAAAGGATTTCATCACCTTTTCCGTGGCCCACAAATCACGAACTTGAGTATAACGTTTACCCGCACAAATTTTAAAAGAAATTAGACTTTAAGCCTTAAGGACTTTGCGCTCACTAGGAAAAATTAACTGTGTTTAGAACACCGCTTAACGGTATATTGTTTACGGGGTGTCTAAGAAAGTGTTAACGGCGAAACCGCCAAAAGAGAAAGGGTTATTTAATTAAGGACCTTCGCGAAAGCGTCGGAAAACCTCCCCTTATCTCTGTACTTACCTGGCCTCGTGATCAGTATATCTTGAGCCCACTTCTCGACACAGTTTTTCTTCAATAATCAAGTTCTGGAGTAGGTCTAGTTGACCTAGGTGAACCCTAGAACGATTATGTGTGGTATTTTTGTGTCGTGATTGTTTTTGTCCAGATTCTTTTTATGTGTATAGTTCATTCTTTTGTTAATAACTAACTAAATTTTTTTTTAAAAATCACATTCTTTTTCTTCTCCTTTCTCTCTTCATATCATGGGTACCCCACCTCGCAAAACTCTTGCCGAACTTTGGTACCCACAACCAGACATTACTTCCTACGGTTCTTGCTTTGGTCGAAATTCGAATGACCCCTCCATGCCCAAAATTTCTTTGAAAGATCGGACAGACGCGTCTAGGACTACCAATTGGACTCCGCAATCCACTTTGTATCAACCGTTTCAATCTTCATCACATTTTTACATTGATACCCCTTTTGAGAGTTCAGTTGTAACTCCAAGACCTATGACTCTTGCTGAACATATTGAACAATCTCGTAACCGATCTTTCACTCCTTTCACCACTGCGAATACTTTGGATCAACAATTCCATTCACCTTCTTATCCGTATGTTGATCCTATCCCTGTCCAACCATTCAATTCCTATCCATCCTACCCGACTTTTGCTCCTTCCCTAGACATAGCTTCTGAACATCCATTTGGGAGTTTCCAGTATCCAAACAACTTTGAATCTTCTACTGGAACCCCTTCACAACCCATGTCTAGTCTGGAACAGTCGTTGGAAGACTTTCGGGTAGTGTCGTACCAACAGATGATGGATTTGAATGCGTCCATGGCCACTCTCATACAACCTAGTGACCCAGTAGCTAGTTTCCAACTAGCTCCAAATTTTCCAATGTATGATGAGGCGGTAGGATAGATTGAGAATTTGAGTAGACAGAGTGAGCTGTACACCCTTCCAAATCAAACCTACCCATTGGAAATTGAATTGCACAACTCCAGTTTTGAATGTCTATCATGTGTCCCAAATGAATTATCAATTGAAAATAGAATGTTTAATGAGTTGTGCGACTTTGTAATGTTTGATTTACCCAATTGTGAAGGGACCTTGCCAAGTGAAACCAATCCTAAACCTTTTGACCTATGCACCTCCATCTTAGAACCTGAATTGATTGATATCCATGCTTTTGTTGAGGTGTTTGAGAAAATTGATTTTCACTTGATTAAGGATATTGACGCCGGGAATATTTTGGATGATGAACCCACAGTTTTGGATGAGTTTTTCTCTCCAATTCATCATCCCGAGTCATTAGCTGTTTTTCCCGAACTCCATATGCGTTTTGATTTTGATGATAAATGCATGGATGAGCTTAACATTGAGGAGAATTTTGAGGATGAACCAGTTTTAATTGATGAGTCGGATTTTCCAATTCATCCTATCCTTTCCATTGACTGTGTACACCCTCCTGAACCTTTACCTGATACCCATCCTCGATCATTCCCCTCCATCCTTTCCATCGTTCCGACCTTGCAAGAAACCGTATCACTTTCATTTACTATGTCTGGTTTACCGAGTTCGGCTTACCCATGGTTTCTCACGAATCTTGAGGGATTTGACCCCATTTCTCGACGGGTTATTAGCACAAACGCTTCTTACACATCGGTCATCACAAATTGTGCTAATTTATTCACTCCATTTTCACCCTCAAGTTCGTACTCCATTTCTTTTTCCCTTCCACCATTCTTCTTCTCATATACCGAGACCGTATCCTGCTTCTATCTCCATACGGTCTCGCGTATTCTTCATTTCTTTCCTCACCGTATTCTTTCACCAACCTGCACATTATAGAGATAAAATCTTTGAATGGTTGGTACTCACTTTTGGCCTGTGGAAGGCCTTGTATAGATTGATACTGTTCTCTTCCCCCTAATCCTGAACTTCAACGCTTAATAGTGGAAACACTGTTTCACTTATATTTGGGAAGACCCTTTTTGTGTATATATTTTTTGGTTTTCTTTTTTGTTTTTAATGTAATTTGTTTTTGGGGAGCGCTGACAATTTTGACTCTCTTGGTGTAGCCTGACAGTGAGGGCACTGTCAAGTTTAAGTTTGGGGGTGTGCTCGGTGAGCTTTCTACCTTCGCATTCATTTGTATATTTTGCATTTACATACCTAATTAAAACCCATAAAAATCAGAAAATTTTCTAAAAACATAAAAACTTTGTCATCAAGTTAGCTAGTGGGAGAACTTAGATTCAATATTTCGACGGTTTTGTTTGATAAGATAGGAACAACTAAATCCTATTTTTAGATTTTGAAAACCTGAAAGATAACCCTCCTTTGAAGTTAACTATAGCTAATATACGTTTTTACATCACACTACACGTATCGTGAGTTTTGAAAATTAGATGACAAGTCTATTATGTCTGAAAACTTTTAAATTGATAAACTATTTTCTGAGGATCAAATAGGTTTTTTCTGAAATAAGTAATATCAAGAATAGTTTATGAAGTGAAGCGGATATGAAGGGATGTTATTGATGCCTTAATTGGAACTAATTCTGAAGAATAACCCATCTGAAACTTGATTGGAGTGATTACACACCTGACCCACTAAACACTTCTTTTATCCTAAAAAAATAATTGAGTTACCGGTTATATCTCCGTTCGCATTAAATCATCATGATTTTCACGCTAAAATTGGTCTTTAGTTTTAGGGCCTAGGTAACTTGAGTAATTAAGTCCGCTGGGGTGTCTTTACACCTAATGCCCTAAAACCAACTGGTTTGGGAGCATTGACCCAAAGCTCGCTAAGAAGCCTAGAAAGTCCAGATTAAAACAAAGCCAAGCAAGTGTTCTCTCTGAGTTAAAATTCCTAACGGTTCTTTGTGTGAGAATAATTTTAAAAAAGACAGGTTTTTATAAAAATATTTATAGCGGAGATATGAAGGTTTTATCCTATGATGAAGACTATTGTACGTTCACAGAGGTGTGTATGAAACGAAAACAAGAAAAAGGTGGAGTGAAAAATAAGACCTAGTTTCCTGTTAAGAAAGATAGAAATTCTAAATTGAAACTTAACTGGAAAATGAAACTTGAGAAATACTTAACTCTTTATAAAACTTATGTGATCCTTTTTAAGTTTTTATATGGGCTTTATTTTGTGACATGACGACTTTAATCGATCCTTTTGAAACTTAACGACGCTATTTGCACTGCACGTAAAGACATATAAAATCTTAAGTTAAATAAGGAGAGAGGTGTGAAAAATAAAAGTTCGATTGTTCTAAATTTTGGATAATAGAATTGCTGGTTTAAAACAAAACCTTACGGTTTGAATATAGTTATTTCGCAAAATCTAGCTTGACAGGATTTTATAGGTGGAATCCGCTGAAAACCCTCAGGAGACAACACTCCTCCTACTAGGGACACCTAGAGATTTAACGGCTTGTTGCACGAGCTCAGTGCAATCGCGTTCCCTGCGAAAGTGAGGTCAAGTTTCTTTTTGTTTTGCTCGGAACGAGCAAAAGATAAGTTTGGGGGTATTTGTTCATATCAGAAAACTGCATTCTAATACCACTCATTCATTATCTATTTGTTGTATTTATCGGTACTATTAACCAGTGTCTGCTCAGTAATATAGATTACAAGTATCCGTGACAAATTACTAAAAATACATTCAAAAGCACGGATATATCATTGAGAGCCGACACTGCAACCAGAACTGCAAACCGACCGATACTTCATGAGTTTCTTTTTGCAACAAGTTTGTGTACACACTTTTTATCTAAATGGTCCAACACAAACAAGTGTGTACACAAGACTTTTAGGCACATGTGGATATGAAGTAATGTGCATTCAATGCTAAAGATTATGTGTTGATTTAAAGATTCAAAATTCTCTCCAATAATAAAGGCAAAACAAAATCAAATAGACAAATCAACATGGACCATAATGGGGGCAGCCATGAATCAAGTCACAAATGGATATGAAGTAATGTGCATTCGATGCTAAAGATTATGTGTTGATTTAAAAATTCGAATTTCCCTCCAAGCACTGGGTGCAAACCAGGTCAAAACAGAGAAAATAAACCGGACCAAAGAGATACTGGGGACAACACACCAAGTTCGGGCATGATCCCTCAGTTTTGGGCCGAGCCCCTTCCCCTTTGAGCCGAGCTGGCCGGCCCCCCTGCCTCCTATGGGTCCCATCTTTATGCAAGCCCTCCCCTGCTGCCACGTGGCCCTATTTTTGTTGTTTATTTTCTTTTCTTTTGTGCCTATATATAGCAAGCAGTGGGCAAGGGTTCAAGGGTCTCACTTTGTCCAATTTTGCCACTCTTTTGTCTTAGATTGTCTAAGTTTTCTTTTCTCTTTTCTTGTAAATATCTTAGTCCCCTTGAGTTCTTAACCTTCTCTTGATCTTTCAACCTCTTCATTGAGCTTGAAAGTTTAAGGGTTGGTTATTGATCTCAAGAGATGTATCATTCTTGAAGATTAATAAAGTTCACTTTTTGTGCCTTCATTGACCATGAATTCTTTGCTATCACTTGATCTTGCAACCTCTTAATTGAGCTTGCAAGTTTAAGTGTAGGTTATTGAGTCCATGTCTTGTATTTTGATCTTTGGTTCCTAGTATTTATATTTTTGCAATTTACATTCTTGCTTTACCTACTTGCACTTTCATTCCATGCAATTTACTTATTTGTATTGTTTTCTTTTCTTCTCTTTGTTTCTCTTTCCTTTTGCTCTTTTTGGTTCGTTTTTGATATGGTTGTGAATATGTGTTGTTAGGATATAAACCGATATTGTAAGTTAAGGTTGCTTTGCTCATTTCATTTTCCCGTATTTTCCATTGAACTCCGTCCAAACGTTACGCAAGCACTCCGTTAGGCACCCTACCCTACCAAGGTAACGGTGATTCCTAACCGCGACCGGTTGCGTTCGGTTTGGCCGGAGGCGAAAGCAAGAGACAAGAACGGACGGACAAGGGTCAATAAGCCGGATTTCTAATACCGTGCTTAAATACCCTAATCCACGTTGTTGCCGATTGCTCTAGCATCAATTGTTAAGTTTGACTCAAAAGTTTTAGAGCGGATTTCTTTAGCTTATACTATTGTATCTTTTCCTAACAAGCTTTACACTGTTCATATAACACATATGTTAGATAGAACAATTTCGCCAACGCGCATTAACTCGTTCCAACAAGAAACATAAAACGCTCCGTCTCCCTGCGGTCGACCCGTGCTCATCGCGGCTAGCTGCAAAGTGACACCGTCCTGATCACGGTTAAACTCTAGAACTCTTAAAACTCGACACGCCAAAAGCGTGCGATCAACCCTCCACCTCATGCTTTCTCTAGATACATACTCACCCCAATTACACATATTCTTTCTTCTTTCTCCAACTGAAACAACACACTTCTTCAGCCCAAACCAAGAAAATTCCTAAGTGTTCATCATATCAAAGAAGGAAACCATGTCGTCAAAGTTGTGCACATCATCAAGCTAGAAACTTTACAAACCCTAGATGCTTCCACAAGCACCTTTTGAGCTGGATTTTTTTATGCTACCTCTCTATAGGTATATCTCCTTCTTTCTTTACAATTTCAAATCTGTTCAATATCAGTTTTCCGGTGCAGTATAGAAAAAACATGAACTTTATGATATCTGTGAAGATATATTTGAATCTGGAACCACTAGTTATAATCACTAAAAAAACTAGCAATACCAGAAGTATCATAAGACCACTAGGAGACCTTACTCAAAGCCCGTTACCCCATCTCCATGTTTTGGCAGGCGAGAACCTACAAAATTCCGATGTCGCCAGGCCCCCTTGGGTTTCTGGTGTTGGTTTTTCCTTTGTGGCTTTGTTTGGGTATTTTATGATTTATAGTATTGTTTGATTTGTCCCAATATGCATACAGAGAAATCTGGGAATGTTTTAATAAAGGTTTTATCAAGTTTCCGATATTCCAATACGGGTTTTCATATTTTTGTACTGCAACTGAACCGTTAACGTTTGTACGTTAACAACAGTAACATATTGTCGTTTTGTTAAGTATGCTGTAGCTTCTAACCTATGGGTGCCTATCTCGTTTTTTTGAGTTTTGATATGATATTTACGTCGATATGATATAACTACGATTATAGGTACGATCGCGAAGGTTTCCGAGATGGAATTGACGGACATAGCAATCGTGGAATCTACGAGCTCGACAAGTTGGTGAGTATCTACAGGAGAAGTCGGGTGGATGGCGTATAGCACCCCCCGTAACCTTATATATATGATACTATGATATATAGTTAGTTCTTTTGTATTAATTAAGTTTATGATATTAGAATGATGTTGCATCTAGAAAGTTGTGCATGTGCATATAGTGTATTCATTGGTTGGTATAGTTGTATGAGGGATCATACCATATTTGAGATAATGTGGGTTTTGTACGAGGAATCGTACCGTACTTGTAATGACTAGATTAGTATGCCGAATAACGGTCAAGTTTCCTTTAGACTCATAGCGTTATATTTTATTCCGTGTTAGCATGTAATACTTGAATGAGCTATATTCTTTTAAAAACTAATGATTCGTTTCCTTTTTTAATGATAAAAGACAAGGATGCGATGCCAATTTCCAAAACGAATATTTAACCTAAAGCAGCTTCCTTATTTCAAAACCAACGTTTCGTTTCTTTTCCAAAGATAATGGTATAGCTCATAACAAGTAATTACAATTAATAGTTACGCTTAGATTACTTTATATGTTCGCATTATATTATCGATATTATACGTTTCCGTGATACGAACACTCTGATAGAACACTGGACAATTACCAATGAGTATTATTTTGCACGAGCACATACGCATATGTTATACTACACCTCATTGGTATCGCCATATCACTGTAAGACTGCTATACTACGTGATGCGTAGATAGATGTCGATACGAGTTGGCTTTATACACTTATAGAACACTCGCACAAATACTAATGATTACCATGTTGCACCAGCACAGACGCGTATGCTACACTATACATCATTAGTATTGCCATGACACAGTAGAATTGATACGTTTATCTGCTTGTGTGACTTATTTACGCACTTTACCTTATTATCTGTTAAGCATTGCGAAAACCAGTACTATGGATGTTTATATTTGATTCTTATGAGTTTTCTCGATGTTTTACTTTTGATGATATATATCAGTGGTATGGGACGCTGTTATATATGTATATATATAATATATCATCAGGATAATCTATGCAAGTATTCTCATTCTTTACTTGATATTTCTGGATTTGATGAGTTAACGTCCACCATGAGTTTGATGTTTTTGATTGTTTTATTCCGATCTGAGTGGGGTAGATATACGGTTTCGGACTTGTTCTTATCCGGGCTGAGTGGGAGAGCTATACAGTCGGATACATGGTTGACCTGGTCGAGACCGAGGGGCAGGATTGCTGCATTAGAGGCGGGGAGCCTACCGGAGATAGAGATGAGCACAGCAGATATCCAGGGGATACTGACTGGGGTTCGATTGGGCAAGGCGGATATCCGGAGGATACCGACCGGGGCCAGGGATATCGGGTAGCGATCATCTGTTAAGATAGTGTCGACGGTATCTGCATTTGCATGTCGGTGATGGACACGAGAGATTTGAGGATTTGCGTATCGGTGATGGACACGAGGGATTTCTGATTTCGGGTGTCGATACCGGACATCCATATATATTGATATGTTGATATCATGAGGTACCCAGTTATAATATAGTTATTGTAGCCGACCAGAACTGATCCGGGGGACAGTACCTGCATATCTCTTTACTGTTAATTGCATACATTAAAATGGAATTTAAATCGAGCTATAGTCTCATTATTTTGATATGTCTGGTATGACATTGAAATCTTTTAAATCGTAAACCTCTTAACACTATTCATTAAAACAGCATGACGCATATCTTAAATAAGATACCTATTTGATTTCATACTATCACGTCTGCTTTTATACCATGACATATCTATTCCACAGCTATTTTAAATAAGAGGTATATATATAATTTCGGCTACCTTTGGGGTTATAATTAGATGCAGGTCATTTGCATTTGATATGTTCTATATTGGGATCGCATGATAGATAGTGTTGCATTACGATACATACACATATCATATATTATATTAGTACAGGATATGATAGTAGTATAATTATGACCTAGGTATCGTTGAGCATTTCGATTTCTATCTTGTGATGTATTTTTATTCACTGAGTTGGCAACTCACCCCCGTTGTGCCACAGTTTCTTGCAGGTGTTACCGCTTGGATCATCAGCGGCTTGGGGCACACATTTCTTTCGGTGATTGCTTTGGTAGGTGGGTTACTTTTGTATCGTACCCACATTTATTTATTCTTATCTTTTTGTATCTAGTAAAAAAAACTCCATCAACTTAGAAAGGGTATATTGTGGACTTAGAAGCGAGACATAGAGTTGTGTACTGTGATGTCGCACTCATAGGAGTCGACCATTTTATATTGTTGATTTTGTTTCGCTTTTCTTTTCTTCACCATTGTGCGTCGTATATTGTTTGCTTGGATGCTCCGCCGTTTGAGGCGTGGACGTTAGCTCCCGTTGGGATGCTATATGTGTTTTATGTTGTAGCAGGTTTATTCAAATTACAAAGGAGGTGCTGTCGAATTTTAAAACGTCATAGATGCTTTTCAAACATACTTAGTTAAACTTAAATGGTTATTTTAAACTGATTCCATCTGATGACTATTTTAAACTACACCTCCAATATTTTCAAAAAAGGGTTTAGATTCCGGGTTTCGGCTTACTTGAACGGCGTCGACGTCTTTAGATGCCACGTGATTTAAGTGCCGGTCACGTGCCACATTTGAGTCTTGACAAAGTTAGTATCAGAGCGTTTGGTTTAACCTTTGTTCGAGTCTAGGGTTGACTATATGAGGTCTAGGCATGCACTTTTGTTACCTAGACTTTACCTTATAGGACTTAGACTTGACTGGGGGTCTTATACCCGAACTTTCGTTATATAGGATGACCTTAGTTGATGGAGTAGGTATAGAGTGACGTACCGCACATATATTCCGTGGCATATTTACGATATGATACTCCGCCTAAGCTACCGTAGGATTTATATCTTGAGATCTTCCTTCTATTCGTTCCGTTGATCTATCCTCATCAAAGCATGCTGATTGTTTCAGTCGCCATGTTTATATGAGCCGAGAGGGCTGCGATTAGAGATACGGTCAGAGCAGACTTGTCTGGGACAAGGACTGACCAGGGTGACATTCCGATGATATAGAAACATGTCGTTTATTCATATTCGATCGGGTTCTAATGTTGAAGCGAGTTTCTCCGGGATCCGCACCAGATGGTCGAGTCATTGCTGGAGATCAGCCAGACTTGAGGCGTGATGTTTTCCCCTCTCTGAAGATCATGGTGTTGCGTACTATTCAGACAGTGGTAGCAATCATTGCTGAAGATAACGAGATGTTGATTCCAGAGTTCATGAAGTTAAAAGTGGACGATGTTTACAAGTGTAGATGGATCAGAAGGATTCATAGCCGTTCAGATGTGGGATGGTTAGGAATTTTAATCTGTTGTGGCGCTCCGATACGAGATCGGTGAAATTGATTAGTTTCTTTTGATGGATCTTGCTCAGACTCGATGCAAGTCACTCGAGAAAGAGATCGTGCAGTAAATTTTCCATCGACGAATTTGGAACGAGTTTTCGAAGGTGAGCGTAGCCAGATTCTTCTACAGAGTATCAGAGATGTCGGATTTGTGTTTCTGAGTTTTGTAAGACTCCGAGCTTGGCCATAACCAAGAATGACATACAATTCGCGTGGGTATCACGATACGCTCCTTAATTGATTGAAATTGGAAAGTAATGGGACAAGAGATTGGTGCGAAGTTTCAGTGGACATTTATTCTTCACCGTCGATATTGAAGATTTGATGCATATACTGAGATGCGTACAACTACAATTTCAGGAGAAAATCTTAAGAAAATGACAGTTGTTACTAAAGAGAAAGTGGATTCAGTAATGAGTGCTAGTTCCGGGCAGGTTGGATAGCTGAAATCAGCAGGAGACTTGAAAGGCTCTTTCCAGAAATTTATAATAAGTATGATTTGAACCAGGATCAGTTGTCGGCACACACGCAGAGATTAGATATCGCCGTTATCCACTTGTTGCGTTGCGAGAGACTGGACTACTGGCCAAGGAGATGTGATGAGAGGTATCAGCAGTAGGACTGATTGTGTCGTTGCTCCTCACCGGACGAGTGTATGAAGAGACCCTGACGTTAGAAATCCACAAGAAGAACCAGAATTCAGAGATAGGTAAACACTAAAACGGGGCAGAAGGCAAGTATTAATCCTTGCTATGCCAGTTCCGGGTGAATAAATACCTTTCGACATTGAAGAAGATATACTTCGATGTCATTTGATTTCGATTTGCGTTTTTATGATCCAAATATTTTGTCTGGAAGAAAGGACAACTCAATGTTCGTTATTTTGACATATGTATTTTGATGATCTGAGTGTCACATAATGTTTTGTGCACCCCGATGCACTTGAGATTTATTTGTACACCCCGATGCACTTGTTTTTGATTTTGTGCACCCCGATGCACTTGATACTATTTTGTACACTTTTCTTCCATGCATAGTGGATGCAGTGGATATCTTTTCGTGCATGCCTGTTGCACTTAGCGCTGTTTTGTTTTCATGCAAACCGTGAAGAGTGGTTTGAGATTTGCATGCAAACCATTAGGGTTGATTTTGTTTTCATGATTTGCACTTGAGAGAATATCTTATATATTTGATTTCTATATTTTCGCTTGTTCATGTGCACCGATATTGCATTACGACTATGGCATTGATTGTGTATTTGATATGCACGACGGCATTCGTTTTTGGCATTTTGTATCATGACTGGAGTAATCCTCATAACAACCGCTAGAGTTACAGTTATGTGAGTTGTATATCTTTTGATGTTTCACGCACACTGTTGCGTTATGTTACATATTTGCTCGTGTGGGACTTTGGAATTCTGTTATATCGAGCGGAATTTAAGTTTTAAATTTAGACCCCGGAAAATTGTTTTGAATTGAGTTGATTGGATTAAGAAAAATGTTTAAGAATGGGTTTTATTTAAATTCGGGGACCGAATTTCTTTAAGGGGGAGAGACTGTAACATTTGGGAAAATTATAAATATTAATTTATAATTTTAAATATGAATTTAATAAGTTTACAAAAATGATATCGCTTATGAAATTGGTATCGGAATTATATCTGAAAAATGTTGTTATTTCGATAAATATGAATAAAAGTGCATGATATCATAAAAATGATATATTTAATTATTTTAACATGATATTGAATTTTATATTAAGTTAATGAGATTTAAGTGATAGATTAATCATTTCATATCTTTTATTTCATGAGGATTCAAATTGTAACATGAAGGGTTTTGATATTTGATAATTCTTTTTAAAGATTGATATATCTTATCCTAGTCTAAACCCTCACAACACTACACCCTCAACCATGCTCCACTCCCTCCACCTCCTTCTTCTCAACTTTACACCTCCTCCTTCAAATTTGATACATCCTCCTTCACCATGCCAGCTCAACCTCACCACCCTCCACCTCATGCTTTCTCTACATACATCCTCACCTCAATTACACATATTCTTTCTTCTTTCTCCAACTTAAACAACACACTTCTTCAGCCCAAACCAAGAAAATTTCTAAGTGTTCATCATATCAAAGAAGGAAACCATGTCATCAAAGTTGTGCACATCGTCAAGCTAAAAACTTTACAAACCGTAGATGCTTCCACAAGCACCTTTTGAGCTGGATTTCTTTGTGCTACCTCTCTATAGTTATATCTCCTTCTTTCTTTACAATTTCAAATCTGTTCAATATCAGTTTTCTGGTGTAGTATAGAAAAAACATGAACTTTGTGATATCTGTGAAGATATATTTGAATCTGGAACCATTAGGTATAATCATTAGAAAAACTAGCAATACCAGAAATATCATAAGACCACTAGGAGACCTTACTCAAAGCCCGAGACCCCATCTCCATGTTTTGGCCGGTGAGAACCTACAAAATTCCGATGTCACCGGGCCCCCTTGGGTTTCTGGTGTTGGTTTTTCTTCTGTGACTTTTTTTTGGGTATTTTATGATTTATAGTATTGTTTGATTTGTCCCAATATGCATACAGAGAAATCTGGGAATGTTTTAATAAAGGTTTTATCAAGTTTCCGATATTCCGATACGGGTTTTCGTATTTTTGTACTGCAACTGAACCGTTAACGTTTGTATGTTAACAACAGTAACATATTGTCGTTTTTGGGTTAAGTATACTGTAGGCTCTAACCTATGGGTGCCTATCTCATTATTTTGAGTTTTGATATGATATTTACGTCGATATGATATAACTACGATTATAGGTACGATCGCGAAGGTTTCCGAGATGGAATTGATGGAGATAGCAATCGTGGAATCTACGAGCTCGACAAGTTGGTGAGAAGATTTACATCTACGTGGGAAGTCGGGCGGATGGCGTATAGCACCCCCGCAACCTTATATATATGATACTATGATATAAGTTAGTTCTTTTGTGTTAATTAAGTTTATGATATAGTGTATGCATGGGTTGGTATAGTTGTATGAGGGATCATACCATATTTGAGATAATGTGGGTTTTGTACGAGGAATTGTACCGTACATGTAATAACTAGATTAGTATGCCGAATAACGGTTAAGTTTCCTTTAGACTCGTAGCGTTATATTTTATTCCATGTTCGCATGTAATACTTGAATGAGCTATATTCTTTTAAAAACTAACGATTCGTTTCCTTTTTTAATGATAAAAGATAAAGATGCGATGCCAATTTCCAAAATGAATATTTTAACCTAAAGCAGCTTTCTTATTTCAAAACCAACGTTTCGTTTCATTTCCAAAGATAATGGTATAGCTCATAGCAAGTAATTACAATTAATAGTTACGCTTAGATTACTTTACATGTTCGCGTTATATTATCGATGTTATACATTTCCGTGATACGAACACTCTGATAGAACACTGCACAATTACCAATGAGTATTATGTTGCACGAGCACATACGCATATGTTATACTACAGCTCATTGGTATCGCCATATCACTGTAAGACTGCTATACTACGTGATGCGTAGCTAGATGTCGATACGAGTAGGCTTTATACACTTATAGAACACTCGCACAAATACTAATGATTATCATGTTGCACCAGCACAAACGCATATGCTAAACTACACATTATTAGTATTGCCATGACACAGTAGAATTGATACGTTTATTTGCTTGTATGGCTTATTTACGCACTTTACCTTATTATCTGTTAAGCATTGCGAATACCAGTATTATGGATGTTTATATTTGATTCTTATGAGTTTTCGAGATGTTTTACTTTTGATGATATATATCAGTGGTATGGGACGTTGTTATATATGTATATATATAATATATCATCAGAATAATCTATGCAAGTATTCTCATTCTTTACTTGATATTTCTGGATATGATGAGTTGACGTCCACCATGAGTTTGATGTTTCTGATTGTTTTATTCCGAACTGAGTATGGTAGATATACGGTTTCGGACTTGTTCTTATCCGGGCTGAGTGGGGGAGCTATACAGTCGGATACATGGTGGACACGGTCGAGACCGAGGGGTAGGATAGCCGCATTAGAGGCGGGGAGCCTATTAAGGATACTCGATACCGGAGATAGAGATGAGCACGTCAGATATCCAGGGGATACTGACCGGGTTCGATTGGGCACGGCGGATATCTAGAGGATACCGACCGTGGCCAGGGATATCGGGCGTGTCGGTGATGGGCACGAGAGATTTGAGGATTTGTGTGTCGGTGATGGATACGAGGGATTTCTGATTTCGGGTGTCGATGCCGGACATCCATATATATTGATATGTTGATATCATGAGGTACCCTGTTATATTATTGTTATTGTAGCCGACCAGGACTGATCCGGGGGACAGTACCTGCATATCTCTTAACCGGTAATTGCATACATTAAAAAGGAATTCAAATCGAGCTATAGTCTCATTATTTTGACATGTCTGGTATGAGATTGAAATCTTTTAAATCGTAAACCTCTTAACACTATTCATTAAAAGAGCAGGACGTATATCTTAAATAAGATACCTATTTGATTTCATACTATCACGTCTGCTTTTATACCGTGACATATCTATTCCGTGGCTATTTTAAAGAAGAGTTTTATATATATATTTCGGCTACCTTTAAGGTTATACATAGATGCAGGTCATTTGCATTTGATATGTTCTACATTGGGATCGCATGATAGATATTGTTGCATTACGATACATACACATATCATATATTATATTAGTACAGGATATGATAGTAGTATAATTATGACTTAGGTATCGTTGTGCATTTCAATTTCTACCTTGTGATATACTTTTATTCACTGAGTTGGCAACTCACCCCATTGTGCCACAGTTTCTTACAGGTGTTACCGCTTGGATCATCAGCGGCTCGGGGCATACATTTCTTTTGGTGATTGCTTTGGCAGGTGGGTTACTGTTGCATCATACTCACATTTGTTTATTCTTATCTTTTTGTATCTAGTAAAAAAAACTCCATCAACTTAGAAAGAGTATATTGTGGACTTAGAAGCGAGACTTAGAGTTGTGTATTGTGATGTCGCACTCATTGGAGTCGACCATTTTATATTGTTGATTTTATTTCGCTTTTCTTTTCTTCGCCATTGTGCGTCGTATATTGTTTGCTTGGTTGCTCCGCCGTTTGAGGCGAGGACGTTAGCTCCCGTTGGGATGCTATATGTTTTTTATGTTGTAGCGGGTTTATTCAAATTACAATGGAGGTGCTGTCGAATTTTAAAACGTCATAGATACTTTTCAAACATACTTAGTTAAACTTAAATGGTTATTTTCAATTGATTCCATCTGATGACTATTTTAAACTACACCTCCAATATTTTCAAAAAAGGGTTTAGATTTCGGGTTTCGGCTTACTTGAACCGCATCGACGCTTTTAGATGTCATGTGATTTAAGTGTCGGTCATGTGCCACATTTGGGTCGTGACACTTTGATAGTACAAACCACATCAATAGTTGCTACTATCATCTCAGGTCTAAGAAGTTCCCTATCACCGATTTCGTCCCAACTTAATGGCGATCGACACTTCCTTCCATATAGCGCTGCAAAAGGCGCCGTTCCGATGCTTGCTTGGTAGCTGTTGTTATATGAAAACTCCACAAGATGTAGGCGATCTTCCAACGATCCTCTGAAGTCTAACACACACGCTCTGAGCATATCTTCCAAGATCTAAATAGTTCGCTCAGACAGACCATCAGTTTATGGATGATAAGATGTGCCGAAGTTCAGACTTGTTCCCAAGCTCGCTTGCAGACTCTACCAAAATTGCGATCGGAATCTAGTGTCACGATCGGAGACAATGCAGACCGGTACTCCATGAAGTCTCACAATTTCCTGTATGAGTTCATGGGTATCAGAGATAGTATATTATGAAGAGTTTAAATCTTAAGTAGATTCTTACCTCCATATACTTCTTTGTTAATGTCTCAGTTGATTGGCCAACTTGAAATGGGATGAAGTGTGCCGACTTTGTGAGTCGATCTATAATAACCCATACCGCATCGTTACCCTTCGTGCTGCGAGGAAGTGCAGTCATAAAATCCATTGTGATGTGTTGCCACTTCCATTCTGGGATTGGTAACGGTTGAAGTAATCCAGCAGTCCTGTGATGTTCAGCCTTTACTTGCTGACACACCAAGCATTTTACGACGCTTATGGCTACTTCACGCTTCATTCCATGCCACCAGTAATTCTGACATAGATCTTTGTACATCTTTGTACCTCCAGGGTGTACTGAGTAGGGAGAGCTGTGAGCTTCTTTCATTAACTCTTCCCGAACAGAACCTTTCGGTATACATAATCTGCTGCCGTATCTCAAAGATCTGTCTTCATGGATGATGAGTCTGTTCTGAGTCCATTCTCTACTTGTTCTCTGATCTTTTACAACTTAGCATCCCTTGCTTGAGCTGCTTTGATATGATTGACAATGGTAGATTGAACTTGTAAATTCATCAAACATGAAGCGTTACCTGGCATGACTACTTCAATCTCCATCTGATGCAAGTCTTGTTGAAGCTTCCACTGAGCAGTAAGATGCATTGCTAATGGTTGGCGACTAAGAGCATCTAGAACTACATTCATCTTCCATGGGTGATATTGCATGTTGATTTCAAAGTCCGCTATGAGTTCTAACCATCGTCTCTGTCACATATTAAGCTTCTTTTGAGTAAACACGTATTTCAGACTCTTGTGATCTGTGTATATGTTCACTCATTCAGCAAGAAGATAATGGTGCCAAATTTTAAGAGCAAAGATAACGGCTGCCAATTCCAAATCATGCATCGGATAATTGCGCTCATGAATCTTCAGCTGTCTTGAAGCATAAGCCACAACCTTACCGTGCTGATGTAGAACACATCCTAATCCTTTACCAAATGCATCACAATGTACTTCGAAACCTCCAGATTGGTCCGATATAACGAGAATAGGTGCTGATGTCAACCTTGACTTGAGTTTTACGAAATCTTGCTCGCATGCTTCTGACCACACAAAGTCTTCATCTTTACATGTGAGCTTGGTCAGGGGTATTGCTATCTTAGAAATGCCTTCAATGAACCTTCTGTAATATCCAGCTAGACCCAAGAAACTCCGAATGTCCTTCACTGACTTTGGTGTCGGCCATTCGCTTAC
The DNA here is from genome assembly GCA_030015575.1 of Agapanthus africanus. Lineage (NCBI taxonomy): Eukaryota > Viridiplantae > Streptophyta > Magnoliopsida > Asparagales > Amaryllidaceae > Agapanthus > Agapanthus africanus. The sequence continues at coordinate 144,792,036 of CM057338.1, read as the reverse complement.
TGCTGAAACTTTCGCTGGATCCACCGAGATTCCTTCTCCTGATATAATATGTCCAAGAAAACCATCTTGATTTACCCAAAACTCGCACTTGTTGTACTTGGCATATAGTTGATGTTGTCGTAGAGTTTCCAGGACAATTATTAGGTGCTCGGCATGTTTTTTCCAACTTTTTGAATACACCATGATGTCGTCGATGAAGATGACAACAAACCTGTCTAGATACTCTCGGAAAACTTGATTCATCAGGTTCATAAATATTGCTGGTGCGTTGGTCACTCCAAATGGTATCATAAGAAATTTGTAATGACTATAACGAGTTCTGAATGCCGTTTTATGGATATCAGATTCTTTGACCTTCACGTGATGATAACCTGAACGAAGATCTAACTTAGAGAAAATATAAGATCCACTTAGCTGATCGAATAAATCGTCGATACGTGGTAGCGGATACTTGGTTCTTTATCGTTACTTCATTCAAGGCTCTATAATCAATGCACATTCTGTATGAACCTTCCTTCTTCTTCACAAGCAGTACTGGTGATCCCTAACTTGACGTGCTGGGACGAATCCATCGTTTTGCCAATAATTCGTCCAACTGAGTTCGGACTTCTTTCAAACCTTTCGAACTTAATCGATAAGGTGCTTTGATCACCGATTGTGCTCCTGGTACTAAATCAATGCTGAATTCAAGAGCTTAATCGGGAGGAAAACTTGATATATCATCAGGAAACACATCGTCAAACTCTCGAACCACTTCTGGCTTTGATCCTTCCTCCGCTTGAATTGCTGCAATCACTGCCTTCTTTGGTTTCGCCTTGTATGTACTTGGCTCTAGTGTACGGTCTCCACTTTTGAAATAGATGACCAGATGCTCTGGAATCTCGAATACTACCCTCCTTTGACGATAGTCGATGGTAGCATAGAATGTTCCGAGCCAATCCATACCTCGAACCATATTGAAGTTCGGTATTGTTAGTTATATGTATGCCTTAGAGGCCATTACTGTACATACGATGTATATTGTAGTGGATGCTATGACATATATAGGGAAGACTTTCTTGCTCGACATGATAGTATGCTATCTGGTTGTACTTTATCTTAACATGTACCCTGATAGTCTCTATGTTACATGTTGATAAAGCCCTTAGGATATGTACTCGACTACTGGGACTATGATGAGATCGTACTAGTGGGGCCACGGTAGTCGACGAGTACATCCTATAACTGTTCCTAGTCGAGGGTGTATCGAGACAGGGCATCGATACACTAGAGTAGACTAGCGTATACGCATCTTGACCCATATGATGGGCGATGGATGATCCCATATCCATCGGTGTTTGACATCAAGAATGGTGTACGGGTGCTCAGTGGAGACTGGGTACACTGGACGGACTCGCCGAGAACTCCCAGATGGTATTATATCTCACGTCAGATGGAAGTTCTCCGGTGACACTGGTACAGAGTAGTCTGTTAACCCGAGATCGTCATAGAGTCTTGTGTGATTCCCACTGTGCTTTGATTTCCATCATACCACGTCCAAGAAGGCGTGCAAAAAGGTGGCTTTTGGGTACAGTCCCGAATCACATGGAGGCAATGAGCGATAGGAGGGGATTCATCTCTCCCGGTATAAGGAGTTGATGTTGTGCTGTGTTCGATTGGCTATAACTGGAAATCCCTGGCCAGGGTTGCTGAGATTTACTGGTAAGTGTTATCAGTAGTTTCTCGAACTGTTATAGACCTTATATCGACACGACTTATCGAGCTACTGGGGTCTGACGTTTACCACCCCTAGGTGAGATATGCGACATATCAGACGACGAGACCGGACTGTACGGGAGTGTTACTGATTGGATTCACGGGAGAAAGTACAGGCTTGCTTGTTGATTTTCTGATCGCTCAATACCCGGGTGACCGTTACGTTTAGCAGACCGCTTGCGGCTTGTGGGTGTTTGATATGATCATCACCTACTGCCGGCGTATTGACGAGTCTTTAGAGTCCTACACAGGGGTTTCCTGGCTCAAGCGAAACGGAGTAGGAGCATATATGTGATATGTGCGGGACCGAGATTAATACGATATGAGATACCGTATTCTATTCTCGCGATTCGTGACATTGATCGGTTGTATGCGATATAGCCGGGTTATCGGATCAAGTGTTGATTCGATAAGTTGTTACACAAGATATTAGTCGGTTATAGCCGGATTATTAAATCAAGAGTTGATTTAATAATTTAATGTATAATTATATATTTGATATGTTACATCACATTAACTAGTATTAGCTCACTTATGATTTATTTTCTCACTAGATTGTGCACATTGTTTATATGTGATATATGCAAGTGTACATGTTTGTATCATGCTTGATGATACATACAAGATGGCTGTATGAGACTTATATCAAGTTTAGGTTAAATTAGGGTTTACTTATTTCCTTAAGAATAACAAAAGAGAGGAGACTTTGGTTAATGTTATCAAGCTTGTAGAAGCTGTATGCAACATTGACAAAGTCAACTCTTTTGTCATTCCTTAGGATATTAGTTAACCCAACCCTTAACCTCATACTTTGGTTAATTCTCTACATGAGTTAAGCATGAGGGCTTAACTCAACCATGGTGCAATAATTCAAAGGATAAGTTATCATTTGGATGAATTATTCACTTCTTCTTCTTCATCAAGCTCCTTGAAAAAGCTTTCAAGCTCTAATGGTGCTATGAGGAAAAATGTGAGAAAATCAATTCTAAAGTGAGCCCACCTCCTACTTCTTCATTCTCTACCACTTGCCATGTAGTAGAGTGTGTTCTCTTCACAAAATTCATGACCTAGTGAAGGAATAGCTTGAGTTAGTGTCTCCCCGACGTAGATCATCTTCGGCCTCGAAGTCATTGAAGCAAGCACGTTCGTTCTTTTTGTGGAGCTTATCTAGAGTCCGGAGTTCACGATCGCAGCGAAGGGGACATCTACACGGAGCTATTGAAGTGAAGGACCGGATCTACAAAGGTTGCAATCCCTCTCACTTAGTGTTAAAGTGTTTAACATGCTTGTTTTCGCCTAAACCCTAGTTTAAAGATCCGGCTTTGGGTTGTTCGGCACGGCTAAAATTTTAATCGGGCATGGTTGATGGCTTGTAGACCCTTGTGCGCGTGCCTAGCAACCCTACAGTGGTATTGGGTTTGGCGGCGGTTCCGCGGCCAAAATTTAGACTTAGTCCCTCATATTTCATATATTTATTCTTAGGTCCTTTCTTGTCATTTCTTTCTGGGAATTTTTTCATTCCACTCAAGTGTTGAGTTTTCTAGGGTTGTATTGGAGACTCGTTGATTCGATCGGATAATTTAACTTTGTTTAAGTTTTTTCCAGATAATTTTAGAAACTGTTAAAAAGTTCAAACGGATATCAATAACTCACTTTTTCCCCTGTCGGAAAATTTTCAAAAGTTGGTTTTTTTCTCGAGTTTGAAACTTTCGTAAAGTCATGCAAGTAACGCGGTGGACCCTCTAGAAGACAACAAAGCTTAACTCGATTATGTGACCGTCTTGAACTGCCTCTAAACCTTAAGGTTTGCGGTAGTACGGCGTGCCACATGTGAGGCGTTGGCTTGACCCTTCTACGGCTGGACCATTGGTACTGTGGCATATGATGGATGTTTTTTAAACTGATTTCAAGTGTTGAGATATATTGGGGAAATCTTGGGTGTTTGATTATTCGATCGGAAAGTTTAACATTGTCTATTTATCTGGAATGTGATACAATATTTGGAATCCACAGGTAGTTATGAGATAACTAATTTGAATGTTGTAAATCTAGCAGTTCAGTCTCAAATTGATCGGTTGCCACGGAATTTTGATGTGATCAAAAGTCTGTCGCAATCACGTAGTGTACGCGGATACTCGCCGGATAAACTTAACAGACATCCATGCCCCATAGCCCCAACCAAGTGACTGTAGGAGAACCCCGTCGCCCAAAGCATCCATTCGGGTGCTCGCGGCAGCGGTGTTCCGCCTTAGTGCACTTCGTCGACGGCATCCGGGGGTACGGCTGTCTACTAAAGTTTGCGACGAGCATTCGATCAGGATATCGGGAATTTTGTTGAATTGCCCGACTTTAAATTGAAAAGTGTTTTCGATAATGAGACTAAAATGCGGGGTTTATAATTGTTAGGCATGCGATGTCTAAGGAATTCATTTGGTTAGGCATGCGATGTCTAAGGAGTTTGCGGATTCCAACTGTTGTAGTTTTACACTTTCTTTTCTGTGACTGTAAACGTAGTATGTGGTGTATCGCCGGCTTCGTTGCTATACATCAACGACAATCGGGATACGCATACTTGCTTACGTTGATGATATGAGATATTATGTGTTACTGTGATATGTTATATTGGATCGTCGTGTTTGAATAGCCGAGGGTTTTATGTGAGATGAGGGTTTTTATTTTCATTCATGTAAAATTCATTTGTATGTAATATTCTTTTATTGGGGCACTTCCGGGCTGAGGATGATGTCACCGTTGTATATTATTTACTTTTCCGCATTAGGTAGACCCAAGGCGGGGAGCACAAGTAACCGGGTTCTAGGGTCCAGTGGGAGACCATCTCGAGGAGTCGAGACCGGGTCTCCTAACCCTAGAATTGGCAGTGTTGCTTGCCGCTCTCGTAGGGGTCTAGGGATGTGGGTTTGGCTATTCATTGCGACCGTGGAATCCATGTTTTATACAGGCTCGTATTAAAACACGGACGTCCTAGTATATCCAATATTTCATATATGTTCTTCTGCTGCAATGTTCTGTGATGAGATCATATTACTGCCTGGGACGAATGTTTATATTATATATATGAGATATATGTTATATTGCAGATTTCGTTTCAAATGTGATGCTTGTGAAGCATAATAAAATGGGACTTCATTAATGAGATTAATGAAATAAAAGAAACCTAAAGATGTTGTAGAAACTTGTTTAAAAACTGGTAGCTCTAGTTCTTGCTTTGCATAGCGGTGTTCCTTGTAGAACATCCAGCACCTTATTCGATAAGGAAAGAGCCGAGATCCCTTCACCGGGAGTGACCTCTTTAGTGAAACTAGCAGATGCTACAAACTCGGTTTGTCTTTTGATTGCTTCTATAGTTCTTGCTTTGCACATCGGTATATATGATATACCCTGCACCTTATTCGATGAGGAAAGAGCCGACGATCCCTTCACCGGGCGTGACCCCTTTAGCAAAACTAGAAAAGCCTCAAAAACACTCCATTTAAAATCACTCGATTCTACAACGATATCAAGTTCATTACGCAAAGGGTTTTCATAAAAACCTGTCGTAGCCCTCCGTCATTTCAGATAAGTCCTACTTAGTATTCGTGCTACGTTTGTTGGCCTGCGTCAAGGCGTAGTGTGCGGTAGCTAATTAGTATTTATCTGTTTATGTATATGATGCAGATTGGATTAGGGTAGTCATGCGACTTTGTTGGCCTGCGTCAAGGGTCGTGCGGGTGGGTTTAATTCAATCAAGAAATGACGGGTTGAACTTGACTAGCGCACTGTGGTTTGTTGGCCTGCGTCAAGGTCATGGGACGCTAGGGGCAAAATATTATTGGGAATTTCAAGTGTTGAAATTTGCAATGAGATTGCATACCTTCTATGAGATAGTTAGATCCCGATACCCGCTGCGAGTAAGAGTTACTCCTGAGAGAGTTTTACACATAACAATTAGCCGATCAAGTAGGTGTCTAGAAAGGTTTTAATGGGGTTACGCCCCTGGGAAAATGAGGTTTACTTTAATCAGGTCCGTGCGAAAGCACGGGGAACCTCCCTCAAAGTACCGACACTGGCCTGGCTGAAAGATTGGCGAACTTGTAGCGTGTAATTAATCCCGGCTAGTCTTTCCTTTTAGGATTTGAAGGAAGATTTGATTAAAACAGTGGGAGATATCCTGATTAGATATATTAGATAACCAATCTAATCTTGCACGAGCATACGTTGAGTGTTTTCTTCTCTCTCTCTCCAGGTAGCGACCATATCACGCCTTAATCAAGATAATAATACGGATGAATTGACCGAACCTGCTTGTTATACTGAGCTGGGGAACGTTGGTCCCGCTCCAACTTATAATTGTTATAAGACATAGCAGGAAATTGGGGAATACCAGATTTCCCATGCCGCCCAAACGAAGAAAGTGCATGTTGATGCATCATCTTCGGGTGTGTTCATTACATAGAACTGTTTCTCAGCATCCTTTACGCCCTGGGTATGAGATACCGGATCAGGATCCCGCATATGCAATCTGTTACATGGGCTACAGAAAGGTTGAGAACTGAGAACGGGTGATAAGTTTTATGAGACAGAAAACGGTGCAAGTGTTGCAGCCAAGTCTGTTGGTCATTATCACCCTGTATTACTAGAATACATTGATTCTGAACAAATGTTATTAGATACCGAACCTGATATACAACATCATATCAGTCTCTTTATTAGTAAAGAAATGATATAATTTTGTATTGTTGGATAATGTTTTGAACATTTCCTATATCAAGAGTTGATCGGTTCAGGCACGTTATCTAAAAGCATTGACGTTCTAAATCAAACCACAGTTCTTAGTATACAGAACACACACAAGAGGAAGAGTTCAGAAATGATCGAATCCTTCTTGAGGCATTGTAGACTAGGTCATATCGATGCGACCCGACTAGCTGAAGTTACATAAAGATGCATATTTAAATTAGCTTGAATTTACATCTTGTAAAACTTGTCGGTCATGTCACAGAGATAAGATGACCACAGCTCCGTTTATTGAAAACAGAGAAAGAGTTAGTGAACTCTTGGGATTGATACATGCTGATGTATGAAAGTTTCCTGTCTACACATGCCAATACCGGTTCTTTATACTTCATTACATTCTCTGATGATCTCTCAAGATTCAAACATATGTTCCTGTTGAAACATAAGTCCGAACCTTTTGAGATATTCACAGAATGTAAGTTAGAAGTAGAGAACCAAAATACGGATATAAGTATTATGTCCTTTGATGAGATCAAGGAGGAGAATACTTGAGCACGGAATTCCTGGACTATTCTAAAGGAGAATAAGATTCTCTCTCGGCGTTACTCCTTCGTATACACCATAGCACGATGGTATATCGGGGCGGAGCAATAGCACCCTATGTGATATGGTGTGCTCTATGATGAGTACTACTGAGTTTCCTATTTCCTTTTGGGAGTTATGCACTTGAGAAGCTGCATACCTATTGAATAAGGTTCAAATCAAATCAGTTGCCTACCACCTCATATATGATATGGAAAGGGAAGAGCCCATATCTTAAGTTTGTTAAGCTTTGGGGTTGTCCAGTATATGTCTAAAAGCATAATCCGGACAAGCTCGAGGCAAAGTCAGATCTGTAGAAGTTTGTTGGATATCCCAAGCATTCGCAAGGGAATATCTTCTACCAAACCGAGGAACAAAAGATGTTTTGTTTCTCAGCATGCCACCTTTTGTGAAAGGGAATTTCTTGTGAAGAAATTAGTGGTCATGAGGTAGAACTGGAAGGAGTTCCAGCTATACAAACTACAACAGATGATTTGGTAGAACCAAAGGATTCAATAGTTTCCAACGAACCTCAGCCTCTCCGCCGACCTAGTAGGATTCCTCACCCACCTGAGAGATACTTCGGTTTTCTCTATGAGAGTGGGAGAGAGGATTGCATCATGAGATGATGACCCAACTAGTTTCGAGCTGGCCATCAGGAGTGGACTCTGTAAGAATGGCTGGATGCTTAGTGATCTGAGATAGAATCCTTATACACCAACAAAGTAAGGACATTGGTTGCTTTATCTGAAGGGTTAAATCCCCATCAGGAGCAAGTATATCTTGAGAAGATTACTTAGTGTATATGGAAAAGTTGAGACTTTCAAAACTATGCTTAAGTCCATCCAGATCCTACTTGCCACGGCTACATACCATGACTACGATATCTGGTGGTTGGGTGTCATGACTACTTTTCTAAATGATGTTTTAAAAGAGAGCGTCTATAAGTACACAGCCAGAGGGCTTCGTGGACAGTGGGAGCAGCGGAAACGTGTGCAAGATGTTTTATGTGATAAAGCAGGCATCGCGGAGTTGGAACGTCTGTTTTGATGTGGTAGTCAAAGAGTTTGACTTCATCAAAATGGTAGATGAACCTTGTATATACAAAAAGGTAGGAGAGAGTATGGTGGTGATCTTCGTAGAGTACGTGGATGACATACTCTTGATAGGGAAGGAGTTTTCTATGCTATGCTCGGTCAATCTCCGCTTATCACAACGATTCTCCATATAGGATCAAAGTGATACCTCCTAAATTCTGGGTTTTGGATCTATGAGATAGATCTAATTGGATATTAGGATACTCACTAGTTGTAGTGAGATGGTATCAATCGATCCTGGGGAGAATCACTGGAAAGGTTCCAGAGTGATAAGGACGACTGAATGTCAGTCGCAGGCATTGTCTATACCCTTAGTGGAGGGACGGTATGTTGGAAGAGTTCCAAGCTAGATACCGTGACATACTAGACGATTAAAGGCAAGATACATCGTTACCAAGGATGCTACCAAAGAGGCAGTCTGGATATATATAAGTTCATGAAATGAACTTCGTTCCTACCATTGTGTGACAATGGAGTTGTGGCTTATGCCAAGGAACCCCCGTCCCATCAGAAATCCAAATATAATTCTTAGGCAGTATCACCTAATCATGGAGATGGTTGATCTCCAGGGAGATCGAGGTTAGGAGAGTAGACACAGAGGACAACAGCGCGGATCCACTCATGAAGGCCTTTTTCCCAGTAGAGACTTTTATGGGATGGTTGAGTATGAGATACATCAACCGCAGCTAATTGTTAGGTATATGATACCACAACAGATGGCCCTAGTGCAAGTGGGAGATTGTTAGTTATATGTATGCCTTAGAGGCCATTATTGTACATACGATGTATATTATAGTGGATGCTAGGACATATATAGGGAGGACTTTCTTGCTCGACATGATAGTATGCTATCTGGTTGCACTTTATCTTAACATGTACTCTGATAGTCTCTATGTTACATGTTGATAAAGCCCTTAGGATATGTACTCGACTACTGGGACTATGATGAGATCGTACTAATGGGGCCACGGTAGTCGACGAGTACATCCTATAACTGTTCCTAGTCGAGGGTGTATCGAGACAGGGCATCGATACACCAGAGTAGACTAGCGTATACGCATCTTGACCCATATGATGGGCGATGGATGATCCCATATCCATCGGTGTTTGACATCAAGGATGGTGTATGGGTGCTCAGTGGAGACTGGGTACACTGGACGGACTCGCCGAGAACTCCTAGATGGTATTATACCTCACGTCAGATGGCAGTTCTCCGGTGACACTGGTACAGAGTAGTCCGTTAACCCAAGATCGTCATAGAGTCTTGTGTGATTCCCACTGTGCTTTGATTTCCATCACACCACGTCCAAGAAGGCGTGCAAAAAGGTGGCTTTTGGGTACAGTCCCGAATCACATGGAGGCAATGAGCGATAGGAGGGGATTCGTCTCTCCCGGTATAGGGAGTTGATGTTGTGCTGTATTCGATTGGCTATAACCGGAAATCCCTGGCCAGGGTTGCTGAGATTTACTGGTAAGTGTTATCAGTAGTTTCTCGAACTGTTATAGACCTCATATCGACACGACTTATCGAGCTACTGGGGTCTGACGTTTACCACCCCTAGGCGAGATATGCGACATATCAGACGACGAGACCGGACTGTACGGGAGTGTTACTGATTGGATTCACGGGAGAAAGTACAGGCTTGCTTGTTGATCTTTTGATCGCTCAATACCCGGGTGGCCGTTACGTTTAGCAGACCGCTTGCGGCTTGTGGGTGTTTGATATGATCATCACCTACTGCCGGCGTATTGACGAGTCTTTAGAGTCCTACACAGGGGTTTCCTGGCTCAAGCGAAACGGAGTAGGAGCACATATGTGATATGTGCGGGACCGAGGTTAATACGATATGAGATACCGTATTCTATTCTCGCGATTCGTGACATTGATCGGTTGTATGCGATATAGCCGGGTTATCGGATTAAGTGTTGATTCGATAAGTTGTTACAGAAGATATTAGTCGGTTATAGCCGGATTATTAAATCAAGAGTTGATTTAATAATTTAATGTATAATTATATATTTGATATATTACATTACATTAACTAGTATTAGCTCACTTATGATTTATTTTCTCACTAGATTGTGCAGATTGTTTATATGTGATATATGCAAGTGTACATGTTTGTATCATGCTTGATGATACATACAAGATGGCTGTATGAGACTTACATCAAGTTTAGGTTAAATTAGGGTTTACTTATTTCCTTAAGAATAACAAAAGAGAGGAGACTTTAGTCAATGTTATCAACCTTGTAGAAGCTTGTATGCAACATTGACAAAGTCAACTCTTTTGTCATTCCTTAGGATATTAGTTAACCCAACCCTTAACCTCATACTTTGGTTAATTCTCTACATGAGTTAAGCATGAGGGCTTAACTCAACCATGGTGCAATAATTCAAAGGATAAGTTTTCATTTGGATGAATTATTCACTTCTTCTTCTTCATCAAGCTCCTTGAAAAAGCTTTCAAGCTCTAATGGTGCTATGAGGAAAAATGTGAGAAAATCAATTCTAAAGTGAGCCCACCTCCTACTTCTTCATCCTCTACCACTTTCCATGTAGTAGAGTGTGTTCTCTTCACAAAGTTCATGAGCTAGTGAAGGAATAGCTTGAGTTAGTGTCTCCCCGACGTAGATCATTTTCGGCCTCGAAGTCATTGAAGCAAGAACGTTCGTTCTTTTTGTGGAGCTTCTCTAGAGTTCGGAGTTCACGATCGCAGCGAAGGGGACATCTACACGGAGCTATTGAAGTGAAGGACCGGATCTACAAAGCTTGTAATCCCTCTCACTTAGTGTTAAAGTGTTTAACATGCTTGTTTTCGCCTAAACCCTAGTTTAAAGACCCGGCTTTGGGTTGTTCGGCACGGCTAAAATTTTAATCGAGCATAGTTGATGCCTCGTAGACCCTTGTGCGCGTGCCTAGCAACCCTACAGGTATGTCCAGCACCTTGAAGTCAGCATAGAATTCTCTGCTGCAGACGACTACTGGACACAAGCTGTATCCCATTGTTGCCTTCAGAACGCCATTCCCTGAACTGACATTCCAGCTGGATACAAGCGGTGTGACTGGAATCGCATGAGTTTGAATGAACCGTTGCGACATAAATCAGTGAGATGCTCCATTATCGAAAAGTGCGAGTGCAGGGAGTGAGGCTACTAAGATTGTACCTAAGGTATGTGTGATAGGTTTTAGGTATATGAAAAAAATATGTAGATAGGTGTTAAGACAGAAAGAAAAGCTTGAGAAGAAAGGGTTACCAGTGATGACTTGGCCAGTGGCCTCATCTTCTTCCACGGTCATCGTGAAAGCCTATCGCCGTAGTACATTCCTCCTGGCCGGAGGAGTATTCCTCGGAATGTTCCGTTGAGCTTGATGGAACTGGCGAGGAGGAGGTGCAGTCGGTGGTCCTCTAGGTGGTGGAGCAGGGAGAGCAAGTCTTGGAGCAGGTGCCTGAAGGGCTGGACTCTGCTGGTATGTGATTGCTGGCCTGTGTGCAACATATGGATTTTGTCTACGAGGATAAGACCCAATATCGTGAGTAGCTGAGCCGCAGACTAAGCAAAGGCAATTTGCACGCCGGCAATCTTTCATCATATGCCCATCTCTCCTGCAGTATGTGCAAAATGCTGGGCTGGGCCAGTTGATTGGTACTCCCGGTCTCCTGGGCACAAAAGGTGGACTTGATGAGGCTCTTCCTGCCATCTGGTTGGCAGGACGCTTAACTCCAGCAGATTAAGATCTGCCCCTCATCTTTACCACTGCCTCATAATGGTGGGCAGCTTTCAGAGCCGATTCATGAGTCAGAAAATCTCCTGTGGGTAGTGCAGCCTAGATCTCCAAATCTAACCCTTGTTGGAATCGACGAGCTCTGATCTCATCCGTCGGTATCAGGTGTGCCGCAAATCTGTTAAAGTATTGTGTTAGCTGTGTAGTATGTGATTGAAAAAATAGAATTATTGAGACATATCTTACCGACTGAGCATGGTGAACTCAGCATCGTATTCATCCACTGATTTGGTCCACATCGAACCCTGTTGTAAGTGAATGAACTGCTGTTCCATGTCGAACCTGGCAGTCTCAGGGAAGTACTTTGCGTCGAACATGTCACGGAAAGTCTTCCATTCGATGGGTTAATCAAGACGTCTTTCTTCCTCCTTCCACCAAACCCGTGCATTGACCGTGAGTTGTAATTTCGCAACACGAACCCAAGCTATATCTAGCACTTATGCTGGCCAGATCATCTTCGATGCTCTGAGCCCATTCCCCCGCTTCTAGAGGGCTCTCTTTTCCTGAGAATTATTTAGGGTGCAAAGCTCTGAATTGCTTCACCCCAGGTGCTTCTGCCTCTGGTCGGTTCATCAGGATAGCAGTCTGTTGCTGCTGTCCTTCCAGGAAGCTGCGGATTGCCTCAAGCAGAACCGTCTGCTCGTTGATCGGAGCAGCTACGGCAGGTGTAATCGATAGGGGAGGTGGAGTGTTGTTGAAGTTGGTGCTGGTGTTGTTTGGGGAATTCATAACCTTGAAAGAAAAATTTGGGTTAGGACAGATTCAAAATATATGAAATGATAAGATTCAAGAAGTATGAAATGTAAAAAATGTTTTCAGTTGCTTGTTCTTGTGTTATATTGCTTAGGTTGTCCACGCAGAACTGAACTGCATGGTAGGGTTCCATACAGCTCGGGCCTGTATGGGCCGCCAACAAAACCTGTAACGCCCCGCTTCCTAATATACGGGTAGAGGACGCGACGAGACCGCTACGTATTTACTCCGAAGTAAACAAACTAAGCGTATTTAAGCAATATAAATAAATTGCACAAGAGACAAAGACAAAAGATATAATTGAACATCAACTTTATTTATTAACATTCTTTTTACAATATATCTGAAAAGTAAATACATGGAATGAAAAGAAATGCCTAAACATTGGCATAACAGAAATGGAAAGTACTGAAATGAAATGTACAAGTATCTAGAGCTCCGGGTCGAAAGCTGGCTGGTCCAAATCCTCACTGGTGGGCTCGATATCCAGTGAGTCCGAATCACCTGGCGACATTCCAAAGAAGAAGAAAGAGAATGTCATCAGCGAACAAATCGCTTGGTAAGTCCTAAAGATGAGGGAGAAGTAGAATAAACAGAGAGAGTATAGTTTTATAATGTTGTATTATATTATTAACGCTGTTGTTTGTAGCTTGGTACAGAAGATGCCAGTGTATACGAGAGGAGTCTCGTTAGACCAGAGACTACGGTGGACGGAATACAAGGAACCGTTCAGCCACGGTACAAAGGTAATTGAATTCAGATTAGATGTCTTAATGGTTACAGTCTCGTACCACTTCTAACACCTTCCGTACCAATCTACCCCTTAAACCCCGCGATATCTTGATTGTATTGTTTGTATTGTATTGTATTGTATTGTATTGTATTGTAAATTGAATTGTATAGAGGGATGACTTTCCAAAACCATGATATCAGTAAATGGATGTAACTGGAGAATCATGTAGATGGATGTATATCCATGGTTCAGTTCAGTCAAGTTGTATTGATAGATTGAACAGATTGATTATATGGAATCATGGATTCATATTGTATTGTAGTTTATTGTAGTTTTATACTTGAATCTCATTCAAGTCAGATTAATTATATTGAGACTCAGTCTGAGTCAGACAATTTAGAAAAAAAGAAATTGAAATCCTGAATTAAGTTTTGGTGTTATCGGTAACCGCTGCACATGGTCGGCAGGATTTGTGTTTTTTTCAAAGACAATTACCGTGTTGATAAAACTGTTTGTTAAGTTGTCTACCTTAAATAGGCAAGCACCCATATCTCCGGCTCCCTGAGGCTCAAGAGACTGGTCCCGCTTAAACCTATGTTTACTAGGGTCCTTATTGTAATTTAGTATAACTTGAGGGGGTTTATGTAAAATAATTTTGTATAATTTTCAAAATACACCTCAAATATTTTATTATCGTCTTTAGAGTTTTTATGGATATGTATTTGATCAACGTGGCATTTCTAGTGAATAAAACCTAATTTCATAATATATGGTATTTATTTGTAATATTGGAATTGTTTGGTATTTTCTTGTAAATGAGATGTTTTTCTTGAATTTTGGAAATGTGGAATATTATAAATATTAAAAAATAGATATTTTGATATTAATTACACATATATTTATTTATTAAAAATATAAGTTTTATTTATAATAGAAATCACATTTTCTAAAGAAAATTGTATTTTTAAATCCTTCGAGACCGTATACTCCTTGCGGAGGTCTGCATCTCGCACTACTAAGCCCGAGGATGTGCAATAATACGCACCATCCCGAGTAGGTTCCCCGAAATGGGTTGTAGAGGCACATTGCAAAGATTTGTTAAAAATGCATATCTTGTAGAAAAAGGTTTTTATAAGTTTGAGATAGTTTTGTGTAAATTCGTATTTTCCCAAAACTATGTTCCCAAATATTATCGTGCTATGTTACATATGTGTGTTGTGAGGAGGTAGGTCATTACCTCGTGAACTATCTAAAGGTATAACAAGGGCTAATGATATTTTATGTCGAAACTAAACTATATGATATTTTTCTGTAAAAGTGCTATAAAAATTGAAATATAAATTCTTTTGATATGAAACTTGTCAATATGTTTTGTTAATATTTAATGATCATGATGTGAGAGTTTGGTATTATTGTGTTTAAGAAAAATATGATTTTTAAGGAAAAACTGAATCGGAAGTCGGATTAACTCCACTTCCGTCGGATTTTAGAATTCTAAGTTTTTAAAATAGTAAAAAGAAGGGGGAAGGGACTTACTGGATTGTAGTATAGATAAGAGGAAAAGGAAGAAGTGGGAGGTACTGGTGCGTCGTTTCGTCGCTGGAATCTCTTCGGAACGTCGTCGGAATTTCGCTGGAGCTTCGCCCTTCGCTAACTCTACTTGCACACGAAAAGTCTAGGGAATTTTCTTGAGAGTTTGGACAGAGATTTGGAAGTGAAGAGGGTAATTTGAGGTGTGGTATTTATAGAAAAAATTAAGGTTTATGGTAATGAAGAGGTGTATTATAATTTTGTATTAAAAATGAATTAAATGGGGTTTTAAATTGCTCTGTAAATGTGCAGGGAAATTAAACAGTATAGGGGTTATGGGGAGTTAAAGAGTCATAGGTTACACAAAAAAATTGGGGTTTCGGCCGAGTTGACCCGGCGGCGCCGGCCGAGTCGCCGCACCGCCGGCCCGATTCGACCGAATCAGGCCGAGTCTCGCCGCCATGTGTCCCCTGTCTCTTGGTCTATCTCCTGGACTCGTTTGTTTTGTATGTGACTCTTGGTTTTAAGGGTTATGCACGTGTAGACTCTTGGGCTTCTAAAAAGGATTAAAAGAAAACTAATTAAAAAATTAATGTGGCTGATGGGATTTGAACTTTGGTGCTTTGGTTCAGCAGTGCAAGGTCTTACCAATGAGCTACAAGCTCCTTCTTGTTGTTAAAAAGTGAATCAAATACTTATAGTACTCACAAGAAATATAAATATCTCAAGTATACATTAACTTTAAATCAAATTTATGTAAACAAGAATTGGAGTTGTTACACATTGCCTGGCACCGATCTTCGCAATAACAAAACTCAGATATTATGCCTTGGCACATGAGATCCATTTCATATCGAAGGTGCATCTTTTAAAATATCTAATGTCAAAGGCCATACTAACAGGAAGGCTTGCCAAATGGGCCCTCCTCTTGATGGAGTTCTCGATAACGTATCGTCCCTTTAAAGTAGTGAAAAGTCAGGCCATTGCCGACTTTCTCGCGGAGCATCTGATACCAGCTGACTCCCCTTTGAATTGCGAGTTGCCAGACGAACATGCATTCAATGCAATCAAAGAAAACAATGACTCCAAATGGGAACTCTACTTCGATGGCCTTCCTTGAAACGTCGAAAGCAAAACACCCACATAATCAAAGCCGGGGTGGGCCTTATCTTTGTGACTCCACAAGGAGGGATAATTTTTTACGCCCTTTCCTTAACGGAGCCAAGAACAAATAACGAGGCTGAATATGAAGCTTTGATAGCAGGTCTAGAAATCGCTATCGACATGGGAATTAAAGACCTTCTTATATATGGAGACTCCCAGCTGATCGTTAGCCAAGTAAATGGCGAATATCAGACATACAAGCCAAAGCTGATAAAGTATGGCGAAAGAGTGCAGCAACTGCTGGCATAGATCCTTTCCTACACCCTGGAAAATATACCACGAGCGGAAAACAGCAAGGCGGATGCATTGGCTAAATTGGCTAAGGAATTGGCCAATGAAGACCTCGATGATGTAAGGATCATTGTGCAAAGTCGCAGGATTCTCGCGCCAATGGATATGTCTTCGGAAGACCTAATAGAGCCATCCGAAGGAAAAGAAGCGATAGAACAAATAGCCCTACAAATAGAGGATGAAGAAAATGTCAGGGATTGGAGGGAAGTCTTCATAGACTACTTCAAATCCAGACGAACGCCCAAAAATGCGTCGTCCAGATATCAGCTCATAAAACGAGCTTTGTCTTTTACCTTCATCAATGATATTGTGTATAAGATATCGTTCGACTGTTTATGGCTAAGATGCTTGGGGCCGGAGGAAGCAAAGAAAGTCGTTCAAGAAACTCACGATGGACTCTGCGGATCTCATTAAGCCGGGCCAAAGATGAAGCTGAAGATAAAATGAATGGGTTACTATTAGCCCACGATGATCCAGGACTTCCTCGAATATGCGAAGCAGTGTCACTCGTGCCAAACTCACGGGGACTTCATCCACAAACATCCAAACCCGCTACACCCAATAGTAGCTAGCTGGCCGTTCGAAATGTGGGGAACCGATATAATTGGTCCCATTGATCCGGCATCGTCCCAATGATATCGGTTCATACTAGAAACGACCGACTACTTCTCTAAGTGGGCAGAATCAGTGCTACTAAGAGAGGTGAAGACGGAGAATATCCTCCATTTCTTTAGAGCATATGTCATCTATCGGTTCGGCACTCCGCAATGAATTATCTCGAATAACGGGCCAGCCTATAGAAGTCATAAAATCAACCGCTTCGCATAACAGCATAAGATAGATTGGAGATATTTTTCAGTCTATAATTCTCGGGCCAACGATCTAGCTGAAACTTTCATCAAGACCTAGATAAAGATTATAAAGAAAACAGTGTCTATAAATAAAAAAGATTGGCATGAAAAGTTACACGAAGCTCTCTGGGCGTACAGAACAACGTTCAAGACGGTCACGAATACGACACCGTACGCATTGGTGTTCGGCACGGAAGCAGTGCTCCCACTGGAAATAGAACTACCCTCTCTATGAGTAGCAGTTTGATATGAGCTGACAGATGAAGAAAATGGTCATCTTCGGCTTGAGGAGCTCGACGCCCTCGACGAAACTTGCCTTATAGCACAATAAAATCTGGAGGCTTAAAGGCAAGGATGACACGGTCATACGAAAGACTGATCCAGCCGAGAACGCTCCGCTAAGGCGAACGTTAAAAGACCAATGATTCCCAATCGTGCAAAATGGGGAAAGTTCGAGCCGAACTATGAAGTCTCGTATATTATAGACAAAGTCTACCAAGGTGGAGTCTACCTGCTCATGGATATGCATGGCGAAAGACCCTTCCAGCCAATAAACGGCTGATTCCTCAAAAAATTCTACGCTTAACGAGTGACGACTTAGGTCAATGATAGATGACGACGCTTGTGTCCGCTCGCTATCTTCCTGAGTCAGAACTCTGAGAGTAGTATCCAAAACACTTCGTCGCTTCAAAAATGGCGACAACGGACCGAGAAGTCCTTAAACTAACTATCTGCCTCAAACATGGCGACAACGGACCTTGATATCCCTAAACTAACATTGGACCGAAAAGTCCTTAAACTAAAAATCCACCTCAAACATGACGACAACGGACCGAGATATTCCTAAACTAGCAACGGACCAAGATGTCTCTAAACCAGCAATGGATCGATATGTCCTTAAAGTAACTCCATCTCCAAAATGGGAATGTTGGCCCGAAATGTCCTTAAACTAACATTTATCCCCAAAATGGGAATGTTGAACTGAAACATCCTTAAACTAGTATTGGACCGAAACGTCCCTAAACTAATGTTGGACCGTGAAGTCCCTAAACTAAAAATTCGCCCCAAATATGGCGATAATGGACCGAAACGTTTTTAAACTAATACTCTCCTAAAAAATGGTGACAATGGATTGAAACGTCCCTAAACTAACGTTGGACCGAAACGTCCCTAAATAAACCAAGAACCGAAATGTCTTTAAACTAAATGGCGTCCCCAAAATGGGAATGACTAACATATCGCCCCAAATACGGTGATACACTCCCTTGAGATCTATATTGCAATCAAAGTCCTGACGGCGAAAGTTGCAACTCAAGTCCCACAGGTTGCACAGCTACTCCAGTAATGAAGCCACCCCAAGTCCCACCGACAAACAGATGGGTCACCTGTAACGAAGCCCTTCACGAGAATTTCATCTCGTTACAAAAAGGTTTGTGTACAAGCGAAATGAGCATGGAGGAAAACCCGAAAAGGCGTCGTGAGTAAAAATAGCAGGACTGCCGGCGTGTTTGTGAAAACCCGCAAAAGGGCGCAAACTCGTAAAACAAAAAATTCGTGTGCACTTGCAAGGTCCTCTCGACCTTGTGAGGGGAAAATACCTGCGTGAGATCCTTACGACTCACAAATGAGTAACACACTTAGGAATCCCTACGATTCCTAAGGAGAATATACACCCATGAGATTCTCACGACTCGTAAGGAGGCTTTCTCCTATGAGACCCTCACGGCTCATAAGATTCAAAAGCCTTAAACTACAGGGATCTAAACCTGTTCTTAAGCCATCATATTCCCCTAATATTGCCCTACAGGTGGTCCAATACTGACCCTTGTATACAATTCACGGACATAAATAAATATATCCCCCACCAAGTTCCACCAATAACGAGAAATGTCCCCATATTGTGAACGACACCTGTAAGTCCTTTCGACTTATAAGGGGAAAACACTCTTGGAAGATCCTTACGACTTATAAGAGAAAATATCACTTAGGAATCCCCACGATTCCTAAGGAGAAAATACATCTACGAGATACTCACGACTTGTAGGGAGAAATACCTTTATGAGACCCTTACGGTCCATAAAGTCAAAAAGCCTTAGTCGGCAGGATCCTAACCCTGTTTGCTAAGCCATCTTTGTTCAAACCAACAAAGGCAAATGGTGATTCGCTCTTGGCAACATTCCAGTCGTAGTGATACTGATGCCTAAATAGGTGTCAAACCCCAAGTCCTCTCATGGCAAATGATGATTCGCTCCTGACAATATTTCAGTTGCAGCGATACTGATGCCACAATGGGTATCACGACTAAGTCCCCAACTCGCGACAAAAATCAGCGAGTAAAAAAATATGCATAAAAAAATCGAAATGTTTGGGCAACTCGCAATAAAAAGCAGCGAGTAAATAAAAACAGCCGAAATGATTGGGCAATCGCAACTTTCGTGACATAAAAGCTGAAAAGATAGAGCATCGCGGAAAGAAATAAAAATATATATATATATGAAACTTTTCTGCCGTGCAGGTAGGTCCACACCGACCCCTGTATACAATCCATGGGTACAAATGAAAGAAAGGGAACCGTATTTTCCCACCAGGCCTCGTTAAAGGGAGAGCTTCAAGTCTTAATGGCAACATCTACAGCCTAAAGATTGACACGACGCGCTTCTCATCCCAGCAGGATGCAGATGCAATGTCAACAAAGACCCAAGGGTCAACAAAAAAAAAGAGCCATGGCAAAATACTAGCTCCAAGTTTTGACGGTACATATACAACCTAGAGACTATCTCTGTGTCCCCTCATCATTCCAACAGGGACAGACACAACAATCAAATAAAAGTGAAGTGACGGCAAAATCCTAGCTTCAGGTCTTAATGGCAACATCTACAGCCTAAAAATCGATTCGACGTGCTTCTCATTCCAGCAGGATGCAGACGTGACGTCAACAAAGACCCAATGGTCGAGCAAAAATAGAGTAACGGCAAAATCCTAAACTCCAATTCTCGACGGTACATATACAACCTAGAGACAATCGTGGCGTTCCTTCTCATGCCAGCAGGATGCAGATGCAACATCAATAAAAGACCCAAGGGTCAGAGAAAAAATGGAGCAACGTCAAAATCCTAACTCCAAGTCTCGATGGTATATATACAACCTAGAGACTATCGCGGTGTTCCCTCTCATTTCAGCAGGATGCGGACGTGACTATCAAATAAAATTGGAGCAATGGCATATTCCTAGCTCCGGGCTTCAATTGTAATACAAACAACATAGAGGTTCTATAGATGTCTACCCTACTTCAGCAAAGAAACGACACGACATTGTAGGGTGTTTTTCATCACCCCATTGAGATGGGAATACGCGCGCGCTTGTCAGGCGTACTACAGATTCCCCCTGCCTAGGGTAGGCCGGGGTTTATTGATTGTGGGGATCCGAATCTCCAGCAGCCGCGGACTAAGCTGCCGTTAATTACCCCTCGCCTTTGGGGCGAGGGAACCTCCGATTAACGGGTTAAACTGGTCATGCGAACTCAATATGCAGTGTACGTGTGTTGTGTTTTGAAAGGAGGGGTTTGGATATATCGGGAGCCACGCAGAGTTTTTTTACGGGGGTCCCGCTACCCGGATAGCGGGCTGGGGGTCAATAGGGCTAGCAGCCCCCTTGCGGGGTGCGGGGCAGCTCCCCGTTAGAAATTTTTTTCTAACAGGGACAGTGTCGTGGAGTATGTGTATGTGCACATTTGTATACATATGTATACATATAAAAAAAAGGGGAAAAAGGACATCCAAAGGATGCGTGGAGCCAGCGCCTGGGCGCTTGAGCGTAAGCGCGCCACGTGTCGGCACGTGGGCGCTTTGCGCTCGAGCGCAGAGCGCTGGAGCGCAACGCGCCACGTGTCGGCACGAGGGCGCTTTGCGCTGGAGCGCAGAGCGCTGGAGCGCAAGCGCGCCACATGTCGGCACGTGGGCGCTTTGCGCTCGAGCGCAGAGCGCTGGAGCGCAACGCGCCACGTGTCGGCACGTGGGCGCTTTGCGCTCGAGCACTAGCGCACCAGCGAGGAAAAAGGGGGGTTTTTAGCCCCGGAAATTCTCTAAAGAGAAAATAGGGTGGAGTTAAACTCCTAAGATGCTTTGGGTTAAGGAAATGGGTCCTTTTTCTTCCTTTGCTGGTCGGATCTTGGAGATAAAGAGATGTGAGTTTTAAAAATCTTTTCTTTTTGAGATCTGATGGCAGATCTGAGTTTCCCTTAATGGGTTTTGTGGTGGAAAACTATTTAGTTTTGAAAAAGGAAGAGTAAAACTCTTGATTTAATTCAAAAGAAAGAAGAAGGTTTTGGAACCTTGAAGAAGGAAGAAAGATCTCAGATCTGAAACTTTTTGGAGAGAATGAAAAGTGTTTTTTTTATTCATCATCATGTTGCCTTTTATAGGCTTACATATTTACATATATCCCCTTGGGCTTTGCAAAATGGCATTTTGCCTATCCCATGGCTCATGTGCCTTTTCATTTTGCACATAAGCCATGGGCTTACAAAAATTTGGCTTTATGCTCCTTTTGCCTACATTCATGCACAAAAATTATATAAAAATTATTTGTTACATGATTTTTGTTGTTGGCATGGCGGAAAGCCGGACGCTTCGTGTTCGGGCTCGACCTGGGAATCGGCCCACTTGCTTGGGCTTGGGCCCACCTGATTTGGGGTTGACCTTGACTTTGACTTGGTCAACCGGGGTGCAAATTTTTACCCCAACAAATTGCCCCCCATCAGTAAATGCACACAGCATATATGGGTCGTGTGCATGAAATTGATGGATCTTCTTTTGCGTGGAGGCGACTTGCTTTGGTTCCCACTTTTTGGGATGCACTGCCCTTTTTACGACATGGACAGTCGGCGCTTAACGCGTCTCCGAGACGGAGTGTCCGTGGTAGACGTTTCCCTGGCCCGGAGCGATCTGGTTCCTGCTTTGTAGGAAGCCTGCACTGCCCTTTTTGCGACATGGACGGTCGACGCTCTGATCCGGAGCGATTTGGTAGACGTGTCCCCGGCACGGAGTGTCGCTGTTGGACGTTTCCCTGATGCGGAGTGTCTGTGTTGGACGTTTCCCCGATGCAGAGTGTCGCTGGTTGACGTGTCCCCACGACGGAGTGTCTGTTGGTTGACGTGTCCCCGGCACGGAGTGTCTGTGGTAGGGCGTTTCCCCGATACGGAGTGCCTGTTGTAGGGCGTTTCCCCGAGACGGAGTGCCTGTGATAGGACGTTTCCCCGATGCGGAGTGTCGCTGGTTGACGTTTCCCCGAGACGGAGTGCCTGTGGTAGGGCGTTTCCCCGAGACGGAGTGCCTGTTGTAGGACGTTTCCCCGAGACGGAGTGCCTGTGGTAGGACGTATCCCCGAGACGGAGTGCCTGTGGTAGGACGTATCCCCGAGACGGAGTGCCTGTGGTAGGACGTATCCCCGAGACGGAGTGCCCGTTGTAGGACGTATCCCCGAGACGGAGTGCCTGTGGTAGGACGTATCCCCGAGACGGAGTGCCTGTTGTAGGACGTATCCCCGATACGGAGTGCCTGTGGTAGGACGTTTCCCTGATGCGGAGTGTCTGTGTTGGACGTTTCCCCGATGCAGGGTGTGCCTGTGGTAGGACGTTTCCCCGAGACGGAGTGCCTGTGGTAGGACGTATCCCCGAGACGGAGTGCCTGTTGTAGGACGTATCCCCGAGACGGAGTGCCTGTGGTAGGACGTATCCCCGAGACGGAGTGCCTGTGGTAGGACGTTTCCCTGATGCGGAGTGTCTGTGTTGGACGTTTCCCCGATGCAGGGTGTGCCTGTGGTAGGACGTTCCCCGAGACGGAGTACCTGTGGTAGGACGTATCCCCGAGACGGAGTGCCTGTGGTAGGACGTATCCCCGAGACGGAGTGCCTGTGGTAGGACGTATCCCCGAGACGGAGTGCCTGTTGTAGGGCGTATCCCCGATACGGAGTGCCTGTGGTAGGACGTTTCCCTGATGCGGAGTGTCTGTGTTGGACGTTTCCCCGTTACGGAGTGTCGTTGTTTGACTTTATTCCGAGACGAAGCATAATTTCGACAGGGAAGGCAGGTACACCGAGGCGAAGCATCATTTCGACACGGGGTGCATTCTGAGACGAAGCATAATTCCGACGCAGAGCTTGCTGGTTGATTTGATTCCGAGGCGGAGCATAATTCCGGCAGGGAAGGTAGATATCCCGAGGCGAAGCATGATTTCGACACGGGGTAAATTCTGGGACAGAGCATGATTCCGCCGTAGAGGTTGTTGGTTTGATTTGATTTGGGTTGACATCAGCATCGCTACACTGGAATATGGTACCAGGAGCGAATCATCATCTGTCATGAGAGGATTTGGGAATTGGGGTTTTTGTTTGGCATCTGCATTGCTGCACTGGAATAATGCCGGGAGCAACTCATCATGTGCCCCGAGAGGATTTGGATTGGGTTTGTTTGGCATCAGTATCGCTACACTGGAATATGGTACCAGGAGCGAATCATCATTTGCACCGAGAGGATTTGGGAATTGGTGGCTTAGAAGACAGGTTTAGATCCCTATCACCTAAGGCTTTTCAATTTTATGGGCCGTGAGGGTCCCATAAAAGCATTTCTCCCTACGGGTCATAAGGATCCCGCAGGTGTATTTTCTCCTTAGGAGTCGTGGGGACTCCTAAGTGTGTTGCTCCTTTGTGAGTCGTAGGGATCTCACGCGGGAATTTTCTCCTCACAAAGTCGAGAGGACTTTGCGAGTGCATTTCATTTCTTTTTTTTTTACGAGTTTGCGCCCTTTCGGGTTTTCACAAACTCGCCGGCAGTCCCGCTGTTTTTACTCACGGAGCCCTTTCGGGTTTTCATCCGTGCCCGTTTTGCTTGTGGACATACCGTTCTTCTTCTTTTTTTCTTTTTTTTTCTTTTTTTTTGGAGAGATCGGGATTGTTTTACGCCCGTGGATTGTATACGGTTTTGCAGGATGTATGATCCAGACCGTAGGGCCGAAAAAATTTTGGGACATTGTTGGCGTCTGCATCGCTGCACTGGAATATGGTACCAGGAGCGACTCATCATTCGCCGTTTGGGGTATGGGAATATGGAATTTGGTTGGCGTCTGCATCGCTGCACTAGAATATGGTACCAGGAGCGACTCATCATTCGCCACTTGGGGATTTGGATTTGGAATTTGGTTGGCGTCTGCATCGCTGCACTGGAATATGGTACCAGGAGCGACTCATCATTCGCCACTTAGGGATTGGGGAGCGATGGCTTAAGAGACAGGTTTAGATCCCTATCACCTAAGACTTTTCAATTTTATGGGCCGTGAGGGTCCCATAAAGGTATTTTCTCCCTGCGAGTCGTAAGGATCCCGCAGGTGTATGTTCTCCTTAGGAGTCGTGAGGACTCCTAAGTGTGCTTTTCCTTTGTGAGTCGTAAGGATCTCACAAAGGTTTGTTCTCCTCATGTATCGTGAGGACACATGAGTGGGTCTTCTCAATGGAGCATAATTCCAAAGGCGGAGACCAGCCGCGTAACTGGTGATTGTGGTGGGGCGTGGGTATGATGAGAATTATTTGAGCCCGTAGATTGTATACGGTAGTCAATTTGGGGACTGGCCGTAGGGCCGGGAGAATTTTGGAAATTTGAATTTTTGTTGGCGTCTGCATCGCTGCACTGGAATATGGTACAAGGAGCGACTCATCATTCGCCGTTTTTTTTGTTTTTTTTTCATTTTTTTACCGCGATTGCTCTATCATTTCAGCTTTTCTTATCGCGAAGATCGCGATTGCCCTATCATTTCGGCTTTTATTCGCGGTTGCCTCATCATTTCGACTTTATTTTATTTACACATTTTTTTATTTACATTTTTTTTTACATTCCCAGTTTAACGACTTAGAGGTCGACTGTTCCCAGTTTAATGACGTGGTGGTCGACTGTTCCCAGAGAAAGGCAGGTGTTTGAGAGAATCAGGTCCCTGAAGGATATCGGTCCCCGTATGTATGAAGTTGATGGTCGCAGCTTGATTGTTTGTTAACACGCCAGGGGACAATGATATTTCTCCCTCCTTATATTGTTTCTCGACCCAATCCTTGAAGATGCAACAGTCTTCAATAGTGTGCCTCAGCACTCGGTGGTATGGGCAAAAGTTAGGATGATCGGTCCTGTTCGCTTCACTTAGCCTTCTTGGTTCTGGTAGCTGCAGGCCATTCTTCAGAGCATATTTAAAAATTTTATGGACCTTGTCCCTTCGGAATGAGTAGACCTTATTTCTTCTTTCCTCCAAAGTTGGCTCTCGAGGCTGGTCAGTTTTTGCTCCGCCCGTTCTCTGCTTATTTGGAGAATCGGTGATGTTAGAACTTCCGCCTTTTCGGTTGTCGTCCCTCCAAGGTTTCGGTCTGTTTGTGAACTGAAGATCCTGAGCGGACTCGGGCTTTGAGCGTTCCAACGTTTGGACCTTTTTGGTCAGCTCTTGGAATGTTTTGAGACCCGCGGTACATAGAAACGGGGCCATCCAGTTGTTGAGATTTCCGATAAGGAGACTGACAGATTGGTCCTGCTCTATCGGCGATTCGCATTTGACGGAGAGATTACGCCATCGGGTTATAAAATCCGTGCTGCTTTCGTCGCTCTTGGGCTTGGTCCTTACGAGCTCGGCAATGGTAATCTTATCGCTGACGCTCATGAACCTCTGCCGAAACAGAGATTCCATTTGGACGAAAGTAGTAATGGAGCCATCCGGTATGCTCGCGTACCAGTCGAAAGCAACATCGGTTAAGCTATTAACGAACTGGCGAAGGAGAAGCGCATCATTGCCCCCAGTATTCCCGCATGAGGCTTTGAAGTGGGCGATGTGCTGATTCGCATTTCCTGTCCCATCGAATCTTCCGAATTTGGGGATGACATAGCCGCTAGGAAATTCTACCAGATCATACTGAGCAGGATATGGTCTCCCACTACTGCTGATATCTTTTTGCGCTTCGGCTTCGGCTACCAAGGTTTTGACTTTGTTGGCAACCAAATCCATGATTTGATCTTGAGTTAGCGGGCTACTGTCATCGGTAGCCAAGACATTTGTTGAGATAGGATGCGACTGATTTTCATGCGGTCCGCCCACTTTTGGATTTGAGGGAACGGGCGTCGGCTGTCTCGGGACACCGTTTCCCAGTTCATGAGCTGAGCCCTGTGCTTGATTGGGTGGCTGAGAGGCAAGTTGGGCCGTAAGCCATAAGACGACATTTGTCAAGTCGTCGATCTTTGAGTAGAGCTTGGCCATCTCCTTATCTTTGCTTCTGAGCTGTTTTCGGAGCTCTTGCAGAAGTTGCTGCTCTGCGGTCTTAGGACGGAAAGTTGGCTCATCTTCGCTTTCCGAGCCTGACTCCTCATGAATTGAGGGCTCTCCCTGCCTATCAGCCTCATCGAGAGGGTTTTCAACATCCAGCGGAGGCGGTTGTTCTTGGGAAGTGGCAACCATATTCAAGCCAGATTGGATTTGAGATGTGGTGGCCCCGTCCTTGCTCTTGCTGCGCGTGCCCACCACATAGACAGTGTGGATAACACATTCAGCCATCCCCTCATCTTTAGCGGGGTAACCCTGTTCTTCGAACCTCATGAGGTTTAGCCTGGCAGTAGCCCTAGCCCTTTTGTTGGCTCTATATCTGAGCCTTTTCTCCCTCAGCTTCTCGATTTTGAAGGCTTGGCGGGCATCTGCTACCCGGGAAGCCATTGTGAGTTGATCAGAGGGGAGCTTAGAGAAGACACCTGATCGAGCAGTGGTCAAGGGCACCGCTGGAGCTTGCTCGGGACGCGTTGTAGCTTTATTGGTGTTGATGGCCTTGCCCCCAGCTGGGGCCAAGGAAATTCATTCAGACACCGACTTGCGTTTGGGTTGGGGCGCCCTTGAGATCACCACATTTGGTCTCCTGCCTTTCGAGACCGGTTTGTCTGCCACCGGGGCTTGAGGAGCTGGGATGGCGCCAACTGGCATGAACACAATAGAGCCGAATGGTAGCAGCGGCTCCTCCCATTATCGCCCGAGACTGGCCGGAAGGACCGTCCTAGAGTCTATCCTCATCGTGTAGGAGACGGGAGATGAGTTCATCATCGAAGGCATCGTCGGAAGGTGATTGCTTGAAAATCTGCATGAAAAAGCATTATTTTTAGTATAAATACAGGTATGTATATTTATTGAGTTCTCATGAACGCTTAACCCAAAATATGGGAGGAGAGACAATGTCCCACCGGGCGTGCCAGAATCTGTAGGGTGTTTTTCGTCACCCCATTGAGATGGGAATACACGCGTGCTTGTCAGGCGTACTACAGATTCCCCCTGCCTAGGGTAGGCTGGGGTTTATTGATTGTGGGGATCCGAATCTCCGGCAGCCGCGGACTAAGCTGCCGTTAATTACCCCTCGCCTTTGGGGCGAGGGAACCTCCGATTAACGGGTTAAACTGGTCATGCGAACTCAATGTGCAGTGTACGTGTGTTGTGTTTTGAAAGGAGGGTTTGGATATATCCGGAGCCACGCAGAGTTTTTTTACGGGGGTCCCGCTACCCGGATAGCGGGCTGGGGGTCAAGGGGGCTAGCAGCCCCCTTGCGGGGTGCGGGGCAGCGCCCCGTTAGAAATTTTTTTCTAACAGGGACAGTGTCGTGGAGTATGTGTATGTGCACATTTGTATACATATGTATACATATAAAAAAAAGGGCAAAACGGACATCCAAAGGATGCGTGGAGCCAGCGCCTGGGCGCTTGAGCGCAAGCGCGCCACGTGTCGGCACGTGGGCGCTTTGCGCTGGAGCGCAGAGCGCTGGAGCGCAAGCGCGCCACGTGTCGGCACGTGGGCACTTTGCGCTCGAGCGCAGAGCGCAAGCACGCTAGAGCGCAAGCGCGCCACGTGTCAGCACGTGGGCGCTTTGCGCTCGAGCGCGAGGCGCTGGAGCGCAAGCGCGCCACGTGTCGGCACGTGGGCGTTTTGCGCTCGAGCGCAGTGCGCTGGAGCGCAAGCGCGCCACGTGTCAGCACGTGGGCGCTTTGCGCTCGAGTGCTAGCGCACCAGCGAGGAAAAAGGGGGAGTTTTAGCCCCGGAAATTCTCTAAAGAGAAAATAGGGTGGAGTTAAACTCCTAAGATGCTTTGGGTTAAGGAAATGGGTCCTTCTTCTTCCTTTGCTGGTCGGATCTTGGAGATAAAGAGATGTGAGTTTTAAAAATCTTTTCTTTCTGAGATCTGATGGCAGATCTGAGTTCCGCTTAATGGGTTTTGTGGTGGAAAACTATTTAGTTTTGAAAAAGGAAGAGTAAAACTCTTGATTTAATTCAAAAGAAAGAAGAAGGTTTTGGAACCTTGAAGAAGGAAGAAAGATCTCAGATCTGAAACTTTTTGGAGAGAATGAAAAGTGTTTTTTTTCCATCATCATGTTGCCTTTTATAGGCTTACATATTTACATATAGCCCCTTGGGCTTTGCAAAATGGCATTTTGCCTATCCCATGGCTCATGTGCCTTTTCATTTTGCACATAAGCTATGGGCTTACAAAAATTTGGCTTTATGCCCCTTTTGCATACATTCATGCACAAAAATTACATAAAAATTATTTGTTACATGATTTTTGTTGTTGGCATGGCGGAAGGCCGGACGCTTCGTGTTCGGGCTCGACCTGGGCATTGGCCCACTTGCTTGGGCTTGGGCCTACCTGATTTGGGGTTGACCTTGACTTTGACTTGGTCAACCGGGATGCAAATTTTTACCCCAACAGACATCGTTAAAACAAAAATGAAGTGATGGCATATTCCCAGCTTCGGGTCTTGACGGCAACTCATATAAAGCCTAATAGACCATCGAAGATCATCCCACCACAGAAGGGTGCGGTTATGGCTCATCGGGGCTCCAAATTGAGCCTAACCTTAGGTAAAAAGCGTCGTGGAAAATTTCTAACGCTTGCTCTTCCGACGATAATATGACCTAAGTAGATTAATTGAAGACGTCTTGTCCAGCTCTCGAAGGGATCAGAGACACGGCAGTCGTGGGGACACTCGAACAGCAGCTTAAAGACTTCATATTGAGAAATACATCAGCCAACGCGACGGTACCACGGACTAAAACTCTAGTACCACAATCCTAACGGACCTCTGTCGTAAAAAGAATGCGGGTTATCTACATACAACGTTAGGAAAAGTTTGCCTGTAAACCCAAGGGAGGTAAACTAAAAATACTCCGAAACGAGTGAATAAATTACAAACCCCGAAATGAGTACATAAACTAGAGACTCCGAAACAAGTGAATAAACTAGAGACTCTGAAACGAGTGAATAAACTAATTAGTGCTAAATTAAGACATCAAACCCAGAGGAGCGTATGCAAAAGAAATGAATATTTTATTCATGAATCAAAGTGTTTGAAAGATACAATCTGCATAAAAAAAGGGAGGAATACAACTTTAGATGCTAAGAGGGCAGGGCTTTTAATAAAATGGTAACCCGATCACTCTCTTCATACAGCTCCTCCTCACGCGCCACTATTGCAGCCAGCATCGCTTCAACTCGAGCCCGTTGTTGCAAGCATGATGAAAGCTTCTCAGCAATTTCCTACTTAGCCGCTTCGCAATCTCGCATTCCCCGCTCGGTAGAGTCGGGGTTCTGCCTCAGTTCCATTCCCTTAGAAACACATTGTTGAAGATTTTCAAAAATAACTTGCAGCTGCGCGACATTCACTTCGACCTAGGCACGCACTTGGCTGGATTCGCCGGAAGCCGTCTCGTGTTCCTTTTGCTTCAAGACCAACTTCTGCTCAAAGTGTTCAATGGAAGCGGCACTTTGCTCGATCCATGCGATCAGTTGAGTCTTCGAGGTTAACGCTTCAGGTTTAAGGCGCTTGCGCTCGATCTCATGGAGACAAGCCTCAATCCGCTTACAGTATGCCGACGAAGTCTTTATTGTGGAAAGTCACAAGCGTCGCTAGCATAGAGTTGACTTCGTCCGCAAAGTCCGCAGCAGAAGTGAGAGCTTCGGCACAAAGATCTTCAATAAATTCGCTTAGCATCCACCTGTTATTCACCGCGCCCCTCGAAGACTGACGTTTAGAGAAAGGCTCCGCGGGCATAGATATGTGGGACTCAAGAGGAACCGAAGCCGATGTAACTATGGCAGAGTAAAACATGCACAAAGAAGGGTCAGATCTCAACCTAAAATAAAAGGAATGATAATGAATGAGATCGAACATACAAATAGTCAAAATTGGCAAATCAGGAAGCATGGGAGGCTCTGTTATTCCTTCGTTCTCTTTCTCGAGTCGTAAGATTGTGGTCAATATGAGAAAAGCTTAGTAATAGAAAGATTACTCGTAAAAAGATGAAACAAGAATGGAGAATATATTAACCGACGTCCAAAGTAGGAAAGAATTTCGATTGGAAGGCAAAGTGTGAGCTTAGCATTTGGCACTAGCGGTCAAAAAGCACTCCTACAGGATTGCGACGATATATGGTAAAGAAATTAATCCGAGAAATAATATCGATATTGAAATAAGGAAATGAGAAATCTTTACCTTCCGTCATTAAACCTGAGAGAACTCCTGGGTACGAAAGAGAGAGGTGGAGTAGTGACAGTCGTGGCGACGGCTGACAGTAATTCTTCAATCAGCATAGTGCCTGGGTTTACCACGCCCGTATTCAGAATAAAGGAGATATCAGCAAAGATGTCTAGCAGGATTAAGAACTCAAATGGATTAGCTCGAGGAATATCTGACGGGGCAGAGACCATAGCGGTGTCTGGAGCGCCACTAACCATGACGGCTTCCTCGGTTTCCACCATCATCGGGGTGATGGATTCAACGTCGACACCTTCATCCCCCGAATCAATAAGGGCTATCGTCATGCTTGCATCACCTGTCGATGTCGGGGATCCACAGGGGGAAGAAGCGGCAGTTGGAGTAGTCCCTGATTCGATAGGAAGGCCTGACGCCCCAGACGCTTCAACCGTCGGCACTTCACTCGCCACGTTACTACTTATACTCTGCCCTGCCACATAATTCAAAGAAAAATGTGTTATAATTCAAGAAAAATTACCGTAAGAAGAAAGCTGGAAAAGTAAATAAGTCCTACTAGGTTTCAATAAGGGATCGTGCGTTGTTTATCTTGAAGTAACCGCTCAGCATCTTCGCGAGCCGCATGCACAACCTGCCTATGGGCGGTAGTCAGGGCAGAAGGAATGTCCTCTGTAGGAACATCAGAGGGTCGGGCATCACTCGAGCCCGCGCCTGTAGTCAAGTTAGCCTGACACTCCCTTGCTTCTTACGCCTCCTCTCAGCTTTAGCGGTACGAATAGATCTCCTTAAAACCTCCGACAGGGGAACGTCTTTATCCAAATCAGGTTTGGTCTCCAGATCTGCGGCAATATCCATCATCGGCTCTTTTAGCGACGTCTCCCTTGGCAGCCCTAGGATGATCTCAACCGTAACCGATGGCTCTGAAGGCTCCTCCGCATCACCACCTGAGGATGTCATTGTACTCGGAACAATACGAGTTGCGGTAGTTCCTACAACAGAAAGAGGAAGGGAGTCAGGGTGTGAACGAAATGTACTAAATACGTAATGGCATCGCGAAACGAATCATATCGAGACCTATTGAAGTGTGAAGCCTCTCCTCTTCCTCAAATGTCCTGAAGGACGCCAAGAGAGCATCTTCAGTGGAGATTCCTATTAAGAAAAGAGCGTTAGTAAAGCATGATAAATAAAAAATAGAAGAATGTAAATAAAATATACTGAATGCCGCAAGAGAAAAGAGCGTTGCCCGCTCGCGTGCTAATCTCATAGAAGCCTCAATAGCGGCTTGAAGATCAGTAGCGGCATTCTCATCGATAGAGGCTCCGAACAGACCGTCGTTGGTACCGTATTTGGACAAGCCCTCGCTGTAAGGAGCATGAGGTTCCTGACCAAATACAACGTAGGCCAAGAATAAAGACTTCTTCTTCTTCTGTGAACCACCACCAATGCCCGACGACAAGAGTTTTTGCTTAACGGGCTTCTTCGGACGGCAAGTTCCGATCTCCGAGCCAATACTCGACTCGGGGGATGCCACAGCTACCATGGTCACAGGAGCACTTACATCTGGTTGTGGCTTAGCCGGAAAGGCTCATGGAAGTACAGCCGTGGCGCTCTCTCTTAAAGAAGGACGAACAATTTCCCATCACTTCAGTGGGACCGCGGGATTAATGGCTGGGACAGAATCCTTATAGTCGAGAAGCATCCACTTTTCCTCCTTGATGACGGCACCCGTGGCATGCTGATACCAAGAAATAAAAGCATTCGAGGCCTTCGGGATATGACTCGGCTCACTAATCAGGAAATGAGACCCTGTATTTAGCCGCATAAAGTGATGGTCGCGTTGCGAACTCTCTTCTGTAGCAACCGGGTCAATAAGGAACGCTTCAAAGGGAACCCCTTGGTTGTAACCGGATTGCTGGGTGAAACGATCCGGGTTATATCTCATAAATAGCATCGAGGCGTTCTGTCTGAATACGAGGAAACCCGGCCTGATAGAATACAAAGAACGATCTCCCGGGCCCTCAATGCAGAAGATCCATCCTTGAAGACATCGTGGAGTGGCTGGATTACCTTAGAGGGTTCCTTACCAATGGTCAGGACCCTGTCGACGAAGGTCATGCTATCTCCAACCATGCGCGGGCGAAGAAGCAATCGCCGAGCCTCTCGCTGTGTTGGGTCTGGAGAACAAGTATTGACCAATTGCATGACCCGAGGAAAGTTATATCCTTCATAAAATCTTGGCCAATTATGCACACCAAAAGCACCCAGCACATGCATCTCGATCCACGAGGTGAAGTAGTGCAATGGGAGATTTACGGGCTTCAAACCCGGCTGAGTGGTGTCGGCCGCTATACTCAGACCACGATATAAATGAGCCAGTCCTGCGACCTCAATAACCATACGTGTCCCTGCAGCGATACGGTAGCCGGATAGAAGTCAAACGGTCTCACGTAGCGAGGGTGCATCGGGAGCGCAAACCAGCTCAGCCACAAGCCAATGAACCCCATAAAAAAGGTCTCCTCATCAATGTCCAGAGCGGCGACCTCTGCGAAAGGGACAATTGGGGTATCCAGAATAAAGAATTTCTTTAAATCCGCCTCCGCGGTCGACAGTTTGTCCTAGCCAAATCCGAATAGATTATCGAGCTTGGCGAACTTCGCAACTTTCTTCGATAAAACCTCCAGCCGAAAGAAACAGGTAACAAAGTCTGTAAACCTAACGCCATGCCCTCCGGACTCTAAGAATAAGCTCTCATATATGTTCAAAACTTTGATCAGGTTCGAAAACTTGTGTCGAACAACATTCTCTGGGGTAAGATCCATAACCAATGATTCAGTAGCGAAGACGTACTCATCAAAGTATTTCCTCATAATGCTCTCCTCTGACGGTTAACTCGGATATCTTCGCAAATTTCTCCAACGAGATTGACACCTCTCGATCCGATAAGAGAAATGTGTGGGTCGGGATATTCCATTGCTCCAGGAAGGATTTAACCCACCACATATGAGGTGTGTGGTAATAAAAGAGGGACGCGTCGATCGTTGGATATAACCCGATCTTCAGTAGCAGCGACTTCTTGGCCGACAAAATGTAGCAGGCCCACTGTAGATAACCAGCCGGATGATGGGGGTCACTCCTATTGTATAGACTTGGTACCAAGGACGCACTTCTCCTTGGCATATGCGACACCCCATAATGTCTAGGGTCATCGGCGGATGCACTGGTATCGACGCCATGGAAGGTTGGAGACGACCTTCCGAGGTCCAGTTAACCTTTTCCACTGCATAAGCGACCTGCGGGGGTCAGCATAATGAATCGATGGGATCGGTTCTGAAGGCACCGCACAAGTAAAACTGCGCCGGCCCCGGATAATGTAACTGTACCATGACCTCCACAAATAAAGAGACTTCTGCTTTGGATCGTAGTCCCAGATTAGCACAAAGACGTCCCGATCCGTAGGTTCACCAGTAAAAGCGATCTCTGAACGAACGTAAGGAAAAAAGGAATCGGAAGCCATAGTATCTGAAGAAAAAAAGAACCGTGGAGAGTTAGTTATAGGCATAATGTACTTAACTACAACTAAGGGTTCTAGTATTCTCAAAACACCCAAGTCTGTACATCATTACAGCATAATAAAAACACTACAGTAAAAAAAACAGTGGGCTCCACAAATTCAAGGTGATGCCTCATCACTGATGAGACATGCACCCATTGTGAGAATCCAAAATGATTCTCATTAAATGAAAAGTCTCATTGAACAGTGGAGTTCAAAACTCCCAATATTCTTGAAGAACGTGTTCTACAACAGATCCAAATCTGTAAGAAGAACCCATAACAGAACCTTAGAAAAAAGAGGAATAAAATTCCCAAAAGTTTTCAAAATTTCTCAGAACTAAGCTCTGTAGTACAAACTAGAATTAAATTCCTCTGATGATGGGATTAAATCCCAGAAATCCCCAAGGGAAATATACGAGAATTAAATTCTAGAGAACCTTCAAGAACCAGAGTTAATAAAAGGGTAAACCCTAAAATCTCTAAGACCCACGGTCTACCCAAATAAAGTTTTTTTAAGATCTCTAAGAGGCCATTTCAAGAAAAAGAGCTAAGGTCTGTTAATGTGTTAAAAATCCAAAACAAAAAAGTGTTTCTTTTAAGTGTTAAATAGTTGGTCATAATACTTATCAAATTTCTTAAACAGAGTTCAACTCTAAGAGTTTTTTTGAGCAGAGATATAAGCTCTGAGAAGAGAATTAAATTTTTAAAGATGAAGAAGGAAGATAACGAAACAGCAGTTATCTCAAGGGCCAAAGGCCCTATTTATAAGATGTGAAGGGACGGTACAACCCCCTACGAAATCAAACGATGGAAAAACTGATACCGTTGCACCCACGTGTGAGCCACGTGGGAACTGCGGTGGGGGGCATTTGTTCCCCCAAAAATATAGAAAGAGCAAAGCTCTGTTGAAGTGGGGCAGCGCCTCATGTGTTTCTCATGAGGGCACCAACGCCAGCACTAATCTTGTAGGATTAAATCCTATGGTGGCGCCGCACGTGCTCCTCATGCTGGCGCCAATATGCAAGCACAGAAACACTTTCTGAATAAGAATTAAATTCTTATATGGCGCCGCACGTGTTCATCACGCGGGCACCAATATGCAAAGCATAGGAGTACCCACCATAAGAATTGAATTCTTAAGTGGCGCCTACGTGCACAACACGTGAGCGCCGGGGCCCAAGTCAAGATCAATAGAATTAAATTCTACATGAGAATTTGGGATACTTTCTGTTAAGCAGAGCCGTTGGATCAAAGATCCAATGAAGATGATAAATCATCAAAATATAGAATTAAATTCTATTAAGAGAAAATATCTCCCAAATCTTTCTAAATAAGAAAGATACTCTCGGTAGGATCAAAGATCCACTAAAATTCTATTTTGGGAATATATTCTTTCAATCTTTCTAAACAAAAAAGATTGCTCGCTGTAAAACAGAGAGCCCTTGGATTAAAAATCCAATGGTTAAAATATGTCCTCAATCTCATTAAAAATAAGAAAACATATTCTGTAAAACAGAAACCCTTGGATCAAAGATCCAACGATGGGTAAAATTCCCCAAATCGATTGGAATCTCTCAATGAGAGATTTTCTCAAAACAAATTAACAATTTGTCCTCTACTATATAAAAGACCTAAGACTTCAAGTCTCAGATAGAGGATAGACTCCATAAGTTTCTAAAAAAAAGAGATACAGAGAGACAAAGACACACACAGTCAGAGAGAAGAAACCCTCCATAAGCTTCTGAAAAGTACAGAAAGCGTTCAAAACAACAGAGAATTTAATTCTCAAAGAGGAAGACTTCCCTTTCAAAAAAAATCGAGGTAAAGAATACACAGAGATGAAAATATCTCTTTTTCCTATTTTGAGGGTTTAACCATTCTCAAAGAACTTAGTTCTTTCTCTGGATTAGAGATCCACAAGACAAGCCTCCCACAAGTTGAGAATTTAATTCTCATCGGGAAGATCTTGTTCTTGAGAATCAAAAATTCAGAAAAGAACTAGGTCCAAAAGAAAAATAAAAGGAAAAAAGAATCTATCCTATGGGAATTTAATTCCTTGGAAAACAGGGTTTAACCCTAAAAGAAACTTAGTTCTTATAAAAGAACTTAGTTCTCAAAGAAAAACCTGATCCCAGATCTTCAAAACAAAGATCTTGGTGATCATTAATGGTCAAAATGCCATTAACAGAGATTTAATCTCTAATAAAAGGTAAAAAGGCTGGTGCCTTACGTGGTCGCCCTCTCAACAGTGCCTAGCACCTCACGTAAAAAACACGTGGGCGCCCAAAGCAGAGGGCCAGAGCCTCATGTAAAATACACGTGGGCGCTGAATAAAAGTGCTTAGCATTATATATATAGCCAAAATGGCTAAGTGCTTAGCACTGATGGGGCAGCGCCCAGCGCCTCACGTGCTCCTCACGTGGGCTCTACACAAAAAGTGCTTAGCACTCCACATACAGCCAAAACGGCCGAGTGCTTAGCACAGATTGGGCAGCGCCCAGCACCACACGTGCTCCTCACGTGGACGCAAAAAAGAAAAGAAAAGTGCTTAGCATTATATATATAATTGAGTGCTTAGCACTGATTGGGTAGCGCCTATAATTGAACGCTTTACATGATACCCATGTGAGTGTTAGAGCGTCAAATAAGTGCTTAGCACTTTTGCAGAAAAAGGGGGCTGAATAAATAAAGCTTAAATAAGTGCTTAGCACTTTTGAACAGAAAAAAGAGACTGAGCAGACTGAGCCTAAATTGGTTAAGTCTCTCTGAAAAGTTTTCTTACAACTGAGCCAAAATGCTCTGTTGTTGGATCTTAAATAAAAATGATCCTGAAAATTTTGCTAAGTTGGTCTTAGTCTCAAATCAGACTAACGTATCCTTAACTTAAAATTAATTGAACCTGAACGCTCATATATTTAAGTTGATCTTAATCTCAAACTAGATTAACCGTCCTTAAATAAAATAAAATATATTTTTTGAACCAAAGGAATATATAACCTAAGTTCAAAATCCCGTCAAGCAAATTCTTGACCCAAACCAAAATCTCAAATATACGGATTTGGACTAATCCGCGCTCTACGGGCGACAATATAAAATAGTCTCCGTATACAATCCACGGGCAACCAAAATAAACAAAAACACAATACGACACGAAGTGAACTGCTGGAGAAGGATAAAGTGGTTACCGCAATGCGGTAACGTAATTAACTGCAGGGACTTGCGCCTGCAGGGAAGAGCGCCCCTACAATCAAAAAATCCTCAGAAAGTGAGGTGGAATCTGATGAAGTCTGCTACAACGGCCGTGTCCGTCCAAACCTCCAATTCTTCGGGGAGGCGGGCGGATAAATCCAAATAGTATTGTTAGTTATGTATATGCCCTAGAGGCCATTGTTGTACATATAATGTATATTATGATGGATGCTTAGATATATATAGAAAGGACTTTCTTGCTCGTCATGATAGTATGCTATTTGGTTTCACTTTATCTTAACATGTTGACTTGTATTGGTTTACTGTCTTTCTCTCACATGTTGATAAAGCCCTTAGGATCTGTACTCGACTACTGGGACTATGATGAGATCATACTAGTGGGGCCATGGTAGTCGATGAGTACATCCTATAACTGTTCCTAGTCGAGGGTATATCGAGACAGGGCATCGATACACCAGAGTAGACTAGCGTATACGCATCTTGACCCATATGATGGGCGATGGATGATCCCGTATCCATCGGTGTTTGACATCAAGGATGGTGTACGGGTGCTCAGTGGAGACTGGGTACACTGGACGGACTCGCCGAGAACTCCCAGATGGTCATATACCACACATCAGATTGCAGTTCTCCGGTGACACTGGTACATGGTAGTCTGTAAACCCGAGATCGTCATAGAGTCTTGTGTGATTCCCACTGTGTTTTGATTTCCACCTTACCACGTCCAAGAGGGCGTGCAAAACGGTGGCTTTTGGGTACAGTCCCGAATCACATGGAGGCAATGAGCGATGGGAGGGGATTCGTCTCTCCCGGTATAAGGAGTTGATGTTGTGCTGTGTTCGATTGGCTATAACTGGAAGTCCCTGACCAGGGCTGATATAGAGATTTACTGGTAAGTGTTACCAGTACTTTCTCGATCTGTTATGTGCCTCACATCGACATGACTTATCGATTACTGGAGTCTGACGTATACCACCCCTAGACTTGATATGCGACATATCAGACGAAGAGACCGGACTTTACGGGAGTGTTACTGATTGGATTCACAGGAGAACGTACAGGCTAGCTTGTTGATCTTCTGATCGCTCAATACCTGGGTGGCTGTTACGTTTAGCTGACCGCTTGCAGCTTGTGGGTGTTTGATATGATCATCACCTGCTACCGGCGTATTGACGATTCTTTAGAGTCCTACACAGAGCTTTCTTGGCTCAGGCAAAATGGAGTAGAGGCACATATATGATATGTACAGGACCGAGGATAATGCGATATGAGATACCGTATTATATTCTCGCGATATTTAGATATGAACCGGGTCATCGGATCAAGTGTTGATTCGATGAATCGGTACATTATATATTAGTCGGTTATATTCGATATAGCCGGATTGTCGGATCAAGTGTTGATTCGATAATTTAATGTATAATAATATATATATGATATATTGTATTACATTATCTAATATTGGCTCACTTTATTATTTCATTTTCTCACCGGATAATACATTGATATATATGCGATATATGTTAATTGTATTATTTTCTTTTGTTGCAAATATATAATATATATGTGATATATATTATTGTGACATGATATGATTAATAATGAAATATGTTTAGTGGAGATTAAGCAAGGTTATGGTTTGATTAGGGTTGGTTCCTTCTTGCACCATCTAGAAGCTTTCCTTTTGTCATGAAGAAGATATTATGGTTGATATTTATCCATAACTCATCCTTTAACCTAACCAAACCCTAGCCCTAGTTTATTCTCTACAAAGGTTAACCTTGTCATCTTTGACCATGGTTCCATGATCAATCATATATTCTTTTCTATTATTCATCACAAAAGGATTAACTTTTTTCCATGATCTTCTTCTCTCTTGAGCTTTAAGAAAGCTCACTAGTTATTCATTTTGTGATGATTTCTTGTGAGAAATTGATATAAAAAGATAGCAAAAATACTACTCCATCATCCTCATCTAATCTAGCCCATTAGATTAGGGTGTTCACCTCATTAGAGTGAGAGAGCTTGAGTTATAGCAATTTCGACGTAGATCATCGGAGAAACGGAACACTACAAGCTAGCATGGATCGTTCGAGTCGTGGAGCCTCTCTTGAGTCCGAGAGATCGTGGATCGCGGCGAAGGGACTTCTACTCGGAGCTTATGAAGCGAAGGAGCGGACTACAAAGGTTGTAATCCCTCACACTTAGTGGTAAAGATGTTTACTTGCATGTTAAACCCTAATAATCTAGCAAAGATCCCGGCTTTGGGTTGTTCGGCACGTCTAAAATTTTATTCGGGCATGTTTGATGCCTTATGAACCTTCACAAGAGTGCCTAAGAACCCTACAGTGGTATCAGAGCCTAGGTAGAGCATTAGGCTACGTGTATACGAAGTTAAAACTCCGAACGAACCCCGAAACGACATTTTGAACCCCTCTCTGGATAATTTTTTAAAACTGTGATTTTTCTGAATTAAAAATACCTAAAAAAATCAGCAGGTAATTTCAAGAATAAATGTGAAAAACGATGACGTCATCCGTACGGATCGCCGCGGAACCGCGGCCATACCTTGCTTGGGCCGCGAATCCGCGGCAGTACTGTTTGATTTGACACTTCTGTTTTCACAGTAATTCCCTCTGCTGCTTATATATTTTCTGGGTATTTTTTATTCTGACTCAAGTGTTGAGTGTTCTGGGGTTTATTTTGTAATCGTTGATTCGATCGGAAAATTTAATTTTGTTATGTTTTCCGGATATTTAGAAACTGTTAAAATGTTCGAGCGGATATCATTAACTCACTTTTTCCCGGCACGAAAAACTTTCAAGTGTTGAATTTTTATCGGGTTTAAATCTTTCGAAAAAATTGTACAAGTTACGCGGTGGACCCTCTAGAAGAATACAAACCTTAACTCGATTAGGTGACCGTCATGAACTGCCTCTAAAGCTTAGGGTTTGGGGCAGTACGGCGTGCCACATGTGAGGCGTTGGCTTGACCTTTCTACGGCTGGATCATCGGTACTGTGACATATTCTGGGATTATTTGAACTCCGCTCAAGTGTTGAGCTATTTAGGAAATTTTGGGTATTTGATTATCTGTTCGGAAAGTCTAATACTGTCTATTTATCTGAAATATTATACAATATGTGGAATTCATATAGTTAGGCATGAAATGCGAAGTATGAGATATTTCGGATTTACGATGTCTAAACTGATTGTGGATTCCAAATATTGTAATTTTACAATTTCTTTTCTGTGACCGTAAGTGTAGTATATAGTTGTATTGCCGGTCTTCGTTGCTATACATCAACGACGATCGATGTATGCATACTTACTTACGTTGATGATATGTGATATTATGTGTTGCTGTGATATGTTATATTGGATCGTCGTGTTTTGAATAGCCGGGGGTTTTATGTGAGATGAGGGTTTTTATTTTCATTTATATAAAATTCATTTGTATGTAATATTCTTTTATTGGGGCACTTCCGGGATGAGGTTGATGTTACCAGTGTATATTATTTACTTTTCCGCATTAGGTAGACCCAAGGAGGGGAGCACAAGTAACCGGGTTCTAGGGTCCAGTGGGAGGCCATCTCGAGGAGTCGAGACCGGGTCTCCTAACCCTAGAATTGGCAGTATTACTTGCCGCTCTCGTAGGGGTCTTGGGATGTGGGTTTGGCTATTCGTCGCGACCGTGGAATCCGTGTTTTATACAGGCTCGTATTGAAAACACAGGCGTCCTAGTATATCCAATATTTCATATATGTTCTTCTGCTGCAATGTTCTGTGATGAGATCATATTACTGCCTGAGACGAATGCTTATACTATATATATATATATATGCTGATATATAAATATTACTGCTTTCGTTTCTTCTGTGATCCTTAGGAAGCATAAGCTGATGGATTTTATTAATGAGATTAATAAAAAGAAAAGAAACCTAAAAGATGTTGTAGAATCAAAACTTTATAAAAAGGGTAGCTACAGTTTTGCTTTGCATAGCGGTATATATGATATACCCTGCACCTTATTCGATGAGGAAAGAGCCGAGATCCCTTCACCGGGAGTGATCTCTTTAGCGAAACTAGCAGATGCTACAAACTCGCGGTTTAGTTTTTGACAGCTTCTATAGTCTTACTTTGCATAGCGGTATATATGATATATCCTGCAGCTTATTCGATGGGGAAAGAGCCGAGATCCTTTCACTGGGAGTGACCACTTTAGCGAAACTAGAAAAGCCTTAAAAACACTCCTTTTTCAAAAACTACTCGATTCTACGACGATATCAAGTTCATTACGCTCAAGGTTTTCTGAAAAACCTGCGTAGCCCTCCGTCATTTCAGATAGACACTATTTAGTATTCGTGCTACGTTTGTTGACTATGTTAAGGCGTAGTGTGCGGTAGCTAATTAGTACTTATCTGTTAAAACATGAGATGTGATTGGATTAAGATAGTTGTACGACTTTGTTGACTATGTTAAGGGTCGTACAGGTAGGTTTAATTCAATCGAGAAATGACGGGTTGAACTTGGCTAGCAATTATGATTTGTTGACTATGTTAAGGTCATAAGTTGCTAGGGGCAAAAGAATATCGGGAATTTCAAGTGTTGAAATTTGCAATGAGATTGCATACCTCCTATGAGATAGTTGGATCCCGATACCCACTGCGAGTAAGAGTTACTCCTGGGAGAGTTTTACACAGGACAATTAGCCGATCAAGTAGGTGTCTAGAAAAGTGTTAACGGGGTTACGCCTCTGGGAAAACGAGGTTTACTTTAATTAGGTCCGTGCGAAAGCACGGGGAACCTCCCTCAAAGTACCGACACTGATCTGGCTGAAAAATTGACGAAATTGTAGGGTGTAATTAATCCCGGCTAATCTTACCTTTTAGGGTTTGAAGGTAGATTTGATAAAAACAGTGGGAGACATCCTGATTAGATAAGATAAAAACCAATCTAATCTTACAAGAGCATACGCTAAAGTGTTTTCTTCTCTCTCTCTCCAGGTAGCGACCATGTCAGGCCATAATCAAGATAATAATATGGATGTATTGACTGAACCCGCTTATTATACTGAGCAGGGGAACGTTGGACCCGTTCTTTCTTATAAGAGTTATAAGACTGAACAGGAAACAGGAGAATATCTAGATTCTCACGCCGCCCAAACGAAGAACATGCATGTTGATGCACCTTCTTCGGGTGTGTTAGTTATTGAGAACTGTTTCTCAGTTCACCCTACGTCCTGGGTATTACATACCGGATCAGGATCCCGCATATGTAAATTGTTACATAGGCTACGGAAAGGTAGAGAACTGGGAAAAGGTGATCATTCCGTTCAAGTAGGGAATGGTGCAAGTATTGTAGCCAAAGCAGTTGGCGAATATCACCTAGTATTACCAAGTCGTAATACACTGATTCTGAATGAGTGCTATTATATACCGAACATGATGTGCAACATTATATCAGTTTCTTTATTAAGTAAAGAAGGATATAATTTTGTAGTACAGGATAATGTTATGAATATCTTCCTAAATCAAAAGTTGATTGCATCAGGCTCGTTACATAATAGCATATTCATTCTCAATCAAAATACAGTCCTCAATATACAAAACACACAAGAGGAAGAGTTCAGAAATGAACGAATCCTTCTTGTGGCATTGTAGACTTGGTCATATCAATGCGACACGACTAGCTAAGTTGCATAAAGATGGATATTTGAATCCGTTCGAATTATCATCTTATGATACTTACCATTCATGTCTCAAAGGAAAAATGACCAAAGCTCCGTTTAGTGGACACGGAGAAAGAGTTACGGAACTCTTAGGACTGGTACATAGTGATGTATGCGGTCCTATGTCTACGCATGCCAGGAACGGTTCTTCATACTTCATTATATTCACTGACGATCTCTCAAGATTCGGACATGTGTTCCTAATGAAACACAAGTCTGAAGCTTTTGAGAAATTCAGAGAATATAAGCACGAAGTAGAGAACCAAACAGGCAAAATTATTAAGATCCTTCGATCTGATCGAGGAGGAGAATACTTGAGCAATGATTTTCTGGATTATCTAAAAGAGAATGGGATTCTCTCTCAGCTTACTCCACCTTATACACCACAGCACAACGGTGTATCGGAATGGAGGAATCGCACCCTATTAGATATGGTGCGCTCTATGATGAGCACAGCTGAGTTACCTATTTCCTTATGGGGTTATGCGCTTGAGACAGCAGCATACCTATTGAATCAAGTTTCGTCTAAA
Source organism: Agapanthus africanus (assembly GCA_030015575.1). NCBI lineage: Eukaryota > Viridiplantae > Streptophyta > Magnoliopsida > Asparagales > Amaryllidaceae > Agapanthus > Agapanthus africanus. The sequence goes on along the minus strand of CM057338.1, from coordinate 144,748,198 downwards.
TCTGTACCTACCATACCATATGAGATATAGAGTGGGAAGAGACCATATTTTAAACGAGTTAAGATATGGGGTTGTCCGGCCTATGTCAAAAGACAAAATCCGGACAAACTCAAGGCACGATCAGTTCTTTGCAAGTTTGTGGGATATCCTAAGAATTCCCAAGAATATTTTTTCTACCACACTGAAGAATAAAAAGTGTTTGTTTCTCAATATGCCATCTTTTTGGAAAAGGAATTTCTTGCAAAAGAAATTAGTGGCAAAGAGGTAGAGCTGGAAGAGGTTCCAGCAACACAAACTGCAACTGAAGATTTAGTGGAACCAGAGGATTCAGTAGTACCCGACGAACCCCAGCCTCTCCGCCGATCTAGTAGGGTTTCTTGTCCACCTGAGAGATACTACGGTTTTCTCATTGATGGTGGAAGCGAGGATTGCATCATGGAAGATGATGACCCGACTAGTTTCGAGCAGGCCATCACGAGTGGTGACTCTGTGAAATGGCTGGATGCAATGCGATCTGAGATGGAATCCATATACACCAACAAAGTATGGACTTTGGAAAATGCTCCTGAAGGGGTAGAACCCATTGGGAGCAAGTGGATCTTTAAAAAGAAATTTGGTGTAGATGGAAAAGTTGAGACTTTCAAAGATAGACTTGTAGCAGAGGGTTTTCGTCAACGACCAGGTGTGGATTATGACGAAACCTTTTCTCCAGTGGCTATGCTTAAGTCCATCCGGATCTTACTTGCCATTGCTGCATACCATGACTACGAAATCTGGCAAATGGATGTTAAAACCGCCTTTATAAACGGTGATTTAGAAGAGTGCGTGTACATGACTCAGCCAGAGGGCTTCGTAGATAGTGGGAGTAGCGGAAAGGTGTGCAAGCTGCTTAAATCCATTTATGGGTTAAAGCAAGTATCGCGGAGTTGGAACATCTGTTTTGATGTTGTAGTCAAAGAGTTTGACTTCATCAAAAATATAGATGAACCTTGTATCTATAAGAAGGTAGCGGAGAGTAAGGTTGTCTTCCTCGTATTGTACGTAGATGACATACTCTTGATAGGAAATGATATTCCTATGCTGCAATCAGTCAAGCTCTTCTTATCACAAAGATTCTCAATGAAAGATCTAGGTGATGCCTCCTGCATATTGGGAATCATGATCTATAGAGATAGATCTAAACGGATACTGGGATTGTCCCAATCCAGGTACATTGACACCATACTAAAGAGATTTAGTATGGAAGAATCCAAGCGTGGGAACCAACCCACGATCTCTGGACTCACTCTCTCCAAAGAGATGTCTCCCAAGACTGATTTGGAGAGAGCTCGCATGCAAGGGATACCCTATGCTTCGGCAGTAGGCTCTATCATGTATGCGATGCTATGTACCAGACCCGATGTAGCATACTCACTAAGTGTAGTGAGTCGGTATCAAGCATATCCTGGAGAGAGTCACTGGACAGCTGTGAAGAACATTCTCAAGTACTTGCGAAGGACTAAAGAGATGTTCTTGGTGTATGGTAACGGAGAACTCCAGGTGGAGTCCTTTACCGATTCCAGCTTCCAAAGTGATAAGGACGACTCTAAGTCGCACTCGGGATTTGTCTTTACCCTTAATGGAGGGATGGTATGTTGGAAGAGTTCCAAACAGGATACCGTTGCAGACTCGACGATGGAGGCTGAATACATCGCTGCCAACGATGCTGCCAAAGAAGCTGTCTGGATAAAGAAGTTCATTAGTGAACTTGGTGTGGTTCCATCCATTGAGCATCCAATACCTCTGTATTGCGATAACAATGGAGCTGTGGCTTTGGCCAAGGAACCCAGGTCCCATCAGAAGTCCAGACATATTCTGAGGCGGATCACCTGATCAGGGAGATAGTTGATCACCGGGAGATCGAGGTCAGGAGAGTAGATACGAAGGACAACACTGCGGATCCACTCACGAAGGCCATTCCCCAGATACAGTTCGAGAGATTATTCGGGATGCTAGGTATAAGATACTACAGCAGCTGGCCTTAGTGCAAGTAGGAGATTGTTAGTTATGTATATGCCCTAGAGGCCATTGTTGTACATATGATGTATATTATGATGGATGCTTGGATATATATAGAGAGGACTTTCTTGCTCGTCATGATAGTATGCTATTTGGTTTCACTTTATCTTAACATGTTGAATTGTATTGGTTTACTGTCTTTCTCTCACATGTTGATAAAGCCCTTAGGATCTGTACTCGACTACTGGGACTATGATGAGATCATACTAGTGGGGCCATAGTAGTCGATGAGTACATCCTATAACTGTTCCTAGTCGAGTGTATATCGAGACAGGTCATCGATACACCAGAGTAGACTAGCGTATACGCATCTTGACCCATATGATGGGCGATGGATGATCCTATATCCATCGGCGTTTGACATCAAGGATGGTGTACGGGTGCTCAGTGGAGACTGGGTACATTGGACGGACTCGCCGAGAACTCCCAGATGGTGATAGACCACACGTCAGATGGCAGTTCTCCGGTGACACTGATACAGGGTAGTCTATAGACCCGAGATCGTCATAGAGTCTTGTGTGATTCCCACTGTGCTTTGATTTCCACCTTACCACGTCCAAGAGGGCGTGCAAAACGGTGGCTTTTGGGTACAGTCCCGAATCACATGGAGGAAATGAGCGATAGGAGGGGATTCGTCTCTCCCGGAATAGGGAGTTGATGTTGTGCTTTGTTCGATTGGCTATAACTGGAAGTCCCTGGCCAGGGCTGATATAGAGATTTACTGGTAAGTGTTACCAGTACTTTCTCGACCTGTTATGAGCCTCACATCAACACGACTTATCGGTTACTGGGGTCTGACGTATACCACCCATAGACTTGATATGCGACATATCAGACGAAGAGACCGGACTGTACGGGAGTGTTACTGATTGGATTCACAGGAGAACGTACAGGCTAGCTTGTTGATCTTCTGATCGCTCAATACCTGGGTGGCTGTTACGTTTAGCTGACCGCTTGCAGCTTGTGGGTGTTTGATATGATCATCACCTGCTACCGGCGTATTGACGATTCTTTAGAATCCTACACAGAGCTTTCTTGGCTCAGGCAAAACGGAGTAGAGGCACATATGTGATATGTGCAGGACCGAGGATAATGCGATATGAGATACCGTATTATATTCTCCCGATATTTAGATATGAACCGGGTCATCGGATCAAGTGTTGATTCGATGAATCGGTACATTATATATTAGTCGGTTATATTCGATATAGCCGGATTGTCGGATCAAGTGTTGATTCGATGATTTAATGTATAATAATATATATATGATATATTGTATTACATTATCTAATATTGGCTCGCTTTATTATTTCATTTTCTCACCGGATAATACATTGATATATATGCGATATATGTTAATTGTATTATTTTCTTTTGTTGCAAATATATAATATATACGTGATATATATTATTGTGACATGATATGATTAATAATGGAACATGTTTAGTGGAGATTAAGCAAGGTTAGGGTTTGATTAGGGTTAGCTCCTTCTAGAAGCTTTCCTTTTGTCATGAAGAAGATATTATGGTTGATATTTATCCATGACTCATCCTTTAACCTAACCAAACCCTAGCCCTAGTTTATTCTCTACAAAGGTTAACCTTGTCATCCTTAACCATGGTTTCATGATCAATCATATATTCTTTTCTATTATTCATCACAAAAGGATTAACTCTTTTTCCATGATCTTCTTCTCTCTTGAGCTTTGAGAAAGCTCACCAGTTATTCATTTTGTGATGATTTCTTGTGAGAAATTGATATAAAAAGATAGCATAAATACTACTCCATCATCCTCATCTAATCTAGCCCATTAGATTAGGGTGTTCACCTCATTAGAGTGAGAGAGCTTGAGTTATAGCAACTTTGACGTAGATCATCGGAGAAACGGAACACTACAAGCTAGCATGGATCGTTCGAGTCGTGGAGCCTCTCTTGAGTCCGAGAGATCGTGGATCGCGGCGAAGAGACTTCTACTCGGAGCTTAGAAGGAGCGGACTACAAAGGTTGTAATCCCTCACACTTAGTGGTAAAGATATTTACTTGCATGTTAAACCCTAATAATCTAGCAAAGATCCTGGGTTTGGGTTGTTCGGCACATTTAAAATTTTATTCGGGCATGTTTGATGCCTTATGAACCTTCACAAGAGTGCCTAGGAACCCAACAAGTATTTGCCCCCAAATTCAGGCAAGACAATCTATTCCGGTTTTTCTCTGTTTTCGGCGGTGAACATACCATTGGGAGGATCAATAGTTATATTGTTCTTGACTCGCCAACTCTTTAGTAAAATGAATTCTTTTCAGAAAACACAAGTGGGAGTATGGTAGAACTGGAAGTGATTTCAGAACCACAAACGATTACTAAAAATTTAGCAGAACCTAAACATTCAATTGGATTTGAAAATCCATTAGTCACTCCACAGATATGGTGGGTAAACTTTTCCATCCGAGAGGTACTTCGGTCTCCTCAAAGACGGTGACATGGAGGTTTTTGATGACCCAAGCTTACCACTCTGCTGTCCTAGTCTATGAGATCTGGCAGGTGGATGAATATAACGTCGTTCAAAATTAGTTTTAGAAGTGCACATGTATATGACTCTGCCGGAGGGTTGTTATAGTCAATGGGAGCAGCGGAAGCGTGGTAGACCAGTAGCTTATATCTATTTATAGACTAAAGCAAGTATAGCGGAGATAAATCGTCTATTTTTAATATGACAGTCATAGAGTTTGACTTCATCAGAACAACAGATGGACCTGGTAAGATGGGAGTAGGGAGTCATGTCCTGGTATTTAGATGGCGTACTCCTTATAGGAAGTGATATTCCTATACTACGATCGGTTATATTATGGTTGTCACAAGATATTTCTCTACATAGGATATAAATAAAATATCAAGGATTCTTATCACTAGATCTATGATTTTAGATCTAGATTTTGGAAGTGTCCTAATTTGGGTATTTTGACACTATTCTAAAGTGTTTTAGAATGGACAACTCCTGACGTGGTGGTGTACCCGCAGGTGATGGAGTCGCTCTCTCTAAAGAAATGTTTTCAGACTGATGAAGAAAGGGATTTGCATGATTGACATATTACATGCTTAGGCAATTGAGTCAATCATTAGATGTCAAGTACCACACCGGATATTGCTTTTGCACTGGATGCAATAAGCATATATTAATCCAATCCTGGAGAAACATTAGGAAGTAGCTATGAACGTAAGTGGATGTTCTTGGTATATGGTAACGGCAGCCTCATTCAGGAGGCGGTTATCATTTCAGACTTCCAAGGTGACCTGGATAACAGAGTGGCTGTCAGAGTTAATAGTTTTCCCTCTTTTGTGGGGCAGTATATTGGACAGGTAGCCCAAGTGGATACTGAGGAAGGTATGACGCAGAATACTGATTAAATTCAGTGGAAGATACGGTCTAAGAAGTTTGTTGGATTTGGAGTTCATTTATGAACTGGGTCCCATCAAATATCCAGACAAATTCTAAGACATGTATCGCTCATTTCGGGAGATAGTCTTTCTCCAAGAAGTTGAGATATAGAGAGATAAAGATAGAAACATTGGAGTGGATCCACTCACTGAGGCTATTTCTCGAACGCAATAGTTTCACAAACGTGCTTTGCAAGACTGATTAGTAGAGAAGTTGGGTGTTCGGTATCACACGGGCTGTGAGTATGCGACACCGCAATAATTAGCCTTAAGTGCAAGTGGGAGATTGTTGGATATAGTGCTCTCAAGTCAATTATTGTAATCGCAGGCACGCGATTGTGATGATTGTGGGAGGACATATACGGATAGAACAGTCTTACTCAAAATGATAGTATGCTATCTAGTTTGTCTTTATCATCATGTACATGCATTATGTGGTATTATAGATCGCTATTACATGTTGATAGAGCCTACAGGATTCTTGCTTGACTACCAGCGTTATGATGGCAATCATACATGTGGGGGCTGGGTAGTCCATAAGTACATCCTTAAATGTCCCTAGTCGTGGGGGTATCGAGACTGGGTATCGATATTCCGAAGTAGACTGGTATATACGTTTCTAGACCCCGACGAGGGGCGATGGTTAGTCCCAAAGCCATTAGTCTTTCGCACCTAAGATCGTATACAGGTGCTCACTAGGGGTGAGTACATTGGACGGAATCACCGGAAACATGCTAGATGGTATTTAACTATTGTCAGATAGAAGTTCTCAGGTAACATGAGTACAGGTTAGTCCTTCGACCTGAGATCGTCATTTGTCTCGTGTAAATTCCCACTGTGATTTGATTACTACCCTACCACGGCTCAAAAGAGTCGTGCAAACATGATTTAGTTGGGTACAGTCCTGAGCCATATGGAGGTAGTGAGCGGATCGTCGGGGATTTGTCTCTCCCAGTATTAGGGGTTAATGCCGCACTGTGTATGGGTGGCCATCACCAAAAATACTTGGCCAAGGTGGATGAGAATTATTGATTTGGATCAGTAATTTCTCAGTGGGTAATGGGCTTCACACCGACCTGAAATATCGCGTTATTAGCGGTTTGACTTTATCCACCCCTTAGACCCGATATGCGATACTCTTAGACAAAGAGACCGGACTGTACTGAGATTATCACAGATAGGCTCAGTAGGGATCCGGATGAGTTTGCTCGGCGGCCTTCTTTTTCGACAGGTACGTGGGTAACCGTTGCGTACAGCTAGTGCCGCTAACGTGCTTGTGGTATGGATTTATCCAGTAACTCACTGCTGGCATACTGTTGAGTCTTTAGAGTCCCACACAGAGGGTTTCCCTGGTTCAGATGAAATGATGTGGTAGCCATATTTTTATACGTGCAGGGTTCCGATCGAATGATTGTATTAGTTACCCGAATTTTCGATCGGACGGTTGATAATACTAGCCGGCTTAGAATTGAGCCGGATTATTAAATCAGGTATTGATTTAATAATTTACGTATATATATTTCGATATGTATATTCTAGTATTATGTTCTTTATGCTATTCTATCTCTTTGGGTATTCGTATTTTGATATGAATACGATTATGTATATACAGTTGAGTGTATTCCGTACTTATACGAAAAACATTCTAAAAGGTGGACACCTTATTTTGGTTTATATATTTGTTAATTTAAATGGAAATAAGGTGTAAAGGTAGTGAAAAGAGAATGATGAGAACCATGCTTGAATAGTGTTGACAAAAGAATTATTAATTCATTTGTGCAAACTATTCAAGTATGGTTGCTATATGTTTATTGGAAAATATGTTTTTACAAAACCATGCTTGATATTTTTTTCTCTCACTTGGTTGGACGGATGAAATCACTCTCACCATTTTTTGCTCATCTCTCTTCATTAGCCTTTCTTGAGCTCCTCCTCCTTCATCTTGATCTTCCACCCTACCATCTCATGAGTTGAGAATCAAGGGTAGAAGAGAGATAGATATGTACTTAGAACAACTCACTACATTCTTAGACACTCTAGATTAGCAATCTAGAGTTCCTAGTTGCTTCACTGGATTTTTAGTGTGGAGCTAAAGCCATGAACCGCATCTCTCGGATGGATTATCTTCAACGGAGGAAGACTGGCGGTCAAGCTTGATCAAGGGGACCTCAAGGAGCTAAGAAAGAGGGTAGAAGGCCGAAGGACACAGATCTTTTGGTAAAACAACTCTATCACAGTAAATAACATCTTTGTAGCTTGCTAGTTTCATGTTTAGTTTCGATTTTAGGTAGTTGTTTCTAACGCCGTGTTTTTAAACACCAAAAATTTCGTTCCGCAATGGCTGCGGTCGACGGCCAGGGCGCTAGGAACCCCAACAGCTTCTTCCCCACCTTTATGCTTTTTCGAGACAAGTGCATCTCCATCAGAAGAAGTTGTACCCATTTCCTTCCTTCTGGATTTCTCATTTAGCAGACTATCTTTAACCACATTCATGGTTAACTTTCCGTTCAGTGTCGAATTGCTTATCGAAACTACTAAGGTATCCCAACTGTCAGGTAAAGAACTGAGTAGCAACAATGATTGGAGTTCATCTTCAAGAAACATCTACATGGTAGTCAACTGATTCACCAAGGCCCGAAAGTCATTGAGATGCCAGGTGTCGTTCTTTCCATCTCTATACTTCAGGTTCACAAGCCTTCTGATCAATGAAGCCTTATTTTGAGCCATCTAACACTCATACATAGACCCCAATTTTGCCCATAAAATATCGGCTTTAGTTTCTTGTTCGACGTGATGGAACACGCTATGATTGACCCATTGTCGAATATAAGCAACAACCTTCTGATACATAATTACCCACTCTTTATGGTCTTGTTATCTGGTCGGCCGCTATCGCCTTGAACGGACTCATATAAATCCTTTAAGTAAAGGAGATCCTCTATTCTCGGGTTCTAGATTGAATAATTTGATGATGTCAATTTGATCATACTCGCTCTGGAGTCTTCCATCTTCTCCATAACTGAGATAAGCAACCGTCGTCTCTGATACAACTTGTTGGGAATGGAGGAGACGAGATTAATATAAAATCACATACTTGACGATCACCAAAATATATGCAGAAATAACACAACAGAAATAAACAAGCAAAACAACCATATAAAACAAGAACACCAATTTTCACGTAGAAAACCCTTGTGGAAAAAAACCACGGTCAACGATTAACTGCTATATTTTTCCACTATAGAAGTAATGAGATTACACGATATTTCTTTTCAAGATAAAACTAAAGTATCACTGTCACGCCTCGCTTCCCGGTGTACGGTGAAGGGGACGCGACGAGGCCGCTACGTATTTACTCTGAAGTAAATACGCTAAGCGTATCTAAGCAATATAAATATAAATGCACAAGAGACAAGATATAATAAAACAGCAACTTTATTTATTCACATTCTTTTGTACAATACATGGAAAGTAAATACATCTGAATGAAGCGATGCCTAAACAATGGCATAACGGTAATGTAAAGTACTGGAATGAAAATGAAAATGTACAAGTGTAACTACAGCTCGGGATCTTCAGTAAACTGTTCCAAGTCTTTAGTGCTAGGCTCGATCTCTGGAAGGTCCGAATCACCTGACAACATTCAAAGACGAAAGAAAGAGAATGTCATCAGCGAACAAATCGCTCGGTAAGTCCCAAAGATAGGGGAGAAATATAATAGACAGAGAATAAGGGAGAGAGTATAGCTTTTAATGTTGTATTTTAAGTTAACGCTGTTGTTTGTAGCTTGGTACAGAACGATGCCATTGTATACAAGAGGAGTCTGTATATGCCAGAGACTAGAGCAAATGGAAGTACAAGGCTCCATTAGAAAGCCCGGATCAACGGCATTGTATTCAGATTAGGTGTCTTAATCTTGCAGTCTTGTGCCACTTCTAACACCTTCCGTACCAATCCACCCCTTAAACCCCGCGATATCTTTATTGTATTGTTTGTATTGTCTTGCAACTTGTATTGTCTTGTAATATAGATTGTATAATTGGATGACTTACCGAAACCATGATATCAGTAAATGGATGTAACTGGAGAATCATGGATGTAACTGGAGAATCATGTAAATGGAAGTATGTCCATGGTTCGGTTCGGTCAATATAGATTGAATAGATTAAGATTATGGATTCATGTTGAATTGTAGCTTGTACTTGAATCATATTCAAGTCAGATTATTATAATAAGACTCGGTCTGAGTCGGACAATTAGAAAAGAAATTGAAGTCCTGAATTAAGTTTTGATGTTATCGGTAACCGCTGCACATGGGCGGCAGGATTTGTGTCTTTTTCAAAGACGATTACCGTGTTGATAACACCATTGTTAAGTTGTCTACCTTAAATAGGCAAAAACCCAGTTCTCCGGCTCCCTGAGGCTCAAGAGAACTGGTTCCGCTTTAACCTATCTTTACTAGGGTCCTTATTGTAATTTAGTATAACATGAGGGGTTTTATGTAAAAATAATTTTGATGTACATCTCAAGTATTTAATTATCATCTTGATGTACATACAACAATTTAAAAATCAAGATAAATATATATACATGTTCGAATAGTATAAAATGAGTCAAGTATATTATTCAAGTAACTACCATAAACAATGCTGTAAAGAAGTATTATGTACAACTAATTAATCAAGTCGAACGAATGCGGAAATATTAAAAAAAAATATTGCTCTAAGTGTTTTTCATGCGTGAGTTCCAGTTTCACATAAATACGACTACCGGTTTCGGAGGTATATCTGTTTTCGTATCGTCGCACAAAACAGATCAGAGTCTGTTCAGCACCGTCATATATTTTTAAAACGCAGTTTGAGTTAATTTTCATCAGGTTTTAGGTTACAAAGATTATTAAAAAATTGTAGGTATTTCGATTTACATATCCAAAACACCAAGATTCACGTGATTTGGATTTCTGAAGCTCTAGTTATGATCGTTCTAATATCAGCATTTAAAACAGAAATTCAGATTTCTGGACAGCAACTATATATTATATTGCAAAGCCTATATCGGGTTATTTCATGAATTTCTAAGTAATCTAATATACATAAAATTATATCTTTATCAATTATGCATCTACACATCTAAATTTTGTCACAAACGGACATCGGATGTTCGAGTTATGTCCTATTTAAAAATAGTGTGTTAATCAGGACAGATTCTGTCCAGATCCGTCACTTAATATTGTAACATAGTTTTCTATATTTTACGTCGGTTTTCAGTTAAAACATAAAACAAAGAAAATATAGATATTTCGATTTAGATGATTAAAACATCTGAAAACACTTAATTTGGATTAAATATTATAGAGTTATGGTCTCTCGAAAAAAAACCCTTATTGGCAGTTTTCTAGTTTTAAAAACAGTGAATAAAAAATTATGTAACTCCTAAACCGTTTTTCGGTTTGATATGAAATTTTTACAGCGTGTACAGAAGAATATATTCTATCATATGTAAATTTCCTGAAATTTCCAGAAGTAAAAATTAATTTCTAAAAATTATTTTAAATGTAAAGGTATTGATATGTCATATGTGAGAAATGAGAAAACCATGGTATTTATTCATAACTTCATTTTTTTTACAAACTTTAAATAAAGTAATTAAATGGATACATATATAAATAATGAACACACACAAACATACACACTTATATATTTTGTAAAGTCTTTTTCATTACTCTCAATTCATATGTTAAGATTTCATAGTAACCAATTAGGCTTGTGACAGCCACCGTTGCCGGTCCCAAGTCCGGATGAGAAAGGGTGAGGGTTGTGGTAGGCTTGTGACAGCCAACGTAAAACTTTGTCACATTCTATGACATGAACCATAATAAGAATATCATTGGGGCGTCCCCTACTCAGCGACGCGCTACATCGGATCTCGGGTGTAGTGTTAAGTATGCAAGGGCTTCTAGGTCGTCGTCCAGAAACGGCGCGCTTTATCGGACCCCGGGTGTAGTGACAAATAAACAAGGGTCGTCGTCCAGAAACGGCATGCTATATCGGACCCCGGGTGTAGTGACAAATAAGCAAGGGTCGTCATCCAGAAACGGCGCGCTACATCGGACCCCAGGTGTAGTGACAAATAAGCAAGGATTTCATAGGATCCGTCTAACTTCCTGGAACATAGGTTCCCTTACGGGTAGACTAATAGAATTAGTGGAGGTGATGGTTAGGAGGAGAGTTGGTATTATGTGTTTGCAAGAAACTAAGTGGGTAGGTGAAAAGAGTAAAGTCATAGAGCCTTAGGGTTATAAGCTTTGGTATACGGGTAGAGATAAAAATCGTAATAGGGTAGGCATAATCATATATAGACGGTTGCTTGAGAATGTAGTTGACATTAGGAGAAAAGGTGATAGAATTTTACTGGTTAAGCTTATTCTAGGTGGAGAGATCCTTAATATTATTAGTGCTTATGCACCACAGATAGGTCTTGATGACGCTAGTAAGCGTCTATTCTGGGAGGATTTAGACGAGATGGTGCAAAGTATACCTAGTGGAGAGAAGTTATTTATTGGTGGTGATCTTAATGGACATGTAAGTACCAGTCGTAGTGGGTTTGATACTATCCATGGAGGTTTTGGTTTTGGACAAAGAAATGTAGTAGGTGGCTCGATTCTAGATTTTGCCTTATCTAATGATTTGATCTTAGCAAACACCTGGTTTAGGAAAAGAGAGTCTCACCTTATCACTTTTAGGAGCGGATCAAGTGCTAGTCAAATAGACTTTTTTCTGACGAAAAGAATAGTTAGAGGTTGTTATATCGACTGTAAGGTAGTTCCAGATGAGAGTGTAACCACTCAACATAGACTTTTAGTTCTAGACTTTCGATTTAGAAGAGGACTTAGGAAGATTAGACGTAAGGTAGAGCCTGAAATTAAATAGTGGCGATTGAAAGAAGGTAACCAAAAGGCTTTTATAGATCGTGTAGTCCAAGAAGCGGATTGGCAGTCGGATGATGATTCAGACAGAACATGGAACAAAATGGCTAGTTGTATCAAGAAGGTAGCTAGAGATCTACTTGGTGAGTCGAGAGGTGGTGCTCCACCATCTAAGGACACATCATGGTGGAATGAAGAAGTAAAGGCTGCTATTAAAATTAAAAGGGATTCTTATAAAGATTTGAAGAAAAGTAGAGATGTGGAGAGATTTGAGAAGTATAAAATGGCTAAAAAAGAAGTTAAGAAAGCTGATCGGGAAACTAAATCTAAGGTCTACAAGGAGGTGTATGAGAAATTAAACACTAAAGAGGCTGAAAATGATATATATCGGATTGCTCGGATGCGGGAAAGGAAGACTAGAGACTTATATGCGGTGAAGTGTGTCAAAAATGAAAATCAGAAGGTTTTAGTTCGAGATGAGGATATCAAGGAAAGATGGAGAGATTATTTTGACAAATTGTTCAATGAGAGCTTTACTAAGAATTTGGATGGACTTGTCATTCAATCTCAAGATATAAACCGTGATTTCATGCGTAAAATAAAACTACCTGAGATTAAAGAAGCTTTGAACATGATGAGTTTAAGAAAAGCGGTTGGTCCTGACGGGATTCCTATCGAGATTTGGAGATGCTTAGGAGAAATAGGCGTTAAATGGCTGACAGATCTGTTTAATAAGATTTGGCATACAAAAAAGATACCAAATGAATGGAGAAAAAGTATCCTTGTACCTATCTACAAGAACAAAGGTGACATTCAAAGTTGCTCAAACTACCGTGAAATAAAACTTATGTGTCACACCATGAAACTTTAGGAGAGAGTGATTGAACACAGGCTAAGGAAGGATATTAAGATAACAGAGAACCAGTTTGGGTTCATGCCTGGACGATCGACGACAGAGGCTATTCATTTGCTTCGTCAACTTGTCGAGCGTTTTCGATAGAGGAGAAAAGATTTGCATATGATATTTATTGATTTAGAAAAAGCGTACGACAAGGTACCTAGAGAGGTATTATGGGGGACGATGATGAAGAAGGGGGTCCCCGTCAAGTATATTGACATAATCAAGGATATGTACGATGGAGTAGTGGCAAATGTCAGAACATACGGTGGCTTAACGAGTGATTTTCCGATTACAATTGGTTTACATCAAGGATCTGCATTAAGTCCATTCCTGTTTACCATCGTGATGGATGAACTTACTAGAACTATCCAAGATGAGGTACCTTGGTGTATGCTATTCGCTGATGATATTGTTCTCGTAAATGAGACGAAAGCAGGGGTTAATGCCAAATTGGAATTATGGAGGAAAACATTGGAATCTCGGGGATTCAGAATGAGCAGGTCCAAGACAGCATATATGCATTGCAAATTTAGTAACCAGAGAAGTCAAAACTATATTGGTATAACATTGGAAGGGCAAGAGATATCACCGAGCGACCAGTTTAGATATCTAAGTTCCATCATCCAAAAGAATGGGGAGATCGATAGTGATATTAATCAAAGGATCCAAGCTGGTTGGTTGAAATGGAGGAGTGCAACAAGGATTTTGTGTGATCGTAACTTTCCGTTAAAATTGAAAGGGAAGTTTTATCGGAGCGCTATTCGGCCTGCCTTATTATATGGTACAGAATGCTGGGTTCCTAAGAAGCATCATACACAGAAGATGCACGTAGCAGAGATGCGCATGCTTCGTTGGTTGTGCGGTAACACTAGAAAAGATAAGGCGCGAAATGAGGATATTCATGCAAAAATTGGTGTAGCACCTGTGGAAGAGAAGATGCGGGAAAACCGGCTAAGATGGTTTGGTCATATACGACGCAGCCCTATGGAAGCACCGGTTCGACGAATAGATACTCTAGATATGGGCAATGGCAAAAAAGCAAAAGGAAGACCGAAGAAAACATGGATGGAGGTGATACGAAACGATATGGTTGCCAAAGGACTCGATGAAAGTATATTGTTCGATAGGAGTGAGTGGAGGCGGAGGATTCATGTGCTGGACCCGGCGTGATTCTCATGTTGGTTCATGTAGCCTACCCTATATGCTTGGGATAAAAGACTCAGTTATTGTTGTTGTTGTGTGTATCCATTTAATTAATTATTTAGGAACTATGATACGACAAGAGAAGTTTTTCATGGCAATATAAAAAAGAGAAAGATAAAAAGAAAGAGATGGAGAGAGGGAAAGAGAGAAGAGACTTACATACACAAGCCGGTATTCTCACCGGGCTTGTCTATCCACCGATAGTCTCGCGTTACTAGTGAGACCTTCTTGAAAGCTTCTTTGTGTTCTTCTTCTAGGACTCTAGGTGAAGAGGGAGAAGAGAGAGATAAAAAAATGTGAGAAGAAAAAGAAAAAGGATGACAAATAAAGATGGCGTAATGATGAATTATCTATCATAATATATGCATTCAACATGGGAATTAAAAGAGAAATGAAAGGTCACCATTCATTTTGGAAATTAAAGGTCTCATTTGTAGGTTATGAGAAGAACAAAAAATGATAAAAAATAATTGCAAGAATGGGGATTGGAACATGTGACTTATAGAATAACAATATAAGGATTTAACCAATTTGCTATAAGATTGTTCATGCACATATTTAATTAGAATTAAATATATGTTGTTGCTTGAAAAGAAAGTGGGCTTTTGGGCTCATAGTTTTATAAAAGAAAATGAAAATGATATTGGATTTAGATTATGGACTGGGTCAGGTCTTGCATTTAATTTTGAATAGGTTAAGATTTAGTTTAAAGAAATGGGTTTGGGAAAAAATAGATGGAATAATAAAATAATATATTTAATAGAAAACAAAATATACGGAAAAATAATAAGAATGAATAAATACAATATTTTACTAAAGAAACAAAACACGATGGTATAGTAATATTAGGGTCGTTACAATCACAATTACAAGAGCGTCACCTTTTAAGGAGGAATTCAATAACAACTACAAACCAAAGAGTTGGAGAAAATATCACAGAAATAGAGATGAAATGGAGATGAAAACCCGATCCGAATCGGTGGATGTATAAAGCTTGTCGTTGGCTATGAACTCTTATAGTTTGAGATTGATCGGAGAAAAATTCGCCGTTGAATCAAACGGTGATGTTAAGCAAAACCTCTCTCTTTCTTTCTCTATGCAAACTCTATGTGTATTTTTCTTTTAGCTACTCCACAAAAATAAAGCCACCCTCACACACAATAATTGTAATGACCCCAAATTCTTTATATATTTGTATTATCCCTCTTCAATAATATACCGTATTTATTTGTACTTGGTATTTTCCTTTTTCTATTAAATTTATTATTATTTTATTCCTCAATCTATTATGTATTTTTTTCTAGGTACAATTTCTTTTTCTTATATTTAAGTTTTTAACTTCTCATTCTTATTTTTCCTTTCATAAATATTTAACCCAAATCCATTATTCTAATTCTCTACAGCCCATCTAAAAAGCCCACTTTCTTTTTAAGCAACAGCATATATTTAATTCTAATTAAATATGTGCATGAACAATCTTGTAGCATATTGGTTAAGTCCTTGCATTGTTATTCCATAAGTCGCATGTTCAAATCCCCATTCTTGCAATATTTTTATCATTTTTTATTCTTCTCAATACCTACAAATGAGACCTTTCATTTCCAAAATGAATGGTGACCTTTCATTTCTCTTTTAATTCTCATGTTGAATGCATATATTATTATACATAATTCACCATTACACCATGTCCTCCTCTATCTTTTCCTTATTCACATTTTTCTATCTCTCACTTCTCCCTCTTCACCTAGAGTCCAAGAAGAAGAACATGAAGAAGTCTTCAAGAAGGTCTCGCTAGTAACGCGAGACTATCGGCGGATAGACAAGCCCGGTGACAATACCGGCTTGTGCATGTAAGTCCCTTCTCTCTCCTTTCCCCCCACCTCTTATTTTCCTCTTGTCATGCATCGTGAACCCCCTAATCTTTTCATATCATAATCCATAATAGAAGATACACATAAACATATACATATACATATACATAAGTTTAGATATATATGATTCTATATGGTTTAATAATATCTTATTATCTCTTGTTCAAATTAAAGTATTTTTAATTCTTTGTTCATGACTAAGAATGTTTATTGAACACAAATTTCATGCCACAATATATCTATAATGTCACATGAAATCGGTTTGTTTATTAAAAGAAAAATAGAAGCCTGCATAAAATACTAGTTAATCTTCTGCCGATTTTAGTATACACATCAATACCTTTAGCTTTAAAATAATTTTTAGAAATTAATTTTTACTTCTGAAAATTTCATGGAATTTACATATGATAGATTATATTATTTTATACATGCTGTAAAAATTTTAGATCGATCCGCATAACGGTTTAGGAATTACATCGTATTTATTCACTGATCGTAAAACAGAAAACTGCAGTTATCGGTCAACTTCTAGGACATATAACTTGGTATACCGGTATCCAAATTGAGCAAACTCAGGTGTTTTTGATATCTACATCGAATGATCTAGATTTTCTTAGTTTTATAGTTTTACTGAAAACCCATCTAAGATAAAGAAAACTGCGTTACAATATTAAGTGACGGATCTGGACAGAATCTGTTCCGATTCGCACACTGTTTTTAAATTGGACATAACTCGAACACCCGATGTCCGTTTGTGACAAAATTTAGATGTAGATGCACAATTGATAGAACCATAATTTTATGTATATTATATTACTTATAGATGCATGAAACAACCTGATATAGGCTTTGCAATAGAATATATAGTTGTTGTCCAGAAATCTGAATTACTGTTTTAAACGCTGATATTAAAATGATCATAACTAGAGCTTCAAAAATCCAAATCATGTGAATATTGGTGTTTTCGATAAGTTCATCGAAATACCTACAATTTTCTAATACTTTTCATAACCTTAAAACCGATGGAAATTAACTCAAACTGCATTTTAAAAATATGTGACGGTGCCGAATAGATTCTGATCTGTTTTGCGCGACGATACGAAAACATATATATCTCTCAAACCGGTAGTCGTATTTAGGTGAAACTGAAACTCACGCATGAAAAACACTTATAGACATATTTTTTGTTTATGTTCCGCATTCGTTCGACTTGATTAATTAGTCGTACATAATATTTCTTTATAGCATTGTTTATGGTAGTTACTCGAATAATATACTTGACTCATTTCATGCTATTTGAACATGTATACATATTTATCTTGATCATTAAATTATTGTATGTACATAAAGACGGTAATTAAATACTTGAGTTGTATTTTGAAAACTATATAAAAGTATTTTTACATAAAACCCCTTCAAGTTTTATAAATTACAATAAGGCCCCTAACAAATATAGAACTTCAAATTATCTTTCTTTTAGTCTGACTCGGGTTAGAGTCTGACTATTTCTGACTTGAATATGATTCAAGTCAATCTATATTCTTTATATTTCAACTCAAAATGAATACATGAATCCCAGAATCCAGTTAACAATCTATATAACTTGACCGAACCGAACCATGGATATTCCTTTTACATATTTCCCAGTATTCCATTTACATGACTCTATGGTTATAACCGTTTCCTGATATCATGGTTTCGATCAGTCAGTCAATCAATCATACAACCAACACAATTTACAAGATAACAATACAAACAAGACATCGCGGGGTTTAAGGGGTAGATTGGTACGGAAGGTGTTAAAAGTGGCACGAGGTGGTCAGATTAATACACCTAACCTGAATCCCATTGCTGTTGTACCGTGGCATAACGGTTCCTTGTACTACACGTGCCCTAGTCTCTGGCAAGTGAGACTCCCCTCGTATACACTGGCATTCTTCTGTACCAAGCTACAAACAACAGCGTTAACATAATATTACAACAATAGTTTACACTGTAAAAATGTATCTTCTTATTCTGTCTTCTCTACTTCCCTTTTACCTTTGGGACTTACCGAGCGATCTGTTCGCTGACGACATTCTGTTCTCTCTTCTTTGAATGTCGTCAGGTGACTTGGACCCGGCAGAAGTAGAGCCAACAGAAGAAGACTTGGAGCAATTTGCCGAAGACCCAGCAGTATAATTTCACTGTACACTTTTCTTTTCAGTACTTTCCTTTTCCTGTTATGCCACTGTTTAGGCATCTTTATTTCAGTTGTATTTTCCTTTCCATGTATTGTACAAAGAATGTTAATAAATAAAGTTGCTGTTCTTTTTATACTCTTGTCTCTTGTGTATTTATTTTATATTGCTTAGCTACGCTTAGCGTATGTACTTCTGAGTACATACGTAGCGGACCTCGTCGCGTCCCCTTCGCCGTACACTGGGAAGCGGGGCGTGACAGGTTTTGTTGGTGGCCCAAGCAAGTCAGAGCTGTATGAATCCATGTCATGCAGTTCTGGTCTGCGTGAACAACCTATATAACACAAGAAACAGCAACTGAAAACATTCTTTACATTACATATTCCTTGAATCCATGTTGAACTCCACCTTGGGTTTCATTGAAGTCTATCTCAAGTCTTTTGAATTCTTAACTTTTATTCACCCTTTCTATTTGTATCTCGTTGGCATATTAGTTCAATTGGTTAGAGTATCAATCGACGGAGCTCAAAGAAGACATCATCCTAATCCTGTTTCCTTGCTCTGTTACATCATCCTTCTTAAGTAATTTCGAGGACGAAATTATTTTTAAGGAGGGTAGAATGTAATGACCCCAAATTCTTTATACATTTGTATTATCCCTCTTCAATAATATACCGTATTTATTTGTACTTGGTATTTTCCTTCTTCTATTAAATTTATTATTATTTTATTCCTCAATCTATTATGTATTTTTTTTCTAGGTACAATTTCTTTTTCTTATATTTAAGTTTTTAATTTCTCATTCTTATTTTTCCTTTCATAAATATTTAACCCAAATCCATTATTCTTATTCTCTACAGCCCATCTAAAAAGCCCACTTTCTTTTTAAGCAACAGCATATATTTAATTCTAATTAAATATGTGCATAAACAACCTTGTAGCACATTGGTTAAGTCCTTGCATTGTTATTCCATAAGTCCCATATTCAAATCCCCATTCTTGCAATATTTTTTATCATTTTTTATTCTTCTCATAACCTACAAATGAGACCTTTCATTTCCAAAATGAATGGTGACCTTTCATTTCTCTTTTAATTTTCATGTTGAATGCATATATTATTATACATAATTCACCATTGCACCATGTCCTCCTCTATCTTTTCCTTCCTCACATTTTTCTATCTCTCACTTCTCCCTCTTCACCTAGAGTCCAAGAAGAAGAACATGAAGAAGTCTTCAAGAAGGTCTCGCTAGTAACGCGAGGCTATCGGCGGATAGACAAGCCCGATGACAATACCGGCTTGTGCATGTAAGTCCCTTCTCTCTCCTTTCCCCCCACCTCTTATTTTCCTCTTGTCATGCATCGTGAACCCCCTATTCTTTTCATATCATAATCCATAATAAAAGATACACATAAACATATACATATACATATACATAAGTTTAGATATATATGATTCTATATGGTTTAATAATATCTTATTATCTCTTGTTCAAATTAAAGTATTTTTAATTCTTTGTTCATGACTAGGAATGTTTATTGAACACAAATTTCATGCCACAATATATCTATAATGTCACATGAAATCGGTTTGTTTATTAAAAGAAAAATAGAAGCCTGCATAAAATACTAGTTAATCTTCTGCCGATTTTAGTATACACATCAATACCTTTAGCTTTAAAATAATTTTTAGAAATTAATTTTTACTTCTGAAAATTTCATGGAATTTACATATGATAGATTATATTATTTTATACATGCTGTAAAAAATTTAGATCGATCCGCATAACAGTTTAGGAATTACATCGTATTTATTCACTGATCGTAAAACAGAAAACTGCAGTTATCGGTCAACTTCTAGGACATATAACTTGGTATACCGGTATCCAAATTGAGCAAACTCAGATGTTTTTGATATCTACATCGAATGATCTATATTTTCTTAGTTTTATAGTTTTACTGAAAACCCATCTAAGATAAATAAAATTGCGCTACAATATTAAGTGACGGATCTGGACAGAATCTGTTCCGATTCGCACACTGTTTTTAAATTGGACATAACTCGAACACCCGATGTCCGTTTGTGACAAAATTTAGATGTGTAGATGCAAAATTGATAGAACTGTAATTTTATGTATATTATATTACTTATAGATGCATGAAACAATCTGATATAGGCTTTGCAATAGAATATATAGTTGCTGTCCAGAAATCTGAATTTCTGTTTTAAACGCTGATATTAAAATGATCATAACTAGAGCTTAAGAAATCCAAATCATGTGAATCTTGGTGTTTTAGATAAGTTCATCGAAATACCTACAATTTTCTAATACTTTTCATAACCTGAAAACCGATGGAAATTAACTCAAACTGCATTTTAAAAATATGTGACGGTGTCGAATAGATTCTGATCTGTTTTGCGCGACGATACAAAAACATATACATCTCTCAAACCGGTAGTCATATTTAGGTGAAACTGAAACTCACGCATGCAAAACACTTAGAGCCATATTTTTTGTTTATGTTCCGCATTCGTTCGACTTGATTAATTAGTCGTACATAATATTTCTTTATAGCATTGTTTATGGTAGTTACTCGAATAATATACTTGACTCATTTCATGCTATTTGAACATGTATACATATTTATCTTGATCATTAAATTATTGTATGTACATAAATACGGTAATTAAATACTTGAGTTGTATTTTGAAAACTATATAAAAGTATTTTTACATAAAAACCCCTCAAGTTTTATTACAATAAGGCCCCTAACAAATATAGAATTTCAAATTATCTTTCTTTTAGTCTGACTCGGGTTAGAGTATGACTATTTCTGACTTGAATATGATTCAAGTCAATCTATATTCTTTATATTTCAACTCAAGATGAATACATGAATCCCAGAATCCAGTTAACAATCTATATAACTTAACCGAACCGAACCATGGATATTCCTTTTATATGTTTCCCAGTATTCTATTTACATGACTCTATGGTTATAACCGTTTCCTGATATCATGGTTTCGGTCAGTCAGTCAATCAATCATACAACCAACACAATTTACAAGATAACAATACAAACAAGACATCGCGGGGTTTAAGGGGTAGATTGGTACGGAAGGTGTTAAAAGTGGCACGAGGTGGTCAGATTAATACACCTAACCTGAATCCCATTGCTGTTGTACCGTGGCATAACGGTTCCTTGTACTACACATGCCCTAGTCTCTGGCAAGTGAGACTCCCCTCGTATACACTGGTATTCTTCTGTACCAAGCTACAAACAACAGCATTAACATAACATTACAACAATAGTTTACACTGTAAAAATGTATCTTCTTATTCTGTCTTCTCTACTTCCCTCTAACCTTTGGGACTTACCGAGCGATCTGTTCGCTGACGACATTCTATTCTCTCTTCTTTGAATGTCGTCAGGTGACTTGAACCCGGCAGAAGTAGAGCCAACAGAAGAAGACTTGGAGCAATTTGCCGAAGACCCAGCAGTATAATTTCATTGTACAATTTTCTTTTCAGTACTTTCCTTTTCCTGTTATGCCACTGTTTAGGCATTTTTATTTCAGTTGTATTTTCCTTTCCATGTATTGTACAAAGAATGTTAATAAATAAAGTTGTTGTTCTTTTTATACTCTTGTCTCTTGTGTATTTATTTTATATTGCTTAGCTACGCTTAGCGTATGTACTTCTGAGTACATACGTAGCGGACCTCGTCGCGTCCCCTTCACCGTACACTGGGAAGCGGGGCGTGACAATAATAATGCAGCACGAGCATCCAAATAAATAATTAGCTCCAAAATCATTGATAGTTGAAAGTTTCAACCATACATTTGTTTGGTGGGTCCTTATCATATTATTGAGACTGGACACATGCCTAACAGATAACAAATCCTACCAACATTTTAATCATTGGATCCATGTTGGGATGTGTGCAAACAATTATAATAATTATTTGCACAAATCCCAAACCGAATCCAATAGTTAAAATGTTGGTAGGATTTGTTTCCAAATTCTACCGGCTAGGTGCATAGCTCTACTTCCATAATATAAGTCTCTTAAATTTAAGGAGCTACACTGTAACAACCGAGTCCAGTTCTACAAATTTCAGTTAACGTATGTGTGGTGTGTGGTATTTATTTCATTTATCCTGCTTTGGCTGTTACTAGTTATAGTTTACACCGACATGTCATATTCTGCATATAACAATTTAAGTCTGTTAAAAATAAATTAAAAATAATTGACATGGCCTGCTTGACACCCCTAACCCTGTGGTAGCATCCTTGCATCGTGTTCTCGTCCCGTTCGGTGAAACGGACGTGTTTGGACGACTACGCGCACGTACGTGCGTCCGTTCTTGGGGGTATGCTTTTTCCTTACTAAATCCTTCATTTTAATTTTTGGAATCTGCTAATAAATTTCATATTTCAAATTCAAATTTTGGACCCGACCCCGGCGCAATTCTGAAATATTTTGTATTTCCGCCAAATCCTATTTTCTAAATTTTTAAACCGGCCAAAATATTCCTCAGCCTATTATATCTTAGCCAACGATATTTTTTTTAAATCCTAAAATCTTTCATATTTTTCTTACATGATTCTTTACCCAGCTTCAGAAAACTCTATCTTTAAAAATCTTTTTTCCAAAAACTTTTCCTTCACCCAATCAAATTTCCCCATTCTTAACGCCGGCCCCACCAAAATCTTTCTCTGCTTCCTTTTTCTTCTCTCTCTCTCTCTTCCTCTCTCACCCCCCACTACCGTCCAATTTTCTTTCTCCGCTCCCCTTTCTCTCTCCTCTCGATCTCTCTCTTCCTCTCTATCTCTCTCCCCTTCTCTCTCCTTTCGGAAATCTCTCTCTCTCTCTCCCCGCGTCTCCTCTCTCTCTCTTCTTCTTTTATATTTTCTTTCTTCGCCTTCTGTAAACACAGAAAACCCATGTCCTGAAAAACCCTAGCCGCCATTCTTCCTCTCGCCGTTGCCCTAGCGCCGACGCCATCGTCGCTGTTCATCGCCGCTACTCACCCTCGTCACCTCCACCTTCTCTTTTTCCTCCTTCCCCGAGCACCCAGCACCCTGTACCCAACAGCCGCGCCCCCTGCACGTTTCTGCACTGCCGGAAGGCCGCCGCCGGTGACCTCGTCCCTATGCCCTTAGCCGTGTGCTCACCCCTGTAAGCAACCTTCCTCCCCTCATCCTTCTCTTCTTTTTCTTTCTCTTCTTCTGCAACTTAAAACTTCTTTGCTGTTAAAAGTTTTGGGTCTTCTGTAGATCGTCGGAGCCCCGTCTTTCTCGCCGCGGTTGATCTCGCCGCCACCACAGCACCTCCTCGGCAAACCCTGTATGCTTTAGTACCTCATTCCTCCTCTGTTCTTTCCTTGCTTTCCTTTCCTTTCTTGTTAAAATTTATCGTTTCTTGTTGTCGCTGTTTTCTGGTTCGCTGGAATCCGACCGTGCCGGCGACGTTTCCCGACGACCCAGCGAGGATCCCTGACCCGTGTGATTCCACTGTTCGTCATTTGGACTCATTCCGTGTACCGTGCGCGCGTCGCGACGTTTCCCCGCCGACACGTAACGTTCCGTTTTCCGTATCGCGACCCGTCGAGACAAGTGAAATTTGCTACATGCTATTCAAACTATTCTTATGCTAATTTAGTTATTTTCCTATTAAATCTCTAAATAGAATCGAAAGTATTGGATTTTAAGTTAACCGTATAAAGTTTCGTTACATATTTTATGATCTCGAACTTGAAACTTAATTGTTGCATCTAATTATTTATACCTAGTAATCACCTGTAAATGTTAGACCACATGATCACAATTGTTTTATAGCCATGATACATTTTTCTCTAGTATTAACCTATCGGACATCTGTGTGCATCTTAAACCGGTTTAATTACAATTGCATCCATTGAACCGATTATACATGTTGTCGCATCCCTAGATTACTCAATACTTATTAACCTGGTTTTTTAGCATTCACATCTGTCATACGGTATTCATATAATGCTGACACCATCTCTTAAACACACACTGATAACCGTACGGCTAATTAGTTAAATCTGCATTTATTGCTTAACCTATTACTTGTATTGTGTTGTTGATAACCATGCTTGATTATTTATAACCATGATTATGCTAGTTGTTTATGAGCACCCACATGCTATCTTTTACACCCTGACATGACTTGATACACACATATTACTTGACCCAACATGGTACCGTACACTACTTGACTTGACCTGATGTACCATGGCTTGACCGGTTACCTGATCTTGTGTCCAATGCCTACAAACCTGACATGTAGTCCTCACGGACCGTTCCTATTGTCTATCCAGACAAACCTGCTCTTACCTGATCCTGTGTTGGCATTAGTTCTTGATTACTGAATACCTGACTTGACATACATAACTTTGGGGTATGGGGAAATCAATGATGAAATCCTGACTTGTAACTCGACAGTTGCTTGCTTTTACTGATCAGTTTAGAGGCTAGGCCCGTCTCGTGACGATGCTGCTGACATCGTTGGTCTGTACCCTTTTCCTGTTAGTGCCTAGCGGCACGTCTCGGTTTCAGCCCGAGAGTCTTAGACCGTGGTCCCGGGCATGCACGGGATACTATTGAGTTATATCGATGATTCATCAAATTGATTTCAAAGACTTGAGAGTAGAAAACCCAATAGAACAGTTTAATTTACTCACTGCACACTACACTTCACTGCCCTGATTTATATTACTGT
Organism: Agapanthus africanus; assembly: GCA_030015575.1. Lineage (NCBI taxonomy): Eukaryota > Viridiplantae > Streptophyta > Magnoliopsida > Asparagales > Amaryllidaceae > Agapanthus > Agapanthus africanus. The sequence goes on along the minus strand of CM057338.1, from coordinate 144,722,877 downwards.
TACACCTGCTTTATCATTCATGATTATGTGCATTGCCTGTTGCCCTATTTATACTTTATTACTTGATGACATGACGCGCTGACGTCTGGGTTTTGCATGGCCCAGATTCCGTACCTTTGCTGCAGTCCGAGCAGGAGTACTTTAGCCAGCAGGCTGAGCAGTAAGGTTTCTGTAGTAGTTAGTTATTTTATTTTCTGCATTTTATTCCTGATGTGAGCCCGCATTATGGGACATACATTCCAGTTATTTTGTATTGGATCTTTTGCTTCTGCACTTTTAATATTCTTGACTCATATTATCTTGGCTTATGGACATGTATTAGATAGTTATATTTTGATTCTTGATATCTCTACAGCCGTAATGTGACAGTGGATGGATACTTCCTACCCACAGGTAGCATGGTTGGCTATGTCACGTGCCCATCTTAGCGTACTCTGGGAAGCGGGATGTGACATGGTTCTTTTGGTATCAGAGCCATAGGTTAATCGGGTTGATTCTTTTTGTAGTTGGGTATTGTACCCAATACACGAATCAGAATACCCATATTTAGGAAATATGTCCTGCCACCTTACCGTTTTACCGTTCTTGAATCTAAGTTCTTCCTGATTATATCTTTTACGGTGTGCAAACTTCCTTTGCATATCGACTCGAAACCTGATTCCTTGGTATCTCTAAATCTTAGGCGACTTGGGTGGAGTTATGTAATTGTAGCTATGATACCGCGGCATAGTTACAATGTGGTACTCTATTTAAGTAACTCGGAGTTCTAGTCTTGATCTACATTTTAAATCTGTTATCATGCTAATCTTTGGGTGTTTTGATTTCAGGAGTATGGCAGACAAGAATCTGAAGACGTACCAAAGGCGTGTTGACAAAGCCGCCATGCTTGGAGTGATACGGGGAATACTGGAGAATCAAAAGAGACAGACCGAGCTGATCCAGCAGCAAGATGAATCGTTTCAGGAAGGTTTGCGGACCGTTCAGCAGTCCGTGAACAATGTTGGAGCTAAACCAGTTGATCGTGTGGGGACCGTAGCAGATTTCAGGCGTTTGGGTCCGTCTGTCTTTACTGGTTTGGAGGAGCCGTTGCCAGCGGAGCAGTGGCTAGTTGACACGGAGAACTTACTTATTGCGGCGCAGATCCCAGATGATAAAAGAGTGGATGTGGTGCGCATTCAGTTAGTAGACTACGCCCGTGAATGGTGGCTTGTGGAGGAGACCCGCTTGCCCAAGCCGATCAAGTGGGCGGATTTTTCGAAGAGTTTCCTGGAGAAGTTCTTCCCGGGGACTGCACGGGAGGAAATGGAAGAGAAGTTCATCAGTCTAAAACAGAATAGTGCGCCCGTAGATGTACATGCAGCTGAGTGGACACGGCTCAGTAGATTCGCTGGACCTTTAGTTGCCAACAATGCAGACAGGGCAAGGAGGTTCATGCGCAGCTTGGATGTGGACATCCAGAGGCAGATTTTCTCTCTGGGTTTGACCACTTTCTCGCAGGTTCTTACAGCAGCCCGAGAACAGCAGAGCTTATCTGGGAAGACTGGGAGTTCGCTGCAGACAGCAGTTACAGTAAGGAAGCCGGCATTTGTACCAAACTGAGCTCATGGACGCAGAGGTATTCCAGTGGACCGTCGTGGTGTAACACCGATGAAGAAGCCTGCTGTCGTTGATCAGAGGAAGCACGTGGTTTGTAGCTATTGCTACTTACCCGGACATTTGCAAAGGGAATGTCGCAGAATGCGGGGACTTTGTCTGGTTTGTGGATCGGCGGATCATACTTTTAATTCTTGTCCGTTGAAGCTTCGCACAAGGGATGATATTCAGAAGCCTCCGCAGAAACCATTTCAGGGACAGAAGCAGCTGACTCAAGGACCTAATCAGGCTCGAGCTTTTACCTTGACGGCTGAGGAAGCTAAGGCTTCGGGAGAAGTTGTTTCAGGTATTCTTCTCGTTCATGGTTTTCCCGCATTAGCGTTATTTGATTCTGGTGCATCCCATTGTTTTATGTCGTCCAAGTTTATAACTACACACTCGATTACCTGCACGACCCTGTCTAGTTTCTGGGACATACACACTGGGAATGGGAAAATCATATCTAGTAGAGAATGTAAAGATTGTACAGTTGTTGTTTGCGGACGGGAGCTTTTTGCAGATTTCTTGGTGATTGATACGGGCAGCTACGAAGTCGTCTTGGGAATGGATTTTCTTGGCACTTTCCATGCTCACATTGATTGTAGGACAAAGAAAGTAATTTTCCAGATTCCCGGACATCCCGAGTTTACCTTCACTGGAGGAAGCAGTTCTGTCGGGCCAGTCGAGTTTAGGGCTAGGCCGACAACTAATATTCTTGCATCAATGGAGGTTGATAAAAGTGAAGAACCAGCTATTGTTCACGATTTTATGGACATGTTTGAAGATATATCGGGATTACCGCCGAAGCGAGACGTGGAGTTCGCAATTGATCTTATTCCTGGTGCAGCGCCAGTATCTAAAGCGTATTATCCAATGGCACCGGTGGAGTTGGAAGAAGTCAAGAAATAGGTTGCTGAATTGCTTGAGAAGGGTTGGATTCGAAGCAGTAACTCGCCTTAGGGAGCTCCAGTTCTTCTATTTAAGAAGAAAGATGGCACAAGAAGGATGTGCATCGACTATCGAGAATTAAACCGGGTGACTATTAAGAACAAGTACCCGATCCCTCGCATTGGCGAACTATTTGAGCAGCTTAGTGGCGCGAGGGTGTTCTCGAAGCTGGATTTGCGATCCGGATATCATCAGGTCCGAGTGAAAGCAGAAGATATTTGCAAGAGGGCGTTCCGAACTCGGTATGGACATTACGAGTACTTAGTGATGCCCTTCGGAGTAACGAATGCACCGGCGATATTCATGGACTTGATGAACCGAATCTTTTCACCATTCTTGGACCAGTTTATTATGGTGTTCATTGACGACATTCTGGTTTACTCGAAGAGTATTGAAGAGCATGCAGAACATTTGAAGATCACATTGCAGACGTTGAGACAAGAGAAATTGTATGCAAAGATGAGCAAGTGCGAGTTTTGGCTGGAGGAAGTAAAGTTTTTGGGGCATGTCATGTCTGGCGATGGAATCGCCGTCGATCCAAAAAAGATTGCAGCATTTCGAGATTGGCCGATTCCGAAGAATGTTGCGGAGATAAGAAGTTTTCTTGGACTCGCCGGGTATTACAGAAGATTTGTGGAGAAATTTGCTCGTCTGGCGGAGCCGTTGACCAAGCTTACGCGCAAGGAGGTACCTTTTGTGTGGACGGATAGTTGTGTGTCAGCTTTTGAGACGTTGAAGCAGAGATTGATAACCGCTCCTATTCTGACCGTGCCAGACAGTTCCGGAGGATTAGTGATTCATAGTGACGCATCTGGAAAAGGATTGGGATGTGTTTTGATGCAGCATGGGAAGGTTGTAGCGTACGCATCAAGACAGTTGAAGACCCATGAGAAGAATTACCCAACTCATGACTTGGAGCTTGCGACTGTGATTTTCGCTTTGAAGATTTGGAGACATTACCTTTTGGGCGAAAGGGTCGAAGTTTTCACAGATCATAAGAGCTTGAAGTATGTGTTCACAAAGAAGGAGCTTAATATGAGGCAGCATAGATAGTTAGAGCTGATGGCTGACTACGATCTTGATCTTAAGTACCATCCGGGGAAGGTTAATATCGTACCGGATGCGCTCAGTCGGTTACCAGTAATTCAGATGTTGACTACGTAGAAGGAACTCGTTGAAGACTTTCGAAGATTTGAGTTGGAGGTTGTGCTACCGCATTCTTCGGGACAGTTGATGCAGCTGCAAGTACATTCGTCGTTGATCGAGAATATTAAAGCAGCGCAATCGCGGGACCCTAGATTGCAAAAGTTTCGAGAACAGGTTGAAGCTGGACTACGAACAGATTTACTAATCCATGAAGATGGTTCGTTGAGATATGGTAGCCGTTTGTGTGTGCCAAAGGGAGATATTCGCGAAGAGCTTATGAAGGAGGCCCACAGTTCAGCTTATTCCGTACATCCAGAAGGCACGAAGATGTACCGAGATATACGACAGCATTTCTGGTGGGAAGGTATGAAACGGGAGATTGCTCGCTTTGTGGCAAAGTGCTCGGTGTGTCAGCAAGTTAAGGCTAAACATCAAAGGGTTGCTGGTTTATTGCAACCACATCCGATTCCTCAGTGGAAGTGGGAACATATAACTATGGATTTCGTGACAGCTCTACCGCGAAGTCCAAAAGTCAACAATGCAGTATGGGTGATGGTTGATCGTTTGACCAAGGCAGCTCATTTCATCCCTTTTCGGGTTGGTCAATCAACAGAAACTTTAGCGGAGCGGTACATGCAGGAGATTGTAAGATTGCATGGAGTACCGGTAAGTATCGTGTCCGATCGTGACACTCGGTTCTTATCACACTTTTGGCGGAGCTTACAGGAAAGTTTGGGGACTCAATTGAAGTTTAGCACAGCTTATCATCCTCAAACTGATGGTCAGTCGGAGAGAACTATCCAAACTCTTGAAGATATGTTGAGAGCGTGCATGTTGGACTTCAAGGGTTCTTAGGAGGATCGTCTACATTTGGTGGAGTTTTCTTACAACAACAGTTTCCAAGCAACTATTCAGATGGCTCTATTTGAAGCTTTGTATGGTCGCAAGTGTCGTTCACCTGTTTGTTGGGACGATATCGATGAACGAAGTTTGTTGGGACCAGACTTGGTCGTGCAGACTGTTGAGAAGGTTAATGCTATCCGGAATCATATGAAAGCAGTACAAGACCGACAGATGAGCTGGGCAGATACGTCGAGAAGACCTCTAGAGTTCGCCGTGGGTGATTTGGTATTCTTGAAGATATCACCAACTAGAGGGGTGATTCGTTTTGGAAGTCGAGGAAAGCTCAGTCCTCGATTCGTTGGACCCTTTGAGATCTTGGAGCGTGTTGGTGAAATAGCGTACCGTTTGGCGTTACCACGGTTCTTGGCGAATGTGCACGATGTGTTTCACGTATCTCAACTCGGTAAGTATGTTCGCGATGAAACGCATGTATTGGATCATTCGGAGCTGACTGTGCGAGAAGATTTGACTTTTGAGAAGCGACCGGTTGAAATTGTGGATCGAAGGGAAAAGGTTCTTAAGAACAAGGTTATCCATCTTGTACTTGTTTCTTGGGATAATCGCTCACATGGAGAGTCCACTTGGGAATGAGAAGATGAAATCCGGCAGAAGTTTCCTCATCTTTTCTTGTAGTTTGATTTTCGTCTATCTTTTGTATTCTTGGAATTTCGAGGACGAAATTCTTTTTGTAGTTGGGTATAATATAACAACCGAGTTCAGTTCTACAAATTTCAGTTACCGTATGTGTGGTGTGTGGTATTTATTTCATTTATCCTGCTTTGGCTGTTACTAGTTATAGTTTACACCGACATGTCATATTCTGCATATAACAATTTAAATCTGTTAAAAATAAATTAAAAATAATTGACATGGCCTGCTTGACACCCCTAACCCTGTGGTAGCATCCATGCATCGTGTTCTCGTCCCGTTCGGTGAAACGGACGTGTTTGGACGACTACGCGCACGTACGTGCGTCCGTTCTTGGGGGTATGCTTTTTCCTTACTAAATCCTTCATTTTAATTTTTGGAATCTGCCAATAAATTTCATATTTTAAATTCAAATTTTGGACCCGACCCGGACGCAATTCTGAAATATTTTGTATTTCCGCCAAATCCTATTTTCTAAATTTTTAAACCGGCCAAAATATTCTTCAGCCTATTATATCTTAGCCAACGATATTTTTTTTAAATCCTAAAATCTTTCATATTTTTCCGACATGATTCTTTACCCAGCTTCAGAAAACTCTATCTTTAAAAATCTTTTTTCCAAAAACTTTTCCCTCACCTAATCAAATTTCCCCATTCTTAACGGCGGCCCCACCAAAATCTTTCTCTGCTTCCATTTTCTTCTCCCTCTCTCTCTCTCTCTCTTCCTCTCTCACCCCCCACTACCGTCCAATTTTCTTTCTCCTCTCCCCTTTCTCTCTCATCTCGATCTCTCTCTTCCTCTCTATCTCTCTCCCCTTCTCTCTCCTCTCGGAAATCTCTCTCTCTCTCTCTCCCCGCGTCGCCTCTCTCTCTCTTCTTCTTTTATATTTTCTTTCTTCGCCTTCTGTAAACACAGAAAACCCACGTCCTGAAAAACCCTAGCCGCCATTCCTCCTCTCGCTGTTGCCCAAGCGCCGACGCCATCGTCGCCGTTCATCGCCGCTGCTCACCCTCGTCACCTCCACCTTCTCTTTTTCCTCCTTCCCCGAGCACCCAGCACCCTGCACCCAGCAGCCGCGCCCCCTGCACGTTTCTACACTGCCGGAAGGCCGCCGCCGGTGACCTCGTCCCCGTGCCCTTAGCCGTGTGCTCACCCATGTAAGCAAGCTTCCTCCCCTCATCCTTCTCTTCTTTTTCTTTCTCTTCTTCTGCAACTTAAAACTTCTTTGCTGTTAAAAGTTTTGGGTCTTCTGTAGATCGTCGGAGCCCCGTCGTTCTCGCCGCGGTTGATCTCGTCGCCACCACAGCACCTCCTCGGCAAACCCTGTATGCTTTAGTACCTCATTCCTCCTCTGTTCTTTCCTTGCTTTCCTTTCCTTTCTTATTAAAATTTATCGTTTCTTGTTGTCGCTGTTTTCTGGTTCGCTGGAATCCGACCGTGCCGGCGACGTTTCCCGACGACCCAGCGAGGATCCCTGACCCGTGTGATTCCACTGTTCGTCATTTGGACTCATTCCGTATACCGTGCGCGCGTCGCGACGTTTCCCCGCCGACACGTAACGTTCCGTTTTCCGTATCGCGACCCGTCGAGACAAGTGAAATTTGCTACATGCTATTCAAACTATTCTTATGCTAATTTAGTTATTTTCCTATTAAATCTCTAAATAGAATCGAAAGTATTGGATTTTAAGTTAACCGTATAAAGTTTCGTTACATATTTTATGATCTCGAACTTGAAACTTAATTGTTGCATCTAATTATTTATACCTAGTAATCACCTGTAAATGTTAGACCACATGATCACAATTGTTTTATAGCCATGATACATTTTTCTCTAGTATTAACCTATCGGACATCTGTGTGCATCTTAAACCGGTTTAATTACAATTGCATCCATTGAACCGATTATACATGTTGTCGCATCCCTAGATTACTCAATACTTATTAACCTGGTTTTTTAGCATTCACATCTGTCATACGGTATTCATATAATGCTGACACCATCTCTTAAACACACACTGATAACCGTACGGCTAATTAGTTAAATCTGCATTTATTGCTTAACCTATTGCTTGTATTGTGTTGTTGATAACCATGCTTGATTATTTATAACCATGATTATGCTAGTTGTTTATGAGCACCCACATACTATCTTTTACATCCTGACATAACTTGCTACACACATATTACTTGACCCGACATGGTACCGTACACTACTTGACTTGACCTGATGTACCATGGCTTGACCGGTTACCTGATCTTGTGTCTAATGCCAACAAACCTGACATGTAGTCCTCACGGACCGTTCCTATTGTCTATCCAGACAAACCTGCTCTTACCTGATCCTGTGTTGGCATTAGTTCTTGATTACTGAATACCTGACTTGATATACATAACTTTGGGGTATGGGGAAATCAATGATGAAATCCTGACTTGTAACTCGACAGTTGCTTGCTTTTACTGATCAGTTTAGAGGCTAGGCCCGCCTCGTGACGATGCTGCTGACATCGTTGGTCTGTACCCTTTTCCTGTTAGTGCCTAGCGGCACGTCTCGGTTTCAGCCCGAGAGTCTTAGACCGTGGTCCCGGGCATGCACGGGATACTATTGAGTTACATCGATGATTCATCAAATTGATTTCAAAGACTTGAGAGTAGAAAACCCAATAGAACAGTTTAGTTTACTCACTGCACACTACACTTCACCGCCCTGATTTATATTACTGTTACACCTGCTTTATCATTCATGATTATGTGCATTGCCTATTGCCCTGTTTATACTTTATTACTTGATGACATGACGCGCTGACGTCTGGATTTTGCATGGCCCAGATTCCGTACCTTTGCTACAGTCCGAGCAGAAGTACTTCAGCCAGCAGGCTGAGCAGTGAAGTTTCTGTAGTAGTTAGTTCTTTTATTTTCTGCATTTTATTCCTGATGTGAGCCCGCATTATGGGACATACATTCCAGTTATTTTTTATTGGATCTTTTGCTTCCGCACTTTTAATATTCTTGACTCATGTTATCTTGGCTTATGGACATGTATTAGATAGTTATATTTTGATTCTTGATATCTCTACAGCCGTAATGTGACTGTGGATGGATACTTCCTACCCATAGGTAACATGGTTGGCTATGTCACGTGCCCATCTTAGCGTACTCTGGGAAGCGAGGCGTGACATACACTACTACAGGGGAGGCTTTTGTTCATGGTTTAAACTGTGAACTAAAGTCATTTTGTTCACGGTTTAAACCGTGAGTGGACCGTGACCTAAACCAGCATAAGCAAAGGTTGGGTCACGGTTCTGACCGTGAACAAAATTGCAATATTCACGGTTCTAGCCATGAACATTTCTCCGCTTGAAGAATTAAAAAGTCGGTTAGTTGGTGGGCCCCAGGTTTTTGTTCATGGTGCTAACCGTGAACAAAACCAGTTTTGGGTCCCGGTTACAACCGTGAACAAAACTTGTAACCGTGACCCAAAACTGGTACTTTCTCTAGATATCAGTATCTAGAGCAGCCATTTGTTCACGGTTGTAACCGTGAACAAATGTCTTTAGTCACGGTTACAACCGTGAATAATGTTTTTTTAAAATAATTAAATTTTTCGTGTCCCACGCGCGTTAATTTCAATCACAACCAGTAATATATAATTTCCACTCACAAGCAGCAATATATAATTTTCATTCATGCAATATATTCAAATCTCATGCAATATATGATAATCAAAGTAATAAGCTCCGAATCGCACGCAAACATAAACAAATATATGTATCAACAAATCAAAAAATGTATGTGTCAACAAATCGTACAGTATGATCAACACTCCACTAATGAACAAATAATGTATGGGTCGACAAATCAAAAAATAGAACTAATGTCATTGGGACGACGATCTACCTCCATCGTCTCGTGGCCTAAAGAATGTGCTCAACTCATTCCGTATGGCATGCTGGACGGAATCGGCATGCAACCACCTCATGTCTCGGATCTTCGCCCTAAGATCCTACAGCTCCTGCCACATTTCCTGTAGCTCCTGCCGCATCTCCTGCTACGTCTGATAGTGCTGCTCTGCCTGCTCGTAGAGCTGACTGATCTCCTCCTATGACGCAGCTGCCGCATCCGTCCGCGTCTAGGTCACGTTGTACTCATGCGCGGTCGAACGCCTATCAAAAAATCAATGTGCCCCGGGACCAACCCCGCGCTCATACCCACCATGATGCCCGCCGAATATCGAATCTACGACGGGGACAATGGCGGTGATCGAGTCGCCGGGGCTAAGTCCTAAGGTGTCCGTCTGCTCCTGGAACTAGGTCTATATAGAATGTGTGTGTGTGTGTGTACACACACACATGTACTAACTAAAATACGAAATAAACATGATTATATGAAAATTACCATGTACGCTCCCGTGCCCTTATGTAATGCGGCCTATCCCTTGGTTTCATTGTAGTTGGCGGGGTCTTTCTTTCTTTGCGATGAAATTAGGATTTAGTTTAATAATTAATTAACGATATAGAAAACATATGGAATTAAGCGTCGAAATACTCACCAAGTGCTACCGAGCGTTGGCCTGCAAGCACTTCTCTTGGATCGGGATAGCTTGTTCTCGCACGCCATTATTCCGGTTCTGCTTATTTCGAACCGACATCGTCTTGTAAAAATAAAGATTATAATATATTTTAGAATATGATTTCATGTTATATTGTTAAAATCTTAAAAATTAAATTGATACACGCACATCATCATGCTCAAAATAGGCGACAAGAAGCGGCTAATCCTCTCTCGGGATCTCCAGTGCTATGACCTCCATCAAGTGCCTCCACTAATCCTCGGTCGTCGCGGCCCAGGAAAGGTAAAGTTTACTCTTCACTTCCTATCGGCGATGTCGCTTGATCACTTGACACTGTCCTGAGAAATGAGACAGGGAGCGATCTATATCAAATGGCTTGTACACGCCATCCTCGCCGGGCTCGCTAATAAATATGTAATTCTTCCTGGTCTGAAATTGAAATATATTAAACAGATAATTATATGTATATGTATATAACGACGATTGAAATTTAAATATGTGAAAGGATATGTCATATGTAACGACCCAAATATTACTATACCTTCATGTTTTCTTTCTTTAGTATAATATTGTATTTATTTATTCTTAGTATTTTTCCGTATATTTTGTTTTCTATTAAATATATTATTTTATTATTCTATCTATTTTTCCCAAACCCATTTCTTTAAATTAAATCTTAACCTATTCAAAATTAAATGCAAGACCTGATCGATCCCATAACCCAAATCCAATATCATTTTCATTTTCTTTTATAAAACTATAAGCCCAAAAGCCCACCTTCTTTTCAAACAACAGCATATATTTAATTCTAATTAAATATGTGCATGAACAACTTTGTAGCACATTGGTTAAGTCCTTGCATTGTTATTCCATAAGTTACATGTTCAAATCTCCATTCTTACAATTATTTTTTATCAATTTTTATTCTTCTCATAACCTACAAATGAGACATTTCATTTCATTTTCTTTTTAACTCCCAAAATAATTAGAATGGTTATGAGCCATAATTTATTAGAATTATAGTGGCCATAAACTTTTTTATTTCTCACTCCTCTTCCTTTTCATCATCGCACATTTCTATCATTTCACATATCCCTCTTCATCTAGAGTCCTCGAAGAAGAACATGAAGAAATTCTCAAGGAAGTCTCGCTAGAAATGCGAGACTATCGGTGCATAGACAAGTCCGGTGATAATACCGGCTTGTGTATGTAAGTCCCTTCTCTCTTTCCCTCCCTCCATCTCCTTCTCTCTATCTTTCTCTTGTCATATTGCCATGAAAAACTTTCCTTATCATATCATAGTCCCTAAATAATTAATTAAACGGATACATATATAAATAATGAACATACACAAACATACCACATATATAATTTGTAAATTCTTTTTCATTACTCTTAATTCATATGTTAAGATTTCATAGCAACCAATTAGGATTGCATCATTTGTTGTTGTGTTTTAAATTACTTTATTTAAATTTTGTAAAAAAAATTGAAGTTATGAATAAATACAATAGTTTCCTCATTCTCACATATGACATATCAATACCTTTACTTTTAAAATAATTTTAGAAATTAATTTTTACTTCTGAAAATTTCAAGAAATTTATCTTGGATAGAATATATTTTTTTGTACACGCTGTAAAAATTTTAGATCGAATCACTTAACGGTTTAGGATTTACATCGTTTTTATTCACTATTCGTAAAACAGAAAACTGCATTTATCGGTTAACTTCTTAGACACATAACTTGGTCTATAGATATACAAATTGAGCAAACTCAAGTATTTTAGATATCTAAATCGAAATATCTAGATTTTCTTGGTTTTAAGTTTTTACTAAAAACCGACGTAAAATATACAAAACTGCGTTACAATATTAAGCGACGAATCTGGACAGAATCTGTCCTGATTCGTACACTGTTTTTTAATTGGATATAACTCGAACACCCAATATCCGTTTGTGACAAACTTTAGATGTGTAGATGCACAATTGATAGAAATATAATTTTTCTGTATACTAGATTACTTATAAATGCGTGAAACAAACCGATATAGGCTTTGCAATACAATATATAGTTGCTGTCTAGAAATCTGAATTTCTGTTTTAAACGCTGATGTTAAAATGATCATAACTAGAGCTTTAGGAATCCAAATCACGTGAATCTTGGTGTTTTGGATAAGTACATCGAAATACCTACAATTTTGTATTAATCTTCGTAGCCTGAAACCTATAAAAATTAACTCAAAATACGTTTTAAAAATATATGATGGTGCTGAACAGATTCTGATCTATTTTGCCCGATGATACGAAAACATGTATATCTCCCAAATCGGTAGTCGTATTTATGCTAGACTGGAACTCACGTGTGCATAACACTTAAGGCTATGTTTTCGTTTATATTATGATTTCAAATGACTTGATTAACTAGTCGAACATATCACTTATTTACAATATTGTTTTGGACGTTACTTGTATACTTATCTCATATCATGTTCTATGATTGCTTATTTATTTTTATTTATATGAATTATGATTAAATCATTACATGTTAGAATTGACTTGATCTTGACACGACTCAATCATGAATACTTGAACCCAGTATGTACACTTGAACCAACTTGATATCGAACCATGAATACAATTGGCATGACTTGCACTTAACATGACTAGAAAACTTGATATCATACATCACCTTTTGTATTCATAGATTCGATCAAGACTCATAACATTAATCATAAACTAATAAACACGGAGTGTTGGGGTAGTTCATACGTGAATCCAACAAAATCTCAAGAGTCCCCCCTAGATCATGAATCCATGTCTACCAACACAAGTAAGCTATAATGAGGGCCCCTGTTCCCTTACTCCTGAATTATAGCCTGTTGAGTTTAGAATACTTCAACACTAGGTTGAAATCCCATTACTAACATTTGATTCGGGCCCGTGGTTCCCTACCCCTGGATTACAGCCTGTTGGGTTCGAGAACACTCTTGAGATTGGTTGACATCCACCCTTGAACTTACGTTAGATTAGTATACCCAAGTAGAGACCTGTTAAGACACTTACAGTCACTTCATGTTCACTATACCTATACTCCACGGCCATATTATACATGTTTGCTATGCTGATATAATTGACACACACATTACCATGCATGCTACTATACTTGTTCATATGTTCATGATTTATATTCATGCTATACTTGTTTACTATGCTCATGTTATATTACCATGCTTACATAGTTGTCATTCATATCACCATGTTATACTTGTTCATGTTATATTTCCATTCATACTATATCACATGTCACCTTGCATATTCATTTATATATTTTTACATTCCACCATTCTTGGGGACTTACCGAGCGCAAGTTCGCTGACGGGCATTCCACCAACTTCTTTCTATTCTTGGAATGTTCGTCAAGTGACATTGAGACAGAGAAGATAGAAGTGGTCGAAAAGGAGTACAACCAGTTCACATCACAAACAGACGTATAAGTTCATTCAGTTTTTCATTTCATTTCAGCTTATTTATGTATGCCTCATTCTTAAGGCTTATCATGTTATATATCTTGTATTCAGATATTTTGTCTCCTATGAATCATGAATGTAATAAATCACAGTTGGATTTCATTATTTTGTTTATTCTTGTTAGTTTATGTTGCTTATATACGCTTAGCTTATTTATTTCGAGAAATGACATTCTCGGAATAAATACGTCGCAGGCTTACCACGTCCCTGTTTCTATCTACTGGGAAGCCGGATCGGACGCTTTCCTTCTGTGACCCTCTGTCTTTTTAACTTCTTATAACTCCTGCATATTTTAAATCTCCTGCACATTTCCAGAGTCTTTTAAATCCAATTAAAACCTCATTAAACCATATTTTTAATACAATTTTTATTACATTTTAAATTCAACTTTTCACCTACCCTAAACCCTAGCTTTACTCTATAAATACCACCACTAGACACACACCCCTCACTCACAATTCTGTCCAAACTCTCAAGAAATTCCTCTAGAAATTTTAGTGTGCAAGCGGAGTTAGCGAAGGGCAAAACTCCGGCGATCTTCCGACGACGACCCTAGGAGCTCTTGGCGACGAAACGACGCACCGACACCTCCTACCGATTCCTCTCCCTCTTCTGTTGAATCTAAATCTCATATGTCCCACCTTCCTCTTCTCTATTCTTTTCTAAAAACTCATATTACTAAAACCCGACGAAATCGGAGTTAATCCGATTTCCGATTCAATTCTTCCTAAAAATTCAACCTTTTCTTAAATACAATCATACCAAACCCTTACATGTTGACTATTAAATATTAACAAGTCATATTGAACAAGTTCCATATCAAAAGGATTTCTATTTCAATTTTTATCGTACTTTTTCACTAAAATACCATGTAGTTTAATTTCGACATTAAAACATCCCAATCTTCCTATACCTTTAAATAGATCACGAGATAATGACCTACCTCCTCACAACACTCATATGCAACATAGCACAATACCTTTCGGGAATATAGAATACGGGAAAACGAAACTTTACATATAAATACCATGTACTATTAAAACCGTTTTTTATAAGATTACGTATTTTTACAAATCTTTGCAAAGCGCCGCTAAAACCCATTTTGGGGAACCCGTTCAGGATGGTGCGGATTATCGCACATCCTCGGGTTTAGTAGTGCGAGATGCAGACCTCCGCAAGGAGCATTCGGTCTCGTGAGATTTAAAAATACAAATATCTTAAGAAAATGAGATTTTTAGAAATATAATATATTAAAATTATTTTTATAGATATATTATAAATATTTCAACTTTTCTAAATCACAAGAATCATTTTACATGAAAATACCATGAAATTCCATACAAGTTCAATATTACAATTAAATACCCTATATTATGAAATTAGGTTATTTTCACTAGAAATATCACAAATATAAAATTTACAACTATGAAAACTCTAAATACGATAAATAAATACTTGGGGTGTATTTTGAAAATTATACAAAAGAATTTTTACATAAAACCCCCTCAAGTTCTATAAATTACCCTAAGGACCCTAGTAAATATAGGTTTAAGAGGGACCAGTCTCTTGAGCCTCAGCGAGCCGGAGATATGGGTGTCTGCCTACCTAAGGTAGACAACTTAACAAACGGTGTTATCAACACGGTAATCGTCTTTGAAAAAGACACAAATCCTGCCGTCCATGTGCAGCGGTTACCGATAACATCAAAACAATCAGGACTTCAATTTCTTTTCTAATTGTTCTGACTCAAACTGAGTCTCATTATAATAATCTGACTTGAATATAATTCAAGTACAATCTATAATGCTACAATTCAATCTGAATCCATATATTCAATCTGTTCAATCTATACAATCTATACAACTTGACTGAACCGAACCATGGAAATACATCCATCTACTTGATTCTCCAGTTACATCCATTTACATGATTCTCCAGTTACATCCATTTACTGATATCATGGTTTCGGCAAGTCATCCAATTATACAATCTATATTACAAGACAATACGAGTTGCAATACAATACAAACAATACAAACAAGACATCGCGGGGTTTAAGGGGTAGATTAGTACGAAAGGTGTTAGAAGTGGCACGAGACTGTAAGATTTAAGACACCTAACCTGAATACCACGCCATTGTTCCGGGCTTTCTAACAGAGCCTTATACTTTCATTTGCTTTTATTCTCTGGCATATAGAGACTCCTCTCGTATACACTGGCATCCTTCTGTACCAAACTACAAACAACAGCGTTAATACTAAATACAACATTATAACAATATAATACAACTTTAAAAGCTACACTCTCTCTCTCTTACTTTCTGTCTATTCTATTTCTCCCTTATCTTTGGGACTTACCGAGTGATTTATTCGCTGACGACATTCTCTTTCTTTCTTCTTTGAATGACGTCAGGTGTTTCGGACCTTCCAAAGATCGAGCCCAGCACTGAAGACTTGGACCTGTTTACTGAAGATCTCGAGCTGTAGTTACACTTGTACACATTTCATTTCAGTACTTTCCATTTCTGTTCTGCCACTGTTTAGGCATTTCATTCATTCAGATGTATTTATTTTTCCATACATAGTGAAGAAGAATGTTAATAAATAAAGTTGTCGTTTCATTACATTTGTCTCTCGTGTACATTTCTTTATATTGCTTAGATACGCTTAGCGAATTTACTTCAGAGTAAATACGTAGCGGCCTCGTCGCGCCCTCTGCCCGTATATTAGGAAGCGGGGCGTAACAGGTTTTGTTGGTGGCCCTGATTGAGTGATTTAGCGTGCTTGCGCTTTCTAAAAGATAGATCAAAAATATTTGTAACCGCAATCAAGAACGGCATCACATGAAGCTAGCCGGTGAGTACGGGTCGGTCCACAGGGATGTTGTGAATTTCCAATTCGTTTTTACGAGTTAATTCCGAAGGGTGTTCGGAGTTGTTATTAAATCTAAAAACCTAATTAACCTAGGGCAATTATCTAAATCTACTCTTGCTAGGGCTAGGTTTAGGGATGGTTTGGAAATGTAATTAAATCTCACCGCTTTCTATACCCGAAGGAAGATCTGTGAGGAGTTATGGTAATTATCAATAAAGGGGATTAGATCCGTTCGGGAAGGTGTTCCTTCCTCTAGGTTCTTGTCCTTCCTTTAGAGATCCTTACCCTAACCTCCATGGAAAACGCGTGCAACCGGGCTTTTACACTACGGTGTCATCATTACCTCGAGGGGTAGGATGCCGTAGGGCGCGGTGTGTGCGTGTATGCATGGAGTCCTATTGTAAATATTTGGTGGGTAAGAAAGGGATGAGAGATCTCATCTCTCAAAATCCTTCCCCAAAGCTAAACCCTAAACAAGTTCCTAGGGCATGAAATTAAATCTACCTAGGGCAAGGAATTAAAATCTACACTAAGGCAAGAAATTAAATTTACTTACAGATGCATCCCTCCAATCATCCATGCAGGGTTGTCAGATCTGAATTTCTGAATGGAGAAGAAACACCGATGCTCTCCAAAAGGATTTCTGAATTTTTATTAAAAGGAGGCATAAAGAAAATACAATGTTTTGGGTTTCTATTTATAGAGAATAGGAAACCCTAGGGTTACATTTGACTCGCATATCTGCTATTACAAAAATACCCCTAAGAAAAGACCTAGTCAACAATACGCGCACAGCCAAAAAACTCCGTGCCGACACGGGCACTACATGGCCGCGGTTCCGCGGCCAAAGTATGGTCTTGATGCATGAAACTTTCTGTACTGCTTCTTGTGATCTTTTTCTTCTTGTTTATATGGTTCTTTTATTCATTTGGCTTCTAAGTCTTCTCCAGATCTTCCAGTGAACATTGTTGTGGACTTCTAACCGTGTCTTTGTGTCGACGTCTTGAACCTTGCTTTGTGAACTATTTCTTATGTAGGCTTGAACAAGAGTATTCTGTTTGTTGGTCAAAAGTCCATAGTTTCATCGTCTTTACATCATTTTCACTGTTTTCCATCCAAGAACCTGTAACCTGTAACATGTAGCAGACATGCGTCAAAAATACCTGTTTATTTATAAAACGAATAAGAATGGGGAATATAATAATGCAATATTATGGTGTGAACAGGCCCATGCAGGTCTACATGTGCATAACTCGTAAAAACCTCTATACATATAAAACAAAATAGCCCAGGGAGTAGACCAAACGACGACAGACCCACGACGGCCGACCCCGGCCCGACTCGCCGTGACTCGGTAAGCAATATAACACAAGAACCAGCAACTAAAACATTCTTTACAATCCATATTCCTCGAATCTTACAATTTCATATTCCTTGAATCATATACTTTGAATCTATCCTAACCTAAATTTTTCATTCAAGGTTATGGATTCCCCGAACAACACCAGCACCAACTTCAACAACACTCCACCACCACTACAAATTACACCTGTCGTTCATGCTCCGATCAATGAGCAGACGGTTCTACTTGAGGCAATCCACAGCTTCCTGGAAGGACAGCAGCAGCAGACTGCTATTCTCTTGAACCGTCCAGAAGCGGAAGCACACGGAGTGAAGTAATTCCGGGCACTGCACCCCAAGAACTTTTCGGGAAAGGAGAGCCCACTAGAAGCTGAAGAATGGGCTCAGAGCATCGAAGATGATCTGGCAGCAGCACAAGTGCCAGAGAGCTTGGGTCCGTGTTGCGAAACTGCAGCTCACAGATAATGCACGGGTTTGGTGGAAGGCGGAAGAAAGCCGTCTTGATCAACCTATCGAATGGAAGACTTTCCGTGACATGTTCGACGCAAAGTACTTCCTGAGACTGCCAGGTTCGACATGGAACAGCAGTTCATCCATCTACAACAAGGTTCAATGTGGACCAAATCAGTAGATGAGTACGACGCTGAGTCCACCATGCTCAGTCGGTAAGAAATGTCTCAATAAATTCGATTTTTAAAATATCATATACTACACAGCTAACACAAGACCATAACAGGTTTATAGTCCATCTGATACCGACTGCTGAGATCAGAGCTAGAAAATTCAGCAAGGGTTGGACCCGGAAATCCAAGTTGCTCTAGCTACAGGGGATTTCCTAACCCATGATTTGGCTTTGAAGGCTGCCCGAAAATACGAGGCAGTAGTAAAGAGGAAGGGCAGACCTCAATCTGCCGGTTTGAAATGCCCTGCCCCTCAAATAGCAGGAGGAGCCTCTTCTAGGCCATCGTTCGAACTCAGGAGAACTGAAGAAATCAATAACCAGTCGAGTCCAGACTTTTGCTACTACTGTAGGAGAAAGGGACACTTGTGGAAAGACTGTATGCGTGCAAAAGGCCTATGTATAGTTTGTGGCGTGTCCAATCACAGAATTGGAAACTGTCCTTATAGACGCAACCCAGATCACACACCCATCAACTACCCACAACGGCCAGCTATCCAGGCCCCTACACCTCGTCTTGCACTCCCTGCTCCACCACCTGCACAGCCTACTCGCCGATTCCAACAAGCAATGAGGGACATGCCTCGAAGGCATAGAAACATGCCCCAAGGACAGAATATGCCCCCAGCTAGGAGGAATGTACCACGGCGACAGACTTTCACATTAACAGCCGTAGAAGCCGAGGCTGTAAGTCAAGGTAACACTGGTAAGCCTTATTCACATTTTAAAAAAACAAACCTTGCACCATCTTGTTATACACTATCAGTACTTCAGTTACCAAACTTTCCTTGAATCTGTTACACTTTCCTTTTAAAAATTTCGAGGACGAAATTTTTATAAGGAGGGTAGAATGTAACAACCTTAAACTTTCTGTACAAATTTTTCAAAAAACACAGAAAGGGATATTTTTTCCCGAGCACAGATTATAACTTTGATTTGCTTTTTAATAGCAAGAAAGAGCTTGTAGCTCATTGGTAAGACCTTGCACTGCTGAACCAAAGCACCAGAGTTCAAATCTCATCCCCCACATTATTTTTGATATTGTTTTATTTTGAATTTTTAGAAGTCCAAGGGTCTACACGTGCATAACTCGTAAAAACTCCACTATACATATAAAACAAAATAGCCCAGGGAGTAAACCAAACGACAACGGACCCACGACAGCCAACCCCGGCCCGACTCTCCGTGACTCGGCCGGCGACTCGGCCGCCGCCGCCGGCCGAACTCGGGCGAATCGCCGAGTTATCAACAGGAGAAGTGTGTCTTTTGGCCTCCCATTACCCCTGTACACTTTAAATTTCCTGCAATTTAACAAAGCTCTTTAAAACCCCATCAAGCCATATTTTTAATACATTTTTAATACATTTTCAATTCACCATTTCAACTACCCTAACCCTAGCATTACCCTATAAATATCACCCCTAAACACACCCCCTCACTCACAATTCTGTCCAAACTCTATAGAATTTTTGTGTACAAGTGGAGTTAGCGAACGGCGAAACTCCGGCGACGAAACGACGCACCGGCAAATCCTACTTCCTCCTCTCCCTCTTCTCTTAATTCTAAACCTGTAAGTCTCATCTCCCTCTTCTATTCTCTAGTCTTAAAACTTCTTTTAATAAAACCCGACGGAAGCGGAGTTAAATCTGACTTCCCATTCGGTTTTCTTATAAAGTTCAATATTCCTTAACACAACCATATTAAACTCTTACATCTTGACTATTAATCATTAACAAAACATGTTGAACAAGTTTCATAGCAAAACATTTCATTTTGTAACTTTTACCGCTCTTTTTCACTAAAATACCATGTAGTTTACTTTCTAGCTTAAAACATCATTAATCTTGTTATACCTTTAATTAGATCATGAGGTAATGAAATACCTCCGCACAACACACATATGCAACATAGCACAATAGCTTTTGGGAACAGAATACGGGAAAACGAAACTTTACATATAAATACCATTCACTATTAAAACCGTTTTCTACAAGATTACGTATTTTTACAAATCTTTGCAAAGCGCCGCTACAACCCATTTTGGGGAACCCGACTGAGATGGTGCGGATTATCGCACATCCATGGGCTTAGTAGTGCGAGATGCAAACCTCTGTAAGGAGCATTCGGTCTCGAGAGATTTAAAATACGAATATCTTAAGAAAATGAGATTTCTAGAAAATAATAAATTAAAATTATTTTATATAAAATATACATATGTATTATCAAAATACCTATTTTTGATATAAATATTCCAACCTTTCTAAATCAAAAGAATCACTTTATATGAAAATACCATGAAATTCTATACAAGTCCAACACTTATAATTAAATATCATGTATTATGAAAATTAGGTTATTTTCACTAGAAATATCATAAATATAAAATCTACAACTATGAAAACTCCAAAGACGATAATTAAATACTTGAGGTGTATTTTGTAAATTATAAAAAATTATTTTTACATAAAACCCCCTCAAGTTCTATAAATTACCCTAAGGACCCTAGTAAATATAGGTTTAAGCGGGACCAGTCTCTTGAGCCTCAGGGAGCCGGAGATATGGGTGCTTGCCTATTTAAGGTAGACAACTTAACAAACGGTGTTATCAACACGGTAATTGTCTTTGAAAAAGACACAAATCCTGCCGTCCATGTGCAGCAGTTACCGATAACATCAAAACCTAATTCAGGACTTCAATTTCTTTTATAATTGTTCTGACTCAGACTGAGTCTCATTATAATAATCTGACTTGAATATGATTCAAGTACAATCTACAATATTACAATTTAACATGAATCCATGAATACATATATTCAATCTATTCAATCTGTATTAACTGAACCGAACCATGGATATACTTCCATTTACATGATTCTCCAGTTACATCCATGATTCTCCAGTTACATCCATTTACTAATATCATGGTTTCGGCAAGTCATCCAATTGTACAATCTATATTACAAGATAATATAAGTTGCAATACAATACAAACAATACATCGCGGGGTTTAAGGGGTAGATTGGTACGGAAGGTGTTAGAAGTGGCACGAGACTGCAAGATTTAAGACACCTAACCTGAATACCACGCCGTTGTTCCGAGCTTTCTAACGAAGCCTTGTACTTCCATTTGCCTCTAGTCTCTGGCATATAGAGACTCCCCTCATATACACTGGTATACTTCTGTACCAAGATACAAAAAACAGCGTTAACACTAAATACAGCATTATAACAATATAATACCACTTTAAAAGTTACATTCTCTCTCTCTCTGTCTATTCTATTTCTCCCTCATATTTGGGACTTACCGAGCGATTGTTCGCTGACGACATTCCTTCTCTTTCTTCTTTGGAATGTTGTCAGGTGATCCGGACCTTCAGGAGATCGAGCCCACCAGCGAAGACTTGGACCAGCTAGCTTACGACCCAGAGCTTTAGATTTATTGTACACATTTACTTTCAGTACTTTCCATTTCTGTTATGCCACTGTTTAGGCATTGCTTTCATTCAGAAGTATTTACTTTTCCATATACTGTAAAAGAATGTTAATAAATAAAGTTGTTGTTCATCACATTTGTCTCTTGTGTATTGTTCCCCTCCGAACGGCGGCCGACGGCGGACGTCTCGCATGAGGTTCGGGGCAGATGCTAATTGGTGCTATCCGTCTACCTCTCCGAAGATGCCAAGTTGATTTATGGCACCGTATATCGAAGGTTTAAACGGATGCGTCCGATGTAGCAGACTTCGTCAGATTCCCCTTCGCTTGAGGGGTTTTTGATTGTGGGGACGCTCTTCCCTGCAGGCGCAAGCCCCTGCAGTTAATTACGCTACCGCATCGCGGTAACCGCTTTCTCCTTCTCCAGATAGTCACTTCGTGTCATGTGTGTTTGTTTTGTGTTTAGTTGCCCGTGGATTGTATACGGAGACTGAGTTATGTCGTCGCCCGTAGGGCGTGGACTAGTCCAAATCCGTATTATCTTAGATTTGGGTTTGGGGGTTTGGGTTTTAAGGATACGTTAGCCCCGTTTAAGACTAAGATCGACTTAAACGTTTGTTAAGGACATGTTAGTCTGGTTTTTAGACTAAGATCGACTTAACGGGATCGTTTAGATCCAACAATAGAGCAATTAAGGGAGCCCTGTTGTTTAGTTTAGTGACGTTGCGGTCAATAGGTAGTTTAAGGACATTGTGGTCCAATGTTAGTTTTAAGACGTTGCGATCAAGGTTAAGGACGTCATAGTCCATGGATTTAAGGACTCCACAGTCCAAAGTTAGTTTTAAGACATCTCGGTCAAGGTTAAGGACGTCATAGTCCATGGGTTTAAGGATCCCACAGTCCGTTGTTAGTTTTAAGACATCTCGGTCAAGGTTAAGGACGTCATAGTCCGTTGTTGGTTTTAAGACATTCCGGTCAAGGTTAAGGACCTCATTGTCCATGAGTTTAAGGACCCCACAGTCCGTATCAATGTGTGGTCATTGGGACCCGTCACCTCTTTGAAGACGTCGAGGGATTACAACGCCAAGTATCAAAGGAGTGAAGAGATGTACCCTTAAACCAAGGTAGATTAAACAGTCTTTGGTCCAGCTTGGGACCAGGACCAATTAATTATGTTATGAGCCCATCAGCCCAGTTAAGTTTGAATTGAGGACTTATGGCCATCTTGGGCTAAGTCCAATCATGTTTGGAATATTGGCTTCCTATTGGTCCATTGAAAGAGAGGCTTTGCCTCTGGCCATTTAGCCAATTGGGCTAAAGTTAGTGTTAAACACTAAAGATCAGCAGTGTTGAACACTGGGAACAAGTTAGTGTTTTAAAACTAAAAGACAGTTGGTGTTAAACACCAGCAACAGGAGGTTCAAATTAGTGTTAAACACTAGAGCAAATCAGTGTCAAACACTAGCAACAGAGATCTCAAATTAGTGTTAAACACTAAGAATAACCAGTGTTAAACACTGGTGACAGAGATTTTAATTTAGTGTTGAACGCTAAGGTGGTTAATATTAAGCTCTGTTAACAGGAGTTTAATTTAGTGTTAAACATTAAGAAATTCAGTGTTTAAACACTGCAAATAAAGTTCTTTAATTAGTGTTGAACACTAAGGCCAAACAGTGTTAAACACTGGATTCAGAGGTTCCAATTTAGTGTTAAACCCTGAGGCAAGAGGGGTCACGTGGTAGCATGCGAAGGCGCCCTCCCTTCATTTGTTCTGCTGAGGATATTGCATATTTTGGAGCATCACGTGCTATCATGTGATGGGCATTTAAATGCTTGTATATTAAAGCTTCTGCCAAGGGTCACGTGAGGCATTGCCTCAAAGACCCTTCTCTGTGGATCTTTTCGGGGGTCACGTGGTAGCACGTGACCCTGCCTCTTTGTATGTTTTTAAAAGATCTGTTAATCTCTTTAAGAATTAAATTCTTCGCAGGGTTGAACCCTAACAATAAACTTTAGAGGAATTAAATTCCTATTTCCTTCTGAAGATTTATATTCTGGGATAGAGTTGAACTCTGAATTTTCTGTAGGAATTAAATTCCTCATATATGTGAAGAACTGAATCCTATCATAGGGTTAAACCCTAATAAAAGCTTTAAAGGAATTAAATTCCCACTCTCTTTTAGAGAATTATTCTGAGGAATAAGATTCTGTCATAGGGTGAAACCCTAATTTCTTCTTTCTTAAGGGAATTAAATTCCTGTTATTTTGACAGAACTAAGTTCTTAACTAGGGTTAAACCCTGATTCTGTTCATTCTGAAGGAATTAAATTCCTATAACATAGGGTCAAACCCTAATTTTATCTTAAAGGAATTAAATTCCTATAATTTTGTGAGAATTAAATTCTCAAACTTCCATTCCCTCTCTATGCTTTGGATCTGCATGGCAGGATCTCAACCCAATGAGAATTAAATTCTCAATTCAAGGGGAGATGTGCACTTTGCAGATCCTCCACTAAAGAGAGAACTATGTTCTTCTTTTTAAGAGTTAAACTCTTTTGAGAATTAAATTCTTTTTTAAGGGCTTTCCCTTTCTTACCTAGGATTTTCTTCTGCAGAAGATCAAATTCTTCCAGAGTCTCAAGGCTCTATATTTCTCTTTTTCTATCTCCCTTTTTCTGTCTCTCCCTCTGTATCTCTCTTGGCTCCTATTTATAGGAGAAGAAGCAGAATCAATTAGTTTTGATGAATCTTTCATTGAGAGATTTGATTTGTATTCACCATTCGTTTGGACCTTTGGATTATTAGGTGAATTTTATTCACCATTGGATTTTAAATCCAAAGATTTTCCTTTGTTATTTCGATTAGATTTTAAGGGAAAATCTTTCCAAGTTCAAGATTTTTCCATAGATAGGTGATATTTAATCACCTTTAAATCTTTAGTCCAATCGGTTCCAAATAATCATTTTCCTTTGGAAAGATTTTAATGGTCTCTTCAGAATTTGATTCTGTTAAATAAATAGGCTTTGAAAGCCGGTCACGTGTGGCCACGTGACCCCTGGTCACGTGTAGGCACGTGACCCCTTGGAATGAGCTTTCTTCTTCTTTTTGCGCTCTGTCTTCTGGCCGCTGCTTAGCCGTCACGTGCCACCACGTGACCCCTGGTCACGTGTGAGCACGTGACCCTCGTCTGGAGCCTTTTTCTTGATTTAATCAGAGAATGAGTCCGCTGCTTTCAAATGTCACGTGCCAACACGTGACTGCTGGTCACGTGCTAGCACGTGATGCTTCTTCCGTAGGCTTTCCTGATTTTAAATCAGGAAACAAATACCCCCACAGCGTTGTTCTCACGTGTCTGCACGTGAGTGTAACGCTGTCACTTTTTGTGACCGTTGGATTCCTCTAGGGATTTGGGGAGATGAAGCGTTTCCATCACCTACTATAAATATTGGGGTCATTTCAGAGACGCCTCCACCTTGCCTGTCTTCCTCCTTTGATAACTTTTTCCTTTGAGAATTTAATTCTCGTTCCTAGAGCTTAGCTCTCTGCCGTGAACCCACCCTCAGAGTTTAACTCTGTTCGAAAAGACTTTTCTCTTTAGATAATGCTCTCGAATGAACGATGAACTCTTATATTCCTCTGGATTTTAAATCCAAAACAAGGGTTTTTACCCTTTTTTAACAAAGAACCCGTTTTTCTTCGAGTTTCTTAACCAAAATACAAAACCACTTAACCTCCAACGGTAGATTTCTTAGGGTTCATATGATGATCCATGGAGTTTAACTCCGTTCACAGAAAAAGGCTTTTGGGAATTTAATTCCCTTTTCTTAATAAGGAATTTAATTCCTATGAAGAACTTGGTTTCTTCACATGGAGGCTTCTTAGGGTCTCTTGGCCCGAGGTTGTCCTTCTGCAATTAATGGAACAGAAGTTTGCAATGATATCTTCTGTGGGAATTTAATTCCCTTGATCCCGTTTGATTTGTTGTAGAGTCCGAGGTAGATTTGTCTTATAGGGGATGTGCAAGGCCACTTGAAACCTACTTTTTACTTAATGAGGGTATCCCCTCTGTCTTATTGCAACTGCTTGGTCTCATTATTAACGAGCCGTCATCTTGATTCTGTGGGGCCCATGTGTTTTGTAGCCAATGGTCCCAAAAAAAAGTCTACTGTTGTTTTCTTCAACTAGTCTTCATGTTCATGCATGGATATATATTGCTGACTTTGCTTTTGACGGTCTTCTTCCATTCGATTTCAGGTGCGATGGCTTCTGCTCCGTGTTTTCCCTTTACCCGTTCGGAGGCCGCTTTTCTTCAATCACTGTCCGATGAGGAAGCGATGGCGATGATCCGGGCTCATGACCCGAACTGTACCAACTTGCTTCTATGGGGAACTTGGTACAGCCATATTATTCGGGGTCGCCGAAGTTTCCTCTGCGCAATACCAACAGAGCCTACTTTCCCGTTTTTGCCGATGGACCCTCCGAAGACGGTCTTTGCTGTGGAGATGCCCAACTGGACTCTAACGGGGAGGCTCGAGCCTTCGACGACCGGTATTCCGAACCATCCGATCCTGGCTATAGACATTCTGGGGCGGCGCATTTGCCAGGGTGAGGCCCAACCATGGGGACAAATCTACAAGATAGGGCTCAACCCTCGAAATCCTACGGGGTACCTTCTTTGGGCTCGCTACATCCTGTCCGCCCATCGCGCGAGGCTGCAGAAGGTCGGGCTTTACCAGGCGATCTACGCGTCGCTCTTTCACTACCAATCCCCGCATGTTTGGTGGGTTAAGGCGTTCCTGAACCAGTGGAACCTTCCCACTAACACTTTCCTTTTAGGGGACCACGAAGTCTCGATCTCTCTGGCAGAATTCTATGACATCTCGGGGTTGCCAATCAGGGGTAGTCTGTATGAGGAGTTGCTGCCCTCTGACGAGTACATCTTTAAGCCCGAGCCCGCCTCGGTTGACGGCCTGTCTGCCGAGAATGCCGTCCGCCACAAGCGTCCCAGTTTGATCAAAGCGCTAGGTATCTTCGACCGATTATTCACCGAATCCGAAGAGCAGGGTGTTACTTTCAAGAGCTTCATTGCTCGTTTCCTTCGCGAGGACGTCTTGACCAAGACAGCCCCGAAGTTCGCCAACATTAGGGACCCCTTTGGGTTTGGTCCGAAGAAGCTGCCGACCACTGAATCGGATCTACCACGGTACTACATCCCTATTATGTCGCCGACGTGTTTTGAATCCATTGCAGCTCCCGGCATGGATGAGGAGACGTTCTTCATGGGATTTGTCAGTGTCTGGCTCAGTTGGTTTGTCATCCCCATGCATCGTCGTTTTATGAGGGCTTCGGTTATCTACCCGGCTCATTGTATAGCTGAGGGGACGCGGTTGGCCGTCGGTATCCCGGCGTTGGCGCATCTTTATCACGGGTTGGGCACCGCAGCTAATACCTCTACTCCCGGCGTGGATGTAGTAAACTTTTCGCTTCATTATTTCACGTCCTGGGTCGAAATGCATGTGCTGGGGGCTTTCGCTATGCATCAGAGGCCCGCGTTTTACGACGCCTATCCCTTCCCGCGACTTATGCGATTGGTGGATGCTTCTGCCGCCGACCCGACTCAGTTCGGGGCTATTCAGGTGCTGATTTCTCCTTACGCTGCCGCTGGCGGGATGGTTTTTAATGATCGGGTCTTGTCTACTCCCTCAGGTCCAGTTCAATAACTCTGGGACCTGTCAAAAGACAACGCACCTTCTTTGAAGCCTCGGGAGGCCGCGCACTTGTATACTATTAGACCGGGCTACTTGGTGTTTCGCCAGGACAGTGCAGCTCTTTTCATGCGGTACAATCCGCATCGATTCGCCCGACAGCTTGGATACGACCAAGGTGTTCCTTTCGAGGCTTTTATAGTCGCCCCGATCCCTTCGCTCGATGCCGTTCGCGATGCCGCTCATCATTTCATGAGGCTAAACACCGGCTCCCACTTCATGGTCCCTGAAGCTGAGTACATGCCCCGGTGCGTGGGCGCGTTTACGGGTTGGTATCTTCATCGGATCAACCCAATTATTCTTGAGGAAAGGAGGGTGCTTCTTGGTCACGACACCCCTCCTCTGGTTCCAGGAGCTAAGCTGCGACCGAGGGCTCCGGTCCGCTTCCCTCTAAGGGATACCGGCACTGCGCTCATCCCAGGAGAATCGGAGGTAGACCTTACTCCAACGGCTGGTATGCCCCTGGGTTCCCGATCGCGGGGTAGAAGGGCCCCAGTAGTAGCACCACCGCCTGTGGCAGCACCACCTCCCGTGGCATCGACAATGGCAGTGTCATCCTCGGTCGTGGCACCGGGCGAGGGTAATAGGGATGAGGGTATCGAAGGCGATGTGGCTCAGCGCCGCCCTAAGGCTTCGCGGGGGAGGAAACGGTCATCCTCGGCGACCGGCTCTGGGTCTAAGCGGCGGAGGAAAGCGGCCACCAATTTGCTCGATTCTTTGGCGGAGTCTGGGCCTATTCTTGAAGACGAACTATTGGCCTTGCAAGAGTCAGACGCTGGACTTCTCTTCCCGAGTTCGGCCGATGAGGAAGCCGCACAGTTGGCCGAGGCCATACGGCGTTCCAAAGACGCGTCTCATAACGCCAGGGTTCCGAAGAAGCCCTATCCCGCTATAATCTTTTACGAAGACCCTTCGTGGATTCGGCGGCGGTTTATCGGTCCTTTGGAGGAATGGGGAGAAAGGGCCCTGAAGCAGGCCGCTTCAGAAGACGCAGCGGACGTACTCTCTTTATGGATCGGCGGCCATGAGTCTACTCTTGAACCCCGGTGAGCACGCCTCCTTGAGAAGGAGCAGCGGCTTGAAGAAGCCATACTGAAGGCTTCCTTGCGCATCGGTACGTTGTGGTTCTTTTCTGTAGTTTTTCGGATTATTTATGCCTGTACATATGTATCCTTATCCTTATCTGAATTGTGCAGTCTTCGACGCTGGGGGAGCTCCCTACGGGCTCATTGAAGCTAATGCCTGCCGAAATCCCCGATGAAGGATTGCTCGATGTGGAGGGGACTGATGAGGCTGCTCCTCTTACGGTAGAGCCTCCAGCGGCTGTTCTTGATCAGGGAATGCTTGCCCCTTTGGGGGAGGCTCCTTTGGAGGTTACCGTTCCAACGGCTCTTCCCGAAGGCGGCCCAGAGGCTGAGATGGGGGTAGTCGGGACTACCCTCCCTTTGTTAAGGCCCGCGGTTCTGGCAGAGGTTGTCGAAGCCGCTATCCCCCCGACTCAAAACGGGAGAAGTGTTGAAGGTAACCCTCTGCATTTTAGATTAGCAACCCTTCCATGGTCTGAACTCTTTTATCTTTCCCAGAACTGCGCGGTTTGGCGGCCACTATCGCTGATTTGTCACCTCAACAGTCATTTCAGCATTTGTTGGAGATGGCGGCTCCACAGGCGATCTCCCCTCAGCGTATTGTCCTTTCCTCTGGGCAAGGTTAGCGTCATTCATCATCATTTTTTTTTACCATGGCATTGTTACCATTTTGCGAAATGACGTTGATGTCTCTTATAGTTTTGGAACCTAACGACGAGGTCGAGGTCGTTGAAGGGCCAGGAGAACCTTCAGCTCCTACTTGTATGACTGTCGGTAAGCGACATTTTATTATAATCCCATTCGTTCTGTGCTTAAGGATTTTATTGACATCTTTCAAATTTGAACAGCCCTGCCAGTCTCCATGGCGTTGGAATCGCGCATCGTGATGCCGCCCGGCCCTTATGCTTTGCGGGCTTCAGAGCGCTTGGCCCAACTAAGCCTTGTCTCCCTCTCATCTTTTATTGAGGAGCTCCGTGCTGGTAGCGCGACTACAGCCGAAGCGTTTGTCGCCGAAGCTAACGGCTCTCTCCATTTTCTTGCCACCTATCATAGTGAGGAGGTGGTGCGGGTCTGGGTGGAGTTCTGTAGGAAGGTGGAAGCTTGTTTGCACGCCCTTGAATGTTACCACCTTTCCTCGGAAGCTGTGGCTGCAAAGGCGAAGTTACGGGGGTTGATAGCACGGTGCGCTGCAAACATGACGTCGTGCGAGAAGAGGCTCGACCATAAATTCTCGGAGAGGGAGTTGGCTTCTAAGGCGCTGAGCGAGCTTCAGGCCAGCCTCACAGCCAAAGCCAACAAAGCATACGAACTCTGGCGGGTGCTTCAGGAGTCCATAAAAGAGGTGGTGGTTCTCGATAAAGCTGCCACGTTCACTAGTGAAAGGGTCGAGGCCCATAAAGCCACCGAGAAAGAGCTTGAAGCTCGGCTTGCTTCGTATCAGGCCCAGCAAGCTCAGGCGGAGGCTCGTCTTCTGGAGATCCTGCATCATGAAGCCGTGGCTCAGCAACAAAACGATGAGATGGTAAAATTGCTACATCGCCCGCCGGCTTGAAGACTTGTATCTTTTCCTTTTTTTTTGTACATACTCATGGATGAGAGTATCTTCTTTTTGTTGCTTCATGAATTGTACCTTGTATCCATTTTGGCTTATGAATAAAAGATACACTTTTCTTCTCAATGATGTGTCTCTTTTATTGAATGTATTCTGCGGACAATTTATCTTGGCCTACTTGCAGGGCAGCGATGGCTAAGGATTCAGGGTTAAGATCTGCTTCCTAAGACTTTTGCACTTTATGAGCCACGAGGGTCTCATAAAGAGTTTTTTTTTCTCCCTACAGGTCGAGAGGATCCCATAGGTGTGAGTTCTTCTTAAGAATCGTGAGGATTCTTAAGCGAGTTTTCCCTTGAGAGTCGTAAGGATCTCAGAAGAGAGTTTTTCTTCCTTACAGGTCGTGAGGACTTGCAAGTGCTGGATGTGGTCACCCTTATTCGTGTTTCACGGGGTCAGGGGTTGCTCAAGGCATCGTAGTTTAAAGACGTCGCGGTCAAGGTTAAGGACATCATATTCCGTGGATTTAAGGACTCCACAGTCCGATGTTAGTTTTAAGACATCACGGTCAAGGTTAAGGACGTCATAGTCCGTGGATTTAAGGACTCCACAGTCCGATGTTAGTTTTAAGACATCACGGTCAAGGTTAAGGACCTCATAGTCCGTGGATTTAGGGACTCCACAGTCCGATGTTAGTTTTAAAACATCACGGTCAAGGTTAAGGACCTCATAGTCCGTGGATTTAAGGACTCCACAGTTCGATGTTAGTTTTAAGACATCACGGTCAAGGTTAAGGACCTCATAGTCCGTGGATTTAAGGACTCCACAGTCCGATGTTAGTTTTAAGACATCACGGTCAAGGTTAAGGACCTCATAGTCCGTGGATTTAAGGACTCCACAGTCCAATGTTTGGTTGCGGGGACCCGTCACCTCTTTGAAGACGTTGAGGAATTACAACGCCAGGTATCAAAAGAGTGAAGATATGTACCCCTAAACCGAGGTGGCACCAATATAGAATCAGGTTGGTTGATTGTTAGTTTTAAGACATCACGGTCAAGGTTAAGGACATCATAGTCCGTGGATTTTAAGGACTCCACAGTCCGGTGTTTGCTCCGGATGCTTCACACGGGTTCACTGCCGTGCTTGGCGAGGACCAAGCTCCGCTCTGGGCATTTTCCGCGGGGTCAAAGAGTGACGTTATCCGCGTTCCACGTAACCAGGAATTTTGCACTAGATGCTTCACACGGGTTCACTGCCGTGCTCGGCGAGGACTAGGCTCCGCTCTGGATGCTTCACACGGGTTCACTGCCGTGCTCTGCGAGGACTAGGATCCGCTCTGGACGTTTTCCACGGGGTCAAAGAGTGACGTTATCCGCATTCCACGTAACCAGGAATTTTGCACTAGATGCTTCCTACGGGTTCACTGCCGTGTTCGGCGAGGACTAGGCTCCACTCTGGATGCTTCACACGGGTTCACTGCCGTGCTCTGCGAGGACCAGGATCCGCTCTGGAAGTTTTCCACGGGGTCAAAGAGTGACGTTATCCGCGTTCCACGTAACCAGGAATTTTGCACTAGATGCTTCCCACGGGTTCACTGCCGTGTTCGGCAAGGACTAGGCTCCGCTCTGGATGCTTCACACGGGTTCACTGCCGTGCTCTGCGAGGACCAGGATCCGCTCTGGAAGTTTTCCACGGGGTCAAAGAGTGACGTTATCCGCGTTCCACGTAACCAGGAATTTTGCACTAGATGCTTCCCAGGGGTTCACTGCCGTGTTCGGCGAGAACTAGGCTCCGCTCTGGATGCTTCACACGGGTTCACTGCCGTGCTCTGCGAGGACCAGGATCCGCTCTGGACGCTTTCCACAGGGTCAAAGAGTGACGTTATCCGCGTTCCACGTAACCAGGAATTTCGCTGATTGTATCCGCATTTCACGGAATGGAGGTTTGACTGTTGGTGATATGTGTATCGCCGAGCCATGGAACTGGGGGGGTTGCCGCTGTTCCGCTTTGCTTGAAGTTGTGTCCGTTGTTACGCGACGAGTGTTGGGATGATCTCTAGGTCGCTTGCGGCCCGTCGAGATTTGACTCCTTTCTTTGATGAAACCTGGGGGACATGTGATCACTTCTTTGTTTACGCCCTTGGATTGTATACAGGGAGTGATGGAACATCACCTGTAGGGAATAAATTAAAACTTTTTTTTATTTCTTTTTCCGCGATGCTCTATCATTTCAGTTTTTATATCGCGAAGGTCGCGATTGCCCTATCATTTCGGCTATTTTTCGCGGTGCCCAATCATTTCGGCTATTTATTTCATTTTTACTCGCTGCTTTTTATTGCGAGTTGCCCCATCATTTCGGCTATTTTTCATGCATACATTTTTACTTGCTGTTTTTTTATTGCAAGTTGCCCCATCATTTCGGCTGTTTCGTATGCACGTGCGGCCTACTGGCTTTTCGCCATAAACCTGAAATTAGACACCGATTTCGGCATTAGCACCGCTACAACTGGGATATGGCCAGGAGCGAATCATCATCTGCCTCTGTCGATGTTGAACAAAGGTGGCTTAGCAAACAGGGTTAGGGTCCTGTCGACTAAGGCTTTTGACTTCATGAGCCGTAAGGGTCTCACAAAGGTATTTCTCCCTACAAGTCGTGAGGATCTTGTAGGTGTATTTTCTCCCTAGGAATCGTGAGGATTCCTAAGTGTATGTTCCTCTGTAAGTCGTAAGGATCCTACAAGAGGGTTTTCTCCTTATAAGCCGAGAGGACTTATAAGGGTTGTTCACCATATGGACATACCCCTAGTCACGGGTGGGACTTTGCTGGGGAAATGTTTATTCGCGCCCGTGGATTGTATACAAGGGCCAATATTGGACCACTTGTAGGGCATTGTCGAGGGTTGTGGGGGATTTTGCTTAAGCACAGGTTTAGGTCTCTGTGACTTAAGACTTTCAAGTCTTATAAGCCGTGAGGGTCCCATAAGAGAGTTCTCCTTACGAGTCGTGAGGATCTCGCAAGTGTATTTTCTCCTTAGGAATCATGGGGATCCCTAAGTGTATTGCTCCCTTGTGAGTCGTAAGGATCTCACGCGGGTGGTTTCTCCTTACAAGGTCGTGAGGACCCTGCAAGTGTCCTTTAACGAGGTTGCGCACTTTCGGGTTTTCACAAACACTCGCCGGTAGCCCTGCTGTTTTTACTCACGGAGCCCTTTCGGGTTTTCATCCGTGCCCTTCTTGCTTATGGACATACCGTTTTTTTTTTAATTATTATTAATTTTTTTTACGAGGTCGCGCCCTTTCGGGTTTTCACGAATACTCGCCGGTAGCCCTGCTGTTTTTACTCACGGAGCCCTTTCGGGTTTTCATCCGTGCCCTTCTTGCTTATGGACATACCCTTTTTTTTTAATATTTATCTCGTCAGCCTAAGGATGCTGCGGTAGTAGTTTTAAGGACATTTCGGTCCGTCGTTAGTTTAAGGACGTTTCGGTCCGTCGATAGTTTAAGGACGTTTCGGTCCCTCGTTAGTTTAAAGACGTTTCGGTCCATCGTTAGTTTAAGGACGTTTCGGTCCATCATTAGTTTAAAGACGTTTCGGTCCATTCAGGGGAAGGCCGGCTACTGCTTATAAAGTCTGAGCTTAGGAAGATAGCGAGAGGACATAGTCGTCGTCATCTATCATTGACCTAGGCTGTGGCTCATTAAGCGTAGTATTTCTTTAGGAAGCGGCCGTTCATCGGCCTGAAAGGCCTTTCACCGTGCATATCCATGAGTAGATAGGCTCCACCCTGAAAGACCTTGTCTATGATGTACGGGCCTTCGTAGTTCGGCTCGAATTTTCCTCGCTTGGCGCGATTGGGGATCATAGGCCTTTTGACCACTAACACGAGTTCGCCTTGGTGGAATGTCCTCGGCCTGGTCGATCTTTCATACGAGCGCGTCATCTTTGCTTTATAAGCTTCCAGATTTTGTTGCGCTATGAGCCGGGTTTCATCGAGGGCATCAAGCTCCTCAAGCCGAAGGCGAGCATTTTCTTCGTCTGTCAACTCGTGGTGGACTGCCACTCGTAGAGAAGGTAGCTCTATCTCGAGGGGGAGTACTGCTTCCGTACCGAATACCAATGCGTATGGCGTCGTGTTCGTGGCCGTCTTGAACGTAGTTCGATATGCCCAAAGAGCCTCTTGCAGTCTCTCGTGCCAGTCCTTCTTATTTCGGGACACCGTCTTTTTAATGGTCTTTGTCAAGGTCTTATTGAAGGCCTCGGCCAGACCGTTAGCTCGTGGATTATAAACTGAGGAGTATCTCCAGTCTATATTATGTTGTTGTGCGAAGCGGCTAATCTTATGGCTTCTGTAGGCTGGCCCGTTATCGGAGATAATCCGCCGTGGAGTTCCAAACCGATAAATGACGTGCGTTTTGAAAAAGTGGAGGATATTCTCCGTCTTCACTTCCCTCAACGGTACTGCTTCCGCCCATTTGGAGAAGTAATCAGTCGTTGCCAGGATGAAACGATGTCCTCTAGACGATGCCGGTTCGATGGGACCGACTATGTCAGTTCCCCACATCTCGAACGGCCAGCTGACCACCGTTGGATGTAGTGGATTCGGATGCTGGTGGATGAAATCCCCGTGGATTTGGCATGAGTGACATTGCTTCGCATATTCGAGGCAATCCTGAATCATCGTGGGCCAGTAGTAACCCATCCGTTTAATTTTTAACTTCATCTTCGGGCCTGCTTGGTGAGAACCACAGATTCCGTCATGAACTTCCTGAACGACTCTTTCTGCTTCGTCAGGTCCTAAGCATCTCAGCCACAGAGAATCGAATGACCTCTTGTACAGAGTATCATTGACGAAGGCGAAAGACAGAGCTCGTTTCATGAGCTGATGTCTTGTGGACGCTTCTTCGGGCATTCGTTGGGACTTAAAGTAGTCTATGAATACTTCCCTCCAGTCCTCAGCCTTCTCACGGTCTTTTATTTGTAGGGTCGTCTGCTCAGTCGCTCCCTTTTCTTCGTATGATTCCGGGGATATTTCTGCTGGGGCGAGCACTCGACGGCTTTGTACCATGATTTTAACGTCATCGAGGTTCTCGTCAGCTAATTCTTTAGCGAGCTTAGCTAACGCATCCGCTTTGCTATTTTCCGCGCGTGGTATGCTTTCCAAAGTATAGGAGGGAATTTGGGTCAACAGTTGTTGCACCTTTTCACCGTACCTCACCAACTCCGGTTTACACGTTTGGTAGTCGCCGTTTACTTGACTAACGACCAGTTGAGAATCCCCGTATATGAGGAGGTTTTCAATTCCCATGTCAATGGTGATCTCGAGGCCTGCTATCAAAGCTTCGTATTCGGCTTCATTGTTCGTCCTCGGTTCTGTTAAGGAGAAAGCAAAGCGCATTATCCCTCCTTGTGGAGTTACGAAGATGAGGCCTACCCCTGATTTGATCATTGGGGCACTTTGTTTGCGCTTCTTTACGGAGGACGCTCCATCGAAATAAAGTTCCCATCGGGTATCACCACCGTTGATCACGTCAAACGCATGTTCGTCCGGCAAATCGCAGTTTAGAGGTGAATCGGCAGGTACCGGGTGCTCAGCAAGGAAGTCGGCGATGACTTGGCCTTTCACTGTCTTGAGAGGATGATAGGTTATTGAAAACTCTATCAAGAGCAAGGCCCATTTAGCGAGTCTCCCCGTCAATATGGCCTTCGACATTAAATATTTAAGAGGGTCCACCTTCGAAATGAAACGGACTTCATGTGCCAATGCGTAGTGCTTGAGCTTTGTTATCGCAAAGATCAATGCCAGGCAGTGTTTTTCAATAGGAGAATAGTTGCTTTCTGCCCCCAGAAGAACTCGACTTAAGTAGTAGAGTGCTCTTTCTTCCCCTGGTCATTCTCTTGCGCCCATAATGCGCCCAAGGAATCCTCAAGGGCTGTTGTATAAAGAATAAGGGGCTTTCCCTTGACTGGAGCAGCTAACACCGGCGGGTTCTGCAGGTACTGCTTGATTTCATCTAGCGCGCTCTGGCACTTTTGGTCCCAGATGAACGGGGTTCCCTTCTTCATCAGGTGACTGTAAGGACGGCACTTGCTTGACAGGTTGGCGATAAACCGCCGGATATACGCGAGCTTCCCCTGGAGAGACCGCAGCTGTTTGAGAGTCATTGGGGGTGGCATTTCCATGATCGTCTTGATCTTGGATGGATCTATTTCGATACCTCGGTGTCGGATGATGAATCCCAGGAATTTACCCGAGGAGACTCCGAACACGCATTTGAGGGGATTCATCTTCAAATTATATTGCCGAAGGCGTTGAAACACGGTCTTCAGATGCTCTAAATGCTCTTCGTATGACATGCTCTTCACTACGAGGTCATCGATATAGCACTCGACGATTTCATGTATGAGATCATCGAAGATCTTTGTCATGGCCCTTTCATAGGTAGCACCGGCGTTCTTTAGACCGAAGAGCATAACTTTGTAGCAGAATATACCCAAAGGAGTCCGGAAAGCGATGTGCTTCTGGTCGTCGGGATGCATCTTTATCTGATTGTACCCTGATGAACCGTCCATAAAGGAGAAAACCTCGTGAGTGGACGTGTTATCTATCATTAGCTCGGTTACCGGTACTGGGAAATCATCCTTCGGGCAGGCTTTATTGAGATCCCTGAAATCCATGCATATGCGCACCATCCCATTTTTCTTCATTACCGGGACGATGTTGGCGATCCAGTCAGGATATTGGACTTCTTGGATATATCCAGAATCGATCAGCTTCTTGACTTCGGCGTTGATGCTCATCTCAAGCTCGAGCCGCATCCTTCTCGGCACCTGCTTGACTGGCTTGATTTTCGGGGATATTACTAATTTATGTACCGCAATCTCTGGATCTAATCCCGGCATCTCGGAATAGTTCCACGCGAAACAATCTCTATGCTGTAGAAGCACGTCCTTTAACGCAGCCACCCTTTCTTCAGATAGCAGTTCGCTGACGAATGTCGGTCGCGGATCGTCTGTCGATCCCAACTCAATCTTCTTGAGGTTATCTGCAGTAGTATGTATGCCATCTTCCAGTTCTTTCGGAGCCGGTGGAAATTCTGAGATCATCTCATTGTCATTGTTTTCGAAGCACCATGGGAGCTCATCTATGTCCTCGGGCTCTTCTTTTAATATTGTAATCATGTAACAGGTGCGAATCCGCTTCCAAGATTGATGTGGATCTGGTTCTGCTCTTGCGGCTTTGGGTTCATGCTTTTGTGGCGGCGTTACCCTCCAGCTGCTGGATAAAGCAAATCTGCCTTGCTAGTACTGGTCTTCGACCCAGTTCTTGAAGGTGAAGGAGTCTTCGATAGGGTGTCCTATGGCTCGGTGATAAGAGCAATAGCCCGGATAAGAAACTTTGTTAGCTTGCTCAGGGTGCTTAGACTCTGGAAGTGCGATCATTTGATGTTTTATAGCGAGCTCGAGTAACTTCTTCGTCTTGTCTCGGGGGAAGGAATACGCTCGACTCATCTTCTTCATGAGGGACAAATCCGGGCCGCGCAATACCCGATCACATAACTCTCTAATCCTGCGTCATTGTTGTCGGCTCCTCTTTCCGCTTCTTGATTTACTTCTGCCTCTGCGTCGGGCCTTTTGTACAACGGGTTGACAGGGAGGAGTATCTTTGTCTTTTGCAGCCTGTTGAAACAGACGTTGCGTCCTGGCCTTCTCGTAGATGGCCATCTCGCGGTTGTGGTCTTCCCGAGCTTTTTGACCTGCTTTCCTGATAAGCTTGTCCACTTGTTCTTCAAATGACGGACTCGGCACTTCACTCGCAGGATCCAGTTTTGACGAGGGGTCAGCATTCCCCGACAGAGTGTCCTCCTCCTCATCGAAGTTATATATGGTGTAGCTGCCGTGGACTCGCTCCCGTTTCCCGGATCTCACATATCCCAGCCCAAGCGTTTCCATTCTCCCGTTGGGCAATTTGCGCTGAGTCCTAGGGACATTCCAAATCCTGTTGTAGAACCGAGCTTGTCGAACAGTCTGTTTTAAGGATACTCCTTGGCGCTTCAATAGCCTCTTTAGTCTATTTGTGTAATATCTGGGCAAACGGATGGGTTGGAGCCTGTCGAGTGTAGCATCCGCGCCATGCCATATCTCCTTCTCCACTCTCGTTTCTGTGGATTGGTAGAATAGGATCACCTTTTCACCCTTTCGCCTAGGAGGGACGTAAAACGTCTGCAGGTCCCGCACATTGTAAGCTTGAAGTGCGTCGAGATCCTTGTAGTGTTTTCGCAGTACCATGGTGATTTGCAAACTCTGATCATCGCTAGGGGATGCTTGTATTGACGGCCGACTAGAGAACACGGCATTAACCTCATCTTCCGAGTCACTTCCGAAGATCAACATGGGGGCGGACGGTCCCAGGTTGTTGCGTCGGGACGGACCAGCGTAGACTATCTCTTCTTCTTCTTCGGTATCGCTCCCGAAAACAGGGATGATGGCGGCGGCTTTGTTCTCCGGCTTGCGACACTTTTCTGTATCCTCGAAGTCTGGCAAAAAGTATTTTGCATCTTCGTACTTGCGGACTTCGTTCATGGAGAATGGGTTCAGCTCACCTGTTACGGTATACTCGAAACCATCCTTAAAGTACTTCATACACTGATGTTGTGTAGAAGGGATGATGTTGTACTCGTGTAACCAAGGACGACCGAGCAAGGCGTTGTAGCAGGTCTTGACGTCAATGACGTGAAACTTGATGTCCGTGACGAGCAGTCCGAAGCGTAATGTTAGTATTACAGATCCGAGAGTCTGTGATGACTGGGAGTCGAAACCGGAGATGGTAATTTTGTCACGAGCGAGGTGCTGTACGCTCATGCAGATTTCCTTCAACACCCGAACATTAAGGAGATTGACGGAGGATCCATTATCCACCAGGATCTTGCCTATCTTGATATCATGGCAGTATCCAGAGACATATAGGGGGCGGTTGTGGTCACACGTCCCGAGAAGAAGGTCTTCGTCACCGAAAGTGACGTCGGCCATGTACACTTCTTCCAGTTCATCCTTCATCCTTTCCGCGGCAAGGAAGGCTTGGAATTGATCGGGTTCTTGCAACGCCTTGATTAATGAATCTCGCGCTTCTTTTGATAATAGGAGGGCGTCGAGAATGCTGAGCTGAGAAGGTAGCTTCCTTAGGTGCGCTAGGATGTTGTAGTCCATCTTACCCTTCCTGGGAGGATCTTTGGCAGCCAACTCTTTCATGACTTGGTCATCTAAAGTGATATCTTCAATGACCTTTTCCTTTCCCTTATCTTTTCTATTTGCGGGTCCGAGATTCTTTTCCGGGAGCGTGCGATTGCGCAGCTGAATATTTTCGCAGGCTTCCGATTCTTCTTCTTTCCCTAAAACGGATTCTTTAAAGAGAGGGCTCAAAGCCATTTCCTCATCAGAGTCGCTCCCAAAGGTGAGAACTTGTGATCCTCCGGTGTCGACCATGTAACAATTGCCGGTGGTTCTTTTGTGTCCTTCGGCCGTACCTTTTTGCTCCTGACGAGCTTTGCGTTTCATGCGCTTAAAATGTTGCCGGTGAGCAACATATCCCTGCCACCATACTCTGAAAGCGTCGCACTCCTCCGTAGGGTGCGAAATTTTCCGGTGGTATGAGCAATAATTTGGGTGCCTCTCCGCCCCATCGAACGTGTTCTCTTGCAAGGGTGGTAGCTTCATCCCCATCGACATGGTTTTGGCAAACCTTTTTCTCGTTTTGAACATGTTTTTATTCGCATCGGATATCTTTTGATCTGGCGGAAGTGTTTCGACTCTTTCGTTCGGTCGCTTGCGTTTGGCTCCTTCCAATGCGGCCCTCTCACGCTCCTGATCGGCTTTACTTTTCAAACGAATCTCGTCAAGAAAGGCGTCGATCATTTCATCTGTTGGCCATATAAGTTCTGGCTCAGGCTGTGCCCCCAGTTTCTCAGTGCCAAGAGTTTCCTCATCTTCCGAGTGGGAAATGATATGACAACTTGCCACATATCCCTCGGATTCATCTGACGAGCTTTCTCCATCATCTTCCTTCTGAAAGACGTGGTTAAAGAACTCTTGCAGTGTGACGGGATTCCGCGCCTTTTGATTGTACTCCTCCAGCGCATCAATCTGTTTCTGCAAATCTGTGCGCTTGTCTCCAGGCTTCACGGACTTCTTGGACTTCTTCTTCTTTTTCTTCGAAGATTTTGACGGTTGGGTGTGAGTACTTGGGCTATCACCACCGATTTTTATAGTTGGACGTGGCTTCAGCATCCCTTCGATAATTTGAGGTTCAAGCGGGTTCTTCCACTCGACCGTCGAGCACGCATGAAGGTCACTCAGCATCCTTTTGGTTTTAACTGATAGCACGACCTCCCATGGTGCTTCTTCAATAAAGGAACAGGTTGCCCCCGGTGTATCTGCTTTCTTAGGAGCATGCGGCTGTGGCGGGTTCACCTTCCATTTTTCGGACAGCGCAAACTTTCCCTGGAGGTATTGATCTTCAATCCATCCTTTGAAAACGAAGCAATCCTCAATCAGATGGCTTACCGTTTGATGGTAAGGGCAATAATTGGGGTTATTCACCTCAGTGGGTTGTGGCGGTCGCCTTGGATTTGGCAAGTTTATAAGCCTGTTGCGTACTGCCAGCTCGAATAACCGTTTCGTCTTGTCCCGTGGGAACGAGTAGTGACGCTTCATCTTCTCATTATAATACCGCCGTCTTTCTTCCAGCTGATCCGCCAGCTTTGGGTTACTGGGCTGCTGCTGAGCGTTCGCAACGAAGGTTGCCTTCCCTTTACCCTTGTCATTCCGGGGTTCTGGCTTCGGGGGAGACGGTCTGTGACCCATCTGGTCCATCTGGGCCAACTTGTCGATCAAAGCCTGAAACGTGGTCGGCTTAAAGAACATCATGAACTGGGAGATAGTTGCATGAGGGTCTAGAGTTC
Organism: Agapanthus africanus; assembly: GCA_030015575.1. NCBI lineage: Eukaryota > Viridiplantae > Streptophyta > Magnoliopsida > Asparagales > Amaryllidaceae > Agapanthus > Agapanthus africanus. The sequence continues at coordinate 144,681,802 of CM057338.1, read as the reverse complement.
CCACAAACATTCCCACCGCAAGAGCTTCTTCTATACGTTGCTCGCATTTTGACCATAAATTACGCCACCGTATAGCATATTGGACCCATGTTTCGCCCGGCTTTACCCTGGCATTGATCAATGCCGTTATCAGGGTACGCTCGCTGGCACTCGCGAAGCGTTGGGTAAACAACAGTTCCATCTCTGCGAAGGTCTTGATAGAGTCGTTCGGGAGCTCAGAGTACCACTCGAACGCCGTATCTGATAAACTTCCAACAAACTGGCGAAGCAAAAGCTTGTCATCACCGCCGGTGTTGCCGCAGAGTGCCCTGAACTGGGCAACATGCTGGTGAGGATTGCCAGTTCCCTTGTAAATATGGAACTTGGGAATTGTGTAACCCGGTGGGTACTTGATTTGGTCGTACCAGCTTGGATATGGCCACCCCGTTTTTACGACCTGGCCGGCTGCTTCAGTCGCATGATGAACCCGTATTTGCTGGGCTATGTACTCGTCCAAATCAGTTTTAGAGATTGTATCCTCTTTAGCCGTTGACAAAGCCGGCGGGGGATTTGATGTCTCTCCCCTATCGTCTCCGAGGACGATCGGGGGCTCTTCAGCCGGAGGATCTTGTTGTATCATCATCCCTATCATATCTTGGAAGAGAAGGCCCATACGCTGTATGTTGGCTGCTTGTTCAGCAGCCTCTTTGTCCTTCTTCTCCAATATTCGGCGAAGGAATTCGGCGTCGGTTTCTTCCTCCTGGCGTTCATCCGAGGACGTTTCTGGGTTTTCTTTTGGCCCGGTAAGTGCGGCCGTAGCATTCATCATCTCTTGGAGCTTCTGTTGCTGCTCCTGCGCCTTGGTCACTGACCGTGTAAGCGGTCTATGACCTGTAGACGCACGGCTGTCTTCCTTTCCTGACGCCATGTATACGGTATGGACCATCATGCCCCCAGACTTAGGGCGTCTGGGCTTAGTGCCTTTAGCTCTCATTACAGGCTGGGGGATCTTCTCTGGCTTCCTCTTTTTATGAGCAGTGGAAATTGAAGGGGCCGTTGAGGTGGGCACCCAGACAGGTTTTCGTGGCTTAGCCTGGCGACTGACTTCCTGTTGGATTTTCAGCTTCTTGTGCTGGCGGGAGAAATTTGGATCGATCACCGAGTCTCGGGTCTGCCGCCAGACTTTATAGATTCGGGAGGACAGCCGTTGAGGAGATTGGAGCTGTTCTGGCTTCACTTCTATAGCCCTTTTCAGCGGAGGGGGAGACCTCTTTAGCACCGCGGTAGGAGAATTCCTACGCACCTTATTTAGCATCTCAAAGCTGTTCCCAGTTGGAACAGCAGCATTAACTTCTGTCTTCGGGGCTGGAGGAGTTAGCCCAGAAGGGGAGTTGCCTCCGGCCTTTCTCACTCGGTGCCAGTAACGACTCGAGCGTGTCGTGCTGATGGCATTGGCTCGGTGATGGTGATAGCCTCGTCTTGCCCCCTGTGTATATGGGGGGTCACTGCTGGTGTCAGCCTGTTAAAGACAGATGTCCTTTGGGTAGCAGGAGCGGGAGCTGGAACAGTCAATCTTGTAAAGACCGACTTTTTGGCAGGGGAAGCCGCCTTGACGACTTCAGGAGAAAGACTGGTTATTTTCTCAGGAGCAGCCTTCTCTAGGATTGCAGGCCCCATTACGGTTTCACAGGAGCTCTGGCCTAGTCTGGAGAAGATCGAGGCGCTGGTGTTGGGCGGCCCGTTGAGAGGGGCCGCAGCAGGGGCAAGCCGATCAAAGACCGACTTCTTGGGAGCTTCCGTTGTCAGCACAGGAGCGGTGAAGCTTGTTGGTGGGAGCATGGTCCCAAAAAACAACCATGTGGTGGCTTGAGTGACCTGTTCCACGGGGATTGTGAACAGCGAAGCAGCTTGGGGTCCGTAGGCTATACCTCCTGGCGAGGCAGAGCGTTGGTTGCAATTGCAGTTGGAGCATGTCGCACAAGTGGAAGCCATTGATTCTTTGCTTTCTGCAATAAGCAAGACGCCGAATCTTAGTACCTTGAAACCCCAGGGCAACTATTAGCAAACCGTGTTTGGTTCGCGAACACGACACACAAAGTGTGAAGTGGAAAGAGGAAAAGGTCCCACCGGGCGTGCCAGAATCTGTTCCCCTCCGAACGGCGGCCGACGGCGAACGTCTCGCCTGAGGTTCGGGGCAGATGCTAATTGGTGCTATCCGTCTACCTCTCCGAAGATGCCAAGTTGATTTATGGCACCGTATATCGAAGGTTTAAACGGATGCGTCCGATGTAGCAGACTTCGTCAGATTCCCCCTCGCTTGAGGGGGTTTTGATTGTGGGGACGCTCTTCCCTGCAGGCGCAAGCCCCTGCAGTTAATTACGCTACCGCATCACGGTAACCACTTTCTCCTTCTCCAGATGGTCACTTCGTGTCGTGTGTGTTTGTTTTGTGTTTAGTTGCCCGTGGATTGTATACGGAGACTGAGTTATGTCGTCGCCCGTAGGGCGTGGACTAGTCCAAATCCGTATTATCTTAGATTTGGGTTTGGGGGTTTGGGTTTTAAGGATACGTTAGCCCCGTTTAAGACTAAGATCAACTTAAACATTTGTTAAGGACACGTTAGTTTAGTTTTTAGACTAAGATCGACTTAACGGGATCGTTTAGATCCAACAATAGAGCAATTAAGGGAGCCCTGTTGTTTAGTTTAGTGACGTTGCGGTCAATAGTAGTTTAAGGACATTGCGGTCCAATGTTAGTTTTAAGACGTTGCGGTCAAGGTTAAGGACGTCATAGTCCATGGATTTAAGGACTCCACAGTCCAAGGTTAGTTTTAAGACATCTCGATCAAGGTTAAGGACGTCATAGTCCATGGGTTTAAGGACCCCACAGTCCGTTGTTAGTTTTAAGACATCTCGGTCAAGGTTAAGGACGTTATAGTCCGTTGTTAGTTTTAAGAAATTCCGGTCAAGGTTAAAGACCTCATAGTCCATGAGTTTAAGGACCCCACAGTCCGTATCAATGTGTGGTCATCAGGACCCGTCACCTCTTTGAAGACGTCGAGGGATTACAACGCCAAGTATCAAAGAAGTGAAGAGATGTACCCTTAAACCAAGGTAGATTAAACAGTCTTTGGTCCAGCTTGGGACCAGGACCAATTAATTATGTTATGAGCCCATCAGCCCAGTTAAGTTTGAATTGAGGACTTATGGCCATCTTGGGCTAAGTCCAATCATGTTTGGAATATTGGCTTCCTATTGGTCCATTGAAAGAGAGGCTTTGCCTCTGGCCATTTAGCCAATTGGGCTAAAGTTAGTGTTAAACACTAAAGATCAGCAGTGTTGAACACTGGGAACAAGTTAGTGTTTTAAAACTAAAAGACAGTTGGTGTTAAACACCAGCAACAGGGGGTTCAAATTAGTGTTAAACACTAGAGCAAATCAGTGTCAAACACTAGCAACAGAGATCTCAAATTAGTGTTAAACACTAAGAATAACCAGTGTTAAACACTGGTGACAGAGATTTTAATTTAGTGTTGAACGCTAAGGTAGTTAATGTTAAGCTCTGTTAACAGGGGTTTAATTTAGTGTTAAACATTAAGAAATTCAGTGTTTAAACACTGCAAATAAAGTTCTTTAATTAGTGTTGAACACTAAGGCCAAACAGTGTTAAACACTGGATTCAGAGGTTCCAATTTAGTGTTAAACCCTGAGGCAAGAGGGGTCACGTGGTTGTTAGTTATATGTATGCCCTAGAGGCCATTACTATACATAGGATGTATATTGTAGTGGATGCTTGGACAAATATAGGGAGGACTTTCTTGCTCGACATGATAGTATGCTATCTGGTTGCTCTTTACCTTAACGTGTACACTGATTGTCTCTCTGATACATGTTGGTAAAGCCCTTAGGATGTGTACTTGACTACCTGGACTATGATGCGGATCATACTAGTGGAGACATGGTAGTCCATAAGTACATCCTTCAAGGTCCCTAGTCGTAGGTGTATCGAGACGGGGCATCGATATACCAGAGTAGACTAGCGTATACCTTCTCGACCCATACAGATGGGCGATGGATGATCCCATATCCATTGGTGTTTGACATCGGAGATGATATAAGGGTGCTCAGTGGAGACTGGGTACACTGGACGGACTCGCCGAGAACTCCCAGATGGTATTATACCTTACGTCAGATGGCAGTTCTCTGGTGACACTGGTACAGAGTAGTCTGTTGACCCGAGATCGTCATAGAGTCTTGTGTGGTTCCCACTGTGCTTTGATTTCCACCTTACCACGTCCAAGAGGGCGTGCAAAACGGTGGTTTTTTGGTACAGTCCCGAATCACATGGAGGCAATGAGCGATAGGAGGGGATTCGTCTCTCCCGGTATAGGGAGTTGATGTTGCGCTGTGTTCGATTGGCTATAACCGGAAATCCCTGGCCAGGGTTGCTGAGATTTACTGGTAAGTGTTACCAGTAGTTTCTCGAATTGTTATAGACCTCATATCGACACGACTTATCGAGCTATTGGGGTCTGACGTTTACCACCCCTAGGCAAGATATGCGACATATCAGACGATCAGACCGGACTGTACGGTAAGTGTTACTGGTTGGATTCACAGGAGTGTGAGCGGGCTTGCTCGTCGATCTTCTGATCGCTCAATACCCGGGTGGCCGTTACGTTTAGCAGACCGCTTGCGGCTTGTGGGTGTTTGATATGATCATCACCTGCTGCCGGCGTATTGACGAGTCTTTAGAGTCCTACACAGAGGTTTCCTGGCTCAAGCGAAACGAGATAGGAGCGCATATGAGATATGTGCGGGACCGAGAATAATGCGTGTATGTGATACCGTATTCCATTCTCGCGATAAATGTATCGATTGGTTGTATGCGATATAACCTAGTTATCGATTCAAGCATTGATTCGATAAGCCGATACATTGAATATTAGTCGGCTATATGCGATATGACCGGGTCGTTAAATCAAGTATTGATTTAATGATTTAATGCATAATTATATATTTGATATATTACTTTGCATTAACTAGTATTGGTTCACTTTAAATGGGTTTTCTCACTTCATTTGCACATTGTATATGTGATATAGTTTTGTGCACTTGTGTGTATCATGTTTGATGATACATGATAGTTTGGTGTATGGTTAAACCATGGTTGGTCAATGGTTAGGGTTTCTCATGCATTATTTACTTATTCTTTTATTTATTCATTGATTTGTGAAAGAAATAAAATGGTGGCCAATTTTGGATTATCCTTGAAGCTTCATGAAGCTTTGAAATGGTTGACCATTTTGTTTCTTTCTCTAACCCTAACCATATCAACCTAACCTTAGTTAATTCTCTACACCTAACTAGAGTTGGATTATGATAAGTATTCATTGATTTTCTATTTTGCAAAATAACTTATCATAATATCATCATCTTCTTCTTCTTCTTCTTCTTGAAGAAGAAAACCTAGTTTCCATCAATGGTGATTGATGAAAAAGGGTGAGAAATCCAAATCTAAAGTGAACCCACCTCCTATTTCTTCATCCTCTACCTCTTGCCAAGTAGTATAGGATGTTTTCTTCACAAGTTTCATGGCTTGGTGAAGTGGGAGCTTGATCTTGTGATGCCTCGACGTAGATCATCTTCGGCATCGTTGTCGATGACCTAGCCCGCCCATTTCTCCGATGAAGCCGACTCTAGAACCCGGGATTCGTTTTGTACAGTGAACGGACTTCATCATGGAGCTATGGAGGTGGAGAACCGGATCTACAAAGGTTGTATTTCCGTTCTTGTAGTTAAGTTGTTAACTAGTTGCATCTTTCGCCTAAAATTCTAGTTAACGATCCGTATTAGGGTTTCTCGGCATATGTAAAATGTTAAATTGGCATGGTTGATGCCTTGTGAGACCTCATTAGAGTGCGTAGGAACCCTAAAGTGGTATCAGAGCCTAGCTAGAGCCTTAGGCGATGCGTAGACGAGATTAGAAGTCCGATCGAACCCGAAATCCCCGCTTTTCACCCCTTTCTGTACATTTTTGTAAACTGTGCTTTTTTCCACATTAAAAATATGCAGAAAATTCAGCAGGGAAATTGATGAATTACTGTGAAGCACGTACTCGTGATTCAACCAGAGCGCGGCGGAACCGCGGCACAAGCATGGCTTGTGCGGCGGTTCCGCGGCCTATTAGTCACATCAACTTTTGAATTTTGCACAGCAATTCCTATTTTGTGGTGCTGAGTTTTCTGGGAATTTTTAATTTGTACTCAAGAGTTGAGTTTTCTGGGATGCTTTGGGGCTTCGATGATTCGATCGGATTTTTCTAATTTTGTCTGCGTGCTTTTCCGGATATTTTAGAATATGTTAAAAAGTTCGACCGGATATAAATACCCAATTTTTCCCCTGTCAGGAAATTTTCAAGTGTTAGATTTTTCCGTGGTTTAATGACGTTCTAAGTAGTGCAAGTAACGCGATGGTCCCTCTAGAAGACAACAAACCTTAACTCGATTATGTGACCGTCTTGAACTGCCCTTTGAACCTTCGGGTTTAGGGCAGTACGGCATGCCACATGTGAGGCGTTGGCTTGATCCTTCTACGGCTGGACCGTTGGTACTGAGGCATGAACTGGATGTTTTTAAACTTGTTTCATGCGTTGATCTGTTTCGGGAAAACTTGGGTGTTTGATTGTTCGATCGGAAAGTTTAACATTTTCTATTTATCTGGAATGGGATACAATAATTGGAATTCACAAGTAGTTATGAGATAACTGAATGAATGTTATAAACATAGCAGTTTAGTCTCACTTGATCGGTTGCTACGGAATTTTGATGCGATCAAAATTCCGTCGCAATCACGTAGCGTACGCGGATACTCGCCGGGTAAACTTAATAGACAGCCTCGTCCCATAGCCCCGACCAAGTGACTGTAGGAGAACCCCATCGCCGAAAGCATCCGTTCGGGTGCTCGCGGCAGCGGTGTTCCGCCTTGGTGCACTTCGTCAACGGTATCGGGGGTGCAGCCGTCTATTGAAGTTTGTGACGAGCATTCGATCAGGATGTCGGGAATCTTGTTGAATTGCCCGACTTGATATTGAAAAGTGTTTTCGATAATGAGACTAAAATGCGGGGTTTATAATTATTAGGCATGCGATGTCTAAGGAGTTCATTTGATTAGGCATGCGATATCTATGCAGGTTGCGGATTCCAACTGTTGTAGTTTTACACTTTCTTTTCTGTGACCATAAGTGTAATATGTGATATCGCCGGTTTCGTTGCTATATATCAACGACAATTGGGATACGTATATTTGCTTAGGTTGATGACATGTGATGTTATGTGTTGCTGGATATGTTATATTGGATCGTCGTGTTTGAATAGCCAGGGGGTTTTATGTGAGATGAGTGTTTTTCATTTTCATTCATGTAAAAACTTGTATGTAATATTCTTTTATTGGGACACTTCCAGGTTGCGGAAGATGTCACCCTTTGTATATTATTTACTTTTCCGCACTAGGATAGACCCAAGGAGGGGAGCACAAGTAACCGGGTTCTGGAGTCCAGTGGGAGACCAACTCGAGGAGTCGAGTCCGGGTCTCCTAACTCTAGAATTGGTAGGGTTGCTTGCCGCTCTCGTAGGGGTCTAGGGGTGTGGGTTTGGCTATTCATCACGACCGTGGAATCCGTGTTTTATACTGGCTCGTATTGAAAACACGGACGTCCTAGTATATCCAATATTTCATATGATTCTTCTGCTGCGATATCTGTGATGTGATCATGTGATGTTCTGTGATAGATACAGTATATAGTATATATGATATATTATATACACGTTACTTATGTTTTACACCCGCGCTAGCCCTGCCCCGCTCTGTCGTTAGTTACCTAACCTAACGGTGCACGAGGGGACATCGAGGCGAATGCGGATGGCATAAGTGTACGTCGTATTTATCTGTGATGTTTAGGTAACTTATATGATGGGACTTCATTAATATGATTAATGAAATAAAAGAAACCTAAGATGTTGTAGAATCGAATTTCTAAAAATAAAACAGGTAGCTACAGTTCTTGCTTTGCACAGCGGTATATATGATATATCCTGCACCTTATTCGATAAGGAAATGACCGAGATCCCTTCACCGGGAGTGACTCCTTTAGCAATAACTGGCAGATGCTACACACTCGGTTTGTCTTTTGATTGCTTTTAAGAGTTTTTGCTTTGCACAGTGATATATATGATATATCCCGCACCTCATTCGACGAGGAAAGGACCGACGATCCGTTCACCGGGAGTGACTCCTTTAGCAAAACTAGAAAAGCCTCAAAAACACTCCATTTTAAAATCATTTGATTCTACAACGATATCAAGTTCATTACGCAATAGGTTTTCAGAAAAACCTGTCGTAGCCCTCCGTCATTTCAGATAAGTACTAGTTAGTATTCGTGCTGCGGTAGTTTGGCCTCCGTCAAGGCGTAGTGTACGGTAGCTAACTAGTGCTTATCTGCTAGCATATGATGCGATTGGATTAGGGTATTCATACGGCGTTGTTTGGCCTCCGTCAAGGGTCGTGCGGGTGGGTTTAATTCAATCAGGAAATGACGGGTTGAACTTGACTAGCGGACTATGGGTAGTTTGGCCTCCGTCAAGGTCATAGGACGCTAGGGGCAATATTATCGGGAATTTCAAGTGTTGAAATTTGCAATGAGATTGCATACCTTCTATGAGATAGTTGGATCCCGATACCCGCTGCGAGTAAGAGTTACTCCTGGGAGAGTTTTATACATTACAATTAGCCGATCAAGTAGGTGTCTAGAAAGGTGTTAACGAGGTTACGCCTCTGGGAAAACGAGGTTTACATTAATTAGGTTCGTGCGAAAGCACGGGGGACCTCCCTCAAAGTACCGACACTGGCCTGGCTGAAAGATTAGCGAACTTGTAGCGTGTAATTAATCCCGGCTAGTCTTTCCTTTTAGGGTTTGAAGGAAGATTTGATAAAAACAGTGGGAGCCATCCTGTTTAGATAAAATAATAACCAATCTATTCTTGCAAGAGCGCACGCTAAGTGTTTTCTTCTCTCTCTCTCTCCAGGTAGCGACCATATCACGCCTTAATCAAGATAATAATACGGAATATTGACCGAACCCGCTTGTTATACTGAGCTGGGGAACGTTGGTCCCGCTCCAACTTATAATTGTTATAAGACAGAGCAGGAAATTGGGGAATACCAGATTTCCCGTGCCGCCCAAACAAAGAGAGTGCATGCTGATGCATCATCTTCGGGTGTGTTCATTACAAAGAACTGTTTCTCAGTATCCTCCGCATCCTGGGTATATGATACCGGATCAGGATCCCAGATATGTAATCTGTTACATAGGGCTACAAAAAGGTAGAAAAACTGAGAACGGGTGATAAGTTTCATGAGGCAGAAAACGGGGCAAGTATTGCAGCCAAGTCTGTTGGTCACTATCACCCTGTATTACCAATACATTGATTCTGAACGAATGTTATTAGATACCGAACCTGATATACAAAATCATATCAATCTCTTTATTAGTAAAGAAATGATAAAATTTTGTATAGTTGGATAATGTTTTGAACATTTCCGATATCAAAAGTTGATCGGTTCAGGCACGTTATCTAAAAGCATTGATGTTCTAAATCAAACTACAGTTCTTAGTATATGGAACACACACAAGAGGAAGAGTTCAGAAATGAACGAATCCTTCTTGAGGCATTGTAGACTAGGTCATATCAATGCGACCCGACTAGCTGAAGTTACATGTAGATGCATATTTAAATTAGTTTGAATTTACATCTTATGAAACTTGCCAGTCATGTCACAGAGATAAGATGACCATAACTCTATTTATTGGAAACAGAGAAAGAGTTAGTGAACTCTTGGGATGATACATGTTGATATATGTAGGTCCCCTGTGTACACATGCCAAGACCGGTTCTTTGTACTTCATTACATTCTCTGATAATCTCTTTAGATTCAGACATATGTTCTTGTTGAAACACAAGTCCGAACCTTTTGAGATATTCACAGAATATAAGTTAGAAGTAGAGAACCAACGCAGGTATAAGTATTATGTCCTATGATGAGATCAAGGAGGAGAATACTTGAGCACGGAATTCCTGGACTTTTCTAAAGGAGAATGAGATTCTCTCTCAGCATTACTCCTCCGTATACACCATAGCACGATGGTATATCGGGGCGGAGCAATCACACCCTATATGATAAGGTGTGCTCTATGATGAGTACTACTGAATTACCTATTTCCTTATGGGAGTTATGCACTTGAGAAGCTGCATACCTATTGAATAGGGTTCAAATCAAATCCGTTGCCTACCACTTCATATTTGATATGATAAGGGAAGAGCCCATCTCTTAAGTTGGTTAAGATTTGGGGTTGTCCGGGCTATGTCTAAAAGCAAAATCCGGACAAGCTCGAGGCAAGGTCTGTAATGTAGAACTGGAAAGGTTCCAGCTATACAAACTACAGCAGATGATTTGATAAAACCAAAGGATTCAATAGTTGCCAACGAACCTCAGCCTCTCCGCCGATCTAGTAAGGTTTCTCACCCACCTGAGAAATACTTCGGTTACTCTATGACAGTGGGAGCGAGGATTGCATCATGAGATGATGACCCAACTAGTTTCGAGCTGGCCATCCGGAGTGGGACTCTGTAAGAATGGCTGGATGCTTAGCGATCTGAGATGGAATCCATGTACACCAACAAAGTATGGACTTTGGTTGCTATATCTAAAGGGTTAAATCCCCATCAGGAGCAAGTATATCTTGAGAAGATTACTTGGTGTAGATGGAAAAGTTGAGACTTTCAAAGCTGGACTTGTTAAAGCTTTTCGTCATCGACCAGGCGTGGATAATGATGAAACCTTTTCAAGTTGCTATGCTTAAGTCCATCCAGATCCTACTTGCCACGACTACATACCATGACTACGATATCTGGCGGTTGGGTGCCATGACTGCTTTTCTAAATGATGTTTTAGAAGAGAACGTCTATAAGTACACAGCCAGAGGGCTTCGTAGACAGTAGGAGCAGCGGAAACGTGTACAAGATGCTTTATAGGATAAAGCAGGTATCGCGGAGTTGGAACATCTGTTTTGATGTGTTAGTCAAAGAGTTTGACATCATCAAAATGGTAGATCAACCTTGTATAAACAAAAAGGTAGTAGGGAGTATAGTGACGATCCTCGTAGAGTACGTGGATGACATGCTCTTGATAGGGAAGGAGTTTCCTATGCTACGCTCGGTCAATCTCCGCTTATCACAATGATTCTCCATATGGGATCAAAATGATACCTCCTAAATCCTGGGTTTTGGATCTATGAGATAGATCTAATTGGATGTTAGGATTCTCACTAGTTGTAGTGAGATGGTATCAACCGATCCTGGGGAGAATCACTGGAAGGGTTCCAGGGTGATAAGGACGACTGAAAGTCAGTCGCAGGCATTGTCTTTACCCTCAGTAAAGGGACGGTATGTTGGAAGAGTTCCAAGCTAGATACCGTGGCATACTAGAAGATAAAGGCTAGATACATCGCTACTTAAGATGCTACCAAAGAGGCTGTTTGGGTGTATAATAGTTCATGAGATGAACTTCGTTCCTACCATTGTGAGACAATGGAGTTGTGGCTTATGCCAAGGAACGTCTGTCCCATCAGTGATCCAGACATATTCTGAGGCAGCATCACCTGATCATGGGGATGGTTGATCTCCAAGGAGAACGAGGTTAGGAGAGTAGACTCAGAGGACAACACGACGGATCCACTCACAAAGGCTTTTTCCCAGAGAGAGATTTTTATGGGATGGTTGAGTATGAGATACTACAACCACTGCTATCAGATGGCCCTAGTGCAAGTGGGAGATTGTTAGTTATATGTATGCCCTAGAGGCCATTACTATACATAGGATGTATATTGTAGTGGATGCTTGGACAAATATAGGGAGGACTTTCTTGCTCGACATGATAGTATGCTATCTGGTTGCTCTTTACCTTAACGTGTACACTGATTGTCTCTCTGATACATGTTGGTAAAGCCCTTAGGATGTGTACTTGACTACCTGGACTATGATGCGGATCATACTAGTGGAGACATGGTAGTCCATAAGTACATCCTTCAAGGTCCCTAGTCGTAGGTGTATCGAGACGGGGCATCGATATACCAGAGTAGACTAGCGTATACCTTCTCGACCCATACAGATGGGCGATGGATGATCCCATATCCATTGGTGTTTGACATCGGAGATGATATAAGGGTGCTCAGTGGAGACTGGGTACACTGGACGGACTCGCCGAGAACTCCCAGATGGTATTATACCTTACGTCAGATGGCAGTTCTCTGGTGACACTGGTACAGAGTAGTCTGTTGACCCGAGATCGTCATAGAGTCTTGTGTGGTTCCCACTGTGCTTTGATTTCCACCTTACCACGTCCAAGAGGGCGTGCAAAACGGTGGTTTTTGGGTACAGTCCCGAATCACATGGAGGCAATGAGCGATAGGAGGGGATTCGTCTCTCCCGGTATAGGGAGTTGATGTTGCGCTGTGTTCGATTGGCTATAACCGGAAATCCCTGGCCAGGGTTGCTGAGATTTACTGGTAAGTGTTACCAGTAGTTTCTCGAATTGTTATAGACCTCATATCGACACGACTTATCGAGCTATTGGGGTCTGACGTTTACCACCCCTAGGCAAGATATGCGACATATCAGACGATCAGACCGGACTGTACGGTAAGTGTTACTGGTTGGATTCATAGGAGTGTGAGCGGGCTTGCTCGTCGATCTTCTGATCGCTCAATACCCGGGTGGCCGTTACGTTTAGCAGACCGCTTGCGGCTTGTGGGTGTTTGATATGATCATCACCTGCTGCCGGCGTATTGACGAGTCTTTAGAGTCCTACACAGAGGTTTCCTGGCTCAAGCGAAACGAGATAGGAGCGCATATGAGATATGTGCGGGACCGAGAATAATGCGTGTATGTGATACCGTATTCCATTCTCGCGATAAATGTATCGATTGGTTGTATGCGATATAACCTAGTTATCGATTCAAGCATTGATTCGATAAGCCGATACATTGAATATTAGTCGGCTATATGCGATATGACCGGGTCGTTAAATCAAGTATTGATTTAATGATTTAATGCATAATTATATATTTGATATATTACTTTGCATTAACTAGTATTGGTTCACTTTAAATGGGTTTTCTCACTTCATTTGCACATTGTATATGTGATATAGTTTTGTGCACTTGTGTGTATCATGTTTGATGATACATGATAGTTTGGTGTATGGTTAAACCATGGTTGGTCAATGGTTAGGGTTTCTCATGCATCATTTACTTATTCTTTTATTTATTCATTGATTTGTGAAAGAAATAAAATGGTGGCCAATTTTGGATTATCCTTGAAGCTTCATGAAGCTTTGAAATGGTTGACCATTTTATTTCTTTCTCTAACCCTAACCATACAACCTAACCTTAGTTAATTCTCTACACCAAACTAGAGTTGGATTATGATAAGTATTCATTGATTTTCTATTTTGCAAAATAACTTATCATAATATCATCATCTTCTTCTTCTTCTTCTTCTTGAAGAAGAAAACATAGTTTCCATCAATGGTGATTGATGAAAAAGGGTGAGAAATCCAAATCTAAAGTGAACCCACCTCCTATTTCTTCATCCTCTACCTCTTGCCAAGTAGTATAGGGTGTTTTCTTCATAAGTTTCATGACTTGGTGAAGTGGGAGCTTGATCTTGTGATGCCTCGATGTAGATCATCTTCGGCATCGTTGTCGATGACCTAGCCCGCCCATTTCTCCGATGAAGCCGACTCTAGAGCCCGGGATCCGTTTTGTACAGCGAAGGGACTTCATCATGGAGCTATGGAGGTGGAGAACCGGATCTACAAAGGTTGTATTTCCGTTCTTGTAGTTAAGTTGTTAACTAGTTGCATCTTTCGCCTAAAATTCTAGTTAACGATCCGTATTAGGGTTTCTCGGCACATGTAAAATGTTAAATTGGAATGGTTGATGCCTTGTGAGACCTCATTAGAGTGCCTAGGAACCCTACAGTGGTAGCACGCGAGGGCGCCCTCCCTTCATTTGTTCTGCTGAGGATATTGCATATTTTGGAGCATCACGTGATGGGCATTTAAATGCTTGTATGTTAAATCTTCTGCCAAGGGTCACGTGGTTCACGTGAGGCATTGCCTCAAAGGCCCTTCTCTGTGGATCTTTTCGGGGGTCACGTGGTAGCACGTGACCCTGCCTCTTTGTATGTTTTTAAAAGATCTGTTAATCTCTTTAAGAATTAAATTCTTCGCAGGGTTGAACCCTAACAATAAACTTTAGAGGAATTAAATTCCTATTTCCTTCTGAAGATTTATATTCTGAGATAGAGTTGAACTCTGAATTTTCTGTAGGAATTAAATTTCTCATATATGTGAAGAACTGAATCCTATCATAGGGTTAAACCCTAATAAAAGTTTTAAAGGAATTAAATTCCCACTCTCTTTTAGAGAATTATTCTGAGGAATGAGATTCTGTCATAGGATGAAACCCTAATTTCTTCTTTCTTAAGGGAATTAAATTCCTGTTATTTTGACAGAACTAAGTTCTTAACTAGGGTTAAACCCTGATTCTGTTCATTCTGAAGGAATTAAATTCCTATAACATAGGGTCAAACCCTAATTTTATCTTAAAGGAATTAAATTCTTATAATTTTGTGAGAATTAAATTCTCAAACTTCCATTCCCTCTCTATGCTTTGGATCTGCATGGCAGGATCTCAACCCAATGAAAATTAAATTCTCAATTCAAGGGTGTTGGAGTTAGTGCCCTCAGAGTCAATTATTGGATCACAGGCACGTGATTGCAATGATTGAGGGAGGACCTATCCCGGTAGGACAGTCTTACTCGAGATGATAGTATGCTATCTGGTTTATCTTTATCATCGTGTACTGCTTTAGGTGACCTGACATGTCGCTATTACACGTTGATAGAGCCCCTAGGATTCTTGCTTGACGACCAGCAGTATGATGGCGATCATATACGTGGGAGCTGGGGTCTATAAGCACATCCTTAAAAGGTCCCTAGTCGTGGGAGTTTCGAGACTGGGCATCGATTCTCCATTAGTAGACTAGTGTATACAGTCGAGACCCCGACGAGGGGCGGTGGCCGGTCTCACAAGCCACTGGTGTCAGTTGGTTCACCTAAGATGTATACAGGTGCTCATTGGGTTATGAGTACACCGGACAGGACTCGCCGGGAACCTGCTAGTTGGTCTTATACCAGATGTCAGATAGCAGTTCCCAGGTGACATGTGTACAGGTTAGTTCATCGACCTGAGATCGTCATTTGTCTCGTGTGAGTTCCCACTGTGCTTTGATTACTACCCTACCCCGGCTCAAAGGAGTCGTGCAAACAGGTTTTAGTTGGGTACAGTCCCGAGCCACATGGAGGCAGTGAGCGGATCTGCAGGGGTTCGTCTCTCCCGGTATTGGGGGTGAGGTCGCGCTGTGTCTAGGAGAGCCATTACGCAAAGCCCTCGGCCGAGGCAGGAGATTTACTGGTAGGTATTCCAGTAGTATCTCAGGGCGTTCTGGGCTACACTCCGACACGACTTGTACCGCCTTTGGGGGTCTGACTTTTACCAACCCCCTAGGCCCGCCATGCGATACTCATAGACGAACGGACCGGACTGTACGGATATTGTCACTGACAGGCTCAGTAGGGTGTCGGGGTGAGCTTCCTCATCGACGTCCCTTTTGGTCAATAGCTGGTGGCCCGTCACGTATTGGCTTATACCTCTGACGTGCCAGTGGTTAAATCCACAGCCATAGTATTGACGAGTCTTTAGAGTCCACCACACTTTCAGTTACTCAAGCTTTCGGGCGAAACGCTGTAGAGGCCGTATGGAGATATGGCAGGGTCCGATCAGATACGTGCGGTATTGCACGGATCAGGATCGGACGGTTTGTACTAGTAGCCGTATAGGTATATGGCAGGGTTCGATCAGATACGTGCGGTATTGCACGGATCAGGATCGAACGGATTTTACTAGCCGGCTTTGGCTTAAGCCGGTCCTAGTCTAGTACAGTGTAGATTTTGTCTCATTGCATTTGTATCCGGTTGGAATACAGATGCGGGTGTGTATGCACAGTGTCGGGGTTTTTCTGTAATTTATTACGGGACCAGTTTTCTGGATTTGCCAGTTTGCATTCCGTTCCGGCCGGTTTTCCTTTGTTCTTTCCCGGCCGGACTTTTCCGATGGAGGGGGGTTATTTGCAGTTTTGCAAATAACTCTTTGTGGAGGGTTTTATTGCATATATATTGATTATGATAGCTTTCATATCTTTCCTCCATGCTTGCTTTATTGTGAAGTGAAAGGGTATGGGTTGAATAGTGGAGAAAGCATGGTTCATGTTTTCTTGTCTCTTGATGTGGTCACCTCTTGAATGCTCCTACACTCACCTCCCTTTGCCTTATGTTTTCATTCCTCCACCATTCTCATTCTCACTTGATGATAAGTTATTCATGGTTGAGAGAAAGAAGAGAGAAGAAGAAGAGAGAGCTTCATTCTTGAGAGTTTCCTTCTTGATCTTGCTTTCATGCAAGGAAAAATGAAAGCACCATATTTTCCTTGTCATCATTCCTCCATCCAAAGGCAACAAACCCCAAAGTGAGACTATGATTCTACACTACACATTCTACAGCAAATCTTGAGCATGTCGAGTTGCCGGCTTCATGCTCGAGTTGCCTCGGTATTGAGGCGGGAGCCCGTAAAAGACGAAGGCGATGTGGTGCCCTTTCCGGCGAGGAGGCGACGATGTGGAGCCAAGACTTTCCGCGGGAGATCGGGATGATGAAGAGAAGACCGGAGGACTCGGATCACTCGGTATACTTCTCACCTTTTCTCTTGTTAGCTAGCATTAGGTTAATGGTAATCGATCCGGAGTTTAGTGCGCGGTGGTGCCGGTTTGCAAAGTCCGCAAAATTTAAATTTATCACCGTTTCCGCATTTGGCCATCGGCTTGACGGCCGGGGCGCCGCCGTGAACTTACAGTGGTATCAGAGCCTCGCCATTAACTTAGTCTAGCTTTGTGTAATGTGTTTGCATTTCCGATCGATCAAAAAGTTCCAAAAACCCGTATTGCGTTCACATCAGTTTCTGTTGAAATATTTTGGTCTCGAAAAATTTTTCAGGTTGTAAAATATTGATGTACTGGAAAATATAAGAGCTCTGTAAAAATTCGATGAAGTGACTCCACAGTTGGAGCGCGGAACCGCCGCGAAAACCCCATTTGTGCGGCCCTTCCGCCGCGCACTATTCACATCACTTCACCATTTTTTTACAGAGGCCTTCTGGGCTTAAAATATGGGCTTTGGAATATTAAAGTTGGGCCAATTGTTTCTGTGAGTGCTACAGTTTTCTTTGGGGCCCACTTGTTAATTGTTTGATCAATCGGAAATATTTTAAACACATTTTTCACAGTATTTACATTATATCTGCGACCGTGAATGTCACTCGATCGGTAAATCCGGTCTAACTGCTATAGCCCGGTTAGACGGATTTGCGAACGTGATTTTCACGTTGATGTTCTATGTATTTGCTGTGATGTTTCGGATCGGTCGTGGGGGATAGCCTGGATGCAATGCTAGTACTGTGCTGTTGTATTATGTACATTTGATATTGCGGGGCGAGCGTCCGACATGTGGACTGCCGTCACTGCCTGATTGTATTATTCTTTTGGGGCACGACCTGGTTGCGGTCGATGTACCCGGTGTATGTATATTTTACTTTCTGTACTAGGATTGCCCCGCGGAGGGGTGCACGGATAGCCGGGTTCTGGAGGGCAACAAGCCCGCATCTCATGGCATTGAGAGGGAGGGGGCTTCACTCTAGGATTGGCGGGCTATTCGCCGCACTCGTAGGGGGTACAGGTTTGACCCAGGAGGGGTGCCCAAGTTACCGGATTCCATGAAATGCTGGGTGGTCCATTCACGGTGCTGAAGGGGGCTGCCTCGCTTCAGGTTTTGGCGGGTGACTTGCCGCGCCCGTAGGGGTCTAGGATTCTCATTGCACAGGCTATCCACACGACCAGGGGAACGTCGGGTTTCAGCGGCTCTGTGAAACCCGGGGATCCCAGATATCTGTATTGTTTCTGTGATGCTGTTCATTCTCTGTGATGTTGCATTTTATTCACGCCTTGAGCGAAATACTATATATTGGTATATATATTAGTAGATGTTGTATATGTTTTTCATCCGCGCTAGTCCAGTCCCCGCTCTGTCGTTAGTAAGCTAACCTAACGAGTGATGACGGGACCCAGTGGCGAATGCGGATGGCATATACGTACGTCAGTATATTTTCGTTCTTTGTGGTGTGATCAATTGATGGGACTGCATTGATTCGGATCAATGCAAGTTTAAAAACAAACCTAATCTGATGTTGTTGGAACACTTTTTCAAAAGCTGTTATTGCAAGGACGTTTACTTTTGTTTTGCATCGTGGTATTCATTTGGAATATCCTGCTCCTCAGTCGACGAGGCAAGGGCCGAGATCCCTTCACCGGGAGTGACCCCTTGGACAAAAAGTTTGCGTCAGGGCATTAACTTCACTATAGCCGATTACTTTTGCTTTGCACAGTGATATTCGGTTATGAATATCCAGCACCCCATTCTACGGGGAAAGAGCCGAGATCCCTTCACCGGGAGTGACCTCTTTAGCAACGGTTTTCGTCACTATATTTTTAAAAGCTATCCGTTCCTTCGACGATATCAAGTTCATTACGTTAAAGGTTTTCGCCAGAAACCATTCGTAGCCCTCCGTCGTTTCAGACGGGTAGCACGTAGTATTCATGCTATGTTTGTTGACCTTCGTCAAGGCATAGTGTATGGTAGCTGCTTGTTACCTTTCTGCTGCATAGATAGATGCGTTGGTTTGGGACAGTCGTATAGCCTTGTTGACCTTCGTCAAGGGCTTGTACGGGTGGATTCAAATTAACCTGGATAATGACGGGTAGAACTTGACATGTGACTTATGATTTGTTGACCTTCGCCAAGGTCATAAGAGCATGGGGCAGAAATCACATCGGGAGTTTCAAAAGAACTGAAACTTGCCAGATATGCGCATACCTTCTGGAGTGTTATACCGTGAGCGGATTCCGTCACGTTATCATGCGATGATAGTTGGATCCCGATTCCCACTGATGAGTTGGTTTACTCCTCGGGTGATCCCGACTAATTCTTCTTTCAGGTTTGGAGGAGAATTTGAGGTACAGTGGGAGGTTTCCAGATTAGACAAAGTGGTAACCATTCTGATCTAGGTTAGAGTGCACGCTGAGTGTTTCTTCTCTCTCTCTCTGGCAGCGACCAATTGACCCGACCCTAAGACTATGACTCAGTGACCAAGTTGACCGAACCTACTTAACACTGGCTTTTGGATTGTCAGAGTTGCAGACCTCATTGCCACTCCTACTTTTACCCTTTTCTCCAGGACACCCCGTATTACTACGAACGTCCACTTCCATTGGACAAAACCATCGTATGGTTAGATACGAACTCGAAAGAATTTATTCGAGGATGGTTTCCGGTTCTGGAGAAAACGGATAGGATTATTCAGTTGTCTTTTCCTTTTACCCTCTCTCAGGTTACGAGTACTCCATGGTTTAGGGGTAGTACACCTATTACGCAAATTGGATTGTCTTCTTCCAAACCTTAGGCTGGTGCCGACCGGTAGGGAATGAAGAAAACCAATTAGCATAACGATGGTGTGCAGAAGGTATTAAGTTCAGACAAAGCAAGGGATTAGTAAGAGGGCAAAGTAAATTGCAACAGATATTCATGACCAAACCAAATATTTCGTTACCACTCCCACATCACCTTTGTATTTCTCCAGGACACTCCGTATCACTACGAAGATCCACAGTTTATTTGGATACTCCATCGTATGGTTATATACGAACTCGAATGGAACTTGTTCCAGTTCGGGGATGGATTCTGGTTCAGGAGAAATAGGAATAAAGTACATTCAGGTGTCTTTTATCTTCACCTTCTCTCGTGTTGCGAGTGTTCCTAGGATTGGGACAGTACACCCATTATGCTTATTGGATAATCTTCTTCCAAACCATAGGCTGGTGCCGAACGGTAGGGAAGGAAGAAAACCATTTGGCCTAAAGGGGTGTGCAGAAGGTAAAGACTAAAGACATATGAAGGGATTTGGAGAGGTGGCAAAAAACTATACGGTTACAGTCGTGAATCTGGAAGAGGCATTACTAGGAATACCAGAATACCCCATCGGAACATTTCAATGTTTCAGTTTCACTGTGTAATGTTAAAGGAAAAACTGATTTCCCGATTAGATACTTACTCCAGGGTATGTATTTACCAGGTACGATTCTCACATCTGTATGGTTTTACAGATGATGAGTGGGAGTAAGTTATTGGGAATTGGGTGATTATCCTCATTATATCGGGATTCGTTGTAATCGGTGATATTTGAGGAATTCACCTGGGCTGTTTGCTGGTCGGCAAATATTTGGTTTTGAATATCCGCTGTTATGCACCAATTTCAAATTGATATATCTGTACGTCTATTTTCATAGAGTGAGATATACCTTTCTGAAATTATGTCTACGACATTTACCTATATCAGTGGATGGTTAGGTAAGGAGCATTAAACAGCGGTGTAATTCTTCTTAACCATAGGTACAGTTTTCAACCTACGGCACACAGTGAATGAGTTATCAGACTCAAGGGACTTATACAGAGTATTGTATGTTGTCCAGGGTCCATCAGGACAGAGGGGTAGGTCCTCATACTATATTCGGTTTACTTATGACTTCTCTAGTTTTTAGACAGGTGTTTCGCGGAAACACAGAGTCCGAATTTTGAGAAGTTATAGGTATTTGAAGAGAGTAGAGAACCAGATGTAGCAAGTATCGGGATTCTTCAAAGAGATCGAAGATGTAGATACTTGCGTATGGTGTTCAGTTGATAGTAGTGATTAAGAGAACTTGCTTCTCTTTCAGGTTACTCATAATTGGAAGCATTCCTAAGTTGAGTAACGCTGATCGGCCTCCTTCCATTTAGTTGACATGCACTGGAGACAGTTGCATGATTTGGATCTGGTTCAATTAAATCAGTGCCTCTGTTTTCTATATTGGATATAGAACAGTTCATATCTTAACATTGTTAAGGTACGGGGAGTTGTTCGGTTTATGCTTAAAACCAGACACTGGACAACTCAAGGCACGTTTCTGTAATGGCTGTTTGTGGGTTGACCCAGGCTATGACGCGGGTTGATTTTCTACCATCTGGATGAACAATAGCGATATTGTTCTAGACTCGCCACAGTTTTATTAAAAATGGATTTTTTTTTTTCAGAAAACAGTAGTGGGAGTATGGTAGAACTGGAAGTGATTCCAGAACCACAAACGATTACTGAAGATTTGATAAGGAACCTAAAGATTCAATCTGATTTGACATTCCATTGGCCACTCCGCAGATAAGGTGGGTAACTTCAGGCACCCGAGAGGTACTTCGGTAGCCTCAAGGACGGTGACAGGGAAGTTCTTGTTTACCCACACTTGCCATTGTTGTTGTTCCAGGCTGCGAGACCCGGTAGGAGGATGAGTATAGCGTCGTTCTAAACTAGCTTTAGAAGTGCACGTCTATATGACTCTGCCAGAGGGTTGTCGTAGTCAGTGGGAGCAGCGGAAGCATTGGTGGACATCAGGCTTATGTCTATTTATAGACTAAAGCAGATGTAGCGGAGATAGATCATCTATTTCTGATGTGACAGTCATAGGTTTGACGTCATCAGAATAGGGGATGGATCTCTTGAGAAGGTAGTAGGAAGTGATATTCCTATACTACGATCGGTTATACTTTGGTCGTCACACAGTGTTTTCTCCACATGGGACTTGGATATTATATCAGACATACTGGTTACTAGACCTATGGTTTTAGATCTAGATTTGGGTGGTTTCCTAATCAGGGTACCTTGACAGCATTCTATGAGTATTTAGAATGGACGACTCCTGGCATGGTAGTGTACCTGCAGGTAATGGAGTCACCCTCTCTAAAGGTGTCTTACAGACTAAAGGGGAGAGGAATACGCATGATTGACAGATCACTTGCTTAGGCAATTGAGTCAATCATGAGATGTCAAGTACCACACCAGATGTTGTTCTTGCACTAAATGCAATAAGTTGATATTGATCCAATCCTGGAGGAACAGTCGGAAGCAGTTTTAGAACATAAGTGAATGTTCTAGGGATATGATAACGGCTGCCTCCTTTAGGAGACGGTTATCACTCCAGGCTTCCAAGGTGACATGGACGACAAGGAGGTTGTCAGAGTTATAGTTCTCCCTCTGACGAGGGACAGTATTTTGGACAGGTGGTCCAAGGCAATACTGAGGGAGGCATGGCGCGGGATACTGATTAGTTTCAGTTGATGATACAGTCTAAGAAGTTTGGATTTGGAGTTCATTTATGAGCTAGGTCCCATCAGACATCCAGACATATTCTAAGACAGGTATTGCTCATTTCGGGAGATGGTTTTCTCCGCGAACATGAGATATAGAGAGACATAGAAAGAAACATCCCTGCGGATCCACTCACTGAGGCTATTCCTCGAACGCAATAGTTTCGCAAACGGGTTTTGTGAGACTGACTAGTAGAGGAGTTGGGTGTTCGGTATCACACGGGCTGTGAGTATGCGACATCGCAATAATTAGCCTTGAGTGCAAGTGGGAGATTGTTGGAGTTAGTGCCCTCAGAGTCAATTATTGGATCACAGGCACGTGATTGCAATGATTGAGGGAGGACCTATCCCGGTAGGACAGTCTTACTCGAGATGATAGTATGCTATCTGGTTTATCTTTATCATCGTGTACTGCTTTAGGTGACCTGACATGTCGCTATTACACGTTGATAGAGCCCCTAGGATTCTTGCTTGACGACCAGCAGTATGATGGCGATCATATACGTGGGAGCTGGGGTCTATAAGCACATCCTTAAAAGGTCCCTAGTCGTGGGAGTTTCGAGACTGGGCATCGATTCTCCA
Source organism: Agapanthus africanus (assembly GCA_030015575.1). Classification (NCBI taxonomy): domain Eukaryota; kingdom Viridiplantae; phylum Streptophyta; class Magnoliopsida; order Asparagales; family Amaryllidaceae; genus Agapanthus; species Agapanthus africanus. Next base: position 144,658,727 of record CM057338.1, on the reverse strand, counting down.
TTAGTAGACTAGTGTATACAGTCGAGACCCCGACGAGGGGCGGTGGCCGGTCTCACAAGCCACTGGTGTCAGTTGGTTCACCTAAGATGTATACAGGTGCTCATTGGGTTATGAGTACACCGGACAGGACTCGCCGGGAACCTGCTAGTTGGTCTTATACCAGATGTCAGATAGCAGTTCCCAGGTGACATGTGTACAGGTTAGTTCATCGACCTGAGATCGTCATTTGTCTCGTGTGAGTTCCCACTGTGCTTTGATTACTACCCTACCCCGGCTCAAAGGAGTCGTGCAAACAGGTTTTAGTTGGGTACAGTCCCGAGCCACATGGAGGCAGTGAGCGGATCTGCAGGGGTTCGTCTCTCCCGGTATTGGGGGTGAGGTCGCGCTGTGTCTAGGAGAGCCATTACGCAAAGCCCTCGGCCGAGGCAGGAGATTTACTGGTAGGTATTCCAGTAGTATCTCAGGGCGTTCTGGGCTACACTCCGACACGACTTGTACCGCCTTTGGGGGTCTGACTTTTACCAACCCCCTAGGCCCGCCATGCGATACTCATAGACGAACGGACCGGACTGTACGGATATTGTCACTGACAGGCTCAGTAGGGTGTCGGGGTGAGCTTCCTCATCGACGTCCCTTTTGGTCAATAGCTGGTGGCCCGTCACGTATTGGCTTATACCTCTGACGTGCCAGTGGTTAAATCCACAGCCATAGTATTGACGAGTCTTTAGAGTCCACCACACTTTCAGTTACTCAAGCTTTCGGGCGAAACGCTGTAGAGGCCGTATGGAGATATGGCAGGGTCCGATCAGATACGTGCGGTATTGCACGGATCAGGATCGGACGGTTTGTACTAGTAGCCGTATAGGTATATGGCAGGGTTCGATCAGATACGTGCGGTATTGCACGGATCAGGATCGAACGGATTTTACTAGCCGGCTTTGGCTTAAGCCGGTCCTAGTCTAGTACAGTGTAGATTTTGTCTCATTGCATTTGTATCCGGTTGGAATACAGATGCGGGTGTGTATGCACAGTGTCGGGGTTTTTCTGTAATTTATTACGGGACCAGTTTTCTGGATTTGCCAGTTTGCATTCCGTTCCGGCCGGTTTTCCTTTGTTCTTTCCCGGCCGGACTTTTCCGATGGAGGGGGGTTATTTGCAGTTTTGCAAATAACTCTTTGTGGAGGGTTTTATTGCATATATATTGATTATGATAGCTTTCATATCTTTCCTCCATGCTTGCTTTATTGTGAAGTGAAAGGGTATGGGTTGAATAGTGGAGAAAGCATGGTTCATGTTTTCTTGTCTCTTGATGTGGTCACCTCTTGAATGCTCCTACACTCACCTCCCTTTGCCTTATGTTTTCATTCCTCCACCATTCTCATTCTCACTTGATGATAAGTTATTCATGGTTGAGAGAAAGAAGAGAGAAGAAGAAGAGAGAGCTTCATTCTTGAGAGTTTCCTTCTTGATCTTGCTTTCATGCAAGGAAAAATGAAAGCACCATATTTTCCTTGTCATCATTCCTCCATCCAAAGGCAACAAACCCCAAAGTGAGACTATGATTCTACACTACACATTCTACAGCAAATCTTGAGCATGTCGAGTTGCCGGCTTCATGCTCGAGTTGCCTCGGTATTGAGGCGGGAGCCCGTAAAAGACGAAGGCGATGTGGTGCCCTTTCCGGCGAGGAGGCGACGATGTGGAGCCAAGACTTTCCGCGGGAGATCGGGATGATGAAGAGAAGACCGGAGGACTCGGATCACTCGGTATACTTCTCACCTTTTCTCTTGTTAGCTAGCATTAGGTTAATGGTAATCGATCCGGAGTTTAGTGCGCGGTGGTGCCGGTTTGCAAAGTCCGCAAAATTTAAATTTATCACCGTTTCCGCATTTGGCCATCGGCTTGACGGCCGGGGCGCCGCCGTGAACTTACAAAGGGGAGATGTGCACTTTGCAGATCCTCCACTAAAGAGAGAACTATGTTCTTCTTTTTAAGAGTTAAACACTTTTGAGAATTAAATTCTCTTTTAAGGGCCTTCCCTTTCTTACCTAGGATTTTCTTCTGCAGAAGATCAAATTCTTCCAGAGTCTCAAGGCTCTATATTTCTCTTTTTCTATCTCCCTTTTTCTGTCTCTCCCTCTGTATCTCTCTTAGCTCCTATTTATAGGAAAAGAAGCAGAATCAATTAGTTTTGATGAATGTTTCATTGAGAGATTTGATTTGTATTCACCATTCGTTTGGACTTTTGGATTATTAGGTGAATTTTATTCACCATTGGATTTTAAATCCAAAGATTTTCCTTTGTTATTTCGATTAGATTTTAAGGGGAAATCTTTCCAAGTTCAATATTTTTCCATAGATAGGTGATATTTAATCACCTTTAAATCTTTAGTCCAATCGGTTCCAAATAATCATTTTCCTTTGGAAAGATTTGAATGGTCTCTTCAGAATTTGATTCTGTTAAATAAATAGGCTTTGAAAGCCGGTCACGTGTGGCCACGTGACCCTTGGTCACGTGTAGGCACGTGACCCCTTGGAACGAGCTTTCTTCTTCTTTTTGCGCTCTGTCTTCTGGCCGCTGCTTAGCCGTCACGTGCCACCACGTGACCCCTGGTCACGTGTGAGCACGTGACCCTCGTCTGGAGCCTTTTTCTTGATTTAATCAGAGAATGAGTCCGCTGCTTTCAAATGTCACGTGCCAACACGTGACTGCTGGTCACGTGCTAGCACGTGATGCTTCTTCCGTAGGCTTTCCTGATTTTAAATCAGGAAACATGTATATTTCTTTTATATTGCTCAGTTATGCTTAGCGTATTTACTTCTGAATAAATACGTAGCGGCCTCGTCGCGCCCTCTGCCCGTACACCGGGAAGCGGGGCGTGACAGGTTTTGTTGGTGGCCCATGCAGGTCGAATTAATTTTAGTTAATTTAGGTCATAATCTAGAATAAATTGTCTATCCTAATCTTGTTTCCTTTCTCTGTTGCAACATCCTTCTTGAGTAATTTCGAAAATGAAATTATTTTAAGGAGGGTAGGATGTAACGACCTCAATATTACTATACCATCGTGTTTTCTTTCTTTAGTAAAAAATTTTATTTATTTATTCGTAGTATTTTTCCGTATATTTTGTTTTCTATTATATATATATATTATTTTATTATTCCATCTATTTTTTCCCAAACCTATTTTTTTAAACTAAATCTTAATATATTTTAAATTAAACGCAAGACCTGATCCTGTCCATAACCCAAATCCAATCTCATTTTCATTTTCTTTTATAAAACTATGAGCCCAAAAGCCCACTTTCTTTTTAAGCAACAGCATATATTTAATTCTAATTAAATATGTGCATGAATAATCTTGTAGCTCATTGGTTAAGTCTTTGCATTGTTATTTCATAGATCACATGTTCAAATCCCCATTCTTGCAATTATTTTTTTTATCAATTTTTATTCTTCTCATAACTTATAAATGAGACCTTTCATTTCCAAAATGAATGATGACATTTTATTTCTCTTTTAATTCCCATGTTGAATGCATATATTATGATAGATAATTCACCATTACACCATGTTTATTTGTCCTCCTCTTTCTTATTCTTCCTCACATTTTTCTATCTCTCCCTTCTCCTTCATCACCTAGAGTCCTAGAAGAAGAACACAAAGAAGTTTTCAAGAAGGTCTCGCTTGTAATGTGAGGCTATCGGCGGATAGACAAGCCCGGTGACAATACCGGCTTGTGTATGTAAGTCTCTTCTCTCTCTCCCCCTCCATCTCTTTATTCTTTTCTTATTATACCTCGTGAACTCGCTATTCTTTTCATATCATAATCTATAAGAGAAGATAAACATAAACATATACATATATATAAGTTTAGATATATATGGTTCTATATGGTTTAATAATATCTTATTACCTCTTGTTCAAATTAAAGTGATTTCAATTCTTTGGTCATGATTATGAATGTTTATTATGAGTTGTGAGAACATAAATTTCATACTACAATATATTTACGATATCTCATGAAATCAGTATGCTTATTAAAAGAAAAGGAGAAGCTTGCATAAAAAAAATACTAGTTGATTTTTTTGCCGTTTTTAGCATATATATCAATACCTTATACCTTTAAAATAAATTTTAGAAATTAATTTTTACTTCTGGAAATTTACATATGATAGAATATATTTTTCTGTACACGCTATAAAAATTTTAGATTGAATCGCTTAACGGTTTAGAAATTATATCATTTTTATTCACTATTCGTAAAACTGAAAACTGCAGTTATCGGTCAACTTCTAGGATACATAACTTAGTATACCAATATCCAAATTCAGCAAACTAAGGCGTTTTTTATATCTATATCGAAAGATCTAGATTTTCTTAGTTTTAAGTTTATACTAAAAACTAACGTAAGATAAAGAAAACGGCGTTACAATATTAAGCGACGGATCTGGACAGAATATGTCCTGATTCGTACACTGTTTTTAAATTAGACATAACTCAAACTCCCGATATCTGTTCGTGACAAGCTTTAGATGTGTAGATGCACAATTGATAGAACTATAATTTTCTATATACTAGATTACTTAGAAATGTATGAAACAACCCGATATAGGCTTTGCAATATAACATATAGTTGCTGTCCAGAAATCTGAATTTCGATTTTAAACGCTGATATTAAAACGATCATAACTAGAGCTTCAGAAATCCAAACCGCGTGAATCTTGGTGTTTTAGATAATTACATCGAAATACCTACAATTTTCGAATAATCTTTGTAATCTGAAACCTGATGAAAATTAACTCAAACTGCATTTTAAAAATATATGACGGTGCTGAATAAATTCTGATTTGTTTTGTGCGACGATACGAAAACAGATATACATTCCAAACTGGTAGTCGTATTTAGGTGAAACTGGAACTCACGCATGAAAAAAACTTATAGAAATATTTTTGTTTATATTTCCGCATTCTTTCGACTTGATTAATTAGTCGTACATAATATTTCTTTACAGCATTGTTTATGGTAGTTACTTGAATAATATACTTGACTCATTTCATGCTATTCGAACATGTATACATATTTATCTTGATCATTAAATTGTTGTATGTATATAAAGACGATAATTAAATACTTGAATTGTATTTTGAAAACTATACAAAATTATTTTTATATAAAACCCCCTCAAGTTATATAAATTACAATAAGGACCTTAGTAAATATATGTTTAAACGGAACCAGTCTCTTGAGCCTCAGGGAGCCAGAGATATGAGTGCTTGCCTATCTAAAGTAGACAACTTAACAAACGGTGTTATCAACACTGTAATCGTCTTTGAAAAAGACACAAATCCTGCCGCCCATGTGCAGCGGTTACCGATAACATCAAAACCTAATTCGGTACTTTAAATTCTTTTCTAATTGTCTGACTCAGACTGAGTCTCATTATAAATAATCTGACTTGAATATGATTCAAGTACAATCTATGATATAACAATTCAATATGAATCCATATATTCAATCTGTTCAAACTATTCAATCTATATTGACTGAACCGAACCATCAATATACTTCCATTTACATGATTCTCCAGTTACATCCATGATTCTCCAGTTATATCCATTTACTGATATCATGGTTTCGGCAAGTCATCCAATTGTACAATCTATATTACAAGACAATACAAATTGCAATACAATACAAACAATACAATCAAGATATCGCGGGGTTTAAGGGGTAGATTGGTACGGAAGGTGTTAGAAGTGGCACGAGACTGCAATATTTAAGACACTTAACCTGAATACAATCGTCGTTGTTCCGGGCATTCTAACGGAGCCTTGTACTTCCAGTTGCCTTTAGTCTCTGGCATATAGAGACTCTTCCCGTATACGCTGGCATCTTTCTGTACCAAACTACAAACAACAGCGTTAACGCTAAATACAACATTATAACAATATAATACCACTTTAAAAGTTATACTCTCTCTCTGTCTATTCTGCTTCTCCCTTATCTTTAGGACTTACCGAGCGATTTGTTCGCTGACGAAATTCCTTCTCTTTCTTCTTTGAATGTCGTCAGGTGATTCAGACCTTCCAGAGGTCGAGCCTAGCACTGAAGACTTGGACCAGTTTATTGAAGATCCCGAGCTGTAGTTTCACTTGTACATTTCCTTCACATTTTGTATTTCCTTTTCTGTTATGCCACTGTTTAGGCATTGCTTTCATTAAGATGTATTTACTTTTCCATGCATTGTACAAAAGAATGTTAATAAATAAAGTTGATATTTCATTACATTTTTCTTTTGTGTATATTCTTTTATATTGCTTAGATACGCTTAGCGTATTTACTTCGGAGTAAATACGTAGCGGCCTCATCGTGTCCTCTTCCCGTACACTGGGAAGCGGGGCGTGAAAATACCGATTGGAATTATATGATTCAGATGGATATAAGGGCCGATCCGAGAGATGGCGCCTGAGAGAGGGCCGATCCGAGAGATGGCGCCTGAGATATGAGGATTTCGAGTGTCGATATTAGACACGTGATTTATGAGGATTTCAAATGTCAATACTGTACAATAAGTTTGTCACACCCCGCTTCCCAAAAGAGCGGTAATGGCACGTGACAAGCCCGCGACGTATTTATTTCGAGAAGGTCATTTCTCAAAACAAATACGCTAAGCGTAATGTAAGCAGTATAACAATGACAAGAATAGACAAGTGAAAAAAATCCAACCACTTTATATATTTACATTCTCAACTTAACAGATTTTAACTGATACAAGAAATCTGAACATAAAAAGAAACCGCCTAAACATGTGGCTTACTGAAAAAGAAAAGCTGGGAAGAAAACTAATGATCTGCTTCAGGTGCCAAATGGTTGTAATCATCTGCAGTCGCTTCCACCTCCTTTGATACTAAATCACCTGACAAACATTCCAAGAAACAAAAGATGGGTGGAATGCCCGTCAGCGAACTTGCGCTCAGTAAATTCCCAAAGAAATGTGTGAAGTATAAAGGTAATGACAATTTGGAAAGAATATTATGAAGCAACGGACTAAGTGATATGGTGATTAAATATGTAATTTAATATAAACATTGCAATTATCTGTAACATGGCAGTTCTATATATCATGGCAAAATAATGAAAACTATGTAAGCATGGTAATTTAACATGAGCATGGTAAATAAGTATAGCATGGCCGTGTAGCGTAGATATAGTGAACATGAAGTATATTGTCAATGTGTCCTAAAGAGGTCACTAAAATGGTAAACTATCTAACGTGGGTTCAAGCGTAAATGTCAACCAAATCTCAAGAGTATTCTGGAATCCAAGGATATTGTACAGGGGCAAGAAATCACGGGCTATCATCCAGAGGCTTGGTAACGTGTGCTCTTATCATGAATTCGTGATGTACCATTTCAGTCCGGCACCACAACAACATTATTTGTATCGTTTCAGTCTGGTACCACATCGACGTTATTTATAATAATGGGACTCATGAGATTCCGTCAGATTCATACTTAAACTACCCCAACACCCCGCGTATAACAGTTTATGATTAATGTTATGAATCTTGATCGAATTCATGAATATAAAAGGTGAAGTATGATATCAAGTTTTCAAGATCGAGTTCATGTAGTCATGTCAAGTGCAAGTCATGTCATTTGCATTCATGGTTCGAGTCAAGTTGGTTTCAGGTATTACTTATTGAGTTCGTGTATTCATGTCAGGTTTCAAGTGTTCATTGCTAAGTTCTGTAGGGTATCATGCATAGGGGTATATATGTGTAAATAGGTCTTTTAGACCTTGATGGTATTTATATGATTTATTCCACTAAATTCTCAAGGGGGTTTATGTAAAATATTATATTATAAAATCTCGAGAATGTTTTAATAAAAATATTATTTAGAAAGTCGGGGGTGTTTTGAATAAAAGTATAATTTTGATAAATTAGGGTATTTTAGTAGAAACTAACATTTTTGAGTTAAAGGTATTTTCTTGAAAAATTTAATTTGAAACTTTTTTTTTCTTTAAAACTATAAATTATAATAATAGGTATTAACCAATTTAACTTAATATATAACCTTTTCTTTTATTTAAATTTAAAGCAATAGTTTTATTTTCTAAAGCCGTATTTTTTTTTCTCTTTCGAGACCGCGCTCCGTGAAGAGCTATGTATCTTACTCCACTAAACCCAAGAATATGTTTTAACTAGCACCAATCACAACAGGGTTTTCCTAGATAGGATTGTAGAAGTGATATATGCAAAGGAAGAAGAATTGAAGATTAAATTCTATTTTAATAAACTTGAGGGTATTTTAGTGCAAGGTTAAATCTTAGAAAATTCACTACGAAAATAGTGGATTACGATTCAAGGTGAGTGTAGGGTAGGTCATTACCCCGTGTGTTATCAATGAATAATGTTTAACAATTTTTCTGGTTATGTTCATAAAATACTAGAAGAATTCTCATATTTTTATTGTATCCTTAGCTACGTTGTGATTATCTTAATGATGTATCTGTGCCCAATCTAGCTCTACATACCGGCATCTATCATTGAACTCCTTAACAACCACAGGCTCATCAGTAAGCTTGTATGGCAATAATTTTCGCTACTTATTTATGAGGCATAAAAGTAAGAATATATTACAGAACAAGAACAATATATGATACATGCATACAAGGTGCAGTGTCGGCTGCTAATATAAATATGGTATCAAATGATATGAGGATAGCACCTACAGATCTTGACCAATAAGTTTGTACTTGAAATTCAGGGAGTATTTTTTACATGCAAGTACAAAATATGAGCTTGTTAATCAATTGAAAGCCATGGGAAAAGAATGGACATCTAAAACAGAAAAAATATTTGTCAAAGTCTTCAATTAAACACCAAAATTTGCAAAACAGATTGACTCTCAGGCCTAAAACTAATGTTCCAGGGAGGATAGCAACCAAATCTATAACTACATTAAAATAGCAAGATATATAGCAATTAGAACACTGATATTCCCTCGAAATTAATCAAGTTCAAAAGTGAAATGAACAGTTTCATTGGAGTGGGATGGCTTACATCCTTAACGATTAATCCGTAACCATTAATTTAGGGTAAGACCTGGGAATGGAAGAACCAGTTATTAAAAAATTGAAAATTAAAGATCCTTGGGGGAAAATGACAATTAACAAGTTTACATAATCCAAGAAATGATTTTCTAGCATTTAGTGGAATTATCTTGGAATATGAAGCATGACCAGTAAACACATCCTCATTCATTACCCAATAATCCACCATACAATTTCTATATATCATGGCATTTTATTCCTAATCAAATACTTGACGGCATGTGTTTTTGGATATCGGTGTTTCTACTTCGAAACTTGACGAAAATTGAAATCAACAAGAGAATTGAGATCGAATAGAAAGAGGGGGAAGAGGGGACTTACGACAAGAGTGGACATCGGTTTAATGAAGTCATAACAAAGGCAAGGAGGAAAGACAGAGGAAGTAGGGACTTACTCGCGTAGGAAACGATGTAAACTCATCGGGGCATTTCATCGAACATCCTCGGGCTTAAATTCGAAACTTCGGCGGATTGAAGATCCAGAGACGGCCGAACGTTCGTGCTGGACACGTGGTCTTAGGCCTGGCCTTAGAGGAAGGGGTTGTGGATTTGTTGTTGGTGTTGGGTTTTGTTGAAGCTAGGGATGTTTGAGAGAGTGAGAGGGAGACTTAGAGAGAGGAAGAGATACCTATATATACATATATGAGAGAGAGGAAAGAGAGAGTGGGGAGGCTGTATACGTGGAAAAATTGATGAGAGAGAGATGGCTGGAAGGGGATTAGGTTAGAGTTATGGATATGTATCCATACGTGGAGAAAGAGTGAGATTGATTGAAGAAAATGCATGGCTCGGTTTTGTTAATAAGAGAATTGAAGCAATCAGTTACAGAAGATGAAGAGAACGAGGCTTGATTTAATGGAGGGAGAGGTTTTAATTGGAATTAAAGAGTTTAGAAGTTGAAACGTGGGAATTTAGTAATGGGTTGATGCTTGAGGGCCTAAGGTCATCCGTTTGTCTTGACAAGGCATTTAGTTTAAAAATTAAAGCATTCAAATAGGAACCTGCAATTATGAGAACGTGTGCATTGAATTTTAAAATTAAAAGTGAACGGTCTTGGGAGGAATGGGTTAGGCTTGGGCTGGAATTGGGTTGAGTTTGGTTTTAATTAAAATAAAATAAAAATAAAAGAATTAGAGATGAGAGAATAAATAACTAAGTGATTAATTAATATAGGCAGGCTTTTGGGCTCGAAGGAAATAACAGGAAAAAATAGATGGAGAGATTAAATAGAAATAATATATATAGAAGAAAATATTTAACAGAATATATGAAAAATATCGAAAGGAAATAAATATAGTATTTTATTACAGAAAAGCTAATACGAAAATAATAGAATTTTGGGTTGTTATACAGTTGTTTATCTGAGGATTTCGAGTGTCGTTGATAAACACTCATTGGAAGATATGTGTGTGTTATGAATGATATATTTCCACAGATTAATACTGTCGTGATATTATGTATATATATACATGTTCACTTTCGTTATTGTTGAAGTCGAAAATTGCACCCCGGTTGACCAAGTCAAAGTCAAAGTCAAAGTCAACCCCAAGCCAAGTGGGCCCATGCTCGGGTCGAGTCCGAACATGAAGCGGCCGGCCCTCCCCCATGGCAAAATGAAATCATGTAATAAATAATTTTTATGTAATTTTTTATGCATGAATGTAAACAAAATGGGCATAAAGCCAAATTTTTATAAGCCCATGGCTTATGTGCAAAAAGAAATAGCACATGAGACATGAGATGGACAAAATGTCATTTTGTAAAGCCCAAGGGGCTATATGTAAATGTGTAAGTCTATATAAGGCAACATGATGATGAATAAGAAAAAAGACTTTTCCATTCCCCTCAAAAATCTAGGGTTTGTGCATCTTTCCCCTTTCTGAAGGTTCTAAACATTTTTCTTTCTTTTGAATTAAATCAAGAGTTTTACTCTTCTTTTTATAAAACTAAATAGTTTTTCACCACAAAACCCATAAAGAGGAACTCAGATCTGCCATCAGATCTCAAAAAGAAGAGATTTTTAAAATCTCACATCTCTTGATTTTCAAGATCCTCCCAACAGAGAAGGAAGAAGGAGACCCATCTCCAGAAACTCCACTTTGGGGAAGAAATAGGGCTCAAGGGGAGAAGACCTTCATCAGCTTCAAAACATCCTAGGAGTTTAACTCCTCACACACACACACACACACAAAATAATAAGTGCTCCTTTCTGAGAGTACAACCACCATTGCAGGGACCAAGTCCCTTTTGCACCCGAGCGCCCACATGCTGACACGTGGGGCGCTAGCGCCCAAAGCGCTAACGTCCGAGCGCCCACGTGCTGACACGTGGGGCGCTAGCGCTCAAAGCGCTACCGCTCTCAGCGCTCTTCCGCTCAGAGCGCTCCAGCGCTCTTCCGCTCAGAGCGCTCTCGCGCTCAGAGCGCGAGCGCTCCAGCGCTCTCGCGCTCAGAGCGCGAGCACCCAAAGTGCTGACGCTTTTCCCACGCATCGTTTGGATGCCCTTTCCCTTTTTTTTATTATATATATATGTATATATGCATATACACACACACATACTCTAGAACACTGTCCCTCTCAAAAAAAATTGGGCCGGGGCGCTGCCCCGCACCCCGCAAGGGGGCTGCTAGCCCCCTTGACCCCTAGCCTGCTATCCGGGTAGTGGGACCCCCGTAAAAACTCTGCATGGCTCCCGATATATCCAAGCCCCCTCCAAAACAAAACACACGTACACTGCACATTGAGTTCGCATGACCAGTTTAACCCGTCAATCGGAGGTTCCCTCGCTCCAAAGGCGAGGGGTAATTAACGGCAGCTTAGTCCGCGGCTGCCGGAGATTCGGATCCCCACAATCAATAAACCCCAGTCTACCCTAGACAGGGGGAATCTGTAATGCGTCTGATAAGCGCGCGCGTATTCCCATCTCAATGGGGTGACGAAAAACACCCTACAGATTCTGGCACGCCCGGTGGGACCAATCTCTCCTCCCATATTTCGGGTTAAACGTTCATGCGAACTCAGTCAATATACATACCTATATTTATACTGAAATAATTCTCTTTCATGCAGGTTTTCAAGCAATCACTTCCCAACAATGTCTCCAAGGATGAACTCAGCTCTCAGCACGGCTCCCGTCTCCTACACGATGAAGATAGACTCCAGGACGGTCCTTCCGGCCAGTCTCGGGCGACAGTGGGAGGAGCCGCTACTACAGTTCGGCTCCATTCTGTTCGTGTCAGCTAACGCCATTCCTGCACCTCAAGCTCCGGTAACCGACAAATCGGTCTCGAAAGGCAAGAGGCCAAATGTGGTGGTCTCGAAAGTGCCCCAACTCAAACGCAAGTCGGTGTTTGAATGACTTTCCTTGGCCCCAGCTGGGGGCAAGGCCATCAACACCAGCAAAGCAACAAGGCATCTCGGGCAAGCTCCAGCGGGGCCTCTGACAATTGGTCGATTGGGTGTCCGCCATAGCCTCCCCATCACTCAGCCTATGGCGGCTTCCCGAAGAGCAGAAGCCTGCCAAGCGCTCAAGGCAGAGAAGCTGAGGCAGAAACGGCTCAGATACAAATCCAACAAAAGGGCTAGGGTTCTGGCCATGTTAAAATTTATGAATTTCCAAAGCCCGGACCGCTCTGCGAAATCAGCCGCCAAAGATAAAGAGATGGCTGGGTATGTGGTTCGCACTGTCTACATGGTCGGACATGAAGAAACGAATCCTCCTCTTCTTCACAGCCATGGTGATGATATGATTGACGCTACCCAGCATCGGCTCGATCTAAGTGATGAAGAGCCCGCTCAGGCCGATAAGCCAGAGGAGCCCGTGGTTCCTGCGGAATTGAGCTCAGGCAATAAAGATGACCCGGTTGTCATAGCCGAAACTACAGAACAAGCGTTATTCCGATAGCTTCAGAGGAAGCTTCAGGACAGGGATGAGAAGTTAGCCAAGGTACAGTCCAAGATCGACAAATTGGCAAACGTTGCGGCAGATCTCGCGACCCAAGTTGCCCGATTACAATTACAGCAGAATCAAATTTTGGTTCATGAACCAGGGATTGATACCCGGAGGCAGCCAACTGATATCCCTTTCAACCTAAGAGCGGAGCGCCTTCACGAAAAACGGCCGCAATCAGCCTCCAGTCCCTCCGATACATACGCCGGGGGGGAATCGCCTCTGAAAGAGAAACTGGAAAAAGTCCATTCCTTCAAAAGGGAAAAAGTCCACAAGATATTCAGGGACGCCCTAAGAAACGGTCTACAACTGCCAGAATCAAAGAGACCGCAAGAAGCGAATATTACCGACAACCCAGAATATTGTCCCTATCACAGGGTGATAGGTAATGCCATTGAAGACTGCTTCGTCTTCAAAAATTGGGTCGAAAGGCAATACAAGACAGGAGAGATAGAACTGTCTAAAGGCGTGTTAGCAAATAGTCAAGCTACGACCGCCGATTTCATACAAATGGAGACCGAAGCCTTTCGGGAATCCAATCCTCCCAGACATGTGCCATTATTTGAAAAGGGCGAACCAAAGACTGATCGGCCTCAAGGACCAGCATCGGTAAGGGCACCTACTCTAATGGAGAGAAAGAAGAAGGTGTACTCCTTCAAAAGGATGAGGTCTGCAATATATTCGAGGAAGCCTTGAATAACGGTCTGCAATTGCCTATTCCGAAGAGGCCACATGAAATGAATATGACCGACAATCCCATATACTGCCCATACCATAGGGTGGTGAATCATACCATTGAAGACTGTTGTGTTTTCAAAGATTGGGCAGACGACCAATACAAGCTTAGAAAAACCTCACGGTCCTCGGATGTATCGGCAAGCACAGAGCTACGGTCATCAACACAGCTCCGCCAAGATCAAAATTCAAGGAGCTGGGATAAGCAAAGAGGACCACCACGTTGTTAAACTAGGAACACCAGCTGACCACCACGTCGTTAAACTAGGAATGATAGACCTCTAAGTCTTTAAACTGGGGATAATTGACCACAACGTCATTAAACTGGGAACAGTTGACCACCACGTCGTTAAACTGGGAACGATCGACCTCTAAGTCGTTAAACTGGGAATGTAAAAATATATGTGTATATATATATGTGTAAATAAACAAAAAAATGTGTAAATAAAAGAAAAATAAAGAAAAGCCGAAATGATGGGGTAACTCGCAATAAAAATCAGCGAGTAAAATAAAGATGAAAAGTAAAGCCGAAATGATAGGGCAACCGCGAATAAAAGCCGAAATGATGGAGCAATCGCGATCTTCGCGATAAGAAAAGCTGAAATAATAGAGCAATCGCGGTGATAAAAAAACAGCGAATGATGAGTCGCTCCTGGTACCATATTCCAGTGCAGCGATGCAGACGCCAACCAAAATCCAATTTCCTAAAAATTCTTCCAGCCCTACGGTTGGTCCCCAAGTTGACCACCGTATACAATCCACGGGCTCCAATAATTCTCATCATACCCATGCCCCACCGTAATCACCAGTTACGCGGCTGGTCTCCGCCCTTGGAATTATGCTCCATTGGAAAGACCCACTCATGTGTCCTCACGATGTATGAGGAGAACAAACCTTCGTGGGATCCTTACGACTCACGAAGGAAAAACACACTTAGGAGTCCCCACGACTCCTAAGGAGAAAGTACACCTACGAGATCCTTACGGCTCGCAGGGAGAAAATGCTTTTATGGGACCCTTACGACCCATAAAATTGAAAAGCCTTAGGTGATAGGGCTCTAAACCTGTCTCCTAAGCCATCGCTTCCCAATAGGCAACGGCGAATAATGAGTCGCTCCTGGTACCATATTCCAGTGCAGCGATGCAGACGCCGTCCAAAACTCAAATTCCCAATGGTGAATGATGAGTCGCTCCTGGTACCATATTCCAGTGCAGCGATGCAGACGCCAACCAAATTCCAAATCCCATACCCCAATGGCGAATGATGAGTCGCTCATGGTACCATATTCCAGTGCAACGATGTAGACGCCAACCAAATTCCAACTTCCATACCCCAAGGGCGAATGATGAGTCGCTCCTGGTACCATATTCCAGTGCAGCGATGCAGACGCCAACCAAATTCCAACTCCCATACCCCAACGGCGAATGATGAGTCGCTCCTTATACCATATTCCAGTGCAGCGATGCAGACGCCAACAAAGTCCCAAAATTTTTCCGGCCCTACGGTCTGGATCATACATCCTGCAAAACCGTAGACAATCCATGGGCGTAAAATGATCCCAATCCCTCCCAAGTCCTGCCGGTGAGACCACATTCAAATTCCCACCGGCGGTGAAGATTCAAAAAAAAAAAGGGTATGTCCACAAGAAAAATGGGCACGGATGAAAACCCGAAAGAGCTCCGTGAGTAAAAATAGCAAGACTGCCGGCGAGTTTGTGAAAACCCGAAAGGGCGCAAACTCATGAAAAAGAGATGAAATGCATTCACAAAGTCCTCTCGACTTTATGAGGAGAAAATTCCCGCGTGAGATCCTTACGACTCACAAAGGAGCAACACACTTGGGGATCCTCACGACTCCTAAGGAGAAAATACACCTACGGGATCCTTACGACCCGTAGGGAGAAAACGCTTTGTGAGACCCTTACGGCTCACAAAATTGAAAAGTCTTAAGTGATAGGGACATAAAACCTATCTCCTAAGCCATCGCTTCCTTAAAGCAAGCACAAATGATGATTCGCTCCTGTACCATATTCCAGTGTAGCGATACCGATGCCAAGCAAAAACCAATTCCCAAATCCTCCCGGGGCAAATGATGAGTTGCTCCTGGCATTATACCAGTGCAGCAATGCAGATTCCAAACAAAAACCAAAATCCCAAAATCCTCTCAAAGACAGATGATGATTCGCTCCTGGTATCATATTCCAGTGTAGCGATGCTGATGTCAACCCAAATCACAATCAACAAGTCAACTTCAACTCCGACATCGCAGAAAGCGGAGCAAATCAGAATCCAATCTCAACACCGCAAGAAGCGAAGGAAGTCAAGTTCACCCCTAACACTGCAAGAAGCAGAGCAAGTCAAATCAAGCGTCGACCGTCCATGTCGCAAAAAGGGCAGTGCAGGCTTCCCACAAATCGGGAATCAAATCGCTCCGGATCAGAGCGCCAACCGTCCATGTCGCAAAAAGGGCAGTGCAGGCTTCCCACAAATCGGGAACCAAATCGCTCCGGATCAGAGCGTCGACCGTCCATGTTGCAAAAAGGACAGTGCAGGCTTCCCACAAATCGGGAACCAAATCGCTCCGGATCAGAGCGTCGACCGTCCATGTCGTAAAAATGGCAGTGCAGGCTTCCCACAAATCGGGAACCAAATCACTCCGGATCAGAGCGTCGACCGTCCATGTCTCAAAAAGGGCAGTGCAGGCTTCCCATAAATCGGGAACCAAATTGCTCCGGATCAGAGCGTCGCCCGTCCATGTCGTAAAAAGGGCAGTGCAGGCTTCCTACAAAGCAGGAACCAAATCACTCTGGGCCAAGGAAACGTCTACTACGGACACTCCATCTTGGAGACGCGTCAAGCGTCGACCGTCCATGTCATAAAAATGGCAGTGCAAGCTTCCCACAAATCGGGAACCAAATCGCTCCGGATCATAGCGTCGACCGTCCATGTCGCAAAAAGGGCAGTCCAGGCTTCCCATAAATCGGGAACTAAATCGCTTCGGATCAGAGTGTCGACCGTCCATGTCGTAAAAATGGTAGTGCAGGCTTCCCACAAATCGGGAACCAAATCGCTCCGGATCAGAGCGTCTACCGTCCATGTCGCAAAAAGGGCAGTGTAGGCTTCCCACAAATCGGGAACCAAATCGCTCCGGATCAGAGCGTCGACCGTCCATGTCGTAAAAAGGGCAGTGCAGGCTTCCTACGAAGCAGGAACCAGATCACTCCGGACCAGGGAAAGGTCTATTACGGACACTCCGTCTCGGAGACGCGTCAAGCGTCGACCGTCCATGTCGTAAAAAGGGCAGTGCAGGCTTCCTACAAAGAAGGAACCAGATCACTCCGGGCTAGGGAAACGTCTATTACGGACACTCCGTCTCGGAGACGCGTCAAGCGTCGACCGTCCATGTCGTAAAAAGGGCAGTGCATCCCAAAAAGTGGGGACCAAAGCAAGTCGCCTCCACGCAAAAGAAGATCCATCAATTTCATGCACACGACTCACATATGTGGTGTGCATTTATTGATGGGGGCACTTTGTTGAAGTCGACAATTGCACCCCGGTTGATCAAGTCAAAGTCAAAGTCAACCCCAAGCCAAGTGGGCCCATGCCCAGGTCGAGTCCAAACATGAAGCGGCCGGCCCTCCCCCATGCCAAAATGAAATCATGTAATAAATAATTTTTATGTAATTTTTTATGCATGAATGTAAACAAAATAGGCATAAAGCCAAATTTTTGTAAGCCCATGGCTTATGTGCAAAAAGAAATAGCACATGAGACATGGGATGGGCAAAATACCATTTTGTAAAGCCCAAGGGGATATATGTAAATGTGTAAGCCTATATAAGGCAACATGATGATGAATAAGAAAAAAGACTTTTCCATTCCCCTCAAAAATCTAGGGTTTGTGCCTCTTTCCCCTTTCTGAAGGTTCTAAACCTTTTTCTTTCTTTTGAATTAAATCAAGAGTTTCTCTTCTTTTTATAAAACTAAATAGTTTTTCACCACAAAACCCACAAAGGGGAACTCAGATCTGCCATCAGATCTCAAAAAGAAGAGATTTTTAAAATCTCACATCTCTTGATCTTCAAGATCCTGCCAACAGAGGAGGAAGAAGGAGACCCATCTCCAGAAACCCCACTTTGGGGAAGAACTAGGGCTGAAGGGGAAAAGCCCTTCATCAGCTTCAAAACATCCTAGGAGTTTAACTCCTCACACACACACACACACACAAAATAATAAGTGCTCCTTTCTGGGAGTACAACTCCCATTGCAGGGACCAAGTCCCTTTTGCGCCCGAGCGCCCACGTGTTGACACGTGGGGCGCTAGCGCTCAAAGCGCTAGCGCCCAAAGCGCTAGTGCCCAAACACATGGGGCGCTAGCGCTCTTGCGCTCAGGGCGCTAGCGCCCAAGCGGTAGCGCCCACGTGCTGACACGTGGGGCGCCAGCGCTCTTGCGCTCAGAGCGCTAGCGCCCAAGCGCCCACGTACTGACACGTGGGGCGCTAACGCTCAAAACGCTAGCGCCCACGTGCTGACAAGTGGGGCGCTAGCACCCAAAGCGCTGGTGCTTTTTCCCACGCATCCTTTGAATGCCCTTTCCTTTTTTTTTATTTTATATATATGTATATATACATATACACACACACATACTCTAGAACACTGTCCCTCTCAAGAAAATTTGGGCCGGGGTGCTGCCCCGCAACCCGCAAGGGGGCTGCTGGCCCCCTTGACCCCCAGCCCGCTATCCGGGTAGCGGGACCCCCGTAAAAACTCTGCGTGGCTCCCAATATATCCAAGCCCCTCCAAAACAAAACACACGTACACTGCATATTGAGTTCGTATGACCAGTTTAACCCGTCAATCGGAGGTTCCCTCGCTCCAAAGGCGAGGGGTAATTAACGGCAGCTTAGTCCGCGGCTGGTAGAGATTCGGATCCCCACAATCAATAAACCCCAGCCTACCCTAGGTAGGGGGAATCTGTAATGCGTCTGACGAGCGCGCGTGTATTCCCATCTCAATGGCGTGACGAAAAACACCCTACAGTTATCACATAATATGATAGTATATTACAGTATGATCTAGGTATATCGTTATGCATTCGATTTCTACCTGTGATATCTTCTACTTACGAATTGGCAACTCACCCTCGTTGTGCCACAGTTTCTTACAGGACCGACCGCTCAGATCAGTAGCGGCTTACTGGCACACTTTTTTTTCTTTGGGTGATTACTTTGGTAGGTGGGTTACATTTCAGATTGTAACCGCCACTTGTATATTTATATTCTGTTGAGATTTAGTTAAAAATTCTATCAAACAAAATTGTATATTCTTTTGGACTTAGAGACGAAACTTGTATGTTATTCTTTTATATGTCGAGTTGGATATAATGAATTGTTGATGCCTTAGTATTTCTCTTATTTTGTTTTTGTCACGCCCCCGCTTCCCAGTATACGGGCAGAGGACGCGACGAGGCCTCTACGTATTTACTCCGAAATAAACACGCTAAGTGTATCTAAGTAATATAAAATAAAATGTACACAAGAGACAAGATGTAAATAAACATCAACTTTATTTATTAAACATTCTTTTTACAATATAACTGAAATGAAAATATATGGAATGAAAGCTGTAACGACCCTAAATTTTCTGTACAACTTTCTGTAGAATTTTTTCAAAATTTCAGAAAGGGGTATTTTTGCCTGAGCATAAGATATAAGCCTGTTTTGCTTTTTAATTACAAGGAGCTTGTAGCTCATTGGTAATACCTTGCACTACTGAACCAAGCCACCAGAGTTCAAATCTCATACCCCACATTATTTTTAATATTGTTTTATTTTGAATTTTTAGAATACCAAGGGTTTACACGTGCATATCTCACAAAAACCCCACTACACCCAGAAACCTAACAGTACCTGAGGCTATATGAACCGATGAGGGGTTTTCCGGCCACCCGACTCGGCCGGAATCGGCCGGCGGACCGGCCAACTCGGGCCGCCGCCGCCGGCCGGACTCGGCCGGATCGCCGAGTCATCAACAGCAAAGTCCTGCCTTTTCACCTTCCCTATACACCTGAACACTTTATTTCTTCAGACTAGTACCTGAACTCTTTAAAACCCCTATTTACTCCATTTTAATACATTTTATCACATTTTATTACATTTTTTCAATTAAACCTTTTCACCTACCCTAACCCTAGCCTTATCCTATAAATACAACCCCTACACACACACACACACTCCAAAATTCTGAGCAAAACTCTCAAGAAATTTCCTAGAACCTTAGTGTACTTTTGAAGTAGCGAAAGACGAAACTCCGTCGATTTTTCCGGCGACAACCCTAGGAGTTCCCGGCTAAGAAACGACGCACCGGCGAAGTCTACCATTCCCTCTTCCTCCCCTCTAAGTTTGAAACCCGTAAGTCCCACCTCCCTCTTCTACTTTCTTTTCTAAAAATACGAAATTCCAAAACCCGACGGAATCGGAGTTAATCCGATTTCCGATTCGGTTCTTTCTAAAAATCCAACATTTTCTTAAAAACAATCATACTAAACCTTTATATGTTGACTATTAAACATTAACGAATCATATTGGACAAGTTCCATATCAAAAGGATTTCCATTTCAATTTTTATCGCTCTTTTTCAGTATAATACCATGTAGTTTCATTTCGACATTAAAACGTCACAAACTTGCTATACCATTAAGTAGATCACGAGGTAATGACCTACCTCCTCACAACACTCATATGCAATATAGCACAATACCTTTCGGGAACATAGAATACGGGAAAACGAAATATTTCAAATAAATACCATGAATTAATAAAACCGTTTTCTAAAGGATTAAGTATTTTTTTACAATGTTTGCAAAGCGCCGCTACAACCCATTTTGGGAAACCCGACATGGATGGTGCGGATTATCGCACATCTCTGGGCTTAGTAGTGCGAGATGCAGACCTCCGCAAGGAGCATACGGTCTCGAGAGATTTAAAATAAAAAAATCTTAAGAAAATGAGATTTCTAGAAATATAATATATAATAAAATTATTTTTATATAAATATATATATGTATCATTAAAATATCTATTTTGTAATAATATAAATATTCCAACTTTTTCTAAAAATCACAAGGATCACTTTACATTAAAATACCATGAAATCCATACAAGTTCAATATTACAATTAAATACCATGTATTATGAAAAATAGGTTATTCTCACTAGAAATGTCACAAATATAAAATCTACATTTATTAGAACTCTAAAGACGATAAATAAACACTTGGGGTATATTTTGAAAATTATACAAAGCATTTTTACATAAAACCCCCTCAAGTTCTATAAATTACCCTAAGGACCATAGTAAATATAGGTTTATGCGTGACCAATCTCTTGAGCCTCGGGGAGCCGGAGAAGTGGATGCTTGGCTATTTAAGGTAGACAACTTAATAACGGTGTTATCAACACGGTAATCTTCTTTGAAAAAGACATAAATCCTGTCGCCCATGTGCAGCGGTTACCGATAACATCAAAACAATCAGGACTTCAATTTCTTTTCTAATTGTCTGACTCAGACTGAGTCTCATTAAAATAATCTGACTTGAATATGATTCAAGTACAATCTACAATCTATAATTCAACATGAATCTATGAATCCATATATTCTATCAATTTATACAACTTGACTGAACCGAACCATGGATATACTTCCATTTACATGATTCTCCAGTTATATCTATTTACATGATTCTCCGGTTATATTCATTTACTGATATCATGGTTTCGGCAAGTCATCTATACAATCCAATTTACAAGACAATACAATACAATATCATCAGTACAATCATTACTATCAATACAATAAATACACAGGGTATTGGGGTAGTTCATGCGTGAATCCAACAGAATCTCAAGAGTCCCCCTAGATCATGAATCCATGTTTACTAACACAAGCAAGCAATCATGAGGACCCGTGTTTCCATGCTCCTGGATTGTGGCCTGTTGAGTTTGGAATACTTCGACGACAGTCGAAGTCCCGCTACTAACATTTGATTCGGGCCTGTGGTTCCCTACCCCTGGATTGGAGCTGTTGGGTTTGAGAACACTTTTGAGATTGGTTGACATTCACCCTTGAACTTACGATAACAACAACATTAATACAACAGTATAACAATATATTACAACTTTAAAAGCTACCTTCTCTTTCTGTCTATTCTATTTCTCACTTACCTTTGGGACTTACCGAGCGATTGTTCGCTGACGACATTCCTTCTCTTTCTTCTTTGGAATGTTGTCAGGTGATCTGGACACTCAGGAGATCGAGCCTACCAGCGAGGACTTGGATCAGCTTGCTTACGACCCAGAGCTCTAGCTTCATTGTACACATTTCATTTCCGTACTTTTCATTTTCTGTTATGCCACTGTTTAGGCATTGCTTTCTTTCAGATGTATTTACTTTTTCATGTATTGTAAAAAGAATGTGAATAAATAAAGTTGCTGTTTTATTATATCTTTTGTCTCTTGTGCATTTATATTTATATTGCTTAGATACGCTTAGCGTATTTACTTCAGAGTAAATACGTAGCGGCCTCGTCGCGTCCTCTGCCGTATACTGGGAAGCGGGGCGTGACAAAAGCAATGCCTAAACAATGGCATAACAGGAATGAAAATGAAATGTAATGTACAAGTGAATCTAAAACTCTGGGTCTTCAGTAAACTGATCCAAGCCCTCACTGCTAGGCTCAATCTCCAGTGAGTCCGAATCACCTGACGACATTCCAAAGAAGAAGAAAGAGAATGTCGCCAGCGAACAACTCGCTCGGTAAGTCCCAAAGGAGAGGGAGAAGTAGAATAGACATAGAGAGAGTATAACTATTATAATGTTGATTGTTATGTTAATGTAGTTGTTTGTAGCTTGGTACAGAAGAGGCCAATGTATACGAGAAGAGTCTCACTATCCCATAGACTAAGGTATATGGAGTATAAGGAACCGTTCAGCCGCGGTACAGCGGCAATGGAGATTCAGGTTAGGTGTCTTATGGTTGCAGTCTCGTACCAATTTTAACACCTTCCATACCAATATACCCCTTATAAACCCCGTGATGTCTTGATTGTGTTGATTGTATTGTATTGTCTTGTAAATTGTATAGATTGATGACTTGCCGAAACTATGATATCAGTAATGGAACGGATATAATGGAAGAACATGTAAATGGAATATATCCATGGTTCGGTTCGGTCAATACAGATTGATTTAGATTGAATAGGTGAATTCATATCGAATCATGTTGTATTGTAGTTTGTACTTGAATCATATTCAAGTCAGATTGATTAGTTTGAGACTCGGTCTGAGTCAGACACTTTTAAAAGAACTTGAAATCCCGATTGTTTTGGTGTTATCGGTAACTGCTGCACATAGACGGTAGGATTTATGTCTTTTTCCAAGACAATTACCATGTTGATAACACCGTTTGTTAAGTTGTCTACTTTAAATAGGAAAGCACCCATATCTCCGGCTCCCTGAGGCTCAAGAGACTGGTCCCGCTTAAAGCTATGTTTACTAGGGTTCTTATTGTAATTTAGTATAACTTAAGGCGGTTTTATGTAAAAATAGTTTTGGTATAATTTCAAAATACACCCCAAGCATTTAATTATCGTCGTTAGCGTTTTCATTGATGTATATTTTATAAATGTGACATTTCTAGTGAATAAAACCTAATTTCATAATATATGGTATTTATTTGTAATATGAATATTGTTTTGAATTATCATGGTAGTTTCATGTAATATTTGAATTGTTTTCTTGAGTTTTGGAAACATGGAATAATATATATATTTAAAATAAGTATTTTGGTAATATTTATATATACATATTTTAACGAAAATAAATTTATTTATTTTCTTGTAAAAATCTCATTTTCTAAAGAAAAGTGTATAAAAAGTTCCATCGTGATCGAATGCTCCTTGCGGAGATCTGCATCTCGTTCTGCTAAGCCCGAGGATGTGCGATAATCCGCATCATCCCAAACAGGGTCCCCAAAATGGGTTGTAGAGGCGCAATTGCATGGAAATATTTTAATACATCTTTTAAAGAAAACGGTTTTATAAGTTAAAGGGATTTATTTGCAAAGTCGTATTTTCTGTATTCTATTGTCCCAAAATTCATCGTGCTATGATAGATATGTGTGTTGTGATGAGGTAGGTCATTACCTCGTGAACTATCTAAAGGTATAGCAAGGAAATAAGGTTATAATATCGAAATGAAAAATAAAGGTATTTTAATGTAAAAGTGGAATAAAACTTGCTACGGTTATTATTGTGTTGTCAAACTTGTTCTATTGTATTTGTTAATGATTACTAAACAAGATATCAAAATTTGTAGGTTTGTTATTAAGAAAAAAAATGTATTTTTAAAAGAAAGGAGAATCGGAAATCGGATAACTCCGCTTCCGACATGTTTTGAGAATGAGAAGTTTGAGAATATCAAACAAGAGAGAGAAGGGGGACTTATGGGCTTATAAGGTATAGGGGAGAAAGAGGAAGAGTGGGGAAGCGCCGGTGCATCGTTTTGTCGCTGTAAACTCCTTGTGTCGTCGCCGGAACTTCATCGAAGCTTCGCCCTTCGTTAACTCCACTTGCACACTATAGGAACTTGGAAATTTCTTGAGAGTTTTGGCAGGGAATTGTGAGTGAGGAGGGGTGATAAGAGGGTGGTATTTATAAGAAACATTAGGGTTTAGGGGGATGAATGGTGA
This sequence comes from Agapanthus africanus, assembly GCA_030015575.1. Classification (NCBI taxonomy): domain Eukaryota; kingdom Viridiplantae; phylum Streptophyta; class Magnoliopsida; order Asparagales; family Amaryllidaceae; genus Agapanthus; species Agapanthus africanus. Next base: position 144,634,179 of record CM057338.1, on the reverse strand, counting down.
ATTAAAATTTATAATAAAAATAGGATAATATATGATTTATTGCCTCTGGAAAATGTGCAGAATAAATAAGCAATACAGGAGTTAATGGGAGAGTCCAAGGGTTGCAGGGAAAAAATATGGGAGCATTTCCTACGGTCTAGACCGGCAGCGCTTGGATTTTTTGCCTTCTCACTGGGCCAACACGGACGGGTGTGCTTGGGGTTTAGGCCATGTGTCGGGGTCGATTGGTATTCTTCAGTGTATATGTTTGTTTAAAGTGTGACTCTTCATTTTACGTGTTGTGCACGTGTAGACTCTTGGGCTTCTAAAAAGATTGAAAGAAATTAAAACAAAAAGATAATATGGCTGATGGGATTTGAACTCTGGTGCTTTGTCTCAGCAGTGCAAGGCCTTACCAGTGAGCTACAAGCTCCTTCATGCTGTTCTAAAGCAAAACAAATTCTTATAGCATTCACAGGAATTGTAAATACCCCAATTGTACATTAACTTTAAATAAATTTTATGTACACAGAATTTGGAGTTGTTACAGTTTTCTTGTGTTGATCTTCGCCTTGGGCGTCGTATATTACTGCGTAGTTATATTTACGCCAATTGGGAGATAAGATAGCTCCCGATTGGGGATGCTGATATTATATTTATTGTTTGTATCGGTTTTATTAAAATTTATAAAGGAGGTGCTTCCAAAATTTTAAATGATGAAAATGTCTTCAAAACTTAGTCTAAAACCCATTTGTAATTTCAAACAAACTTTATGTATACTTTAAAAATTGGAACTTGATTTCATAATTAACCATTTTCCAAAACTTCACCTCCACTATTTACTTAAAAAGATTTAGATTCATGGTTTTCGGCTTACTTGGATTACAGTGGGGTCCTATAGACTTCACGTGATTCAAGTGTCGGTCACGTGCCGTTTCCGGGTCGTGACAATAACTTTGCAGGGATTCACCGATGCAGATTTGGATGGTGACTTGGATGGCCGGAAGAGTACAACAGGTTATGTGTTCACTTTGGATGGTACAGCTGTGAGTTGGATGTCTAAACTCCAGAAAAATGTTACTTTATCAACCACTGAAATAGAGTATATGACTATATCTGAAGGTACAAAGGAGATTATTTGGTGGAAGAACTTTCTAAAGGATTTAGGTAAAGAGCAAGACAATAATACTCTTTTCAGTGACAGTCAGGGTGTTATCCATCTTGCAAAGAATCCAGTGTTTCATTCAAGAACAAAGCACATCTAGTTAAGGTATCATTTTATTCATGAGCTTATAGATAGTAGAACGTTGTCATTAGAGAAGATTCTTGGATCAAAGAACCCGGTGTTGGGGTTGAAATTTACACCCCATTGACCAAAGGTCAAAATCAAAGTCAAACCGCGGACAAGTAGGCGGGCCCTACTGTCAAATCCAAGCCGGGACCACGCCCGAACCCATGCCAGGTCCACGCTCGAACTTAAGCCGAGCTCACGCCCAAACCTAAGTACAAGCAGGTAAGCCCAAGCCCATACCGGTCCCATGCCAAGAAAGTACAACAAATAAGTGTAATATTTAAATAGGCAAAAAAGCCAAATTTTTGTAAAGCCCATGGCTCATATGCAAAAAGAAATAAGCAAATGAGACATGAGATGGGCAAAATGTCATTTTGTAAAGCCTAAGGAGTTATGTGTAAACTTGTAAGCCTATAAAAGGCAACACTATGGTGAAATAAAACAACTTTTCATTCCCTATCAAATCTCTACGGTTTGTAGCTCCATCCTCACTCTCTCATGTTCTTCATCTCCATTTTCCAATCGAATTAAGAGCTTAGCTCTCTTTTTTCTCAAAACTAAATAAAGTTTCACCATAAACCCATTAAAGAAGAGTTTAACTCTCATATCCAATCAAAAAAAGAGAAGATTTTCGCTACCTTCTTCTCCTTTCTTAAGATCCAATTTGAGAGAGGGAGAATAAGGGAAATCCACCTCCCAAGGCTCTATCAAGAGAAGAAAAGAGATCTCTTTTCATCACCCAAGATCTAAATCTTGGAGTTTCAAGAGAGCACATTTGGGTTTCTTCTTAAAAGAGAAAGGAGGAAATCTTTTAAAGTTTAACTCCATAATAAAAATTCTTTTGGAGTTTAAATCCACAATAAAAATCCTATTAGGAGTTTAACTCCATTTAAAATCTTTTGGAGTTTAACTTCACAATAAAAATCCTTTTAAGAGTTTAACTCTATTTAAATTCTTTTGGAGTTTAACTCTATAATAAAAATTCTTTTGGAGTTGAACTCCACAATAAAAACCCTTTTAGGAGTTTTACTCCATTTAAAATCGTTTGGAGTTTAACTCCATAATAAAAATTCTTTTGGAGTTTAACTCCACAATAAAAATCCTTTTGGGAGTTTAATTCCATTTAAATTCTTTTGGAGTTGAACTCCATGATAAAAATTCTTTTGGAGTTTAACTCCATTTAAAATGTTTTGGAGTTTAACTCCATAATAAAACTTCTTTTGGAGTTGAACTCCACAATAAAAATCCTTTTAGCGAGTTTAACCCCATTTAAAATCTTTTGGAGTTTAACTCCATATAAAGACTTTTGGGAGTTTAACTCCAAATAAAATTGTTTTGAGAGTTTAACTCCAAATAAAATCTTTTGAAGTTTAACTCCATTATAAAAAAAGTATTTTGGAGTTTAACTCCAAATGCGCGGACACCCTCCGCCTCCCCCACTGAGGGGGCTCCCTTCTCCACGTGAGGAGGAGGCTCCTACTTAGTGGAAGCCCCTGCTCCCTCACGTTGGGAGAGAGTAGGAGCTTCCCCCCCTTATGTTAGGGGGAGGGTAAGAGCCTTTACTCCCTCTCACGTTAGGGCGGAGCTCTCACTAAGTGGGAGCTCTCCACTCCCTTTCACGTGAGGTGGAGGCTCCCACTTAGTGGGATCCCCTCCTCCTTCTCACGTGAGTGGGAGGGGAGCTTCCCCACCTTTTTTATTTTTATTTTTAAAATAAATTAAATAAACAGAAATTTAAATAATAAATAAAAAATTGTTTCTTTGAATAATTTTAAAAAATCATTTGTCACAAATAGAATAAATAAAAAAATGAACACATCCCTATTGTTAAAAAAACACACTCACCAACACATCATAATGATTTTGCATGACCAATTTGACCCGTCAATTGAAGGTTTCCTCGCTCCAAAAGCGAAGGGTAATTAACGGCAGTTTAGTCAACGGCTGCTGGAGATTTGGATCTCCACAATCAATAAAACCCCAGCTTGCCCTAGGCAGAGAGAATATGTATATGCCTGACAAGCGCGCGCATTCTCATCTCAATAGGGTGACGAAAAACACGCTACAGATTCTGGCACGCCCGGTAGGACTTTTCTCTCCTTCCATATTTTGGGTTAAACATTCATGCGAACTTAATCAACATACATATCGATATTTATACTTAAAATAATGCTCTTTCAAGTAGGCTTTCAAGAAATCAATTCTCAATAATGTCCCCAAAGATGAACTCAGCTCTCAAGGCAGCTCCCATCTCCTACACGATGAAGACGGACGCTCGAACAATTCTTCCGGCAAGTCTCGGGCGGCAGTGGGAGGAACCGCTACTACAATTTGGCTCTATTTTATTTATCTCGTCTAACACCATTCCTGCTTCTCAAGCCCGGGTGATAGATAAACCGGTCCCAAAAGGTAAAAGGCCAAATGTCGTGGTCGCGAAGGCACTTCAGCCCAAACACAAATCCATCTTCGAACAAATCTCCGTTTGTCCTGCTGGGGGCAAGGCCATCAATACCAACAAAGTAACAAGGTGTCTTAGGAAAGCTTTGATGGTGCTCTGGACGACTGCTCGATCAGGTGTCTTCTCTAAGTTCCATGTCAATCGACTCACGGTGGCTTCCTGGAAAACGGATTCCTACCAAGCCCTCAAAATCGTGAATCTAAAACAAAAAAAGCTCAGATACAGAGCCAACAAAAGGGGTAGGGCTCCTGCTAGGTTGAACTTCATGAGATTCCAAGAATAGGGTTACCCCGCAAAAACAGCTGAATTGGCTGTAAAGCTCGCTAACTTTTTTGAGCCGTTGAAATTGGTTCAGAAGAATACCATGACCGAAGAGTCAAGAAAACTACGATCCGGACAGTGCCACCCAAGGACCTGGCCAGGCCAACCGTCCTTAGTCGCCTGTCCTTTCTCAAAGAGGAAGGGCCATGACGATGGTCCGAAAAATCAGCCGCTAGAGATAAAAAGATGACTGGATATGTAGTCCATACTGTCTACATGGCGGAAACACGCAACAAGAGCAAGGATGGGGCCACCACATCTCAAATCCAATCTGGTTTGAATGTGGCTGCCACTTCCCAAGACCAGCCTCATCGGAAAGATAATGAAAACCTTTCCAATGAGGCTGATAAGCAGAGAGATCTCTCGGTTCATGAGGAGTCGGGCTCGGAAAGCGAATAGGAGCCAATCTTCCATCTCAAGACCGTAGAGAAGCAACTTCTCCAAGAGCTTCAGAAGCAGCTCAGAAACAAAGACAAGGAGATGGCTAAGCTCTACTCAAAGATTGACGACTTGAAAAACGTCGTCTTACAGCTCACGGCCCAAGTTGCCTCTCAGTCGCCCAATCAAGCGTAAGGCTCTGCTCATGAACCGAGAAATGGTGTCCCTAAGTAGTCGATGCCTATTCTTTCCAATCCAAAAGTGGGTAAGCCGCATGAAAGTTGACCACATTCTGCTTCAAGAAATGTCTTGACTGTCGATGATAGTCGCTCGCCAACGCAGAATCAGATCATGGATTTGATCACCAACAAAGTCAAAATATTGGTTGCAAAGGCCGAGACGCGGAAAGAGGTCAACAGCAGTGGGAGACCATACCGTGCACAATACGATCTTGTAGAATTTTCCAGTGGCTACGTCGTCCCCAAATTCGAAAGGTTCGATGGGACGAGAAATGTGAACTGGCACATTGCCTAATTTAAAGCATCATGCGAGAATACTGGGGGCAATGATGTGCTCCTTCTCCGTCAGTTTGTTAATAGCTTGATCGATGTTGCTTTCGATTGGTATGCAAGCATACCGGATGACTCGATTATGATGTTCACTCAAATAGAATCCCTGTTCAAGTAAAGGTTCATGAGTATCAGCGACAAAATCACCATTGTCAACCTTGTAAGGACCTAGCCAATGAACAACGAAAGCAGCACGGATTTTATAGTCCGATGGCACAATCTCTCTGTGAAATGTGAACCGCCGTTGGAACAAGACCAATCCGTCAGTCTTCTTATAAGAAAACTGAACAACTGGATGAAACTTTTCCTGTGCACCGCAGGCCTCAAAACATTCCAAGAACTGACCAAGAAGGTTCAAATGTTGGAACGCTCAAAGCCTGAATCCAGTCAAGATCTCCAATTCACAAACAGATCGAGATATCGGATGGATGACAACCGAAAAGCGAAAGTTCCAACAGCACCAATTCTCTTAATAGGCAGAGAGCGGGCGGAGCGAAGGCCAACAAACGTAGGGAGCCAACTTTGGAGGAAACGAGGAATAAGGTCTACTCTTTCAGAAGAGACAAGGCCCACAAAATATTTAAAGATGCTTTGAAGAATGGCATGCAGTTGCTGGAACCAAAGAGACTGAGTGAAACAAACAGCACTGATCACCCCAATTTTTGCCCATACCACCGAGTGTTGGGACACACTATTGAAGACTGTTGCATTTTCAAGGATTGGATCAAGAAACAATACAAGGCAGGAGAAATCTCATTGTCCCTTAGCGTTTTGACAAACGATCAAGCCGCAACCGCTAATTTTATACAAACAGAGACTGAAGCCCTCCAAGAACCTGCTGCTCTCAGTCGTTTGCCCTTCTCTGAAAGGAACGGACCAAGGCAACAAGACAAAAACCCAACGAGCAATATTACTAATGGAGAAGCGATAGACGGGTACACAACCCACACAATCTACATGGTAAAGCCCAAAAGAACAAGTACTCAAACACCTCATGCCCATGATAATGACGTGGTTGTTGCTACCCAACACCGGCTCGGTCTAGATAATGAAGAGCCCGCTCAGGCTATTAAGCCAAAAGAACCTGTGGTTCTTGCAGAATCGAGCTCAGGCGGTAAGGATGACCCGGTTATCATACCCGGAACTACAGAACAAGCATTATTCTAATAGCTTCAAAGGCAGCTTCAGCACAGGGACGAGAAGATGGCCAAGGTCCGTTCCAAAGTTGACGGCTGGCAAACATCGTGGCAGATCTCACGGCCCAAGTCGCCCGATTGCAATTACATCAAAATTAAATTTTGGTTCATGAACCAAGGATTGATATCCGGAAACAGCCAACCGATACTCCCTCCAGCCCAAGACCGGAACACCTTTGCGAAAAACAGCCGCGATCAGCTTCCAGTCCTTCCGATACGTACACTGAACGGGGTAATCGGATAGCAGGTGAACCAAAGACTGATCGGCCTCGAGAACCAGCATCAGGGAAGGCACCGACTCTAATAGAGAAGGAAGAAAGTATACTCCTTCAGGAGGGACGAAGTCCGCAAAATATTTAGGGACGCCTTAGACAACGGTCTGCAACTGTCTATTCTAAAGAGGCCGTATGAAATGAACATGACTGACGATCCCATGTACTGCCCATATCATAAGATGGTGAGTCATACCATCGGAGACTGCTTTGTTTTCAAAGATTGGGTAAAGAACCAATACAAGGCTGAGAAAAACCTACCGTCCTCGGATGTACCGGTAAACCACCAAGTTACGGTCATCAATTCAGCCCCGCCAAGATCAAAGTTTAAGAGGCTTGGATAAGCAGACACCCTTGACCACCACGTCGTTAAACTGGGAACAGTCGATCTCTAAGTCGTTAAAACGGGAATGTAAAAATTTTTTGTGTAAAAAAAGGGCCGAAATGATGGGGCAACTCGTAATAAAAATCAGCGAGAAAAAAAAGCCGAAATGATGGAGCATCCGTGAATAAATAGCCGAAATGATAGAGCAATCGTGACCTTCGCGATAAGAAAAGCTGAAATAATGGAGAAATCACGGTAAAAAATGTGTGTGTATAAATAAATATTTCAAACCTCTCCAAAAGCGATTGATGAGTCGCTCCTGAAACCATTCCAGTGTTAACGATGCAGATGCCGACAAAATTCCAAATCCCTTAAATTCTCCCAGCCCTATGGCCAGTCCCCAAATTGACTACCGTATACAATCCATAGGAATAAACAAGCTAAATCACACCTATGCCCTACCGCAATCACCATTCCCGCGACCGGTCTCCGCCATTAGAATAATGTTCTATTTGAGAAGACCCACTCATGTGTCTTCACGATCCATGAGAAGAACAAAACTTACGAGATACTCTCGACTTGTAAGAAAACACCTTCGTGGGATCCTTACGATTCATAAAGAAAAACACACTTGGGAGTCCTCACGACTCCTAAGGAAAAAATACACCTACGAGATCCTTTCGACTTGTAGGAAGAAAATGCTTTCATGAGAACCTCACGGCTCATAAAATTGAAAAACCTTAGGTGATAGGGACCTAAACCTATCTCCTAAGCCATCGCCCCCCAGCAGGTAAAAGCAAATGATGAATTGCTCCTGACTCTAGTACTCCAGTGTTAGCAACGCTGATACCAACCCTAACCCAAAAATTCCAAACTTTCAATCCGATAGACCTCTAAATCGTTAAACTGAGAACAGATGACCTCTGAATCGTTAAACTGGAAACAGATGACCCCTAAGTCGTTAAACTGGAAATGAAGGAAATCCCCTCACAGTAAATGATGATTTTCTCCTGGTACAATCTTCCAGTGCAATGATACCGATGCCAACCAAAATACCCAAATCCTCCAATGGCAAATGATGATTCGCTCCTGGTACCATATTCTAGTGCAGCAATGCTGATGCCAAACCAAAACAAAAATCCCCAAATTCTCTCACGGCAAATGATGATTCGTTCCTAATACCATATTCCAGTGTAATGATGTTGATGCTAAACAAAAATCCAAATCCTAAATTCCGAATCCTACGCTGCAATACCTCAAATTCAAAGGTCCTGCCAAATAAGATAGGAACCGGACAAATCAAACTAAAGCCCACCAGGAAGCGCTTCCAAGATCAAAAGTCCCGCCGGAAAGATTGGAACCTCCTCAAAACAAATCAAACCAACTAATTCTAATAACGACTTCTACGTCAAAAACAGTAACACTCCATCTCGGGGAAACGTCAGACAGATGCTCCGTCTCGAGGAAACGTCAAACATACACTCCGTCTCGGGGAAATGTCACACAGACACTCCGTGTCTGGGACACATCGACCAGCGACACTCCGTGCCGGGGACACGTCGACCAGCGAAACTCCGTGCCGGGGTGTCAAGCCCCGCTTCCCAAAATACGTAAACACAGCACGCGACAGAGCCAACCATGGTACCTATGGCTAGGAATCATCCCTCCACAGTCACATTACAGCTGTTAATCGGATATCAAGAATAGTAAAATAAAATCTAGCTAACACATGTCCATCTGCCACAATAAATAAAATCAAGAAAATGTATAAAACGGAAACGAATTAAGATCCAATAAACAATAGTATCTGAATCACGTCCCAATATGGGCTCACATCAGTAGAAGTAAAACTACGGACATAAAAGAAATTAATAATCTCTAACATAAATAGATAGCTCCTCATTGCTCGGCTTGCTTGCTAAAGTACTTTTGATCTGCCTGCGATAAAGGTAGAGAAACTGGGCCATACAAAACTCAGACGTCAGTGTGTCATAACATCAAAATAATAGTAATAACCAAGATATGATGATATGATTAAACATGCATATAAATAACTAACACAGAGGTAACTCAATGAGATATATGTATGTGATGTGTATCCTAGAGTATGTGCTTCTAAGTTATCTATTCTACAAGTCTTTGAAACCAATTTAATAGAATCGTCAATGTAACTTAATAGTATCCCGTGCGTTTCCGGAACCACGGTCAAGATTCTCGGGTTGAATCCGAGACGTGCCGCTAAGAAGTAAACAGGTAACATGTAAAGATGAATGATGTCAGCAGTATCATTCCGGGGCTGGCCTAGCCCATAAAGACTGATCAGTATAACTATCGAACTGTTGAGTTACAAGTCAGATTTCATTATTGATTTCCCCTTACCCCTAAGGTTTTGTGTTCAAGTCAGGTATTGATGATATAAATCTAATGCCAACACAGGATCAAGCAGGTACAGGTCTTGTCTATATAGACAACAAGTCATGTCCGTCAGAACAACAAGTCAGTATTGTTGGCATTATCAAAAGATCCAAATAACAAGTCTGGTAGTGTGTCGTCAACATGTCATGCAATGTATTTTAACCAAAATAGATATCAAATGTAAAACTGTACCAATATCGAACCACGGTAAACACTACTAATGCCAGAATGCATATGTATCTATCTGTAATAACCGTTATACATCCATTTCCATATATGATACAATCTAGATAACATATTGAACTGTTATAGTATTATAATAATATCGTGATGTTCCGGCATGCAACTAGATAAACTATTATCAGTACAGATACAGACGGATGCTATAAAACTGTAAATCGGTAATTTCTGCTCGATAGTAAAACACATGCACTATAATTTATCAAATAGATATTGATATAATAATATAGCATGTTGCAAGTTTAGAATTTGCCTGATCTGATCTCACATCGAGATATAGATGTCACATTCCGACGTCGAAATAAAGTCACGATACAAAACTTACGTGCGCAGGACTGGACCTGGCTGAGCAGCTGCGTGGAGTAGTAACTGGGCTAGATGATGATGGTGGCTGGGTCGTCTGGATCGTCGGCAACGTGTGCAACTCCGACGAGACGATCAGGGATCAAGAAAAGAAAAGAAAGAAGAAGAAGAAGAGGTTGCTGTAGCTTTGAGAGGTGATCGGGATTTGCAGAGGAGGGAGAATGGGTGTGGTGGTGGTCCGAGGTTGCTGGAAGTCGAGAGGAGGTGATGGAGGTGGTCGGCGTTGGTGGGTTTCCGGCGAGGAGGGGCTGCCGATGAGGTTGAGGGTGATGGGTTCTTGGGTCGGGGATGGTGCAGGGTCGGTGGTGGTGGTGTATGGGTGTTCTAGAAGACGAAAAGGGTGAAGAGGTGGTCGATAGTGTTGGGTTTCCCGCGACAAGGGGTTGCCGGCGAGGGGTTTGGATCTTGGCATCGGGGAAAAGGTGCAGGCGAGGTGGGTTTGGGGCTTGAGGTCATTGGGGAGAGGAAGAGAAGAGGGTGAGGCAGAGGAGGTGAGGACGAGACGGCGAGGATGAGGGCGAGAGGGCGAACGGCAGCGAGAGGGAGCGGGTTAGGGTTCTGGGTTGGTGCGGGCAGGAAAAGAAGAAGAAAGGAAGAAAGAGAGAAGAATGGGTTTTTAATAATAAGTAATATATAGAGAGAGTGGGGGGGGGACGGGATTCGGGGAGAGAGACGAGACGAGAGTGAGAGGCAGATTATTAGTTAAATTATTTAATATATTATATATATTATATATATAACAGTATTATATATATTATTAGTTATAATAATATAATATATATATTATAGGATTTTACAGATAATATCAGATTGCTCCGAATATTACCCGTAATCATTCAAAAATCTGGTTTTTAAATATGGAGAATATACATAAAAATTTAAACCATAATGCAATATTCTACAATTAAAAACATATACCCCAAAATACGGATCTACATAAATATACACAGCGATCAAAAAATTTGTCAGTATAACACTTAGGATGTGAACATGATATATGAGCGCAACCACATGATATGGGGTACTATGACATATAAGGCTAGATAAAAATATATTATTTGATTTTTATTTTGTATTATAAAAAGATATTTAGAGTCTAAATTATATTATATACGTATATAAAATCTTGATTTGCATGGATACTCTGTACTAGCAAATATTTGATGTAATCACGAACCATGTTGGGTTTCAACCATGCGGGTCGGGTCGGATAATAACCACAACTACCAATTTGACTATCCGCAACCCAAAAGCAACAATAATAAAGAATTTTGCCGCAAGATTTGAAGTACCCTAAATAAATATAGTATAACAGTACTAGGGTGTTACGCGGGGACATGTCGACCAGCGACACTCCGTGCCGGGGACACGTCGACTATCAGTATAGTTGCCTGAAAACCGCTATTGTATGAAAACTCCACCAAGTGCAAATGATCCTCCCATGAAACCTTGAAGTCTAACATGCACGCTCTCAACATATTTTCAAGAGTTTGGATCGTTCTTTCAGACTGGCCATCTGTCTAAAGATGATAGGATGTTTTAAACTTCAAGCAAGTTCCCAAACTTTCCTGTAGACTCCTCCAAAAGTGCGATAAAAATCGAGTATCACAATCCAAAACGATGCTTACAGGTACTCCATACAATCTCACAATCTCCTGCATGTACCGCTCTGCTAAAGCCTCCGTCGACTAACCAACTCGAAATAGTATAAAATGAGCTGCCTTGGTCAATCGATCAACAATCACACAAACTGCATTATTGCCCTTTGGACTCCGTGGTAAAGCAGTCACGAAGTACATGGTTATATATTCCCACTTCCATTGAGGAATCAGAAGTGGTTGTAACAAACCAGCTACCCTTTGATATTCAGCCTTAACTTGCTAACACACCAAGCACTTCGATACATAACAAGCAATCTCCCTTTTCATGCCTTCCCACCAGAAATGTTGTCGCGGATCTCTGTACATCTTTGTGCCTCCTGGATGTACGGAAATGCAGAACTATGAGCCTCCTTCAGGACTTCTTCACGAACATCTCCTTTGGGCACATATAAACAACTCCCATAATGTAATGAACTATCTTCATGAATTACCAAATCTGTTCGAAGTCCCGCTTCTACTAGTTTTCGAAACTTTTGCAATCTCGGATCATGCGACTGTACTGCTTTAATGTTATCGATCAAGAATGACTGTACTTGCAACTGCATCAACTGTCCTAAAGAATTTGGTAGTACAATCTCCAATTCAAATCTCTGAAAATCATCTATACTCTCCTTTTGTGCAGTCAATATCTGTATTGCTGGCAACCGACTTAGAGCATCCGGTACTATATTAATTTTCCCCGGATGGTATTTTAGGTCAAGATCATAATCAGCCATCAGCTCTAACCATTCTCGCTGCCTCATGTTGAGCTCTTTCTAGATGAACACATATTTTAGGCTTTTGTGATCGGTAAATACATCAATTCTGTCGCCCAATAAATAGTGTCTCCAAATATTCAGAGCGAAAATCATTGCTGCTAACTCCAGATCATGAGTTGGGTAGTTCTTCTCATGAGTCTTCAATTGTCTCGACACATAAACTATGACTTTCCCATACTGCATTAAAACACATCCCAAGCCTTTCTCAGATATGTCGCTATGAATAACTAATCCTACGGAACCATCTGACACTGTCAAGATAGGAGCGGTGGTCAATTTTTGCTTCAACGTTTCAAAAACTGACGCACATTTCTCGGTCCATACGAACGATACATCTTTTCATGTTAGCTTGGTCAATAGCTCTGCTATTCGAGCAAAGTTCTCCACGGACTTTCTATAGTATCCGGCAAGTCCAAGAAAACTTCTGATCTCTCCTATGTTCTTTGGAATTGTCCAATCATGAACAGCTGCAATCTTTTAGGGGTCAACTGCAATTCCATCTCCGAATACCACATGACCCAAGAAATTCACTTATTCGAGCCAATAACTTTTCTTAACTCAACGTCTGCAGTGCGATCTTCAAGTGTTCTTCATGCTCTTCTTTGCTCCTTGGATAGACCAGAATATCATCAATGAATACCACCATGAAATGATCTAAACATGGTGAAAAGATTCGGTTCATCAAATCCATAAATATTTCTGGTACGTTAGTAACTCCAAATGGCATCACTAAGTACCCGTAAAGCCCAGATCGAGTTCGGAATGCAGTCTTGTAAATATCTTCTGATTTCATCCGAACTTGATGACATCTGGATCACAAATCCAACTTCAAGAATACCCTCGCGCTACTGAGTTTTGTAAGGTTCTTGTGAATGACAGCAAGGTTTCGGGAGGCATCGTCTATGCCATTTTCAAAATTTTGCCGTTTTAAAGAACCCTAAACTAGAATCGTTAATTAGAGAATCATACGAAACAAAATGTAAACTACTTTACATCTAAGTGATAACAGAATACAACCTTTGTAGACCGGTCCTTCACTTCAATAGCTCCTTGTAGTGGTCCCTTCGCTGCGATCGTGGAACTCCCGGACTCTTGCTTGGCTTCTCAAGGTGAAAGGAACGAACTTGCTTGAAGTCTTCTAAGCCAAAGTTGATCTACGTCGAGGAGACACTAACTCAAGCTACTACTTCACTAATGAGAGATTAGTGAAAGCTAACACCCTATACTAAAGTGCTAATCTAGTAGAGAATGATGAAGTAGGAAGTGGGCTCACTTTAGTTTTATTTTTCTCACAATATTTTCTCACTTGAACAAAACCTAGAGAGCTCTTGAGCTTTGAAGAAGAAGATGAAGTCAAGAGATGAGAATGAACTAATGAGGTGAGAGAATTAACCATAGATGAGTTTGTATCATACACTAACTCATGTAGAGAGATAACCATGGCTAAATTATAATGGTTATGTTAATAAATATCTTAACTAAAACAAAATGAGTGGACTAAGTCAATGCATCCATAAGCTTCTACAAGCTTCATGCATGTGAGCAATTATCCACTAATTTGGATTTACTTTAAATATTTAAACCCTACATTATAATTAGCATGGTGTAAGTCTCATACACCCATGTAGTGTGTATCAACAACCATGATACAAAAGAAAAACACAATTAATATATATCACATATATATTAAGTGTGCACATGTGAGAAAATAAATGCTTAAGTGAGCTAATATTAGTTAATATAAACTAATATATCAAATATACAATTATACACTAAATTATCAAATCAACACTTGATTTAATAATCCGGCTATATCTCATATAACCGACTAATATTATATGTACCAACTTATCGAATCAACACTTGATTCGCTAACCCGATTATATCATATATAACCGACCGATAAAAATATCATGGGAATAGAATACGGTATCACATACTCGTATTATTCTCGATCCTGCACATATCAAATATGTGCTCCTACTTCGTTTTGCCTGAGCCAGTAAAACCTCTATGTAGGACTCTGAAGACTCGTCAATACACCGGCAGTAGGTGATGATCACATCAAGCACCCACAAGCCATCAGCGGTACTAGCTAGATGTAACGGCTACCGGGTATTGAGCGATCAGAAGATCAATAAGCAAGCCCGTGTTCCCCGCCGAAAGACGCGAGACGCGACCGCGCGGGTCCGTCTTGCCTGAATTTCGGGGCAGATGTTAATTGGTGCTATCCTTCCACCTCTCCGAAGATGCCAAGTTGATTTATGACACCATGTATCGGAGGTTTAGACGGATGCGGCCGATGTAGCAGACTTCGTCAGATTCCCCTTCATTGGAGGGGTTTTTGATTATGGGGACGTTCTTCCCTACAGGCGCAAGCCCCTGCAGTTAATTACGCTACCGCATCGCGATAACCACTTTCTCCTTCTCCAGATGGTCACTTCGTGTCATGGGTGTTTGTTTTTTTTTTGGTTTCCTGTGGATTGTATACGGAAACTAATTTATGTTGTCGCCCGTAGGGCGTGGATTAGTCCAAATCCGTATTTTCTTAGATTTGGGTTTGGGGGTTGGGTTTAAGGATACGTTAGTTTCATTTGAGACTAAGATCAACTTAAACGTTAGTTAAGGATACGTTAGTCTAATTTTAGACTAAGATCAACTTAACAGGATCATTTAGATCCAACAAAAGAGCATTCGGGCCCTATTGTTTAGTTTAGGGACATTACGGTCGATTACCAGTTTAAGGACATGGTGATCCAATGTTTGTTTAAGGACATCTCAATCCAATGTTAAGGACAACATAGTCCGTGAGTTTAAAGACATCACAGTCAAGGTTAAGGACATCATAGTCCATGATTTTAAGGACCCCAAAGTCCAGGTTAAGGACATCATAGTCCGTGAGTTTAAAGACCCCACAGTCAAGGTTAAGGACATCATAGTCCGTGAGTTTAAAGACCCCACAGTCAAGGTTAAGGACATCATAGTCCGTGAGTTTAAAGACCCCACAGTCAAGGTTAAGGAGATCATAGTCCGTGAGTTTAAAGACCCCACAGTCAAGGTTAAGGACATCATAGTCCGTGGGCTTAAGGACCCCACAGTCCAGGTTAAGGACATCATAGTCCATGAAATGTATGTTGTCGGGACCTGTCACCTCTCTGAAGACGTTGAAGGATTACAACGACAAATATCAGAGGAGTTCAGAGATGTACCCTTAAACCGATGTGGGTTGAAAGACCTGTAGTCCAATTGGGACTAAGATCTGTGATTTATGAGCATATGAATTCAATTAATCTGAATTGAGGACTTATGGCCAATTTGGGCTAAGTCCATTCAATTACAATGTTCAACATTTGTTTTTGAGTCGTTAGATATTTGTTTGAGCCCAATCCCCTTAAAAATGCTAAGCATTGGTTTGGTCTCTGACAATGTTTTGTCTTTAGTTGAATGTTGTGCATTTATCATAGCTCCAGGCTTATTCAAAGAACAGTTTATATTCTGTCCAAGCACACATAAAAGCATGTGGCGCACTTGGCACTAGCGCCAATCGATGAGCGCAGTGCGCTATGGTTAAAGCGCTAATGCGCTTAGTGCTTTGCACCAGATATGAAGCGCTGATGCGCTTAGCGCTTTGCGCTAAATGAAGAGCGCTGATGCGCTTAGCGCTTTGCGCTAGATGTAGAGCGCTGATGCGCTTTGCGCTAGATGTAGAGCGCTGATGCGCTATAGTTAAAGCGTTGAGGCATTTGGCGCTGGTGCCATATAATGAGCACAAAGCGCTTTTAGTAATGCAGCGCATACGTGAGGAGCACGTGACGCGCTTAGCGCTGAGCACTAGCCAATAAGCGTAGTGCGCTATGTTTGAAACGCTATGGCACTGCTGCGCTTTGCGCTAGATGAAGAGCACTAAGGCACTTTTAAATTAGGAGCGTTAAGGCTCTTCTTAGGTTAAGAGCACTAAAGCTCTTCTTAGGTTAATTTTGCGCTCTGAAGATTATCTTTTCTTTGATAAGAGACTTTGTCTCGAGATTCTAGGAACAAAGTTCTTAGTTTATAGGAGATATTTCAATCTCTTTTTGATGAAAAGCTTTGCCTTTATGGATCTGTGATCCTAAGAGAATTGAATAATTCTCCCCTCCCCCTTTATAATGATATGTTCATAATCTCTTTTGTGAAAGACAAATTGTCTTATAGATCTACGATCTGTGAAAGAAGTAAATACTTCTTTTTATATTGAGGTGATTTCGTCTTTTTATTCTTTTTTACCTTGAAAAGAATTGTCTTCTTTTGCCAAGAGCTTTTTCTTCTTCCTGATATTTTCTCAAAATTTATGGGGGGTCCTCTCTATAAGACTTGAAGTCTTGAGGCCTTTATATAGGGTGAGCTGATTTGTTCAATTAGTTAAGGAGATTTTTTCTCCAATTGATTTGGGGATTCCCCACCATTGGATCTTTTATCCAAGGGCTTCCGATTTACAGAAGGCAATCTTCTTGTTTTTAACAAGATTGAAAAATCTTTTCCATACAGAATTTATTTTGTATTTTGGTGATTTTTAATCACCATTGGATCATTGATCCAACGGTGCTCTGATTTACAGAGCACAATCTTTTTGTTTAGATAGATTTTGAGGAATCTTTCCTTAACAGAATTTAATTCTGATTAATTAATGATTTATCATTATTAATGTATCTTAGATCTGTCGGTTGGGAGCTTTTAGTTCTAGCGCTAGCGCACCCGTGCTTTGCATGTGGTGCGCTACTTAGAGTGCAGCGCACTTAGCGCTAGCGCACCCGTGCTTTGCACGTGGTGCGCTGCTTAGAGCGCATCACTCTTAGCGCTAGCGCTCATGTGCTTTGCACGTGAGTGCTGCAACAGAGTCTTCGACTCTCAGCGCTAGCTCTGCTAGTGCTCGCGCTCTCGTGCTTTGCACGTGAGCACTGCAACAGAGTCTTTGACTCTTGCGCTGAGACATTTGTTACATGTGGAATTTTTCCCTTTGTTATTATTTTTTATTTTATTTTATTGTTAATATTTTATAAGGGAGCAAGTTTTGAGCCAAAATTTTGGCGGGAACAGCCCTCTCTAGCTCCTGTAAAGCCTGTCAGTAACACTATCATGCAGTCCGGTCTCTTCGTCTGATATGTCGCATATCAAGTCTAGGGGTGGTAAACTTCAGACCTCAATAACTCGATAAGTCATGCCGATACGAGGCTCATAACGGGTCGAGAAACTACTGATAACACTTACCAGTAAATCTCAAAATCAGCCTTGTCCAGGGACTTCCCTATTATGGCCAATCGAGCACAGCGCAACATCAACCCCCAATATCGGGAGAGACGAAACCCCTCCTATCGCTCATTGCCTCCATGTGACTCGGGACCGCACCCAAAAACCACCGTTTTGCACGTCCTCTTGAACGTGGTAAGGTGGAAATCAAAGCACAGTGGGAATCAGACAAGACTCTATAACGATCTCGGGTCTACAGACTAACCTGTACCAGTGTCACCAGAGAACTGCTATCTGACGTCGGGTATAATACCATCTAGGAGTTCTCGGCGAGTCCGTCCAGTGTACCCAGTCTCCACTGAGCACCTGTATACCATCTCTGATGTCAAACACTAATGGATATGGGATCATCCATTGCCCATCTCATAGGACGAGAAGCGTATATGCTAGTCTACTCTGGTACATCGATGCCCCGTCTCGATACACCCATGACTAGGAACATTAAAGGATGAACTTATAAACTACCATGGCCCCACTAGTATGATCTGCATCACAATCCTGGTAGTCAAGTACACATCCTAAGGGCTTTACCAACATGTAACCATAAGACAGTATCAAGAGACAAGTATACATGTTAAGATAAAGAGCAACCAGATAGCATACTATCATATCGAGCAAGAAAGTCCTCTCTATATATGTCCAAGTACCAATATAATATACATCATATGTACAATAATGGCCTCTAGGGTATACATACAACTAACAATCTCCCACTTGCACTAGGGCCAGCTGCTGTAGTATCCCATACCCAACATCCCGAATAGTCTCTCGAACTGTATCTGGGGAATGACCTTCATGAGTGGATCCGTTGTGTTATTCGTCGTGTCAACTCTCCTGACCTCGATCTCCCAGCGATCAACTATCTCCCGGATCATGTGATACCGCCTCAGAATATGCCTGGATCGCTGATGGGACCTGGGTTCCTTGGCCAAAGCCACCGCTCCATTGTTATCATAATACAAAGGTATTGGATACTCAATGGATGGAACTACTCCAAGTTCAGTTATGAACTTCTTCATCCAGACAGCCTCTTTGGCAGCATCGTTGGCAGTGATGTATTCAGCCTCCATCATCGAGTCTGCCATGGTTTCCTGCTTGGAACTCTTCCAGCATACCGCCCCTCCATTAAGGGTAAAGACAAATCCCAATTGCGATTTAGAGTCGTCCTTATCACTCTGGAAGCTCGAATCGGTAAAGGACTCCACTTGGAGTTCTCCGTTACCATACACTAAGAGCATCTCTTTAGTCCTTCTCAAGTACTTGAGAATGCTCTTCACAGCTGTCTAGTGATTCTCTCCTGGATCTGCTTGATACCTACTCATTACACTTAGTGAGTATGCTATATCGGGTCTGGTACATAGCATCGCATACATGATAGAGCCTACTGCCGAAACATAGGGTATCCCTTGCATGCGAGCTCTCTCCAAGAATTCAATCTATATCAACATCAACATGACTCGACTAAACCGAACCATTGATATACTCTGATTACATGACTATCCATTTATATCCATTTCGTTTACATGATATCATGGTTTCGGCAAGTCCTACATCTATTAAACAAAACAATACACATCAATACATAATACATTACGGGGTTTTAAAGGGGTAGACTGATACGGAATATGTTAGAAGTGGCACGAGATGGTCATTAAAAGACGTAACTATATATTTATTGCCGTTGTTCCGTAGTTTTATCGACAGAGCCTTGTACTATGGGTTATCATAGTCCACGGTGTAAGTCATATTCTGTACCAATCTACAATCAACTGTGTTAACATAACAAACTCATAATACACCAGTTATATTCTTATATCTATCTATTCATCTGTCTATTCTATTCCTACTTTTCTTTGGGACTTACCGAGCGATTGTTCACTCACGACATTCCTATTTCTCTTCTTTATTTGGAATGTTGTCAGGAGTACCCGACTCTGAGGAGTTCAAGACCGGCCAGGAGCACTTGGAGCAGACCACTGAGCAGCACGACCTTTAGGCTTTACTTGTACTTACTTTCTTTCAGTTCATGCCATTGTTTAGGTATTGCTTTCATCATTGTATTTACTTTTCAGTTGTATTGTAAAGAAAAGTTTAATAAATAAAAGTTGATGTTCATTTACATTTCATATCTTCTTGTGTATATTTACATTATATTGCTTAGTTACGTTTAGCGTGTTTACTTCTGAGTAAATACGTAGCGGGACAGTCGCACCTCCTTACCCATACACTGGGAAGCGGGGCGTGACAGGTTTTGTTGGCGGCCCATGCATGTCAGTTCTGCATGAAACCCTACCATACAGGTCGATTCTGCATGGACATGCATGTCAATTCTGTATGAAGTCCTAAGCAATATAACACAAGAATCAGCAACTTAAAATATTCTTTACATTTCATATTCTTTGAATCTTACAATTTTATATTTTTTGAATCTATCCTAACCCTATTTTTTCTTCTAAGTTTATGGATTCTCCAAACAATACCAGCACCAACTTCAACAACACACCACCACCTCTTCCACTTACGCCTACCGTTGTAGCTCCGATCAACGAGAAAATGATATTGCTTGAAGCAATCCGAAACCTCCTGGAAGGACAGCAGCAGTAGACTGCTATCTTATTGAACCGCCCAGAAGCGAAAGCATCCAGAGTGAAGCAATTCCGGGCATTGCACCCGAAGCAATTTTCTGGGAAAGAGAGCCCTTTAGAAGCTGAAGAATGGGCTCAGAGCATTGAGGACAATCTGGCAGCAGCACAAGTGCCAGATATTGCTTGGGTACGGGTTGCAAAGCTGCAACTCACCGACAACGCCCGAGTATGGTGGAAGGCGGAAGAAAGCTATCTTGCCCAGCCTATCGAATGGAAAACTTTTCGCGGCATGTTCGACGCGAAATATTTCACCGAGACTGCCCGATTTGACATGGAGCGGCAATTCATCCACCTGCAACAAGGTTCGATGTGGACCAAATCTGTAGATGAGTATGATGCTGATTTTACCATACTCAGTAGGTAAGATATGTCTCAATATTTGATTTTCAAATATCGCATACTACACAGCTAACACAAGACCGTAACAGGTTCGCGGCACACCTCATTCCGACTGCTGAGATCAGGTCCAGACGATCTCAGCAAGGGTTAGACTCGGAGATCCAAGCAGCCTTAGCTACAGGGGATTTCCCAACCCACGACCTAGCTCTGAAAGCTGCCTGTCGATATGAGGCAGTAGTGAAGAAGAAGGACAGACCTCAATCTGCCGGTGTGAAGCGCCCTGCCACCCAAATAGCAGGAAGAGCCTCTTCAATACCAACTTTTGAATCTATGAGACCGGAAGCAACAAATAACCGGCCAAGTCCAGATTTTTGCTTCTACTGCAAAAGAGATGGACACCTGTGGAAGGACTGTAGGCGCGTAAAAGGCCCGTGCTTAATTTGTGGTGCATCCACACATGGAATTGGAACATGTCCTTATAGACGCAACTCAGTTACAACTCGCATCACTTATCCGCAGCGGCCAGCAATCCAGGCTCCTACACCTCATCTTGCTTTCCCAGCTCCACCTCCACGTGGACCTTCTGCATAGCCTAATCGCTAATTCCATCAGGCACTGAGGAACATGCCTCGAGGGCAGGGAAACATGCCCCAAGTATAGAGGAATGTGCCTCCAACTAGGAGGAATGTACCCCGGCGTCAGGCGTTCACATTAGCGGCCGTAGAAGCCGAGACTGTAGACCAAGGTAGCCCTGTTAATTTCCTTTCATCTTTTTCAATATTTCCAAAACTTTGCATTTTTTCGTTCTTCCAAATATTTTTCATGCACTATCAATAATTCTATCACTAAACTTTTCTTGAATCTGTTACACTTTCTTTCTATAAATTTCGAGAACGAAATTTTTATAAGAAGGGTGGAATATAACAACCCTAAACTTTCTGTACATAATTATTTTTTTCAAAAATACAGAAAGGAGCATCTAAGCCTGAGCACAAGTTATAAATTTAAATTGCTTTAGAACAGCAAGAAAACACTTGTAGCTCATTGGCAAAGCCTTGCACTGCTGTGACATAGCCTCTGTGTTCGAATCCCTCCAGCCACATATTATTTTTATTGTTTTTTTTTAAGTTTTAGAAGCTCAAAAGTTTGCACGTGCACTACACGTAAAATGAAAAGTCACTGAAAAATCAAACATGTACAAAATAGTATTTATACAGACCCTAATACGTGGCAACAATCCAAGCACCCTCACCTCCAAAACGACCGGTGAGATGTGGCTTAGGGCCAGCGTCGCTGGGCCCCCCGTCCCTAATGCTCCCAAAAAAATTCCCCACACCCCTTGGACTCCCCCCACTACTCCTATTCTATTTGATTTCTCTGCAAATTTACAGAGGGATTGAATTCGCCTCTTTAATCCATTTTAATGCATATTTTTAATTCATTCTTCAATTCTCAAAATCTTAATTTCTCCTATAAATATAACGCTACACTTTGGCCCTCCACATTCAGAAATACTTTGTCAAAACTCTCTAAAATTCTTAAGTCCAAAAAGTTGAACAAGTGGAGTTAGCTCAAGACAAAGTTCCGGCGACGTTTCAGGACGAATCCGGCGGCACCACGACTCCACGAGACCCTCAACTGATTCATTGACCTCTCCTCTTTCTTTTCATCCAGTAAGCCCCTTTTCCTTCTTCTCTCTCTATTAAAATGAATTCAATTTTCAAAACTCGTCGAAAGAGGAGTTAATCCGACTTCTGATTCTCATTTTTTTTAAAACTCAATTTTTATTAAACAACAAATTAAAATTTTAATTATATATTGTTTAGTAATCATTAAACAACAATTGGACAAAGTTTCAATTCAAAATATTATGTTAAACAAATTCTATTTCACTTTTACAACAAAATACCCTTAAGTTTGCATACGACATTACCTTATCTTTTTGCTCATATTACCTTTAAAAAACTCACGAGGTAATGACTGTTTACCCCAATCAGAGCAAAGCTCAGTTCAAATTCCGAGACGGGAGATGAAGCAACGCTTCATCTTCCCCCAATCAGAGCAAAGCTCTTCTTTGAAAATTTAAATTTTAATAAAGGAAGCAACGCTTCAGTTGCGCAAGCACTGCGCTGCGCGACACGTGTCAGCGCAGATGCGCTAGCACAGTTGCGCTGCGCTTTGCGCTGTGCGACACGTGTCAGCGCAGATGCGCTGTGCGCTGCGCGACACGTGTCAGCGCAGATGCGCTAGCGCAGTTGCGCTGCGCTGTGCGCTGCGTGACACGTGTCACGCGCTGGGGCATTTGCGCCAAACAGAATAAAGATTTTAAAGAAATCTTTCTGTTCTTGTTAAAACAAGATCTGTAAAATAAAAGACCTTGGATCAAAGATTCAACGGTGGGGAAAATTCCCCAAATCACTCAGAAAAAGATCTCTTTAACAAATTTAACTAATTTATGGGCACTATAAAAAGGACCCTAGGTCTCAATTCAAAGGCATCAACATTTTCTAAAAAAAAAAGAAGGGAAAGAGAACTCTGAAGAATTCCTCAAGAACAAAAAGGTAAAAACCTTTAGAAGAAAGAGAAAGTTCTCTCATGAACAGATCATAGATCTAAAAACAAGATCAATGATCTTTAATAAAAAAAAAATAATAAAATAGTGCTTTGCACTTTTATGAACCTTTGGTTCTTTGAGATAAGAAAAACAAGAAAAACTTATCTTTTCTTTGATCTAAATTAGATCAAGAAATCAAATAGTGCTTTGCACTTCTGTTCTTGAATCTAAAAGATTCTTAGTGTTTTGCACTTCCAAACTGCGCTGTTGCGCTCTTAGGAGAGCGCCACGTGTCAGCTACAGAACAACTTGCGCTACGCGCTCTTGAAATAGAGTTTTGCTCTCTGGAATTGGCGCAACTCACCAAGGTACGCCACGTGTTAGCAGCGCAAGCACAGCGCACTAGCGCAGCGCACTGCGCTTGCATGACACGTGTCGTCATCATAAGCGCTTGCGCTCCCTGATTGGCGCAAAGCGTCTGACAAATGCAATGCATTTCTTAAAGGGCCAGGCCCAAATCAAAAAGACCTAATAGGCGTAAATAAATTGCAAAGCAATAAAAGGGCAGAGCACAAATAAAATTGGTGCCCTGCATCATTCATAAATGAGCAAAGCCCAAGATAAATTGATGCTTTGCATCCTTCATGGGTAGAGCCCAAATAAAAATAAAAAGAAATGCAAATCAAAAGCAAATAAATGTTGAGCATTTCCAACTGGACTTAGCCCAATTTTGGCCGTAAGTCCTCAAATTAAATTGATTGAGCAAGATTTTCTCTTAAATCAATTTACCTCCGGTTCGAGGGTACATCTCCGAACTCCTCTGACACCCATCGTTGTAATCCTTCAACGACGTCAGAGAGGTGACGGGTCTCGATGACTACACATCAACACGGACTGCGGGGTCCTTAAACTAATATTGGACCGAAATGTCCTTAAACTAATATTGGACCGAAATGTCCTTAAACTAATGATGGACCACCACGTCCCTAAACTGGCTATGGACCGAAATGTCCTTAAACTAATGACGGACCACCACGTCCCTAAACTGGAATACGGACCACCACGTCCCTAAACTGGAAATGGACCCCCATGTCCCTAAACTGGAACACGGACCACTACGTCCCTAAACTGGAACAATAGAGCCTCCAAATGCTCTTTTGTCGGATCTAAACGATCCCGTTTAAGTTGATCTTAGCCCCAAACACGGCTAACGTATCCTTAAACATTCAAACGAACTATAAAACTCCAAATCGACTTTGGTTCAAGGGTACATCTCTGAACTCCTCTGACACCTATCGTTGTAATCCTTCAACGACGTCAGAGAGGTAATGAGTCCCGACAGCCATATATTAAATGGATCACCACGTTAAGTTGATCTTAGTCTCAAATCAGACTAACGTATCCTTAACGAACGTTTAAGTTGATCTTAGTCTCAAATGCGGCTAACGTATCCTTAAACTAAAAACACCAAACCCAAATCTAAGTAAATGCGGATTTGGACTAATCCACGTCCTACGGGCGACGGCATTATTCAGTCTCCGTATACAATCCATGGGCAACCACAAACAAAACAAATACACATGACACGAAGTGAAATTCTGGAGAAGGAGAAAGTTGCTGCTGCGATGCGGTAGCGTAATTAACTGCAGGGGCTTGCGCCTGCAGGGAAGAGCGTCCCTATAATCAAAAACCCCTCTAGCGAGGGGGAATCTGACGAAGTCTGCTACATCGGCCGCATCCGTCTAAACCTCCGATATACGGTGCCATAAATCAACTTGGCATCTTCAGAGAGGTGGACGGGTAAAACCATATAGCATCTGCCCCGAATCTCAGGCAAGACGTCCTCACGTCGTCGCCGTCTTTCGGAGGGGGACAGATTCTGGCACGCCCGGTGGGACCTTTTCCTCTTTCCACTCCACACTTCGTGTGTCGTCTTCGCGAACCAATCGTGGTTTGTTAACGGTTGCCTTTGGATTTCAAGTTACTAAGATTTGGTCTTTTTCCTGGCGCAGAACTCAAGATTCAATGGCATTTAACTGCACCAACTGCTCGAAATGCCACTGCAACGGACGCTCCACCTCACCAGGAGGTGTTGCATATGGGCCCCAAGCGGCTTCCTTCCTCGCTCTGCCGGTAGACCAGTTGACCCAAGCCACCACTGGCCTGTTCTTCGGGACCATGATCCCACCTACAAGCTTCTCTGAGCCAATACCTGCACCAGAAGTGAACAAGAAGTTGGTCTTCGACCGGCTCACTGCTACGACGACCCCTGTCAACGTGTCGCCCACTACCAAACAGACAGCCTCTGTTTTCACCAGGCTAAATTGGCTGTCCCAAGGAAATCAATAACTGCTGCTCCAGAAGTCGTCAAGGCGGCTTCCCCTGTCAAAGAGTCAGTCTTTTCAAGACTGACGATTCCTGCTCCTGCCCCTGCCCGAGGATCTGTCTTCGACAGGTTAAATATCATCCCTCAAAGGACAACCTCAGTCTTGTTGGAGATAGTGCCCTCAGAGTCAATTATTGGATCACAGGCACGTGATTGCAATGATTGAGGGAGGACCTATCCCGGTAGGACAGTCTTACTCAAGATGATAGTATGCTATCTGGTTTATCTTTATCATCGTGTACTGCTTTAGATGACCTGATAGGTCGCTATTGCACGTTGATAGAACCCCTAGGATTCTTGCTTTACTGCCAGCAGTATGAGGGCGATCATATACGTGAGAGTTGGTAGTCTATAAGCACATCCTTAAATGGTCCCTAGTCGTGGGAGTTTCGAGACAGGGCATCGATACTCCAGAGTAGACTAGTGTATACAGTCGAGACCCCAACGAGGGGCGGTGGCCGGTCTCACAAGCCACTGGTGTCAGTTGGTTCACCTAAGATGTATACAGGTGCTCATTGGGTTATGAGTACACCGGACAGGACTCGCCGGGAACCTGCTAGTTGGTCTTATACCTAACGTCAGATAGCAGTTCCCTGGTGACATATGTACAGGTTAGTTCATCGACCTGAGGATCGTCATTTGTCTCGTGTGAGTTCCCACTGTACTTTGATTACTACCCTACCACGCTCAAAAGCGACGTGCAAACAGGTTTTAGTTGGGTACAGTCCCGAGCCACATGGAGGCAGTGAGCGGATCTTCGGGGGTTCGTCTCTCCCGGTATTGGGGGTGAGGTCGCGCTGTGTCTAGGAGAGCCAGAACATGAAAAGTCCTTGGCCAAGGCAGGAGATTTACTGGTGGGTATTCCAGTAGTATCTCAGGGTGTTCTGGGCTGATCTCTAACACGACTTGTACCGCTTTTGGGGGTCTGACTTTTACCAACCCCCTAGGCCCGCCATGCGATGCTCATAGACGAACGGACCGAACTGTACGGATATTGTCACTGACAGGCTCAGTAGGGAGTCAGGATGAGTTCGCTCACAGACGTCCCTTTTGGTCAATAGCTGGTGGCCCGTCACGTATGGCTAATACCTCTGACGTGCTAGTGGTTAAATCCACAACCAAGGTGTTGACGAGTCTTTAGAGTCCCCCACAAACAGTTGCTCAAGTTTCGGGCGAAACGCTATAGAGGCCGTATGGAGATATGGCAGGGTTCGATCAGATACGTGCGGTATTGCACGGATCAGGATCGGACGGTTAATACTAGCCGGCTTTGGTTTAAGCCGGATCCTAGTATAGTACAGTGTAGATTTTGTCTCATTGCATTTGTATTTCGGTCAAAATACAAATGCGGGTGTGTATACACAGTAGCGGGGTTTTCCTGTAATTTACTACGGGATCCGTTTTTGGAGTTGCCAGTTTGTTTTCCGTTTCGGCCATATTTCTTTGTATCTTTCATTGGCCGAAGATTGGTGGAGGAGGGCTTATTTGCATTTGTGCAAATTAGCTATTTGGAGGGTTGTCTTTGCATACTTTTGTATCATGATGGTTTCATGATGGAGCACCATCCCTTGACCTTCTTGCTTCATGATTATGCTTCATGATTGCTTGACTTTTTGATTTGTTGATGAGAGATGGTTGTTGAGTGTAGATTTTGGCTTGTGATCATTTTATTCTCTCATGATCACTCCTTACTCTTCTTGCATTATTGATCCATACACCCCTCATTCATTCCCACTATCTCCATACATGCATGGCCGGCCAAGGGTTTTTGGGCTGTCCCAATTTTTGGGATGGGGATATCATCTCTTTTGGCTTGTAAAAAATCCCATAGCTCCACAAAAATTCCACACTTCATTTCCTCCACCAAATGGCAACCTCCATGAACCCCATGAGACACATAGTTCTCTACACGATTCTACAGCAAACCTTGGGTACGTCGATTCGCCAACTTCGTGCCCGAGTTGCCTCGGTATAGAGGTGGGAGCCCGTAAAAGAAGCCGGCGACGTGGTGCCCTTCCGGCGACGTGGTGGAGACCGGAGATTCCGCGGGGAGATCGAGACGACGACGAGAAGACCGGAGGACACGGATCACTCGGTATATCTCTCTTCCCATCTTGTAGTTAGCTAGATTTATGTTAATGGCCCGATCCGGGTATTTAGTGCGCGGTGGTGTCGGTTAAGAAAATTTAAGTAAATCACCGCTTCCGCATTTTGGCCTCGGGATGGAGGCCGGGGCGCCGCCGTGCACTTACAGTGGTATCAGAGTCTCGCCATTAACCTAGTCTAGCTTGGTCTAATGTGTTTACATTTCCGATCGAACAAAAATCCCCAAAAACCGTATTTTCATTTGCACAGTTTCTGTCGAAATTTTTTTGGACTCTAAAAATTTTTCAGGTTGTTGCAGAGAGATGTGCATGATGTCATGAGAATACTGGTGAAATTTGGTCGGCTGAACTCTCTGTATAGCCGCGGAACCGCGGCCTTAACCCCCATTTGGCCGCGGTTCCACCGCAAAAAAGTGAGCTCACTGCACCAAATTTCATGCAGTGATTCCTGAGTTGAAATTAGGGTTTTTGGAATATCATTTTTGGGCCCAGAATTTCTTTAGCTGCTACAGTAATGCTTGGGGCCCACTTAGGAAATTTTGATCGATCGGATATTTTAAACACACTAGTTCACAGTATTTACATTATATCTGCGACCGTGAATGTCACTTGATCGGTAAATCCTGTCTAACTGCTATAGCCCGGTTAGACGGATTTGCGAACGTGACATTCACGTTGATGTTCTGTGATTTTGCTGTGATGTTGCGGATCGGTCGTGGGGATAGCCTGGTTGCAGTGGTAGTACAGTTTTGTTGTATTATATACATTTGATATTGCGGGGCGAGCGTCCGACATGTGGACTGCCGTCACTGCCTATTTGTATTATTCTTTTGGGGCACGACCAGGTTGCGGTCGATGTACCCGTTGTATGTATATTTTACTTTCTGTATTAGGATTACCCTAAGGAGGGGTGCACGGATAGCCGGGTTCTAGAGGGCAACGAGCCCGCATCTCATGGCATTGAGACGGAGGGGGATTCACTCTAGAATTAGCGGGCTATTCGCCGCACTCGTAGGGGGTACAGGTTGACCCAGGAGGGGTGCCTAAGTTACCGGATTCCGTGAAGTGCTGGGTGGTCCATTCACGTTGCTGAAGGGGGCTACCTCGCTTCAGGTTTTGGCGGGTGACTTGCCGCGCCCGTAGGGGTCTAGGTTTTTATTGCACAGGCTATCCACACGACCAGGGGAACGTCGGGTTTCAGCGGCTCTGTGAAACCCAGAGATCCCAGATATCTGTATTGTTCTGTGATGCTGTACATTTCTGTGATGTTGCATTTTATCACGCCTTGAGCGAAAATTATATATTATATATATACTAGTAGATGTTGTATATGTTTTGCATCCGCGCTAGTCCAGTCCCCGCTCTGTCGTTAGTTAGCTAACCTAACGGGTAATGACAGGACCCAGTGGCGAATGCGGATGGCATATACGTACATCAGTATATTTTCGTTCTTTGTGGTGTGATCAATTGATGGGACTGCGTTGATTCGGATCAATGCAAGTTAAAAACAAACCTAATCTGATGTTGTTGGAACATTTTTCAAAAAGCTATTATTTGCAAGGACGTTCACTTTTGTTTTGCACAGTGGTATTCAGTTGGAATATCCTGCTCCTCAGTCGACGAGGCAAGGGCCGAGATCCCTTCACCGGGAGTGACCCCTTGGACAAAAGTTTGTGTCAGGGCAATAACTTCACTATAGCCGATTACTTTTGCTTTGCATCGTGGTATTCAGTTGGAATATCCTGGGAAAGAGCCGAGATCCCTTCACCGGGAGTGACCTCTTTAGCAAAGGTTTTCGTCACTATATTTTTATAAAGCTATCCGGTTCCTTCAACGATATCAAGTTCATTACGTTAAAGGTTTTCGCCAGAAACCATTCGTAGCCCTCCGTCGTTTCAGGAAGGTAGCACTTAGTATTCATGCTATGTATGTTGGCCTTCGTCAAGGCATAGTGTATGGTAGCTATTTGTTACTTTTCTGTAGCATAGATAGATGCGTTGGTTTGGGACAGTCGTACTACTATTTTGGCCTTCGTCAAGGGTATGTACGGGTGGGTTCAAATTAACCTGGACAATGACGGGTAGAACTTGACATGTGACTTATGATATGTTGGCCTTCGTCAATGTCATAAGAGCATGGGGCAAAAATCACATCAGGAGTTTTTAAAGAAACTGAAACTTGCCATATATGCGCATACCTTATGGAGTATGATAGCGTGAGCGGATTCCGTCACGTTATCATGCGGTGATAGTTGGATCCCGATTCCCACTGATGAGTTGGTTTACTCCTCGGGACATCCCGACTAATTCTTCTTTTAGGTTTGGAGGAGAATTTGACGGTACAGTGGGAGGTTTCCTGATTAGATAAAGTGATAACCATTCTGATCTAGGTTAGAGTGCACGCTGAGTGTTTCTTTTCTCTCTCTCTTTGGCAGCGACCATTGACCCGACCCTAAGACTATGACTCAGAGACCAAAATTAACCGAACCTTCTTAACACTGGCTTTTGGATTGTCAGAGTTGCAGACCTCATTGCCACTCCTACTTTTACCCTTTTCTCCAGGATACCCCGTATTACTACGAACGTCCACTTCCATTGGACAAAGCCATCGTATGGTTATATACGAACTCGAAGAGATTTATTCGAGGATGGTTTCCGGTTCTGGAGAAAACGAATAAGACTATTCAGTTGTCTTTTCCTTCTACCTTCCCTCAGGTTGCGAGTACCCCTTAGATTAGGGGATAGTACACCTATTACGCAAATTGGATAGTCTTCTTCCAAACCTTAGGCTGGTGCCGAACGGTGGGGAATGAAGAAAACCAATTAGCATAATGATGGTGTGCAGAAGGTATTAAGTAAAGACAAAGAAAGGGATTAGTAAGAGGGCAAAGTAAATTGCGACTAATATTCACGATCAAACCAAGTATTTCATTACCACTCCCACTTCACCTTTGTATTTCTCCAGGACACTCCGTATCACTACGAAGATCCACAGTTTATTGGATATTCCATCGTATGGTTATATACGAACTCGAAAGGAACTTGTTCCAGTTCGGGGATGGATTCTGGTTCAGGAGAAATAGGAATAAGGTTTATTCAGGTGTCTTTTATCTTCACCTTCTCTCGCATTGCGAGTGATCCTAGGATTGGGACAGTACGCCCATTATGCTTATTGGATAGTCTTCTTCCAAACCATAGGCTGGTGCCGAACGGTAGGGAAGGAAGAAAACCATTTGGCCTAAAGGGGTGTACAGAAGGTAATGACTAAAGACATATGAAGGGATTTGGAGAGGTGGCAGAAATTTATATGGTTACAGTTGTGAATCTGGAAGAGGCATTACTAGGAATACCAGGATACTCCTACGAAACATTTCAATGTTTCAGCTTCACTGTGTACTGTTAAAGGAAAACTGATTTCCCGATTAGATACTTACTCCAGGGTATGTATTTACCAGGTATGATTCTCACATCTGTATGGTTTTACAGATGATGAGTGGGAGTAAGTTATTGGGAATTAGGTGATCATCCTCATTATATCGGAATTCGTTGTAATTGGTGATATTTGAGGAATTCACCTGGGTTGTTTGCCGAACGGCGAATATTTGGTTTTGAATATCCGTTATAATGCACCAATTTCAAATTGATATATCTGTACGTCTATTTTTATAGAGTGAGATATACCTTTTTGAAATTATGTCGATGACATTTACCTATATCAGTTGATGGTTAGGTAAGGAGCATTAAACAACGGTGTAATTCTTCTTAACCATAAGTACAGTTTTCAACCTACGACACACAGGGATTGAGTTATTAGACTCAAGGGACTTATACAGAGTATTGTATGTTGTCCAGTGTCCATGAGGACAAAGGGGTTGGTTCTTGTACTATATTCGGTTTACTTATGACTTCTCTAGTTTTTAGACAGGTGTTTCGTAGAAACACAGGGTCCGAAGTTTGAGAAGTTATAGGTATATGAATAAAGTAGAGAACCAGGTGTTGCGAGTATCGGGATTCTTCAAGGTGATCGAAGATGTAGATACTTGCGGATGGTATTCAGGTGATAGTAATGATTAAGAGAACTTGCTTCTCTTTCAGGTTACTCATAATTGGAAGCATTCCTAAGTTTAGTAACGCTGATCGGCCTCCTTCCATTTAGTTGACATGCACTGGAGACAGCTCCATGATTTGAATCTGGTTCAATTAAATCAGTGCCTCTGTTCCTGTATTGGATATAGAACAGTTCATATCTTAACGATGTTAAGGTACGGGGAGTTGTCTGGCATATGCTTAAAACCAGACTCTGGATAACTCAAGGCACGTTTCTGTAATGGCTGTTTGTGGGTTGACCCAGGCTATGACGAGGGTTGACTTTCTACCATCTGGAAGACCAATAGTAATATTTTTCTAGACTCGCCACAGTTTTAATAAAAAAATGGATTTTTTCAGAAAACAGTAGTGGGAGTATAGTAGAACTGGAAGTGATTCCAGAACCACAAACGATTATTGAAGATTTTGATAGGAACCTAAAGATTCAATCTGGTTTGACATTCCATTAGCCACTCCGCAGATAAGGTGGGTAACTTCAGGCACCCGAGAGGTACTCCGGTAGCCTCAAGGACGGTGACAGGGAAGTTCTTGTTTACCCAGACTTGCCATTGCTGTTGTTCCAGACTGTGAGACCCGGCAGGAGGATGAGTATAGCGTCGTTCTGAACTAGCTTTAGAAGTGTACGTCTATATGACTCTGCCAGAGGGTTGTCGTAGTCAGTGGGAGCAGCGGAAGCATTGGTGGACAAGTGGGGTGTGTCTATTTATAGACTAAAGCAGATGTAGCGGAGATAGATCATCTATTTCTGATGTGACAGTCATAGGTTTGACTTCATCAGAATAGGGGATGGATCTGTTAAGAAGGTAGTAGGGTGTGATGTCCTGGTATTTGGATGACATACACAGAGTAGGAAGTGATATTCCTATACTACGATCGGTTATACTTTGGTCGTCACACAGTGGTTTCTCCACATGGGACTTAGACATTATATCAGACATACTAGTTACTAGATCTATGGTTTTAGATCTAGATTTGGGTGGTTTCCCAATTAAGGGTACTTAGACAGCATTCTAAGAGTATTTAGAATGGACGACTCCTGGCACGGTAGTGTACCTGCAGGTGATGGAGTCACCCTCTCTAAAGGTGTCTTACAGACTAAAGGGGAGAGGGATGTGCATGATTGGCAGATCACTTGCTTAGGCAATTGAGTCAATTATAAGATATCAAGTACCACACCAGATGTTGTTCTTGCAGTAGATGCAATAAGTTGATATTGATCCAATCCTGGAGAAACAGTCGAAAGCAGTTTTAGAACATAAGTGGATGTTCTAGGGATATGATAACGACGGCCTCATTCGGGAGATAGTTATCATCCAGGCTTCCAAGGTGACTTGGACGACAGGGAGGTTGTCAGAGTTATAGTTTTCCTTCTGGCGAGGGGCAGTATTTTGGACAGGTGGTCCAAGGCAATACTGAGGGAGGCATGGCGCAGGATACTGATTAAGTTCAGTTGACAATATAGTCTAAGAAGTTTGGATTTGGAGTTCATTTATGAGCTAGGTCCCATCAGACATCCCGACATTCTAAGACAGGTTTTGCTCATTTCGGGATATGGCTTTCTCCGCGAACTTGAAATATAGAGAGACATAGAAAGAAACATCAAAGGGGATCCACTCACTGAGGCTATTCCTCGAACGCAATAGTTTCGCAAATGAGTTTTGTGAGACTGACAAGTAGAGGAGTTGGGTGTTCGGTATCACACGGGCTGTGAGTATGCGACATCGCAATAATTAGCCTTGAGTGCAAGTGGGAGATTGTTGGAGATAGTGCCCTCAGAGTCAATTATTGGATCACAGGCACGTGATTGCAATGATTGAGGGAGGACCTATCCCGGTAGGACAGTCTTACTCAAGATGATAGTATGTTATCTGGTTTATCTTTATCATTGTGTACTGCTTTAGGTGACCTAACAGGTCGCTATTGCACGTTGATAGAGCCCCTAGGATTCTTGCTTGACTGCCAGCAGTATGAGGGCGATCATATACGTGAGAGCTGGTAGTCTATAAGCACATCCTTAAATGGTCCCTAGTCGTGGGAGTTTCGAGACAGGGCATCGATACTAGTGGTTAAATCCACAACCAAGGTGTTGACGAGTCTTTAGAGTCCCCCACAGACAGTTACTCAAGTTTCGGGCGAAACGCTGTAAAGGCCGTATGGAGATATGGCAGGGTTCGATCAGATACGTGCGGTATTGCAAGGATCAGGATCGAACGGTTAATACTAGCCGGCTTTGGTTTAAGCCGGATCCTAGTATAGTACAGTGTAGATTTTGTCTCATTGCATTTGTATTTCGGTCAAAATACAAATGCGGGTGTGTATACACAGTAGCGGGGTTTTCCTGTAATTTACTACGGGATCCGTTTTTGGAGTTGCCAGTTTGTTTTCCGTTTCGGCCATATTTCTTTGTATCTTTCATTGGCCGAAGATTGGTGGAGGAGGGCTTATTTGCATTTGTGCAAATTAGCTATTTGGAGGGTTGTCTTTGCATACTTTTGTATCATGATGGTTTCATGATGGAGCACCATCCCTTGACCTTCTTGCTTCATGATTATGCTTCATGATTGCTTGACTTTTTGATTTGTTGATGAGAGATGGTTGTTGAGTGTAGATTTTGGCTTGTGATCATTTTATTCTCTCATGATCACTCCTTACTCTTCTTGCATTATTGATCCATACACCCCTCATTCATTCCCACTATCTCCATACATGCATGGCCGGCCAAGGGTTTTTGGGCTGTCCCAATTTTTGGGATGGGGATATCATCTCTTTTGGCTTGTAAAAAATCCCATAGCTCCACAAAAATTCCACACTTCATTTCCTCCACC
This sequence comes from Agapanthus africanus, assembly GCA_030015575.1. Lineage (NCBI taxonomy): Eukaryota > Viridiplantae > Streptophyta > Magnoliopsida > Asparagales > Amaryllidaceae > Agapanthus > Agapanthus africanus. The sequence continues at coordinate 144,599,710 of CM057338.1, read as the reverse complement.
AAATGGCAACCTCCATGAACCCCATGAGACACATAGTTCTCTACACGATTCTACAGCAAACCTTGGGTACGTCGATTCGCCAACTTCGTGCCCGAGTTGTCTCGGTATAGAGGTGGGAGCCCGTAAAAGAAGCCGGCGATGTGGTACCCTTCCGGCGACGTAGTGGAGACCGGAGATTCCACGGGAAGATCGGGACGACGACGAGAAGACCGGAGGACACGGATCACTCGGTATATCTCTTTTCCCATCTTGTAGTTAGCTAGATTTATGTTAATGGCCCGATCCGGGTATTTAGTGCGCGGTGGTGCCGGTTCAGAAAATTTAAGTAAATCACCGCTTCCGCATTTTGGCCTCGGGATGGAGGCCGGGGCGCCGCCGTGCACTTACAAGTCTTTGAGAGGTTAACACCAGCGACGCCTCATTCAGACAGGGGGCAAAAAGAAGCTGTCTCTATCTCCGAGCCAGTCCCAACAGCTCGTCATGCTCGACGTCGCCATTAGCGACGAGTGAGGAAGGCAGGGGGCAACTCCCCCTCAGGGCTAACTCCACCAGCTCCAGAGGTGGAAGTCAACGCTGTTGTTCCAACTGGGAATAGCTTTGAACTGCTGAGGAGGGTACGTAAGAACTCTCCAACCGCTACACTGAAAAGATCTCCTCCACCTACGGAGAGAGTTCCGGAAACGAAGTAAGAACAGCCCCCTCAACGGCTGTCCTCAAAAATATACAAGGTTTGGCGTAGGGTTCAAGACTCCGTGATTGACCCAGGTTATTCTCGTCAACAGAAGAAGGCGAAGGTGCAAAAAGAAAAGGACCGTCCTATTAAATAACAGAGGACAACAATCACCAAGATGCCCACTGCAACGGCCCCCTCCACTTCAACGGCCCACAAAAGAAGAAGGCCGGAGAAAACCCCCGCGCCCGCGGCAAATGCCAAAGGTGGTGAGCCTAAACGCCCTAAGTCCGGGGGCATGATAGTTCATACAGTTTATGTGGCATCGGGAAAGGAGGATAGCCGCATATCAACAGGTCATAGACCGCACACGAGGTCAGTGACCAAGGCTCAGGAGCAGCAGCAGAAGCTCCAAGAAATGATGAACGCTATGGCCGCACTTACAGGGCCAAAAGAAAACCCTGAAACGTCCTCGGATGAACGCCAAGAGGAAGAAACCGACGCCGAATTCCTTCGTCGGATATTAGAGAAGAAGGAAAAAGAGGCTGCTGAACAAGCAGCCAACATACAGCGTATGGGCCTCCTCTTCCAAGACATGATAGGGATGATGATACAGCAAGATCCTCCGACCGAAGAGCCCCCGATCATCCTTGGAGATGATAGGGGAAAGACATCAAATCCTCCACCAGCTCTGTCGACGGCTAAAGGGGATGCAATCTCCAAAGCTGATTTGGACGAGTACATCGCCCAACAAATACGGGTTCATCATGCGACCGAAGCAGCTGGCCAGGTCGTAAAAACAGGAGGGCCATATCCAAGTTGGTACGATCAAATCAAGTACCCACCCGGTTACATAATTCCCAAGTTCCATGTCTACAAGGGGACGGGCAATCCTCACCAACATGTTGCCCAGTTCAGGGCACTCTGCGGCAACACCGGTGGTGATGACAAGCTTTTACTTCGCCAGTTTGTTGGAAGTTTATCGGATACGGCGTTCGAGTGGTACTCTGAGCTCCCGAACGACTCTATCAAAACCTTCGCGGAAATGGAGCTGTTGTTTACTCAGCGTTTTGCAAGCGCCAGTGAACGTACCCCGATGATGGCACTAATTAACGCCAGGGTAAAGCCAGGCGAGACGTGGGTTCAGTACGCTATACGATGGCGGAACTTATGGTCGAAGTGCGAGCAGCGCATTGAAGAAGCTTCCGCAGTGGGTATGTTTGTGGGAACCCTCAATCCACAAGCAACCATCTCGCAGTTTATGATGTTTTTCAAGCCGACTACCTTCCAGGCCTTGATTGACAAGCTAGCACAGATGGATCAGATGGGCCATAAACCTTCTCTTCCAAAGCCGGACTCCCAAAATGACAAAGGGAAGGGAAAAGCGATCGTCGTCGCTAATGCTCAACAACAACCGAGCAACTCGAAGCCGGTCGTGCGTCAAAATAATATGCGCCCGTACGTAGACCTTGAGGAGAGACTAGGGCGTCCTTACTCGTTTCCCCGCGATAAAACGAGAAGGTTATTCGAGCTGGCATTACGCAACAGACTCATAAATCTGCCGGATCCAAAACGTCCGTTGCAACCAAGTGACGTCAACGAGCCCAACTACTGTCCTTATCATCGAGTACTAGGCCATCCGATCGAAGATTGCTACGTTTTCAAAAATTGGCTTGAAAACCAATACCGACAGGGCAAGTTCGCGTTATCTGACAAATGGAAGGTGAATCCCCGCAGCCCCACACCTCTAAGGGGACGAATACGCCGGGGGCAACATGCTCCGTCGTTGAAGAAGCTCCTTGGGAGGTTGTATTATCAGCCAAGACAAAGAGGATGCTAAACGATCTTCAGACATGCCCAGCGATCAAATGGAAGAACCCGCTGGAACCGCAGGTCATTGAAGGGATGTTGAAGCCACGTCCAACCCTAAAGACCGATGGTGGTGGCTCAAGCACTCGCAACCAGCCGTCAAAATCCTCGAAGAAGAAGAAAAAGAAGTCAAAGAAGCCCGTGAAGCCTGGCGACAAGCGCACGGACCTGCAAAAACAAATTGACGCGCTGGAGGAATACAACCAGAAGGCACGGACTCCCATTACATTCCAAGAGTTCCTCAATCACGCCTTTCAAGAGGAAGATGAGGGAGAAAGTTCATCTGACGAATCTGAAAAATGCGTGGCGAGCTGTCATATGATTTCCCATTCGTTCACGAACGATGAGGAGACTTCTTGTACGGAAACGCTGGGGCCAGATCCTGAATCAAAAGTTCTGGGGCCATCAGATGAGGAAATTGACGCATTCCTCAACGAAGCTCGATTAAAAAGTAGAGCTGATCGGGAGCGCGAGGAGGTTATATTCGAAAGGGCCAAACGCCAGCGCCTTGACGAAAGAATTGAGATACTCCCGCTGGAGCGAAGTACACCCACTGCGGACAAAAGCCAATTCAAGATGAGGAAAAAGTTTGCTAAGGCCATATCAATGGGCATGAAGCTACCATCCTCTGAAGGAAACATCACCGGCGAAGTGGAAACACACCCCTCCTATTGCTTATATCATCAGAAGGTTTCACACCCCACTCAAGAGTGCAAAGCTTTTGATAGATGGTGGCAAGGATATGTTGCTCATCGACAACAATTTAAGCGAGAAAAACGCAAAACTCGTCGGGAGCAAAGAAATACGACCGAAGGGCTTAAAAGAACTGCTGGCGATTGTTGCATGGTTAACACCGGTGGATCACAAGTGCCTACATTCGGGAGCGATTCTGATGAGGAGCTAGAACTTGCCCCTCTCTTTAAAGAATCCACTCCGGGAAAAGAAGAAGAGCCGAAGGTCTGCGAAAATATCTGGCTACGTAATCGCACGCTGCCCGAAAAGAACCTCGGACCCTCGAACAGAAAAGATAAAGGGAAAGAAAAGGCCCCTGAAGATATCGTCTTAGATGACCAAGTGGTGGAAGAGCTAGCTGCCAAAGACCCGCCAAAGAAGAATAAGGTGGATTACAACGTCTTAGCACATCTGAGGAAGCTGCCCTCACAGCTCAGCATTCTTGACGCCCTTTTGCTATCAAAAGAGGCGAGAGATTCGTTGATTAAGGCGCTCCAAGATCCAGAACAATTCCAAGCATGCCTGGCCGAGGAAAAGATGAAGGATGAATTGGAGGAAGTGCACACGGCCGATTTCACTTTCGGCGACGAGGACCTTCTCCTTGGGACGTGCGAACACAATCGCCCCCTCTATGTCTCAGGATACTGCCACGATATTAAGATAGGCAAAATCCTGATCGACAATGGATCCTCCGTTAATCTCCTCAACGTGCGGGTGTTAAAAGAAATCTGCATGAGCGTCCAGCACCTTGCTTGGGATAAGATCACCATCTCTGGGTTCGACTCCCAATCGTCAAAGACTCTTGAATATGTGATACTGACGCTACGCTTTGGGCTGCTCGTCATGGACATTAAATTCCACGTCATAGATGCTAAGACATGCTACAACGCTTTGCTCGGCCGACCATGGTTACACGAGTACAACATCATCCTTTCTACACAACATCAGTGTATGAAGTATTTTAAGGATGGTTTCGAGTATACCGTGACGGGAGAACTGAACCCGTTCTCTGTGAACGAGGTCCGCAAATATGAAGATGCCAAATACTTCTTACCGGATTTCGAAGACACGGAGAAGTGTCACAAGCCAGAGAACAAAGCTAACGCCACCATCCCTGTCTTTGGCAGTGATACCGAGGAGGAAGAGGAGATAGTTTGTTCGGGTCCGTCCCAACACAACAAGCCAGGACCGTCCACTCCTACGTTGGTCTTTGGTAGCGACTCGGAAGATGAGATCCATGCTGTATTCTCTGCTCGACCTTCAATACGAATGTCCGCTGACGAAGGGCAAAGTCTACAAGTCGCCATAGTGCCGCTTAAACACCATAAAGAGTTGGATGCACTTAATATTTACAATGTAGAAGAGCTGCAAACGTTATATATCCCTCCCAGGTGAGAAGGCGAGAAGGCAATTCTATTCTACTGCTCTGAAGAAAACAAAGTGGAGAAAGAAATCTGGCACGGGGCAGATCCTATGCCGGACGGACTTCAACCCATCCGTCTACCCAGATATTATACAGAAGGCTTGAAGAAACTGTTGAAGCACCAAGGGATACCCTTCAAACAGACCGTTAGAAAGGCCAAATTCTATGACAGGGTCTGGAACGTTCCTTGGACTCAACGCAAGCTGCCTAATGGGAGGATGGAGACGATCGGGCTCGGATACATTCGCCCCAAGAAACGAAAACTGCTCCGCGACTGTTACGTCGTGCACGACTTCAATGAAGAAGCAGATGCTCAATGGAACAACGCTGATCCTGAGATAGTAAAAGTTCCTGATACAAAAGTGCCCGGTCCGTCGTTTGAAGAACAAATGGACAGGCTTATAAGGGAAGCTGGTCAAAAGGTCCGAGATGATCACAATCGCGAAATGACCATCTACGAGAAAGCCAGAACGCAACGTCTCCTTCAACAGGCCGTGAAAGATGAAAATGCCGCTCCTTGTCAACCCGTTATAAAGAAGGCTCGGCGCAGAGGCAGAAACAAGTCGAAAGGCCAAAAAGACGCTCAACAGCAAGAAAGCAGGGCTAAGAAGCCACGCAAGCGGGAGTCGAGCGTTATTGATCTGTCCCTCATGAAGAAAATGGGTCGAGCATACTCGTTTCCTCGGGACAAGATGAAGAAGATACTCGATCTTGCTCTAAAACATCAAATGCTTACACTGCCGGAGTCCAAAAACCCCGAACGAGCAGGTGAAGTCTCTGACCCAAATTATTGCTCTTACCATCGAGTAATAGGGCACCCTCACAAAGACTGCTTCACCTTTAAGAATTGGGTCGAAGATCAGTATCAGCTCGGCAAATTCGCTCTGTCCGACAACTGGAGGGTAGCGCCGCCACAGAAGCACGAACCCAAAGCCACAAGAACAGAACCAACTCCACATTGGGATTGGAAGCGGATTCGCACTTGTCACATGATAACAATATTAAAAGAAGAGCCCGAGAACATGGATGACCTTCCCTGGTGCTTCGAAAACAGCAACGACGAGGTAATCTCAGAATTTCCACCAGCGCCAAAAGAGCTGAAAGATGGAATTCATACCACTGCAGATAACCTTAAGAAAATTGAGTTGGGAACAGCGAATGACCCGCGACCGACATTCATCAGCGAGCTGCTATCTGAAGAGATGGTGGCTTTATTAAAAGACCTGCTTATGCAGCATAGAGATTGCTTCGCATGGAACTATTCCGAAATGTCGGGATTAGATCCAGAAATTGCCGTGCATAAATTGGCGATATCCCCGAACGTCAAGCCAGTCAAACAGGCGCCGAGAAAAATGCGGCTCGAGCTTGAGATGAGCATCAACGCCGAGGTCAAGAAGCTGATCGACTCTGGCTTTATTTAGGAGGTTCAATATCCGGAATGGATCGCCAACATTGTCCCAGTGATGAAGAAAAATGGGACAGTGCGTATATGCGTGGACTTCCGGGATCTTAATAAAGCCTGCCCGAAAGACGATTTCCCAGTGCCAGTCACCGAACTGATGATAGACAACACGTCCACTCATGAGGTTTTCTCCTTCATGGACGGCTCGTCAGGTTATAATCAGATAAAAATGCATCCCGAAGACCAGAAGCACACAGCCTTCAAGACCCCTTTGGGAATATTCTGTTATAAAGTGATGCCCTTCGGATTAAAGAACGCCGATGCCACTTACCAAAAGGCCATGACGAAGATCTTCGATGACCTTATACATGAAATCGTCGAGTGCTATATCGACGACCTCGTGGTTAAGAGCAAATCATATGAGGAACATCTCGAGCATCTAAGGTCTGTATTTCAACGCCTTCGACAATACAGCTTGAAGATGAACCCTTTTAAGTGTGCATTCGGAGTTTCCTCGGGCAAATTCTTAGGATTCATCGTCTGACACCGGGGTATCGAAATAGATCCATCCAAGATCAAAGCGATCATGGAAATGCCTCCGCCAAGGACTCTCAAACAGTTGCGGTCTCTCCAAGGAAAGCTCGCATATATTCGGCGATTTATAGCCAACCTCTCTGGCAAGTGCCGCCCTTACAGTCACCCGATGAAGAAGGGAACTCCATTCGTCTGGGATCAAAAATGCCAAGGCGCGCTGGACGAAATTAAACAGTACCTGCAGAACCTGCCGGTGTTGGCTGCTCCGGTCAAGGGAAAACCCCTCATTCTTTATACAACCGCCCTCGAAGGTTCCTTAGGCGCATTATGGGCACAAGAGAACGATCAAGGGAAAGAAATAGCACTCTACTACTTAAGTCGAGTTCTGCTGGGGGCAGAAAGCAACTACTCCCCCATTGAAAAACACTGCCTGGCGTTGATCTTCGCAATAACAAAGCTCAGGCACTATGCGTTGGCGCATGAGGTCCGTCTCATTTCGAAGGTGGACCCTCTTAAGTATTTAATGTCAAAGGCCATACTGACAGGTCGACTCGCTAAATGGGCTCTGCTCTTGATGGAGTTCTCGATAACGTATCAACCTCTCAAGGCAGTGAAAGACCAGGCCATCGCCGACTTCCTTGCTGAGCATCCGATACCCGCCGATTCTCCTCTGAGCTGCGATCTACTAGACAAGCATGCGTTCGACGCAATCGACGGTGGTGATACCCAATGGGAGCTCTTTTTCAATGGAGCGTCTTCCATGAAGAAGCGCAAACAAAGTACCCCTATAATCAAATCGGGGGTAGGCCTCATCTTCGTGACTCCACAAGGAGGGATAATGCGTTTCGCTTTCTCCTTAACAGAGCTGAGGACGAATAACGAAGCCGAATATGAAGCCTTGATAGCAGGTCTTGAGATCGCCATCGACATGGGAATTGAAAACCTCCTCATATATGGAGACTCCCAGCTGGTCATCAGTCAAGTAAATGGCGACTACCAAACGTGCAAACCGGAGTTGGTGAAGTACAGGGAAAAGGTGCAACAACTGTTGACCCAAATTCCCTCCTATACTTTGGAGAACATACCGCGCGCGGAAAACAGCAAAGCAGACGCGTTGGCCAAACTTGCTAAAAAGCTGGCTGACGAGAACCTCGATGACGTCAGAATCATGGTACAAAGCCGTCGGGTGCTTGCCTCAGCAGAAATATCTCCGGAATCATCCGAAGAAAAAGGAGCGAGCGAGCAGACGACCCTGCAAGTAAAAGATTGGGAAAATACCAAGGATTGGAGAGAAGTCTTCATAGACTACTTTAAATCCTATCGAATGCCTGAAGAAGCGTCCACAAGACATCAGCTCATGAAACGAGCTCTGTCTTTCGCCTTCGTCAATGATACTCTGTACAAGAGGTCGTTTGATTCTCTGTGGCTGAAATGCTTAGGACCTGACAAAGCGAAAAGAGTCGTCCAGGAAGTTCACGACGGACTCTGCGGTTCTCACCAAGCGGGCCCAAAGATGAAGTTGAAGATCAAACGGATGGGCTACTACTGGCCCACGATGATTCAGGACTGCCTCGAATATGCGAAGCAGTGTCACTTATGTCAAATTCATGGGGATTTCACCCATCAGCATCCAAATCCATTACATCCGACGGTGGCTAGCTGGCCGTTCGAGATGTGGGGAACTGACATAGTCGGCCCTAGCGAACCAGCATCGTCTAGGGGACATTGTTTCATCCTGGCGACGACTGACTACTTCTCTAAATGGGCAGAAGCAGTACCGCTGAGGGAAGTAAAGACGGAGAATATCCTTCATTTCTTCAAGACGCGTGTCATATATCGGTTTGGAACGCCAAGACGAATCATCTCCGATAACGGGCCAGCCTACAGAAGCCACAAAATCACAACAGCACAATATAGACTGGAGATATTCCTCGGTTTATAATCCGCGAGCTAACGGTCTAGCTGAGGCCTTCAATAAGACCTTGATGAAGATCATAAAGAAAACGGTGTCCCGAAATAAGAGAGACTGGCACGAGAGACTGCAAGAGGCTCTTTGGGCGTATCGAACTACGTTCAAGACGGCCACGAACACAACGCCGTACGCATTGGTATTTGGGACGGAAGCAGTGCTCCCCCTCGAGATAGAGTTACCCTCTCTACGAGTGGCAGTCCACTACGAGCTGACGGATGAAGAAAATGCTCACCTTCGGCTTGAGGAGCTTGACGCCCTTGATGAAACCCGGCTCATAGCGCAACAAAATCTGGAAGCTTATAAAGCAAAGATGACGCACTCATATGAAAGATTAACCCGACCGAGGACATTCCGCCAAGGCGAACTTGTGCTAGTGGTCAAAAGGCCTATGATCCCCGATCGCGCCAAGCGGGGAAAATTCGAGCCAAACTACGAAGGCCCGTACATCGTAGATAAGGTCTACCAGGATGGGGCCTATCTACTCATGGACATGCACGGTGAAAGGCCTTTCAGGCCAATAAACGGTCGCTTCCTAAAGAGATACTACGCTTAATGAGCCACAGCCTAGGTCAATGATAGATGACGACGACTATGTCCGCTCACTATCTTCCTAAGCTCAAACTCTATCAGCAGTAACCAGCCTTCTCAAAGTCGGACCGAAATGTCCTTAAACTAATAGCAGACCGAAACGTCTTTAAACTACTACCGCAGCATCTTTAGGTTGACAAGATATAAAAAAAAACAAAAAAATATATATAAAAATAAAAATAAAAATAAACGGTATGTCCATAAGCAAAAAGGGCACGGATGAAAACCCGAAAGGGCTCCGTGAGTAAAAACAGTAGGGCTACCGACGAGTGTTCGTGAAAACATGAAAAGGCGCGACCTCGTAAAATATATATATATATATATATATATATATATATATATAAATAAAAAGAATAAAAAAAACGGTATGTCCATAAGCAAAATGGGCATGGATGAAAACCCGAAAGGGCTCCGTGAGTAAAAACAGCAGGGCTACCAGCGAGTGTTTGTGAAAACCTGAAAGGGCGCAAGCTCGTTAAAGGACACTTATAGGGTCCTTTCGACCTTGTAAGGAGAAACCACCCTCATGAGATCCTTACGACTCACAAGGGAGCAACACACTTAGGGATCCCCACGATTCCTAAGGAGAAAATACACTTGCAAGATCCTCACGACTCGTAGGGAGAACTCTCTTATGGGACCCTCACGGCTCATAGGAGTTGAAAGTCTTAAGTCACAGAGACCTAAACCTTTGCTTAAGCAACCCCCATAACTTCCGATATTGCCCTACAAGTGGTCCAATACTGACCCTTGTATACAATCCACAGGCGCGAATAAGCATTTCCCTGACCAAGTCCCATCCGAGACTGGGGATATGTTCGCATGACGAACAACCCTTATAAGTCCTCTCGACTTACAAGGAGAAAATCCTCCTGTAGGATCCTTACGACTTACAGAGGAACAAACACTTAGGAATCCTCACGATTCCTAAGGAGAAAATACACCTACAAGATCCTCACGACCTGTAGGGAGAAATACCTTTGTGAGACCCTTACGGCTCATGAAGTCAAAAGCCTTAGTCGACAGGACCTTAATCATGTTCGCTAAGCCACCCTTGTTCGACATCGACAGAAGCAGATGATGATTCGCTCCTGGCAATATCCCAGTTGTAGCGGTGCTGATGCCGAGATCGGCGTTTAATTTCAGGTCTACGGCGAAAAGCCAGTAGGCCGCACATGCATATGAAATAGCCGAAATGATGGGGCAACTTGCAATAAAAAGCAGCAAGTGAAAATGTATGCATGAAAAATAGCCGAAATGATTGGGCAACTCGCAATAAAAAGCAGCGAGTAAAAATAAAAAATAGCCGAAATGATTGGGCAACTCGCAATAAAAAAGAAGCGAGTAAAAATAAAATAAACAGCCGAAATGATTGGGCAATCGCGACCTTCGCGATATAAAAGCTGAAATGATAGAGCATCGCGGAAATGAAACAAAAAAAAGGAAATGATAAAACTTTGGCCCTACAGTTAAGATTACATCGATCCCTGTATACAATCCAAGGGCGTAAACAAAGAGAGAACCATACTTTCCCAACAGGCTCCGCCAGAAGACAAAGCCAAATCTCGACGGTTCAGTCCAACTCTGAAGAAACCAGTGTCTTCAGCAGATACCTCAACTCAAGGAAACAAATAATCCTTAGCGCTAGGGAAATAAATAATCCCTAGCAAATTCTTCGACTCACGGATACAAACACTCCTTGACGAGAGCCTCCTGATCCGCGTCGACTCGCAGAGCCACCAGTGCCTCCGTGGGAAATTCTCGACTTGTTTCAAACCCCAAGGAAACAAATAATCCTTGGCGCTAGGGAAACAAATAATCCCTAGCAAATTCCTCGACTCACGAATACAAACACTCCTTGACGAGAGCCTCCTGATCCGCGTCGACTCGCAGAGCCACCAGTGCCTCCGTGGGAAATTCTCGACTCGTTTCAAACCCCAAGGAAACAAATAATCCTTGGCGCTAGGGAAACAAATAATCCCTAGCAAATTCCTCGACTCACGGATACAAACACTCCTTGACGAGAGCCTCCTGATTCGCGTCGACTCGCAGAGCAACCAGTGCCTCCGTGGGAAATTCTCGACTCGTTTCAAAACCCCAAGGAAACAAATAATCCTTGGCGCTTGGGAAACAAATAATCCCTAGAAAATTCCTCGACTCACGGATACAAACACTCCTTGACGAGAGCCTCCTGATCCGCATCGACTCGCAGAGCAACCAGTGCCTCCGTGGGAAATTCTTGACTCGTTTCAAACCCCAAGGAAACAAATAATCCTTGGCGCTAGGGAAACAAATAATCCTTAGCAAATTCCTCGACTCACGGATACAAACACTCCTTGACGAGAGCCTCCTGATCCGCGTCGACTCGCAGAGCCACCAGTGCCTCCGTGGGAAATTCTCGACTCGTTTCAAACCCCAAGGAAACAAATAATCCTTGGCGCTTGGGAAATAAATAATCCCTAGCAAATTCCTCGACTCACGGATACAAACACTCCTTGACGAGAGCCTCCTGATCCGCGTCGACTCGCAGAGCAACCAGTGCCTCCGTGGGAAATTCTCGACTCGTTTCAAACCCCAAGGAAATAAATAATCCTTGGCGCTAGGGAAACAAATAATCCCTAGCAAATTCCTCGACTCACGGATACAAACACTCCTTGACGAGAGCCTCCTGATCCGCGTCAACTCGCAGAGCCACCAGTGCCTCCGTGGGAAATTCTCGACTCGTTTCAAACCCCAAAGAAACAAATAATCCTTGGCGCTAGGGAAACAAATAATCCCTAGCAAATTCCTCGACTCACGGATACAAACACTCCTTGACGAGAGCCTCCTGATCCGCGTCGACTCGCAGAGCCACCAGTGCCTCCGTGGGAAATTCTCGACTCGTTTCAAACCCCAAGGAAACAAATAATCCTTGGCGCTTGGGAAACAAATAATCCCTAGCAAATTCCTTGACTCACGGATACAAACACTCCTTGACGAGAGCCTCCTGATTCGCGTCGGCTCGTAGAGAAACCAGTGTCTCCGCGGGAAAATTCCCTATTCGTCTCAACTTGCAAGATGAAGCCTCAGGCAGCAGGGACTAAAAAACTTGCTTCCTGAACAATAGGACCCTGCAAGTCGATCCAAAAAGATCTCTTGCATACTATTCACGGGTCTCACTCTCCAAAGTCAAATCTCGATAAGGAGGGAAACAACCGCTTACGGGCCCTCTCGACTCGTAAGAGGGAAAAATTCTCTTATAGAATCCTTACGACTTATAAGAGAAAACCACACTTAGGAATCCTCACGATTCCTAAGGAGAAAAACCCACCTACGAGATCCTCTCGATCCGTAGGGAGAAAAGTCTCTATGAGACCCTCACGGCTCATAGAGTTGAAAAATCTTAGGCAGTAGATCTGAAACTGCGGTTTAAGCCATCGCTGTTTCTTGAGAGGGTCGGGATACTCGCTCTAATCATCCGTCAACCATGGTTATTAAGACAGCCTGCTAACAATAAAAGAAAGAAGAAAATGACAGAAAGAACATCCGATTTACATTTGACCAAGCGTTCGAGACGCACTCATTTATACATGGGCAGAAGACTCAGGACGAGAAATAAGACAAGCTGAAATAAAAAAAAAAAGGGTTTCCATTCATATTGCTAAAATTCTTACAATCATAAAAGCAATGAATAAGAAACATTATTCAAATTATTACAAAGGTATAACCTCAGATCCGGGGCACGGATTGAGGAATTCAAAAGTAAGGCCATCCAGAGTTCTTCTGGCCTTTCTAATTATTCTTATGCGCAGCCTCTCGCGCTCCTGTATGTCAAGATTCTCGGCAAGCCCTCCCGGCCTTCGATAAGCAGCAACTATCGTTGTCTGCTGGAAGATTTGATGTAGGATGTCAATGAGGTTGTCCCGCCGTTTCTTCGAGATCAGCCCCATCAGGTACACTGAATGCACCTTGTCTTCGGCATCATCCAGCGCATTGAGCGGTAGGGCCTCGTGAAGACCCGGAAGTGCTCTCCATATTGCTCCCAGCACGACTTTCAAGAGAGCCGAACGACGAGGAAGCAGCCAACTACCGCTTGCATTCAGACGACCCATGACCTCTGCACATTGAGCGTCTATAAACTCCTGGTTTTGTTGACGACCCTGTGCGCGGATATCGTCATAGGTAATGAACTCGTGCAAACTGTATAGACGCACCGCCATTATGCCTGGAGGAAATAAAAACATCAATGGAAGATTAGCGATAGAAGAAAAAATAATATACACAGAGGGCTAAATTCCTCGAGAGCAAAGCTCTGTTCAGGGATTAGAACTCATGAACAAAAGCTCTGCAGATCTATAAGTTTTTTTAGAGTGAAGCTCTGTTTATGAAACCCCAATGGGGATCTCTTTAGATCAAAAGATCTGTGAGAGCAAAGCTCTTTGGTTAAGATTAATTTAAATTAATTTGATTTACATTAATTTTACCTAAAGTTTCTAACTTTGAAAATGAGCAAAGCTCTGCTGGTGAAACCCCGAAGGGATTTTCTTTAGATCAGAAGATCTATGAGAGCAAAGCTCTGTTGGTTAAGATTAATTAAAATTAATTTAATCTAAGAATCAATTTTACCTAAAGTTTTTCTAAAAACTTTGGAAAGGAGAGCAAGGCTCTGTAGTTCTTGAAGGCAAAAGCAAAGCTCTGAAGTTTTTTGAAAATAAAAATCTGAAAGATGATAAGCATCTGTGGGGGACCAAAGGTCCTATTTATAGACATCAAGTGCCTCTTCAACTTCCAAAAGTTGCCACGGCGGTTGGAATTCCGCCACCATTGCGCTCACGTTTGGGGCCACGTAAGCGCAACGGTGGGGGGGGCATTTGTTTACCCCCAATCAGAGCAAAGCTCTGTTCAAATTCCGAGACGGGAGATGAAGCAACGCTTCATCTTCCCCCAATCAGAGCAAAGCTCTGCTTTGAAAATTTAAACTTTAATAAAGGAAGCAACGCTTCAGTTGCGCAAGCACTGCGCTGCGCGACACGTGTCAGCGCAGCTGCGCTGCGCTTTGAGCTGCCCGACACGTGTCAGCGCAGATGCGCTGCGCGACACGTGTCAGCGCAGTTGCGCTGCGCTGTGCGCTGCGTGACACGTGTCACGCGCTGGGGCATTTGCGCCAAACAGAATAAAGATTTTAAAAAAATCTTTCTGTTCTTGTTAAAACAAAAAGATTTTCTTCTGTAAAACAGAAGCCCTTGGATTAAAGATCCAACGGTGGGGAAAATTCCCCAAATCACTCGGAGAAAGATCTCTTTAACAAATTTAACTAATTTATGGGCACTATAAAAAGGACCCTAGGCCTCAATTCAAAGGCATCAACATTTTCTAAAAAAAAAAGAAGGGAAAGAGAACTCTGAAGAATTCCTCAAGAACAAAAGGGTAAAAACCTTTAGAAGAAAGAGAAAGTTCTCTCATGAACAGATCATAGATCTAAAAACAAGATCAATGATCTTTAATAAAAAAAATAATAATAAAATAGTGCTTTGCACTTTTATGAACCTTTGGTTCTTTGAGATAATAAAAACAAGAAAAACTTATCTTTTCTTTGATCTAAATTAGATCAAGAAATCAAATAGTGCTTTGCACTTCTGTTCTTGAATCTAAAAGATTCTTAGTGTTTTGCACTTCCAAACTGCGCTGTTGCGCTCTTGGGAGAGCACCACGTGTCAGCTACAGAACAACTTGCGCTACGCGCTCTTGAAATAGAGCTTTGCTCTATGGAATTGGCGCAACTCACCAAGGTACGCCACGTGTCAGCAGCACAAGCGCAGCGCACTAGCGCAACGCACTGCGCTTGCATGACACGTGTCATCATCACAAGCGCTTGCGCTCCCTGATTGGCGCAAAGCGTCTGACAAATGCAATGCATTTTTTAAAGGGCCAGGCCCAAATCAAAAAGACCTAATAGGCCTAAATAAATTGCAAAGCAATAAAAGGGCAGAGCCCAAATAAAATTGGTGCCCTGCATCATTCATAAATGAGCAAATCCCAAGATAAATTGATGCTTTGCATCCTTCATGGGTAGAGCCCAAATAAAAATAAAAAGAGATGCAAATCAAAAGCAAATAAATGTTGAGCATTTCCAACTGGACTTAGCCCAATTTTGGCCGTAAGTCCTCAAATTAAATTGATTGAGCAAGATTACTCTCTTAAATCAATTTACCTCCGGTTCGAGGGTACATCTCCGAACTCCTCTGACACCCATCGTTGTAATCCTTCAACGACGTCAGAAAGGTGACGGGTCCCGACGACTACACATCAACACGGACTGCGGGGTCCTTAAACTCGTGGACCGAAATGTCCTTAAACTAATATTGGACCGAAATGTCCTTAAACTAATATTGGACCGAAATGTCCTTAAACTAATGATGGACCACCACGTCCCTAAACTGGCGATGGACCGAAATGTCCTTAAACTAATGACAGACCACCACGTCCCTAAACTGGAATACGGACCACCACGTCCCTAAACTGGCAATGGACCCCCATGTCCCTAAACTGGAACACGGACCACTACGTCCCTAAACTGGAACAATAGAGCCTCCAAATGCTCTTTTGTCGGATCTAAACGATCCCGTTTAAGTTGATCTTAGCCCCAAATACGGCTAACGTATCCTTAAACATTCAAACGGACTATAAAACTCCAAATCGACTTTGGTTCAAGGGTACATCTCTGAACTCCTCTGACACCTATCGTTGTAATCCTTCAACGACATCAGAGAGGTAATGAGTCCCGACAGCCATATATTAAATGGATCACCACGTTAAGTTGATCTTAGTCTCAAATCAGACTAACGTATCCTTAACGAACGTTTAAGTTGATCTTAGTCTCAAATGCGGCTAACGTATCCTTAAACTAAAAACACCAAACCCAAATCTAAGTAAATGCGGATTTGGACTAATCCACGTCCTACGGGCGACGGCATTATTCAGTCTCCGTATACAATCCACGGGCAACCACAAACAAAACAAACACACATGACACGAAGTGAAATTCTGGAGAAGGAGAAAGTTACTGCCGCGATGCGGTAGCGTAATTAACTGCAGGGGCTTGCGCCTGCAGGGAAGAGCGTCCCCACAATCAAAAACCCCTCTAGCGAGGGGGAATCTGACGAAGTCTGCTATATCGGCCGCATCCGTCTAAACCTCCGATACACGGTGCCATAAATCAACTTGGCATCTTCGGAGAGGTGGACGGGTAAAACCATATAGCATCTGCCCCGAATCTCAGGCAAGACGTCCTCACATCGTCGCCGTATTTCGGAAGGGAACAATGACCTACCTCATCACAACACTCATTCTTGACATAGCACGATACCTTTTGAAACATTAGTTCGTAGGATAAAATACGAAATTACATTTAAATACCATAAACTTTCAAGAACCGTTTTCTTTAAAAGTGTATTATTTAATTCCTTACCTCTACAACCCATTTTAGAGACCCCGATCGGGATGGTGCGGGTTATCGCACATCCTCGGACTTAGTAGAGCGAGATGCAGACCTCCTCACGGACGATCCGATCTCGATGGAATTTTTAATGAAATTTTTAAGAAAAATATGATTTCTATTTAATAAATAAGTTCTATTTATATATATATATATATATATATATATAATCAAAATAGCTACTTTAAATATACAATATATATATTCCATGTTTTCTAATCAAAAGAAAAGAATCACAAAAGATCATGAAAATACCATCACATTCAATACAAGTCAAATTACAAGAAAATACTGTATACTATTCAAAGATAGATTTATATCCACTAGAATATTTCATTTTATAAAAATTACATCTATGAAAACCCTAAAGACGATAAATAAATACTTGAGATTTATTTTGAAAATATATCAAAACTATTTTTCATAAAACCCCCTCAAGTTATATTAATTTACAATAAGGACCCTAGTAAACATAGGTTTAAGCGGGACCAGTTCTCTTGAGCCTCAGGGAGCCGGAGAATATAGGTGATTGCCTATCTACGGTAGACATCCTAAAAACGATGTTATCAATACGGTAATTGTCTTGGAAAAAGACACAAATCCTGCCGTCCATATGCAGCAGTTACCGATAATATCAAAACTAAATCAGGACTTCAATTCTGTTTAAAGTTTCTGACTCAGACAGAGTCCTAGTCTAATCTGAAATCCATCAATCAATCTATCCTTGAATATGATTCAAGTTAACTCCAATTCAACATGAATCCATTAATACCATAATTCAATCTATATCAACATCAACATGACTCGACTAAACCGAACCATGGATATACTCTGATTACATGACTATCCATTTATATCCATTCCGTTTACATGATATCATGGTTTCGGCAAGTCCTACATCTATTAAACAAAACAATACACATCAATACAAAATACATTACGAGGTTTTAAAGGGGTAGACTGGTACGGAATGTGTTAGAAGTGGCACGAGATAGTCATTAAAAGACGTAACTATACATCCATTGCCGTTGTTCCGTGGTTTTATCGACGGAGCCTTATACTACGGGTTACCATAGTCCACGGTGTAAGTTGAACTTCTCTCGTATACACTGGCATATTCTGTACCAAGCTATAATCAACTGCGTTAACATAACAAACTCACAATACACCAGTTATATTCTCATATCTGTCTATTCTATTCCTACTTTTCTTTGGGACTTACCGAGCGATTGTTCGCCGACGACATTCATATTTCTCTTCTTTCTTTGGAATGTTGCCAGGAGGACCCGACTCTGAGGAGTTCGAGACCGGCCAGGAGCACTTGGAGCAGACCACTGAGCAGCATGACCTTTAGGCTTTACTTGTACTTACTTTCTTTCAGTTCATGCCATTGTTTAGGCATTGCTTTCATCATTGTATTTACTTTTCAGTTGTATTGTAAAGAAATGTTTAATAAATAAAAGTTGATGTTCATTTACATTTCATGTCTTCTTATGTATATTTACATTATATTGCTTAGTTATGCTTAGCGTGTTTACTTCTGAGTAAATACGTAGCGGGCCAATCGCGCCTCCTTACCCGTACACTGGGAAGCGGAGCGTGACATTAATTCTCGTCACATAGACTACGCGACGATTGTTAGAAACCGAACGATACCATCCGATAATTAACAACTTTCATGCAGTTTTATGTCATGACGAATATCGGACGTATGTTAACCGATAGATGGGAACTAAGTCACGTTTTGATTTTCACATATGATTAATTATCGATGAGAATCTGAAAATTTCATATTTTCATCGAGTAATATATATACGCTTATTGTAAGATTTAACTTGAATTGATTTTACGTTTATATTTCAATTTCACGGTTTTAAAGTTTTTAGTTTAGAGTAAATTGTTTTAAATCTAAGGGTTTTCATACTCGATTTTAAGGTTTCGGATATAGGGTTGAAGTTAGGATGAGATTTGACATGAGTTCAATATAGAGGAATGATGATGAATTAAAGTTTAGACTTGTTAGTTTGTGTGCGTGCGCGCGCGCGCGCGTGCACGTGTATATGTGTGTATAGGTGTGTGTGTGTAGTATGTGTGTGTAAGTGCATGCACACAAGCATACATATACACACACAAGCATGCACACATACACTAAAATACCCTTAACTATTGTTGGTTTTTCACTAAACTATGTTAACAAATTTAAATAAACAACTCATTTTCTTAAATTAACTAAATTACTATAAATTTCACTAAAATACACTTAACTATTATTTTTTTTCACTAAACTATGATTAAATTTTATAGTAAAAAACCCCTTGATCAATTTCATCCTATGGTAGCTAAAATACCATTAACTTTTGTTGCTTTGTCATTAAAATACCCTTAATTATTGTTGCATTTTACTAAACTACATATCCCTAATCCTAACCCTAACCCCAACTCAATCCCTAACCCTATCCCTAACCCTAAACCCCCTGACCCTAAACCTAACACTAACATATCCCTAACCCTTTGCCTAAAACTAACCCTAACCCAAAACTAACTCAATCCCTAACCCTAACCCCTAACCCAAACCGGTCAGCCGGCGACTCTAAACCCTAACCCCTAACCAGATTTCAAAAAATTAACCAAATTAAATAAAAAAATTAACACTAACCTGATGATGATCCAACGAGCAGCGACGGCGACGAGAGATCATAAGGCTAGCAACAAGATGTGTTAGGGCAAAAAAGTTTAAAATTTTAATGAGTGGGGTGCAAAAATCAAAGCTTAAATGAAAAAAATTAAAATCAACCAATTAAACTTATTTGTTGAAGACGCTGGTGAGCTTCAACGACGACCTACGGTTTCGATCGACTTCAATTGACGGCGACGACGACCTAGGGTTCTGATGATGAGCTCAATCGACCGGGCCAGGGCTTCAAGGGGACCAAGGAGGAGAGGGCTTCTACGAGAACGGGGCTTCGACGGTATTAGGGAGGCGAGGCGGAGGGGGCAGCGGGGCGGAGGCGCGAGAATTGGGGAGACGACGAGAGGGAGGGAAATTTTTGGGAAGTGAGGGAAATGAAAGGCTCGGGGGGAATTTGGGTTTTAATCACGAGTGGGTGTGGGGCCCGCCATATTTTTTGTTTGGTAACGGTCTAAACCGTGACCACGTCTATTTAAATCGTGACCATAATTTGGTCATGGGTCAAACCGTGACCAAATGCCCATTGCTATTGGGTACATTTGTAGTAAATCACTCGGTCATTGCAACACCTACTATAATTCCTTTATATTCTCCTACAGACCCCAAAATTTCAATATGTTGATAGGTACATGTAACATGGTATGGCATATCCTGACTTTGTGAATGCAACGATGCAAGTCCTAAGAATCTACATGCAAATGAAAACAAGAAAACTTAGCCTACTGCCATTATCATATAACCCAACACACATCGCCCATAATTTTCTCAAAATGCTCAAAACTAGAAAGTAAACATGCTATGTTTCAACTAATCATAACTGTCTTAATTCTCTTACCAAAGAATGATACCCAAAACTAGAAAGTAAACATGCTATGTTTCAACTAATCAGAGCTGTCTTAATTCTCTTACCAAATAATGATACCTATATCTTGACAACTTTATCACCAAAACTGAAACTTTGAAAGCATGCATGCGTAGCTCAATCGGAAAAAAAATCATCGCAATAAGGGAACCGCTTATAGAAATATTTCTTCGATTGAGTACTTTGTATTCATATTGATAGTTCTTTGATCTAGAGGACACTCAAAATTGATGGAAGTAGAAGAGATAGAGAATGCAAATTACGGATAAATTGCAGTCTTTATATAAAAGATAACTCAAGTACTCTTTATTTAATAGTATTTGTTACTACAAAATATAACTCTCTCTCTCTCTCTCTCTCTCTCTCTTATCGGTGTTACAACACCTTACTCTTAAAACCTCTCTCTCTCTCTCTCTCTCTCTCTCTCTATATATATATATATATATATATATATATATATATTTTGCTCACAAGCTTTGCTTCTGCTTACAACTTGATATATTGCACTCACTCTTTCATGTCTTTTATAGACACAAAACTTAAACTATTAAAACATATAATAATAGATGCATGTGTGAACTTGTGTGTGTAAAAGTGGGCAGCCATCTATTTCTTTTTAAACATTCGTGGCATGGCAAGTCTAGTGTGCTTACAAGTCATAAACATGTGACAAATTTAAATTCAACACTCCCCCTTAAATTTGTTTCATCAAGCCAAGTTGCTTCTTCAATCTTTTATGAGCTTCGGTGTTCAGAGCTTTGGTAAAAATATCTGGGACTTGAGCCTCTGTCCGACAGTATACCGGTTTCATATTCTTTTTTTTCACTAGGTGCCTGAGAAAATGATATCTCGTCTCAATGTGCTTGCTCCTTCCTTGCGTCACTGAATTCTTCGCAAGTGTTATCGCCAACTAACTGTCAATGTTTATATCTGCCGGTTCTTCTTGTGGATGATGCAACTCCTTCAAAAGATTTCAAAGCCATGTCAGACGCATGATACTACTGCAATGTATTCTGCTTCACATGATGAGAGCGCAACGACGAACTGTTTCTTCGAGAACCATGAAAATACCGCCGACCCAATATTAAACACATACCCTGATGTGCTCTTTCTCTAGTCTTGGTCACCACCTAGTCGCCGTCAGTATAACCTACAAGCTTCATATCTTTGCTTTGTGTATAGAATAAACCATGATCAATACTTCCTTTCATGTACCTTAGAATTCTCTTGACTACCATGAGGTGTTCTTGTTTAGGTTTCATCATATATCTGGTAATTAGTCTAATGACGTACATTATGTCAAGTCTTGTGATAGTCAGGTATAACAAACTCCTAACTAAGCTTTTATACAGTGTCTGATTGACTGGTGAATCTCGCCAGAGCTTCAAACTTGTTTCCGCTGGTGTTCCAACTGGCTTGCAGTTGTTCATGTTGAACTTCGTAAGAATCTGGTTTGCGTATTTCTTTTGCGAGATAAAAATACCGTTCTCGGATTGTATCACCTCCATGCCAAGAAAGTAGGACACCTTTCCGTTAAAGTTCATCTCGAATCCTCTGATCATGGCCTTCTTAAATTCATCGAATATGTTCGGATTGTTGCCGGTGAAGATCACATCATCTATATAGAGACATATGATCATAATATCTCCATCATTCTGCTTTGTTTATAGCGCATACTCATATGGGCTCCTCTAAAAGCCGTTCCCTTGGAAATATGTATTGATTCTCGTATTCCATAATTTGGGTGCTAGCTTCAGACCGTATAGCGCCTTATTCAACTTGTATACTTTGTCTTCTTGGCCTTACTTGATATATCCCGACGGCTGCTCAATGTATACTTCTTCTTCTAAGTAACCATTGAGGAATGCTGATTTCACGTCCATCTGGTATATATTTCACTGCTTCTGTGCTGCCAGTGCGATGATAAGCCTGATGGTGTCGATTCTTGCGACATGTGCATACACTTCTTCATAATCGATGCCTTGTCGCTGACTATAACCTTTAACTACTAGTATCGCCTTGTATTTTTCAACTTTTCCTTTTTGATTGGTCTTTGTTTTGTACACCCATTTCAAACCAATGGGTTTATGGCTTTCGGGCAAAGCAGCAAGCTCCCATGTATCATTCTTTCAGATCTCCTTTATTTCGTCCACTAGTAAAATAGGGGGTTGCCCCTACGGATGGAATTATCCGTTGGGGCAGATTTTACTTGGCCCTACGGATTACTCCGTAGGGCTAAAGGTTTGCCCCTACGGGCACTGACGTTCAAGAATTAAAAAATTAATTCTTAATTTGGTATTTGCCCCTACGGTGGCGCAAACAAAGGACCTACGGGTATATCCGTAGGGACAAGTAAATATCGATTTATTAAGACCCCCGACCGATCGCCTACGCTCACTTTCTCTCTCTCTCTCGATCTGGCGCGAGAAAAATCCCCAAATCGCCACGCCGTCGTCGCCACCGTCGTTCTCCTCGTCGCCACCGCCGTTCTCCTCGTCGCCACCGCCGGTTTCCTCGCCACCGCAGTTCTCGTCGCCACCGCAGTTCTCGTCGCCCCAGCCCCAGCAGCAGCCGTTCAGGTGAGTAAATCTCGAGGTAAATTAAAAAAATTTTGGATTATTTTGGGCTTAGGGTTCATGGCTGGGTCTGGGGTTGCGCGCGAGTTGGGGTTGGGCAGGGGTCGCGGTCGCGGTCGCGGTCGGGGTCGCGGTCGGGGTCGGGTTAGGGTTGGGGTTCGGCTGCTGCTGGGGTGGGGCTGGGGTTAGGGTTTGCCTTAGGGTTGGTGTTGGGGTTTATCTGGTCGCGGTCGCGGTCGGGGTCGGGGTCAGGGTAGGGTTAGGGTTGGGGTTCGGCTGCTGCTGGGGTGGGGCTGGGGTTAGGGTTTGCCTTAGGGTTGGTGTTGGGGTTTAGCTGGCCACGCTGGGGTTAGGGTTGGGCTGGGGCTGGGGGCTGGGGCTGGGGCTGGGCCACGCGGGGTTTTGGGATCTTTGTAATTTGCTTGCTCTGTTTGGGGTTTCAGTTGATCCTCATTAAAAAATTGGTGATTGATCTCTTCAATTATATTATTATCTGTATTTAAAATTTTTGTGAAGCCTTCAGAGTTTGGAAAAATCTAGAATTACCGTTGAAATTCTGGGAACATTCAAAAACTGTGTATATGATGTGTGTGTGTATGCATGTATATACATTTGAAATTTATCTTTCTTCTATGATATAAAACGGTTAAACCGAAGAAAATTACTGGGGGAATTTTTGCTAAAATGTCTTGAGAGGGGGTTCAAGTGATGGGATAATTTCATTTGGTAATCTTTTACTTAATTTACATCTCTTATTTTTTCATGCAAAAATCTGAATAGGTTTCTTGCAATTTTGCCTATCGATCAATTATTATATTTATTTCTATTTTTTGTGGATGATTTGGCTTCAATTGAATGGAGGCGATGATGGCTTGCCCTCAAGCTTCCACTTTTATGAGCTTTATAGTTATGAGATTGGCGAGGCAAGCTGGTTTGTAGCCATCTTATTTCTTTTCCTAAATTCAAATCCAAATATAAACTGTCTGATTGAGAGAGAGAGAGTATGGGAGATTATGTATTATTCAATGTGTTTGGAAGCTGGCATGTTCTGAGCGTCATCTCTGCATGAAAGCTATGGTTTTGCAAAGGGTTTGCCCTAACTATTTTCTGTGGGGAAGCTGAAGGCCTGAAGCTTCATCAAACTCAGGATTGGATTCTGGTCGGGTATTGTAAATTCTTGTGAAAGTTCCGTTCAAGATTTGTTCAGAGCTTGCATAACATCCTTTTCATCTTTATGAGATCTTTATGCAGTCATTTTTTTGGGTTTATATATTTCTCGAGCCCGTTTGACTTTGGACTTAGGATAACACCACATCTCTTTCTTATTTTGATTCCTAAGCTGGCATATCTGAGGCTCGTATTCCAGTATCGTTGCTGGAAAAGCTAGGGTTGCGAACATTTTTGCAACGATAATTTCTGTATGACAGCTTAACCACACATAAAACTTAAACAATCTTGAAGCACTGCAGTTTTTCACTAAACTACCTAAAAGTTTTTATATTGCTGCAAGCTTCCTTAAAGTGCTGCATCTAAGTGTATTTTAGTGGGAAAACCCTTGAAAGCCAAACTTCATGGGGTTTGCTGTTTGCCTTCTCTGTAGCTAGTTTGAGGTTTATTTAGTTTTGGATTTGTTTTGCAACACTCTCTGAGTTCCAAATCAACAAAAAGCTGAATGTTGAATCCCAAGCAAGAAGCAGCCAAACTGGCCCTAAAGTAATCCTGAGTGATGATAATTTTCCAGGGAGTTTAAAATTTATAGAAATGGCGAGGCAACATTGGATTGTCTGCAAGTATTCAAGCAACCTGTTTGCAGCCATCATGCTATTTGTGATCCCAGTATAAAACTCAAACATGCCTCTTAGTTAGTTTACTTTAATTTGTTATTTATGTGTGTGTGTCAACATTGGATTGTCCCAAGTATAAAACCAAACCCACAAAACATCAAAACTGTCTCCGACAATCTTATGGTCATTAGACATAAGATTTATGCATATAGGTAACATCTGCCAATATGCCATATCCAGACCGCAATCTATTTTTGGTCGATGAATGCTATTGCAATGTAGGATGATCAGTTCTATCAATCTTGATCTCAATGGTTTAAAATCATGTTACACATACAACACGAATGCACAACAAACGCATAATTAGAGAGCGACTCAAGATATTCAGGTTAAAACCAATATATGATACTCGATGATAATATGAAACCTTCATATTCCCATCGATACCAATATACGCCTCGATATCTTTCCCTCTCGTTCCCAAAATTTTCTCTCGTTCCCGCGTCTCCAATTTTCTCTTCGTCGCCACCGCGCGCCCTCCGTTCTCAGCCAGCCACCGCCCTCGTTCTTCCTCGTCGAGTTCCTCGTCGCCGATATTTGTGCCTACATTGATGCCTCAAGCAACGAATCAAATGATGTGGATCACAAACTAATTAAATAAATCGAAACACACATATATAGAATACAACTCATACATGGGTATCCTCAAATCTAACTTTCATTGAATTTGCACGCGCACTTAAAATAACAACTTTTATACTAAAAAAATTATGTATGCCATTACTTAGTAGTTTATGGTTTTAAGACGCAAAAACCATTTGAGAAATACTTTTCCTACCCACTATTAATCCATATTCTCAATATAGTCATTGAATTTGCACGCGCACATAATAAGAAGGAGAAGACAGTAATGTGGCAGAAGGAGAAGACAGTAATGTGGCGGAAGAAGAAAAAAATGACATTTCTCGTTCTCTGTTTCAGCATCAATCTTCTGATATGAACTAATGATGGCTTTCACATAGGCTTTTCCCATTAGAGACTTCTTAGTGTCCAATGGAAAGCATACATCAGATTTGTGCAGGTCGGGTTTTTCTATGACTTTTAAGAGTCTCAACTGATTCTGTAAATTACACCCTAGTTGGGTGATACTTTTACCACTTCTCACTGCAGGTGCGCTCTCTAATATCCATTTTGAATATCGATACTTATATTCAAAATGGATATTAGAGATCGCACCTGCAGTGAGAAGTGGTAAAAGTACTACCCAACTAGAGTGTAATTTACAGAATCAGTTGAGACTCTTAAAAGTCATAGAAGAACCCGACCTGCACAAATCTGATGTATGCTTTCCATTGGACACTAAGAAGTCTCTAAAGGGAAAAGCCTATGTGAAAGCCATCATTAGTTCATATCAGAAGATTGATGCTGAAACAGAGAACGAGAAATGTCATTTTTTTCTTCTTCCGCCACATTACTGTCTTCTCCTTCTTCCACATTACTGTATTCTCCTTCTTATGATGTTCGCGTGCAAATTCAATGACTATATTGAGAATATGGATTAATAGTGGGTAGGAAAAGTATTTCTCAAATGGCTTTTGCGTCTTAAAACCATAAACTACTAAGTAATGGCATACATAATTTTTTTAGTATAAAGGTTTTTATTTTAAGTTTTCCCTTATAGAGATATGATCTAACTGCATCTATCAACTATAAGTGTGCAGAAAATTATGATAAGAAAGGGTCGTAGCCATGCATAACCTTGAATCTACATACCAAATCATGCAAAAGCATGCACTTATTGTCACCTTGCCTTAGAATATAAAATATCTTGGAAGACTATAAGCGAGCATTTAAATCTTGATAGCTTTTGACTTCAACATATATTTTTCTCAAGTACCATGAAATATACTTGCTCCGTATAAACCGTTTTCAGGAAGATGGATTAATAATGACAAATTATCCATTATGGCTCACTAGGTTAGCATTTTCTCTTCTATTGACCATCTTTCTAATCTGCTTGGTAAATTTATTCGGAACCGGCTGCGAATCATTAAAAGACATGCATAAGAAAGAAAACTAAAATATAGATATATAGCATACCGATACATCGAAACTTCATAGTTGCGATGGCAATCCAGAGATATTTATTTCTACACACGTGGTGCGTGCGAATGCGTCAGGCATCATGGACAAATATTTCAGAACATGGAAAGTATTATTCGTATAAAGTAATTAAAACTTTTAAACACCTTGGGTAGATATTTTCTTAGTTGATGCAATCATATCATGAGAACTAAATTTAAGCTATTATACATATGCTTATGTATTTTTCTAATCTAATATATCTCGCACACAGAGAGAGAGAGAGAGGGGGAGAACACCAGGTAGATAGAGAAATCAGGTAGCAGGATCCTGAAGAAATGGAGTCTATAGTATTGCTCATCATCATCATCCGTGATCCCTTTGAAAAAATATTATCAAAGGGATCATGGATGATGATGATGAGCAATGCTATGGACTCTATTTCTTCAGTATCCTGCTACCTGATTTCTTTACCTACCAGGTGTTCTCTCTCTCTCTCTGTGTGTGTGTGTGTGATATTTTAGGTTAGAAAAATACATATGCATATGTATAATAGCTTAAATTTAATCCTCATGATATGATTGCATCACCTAAGAAAATATCTACCCAAGGTGTTTAAAAGTTTTAATTAATTTATACGAATAATACTTTCCATGTTCTGAAATATTTGTCCATGATGCCTGACGCATTCGCACGCGCACCACGTGTGTAGAAATAAATATCTCTGGATTGCCATCGCAACTATGAAGTTTCGATGTATCGGTATGCTATATATCTGTATTTCAGTTTTCTTTCTTATGCATGTCTTTTAATGATTCGCAGCCGGTTCCGAATAAATTTACCAAGCAGATTAGAAAGATGGTCAATAGAAGAGAAAATGCTAACCTAGTGAGCCACAATGGATAATTTGTCATTATTAATCCATCTTCCTGAAAACGGTTTATACGGAGCAAGTATATTTCATGGTACTTGAGAAAAATATATGTTGAAATCAAAATCTATCGAGATTTAAATGCTCGCTTATAGTCTTCCAAGATATTTTATATTCTAAGGCAAGGTGACAATAAGTGCATGCTTTGGTATGTAGATTCAAGGTTATGCATGGCTACGACCCTTTCTTATGATTTCTTATCATAATTTTCTGCACACTTATAGTTGATAGATGCAGTTAGATCATATCTCTATAAGGGAAAACTTAAAATAACAACCTTTATACTAAAAAAATTATGTATGCCATTACTTAGTAGTTTATGGTTTTAAGACACAAAAGCCATTTGAGAAATACTTTTCCTACCCACTATTAATCCATATTCTCAATATAGTCCTTGAATTTGCACGCGAACATCATAAGAAGGAGAATACAGTAATGTGGCAGAAGGAGAAGACAGTAATGTGGCGGAAGAAGAAAAAAATGACATTTCTCGTTCTCTGTTTCAGCGTCAATCTTCTGATATGAACTAATGATGGATTTCACATAGGCTTCTCCCTTTAGAGACTTCTTAGTGTCCAATGGAAAGCATACATCAGATTTGTGCAGGTCGGGTTCTTCTATGACTTTTAAGAGTCTCAACTGATTCTGTAAATTACACTCTAGTTGGGTGGTACTTTTACCACTTCTCACTGCAGGTGCGATCTCTAATATCCATTTTGAATGTAATATTATAGATATCCATGCCTGTTTATGTCAAAATTACTTATATTGTCAATATTTGATTGTCTAGTTGTTGGTGATGCGTCCATATCAGGGACAGAGGCCACTCCCGTTCCTCCAGGTATGTTTATATATTATATAGGGCATGTATATTGATTTAGAATCCTATATCATAAATATACACACATTTCTTTTGCTCTTAGTCGTCCAACTCATTATCATGGGCTGCTTGATGAGATTAGATTTGCGCCTGATGATCTACAAGAGCTTGTTCACTCCCTGTCATATGTGTAAGCAGCGCTATATGCGAGTTTACCTTGTTAGTATGTATGTACTGAAATTAATTAATATTATTCAAATTTTGATACATGCAGATACCAGAGGAGCACATCTTCTATCTCTGTAGGTAAGGCTTTGAATTTGTTGATTTTGGTATTTCTTGTCAATTTTATAGACCAGTATGTGCTAAATATAATGTTCTGACAGTTGCTAGGGGGAAGGCAACATTCGAGGCTGCTGACCCCAGTCCTGGATACCGCACACGGACGGCACCACGGAGGTTTGGAGATAGGCCGAGGACTGGGCTCTAGCAGGGCCCATATGAGGTTGGACTCCACCCCGGTGGTCACTTCCTCCGTCTCCAGTTAGCGACGTATCCAGCAGGAACAGGAGAGCTTGAAGGCCACCGTTCAGGAGTTGAATGGGATGCTGGTATGTATACTACTTAATAGTAAAATATAATGTCATATTATAGATATCAACATATCCAATATCAGTACATAGCCTGAGCTTATTTGGTTGTAGACTTATGTTTTATTAATCATACATACATATGTAATTGAAATAAACAACGCTTTTCCAAACTAGATATCCAAACAGGGTTTCGAAATAACTTAATAATGATACGAATTCGAATAATAAACAGTTCTTACACGCTTCTTACACAAGTTATATCCAGACGTGACAGGGTAGATCGGCCGAGCCTCCACACGCATCTCCTTCGGCTGCGGTTCCGCAGACAGCTCCTGTAGCTCCACCGCCCACTCAGACTCCCGCTCGCGACGAATTGCAGAGTTTATTGACCGAGGAGCAGGACCGAGTTAGGGTAGATTTTTGGTTCTTTTTTTTTGAAACATGTATTTATTTATATCATACACATTGTACTATATTTTGAAACGATATTCATATTGGTTTGTATTTATATCATATTCAGTTTTTGTGTTTCTTTTGTATATTATATATGATTTGATTGATGTATACATTATTGTGCACAGGACGGGAAAAAATCAAGCAGGACTTTTTTTAAAAAAAAATTCAGACAATATGTACCTACGGATTAATCCGTAGGCATACACGTTACCCCTACGGATATATCCGTAGGGGCTAAATATCAGCAGTAACTGACATTTCCCCCAGATGTCAGTGCCAGGTGTTTGGGAATCCCCCTACGGAGATATCCGTAGGGGCCACTGACATTCCCCTACGGCGTTATCCGTAGGGGCACATATCAGGAATCCTGAATTTGTGCCCCTACGGAAAAGTACCTACGAATATATCCGTAGGGGATAGAACATGCCCCTACGGCTATAGCCGTAGGTCCAAGTAATTTATTAAAATAAACCATAAATAATATAAAATCATATACCCTACGGCTTAATCCGTAGGGGAAACGGGACCTACATACATATCCGTAGGGGCAATAATTTAACCGTAGGGATAAGTTCAGGGCCTCGACTTGCACCTGCGGCCTTTGCACCTACGGGGTATTTTTTCGCCCCTACGTATATAACCGTAGGGGCAGTGGGTTGCCCCTACGGATAAATCCGTAGGGGCAACCCTTCTTTGTAGTAGTGGTCGTCCATCGCTCTTTGCCACTTTTCTTCTTGAGCGGCGTTTTCAAAGGTGATAAGATCACATTCTACAAGTAAGTAAAATAATATGAAATCTTCCACCATCTGGATAGGTTATGTATCATCATACAGATCATACAGACTTCTCACTCTTTTACGAGCTCCCCCTGAAGAGTTTCCTTCACTTGAATTTGAAGAAGATATTGCTGGTGTTGATATGGTCGTTGCTGGAGTTGGCATAGTTGGTGGGGTTTGATTTGGATCTTCAATTTTTTCGAATTCTCCGTCTTTATCTTCAAAGAATAAGCCTTTAGTGCTTTTATCTTCATCACTCCATCTCCTGTAATCTTCTTCGTCAAACACCACATCTCTATAAATGATAATTTTCTTCGAAATTGGATTATAAAGTTTGTATACTTTGGTTCTTTTGTGATAGCCGATGAAGATGCATTTCTCTCCTTGATTATCGAGCTTCTTTCTCCGTTGCTCCGAGATATGTGCATATGCAATGTATCCAAATACCTTCAGATGATTGGCACTTGGCTTGAGATTGCTCCATATCTCCAGTGGTGTCATGAACTTGACGATGTTTGTTGGACAACGGTTGAGAAGGTACAGTGCACAATCTACGGCTTCAGCCCAGAAAGTCTTTGGCAGGTATTGTCTTGAACACGTTTCTCGCCATGTTGAGTATTATACGTTTCTTCCGCTCTGTTATTTCATTCTGTTGTGGAGTATAAGCAGCAGTAAGTTGATGGATTATCCCGTACTGATTGTTAAACTCTTCAAACGCCTTTGAATTGTACTCGCCATCTCGATCAGATCGAAAACCTTGATGTGGTGCCCACTTTGATTCTCTACCATCACCTTGAATTCTTTGAATTTCTCCAGCACCTATTATTTCTCCTTCAAGAAATAGATCCACGTTTTTCTTCTATAATCATCAATGAATGTAATGAAGTATATGTTACCTCCAAGCAAAACCATCTCAAATGGCCCGCAATGTCTATGTGTACCAATTCTAGCAACTGTGCTGCTTTTCGAGATTTGCCAATATCACAGCTTCATCTATGCTGCTTGCCTTTCATACAGCCTTTATATAGCTGATTTGGTTGAGCGATATGAGGTAAGACTTTCACCATCTTCTGTCTCCAAAAGAGATTTAGGCCGCTAAATACCATATGCCCAAATCGTAGATGCCAGATCCATGACTCATCTTTTATAACGGATTTTAGGTATTTCGCAGAATCATGATTAATATTTAAGGTAAATAGTCTATTTCTAAACATATTCACCTTTGCAATTAATTCATTTCCATTCTTGATTGTTAGAGAAAAATCTTTAAGACGAATATCGTAGCCTTTTTCGATAAGTTGTCCTAGGCTTATAATATTGTTATGGAGCACAGGAATATAGTAAACATCAGAGTTGTATATGTGATCTTCATTCTTCGTCTAGATCATTATGTTGTCTTTGCCTTTAACAGCAACTTTTGATTGATCACTAAATGTGACTTCGCCATTCACTAATTCTTTCAACTCGGCAAAGAAATTATTGATATCGCACATATGGTTGCTTACACCGGAGTCCAAGTACCAGACATTCTGGTGCTTATTGTCACCGTCCTTATATGCCAATAAGACAGCTGAGTTTTCAAACTCGTTCTTATCAGCGAAATTATTTCTCTCCACGACATGATCTTCTGGTTAGAAAGTACAGTTATAACTGAAGTGACCATACATCTTGCGGTTATAGCATTGTAATTGGGAACGATCTGTCTGGTAGTATCCTCCTCATCCTCGTCCTCTATGGCCTCTGCCGTAGGTGATTGATCATTCATGAACATCTTCACGACTTTGGTTTTTGTGATTGTTCTGATACGGTTGCTAGTCATGACCTCTTTGAAAACTTGGGCTGCCTCTATTGCTTCCTCGGCCTCTGTAACTGCCTCTGTTTCTTTGAGCGTCTTCGCCGATTGTGAGTTTGCTTTGAAAAACTTGCTCAAAATTCTTACTTTGATTTTTCCTGCTCATTCTTTGCTCGTATGCTTGCTACGAGCTTTATAGTTCATTAATAGAAAGTGTAGAGAGATCTTTCGATTCTTTAATAGCAGTGACTATGTAATTAAATTTCGGAGTTAATGATCTCAGAATTTTCTCAATAATTCTAACATCATCAATCTCATCTCCATTTGATTTGAAATGGTTTGGACTTTATTGAAATAGTCTGAAACTGTTCTACTTGCTTTCATCTCTAGAGTTTCGAATTCTGCTCTCAAAATTTGAAAGCGTACCTTTCTCACTTTATTGGCGCCTCTATAAGTCTTTTGTAAAATATCCCAGACTTGTTTGAAGAATTTTGCATTTGAAATTTTCTCGAATGCAGACTTCTCCACACCTTGATAAATTAAGAACAATACTTTCTTGTCCTTTTTTCTTGAACCTCACAATTCATTCTTTTGAATATTATTAAACGCCGTTTCTGCGGCCGACGACTCGATTTCTGCATAACCGGTTTCGACGAGCTCTCACAACACTTGCAAACTGAGCAATAATTTTATTTGTATGCTCCAGTTGTCGTAGTTTGTTTTCGTCGGCTTCGGAATTTGGGGTCGGATCATGTTGAGCATTTCGTTGACTTCGATTGGTCTGGTTTGATCAACCGGCTCTGATATCAATTTGATAGAATTAGGAGAGATAGTGAATGTAAATTACGGATAAATTGCACTCTTTATATAAAAGATAACTCAAGCATTCTTTATTTAATAGTATTTGTTACTCCAAAATATAGCTCACTCTTTCTCTCTCTCTCATCGGTGTTACAACACCTCACTCTTAAAACCTCTCTCTACTTTGCTCACAAGCTTTGCTCCTGCTTACAACTTGATATATTGCACGTACTCTTTCATGTCTTTTATAGACACAAAACTTAAACTATTAATACATATAATAATAGATACATGT
The DNA here is from genome assembly GCA_030015575.1 of Agapanthus africanus. Taxonomy (NCBI): domain Eukaryota; kingdom Viridiplantae; phylum Streptophyta; class Magnoliopsida; order Asparagales; family Amaryllidaceae; genus Agapanthus; species Agapanthus africanus. The sequence continues at coordinate 144,566,589 of CM057338.1, read as the reverse complement.
GTGAACTTGTGTGAAAGTGGGCAGCCATCTGTTTGATTTTCAACATCTGTGGCTAGTCAAGTCTTGTGTGTTTACAAGTGAGAAACATGTAACAATTTTAAATTCAACAAAAATTAGCAAGAAAATGATTCTATAGGCCGATCAATTCCTGCTTTCTTTTGTACATTGTCATATTTGTATTACCAAATGCCGAAACAAAATAATTCCTGACAACTCTTTCTAAAAAAATTCTTCTTAATTGACCTGAAGAGATGATATTAATTCATAGCTCAAAATGAAATTTTATTACATCAAGTGATATTTTTCAGGGCATTTAGATTGCTTCAAGATAAACTCTCTGTGAATTTCAATCCATTCTCAGAAATAGCTTCACAAATTGACATAAACAAACATGCAACTCAATAGGGATACTTTATCACACAATGGAGAGAACCATTTGTTTCTCTTTTGATATAAATATTCAATCATCTACTTGTAATCCTTTGACCTATTTTGATAAACACAAATTGGTCATGGCCTCTAATTTTCTCACCCTTTACTTCCTACTCTTTTTCCTGTTAACAACCTTTCGATTCTCATCCGAAGCTTTCGATCAAAACAAGAAAGAAACGTATTTACATGCGTATCTGCACCGAGTCTCTGCATATTCTGTTCTTGTGGTGGCCCCTAACAACAACGCATCATCTTTCGGGGCTATTCGAGTTTACGACTACGAGTTAAGGGTCGGGCCAACACGGTCCTCATCTCTCATCGGACGAGTCCAAGGAATGCAGGTTGAGGCCTCATTAGAGGAAGCAGAGAACATCCTCATCGAAGCAAACATCGTGTTCACTGCAGGAACATACAACGGAAGCACGCTTGCAATATTTGCGAGGCGGGCTCCTTTTCCGAGGAGGAGGGCCCTTAGTATAATTGGAGGAACAAGGAAGTTCTTGAATGCTCGGGGTTACATTATGCGTGAAACATATAGCGAGACTCCTGAGGTGGTTGTTGAAGAGTTCGACATTTACGTCAAGCATTACTGGGGAAATGGCCTGACATGGTCGACATAATTAGAACTTGCGTGAGATGGATTATGCAACCATATATATAATGGCTAAGTAGTTGACATTTTAATCTGAAATAAATTTGTTTATTGTTCACTATGTCTGATTCTTAGATATAAGTGTACAGATTGGTACACATCCAGCAAGTTTCAATCATAAGCATTCAAGTTGATTGTTAAAATATTAACCAAATCATATCCATCTTGAAGCAGCTGAAGTAGCACAATGGGGTGTAGATTTGGTTCTACGGATGATGAACAGCTCTCGTTCTGCGGAAACAGTGATAAAAACCTAGTGCAAATCTAGGAGAGAAGTAACTCGAAATTTTATTAAAATGAAAATTCAACTACAAACCTTAGCGCCATTAAATAGGTAAACCCTAATAATAGATAATTACCAAAAATCCCTAAAACAAATACATTTAAATAATTAAAATAAACCCTAAAATTCGATATTATCTAAATGAGTCATAAATTTCGAAGCTTCCATAGACCCGCTAAACGATGGCAGATAGAGATTCAGCGGGCCACATGATGCTAGTCGCAGATTGGCCCATCCTTCAAAAATAGTAAACGTCATGCCGTATCCGAATTGCCGGAGAAAAGCTCGATCAGACCTACGGATCAAAAGTTATGGCTGATTGAAGATGGACCTAAAGGTTGCACTTCCAATCTGCCCGTAACGAAACAAATATACTTCTGCGATCTACTTTGTAAATTTGTCACCCCGAGACGGAGGCGCGGCCAGCCGGTGACAATCCCCTGAACCAAGAGAACTGTAAGACTTAACTCTCATATACCTGTAAATAAAAATTATGCTTCCAAGAATACATAATGATTAAACTTCACTTTCATACATAAACAAAATATGGTTTGCATTGCAAAATCTTGGTGAAAGTATCCAGAGCGCATTGTTTCATACGTTATAATCATGTCAGGATATCAATACTAACTAAGGTCCCCAAATGCAACCCAACAGGGATCTAGTGGCGAGTTCCAGTACTATAACCTAGCAGTAAATCTTCTTGCAGCTGAGCGGGAGGTCTGGAGTTCGAACTCCGTTTTAACAAGACTGTTGATCACTGATCTTCTCTAACGTTTAGAATATACTGTCATCCTCAGTCACCCAAAAAATGTATCCATCATCCACCCTATTAGACACGCGAACAGTAGGCTTCAATCATCCTCATCGGTCGACACCGACTTTTTGACTTGACATTCAGAGAGCAGCCAACCAACAACCCTGGGAATAAGAAAATTTGGAAATATTTGCCTTATCATTATGTCCACACACCGTTACTGGAAAGAGATGCCAGTCTTCTACGTCCTTGAATTTTTTTAAACTTTGGCAGCAATTTGATCACCTCTCTTATTTGATCTATTTGCGCTAGTATTGTACATATCGGTAGTCTAACTATCGTATCCGTACATATTAAAGATTAGATAACTCCCCTGATTAATTTTTTTTTTTTGTTGATTTTATCGATCAATATGGAACGATATGTTTTTTGTCGTCCCTTAAAGATTCACAACTTTGTAGGGACGTGAAGTACGGGTTGGAATTCATGAGCTTTGAATACTGATACTGTAAATTGATTTTCCAAAGTGTGTGCGCGTTCCTATGCCTGTCTGTGCATGTGTGTGTATTGACTTCACATTAATTTTTCAAAACAAAAAAAAAGAAGTCATAGCTAAAGTGGGAGATTTTTAGTAAATTTAACAAGGGAACAACTTCTCAAAATGGATTTAGCAAAGGGCATTTTGTATACACGACATTGCATGCAAGGCCATCTAGTTCTCCTTCATTGCATCCCAAGTTTCATTTGAACCTGTTACAATTCCTACTAAATTGCTTATACCTACCTTTATGTCCTTCATTGACCTTTGGCCTAAATTCTCTACAAATAAAAATATGAGATGGTTTGAATACAACCACGTTTCACTTTTATGAATAAAAATTACTTCCCCACAGTTACATATTCACATAATTCTTCCCATGATTCCAGCAAGAAGCCAATTCAGCACATTCTCTTACTATATTACCAAACATAATACTTCATGAAAACTCTTTCTCAAAAATACCATATCTTATTTGACTTGCTTTAAAAGGTAAACATTCAAACTATGGAGATATGCATAACTTTGGGAGATTTTTTTTCCTGATATCCACATTCCCTTTCTAATATTTATATGTTCACCTTCATAGCTCTCACCATTGTGTAATAATCCTATGAGAAAATTTGATAACCCAATTATCCATCATGGCATGTAATTCACTCGCGTTGTCCGTTTTCCTTCTTCTTTCCCTTCTAATTCCAATCACTTCTTTCTCATCCAAAGCGTTTCAGTATGAGAAAAGATCCCACTTGCATGTGTACACACTACTACAAATAAGAGTTGTCCCTACAGATTTATCCGTAGGAGCCAACCACTGTCCCTACGGATATATCCGTAGGGGCAAGAAAATACCCTGTAGGTACAAACGCCGTAGGTGCAAGTCGCAGCCTTGAACATGCCCCTACGGTTAAAAACTTGCCCCTACGGATAAATCTGTAGGTCTAGTTGTCCCTACGGCTTTATCCGCAGGGACCAAAAATTTATTTAATTTATAATTTTATAAAATAAATTAGGTGCCCCTACGGATTTGTCCGTAAGGACAAGAACATGCCCCTACGGATAAGTGCGTAGGTATAAATCCATAGGGACAAAATATCAGGTATCCTGATATTTTGTCCCTACGGATACCTGTGTAGGGGCATTTGGTTGCCCTTACGGATTTATCCGTAGGGACAAGCGTAACCCCTAATACTGAGATCATAGGGGCAAAATATCATGTATCCAGATATTTTGCCCCTACGGATAAATCTGTTGGGGCAATGGTCGGGCCCTACGGATTAATCCGTAGGGGCATTGGTGGGCCCTACGGTTAAATCCGTAGGTACATATTATCAGTTTTTTTTTAAAAAAAAGGGCTGCCTATTTTTTTCTCGCCCTGTGCATAATAATATATGCATCATATATAAAATTAATCATCATGCAGAACATACATCGCAGTATTCATAATCACATCTCACGCATAATATACAAAAGAAATCAACAAGCAGAATATGATATCAATATAAACACGCAAACACCACCAATATCAATATCGTCCAAAATATAGTACAATATGTATCATATAAATAAATAAATATTTAAAATATAAGAATCAAAAAGCTACCCTAACTCGGTCCAGCTCCACCTATGATAAACGCCAGAAGACGCTACGCCTGCTCCTCGGATATATCTTGAGTCAATAAATCATGCAATGCAGAGCGTGCGGGAGTCTGAGTGGGCAGTGGAGCTGGCGATGTGGTATGCGCAGCCGCCGTCGAGGTAGTGGCTTGCGAAGCCGCGGCTGCGGGAGTCTGAGCGGGCAGTGGAGCTATAGGAGCTGTCTGCGGAACCGCGGCCGATATAGTGGCTTGCGGAGCTGCAGCCGAAGGAGATGCATGTGTAGGCTCAGCCGATGTACCCTGTCGCGTCTGGACCTACGTGTGTAATAAGCGAGTAAGAATTGTATATTATTCGAATTCGTATCATTATCAAGTTATTTCGAAACCCCAATCTATGTATACTTAGGGACTTAGGACTCGTTTGGATATCTAGTTTGGAAAAACAAATAAGCTCAGGCTACGTACTAATATTGGATATGTTGCCATCTATAATATGACATAATATTTTACTATTAAGTAGTATACATACCAACATCTCCTTCAACTCCTGAACTGTGGGCTTCAAGCTCTCCAGTTCCTGCTGGAAACGTCGCTCACTGGAGACGGAGGAAGTAACCGCCGGGGTGGAGTCCAACCTCATATAGGCCCTGCTAGGGCCTAGTCCCCGGCCTCTCTCCCAACCTCCGTGGTGCCCTCTGTGTGCGGCGTCCAGGACTGGGGTCGGCAGTATCGGATCATTCTGTCCGGTAAAATCGATCCCCGATGCCTCGGCCTGCTTAACCACCCGCTCCTACACCCATATTAACCAGTAAAATATAAGTATATCATTTAAATTTGAACCTTTCAAAACTAAAATTTCAAATAGGGGTTGAATAAATATTAACACTTACGCAATACTCCTGGATAGCCACGTCGGGGTATCGAAGCTCGCCCATGGCGGGATCTGTCGAGGTGCCGTGGACAGCAAGATATGCGGACAGCACGCTCGGTGTACCACCTTACGCCAGGGTCTGAATTCTCTGCAATATTAGAAAATAACTCTTAATATTAGATATATTAGAAAATAACTCTTAATATTGCATTATATCACAAAGGCCGGTCAATTGTAATTTACCGATAACTCCATGGCTCGAGTAATATTCCTCGAGCCACCTGTATAAGTGGGGCGACCCCTCTTCGCCGACTTCCTATTCTCTATATTTTGAGCGGCCTGTTTCTGCACAACACATTCACATTTAGTTTTCTAATTAAGGAACACAAAAATAAATTATATACTAAATAATGAATTACATTTAAAATACATACATGCTTGCGTTGAGAGTCAAAATATTCGCACAATAGAGGCCATGTCTCTACGTCGACTCTCGCAAAGGCCGGAATAGATAGGAGGGCCGCTCTCTCTGCCTCGGGGGTCGCCATCCACAGGGAGTAGCAGTCGGCCTTCAGCTCATTCCTGTTATATCGGACCTTGGTCTGCATGTTCTTCATCAGGCCATTGTACAGAGTATGAAGGTCGAGCACCCTCCCAGGATGATCAGGGTCGGGCACAGGCTGAAAATCGTAATCCAACTGAAAATACAAAAAAAACATTGTTATTAGATTGCAAGTGTTAATAATAAATATATTGGATAAATCAAATGAAAATATATATTAATATCCGAGCCTGATCAAAAAAGTGGGCGAATGAGCGCCGGTGCTGGTCGCCCCACTCAACGTGAAGTGGGTAGTTCTTCACGAGCCGGCTCTCATCTCCCATATACCGGCCGAACCTCTCGGCATGATCGTCGGTATAGCAATAATCAGGGGTAAAAAAGAGGGGGAATGCTGCCTCCCCCTAGCTCTGTCAGGCCTCAGCCTGTGGGACTGATTCGGGCCTCGAGTCCCCCTCTGGGGATGGGGAGGCCCTGCGTCTGCAAAAAATATCAAGACAATCAATATTAAGACAAAGTTGTATTAAGAAATCAAGGTTAAACGAAAATTGAAGTGTGATATATACCTCCGATGACTAAAGCACGAGCCTGGGCCCGGGCAGCAGCACGAGCCTCGGCCCGGGCAGTAGCACGAGCGGGACGATAGTTCCTCCGGTGAGGAACAGCCGGTGTCCCGGATGCGGACGCATCCCCTCCAAATAGAAAATAAATATTGACGCTAAATTTCCATGAAGTTCATATTTATTCTTTAGAGGATATGTAAAATGAATAAATATTTTATATTTATTCATACTAACCTACAGACTATGCGGAGGGTACGGAAGTGGCAGGAGTGGCCCCTGCGTCTGATGTGGATGCACCACCTATAATTAGACAATTAAAAATAGATTATATAAGTAATTGCAAAAAGAATGTGTAGATCAATAATATAACATTCTAAATCAATATGCATATACTATAGGATATATAAACATACCCGCAGGTGCGGTGGTGTCACCACCTACAGCTCGACAATAAAAAAATGATTATCTAAGTAAGAGCAAAAGGAATGTGTGTGTATTTATGATATAGCATTCTAAATTAATATACATGCACTATATGATATATAAACATACCTGGAGGTGCGGGAGTGGCATCTGTCCCTGATGTGAACGCATCACCAATAACTAGACAATCAAACATTGACAATATAAGTAATTTTGACATGAACATGCATGAATATCTATAATATTACATTCAAAATGGATATGCGTGCAATATACCTGAAGGTATGGCAAAGTCAACACGGAAGGAGGCATCCGAAGGGGTCTCCGATCTGGGAGAAAGACCGGCCCTCTGAAGCTCCCTACGCGGCTCTCCGGGCGACAGAACCGCTCTGCCTCTGCCGCGGCTGGAGCTCCTGTCGCCTCTCGCTGCTCCCGTCATCGTCATCAAATCTAGATAAACGGTTCATGGACGCATTAGACAATCATTAAAAGTATTGGCTAAATATGTATAGATCGTAAAATGTGAAGTAATAATATAACATTACTGATAACCTTTTTCGTTTCGTGGGCGCATTAAACATATCTACTTGGATTTCATCATCGATATCATTTCTAACTCACGTAACTTCATGATCGGCCAAAGACAACCCGTCTTTCGAAACAGACGGTCGGAGCACTCTAAGCCTTCTCTCTTCTTCATCCTCATTGCTGTCTTCGAATTATGGGACATCGTAGACATCCCTGGGTTTCCAACGGCATACGACACTCCATCCCGGATGCCTCAAACACTGTGAGTAGTATACTTGGAACGCTTGGTTCGGAAAGATAAACGGATCTTCCTGACCATAAAATCGAAGTGTGTTCACACTAGTCAATCCATATTCATCTTTCCAAGTCCCAAGATTGCTTCTCCATTTATCCGTATCGGTTCGTGTATCGTACCAAGTACACTGGAATATATAAAAGGGTTCTGATCGTCCGGGATAGTGGATGCCGAGCATACAATTTAAGTACCCATAATAAATCACACCGTCCGATTCTACCGTCGCAATCCCACTATTCTGAGTGGTTCTAAATGTTTCTATGTCCTTAACTTCGAATTTGTATCCAAGGACACCGAATCCTTTATAATATGCAACCTCCATACTAGGAAATTGAGCTAAACATCTTGAATCACTCTCAAATGATGCGTTTGTTGTTAGTATCGAGCTATACCGTCCGATATTTAACAACCTTCATATAGTTCTATGTCACGACGAATATCGAGCGTATGTTAACCGATAGACGGAGACTAAGTGGCGCTTTTAGTTTTATATATGACTATCGATGAGAATATGAAAGTTTCATATTATCATCGAGTATCATATATTGGTTTTAACTTGAACATCTTGAATCACTCTCTAATGATGCGTTTGTTGTGTATTCTTGTTGTGTATGTGTGTTTCGGCTGTCGGGGGTAAGGCTTCTATCGGTTATCATACGATTGAATATTCTCGTCACATAGACTATACGAAGTATTTAAATAAAATATAAAGTAACTGATATAACATGATTTTAAACTTATGAAATAATACTTGCTTAGTTACTTGCAAGTTGCAACTTGAGAATAAGATATATGAAGAATTGAGCATTAAAGAACTAAGATGCATATTTTGGGTTTTTGTGATGATGGATTAGTGCTGAAGATTCAATCCTTTGTGATGAAGGATTGGTGCTTAAGATTCACCTCCCTAAAGTGAATCACGAGATCCAAGTGGGTGGTTTTTCTATTCGACCCGTCTTGATGTGTTCCTTGAATCCGTTCTTTACTAATTTAGTACGACTTACTTGTTTAGAGAGATGAACAAATATTTTTTTGATAGAAGCATTTTGAACATCAAACAATTTGAAAGCAATGGCAGATGAGAAGAACTACTATATAAGGCTTGCATGGTGCAAGCCCTTAGATAGCCCTTGGATGGATTTCCCCCTATACAAGTAGCATCAATATCTGAGAAAGTACTGAGAACAGCCCACATGCTCACCGTATCCTCACCTAAACTCATTGATTGAATACAACAACAACAAAAACGCGTTCACAAATGATGCTGCAAACAGTAGAGAAAACCTGTTGCTAATTAAAGAACCAAAACCCTTTCCAGCTCTAAACAACAAAAATCAAAAGAGCCTTCATCTTCAATATAAACAGCACTAATCCTTCATCACTTCAGCACTAATCCCCAACCCGAACCCCAACCGCAACCCTAACCCTAACCCCAGCCCCAGCCCTAGCCAAACCCACCCCAACCCTAACCCTAACCCTAACCCCAGCCCCAGCCCCAGCCAAACCCACCCCAACCCTAACCCCAGCCCCAGCCTCAGCCCCAGCCGAACCCTAACCCCAACCCCAACCCCAACCGCAACCCTAGCCGAACCCCTACCCCAACCGCAACCCCAGCCCCAACCGCAACCCCAACCGATGCCTAACCCTAACCCTTATCGCCAAACCCTGAACCCTAGCGCCTTAAAATAATCAAAAATTTCTTTAATTGAAGATTTAATTACTTACCTGTTCGGTGGAGGAGACAATCGATGCAATCGGCGACGAGGAAGAACGGCGATGAGATCGGGAACGAGAGAGAGAGAACGGCGACGAGATCTGCGAGATCGGTGACGCGGCGACTAGAAAAGGGGATTTGGGAGTTTCGCGCGCTCGAGCGAGAGAGAGGAGATAATCAGCGTAGGGAAATTATGTGCCATTTTATTAAATCCATATTTAGATGCCCCTGCGGATTAGTCCGTAGGTCTCTGGTTTGGGGCTCCGGAGGGGCAAACAACAAATTACGATTTAATATTTTTAAATTAAACGTCTGGGACCGTATGGGCAACCGTCTGGCCCTACGGACTAATCCGTAGGGCCAACTTAAATCTGCCCCTACGGATTTCAATATCCATAGAGGCAACCCCCTATTTTAGTAGTGACATGCATCGGATCAAGAGAGGACCAAATGCCACTATTATCACAGTCACGTCCCCGACCAATGAGACTTCGTTTGGGGCTATTCGAGTTTCTGACCATGAATTAAGAGTCAGGCCTCAACAAACGTCAAGGCTCATCAGGCCCGTCCAAGGAATGACAGCTGAGGCATCATTAGCCGCAACAGAGAACGCCCTTGTTACAGCAAGTATTGTGTTCACGAGAGGAAGATACAACGGAAGCACAGTCACACTTTTCACAATGACCAGACCCCTTTCCTACAAGAAATGTGATTAATGTAATTGGAGGAACAGGAAGGTTTCTGATGGCTCGGGGATTTATAGTTAGCGACACTTATAGCTCCAGTGCCGAAGTTGTTGCTGCCGAGTTTCACATATATATCAGGCATTACCGCGAAGATGGCTTTCTACATTCATCATAACATGCAAACGATAGTCCATAAGCATCACTTGCAATATGATATGAAATATGCAACCATAAATAGATCAATGCTTATCTTAAATGTGAAATAAAAGTGTGAAGCCTCCTTACTTATAATAATGTATAATTTTGCTTATAATGTTGATATTGATTACAAATTCGGAGTCCGAGATCAAGAGCCCAAAATAGTGAGTACATGCAGTGCATGTAGTGAGATTTAAATTAATCATTAATTTAAATTCCAAGATTATCTCTAAGGATATCTCATGAAGATATATATTAAATCTCTAAGATATCTCTATTAACCATGGGTTAGTTATTTGAGATAATCAAGTATTTTATATATTAGTTAATATATGATTCATAACCAACTCTCTCTATATATAAAAAATATATAGACCAAGGTTAAAAGCAATTCACAGCAAGCGTTCAAGGAATCTGCGGCCAAGAATTAAACAGAGACTATATATAATTGATTTGATGAATCAATTAGAAAATTATACACAAGTCTTGAAAGCCATAAAATCATTGAAGGAGGCGGCTTGAAAATAATTGATTGAGCCAAAATTCCAGAGAGACTACGACAAACTGTCGGAGGCGGAGAGGAGAGAGAGATTTGTAGAGATAGAGATTTTATTGTATTTGGGCGGTGATCGGAAAGAGCGTTCTCGTGTAATATTTTCTTAATAATGGAAGATTTCGTCGTCGGGTAAATTTTGTGTTTGTGTTATTTCGTATGCTTCTGATAATTTGTATTGTTTTGGTAGACTGTCCGGTAAATCTTTTTCAAATAGTTTGTTTACACGCGATTCTGATAGATTAATTTTCCACTGCGACCCTTGGTGTGTTTTGTGACTCATTGAAGGATCACGGATATAGAAAATATACAAAAAATAGTATCAAAGCATCAGATTTGGTGTTTTCAGATTATTTAGGGAGATATAATCTACGCATTACAATGTGGTCAAGTTTGATGGGCGGAACAATTTTAGCCTTTGGGGGTTGAAGATAAAGCTTATTCTCAAGCAACAAGAGGTTTACAAGACCGTCTTTGCAAAAAATAGTATTCCAGAGACGACCACGGATGATAAGAAAAAAGAGATGGATGACAAGGCTTTCAATTCGATACAGGCTCAGTTGGCTGACGAGATTCTATGAGGGGTTGCACAAGAGACAGCAGCAGTGGGGTTATGGAGCAATTTGGAGTCCCTATATATGAAGAAATCTCTTACAAATCGTCTCTACCTTAAACAACGATTGTACACATTAAAGATGAAGAAGGGGACATCCGTCAAAGATCATCTAGACGAATTCAACAAGATCGTAATGGACTTGCGGAACGTAGAAGTGCAGATAGAGAATGAGGATCAGACGATAATTGTACTCTGTTTGTTAACCTTAAAGTACGGGCAGTTTGTCAAGTCAATGGTGTATGGCTGGAATAAGCTTTCTTTAGAAGATGTCAAGCAAGTCTGAACAGTGAAATGTTGAGGGAGAAAGTGGTAGATGACAAGAGCAGTCACGATGACGCGGTGTCTGTTAGATACCGTTCAGATGGAGGATCCAAGGGAAAATTGAGAAATCGCGATAATAACAAGTGCTTTATTTGCAAGTAGAGTGGGCATTGGAAAAGAGATTTTCTGAAGTGCAAGGTGAAAGGCAAGCAGATATCTTTCGGTACTACAGTTGCGATGGAGGATTCGAATGAGTGCAGTGATGGTTCAATTTTATCGGCATGTGTGTCATTAGACACATAGATTGTGGATGTTGGATTCAGAATGTTCATTCCATATGACTCTGAATCGAAGTTGGTTTGCTACGTTTCGTTCAGTTGATAGAGACTCGGTTTTTATGAGGAACGGTATGGTAAGAAGAGTTGTTGGGATTAGTACAATTCGAATCCGCATGCATGATGGGAGAGTTCGGATATTGACAGATGTCAGACATGTGCCAGATCGGAGGAGGAGCTTGATTTCATTAGGTGCTTTGGACATGATCGGTTACAAGTACGTGATCGATAGAGATTCCATGATGATTTCTGTCACGCTCCGCTTCCCAAAAGAAGGTGAAGGATGACGTAGTATGGTCCGCAACCTAACTGTATTGAAAGTAGTCTATTCAATACAGTTACGTTAAGCGTATGAATATCTATAACTGCAGGATATGTACCAAAACAAAATAATAAAAATGAAAGGCATTTATTTCTATTAACCAAACTTTATTATATCCCAAAAGAATGAGTAAAATAAACTAAATAGTTTAATTATATCAAAGAAGAAGCAAAAGCCCTAAACATGTGGGCAACAACAAAAATAAAACTAGCTAATATTCCATCGTCAAGTCCGCATAATCTTCATTAATAGGCTCCACACCTTGATCCTCATCATAATATCCATTCTCATCTAACGGACATTTCAAAGATAGAGAAGAGAAAAGGAAAGTCCGTCAGCGAGTTACACTCGGGTAGGATTGCCTCATAAGAAAGTAAAGGTATAAAAACGAGCAAGTGTATATAGGTATGATGTGTGTACAGATATGAGGTGTATGGGTATAACGGTATGAGGTGTATGCAAATGAGGCATATGTGAATATGGGTATGTTGTATGAGGTTCTATTCGGTAAAAGTTTGCATTAGTTTGTTAAATAAGAGTTCGGATACTCACGATTATTCCGTTATGGTCATGGAACAACAACTGGGGAAGTGAAATGTACAGTTTCACCTCTCGGGATCATGATCGAGCAGTAGGGGAATCCGAGTTCCGCATCTCCTTGCCTAACCAAACTACCTATTCCCGTTGTTCAGTATGAAGGTTTTGTCGACTTAGAGTTAGTGCGTATATCATTTAGGCATGGAGTTTCCACATTATATGCCATCCACATATTGGATTATTCGTCCGAATATCGGGTTAGTATTTGCCCAAATACCGGGTTTGTAGTCGCCCATATATTGGACTGTTCACCCTACCTGCAGGGATCTTTATTTATAAAGTATTTCATACCTAAATTCGCGCATTCTAACTCTAACTGTATCATGTGTCATGTATGTTGTAACTTGTATTTAAATAGTTGATCTCATTTAATATGATCTTCCACAACCACCCATTTTATCTTGTTATCGTTTAAAATCCGTAAGGTGCATCATAATATTTTATAGCACGCTTAATTAATAAAGATCATGGCATTTAATGGTAGTCGTTGTTTATAAGAAACCATGATATTTTAGTGTAATTATAATTTTGGTAAACCCATGGTATGTTAATGAAAATACCTTTTAATGAAATACTATGGTATTTATTTGAAATTATCTTTCGAAAAAGATTTCGTATTCTTTTGGAAAATATCTTTTATAAAAGGTTATGGTTTTTACTGAAAATAGCCTTCTAGTAAAGATCAAGGTATTTAGATGAAATTATATCTTTTTAGGATGAATTAAAGTATTTTATTGTAAATAATAATTTTATAAAATTATGGAGTTTATTTGGAGGTAACATTTTAGAAATACGTCCGTGTTAGCAACCACTGCACATGGGCGACAAGATTTGTGTCCTTTTCAGGGACGATTGTCTATCAACCACGAGATATTCACGTAAAATATTATCCTACAGAATTAGGGTATTTTATTAAAGGTGATATTCTACAAGAATAACTCCGCATTGACAACCGCTACACATGAACGACAGGATTTGTGTCATTTTCAAGGACGATTGTTTAATAGCCACGGGATGTTTCAAGTAAAATATTACCCTATTAAAATATCTTATTTAAACCATAGTTAAGAATCTGAAAAAAAAATATTTAAAATATTCTCTCTAAATGAAAGGGTTAAATTGGAAACCCTAATATAATTATTTAGATTAATATTACCCCTTTTCAAAAGGTAAAAAGGATTTTAATAAAACTAAAGTAATTTATGGATAAGGGCAAAAATAAAATATCATTTTAATATGTCCAATGTATTTTATTCCCAAAGCCCTATATCATATGGGTACTTTAATTTAAATATAACGTATTAATAAAATGAAGGTATTTTTATGGAAGTAACCTATTTTGAGATCGTACAGTATGTGCGATATGTTATCAAAAATAACCAATATAATATTAGAAGGTATGTGTGATGTGCCAACTTAACTGATAAACAACATCATGGATTTTTTATTGTGAGTATGTGTGTGAGCATGACGGATAAGTGGTTATCCCGTGAGGTCAACATCAAGTCAAGGATTTTTCATTACAATAATTCCGTAACATAATAAGTTTGAAGGGTTTAACAACATATTAAAATGGGTTTTAAGATTATTATCATGTCTAAGAAATCCTAATTGAAGGAGGTGATAGATCAAGTGGTGAGAGGCGGATCCTGCCTTGTTTTGAGATGAAGATAGACGGATCGAAAGTGTAAACTTGTACTAAAACCTCAATAACTCTGTCCTTGAATTTTTCCTCGATGATTGGGTAGAACCAAAGCGTAGGCGTCGTCGATACGAAGGTCAGGATATTTTTTTCAAAATTTTCGGAGCTCTGTGGTGTGAGAAAATAGAGTTTGAATATCTCTTTTTATAGGTTTTTTCTCCTAACAATAAAATCCAAAAATCCGGTCAAATCCCACAAAATTACGCACCCACAATGATTGCAAATCATCGCTTGATAATTTGCCGCCGCCGCCATCGAATCATGGTCGTTGGATTTAAATCCAACGGCCCACGAGCCGCCGCCGGCGGCCACATGGCCGCGTGGAAAGGGTCACGCGCTTGCTAGTGCAAGCGCGTGGTCCCCACCCTCATAGGCAACCACGCACGATCCTGGGCCGTTGGATTCGAGATTCAACGGTCTAAGTTAAGGAAGGTTTAATTATTTTTTTTATAAATATATATTAAATCTCAAACTGTTTTTTTTTATAAAAACGAATTTGTTTTCAAAAATTTGTTAAAAATACGAGAAAATTATGGAAAAATTTTAGAAAAATATATTTTATTGTAATCTTCAGTATAAAAATGATTTTAGACTAAAACTAAATAATATTCTCATATATATGATATTTGTTAGTTATTATAATTATTTAAAGAAATCTAGTTTATCCTAGAAAATATTTTTAAAAAAAAATAATCATTGTAATTAATAATAAAAATATATAAATTATTTTAAGACATTATAATATTCCATTAAAACATTTTAAGCCCAGAAAAATATAAATAGCTTTTAGAAAATTCCTTTAATTATATTTAAATGCTTTAGTAACTTACTTTGAAAAATAAAATCAATAAAATATTTTTCTATCAACGAAACACGTAAATAATTACTTGATAGTGGAAAATTAGATAAGAGATATTTTATTAGGTATTAGAAAACACGGTTGTTATAATTTCCAGGGATGCTCGAATTGTCATGAAAGTGAAGAGGGTGAGAAATCTGTATTTTCTTCAGGAACGGGCGATCATAAGAGATATTGCAAAAGGTTCTACTGGTTCAGATGGTTCAGACTCTGTTAAATATGGCATCCACGAGCGGGCCATATTGGCGAGAAGGGTTTGGATGGGCCTCGAAAGAGGCAGTCATTTGGAGATGTAAAGATCGGCATGAGTGATTTTCGGAAGGACTGTATTCAAGGGAAGAAAACAGAGATGGTTCTGGCACCGGTTTGCTCTCGAGGTGGAGTCAGACATCATGGTTATTTGATTGATGACTTCTCGAGAAAGTTGTGAGTGTATGTTGTTGAGCCGAAAGAGGAGAATTTTCAGATTTTCAGGAAGGCTGTTGTGGAGAAGCAGTTCGAGAAGCGTGTGAGGGTTCTTCGTTCCGATCATGGTAGAGGGTTCTGCAAGTCAAGGATGATCATGCATCACACCATTTTTTATTCTAGGTATATTGGCAGAGTATAGCAGATGGTTCGGAAGGTGTTTGGGAAGAACATGTATTCACGGCTTATGGCTGCAGTTCCAAAGGAGTTTCGGGTGGAGGCCCTATTTACTGCCGATTACCTCATCGATCGGTCACCATCGACGGCGATAAACATGATAATTCCCAATGAGGTATGGACCGGAAGGCTGGAAATTACTCAGAGCTTCGTAATTTTAGAAGTGAAGCAAAAGGGTATTTCTAGAAACGGAAACTAGTTACGCTTCCCGATAAGTTGTGGTATCTTGGTACTAAGGGTGGAGTAATCAGTCAAAAAATCATAGTCGATGAGTCTGTGATTTCTCGGAGAAAACAGAATCATTCAGATGATTAGCAGAGAACAAGATCGCTGAGCCAGGTGGTGTTCGAGGCTTCATTCCATGTTATAGATGAGGTGGTCGATATTTCGACTCAGACAGAGAGTTCGGTACAGCTAGTTGTGTGGAGGCTTATGATATTTAGGCGCACGAGGGAGGTTAGGGATGAAGCTTCGAGGATGGGATCGAGAGTTCGACAGAAGTCTGCATGCGAGATTCATGGCATGGATATTGTCATGGACGGGAAGTTGTGTCCGTTGCATTAGTATATCGAGCAGGTTCTCTCTTGGTAGGTGAGAGAGACTCGGCCCCTGTCTTCTCAGTTAAAGGCGCATTTTGGATTAGTGTCATCATCAGGTATAGCTGGTGATAGGAACAGTTGGAGGTCGAGAACGGGTTACAGGGACGCGGATACAGTATCAGGTATATAGACGCTTCAGATTGTTATCGCAGTATCAACAGGAAAAGCATAATTGTTGACCGTTTTTGAGATGGTTAGGGAGACCAGGTATTTGCGGAAATTGTTGGTTTTGGGTGTTCCAAAAGAGGTGAGAGTGTTTGTTGGGGTCGAAATTTACACCCCGGTTGACCAAGTCAAAATCAAAGTCAACCCCAAACCAAGTGGGCCCAAGCCCAGGTCAAGTGGGCCAATGCCCGGGTCGAGCCCAAACACGAAGCGTCCGGCCTTCCGCCATACCAAAATAAAAATTTTGTAATAAATAATTTTAGTGTATTTCCTTTTTTTATTTTTTTGAATAAATGTAAGAAAAATGGGCATAAAGCCAAATTTTTGTAAAGCCCATGGCTTATGTGCAAAAAGAAATAGCACATGAGGTATGGGATGAGCAAAATGCCATTTTTGTAAAGCCTAAGGGGCTATATGTAAAGTGTATAACCTATAAAGGCAAAGATAATGAAAATATCTCCAGAACTTTTTCTCTCTCCCAAAAAAAATCAAGATCTGTGCTATTTCTCCTTCCTCAAGGTTCTAAAACCTTCTTCTTTCTTTTGAATTAAATCAAGAGTTTTACTCTTCCTTTTTCAAAACTAAATAGTTTTTCACCACAAAACCCATAAAGGGGAGCTTGGATTTTCCATCAGATCTTAAAAAGGAGAGATTTTTAAAGTCTCACCCCTCTTGTTCTCCAAGAGCCGGCCAACAGAAGAGAAGGAAGGAGACCCATCTTCAAAGATCCCCTTTGGGAAGGATCCAAAGCTTAAGAGAGAAGAACCTCTGAAGATCTTTTTTTAGGGAGTTCAACTCCAAGACCCAAATCCTCAAAGGAGTTTAACTCCTGATCCAGACCTTTTGGAGTTTAACTCCACTCAAAATCCTCTTTTGGAGTTTAACTCCTATTCCCGGGGGTCAAAAAAAACCTTTTCTTTCACTAGCGTCCAACGCCCAGAGTGCTAGCGCCCACGTGCCAAGCAAATGAGGCGCCAGCGCCCAGCGCCTACGTGCCATGCACGTGAGGCGCTGGCCACCATGCGTTCTTTGGACGCTTTTCCCCATTATATATATATATGTATATATGTATATATATATGTATATATGTATATATATATATGTATATATGTATATACACACACACTCCACGACACTGTCTCCGTTAGAAAAAAAAATTCTAACGGAACGCTGCCCCGCACTCCGCAAGGGGGCTGCTAGACCCCTTGACCCCCAGCACGCTATTCGGGTAGCGGGACCTCTGTAAAAACTCTGCGGGCCCCCCGATATATCTGATTCCTTTTCAAAACACAACACTGCATATTGAGTTCGCATGACATGTTTGACCCACCAATCGGAGGTTCTCTCGCTCCAAAAGCAAGGGGTAATTAACGGCAGCTTAGTCCGCTGCTGCCGGAGATTCGGATCCCTACAATCAATAAACCCCAGCCTACCCTAGGCAGGGGGAATCTGTAATGTGCCTGACAAGCGCGCGCGCATTCCCATCTCAATGGGGTGACAAAAAACACCCTACAGGTTCTGGCACGCCCGGTGGGACCTTTCTCTCCTCCTATATCTCAGGTCAAGTGTTCATGCGAACTCATTTAACATATATGTCGATGTTTGTACTGAAATAATGTTTTTTTTCCGTGCAGCAATCAACTTTCAACGACAATGTCTCCTAAGATGGATCCAGCTTCTGATGCGACCCCGATTCCGTACGTGGTCAAGATCAATACTCGTGTGGTTCTCCCCGCAAGCCCCAATCGACAGTGGGAGGAACTGCCCTGCCAGTTTGGTTCCGTCATCATCTACCCTGCCGGAAGCGCTCATCTGAAGAAATCCCGGCAAAACAGGTGGCCAAGCCGGTCTCAAAGGGCAAGAGACCGAATGTTGTGATCGCTAAGGCACCACAACCGAAACTTAAGACGGTGTCTGAATGACTCTTTGGTGCTCCAACTAGGGGCAAGACTTCCGGTACAAAGGGCAACATCAAACGTTGCGGACGAGCTCAGGTGATGACTCCAACAAATGCACGATCGGGCGTCTTCTCTGGCTTCTCTATCACTCGGTCTATGGCGTCTTTCCGAAGAGCCGAAGTCTGCCAAGTGCTTAAAACAGAAAAGTTAAAGCAGAAGCGGCTCAGGTATCGAGCCAACAAGAAGGCCAGGATTTCGGCCATGTGGAATCTTGTGAGGTTCCAAGAGCAGGGTTACTCCGCGACGACGGCTGGGTCGGCCGTAAAAATCAGCAATACCTTCGAACCTCTAAAGTGGGTTCAGAAAAATGCTATGACCGCCAGAATCAAGAAGACAGCGGTCCGAACGTTACTACGCAGAGACGTGTCCCGGCCCCAACAGAAAAGTATGACACTGTCTCTTCAAGAGTCTATTAGACGCTCTGTACCGCGCGAAAACAGCGGGGCAAAACCAAAAAGGAAGCGTCAGCACCATTCAAGAATCCGAGGCCAGCCGCCTTCAATCGACTGCCCGCTACCGAAACAGGGGGGTCAAGACAGTGATCCGTAAAATCAGCCGCCGATAATAAAAATACGGCTGGATATATTATCCATATGGTCTATATAGCGGGCGGGCGCCCCAGCGACAACCTTCGCAGCAAAAGCAAGGATGGGGCCACCACATCCCAAGCTCAATCTGGCTTGAATGTGGTTGCCGCTTCCCAAGAACAGCCGCCTCCACTGGATGATGAAAACCCTCTCGATGAGGATGATAGGCAGAAAGACCCCTCAGTCCATGCAGAGTCAAGCTCGGACAGCGAGGAAGAGCCGACTTTCCGCCCCATGACCGCGGAGCAAGAGCTACTTCAAAAGCTTCGAAAACAGCTCAGGAGCAAAGATAAAGAGATGGCCAAGCTCTATTCGAAAATTGACGACCTAACGAACGTTGTGATGCAGCTTACGGCTCAAATTACTCGAGCGCCTCCCAATCAAGCATAAGTCGCTACTCATGAGCCGGATGATGACAATCCGAAGCGGCCGATGCCTGTCCCTTTGGGTCCAAGATTGGTCGAGCCGCATGAAAGCCGGCCACATTCCGCTTCTGGGGACGCCTTGGCCCCAGATAACACTATCCCGCTAACACAAGACCGGATAATAGATTTGGTCACCAGCAAGGTTTAAACATTGGTGGCCGAAACTGAAGGTCAGAAAGAAATTGGCAGTGGTGGACGGCCATATCCCGCACAGTACGATCTGATCGAGTTCCCGAGCGGCTACGTCATTCCTAAGTTCGAAAAATTTGACGGGACGGGAAATACAAATCAGCACGTCGCCCACTTTAAAGCATCGTGCGGAAATACATGGGGCAATGATGCGCTCCTTCTTTGTCAGTTTGTCAACAGCCTGACCGGTGTCGCTTTTGACTGGTACGCGAGTATACCAGACGGGTCCGTTATTACCTTTGCCCAAATGGAGTCTCTGTTTCGGCAAACGTTCATGAGTGTCAGTGATAAAATCTCCATTGCTGACCTTGTGAGGACCAAGCCGGAGAAGAATGAAAGCAACACCGACTTTATCTCCCGATGGCGTAATCTCACAGTCAAGTGCGAACCGCCGCTGGAGCAGGACTAGTCCGTCAGCCTTCTCATTAGGAACCTCAGCAATTGGATGGTCCCATTCTTGTGTACAGCAGGCCTCAAGACGTTTCAAGAGCTAACCAAGAAAGTCCAAATGCTGGAACGCTCGAAGCAAGAGTCTACCCCGGACTCTCAGAGAGACAAGACTTAGAAAAGCAAGCGGGACGACAACCATAGAAGCGGGAATCCCAGCAGTACCAATGTCTTCAATGCGTCCGACAATGAAGAAAAGCGAAGGCCGGGCAAATCCAAAACCAACCGGTCTCGAAAGCCGGTGCTGGGAGGAGAAGGGCCTTCCCCAAAGGAGAAAAAGAGCAAGGTTTACTCTTTCAGGAGGGACAAGGTCCGAAAGATATTTAAAGATGCCTTGAACAACGGTCTACAATTGCCAGAGTCGAAAAGACCTCAAGAATAAAAAATGACCGACAATCCCTTGTATTGCCCGTACCACCGAGTAGTGAGCCATGCGATCGAGGATTGCTGTATCTTCAATGACTGGGTCGAGAAGCAGTACAAGGTTGGAGAGATCGAGCTGTCCAAAAGTGTGTTGGTGAACAATCAAGTTGCAACCATCAACTTTATACAGACAGAAGCTGAAGCCTTCTGGGAGCAGACAGCCGAACCTACTGCCCTGAGAAATGAAACTGACTCACAGCAGCCTCCGTGGAGTATGCACATATCTAATAAGACAAAAAAGATGTTAAAGTTACTTCGGAAAGAGGCCAGGACGGAATGGGAAGGGCAGAAAAAGCCTACCATTCCAGCTGCCAATGCGACTCCATCAGGCTCAAAATCCAAAAAGCTTAAGAAGAAGAAAAGTGCAACTCGGCGCGAAAAAGAGTCTGCAGGGAGATCGACCATTCAAAAATATATCGATTCCCTCAAAGACTACGAACAGAAGGAAAGAACTCTGATTCAATTGAAGGAGTTCCTCACTATAGAAGCGGCTGAAATCCTGGAGGAGCTAGAGGAAGACTCCAATGAAGAGATCCCTATAGTGACCTGCTACGCCATCCATCTTGGCAGCGACTCTGAGGAGGAGCTGTGTTTTCCCGAAGAGGACGAGGAGCTCACCACAAGGGCCAACCAAATCTAGCTCAGAAGCGGCAGGGCTCTGCCACCAAATCAGGGCGATGCCCCAAAAGGAAAGGAAAAATAGGTGGCTAATGAGAAAGATGGCAGAGAACCGGCTAATGAAAACTCAAGTCCTTCCTCGGTGGACTATAATGTCTTGGCTCATCTCCGGAAGCTTCCGTCTCTCCTAAGATCTACGATGCCTTGGTCCTATCTAAGGAGCTTAGAGATGTTCTCATTCATGCTCTACAAAAACCCGAGCGGTATCAGGCTCGCTTTGCGGAAATTAATATGAAAGAAGCCCAGTACGCTTTGCATGCCACCGCAGTCACGTTGAAGGACGAAGACTTGCTACTGGGAACGGCTGAGCATAATCGGCCTCTTTACGTGACCGGGTACAGCGACTGAGATTAGATTAATCGCATATTGATTGATCCGGGGTCCTCAGTGAACATCATAAAATTGCGAACTCTGAAGAGTTTGTCAATGGACGTCCGATACCTGTCAAGGGAAAGGATTGTCATTCAAGGCTTCAATCAAAAATGCCAGCAAGTTCTGGGGTCTATAGCTTTGCCAATCAAATTTGGGGATCTGCAAACTGAAGCTAAGATATACGTGATCGATGCTGACACGTCTTATAAAATTCTATTGGGACGGCCGTGGCTCCACGATTACGGTATCGTTCCGTCAACTCTCCATCAATGCATGAAGTAAACTAAAAATGGCGAAGAAAGACGCATTGACGGAGATATCCAGCCGTTCGGTGTGCATGAAGTCCGATATGAAGATTCTCGGTACTTTGTGAACCTCCAAAGTGCTGAGCCACAGCTGACCAAAGAAAGAACGGCCCCGAAACTCAAAAGCAAGTCTGAGCCAGCTATCACTTTCAAAAGCAGAAACCCCCATGTGCGTCCGTGTTTCGGCAGTGACACTGATGAGTCCAACGCTAGAAGTCCGTCCTTCCGTAAAACTCGCCCTCATTTCGGTAGCAATACGTACGAATCTGATACTGAAGGCCCATCCGACAGCAAAATCCGCCCTCGTTTAGGCAGTGACGGTGAAGAATCTTAAGAAGAGGTTCCGTCTTGCAACAGCTGTGCGAATCAAGCTATCACGTGAACAACGAAGCTACGAGAGACCATCGAAGTTGCAGAAGGGTCCCTAGCCATCACAAGGGTGCCGGAGCGGATGTGCAAAGAGCTCGATGCATTGTCAGTCTCCACCGTGGACCAGCTGAAAACTTTCTACGTTCCCGGGAGGAAAAGTGGACAGAAGGGCATCATGTTTTATGGGTCAAATCCTGTTGTGCAACCGGACGATTTGTCTGTCGCGTGCATTCCCTATGAGAGAGGCATAAGGGCCGTCCTCAATCCCAGATACTATGCGCCCGGGATGCAGGAATATTTCAAAAGGTGCGGACGCCGGCTATATCAAATGAGTCCGAAGCAAAGTTTTATGAAGGGCTATGGCATCCGCCTCAGGTCCGAGCACTCATCGATGGACGAATTCCAGATAAACGGGGCATAGGCTTCATCCAGCCTGATTCTAAGGCATGCTACATAATCCATATTGGGGAAGCCAGCGAAGAGTCAAATGATGAAGACGAGCTAGCCGAGCCAGAAGAAGCTCCTCAAGAGCTCGAAGATGGCGTGCACGCAACCTTCGATGAGCTAACCGAGATCGATTTGGGAACGCCTAATAATCCAAGGCCGGCCTACATCAGCTCACTCTTGTCAGAGGAAATGAAAGAGCAAATAATCGCCCTGCTGCATGAGTTCGCCGACTGCTTCGCGTAGACGTACAAAGAAATGCCTGGCCTCTCCCCTGAAGTGGCCGTGCATAAGCTGGCTATATCTTCTGATGCTAAGCCAGTCAAACAAGCTCTTCGAAGAATGAGAAGGGAACTAGAAGAAAAGTTCATCGAGGAAACCAAGAAACTCATCGATGCCGGCTTCATCAGGGAAGAGAAATACGCAGACTGGATCGCATGCATTGTCCCAGTAAAGAAGAAAAACGGGAAAATCCAAGTTTGTGTCGATTTCAGGGACCTTAACAAGGCATGCCCTAAAGACGACTTCCCGCTACCGGTCATGGAAATGATGGTCGATGACACCTCAAATTACGAGCTTTTCACCTTCATGGATGGCTCGTTTGGATATAATCAGATCAAGATGTCTCCTGAGGATGAGAAACACACGGCATTTCGAACCCCGATCGGAATATACCGTTTCAAGGTGATGCCGTTCGGACTGAAGAACACAGGTGCTACATATCAAAGGGCAATGACCAATATCTTTGATGACCTAATCCATAAAGTTGTTGAATGCTATGTTGATGATCTGGTCGTCAAGACTAAAGCCAAGGCCGATCACACCCAAAATCTTAGGACCGTTCTCACTAGATTGAGGGAATACAATCTGAAGATGAATCCTATAAAGTACGCTTTTGGCGTGTCATCGTGAAAATTCCTGGGCTTCATAGACCGACATCGAGGGGTCGAAGTTAACCCATCAAAGATAAAAGCCATCATGGAGATGCCCCCTCCAAAGAGTCTGACGCGGCTAAAATCTTTTCAAGGCAAGCTTGCTTATATACGAAGGTTTATCTCAAATTTATCGGGGAGATGTAGGCTCTTCTCAAAGCTCATGAAGAAAGGAGCTCCTTTTGTCTAGAATGCCGAATGTCAAGAAGCGTTCAAAAGTATCAAACAGTACTTGTTGCACCCTCCAGTGCCGGTCGCTCCCATTCCAAATAAACCGTTGATTCTCTACACTGCCGCGCTAGATGAATCACTCGGTGCACTCCTTACCCAGAACAATGAGGAGGGAAAAGAAAATGCCCTCTACCACCTCAGTCGAACGCTAGTTGGGGCGGAACACAACTATTCCCCGATCGAAAAGCAATGCCTGGCTCAGATATTCGTTGTGAAGAAGCTGAGGCACTATCTGCTGGCTCATCGGGTTATGTTGATCTCCAAGGTCGACCCGCTCAAACACTTGATAACCAAAGCAAGCCTAGCCGGCAGAATGGCAGGATGGGCTGTCATACTTCTTGAGTTTGACATAGTTTATACTCCTCAGAAAGCAGTAAAAGGGCAAGCCCTTGCGGACTTTCTCGCTGCTCATCCTATACCAGAAGGGTCACCGCTCAATTGTGAGTTACCCGACGAACAAGTGATGCATCTTGAGGAAGGTGAGCCATGTTGGGAGCTCTACTTCGATGGGGCCTCATCGATAAGGATCTCTAGTAAATCAAGCGTCCTGGAGATAAAAGCAGGGATAGGATTGGTGTTCATCACACCATCGATGGGAACCCTACGGCGTTCTTTTGCTTTCACCGAGCCTCGCACAAACAATGAGGCTGAGTATGAAGCTCTGATAGCTGGTCTGGAGCTCACCATAGAAATGGAAATCCTTCGGCTACAGGTTTACAGTGACTCCCAGCTTGTCGTCAACCAAGTAAGAGGCGACTATAAGATATACAAACCCGAGTTAGCTGGGTACAGAAGCCGGGTGGTGGAGCTTATAAAACAATTCACCCATATTGAGCTGATGAGAGTTTATAGGGCGTTGAATGGAAAGGTTGACGTACTCGCTCGCTTAGCCAAGGAGCTGGCTGATCCTGACATGGACGAAATTCTGATCACAGTCAGGAGCCGACAAATTCTACCCCCAGTCTCTCTACGAGAAGAAGAAAGCACGGAACAGAAGAGCAGTCCTGCCGAAGAAGCTTTGATCATCCGAGACGAGCCCGATTGGAGAGAACCCTTTATAGAGTACCTCCGATACGACAAGCTGCCCGAAGGAAAATCTGCAAGGATTCAGCTGAAGAAGAGAGCTCTCCGATACGTGTTTGTAAATGACACACTATACCGCAGGTCATATGACCAACTCTGGCTCAGGTGTCTGTCATTGGCCGAAGCCCAAAAGGTCATGAAAGAAGTTCACTCGGGCGTTTGCGGTGCTCACCAATCTGGCCCCAAGATGCGACTTCAAATTAAACGAATTGGGTATTATTGGCCCACTATGATATGGGATTGTGGAGAGCATGCAAAGAAATGTCATATCTGCCAAATTCACGGTGATTTCATTCATAAGCATCCGAATCCGTTGCATCCTACGGTGGCGTCATGGCCCTTCGAAGTCTGGGGGACCGACATAGTTGGCCCAATTGATCCTCCGTCATCCAGAGGCCACCGGTTCATATTAGCCGCAACTGACTATTTCCCCAGATGGGCTGAAGCTGTACCGCTAAAAGAAGTTAAGACGGAAAATATTTTGACATTCTTCCAGCATAATATTCTATACCGCTTCGGTACACCAAGAAGAATCATTCCTGACAACGGACCTTCTTTCAAGAGCTTTAAAGTCTCAAGGTTCGCTACTCAGCACAAGATAGACTGGAGATATTCCTCCATCTATAATCCAAGAGCCAATGGGCTAGCCGAAACCTTCAATAAGACTCTATGCAAGCTCCTGAGGAAAAATGCTTCAGCCAACAAGAGAGACTGGAATCTCAAACTTCACGAAGTGTTGTGGGCATATCGTACTACGCACCGTACTCCAACTCAGTCCACTTCATACTCATTGCTCTTCGGAGTGGAGACGGTCCTCCCCCTCGAAGTCGAAGTTCCAAGCTTAAGAATGGCCGTTCAGCACAAGTTGACGGAGGAGGAAAACGTGCTCCTTCGGCTTGAAGAGCTCGACGTTCTCGAAGAAAAAAAGGCTCGCGGTACAGCAAAATCTGGAGCTGTACCGAGCCCAAATGTCACGGGCCTATGACAAGATGACTCGTCTCCAAGCTTTCAAGAAAGGCGAATTGGTGTTGGTCCTCAAAAGACCGATCATCCCCAATCGACATGCCAAGGGAAAATTCGAGCCAAATTGGGAAGGACCATATATCATCAAGAAAGTGTTCGACGGAGGATCCTACCAACTAATAAGTGCCGAGGGAGAAAGGCCCATACCACCCATCAATGGCCGATATCTCAAGAAATACTATGCGTGAATGCTCCAAGTCGCAGGCGAATTGAGCACACCAGCCCTACGGTCTAGATCATACATCCTGTAAAACCGTATATAATCCACAGGCGTAAACGACCCCTATCTCTCCCAAGTCCTACCGGTGAGACTACTTTTAAAGTCCCACCGGCGGCAAAAAAACGGTATGTCCATAGCAAAACGGGCACGGATAAAAACCCAAAAGGGCTCCGTGAGTTAAAACAGTAGGACTGCCGGCGAGTTTGTGAAAACCCGAAAGGACGCAAACTCGTGAAAGGAGATAAAATACACTCGCAAAGTCCTCTCGACCTTGTGAGGAGAAATCCCTGCGTGAGATCCTTACGACTCACAAAGGAGCAACACACTTAGGGATCCCTACGATTCCTAAGGAGAACATACACCTGCGAGATCCTCTCGACTCGTAGGGAGAAAACGCTTTTATGAGACTCTTACGGCTCATAAAATTGAAAAGCCTTAGGTGATAAGGATCTAAACCTGTCTCCTGAGCCATCGCTCCCCAACGGGCAACGGCAAATGATGAGTCGCTCCTGGCATTTCGCTTCAGTGTTAGCGGTGCTGATGCCGACCAAAAAGCCAAATCCCAAGTTTTCCCAACGACAAATGATAAGTCACTCCTGGCATTGCTTCAGTGTTAGCGGTGCTGATGCCGACCCAAAAACCAAATCCCAAGCCCTCCCGGGGCAAATGATGAGTTGCTTCTGGTATTATTCCAGTGCAGCAATGCTGATGCCAAACAAGATCCAAATTCCAAGTCCCCAAACGGCAAATGATGAGTCGCTCCTGGTACCATATTCCAGTGCAGCGATGCAGACGCCAACCAAAATCTAATTTCTCAAAATTCTCCCGGCCCTACGGTTAGTCCCTAAATTGACTACCGTATACAATCCATGGGCTCAAATAATTCTCATCATACCCATGCCCTACCGCAATCACCAGTCCAGCGGCCGGTCTCCGCCCTTGGACTTATGCTCCATTTGGGAAGACCCACTCATGTGTCCTCATGATACATGACGAGAACAAACTTACGAGATCCTCTCGACTTGTAAGAAACACCTTCGTGGGATCTTTACGACTCACAAAGAAAAAACACACTTAGGAGTCCTCACGACTCCTAAAGAGAAAGTACACCTATGAGATCCTTTCGACTCGTAGGGAGAAAATGCTTTTATGGGACCCTTAAGGCTCATAAAATTGAAAAGTCTTAGGTGATAGGGACCTAAACCTGTCTCCTAAGCCATCGCTCCCCAACAGTAAAAGGCAAATGATGAATTGCTCCTGGCACATGTGCTTCAGTGTTAGCAACGCTGATGCCTATCCTAATACCAAAATTCCAAACTAGATGACCTCTAAGTCGTTAAACTGGGAACAGATGACCCCTAAAGTCGTTAAACTGGGAACGAGGGAAATCTCCTCATGGAAAATGATGATTCGCTCCTGGTACCATATTCCAGTGAAGCGATGCAGATGCTAAACCAAAACCAAAATCCTCAAACCCTGTCATGGCAGATGATGATTCGCTCCTGGTACCATATTCCAGTATAGCAATGCTGATGTCAACCCAAACCATATCAAGTCAGCAAGATAACCAACAACCTCCCTGGCGGAATCATGCTCCACCTCGGAAACAAGTCAAATCCCGACACCGCGGAAAGCGGAGCAAGTCAAATCAGAACATTCGACCGTCCAAGTCGCTAAAAGGGCAGTATTGACCGTCCATGTCGCTAAAATGGAAGCACCGACCGTCCACGTCGCAAAAAGGGCAGCATCGACCGTCCAAGTCGCTAAAAGGGCAGCACCGACCGTCCAAGTCGCAAAAAAGGCAGCATCAACCGTCCACATCGCTAAAAGAGCAGTATCGACCATCCAAGTCACAAAAAGGGCAGAACCGACCGTCCACATCGCTAAAATGGCAGCACCGACCGTCCACGTCGCAAAAAGGGCAGTATCAACCGTCCACGTCGCAAAAAGGGCAGCATCGACTGTCCACATCGCAAAAAAGGCAGCACCGACCGTCCACGTCGATAAAATGGCAGCACCGACCGTCCAAGTCGCAAAAAGGGTAGAACCGACAGTCCAAGTCGCAAAAAGGGCAGAACCGACCGTTCAAGTCGCTAAAGGGCAGCACCGACCGTCCACGTCGCTAAAAGGGAAACACCGACCATCCACGTCGCTAAAAGGGCAGCATCAACCGTCCACGTCGCTAAAAGGGCAGCATCAACCGTTCACGTCGCTAAAAGGGCAGCAACGACCTCCTCGTCGGAATTATGCTCCGCCTTAGAATCAAGTCAACCAGACACTCCATCTCGGAGACGTCAAGTATCGAACGTCCATGTCGTAAAAAAAGGCAGTGCCAGCTTCCCAAAAAGCAGAAACCAAACCAAGTCGCCTCCACGTGAAAGAAGATCCATCAATTTCATGCACACGACCCACATATGCTGTGTGCATTTATTGATGGGGGCCCTTTGTTGGGGTCGAAATTTACACCCCGGTTGATCAAGTCAAAATCAAAGTCAACCCCAAGCCAAATGGGCCTAAGCCCAGGTCAAGTGGGCCAATACCCGGGTCGAGCCCAAACACAAAGCATCCGGCCTTCCGCCATGCCAAAATAAAAATTTTGTAATAAATAATTTTGGTGTATTTCCTTTTTTATTTTTTTGAATAAATGTAAGAAAAATGGACATAAAGCCAAATTTTTGTAAAGCCCATGGCTTATGTGCAAAAAGAAATAGCACATGAGGCATGTGATGGGCAAAATGCCATTTTTGTAAAACCCAAGGGGCTATATGTAAAGTGTATAGGCTATAAAGGCAAAGATAATAAAAATATCTCCAGAACTTTTTCTCTCTAAAAAAAAATCAAGATTTGTGCTCTTTTTCTTTCCTCAAGGTTCTAAAACCTTCTTCTTTCTTTTGAATTAAATCAAGAGTTTTACTCTTTCTTTTCCAAAACTAAATAGTTTTTCA
The DNA here is from genome assembly GCA_030015575.1 of Agapanthus africanus. Taxonomy (NCBI): domain Eukaryota; kingdom Viridiplantae; phylum Streptophyta; class Magnoliopsida; order Asparagales; family Amaryllidaceae; genus Agapanthus; species Agapanthus africanus. Next base: position 144,537,210 of record CM057338.1, on the reverse strand, counting down.
CCACAAAACCCATAAAGGGGAGCTTGGATCTTCCATCAGATCTTTAAAAAAGAGAGATTTTTAAAACCCCACCTCTCTTGTTCTCCAAAAGCCGACCAACAGAAGAGAAGGAAGGAGACCCATCTCCAAAGATCCCATTTGGGATGGATCCAAGACTTAAGAGAGAAGAACCTCTGAAGATTTTTTTTTAGGGAGTTCAACTCCAAGACCCAAATCCTCAAAGGAGTTTAACTCCTGATCCAGACCTTTTGGAGTTTAACTCCACTCAAAATTCTCTTTTGAAGTTTAACTCCTATTCCCGGGGGTCAAAAAAACCCTTTTCTTTCACTAGCGTCCAGAGTGCTAGCGCCCACGTGCCAAGCACGTAAGGCACCAGCGCCCAGCGCCTACGTGCCATGCACGTGAGGCGCTGGCCCCCATGCGTTCTTTGGACGCTTTTCCCCTTTTTATATATGTATATATGTGCACACACACACACACACACTCCACGACACTGACTCCGTTGGAAAAAAAAATTCTAACGGGGCGCTGTCCCGCACCCCGCATGGGGGCTGCTAGCCCCCTTGACCCCCAGCCCGCTATCCGGGTAGCGGGACCTCCGTAAAAACTCTGCGGGGCCCCCGATATATCTGATTCCCTTTCAAAACACAACACTACACATTGAGTTCGCATGACCTGTTTGACCCGTCAATCGGAGGTTCTCTCGCTCCAAAGGCGAGGGTTAATTAACGGCAGCTTAGTCCACGGCTGCTGGAGATTCGAATCCCCACAATCAATAAACCCCAGCCTACCCTAGGCAGGGGGAATATGTAATGCGCCTGATAAGCGCGCGCGCATTCCCATCTCAATGGGGTGACGAAAAACACATTACAGTGTTCTTCTTGGAGGACGAGAAAACGGTTGTGGCTCTTACAAAGGTTGGTACCCATGGAAGTCCAACAGTTGCATTTCCAGGGATGGTTCTAGATTTCGAGTTCAAACAGTGCTTGGATTTGATTTGCCTAGTTGATTGATGAGACACAGCGACGACGAGAGTAGGAGTTCTATGTTTTTCGAGAAAGTGTCGAGATTGTGATGAATTTGAATTAAGGTGGAGATTGTTGAAATTGATTGCAAATTCAGAGTCTGAGATCAAGACCCCAAAATTGTGGGTACGTGCAGTGCACGTAGTGAGATTTAAATTAATCATTAATTTAAATTCCAAAATTATCTCTAAGGATATCTCATGAAGATATATATTACATCTCTAAAATATCTCTATTAGTTATGGGTTGGTTATTTGAGATAATCAAGTATTTTATATATTAGTTAATATATGATTCCTAACCAACTCTCTATATATAAAAGATACATAGACCAATGTTAAAAGCAATCCAAAGCAAGTGTTTTGCAGCCAAGAATTAAATAGAGGCTATATATAATTGATTTGATGAATCAATTAGAAAATTATACACTAGTCTTGAAGGCCAGAAAATCGCTGGAGGCCGCGGCTTGAAAATAATTGATAGAGCCAAAATTCCAGAGAGGCCGCGACAAACTGTCAGAGGCGGAGAGGAGAGAGAGAGAAAGATTTGTAGAGATAGAGATTTTATTGTATTTGGACGGTGATTGGAGAGGGTGTTCTCGTATAATACTTTCTTAATAGTGGAAGGTTTCATCGTCGGGTAAATCTTGTGTTTGTGCTGTTTGGTGCGCTTCTGATAATTTGTATTGTCTTGGTAGATTGTTCGGTAAATCGTTTTCAAGTAGTTTGTTTGCACGCGATCCTAATAGATTAATTTTCCGCTGCAATTCTTGGTGTGTTTTGTGACTCCTTGAATGGTCACGGATATAGAAATACACAACATAAAATCCTCGCACCTATAATGAGTATCCTTCAAATTTCTTTTATGTAAAATTAATCAAACCCTTTAAATTTCTTTCAATGCATTTTTATGTGATAAATCCTTCAAATTATTATCATGCTTAACTCAATTTTATTATAGAAGTAAAAGTAGTTCTATAATAAAAGAGAAAACAGAGTACAAAAGTGGCACAACAAGAATTTTTCTTCCACCCAGATACATGTCAATTTTTTTGACAATAGACACCGGCCATCTTGATAATCATGTCCTTAAATATGTGTGTGTAAATTTTTATGTGAACTGGATACCATTTTTCCTTGCATTGATTGATTGCAAAATTATTGGTATTCCCAACAATAGAAAATTGTACGATGCTAAATGAATGGATGAAGAGTGTCAAAAGGATATATGAAAATTGATGAGTTTAGGACATGAAGATTAATATGGTGGCGGAGATCGTTCAAGAAATTGACGGATATTTGACTTTACATTGTAAGAAATTTTCTGTCGTGCCAGTTTATACACCATCCGGCATTATAATATTATATTAGTAGAATCATAATAGTTGAAAATAACTTAATTTGTTTACTTATAAAAAGCATGTGCCATGACACTATCACTTTATATTAATCAACAAAAAAACATGTTTAATTTGAATAACTTATTTTTTTGATTAAGCCCTCCGGTTTTCATTAAAAGATAATTTAACAAAACTACATCGAAATAAAAGTAAAACAAAACATTAAAAAAAAACCACAATGAGATGGACACAAGTCCTTACAAGCACAAGAGACTATATGAAGAAAAGCTAAAATCCCCACACATATCTACCAAGGAAAGGTGAGGAATGAGTACCCTGTCTCTCAGTCCACAATGAAGTCTATCCCTTCCTGGCCCCTCTCTAATATACTGGCCATGTATCTCCATATCATGCATTAGTTCAAAAAATGTGGTTCTTTAAGCCTACCAAAGGCACATTTAGTTCATCCCAAGGTCCCCAGTGCTTTTTAGCTCGGCCCATCACTACTACAAATAAGGGTTGCCCCTACGGATTTATCCGTAGGAGCAAATCACTGCCCCTACAGATATATCCGTAGGGGCAACAAAATACCCTGTAGGTGCAGACGCCGTAGGTGCAAGTCGCAGCCTTGAACATGCCCCTACGGTCAAAAACTTACTCCTACGGAGTAATGTGTAGGTCAAGTTGTCCCTACGGATTAGGCTGTATGGACAAAAAAATTATTTAATTTATGATTTTATAAAATAAATTAGATGTCCCTACGGACTTATCCGTAGGACCAAGTAGTTGCCCCTACGGATAAGTGCGTAGGTATAGATCCGTAGGAACAAAATATCAGGTATCCTGATATTTTGTCTCTACGGATACCTGTGTAGGGGCATTTGTTTGCCCCTACGGATATATCCGTAGGTGCAAACTTAACCCCTAATACTGAGATCACAGGGACAAAATATTAAGTATCCTGATATTTTGCCCCTACGAATAAATCTGTAGGTACATTGTTGGGCCCTACGGATTAATCCGTAGGGGCATTGGTGGGCCCTACGGTTAAATCCGTAGGTACATATTATCAGGGTTTTTTTAAAAAAAAAGGGCTGTCTATTTTTTTCTCGCCCTGTGCACAATAATATATACATCATATATAAAATTAATTATCACGTAGAACATATATCGCAGTATTCATAATCACATCTCACGCATAATATATAAAAGAAATCAACAAGCAGAATATGATATCAAAATAAACACGCAAACACCACCAATATCAATATCGTCCAAAATGTAGTACAATATGTATCATATAAATAAATACATGTTTAAAATATAAGAATCAAAAAGCTACCCTAGCTCGGTCCAGCTCCACCTCTGATAAACGCCAGAATCTGTCGCGCCTGCTCCTCGGATATATCCTGAGTCAATAAATCATGCAATGCGGAGCGTGCGGGAGTCTGAGCGGACTGTAGAGCTGTAGGAGTGGTCTGCGCAGCCGCCGTCGAGGTAGTGGCTTGCGGAGCCGCGGCTGCGGGAGTCTGAGCGGGCAGTGGAGCTATAGGAGCTGTCTGCGGAACCGCAGCCAATGTAGTGGTTTGCGGAGTCGCAGCCGAAGAAGATGCATGTGGAGGCTCGGCCGATGTACCCTGTCGCGTCTGGACCTACGTGTGTAATAAGCGAGTAAGAACTGTGTATTATTCGAATTCATATCATTATCAAGTTATTTCGAAACCCCAATCTATGTATACTTAGGGACTTAGGCCTCGTTTGGATATCTAGTTTGGAAAACCGTTAGGATTCTGCTGGCCATTAAGAGCAGAAAAGAGTTTATTTTAATTAGATATGTATGTATGATTAATCAAAGCTAAGTCTACAACCAAATAAGCTCAGGCTACGTACTAATATTGGATATGTTGCCATCTATAATATGACATAATATTTTACTATTAAGTAGTATACATACCAACATCTCCTTCAACTCCTGAACGGTGGCCTTCAAGCTCTCCAGTTCCTGCTGGAAACGTCGCTCACTGGAGACCGAGGAAGTAACCGCCGGGGTGGAATCCAACCTCATATGGGCCCTGCTAGGGCCCAGTCCCCGACCTCTCTCCCAACCTCCGTGGTGCCCTCCGTGTGCGGCGTCCAGGACTGGGGTCAGCAGCATCAGATCGCTCTGTCCAGTAAAATCGATCCCCGATGTCTCGGCCTGCTCAACCACCCGTTCCTACACCCACATTAACCAGTAAAATATAAGTATATCATTTAAATTTGAACCTTTCAAAACTAAAATTTCAAATAGGGGTTGAATAAATATTAACACTTACGCAATACTCCTGGGTAGCGGCGTTGGGGTATCGAAGCTCGCCCGTGGCGGGATCTGTCGAGGTGCCGTGGACGGCAAGATATGCGGACAGCACGCTCGGTGTACCACCTTGCGCCAGGGTCTGAGCTCTCTGCAATATTAGAAATAACTCTTAATATTAGATATATTAGAAAATAACTCTTAATATTGCATTATATCACAAAAGCCGGTCTATTGTAATTTACCGATAACTCTATGGCACGAGTAATATTCCTCGAGCCACCTGTATAAGTGGGGCGACCCCTCTTCGCCGACTTCCTATTCTCTATATTTTGAACGGCATGTTTCTGCACAACACATTCACATTTAGTTTTCTAATTAAGCAGCACAAAAAAATAAATTATATACTAAATAATGAATTACATTTAAAATACATACCTGTTTGCGTTGAGAGTCGAAATATTCGCACAATAGAGGCCATGTCTCTACGTCGACTCTCGCAAAGGCCGGGGTAGATAGGAGGGCCGCTCTCTCTGCCTCGGGGGTCGCCATCCACAGGGAGTAGCAGTCGGCCTTCAGCTCATTCCTATTGTATCGGACCTTGGTCTGCATGTTCTTCATCAGGCCATTGTACAGAGCATGAAGATCGAGCACCCTCCCAGGGTGATCAGGGTCGGGTACAGGCTGAAAATCGTAATCCAACTGAAAATACAAAAAAAAAAAATTATTAGATTGCAAGTGTTAATAATAAATATATTGGATAAATCAAATGAAAATATATATTGATACTTGAGCCTGATCAAAGAAGAGGGCGAATGAGTGCCGGTGCTGGTCGCCCTACTCAACGTGAAGTGGATAGTTCTTCACGAGCCGGCTCTCATCCCCCATATACCAGCCGAACCTCTCGGCATGATCGCCGATATAGCGATAATCAGGGGTAAAAAAGAGGGGGAATGCTGTCTCCCTCTAGCTCTGTCAGGCCTCAGCCTGTGGGACTGATCGGGCCTCCAGCCCCCCTCTGGGGATGGGGAGGCCCTGCGTCTGCAAGAAATATCAAGACAATCAATATTAAGACAAAGTTGTATTAAGAAATCAAGGTTAAACGAAAACAGAAGTGTGATATATACCTCCGGTGACTAAAGCACGAGTCTGGGCCCGGGCAGCAGCACGAGCGGGACGATAGTTCCTCCGGTGAGGAACAGCCGGTGTCCCGGATGCGGACGCATCCCCTCCAACTAGAAAATAAACATTGACGCTAAATTCCCATGAAGTTCATATTTATTCTTTAGAGGATATGTAAAATGAATAAATATTTTATATTTATTCATACTAACCTACAGACTGAGCGGAGGGTACGGAAGTGGCGGGAGTGGCCCCTGCGTCAGATGTGGACGCACCACCTATAATTAGACAATTAAAAATAGATTATATAAGTAATTGCAAAAAGAATGTGTAGATCAATAATATACCATTCTAAATCAATATGCATGCACTATAGGATATATAAACATAACCGCAGGTGCGGTGGTGGCACCACCTACAGCTAGACAATAAAAAAAAATGATTATCTAAGTAAGAGCAAAAGGAATGTGTGTATATTTATGATATAGCATTCTAAATCAATATACATGCACTATATGATATATAAACATACCTGGAGGTGCGGGAGTGGCCTCTGTCCCTGATGTGGACGCATCACCAACAGCTAGACAATCAAATATTGACAATATAAGTAATTTTGACATGAACAGGCATGAATATATATAATATTACATTCAAAATGGATATGCGTGTAATATACCTGGAGGTGTGGTAAAGTCTACACGGAAGGAGGCATCCGAAGGGGTCTCCGATCTAGGTGCAAGACCGGCCCTCTGAAGCTCCCTACGCAGCTCTCCGGGCGGCAGAACCACTCTGCCTCTGCCTCTGCCGGTGCCGCGGCTGGAGCTCCTGCCGCCCCTCGCTGCTCCCGTCATCGTCATCAAATCTAGATAAACAGTTCGTGGACGCATTAGATAATCATTACAAGTATTGACTATATATGTATAGATCGTAAAATGTGAAGTAATAATATAACATTACTGATAACCTTTTTCGTTTCGTGGGCGCATTAGACATATCTACTTGGATTTCATCAACGATATCATTTCTAACCCATGTAATTTCATGATCGGCCGAAGACAACCCGTCTTTTGAAACAGACGGTTGGAGCACTCTAAGCCTTATCTCTTCTTCATCCTCATCGCTGTCCTCGAATTCTGGGACATCGTAGACATTCCTGGGTTTCCAACGGCATACGACACTCCATCCCGGATGCTTCAAATACTGTGAGTAGTATACTTGGAACGTTTGATTCGGAAAGATAAACGGATCTTCCTGACCGTAAAATCGAAGTGTGTTCACACTGGTCAATCCATATTCATCTTTCCAAGTCCCAAGATTGCTTCTCCACTTATCCGTATCGATGAGAATATGAAAGTTTCATATTATCATCGAGTATCATATATTGGTTTTAACTTGAACATCTTGAATCACTCTCTAATGATGTGTTTGTTGTGTATTCTTGTTGTATGTGTGTGTTTCGGCTTTCGGGGGTAAGGCTTCTATCGGTTATCATACGATTGAATCTTCTCGTCACATAAACTACACGAAGTATTTAAATAAAATATAAAGTAACTGATATAATATGATTTTAAACTTATGAAATAATACTTGCTTAGTTACTTGCAAGTTGCAACTTGAGAATAAGATATATGAAGAATTGAGCATTAAAGAACTAAGATGCATATTTTGGTAGTTACTTGCCGCAACCCCTAAGTTAAGTAGTTTTTGAGAATTAAGACCTTTTTAATCATATTTTGGATACACTGTCACAAACAGTAGGGCATATTCAAAAAACCATATTGAAGGCAGGGTAATTTAGCCCTTTCTTTAAAAAATAAAATAAAAAGATGGAATGATTAATCTTTGCCTCCATGAATGCTTACATATAGAAATACATATTCATTACCATGGAAAATGCTTTTAGATATATTATTGAATTGGCCATTAGATCCATTTGATAGATACTGGCAGCTATATAGTTCAGTAGCCCCCATGCATTCTCAAGGAAAATGCTTTATTACAATAAGAATGATGATGAGTGTTTGTATACTTTATCGAGTCATTTGCATTATAGACCCTAGTAGTAAAATAGAGTGATGAAAATTTGAGGCCAATTTCAAATGAAATAGACAAGGACAGTTGAAATTATGTAATATTTGTTCAATTAATTGAACAAGATACCTCTTTAACAACTGAATGGAAGAAAATAATCTATGTAGTTCACCCATAATTTTTGTATAAAAAAAACTTTGTTGTCATTCTCGTCATCGTTGTTGTATGCATTTGAGTGTCAAACTATAGGAAATCAGTAGCTTAAAAATAGTTTAAAAAATGCACGATTGTAGTTTCATGTAAATTTTGATTATTGGTTTCTTGTTCAATTAATTTTCAAGAACACCTTCCACAAAACACTCCCTCCCCAACCCCAACCCCAACCGCAACCCTAACCCTAACCCTAACCCGGCCCTAATCCTAACCCCATCCTCAGCCCCAGCCAAACCACAACCACAACCCCAACCCCAACCCCAGCCCCAGCCGAACCCCAACCCTAACTCTAACCCCAACCCCAACCGCAACCGCAACCCCTGCTGAACCCCAACCCCAACCGCAACCCCAGCCCCAGCCCCAGCCGCAACCCTAACCCTAACCCTAACGCTAACCCGAACCGATGCCTAACCCTAACCCTCATCGGTACCCAAACCATGAACCCTAGCCCTAAAATAATCAAAAATTTGTTTAATTGAAGATTTACTAACCTGTGCGGTGGAGGAGACGATCGATCGGCGGCGACGACGAAACGGAGGCGATGACGAAAACGGCGACGAGGAAGAACCAGGGGAGTGGCGACGACGAAACGGAGGGCGGTGGCGACAACGAGAACGGCGATCGACGGGAACGAGAGAATTGGGGATTTTGGGTTCGCGCGAGAGAGATTAGGGAGAGAGATAATCAGCGTAGGGGATCTGTGTCTTTTTAATTAAATCCCTATTTAGATGACCCTACGGATTAGTCCGTAGGTCTTTGGTTTGCGGCTCCGTAGGAGCAAACAACAATTTACGATTTAATATTTTTAAATTAATATGTCAGGACCGTAGGGGCAACCGTATGGCCCTACGGACTAATCCGTAGGGCCAAAAGAAATCTGCCCCTACGGATTTCATTATCCGTAGGGGCAACCCCCTATTTTAGTAGTGCATACAAGTATACTCCATCAAGTTCACCAGGGCTGAAGACTTGTTTATTGGCGACCTGGAGTGGAGAACTCTCTCTCTCTCTCTCTCTCTGAATGGAGAACTTATGAAGCACCTGGCTAGGTGAAGACCTATCTATCTCCATTCCTATGACTTCTTTCCTCATTCTCACTCCTTTAATTAATTTGCCCTTCTCTGTCCATCCACCTTCCTTTCCTCACCTTTCCTCACCGGAGATCAACTCCGACCAGAGTCTCGACTGAAATCGCACTCACAAGAGACTTGCATCTCGTTTACCTATTATTTTCAAAGTTTTTTCTTGTTATTGCAAAAAAGACTTGTATATTTTGATAAATAGAAAGCTGTAATAACTTATTTTGTTAGCAATATAGATAATCACCGTTACATAACTAATGGTGGCAAAAATAATCTACTAAATATAGACACGGGCATTGGCATCGCATGTACTTTTCTTGTACTTTTGGATTAAAGCTTATTATACTCTCTTTTACACATACTTTATTTAAATAGCAGTAAAGACACAGCTATTCAAGATACGCGGTAAGAATTTCCTTTCCGTATGGTATAATGAGAGGTCATTGGTTCAGCAAATTTTTTTTCCACAAACACTCATTCTTCATATAGACACCCTGAAGTAGCGCAACGGGTTGTAGATCTCGTTCTACGGACGATGGGCAGTTATCGTCATGTGGAAACTGTGATAAAACCCTATGTAAAATATGGAGAAAACACACGCAATTTTATTAAAACGAAACTGAACTACAAAATAAACCTAAGCGTCTCTAAATATGCAAATCCTAATAACAGGAAATTACCAACAAATCCCCTAAACGAAATACATTTAAATAATTAAATAAAACCCTAAAATACGAAATTGTCAAATTGCGCCATAAACTTTGAAGCCTCCATAGACCCTCCCGACTTCGTCAGATCGTAATTTAGCAGGCCACATGGCGATAGTCGCTGAGTGGCACGTCCGTCAGAAATAGCGAACGTCATGCCATTTCCAAATTGCCGAAGGCTAAAGCTTCCGATTTGCCCATTCAGATTCCTTTTGATCAAAACAAAACAGATATTCTTCTTCGATATCACATTATTTCACTAAAATATGTTAAAAATTTATATTCCAGTAAAAAGACCTTAAACTATTGTTTTTAGGAAAACTTTTTCATTAAAATAACCTCAAAACCAGCACGCAAGGTATTTTAGTATAATAAACAGATTAAGGTATTTTAGTGAGAACACAATTAGTTTAGGGTATTTTAGTGTAATTTTTTAATAAAACCATGACAGCATTCAGACTTCTAAACCCTAGCCCCTGGCCTTTCTCCTCCCTCAGAAACCCCAAAATCAATGGAGGAGCAAAACCCTAGCGAGATCTCGCCGCTCGCCGGCGATCTCACGTCGGAGATCCTCTTTTGTCTACCTGCGGCTTCCGTCGCAAGATTCAGGTGCGTTTCGAAGCAGTGGCTGTCTCTTAGCACCCGATCCCCATTTCATCAGAACTCACTCCTCAAAATCCCCAATCTCCATCTCCCCCTTCTACATGTACAACAGAGACCAACCAGAGCTCTTCCATCTCAATGGCAGCAGCAACCAATCATCTAATCCCTCTCTTTCCTTCTTAGATTTCAAAGGATTCCCCGTCTATATCGTTCCCTCCTGCAACGGCCTCATCCTTTGCCGCTTGCACAAGGAAGCCTTCGGCAAAAGGCAACCCTTTGTGCTCTCCGTTTGCAATCCCACCACCAGAGAGCACGACGTTATCCCTTTCCCCGATGAACCGAATGGTTTCCAATCCAGCCACGCATTTGATACCTCGATATCCCCGCACTTCAAGGCAAGGCTATTGCTTATGGGTATTGTCATAGAGAGAGAATGTATGTTGGGCACCTTTTCTCTTCCGGAACCCGGTCATGGAAGCGCCTCCATGACAATATCTGTAGAGACTTGCGCAACTTAGGATACCAGAGGAGTGTCTTTTGGAAGGGGAGCCTGCGGTGGCCTGCCGGTGGTGGCCTTCTATGTTTGGATATGGAAACAGAGAAATTCCATCGACCGCCGCCTCCCTTGATTGCAACGGGAGGCATTTCACGTGTCGGGGAATCTGGAGTGCGTCTGCATTGCATCATGGATTCTAGTAGCGGATTAAATTTTAAAAATTCCTGTTATGATATTTTCGAGATGGAGACTAGATCTTCTGAGTGGTCTTTATTGTACCATGTCGATGTTGACGACGCTATGGTACATACGTGCCCAGAGGCAGAGGCAAATCGGTGTTAGCTAATACGTGTTCTTTGGTTTGTTCGTGGTGGAGAGGATGGGGTTGGTGACCGTTTATTGTTGAATTTACCTTTCAAGATTGTAGCTTATCATCTCAGTGATAAGACGTTTTCGACGATTTGTAGTGAGCTTGGTCGAGATTACTGTCGGTGGTACAACATCTATCCACATTCCAGCACTTTATTCCCTATGTAAGTTCTTTTGCTCGTAAATTTCATACAAATTCTCATGCTATAAATGTCACCAGCAATATTTATAGTTCTCCTAGTTGTGGTGTGCACGGTAACTCACGTACAATTTCTAAGATAGAAATTAGATCGAGAACAGGAAAATGAAAATTTGGAATATGCAAAGACGCTTCGTCTCGTTGTAGACTATTCTCGTAAGGCATTTCTATACATTTTTACATGATATTGCATCTCTTCCATAAGCAGACAATTTTAACTATCTTGTGACTTTGTGCCATGACACTTATATAGATGAATACGGTGACTTCTTAGAGAGATTCTTGCCATTTCTATGTTACAGAACTGTCAAAAAATTTGCTCTGCAACAGCTTGTAATCTTTTCTAACAAATTTACTTGTTACAAAACTAACTTTACTTTCCGATGTCCCCTCCTTAAAGCCTAATTTTGTTGCATCAACAATTCAACAACATCTTGGACTTGTTAAAGCTTTTCGCTTTGAGTGCTTTAGTAAGATCTAGGTTACCTGGAACGTTGAACGTTTCGATATGCGGAACGGGAACGCGGAACGCTACTTGTCATGGAACGTGGTACGATAGGGAAAGTTTTCTTCAATACACTTGGACGTAGCTCTATAACATATGTTTTTCTAGATCGTTTGTGTATGTATGTGTATATAAATGTATGAATCATATGTATGTATGCATGTGTGTGTGTATAAAACTTAATTTCTTCGATACACTTATACATAATGGAAAAAGTAGCTTTATTAACACAAAGCCGACTATATGCCGATTTTGAAGTTGGAACGACAATTCTTCTGATCCGTATCGCCGGTGTTCCCCGATTGAGAACGACCACAGATTGCTTATGATTTAGCGATTTATGGAAACAAATAGTAACATAATAGGGACTTGGTCTTAATAGTTGTTACAATAGAAATCTAATTGTTCTCGCTGTCTCAATGCTTCCTAATAACGTGGAATCAAGCTTTAGTGGGCTCGTTGTTCCTATAAAAGGTGTGATTCTTCATTAAAACAATCCCGCAGTTGTTGTCATAAAATTTCTTTAGCCCTTCATATTTTCCTACTTAACTAGAATTACTTTTCTATTATTATTGGGATTCTTTACTAAAACCATAACAGATAATTGCCAGCATACAACCTCTTTGGATCCCCCCCTCCCCCGAAGTAGAATTAATTTTTGAATTTTGTCTATATTCCACCACCAAAGGTTTTTTTTAGTTTTATATATCACCTCATAAGCTATATATTTTTTTATCACCTTCAAAAAAATACTAGTTATTCTAAATCCTCCTCTAGCTATAGAAAACAAGAATATTTGAGTATTATTCTGTAATAGGCACATAGTATAGACTTTTCTCAAAATTTAAAACTCAATAATTAATATTTTTTTTTTATCTACAAGAGGAAGTGAGGAGCAGCTCACCAGCATAACACTAATGTGTCCTTGTTCTTAAAAGGGTTATAGATTTAAGCAATTGAACTAACAATGATTAGTTTAGTTAAGATGTTGAGCTAAATTAATAACATGTGAGAAACAATATGGTTTCATTATAAATATGCTAAGGTTTTGAAGGTGATATACGGAAAATATCAAGTTTCAAAGTGTTGTATGCATGCAACTAAGTTTTGTGGGATAATATACCGAAAACCCCCTTATTTTTTTAATCGTTATATAAAGTAGTTAGTATCATTCTTATATTTTACTTAACTCTCTTCATTTCACCGTATGATTCCTATTTTTTTACTTACAATTTATTAATCTTGATTAACAAGTATTAGCTTCTTTCGAAATTTTCTTATGGACGTTCATTTATTGTGGTAGGCTTTCATCTTACCCATTTCCATTGTAAATGGAAATAACCTTATCTCAAAGTCTTTTTGTGATGGCCATGTTGCATCCTTTTGTTCATCTTATCCTCTTTCTTATGTATATCTTTTTGGTTCATTTAAATGTTATTTCTTAATTAAAGAAAAACTTAATTTCATAAACTAAATGACTAAAACTTTGGTCCATTTCACTAAATTACCACATATCTTAGTCAAAGTTTGACGACATTACGGGGAACAGAAAACAAATCTTTTGCTCTTTATTTCATCTTCCTTCCCTCCTCAAAACCACTTATAACCTATCAACTTCTACGTCAACAATCAACTTCTAAAAGAATATCAACTTCTACGTCAACAATCAACTTCTAAAAGAATAAAACTTATCAACACCTTCTAGGGCCCGTTTGTTTCCATGGAGTATAAAATCAATAGTTAGAAGTCATGAATGAAAATGAGCGCAAACTTTGAATTCTTGTATTTGGTTGGAAAGAGTTTGTTGAAACTTTAAATTAGGAGTTTGCAGTTTGTGTTGGTAGAAATTTTTAAAAAAATCTAGGAGTTCCTAAATGAATATGGAGGGTAATAGGGTAGTTAGGAGAAAAGTAATTAAAAAAATAAGAAGTACTTGATGTGACAAAAACTCCAGTCCAACTCCACCCAAAAAGCTCTGACTTTGAACTCTCGATTTCACCCCATCCACGTAAGAAATTATGAGTTCGAAGTCACAGACTATTCTGATAAAACAAACAAAAAAAATTCAAACTCTGGTCTAAAATCACGAAACTTCGAACACCTGAATTTAGAATTGGAAACAAATAGGCCCTTACCTTATTATATCTCCTCCTTGAACCCATCAATGCATCTTCTTCTTCAACTCATCAACTCAAGGTAACAATCATCTACTCAAACCCATTAAATCCATGACCCCTTTACGTCATGCTGCCTCTCAAACCCATTATGTCTTCTTCTTTTCTTCAAATTGTTGGCATTTTAATCAACTTCTAAAACTCATTGAATCATCATTCATTCCCCTCACACCATTTACTCGTCTTCTCCAACCCATCTATTTTATTTCCTAACGTTGTAGCCTTCGTCAAGGTGAAATTTGAACATTTATTTTCTCAAACACATCAAATTTGAATGCATCAAATCAGGGTTTTACATCAAAGAGAAAGGTAGGTGTTGAAGTTGGAGTTGGGGAATTAAGGTAATAAGGAGATTGAAATTTAGAAAATGAAAAAGGAGAAGGTAGAAGAAAGATAATGATGGTAGTTTTGTGAACTGAATTTAAAGGCTATTTTTGAAGATTGTTGGGCACATTTTATGAATGTTAGAAAATTTTTAATGAGTGTTGATTGTTTTGGTAGTTATATGAAAATCGCAAACATTTTGGTAGATTTGTAAACCAGTCAAACTTACTAGTATAGCGATTAGTGAAGTTAAGCCTACAAGATGCAGCTTTTTATACACATTTGGACAATGAGATTTCTTTCTTTTTTTTTTTTTGGTGTGTGCTGACTGCTAAATTTACTTATGAGCATTATAAGCATGATATCTATGAAGTATGTTACGGTCACGAACATGAAGACTACATTATTTATCTATGTATTAAATTACATACATACATGTATGAGTATAAAACATAATATTATAACCTAGGGACATCAGTTTGTTTTGTTGTTCAACAAATTATACACATACATGTATGTGTATAAAACATAGAACATAATATATACACAAATGCTATTTTCTTCACATGTGAAGTTCAACTATTCTAGGGACATCAGTTTGTTTTCTTGTTCAACAGATTGAAGGTAAAGCTTATTATAATATTAGCTACTATTTTAATTTATTGACATATACAAGTGCTTTTGTGACCATAACGAGTAGCCGAATTTGTTAATAAATGATACAAGCCGAAATTGTTAATATATGGCTTATATATTATTCATTATAGAGTAAGATGATGCACTCAAGGATGCGGAAAATAGAAACATAATTTGTATTGTTAACCTTAAAGGTTTGTAACATTACTATTGTTTTCCAAATTCCCCAACTTCTTTAAAATTAACTTATAAGAATATATCCTCCCACAACCAGGCGTTTTTAAATGCTCAGTTTGATCCGTCTTGGTTTATGATGTACTTTTTCTTATGCCATTGAAGATCTAGACTAGCTAAGTTACTGTTGTGACCCCAAAAATTTGGGACAAAGGCGTCAATGTTGTTGCAAGCTATCTATTTGTTTCAAGTTTTTTTTTCTTTCATTTTAAAAATGAGTTTGATGGTAGAGAACTCCAATAACAGTCAAAAAGCCAAGTGTAGCGGCTTTAAGAAGAAAGCATGGCTTGACATGTTGAACAAATTCAATGAAGCTATGAAGTTGAGTTATGAAGTTAGCCACTTGCAAAATAGATTTAAATCCTGTGAAAGGGAATACAAAACAGTGAGTAAAGTTTTGAGCTGTAGAGGTTTGATCTGGAATCCTTCATGAGATATGGTGAGTGCAAACTATTTTGATTGGAGGCAATATATCTCAAACTTTGGAGTCTTCAAATTAAACTGTTCTAGTAGACAAGTCTTTTAAAAAAGTTATTTTCTGATATAGGTCATGTATAATAGGAAACAAGTGCCATTTAAAGATCTGGAGATTATATTTGCATCATCTAATACACGACTTCGCAAAAAATTGCTGATACTGAAAGAAGCGCAAGAGAGGATTGCAAAAGGAAAGCGGAAGGTGTAGATAGTAATAGCATATCCTATATTCAAGGTGCTTATGCCGGCGGCATGACTCTATTTGTCTGTTGTGTATGCAGATACTCACAAAATACTCGGAAAATTCAACCATTGAAAAGGAAGAGGAAACCGTTGGGTTAAACAATCATGGACGATGAGTGATAATTGTTTTAATAACTCTGTTTTTTTATCTTATTAAGATTAAATTTAATTAATATGTTGTTAAAAGCTTTATAAAATCGGAAGCTGTTGTCTATTATGTATATTACGAGCATTTAACAGGTTCTGTTTGGCTCTTGAATATATCATTCTGCAGCGGACAAATTTTTTCGTAATTAATGAATTTTTTTGGGGGTGGGGGACGGGGATAGCAAAATTGTGTTGCAAAAAAGATGGCTAAATTGCACAAATATGCCTATCAACTTTCACGTTTTTTGCGATTGACACCATGAACTTTAATAATTAGAGATAAGTACCAACTATTTTTTTGACATAATTACCTTACGATGTTAACTTCTGAGCCTTTATGGACCATTATAACCCTCGTAAATTTAGGGATTGATTGAGAACATAAGGGTAAAATGGGGGGAAAGTCAAATATTGATGATGTGGCAGTTAAATATAACGTTTACAGACGGATGAAAAGTTGATGGTATTTAGTTGCAATCAAGGGTGATATTTCATGGTATTTGTTTGTGATTAAATTAATTCATGGTATCAATCGCAAAAAAACATGAAAGTCGATGGGTACTGTTGTTAGGTCCACGTTACCTCTTCCGGTACTTTCGGGGTTGCGGAAACGGTAAAACAAAATTTTTTCTAAACTTTGTAACATGGACCGTAAAAGCCGGATCTTTGCTAAACAATACACTAGCATCCTAATTTGAAATGTTATCTACTCGGTTAGGGGTTATATCTCAACTTGAACTCCTTCTCTTCTTGTTGTTCTTCTCTTTGCTTGCTCAATGGTTGATCCGGACTTTGGTCACCTCCGCGGCCTCCTTGAGTCGAAGACGATCCACCCGAGAGATGTACACCGAGCTCCACCTCAAGCCGAGGTAACTAGGGTAAGGAGATTGCTAATCTAGAAGCCCTAGGATGTGTAGAGGAGATGTATGGCTGTGTTTATCAAGTGGAATCCTTTTTCTCTCAACATATGAGATCAAAGGAGAAATCAAGAGGAGGAAGAAGAAGGAGCTTGCTAGCAACCATGGAGCTTCTCATTTCAAGAGTGAGAATGAGAATAAAAATTATGATATAAAAGAAAAACAACCATGGTTGCAAATAATGCAAAACAACATCATTACTAATCCCATCAAGATAAAGTTGATGGCTACTTTGAAATGACCATTATCATAATCCAAAAGAAAAAGGAAAAGAAAAGAAGAGTGTGGAACCCTCTTGAAAGTCAATGGTCAACCCGGTCAACAAAGTCAAGAGAGGTCAACGGGGTCAAATGGTCAATGCAATTAGCCATCATAAGATTATCACTAATAGGATTAGTAAATGATGTTCGCGGCTCATAATGGTTTTGACCAAACGAACTGTCAAAACCCTAATGAGTCCGCCTCAAAATGGTTT
This sequence comes from Agapanthus africanus, assembly GCA_030015575.1. Classification (NCBI taxonomy): domain Eukaryota; kingdom Viridiplantae; phylum Streptophyta; class Magnoliopsida; order Asparagales; family Amaryllidaceae; genus Agapanthus; species Agapanthus africanus. The sequence continues at coordinate 144,519,596 of CM057338.1, read as the reverse complement.
TGACCAAATCAACTGTCAAAACCCTAATGAGCCTGCCACATAACGGTTTTGGCCGAACCAACTGCCAAAACCCTAATGAGGCACCTCCTCCTTCATCACTCCGAAAAACTGTGCATACACACCTGCATCCGTATTCCGTAGAATGCGGATGCACAGAAGACAAAACAAATCCATCCGTGCAATACTAGGATCCGGCTTAAACCAAAGCCCACTAGTACTGTCTGCCCGAACATCATACGCACACTAGTGTACGTAAGTGATCGCAGCCCTGCCGTAAAACCATACGGCCTCTACACGTTTCGCTCAGTGCAGGGAAACTCTCTGTGTGGGACTCTAAAGACTCGACACTACGCTGGCAGTGGGTTTAACCACAGACCGCAAGCGGCACTAGCTGTACGTAACGGTCCCCAGGTAGATGTCGATAAGAAGGCCGATGAGGTAAACCCATCCGAACTCCTACTGAGCCTGTATGTGACAATCTCCGTACAGTCCGGTCTGTTCGTCTGATACATCGCATGTCGGGCCTAGGGGGGCGGCAAGCGTCAGACCCCTAATAGCGGTATAAGTCGTGTCGGAGTGAAGCCCAGAACACCCTGAGATAACACTGGAACCTACCAGTATATCTCGCTTGCCCTGGCCAGGGACTACTTGTGTAATGGCTCTCCTAGACACAGCGCGATGTCAACCCCCAATACCGGGAGAGACGAATCCTGTCTAACCGTCACTGCCTCCAAGTGCTTCGGGACTGCTCCCAACTACTACCTGTTTGCACGACTCAGTAGAGCCGTGGTAGGGTAGTAATCAAAGAACAGTGGGAACACACTCGAGGCGAAGTGACAGTGTCAAGTCAGCGGACTAAGCTGTACTCATGTCACCTGGGAACTGATAACTGACAATAGGTATAATACCAACCATCAGTTCCCGACGAGTCCTGTCCAGTGTACTCGTAACCTAACGAGCACCCGCATACTATCTCAAGTACGACGTACTGACGGCTGTGGGACAGACCGTCTCCCGTGCTGGGACGAGAAGCGCATACGCTAGTCTACTCCGGAGTATCGATGCCCTATCTCGATACTCCCACGACTAGGGATGTGTATAAGGATGTGCTTGTAGATTACCCAGCCCCCACGAGTGTGATCGCCATCACAACGCCGGTAATCAAGCAAAGATCCTAAGGGCTCTACTAATGCGTATAGGTGATATAATAAATAAACACACATGTACACATTAAAGCAGAGACAAACCAAGTATCATACTACTATATTGAGCAAGATTGTCTGTACAACTGTGAATATCCCAAGCTTCCATTAAGTAATATACATACTAGTATGATACAGTAATGGCCTCTAGGGCATAAACACTAACAATCTCCCACTTGCACTAAGGCCATGTACTGGCGTATCGAAGACCTATCATCTCGATCAGCCACTCGAACTGAGTCTGGGGTAAAGCCTTCGTGAATGGGTCCGCTGTGTTGTCCTTTGTGTCCACTCTCCGCACCTCGATCTCCTGGCGATCAATGATCTCCCTGATCAGGTGATACCGCCTTAAGATGTGCCTGGATTTCTGATGGGACCTTGGTTCCTTCGCTAAAGCTATAGCCCCATTGTTATCGCAATACAAAGGTATTGGGTCAACAATGGACGGAACCACCTGAAGTTCACTAATGAACTTCTTCATCCAGACCGCCTCTTTTGCGGCATCGCTTGCAGCAATGTATTCAGCCTCCATCGTCGAGTCTGCGATGGTATCCTGCTTGGAACTCCTCCAACATACCGTCCCTCCGTTGAGGGTAAACACAAAACCCGAGACAGACTTGCTGTCATCTTTGTCACTCTGGAAGCTTGAATCGGTAAAGGACTCGACCCTGAGGTCTCCATTACCGTAAACCCGGAACATCTCCTTAGTCCTTCTCAGGTACTTGAGAATGTTTTTCACTGCTGTCCAGTGGTCCTCCCCTGGGTCTGACTGATACCGGCTTACCGCGTTCAACGCGTAAGCTACATCTGGTCTTGTACATAGCATCGCATACATTATAGATCCTACAGCCGAAGCGTAGGGTATAGTGCTCATGCGAACCCTCTCCTCGTCAGTCTTAGGAGACATCTTCTTGGAGAGGGTAATTCCGTGCAATGCGGGTATGCTACCGCGCTTGGAACCCTCCATACTAAATCTCTTTAGTACGGTCTCTATGTACCTGGACTGCGAAAGTCCCAATAGTCTCTTGGATCTATCTCTATAGATCTTGATCCCCAGAATGTACGAGACATCACCCAGGTCCTTCATGGAGAAACTTTGTGACAAAAATAGCTTGACCGATTGTAGCATAGGAATATCATTTCCTATCAAAAGAATGTCGTCCACGTACAAGACTAGGAATACGACAGTTCGTCCTACAATCTTCTTATATACACAGGGCTCATCTTCGTTCTTGATGAAATCAAATTCCTTGATTGCCTCATCAAAACAGATGTTCCAGCTCCGCGATGCCTGCTTTAATCCATAAATGGATTTAAGCAACTTGCACACCTTTCCGCTGCTCCCACTGTCTACGAAACCTTCTGGTTGATCCATGTAAACACACTCTTCCAAACAACCGTTTAGGAAAGCTGTTTTAACATCCATCTGCCAGATTTCATAGTCATGGAAGGCAGCAATGGCAAGTAGGATCCGAATGGATTTGAGCATAGCCACCGGAGAAAAAGTTTCATCATAGTCCAAACCAGGTCTTTGACGAAAACCTTTTGCAACGAGTCTAGCTTTATAGGTTTCCACCTGCCCATCTACACCAAGTTTTCTTTTGTAGATCCATTTGCATCCAACGGGTTTTACCCCAGGTGGAGCAATATCCAAGGTCCACACTTTATTGCGTACATGGACTCCATTTCGGATTGCATTGCTTCCTGCCACTTATCAGAGTCCCTACTGATAATGGCCTGCCTGAAACTGGTAGGGTCATCTTCTTCCAAGATGCAATCCTCTCGATCCCCGTCAATGAGAAAACCGTAGTATCTCTCGGCGGATGAGAAATCCTACCAGATCTGCGGAGTGGCTGAGGTTCGTCTGGGGTTATTGAATCTAGCGGTTCCGCCAAATTTTCAGTTACATTTTGTGGTCGCTGAATTTCTTCCAGTTCTACCGAACTCCCACTAGTTTCTTTTGCAAGAAACTCCCTTTCTAAGAAGGTGGCGTGGCGAGATACAAACACCTTCTGTTCCTCAGTGTGGTAGAACAGATATCCTAGTGAGTCTTTAGGATATCCCACAAATTTACACAGAACTGATCGTGCCTCTAGCTTGTCCGGTTTCTGTGTTTTCACATAGGCCGGACAACCCCATATCTTAATAAACTTAAGACATGGTTTCTTACTGCTCCATATTTCATACGGAGTTTTAGGCACTGATTTGGACGGAACTTGATTCAAAAGGTATGCCGCTGTCTGAAGCGCATGTCCCCAGAATGAAAGAGGCAATTCAGCACTACTCATCATGGAGCGAACCATATCCAATAGGGTACGATTCCTCTGCTCCGAAACACCGTTGTGCTGTGGTGTATAAAGAGGAGTAAGCTGAGAGAGAATACCATTCTCTTTTAAGTAATCTAGGAATTTCGTGCTTAAGTACTCCCCTCCCCTGTCAGACCGGAGGATCTTGATACTTTTGCCTGTCTGGTTCTCTACTTCGTTTCTAAATTCCTTGAATTTCTCAAAAGCTTCAGATTTGTGTTTCATCAGATACACATATCCGAACCTAGAGAGATCGTCAGTGAATGTGATGAAGTAGGAGAACCCGCCTCTTGCATGTATAGACATCGGACCACACACATCACTGTGTATGAGTCCCAAGAGCTCTCTTGCTCTTTCTCCATGTCCGGTGAACGGAGATTTGGTCATCTTTCCTTTGAGACAAGACTGACAAGTTTCATAAGATGAAAACTCGAACGTATTCAAGAGTCCATCTTTATGCAACTTACTCAGTCTTTTCTCTCCGATATGACCAAGTCTACAATGCCACAAGTAGGATTCATTCGTATCTGAATTCTTCCTCTTGCGTGTGTTTTGTATATTGAGAACTGTATTCTGATTTAGAACGTAGATACCATTACACAGTGTACCCTCTGCAACCAGTACCTTATGAAGGTAAATGTTCATGATATTCTTTTCAAGAACAAAGTTATATCCATCTTTATCGAGTAAAGAAACTGATATGATATTGCAAACCATGGAGGGTACATAGTAGCAATCGTTCAAAATCATAGTCTTGCCATTTGGCAATACTAGGTGATATTCACCGACGGCTACCGCATTAACTTGTGCTCCGTTCGCTACTCTGAGCGACATATCACCCGGTGCAACTTTCCTACTTTTTCTCAGTCCCTGCAATAAATTACAGATATGAGATCCTGATCCGGTATCAAGTACCCAGGAGGTAGGGCTGACCGTAAAACAGTTCTCAATTACAAGAACACCTGAAGTATATGCAAAACCATGCTTCTTCTTCAACTGGGTATCCTGGAAATCCATACAATCCCCTTTCCCATTCTCATACTCATGACTGTTGTCACAAGTTAGAACTGAACCAACTTTCCCCAGTCCCGAATAAGAATTCGGATCGGTCAAGCGATACATTTTATTATCTTGATTAGGGCGTGAAAAGGTTGCTGCCTGGAGAGAGAGAAAAGAAACACTCAGCGTATGCTCTTGCAAGATTAGATTGGTTTATTAATTTATCTAACCAGGATGTCTCCCACTGTTTACTCAAATTCTTCTTAAAACCTTTTAAAAGAAGAACTAGCCGGATTTTAATTCACGTCACAATACTTGCTTAACCTTTCAGCCAGGCTAGTGTCGGTACTTCGAGGGAGGTTTTCCAACGCTTTCGCGAAGTTCCTTAATTCAAGAACCTCTTTTCCCTGGGGGCGTAGCCCCGCTAACACCTTTCTAGACACCTACTAGGTTTATAGCATTGGTTGTTAAGTGAAAGTAATCTCCCGAGAGTAAACCAACTCATCAGTGGGATCGGGATCCAACTATCATTGTGTGATGACCTAGATGAAATCCACTCTAGTCACTACACTCCAGAAGGTATGCTAAATCTGCAAGTTTCAGTTCTTTTGAAACTCCCGATGTGGTTTTTGCCCCTAGGACCCAAGTGACCTTGACGAATAATCAACAAATCAAAAAGTCCTAGTCAAGTTCAACCCGTCGTTATCCAGGATTGCATTAGACCCGCCCGCATGATCCTTGACGAATAATCAACAAAATCATGTGACCGTTCTAACCAATCGCAACTATCAGTGCAACAGAGAGTTATTACTCAGCTACCGTTCACTGTGTCTTGACGAATAATCAACAAACACAGCACAAATACTAAGTATTAATTTTCTGAAACGACGGAGGGCTACGGCTGAGTTTTTGGTGAAAAACCCGTTAACGTAATGAACTTGATGTGGTTGGAGGAACATGATAGACCTTTTGAAAAATATAGTGGCGAAAACTTTTGCTAAAGAGGTCACTCCCTGTGAAGGGATCTCGGCTCTTTCCTCGTCGAATGAGGTGCAGGATATTCCAAACTGAATATCTCGATGCAAAGCAAGAATAATCGACTATAGTGAAGTTATTACCCTGACGCAAACTTTTGTCCAAGGGGTCACTCCCGATGAAGGGATCTCGGCCCTTGCCTCGTCGACTGAGGTGCTGGGCATTCACAACCGAATACCGCGATGCAAAACAAAAATGAACGTCCTTGCAATAACAGCTTTTTGAAAAATTGTTCCAACAACGTCTTTTAGGTTTATTTTCTTGCATTAGTTCTTTTAATGCGTCCCATCATTTAAAACCTACCATTGCAGAAAACAACCAAAATATGACGTACGCTTATGCCATTCGCATTCGCCACTGGGCCCCGTCATTACCTGTTAGGTTACTTAACTAACGACAGAGCGGGGGCTGGGCTAGCGCGTCTGTAAAACATAAGCAACGCCTAAATAGTTATTATATATATAGATATACTGCAATGATAGCCAATCCAGATCACAGATGAACACTTTGGATATACTAGGAACCCGCGATTCGTTCAAGCCTGCAACGAAAAACGGATTACACGGTCGCGATGAATAGCCAAAACCCCACCCAAGACCCCTACGGGTGCGGCAAACTACCCGCCAAGTACCCGAAGCGAAGCAACCTCCCTCAATGCCATGAGTAGGCCACTCGGCACTTCGAGATACCCGGTAGTTTGTGCACCCCCTCCATGGGTCTATCCTAGGAGCAAAAACAGTAAAAAGAATTATACAATGACGGCTACAACCCCGACCTGGTTGTGCGGCCATACAAATAATATTACATCAATTTACAAATTATTACATGAATGAAAGAAAAGGAAACTCTCATCTCACATCCACCCCGGCTATTCATCCGCGACAATCCAACGAGTTCATATACACAAACCATCAACAACACAGATCACAGATATGTATAACCCCGACTAATCGACATATAGCGATTAGCCGACGTTCAATACATATGAACATCACAGATATAACCTTTGCAGTCAAAGTATATTGAAGTTCAGAAAAATACGGATTTATAGGCCCCCAAAAACAAATTTCTATTCTGAAAAATCTGGGCACATATAAACCATCTTAAAAATCCTAAAACCAAGTCAGAAAGACACTGCACCAAAATCGACCCAGTGACTCACCAAGATGGCCGCGGTTCCGCGGCAATAGCTTGCTATTGCCGCGGAAATGCGGCTCTTTGGTCGAGTTGCTGGCTCGTTTTTGGTGGCTTTCTTCTAGAAACCCTGAGATGATTTTTGGAGTATGACAAATTTTGTTTTGACCAGAAAAAATTTTAACAGAAACTCAGATTTTTCGTAACTCGGTTTTTCGATTTTTCCGTTTCGAACTTCGATACACTTCACTACCAAGCTAGTTTATGTTTAGTTAGGCTCTGATACCACTGTTAGGTCCACGTTACCTCTCCCGGTACTTTCGGGGTTGCGGAAACGGTAAAACAAAATTTTTTCTAAACTTTGTAACATGGACCGTAAAAGCCGGATCTTTGCTAAACAATACACTAGCATCCTAACTTGAGATGTTATCTACTCGGTTAGGGGTTATACCTCAACTTGAACTCCTTCTCTTCTTGTTGTTCTTTCTTTGCTTGCTCAATGGTTGATCCGGACTTTGGTCACCTCCGCGGCCTCCTTGAGTCGAAGACGATTCACCCGAGAGATGTACACCGAGCTCCACCTCAAGCCGAGGTAACTAGGGCAAGGAGATTGCTAATCTAGAAGCCCTAGGATGTGTAGAGGAGATGTATGGATGTGTTTGTCAAGTGGAATCCTTTTTCTCTCAACACATGAGATCAAAGGAGAAATCAAGAGGAGGAAGAAGAAGGAGCTTGCTAGCAACCATGGAGCTTCTCATTTCAAGAGTGAGAATGAGAATAAAAATTATGATATAAAAGAAAAACAACCATGGTTGCAAATAATGCAAAACAACATCATTACTAATCCCATCAAGATAAAGTTGATGGCTACTTTGAAATGACCATTATCATAATCCAAAAGAAAAAGGAAAAGAAAAGAAGAGTGTGGAACCCTCTTGAAAGTCAATGGTCAACCCGGTCAACCGGTCAACAAAGTCAAGAGAGGTCAACGGGGTCAAATGGTCAATGCAATTAGCCATCATAAGATTATCACTAATAGGATTAGTAAATGATGTTCGCGGCTCATAATGGTTTTGACCAAACGAACTGTCAAAACCCTAATGAGTCCGCCTCAAAATGGTTTTGACCGAATCAACTGTCAAAACCCTAATGAGCCTGCCACATAACGGTTTTGGCCGAACCAACTGCCAAAACCCTAATGAGGCACCTCCTCCTTCATCACTCCGAAAAACTGTGCATACACACCTGCATCCGTATTCCGTAGAATGCGGATGCACAGAAGACAAAACAAATCCATCCGTGCAATACTAGGATCCGGCTTAAACCAAAGCCCACTAGTACTGCCTGCCCGAACATCATACGCACACTAGTGTACGTAAGTGATCGCAGCCCTGCCGTAAAACCATACGGCCTCTACACGTTTCGCTCAGTGCAGGGAAACTCTCTATGTGGGACTCTAAAGACTCGACACTACGCTGGCAGTGGGTTTAACCACAGACCGCAAGCGGCACTAGCTGTACGTAACGGTCCCCAGGTAGATGTCGATAAGAAGGCCGATGAGGTAAACCCATCCGAACTCCTACTGAGCCTGTATGTGACAATCTCCGTACAGTCCGATTTGTTCGTCTGATACATCGCATGTTGGGCCTAGGGGGGCGGCAAGCGTCAGACCCCTAATAGCGGTACAAGTCGTGTCGGAGTGAAGCCCCGAACACCCTGAGATAACACTGGAACCTACCAGTATATCTCGCTTGCCCTGGCCAGGGACTACTTGTGTAATGGCTCTCCTAGACACAGCGCGATGTCAACCCCCAATACCGGGAGAGACGAATCCTGTCTAACCGTCACTGCCTCCAAGTGTTTCAGGACTGCTCCCAACTACTACCTGTTTGCACGACTCAGTAGAGCCGTGGTAGGGTAGTAATCAAAGAACAGTGGGAACACACTCGAGGCGAAGTGACAGTGTCAAGTCAGCGGACTAAGCTGTACTCATGTCACCTGGGAACTGATAACTGACGATAGGTATAATACCAACCATCAGTTCCACACGAGTCCTGTCCAGTGTACTCGTAACCTAACGAGCACCCGCATACTATCTCAAGTACGACGTACTGACGGCTGTGGGACAGACCGTCTCCCGTGCTGGGACGAGAAGCGCATACGCTAGTCTACTCCGGAGTATCGATGCCCTATCTCGATACTCCCACGACTAGGGACGTGTATAAGGATGTGCTTGTAGATTACTCAGCCCCCACGAGTGTGATCGCCATCACAACGCCGGTAATCAAGCAAAGATCCTAAGGGCTCTACTAATGCGTATAGGTGATATAATAAATAAACACACATGTACACATTAAAGCAGAGACAAACCAAGTAGCATACTACTATATTGAGCAAGATTGTCTGTACAACTGTGAATATCCCAAGCTTCCATTAAGTAATATACATACTAGTATGATACAGTAATGGCCTCTAGGGCATAAACACTAACAACTGTAGTATCCGGTATACCCATTTATACAGGATATATACGGGAACCCACTATAGAACAATGAGGAATTTTCGGAATACATTCCAAAAGAGGGCAGATCCGATAACTATAAATGAGATGATTTCATTTCTATACACAGAGCCGCCTTTTGAGTGAATTGGAACTACAGGAGCTTGAAAACTCCGTAGTCAAGTATGCTCGGGTTAAGGAAATCCTTGGATGGGTGACCTCCTGGGAAGTGGTCCCCACTCAGGTCCAGTTCGCTCCGAAAGACAAAACCGTGCGGTTTCAGCCAGAGCGGATAATACCGTCTGTGTTTGGAGTGGGGCGTGACATTATGGTATCAGAGCCGGTCCCTCAATAGTAGGTCTGTGATTCGAGGACGAACCATTGTTCTAAGTGTGGGAAAATGTAATATCCGGTATACCCATTTATACATGATATACACGGGAACCTATTATCCGAGAACTATTCGGGTCCAATTCACTTCGAAAGACAAAACCGTGCGGTTTCAGTCTATTATCCGAGAACCATTCTGGTCCAGTTTGCTCCGAAAGACAAAACTGCGCGGTTTCGACCAAAGCGGAGAATACCGTCTGTTTTGGGAGTGGGGCGTGACATTATGGTATCAGAGCCGGTCCCTTAATTGTAGGTCGGTGGTTCGAGAACAGACCATTGTTCTAAGTTAGGGAGAATGTAATATTCGGTATATCCATTTATACATGATATACACGGGAACCCACTGTAGAACAATCGGGAATCTTCGTAATACATTCCGAAAGAGGATAGATCCGAAAACTATAAATAAGATGATTCCACTCTTATACACAAAGGCGCCTTTTGAGTGAACTGAAACTACGGGAGTTTGAAAACTTCGTAGTTAAGCGTGCTCGGGCTAGGAAAATCCTAGAATGGATGACCTCCTGAGAAGTCGACCCTACTCGGGTCCAGTTAGCTTCGAAGGACAAAACCCTACGGCTCTGGCCAGAGCGGACAATACCGAAGGCCGAAGCAATACCCGATGACGAGGAGGAAGACGAGGAGGAAGGTGATGAAGGGGCGAGGGAAGATGGATCAGACAGAGGATAGGGAGGCGGAAAAGTAGACAGGTTTGTCGTTATAAAGGGAGGCGACGTTGACTACGATGACGACGGTGGAGATGAAAGAGAAGACCAATAGGAGGTAGACGAGCTGGTAGATGGCCTCCTGGGAAGTTGTCCCTACTCGGGTCCAGTTCGCTCCGAAAGCAATACCCGATGACGAGGAGGAAGACGAAGACGAAGGTGATGAAGGGGCGAGGGAAGATGGATCAGACAGAGGATAGGGAGACGGAGAAGTAGACGGGCTTGTCGGTATAGAGGGATGCGACGTTGAATACGATGGCGGCGATGGAGATGAAGGAGAAGACCAATAGGAGGCAGAGATATCCAGTTCGCTCCGAAGGACAATACCGTCTGTTCGAAAGGCCAAAGCAATACCCGATGGCGAGGAGGAAAACGAAGATGAAAGTGATGAAGGGGCGAGGGAAGATGGATCAGACAGAGGATAGGGAGGCGGAGAAGTAGACGAGCTTGTCGGTATCGAGGGACGCGACGTTGAATACGATGGCGGCGGGGGAGATGAAGGAGAAGACCAATAGGAGGCAGAGGTAGAGGAGCTGGTAAAGGATGGGTGACCTCCTAGGAAGTCGTCCCTATTCGGGTCCAGTTCGCTCTGAAGGACAAAACCGTGCAGCTCCGGCCAGAGCGGACAATACCGTCTGTTCGAAAGGCCGAAGCAATACCCGATGACGAGGACGAAGACGAAGGTGATGAAAGGGCGAGGGAAGATGGATCAGACAGAGGATAGGGAGGCGGAGTAGTCGACGGACTTGTCGGTATAGAGGGAGGCGATGTTGAATACGATGGCGGCGGTGGAGATGAAAGAGAAGACCAATAGGAGGCAGAGGTAGAGGAGCTGGTAAAGGATGAGGCGGAAGAGAGACGGGTGGTGCAGTGGAGGAAGGGGTCGATAAGAAGGGGGTAGGCGAGGACGACGAAGGAGAAGGGAAAGACGAAGACGAAATCAACTCCCAAGGAAATCTAAAAACTTATATTAGTTAAATGAAGATCAATCGATCAAGAACATGATCAAATCAAGCCTAAAATTGATGCAGGGGACATAATGAACAAGTCAAAAGACTTGTTCATCACAAGTGGGATCCCAATATTTAGGCAATCCCCAATTTCACAATTCGAATGAATTGTTTTGAGAGGATCCCGCTGTCGGGAGGTCAATAAATGGGATGTCCCGACCCGTTCAATAAAGCGGCGTCGGGGCCATTATAAAATAGATGGTTTGGTCTATTATTTTTAAGGGAGGTTTGATTCTTACTCGGGTCCAGTTCGCTCCGAAGGACAAAACCGTGCGGCTCCGGCCAGAGCGGACAATACCATCTGTTCGAAAGGCCGAAGCAATACCCGATGACGGGGACGAAGACAAAGGTGATGAAAGGGCGAAGGAAGATGGATCAGACAGAGGATAGGGAGGGGGAGTAGTAGACGGGCTTGTCGGTATAGAGAGAGGCGACGTTGAATACGATGGAAGTGGTGGAGATGAAAGAGAAGACCAATAGGAGGCAGAGGTAGAGGAGCCGGTAAAGGATGAGGCAGAAGAGAGACAAGTGGTGTAGTGGAGGAGGGGTTCGGTAAGAAGAGGGTAGGCGAGGACGACGAAGGAGAGGGGGAAGATGAAGACGCGAGTGTTGGAGTTAAAAAATCAACTCCTAAGGAAATCTAAATACTTATATTAGTTAAATGAAGATCAATCGATCAGGAACATGATCAAATCAAGCCCAAAATTGATGCAGGGCACATAATGAACAAGTCAAAAGACTTGTTCATTACAAGTGGGATCCCAATATTTAAGCAATCCCCAATTTCACAATTCAAAATGAATTGTTTTGAGAGCATCCCGCTGTCAGGAGGTCAATAAATGGGATGTCCCGACCCGCTCAATAAAGTGGCATCGGGACCCTTGTAAAATAGATGGTTTGGTCTATTTTAAAGAGGGGTTCAATTCCTCAAATCCTCCTGAAATCGTGGAGTAGTATTCGAAAGGCCGAAGCAATACCCGATGACAAGGAGGAAGACGAAGACGAAGGTGATGAAGGGGCGAGGGAAGATGGATCAGACAGAGGATAGGGAGGCAGAGAAGTAGACGGGCTTGTCGGTATAGAGGGATGCGACGTTGAATGCGATGGCGGCGGTGGAGATGAGGGAGAAGACCAATAGGAGTCGGAGGTAGAGAAGCTGGTAGAGGATGAGGCGGAAAAGAGACGGATTGTGCAGTGGAGGAGGGGGTCAGTGAGAAGGGGGTAGGCGAGGACGGCGAAGGAGAGGGGGAAGACGAAGACGAGGGTGTTGGAGTTAAAAAATCAACTCCCAAGGAAATCTAAATACTTATATTAGTTAAATGAAGATCAATCGATCAAGAATATGATCAAATCAAGCCCAAAATTGATGCAGGGCACTTAATGAAAAAGTCAAAAGACTTGTTCATCATAAGCGTGGCCCTAATATCTGGGCAATCCCCAATTTCACAATTCAAAATGAATTGTTTTGAGGGCATCTCGCTGTCGGGATCGTCCTCTCGCTGTCAGGAAGTCCATAAATGAGGTGTCCCGAGCCGCTCAATAAAGGGGCGTTGGGACCCTTGTAAAATGGATGCTTTGGTCTATTTTTAAGAGGGGTTCGATTTCTCAAATCCTCCTGAAATCGTGGAGTAGCATTTCATAACCATTCCCCTCATAAGTTCATAAATACCTCTCTCTCCCTCTCTCTCAACAGAGAAGGAAGTGGAGGAAATCCAGAGAGAATTTTATAAAAAAATCTTATTGGTTTTTGGAAGAAAAGTAAGAGGGAAAAAATAGGAGAGGAAGAAGAATGTGAGAATTATAGAAATGAAATCCCCATTCCTTTCTTTTCTTCTCATACCCTCTCTATTGCCATATCTCTCTCTTATCGTTTCTGATTAAGGATCAATAAGATCCATGAAAATTTCTACAAGTTTTCATTTCCATCGAAGAAGTTTTAATAGCCATGACCATGACTTTCAGCAAGATGAAAGGCAAATGGAATATGAAAATTTCATATTCTACCAAGGGCAAATCCTAAACATATTATCACATGTTCTCCATACTTGGAACAAAAATCCATGTGTTTTTAACCAAATAGAACAAAACCTAGAACATAGACCATGCCTTGTTCTACATAATGATGAAATAAGCCATCCTATTTCTTGAACACACTTCTAGAAATAGATAAAAACTATTTTCTTTCTTAAAAGAAAATAGGTACATGGCTCAAAACCCCCCATGTCCCTTAATGAAACATTTGAACAAGAAAATCCTATTCACTTGTGAGAGAGATGAAAATTATATCTTTATTGGATTGTGGTGATAAAACACTACATTTTTCCTACAGAACATGGCTTAAAACCATGTTCTCTATTTTGAACACGACTCCTGTGTTCATTCTGCACAAAACCATTGAAAATGATGTCGCACTCCATTTTCATTTTTGTGCAAGGAAAGCTTAATCAAACTAAGCTTTCCCCATCATTCATACACAAAATTGAATAAAATATGAGATTAATGATGATACTTAAACATAAGTATCTACTAATCTCACAAATATATAGGGATATCAGTGCTAAAGAGGGAGGTCGCAAAATAGACCTCCCGCTATCGGGACCCCCCTCCCGACGTGCCGGGAAGCTCCAAAACGAAGCTTCCCAAGGACGCTGCCTGAAGGCCTCAAAAGTAGGCCTCCTGCTGTCGGGACCCCCTTCTCGACAGGTCGGGAAGCATAGAAGCCCGAATATGCTTCCCGCAAACAGAAATATTTTCGTGTCTTAACAAAGTGTGGGCTAGAGTGACTCCACATTGGTCATTGGTCTAAAATGGAATGATGTAGCCCTCATATAGGGTAGTGCCCATCCATATATGTCAAAAATTAACATTAAAATATCCCTAAGTATTGAGCTAAACTCTTAAACCAAAGTTGTCTCATAACTTTGTACATTTTGCAATATCAATATAATTTATATTCAAATTGTACACAGGCGGGTGAAATACAATGAATATCTCCATTTCTCATATTTTTCTTTGCTTGTAAGTATTATATATCTTTAAATGAGCAAGCTAATAAGGTATCCCGTATAGACTTTTTCTAAGACTATATGATGTAATTAACGGTAAATGTTTGCGCTTATCGGAAGTCTCGAATCTCAGGACCTTGTAATCAAACTTTTAAACTCAATCAACTTGTTTTGTTTAAATTATACATATTTAAACATTCGCCCGTTAGAGCTCCTAAGAAGGGTAAACATAAGGCGGGGGTGAGGAGGAGGAAGACGAGGGTGAGGGCGAGGAGGGGGATGATAGAGGAGGGTGGGGGCGCGAGGAGGGGGATGAGGGCGAGAGCGAGAAAGTGCGTGTTTAGTTAACAACAATGGCAAACCCACTTGAGGTCAGGGTGGGGATATGGTTGAGGTCAGGGTGGGGATATGGCCTCACCCTGTTTTGAATAATAAACACTCTATATATAGATATATTAATGTGTACATACATCATTATATAGATATAAATAAAAACACGAAGATGATGGTGACCTAGTGGTCTTAGGCGCTAACCTTAAGCTCTGGTTTTTGAAAGGGGCGTGGGTTCAACTTCCAGTTGAGACATTTTTATGGATTTAAACTATTCTCACTCTTTAAAACTCCATCATAATATAGTTTCCTCTTGTCCTGATTTCTTATTTTAACTTCATAAAAAATATAGATAGATAATATAATAGTTTTTCCCTCTTCTATTTTTACAAATTTATCATGTCCTTTATATATATATATATATATATATATATATATATATATATATATATATATATCCAAAATATGTTTTGAAGGCCCCTGAACTCCTATGTTCGGACATGGGGCCTTTACCAAGATAGCAATTTTTGCCTCACCCTTGATAAAATCATGGATCCGCCACTGGTTAACACCAATGTTTTACGCTAATCACCCCTACCTATACCATATTGCTAAATACTTTTTTTCAATACCATTTTGCTAATTTTTAAAAAATAACCCATTAAATCCCAAAAATTGTCCTTCTACAGCAAACTTATTATCTTTTAATGCAGTAGTGGCTGCTGATTGTATTTTTTAGGTTGTTGATGGAATGAACCGCTTGATGCAAAAAGTCAAGTTCCATAGCATTCGCGCTGCCATGAATTTTAAAAGGAGAAAAGGAGTTGTGCATTGCCGCTATATAAAGTTTTTGCATTTGGGGGTTGGTTGGGGGGGGGGGGGGGGGGGGGGGTTGGGGGTTTCATGACAACACGCTATAGGAAATTCAAACAGCGGTATTGTATACTATGCTTCGGTTTTTGAAAATCAGTGTTGTTGTTCCAAAGTATGATATATGTGCGAATTTTTCTCTTTTATTTAAACTATCTTCTCTTCTTTGCTATGCTAAACTGTTAACAATTTGATGTTAGGAGAATACTGATTTTGCGCCGACTTTATCGCGATCCGAAAGCGGCACGTGACCGGCGTTTAGATTACGTGACATCTAAAGATGTCGACACGATTCAAGTAAATCAAAAACCCAGAATCTAAACCTTTTTTAAGGTTTAAAAATAGTGGAGTTAAGTTTTAGAAAGAGTTATTAAATGGAATCAAGTTCATTTTAAAATGTAAATAAGTTTGTCTGAAAACGCCCGTGTCTTTTGAAAATCGGACAGCACCTCTTTTGTAAATTTTGAATAAAACCACGTACAAAGCATAATATATATAAAGCATCCCGAACGGGAGCTAGTTTCCGCGCCCAAAGGACGGAGCAACCATGCAGTTAATATACGACGTTCAAGACGAAAAAATAGAAAGCGCTACATAACCAAAAACAATATAAAGTCGACTCCATCGACCAAAACTTGTATTTATGTGAACTTAGAAGCGAGATTTAGATGTTATGTGTTTTTGGGCATAATCTATCTATATAGAAGTTTTAAAAAATATATATAAAAGGAAAAATTGATTGTGAAATGTCAAAAAGTTGATCCTCGGTTTATTAGTTATAGCTTTTAATTAATGCTGCTGCCCTTCTTTGGGTATAGAGCTAGGAAAACTGTAATTTATTTTGAGTGTAGGTAGAGTCGATGCAATCTAGAACTCTAGTTTGCAAGGTCAGCCATAAAAGATGACCGTTAAGTCAGAGTAGTTTTTCATAGTTTTGAAAAGAAAAGATAGATTTCTCCTACAGCCTCAACCTATGCGGAATTTTCGGTAAGTGTATTAAAAATCTAACTTGGATGGGTGTCTGTTTTGGAGTTACCTACACTTAATAATGGTATTTTTGATTATTCTACACTCCAAAATGGATGTTTTTCTTCACAAAATCAAAATTTTGGGGTTTAGAAAATTTTAGTTAATTTGAAAACTCCACGTATATCAACTTAATTTGGAATTTAGATAACCGGATTTTCCCAAACTCTAAAATCAATGCCTAATATGGCGGCCCTGTTTGGGAATGGAGTTGAGTTTTCTAAACTGTAGTTTCATAAAGTTAGCAAAGCCAAACTCTAAAATCCTAATTTTAGCTTGTTTTGCCTACCATTTTGGGTATTTATCTCAACTCTAATCTGGTCAAAGTTTTGTTAACTCCACTTTTGGAATTTGGGGCTTGCAAACCATAATTTACATCACTGTGTATCTACATGAAAATAAACTACAGTTATTCCAGCTCCAGCTCCAAACAGGGCCGAAACAGTTAGGATTAATTACGGCTAGATAATTACTGCCGATATCTTAAACTTTAACTTGATTCCCAAACAGGGCCCAAGTGGGTGTGTGATCAAGCCAAAGAAGAGTGATAAATAAAACCAACTATTACAAACCCATGCATGCAGTCTGGCAAACAAACAGTGTGTACACAATAATACCACACACATCATTGTATATGTCTCTACTCGTGCAAAACATGCACATTATACTCAACAACAGCATTCCCGGTAAGAAGGTTCCAATCATGGGTCTTGGCCAATGCATACCCTCTTGCAAACCTAAACTTCCCGCTCCCTCCGACCACCGGCAACTCCCTCGTCTCGTTAAACACTGCGTTCCTTCCGAGCACCGAGAGTGTGCTTCCGTTAAACTCTCCACCCATGAAAACAAAGTTCATAGTCATCAGAAGCCCCGCTTCTTCCTGGGACGCAAGACCATACAAGCCTTGTGCTCGCCCGACAAGAGTCGAGTTTCGATCGGGCCCTTCGGTTAGTGGGTCATCGATCATCACGAGAGCGCCGAACCCAGTGAGGGATACGTAGGTGGAGTAGGCCGCGACGCGATCCTCATTGCGGTCGGGGGCGCTCCAACGACTATGTCGTGGAAGTAGAAGTGGAGGTGTGTTTCCTTCTCGGGGACGTCGGCGGCGGTGGAAGAAGAGTACATGAAGAAGGAGAAGAAGAGAACAAAAATGAAACAAAGGAATGAGGCCATGTTGGGAGAGTTATACTGGTGAAGTGTTGACAACAGAGTGATAGCATATTTATAGCTGAGTTGGATTAAGAGTGGTTTATGACAGATGAGAAAAATGCCAAGTGAGAAAATTAATCACCAAGAATCTGACTTCATGAGTAGCGAGCCAGTGCGTTTGCTTGCCAGCTTTGAAAATTTAAAAAAAATTTTGTAGAGAAATATTAATTAAGACTTGAAGCCCTCTAATCTTCTAACTTATTTTTTGAAATCAACCTCCTTGGAGTATGTAACTTGTGCTCCCCAAAAGAAATTGGCAGCAACTGAGCTAAGTGCAGTTGATGTGATCTAATCTTCTGGCTTGGAGTATGCTAATTTTTGGCTTGTGTCTTGTTGTACGTGACAATACTATTCAAAAATAATTATGGTGACGTGTGCTATCCAAAAATTAGGTCTAGAGGAGACAGATATATACAAAGATCCTGTCATCTAAACATGCGTGTGTGTGAGCGACAGAGACAGAGACAGAGACAGAGATTATTTTAATGAAGTAATAAAAGAAAGGTAATAAAAATGAAAGAACCTTATACCGGAAGCTCTTGTGGATTGTCAAAAAATTCATGGGACTTTTTCGCCGGTGAAAACCCCCCATGTCAATGGCACACTATTAAAATCTTGTTAATCACCCCTACCTATATGTACTTATGACCATAGTCATAAATTCGTGATTCGGATATAATTGGGTGAGATCGAAAATTCGGATTCGGAGAACTATTCGGAAAAAAATCGGCAGGTATTCAGGAAAGATTCGGAAAGTGTTCGGAAAATATTCAGGAAGGATTTCGAGCAAGAAATTAATATATGAGACGCTAGGTTTTGATTTTGTGAATTATTCGTTGTTTTTTGAATTATTCGCTGTTTTTTAGAATAATGCGGGAATAATTCGTGAATTATTCGCAAATTATTCGGCCCGACCGGTAACGGCGATTAAATCTCCGATTTATTCGCCTGAGCAAAAACACACGAATAATTCATGAATTCACCGAATAATGCACGAATTATATGATTATACTTATCACAACAAACGTGACTAATTAGTGTTACAGTCATACTTCTAAATCATTTATGTGACCAAGTTGATTGTTTGATATTACAGACAGTTGGCTATATATATTATAGACCGGTATCTACCTATTGCAGGCAATTAGTTACTAAGACATTTTATTATGGTGTCAGGAAAACCAAAGTTTATTTTTAAATGCAGGCAGAGATTATGCAAACTGTAGTTTGCAAGGTCTGCACTCCGTTGTAAGAAATTAACTTTTATGGGTGTCTAACTTTGGATTCTTTTTAGAATTCAAAATATTGTTTTCGAGTTATCTAAACTCCAAAATAGATGTTTTCTTCATACATATTAGAGTTTAGAAAGCTTTGGTCCAATTATAGACTAGTAAACTCCGGTTATCTCGAATTTGGAATTTAGATAAATAGAATTTTCTAAACTCGAGAATCCATGCCAAACAAACACCAATAGTTAAGATTTTGAAATTAAGTTTTGATAACTTTATGATGAAACTATGTTTATATATCTAAACTTAATTCCATTCCCACAAGTGGATTCAACGTGCATTACACTTCTGACAACTAATGGCAAAACCAAATTAGTGCAAATTGTTGCAGCAATTACAATTTAGGATACATAGCACACAACTAAATAGATAAGAAGAGGAAGCTAAATTAAAAATAAAAAAACACACACACACACACACACATATATATATATATATCCAAAGAATACAAACAATGCAATCAAACCAACGCATATATACAAGCAACTTACTTTAAAAACTAGCCTTCACTATATATGTATCTCAACTGTGACGAATCCCTTAAACCCTAAAACCCACTGGTGCAGAACATGCACATCATACTCCACAATAGCATTCCCAGTGATAAGATCCATCTCATAAGTCTTGGCCAATGCATAACACAAACAACCCCCCCCCCCCCCAAACCTGAACTTCCCGCTCCCTCCCACCACCGGCATCTCCCACACCCTGTTAAACACCGTGTTCCTTCCAAAAACTGAAAGCGTGCTACCGTTGAATTCTCAGCTGGTGAAAACTAAGTTCATAGTCACCAGCAGCACCGCTTCATCCTGCGACGCCATCCCATACACGTCTTGTGCCGGCCCGACGAGCTTCGAGTCTCAATCGGGCTCTTCGGTCAACACGTCTCGTCGCGGCGAGGTAGGCGAGACGAGCCGATTCGAGAAATCCGGAGCGTTGCCTCGTTCGAGTTCGCCTCGGCCAACTCGTTTCCTCGCTTCGCTTCACCTTGTGGATTTGCCAAACTCATGACGAATCGCTGCCTCGTTTCGTCTTGCCTCGTCTTGCTCGCCGCTCGCCTCGAGATCCGCGTCTCCAATGATTAACTCCGGCTGAATTCGCCCCAGTTCACCCCGCCCCGCCTAGGGAACCATTGCGAACGGTCGGGGGTGCGGCGATCTAGGCATGAAGAGGCGAATTTTTTCGCCTTGCCTCGTAACGGTTTATTAAAGGGTAGATTTTTCAAAAAAAAATTAAAACCCGTAAATACCACCATCCCCATTTCTTCTCATATCAAACCCTACTCTCTTCCAAATAAAAAAAATTCCTAACTCTCACAAAAAAATACCATCTCATTAAAAATATTATCTCTCAAAAATTATCTTCTTTAATTTTTAAGTTTTGAAGAATAGAAGCTCTGATTTGATCTTCCGATTCTGAGTTTTCGAAGCTCCGTGCCTCTAACCGACTCATTCTACTACTCTATTTAGTCAACTGTTATTCTAAAATTCTGCTCTTTTATTTATTTCTTATTTTTATTTTATTAGCTCTCATTCTACATTAAAGGGTCATCTCATACGAATTAAACCCAAGCTCCTCATCTTGAATTAGAACAACAAGCAAAAAGATCCATACCTATATCTAGAGAACCTAAAAAACGTGCTCCAACTAATAATATTTGGGATCACTATAAAGTTGAATTTAGAGACGGTGTTAGATACGAAATTTGCAAATATTGTGGCAATGCATATAAACACAAGGAAAGTGTCGGCACCGGTAGTTTGCATAAGCATGCAAAAAAACACTTGGATGTCCCGGCCGGTTCCACCTCTACACAATCACAAATTGGTTTCGCTAGTCAAGATCTTTTTCAATAAAATTATGATTTAAATGTTTCAAAAATGACAAGATGTATTATAGCAGATGAACAGCTTCTCGAATTCAGAGAAAGCACAGCTATTGAGCGGTACGTTCAAACGGTACTGCAATCGGCATACAAAAAGGTTCCAAGGACTATGGTTAAAAGTCGTTGTTTTGCCTCTACAATAACGGTAAACAAGTATTAATTACTACTCATGCTTCTTTAGATACCAGTGTTCCATTAACTTCTGATATTTGGACTGATAGAAGGGAGCTTCTCTGAATTTGTGTTACTGCAAATTGGATAGATTTTGACTGGTATTTGCAAAATAAAATTATTGCTTATAGACAATTTCCATACCCGCATAGTGCTTTTCATATAACTTCTGAAATTAAATCTATTTTAGAAGAATATTATTATGTAAATAAAAAAATTTCTATTTTTTTCGATAATGCTAACAACAATAATTCTGCTGTTAGTGAACTTATTAGGCTATGCAAGCCAATTTGTAATGGTCGTTTTTTCATTTTCATTGTGCATGTCATATACTTAACCTTACTGTACAGGATGCATATACCGTATATAGTACAGATATTCAAACAATTAAAGATGCATGTAGATTTATTGAAAGTTCCAGAAAAAGAAAATCTGAATATAAAACTAGATGTCTGGCTGCAGGAGTAAGGTCGTCTTTTAAAAAAGATGTGGTCACTAGATGTGTACGTCCCGTTTCACAGTAGACGGAAACGGTGGCGCGGCAAGCCCGCAGCGTATTTACTATGAGAATACGTTTAGCGTAATTAAGCAATATAACAATATATAAGAAAAACAAGAATAATAAGATGAAACAACAATTTTATTTACATTCAAATTATATACAACTGTTTGTAATAAAAAGATATAATGATAAAACAAATGCCTAAATAATGACATAACGGAAGTAAATACAAGCAGGAGCTCATAGTCAGGCTGAGAAGCAAACTGGTCCACGTTCTTCGAGCTCGGCTCTATCTCCTCCGAATCTGGTCCTCCAGACGAACATTCTAAAGAAAGAAATAGAGAGGAATGTCGTCAGCGAATTAACGCTCGGTAAGTCCCCAAAGAAGTTTAAGGAGATGGTATATAAACTGAAAAGAAACCAAGTAAAAGTGAACATGCAAGATTATATACGAGAGTATCTAAGCATGTTTATTTACCGGTATAAGATGGTTATTCTAACATGATTATTTGTAGTTTGATAAAGAAAATATTCATGTATACGAGAGAAGTCCATCTTACCCCGTAGACTATGGTAACATATAGTACAAGGCTCCGTCATAACCCACAGGACAACGGCACGTGAATTTATGTAGATGTCTTTTAAGTGACCTCTCGTGCCATGAGATGCGTTCCATACCAATCTACCCCCTTACCCCCGCGTATTGTATTGTATAGTTTAAGATTACAAGTCTTGACCGAATCCATGAATATAAAAATGTACAGGTTCATGTTCAAGATGTAATCATATATTTAGGTATTCATGTCAAGTTCATGTCAAGTTATATTCATGGTTCAGTCAAGTCAAATCAAGTATTCAAATTCAAGTTTGATATTTGAATTCGAGTATTCAGGTTCATGATCAAGTATTCAAGTTTGTGTTTGATTTTGGATTCTGATTTGAGTTTGGATTCAGATTGGAATCAGTATCTTATGAAAAGATTTAGCTCTTGAATTTCTTAAGTTCGGAAGTAATCGGACAACTGCTGCATATGGACGGCAGGATTTGTGTTTTTTTCAAGACAATTGTCATTGATAAACTCCATTAATTTGCAGTGTTGTTAACCTGAATATGCAAGCACTCACTTTCTCCGATTTCTTGGGGCTCAAGAGAAATGATACAGTTTAAACCTATATTAATCTAAGGTTCTTAAAAATTTAATCTTGTTTATTTACATTGTATGCATTTATCGAGGGATTATATGAGAAATATTTTAATATTGTTTAAAAAATAAATCTCGAGAGTGATTTATAATATTAAGAGTTTTTATGAACATGTATTTTAATTTTAGTGGTATTTTAGTAATAAAACCTAGCTTTTAAAAATTTATGATATTTTAATAAAAATTGCTTCTTTTGTAAACTTAGTGGTATTTTATTAAAAATATAATCTTTCATTTAAAAATATTTTTTCCACACTTTGTTTATATTGAAAATACGATTTCATAATTTTATATAATTTTCCAAAGTTTTGATTTTTTGTAAGAAAATCGTATTTCTTTTAAAATCGCATTCTTATTTCTTTCGAGACTGAATTCTCCATGAGAAACTCTGCATCTAATTCTATTATCCCAAGGACGTGCGATAATCCACACCATCCACAAGTGGGTTCCCTAAAGATGGTTATAGAGGCGCAATTGCAAAAGGAGGTAAAAATATCGATTAAAAATGTATTTTTTAAAAGCGATGGTATTTTATTGTAATTCGTATTCTTTAAATTAACCAAATATCTAAAATATCGTGCTATGAAACCATAGTGTTTGTGAATGTGGTAGGTCGTTACCCCGTGAACTTTTTAGAGGTATATATGCTGGTTACCGAATAAAGGGTTATATTTAAGGTTCATGGTATTTATGTGAAAAAGTTTGTTATATGATCATATCATATGAAATTTTAATTGCATAAAAAGGTAAATAAAGATAGTAACATTTTAAAGTTATGTTCGATATTGGTGTGACTTAAAAAGCAGATTAAAATATTGAAAAGAAAAATGTTATCGGAGTGAACTCTACTTTGTCGATATGTTTTAAGAATGCGATTTGAGATGAAATGAACGGGAAGAATAGGGACTTACGAGTTGCGTAGCGTTGATAAGAGAGTAAGGAAGGAAGATGGGGTCTCCGTGGCGTCGCGGTATCGTCGGGAAAAGCTCTGATCTTCAACGGAAAGAACTTGATCGCTAACTCCACTTGACTAGCCTTAACCCCTCTTGAACTTAGAGAATTTGGGAGAATTTTTTATAGGGATTTTCAGAATGGGGAGAACTAGGGGACGGGGTGTATTTATAGTGTAGAAATGAGGGTGTGTGAGTTAAAAAATTGAATTAAAAGCTTTAAAATAGGTTTAATGGGAAATTGAAGAGAATCTGCATGAATGCAGAGAAATCAAACACTACAGTGGAGTATAGGGGGGTCAAAGGAACACACGTGCAAAGAATGGAGCGATTTGGAGCTAGTTGGACCGTCGATGGCGGCCAAAAGATGGATTTGGGCGGTTGGATTTAGTCCATCTGTCTCGAGATTCGTGTCATGTGTTATATTCTGTGTTAACTCCACATATATCCCGTTTGATTTTTCTGAAACTTTTCAATTCTCCGTGTATTGGACGTGCAACTCTTGGGCTTCCGAAAAATTAGAAAGAAAAATTATAAAAAATAACTGGGACTGATAGGAATCGAACACACAAGTTATGGCACAGCAGTGTAGAGGCTTAACCGGTGAGCTACAAGTTGTTTCTTATTTTTATTGAACAAAAATAACTTATAACTCCTTATCAGGCTGAAATACCCTTTCTATAAATTTGAATAAATTACATTTGTACAGGGATTTTAGAGTTGTTGTAAATCCATGTCACGCACCCCACATGTTCGCGGGGAGGTGGAATATATGAAAAACAATTATCAAAACTTCGTAACACGGACTTGAGCATACGGATCGTGTCTAAACCATTACAAACAAACTACTAGAGGTTTAACTACTCGGATTCGAAATTATACCTCACGTTACTTGTCCTTCGGGTCTTCATCGCTGTCCTCCACACCTCGTAGGCTCTATGGAACATGGGCATCTCAACGGCCCCCTCGAGTCAAAGACGATCCACCCGAGAGTCTATAATCCGAGCTCCTATCTCGAATCTGAGATAACTACGGCTTCTAGTTTGCTAATCTAGAAGTCCTAAAGGGTATAGAGTATTTAGATGGATTACTTAGTCACTTTAAACCCTAGCATTCTCAACTCATGAGAGCTATTAGGGTTTGAGGAAGAAGATGAAAACTTGAGGAGAGAGAAGCGTTTTGTGATAATGAAATGAATAATACTCATGCTAGAATATATTATGAAGTATAATAATATCTCTCTTGATAATATCAAGATTATATAGCATGCTTCATTTAATTCTAAAGGTGAATCACCTCATGAGTCATTAAGCATTTAATGTAAACTACACCTCATCTCCTCCACCTCATTTAGTTTAAATCTAAAAAGAAATAAACACAAATGAGTCACCTCCTTCTAGAAACTTCCCGAAAAATTACGAGACTGCCCCTCCCATCCGTATTTTCGAAAAACACGGATAATCTTTAACTGAATAAATCAATCTGTATAATACTAGAATCTGGCTTAAACCAAAGCTCGCCAGTATTATCTGCCCGATCATAGTACGTGCACAAGTGTACGTAAGTGATCGCGGCCCTGCCGTAAAACCATACGGCCTCTACACCTTTTTTCCGGTGCAGGGAAACTCTCTGTGTGGGACTCTAAAGACTCGACACTACACTGGTAGTGGGTTTAACCACAGGCCGTAAGCGGTACTAGCTGTACGTAACGGTCCCCAGGTAGATGTCGACAAGAAGGTCGATGAGTAAACCCATCCGAACTCCTACTAAGCCTATATGTGACAATCTCCGTACAGTCCGGTCTGTTCGTCTAGGACTACTGCATATCGGGCCTAGGGGGCGGTAAATGTCAGACCCCTAATAGCGGTATAAGTCGTGTCGGAGTGAAGCCCATTACACCTCGAGAAACTACTGGAACCTACCAGTAAATCTCGCTTGCCCTGGCCAAGGACTTTGCGTAATGGCTCTTCATACACAGCGCGATATCAACCCCCAATACCGGGAAAAACGAATCCTGTCTAACCGCCACTGCCTCCAAGTGCTTCGGGACTGCACCCAACTACTACCTGTTTGCACGACTCCTTTGACCCGTGGTAGGGTAGTAATCTAAGTACAGTGGGAACACACCCGAGGCGAAGTAGCAGTGTCAGTCGACGGACTAAGCTGTACTCATATCACCTGGGAACTGCTATCTGACGATGGATATAGAACCAACCTGCAGTTCCCGGCGAGTCCTGTCCGGTGTACTCGTAACCTAACGAGCACTTGCATACTATCTCCAGTACGATGTACTGATGGCTGTGGGACAGACCATCTCCCCATGCTGGGATGAGAAGCGTATCCACCAGTCTACTCCGGAGTATCGATACCCCATCTCGATAATCCTACGACTAGAGACCTGTATAGGATGTTGCTTATAGACTACCCAGCCCCCATTAGTGTGACTGCCATCACAACACTGGTAATCAAGCAATGATCCTAAGGGCTCTACTAATATGTATAAGCGATATGTTAAAAGAAACATATGCACATATTAAAGTAGAAACAAACCAAGTAGCATACTACCATTTTTAGCAAAACTGTCAATACAACTGTGAATATCCCAAGCTTCTATTAAGTAATATACAAACTAGTATGATACAGTAATGGCCTCTAGGGCATAAACACTAACAGTTGTTACATTCTACCCTTCTTATAAAAATTTCGTTCTCGAAATTTACATGAAGACTAATTTTCAAAAAGGTAAGGGTATCGTGTACGCATATCGTCTTCTCGCTCCCATATCGATTCTCCTGGTGAATCTTTTCTCCACATTATTCGTACTAAGTTCACCTCCTTGTTCCGTAGTGTCTTCACATTTCGATCCAAGATCTCGACTGGCTGTTGTTCGCAAGTCAGATCGGTCTGTACAGTAAGCTCTGAGTGATCAAATATGTGGCTGGGGTCGCTCACATATCGTCGTAGCTGGGATATGTGGAACATGTTGTGCACTCCTTCCAATGAGGATGGTAGTGCTAAGCGGTATGCAACTTCTCCAGCTCGTTCGAGTATGTCGAACGGTTCGAAGTACCTTGAACTGAGTTTAACCCTCTTACCAAAACGTATGACTCCCCTGTTCGGAGAGATCTTCAAAAACCCATGCTCTCCGGGTTGGAACTCCATATGTCGATTTTTTGCTTCTACCGAATGTTTCTGTCGGTCCTGAGCTATGCGCATCTTTTCCCTGATCGTGCAAACCACATCTACAGTTGCCACGATCATCTCTGGCCTAAGGAGTTCACGATCTCTAAAGTCATCCCTACTCGGCTGGGAACGACACTTACGTCTATAGAGTGCTGCGAAAGGTGGTATCCCAATACTTGCCAGGTCGCTGTTATTATATGAAAACTCCACAAGGAGTAGGTGATCTTCCCATAAACCTCTAAAGTCTAGCATACACTCTCAGTATATCTTTCAGGATCTGAATCGTTCGCTCGGACTGTCCGTCTATTTAAGGATGATACGCCGTGCTAAAATTCAGACTCGTTCCCAAGCTTGCTTGAAAATTCTGCCAAAATTGGGATCGGAATATAGTATCTCGATCGGAGGCGATACAAACAGGTACCCCATGTAATCTCATGATCTCCTGCATAAGTTTATGGGTTTCAAGGTAAGTATGGTATATCTTGAAGGTTTAAATCTTACTTTAGATTTTTACTCACCTCCATATACTTTCTTACCAACGTCTCAGTTGATTGGCCAATTCAGAATGGGATGAAGTGAGCTAACTTGGTGAGTCGACCCACAATAACCCAAACTGCATCGTTATCCTTCGTGCTGCAAGGGAGAGCAGTCATGAAGTCCATGGTAATGCGCTGCCATTTCCAATCTAGGATAGCTAACGGCTGAAGTAGACCAGCGGTTCTGTGATATTCAGCCTTCACTTGCTGACAGATTAAGCACTTTGTTATACTCTTTGCTACTTCATGCTTCATTCCACGCCACCAATAGTGTTGTCGTAGATTCTTATACATTTTCGTGCTGCCGGGGTGTACAGAATACGGAGAGCTGTGAGTTTCTTTCATCAACTCTTCTCGAACAGGACCGATTGGCACACATAAATGGATCCAATACCGTAAGGATCCATCTTCGTGGATGATGAAGTCAGTCCGAAGACCACTTTTTACTTGTTCTCGGATCTTTTGTATCTTGGTATCGTTTGCTTGAGCTAGCTTAATCTGATTTACAAGAGTGATTGGACTTGTAAATCCATCAAAGATGAGACGTTACCAGGTACAGCTACTTCAATCCCCAATCCATGCAGTTCTTGCTGTAGCTTCCATCGATCGGTGAGATTAATTGCTAATGGCTGGTGACTAAGTGTATCGGGAAATACGTTCACCTTTCCAGGATGATACTGTAAGTTGATGTCGAAATCCATCATGAGTTTGAGTCATCTTCTTTACCGTATGTTGAGTTCCTTCTAAGTAACTACATCAGACTTTTGTGGTTGGTGTATATATCCACTCGCTCTCCCAATAAGTAGTGATGCCAAATCTTGAGTGCGAAGATGAAGGCTGCCAATTCCAGATCATGTGTTGGATAATTGCGTTCATGAACTTTTAACTACCTTGATGCAAAAGCCACAATCTTTCCATGCTGATGTCGAACACATCCTAATTTTTTACCGGATGCATCACAATACACATCGAATCCGCCAGATCGATCCGGTATTATGAGGATAGGAGCAGAGGTTAACCTCGACTTGAGTTCTATGAAAGCCTTTTCACATACTTCTGACCACACGAATGCTTCGTCTTTACGTGTAAACTTGGTCATGGGCGCTGCGATCTTTGAAAATCCTTCTATTAAGCGTCTGTAGTATCTTGCTATACCCAAAAAACTTTTTATATCTTTGACGGATTTTGGTGTAGGCTATTCGCTGACAGCTGACACCTTAGTTGGATCCACATAGATTCCTTCACATGAAATGATGTGTCTGAGAAATCCAACCCGGTCTAGCCAAAATTCACACTTGTAGTACTTGACGTAGAGTTGATGTTATCGTAGTGTCTCCAAGACAATCTGTAAATACTCGGCATGTTCTTTCCGATTCTTTGAATACACCAGAATATCGTCGATGAAGATAACAACAAATCTGTCTAAGTACTTTCGGAAAATTTGGTTCACCGGGTTCATAAAAATGACAGGTGCATTAGTCACTCCAAATGGCATTACGAGATATTCATAATGGCCATAACTAGTCCTAAATTCCGTCTTCAGAATGTCAGACTCTTTGACATTCACTTAATGATATTCTAAATGAAGATCTAATTTTGAGATGACATAAGATCCACTTAACTGATCAAAAAGGTCATCGATGCAAGATAGCAGATACTTGTTCTTAATCGTTACTTTATTCAGTCCTCGATAATCCATGCACATCCGGTAAATACCTTCCTTCTTCTTCAGTAGTAACACCGGTGATCCCCAACTTGAAATACTGGATCCGATCCAACTTTTCTTCAGGAGCTCGTCTAACTGGATACAAATTTCTTTCAATCCTTCCGGACTTAGTTGATATGGAGTTTTGATTACAGGTTGTGCACCGGGTTGTAAATCAATATTGAATTCAAGAGTTCGATCGGAAGGCAAACCTGATATGTCTTCAGGAAAAAGTTCCTCGAACTCTCGAACTATTTCAGGCTTCTCTCCTTTGGCTAGTAGGGAGGACACTTTAGCAGTCTTCGGCTTGGCATGGTAGCTTCCTGGTTCCCAGGTTTTGTCTCCACTTTTGAAATAGAAGACTGGGCGATCTGGTATCGCAAATACTACTCTCATTTGACGGCAGTCAATGGTAGCATAAAATACTTCCAGCCAATCCATTCTCAACACAATATCGAAATTTGGTATGTCCAGTCTTTTGAAATTTGCGTAGAATTCTCGGCCGCAAACTACAATTGGCATTGATCATACCCTAAAGTTGTCTTCAAGACTTCATCCCCGGAATAGACATTCCAGCTCGAAACGAGTAGCTTGATGGGAATCGCGTGCGATCTCACGAACCGTTGTGACATGAAGCAATGTGAAACTCCAGTGTCGAAAAGTAATAGTGCAAAAAGGGTGGCTACTAATATAGTACCTAAGTTGTGTGACGTTGTGTATAGGTATAAAAAAATGATAACGATGTACTAGTATCAAAGGTTGAAAGGATGAGAAGACTTTACCGGTGATGACTTGTCCTGTGATTTCGGCCTCCTCGACCGTCATTGTAAAAGCTTGTCGTCTCGGTATATTCCTCTTCACCGGAGGCACATTCCTCTGCCCTTGAGGCACATTTCTCTGTGCCCGATGGACTTGACACTGAGGCTATGCAGGTGGCCCATATAGAGCTGGTGCAGGAAGAGTTAAGCAGGGTGCAGGTGCCTGAATAGCTGGCCTCTGCGGAGCGGCATTATGGGTCTAGGTGCCGGTGCCGTGTTACCTCGATATGGGCATGCTCCTATAGCATGAGTAGATGCGCCATAAACCAAACACAGGCCATTTGCACGCCTGCAGTCATTCGCCAAGTGTCCAGTTCTCTTGCAGTAGAAACATAAATCTGGACCGGACCGGTTAAACGATCCTCCTGACCTCTTGGGTGCAAAAGTCAGCCTGGAAGAGGCTCCTCCTTTCTTCTGAACAGTAGGGCGTTTGATTACGGCTTCTTAAGGCTTACCCTTCTTCTAGACTACAGCTTCATAACGGCGTGCTGCCTTCAGAGCGAGTTCATGAGTTGGATAGTCACCTGTGGCTAATGCCGCTTGAATCTCCGGGTCTAAGTCTTGTTGGATTCTGCTAGCTCGAATCTCATCGATAGGGATCAGGTGTACTGCAAACCTGATATGATGTTGATGTCAGGATAGTTACGTGTTTTACAGAACATAATTTGAAACGAATTCTTTACCTGCTAAGCATGATGAATTCGGCATCATATTCATGCACTGATTTTATCCACATAAAGTCTTGTTGTATGTGGATGAACTGTTGTTCCATCTCAAAACTTGCAGTCTCAGGGAAAAACTTTGCATCGAAAAGACTGCTGAACGTCTTCCACTTTGTTGGTTGTGTAAGATGGCTTTTCTCGGCTTTCTACTGGACTCTTGCATTTTCCGTGAGCTGAAGCTTGGCCATACGAACCCAAGGTATGTCTGGCACCTGTGCTGCTGTAAGATCATCCTCGATACTTTGGGCCCATTCTTCAGCCTCAAAAGGACTCTCTTTCCATGAGAAGTTCTTAGGATGCAACGCTCAAAATTGCTTTACTCTATGTGCTTCGGCTTCGGGACGGTTCATGAGAACAGCAGTCTGTTGCTGCTAGCCCTCCAGAAGACTTTGATGGCTTCCAGAAGTATCGTCTGTTCATTGATCGGCGTCGCAGCGGTAGGGAGAAGAGGTAGGGTAGGAGGTGGTGTGTTGCCATTGATATTGGTGCTGGTGTTGTTCGGAGAATTCATCACCTTAATAGAAAAGAAAAGGTTAGGATAGATTCAAAAAGTTTGAAAATATAAGGAATGTATAGTTACTGATTCTTATAATTCTTATGATTTATTGCTTAAAACTTCATGCAGAACGGACCTGCATGGGGCCACCAACAAAACCTGTCACGTCCCGCTTCCCAGTAAATGGAAACGGTGATGCGGCAAGCCCGCAACATATTTACTATGAGAATACGTAAAGCGTAATTAAGTAATATAACAATGTATAAGAATAAAAAGAGTAATAAGATGAAACAGCAAATTTATTTGCATTCAAATTGCATACAACTGTTTATAATAAAAACATACAATGATAAAGCAAATGCCTACA
Organism: Agapanthus africanus; assembly: GCA_030015575.1. Lineage (NCBI taxonomy): Eukaryota > Viridiplantae > Streptophyta > Magnoliopsida > Asparagales > Amaryllidaceae > Agapanthus > Agapanthus africanus. The sequence continues at coordinate 144,488,030 of CM057338.1, read as the reverse complement.
CGATGGTATACCGGAAGTAAATACAAGCAGAGGCTGATAGTCAGGATGAGAAGCAAACTGGTCCAAGTCCTCCAGGCTCGGCACTATCTCCTCTGAATCGGATCCTCCTAACGAACATTCTAAAGAAAGAAACAGAAAGGAATGTCGTCAGCGAACTAGCGCTCAGTAAGTCCCCAAAGATGTTTAAGGAGATGATATATAAAGTGAAGAGAAACCAAGTAAAAGTGAACATGCAAGATTATATATGAGAGTATCTAAGCATGTTTATATACCGGTATAAGATAGTTATTCTAACGTAGTTATTTATAGTTTGATAAAGAAGATATTCATGTATACAAGAGGAGTCCATCTTACCCAGTGAACTATGGTAACATGTAGTACAAGGCCCCGTCATAACCTATAGGACAACGGCGCATGAATTCATGTAGGTTTCTTTTAAGTGACCTCTCGTGCCATGAGATGCGTTCCGTACCAATCTACCCCTTTACCCCTGCGTATTGTATTGTTTAGTTTAAGATTACAGGTCTTGGACGAATCCATAAATATAAAAATGTACAGGTTCATATTCAATATGTAATCATGTATTCAGGTATTCATATCAAGTTCATGTCAAGTTATATCTATGATTCGGTCAAGTCGAGTCAAGTATTCAATTTCAAGTTTGATATTTGAATTCGAGTGTTCAGGTTCATGATCAAGTATTCAAGTTTGTATTTGATTTTGGATTCTGGTTTGAGTTTGGATTCAGGTTGGAGTCAGTATCTTATGAAAAGATTTCGCTCTTGAATTTCTTAAGTTCGGCAGTAATCGGACGACTGATGCACATGGACGGCAGGATTTGTGTATTTTTCGAAGACAATTGATATTGATAAACTCCGTTAATTTGCAGTGTTGTCTAATCTGAATAGTCAAGCACTCACTTTCTCCGGCTTCTTGGGGCTCAAGAGAAATGACACCGCTTAAATCTATATTAATTTAGGGTCCTTAAAAATTTAATCTTGTTTGTTTATATTGTATGCATTTATCGAGGGGTTTTATGAGAAATATTTTAATATTGTTTAAAAAATAAATCTCAAGGGTGATTTATAATATTAAGTGTTTTTATGAACATATATTTTAATTTTAGTGGTATTTTAGTGATAAAATCTAGCTTGTAAAAGTTTGTAGTATTTTAATGAAAACTACTTCTTTTGAAAATATCGTGGTATTTTATTAAATATTTAATCTTCATTTAAAAATATTTTTTCCACACTATATTTTTATTGAAAATACGGTTTCATAATTTTATATGCACAAATCATAAACCAACACAACGGTGTGTAAAACGTATATCAAGTGCAATAACTATACACAAAATGTAAATACCCAGTATGTGTAGCCATGGTGCACGAAAACAATATCATGAAACCCAATCATCAAAACTCAAATCTAAGCGATATAAGCATGAAACTCGGATCACAACGTAAATCGCAATAAATGATATTGAGCTACACTTCCTACAATGTCGAAAAATGTCGGTGCGCCCAAACTGGCAGAGCAAGAACATCCGCTTGTCTCTTGCTCACGGTCTGGCGTCTTCTGTCTCTGGGTCTTCATTTTCTCTGCGGATTACCAATCTCGCAATCTATCTGCTTATCGGCCTGGTCAGGTGTGCTAACGGAAACGATTCCGCTCGGGCACTCCTCAGGTCAATTAGTATGATCACTCATAAAGCAGCACGTCACTGGCGGTGGCCTCTGGCCCTATGAATACACGTAACACAACTGATCCTCGGTGCAAATCTTATTGCAGCAGTGTCCTGAAAAGAACCTGCTCAAGGTCTCTTCCGATCTCGCCTATACCGAACTATACGGAGGCTGGTACTCTTGTAAAATCTCTTCTCGTCTTCTAAACATCTGCATTCCAAGCACAGCATTTCCTCGAAAACTAGCCGTATCCCAACGCCTCTGTATATATATCAGATCTCTAATCTCAATGGGGAGTAACAACAGCTCGTCAGTATCTCGCACGAATCTCTTGTTCCACTCGTCTTTATTATCGCCCACTTCGACGTCACGTCATGCTATCTGCGTTTTGCAAATGTCCTCGGCTACAGTCAATTCGGAATCTCTCACACAGACTCGAAATCGCGAGCTCGGTATCTTCATCACTCTCTGGAAGATATCTAGCCGAACGCGTCTTCGGGAACTTGTTCTAATCATCGGAGGAATACTCAATACTCGTCCGTTCTCGATCAACTCACAACGCATCTGGGTGAGGTTCTCTATCTGAAGCTAGTCCACTTTACCGATCTCCTATCGGAGCATCCAACGAACAACGTCATCTCTGGATCGATTTACTCTAGATCTGAATAAAATTCTCCACACTGGAAATCTTCAACTCAACTGGGCCTGCGTCGGCGCATCAAATCTGACGAATCACTTCGTCTCTCAACTCAAGATAGACTAGCTATCACCTATCGCATCTCTGCTTGAAAACTCCAGCGATCTCAGCTCATTGTAGGGTGTTTTTCGTCACTCTATTGAGATGGGAATACGCGCGCGCTTGTCAGGCACGACACAGATTCCCCCTGCCTAGGGTAGGCTGGGGTTTATTGATTATGGGGATCCGAATCTCCGGCAGCCGCGGACTAAGCTGTCGTTAATTACCCCTCGGCTTTAGAGCAAGAGAACCTCCGATTGACGGGTCAAACTGGAGATGTGAACTCAATGCGATGCGTTGGTGTGTGTGTGTGTTTTTTTGCTTTATTACATTTGTTAAAAATATATATATATATATATATTCTATATATAAAAACAAAAATAAATAAGTAAATAAATATTTAGAGAAAACTTTTTTTATTTTAATTTTTTATTTTTTTTAATTTTTAAATATTATTTATAATTTATTTTTATTTATTTAATATTTATTTATTTTTAAAAAAAAGATTAAAATAAAAAAAAGAAGGAAGAAAGAATAAGAAAGAAAGAGAAAAAGGAGGGGAAGCCTGGGCTCCCATTAAATGGGAGCCTCTCCTCACATGCTAGGCCATCACATGCTTAGCATGTGTAACGCCTTAGATTTCGATTAGTGTTATTTAGACGATAATGCGGGTTTTTGGTAAAAAGTTTACCAATTTGAGTTTCTCATATTTTATAACATTTAATTAATAATTTATTATTATTTATTATGGCTTGCACGCCTTTGTGCATGTTTATGTGAGGGTTTGTTTGTGCTAATCTAGTTTAGTGACCATGACAACTTAACCTAATCCAATCCTTTGCTTTAACCTAATCCTTTGCCTTGATTAAATCCCTTGATTTTTTGAGAGAGATATTTTCTTGGGTTTTGTTTTGGAGAGGAGGTGGCATGGTGACATGGTGGTCATTAATGGTTGCATTAATGTGAAGTTAATGCAAGGGGTGCTCTCACCCTTAACCTCACCTCTCTCTCTCTCTCTCTTTTCTTCACACCCTTTCTCATTCTCTCTCACTTCATCTCTTCTCATTATTTCTCTCATTCCTCATAGTCTCAACTGAACACTTGCCTATTTCATCACAAAACCATCACAAACTTCATCAAATCTCACAAAAATCACATCTTTAACCTTGTTTTGCCTCTTGGATGCCTTGGAGCTTGGAAATCTAGGATCTTTGAGCTTGTGGGAGTAGGTAATGATCTCTTTCTGTTAAGTTAGCCTTTTTAGTATTGCGTAGCCTGTTAGTTTCAGTTTAGATCGCTTAATATTTCGTTTCGGGTAAATATCGTATTTTTAGTGTAGTTTTGGGTCTCGGATGATCTGCTATCAAACCAGATATTTGTTGGAAAAGTTCCCATCACAGTGACCTTGTGTAGTGACTTAGAACCTACCATAAAAACCTGACACTATTCCATGAACAGTGGGCCGCAAATTAATTGCTTCTGGTCGCAAATTGCGGCCAGACTGGGGAGTTGGGGTTTGGGTTTTGGTCTGGGGGTCTCTGGGGTTGTGTGTGGTCTCGTGGTACTTGCAACTTTTACAAATTGTTGGTATAGAAAAATCTGGGATCACTTGCTTGTTTTCTTGTGTTTCGTTTTCACACGTTACGTTATCCGATACGGTTCGTGTCGTTGTGTGTCTGTTGCTCTTGAGTTGGTTTCGTTGTGTCGCTATGCACGTTAGCCACTTGACGAACACTTGAGAGTTTGTTTGGAGTTGTCGCGTCGGTCAAACGTAGTTTGTACGTGTTATTGGTCGTTTGCTAATATATATATTTGTTATATTGTTTTATGTTTTAGGTTCGCAGGCGGGGATTTCAGACGTTGCGAAGAAGGGGAAACAGGTGGTTGGCTTTACTTAGGCAGGAGCGTTGGTGAGTAGATTTAACATCTATAGGGGAATCGCCCGTATGGCATTATGCGTCTGGGCTAGGGATGATATGATATTAGTCGCATATTCTATTGCATATATAGATTTTGCGCATACACCTCATTGCATATTATTATTGATTGTGCATGTATACCTTTGTTGCATATCTCATTTACCTATTATGTAGGGACTTAGTACTAATGAGACACAACACCGTTATTAACGGTTCATGTTTCACGAGCACTAATTGTATGCTACACACACCGTCGATAATTGTCATGACACGCACAACACCTATACATATGTGATATTGTATTGTTTAGGGACATTGAGATATGATCCTTATTTTCCTTCGTGCATATGACATATAGCATACCTTTATACCTACATGCTTACACATATGCCTTGACATGCTTACATGCTAGTTACCCATATACCTATATGGTATTGTACCATTAGTGATAGGTATATACACATATGAGATATAGCTACATGTACATCTTGCATACATACTTACACTTATACCTGGAGGGTATTACATCATTACTGATAGGTAGATACATATACCTTGCTATACCTACATGTTTACACATATATCTGGTTATAGCTACATGTTCACCTTTATTTGATATTATATGGACTTGGAGAAATTAGAAACCGCATGATATATATATTAACTTGTTGCAGTTAAATAGCGGCTTTTCCTTTATATGCTCACATTACAGTTTTATGTTGCATATATTATATTCATGGATTTTCGCATTGAGATATGGATTTTTCATGCTATTTTCTGGATTTGAGGACCGTGGTAGTTTCATGAAATTATGTATTATTTGAAAAACTCGATTTCTCTTGATATGATATTTCAGCAACCACCAAAAGATTTATCGGTTCTGATATATATACCCCATGCGAGGAGGTGTCGTGAGCCGTGTGCGGGTACATGGTGGGGCCCGGAGGTACCCCGGGGCAAGAAAGGTATTTCGATGGACCACGCCGATGAGCCTGATAGGGGAACCATACCTACCGGTGACAGTACCTATGACTCGGCGGTTATCGTGGGGATACCGACCGGAGTCATGTACGTATGGATACGTCGAAATGCGAGGGTCGAAGCTGGGCACTCGGGTTTTCGAGATAGCGTATGATACGTACCTATCAAGGGCCAGTCATGGTGACAGCACCGGATAGATCAATATTTATGTGTCGATACTTGACACATGTTTTCATGATATTTTTACTCCTAAATATATATAACAGTGGAATGGGACGCTGTTATATATATATATATATATATATATATATATATATATTAGTGGAATGGGACGCTAATATATATGTATATATATCTAATTTATATACATCATCATAATGATTCATGCAAATATACTTATGGATATATGAGATTTACTTGATATTGGATACAGGATATATGAGGTTTGCTTGATATTGGATACAGGATATATGAGCTTTACTTGATAATGGATACAGAATATATAAGATTTACTTGATATTGGACACTCAAAATATATGAGACTTACAGGATATGAGAGCCAATTTGGGGGCTGATTTGAGAAAATTGGGATTTTGATTGTCTTGATGGACTTTGGTCTTGCCACGAGATCAGGATTCCGTGGGAATGACATGTTTTATCCCATACTCCGCATTTATTTTTATATGCATTGCTTCATGTATTAGTAGTACCTGATAGAGTACCTTTCATAACTGTTGCATACATATTACCATTTATTGCTATCCGCTTGCATATGTTAGATTCGCGTTGTACGTGTATACTTGCGATTACCTGCATATGTTATTTACTATTCACAAGTTGGCAACTCACCTCCATTGTGCTACAGTGTTTTGCGGGTTGTTCCTCAGAATAGTCAGAGGCAGGGCTATTTTCATCTATAATATCATCTTTTGCTGCAGATACCGCTTCGGCTCACAGTGTGCAGTTTTGCTATAGGTGGGTTTTGTGGTTATCCGTTTATGTTCATTGTATATTCGTTGTACCATGTACTCTCCATCTACCATTATCATGTATTGACTTAGAGACTTAATATGAGGACGTTATTGTATATTATTTTGTGACTTGGAGATCTTTTATGCAGTTTCTTTATATCGTCTTTTATTTCTTCGCTACGGCGTCGTATATCTGTTGTGGTGGTTGTTTTCCGCCTTTGGACGTGTATTTGCTCCCGTTTGGGGATACTTTACTTATTATCTTTGTTGTATCCTTTTGGGGCTGATTTTACAAAGGAGGTGCTGCCAAAATTTTAAAGGAAAAATAGTTGGACTTTAAAGAATTTGGTTTGAGATTTCAAAAGTTTTTAAAAATGTTATTATCACTTATTACTTTTTGATAGTTTAGATTGCTGGGTTTTCGACTTACTTAAATTACGTTACGCCTGTAGACGTTGCTTAGTTTAAGGGTCGTCACGTGCTAATTTCAGGTTGTGACAGCATGTGACCCCTCACATGCTAGCACGTGAGGGGGGGCCATCACATGCTAGCATGTGAGGGGGGCCATCACATGCTTAGCATGTGACCCCTCACATGCTAGCATGTGAGGAGGGCCATTACATGCTTAGCATGTGACCCCTCGCATGCTAGCATGTGAGGGGGGGCATCACACGCTTAGCATATGACCCCTAGCATGTGAGAGTGGCCAAAAGGGCTCCCAGATTTTTTACTTTTTTTTAAAATGGAGCTGATCTCCAAAAGAAATTTATTTTTGGAGTTAAACTCCAAAAGAATTTTAGATATGGAGTTCAACTCCAAAAAGGTTTTGAATGGAGTTTAACTCCGGGAAGATTTTAAATGGAGTTTAACTCCAAAAAGATTTTTATCGTGGATTTAAACTCCAAAAAGAGTTTTAAATGGAGTTCAACTCCAAAAAATTTTTTTATTATGGAGTTAAACTCCAAAAGAATTTTTGTTTGTGGAGTTAAACTCCAAAAGAATTTAAATAGAGTTGAACTCCGAAAGAATTTTTATTGTGGAGTTGAACTCCGAAAGAATTTTAAATATGGAGTTAAACTCCGAAAGAATTTTATAAGGAGTTAAACTCCTGAAAAGATTTAATGTGGAGTTAAACTCCTAAAAAAAGATTTTTACTGTGGGGTTAAACTCCAAAAGAATTTCTGTAGTGGAGTTACACTCCAAAATAATTTTATTTGTGGAGTTAAACTCCAAAAGATTTTCTTCTTTCTATTTTGAGAAAAAACCCAAAATGGGTTCTCTTGAAACTCCAAAATCTAGATCTTCGATGATATGAAAAGAGACCATTTTTCTTATCTTGATGGAGTCTTGGGAGGTAGGTTTATGGTAGAACTTTTTTTAGTTTTAAAAAAAGGAAGAGCTAAACTCTTGATTTAATTGAAAAATGAAAAGAAAGAGGAAGAACTTGGAAGGAGAGAGTGGAGGCAAAAACCCTAGAGTTTGAGAGAATGAAGAGTGTATCTTTTATTCATCATCATGTTGTCTTATATAGGCTTACACATTTACATATAACCCCTTGAGCTTTACAAAATGGCATTTTGCCCATCCCATGGCTCATGTGCCATTTCTTTTTGCACATAAGCCATGAGCTTTACAAAAATTTGGTTTTATGCCCATTCATGCATAAAAAATTACATTAAAATTATTTATTACAAGATTTTTATGTTTGAATGGAGAGGCTGGCCGCGGGCTCGACTTGGGCATGGGCCCGCTTAACCTGGGCTTAGGCCCGCTTGGCCTGGGGTAGACCTTGACTTTGACTTGGTCAACCGGGGTGCAAATTTTGACCCTAACAAAGTGCCCCCCATCAATAAATGCACACCGTATATTTGAATTGTGTGCATGAAATTGATGGATCTTGAAGCTGGACTTCGAGGTGGAACATCATTCCGGGGGCGGAGCATCCCTCGGGGAGCATGATTCCCAAGAATCGGAGCATCATTCCGATTTGCGGAGCATAATTTCAGAGTCGGAGTATCATTCCGAAGAGTCAGAGCATAATTCCGAGGGTTGGAGCATAATTCCGGGATCGGCGCATCATTCCAAAGAGCGGAGCATAATTCCAGGGATCGGAGTATCATTCCGAAGAGCGGAGCATGATTCCAGGGATCGGAGCATCATTCTGAAGAGTCGGAGCATAATTCCGAGGGTTCGGAGCATCATTCCGAAGAGCGGAGTATGATTCCAGGGATCGGAGCATCATTCCGAAAAGCGGAGCATGATTCCAAAGGGATCGGAGCATCATTCCAAAGAGCGGAGAATGATTCCAGGGATCGGAGTATCATTCCGAAGAGTGGAGTATGATTCCAAAGGGTCGGAGCATAATTTCGACGAGCGGCAGACATTCTGATCGAAGCATAATTTTGATGCAGAGGTTGATTCCCAGGCGAAGCATAATTTCAACAGGGAAAGCAGATACTCCGAGGCGAAACATGATTTCGACACAGGGTACATTCTGAGACGAAGCATGATTCCGGCGCAGAGCCTATTGGCTGACTTGATTCCGAGATGAAGCATAATTTCGACAGGGAGGGCAGATATGCCGAGACGAAGCTTGATTTCGACGCGGGGTACATTCTGAGACGAACCATGATTCCGGCGCAGAGCATGTTGGTCGACATGATTCCAAGGCGGAGCTTAATTCCGACGAGGAGGTCGCTAGTTGATTCCGACCCGAAGCATAATTCCGACAGGGAAGGCAGATACGCCGAGGCGAAGTATGATTTCGACACGGGGTACACTCTAAGACGAAGCATGATTCCGCCGCAGAGCTTGTTAATCGACTTGATTCCGAGGTGAAGCATAATTTCAACAGGGAGGTCACTGGTTGATTCCGAGCCGAAGCATAATTCTGACAGGGAAGGCAGGTACACCGAGGCGAAGCTTGATTTCGACGCGGGGTACACTCTGAGATGAAGCATGATTCCGACGCAGAGCTTGTTGGTTTGATTTGATTTAGGTTGACCTCAGCATCGCTACACTGGAATATGGTACCAGAAGCGAATAATCATTTGCCATGAGAGGATTTGGGGATTTAGGTTTTTGTTTGGCATCAGCATCGCTACACTGGAATATGGTACCAGGAGAGAATCATCATTTCCGTTTGCTTATTAGGAAGCGATGGCTTAGGAAACAAGTTTTAGGTCCCTATCACCTAAGACCTTTCAATTTTGTGAGCCGTAAGGGTCTCACAAAGCATTTTCTCCCTACGGGTCATAAGTATCCCGTAAGTATATTTTCTCCTTAAGAGTCGTGGGGACCCCTAAGTGTGTTGCCCTTTTGTGGGTCGTAAGGATCTCACGCGGTAATTTTCTCCTCACAAAGTCGAGAAGACTTTGCGAGTGCATTTCATCTCCTTTTCACGAGTTTGCGTCCTTTCGGGTTTTCACCAACTCGCCGGCAGTCCTGCTGTTTTTACTCACGGAGCCCTTTTGGGTTTTCATCCGTGCCCATTTTGTTTGTGAACATACCTTTTTTTTTGAATCTTCACCGCCGGTGGGACATTGAATGTGGTCTCGCCGGTAGGACTTGGGAGAGATTGGAATCGTTTTACGCCCGTGGATTGTATACGGTTTTGCAGGATGTATGATCCAGACCGTAGACCCGGAAAAATTTTGGGACTTTGTTGGTGTCTGCATCGCTGCACTGGAATATGGTACTAGAAGCGACTCATCATTCGCCGTTGGGGTACGGGATTTGGTTGGCGTCTGCATCGCTGCACTGGAATATGATACCGGGAGCGACTTATCATTCGCTATTGGGGTATGGGATTTGGTTGGCGTCTGCATCGCTGCACTGGAATATGGTACCAGGAGCGACTCATCATTCGCCACTTGGGGATTTGGATTTTGGTTGGTGTCTGCATCGCTGCACTGGAATATGGTACCAGGAGCGACTCATCATTCGCCATTGCCTATTGGGAAGCGATGGCTTAGGAGACGGGTTTAGATCCCTATCACCTAAGGCTTTTCAATTTTATGGGCCGTAAGGGTCCCATAAAAGCATTTTCTCTCTACGAGTCGTAAGGATCCCATAGGTGCTGTTTCGCCCAATCAGAGCAAAGCTCTGTTGAAATTCAAAATTCAAAATTTTGAAGCAACGCTTCAAATCTCGGGCGAAACGCGCCACATGTCAGGCGCTGATACGTCAGCGCAGCGCCCAGGAAGGCGCGCCCAATCAGAGCAAAGCTCTATTAAAGGAAGCAACGCTTCAGTTGCGCAAGCGCTGCGCTGCGCGACACGTGTCAGCGCAGGTGCGCTAGCGCAGTTGCGCTGCGCTCTGCGCTGCGCGACACGTGTCAGCGCAGTTGCGCTGCGCTGTGCGCTGCGCGACACGTGTCACGCGCTGGGGCATCTGCGCCAAACAGAATTAAAATTCTAAGAAATCTTTTCTATTCTTATTAAAACAAGAAGATTTTCTTCTGCAAAGCAGAAGCCCTTGGATCAAGGATCCAACGGTGGGAAAATTCCCCAAATCACTCAGAGAAAGATCTCTTTAACAAATTTAACTAATTTATGGGCACTATAAAAAGGACCCTAGGCCTCAATTCAATGCATGAACATTTTCTTAAAAAAAGGTCAAGAGCTTTAAACAGAGAGAATTCTGAGAAAAATTCAAAGAAAAAGGTAAAAAACCTTCACGAGAGAAAAGAAATCTCTTTAATAGATCATTGATCTTAAAACTAGATCAATGTTCTTCACATAATAAACAGTGCTTTGCACTTCTTATGAACCACTGGTTCTTCAAAAATAAGGAGACAACAAAAATAATAATAGTGCTTTGCACTTCTGTTCTTGAATCTAAAAGATTCTTAGTGTTTTGCACTTCCAAACTGCGCTGTTGCGCTCTTGAGAGAGTGCCACGTGTCAGCTACAGAATAATTTGCGCTATGCGCTCTTAAAATAGAGCTTCGCTCTCTGGAATTGGCGCAACTCACCAGAACGCGCTACGTGTCAACAGCGCAACAGCGCAGCGCACTAGCGCAGCGCACTGCGCTGTTGCACTTGCGCTCACCAGAGCATGACACGTGTCCTCACCATAAGCGCTTGCGCTTTTTGACTGACGCTTGCGCTCTTTGACTGGCGCAAAGCGCCTGAATAATACAATGCATTTATTTTACTAAAGGGCCAGGCCCAAATCAGAGGGGCCTAGTAGGCTGAATTAAATTGCAGTACAATGAAAAGGGGCAGAGCCCAAACAAAAATTGAAAAATGCAATAAACAGGGCAGAGCCCAAGCAAGACTGATGCTCTGCATCATATATAAATGGGCACAGCCCTGATAAAATAAACAATGCTATGCATTATTAAACAGGAGCAGAGCCCCAATAAAGGCCTAACAGGCCAAAAATAAATAAAATGTTGAACATTTTCAACTGGACTTAGTCCAATTCTGGCCGTAAGCCTTTAAATTAAATTGAACTGAGCATAAATGCTCTCTCTCTCAAATCAATTTATCTCCGGTTCGAAGGTACATCTCCGAACTCCTCTGACATCTATCGTTGTAATCCTTCAACGACGTTAGAGAAGCGACGGGTCCCGACAACCACACATTGCTACGGACTGCGGGGTCCTTAAACTCGTAGACCGAAACGTCCCTAAACTAATATTGGACCGGAACGTCCTTAAACTAATATTGGACCGAAACGTCCCTAAACTAATATTGGACCGGAACGTCCTTAAACTAATATCGGACCGGAACGTCCTTAAACTAATGTCGGACCACCACGTCCGTAAACTGGGATATGGACCACCAAGTCCCTAAACTGAAACATGGACCGAAACGTTCCTAAACTAATATTGGACCGAAACGTCCCTAAACTAATATCGGACCGGAACGTCCTTAAACTAATGTCGGACCACCACGTCCCTAAACTGGGATATGGACCACCAAGTCCCTAAACTGAAACATGGACCACCACGTCCCTAAACTGGAGCATGGACTGAAACGTTCTTAAACTAATAATGGACCACCACGTCCCTAAACTGGAACAATAGAGCCTCCAAATGCTCTTTTGCCGGATCTAAACGATCCCGTTTAAGTTGATCTTAGCCCCAAATACGGCTAACGTATCCTTAAACATTTAAATGGACTATAAAACTCCAAATCGACTTTGGTACAAGGGTACATCTCTGAACTCCTATGACATCTGCCGTTGTAATCCTTCAACGACGTCAGAGAGGTGACGAGACCCGACGGCCATATATTAAATGGATTATCACGTTAAGTTGATCTTAGTCTCAAACAGGACTATCGTATCCTTAACGAACGTTTAAGTTGATCTTAGCCGCAGCGCGACTAATGCATCCTTAAACTAAAAACACCAAACCCAAATCTAAATAAATACGGATTTGGACTAATCTACGTCCTATGGGCGACGGCATTATTCAGTCTCCGTATACAATCCACGGGCAACCACAAAAAAAACAAACACACACGACACGAAGTGAAATTCTGGAGAAGGAGAAAGTTGTTACCGTGATGCAGTAGCGTAATTAACTGCAGGGGCTTGCGCCTGCAGGGAAGAGCGTCCCCACAATCAAAAACCCCTCAAGCAAGGGGGAATCTGACGAAGTCTGCTACATCGGCCGCATCCGTCTAAACCCCCGATACACGGTGCCATAAATCAACTTGGCATCTTCGGAGAGGTGGACGGATAAAACCAAATAGCATCTGCCCCGAATCTCAGCGTCAGGACATCGCGGTCCTGTGCGCCGTCCTTCGGAGGGGAACAGATTCTGGCACGTCCGGTGGGACATTTTCCTCTTTCCACTCCACACTTCGTGTGTCGTCTTCGCGAACCAATCGCGGTTTGTTAACGGTTGCCTTTGGATTTCAAGTTACTAAGATTTGGTCTTTTTCCTGGTGCAGAACTCAAGATTCAATGGCCTTTAACTGCACCAACTGCTCGAAGTGCCACTGCAACGGACGCTCCACCTCACCGGGAGGTGTAGCATATGGGCCCCAAGCGGCTTCCTTCCTCACTCTGCCGGTAGATCAGGTGACCCAAGCCACTACTGGTCTGTTCTTTGGGACCATGATCCCACCTACAAGCTTCCCTACGCCAATACCTGCACCGGAAGTGAACAAGAAGTCGGTCTTCGACCGGCTCACTGCTACGACGACTCCTGTCAACGGGTCGCCCACTACCAAACCGACAGCCTCTGTTTTCACCAGGCTAAATCAGAACTCTAAATTGGCTGTCTCGAGGAAGGAAATAACGGCTGCTCCAGAAGTCGTCAAGGCGGCTTCCCCTGTCAAAGAGTCAGTCTTTTCAAGACTGACGATTCCTGCCCCTGCCCGAGGATCTGTCTTCGACAGGTTAAATGTCACCCCTCAAGAGACAACCTCAGTCTTTAAAAGGTTAACACCGGCGGCGCCCCATTCAGACAGGGGGCAAAAAGAAGATGTCTCAATCTCCGAGCCAGTCCCAACGGCTCGTCATGCTCGACGTCGCCATTGGCAACGAGTGAGGAAGGTAGGGGGCAACTCTCCCTCAGGGCTAACTCCACCGGCTCCAGTGGTGGAAGTCAACGCTGCTGTCCCAACTGGGAACAGCTTTGAACTGCTGATGAGGGTACGGAAAAACTCTCCAACCGCTACACTGAAGAGATCTCCTCCACCTGCGGAGAGAGTTCCAGAAACGAAGCAAGAACAGCCCCCTCAACGGCTATCCTCAAGAATTTATAAAGTTTGGCGGAGGGTTCAAGACTCCGTAATTGACCCAGGTCACTCTCGTCACCAGAAAAGGGCGAAAGTGCAAAAAGAAAAAGACCATCCTATTGAACAGCAGAGGACAGCAGCTGCAAGGCTGCTCCCTTCAACGGTTCCTTCAACCTCAACGGCCCACAAAAGAAGGAGGCCAGAGAAAACTCCCGCGTCAGCGGCAAAAGTTAAAAATGGTGAACCTAAACGCCCCAAGTCAGGGGGCATAACAGTTCATACGGTTTACATGGTATCGGGAAAAGAAGATAGCCGCATATCAACAGGTCATAGACCGCACACGAGGTCAGTGACCAAGGGTCAGGAGCAGCAGCAGAAGCTCCAAGAGATGATGAACGCTATGGCCGCACTTACAGGGCCAAAAGAAACCCTTGAAACATCCTCGGACGAGCGTCAAGAACAAGAAACGGACGCAGAATTCTTTCGTCGCGTACTGGAGAAGAAGGATAAAGAAGCTGCGGAGCAGGCAACCAACATAAAGAAAATGGCCCTCCTGTTCCAGGATATAGTGGGTATGATGATTCAACAAGATCCACCTGCTGAAGATCCCCCGATCATCCTTGAAGACGATAGGGGAGAGACGTCGAATCCTCCACCAGCTCTGTCCACTGCTAAAGAGGATACAATCTCCAAAGCTGATTTGGATGAGTACATCGCCCAATAAATACGGGTTCATCATGCAACCGAAACAGCCGGCCAGGTCGTGAAAACGGGGAGGCCATATCCGAGTTGGTACGATCAAATCAAGTACCCGTCAGGTTATACGATTCCCAAGTTCCATGTCTACAAGGGGACGGGCAATCCTCACCAGCATGTTGCCCAGTTCAGGGCACTCTGCGGCAATACCGGTGGTGATGACAAGCTTTTACTTCGCCAGTTTGTTGGAAGTTTATCGTATACGGCGTTCGAGTGGTACTCTGAACTCCCGAACGACTCTATCAAAACCTTCGCGGAAATGGAGCTACTGTTTACTCAGCGTTTTGCAAGCGCCAGTGAACGTACCCCGATGACAGCACTGATTAACGCCAAGGTAAAACCAGGCGAGACATGGGTTCAGTACGCTATACGATGGCGGAACTTATGGTCGAAGTGTGAGCAGCGCATTGAAGAAGCTCCCGCGGTGGGTATGTTTGTGGGAACCCTCGATCCACAAGCAACCATCTCACAGTTTATGATGTTTTTTAAGCCGACTACCTTCCAGGCCTTGATTGGCAAACTAGCGCAAATGGATCAAATGGGCCATAAACCCCCTCTTCCAAGGCCAGATTCCCGAAATGACAAAGGGAAGGGAAAAACGATCGTCGTCGCTAATGCTCAAGAACAACCGAGCGATTCGAAGCCGGTTGCTCGTCAAAATAATATGCGACCGTACGTACCCCTTGAGGATAGGATGGGACGTCCTTATTCCTTTCCCCGCGATAAAACGAGGAGGTTATTCGAGCTGGCGTTGCGCAACAGACTCATAAATCTGCCGGATCCAAAACGTCCGCTGCAACCAAGTGAAGTCAACGAGCCTAACTACTATCCTTATCATCGAGTACTAGGCCATCCGATCGAAGATTGCTACATTTTAAAGAATTGGCTTGAAAACCAGTACCGACAGGGCAAGTTCGTGTTATCTGACAAATGGAAGGTGAATCCCCCGCAGCCCCACACCTCTAAGGGGACGAATACGCCGGGGGCAACATGCTCCGTCATTGAAGAAGCTCCTTGGGAGGTTGTATTATGAGCCAAGACAAAGAGGATGCTAAACGATCTTCAGACGTGTCCAGCAATCAGGTGGAAGAACCTGTTGGAACCGCAGGTCATTGAAAGGATGTTGAAGCCATGTCCAACTCCAAAAACCGATGGTGGCGGTTCAAACACTTGCAGCCAGCCGTCAAAATCTTCGAAAAAGAAGAAGAAGAAATCTAAGAAGCCCGTGAAGCCTGGCGGCAAACGCACGGACTTTCAAAAGCAAATTGACGCGCTGGATGAATACAACCAAAAGGCACGAACTCCCATTACGCTCCAAGAGTTCCTCAATCACGTTTTTCAAGAAAAAGATGAGGGAGAAAGTTCAACGGATGAATCCGAGGAATATGTGGCGAGCTGTCATATGATTTCCCATCCGATCACGAATGATGAGAAGACTCCTTGCACCGAAAAGCTGGGGGTAGATCATGAACCAAAAGATCTGGGGCCATCAGATGAAGTAATTGACGCACTCCTTAATGAAGCTCGGTTGAAAAGTAAAGCTGATCGGGAGCGCGAGGCGGCTATATTTGAAAGGGCCAAGCGCCAGCGACTTGATGAAGGAGCTGAGACGATCCCGTTGGAGCTGAACACCTCCGCTACCGACAAAAGCCAATTCAAGATGAGAAAGAAGTTTGCTAAGGCCATGTCCATGGGCATGAAGCTACCATCCTCCGAAGAAGAAATTACTGGTGAGGCAAAAATGCGCCCGTCTTATTGCTTATATCATCAGAAGGTTTCGCACCCCACTCAGGAGTGCAAAGCTTTCGATAGATGGTGGCAAGGATACGTTGTTCATCGACAACGCTTTAACCGGGAAAATCATAAAACTCGTCGAGAGCAAAGAAATACGACCGAAGGGCTTAAAAGAACTGCTGGCGATTGTTGCATGGTTAACACCGGTAGATCACAAGTGCCCACATTCGGGAATGATTCTGATGAAGAGCTAGAACTTGCCCCTCTCTTTAAAGAGTCCGCTTCGAGAACAGAAGAAGAACCGAAGGTTTGCGAAAATATCCGGCTACGTAATCGCACGCTGCCCGAAAAGAACCTCGGACCCTCGAACAGGAAAGATAAAAGGAAAGAAAAGGTCTCTGAAGATATCGTCTTAGATGACCAAATGGTGGAAGAGCTAGCTGCCAAAGACCCATCAAAGAAGAATAAGGTGGATTACAACGTCTTAGCACATCTGAGGAAGCTGCCCTCACAGCTCAGCATTCTTGACGCCCTTTTGCTATCAAAAGAGGCGAGAGATTCGTTGATTAAGGCGCTCCAAAACCCAGAACAATTCCAAGCATGCCTGGCCGAGGAAAAGATGAAAGATGAATTGGAGGAAGTGCACACGGCCGATGTCACTTTTAGCGATGAAGACCTTCTACTTGGGACGTGCGAACACAATCGCCCTCTCTATGTCTCGGGATACTGCCATGATATAAAGATAGGCAAAATCCTGATCGATAACGGGTCGTCTGTTAACCTACTCAACGTGCGGGTGTTGAAGGAAATCTGCATGAGCGTCCAGCACCTTGCTCGGGACAAGATCACCATCTCCGGGTTCGACTCCCAATCGTCAAAGACTCTTGGATCTGTGATACTGACGCTACGCTTCGGGCTGCTCGTCACGGACGTTAAATTCCATGTCATAGACGCCAAGACATGCTACAACGCTTTGCTCGGCCGACCATGGTTACACGAGTACAACATCATCCCTTCTACACAACATTAGTGTATGAAGTATTTTAAGGATAGTTTCGAGTATACCGTGACGGGAGAACTGAACCCGTTCTCTGTGAACGAGGTCCGCAAATACGAAGACGCCAAATACTTCTTACCGGATTTCGAAGACACGGAGAAGCGTCACAAGCCGGAGAATAAAACTAACGCTACCATCCCTGTCTTCGGCAGTGATACTGAGGAGGAAGAGGAGATAGTTTATTCGGGTCCGGCCCAACACCACAAGCCGGGACCATCGGCTCCTACATTGATCTTTGGCAGCGACTCGGAAGATGAAGTCCATGTTGTATTCTCTGCTCGACCTTCAATACAAACGTCCGCTGACGGGGAGCAAAGTCTACAAGTCGCCATAGTGCCACTTAAACACCAGAAAGAACTGGACGCACTCAATATTTACAACGTAGAAGAGCTACAAACATTCTATATCCCTCCCAGGAGAGAAAGCGAGAAAGCAATTCTGTTCTACCGCTCTGAAGAAACCAAGGTGAGAAAAGAAATCTGGCATGGCGCGGATCCTGCGCTCGACAGGCTTCAGCCATCCGTCTTCCCAGATATTATACAGAGGGTTTGAAGAAACTGCTGAAACGCCAGGGGATATCCTTCAAACAGACCGTTAGAAAGGCCAAATTCTATGACAGGGTCTGGAACGTTCCCGGGACTCAACGCAAACTGCCTAACGGGAGAATGGAAACAAAAGGGCTTGGATACATCCGGTCAAAGAAACGAGAGTTACTGCCCAGCTGTTACGTCGTGTATGACCTTGATGAAAAAGCGGATGCTCAATGGGAGGACGCTAATCCTAAACCGGTGAAAGTTCCAGATGCGAAGGAGCCCAGTCCGTCGTTCGAGGAACAAATGGACAGATTTATAAAGAAAGCTGGTCAAAAAGTCCAAGATGATCACAACCGCGAGACGGCCATTTATGAGAAAGCCAAGACGCAACGCCTTCTCCAACAAGCCGTAAAGGACGAAAATGCTGCTCCTTGTCAACCTGTTATAAAGAAGGCTCGGCGCAAAAATAGAAATAAGTTGAAAACCCAAAAAGGCGCTCAACAACAACAAAGCAGGGCTAAGAAGCCACGCAAACGGAAGTTGAGCGTTATTAATCTATCCCTCATGAAGAAAATGGGTCGAGCGTACTCGTTTCCTCGGGACAAGACGAAGAAGATACTTGATCTTGCTCTAAAGCATCAATTGCTTACATTGCCGGAATCCAAGCACCCCGAGCAAGCAAGCGAGGTCTCTGGCCCAAACTATTGCTCTTACCATCGAGTAATAGGGCACCCGCTCGAAGACTGCTTCACCTTTAAGAATTGGGTCGAAGATCAGTACCAGCTCGGCAAGTTCGCTCTGTCTGATAACTGGAAGGTAACGCCGCCACAGAAGCACGAACCCAAGGCCACGAAAGAAGAACGGGTTCCACATCGGGACTGGAAGCGAATTCGCACCTGTCACATGATTACAATATTAAAAGAAGAGCCCGAGGACATAGATGAGCTCCCTTGGTGCTTCGAAAACAACAACGACGAAATAATCTCAGAATTCCCACCAGCGCCAAAAGAGCTGGAAGATGGAGTCCGTACCACTGCAGATAACCTCAAGAAGATTGAGTTGGGGGCGGCAAACGATCCACGACCAACATTCATCAGCGAGTTACTATCTGAAGAAAGGGTAGCTGCGTTAAAGGATGTACTTCTGCAGCATAGAGATTGCTTCGCGTGGAACTATTCCGAAATGCCGGGATTGGATCCAGAAATCGCTGTGCATAAATTGGCGATATCTCCGGACATCAAACCAGTCAAACAGGTGCCGAGGAGAATGCGACTCGAGCTTGAGATGAGCATCAATGCTGAGGTCAAGAAGCTGATCGACTCTGGCTTTATTCAGGAAGTTCAATACCCTGAATGGATCGCCAACATCGTCCCGGTGATGAAGAAAAATGGGACTGTGCGCATATGCGTGGATTTTCGGGATCTCAATAAAGCTTGCCCGAAGGATGATTTTCCAGTGCCAGTCACCGAACTAATGATAGACAACACGTCTACGCATGAGATTTTCTCTTTCATGGACGGCTCATCGGGGTATAACCAGATAAAAATGCATCCCGAAGACCAGAAGCACACCGCCTTCAGGACTCCTTTGGGTATATTCTGCTACAAGGTGATGCCCTTCGGTTTAAAGAACGCCGGTGCCACTTATCAAAGGGCCATGACAAAGATCTTCGATGACCTTATACATGAAATCGTCGAATGCTATATCGACGACCTCGTTGTTAAAAGCAAATCATATGAGGAACATCTCGAGCATCTGAAGACCGTATTTCAACGCCTTCGGCAATACAACTTGAAGATGAACCCGCTCAAGTGTGCATTCGGAGTTTCCTCGGGCAAATTCCTGGGATTCATCGTCCGGCACCGAGGTATTGAGATAGATCCGTCAAAAATCAAAGCGATCATGGAAATGCCTCCGCCGAGAACTCTCAAACAGTTGCGATCTCTCCAAGGAAAGCTCGCATATATTCGGCGATTTATAGCCAACCTCTCTGGCAAGTGCCGCCCTTACAGTCACCTGATGAAGAAAGGAGCCCCGTTCGTCTGGGATCGCAAATGCCAAGGCGCGTTGGACGAAATTAAACAGTACCTGAAGAACCCGCCAGTGTTGGCTGCTCCGGTTAAGGAAAAGCCTCTCATTCTTTACACAACTGCCCTCGAAGGTTCTTTAGGCGCATTATGGGCGCAAGAGAATGACCAGGGGAAAGAAAGAGCACTCTACTACTTAAGTCGAGTTCTTCTGGGGGCAGAAAGAAACTACTCCCCCATCGAAAAATACTGCCTGGCGTTGATCTTCGCGATAACAAAGCTCAGGCACTATGCATTGGCACATGAAGTTCGTCTCATATCGAAGGTGGACCCCCTTAAATATTTGATATCGAAAGCCATATTGACGGGATGACTCGCTAAATGGGCCCTGCTCTTGATGGAATTCTCGATAACATATCAACCTCTCAAGGCAGTCAAAGGCCAGGCCATTGCCGATTTCCTCGCTGAGCATCCAATACCGGCTGATTCTCCTCTGAATTGCGATTTGCCAGACGAACATGCGTTTGACGCGATCGACGGTGGTGATACCCAATGGGAACTTTATTTCGATGGAGCATCTTCCATGAAAAAGCGCAAACAAAGTACCTCTATAATCAAATCGGGGGTAGGCCTCATCTTTGTAACTCCACAAAGAGGGATTATGCGCTTCGCCTTCTTCTTATCAGAGCCGAGGACAAATAATGAAGCCGAATACGAAGCTCTGATAGCAGGCCTCGAGATCGCCATCGACATGGGAATTGAAAACCTCCTCATATACGGAGATTCTCAACTGGTCGTTAGTCAAGTAAACGACGACTACCAAACGTGCAAACCAGAGCTGGTGAAGTACGGGGAAAAGGTGCAACAACTGTTGACCCAAATTCCCTCCTATACTTTGGAGAACATACCCCGCGCGGAAAACAGCAAAGCAGACGCTTTGGCCAAACTTGCTAAAGAGCTGGATGACGAGAACCTCGATGACGTTAAAATCGTGGTGCAAAGCCGTCGGGTGCTTGCCCCAGCAGAAATATCTCCGGAATCATCCGAAGAAAAATGAGCGAACGAGCAGACTACCCTGCAAGTAAAAGATTGGGAAAATACTAAGGATTGGAGAGAAGTCTTCATAGACTACTTTAAATCCCACCGAATGCCCGAAGAAGCGTCCACAAGACATCAGCTCATGAAACGAGCTCTATCTTTCGCCTTCATCAATGATACTCTATACAAGAGGTCATTTGATTCTCTGTGGCTGAGATGCCTAGGACCTGACGAAGCGAGAAGGGTCGTCCAGGAAGTTCATGACGGACTCTGCGGTTCTCACCAAGCAGGCCCAAAGATGAAGTTGAAGATCAAACGCATGGGCTACTACTGGCCCACGATGATTCAGGACTGCCTCGAATATGCGAAGCAATGCCACTAATGGCAAATCCATGGGGACTTCATCCATCAGCATCCAAATCCATTACATCCAACGGTGGCTAACTGGCCATTCGAAATGTGGGGGACTGATATAGTCGGCCCCATCGAACCAGCATCGTCTAGAGGATATCGTTTCATCCTAGCGACGACTGACTACTTCTCTAAATGGGCAGAGGCAATACCGCTGAGAGAAGTTAAGACGGAGAATATCCTCCACTTCTTCAAGACGCACGTCATATATCGGTTTGGAACTCCGCGACGGATCATCTCCGATAACGGGCCAGCTTACAGAAGCCACAAGATCAGTCGCTTCGCGCAACAGCACAATATAGATTGGAGATATTCCTCGGTTTATAATCCGCGAGCTAACGGTCTAGCTGAGGCCTTCAACAAGACCTTGATGAAGATCATGAAGAAAACAGTGTCGCGAAATAAGAAAGACTGGCACGAAAGACTGCAAGAAGCTCTCTGGGCGTATCGAACTACGTTTAAAACGGCCACAAACGCAACACCATATGCGTTAGTATTCGGGACAGAAGCAGTACTCTCCCTCGAGATAGAGTTACCCTCTCTACGAGTGGCAGTCCACTACGAGCTGACGGACGAAGAAAATGCTCACCTTCGGCTTGAGGAGCTTGACGCCCTTGATGAAACCCGGCTCATAGCACAGCAAAATTTGGAAGCTTATAAAGCAAAGATGACGCGCTCATATGAAAGATTGACCCGACCGAGGACATTCCACCAAGGCGAACTCGTGCTAGTGGTCAAAAGGCCTATGATCCCCAATCGCGCCAAACGGGGAAAATTCGAGCCAAACTATGAAGGCCCGTACATCATAGATAAGGTCTACCAGGGCGGGGCCTATCTACTCATAGATATGCACGGTGAAAGGCCTTTCAGGCCGATAAACGGTCGCTTCCTAAAGAAATACTACGCTTAATGAGCCACAGCCTAGGTCAATGATAGATGACGACGACTACGTCCGCTCGCTATCTTCCTAAGCTCAAGCTTTATAAACAGTAGCCCGCCTCTCAACGACGGACCGAAATGTCCTTAAACTAATAGCAGACCGAAACGTCTTTAAACTACTACCGCAGCATCTTTAGGCTGACGAGGTATAAAAAAAATATAAAAATAAAATAAAAAAAAACGGTATGTCCATAAGCAAAAAGGGCACAGATGAAAACCCGAAAGGGCTCCGTGAGTACAAACAGCAGGGCTACCGGCGAGTGTTCGTGAAAACCCGAAAGGGCGCGACCTCGTTAAAAAATATATAAAAAATAAAAAGAATAAAAAAAAGGCGGTACGTCCATAAGCAAAATGGGCGCGGATGAAAACCCGAAAGGGCTCCGTGAGTAAAAATAGCAGGGCTACCGGCGAGTGTTTGTGAAAACCTGAGAGGGCGCAACCTCGTTAAAGGACACTTATAGGGTCCTCTCGACCTTGTAAGGAGAAACCACCCGCATGAGATCCTTACGACTCATAAGGGAGCAACACACTTAGGGATCCCCACGATTCCTAAGGAGAAAATACACTTGCGAGATCCTCACGACTCGTAAGGAGAACTCTCTTATGGGACCCTCACGGCTCATAAGAGTTGAAAGTCTTAAGTTACAGAGACCTAAATCTGTGCTTAAGCAACCCCCACAACTTCCGATATTGCCCTACAAGTGGCTCAATACTGACCCTTGTATACAATCCATGGGCGCGAACAAACATTTCCCTAACCAAGTCTCATCCGTGACTGGGGATATGTTCGCATGGTAAACAACCCTTGTAAATCCTCTCGATTTATGAGGAGAAAACCCTCCTGTAGGATCCTTACGAGTTACAGAGGAAACGATACACTTAGGAATCCTCACGATTCCTAAGAAGAAAATACACCTACAAGATCCTCACGACTTGTAGCGAGGAATACCTTTGTGAGACCCTTACGGCTCATGAAGTTAAAAGCCTTAGACGACAGGACCTTAACCCTGGTCGCTAAGCCACCTTTATTCAACATCGACAGAGGCAGATGATGATTCGCTCCTGACAATATTCCAGTTGTAGCGGTGCTGATGCCGAAATCGGTGTTTAATTTCAGGTTTACGGCAAAAGCCAGTAGGCCGCACATGCATATGAAATAGCCGAAATGATGGGGCAACTTGCAATAAAAAGCAGCAAGTGAAAATGTATGCATGAAAAATAGCCGAAATGATTGGGCAACTCGCAATAAAAAGCAGCGAGTAAAAATAAAATAAACAACCGAAATGATTGGGCACCGCGAAAAATAGCCGAAATGATTGGGCAATCGCGACCTTCGCGATATAAAAGCTGAAATGATAGAGCATCGCGGAAATAAAATAAAAAAAATGATGATAAAACTTTGGCCCTACAGTTAAGATCACATTGATCCCTGTATACAATCCAAGGGCGTAAACAAACAAGAGGGAACCATACTTTCCCAACAGGCTCCGCCAGAAGACGTAGCCAAATCTCGACGGTTCAATCCAACTCCGAAGAAACCAGTGTCTTCGGCAAATTCCTCGACTCACGGATACAAACACTCCTTGACGAGAGCCTCCTGATCCGTGTCGACGCGCAGAGCAACCAGTGCCTCCGTGGGAAATTCTCGACTCGTTTCAACCCCAAGAAAACAAATAATCCTTGGCGCTAGGGAAACAAATAATCCTTAGCAAATTCCTCGACTCACGGATACAAACACTCCTTGACGAGAGCCTCCTGATCCGCGTCGACTCGCAGAGCAACCAGTGCCTCCGTGGGAAATTCTCGACTCGTTTCAAACCCCAAGTAAACAAATGATCCTTGGCGCTAGGGAAACAAATAATTCTTAGCAAACACCTCAACTCACGGATACAAACACTCCTTGACGAGAGCCTCCTGATCCGCGTCGACTCGCAGAGCAACCAATGCCTCCGTGGGAAATTCTCGACTCGTTTCAACCCCAAGGAAACAAATAATCCTTGGCGCTAGGGAAACAAATAATCCCTAGCAAATTTCTCGACTCACGGATACAAACACTCCTTGACGAGAGTCTCCTGATCCGCGTCGACTCACAGAGCCACCAGTGCCTCCGTGGGAAATTCTCGACTCGCTTCAACCCCAAGGAAACAAATAATCCTTGGCGCTTGGGAGACAAATAATCCCTAGCAAACTCCTCGACTCACGGATACAAACACTCCTTGATGATAGCCTCTTGAGAAATTCCCGATTCGTCTCAACATGCAAATGAAGCCTGAGGCAGCAGGGACTAAAAAAAAACTTGCTTCCTGAACAATGGGACCCTGCAAGTCAATCCCAAATGGTCTCTTGCATACTATTCACGGGTCTCACTCTCCAAAGTCGAATTTCGACGAGGAGGGAAACAACTGCTTGTGGGTCCTCTCGACTCGTAAGAGGGAAAAATTCTCTTATAGGATCCTTACGACTTGTAAGAGAAAACCACACTTAGGAATCCTCACGATTCCTAAGGAGAAAGCCCACCTACGAGATCCTCTCGATCCGTAGGGAGAAGAATCTCTATGAGACCCTCACGGCTCATGGAGTTGAAAAGTCATAGGCAGCAGATCCGAACCTGCGGCCTAAGCCATCGCTATTTCTTAAGAAAGTCAGGATACTCGTTCTAATCATCCGTCAACCATGTTTGCTAAAGTGATATGCTGATAATAAAAGAAAGAAAAGACGGAGAAAATGACACATTACAAAAAAGGTGTATCTTTTATTCATAAACTTGATTGGGTACAGGATACGTTATGTCAAAGAATAAAAAATATATATATACATTCTTTTATCTACAATTACAAACGATACAAAGAAGGATAGCTACTGAGGAGGAAGTGTCTTTAGTAAATTCACAAGTTGCTCTCGCACTTCCTTCAGCGTCTCCTCCTGAGCGGCTGCCGCGGCCACCTCCGCTTCCACCTGGGCTCGCTGCTGCAAGAAAGATGAAAGTTGCTCCTCAGCCGCCTTCTGGGCTGCTTCCTGGTTGGGTGCATCTCGCTCGACAACATCAAGTTGTTGCCTCAATGATAACCCTTCAGAAAGACATTGCAGAAGGCCCTTAAAGACAACCTTTAGCCGTGCGGCGTTGGCCTCCACCCGAGCATGCAGTTGGGCAGACTTGCTCGAAGTCTCACCTCGCTCCTTACGCCTTGAAATGACTTCTTGTTCGAGGTGATGGAAGTAAGGAGCGCTCTGCTCAATCCACGCTGTTCTTTGATTACTGGCAGCCAAGGTCTCGGGAGCGGGACGCAGCGACTCCAACCGATGCAGGCGGGCCTCGATCTCCCTGCAATGGTTAACCCAAGATGCGATGATACCCTCGTCATGAAAGTTCACGAGTATCACCAGCATCGGGTTAACCGCTATAGCAAAATCCGCAGCAGAGGTAGGGGTCTCGACGTCGAGCTCCTCAATGTAATCGCTCAACATACGCAAGCTGATCGCGGCGCCTTTCGAAGATGGACGTCTCAGGTAAGGACCTGCTGGCATTATGACACCGAAACCGGAACGACAGCTGAAAAGAAACAAGATGTGATCAGATAACAGTTCAGAAAATAAAAAAGGGGGGATTTATCAATGTGATAGTCGATGTACCAGCTGAGGCAGGTGGCAGGGCCGGAAGGGTTGGCAGCGCAGCCGATCTTTCATCCCCTCCTTCGATTTGTAACACTACAGTCGAAATGAGAAAAAAAGGGTTTAGAAGTAATTCCATCAATCAAGAAAGAAGGATATCAATGGAAATCTTACTCACCAACGCCACCAGAGAAAGAAGCGAGTTCGGATGGGAAGGAGAAGTGTGGGAGCAACATCTGGTAAAGATGGTCAAAAAGCACTCCTGAAAGACACAATAGTATGACTTCAGTACACAGATTATGCGTCTGGAAGATAAGATTAATAAATTGCAAACCCATACCTTCCAACATCTTCGAGGGTATGAGAGAAAGTTGAGAGGTGACCACCGCCAAGGCAGTCGTTGAAGGCGCTCCCTCGAGCAGCGGGGCATCGGCGCTGGCTGCACCTGCATTAAAAAAAAAGAGGGGTAAATTTGTCAGAAAGATTGTAAAGCAAAGTAACGAAAAACAGCAACGTGGGGTTTACCTGAGGAGCTCCCAGCTGAAACGGAGGCGATTCCCTCCTCTATCGACATGAGACCACCACCCGTGGCCTCATCACCTGACTCAATGGGGGCCGTCGTCGTGCTAACGCGACCAGGAGACGGCAGGAGATCGTAAGCAGGGAGGGAAATGATTGGAGCGTTGCCGGATTCTTGGAAGGAAGCGGCTGACTCTTCCCCAAGAGTCGTACCCATCTCACCCGCTACTTTTTCGGGCTCCGCCATCTCCATCGGCTCATCCACCGTCACCACGAGGTCGCCGGCCTCAAGCGCCTCGTCCGCCAACACCCTCGGTTCAGTTGTAATGATCATTTCATCTGCCGCCACTTCATGCTGAGCATCAATGACCCTCTCAGCTGCAGACCCCTCAACCTCCGTCTCGGGCCCCGAAGCCTCGGCGACGTTGCCCACCGTCGGCTCAGGCTCGGTAGGAGCTGCCTCCTCTGTCTCCTTAGGATCAACGGTTTCCGCCTCCCCCTCGATTGGACTTGGCCCTGCAAGATAGGAGATATAAGGACCAATGACATTAAAATCCTTATAACAAAAACTCTGAGAGAAATATTACCTGAAGCGGATTTACCGTTTGCGCTCCGAACTGCGCGCGCCACCTCTCTGCGGGCAGTGGATAGGGCGACAGGGGCCTCTTCAGATGGAGTATCAGCACGAGGGGCGGTGCTGGGACCCGCTCCCATAGCCAAGGCAGCCATGCGCGCCTTCGCCTCACGCCTCAGCCGCTTCCTTTCCTCCCGGGCTGTCGCGATGGACCTTCGTGACGCTTCCTTCAAGGCGTCGTCATCCTCGTTCAGGGATGCCTCCAGAGCCTTCAAGGCATCTTTCATCGGCTCTTCAAGACGAACCTCCTGCGGTAGCCCAGAGGAAGCAGGAACATCGACAGCCGGTAAAACATCTGCGTCACTTGGAGGGAACGGCATTGAGGTTCCTGTGATTAAAAGGGAAAGGTTAGATTGACCATAACACAAGGGAAATGAAAGCTTGATGAATCGAAACTTACTAAGGCCCATAGATGCTCTAAGACGTTCCTCCTCCTGGAAAGTCTTCAGAGAAGCGGCAATGGCTTCTTCATCAGTGATGCCTGTTGAAAGGAAAGAAAGAAAAGCGTTAGTCAAAGGCAATGAAGAGGATATGTTACAATAAAAAAAAGGACGACTAGTAGTTACCTGATTGCGCAAGCTTAGCTAGCCACGCGTCACGCCTCGCCAACCACGCTGAAGCTTCGAGAGCAGCCTCAAAGTCTGTATCGTCCGGCGGCGGCATCATTAATCCTTCGTTAGTCCCGTACTCGATCAGGCCCTCGGCGTAGGGAGCATGGGGTTCCTGACCAAATACGACATCGGCAGCGAAAAGCGATTTCTTTTTCTTCTGCCATCCGCCCCTAAGCTCACGTGGGATCGACTTCCGCTTAGCAGCCACCTTGGGACGACGAGTCCCGATGTCCGCACCCACGCCAGACTCCGGCGAGGATACAACCACTGTCTCTACTAGAGCACAGGGTGCGGGAGGTGCATCTGTGACGTCAGGGAGCGACAAGCCACATGGAGGACTTTGCGCATGCGGTGGCCCGGTTCTGACCTCTTTTAGAGGAGCGACTACTGGAGTCCTAGGAACCAAAGGAGCGTTGCGATCGGTACCTGGAGGCGCACCTTTACGATCGACCAACAGTCGCCTTTCCTTCTTTATAACTGCTCTTGTTGCATGATTGTACCAGTCTTTGTACACATTGAGGAGTCTCAGAGCGTAAGCCGACGCATTGATAAAAAAATGAGAGCTCGTATTCAGGCGCATGAAATGGTGCAGTGCGTTCTCCATCCCTTCTTCAGTGGCAGTGGGTTCCAGCAAGAAGGCTTCCAAGGGGACCCCTTGATCGTAGCCCAGTTGTTGAGCAAAACGATGTGGGTTATACCTCATAAAAATTGCCACACCATTCTGCCTAAAAACTAGGAAACCCGGTCTAATGGAATATAAGTGAAGGGTCTCCCGAGCCGTCAAGACTGAGGCTCCATCCTTAAAGACATCTTGTAATGGCCGCGTCACTGTGGTAGACACCTTTCCAATCGTCAATACCTTATCGACAAAGGACATACCGGCTCCAACGGTGTGAGGGTGAAGGAGTAAGCCCCTGGCGTTCCGCGGTGATGGGGTTACAATTGATGCGCCGATCAGCTGTATAATGCGAGGAAAGCCGCACTTGGCAAAGAACGAGGGCCTTTTATGCATGCCGAAGACACCCGCCGTGTGTAGCTCGAGCCACGATGCAAAGTAATGCATCGGGAAGACCACGTGCAGTACCCCGGGCTCATTAGCATCTGCTGCTCGACTGAGGCCGTGGTATAAGTGCGCCAAGCCAGCGATCCCAACAGCCACCTTTACCCCGATAGCCATCCTGTGGGCTAGGTAAAAGACAGAGGGCCGCATCCGATGAGAGTGCATTGGGATCGCGAACCAACTCAACCATAGCCCGAGAAATCCTAAGAAAAAGGCCTCCTCATCCATTCCAGGTGTAGGGTGTTTTTCGTCACCCTATTGAGATGGGAATACGCGTGCGCTTGTCAGGCGCACTACAGATTCCCCCTGCCTAGGGTAGGCCGGGGTTTAATGATTGTGGGGATTCAAATCTCCGGCAGCCGCGGACTAAGCTGCCGTTAATTACCCCCCGCTTTTGGGGCGAGAGAACCTCCGATTAACAGGTTAAACTGGTCATGCGAACTCAATGTGCAGTGTACGTGTGTTTTGTAGGGGTTTTGGAAATATCGGGGGCCCCGCAGAGTTTTTACGGGGGTCCCGCTACCCGGATAGCGGGCTGGGGGTCAAGGGGGCTAGCAGCCCCCTTGCGGGGTACGGGGCAGCGTCCCGTTAGAAATTTTTTTTTCTAACGGAGGACAGTGTCGTAGAGTCTGTGTATGTTTTCCTTCCCCCCTTTCTTTTTTTTTAAAGTGGAGTTTAATTTCAAATGGAATTTTATTGTGGAGTTAAACTCCAAAGAATTTTAAATGGAGTTAAACTCCTAAAAGAATTTTATGCGGAGTTAAACTCCTAAAATAGAACTTTATTGTGGAGTTAAACTCCAAAGAATATATATATATATTTTTAAAAGGGTTTAAACTCCAGAAGGGATTTTGTTGGGGAGTGCACGTAAAACGAGGGGGAAAAGAAACAAAATGGCGTCTAAAGGACGCTCGCACAGCAGGTGGGCGCCTTAATGCCCAGGGTCACGTGCGCGCACGTGACCAATGGGCACTTTGGCGCCCCCCAGGGTCACGTGGGCACACGTGACCGAAGGGCACTATGACGCCCCGGGGTCACGTGCGCGCACGTGACCGATGGGCGCTTTGGCGCCCCCCGGGGTCACGTGGGCACACGTGACCGATGGGCGCCTTGGCGCCCCGGGGTCACGTGCACATACGTGACCGATGGGCGCCTTAGCGCCCCCCGGGGTCACGTGGGCACACGTGACCGATGGGCGCCTTGGCGCCCTGGGGTCACGTGCGCACATGTGACCGATGGGCGCCTTGACGCCCCCGGGGTCACGTGCGCACACGTGACCGATGGGCGCCTTAGCGTCCCGGGGTCACGTGTGCACACGTGACCGCGGAGAAAACCCGCGGAAAGGGAAGCCTAGCCCCTAGGCTGGGGAGTTGAACTCCCAAGGGAATTTATGGAGTTAAACTCCAACAGAAACAAATTTATGAAGTTAAACTCCAACAGAAACAAAATTATGGAGTTAAACTCCAGCAACTTTAGAAAGGAGTTAAATTCCTGGGGGATTTATTGCTCTTCTTTTGAGCCTTGGGTCTGTCCAAAGTTCGATTTTTGGAGATGGGTCTCCTTCTTCTTGCTCTTGACCGGCGGGATCTTGGAGAAAAGGGGATGAGCCTTAAAAGCCTCCCCTTTTCGAGATCTGATTGGAGATCCGAACTCCCCTTCATAGGTTTTGTGGTGGAAATCTACTTATTTTGAGAAAAGGAAGAGTTAAACTCTTGATTTAATTCAAAAGGAAAAAGAAGGTTTTAGAACCTTGAGGAAGGAGGAAGAGATCTCAGATCTAGAAAAATTTTTGGAGAGAGAAAAAAAAGTTGTTGGATATTTTCATTATTTTTACCTTTATAGGCCATACACTTTACACATAGCCCCTTGGGCTTCATAAAATGGCATTTTGCCTATCCCATGGCTCATGTGCCATTTCATTTTTTGCACATAAGCCATGGGCTTACAAAATATTGGCTTTATGCCCATTTTGCATACATTCATGTATAAAAAATTACATAAAAATTATTTATGACATGATTTCGTTGTTGGCATGAGAGAGGCTGGCCGCGGGCTTGACTTGGGCATGGGCCCGCTTGACCTGGGCTTGGGCCCACCTAGCTTGGTGGTTGACTTTGACTTTGACTCGGTCAACCGGGGTGTAAAATTTTACACCAACAAATTGCCCCCCATCAATAAATGCACACCGCATATGTGGGTCGTGTGCATGAAATTGATGGATCTTCTTTCACGTGGAGGCGACTTGCTTTGGTTCCCACTTTTTGGGATGCACTGCCCTTTTTACGACATGGACGGTCGACGCTTGACTCGTCTCCGAGACAGAGTGTTCGTGGTAGACGTTTCCCTTGCCCGGAGCGATCCGGTTCCTGCTTTATAGGAAGCCTGCACTGCCCTTTTTGCAACATAGACGGTCGACGCTCTGTTACGAAGCGATTTGGGTTCCCAATTTGCGGGAGCCTGCACTGCCCTTTTTGCGACATAGACGGTCAACGCTCTGTTACGAAGCGATTTGGGTTCCCAGTTTGCGGGAGCCTGCACTGCCCTTTTTGCGACATAGACGATCGACGCTCTGTTACGGAGCGATTTGGGTTCCCAGTTGCACTGCCCTTTTTGCGACATAGACGGTCGACGCTCTGTTACGAAGCGATTTGGGTTCCCAGTTTGCGGGAGCCTGCGCTGCTCTTTTTGCGACATAGACGGTCGACGCTCTGTTACGGAGCGATTTGGGTTCCCAATTTGCGGGAGCCTGCACTGCCCTTTTTGCGACGTAGACGGTCGACGCTCTGTTACGAAGTGATTTGGGTTCCCAATTTGCGGGAGCCTGCACTGCCCTTTTTGCGACATAGACGGTCGACGCTCTGATCCGGAGCGATTTGGGTTCCCAATTTGCGGGAGCCTGCACTACCCTTTTTGCGACATAGACGGTCGACGCTCTGTTACGAAGCGATTTGGGTTCCCAATTTGCGGGAGCCTGCACTGCCCTTTTTGCGACATAGACGGTCGACGCTTTGTTACGAAGCGATTTGGGTTCCCAATTTGCGGGAGCCTGCACTGACCTTTTTGCGACATAGACGGTCGACGCTCTGTTACGAAGCGATTTGGGTTCCCAGTTTGCGGGAGCCTGCACTGCCCTTTTTGCGACATAGACGGTCGACGCTCTGTTACGGAGCGATTTGGTAGACGTGTCCCCGGCACGGAGTGTCGCTGGTCGACGTTTCCCCGAGGCGGAGTGTCTGTTGTCGATGTGCCCCCGGCACGGAGTGTCTGCTTGACGTTTCCCCGAGGCGGAGTATCGGCTGGTTGACGTTTCCCTGATGCGGAGTGTCTGTGTTGGGCGTTTTCCCCGATCCAGAGTGTCGCTGGTTGACGTGTCCCCGGCACGGAGTGTCGCTGATGGAATTTTCCCCGGCGCGGAGTGTCAGGTTGACTTTTCCCCGGCACGGAGTGTCGCTGATCGACTTTTCCCCGGCGCAGAGTGTCGGGTTGACTTTTCCCCGGCACGGAGTGTCGCTGATGGACTTTTCCCCGGCGCGGAGTGTCGGGTTGACTTTTCCCGGGCACGGAGTGTCGCTGATGGACTTTTCCCCGGAGCGGAGTGTCGGGTTGACTTTTCCCCGGCGCGGAGTGTCGCTGATCGACTTTTCCCCGGCTCGGAGTGTCGCGGGTTGACTTTTCCCCGGCACGGAGTGTCGCTGATCGACTTTTCCCCGGCGCGGAGTGTCGGGTTGACTTTTCCCCGACACGGAGTGTCGCTGATCGACTTTTCCCCGGCGCGGAGTGTCGGTGGTTGACTTGATTCCGAGACGAAGCATAATTTCGACAGGGAAGGCAGGTACACCGAGGCGAAGCATCATTTCGACACGGGGTGCATTCTGAGACGAAGCATAATTCCGACGCAGAGCTTGCTGGTTGACTTGATTCCGAGGCAGAGTATAATTCCGGCAGGGAAGGTAGATATCCTGAGGCGAAGCATGATTTCGACACGGGGTAAATTCTGGGACGGAGCATGATTCCGCCATAGAGGTTGGTTTGATTTGATTTGGGTTGACATCAGCATCGCTACACTGGAATATGGTACTAGGAGCGAATCATCATTTGTCATGAGAGGATTTGGGAATTGGGGTTTTTGTTTGGCATCTGCATTGCTGCACTGGAATAATGCCAGGAGCAACTCATCATGTGCCCCGAGAGGATTTGGATTGGGTTTGTTTGGCATCAGTATCGCTACACTGGAATATGGTACCAGGAGCGAATCATCATTTGCACCGAGAGGATTTGGGAATTGGTGGCTTAGGAGACAGGTTTAGATCCCTATCACCTAAGGCTTTTCAATTTTATGGGCCGTGAGGGTCCCATAAAAGCATTTTCTCCCTACGGGTCGTAAGGATCCCGCAGGTGTATTTTCTCCTTAGGAGTCGTGGGGACTCCTAAGTGTGTTGCTCCTTTGTGAGTCGTAAGGATCTCACGCGGGAATTTTCTCCTCACAAAGTCGAGAGGACTTTGCGGGTGCAATTCATTTCATTTCATTTCATATTTTTTTTAACGAGTTTGCGCCCTTTCGGGTTTTCACCAACTCGCCGGCAGTCCTGCTGTTTTTACTCACGGAGCCTTTTCGGGTTTTCATCCGTGCCCGTTTTGCTTGTGGACATACCGTTCTTCTTTTTTTTCTTTTTCTCTTTTTTTGGAGAGATCGAGATTGTTTTACGTCCGTGGATTGTATACGGTTTTGCAGGATGTATGATCCAGACCGTAGGGCCGAAAAAAAATTTGGGACATTGTTGGCGTCTGCATCGCTGCACTGGAATATGGTACCAGGAGCGACTCATCATTCGCCGCTTGGGAATTTGAGTTTGGAATTTGGTTGGCGTCTGCATCGCTGCACTGGAATATGGTACCAGGAGCGACTCATCATTCGCCACTTGGGGATTGGGGAGCGATGGCTTAGGAGACAGGTTTAGATCCCTATCACCTAAGACTTTTCAATTTTATGGGCCGTGAGGGTCCCATAAAGGTATTTTCTCCCTGCGAGTCGTAAGGATCCCGCAGGTGTATGTTCTCCTTAGGAGTCGTGAGGACTCCTAAGTGTGCTTTTCCATTGTGAGTCGTAAGGATCCCACAAAGGTTTGTTCTCCTCATGTATCGTGAGGACACATGAGTGAATTTCCCTCGTTCCAAGTTTAATGACTTAGAGGTCGACTGTTTCCAGTTTAACGACTTAGAGGTCATCTGTTTCCAGTTTAAAGATGTAGAGGTCATCTGTCTCCGGTTTAACGACTTAGAGGTCATCTGTTTCCAGTTTAACGACGTAGTGGTCATCTGTTCCAGTTTAACGACTTAGCAGTCATCTGTTTCCAGTTTAAAGACTTAGGGGTCTGTTGTTTCCAGTTTAACGACTTAGAGGTCATCTGTTTCCAGTTTAACGACATAGTGGTCATCTGTTTCCAGTTTAAAGACGTAGAGGTCATCTGCTTCCAGTTTAACGACTTAGAGGTCGACTATTTCCAGTTTAACGACATAGTGGTCATCTGTTTCCAGTTTAACGACTTAGAGGTCATCTGTTTCCAGTTTAAAGACTTAGGGGTCTGCTGTTTCCAGTTTAACGACTTAGAGGTCATCTGTTTCCAGTTTAACGACTTAGAGGTCATCTGTTTCCAGTTTAAAGACTTAGGGGTCTACTGTTTCCAGTTTAACGACTTAGGGGTCTACTGTTTCCAGTTTAACGACTTAGAGGTCATCTGTTTCCAGTTTAACGACTTGGTGGTCATCTGTTTCCAGTTTAAAGACTTAGAGGTCTATTGATTGCGAGCTTGGAATTTTAGGGTAGGGGCCGGCATCAGCGTTGCTAACACTGAAGCACATGTGCCAGGACACATAAGTGGGTCTTCCCAATGGAGCATAATTCTGAGGGCGGAGACCAACCGCTGGACTGGTGATTGCAGTGGGATATGGGTATGATGAGAATTATTTGAGCCCGTGGATTGTATACGGTAGTCAATTTAGGGATTAACCGTAGGGCTGGAAGAATTTTGGGAAATTGGATTTTGGTCGGCGTCTGCATCGCTGCACTGGAATATGGCACCAGGAGCGACTCATCATTCGCCGTTTTTTTTTATTTCGTTTTGTTTTTGTTTTTGTTTTTTGTTTTACCGCGATTGCTCTATCATTTCAGCTTTTCTTATCGTGAAGGTCGCGATTGCCCCATCATTTCGGCTTTTATTCGCGGTTGCCCCATCATTTCGGCTTTATTTTCATTTTCATTTTTACTCGTTGATTTTTATTGCGAGTTGCCCCATCATTTCGGCTTTTCTTTATTTTTATTTTATTTACACACATTTTTTTTTATTTACACATTTTTTTTTACATTCCCAGTTTAACGACTTAGAGGTCGATTGTTTCCTAGTTTAACGACGTAGTGGTCCTTTGTTCCCAGTTTAATGACGTGGCGGTCGATTGTTCCCAGTTTAATGACGTGGTGGTCCTTTTTGCTTATCCCAGCTCTTTGAACTTTGATCTTGGCGGAGCTGTGTTGATGACCTAGCTCTGTGGCTTGCCGATACATCCGAGGATTGTGAGGTTTTTCCAAGCTTATATTGGTCCTCTGCCCAATCTTTGAAAATATAGCAGTCTTCGATGGTATGACCCACCACTCTATGATATGGGCAGTATATGGGATTGCCGGTCATGTTCATTTCCTGTGGCCTCTTTGGAACAGGCAGTTGCAGACCGTTGTTCAGGGCGTCCATGAATATTTTGCAGACTTCATCCCTCCTGAAGGAGTATATCTTCTTCTTTCCTTCCATTGGGGTAGGTGCCTTTACTGATGCTGGTCCTCGAGGTATATGTCTGGGAGGATTAGGTTCCCGAAAGGTTTCGGTCTCCATTTGCATGAAATCGGCGATCGTAGCTTGACTGTTTGCTAACACGCCTCTAGACAGTTCTATCTCTCCCATCTTGTATTGCCTTTCGACCCAATCTTTGAAGACGAAGCAGTCCTCAATGGCATGACCTATCACCCTGTGATAGGGGCAATATTTTGGGTTGTCGGTCATATTCTCTTCTTGCGGTCTCTTTGATTCTGGCAGTTGTAGACCGTTTCTTAGGGCGTCCCTGAATATCTTGTGGATCTTTTCCCTCTTGAAGGAATAGACCTTTTCCAGCTTCTCTTTCAGAGGCGATCCCCCCCGGCGTATGTATCGGAGGGACTGGAGGCTGATTGCGGCCGTTTTTCGTGAAGGCGCTCCGCTTTTAGGTTAACAGGGATATCAGTTGGCTGCCCCCGGGTATCAATCCCTGGCTCATGAGCCAAAATTTGATTCTGCTGTAATTGCAATCGGGCGACTTGGGTCGCGAGATCTGCCACGACGTTTGCCAGCTCGTCGACTTTGGAATAGACCTCGGCCATCTTCTCATCCCTGTCCTGAAATTGCTTTTGAACCCATTGGAATAATGCTTGTTCTGTAGTTCCGGCTATGACAACCGGGTAATCTTTATTGCCTGAGCTCAATTCCGTAGGAACCACGAGCTCCTCTGGCTTATCGGCGTGAGCGGGCTCTTCATCATTTAGATCGAGTCGATGCTGGGTAGCGTCAACCATATCATCACCATGGCTGTGAAGAAGAGGAGGGTTCGTTTCTTCTTTTCCGGCCATGTAGACAGTGTGGACCACGTACCCAGCCATCTCTTTATCTTTGGCGGCTGATTTTGCGGAGCGGTCTGGGCTTTGGAAATTCATAAATTCTAACATGGCCGGAGCCATGGCCCTTTGTTGGCTCTGTGTCCGAGCCGCTTCTTCCTCAGTTTCTCTGCCTTGAGCGCTTGGCGGGTTTCTGCACTCCGGGAAGCCGCCATAGGCTGAGTGATGGGGAGCTTAGAGAAGATACCCGATCGAGCAGTTGTCAAGGGCACCGTCGGAGCTTGCTCAAGAGGCCTTGTTGCTTTGTCGGTGTTGATGGCCTTGCCCCCAGTTGGGGCCAAGGAAAGTCGTTCAGATACCGACTTGCGTTTGGGTTTGGGCGCCCTCGAGATCACCACATTTGGTCTCCTGCCTTTCGAGAGCGGTTTGTCTGTTGCTGGAGCTTGAGGAGCTGGGATGGCGCCAATTGGTATGAACATAATAGAGCCGAATGGTAGCAGCGGCTCCTCCCATTGTCGCCCGAGACTGGCCGGGAGGACCGTCCTAGAGTCTATCCTCATCGTGTAGGAGACGGGAGCCGTGCTGAGAGCTGAGTTCATCATCGGAGACATTGTTGGAAAGTGATTGCTTGAAAACCTGCATGAAAAAGCATTATTTTAGTATAAGTATAGACATGTATATAGATTGAGTTCGCATAAACGCTTAACCCGAAATATGGGAGGAGAGATTTGTCCCACCGGGCGTGCAAGAATCTGTAGGGTGTTTTTCGTCACCCCATTGAGATGGGAATACGTATGCGCTTGTCAGGCGCACTACAGATTCCCCCTGCCTAGGGTAGGCCGGGGTTTAATGATTGTAGGGATTCAAATCTCCGGCAGCCGCGGACTAAGCTGCCGTTAATTACCCCCCGCTTTTGGGGCGAGAGAACCTCCGATTAACAGGTTAAACTGGTTATGCGAACTCAATGTGCAGTGTACGTGTGTTTTGTAGGGGTTTTGGAAATATCGGGGGCCCCGCAGAGTTTTTACGGGGGTCCCGCTACCCGGATAGCGGGCTGGGGGTCAAGGGGGCTAGCAGCCTCCTTGCGGGGTGCGGGGCAGCGCCCCGTTAGAAATTTTTTTTTCTAACGGAGGACAGTGTCGTGGAGTCTGTGTATGTTTTCCTTCCCCCCCTTTCTATTTTTTTAAAGTGGAGTTTAATTTCAAAAGGAATTTTATTGTGGAGTTAAACTCCAAAGAATTTTAAATGGAGTTAAACTCCTGAAAGAATTTTATGCGGAGTTAAACTCCTAAAATAGAACTTTATTGTGGAGTTAAACTCCAAAGAATATATATATATATTTTTAAAAGGGTTTAAACTCCAGAAGGGATTTTGTTGGGGAGTGCACGTAAAACGAGGGGGAAAAGAAACAAAATGGCGTCCAAAGGACGCTCGCACAGCAGGTGGGCGCCTTAATGCCCAGGGTCACGTGCGCGCACGTGGCCAATGGGCACTTTGGCACCCCCCAGGGTCACGTGGGCACACGTGACCGAAGGGCACTATGACGCCCCGGGGTCACGTGCGCGCACGTGACCGATGGGCGCTTTGGCGCCTCCCGGGGTCACGTGGGCACACGTGACCGATGGGCGCCTTGGCGCCCCGGGGTCACGTGCGCACACGTGACCGATGGGCGCCTTAGCACCCCCCGGGGTCACGTGGGCACACGTGACCGATGGGCGCCTTGGCGTCCCGGGGTCACGTGCGCACACGTGACCGATGGGCGCCTTGACGCCCCCGGGGTCACGTGCGCACACGTGACCGCGGAGAAAACCCGCGGAAAGGGAAGCCTAGCCCCTAGGCTGGGGAGTTGAACTCCCAAGGGAATTTATGGAGTTAAACTCCAACAGAAACAAATTTATGGAGTTAAACTCCAACAGAAACAAAATTATGGAGTTAAACTCCAGCAACTTTAGAAAGGAGTTAAACTCCTGGGGGATTTATTGCTCTTCTTTTGAGTCTTGGGTCTGTCCAAAGTTAGATTTTTAGAGATGGGTCTCCTTCTTCTTGCTCTTGACCGGCGGGATCTTGGAGAAAAGGGGATGAGCCTTAAAAGCCTCCCCTTTTCGAGATCTGATTGGAGATCCGAGCTCCCCTTCATAGGTTTTGTGGTGGAAATCTACTTATTTTGAGAAAAGGAAGAGTTAAACTCTTGATTTAATTCAAAAGGAAAAAGAAGGTTTTAGAACCTTAAGGAAGGAGGAAGAGATCTCAGATCTAGAAAAAATTTTGGAGAGAGAAAAAAAAGTTGTTGGATATTTTCATTATTTTTGCCTTTATAGGCCATACACTTTACACATA
The DNA here is from genome assembly GCA_030015575.1 of Agapanthus africanus. NCBI lineage: Eukaryota > Viridiplantae > Streptophyta > Magnoliopsida > Asparagales > Amaryllidaceae > Agapanthus > Agapanthus africanus. Next base: position 144,449,140 of record CM057338.1, on the reverse strand, counting down.
GCCCCTTGGGCTTCACAAAATGGCATTTTGCCTATCCCATGGCTCATGTGCCATTTCATTTTTTGCACATAAGCCATGGGCTTACAAAATATTGGCTTTATGCCCATTTTGCATACATTCATGTATAAAAAATTACATAAAAATTATTTATGACATGATTTCGTTGTTGGCATGAGAGAGGCTGGCCGCGGGCTTAACTTGGGCATGGGCCCGCTTGACCTGGGCTTGGGCCCACCTAGCTTGGGGGTTGACCTTGACTTTGACTCGGTCAACCGGGGTGTAAAATTTTACCCCAACACCAGGGGCCGCAACTTCTGCAAGAGACATGGTCGGGAAGTTAGGAAGAAAAAAATCCTTTTGGCCTACTTCATTCGCCGGCAGGTTATCCAAACCTAAACCGAAAGGGTCCTCAAGGGTGGCAAACTTGGCAGTGTCTGCAGAAAGGACGTTTGGGTGAAGAAACCGAGCAATTAAATCCTCAAAGTTAACTCCCCGGCTCCCATGTTCGACAAAGAGGGATTCATATATGTTCAACACTTTGATCAAGCTTGGGAACTGGTGCTGAACAGCATTCTCTGGCGTGACCCTCCTTACCATCGGCCTAGCACCAAAGACGTACACATCTATCGGGAGCAACTCCTCATAATGTTCTCCCATGACTGGTAAACCGGATACCTCCGCGAACTCCTCCAAAGAGATTGACACTTCCCGATCCATGGCAAGGAAAGTGTGGGTAAGAATGTTCCATTGCTCCAGGAAAGCCTTAAACCACCAGGTCGGGAGCGTGGGATATTGAAACAGAGAGACGTACACTGCGGTGTATAGTCCTAACCTTATCAACTGCGACTTTTTCGTCGACAGGATGTACCGGGCCCATGGTAGATAGCCAACCGGGTAGCGGGGGATCAGACCAATGTTATATGATTGCCCCCAAGGTCTCGCCTAGCCCTGACAGATACGGCGTCCTAGGATATCCAAGACCATAGGACGCTGGACCGGGATGGCATCTATAGCCGGATGAAGAAAACCCTTCGATGTCCAATCCGTTATCTCCACGGCATACTGCACCGAGGGTGGGGTAGCATAGTGAATCGCCGTGATGGGTTCCGACGGCACCGCGCATGTGAAGCTCCGGCGGCCCATGATGATCTGATTATACCACGACCCCCAAAGGTGGAGACTCTTGTGTTCCGGGTCGTACTCCTTAATCATGGCCAGGACTTCACGGTCCAAGGGCGCCTCAGGAAATCCCTCCTCCGAGCGGACGAACGGGAATGAAGTGTCTAGAGACATGATCGCTGCAAAAGAACAATTTAGCCGTTAGTATTGTAATTCCAACGTTTGGCGTCTAAAAAAGAAAATGCATTAATTAAATTAAAATTAATTAATTACACCACACAGCAGTGCAGTGAGTAGGAGACCAAAGGGGGACCCATAAAATCTGGATGACAATACGTCTGTTAATAAGACAACCTCGTCATTGGATGAGATTGTCAGTTGGTCCCCAGGAAAACATTCCCATTTATAAAAAAAAAAGAGGGAAGAATCCCTAGAGACAAGAAGAAAATCTCCTCTTTCAGAGCAAAGCTCTGTCACAGAGTGACACTTGTCAAACGCTGATCTCAGAGAAATAAGATTCCTTAAAAGAGCATAGCTCTATGGTCCATCAGAAAATGTTACACCTAAAAGAATTAGAATTTTTGGAATCTTGGAAAATCCATAAAAAACTTGTGAAATTTTTTCATTTTTCAGATCTAAAAAAAAATCTACAGATGATTCAAAGAGCAAAGCTCTGTTCATGGGTTAGAACCCATGAACAAGATCTCTACAGATCTATAAGTTCTTAAGAGCAAAGCTCTGTTTATGAAACCCCAATGGGGATCTCTTTAGATCAAAAGATCTGTGAGAGCAAAGCTCTTTAGTTGAAAATTAAGTTCAATTAAGTTTAATTAATTTTATCTAAAGTTTTTGACTTTAGAAATGAGTAAAGCTCTGAAAGTTCTTGAATGAGAGCAAAGCTCTGGGAAATAAAAATCTAGAAATGATGAGATTTTTCTAAGGGCCAGAGGTCCTATTTATAAGGCGCTTGCGCCCCTTCAGCTCACCCGTTGATCCAACGGTCAGGATCTTGCCACCGCTGCACTCACGTGTGCGCCACGTGAGCGCAACGGTGGGGGGGCATTTGTTTCGCCCAATCAGAGTAAAGCTCTGTTGAAATTCAAAATTCAAAATTTTGAAGCAACGCTTTAAATGTCGGGCGCAACGCGCCACATGTCAGGCGCTGATACGTCAGCGCAGCGCCCAAGAAGGCGCGCCCAATCAGAGCAAAACTCTATTAAAGGAAGCAACGCTTCAATTGCGCAAACGCTGCGCTGCGCGACACGTGTCTGCGCAGATGCGCTAGCGCAATTACGCTGCGCTGTGCGCTGCGCGACACGTGTCAGCGCAGGTGCGCTGCGTGTCAGCGCAGGTGCGCTGGCACAGGTGCGCTGGCGCAGCTGCGCTGCGCTGTGCGCTACGCGACACGTGTCACGCGCTGGGGCATCTGCGCCAAACAGAATTAAAATTCTAAGAAATCTTTTCTGTTCTTGTTAAAACAAGAAGATTTTCTTCTGCAAAGCAGAAGCCCTTGGATCAAGGATCCAACGGTAGGAAAATTCCCCAAATCACTCAGAGAAAGATCTCTTTAACAAATTTAACTAATTTATGGGCACTATAAAAAGGACCCTAGGCCTCAATTCAAAGCATGAACATTTTCTTAAAAAAAGGTCAAGAGCTTTAAACAGAGAGAATTCTGAGAAAATTTCAAAGAAAAAGGTAAAAAACCTTCACGAGAGAAAAGAAATCTCTTTAATAGATCATTGATCTTAAAACTAGATCAATGTTCTTCACATAATAAACAGTGCTTTGCACTTCTTATGAACCACTGGTTCTTCAAAAATAAGGAGACAACAAAAATAATAATAGTGCTTTGCACTTCTGTTCTTGAATCTAAAAGATTCTTAGTGCTTTGCACTTCCAAACTGCGCTGTTGCGCTCTTGAGAGAGTGCCACGTGTCAGCTACAGAATAATTTGCGCTATGCGCTCTTAAAATAGAGGTTCGCTCTCTGGAATTGGCGCAACTCACCAGAACGCGCTACGTGTCAACAGCGCAACAGCGCAGCGCACTAGCGCAGCGCACTGCGCTGTTGCACTTGCGCTCACCAGAGCATGACACGTGTCCTCACCATAAGCGCTTGCGCTTTTTGACTGACGCTTGCGTTATTTGACTGGCGCAAAGCACCTGAATAATGCAATGCATTTATTTTACTAAAGGGCCAGGCCCAAATCAGAGGGGCCTAATAGACTGAATTAAATTGCAGTACAATGAAAAGGGGCAGAGCCCAAACAAAAATTGAAAAATGCAATAAACAGGGCAGAGCCCAAGCAAGACTGATGCTCTGCATCATATATAAATGGGCACAGCCCTGATAAAATAAACAATGCTATGCATTATTAAACAAGAGCAGAGCCCCAATAAAGGCCTAACAGGCCAAAAATAAATAAAATATTGAACATTTTCAACTGGACTTAGCCCAATTCTGGCCGTAAGTCTTTAAATTAAATTGAACTGAGCATAAATGCTCTCTCTCTCAAATCAATTTATCTCCGGTTCGAAGGTACATCTCCGAACTCCTCTGACATCTATCGTTGTAATCCTTCAACGACGTTAGAGAAGCGACGGGTCCCGACAACCACACATTGCTACGGACTGCGGGGTCCTTAAACTCGTGGACCGAAACGTCCCTAAACTAATATTGGACCGGAACGTCCTTAAACTAATATTGGACCGAAACGTCCCTAAACTAATATCGGACCGGAACGTCCTTAAACTAATGTCGGACCACCACGTCCCTAAACTGGGATATGGACCACCAAGTCCCTAAACTGAAACATGGACCGAAACGTCCTTAAACTAATATTGGACCGGAACGTCCCTAAACTAATATCGGACCGGAACGTCCTTAAACTAATGTCGGACCACCACGTCCCTAAACTGGGATATGGACCACCAAGTCCCTAAACTGAAACATGGACCACCACGTCCCTAAACTGGAGCATGGACCGAAACGTCCTTAAACTAATAATGGACCACCATGTCCCTAAACTGGAACAATAGAGCCTCCAAATGCTCTTTTGCCGGATCTAAACGATCCCGTTTAAGTTGATCTTAGCCCCAAATACGGCTAACGTATCCTTAAACATTTAAATGGACTATAAAACTCCAAATCGACTTTGGTTCAAGGGTACATCTCTGAACTCCTATGACATCTGCCGTTGTAATCCTTCAACGACGTCAGAGAGGTGACGAGTCCCGACGGCCATATATTAAATGGATTATCATGTTAAGTTGATCTTAGTCTCAAACAGGACTATCGTATCCTTAACGAACGTTTAAGTTGATCTTAGCCGCAACGCGACTAATGCATCCTTAAACTAAAAACACCAAACCCAAATCTAAATAAATACGGATTTGGACTAATCCACGTCCTACGGGCGACGGCATTATTCAGTCTCCGTATACAATCCACGGGCAACCACAAACAAAACAAACACACACGACAAGAAGTGAAATTCTGGAGAAGGAGAAAGTTGTTACCGTGATGCAGTAGCGTAATTAACTGCAGGGGCTTGCGCCTGTAGGGAAGAGCGTCCCCACAATCAAAAACCCCTCAAGCGAGGGGGAATCTGACGAAGTCTGCTACATCGGCCGCATCCGTCTAAACCCCCGATACACGGTGCCATAAATCAACTTGGCATCTTCGGAGAGGTGGACGGAGAAAACCAAATAGCATCTGCCCCGAATCTCAGCGTCAGGACATCACGGTCCTGTGCGCCGTCCTTCGGAGGGGAACATGTGCATTTTCTCCTTAGGAGTCGTGAGGACCCCCAAGTGTGTTTTCCCTTTGTGGGTCGTAAGGATCCCACGAAGGTTTGTTCTCCTCATGTATCATGAGGACACATGAGTGGGTCTTCCCAATGGACCATAATTCCAAGGGCGGAGACCAGCCGCTGGACTGGTGATTGTGGTGGGGTATGGGTATGATGAGAATTATTTGAGCCCTTGGATTGTATACGGTAGTCAACTTGGGGACCAACCGTAGGGCTGGAAGAATTTTGGGAAATTGTATTTTGGTTGGCGTCTGCATCGCTGCACTGGAATATGGTACCAGGAGCGACTCATCATTCGCCGTTGGGATTTGAGTTTCGGACGGTGTCTGCATTGCTGCACTGGAATATGGTACCAAGAGCAACTCATCATTCGCCGTTGTGACATTCAGAGTCTGGTTGGCGTCTGCATCGCTGCACTGGAATATGGTACCATGAGCGACTCATCATTCGCCGTTTTTTTTACCGCGATTGCTCTATCATTTCGGATTTTCTTATCGTGAAGGTCGCGATTGCCTTATCATTTCGGCTATTTATTCGCGGTTGCCCCATCATTTCGGTTTTATTTTCATCTTTATTTTACTCGCTGATTTTTATTGCGAGTTGCCATATCATTTCGGCTTTTTTTTTATTTACACATTTTTTTATATATATACACATTTTTTATTTTTTTTTACATTCCCAGTTTAACAACTTAGAGGTCGACTGTTCCCAGTTTAATGACGTGGCGGTCGATTGTTTCCAGTTTAACGACGTGGTGGTCATCTGACGGGGAGCTTAGAGAAGATACCGATTGAGCAGTTGTCAGGGGCACCGCTGGAGCTTACCCGAGATGCCTTATTACTTTATCGGTGTTGATGGCCTTGCCCCCAGCTGGGGCCGAGGAAAGTCGTTCAAATACCGACTTGCGTTTGAAGATGGCAACTGAAAATTGTTAACCCTTGCAACTAGAAACATGATTTCAGTACAGGCAATCGATATGTATATTGATTGAGTTCGCATAAACATTTAACCCGAAATACGGGAGGAGAGATTGGGTCCCACCGGGCGTGCCAGAATCTGTAGGGTGTTTTTCGTCACCCCATTGAGATAGGAATATGCACGCGCTTGTCAGGCACAATACAGATTCCCCCTGCCTAAGCTAGGCTGGGGTTTATTGATTGTGGGGATCCGAATCTCCGGCTGCCAAGGACTAAGCTGTCGTTAATTATCCCTCGGCTTTGAAGCGAGAGAACCTTCGATTGACGGGTCAAACTGGACATGCGAACTCAATGCGATGCGTTGGTGTATGTGTGTGTGTTTTTTTCTTTATTCCATTTGTTAAAAAAAAAGATATATATTTTTCTATGTATAAAAACAAAAATAAATAAGTAAGTAAATATTTAGAGAAAACTTTTATTTTATTTTAATTTATTATTTTTTTAATTTTTAAATATTATTTATAATTTATTTTTATTTATTTAATATTTATTTATTTTTAAAAAAAAGATTAAAATAAAGAAAAGAAGGAAGAAAGAAAGAGAAAAAAAGGAGGGAAGCCTGGGCTCCCATTTAATGGGAGCCTTCCCTCACATGCTAGGCCATCACATGCTTAGCATGTGGCTCCTCACATGCTAGCATAGTATGTGAGGGGAGGCCATCACATGCTTAGCATGTGACCCCTCACATGCTAGCATGTAAGGGGGGCCATCACATGCTTAGCATGTGACCCCTAGCATGTGAGGGGGGGCACCATATGTTTAACATGTGACCTCTCACATACTAGCATGTGGGGGGGCATCACATGCTAGCATGTGAAGGGGGCCAAAAGGGCTCCCAGAATTTTATTTTATTTATTTATTTTTTAACATGGAGCTGAACTCCAAAAGAAATTTTTTTTTGGACTTAAACTCCATAAGAATTTTAGATATGGAGTTTAACTCCAAAAAGGTTTTGAATAGAGTTTAACTCCAAGAAGGTTTTGAATAGAGTTTAACTCCAAAAAGATTTTTATCGTGGAGTTAAACTCCAAAAAGAGTTTTAAATGGAGTTCAACTCCAAAAAAGATTTTTATTGTGGAGTTAAACTCCAAAAGAATTTTTGTTTGTGGAGTTAAATTTCAAAAGAATTTAAATGGAATTGAACTCCGAAAGAATTTTTATTGTGGAGTTGAACTCCGAAAGAATTTTATATGGAGTTAAACTCCTGAAAAGATTTAATGTGGAGTTAAACTCCTAAAAAAAGATTTTTACTGTGGAATTAAACTCCAAAAGAATTTCCGTAGTGGAGTTAAACTCCAAAATAATTTTATTTGTGGAGTTAAACTCCAAAAGATTTTCTCCTTTCTCTTTTGAGAAGAAACCCAAAATGGATTCTCTTGAAACTCCAAGATCTAGATCTTCGATGATAAAAAAAGAGACCCTTTTTCTTCTCTTGATGGAGTCTTGGGAGGTGGGTTTATGGTAGAACTTTATTTAGTTTTAAAAAAAAGAAGAGCTAAGCTCTTGATTTAATTGAAAAATGAAAAGAAAGAGAAAGAACTTGGAAAGAGAGAGTGGAGGCACAAACCCTAGAGTTTGAGAGAATGAAGAGTGTATCTTTTATTCATCATCATGTTGCATTATATAGGCTTACACATTTACATATAGTCTCTTGAGCTTTACAAAATGGCATTTTGTCCATCCCATGGCTCATGTGCCATTTCTTTTTGCACATAAGCCATGAGCTTTACAAAAATTTGGCTTTATGCCCATTCATGCATAAAAAAATTACATTAAAATTATTTATTACATGATTTTTATGTTGGCATGGAGAGGCTGGCTACGGGCTCGACTTGGGTATGGGCTCGCTTGACCTGGGCTTAGGCCCATCTGGCCTGGGGTTGACCTTGACTTTGACTTGGTCAACTAGGGAGCAAATTTTGACCCCAACACTCATAAGCTCTGGAAGCGATATCACATCAATCTCAGCAACAGCTGGGTCATCTGTCTGCATGGTAGATGATATCACAATCTCTGAGGTATGCTGTACATCAACAGTTCTCTCACAACAGGCAGTCTCTAACAATGGCCCGATCATCCGGTACAAAACCGCACACTCGTCTCAAACGAGAGGTCACAACATAACACTACATCGATACATTCCCATGTCACCAGAAAACACGATGGTCAGTTCTCGTCCACGACGAGCTCGCCCTGACCGCATCACGAGCAGCAGCTCAAACTGCACTCAAACCATGGTGACAGGAACCTTAATCATGTATCGACGAAAATAAATCAAAGGGATAAAATGAATCAACAGATCCAAAATGAATACATTATCATAAGGAGGAACAGAATCAATGAGAATATGATCATGGAAACAAATAGAATCAAGGATCTCAAATGGATGTATAATCAAGGGGACGAAGAGAATCACAAGTCTCAAGATATGTACATCCTAAGGTCACTTAAGTGGAGTATCGTATCGTAAATATGCCGTGGAACATACGTACAGTACGTCAGTCTACTCAAGCTACCTACTCCATCAATCAGGGTCAGTCTATGAAACGAAAGTTCGGGTCTAATACCCCCATATTCAAGTCTAAGTTCTGTAAGATCAAGCCTATGTAATGAAATAAATTATGCCCCAGACTCCACATAGTCAAACCTAGACTCGAACCAAGGTTAAACCTAGCGCTCTGATACCAATTTGTCACGACCCGAAAATATTAGCTCGTAACCGACACTTAAATCACGCAACGTCTACAGGCGTAACGTAACCTAAGTAAGCCGAAGCCTAGCAATCTAAACCCTTCGAAAGAAGTAAGTAATGAAAACCTTGATAGAACATTTGGAAACCTTAAGTAAAAATTCTTAAACTTATTTTTTTACTTTCTTTTCTTTTGGTTTCTTAAAAATTTCGGCAGCACCTCCTTTGTAAAAACCAGCCCCGAAACGGGTACAACATAGAATATAAAGAAAGCATCCCCAAACGGGAGCAAATCACGCCCAACGGCGGAAATAACCACCACAAGCATAAATAAGTATACGACGCCCAATGGCGAAGATCAATACAAAGGAAAATGAAAAGCAAGACACCAAACCCACCAAGCGAACATATAACCCATCGCTCAAGTCTCGCAACTACGAGTCTTGCTAAGTCTTACCACATATACAAACTCTAGTTTCTGATTGATGGAGTTGACTAGATACAATAAGAATAATAATACAAGAGGGGCACGATCCAACATATACCACCTACCAAAGCAAATCACCCGAAAGCAAGCTGTGTGCCAGCGATACCGCTGCTGATCCATGCGGTCAACCTGCAAGAACTGTGGCACAACGGGACTGAGTTGCCAACTCATGAGTAGAAAACATCAGCAGGTAGAAATCGAATAAAACAACGATTTCCTAGGTCAACTATATCATAAAGGTAATACTATGATATCTAGGGTGACCGTGTCTACATATATGCCAATAATAATCAATTCCTGTATGCATATGGATCTCGTCCAACAATATAACCAACGCATGTATGCGGGTGGATCTCGTCCAACAATATAACCAATGCATGTATGCAGGTGGATCTCATCCAACAATATAACCAATGCATGTATGCAGGTGGATCTCATCCAACAATATAACCAATGCATGTAAATATATGAGCATATCAAAGAACGTGTGTCCATCAATGACACATCAAATCATAGAACCTGAGTGTCCAACACCAACACTCGAAACATCATGAAACCCGTGTCCAGTATCGACACGTAAATCCTCATATCTCAGGCGCCGTCACCAGGACTGGCCCTCATGTCCGTACATCTCATGGAACCTGAGTGTCCAATATCGACACTCGCAATCCACATATCATGTCCGTACATAACTCTGGTCGGTATCCCCCAGATAACCACCGAGTCCAAATACTATCATCGGTAGGTACTAGCCCTCCTACCAGGCTCATCGTCTATACCACGAAAATCACCTCTTACCCCAGGGAACCATACTGGGTCCACCATATACCCGCAGACGGTGCCTATCGCTTCTCTAATCGGGTTTCTAACACAAGTCTCAGAACCGAGAAAACTCACGGTGGACGCACTAAAATATCATATCAAGAGAAACCGGGTTTTTAAACAATACATAAATTTCTTGAAATACCCCCACGGTTCTCAAATCCATAAATCACATGAAAACTGATGTATGCAATATAAAACAGCAATATGAGCATATTAAGGGGAAAACCGCTCTTTTAAATGAATCCAGTTTTAAAATATATCATGCGGTTCCCAATTCCTCCGAAATCAAGTGCAGTATCATATGAGGTCTACATGTAACTATAGCAAGATATGTGTATCTACATGTAAGCAGGTATGTATGATGCATTTCATAAGCGCAATAGCACAATAATCAACGTCTCAATGTCAAATGACAATACAATACCACTTAGGGGTATTGTAGCTATAGCAAGGTATGTGAGTGTACATGTAAATATGTATGCATGATATACATGTAGCTGTAGTAAGGTATGTGAGTGTACATGTAAGTATGTATGCATGATTTACATGTAGCTGCAGCAAGTATATCATAGCATGATGTAGCAACTCTACTGTGTAAGTAACATAGCAATTATCGATGAAGAAGGTGGGTGAGCCGGCAAATCTCTGTACGTGTAACATACGCATCATCGATAATGGTGTATGTGTACTAGCACTGGTATATGTAATGCAATGAGAATGACATGAACATAGCATAAGGTACATCGTAAGCGAAAATGCTAAAAGGTATACGTATCTATCACATATCTGAGTCGGTGAATCTATCAATCGGCATCCAGCCTCACAACATCATTACGGTAAAAGCTATTGTACAGCATCCTCTAATCAAGGGTATGGATCAATCAACAGGTAAAACTCATCGCGCACGGTAATCCATCGTACGGCGGCATTAAACAATTAGGGATTCATCAACCTATACAACAACGGAGGTACGGATCTAAGTCTCGTACGGCATACCACTCAATATGCACATCATTATCCATATATATATATATATATATACACATATTTCTCAGGTCACGTCCGTATCAATCTCGTATCAGAGGACCGAAAAAGGTATCAACAATTTCATATCGACTCGCATCCATATAACGACATATCACACTAAGTCATCATATTACATTGTATACTCGTTCATCACATTAATATTTCGCATCACATTATATAAACGTCATACTTGTTCTCTTTCAATTCGTACCTATCATGATTCACTTCTCATTTCATATTCTCATATGTCAATATGTTCATTAGTATTAACTTCTATCATATTATCGTTTGTAAATCCTATAATCATGTCCGTCGCATATCATTTATCAGGATATACTAATCAAACGATATTCCATATCAATGTTTGCGGGGGTGCTATATGCCATCCACCCGACTTCCCCCGTAGATATAAATCTACTCACCTGCTAAACTCCTCGTTTAGCCGTAGTCGATACGCTTCGTCGTCTCGGAATCCACGCGAATGTACCTACAATCAATATGAATTCACAAAGCTATTAACATCAAGTTCCGAAATCCAAATACGGCACGCGGTGCGCTCATAGGTTAGATCTTATAGCCTACGCATGCAAAACAACCCAACAACCCTCGTCGTTGACGTACAAATATCCAACGACCAAATACAATATCAAATTTCAAAACCAAGAATCCTAATACCGGAAAACATAGCCAAAACCCTAACTAGGGTCGCTATTCATGAAAACCGCCAAGCCTAAAACCCAATCATACCAATACTCATTCACAACACAATAAATATCGTAGAAAATAATATATATATATCATCACCACGTCAATTTAAAACTCATGTCTAATTTTACCGAAAACCTAGTAGGGATCTTTTAAACATTTTAGCACAAATCTAGATGTTTGAACAAATCTAATGGCCACAATCATCACATAATAGATTAATCATGCCACACAAAGCTATACTACAATTTTAATCTCACTCATATAAGATTTAGTAAAAGTTACTTTCCAAATCAAGCTTAGTTTGGATAATTAGAAAATAACAATTTACAATTTTACAACTAGGTTAGATTTTCCATGTCTAAACATGTTAACCTACACATAAACTATAACTAATTAATCAAAACGCTCTCTTGAATTTTAAAACTTGCTAATTAATACCATATTTAAACACTCCATAAGCTAAATTAAAGTATTTAAACAACAATTAAATTTTAGGGTTATGATTTATACCTCACAAACTTGCTATCAAACTTGCAAATTTTCACCACCAAAATGGCCTCCAAAATGCTAACTTTTATCTTGATCCAAACTAGATTAGGCTAATGAATAATGGGTAGGGATTTAATTTAGAGTTTGTGAGATTTTTCTTTGACTTTTGATGAATTTTTGAAGCTTTTAGAAGTGAAAATGGAGTGGGGAAAATGAGGGGGCAGCCAAAGGAAGGCTCGGCCAAAGAAGAGGAAAGAAGAATGTTGTGGAAGTGTGTGGAAGAAATTCTAGGTTAAAACACATTAAAGCTTAATTAATACACTTTACTTTATACCACCTCTTAACTCTTTAATTAAAATTTTCATTAAAATCTCAAAATATCTAGATATTTCCAAGATATTTTGGAAACAAGACAAAATACTTAATCTTGTGATTAGGGTGGCATAGATTCACATTAGCATAATTAACCCAATCCAAATTATAATTACCACTAATTAAGTGTATAATTAAAATCTTATAATAATATTTTAATTAAGGAAAAATATTTAAGTGAACTAAAAATTACAAGCGACTAATCAAAACCCGCAAACTAGCAATTTTCTAGTTAAACTAGGTGCAGTTAAGTATATGTTAAAAAAAGATCACATCTTGGTTTTTACGGAAAAACCCAAATTATTTACCGATTAACGGAAAATTCGCCCAAACGATTTCTGAAACGTTACATTGTTTTTGGCCGAGTGAGATGAAGCCGGCTTACTCAAAGTGTCGGCTTGGGCGTTGAGCTGTCTGGGGATTTGCTCTACGTGGATTTCGTCGAAGTTCTTTCGAAGTCTTCTTATCTCAGCCAGATACTTCACCATCAGAGGTTCCCGAGCCTCGAAATGACCGGTCACTTGGCCAATGACTAGGGTTGAATCGCTGCGGATCCGAATTGTTTTCAGCCCCAGTCCAGAGGCTATGCGCAGTCCGGCCAATAGGGCCTCGTACTCCGCCGCGTTATTCGAGGCCCTGAACCCGAGCTTCAGGGAATAGTCCATTTCTGCCTCGTTCGGGCCCTGAATGATGAAGCCGGCACTACAACCTTCCTCGGTCGAGGACCCGTTGACATAAAGCACCCAATCAGGGACTGAGTCAGGCTTCCCATCGATAGAGGGTTGAGCTGCGGGGGCCGGCGTTGACTCCGACTCCTTGCTGGGGATGGTGCACTCGACGACAAAATCGACCATGGCTTGTGCTTGGATGGCCTACCTCGGGCGGTATTTTATGTCGAACTGGGACAACTCCCACCTCCACTTCTCCAAGCGGCCAGAGGACTCGGGTGAGGCGAGGATAGTCCCTAAGGGGCGCTCGGTAAGAACAAGGATGGTGTGCGCCTAGAAATAGTGCCGCAGTTTTCTTGAGGCCACGATGAGTGCCAAGACGATTTTCTCTATCGCTGGGTACCTCGTTTCTGCGTCTTTGAAAATGTGGCTCACATAGTATACCGGCCTCTGGACTCCGTCAACTTCACGGACGAGCACAGCGCCCGCTGCTTTGTCGGATACTGCCAGATATAGCGATAGCTCGTCCCCTTCCACTGGTCGGGTGAGCAGAGGTGGAGTCGCAAAGTGCCTCTTCAATTGGTCAAGGCGGTCTGGCACACCATCGACCACTCGAACCTCGGAATATTCCTTAGAGCCTTGAAGAACGGGAGGCACTTCTCGCCAGACCTCGACATGAAACGTGACAGAGCGGCTACTCGTCCTGTCAGCCGCATGATCTCGACGTTAGTCTTGGGCGCGGTTATGTTGAGGATGGCATTGATTTTCTCCGGGTTAGCTTCGATCCCGCGGTGAGTGACCATGAAACCGAGGAACTTTCCCCCAGTGACCCCGAATGCGCACTTGGCGGGGTTTAGTTTCATCTTGAACTTGCGGAGTACTTCGAAGGCCTCGCCCAGATCCTTGGTATGGTCGACCGACGAGACCGATTTGAAGAACATATCGTCGACGTAAACTTCCATGTTCCTGCCGATCTGCGGCTTGAACATGCGATTGACCAAGTGTTGGTATGTAGCTCCGGTGTTTTTGAGGCCAAAAGGCATTACCTTGTAGCATTATACCCCCCGGTCCGTTGTGAATGCGGTGAGATGTTCGTCCGCCGGATTCATACGGATCTGATTGTAGCCGGAGAAGGCGTCCATGAAGCTAAATAGCTCGTGGCCCGCTGAGCTGTCGACGAGCTGATCTATCCGAGGGAGGAGATAATTATCTTTCAGGCAGGCCTTGTTGAGGTTGATGAAGTCGACGCACATGCGCCACTTCCCGCTTGACATTTTCACCATGACCACGTTTGCCAACCATTCGGAGTAAGGCACATTCCGAATGAAGTTGGCGGCGTGGAGCCTGTCTACCTCGTTCTCGATTGCCTTCTGCTTGATCGGGGTGAAGTTTCGCTTCTTCTGCCTGACGGGTCGGGCCGTAGGATCTACCCCGAGCTTATAAGATATGATTTTGGGGTCGATCACAGGCATGTCAGTAAGAGCCCAAGCGAAGACGTCGACGTTGTTTCTGAGGAAGCCAACTAGGTCGTCTTGCTGAGTCCCTGTCAGAAGCGACCCGATCTGAACGGTTCGTTCAACGTACCCTTTTACTAGGGGGGCCTCTGTCAATGGCTCTACCGGGATCCCTCGGACCTCCTTTTGCTCGTCTCGAGTGTCCAGAGAACCCCTGATTTCACTCCCGGCCTCAACATCGTTGTTCGCCCGTTCAGACGAAGGTGCTGCGGTGAAGCAAACCTTCGCAGTCCGCTGGTCTCCGTAGGCCCGACCTATCCTTCCTTGGTCGAGCGAGGATTTCATCGCCAGGTGGTAGGTCGATATCTGGGCCCTGAGGGAATTCGGTGTAGGGCGGCCGAGGAGGATGTTGTAGGCCGACGGGATTCTCGCTACGATGAATTCCATAGGCACGATGAGCGTATGGCCGGCCTCCCCGATATTAAATTGGAGAGTGATTACCCCTTCCGGGGATGGAGTAGTTGGCGAACCCTGATAGGACGTGGGTGGTCGGCCTTAGGTCCGACGAGATGAGTCCCATACATAGGAAGCAGTCATAAAATAGGATGTCTGCCGAGCTTCCAGAGTCGACCACTATCCTCTGCACCTCGTAGTGGTGGACCCGAGCTGTGATCAACAGCGGGTCGTTGTGGGGTAGGGATATACCGTGGAGGTCCTCGTCATCAAAAACGATCGGCTCAGCTGCCCTGGCCTTCTTCCTCGGGTGGCCGTCAGTCCCCTCGATCGGTGAGGGGTGCTGAGCCTCGTAGGTATTTGTCGTACCCCCCGCTGACATGACCATGATTTGGCCGATTGTTAATTCGCCGGGAGGTGGACGTTGCTCTTACTCACGGTTAGCCTGCCGCTTGTCTCGCAAGTATGTCGCCAGGTGACCCAAACGGATGAGCTCCTCGATGTAGTCTCAGAGCTGCTTACAGTTCTCCGTGGAGTGGCCTTGCGACCTGTGGAAGCTACAGTAGGGGCCCCGGGTGCGCTTTGCCGCCATGTGCGAGACCCAGGGGAGTTTGAAGAACCTCTCGCCCTTAGCCTCCTCTAGCAGTACCGTCTGGGAGACGTTGAGCGGGGTGTACTCCTGAAACTTCGGAGAGTAGGGCTTTGGCCGCTCAAGCCTCTTTTTCTCTTCTCGGGCCCTTTTCTTGTGATCAGTTTTTTCTGTCCGGGGCAGATTGGCGTTCACCTCGGACTCAATCTGGATCTCACGTTCGGTCCAGGCCTTCACCTCGGCCATGGTCTTAAGTTGCGCTAATGCAAAGGAGCGTAACCACTCCTTGTGCTTAAGATCCGACCTAAGTGCCGTAATGACCGTCTCATCCTGGTGTTCTGGGACTTCTAGGAGGGTGTTGTAGAAGCGGGTGACGTACCCTTTGAAGGTTTCTTTGTCCCTGCTCTTTATTGTGAAGAGATGGTTGACGGTCCGCTTCTGCCGCCTGTTCCCGATGAAGTGGCTGAGGAATTGGGTGGCCGGCTCATCGAAGGTTGAGATCGAGCGTGGCACGAGTCCTCGGAACCAGTCTCGCCCGGAGCGGATAGAGTGGCCGGGAAAGCGCGGCATTGGACGGCGTCAGAATAGTCTTGGAAACTAATCCCGGCCGTGAATGCGTCCAAATGGTCTTTTGGGTCGGACTTACCGTCGAAGAGCGAGACCTTCGGGGGTTTGTTTCGAGAAGAGACGTGAATGGTGAGAAGCTCTTCGGTGAAGGGCTTCGTGAGCAAGTCAGCGGCGTATTTAGCCTCGTCGCTCGAATCAAGACCTTCCCGATGCATGCTCTCGATTTTCTTTTCGAGGGCGTCAAGTCGGCCGTGGTATCCCGATGACTCAGCACATTCTGATCTTTGGACTCTGTTGTTGGAGACCTGTGTCGGGCCGCGGCCCCGGTTCCTTTCGATGAGGTTCCTTAGGTCCCCTAGCGAGGTAGTCTTTGAGCTGCCGGGATGAGTCCCGTCCGAGCGACCCCGTCGAGAGAGGGGGTGTCGGTCATGCCTTGGTGTAGGCGAGCTGACCGACATCGCCTTGGGTGGGACAGGGACACGATGGGCCTCAGGGCAAGGCGCTCCGGTGAAAGACCTTAGTGTTGAGCTGTGCGGCACCCAGCGGGTCATTAAATACGTTGGCCCGGGGATCTGCGGCCGCCGGAGACAGCGAGGTGGTGTCCGGTCGTGCCGACGCGGGCAGAATCTTCTCTCCCTCTGTAGGGGTCCCGGTTCCGAGGTGGGGGAGCGGCGACCTGGGGAGCTTGCCCTGCCGTTTGGACACAGATGAGCGTATCCACGACGAACGCGAGTCGATCTATCCGAGAGGCCAGGGCGTTGATGGTGTTCAGGAGAGGAGATTCGTCCGCGCCTCCTTTGTTGTGGAGGTGGCGGCTAGCGCTTGGATCATCGCGGTGATCGCTCGCCATGAAGTTAGGATCGGAAGATGAACTTTCGTTGAGTGGAACTAGATTTCCCACAGACAGCGCCAACTGATAGAGGTCTGGATCTCCTTCTGATGTTATCTTCCGTTGATCTCTTCGCGTGTTGACAGATAGCTGGGTTTTGATCTGGAGGTTGTCTCTTTTTGCGTGTGGATCTCAATGGGCTTGGATTTGAAGTGGAGCCGAGCTACCTGTAAGGAAGTCCCGGGATGGTTGTACCACCGAGGACCCTCCGACGATCAAGTTAGTGGTGCAAGTTGGGCAGAGTAGTGGCTTAGTGGAAAGAATTGCGTACCTCGATCGTCTGAGGGAGGGGTTTATATAGCGGCAGCAATGGGCAGGCAGGCATAAGAATCACGCCGGCTGTTACGCCCCTGGCGTCACACCCGCGTGATAGGCGGGATCCCGCATTGATGACGGGACATGCTCGTTAATGGGGGATCGTGGTGGCATGGAACACGGGGTCATGGGCGGCGGATATCTCGCGCATGGCGAGATTCGCGGTGCCGTAGCAGAGGCGCCAGTGATCAGTGCCGCGGGTCGGTCTGGTTGAAACCGAGGAAGATGAACTCGGCGGGAGGCTCGAGCATGAGCGGGAGGCCGAGGTTTCTTAGTTCTGTGATAGTTCGAAGGCAAGCCGAAGGGTGGTCTGGGAGGCCACCGGAGGTCGGGAGAATCCTCAGGCCGGAGGCTCGGGGGCGATCCCAACCGAGGTTACTGGTCCTTTCTCGTTGGTTCTGGGACACGTCATCTGCAACGTGTCAGCATCCGGAGAGTCACCGATATCGAGCCTCATCACGTATCTTATATTATCAAAAGATGTTGAATAAGAACTTAGAATTAAAGGTTAACTAAATACCATCATCCGTCATCGTCTGCGCTAGCTCAGGATCAAGGAGTGTATAATAATTGCTTCTTTATTAGAATTTGTTCACGCGTGCTGCTCGTGTTATTTAAACAATTAATTTTTTTGGAAGAAGAGAGAAAGAGAGAGATGATGTGTGTGTACAGAGAGAGAATAATGGAGGAGAGAGACCCTATGAGTCTTTTTTCGTTAGGTGGCGTCGAAATCTATGTCCCCCACCATTTTATTCGACAATTGGCACCCCCCATCTTGATCTTCATCGTCTAAGATATCGATATACCAAATTTCATGTGATTTAATATTTTATCATTGTTAATTTAGTGGGTACAAAATTAACGGTTTACCGACAATAGAACTTTTTACATTGTTAAATCAACGGTGAAAAAGTATTAAAATCACATGAAATTTGGTGTATCGACATATTAGATGATGAAGATCAAAATGAAAGGTGCCGATCGTTGAATAAAATGGTGGAGGATGGAGATTTCGACGCCACCTGAAAGCCTCGTAGGGCCTCCTTTCTCCATCTCTCTCCATATATATATATATATAGAGAGAGAGAGAGAGAGAGAATATATATATATATATATAGAGAGAGAGAGAGAGAGAGAGAGAGAGAGAGAGAATATATATAGAGAGAGAGAAAGGGGGTGTTAATGGAGGAAAGAGGCCATAGGAGGGAATTTCCTCCTATGGCATTGAAAAATACATCCCGTCTTTTTTTTCCGATGATCGGCACCCACCATCTTCATCGTTATCATCTAAGATGTGGGTACACCAAATTTCATGTGATTCTACAATCTTTTCACCGTTGATTTAGTAGGTTCAAAATTAACGGTTTACCGACAATAGAATTTTTTACATTGCTAAATCAACGGTGAAATGGTTGTAGAATCACATGAAATTTGGTGTACCCACATCTTAGATGATAACGATGAAGATAGTGGGTGCCGATCGACGGAAAAAATGAGAGAGGGTGTAATTTTTCGATGCCATAGGAGGGACCTATAGCATCTTTCATCCATTATATATATATATATATATATATATATATATATATATATATATATATATATGATGTAGAGGGTTCTAGAAAAATAGTTAATTATTTTTTGGGAGAAGAGAGAGAGAGAGAGTGTGTGTGTGTGTGTGTGGAGGGCTTGAAAGGGAGGGTTTTTCTTAATTCTTCTTTAATTTTTTGAAAAAATTAGAGGGGATTCTCTAACCAAGTCTATTAGCATTATAAAAAAGTATAGATAAAAGTAGAATTTGAAAAATAATAAGATTAAAATAAGTTCTAGAAAGTTCTTTTTTATCTTAAATTTGAGTATAATGTAGATTGAATTTGGAATTCAAACTAATTTCTATAAAATTCTTTTTTTGTCTCAAGTTCTAGAAAGTATCTTTTTTCTTTATTTTTCAAAATATTGAGAAGTTTAATTATTTTTGTCTTTTTCTTTGATAATGTGGAGGCTTTAAATTTTTTTTTTAAACATAACAATTAATTATTTTTGTCATTTTGTATGATGATATAGAGGCCCTAAGAATGGAGAATTTTTCTCTTTTTTCTTTACTTTTAAAAAAAAAAAGAAGAGCGTGACTTTTAATCAAGTCCATTTGCATTATATAGTAGTACTAATATTCTGCACGCGCGATGCACGTGTGTATGTTGAGACATGCTTATAAAAGTATAAGTATAAATACATATTTATAATTTATTCTATACTACTTAAAATTTGTGATATATAATATTCATTAAAAAATGTGTTTTCATTTAATGTTAATATGCTGCTTTATTTTCATGACCAGCTCTATTTTTGAATGAAATATAAAATAGTTTATGATACTTTTAAAAATTACTTTAGGGTTCATATATAATTTATATTATAAATATGTTAATCATTATGGTTCTTTTTGAAAAATAATTGGGCCACTTTGACCATTTACTTTTACATTTGTATGTTGAAAGGGTAAAAAAGTAAATTCATGACCTTAAGAGAATGAGTTGGCATGCTTTGAAGCTTGAGTTCCATAAAGAATTTTTTATCCTTTTTTTGCATTTTTAAGGAAAAAAATGAGAATTTTTTTCTTTTTTTCTAGAAAAAAGGAAATGGTGGACCTCTGACCAAAAAGTATTTGCATTATATATAGTAGATATATAAAAAGAAAAAAGAAGAAAAATCCTTACTTCTCAAGCCTCCACATCATCAACTTCCAAGAAAAAGGCAAAACAAAAAATTAAAAGTTTCTCATTCTACTTTTTTCAAGATTTTAAGAAAAAAGATTAAAAAAAACTCACCTCCACAGACCTCCACCACACCTAAGAAAAAGACAAAAATAATAATGCATTCAAATGAAAATTTACACATGCATCCTCATTATTTATAAATTTACACATGAATCATCTTTTAAATGTAAATTTACACATAAACCCTCATTATTAATAAATTTTCGTTCTCACCAATGAAATGTTAAATTCAAATGAAAAGGAAAAAAATTCTTGATCTTTCAATGAAATTTTATTAATAATGGGGATTTTTGTGTAAATTTTCATTTAAAAGATGATTTATTTGTAAATTTATAAATAATGAGGGTGTATGTGTAAATTTTCATTTGAATGTATTATTATTTTTATCTTTTTATTAAGTGTGGTGGAGCCCTTCGGAGTTGAGTTTTTTTCTTCTCTTTTTCTTTAAATTTTGAAAAAAGGAGATAGAGAAACTTTTTAAATTTTTTTGTCTTTTTCTTGGAAGTTGATGATGTGGATGCTTGCGGAGTAAGGATTTTTCTCCTTTTCTTCTAGAAAAAAAGAAAGGGGTAGATTTATAACCAAAAGGTATTTGCATTATATATAGAAAAATATATTTTATCTCTACAATTATAAGTAGAACCCAAGAGTTGACATGTGGCGCTTTATCATTTTGGAAGGAAAAACTCAAAAAAAATTCTTAAAATTTCTACATTTATTTCTATATTCTTTATTTTCTACATCATTCATTCTCTCTCTCATCTCCCAAAAAAGAGATTCATTCCTCTTGAAACTTGAAAAGAAAAACAACATTAACCCTCTTAATATTTATTAATTTATACATATTCTTTTTTTATTATAGGTTTATCTTCCATCTTGCAACTGCATAAATTCTAGTTTTCATTAATTAATGGACAGCATGCTACCTAATTTCTTTTGCAACAGTAGAAAATTAATGATTACTCAATAGTTGTCTGTTTGTTCGTGGGCGAGAGAAGGGATGGGAGTAGGACAGTTAAAAATTAAAATAGCCAATTTGTGTGTAACCAACTGCAATTTTCATATACTTAATAAAAGCCCTTTTTATAATTTCTTGATGTGATGGAAAAGTTTAGAAAAGCCTATTTTACTTTTAAAGATAATTAATATAATTTTTTGGAAAGAGAAAAGAATTTTAATGTAATTATTAGAATTTTCTAAGATTTAATTAAAACTATGGATGTGGGAAAAAGGAATTATTTTGAAGATGAAATTTTTTGGAAATGATCAAAATATTTAAATAGAATTTCTTTGAATTTCTCCATATTTTTGTGAATTTAAAAAGTATTTTTTTAAATGAATTTTTTTGAAAAGAAAATCAATTTTTTTTAATAATAAAACGTTTAGGAATTTTGTAGTTTTTCGGTAATTTTATTAGGATTTTTTGGATGGATAAGATTTGGTTTGGGCTCTATAAATATAGTCTACACTCCTTCTCATTTTTTCCCTTTTCTAGACTCCTAAAAATTCCCCGAAAAATACCACGCGACCGTGACTCTGTCCTCTTTGCAACGGTACCATCCAATCACCCACCAAAAATCCGAGAACGGAGCAAGGCAGGGAAAGGCAAGACTCGACGTTTCTCGACATCATTTCATATATTCTTCCGATTCGAAGGTAGGACCCTCGGTCTCTCTTCCTCGATCTCGTCACTTCTCCTTGCATGCTAAATCTGATCTAGTGTTCGTATCAACTCCAAAATTTAATACGGAAATCTTAGTTATCATTAGTATAGTTTTGATCGACATATACGATGAACTTCTTTGGTTGCTTCTAACTCATGACCTACGCATCTATTGAAATCCTTTGCACGCTTTAGATACGGGGTAACGACTTATCCCTTTTACCTACTTTTGTGAACTCCCTCTTCGCCGTTATGCTATCCGTTCTCATTTTGAGATAACACCGATTTGCAGCTGAAATGCTAAATAACTTGTTGCGCTAAAACATCCTATTTTTCTAAATGAATATATTTCATCAAAATACCCTTAAGATTGTAACTTCGTAATTTACACAAAAATACCCTAAAATTCCTAAACCCCGTATTTTCATTAAAATAACCCAAAGTTTCCAAAATGCGTATTTTTACATTAATACCCTAAAATTCCTAAAATATGTATTTTCACCGAAATACCCTCAAGTTTCAGAAGGCGTGTTTCAATTAAATAACCTAAACTATCACAACATCTTTTTAAATAAACATCTCGACATTTCCAAAAATTGTATTTTCAAATAAATGCCTCGACTTTTCTAAAAGTCGTATTTCAATTAAATACCCTAAACTATTACAACCTCTTTTCAAATAAATACCTTAACTTTTATAAACCCTTTTCACATTAATATCCTGAACTTTATAAACCCTTTTTCATTAAAATACCATGACCTTTCTAAATTTCCTATTTACGCTAAAATGCCATAACTTTCTTGAAACTCCTTTTACAGTAAAATTCCGTGACTTTCCTAAAACTCTTTTTACTCTTAAATACCATATATTTCCTTTACATCCTCGTTACATCTTGACATGATTTTCCATAATTAGGCATGACTCGAACACTTATACTTATACTTGTACGGTTATGGTTGAGCGCATGGATGCTAGATAAGGGGTGAAATTGAGAGGACCTGAAATGGAAAGTAATACTTGTTTCCTTGTCCAGCTTGTTTCATGAGCTAGCTTGTAACCAATCATAACTTAAAACTCATTAGACATGGGATTGGATAGTTGCGACAGTAAAGTCGTATGATGCGTCTTGAGAGTCTCATTACACCCATCATATTTGCTATGATTCTGAACAATAAACGGAATGCTAGCTTACACATCATATTTGATGTGGTTCCGAACTGTAAACGGGATGCCAACCCTCCTATATGATGTTGTTCTGTTGGGCTAACGGAATATTATCGAGAAACGTTTTATGCTTACGACCCAAACTAAAATAAACTGAAATACGAAAGTAGTTATTTGAACTAAAATAAACTAAAATACAGAAAGTAGTTATTTGTTGACACTTTACCCGTATTTTAACTTATACGCCGTGACACTAATTTTATCTATCCTTGTATTTGCACACCATAACGCTACTTCACCTACAGCTTATTCCTCTTGTTGTACATAACCCCTCTCGAGAATCATATTCGAGTGTAACTCGCTAATGGATATTTTTCTATTTTTTCTCTCGAAATGTATGTTAGGACTAGGAGAAGAGCAGGACGGAACGACAAAGGTTGAAGCTACGATGGAAGATTTTGCCCACCTTTCGACCCACTATTAAGATTTTAGTCTTCTTCATTTTCTATTTTGCCCACCTGTTTGGGGCTCGCTTTTATTCCTGCTTTCACTTGATGTAATAAAATTTTGATGTTGAGCTTAATGTGTAATAAATGTTGGTTAATGAATAATATTGTTTTATATTACTTGTTCTTGTACATTCCTGCATACTATATAACTGCATCGGGTAGAGTATCTACTTGGTACAATTACGTTGCAGATCTTGTCATGCCTCACATATCTTGAGAAACGGGACGTGACATCATGGGTGTGTATTAGAAAGAGAAAAGCGACAAAAGGAATAAAGGTTTAAAATTTGATAAGTTAATATTTTTCTTTTTTGAAATTTATCAAATTTTAAACCTTTATTCCTTTTGTCTAAGGTTTAAAATTTATCTTAGGGATAAAATTTTAAACGTGACATCACCCACAAAGAGCAAAATGGTTTTCCCATGGGTGCAGATGGTCTTGGTGAATCTTATCCCTAAGATATAACGTCCAGCTTAATATTTTCGAAGTTTTACAAGATCCGTGCTCCCCTATGATTTCGGAAACCATAAAACAGAGAAGGTAGATGATAACTTTTCTTTTGGTTTCTCAATAATCTTAGTTATTCTCTTTTGGTTTCTCAATAATCTTACCATTTTGTTCTCACCCTCATATCTTGTATAAACTGAAGGATGACTCTTTGTAAAAGATGTGACTTTACCTCGAACCGTCACATCCCTTAGTTATTACATTAATATTTAATCTTATATTATTATAATTAGATTTGCAAACGCTCTCCTCGGACCTTCGAGTGCAAATTGTTTTAGCGTCGTCGTCGTCAACCCATAGAAATTAGTAAGTTGATATGCTGACCTAACCGAAAATTGACCATCATTGGATCATTTCCATACCCTCCGATCATCAAGGTCATCCCGAATGACCATGTCGTCTATACTAAGAACATGGTTGGCTATTCACAATTATGTTCATAATTTCCAAGGAATTGTTGTAAAGATTAGGTTCGACGTATAGGGTATGATATAAAAGACTAAGCGATGAATACCAAATCACACGAAAAGCATACCAACTTAATAACACACAAGATTTATCCATGTACTGCGCAAACTTGCGCCTAATCCTGCAACCACAATAAGAACTTCCACTATGAGAAACAATTACAAAAGATTATACCGACTTTTCACCTTTCTTTTACAAAGAAATGCTCTCTCTTACAAAACTTCTCTAGCGCCTGGCCGCTCTCTCCCATCCTAATCATACCTTAGGTTATTAGATAATTATGGTACATCAAAGCCTAAAAAAAGCCTCATATTTATAGGGTTAATAAATGGCAAGAGATAAATCGATATTTAAATTAGAAATAAATATGAATTTAATTTAGAGATTATATTTAAATCTAAACTAAAAAGAATAGGTTTAATCCTTAACTAATCATGAATTTAAATCAAATTCGAGTGTTGGCTAAGAAAAACCTGCCTTACATTTATAATTAAGTATAACTTTGTCCACTGTATAAGTTTTACCGAATCGCAATCTCTGCCTTACATTTATAATTAAGTATAACTTTGTCTGTTGTCTAAGTTTTATCGACCCGCAATCTTAGTAGCTTATTATATCTCTCGAGAATAGGTTCCCAAACCCTAACCAACGGGGTATGGATAAGCGGCCACCATTTGGCAAGCAATGCCAAGTTCATGTGCTTGATATCCAAAATTCCCAATCCTCCATGCCCTCCCCACTTACACACTCTACCCGAATTAACCTAGACACATGCCTCGATTACGTAAGTAGATGAAATTCCTCCTAATTACAGGAGGTAGTTTTGAAAAACCAATTCAATTTATACCGGATCGGGTCGAGAAGATTCGCTAGCTCGAATCGGTTTTATCCATCGTGTACATATCATTTGGTATCAAAGTCTCTCGATCCTCCACGATGGCTGATATCAATCCACCTAACCCAAGCGTTTGAGACGTTGCCGAGATGATGTATCAACAATGCAAGAACCTCTTGATCTTTCGTGACGGCCGACATCAATCCGCCAAACCCGAATGATCAAAGACGTTATTGAGATAATACATCAACAACTCGAGAGCCTCTCAATTTTCCGTGATGGCCGACTGCAATCCGCCTAACCCGAGGCTACGAAATGTTGTGCATTCCCTTGAGTTTTTCATTTCAAAGCTTCTTCGATCCTCCGTGATGCTGACAACATTCCGCTTACCCGAGGCTCAGAGATGTTGCTGAAATGTATCAACCTTGAGGACAATGTTGTTTGAAGAGGAATGGTTTGATGTGTGTATGAAACTCATTAAACCAACTCACTCTCCACTAGCACATGTTCCGAATTATTTAGGCCATGTTTGCACTTTCTTTTATACTTTCTTTATTTTAGGAGACTATCTCTCCTCTACTTTTATTTGTTTTTATATAATGTAGTTGTAATGAATGGAAGAAACTATTATTGAAAACCTCAAAAATGTTATTTTAGCAATTGTTCTAAAGGTGATTAGCCATCTCGAATCAGTTTGAGGAAATTCGTCATCTTGAATCGGGTTTATCTATCGTGTACGTATCATTTGGTTTCAGAGTCTCTTGATCCTCTATGATAGCAGACATCAATCCGTTTAATCCGAGACTCCTTGAAAGGGCTATCTAGGGGCTGGATTAAAATTAGTGGTAGACTCGTGGGAAAGGCCTACACAGCCGAGCTAATGTCACTGTAGTGAAGCCGCCTATGATGTCTTAAAGGCATATGTGGATTGTTAAGATATTAGGGGATAAAGAAGCAATCGGTCTATGAGATGCTATAAAGAGATGCCGCGGTGGAGGCTCATGAGCCTTGTCGTTGATTTCAACCTTGAGGACAAGATTGTTTGAAGAGAGATGGATTTACGTGTGCATTAAATCCATGACTCCAACCCACTCTTCACTAACCCATGCTCTCAACTGTCTAGATGATGTTTTGCATTTTCTTTTTTATTTCCTTTATTTTAGGAGACCAGCTCTCCATTACTAATGTTTGTTTTGTAATGAATGCAAGGAGAGAAATGAATGGAAAACCCAAAAATACTATTATAGCAAAGTGTACAAAAAGATATTCGCCATCTCGAATAGGCTTGAGGAGTTTCGCCATCTCGAATCAGTTTTATCATTAGTGTACGTATCAATTTTGATGCGTGCATGATGAGGATGAATGAATGTCTTAAAAATGCTATTTCAGCATGTTTTAAAGGATTTTGATGCGTGCATGATGAGGTTGAATGAAAACCCTAAAAATGCTATTTTAGCATGTTTTAAAGAAGATTCGTCATATCAAATCGGTTTTATCTATCGTGTGCGTACCGACATTTATTGAGGAGGTTGATAGACAATTCTTTCCCTTGAGCTCTTTTTCCCCACCATTTCCACCAACTGGGAACCAAATCAATCCACGTGCATTCCTTTAAGGAAATATCACTAAGATATTTGTGCCGCGGTTTGATACAGTTCAATAAAAAACCAAAAACACAATGAGCTCCATTCAAATTGGGATTAACTTTCGATACTATTCAATTCATGTTGTGTTGTCTAAACTAAAAAATTCCATGAGACAGCATGTTTAAGCTACCGATCACTGGTGTGGCAACGATAGGCTGCGGGTGGTATATAATGGAGAGAAGGTGAGCCAAGCTCCAACCAAACAGGCCTTGGGCCTGATCTCATAATGAATTTCTCTCACAATAATAATACAATGATGTTTCAGTCTCCAAATTAAATGGGTTAAGAGCATCAAGACCAAAACTGGTGCCCTAGGCGCATATGAAGAAATTGGAACACTATCCAGTGGGACCAACTATGATCATATGATCCTAGCCTATTGAAGCCCAACTCCAATTAAGTGACAAGGTATTTAAACCCTCTAATTTTTGAAATTGTTAGAACGGTGTGCTGTTCAAAATCTTTATGCAAAAACCTTTGAACTTTATCTCATTTAGGTCTTGTATTCTCTCAACTGTTTAGATATTACAAGCTACTACAACTGTTTAGATACCACAGGCTACCGCTTAGATATTGCATGCAAACGCTTATATATTACAAGCAACTGGTATGCAGGTGTTTTGATTGTGCCCAAGGGTTCATTAACAAGTGCAAAAAATCCAGGGTTTTTTGTACAAGTTTGAAACGGGGGCTTTTTGACAATTTACCCGTAATATTAATATTTAGAGGTGGAACTGCTAGGGAATCAGCCGGGACGGCCGGCCCCAGCAAGCCTCGGAAAATACTATGTGTATAAGTTTTCGATTTTCTTCCACTTACAATGAAAATGTAGACACACACATGATAACGACACGTTAATTTATGTTGATATATAAGTTGGACCGAGCTAAATCATTTAATTATGGAATCATCGTTTATTTTTACTAACATAAATTCAAAATACTTAACTTTTCTTGAATTTATCTTTATAATTTCATTTATATTATAAGAGTTGAAAAAGGCAAGAGCATTAATGTATTTTGGCTTAAAATAAGTCTAATATTAAGTGTATTTAATGCGATACTATATTTCTATTAGAGTGTATTTTTTTACTCTGCCTTCTCCAAAAATAATTTTTCTAATTCCGTCAATGCTGATATTGTATATCCTTGAATAACTCTTTTAGAAGTATTTTCGGAAACATATATCAATTGGGTTCACTATGGCTGCGGCTGGCTAGCCAAATCGGAGTCAAACAGGAAGATGAGCCCCTTGGAGTTTAAGCGGACAGGGATCATCCTTATGGCCGTAAGAGGCAACCGTGGAGAACTCGCTGTGATCGTCCGCAACCACAATAAAACCATATCAATTATTTAAATCCAGGTTGCGCAATAAAGTCATCACAAGTGCTATGAATGTGTAACAGGGTAAGCAGAAAAGAAACAAAATTATCCAATAATAACATAGTTTTATTAGTGTTAGGGATGGAAATGGATACAGATAATCGGAGCAGACGTCGTCTACGTATCTAATTTTATTAAATATGGATAGTTATTTTTATTTACGATGGATATCCAAATCCGCATCCGCATCCGCATCCGCTACTAGCCATCAGATATAGAAGTGGAAACACATATCTCTATTCCGTATCTGATGCCAAAAATTCAGTAAATTTTGATTACTAATTTTTTCTTTCAATATTCATTTCATATCCGTATATATATCCGAATTTTACCATATATAGATAATAATTTTCATTTCTAATAACTATCTATATCCATATTTGAATCCGTCTAGGATTCTTTGGTAACCCTTATATCTGATCGGTTTACATCCCTCTTTATAGTGATCAGGTTTCATATCTTTATTACATTTTTCAAACAATATATGTTTGTTTAAGTGAAGCTTAAAATTCATTTTGAAAGCCGATTAAGCATCTATAACACTGATTTAACACCTATAACACGAAAAATTCTTCGACGTACCTGCCGTATATGTCTGATCATGAAAAATAAAGAGATAGGAACATGAATCCTACTAAGATACCCAAACAGCGTCAGAAATTCTCCATCTGTTTATCTATCTTTTCCTTGTGCATTGCATCCAGAACATCGAATTATTTTTCCTACAAAACACATCTATTTAATCAAATTCTAAAAGTCTTAACTTTGAAAAAGGAAAAATAAACGACATTTAAAAATTGCTCTTACTTATTTTGCTTTTAACTAATGTCATTGCTAAAAAAAACTGAAAATTATGATATCATACTAAATTTATCAAATCTTTACATGCATGACAGAGGACACATACACATAACTAATATATGCATGCATAAACAATTTAATTGTACTTCAATAATCGAGCTAAACAGTTAGAACATCAACCTTGGTTCATGTTACTTTCAACAATTTCAATGGACACACCAACCTTATAGTGACATTTTATCGTTCCATAGTAATATCTTTATATATAATGCAAATATCCATGGTTAGAGCAACGCCCTTCTCTTTTTTTCTAGAAAAATAGAAAAAGGGAGAAAAATCCTCACCTCTCAAGCCCTCCACATCATCTCCCTCGCCTCTTAAGCACTCCACATCATCTTTCTCTCTCTCCTCCCAAAAAACAATTAATTGTTTATCTAGAACCCTCCACACCATCAATCCCTTTTTAAAAAAAATAAAAATAAATAAAACTCTAGAACCCTTCACATCTCTCTCCCTCTCTCCTCCCTTCTCAAATTTTTTTAAACTACTATCTCACCTCTCAAGCCCTCCACATCATCTATCTCTCTCTTTCCAAAAAACAATTAATTGTTTATCCAGAAATATCCACATCATCAATCCTTTTTTTTAAAAACAAATAAATAAAACTATAGAACCCATCACATCTCTCTCCACCTCTCCCTTCTTCTCAAAAATTTTAAAACTGACACGTGCAATGCATCCGCCCTTATCATTTTTTCTAGGAAAAGAGAAAAAACGAGAAAAATCCTCACCTCTCAGGCCCTCCACATCATCGCTCTCACCCCTCAAGTCCTCCACGCCATCTCTCTCTCCTAAAAAACAATTAATTGTTTATCTAGAACATTCCATATCATTTCTCCCAATATATATATACTCTCTTTCTTTCTCCTAAGAAACAATTAATTGTTTATCTAGAATATATACTGGGAGAGATGATATGGAAGGTTCTAGATAAACAATTAATTGTTTTTTAGAGAGAGAGAGTGTGTGTGTAATGCAAATAGGGGTTGGTTAGAGGACTTTCTTCCAATTTTTTTAAAAAATAAATAAGACTCTAGAACCCTCCACGTTTCTTTCTACCTTTTTTAATTTTTTAAACTAACACGTGCAACGCACGTGCATAAATCTAGTTATTATATAATGTTCAAACATATATGTATGGTATATATCTGGCCAACAAATTATAACCAAAAAAATCATGATAAAATCTTATTGGAATAATTGTGTAAAAGAAAACTGTCTCTTTCTCACAAAATCATAAAAAAATCATTGAACCAAAGTTTGTTCAACAACTTGTGTACTTTGGGTTGAAGACTTCAATCTGCTCCTTTACCACTGGAAAAAGAGAACTCTTTTGAACTCATCCCCTCATTTCCTTTGCTTTTTTCTAAATGGCTTGTTAAATGAGATGTTCAAATGACTGAGAATATCCTATTTAAAAGAATATTAATTATTGGGTTTGCCCTATAAATATTAATTATTTGATGCCCCACCTAATAATAATAATAATTTCATTTTTGATCGCAGAGAAACTTTTTGAGCTGCATAATTTTCTTACAGTCCACCGATTTCTTTGCGACCCTTTCACTCCCCCAATATCTCTCAAACAGAAACAAAAGAAGCCAAGAGACATCGAAAGGGAAAGAGAGAGCGAAAAGTGACCAACCCTCAAAACTAATACCGAGATCAAGCTGGTAGCTTTCTCTTCTCCTTAGATCTTTCAGCCAAAATCTGATCTGCGTTGTGTTTATTTCTTGATTTTATTGGGTTTTCAGGCATTAATCCTGTCATTTTCCGTCAATAAAAAGTCAATTTTTTGGTCTTTGTTTGATTGAAAACATCCCCGAGATGAATTTTTTTTTGCTCCGTTGACTCCTTTGTTAATTAATCAAAGGGTTGTTTAAGTTTCTCACTCACATTGTGTTGTTAATTAATTCCCAGTGATTTTAATATTCCTGGTAGGTTGAGATTCTGGCCAACATTGTGGACCTGATCTAAACTTAGCAATATTTATTATATATACATCTAATTTGGTTGTGCAAATAATCTCACATTGAGCATGGCTTTTTGTGGCAATGGGGGATCAGATGAGGATTTCCCCTGCTGTGGGGGCAGCTTCAATATGAGAGGGATGATGGGCAGGCATCGAACCACCGCCGTCTCTTTGTAAGTTCTTGGATTCTTTGGCACTTTGATTTACTTTTGCTTTTATTTAGTCTATTGCCTATAATTAGCATATGGACCATTGATTGTGTTATATTAAATTTATATGCCAATTAAGGGAAGATAACTTTCTTATCTCGATTTTGTTTCTTGAGCTTGGTCTTCTCTCTCTTTCTTTGTAAAGCAAGTAACTGGGTACATAATTAGATCAGGAAACAAGAAGGTCAACTATTCTATTTGTTGTTACTCTTTGCAATTTTCCCTTGATGTAACATATTTTGCTGCTTGGCACTGTTCTTGGGATGTTATATTCAGTCAATTGAGATAAATATGTCCATTTTATTTTCCCTTTAATTGTTTGCCAAATTAGTTAGAAGATATCTTGTATGCGAGCAAGGATGTGAATAACTTTCTATCAGTTTCTTATTACGATTTGTTCTTTATCACTTTCTTTATGTTTATTGTCATAGTTCCATGGTTTATGTTTGATTGTTTTAATTGTTTCTATATCACTATATGTCATAACTTTTTCCTTTTTTCTTGTAATAGCGCAAAACTATCTTTTAGGCTAGAGCATGTCTTGAAATTTCACTCTTTTCTAGCTAAGCTTGTCCTTACACTTTGTTTTCAACTTTGTTCTCCTGTGGTTGTTTTTATTATATGGAGTGGAGTAGACTAAACTGTTTAAATTATTTCTTGTTTCTCGGACATTTTTCTTGCAGTGTCAATATCATAATTTAGAAGAGAAAATAAAATCGTACACATGAGTTTTCCGATAGGGCAGCATTTCAGATTTATGTGCACTCTTTTAGACTTTCTAATGTCTATGTTGATTTTAATGTTCATGAACTTGGGGGCGGTTATATATTTATTTATACGAGGACACAAATGGGCTTTCGACGTAAGCGGGTTTCATCCGATAAGACTCAAGCCTTATGGTGGTTTGTCCCATCTTATATTTTATATCTGTCACGTCCCGCTTTCCAGAATACGCAAACTACAGCATGTGACAGGGCCAACCATGCTACCTGTGCCTAGGAAACATCCATTCACAGTCATATTACGGCTGTCTATAGGATATCAAGAACAGTAAAATATAAAAACTAGCTAGTACATGTCCATTTGCCACAGTAAATAAAGTCAAGAAAATGCATAAGTGGAAACGAATTAAATCCAATAAACAACATCTGAGACTTGTCCCAATATGGGCTCACATCAAGAAATAAAACCGCGGAAATAAATAACTAAACTAAACATCTCTAAATAACAATCGTTTAATTTCTCACTGCTCGGCTTGATGGCTAAAACACTCCTGCTCAGCTTGCGATAAAGATAGAAGAACCGGGCCATGCAAAACCCAGATGTCGGTGCGTCATAACATCAAAGAAACAATGATAACCAGCATATAACTATATAACTAAACATGAATATAAGTAATAACATAGATATGAACAATGCGGTATGTGTATGTATGTGATGTGTGATATGTAACCTAAAACTGTGCTTCTAGGTTATCTATTCTAAAAGTCTTCGAAATCAATTAATGTAATTCTCATCGTAACCCAACAGTCTATGTCCCGTTCATTCCCCACTGGACCACGGTAAGAGGATTTATTTCGTAACGCCCGGAAAAACGGCAAACAAGTAATTATTCCGTAATGCCCGGAAAACGGCAAACATGTAATTATTTCGCAACGCTCGGAAAAACGTCAAACATGTAATTATTCTGTAATGCCCGGAAAAACGGCAAACATGTAATTATTCCGCAATGCCCGGAAAAACGGCAAACATGTAATAATAGCTTTTTGAGTTACGTTTCGGTTACATTCTTGATTTCCCCATTTTCCCAGGTTTGTGTTTAAGTCAGGTATTGCCAATATAGATCTAATGCCAACACAGGATCAAGAAGGTACAGTTCTCGTCTATGCAGACAACAAGTCACGTCCGTAAGGAAAACACGTCAATATCGTTGGCATTAGTAACAAAATCCATGTAACAAGTCAGGTAGTGTGTCGTGAACATGTCATGTGATGCATATGTATCAAATAGATACCCAAATGTGAAACTATAATCAATATCGGAACATGGTAAACACAACTGATGCCAGGATGCATATGTATCTACCTGTAATAACCATTATACGTCTATTATCATGTATGATGCAAACTAGATAACATACTGTACTATTATAGTAGTATAATGATATCATGATGTTCCGGCATGCAACTAGATATGCTATTATCGGTACGGATATTATAAAACTGTAAATCGGTAAATTTGCTGAATATTAAACACATGCACTATTATTTATTAAATAGATATTGATACAATAACATTAACAGGGATAATATATTCAATCCGATTAATAACTATAAAAGTGGTATTGATTAACCATGCACAAGAAAATTCCGTTCAGAAATTCAACGTCACTCTGATCTGTAAAATAGCTTAAAAATAACAAACGTTCTCCAAAAGGGATGTGTCATATACCAAAACAAAGCTAATTCAATAAGGTTTTCATTTTTATAAGTTAAAGTATCTCAGGTTGTTCCTACAAAAAGTTATGAACGTTCGAAGTTGAAAGTTTGCTGCTGGAATTTTCCTGGACAGCAGTTCAGAGGTATTTTCATTTACAGTTTACGTTATTTAAACAATTTATTTTGCAAGTAAATATTTTATAGGGTTATAGTATTCCGAGTTAGCTTCGTAACGAACTAAAGAACGTATGCTAATGATTTTTCTATGATTTATAATGAATTTTATAAGATAAGGTGTACAGTAAATTTCAGATTTATCGTATCCGCTTTGCGACGACGTTTCATATGTAAACTATACTATTTTCAAACTATATTTTGTATAACGTTATAAAATGCAGATTATAAACTAATCAATGATAATAATAAAAAATATTACGACGATATATATATTTATAGATATAATTATAACATGTCGCAAGTTGTAAACTTGCATACATTGTATATTATAAAACTGATTAACGTTAAATAACTTCGGTGTATAAATTATATAGATATAGCTGTATGATGATAATAATAATAATAGTACGACACCATATAAATAAATTATATAAAGCATAGCATGTAGCAAGTTGTAAACTTGTCTCGAAATAAACGCGATGAACGGAAGTAGCACGACGTTATACAAATCAACACAAGTTTTGATGGCTTGGTTAAGATTCTAGGATGTGGTTGGAGTTGCGTCGGGGAGAATGGGTGTGGGCTTGAAGAACGAAGAAGGAGAATATATAAATTGAAGAAGGAGAGATATGTTATGTAGAGAGAGGTTTTGTGTTTAATATAAATATATATAGTACAGTTTAAATTAGGTTATAATTATATATTGGTTTTAATGTATATAGATAATATCAAACAACAACCAATCTCCACCAAAATCTTATCAAAAATATATTTTGGAAAATAATTCACATATGTAAACTTCTCAATCATAATACAAGAATATATTTTAAATAACTCATACTCCTAATTTAATATTTAAAAGGATTCTAAAAATATATCTAGATTTAGTAAATATTTGATATTAGATATCTTGAGATTTAAACGTAAAAGATAAAAGCAAAATAAGATATGGAATGGCAATCCTATGATGACAGTTAACAAAATATAACTTATTATTAATTTGTGGCTATTAAAAGATATATGATCTAGATATATGATATATAAAGATCTAAAAATATAATATAGGTATTATACTAGATTCACATAGATACACTTTACTGGTAAATCTCAGATACAATCTTGCACCATATTGAGTTCTAAACTTGCGAGTCGGGTCGGATAACGACTACTACTATTCGAATCATTCGCGACCTAATAGATAGAATAAAAGAAATATAAAGCAAGTATTAAAATACCAATTAATGTCGTATAACCGTACTAGGGTGTTACATTATACCCAACCACAAAAGAATTTCGTCTTCGAAATTGACGAAACAGGAAAAGATAAGAAGATACGGATCTAAGGAAAGATATGAGGAAACTTTTATCGAATATCGTGTTCACGTTCCCAATTAGATTCTCCATGCCCACGAAACAAGCACTAGAGGGATTACTTTGTTCTTGATGACATTTTCTCGTCGATCCACAATCGCCATTGGTCGCTCTTCATATGTTAAATCTTTCCTTACTGTCAGTTCCGAGTGATCTAGGACGTGTGTCTCATCTCGAACATACTTGCGGAGTTAATATACATGAAACACGTCATGAACACCCCCTAAGGATGGTGGTAAAGCCAATCGATAAGCTATCTCTCTAACACCCTCGATGATATCGAAAGGCCCCACGAATCGAGAACTAAGTTTGCCTCGACCACCAAATCGGATTACTCCTCTAGTCGGTGATATCTTCAAGAACACAAGATCACGAACAGCGAACTCCAAAGGTCTTCTTCCAGTATCAGCCCAACTTTTCTGTCGATCCTGTGCCACCTTCATATGATTACGAATCAAGTTAACTTTCTCCACAGTTTGCATAATGAGTTCCGGTCCTAACAATCTTTCTTCAACATAATCCCAACAAACAGGCGAGCGACACTTACGACCGTATAATGTTTCGAATGGAGCCATCTGTATCGTTGCCTGAAAACTGTTGTTGTATGAAAACTCCACTAAATATAAATGATCATTCCATGAACCCTTGAAGTCTAATATGCATGCCCTCAACATATCTTCAAGAGTTTGGATTGTTCTTTCAGACTGGCCATCTGTTTGAGAATGATAGGCTGTGCTAAACTTCAAGCGAGTTCCCAAACTTTCCTGTAGACTCCTCCAAAAGTGTGATAGAAATCGAGTATCACGATCCGAAACGATGTTCACGGGTACACTATGCAATCTCACAATCATCTGTCAAAGCCTCTGTCGAAGCCTCTGTCGACTGACCAACTCGAAACAGTATAAAATGAGCTGCTTTGGTCAATCGATCGACAATGATCCAAACTGCATTATTGCCCTTTGGACTTCATGGTAAAGCTGTCACGAAATCCATGGTTATATATTCCCACTTCCATTGAGGAATCGGAAGTGGTTGTAACAAACCAGCTACCTTTTGATGTTCAGCCTTGACTTGCTGACACACCAAGCACTTCGATACGTAACGAGCAATCTCCCTTAGCATGCCTTCCCACCAGAAATGTTGTCGCAGATCTCTGTACATCTTTGTGCCTCCCGGGTGTACGGAATATGCGGAACTATGAGCCTCCTTCATGATTTCTTCACGAACATCTCCTTTAGGCACACATAAACAACTCTTATATCGTAACGAACCATCTTTATGAATTAACAGATCCGTTCGAAGATTCTACTTATTCTCGAAACTTCTGCAATCTTGGATCGTACGACTGCGCCGCTTTAATGTTATCGATCAAGGATGACAGTACTTGCAACTGCATAAATTGTCCCGAAAAATTCTGTAGTACAATCGCCAACTTAAACCTTTGAAGATCAGCTAGAATCTCTTTTTGTGCAGTCAGTCTCCGTATTGCTGGCAACCTACTTAGAGCATCCGGCACTACGTTAACTTTCTCGGATGGTATTTTATATCAAGATCATAGTCAGCCATCAGTTTCAACCATCTACGCTGTCTCATGTTGAGTTCTTTCTGTGTGAATACATATTTTAGGCTCTTGTGATCGGTAAATACTTCTACCCTTTCGCCCAATAAGTAGTGTCTCCAAACCTTCAAAGCAAAAATCACTGTTGCTTGCTCCAAATCATGAGTTGGGTAGTTCTTCTCATGAGTTTTCAATTGTCTTGACGCGTAGGCTATAACCTTCCCATGTTGCATTAGAACACATCCCAAGCCTTTCTCAGATGCGTCGCTGTGAATAACTAACCCTCCGGAACCATCTGGCACTGTCAGAATAGGAGCAGTGGTCAATCTTTATTTCGACGCTTCAAAAGCTGACGCACATTTCTCAGTCCACACGAATGGTACCTTCTTCCGTGTTAGCTTGGTCAATGGTTCTGCTATTCAAACAAAGTACTCCACAAACCTTCTATAATATCCAGCAAACCCAAGGAAACTTCTGATCTCCCCCCACTCTTTGGAATCGGTCAATCGTGAATAGCTGCAATCTTTTCGGGGTCAACTACAATTCCATCTCCGGGTACCACATGACCCAAAAACTTCACTTCTTCGAGCCAATAGCTTTTCTTGCCTCAACGTCTGCAGTGCGATTCTCAAGTGTTCTGCATGCTCTTTTTTGCTCATTGAATAGACTATAATGTCATCAATGAATACCACCACGAATTGATCTAGAAATGGTGAAAAGATCCGGTCATCAAGTCTATAAATATCGCCAGTGCGTTGGTAACTCCAAATGACATCACTAAATACTCGTAATGCCCATATCGAGTTCGGAACGTTGTCTTGCAAATGTCTTCTTCTTTCACCCGAACTTGATGATACCCTGATCGCACATCCAACTTCGACAATACTCTCGCGCCATTGAGTTGATCGAATAGTTCGTCAATGCGAGGGATTGGGTACTTATTCTCAATAGTCACTCAATTTAAATCTCGATAGTCAATGCACATCCTCCACGTGCCATCTTTCTTCTTGACTAAAGAACTAGAGCTCCCCACTGTGAACCATTGCTGCGAATCCAACCATTCTCTAGTAATTCGGAAACTTGTCTTTTTACCTCTTCCAGTTCCACCTGTGCCATCAGATAAAAAGCATTCGAAATTGGCGCTGCTACAGGAATAAGATCAATCACAAACTCCACATCTTGTTTAGACAATACATCCGAAATTTCCTTGAATACATCCATAAAATCCCGAACTGCTATCAACGCTTCATCCGCAACTTGTTTATGAACTTCACCTCTCAGTAAACGGTTTCGTTCATCATGAATTTGCAAGTTTGTTCTAAAACTTGTGGGTTATTAGCCCACCACTCTCCGCTGTGCTATTTTGATAAATTTGAGGCGGGTCGGTCAAAACTTTTTTAATCAAACTTTTTATATCTGATTGGTCTTGAAGCAGTCTGTACCAGCTCCTGCTGGGGTTAATCTCGAACTACTGCAATTATCAAAAACTTCTTCTGTGTTTCTCCTTATTCTTCGAAACGCAAAAATATTGGTTTGTACGGGACGAGAGGAAAGATATATTATGGTTGCTGGATTTAAGCTCACGATAAGACATAAACTTGTAAGCAATGACACCGAGAGGAAACAAGATAATACAACGACCATAAGTCAAGAAAATGAATCGAAATATGACTCCAGGTTACCTAAATAGAGTACCGCATTGTAACCATGCTACGATACATAGTTACAGTCACATAACTCTATTCAAGTCGCCCAAATCATACCCAACTACAAAAAGAACCAAACCTGACTAACCCTAAATCCTATGTCTCTGATACCAAACAAACCCTGTCACGTTCCGCTTCGCAGAGTGCGCAAACTACAGCCCGTGACAGAGCCAACCATGCACCTGTGGGTAGGAAACATCACTCCACAGTCACATTACGTCTGTCTATAGGATATCAAGAACAGTAAAATATAAAAAATAGCTAGTATATGTCCATTTGCCACAGTAAATAGAGTCAAGAAAATGCATAAACGGAAACGAATTAAATCCAATAAACAACATCCGAGACTTGTCCCAATATGGGCCCACATCAAGAAATAAAACTGCGGAAATAAATAACTAAACTAAATATCTCTAAATAACAATCGTTCAATTTCTCATTGCTCGGCTTGATGGCTAAAGTACTCCTGATCAGCCTGCGATAAAGATAGAAGAACTGGGCCATACAAAACCCAGACGTCAGTACGTCATAACATCAAAGAAACAGTGATAACCAGGATATAACTATATAACTAAACATGAATATAAGTAAATAATATAGATATGAACAGTGAGGTATGTGTATGTATGTGATGTGTGATATGTAACCTAAAACCGTGCTTCTAGGTTATTTATTCTAAAAGTCTTCGAAATCAATTAATGTAATTCTCATCGTAACCCAACAGTCTATGTCCCGTTAATTCCCTACGGGACCACGGTAATAGGATTTATTCCGTAACGCCCGGAAAAACGGCAACAGGTAATTATTCCGCAACATCCGGAAAAACGACAAACATGTAATTATTCCGCAACGCCTGGAAAAACGGCAAACTTGTAATAATAGCCTTTTGAGTTACGTTTCGGTTACATTCTTGATTTCTCCCTTTCTCCCAGGTTTGTGTTCAAGTCAGGTATTGCCAATATAGATCTAATGCCAACTCAGGATCAAGCAGGTACAGTTCTCGTCTATACAGACAACACGTCACGTCCGTAAGGACAACACATCAATATCGTTGGTATTAGTAACAAAATCTATGTAACAAGTCAGGTAGTGTGTCGTGAACATGTCATGTGATGCATATGTATCAAATAGATACCCAAATGTGAAACTATAATCAATATCGGAATATGGTAAACACAACTGATGCCAGGATGCATATGTATCTACCTGTAATAACCATTATACGTCTATTATCATGTATGATGCAAACTAGATAACATACTGTACTATTATAGTAGTATAATGATATCATGATGTTCCGGCATGCAACTAGATATGCTATTATCGGTACGGATATTACAAAACTGTAAATCGGTAAATTTGCTGAATATTAAACACATGCACTATTATTTATTAAATAGATATTGATACAATAACATTAACAGGGATAATATATTCAATCCGATTAATAACTATAAAAGTGGTATTGATTAACCATGCACAAGAAAATTCCGTTCAGAAATTCAACGTCACTCTGATCTGTAAAATAGCTTAAAAATAACAAACGTTCTCCAAAAGGGATGTGTCATATACCAAAACAAAGCTAATTCAATAAGGTTTTCATTTTTATAAGTTAAAGTATCTCAGGTTGTTCCTACAAAAAGTTATGAACGTTCGAAGTTGAAAGTTTGCTGCTGGAATTTTCCTGGACAGCAGTTCAGAGGTATTTTCATTTACAGTTTACGTTATTTAAACAATTTATTTTGCAAGTAAATATGTTATAGGGTTATAGTATTCTGAGTTAGCTTCGTAACGAACTAAAGAACGTATGCTAATGATTTTTCTATGATTTATAATGAATTTTATAAGGTAAGGTGTACAGTAAATTTCAGATTTGTCATATCCGCTTTGCGACGACGTTTCATGTGTAAACTATACTATTTTCAAATTAAATTTTGTATAACGTTATAAAATGCAGATTATAAACTAATTAATGATTATAATAAAAAATATGACGACGATATATATATTTATAGATATAATTATAGCACGTCGCAAGTTGTAAACTTGCATACATTGTATATTATAAAACCGATTAACGATAAAAAAATACGGTGTATAGCTGTATGATAATAATAATAATAATAGTACGACAACATATAAGTAAATTACATAAAGTATAGCATGTAGCAATAAACGCGATGAGTGGAAGCAACGCGACGCTATACAAATCAACACCAAGTTTTGATGGCTTGGTTAAGGTTCTAGGATGCGACTGGTGTTGCGTCGGCGAGAATGGGTGTGAGCTTGAAGAACGAAGAAGGAGAATATATAAATTGATGAGGGAGAGTTATGTTATGTGGAGAGAGTGCTTTTATGTTTAATATAAATATATTTATAGTACAGTCTAAATTAGGTTATAAATATATATTAGTTTTAATGTATATAGATAATATCAAACTACAACCAATCTCCACCAAAATCTCATCAAAAATATATTTTGGAAAATAATTCACATATGTAAACTTCTAAACCATAATGCAAGAATATATTTTAAATAACTCATACTCCTAATTTAAGATTTAAGAGGATTCTAAAAATATATCTAGATTTAGTAAATATTTGATATTAGACATCTTGAGATTTAAATGTAAAAGATAAAAGCAAAATAAGATATGGGATGACAACCATATGATGAAGTTAACAAAATATAAGTTATTCTTAATTTGTGGCTATTAAAAGATATATGATAATTTAGATATATGATATATATAAAGATCTAAAAATATAATGTAGGTATTATACTAGATTCACATAGATACATTTTACTGGTAAATCTCAGATACAACCTTGCACCATATTGGGTTCTAAACTTGCGGGTCGGGTCAGACAACGACTACTACTATTCGAATCATTCGCGACCCAATAGATAGAATAGAAGAAATAAAAAGTAAGTGTTAAAATACCAATTAATGTCGTATAACTGTACTAGGGTGTTACAATATCCATGTACCTCTCGTATTTTTTTTCCAATGTGAGACTATGTTATCCATATATCTCAACACTCCCTTTACGTGCAACATGATTGTCACGTGGATCGTACAAACACATGTAGAGGCTAGTTTCTCAGATGCAAGTAAATGACAATCTTAAAGGTGCAACAACGACACAAGGAGACTGGTCTATCAAGGGCATATAGACAGCTCTTTCAAAGGTGTTATTAAGTACTCAAATCCACTTGTTATTAATCTAGTGCTGATACCATATTAAATTTAATTATACACGAACGAGAGGGTGAGTCAATTATATATATTTATATATGAGGGCACACAGGCTTTCAACATAAACGGGTTCCATCCAATAAGACTCGAGCCTTATTGAGGTTTGTCCCATCTTATATTCTATTCTCATGTACCTCTTATATTATTTTCCAATGTGGGACTATGTTATCCGCATATCTCATCAGTCTAAATGGAAAATTTTGCAAGTTATTTATAGTGAATTGAACTTAGTGTTTAGCTACTCATTCATGATGCTTCAATGTTTTGATCGCAATTCATTTTTCCTTCACAAAACGCTTGATTTAGGATCTAACATCGTGTATTTATGTTCAAGCCATAGAACCATAATAGAAAGACAATTTAATAACAATACATACGTATTTAATAGGGAATGTAACCTAAAAGTAAAGCTACAATATCAGGTGACAAATATGCATATTCAAATATCGACCATTAAATCAAGTTACAACCTATTTTTAATCTTTGTTAATCTTAAACCTCTTGAATGGATTATAACTTTATTTTACTTTTTGTTTTAAGTTGTGATTAATGTTGGAATTCGATAAGAGCAATCCCCCGTCTCCACCTTATGACTATCAAAGTGGGAAAACACAGGGTAACGAACAATATTTTTTTGATACAAATTGAGACAATTTTGGCCCAACCATTTTTCTTATGTCAATAGGAAAAAAGAGGAATTCGTACTCTAAGATGAGGATAACAAGAGTTACTTTAGTTCTCGCCTAGTGATTTCTATTCTTTCTTACGGATTACAAGCTCTTTCTCTCTCTTTTGGTGATTATATAATAAAAAACATTGGAAGAATTCTAGGAGATCAAAACCCTTTGTAAACTTGTCATAGAATTCCTTTTCCCTTTTTATATTATAAACCTAAGTCCTACCATACTTTTATCATCACCATCAGGCTTGATTTTTTTTTAATTTAAACCATCAATTTCCCGTTATTTGCTTTTCTAAAAAGCTTTGCACTCAAACCCATGCAAGGTTTGCTAGACTTGCATCGCCTTGTGTTTTAAAGAATTCAACTCATGTTCACATGAGCTTATATAATGGATTCACCACCACCTCAACTTTTCTTGTCTAAGTATGTTATGTGCATTGAGTCATTTGAAACCAATGAACCGATGAAGAGTAAACAAGTACAACAGAAATAATAAGGGATTTTTACTTAAAGCCCCCAACAACAAAAAATACTAATTACACAACCCTCCTAAAAAATAAAAATAAAAATTGATATTTACTTACCACCCTCGCTAAATATTTAAGTTGTTATTGGCTCCCTTGCAAGTTTTCCATCCAAAATTTAACGTTGCCGCAGCTAAACTTTCGAAGACTTCCAAAATCCCCATGAATTACCTCCATACAAAACCACTGTTTTCTCTCTTTCAAAGCTTCCTCTTCTTTTCTTTTGGCACTGAAAGCTTCTTCTTCAATTTCCGCTCTTTCAAGTATTTATCTTTCTTCAATTTAGGTTTTTACCTTACCCGCACACTTCATTAGTTCATGGTCGGAGAAAGTTGAAGAAAATCCAGATTCAATGACCAATTCGAGGTTGATTGAGCAAATCCTTTTTCCTAGATTTTATCTGAGGCTAAATTTGAAGATTTAGATGAAGTGGGGTTGGGAGTTTACATTTTTTTGCCCAGATACCTTGTACTCCACTAGTTCATGGTTGGCAAAAATTGATGAAGACTCGATTCATGACCAATTCGAGATTGATGTAGCAAATCTTTAACCCTAATTTCTATTTGGAGCTAAATTAGAGAATTTTAGATGAAAAAGAGGAGTTGGAACAAATACCTAATCCTACTTTCTATTTGGGGCTAAATTTGGGGATGATGAAGTAGAGGGGTTTTGAGTAAATCCCTAACTCAAATTTGTATTGAGGTTAGATTTGTGGATTTTAGATGAAGAAGAGGGGTTGGATCAAATTCCCAACCCTAATTTCTATTTGGAGATTTTTTAGTGACAAAGAAGGGTTTGGGGTTTAACGGCGTGAAGGAATACGCCAAAAAGATTCTTAAATTTAGAGAAACTTAAATTTTTGTTTGTTTGTATGTTGGGGGGGCATTAAGTAAAAAATCCCAACTAATAAACATCATAAAGATCAAGAATTTCAATACAAATTATATCATATACTTGTTTATGACACCTAAGTGTCACAAAACCAAATAATAATCCTGGTAAAGCTACTGTTATTCAAAAATCCGATTTTCAATATGCTCATGTTCCCACTAAGGCCATGTTTGGATGGTTAGGTTAAAGCCCTTAAGAATGACTTTAGGTTTAAAATGTGCTGGAATGCATGTGCATTCCAAAAATAAAATTCCAATGCAATTTGGTAACATAATGCATGTTTGGATGGTTGGGACAAGGATATCATTAAAGTGAGAGTGAAAGAAAAAAAGAGATTGATGTGACATTTCAAGAGAGAGAGAGTGTGTGTTGGATTAGAAAAATTGGGTCTTTGACAATTTTTAGATTCCAATGGATTAGGGATATTTTTGGGTCTTTTTCCATCGGAATTCTTCTTGAAAAAATTACCCAAACACTCAATTTCTTGGATTGGCCCAGTCCAATGGAAAAAATGAATATATGCTTTTTTTCATTG
The DNA here is from genome assembly GCA_030015575.1 of Agapanthus africanus. Lineage (NCBI taxonomy): Eukaryota > Viridiplantae > Streptophyta > Magnoliopsida > Asparagales > Amaryllidaceae > Agapanthus > Agapanthus africanus. The sequence continues at coordinate 144,404,566 of CM057338.1, read as the reverse complement.
GAATATGGGTATCCAAACATGGCCTAAGAGAAATTAATGCACGATTAGAAAAAGGAACATGTGATTCTGAATCTGGTCTTGTCCATGAGTGGAGGCGTCTACAAGAACTATTGATGCTCTATCTCTTACGTGTCCACCATGCTATCAACACTCATGAACCAACATTTATGACAAGTCGTATATCTTTCTGAAACATGTATTTCGTCCCTTCATGAATAACCGAGTTCTACTTCAAAATTAGATTGCCTATGAGTGCTCGTATTATATTTAGCACAAAGCAATCTCTGGTCTAAAAGAATTGTAAAGCGATCATCGGTACCCATGAGATCATGTAAATATGAAGGATTTTACTCCTCTTTCTTGATCTTAAGGCTTTGAAGTAACTTAATGTAAAAGTGGAATGTGAAGTGGCGAGTGGCGACCGACTTGGCTTTGTTCATAACCAAAACCCCGGTATTACTAGGAAACATATTTTCCTCTCCTCATCCTCTTTGGAACATTGCCTTCCAAAGGCATTGATGGAGAAAGCACATCGATTGTGGGCTCATCGCCTCAACCTAGAAAGTCTCAAAAACTTTGAATTTCCAATCACACACACAGCAGGTGTAGTCATTCGTTTTTGGCAATTTCTGTAAAAGAATAACGGGCAATAGTCAAGTGGACTGAAGTCATGGATACACTGATTCAGACATATGTAGAAGTCATGGATTCAAGAAACTCGATTTAGGATACTTGCTCATTTTTGTAGGGATAGATCTTTCATGGCAGTCGAAGTTGGACAATATTATTGTGTTATCCAAATACAGCGTGCAGAGGGTGAATATCTTGCTGTATCCAAAGGGGTCATGGTGATGGTTTGGATGAAGAGGTTCTTTAAAGAACTTGGTCTAAAGCAAGACTCATATGAGCTTCATCGGGACAGTCAAAATGCCATCCGTCTAGATAAAAGTAGTAGTTCTGTTACAATTTCAAGAACATTAAAATTTTTATAGTTGAAATTGAAGTTTGCTTGAGAAGAAATTGCTGCTACTTCTCAAGATCCATACACAAGAATGAAATGGCAAGTATTAGACTTGCAGAAGATAGTAAGCATATGCTCTTTCTCATTAGTCTGGAGGAGTTTGATGGGGATATTCTTTGAATAGAGGTTTACTGAAGATACGTGCAAGGTTTCATGTTTGTACGCTCTCTTACTATGTCATGCAATTAAATTCAGTGCAATACAACAGAGATGTAAAATTGAGAGATCCATCTGTTCAATGCACCATCTCATTTGTCACTATGATTCTATAATATTATTCTTTGTAGTCATGAAATTCACCTGTCTTTACTTTACTTTAATTGGTTAGTTCTGATAATTTTGCTGTATGCTCCATTGACTCAGTGATGAAGCAAGCAGAAAAAGGCCGCAAAGAAGCAGAGAATATAAAGAAGCAGATAAACATGCATTTGCTATTTCAGAAAGAATCTCAAGCTGCAAATTCCGTTCATTGAAAGCTGTCCTTGTAATCATCATATGTGGCACACTTTTCACACTTCTCTTCTCTCCAGCTATTAACAATGACCATGCCTTACATTCTGGTAAACGGTAAGCCCTACCTTCAATTTTATGGACTTTGCTATTCTGTTTCTTTCATGATTCAGGATAAATAAGGTGATTTGGTTTTCCCACCAGAAGACATAATTATGGCCTCACAATTTTTTGTGGTTTTTTCCTCAAAGCTAGGTTTTTTTGCCGGTTGCCAACTATACTTCTGCTCACAGAATCATATATTTAGACTGGATGTTACTTGCGTTGTGATAAATTAATCTGGAACTCTAAGTTCTATTTAAATAAAAACCCATTTCAAACTTGTGTTAGTTTCTTATCCATTCTTCTACCAATGGAATTCAGGTCAAGGATCGGATGGATTTGGGATAAACAAATTCCAGATCCACGATACACATCACAGCTAAATATCAATTGGACCGATATATCAAAAGTCATGGGGAAACTGGATGCGAGAAAAGGAAAGCTGAAGCTTGCTCTTCTAAATCTCAACATCACCGAAGTGAACTATTGGCAGCAGATGTTGCCACGTGCAGAATCATCTGTAGTGCGTCTTGAATATGCCAATCACAATCTAACTTGGGAGGATTTGTATCCTGAATGGATCGATGAGGAGGAAGAATCAGAAGTTCCTTCTTGCCCGAGTCTACCTGAGCCCTTGTCTCATATAGGTGTACAATTTGACCTTATTGTTGTTAAGCTTCCTTGTAACAGAAAAGCAAATAATTGGTCGAGAGATATTGCTCGGCTCCATTTGCAGCTTGCGGCGGCCAAGCTTGCTGCAGCTTCTGGGGCTGGAAATTACAAGGCCCATGTTCTATTTGTGAGCGACTGCTTCCCGATTCCTAATCTGTTCTTGTGCAAGAATCTCGTGCTAAGGGAAGGTGATGTTTGGCTTTACAAGCCAGACTTGTCGGTTTTAAGAGAGAAAATTGAGCTTCCTGTTGGTTCATGCAATCTTGCGCTCCCTCTCAAAGCAAAAGGTACAGAACTTTTCGATGTTTTGTTATTGAGCTTTTGAACCTTGATGCTCTCTTATAAGTTGCTGTATGAGTGTTTATCTGTCTAAAGTCTCTCCTCTTTTGTGAATATACCTTTCTGCTCATTTCCCCCCACATATGTGCCCATGCATTACATTAATAATTTTCCATTGACACAACACACAGGACATGTGTATCAAAGTTACTGTTCTCAAGTATGGAAGCACTCAACATAGATACATTTCTATAGTTTGACATAGGGAGTGTGTATTGTTATCTATATGGTATTTTGACATAGTGATAACGGGACAGAGATTGATCACCTCTTCCCTTCTTTATTTATAGCAAACAAATTAGGGTTTGTAAGTACGTTTGCCTCAATACCCTTACATAGAAACAAACCCTAACACGGATATAACCCGTATGCTAACACTCCCTCTCAAGTTGGAGCATACACAACGCATGATCAACTTATCACATAAAACGATTACTCTAGATTTGCCCAAGGGTTTGGTAAGCAAGTCCGCTAACTCATGTGCTGATTTTATATAGAAGGTATCAATAACCCCTTCTTTAAATTTCTCTCGGACAAAATGACAATCAACACTTCAATATGTTTCGTTCGCTCATGGAACACATGATTATTAGCGATGTAGATAGCAGCCTTATTGTCATAATACAATCTCATAGGAAGTGTGGAGTCATAACCAAATTCTTGGAGCAAAGAAAGAAATCCATATCAACTCGCTTGTGGTATTTGCCATAGCACGATATTCGGACTCAACACTAGAACGGGAAACAACGCTATGTTTCTTACTCTTTTAGGACACTAGATTTCCACCTACAAAGACGCAGTAAACCGTAGTATTTTGCTTATCATTCGGAGAGCCAGTCCAGTCTGCATTTATAAAACCCGGCACTTTTGAGTGTCCGAAATCACCATATAATAGACCTTTTCCTGGAGAACTCTTCAAATATCTAAGAATGTGAATTGCAGCCACCCAATATGATACTCGAGGATCGGCCATAAATTCGCTAACCAAACTGGCAGGAAATGAAATGAGTTACCCGGACGGGTCACGGTCAAATAATTTAACTTTCCTGCAAGTCGTCGGTACCTTCCTGGATCATCAATAGGCTCCTCCTGTGCAGGAAGCAACTTCACGTTTGGGTCCATGGGTGACTTAATGAGCTTACATCCCGACATTTCTGCTTCAGATAGCATATCAAGGATGCACTTCTTTCGAGTAACGAAGATGTATTTGGGTATTTGGGACACCTCAATTCCTAGAAATATTTCAATTCGTTGAGATCTTTAGTCCAAAATTACTTATGGAGATAAGCCTTCGACTCATCAATACCCTTGGCATCATCTTCAGTGACAATAATGTCATCAACATACAATCATAAAAATTCTGAGGCCATGATCATGCCTATAAAAGATGATCTTCGCAATCCAAATGCTGTGACTACCTTTGTGAGTCTTCCAAACCAAGTATGAGGGGGACTGATTGAGGCCATAAAGAGACCTCTTAAAATGACAAACTGATCCACACTCCGCTGAGCAACAAAGCTAGGCGGTTGCTCCATATACATTTCTTTTAGATGACCATGCATAAAGGAATTCTTGCCACCCAGCTAATGCAAAGTTCAATGATAGTGGCAGCAAAGGATAGAAAAATACGAACAGATGTTATCTTGGCAACAGGAGAGAACGTCTCATCATAATCAATGCCATTTGTTTGTGAGTTTCCTTTAGCTACCAATTTCGCTTTCAGTCGAGCAAGAAAGCCATCTAGATTGAGTTTGACTGTGTACACCCATCGACAACTGCTTTCTTTCCCGGTGGAAGACGGGTAAGATCCTAAGTGGCATTTAGTCTCAAAACCAACATCTTCTCTTCCATTGCATTCTTCCAACCAGGATGTGTCAGGGCTTCAGATAATGACTTAGGAAGAGAATAAGAATCCACTTTGGAAATATACGCACAATAAGAAGTTAATCGTGCATATGTGACATAATCGAAAGTGGGATACCGAGAGGTAACAATGTGCTGTCTTTGCGTAGGGTGATAGGAATATCTAGGTCAGAGATATCAGGATTTGGAGTTGAAGAGTCCATCAACGAGTTGAAGAGTCCATCAACTGTGAGTCATCTGAGGCAATTGTCTCTGGAATCTGACGAGTATATACCTTTGTTACTTTTTTTAGCATTTTTGTCTTTGTTTGAAGTTTTAAGAATGTCGATTGGTGAAGAGATGGATGAAGACGTAGTGGAGTCAATGAGAGGTTGCTTAGGTGTTAGGTGAAGGTGAAACCGGAGCTGGCTGTCAGGAGTATGTGATTGTTATGAGTCATGAAGAATTACTACGAGTGACATCAACAACTATAACATGAGACTCGTTTAAAGGAAAATTCTTGTTGACAGATGAAAGTTTGTTTGGTAGAAAAATATGGGGTGTGCTCATGAAAGACAACGTCAGCAGAAATGAATGTCTTGTTCAACTCTGGACTATAGCATTTATACCCTTTTTGGATACGAAGGTATCCTGCGAACACACTTGATAGCCTTAGGGTCTAAATTTGGACAACCCATCCGATGGTCATGAACAAAGCAAGTACAACAAAAAATCTGAGGGGGAAAGGAAAAAAGGAGATTTTGATGGATATAGTATAGAAAAAGAAGTCTTACCTTCCAAAATTAAGAGAGGCATACGGTTAATTGACCAACAGGCAATCATGAATCCATTCTAAAAACGTTTGGGGATGTTCATATGAATCATAAGAGTGCGAGCCATCTCGAAAAAGTGTATTTTTCCTTTCCGATAAACCATTTCGTTAAGGGGTGTATGGACAAGATGATTGATTTTCAATGTCCAAATTATCAAAAAATTGCATAAAATCACAACTAAAATATTCATTTGCATTATCACTTTTCAAAATAGATATGCAAGAACCAAATTGAGTTTGAATTTGAGCACAAAAAGATTTAAAAGTATCAAACACTTCAGAGCGAGATTTTAATAAGTATATCCAAGTTGTACGGGAAAAATCATCAATAAAAGTAACAAAATAACGACAGTCATTTCTAGACACTACAGGACAAAGGACCTCATACATCCGAATGAATAACCTCAAACGGCTTATCCACTCTCTTATGTGTCTTAGGGGGATAGGAGGCATAAGAATGCTTTCCCATCTCACATGACTCATATTCTAAAACGAACACTTGATTTAGAGAAGGAACTAATTTCTTGAGGGTCTCTAAACACGGATGACCAAAGCAACAATGTGAATCAATAAGTGCACTAGAGCCAACACAAGCAACTGATGGTGATGTTTCATGCACATAGTAGAAGCCACCCATCTCATACCCTGAACCAATAAGCCTTTTCATCTCCAAATCCTCCAAAGTACAACCAGAAGAAGAAAATTTTACTGAGCAATTCATAGTATGAACAAGTTTGCTAACAGAAAGTAAATTGAATGGGAAGATAAGAATATAGAGAACATTAGACATGGGGAGAGAAGAAGATAGCACAATCTTGCCTGTGACTTCCACCTTAGAGATAGTCCATTGGCCAAAGTAACAGGAGGACCAAGTGAATTAGAACAAAACGAGATAAGTTTACCTTTCTCCCCTGTCATATGATCTGATGCCCTTGAATCAATGATCCAGGTCCTAACTGTAGGAGCCGTTGAGAGTAGACATGTATCACCTTTAGCCATAGTTGCAGTATTAGCCTCAGCCAACGATGACGATGATGAGGCTTGAGATCCAGAAAAGAAGGCACGAAAGCGAAGCATCTCATTCTCTGTAAAAGGAAATGATGTACCCGATGTCGAGTTAGGAGGAGTGGTGGCAACAACATTAGTAGCTCGAATAGGTCTTAACTCCGGGTGAAGAATGTAACAACGCTCCTTAGTATGTCCCTGCATTTCACAATGAGTTCAGTATCTCTCTCCTCTTCCTCGTCCAACTGAACCACGTCCTCTCAACCTCCTCCACGACGACCACCACATCCTCTAATTCCGTCACCATGGTCCATAGGAGTATGTGCTGATGAAATAAGTGTATAATTATTTTCGGACGACTCTTTCCCTGAATGATCTGATATATTGTCACGCCCCGCTTCCCAGAGTACGCTAGATTGGGCACGTGACATAGCCAACCATGCTACCTGTGGGTAGGAAGTATCCATCCACAGTCACATTACGGCTGTAGAGATATCAAGAAGAAGATAAACTATCTAAAACATGTCCACAATCCAGAATAATAAGAGTCAATGATAAATAAATGCGGAAGCAAATGATCCAATACAATAATAGAAAAGTATGTCCCATAATGCGGGCTCACATCTGGAAATAAGAGTGCAGGAAATAAAACTAACCACTACAGAACTCACAAATCAGCCTGCTGGCTGAAATACTCCTGCTCAGACAGCGACAGTGGTAAAGAATCTAGGCCATGTAAAACCCAGACGTCAGCGCGTCATGTCAACCAATAATATAGTATGCACAGTGTAATAGGCAATGCAGAAATAAACATGAATAAAGCAATAGTAGGAAACAAGCAGTGCAGGATAGTGTGCAGTGGGTAACTAAACTGTTCTAACAGGTTTTCTATTCTAAAGTCTTTGAAATCAATTTGTGTAAACCTCCATGTAACTCAAAGGATATGTCCCGTTACCCCCCGGGACCACGGATCAGGAAGATGGGAACCAATAGTGGTTCCTGTCCCGTTGCCCCCCGGGACCACGGATCAGGAAAATGTAAGAGTCACGAATGGCTCTGTTCCGTTACCCCCCGGGACCACGGATCAAGTAATACCCTTTTAAGTTACACTTTAGTTTACATTTTTGATTTCCCCATACCCCCAAGTTATATGTGTCAAGTCAGGTATTCAGTAATCAAGAACTAATGCCAACACAGGATCAGGTAACAGCAGGTTTTGTCTGGATAGACAACAGGAATGGTCCATGAGGACAACATGTCAGGTTTGTTGGCATTAGACACGAGATCAGGTAACAGGTCGGGTCATGGTACATCAGGTCAAGCCAGGTAATGTATAAAGGTGTCATGTCATGTCAAGAGTGTACGGTACCATATCATGTCAAGTAGGAAGTGTAACAGGTCATGTCAGGAAGCACAAGATGTCATGTGGGTGCTCATAATCAAACTATCATAAACATGTGTATAAATAAACAAGCATGAGTACTATCAGAACAATAAACTGGAACATGTAATATGATATGCAAATAGATATAATTTCAAGGATATGGATGCACAGTTATCGATTAGGGTTACATTTATAGTTCCAATATTAATTAGGATGCAATTTATTAAACATGGAGTGTTAATATCACATTATTATGTAGTAATGTGATCTATGGATGCAATTATATGTATCTTAAATGCGATGGATGCAAACGGGTATCCGAAAAGTTATAAAACTATAAAATGGAAACGTGAGATGTACAACTAAGCAATATGTGATATAAATATTAATATGGATAGCATATTCAAAGCGATTAATAACTATAAAAGTGGTATTGATTAACCAACACAAGAAAGTTCCGTTCAGAAATTCAGCGTCACCCTAATTTGTAAAATAGCTTAAAAATAACAAACGTTCTCCAAAAGGGACGTGTCTTATACCAAAATGAAGATAATTCAATAAGGTTTTCAGTTTTATAAGTATAAGCATCTCAGGTTGTCCCTACAAAAAGTTATGAATATTCGAAGTTGAAAGTTTTCTGCTGGAATTTCCCTGGACAGCAGTTTGGAGACATTTTCATTTGCATTTTACGTTATTTAAACAATTTATTTTGCAAGTAAATATTTCATACATTTATAGTATTCTGAGTTAGCTTCGTAACGAACTAAAGAACGTATACTAATGATTTTTCTATGATTTATAATGAATTTTATAAGATAAGATGTACAGTAAATTTCAGATTTGTCATATCCGATTTTCCAACGACGTTTCATGTGTAAACTATAAGATTTTCAAATGTATAACATTATAAAATGAAGATTATAAACTAATTAAAGATAATAATAATAAATATTACGACGATATATTTTAAATGATATGGTTGCAGTATAATGTAATCTAGTATGTCACAAGATAAGTTTTCATGATCTAGATTTAATATGATATAAACGGATGCCAACGGAACATCGAAACGTTATAAAATTAAACATGAGGCACTAGATTTAAACTATAGGTATGGTATTTATTTAAATAGGTATAAAATGAATTATATAGCATGTAGCAAGATTAACTTGCCTTGATGGGTCGCGAATCGGGAAAACGGAACGTTAACCGTCGGCGGGGGAAACTCGCGACGGGCGCACGGTTCACGGAATGAACCCAAACGACGAACAAAGGAACCACACGGGTCGGGGTACCTCGCTGGAACGTCGAGAAGCGTCACCGGCACGACGGAATTTCGGCAACAAAAGAACAGTTAAAAAAAATAAGAAACGAGACATGAAGGAAGAAGAGAAAGAATGATAAAGAGAAGTACGAGAGGATATATGAGAGAGAAAGTGGAGAGAGAGAAAGTGGGGCCCACGGGGTTAAAGGAGAGGTTGCGATTGGCTGAGAGAATAAATTGAGAAGCATATAAAAGATTGTAAAAATATTATATGGTTAACTTAAAGATTTAAAAGATAGGTAATGAACAGTAAGATATCAGATTAGTTAGAAAAAATATATGCGAAGGTTTTAATAATATTAAAATTTGGGATTTTGGCGCCAAATGAAACATTTCCAAATTGCGCCCGGGTTGGGTCCAAAAATTCGAAATTCAAATAATAGGATTTTAAGCGGGTTCCAAATTTTAAAATGAAATGTTTTATGATTAAAAAACCATACTCCCAAAACGGACACACGCACGTGCACGTAGCCATCCAAACTCGCCCGTTTCACTGAACGGGACGAGAACACAATGCACGGACGCTACCACGGGGCTAAGGGTGTCAAGTAGGCCAAGATAAATATTTTCAATTTTATTTTAGGTGCTAAAATTTGTTATATGCAGAATGACTTAGCCAGATAAAATTTTACAGTAAGACCCAAACAAGCAAGATAAATGAAATGAGTAATATCTAATGCTCAACCAATAATAGAAAATAGTAGTATTGGGCTCGGGTGTTACATATATCATCTGTAAGTGACGTGGGGAAAGTCCGGGGAATGGTTGCATAAAAATCTGCAAGAGAGAATATCCGGGCCGCCTAAAACCCGAGGTCGGATGCTATCAAATTCCAGTCCAATAACCTCAAAAAACTTCATAACAAGGATCTTTTCACGGTTCTGGTGCATCTCGCTTGTAATAGAGAACATAGAGAGCCACTCGGTGTCGAGTTTTTTTTAACTCGGCATAGCATGAATTCATAGACCTAGATCTCGCTTAAGATGGTCCAGATTTTTTAGAACATCATAGGCCCTGTTAATGTTCTTGCCTTCAAATATCGACAGAAAGTATGCCCAGATTTGTCTTGCATCTGCCAAGTGATACACCTGATTAGCAATGTCATTTTCCATCGCCTCAGTCATCAGACGACGCAACATAGCATCGTCCGTGAGCTAATCTTCAGTGAGTGATGTAGGAGGCTTCTCGGTAAGATATTTCATTAATTTCTTGTATCGCAAACATTTCCATTGCGGTTTTCCATCGCTTTTAATTATTTGCATTTAGATGTGAATGCGTGATATGAAACAAATTGTGAGAAGAAGACCATAATGTATTCCTTCTGTTTTTTTCCATCTTTAACAAATAGGGCAAACACATGAAAAAAATGAGAGACTCAAAGGTCTTCTCTACATCCAAAAAAAAGGATCACAACAATGGTCTAAATCAAATCGTGATTTGTCTTAAAACTTAAATCAACGATTTACAACCCAAAGTCCTTCTTAAAAACAGAGTCAGAGCCTAAAAGACGGTCTCCAATAACACAAACATCTTGAGTACACCGACTGTGCAATCACAAATCATTAATGGCTTTAATGCCAAAGAAAAAACGTGGCGTTAATGCCAAAAGTTCATGGCTTTAATGCCAAAAGCTATATGTGGCTCTAATGCCAAAAGTTCGTGGCTCTAATGCCAAATCAAATCATCAAGGTTTGAGATTGGTTCTTGGCTTTAATGCCAAATCAGATCTGATCCAGATCTGGATCGGCTGATGGTGGTGGCTTTGGGGCAACGGCGGTGATTAGTGGCGGCTTGGGGCATCGAGCGGCGAGCGGCGGTGATTGGTGGTGGTTTGGGGGCAGCGAGGAATCAGATCTGATCCAGATCAGATCTGGATCGGTTGAGCGGAGGAGGCAGCGATGGTGGCAGCAGCTTGGGGTAGCGAGGGGCAGCGGTGGTGACGGTGGCAGCTTGGCGGTGATTGGTGGCGGCTTGGGGCAGCGGGATGGGCGGTGGGGGGAGCGGGATGGGCGGTGAGGGGGGATGGCTAGGTGTTCGGGTTAGGGTTAGACTCTGGTACCATGTTATCAATATGGTATTTGTGAGAATGATAATAGGATAGAGATTAATCACCTATTCCCTTCTTTATTTATAGCAAACAAATTAGGGTTTGGGTAAGTACATTTACCTCAATACCCTTACATAGAAATAAACCTTAAAACGGGTATAACCCGTATACTAACACGTATAAAAATGAGTCCATGCTTCATATATGACATACGTAATTACTTCATATTTCTGATATAGATGTTTTATTTAGCGTAGTTGTGACCTTGAAAGTTGGAAGTCATCTTCATAATGGCTGCATATAGAAATAATGGATGATTAAGATAGTCGTTGTTAAACACAATTTTTTTTTGAAACATCTTCAGGTGCTGCGGAAACACTGTTAAATCCACAATCTAGGTGTATTGGATGATTTGCATCATATGTAATTGACACCCGTGCCCAAAACATGTGGACGAGAAATATGCATTTGAAGACCTCTCATCTGAATGGTTGCGGAATGAATAGTTTTTTGGATTATAAGATGAATGGAACTGCAATTCATTGCTAAGAAGTTTATGCACATGACTTTTCATCCATATACATTTGACCCCATGGAGAGAAATGTAAATGGCCCCAGATTGTTTGTTGGAGTATCAAGAACAAAGTCTACTAGATGTCTTCCTATATTAGTTAATATATTGTATCCTAGCCTTCTAACACCTATATTACACCTTTTGCTTATGCTTGCTATTTTCTCTATCCTTCAGAAGTTTGTACATTTTTCTTTAATCTATGTACTCAAAGAGTTAAACCTTTTCATTTCTCCCACATAACCAACAGTGAGGCCACTCTCTGATGCCAGAAAGCACCGAGAAGCATATGCAACGATCCTCCACTCCGCAAATGTCTACGTTTGCGGTGCCATCACTGCAGCACAAAGCATCCGCATGTCCGGATCAACTCGCGACCTTGTCATCCTTGTCGACGAGACCATCAGCAGCCACCACCGGAGCGGCCTCGAGTCCGCCGGATGGAAAGTCCGGACCATTCAAAGGATCCGGAACCCTAAGGCCGAGCGCAATGCCTACAATGAGTGGAACTATAGCAAATTCCGTCTCTGGCAGCTAACTGATTACGACAGGATTATCTTCATCGATGCTGACCTCCTCATCTTAAGAAACATCGATTTTTTGTTCACTATGCCCGAAATCACCGCCACAGGAAACAACGCTACACTGTTCAATTCGGGCGTCATGGTGCTAGAGCCCTCAAATTGCACTTTCAAGCTTCTAATGGATCATATAAATGAAATCGAATCGTACAATGGAGGGGACCAGGGATATTTAAATGAGATTTTCACGTGGTGGCACCGGATACCTAAGCATATGAATTTCTTGAAGAATTTCTGGGTTGGCGATGACGAGGAGATTAAAGCGAAAAAGGTACAATTGTTTGGGGCCGATCCGCCTACCCTTTATGTTCTTCATTACTTGGGGAATAAGCCGTGGCTGTGTTTTAGAGATTATGATTGCAATTGGAATGTGGATATTCTACAAGAGTATGCGAGCGATGTGGCACATGCTCGGTGGTGGAAAGCGCACGATGCGATGTCAGAGAATTTGAAAGGTTTCTGCCTTTTGAGGTCTAAACAGAAGGCGCAGTTAGAATGGGACAGGAGACAAGCAGAGAAGGGCAATTACACAGATGGGCATTGGAAGCGCAAAATTACTGATCCAAGGCTGAGTATCTGCTTCGAGGAATTTTGTTTTTGGGAGAGCATGTTGTGGCATTGGGGCGAGACGAATTGGACTGATGATAGCCCAGTAACTGCTGCAATTCCGAAGGCAGCTTTACCGAGCTTGTGATCATTCATAGAAAATCTGCTCTTTGATTGATTCTTTCTTTGTTTTAGTAGTCTATAGATGGAGATAATACAGTTTTTTTTTGGGGTTAATTCCTGTTATAGTTTCTTGCCTTGTTATACGGCCTGAAAAAAAAAGGATGTTGTTTTGCCTACGGAGTGTAAAGATGGCACGAGTTTGGTCGTATACAATGTTTCATAGGCTTATACATGTTTATTATGTTTTTGTTGTATACTTTCAGTTTATAAAGGTTTTATATGGCCAATTCTTTTGAATGAAAGTCATTCAAGGTTCCAGAAGTCATTACTAACATTCTTAATTTTTTGGCATGTTCATGTTCAAGTTTGGATGAATCTTGCTGAAACCAAATTAAGTCTTTTTCTTGGGATGTTTTTTCTTTATTTAGATGAATGGTGTTTTTTTTGATATATATACCACAAATCTTTCTATTTTAGAGAAATGCTCTTTGATGGGAAAAAACTACTTTAGAAGGGCTTGCATGGTGCAAGCCCCTCTAGAGCCGTTGGATGGACTTTTCTTGTAAGTGGGGGAGCCTATCCAAGGGTTTGCATCTGTGCAAGCCGTTGCATAGTAGTTTTTTTCCTTTGATGCGCATGATTGAAGCTTAATAATATACGTAGATGATGCACGTAGATGATTGCACGCCTTCTAGTGTTTGACGACAGGATGGATACAAAATGTCATTTTTTATACAGAACACTCTCATAAAACATGGGTATCAATGGCATAAAAGAGAGTTCTCTCTTCAATTGGTTAAAAAGAAGAAGAAAAATGAGCTTTTCATGACTTTTTTAATTGTCACGATTGTTCATCTTGATCTTCATGTTATAATACATAAATACGCCAGTTTCCATGTGATTTTGATATTCTTTGAACCGTGGTGTGGTTATGGAAAAATTTCTATTATCGGTAAACCAATAAGATTACGAATCTTTGAAGTAAGAGCAAGAAGTTGCGAAAATACATAATTTTTAGTGTGTATATACCTTGTAATGTACGGATCAAGATGAACAGTGTTGATCACTAAAAGATATTGATAGATAGTTGACATTTTGACCGATTAGAAGAGTATTTTCTTCAATGCCGTTGAGAAGCCATCTTTGATTATATGTTGAGATTCCAGGGAGCCACAAGGATTAATATTAAGTTCAACTAAAAAGAAAGAACTATTTGTGCCTCATCTTTCTCCAAAAGGGATACAAATATTTCGAGATCTCCGTATCTGTATATGATTTTCATGACAATGGATTTCATTTCCAACGACTATCTCCATCCTTATCCGTATTTATCAATAGCCACCGAATACGGATATGATAAAAGCTTTATTTCTATCTATTCGATATCAAAAATAGTAATATTGTACTTTTGGCACTTCATATCCCTATCTTTCAGCATCACCATCTCCATCAGCCGTTTCGGCAGACCACCATAATCCACCGAACAATCCAAGTGAATGCAACCAAGTGGGTCCCATCTACCTTTCACGCCGTTTGTACCGTCCCATGTAAAGCTATCACTCCGTCCTTGGATGCATTCATGAATAAAAATAACATATATAGAGAGAGAAATAATGTAGTAAATAGTCCATTAGATGGTTTTTCTTCATATGGTCCTTCAAAAAATACACCCTCCATAAAATTAACGGTTTACCGACAATATAACTTTCTACATTGTTAATTCAACAGTGAAAAAAATGGTAGAATGGCATGAAATTTGATGTATCCACATCTTAGAAAATAAAGATGAAAGTGACGGGTGCCGATCGTAGAAAAAAATCGTGGCGTATATTTTTTCGACGCCATAGGAGGTGTGTTGTATAGAGAGAGAGGGGCTTTAGAAGGCTTTTTCGTTAGGTGGCTCAAAAATCTATATTTTTTTTTTCAAACCCATAGCTCATGATATATAAGTGAGATTTATATCGTCAAAAATCATAATCCACACAAGAGATAAAAATCATGGGCCCACTTATTTTGTACTAGTATCTAGATGTTGTGGGTCCCGCCATTTTGTATATTGGGTGGATTGAGGTGGGATTTCAAGTATTACACTTGAAAAATAATTAAGTCCACTAGATACCAATTTTCCATGTGTGGATCAGCTTTTTGCACTTTTGCATGTTCATATGGTTGAGTTAAATGCAAATTTTGATGACAAATCTATCAATAATTTTAACATCCTTTTATTTTCAAAAAGTTCAGAAAAAAATTTATTTAATTTATTTAATCTTTCTCCTGAGTTGAGCATTTTGTATAATACTTTGTATTGAACTTTGTTTTTAATATAGCGAGACGGGTGTGTTGCCCTACTCTTTAATCATCGGAAAAAAAATGTTCACATCTCGGGCTTAAGTTGGGATGGGACCATCGTATGTATCCTTGGGGCCGTGAGAAGCATTCACATTCAATTTGGCCTTGACCTTCATATCCCATTTCCCCCCATTTCTAAAATATGAGCGATCTTTGCTGCTCTATACTCAATCCCTTTTGCAATGTTTAAAATAACTCGCTACGTAGCTCTCTATTTTGCGCTACGTAGCATACCCTAGTATATTCGCTACGTAACTTTGGAAAAAAACTCAAATACAAAGTATCTTACGTTTTTTCCTCAAATAGCTTACGCTTTTTAACTAATGGTATACGCTACGCTATGCGTACGCTATTTTCGTATAAAATTTTCTATTGAACTTCTTAAAATTTCAGTATCTAATCCTAAACTATACGAACACAGTTTCATTAAAATTCCAACCTCTTAATTTGAAATCATATTTAGTAGACATGATTCTCAAACAGAGATTATTTAATTTATTTTCGATAGGTTTAATCTAGTATGAATCATATATATGAACTCAAGTATTGAAAATTTTGAAAATAATTTTTTTTGGAATTTCGAGGAGCAGAGAAACTACTACTGTAAAAAATATTGTTATATTACTTATTTTTCTATGTTCCCAAGCCAATTTTATATCTTTATAATAATATAATTTATTGTAAATGAGATGATTATAGTAATAATTAATAATTCATGTAGCTTACGCTATGCGCAACACTTTTTGCGTTTTCGCTATTTAGTAATAGAACGCTACGCAACACGCTATCGCTATTTTGAACATTGCCCTTTTGATTGGTGTTGGTGTTGGTTTCTTGATGGGGCTGGATTTCTTTTCATTATTATTGGTTTTTAATATTCTGCGGACCCATATTTTGCATCTTTGATTCCATTATGTTAAGATGCTATTTTTCAACTTCGTTTCTTATATAAAATCCACACATCTAATGGTAAAATTTTAGATTGATTTTTCGATTCCCAAATGAGTCCATATCCAAATAAAATCAATTTATCATCGTTTTCTCCTAGTAACTTTTTTCCTCTCCTTTCCTTCTTCAAATTTTTTATCATTATATGCATGTTTACATACCTTAACACAGGATTCATTTTTTTTTAATGTGGAAAAAGAATATTTAGAAGAAAAGAGAGGTGGAAATGTGTTTCCAAAATAGCAAGATTCAAAGGTCATAATCGGGACACACACACGTAGCGGTCATTTGATAGTCACATAACTTCTACTATAGTAATGATTTTCATATACAAGATTAAAAATGTATGTGCAACATCCAATGACAGTTCATGATATATACGTGAAATTTATTAAGGTCATTGTATTTATTTGAAGAACGGACGAAACTTCATGGTATTTTAGTTTAATTTACTCTGAAAAGAAATTAAAGCCTATATGATGCATCAAATGCTGCATGAAGGAAGCCTACTTGTTTTCAAGCCACAAATGCTCCATATTCATTGAATCAAACCATACAATTAATCTAAAACTTTATTGTGAAGAATAACTCTGAAGTACTACCAGGATGCTAAATTTTGTATCATAATCCATTTACGTCGATCAATCACACAGGTAGCAGGCGCAATGGCATTTCTACTCCACCTGACCGATCTCACAAGCAACGCCCTCTTCATGCTGACCGCCCTCCAGCCCTGCGGCCTCGACGCCTCAGCCTGGGGCCGGCGCAGACCGAAAGAGACGGCTAGTGGGGCGATGGTGGGGCCAGCAGCGGCCTGTTCGGTCCCGGGTCCCAAAACAGGGTCCCACAAAATTTATTACCAAATGTTCTTGAGTGCAAGAATGGGTGTCAATACCAGACTGTTCAGGCCGCAGTCGATGCGGCGCCAGTCTACGGACCTGACCGATTCGTGATTTATATAAAGGAGGGGGTTTATGAGGAAACAGTGAGGGTGTCTTTTGAAAAAACGAGCTTGGCATTTACAGGCGACGGGATGGGAAAAACCGTCATTACCGGGAGTCTGAATGCGGGTATCGTTGATATGTCTACCTACAACACTGCAACCATCGGTAATTTTTTATGTGTTTTACGTTCCTTTAGTGAACCGGTGAGGGGCGTGGCCGATATACCGGTAAATAAAAAAATGAGATCCCGGGGGTCTCGGGATGATAGTGGGAGTAAATTAGCTGTCTCTTCTCATTAATGGGGTATCCGGGCTCAAATCCGGGTCTCCTCCATGAACTACTCCGAGTACCACCAATGGGCTAACCAAGCTCTTGATATACTAGTTAATAACTTGACAAACTTCTCACTTTTGTGCTTTTATTTGTATGGGTTGCTGGCGACGGGTTCATGGCAAGCAATCTAACCTTCAGTAACACAACAGGTCCAGACGCCCGCCAAGCCGTCGCATTTCTACCCGATAGCGACAAGTCTGTCCTTGAGAACGTCAAATTCATCGGCCACCAGGACACGCTGTATGCTCACTCTCTCCGTCAGCTCTACAAGTCATGTCGTATCTTCGGCACGGTCAACTTCACCTGTCTTTCAAGACTCTCTCATCCTCATTGTTCCTCGGGGCCTCAACCCCGCAAAGGGCGAGTCAAACACCGTATCGGCCCACGGGCGCACCGATCCGGCTCAGTCCACAGGGTGTGTTTTCTATAGCTGTATCATCAACGGGACTGCAGAGTACTTAGATTATTACTATCAGAAGCTGGCAGTGCATAAGAATTATTTGGGAAGGTCTTGGAAGGAATATTCGAGGACGGTGTTCATAGATTGTTATTTGGAGGAGATTGTTCGGCCTGAAGGTTGGCTGCCGTCGATGGGTGACTTTGTGCTAAGCACCCTGTTTTATGGTGAATTTAAAAGCGAAGGACCCGGTGCCAATGCGACAGTGGTTCCCTTAATCAGATACCAGAGCAACAATTAGATGTGTGTTCGGTTCAGAATTTTATTTCATTAGGTCAAGAGTGTTGAGAAAATAACACCAAAGTACACATCGGATAGTCGATACGTGTGAATCGGAACTAATGAAAAAAATCAAACGCAGCAACTACACAAAAGCAATAACTAATTAAAAAAAACACGCCAAGTAAAGAACAGAAGATATTATCCAGATTCGGTGCACACTTCACCACAGTAAATATAGAGTTTTTTCGACGGATATTTACCGTCTAAATAAATTTATTTCGTCGGGACACCTCAAATAGCCATGAAAGAACGTCGACGCAATAGGTTGTATCGCAATAGGTTAGGCTAAAGTGCGTCGCAATAAATTAATCTATTTTGATGTCGAAATAACAATTTTCTTGACAGACATAAAACTCCCAAATATATAAGGCGTTTTAATTAAAAAAATGGTTTCTGAAATCATTTAAAAATAGTTTTTCTATTTTGATGGGTCAGTCCCATCAAAATAGAACGACATTACAGATTTTTTTTTAAAAACCCGGAAAATCTCAAATCCAATCTATTTCAATTTAATATCGATTCCATTCTATTTAAATAGCGATTCTAATACAAAATCCATTCCATTCAAATATCGATTATCCAAATACGATTACAATACATATTACACGTTCCATTACAATTTTAACATCATAAATTTACAAAAGTGGGAATTGAAAAATTAAGGGAGGACGAATACGGGGAGAGAGAGTCGATCACGAAGGAGGCGCCCAAGGATTTCCATGGTAAAGCCCATGCGATTAAAAATTTAAAATACATGAATTAGTATGGATATTTTATATTAATTAAATGTGTGTGCGCGTGCGCATGCTTGTTTGTTTGTGTGTATACTTGTGTGTGCGCACGCATGCCAGTGTCTGTGTGTATGTATGCTTGTGTGTGTACACATGTATGTGATTTGTGCATGTGTGTATGTGATATGCTTTTGTATGTGTGTGTATGCGCGCGAGCGTGTATGTATGCTTGTGCATGTGTATGTGTGTGTATGTATGGTTGTGTGTGATATGTGCGTATGTGTGTATATACGTAAGGGTTATCGAACTTACCGGAGGTACTGGCCTCCCAGCTTGGACATACGCGTCGATAAAATTAATCCTTTACTCGAGAGTCCAGCCAGCAAATAGATCGGTAGCAGGAGTGGCAGCGGCAATCGATCGGTGCAAGGAAATGCCGTATTCCGGCGTCCGCTCCTGAGATGATCCATGAAACATAAGGGTCCTACTCCTAGAGGCCCTGGTCTGTAGCGGTGTCTCCGATGCCGATTCGTCTGCCGGCTAAAACCTAGGAGGTGGATGCCTAGTCGGCTGGAAGGAGTGTTATACTGACGAGGAGTGATCTTAGAGAACAGGCACTGTACTCTCCTATGACGATCCGGCCTAAATGCCGTGAAAACCCTATCTACGATGAATATTCTCTATGCGTCATCAATCGGATGTCCCTTCTCCGCCTCCATTGTTTGGATCAACCGATCTATCTCATCCACTATCGTCGCCTGTTTGTAGAAGAAATGTATTACTGTCATTCTAAAAGCTACACAATAATTATTCTGAAATAATTAAGAAGCTCGGCATATGTGGAGTCTTACATATATTCCTTGTGCCTTAATCGACGCGGGACACCATTGTCCCGTATAAATTGAGCTCGGTAGATTTCGATCCGATCAAGAGACTCTCCACCATAACTTTCTTGCTGCATATAACATTTAGAAAGTTCACACATAAATTTCTAAGATAATTTTAAGGTATTAATATCAAATACGATACTTACGTTTTCTGTTTACCGTCGAAAACAGAGATGAATTGGGATGGATCGTCTTGTCTGAATTTAGGGGCAGATGCTATTTGGAACATATCCTTCCACCTCTCCGAAGATACAAAGTTGATTTATGGCACCGTATATCGGAGGTTTGGATAGTTGCGATCGATATAGCAGATTTTATCAGATTCCTTCTCATTTGTGAGGAGTTTTGGATTGTGGGGATGCTCTTCCCTGCAGGCGCAAACCCCCGCAGTTAATTACGTTATCGCGTTGTAATAACAACTTTCACCTACTCGAGTATTTCACTTCGTGTCGTGTTGAGGTTGCCTGTGGATTGTATATGGAGACTAGTTTATGTCGTCGCCCATAGGGCGCGGATTAGTCCAAATCCGTATATACATGAATTTGGGTTTGAACTTAGGACGCAGATCTTATATGAACGAGATCCATCAATTTGAGATATATTATCTGAGGATCGTTAGCCATTTTAAAATCTAAGATCAACTCAGGATTATGTAGTTACGGCTCATTAATTCTGTTTTGGATTAAGATCAACTTAACAAGTATAGATTAAGGATCTTTAGTCATCTTTAAGACTAAGATCACTTGGATCTATTGATATTTTGATCCACAGAAGTTTTACCATTTAAATAAACTTTATTTAAGTGATTAAATGATGTTTTATGATACAAGTGCGCAGGTACATGCGACGCACATGCCTGGTTATTTCATTTGAAAAGGGTGAGAGCATGTGTATCACATGGCACATCTATTATGGGTTTTAAGTTATATATGTGCTGTTGAAGTCGAAAATTGCACCCCGGTTGACCAAGTCAAAGTCATGGTCAACCCCAAGTCAAGTGGGCCCAAGCCCAGATCAAGTGGGCTCATGTCCGGGTCGAGCCCTAACATGAAGCGGCCGATCTCCCCCATGCTGAAATAAAAATCATGTAACAAATAATTTTGATGTAATTTTTTTGTGTGCATGAATGTAAGCAAAATGGGCATAAAGCCAAATTTTTGTAAAGCTCATGGCTTATGTGCAAAAAAAATGAGCACATGAGCCATGAGATGGGCAAAATGCCATTTTGTAAAGCCCAAGAGGCTATATGCAAATATGTAAACCTATATAAGGCAACATGATGATGAATAAAAGATAGACTTTTCATTCCCCAAAAATTAGGGCCTGTGCCTCTTTCTCCTTCCTCAAGGTTCTAAAACCTTTTTCTTTCTTTTGAATTAAATCAAGAGTTTTACTCTTCCTTTTATAAAACTAAATAGTTTTTCACCACAAAACCCACAAAGGGGAACTCAGATCTTCCATCAGATCTCAGAAAGGAGAGATTTTTAAATCTCATATTTCTTGATCTTCAAGATCCGGCCAACAAAGGATGAAGAAGGGGACCCATCTCCAGAAACCCCACTTTGGGGAAGATCCAGGGCTCAAGGGGAGAAGCCCCTTCATCAGTCTCAAAATATCGTAGGAGTTTAACTCCTCATATATATATATATATATACATATACACAAAATAATAAGTGCCCCTTTCTGAGAGTACAGCTCCCATTGCAGGGACCAAGTCCCTTTTGCCTCCCGAGCGCCCTTGCGTTCAGAGCGCTAGCGCCCGAGCGTCCACATGCCTGGCACGTGCTGGCGTCCAAAGCGCCCACGTGCCTGGCACGTGGGGCGCTGGTGCCCAAAGCGCTAAGCGCCCTTGCGCTCAAAGCGCTAGCACCCAAAGCGCTGGCGCTTTTTGCCCAAGCATCCTTTGGATCCCCTTTCCCTTTATACACACATACACACACTCCACGACACTGTCCCTGTTAGAAAAAAATTTCTAACGGGGTGCTGCCCCGCACCCTGTAAGGAGGCTGCTAGCCCTCTTGACCCCTAGCCCGCTATCCGGGTAGCAGGACCCCCGTAAAAACTCTGCGGGGCCCTTGATATATCCAAAATCCCTCCAAAATACAATACTGCACATTGAGTTCGCATGACCAGTTTAACCCATTAATCGGAGGTTCTCTCGCCCCAAAGGCGAGGGGTAATTAATGGCAGCTTAGTCCGCGGCTGCCGGAGATTCGGATCCCCACAATCAATAAACACCCGCCTACCCTAGGCAGGGGGAATCTGTAGTACGCCTGACAAGCGCGTGCGTATTCCCATCTCAATGGGGTGACGAAAAACACCCTACATGTGCACATGTATGTATATGCATATGTATTTAGTAAGCCTGCGTGCGTTGCACATGGCGCTTGCATATTAGCGATCATGTACGCACACGTAATTGTCACGTGATGCGCATACCATTATAGGCGGTTTTCATCAAGTGCGCACACGCGGACATCACGTGATGCGCATGACTTCAGAGGCTGTTTTCATCAAGTGCGCACACGTGGGTATAACATGATTCGCATACCTTCATAGGCGGTTTTTTATTAAGTGCGTACTGATTTGGGTGCACTTGTTTTTATCATAAAGCACAGGTTTTCATTAAGAAACAATGGTTTCTGTTTTATCTTCTTTTCTTCTTCTCTTATTTGCAGAGAAGTGAAAACCTTGGTTTTCGTCAGTTTTTTTTTGTGCGTATCTTTTTTTTTAAGAATGAAGGATGAGTCCTAAGATCATTTGATCTCTTTTAATAGTGAATCGATAGATTCAAAGAGAAGCCAAGGCTTCTGTATAAAAGCGAAAACTTTTTAATGGAAAAAGAGAAGTTTCCTCTTCATTTCTACCTTGCGCAATTTTTGTTGAATAAGGAGGGGACTTGAATTTTTTTCAAGCTCATGGGGGGTCTTCTTTCTCCGATTTCTTTATATGATGCTCTTATTTATAGGAGAGAAATTATGATTTGTTTGATTTGTTTTAGTTTTTTTTGATCTCAATCCGATTTTAGATTGATTTAAAAAGATTTAATTGATTTATCTCAATTAAGGACGCTATACGCACCATTGGATCTTTGATCCACAGATGTTTTGGTTAAAATATTTAACCAACAGAATATATTTAACTGTTAATTAAAAATTTGATTGCCCATCAATCAAGATTTATTTCTTTTTCAATAAGCGTCTGTTTTCAGGGAATGCACATACACTTGTTGTTGATTAAGTGCGCATTGTGCCCTTGTATTGCACGTGTATACGGTGGATATATGCGCACTTGCTTTGCACATGCCTGTGGCTAGAATGTGTGCACGTGCTTTGCACATCACACTAAATGATGTTTCTATTAAATGCACACTTAAATGTAATTGTGCAGATCGATGACTCATAATTTTTAGTGCTATCCACCTCTTTTTCAACACTTTCTTCGATCAAAACTTGGGAATTGTTCCCATTTTAATGACATGCAAAATTTCTTGCGCCAAGACTTGAATACTCCTCCTTATAAATTAGAGAAGTGATTCTCTTCTCTTTCACATCCATAGAGAAAAAAATATGGCTTATGACCGCTCACACGCTCCTCGACAGCCATGAGAAGTACCCATTGAAGAGATCATTCCCCATTTTGCTACCCGCTTAGTGAACCCTGGTCTCACGGAAGCTCAATGTGACACCGTGATGTATGAGTTGATGTCCCGTAGGAGATCTCCTCTTTCAGCCGGCTCTATATAGCTTCACATGATTTTTCTAGCCGTTCTCGACGACGTTCCTTTTCACCCGGCGGAAATGACTTTAGCGATGCTCGACGCGGCGGAGGACAAGGTCGACTGCTTTTAGGAGACAGGTCTGATTATGAAGCCTTTAAGGGACTGCTCCATCCATATGTTGAGTCGAATACGGCCTCGACGAGGTGTCATGTTTTCTTTTGCCGATGAACACGGCTGTTCACCGCCGAAAGACCGGACCACGACGTTGAGACGTCTTGGCTTGAATTTTGGGGGCAGATGCTATTTGAACTTATCCATCCACCTCTCCGAAAATACCAAGTTGATTTATGGCATTATATATCGGAGGTTTGGACAGACGCGGCCGTTGTAGCGCGATTTTATCAGATTCTTCTCATTTGTGAGATGTTTTTTGATTGTGGGGACGCTCTTCCATGCAGGTGCAAAACCCTACAGTTAATTACGTTACCGCGTTGCGATAACCAATTTCTTCTTCTCCAGCACTTCACTTCGTGTCGTGTTGTATTTTGTTTGTTAAGGTTTCCCATGGATTGCATATGGAGACTATTTTATGTCGTCGCCTGTAGGGCGCGGATCAGTCCAAATCCATATATTTTAGATTTGGGTTTGTTTTATTGAAGGACCGTTAATTTAGTTTGAGATTAAGATTCACTTAAATATATAAGCATTTGGGCTCAATTTATTTTAACTAAGGATACGCTAGTCTAATTTGAAACTAAGATCAACTTAGCAAAATTTCAAGGATCATTTTTATTTCAGATCCAACAACAGAGCGTTTGGGCTCAGTTGTAAGAAAACCTTTTCAGAGAGGCTAAACCAATTTGGGCTTAGTCTAATAAGTCTTTTTTTGTTCAAAAGTACTAAGCACTTATTTGTAGCTCTGGTGATCAAGTGTGAAACATGTGAGGCGCTCAGATATGGACGCTGCCCGATCAGTGCTAAGCACTTAGTCATTTTGACTGAATATAGAGTGCTAAGCACTTTATATGGCACTCACATGGGAAGCACGTGAGGCACTGAGCATTAGTTTCGGGTTTTGTTTGTTCACCCCTTTTCTCTATACAGAAGTGCTAAACACTTGGTTAGAGCTTTGGCGCTCACATGTGAAGCACGTGAGGCCCTCAGCCTCTTTTTTTTTGTTTCACGTGTATTTCACGTGATTACTTTATTTTTGGGGTGCTGGTCTGCTTTATTTGGTGGCTGCCCAATCAACACAAATGAGTTTTCTTTGTTTTTTGGACACTCACGTGAGAAGCACGTGAGGTGTTTTAGCTCTCTTTACTTTTTTTTTTGTTTTAGGTACTCACGTGGGAAACACGTAAGGCACCATGATAGTGCTAAGCACTAATTTTGCTTGCGTGTGTTTCACGCGAGACACCAAATTCTTTTTTTTATAGAGATTTTAATCTCTGTTAATGATATTTTAGTCATTGATGATCATCAAGATTTCTGTTTTGAAGATCCTGGATCGTTTTTTCTATTGGAGAACTAAGTTCTTTTTTTCTTTTTTATAAGAACTAAGTTCTTTATGTAGGGTTAAACCCTAATTTCGGAGGAATTAAATTCCCAGAACATATGTTCTTTTTCTTTTTCTTTCTTTTTAACCTAGTTTTTTTCCCCTAAGTTTTGAGTCTGAAGAATAGAATCTTCCCGACGAGAATTAAATTCTCAACTTGTAGAACGATTTATTTTTGCAAATATCAAATCAGAGGAAGAACTAAATTCTTATATGAAGGGTTAAACCCTTGTTTCCATTATACTAGACAATGGAGATATTTTGATCTTTCCTTTTTCTTTACCTAGAGTCTTGAAGCAGGGAGATCTTCTTTCTTCTATTGAGAATTAAATTCTCTGTTGTTTTTGAGAGCCTTTTGTATTTTTTGCAAAAGGTTATGGGGGGTTCCTTCTATATGTCTGTCTCTGAGACTTGAAGTCTCGGATCCTTTATATAGGAGAGACAAATTGTTAATTAGTTTTGAGAAAATCTCTCATTGAGAGATTCCAATTGATTTAATTGGTTTCAAAATTTGTTTGGGGAATTTTACCCACTGTTGGATTTTTGATCCAATTATTTCTGTTTTTACAGAATATGTTCTCTTGTTTTTAACAAGATTGGGGAAATGTTTTTTCATATATAGAATTTATTTTGTCAAACAGTGATTTTTAATCACCTTTGGATTTTTAATCCAAGGGTGCTTGGTTTAACAGAGCACAAATTTTCTTTATTTAGAAAGATTGAGGAAATATATTCCCATTTCATTAGATCTTAGTTCTAACCACTTTCTGTTTAACAGAAAATATGCTTCTCATTTAGAGAGATTGGGGAGATATCTCCCCCCAAAAGAATTTAATTCTATATTTGGTGACCTTTTTAATCACCCTTGGATGTTTGGTCCAACGGCCTTCTATTTAACAGAGATGATCTTTCTCTTTTTAGAAAAATTCAGGTAGGTATTTTCCAAGAGTAGAATTTAATTCTACATAAGGAGGCGCTCTCACGTGTTTAACACATGAGGCTTATTTAGCTTCTTTCATTTGGCGCCTATATGCCTTGCATATAAGCGCTCATGTGTTTAACACGTGAGGTCAATTTGGCTTTGGCCATTTACTCTTAATGCTCATATGCTTTGCATACAAAATAGAATTTAATTCTATGCATAGAATTTAACTATATCTGAAGCTAATGCTTCAAAAGAGTGTTCTCACGTGTTTAACACGTGACCCTAGTATGGGTTTTTTCGTGCTTATATGCTTTACACATAGGCGCTCACGTGTTTAACACGTAAGGCCTATATAGTCTTTAATTGTTTGATTGCAGCGCTTATATGCTCCACATATAAGCGCTAACGTGTTTAATACGTGAGGTTTGAGTCATGGGGAATTCTTTCCCCTGTTCTCTCCCTTTTTATAAAACAAATGCCCCCTGCGTTACTCTCATGTGGCTTGTATGTGAGTGCAACACCGTCCATCTTTACCACCGTTGGATTGCTCAGGAGAATGGGAAGTTGAACCGCTCTCATCACGTCTTATAAATGAGGCGTTTGACCTTTAAGATGATTACTGTTTTTCATCTTTTTCCTTGAATATTTTCTTGAGAATTTAATTCTTTTTTCAGAGCCTAGCTCTCTGCCCACAGAACTCCTCTGGTCAGAGCAAAACTCTGCCAACAAGAATTTTGGTAAGGATTATCAACGGAATTTTGTATCTTAGGAAACTTTTTATCTTGTTTTGGGATTTTAATTCATTAACAGAGCTTGGCTCTTTTTTTGCACCGATATCTTAGAGATCTAAATTTTTTTTTTGGGTAGACCATTGGTCTTGAATCAATGGGCATTCTTGAGAATCGTTGGTTCTCTTCTTAGGGTTTTTCCTATCATTGATCCAGATCTTTGAGGGTCTTTGGAATTTAATTCCATCATATATATGTATATTTTTTTTAACCTGTTTCCCATCATAGGGATTTCTGGGATTTAACCCTATTAGTGGAGGAATTTAATTCCATTTTGTCTTATAGAGCTTAGCTCTAAAAAATTTAGAACTTTTCGGAATTTTATTTCCTTTTCTGTTCTTGAGCATTTTCCTTTTTAGGGTTTTAATACCCTTTGTACAGATTTGAATCTGTTGTTATCTTTTAAAAGAGCCCGTTTTTCGAAGATATTGGGAGTTTTTAACTCTACTGTTCACTTAATGAGAATTTTTTTAGATTCTCACAATGGGCCCTTTGTCTCATCGTTGACAAGCCGCCAATTTGATTTCATGGGGTCTACTAGCTTTTTAATTAGTAGTCCTATAAGACTAACTCACACATTTTGGTGATTGTCTTTTTGTCCCCGTTTTCAGGTACAATGGCCTCACTTCCTTACTTCCCTTATACACGCTCAGAGGCTGCTTTCCCACAGCCGCGTCAAACGAAGAAATGATGGCTATGATTAAGAATCACGATAAGGACAAAAAGTGCCTTCTGCTATGAGGCGTCTGGTATGGTCATATTATAAGAGGCCGTCGCAGTTTTACGTGTGAAGTACCAGCGGAACCCATTCGTTCGATTCAGTTTACGGTGCATCCGTGTACTGCTTATGCAGTGGAGATGGTTAATTGGACTCCTGAGGGAAGGCTTGAGCCATCAACAACAGGGATTTCCAATCAGCCCTTGGTGGCTATCGACATTCTGGGACGCCGGATATACCAAGTCGAGGCTCGACCTTGGGGGCAGGTCTACAAGATAGGCGTCATCCCACGGCATCCAGTGGGTTACTTTCCTTGGGCCCGTTATATTCTCTCCTCCCAACGCTCGCGTTTGTAGAAAGTTGGATTATACCAGGCAGTGTATGCATCTTTGTTCTACTATCATGCCCCTCACGTTTGGTGGGTTAAAGCCTTTTTGAACCAATGGAATCTTCCAACGCACACGTTCCTACTGGGGGATCGCGAAGTTTCTGTTTCGTTGGAGGAATTCTGAGAAATTTTGGGACTTCCGATCAGGGGAGAACACTACGAGGAATTACTACCCCCCTGACAAGTATGTTTTTGCTACGGTGCCAGCCATGCATGAAAGCTTGACAACTGAGAATGCTATTCAGCACAAGAATCTAAGTTTAATCAAGGCCTTAGGTATTTTTAAGAGCCTGTTCGTTGCATTAGAAGGGCAAGGTGTTAGTTTTGATGCTTTCATCGCTCGATTTCTTCATAAAGATGCTATATCCAAGAAATCTCTGAAATTTGCAAAAGTCGAGAATCCCTTTGGATTTGGCCTGGAGAAATTGCCGGCTAAAGAAGAAGACCTGCCACAATTTTACATCCCAAGTTCATCGGCCGTGACTTTTGATGCGATTGATTCCCCTGGTATGGACGAGGAAACATTCTTTGTAGGCTTCATCAGTCCTGGCTCAGCTGGTTTGCCATGCCAATGCATCATCATTTTATGAGAGCCTCCGTCTTCTACCCCGCACATCGTATAGCCGAAGGAGCACGATTAGCTATTGGCGTTGCAGGGTTATCACACATGTATCATGGCTTAAGTACCACATCCAACACTTTAAATCCAGGTGCAGACACTGTGACCTTCTCCCTCCATTACTTTACGTCCTGGATCGAGATGCACGTGTTAGGTGCGTTTGATGTGCACCGGTGGCTTGATTTTTATGAGTCGTATATTTTTCCATGAGTTATTAGATTGGTTGATGCCTCCGTTCCTGACCTGACTCAGTTAGGGGCTTTGCGAGTGCTTCTTAACCCGTATTCAAACGAAGGTGGCATGGTTTTCAATGATCGGGTCCTTTCTACACTAGCGGGGCCTATTCAGCAGTTATTTGATTTGTTGAAGAATGGGGCACCGGTTTTGAAACACAAGGAGATAGTGCATCTATATTCAATCAGGCCGGGGTACATAGTGTTCCGATTAAATGATGCTGCTCTCTTCATGCGGTATAATCCGTATCGTTTTGCCCAACAATTGGGTTATAACCAGGGCGTCCTTCTTGAAGCTTTTTTAGTTGAGCCTACTTCCTCGTTGGAGACTGCTCATGATGCTATTCATCATTTCATGAGGCTAAATACCGGTTCCCTCTTCATGATCCCCAAGCCCGACTACATTCTAAGGCCCGTAGGACCCTTCAAGGGCTGGTATCGTCACTGGGTTAGTCCCATTATCACAGAGAAGAGACGGGTGCTTTTTGAGTGTAAGATCTCTGAGCCTCCTTAGCCATCAACGCTCCGTTGCGACCACGGTCGGTTATTCTCCCTCCTCTGAGGGACAGCGATTCAGTGCTTATTCCAAAAGCCGCTCGAACAGAGTCGGTCCCCCATACTGCTGGTATGCCAGTTTGCATTGGAACCGGTGCAGAGACTCTTGATAAGGCACAAGCAGCGGCGTCATCAAAGTTGGATCCCGAAGACGAGATTGGGAAGTGCCGTGCAAAAGTGCCAAAGGGGAGGAAGCATTCTTCTGCCAGTGCTAGCTCGGGCCCTAAAAGGAGAAAGAAATCGGCTGCCCGTTTACTCGATACTTTGCTCGAATCTGAACCTCTTACTTGTGATGAGTCTATGTCTGCGCATGAACCAGATGATGGTCTTCTTTTTCCTGATACATCTGCCGAGGAGGCCGCTCAGCTGGCCGAAACCCTGAAGCGATCACAGGATGAGACCAAAAATGTGCGCCCCAAGATGGGAGGCTTTCCCCCTGTTGAGTTCCGTGATGTTGACCCGGCTCATGCTATGTTACTAGCAGTTCCTTTAACGCCGGCAGAAGAACGAGCTCTTAAACAACCAATATCGCCTGCTTATGAAGACGAAGCCGCTCTTAAGGCGGGTAGGGATTTATCTTCGATCGAAGCTTGACAAGCGTGGTTAACCAGAAAAGAGCAGTGGCTCGAAAAGGCTATACTTCAGGCTCCCTGGCATATCGGTATGTACTATTTACATCCCTCTCAGTAAATAATTTATATTGCTTTCATATTATATTCGTCTTTACACATTTTTTCTTTTGTAGGGCCTTCCACGGCGGGCGCAGTTTCGAGCCCAGGTCGCGCCTTAGAGCCTCCGGTGATAACTTTTATTCCTTCAGCAGAGGTTGCCGGACCAGTTATAGATTCTGTAAATATCTCTAGTGGCGCATCGGAGGATGTAGAGGAGATTCCTGAGGCTGCTATCCATTCGGTCCAAAATGGATGAAGTATTGAAGGCAATCTTATATTTTTTTCTTTTTGTTTAATGACCTTTCCACATGTCCGACCCTTCCTTTTTCTCAGAATTGCGGGAGTTGGCGTCCTCCATTGTAGATCGTTCTCCAGTGGAAACTTCTTGCGTCTACTTAACATGGCGGCCCCGCAGGTGATACTCCCCAGCGCATCGTCCTTTCCTCCGGCCAAGGTTGGTTTTCTTTTGCCTTCCGTTTTATATTTTCATAATGATAATGACATGATCTTTACTTTGAACCACAGTCCTTCAGGCTGATGACGAAGTTGAAGTTCTTGATGGGCTTGGGGATTTCTCAGATTTGCCTTCTGTGGCCATGGGTAAGCGACACTTTTAGCCCTGGTATTCTTTTACTTATTCCCCGTGTGGAAATGCGACTAACCATACATGTATCTTTTACAGTTTTGCCAACCCTGACTCCACTAGAGTCCTATATTTACATGCTGCCAGGCCCTTACGCCAGACGTATGTCTAAGAGAATGGCGAAACAGAGTATTCATTCACTGGCAACTCTTATTTAGGATCTCCGTGCTGGCACTTTCGTCATGGCGGAGGAATTTGCTGTCGAAGCTAACGCTTCTTTGTCTTTCCTTTCTACTTACCATGAAGAGGCGTTGGTGCGTACTTGGGTTGAGTATTGCCATCAAGTGGAGGCTTCTTTGCATAGAGTCGAATGCGCACGTCTTCTCTCTAATATCTTATCTATAAAGGCCAACTTAAGTAAATGGATTGATCGGTGTGCTGCCAACCTCCGATCTTGTGAGAAAAGACTCGACCGGAAATTTTTGGAGAGGGAGTTGGCTTCGAAGGCTCTAGGGGAACTCCAAGCTCAGCTCGCAAATAAAACTACTCGGGCTTATGAAATTTAGCGAGTTCTTCAAGAGGCAATTACGGAGCTGGTGGCTCTCGATAAAGCAGTCATTTTTACACGCGAAATGGTTGAGACTCACAACACCGCTGGGAAGGAGCTTGAGCATCGGTTTTCTTTGTATCAACAACAACAAGCACAGGCAGGGGCTCAACTTGTGGCGCTGCTAAAGCTTGAGGCGGAGGTCCGGCGGAAAAATGATGATCTATCTGGCTTGTTGAACCATCCACCGTCTTAAAAAATTTTGCCGCTGTATTTTTTTTGTATCTTATATTCATTTTGGTTTATGAATAAAAGACATATTTTATTTCATGCTTGCACCTCTCTATCTTTTAATGTCTTGATTCGGCGTTTTATGTACTCATTTCAGATTTTGTAGTTTATTCACTCATTTCGGAGTCTGTAGTTTATATACTCATTTCGAAGTTTATAATTTATTCACTTATTTCGGAGTCTATAGTTTATTCACACATTTCGGAGTCTCTAGTTTATGTACTCATTTCGGAGTGCTTTTTTAGTTTACCTCCCTTGGGTTTACAGGCAAACTTGTCCTAACGTCGTATGTAGATAACCCCCATTATTTACGGTAGGGGTCCGTTTGGCTTGTGGTATTAGGATTTTAGTCCGTGGTACCATCGCGTTGGCTGATATATTCCTCGATATGTAGTTTTTAAGCCGCTGTTCGAGTAGCCCCGCGACTGTCGTGTCTCTGATCTCTTCGGGGGCTGGACAAGAAGTCTTCGAGTAATCTCCTTAGGTCATATTCTGTTGGAAGAGCAAGCGTTAGGAATTTGCCATGATGCTTTTTACTTGAGGTTAGGCTTAATTTGGAGCCCCGATGAGTCATAAACATACCCTTCTGGGGTGGGATGATCTCCAATAGTCTTTTAGGTTTTATATGAGCTGCCGTTAAGATCCGAAGTTAGGAATATGCCGTTACTTCGTTTTTCTTTTTTTTGACGATGTCACGCCGATTCTTTGTTGAAAATAGGGTAGACATCTGTAGGACTTCTATGTTGTTGAGGTCCGGACCTAGGAATATACCATTGCTCCAATTTCATTTGATAGTCGCGTATATATCCTGCTGAAATGAGGGGGAACGCCGAGATAGTCCCTAGGTTGTATATATACCATCGAGACTTGGAGCTAGAATTTTGCCATTACTCCATTTTTGTTTTGACCCTTGGGTCTTTGTTGACGTTGCGTTTACATCCTGCTGGAATGAGAAGAACGTCGAAGTGGTCTCTAGGCTTTAGATATTTCCATTAAGACCCGAAGCTAGGATTTTGCCGTCACTTCACTTTTATTTGATTGTTGTGTCTGCCCCTGCTGGAATGAGGAGAGGGGGAACACAGGGATAGTCTCTAAATTGTATATGTACCATCAAGACTTGGAGCTAGGATTTTTCTATGGCTCTATTTTGCTTTGACCCTTGAGTCTTTTGTTGACGTTGCGTCTGCATCCTGCTGGAATGAGAAGAAAGTCGGGATAGTCTTTAGATTGTATATGAACCGTCAAGACTCGGTTCTCCTTTTGACAAAGCGTGGTGGGAAAATAAGATTCCTTTTCTTTCATTTGTGCCCATGGATCATTTACTAGAGTCAATATGGACATACTTGCAGGGCAGAGGAAATTTCATTTTATATTTTTTTTATTCCCGCGATGCTCTATCTTTTTAGCTTTTCATATCGCGAAGTCGCGATTGCCCAATCATTTCGACTATTTATCGCGGTGCCCAATCATTTCGGCTATATATATATTTTATTTTTACTCGCTGCTTTTTATTGCGAGTTTCCCAAACATTTTGGCCCTTTTTTTATATGCATATTTTTGGCTCGCTGATTTTTGTCATGAGTTGGGGACTTAGTCCTGATACCCATTGTGGCATCAGCATCGCTGCAACTGGAATATTGCCAGAAACGAATCATCATTTGCTATGAGAGGACTTGAAATTTGATACCTATTTAAACATCAGCATCGCTTCAACTGGGATATTGCCAGGAGCGAATCATCATTTGCCTTTGTTAATTTGGACAAAGGTGGCTTAGCAAACAGGGTTAGGAGCCTGTCGACTAAGGCTTTTTGACTTTATGAACAGTAAGGGTCTCATAAAGGCTTTTCTCCCTACGAGTCGTGAGGATCTCGTAGGTGTATTTTCTCCTTAGGAATCGTGGAAATTCCTGAGTGATATTTTCTCTTGTAAGTCGTAAGAATCTTCCAAGAGTGTTTTTTCCTTATAAATCGAGAGGAATAATAAGTGTTGTTCACCATATGGAGACATTTCTCGTCATTGGTGGAATTTGGTAGGGGATATATTTATTTATGCCCGTGGATTGTATATAAGGGTCAATATAGGATCGCCTGTAGGGTAAAAGGGTTTTTGATGGCTTAAGAACAGGCTTAGATCTCTGTAACTTAAGGATTTTGAATCCCATGGACTATGAGGGTCTCATAGGGGTAAATTCTCCTTACGAGTCGTGAGAATTTCATAAGTGTAATTTCTCCTTAGGAATCGTGGGAACCCCTAAGTGTGTTGCTTCTTTCTGAGTCGTAAGGACCTCACACAGTTTTTTTTACGAGATCGCGCCCTTTCGGGTTTTCATGAAGCTTGCCGGCAGTCCTGCTGTTTTTACTCATGGCGCCCTTCGGGGTTTTCATCCGCATCCATTTTGCTTGTGGACATACCGTTTTTTTACGATGGAATTCCTGAGAGTAGTTTCGCCGCAGGTGCCCATCTGTTTGTCGGTGGAACTTAGGGTTGCTCCATTGTTGGAGTAGCTGTGCAGCCGTGGGGATTGAGTTGCAACCTTTGCTGCTAGGACTTTGATTGCAATATAGATCTTAAGGGAGTATATCGCCGTATTTGGAGCGATGTGGTAGTTTAGGGATGTTCCGGTCCATTATTGCCATATTTGAGGTGAATTTTTAGTTTAAGGACTTTTCGGTCCATCATTCCCATTTTGAAAACGAATATTAGTTTAAAAATATCTCGGTCCATTGTTAGTTTATGGACATCTCGGTCCGATATCGTCATGTTTGAGGCGGATTGTTAGTTTAAGGACTTCTCGGTCCAATATCGTCATGTTCAAGGCGGATTGTTAGTTTAGGGACTTCTCGGTCTAATATCGCCAAGTTCGAGGCGGATTGTAAGTTTAGGGACTTCTCGGTCCAATATCGCCATGTTCGAAACAGATTGAGCCTTTTGGATACTATTCTCAGAGTTCTGACTCAGGAAGATAGCGAGCGGACACAAGCGTCATCATCTATCATTGACTTAAGTCATGACTTGTTAGGCGTAGTACTTTTTGAGGAATCGGCCGTTTATTTGCCAGAAGGGTCTTTCGCCATGCATATCCATAAGCAGGTAGGCTCCACCTTGGTAGAATTTGTCTATAATGTACGGGCCTTCAAAGTTCGGCTCAAATTTCCCCCGTTTTGCACGATTGAGGATCATTGGTCTTTTGATGACTAGTACGAGTTAGCCTTGGCAGAATGTTCTCGTCTTGGTCAATCTTTCGTATGATCATGTTATCCTTGCCTTATAAGCCTCTAGGTTTTGCTGTGCTATAAGGCGAGTCTCGTCGAGGACGTCGAGCACCTCGAGCCTAAGATGAGCATTTTCTTTTTCTGTCAGCTTGTATCGAACCGCTACTGGTAGAGAGGGGAGTTCTATTTCCAGCGGGAGCACTGCTTTCGTGCCGAACACCAACGCGTATGGTGTTGTATTCGTGGCCGTCTTGAACGTTGTTCGGTACGTCCAGAGAGATTTATACAGCCTTTCGTGCCAGTCCTTTTTGTTTCTGGACACTGTTTTCTTTATAATCTTTATCAAGGTCTTGTTGAAAGCTTCAGCCAGACCGTTGGCCTGAGAATTATAGACTGAAGAGTATCTCCAATCTATTTTATGTTGCTGTGCGAAGCGGCTTATTTTATGACTTCTATAAGCTGGTCCATTATCCGAGATAATTCGTCGCAGAGTGCCGAACTGATAGATGACATGGGTTCTAAAGAAATGGAGGATATTCCCCGTCTTCACCTCCCATAGTGGTACCGATTCTTCCCATTTAGAGAAGTAGTCGGTCGTTGCCAATATAAATCGATGTCCTTTAGACGATGTCGGTTCAATTGGGCCAATTATATCGGTTTCCCACATTTCAAACGGCCAGCTAGCCACTGTTGGTTGTAGTAGATTTGGATGTTGGTAGATAAAGTTCCCGTGAATTTGGCATGAGTGACACTGCTTCGCATATTCAAGGAAGTCCTGAATCATTGTGGGCCAATAATAACCTATTCTTTTTATCTTCAGCTTCATCTTTGGCCCGGGTTGATACGAACCGCAGAGTCCGTTGTGAGTTTATTGGACGACTTTCTTTTCTTCCTCCGGCCCCGGCCATCTTAGTCACAGACAGTCGAACGATCTCTTATATAGAGTATCATTGATGAAGGTGAAATACAAAGCTCGGTTTATGAGCTGATGTCTAGACGATGCATTTTTGGGCGTTCGTTGGGATTTGAAGTAGTCTATGAAGACTTTCCTATAATCCATGACCTTTTCTTCGTCCTCTATTTGAAGGGCTACTTGTTCGGTCGCTTTTTCCCCCCTTCAGATAGCTCTATTAGGTCTTCCGAAGATATATCCGTTGGCGCGAGAATCCTGTGGCTTTGCACAATGATCCTTACGTCATCGAGGTCTTCATCGGCTAATTTGGCCAATGCATCCGCCTTGCTGTTTTCCGCCCACGGTATATTTTCCAAGGTGTAGGAAGGGATTTATGTCGGCAGTTGCTGTACTTTTTCTCCATACTTTATCAGCTCTGGGTTGCAGTCTGATAGTCGCCATTTACTTGGCTAACGATCAACTGGGAGTTTCTGTATATGATGAGGTCTTTGATTCCCATGTCGATAGCGATCTCTAGACCTGCTATCAAAACTTCGTATTAATCCTTGTTATTAGTCATCGGCTCTGTTAAAGAGAGGGCGTACCGCAATATCCCTCCTTACGGAGTCACGAAGATAAGGACCATCCCGGCTTTGATTTTGAGGGTGTTTCGCTTTCGTTGCTTCATGGAAGATGCTCCATCGAAGTAGAGTTCCCATTGGGAATCATTTTCTTCTTTCTCTTCTTCGATTGTGTCGAACGTATATTCATCTGGCAATTCGCAATTTAACGTGGAGTCGGCTGGTATCGGATGCTCCGTAAGAAAGTCAGCTATGGCTTGACCTTTTACTGCTTTAAAGGGTCGATAAGTCACCGAGAACTCCATCAGGAGGAGGGCCCATTTGGCAAGCCTTCCTATTAGTATGGCCATTGACATTAGATATTTGAGAGGATCCGCCTTTGATATAATGGACCTCGTGTGCCAAGGCGTAGTGTATGAGCTTTGTTATTATGAAGATCAACGCCAAGCAATGCTTTTCGATGTGGGAATAGTTGTTTTCTACCCCAAGGAGAACTCGACTCAAATAGTATAGAGCTCTATCCTTTTCTTGATCGTTCTTTTGCTCCCACAATGCGCCTAGAGAACTCTCAAGGGCTGTTGTATATCGAATAAGGGGTTTTCCCTTAACAGGAGCAGTCAGTACCGGCGGATTTTGCAGGTATTGCTTGATTTCGTCCAGTGCGTTTTGTCACGTTTGATCCCAGACGAACGGGGTCCCGTTTTTCATCAAATGACTGTAGGGACGACATTTTTCGGAGAAGGTAGCTATGAACCGCTGGATATATGTGAGCTTTCCTTGAAGAGACCACAGTTGTTTGAGAGTTCTTGGCGTGGGAATTTCCATAATTGCCTTGATCTTTAAGGGATCGATTTCGATACCCCGGTGTCGTATGATGAATCCTAGAAATTTGCCTGAGGAGACTCCAAATGCGCATTTTAAAGGATTCATCTTCAGATTATACTTCCGAAGACGTCGGAACACTATTTTTAGATGTTCTCAATATTCCTCGTGAGATTTGCTCTTCACCACAAGGTCGTCGATGTAGCATTCGACAATCTCATGGATGAGGTCATCGAAGATCTTTGTCATGGCCCTCTGGTAGGTAGAGCGAGTGTTCTTCAGACCGAATGGTATCACTTTATAGAAGAATATGCCCAATTGGGTTCGGAAGGCAGTATGCTTATGGTCTTCAGGATGCATTTTTATTTGGTTGTATCCTGAAGATCCATCCATGAAGGAGAAGACCTCATGGATGGATGTGTTATCGATCATAAGCTCGGTAACGGACACTGGGAAGTCGTCCTTCGGGCAAGCTTTATTAAGGTCCTGAAAATCCACGCAGATGCGCACCGTCCTATTTTTCTTCATCACTGGAATGATATTGGCGATCCAGTCAGGATATTGAATTTCTTGGATGAAGCCGGAGTCGATTAGTTTCTTGACTTCAACGTTGATGCCCATCTCAAGTTCGATTCGCATCCTTCTTGGCACCTATTTGATTGGCTTTATACCCGGTGATATAGCCAGTTTATGTATTGCCACCTTTGGATCTAGACCAAACATTTCAGAGCAGTTCCAGGCGAAGCAATCTTTATACTGCATGAGCACGTCTTTTAACATGGCTACCTGTTTTTTCAGATAGTAGCTCACCGACAAACGTCGGCCTCGGATCGTTTTCTGTCTCTAAGTCAATTTTTCTTTGGTTGTCCGCCGTAGTGTGTATCCCATCTTCCAGCTTTTTTGGAGCCGGTGGAAATTTTGAGACCACCTCGTCCTCATCTTCATTTGTGAAGCACATGTGGAGGTCATCCATAGTCTCGTGCCCTCCCTCTTTTGAGAATGTTATCATAAGGCAGGTACGAGTTTGCTTCCATTCTTGATATTGAGTTGGTCGTATCCTCACGGTATAGGTTCTCTTTGGCTCATGGTTTTGCGGCGGGGTTACCCTCTAACTGTCAGATAAAGCGAACCTGCCTTGTTGCTACTGGTCTTCTATCCAGTCTTTGAAGGTGAAGCAGTCTTCAAGGGGATGGCCTATTACTCGGTGATATGAGCAATAATCCGGATGATGGACCTCGTTTATTTGTTCGGGATGCCGAGACTTCGGAAGTGTCATCATTTGGTGCTTCATGACAAGCTTGAATATTTTCTTCGTCTTGTCTTAGGGGAAAGAATATTCTCGACCCATCTTCTTTATAAAGGACGGGCTCTAACCGAGTTTTTCTCGATTGCATGGCGTCATGGATACACTTTGTTGTTTTCGAATGTTGTTTGCGTTCTTTGCCTTGTTTTAGCCTCTATTTTGGGATTTTCCCATTTCGCGAGAACATACAGTGGCCCGGAGATGAAGAGCATTATATTCTTCCTTCTCCGCAGATTGCCGACTGAGATGTTGCGTCCTGGCCTTTTCATAAATAGCTATTTCACAGCTGTGATTGTCCCGGCTCTTTTGACAATTTTCTTTTATTAACCTGTCAATTTGCTCTTCCAGTGACGGGCTTAACATTTTTAGAGCGGACTCTCACTCCGATTTGACGTCACGGCTATTTGGAAGAGCATCTTCCGCTTCACTTAAGCTGTTTATAACACGGCAACTGTGGATCTGATCCCGTTTCTTGGACCGAACGTATCCGAGCCCGGTTGTCTCCATCTTCCTATTGGGCATCTTTCGTTGAGTCCTAGGAATATCTTAAATCTTTTTGTAGAATTGGGCTTATTGAACAGTTTGTTCGAGTGGTACATCTTGGTATCTTAACAGCCTTTTCAATCCCTCCGTGTAATATCTGGGCAGACGGATTGGTTGAAGCTTGTCGAGTGCAAAATCGACACCATGCTAAACTACTTTTTCTACTTTGGTCTCCGTAAATTGGTAAAAGAGGATCGCCTTTTCACCTCTTTTCCTGGGAGGTACGTAGAAGGTTTGTAGCTCTTGTACACTGTATGTATCAAGTGCATCAAGTTCCTTGTAATGTAGAGGCAGAGCCATTGTAATTTGTAGACTTTGATCTGTTCCAGTGAAGGTTTGCATTGACGGGCGGATGGAGAACACTGCGTTGGCCTCGTCCTCAGAGTCGCTACCAAAGACCAAAATAAGAGTAGATGGTTCGGGCTTATTGTTTTCTTTCTGGGGTTGTCCCGAGTA
The DNA here is from genome assembly GCA_030015575.1 of Agapanthus africanus. Lineage (NCBI taxonomy): Eukaryota > Viridiplantae > Streptophyta > Magnoliopsida > Asparagales > Amaryllidaceae > Agapanthus > Agapanthus africanus. The sequence continues at coordinate 144,365,392 of CM057338.1, read as the reverse complement.
GAATATTTCTTCGTCTTCCTCGGTATCGCTTTCAAAGATTGGGATAGTGGCAACGGATTTCTATTTATCCTCCGGCTTGTGGAACTTTTCAGTATCCTTGAAGTCTGGTAGGAAGTACTTTGCATCTTCGTATTTCCGGACTTCATTTACGGAGAATGGATTTAGCTCTCCCATGACGGTGTACTCCGAGCCATTTTTGAAGTACTTCATACACTGATGTTGTGTAGAAGGGATGACGTTGTACTCATGTAACCAAAGCCTGCCGAGCAAAGCGTTATAGCAAGTCTTGGCGTCAATGACATGAAATTTGATGCCAGTAACGAGTAGCCCGAAGCGTAGAGTCAATATTACGGACCCAAGCGTCCGTGACGACTGTGAGTCGAATCCGGAGATGCTAATTTTATCTCGGACAAGGTGCTGAACGTTCATGCAAATCTCCTTCAGCACTCTCAAGTTGAGAAGGTTAACGGAGGATCCGTTGTCGACAAGGATTTTCCCTATCTTGATGTCGTGGCAATATCCAGTGACGTATAACGGGCGATTATGCAAGCACGTAGATATTATCATCGCTGAATGTAATATCAGCTGTATGGAGCTCTGCCAGTTCATCCTTCATATTCTCTTCTGCGAGGAAAGCTTGGAACTGATTGGCTTCTTGTAATGCCTTGATCAGGGAATCCCGTGCCTCTTTGGACAGGAGGAGAGCATCTAATATACTCAGTTGTGAGGGTATTTTTCTCAGATGTGCTAGGACATTGTAATCCATCTTATTTTTCTTAGGCGGGTCCTTTGCGGTGAGCTCTTTGACTGCTGTTTCATCAAGGGCAATTTCCTCAGGGATTTTCCGTTTCCCTTTGTCTTTTTTGTTCGAACCATTGTTCGCAGGTCCGAAGTTCTTCTCAAGTAGAGTGCGGTTACGCAACTAGATGTTTTCATATTACTTCTCCTCTTCTTCTTTTCCCGAGGTGAAGTCTTCGAAGAGAGGGCTGAGGGGTATTTTGTTCTTAGAATCGCTCCTGAAGGTAAGAACTTGGGGTCTTTCCTCTTCCGAACTGGTACCAATCATATGACAGTTGCCAGTCGTTTCTTCATGTGCGTTTGTCGCACTATTTTTCCGCTGACTGGCACGAGCTTCGCGCTTCAGCCTCTTGAAGTGTTTTTAATGGGCAACGTATCCTTACCACCACTTCTTGAAGGTACTGCATTTCTTGATGGGGTGAGTGACCCTTCGATGATATAGACATTAGTTTTGATGTGCTTCTTCTCCATCGAGGCGTATGATCCCGGGAGTGTTCCTTACGAGAGACGGTAGCTTCATCCCCTTTGATAGAGCTTTGGCGAACCGCTTTTCTGTTTTGATCCTGCTCTTATTTGTAGCAGGTGTGCTTTGGTTTGGTCGGAGTACTTTACGACTCATTCTCGCCGCTGCTTCTTTATCCTGACGCTGACGCTTAGCCTTTTCATATATGGTCGTCTCGCGTTCTCGGTTAACTTTACTTTTTTGTAAGGCTTCGTTTAACAGCCTCTCGATCGGGTCATCTGGCAGTTCCGGGGATTTTAGCGCCGATTCTGCCCCCAGTTCCTCCTGGTTGTTTTCTGATGCCGAAGGAGCTACTTCGTCATATAACGACGAATGAGAGACTATGTGGCAACTTGCTATGCGGTCTTTGGTGTCCTCTGATGAGTCATTTTCCTCATCGTTGTCACTATCTTCGTTCTCAAGAATATGCTTGAGGAATTCTTCGAGCGTGACCGGTGTCCGCGCTTTCTGGTTGTACTCCTCCCGCGCATCAATATATTTTTGTAGATCCGTGTGCTTGTCGTCATACTCGGCAGGTTGCACATGTTTCTTGGTCTTCTTCTTTTTCTTCGAAGACTTCGAAGGCTTGACTTGGGGTTTTTTTCCCCTTGTCAACAATTTTCAGTGCGGGACGTAGTTTCAGCATCGCTTCAATGGTTTCAGATTCAAGTGGCCTTTTCCACCCGACTGTCGGACATACTTGTAGATCTTTCAGCATTCTTTTGGTTTTTGCTGAAAGAACGACTTCCAATGGAGTTTCTTCCACGAGTGAGCATGATGCCCCATACGCGTACACCTTTTTTGGAGTGTGCTTCTGGGGTGGATTTACCCTCCAGTTATCAGACAACACAAATTTTCACTGTTGATACTAGTCTTCGACCCAATTCTTGAAGATGTAGCAATTTTCAATTGGGTGGCTCACCATTCTGTGATAGGAGTAGTAGTTAGGGTTGTTGACATCGCCGGGTTGCGGTGGACGCCGCGGGTTTGGTAATGTGATAAGTTTTTTATGCACCGCAAATTCGAACAGTCTCCTCATCTTGTCGCGGGGGAACGAGTAAGCGCGTCCTAGTCTTTCCTCCAAGGATGGGCACGGGCACGCGTTGTTTTGGCGAGTAACCGGTTTTGGGCCACTCGGTTGTTATTGCGTATTGGCAACGAAGTCCACTTTCCCTTTACCCTTGGCATTTCGAGGGTCCTTATTTGAGGAGGAAGGCCCATGGCCCATCTGGTCTATTTGGGCCAATTTATCTATCAGAGCCTGAAAAATTGTTGGCTTGAAAAATGTTATGAACTAGGACACAGCCGTTTGAGGATCAAGGGTCCCGATGAATATGCCCAAGGCGGGAGATTCTTCAATGCGCCGTTCGCACATAGATCATAGGTTCCACCACTGGATCACGTATTGGACCCAGGTTCTCTTGGCTTTACCCTGGTGTTGATTAATGCTGTAATTGGAGTGCGCTTGCTCGCGCTGGCGAAACACTGTGTGAACAGCAGTTCCATCTCTGTGAATATTTTTACAGAGTTATTTAGGAGCTCCGAGTACCATTCAAAGGCTGTATCTGACAGGCTACCAACGAACTGGCGAAGCAAAAGTTTGTCGTCGCCTCCAGTGTTGCTGCACAGAGCTCTTAATTTCGCGACGTGCTGATGAGGGTTGCCTGTCCCTTTGTATACATGGAATTTGGGGATCATATATCCTGGCGGGTACTTGATTTGATCATACCAGCCTGAATACGGTCGCCCAGTTCTAACGATTTGGCCAGCAGTTTTATTAGCTTGATGAGCTCTTATTTCTTGAGCAATATAATCATCAAGAGCAGCCTTGGAGATCATTTCCTTCATGGCTGCTGATAAGGTGGAGGAGGGTTTGATGTTTCCCCCCTGTCATCCTCGACGATTATTGGCGGATCATCGACCGGAGGTTCTGGTTGAATCATCATTCCAACCATGTCTTGGAACAAGAGAGCCACCCGCTTTATGTTAGCAGCTTGCTCAGCGACTTCCTTATCCTTTCTCTCGAGCACCCTTCGCAGAAACTTTGTATCGGTCTCTTGCTCTTGGCGCTATTCAGCTTCTTTGTCCGGACTTTCTTTATGTCCGGTAAGTGCTGCCATTTTGGTTAGCATTTCCTGGAGCTTCTGTTGTTGCTCCTGAGCCTTGGTCAGCGACCGAGACTGCGGTCGGTGACTCATCGAAGCATGGCTTTCTTCTTTTCCCGAAGCCATATAGACCGTATGCATTGTTATGCCCCCGGCCTTAGGGCGTTTAGGTCTATCACCTTTGGAATTTTCCTTTGCCGTGGGCGATAGAGTTTTCTCCAACCGCATTCTTTTATAGGAGATTGGAGTTGAAGGAGCCGTTATGACAGACACCTTCTTAGAGGAAGTCCTCCGCTGTATGGAGGAGGAGTTCTCTTCTTGTCGAGCCTTCGATTTCTTCGGTTGACGAGAGTGGTTCTGGTCAATCACAGAGTTCTGGACTTTTCGCCAGACCCTATGAATTTGTGAGGAGAGCCGCTGATGAGGCTACTCCAGCTTTGCCTGCACTGTAACTTCTGCAGGCGGAGGTGATTTATGTTGGCTATAGTGCCATCAAGGTAATTATCATAGTCGTAAATAGGCGATTGCGATGATTGAGGGAGGACCTATACCGGTGGAACAGTCTTACTCGAGATGATAGTATGCTATCTGATTTGTCTTTATCATCATGTACATGCTGATAGAGCCCATAGGATTCTTGCTTGACTACCAGGATTATGATGGCGATCATATACGTGAGAGCTGGGTAGTCTATATGCACATCCTTAAATGTCCCTAGTCGTGGGAGTTTCGAGACTGAGCATCGATACTCCAGAGTAGACTAGTGTATACTGATCGAGACCCCGACGAAGGGTGGTGGCCAGGTCTCACAAGACATTGGTGTTAAGTTGTTCACCTAAGATAGTATACAGGTGCTCATTGGGTTATGAGTACACTGGACGGACTCGCCGGGAACCTGCTAGTTCGTACTGTACCTATTGTCAGATAGCAGTTCCCATGTGACATGTGTACATGTTAGTCTGTTGACCTGAGATCGTCATTTGTCTCGTGTGAGTTCCTACTATGCTTTGATTACTACTCTACCACGGCTCAAAGAAGTCGTGCAAACAAATTTTAGTTGGGTCCAATCCCGAGCCATATGGAGGCAGTGAGCGGATCGTCGGGGATTCGTCTCTCCCGGTATTGGGGGTTGATGTCGCGGGTGCACGGGTGGCCATCACTAGAAATCCTTGGCCAAGGTAGACGAGACTTACCGATCCAGGATCGATAGTTTCTCAGGTGGTGATGGGTTTCATACCGACACGAATTATCGCGTTATTAGGGGTCTGACTTTATCTACCCCCTAGACTCGATATGCGATACTCTTAGACGAATAGACCGGACTGTACGGATATTGTCACTGTTAGACTCAGTAGGGGTTTGGATGAGTTTGCTCCTCAGCCTTCCTTTCGCTCAATACCTGGGTAGCCGTTACGTACAGCTAATGCCGCTGACGTGCTTGTGGTTAAACCCACTGTCAGCGTATTGAAGAGTCTTTAGAGTCCCACACAGAGGGTTTTCACGGTTCAGGCGATATGGTGTAGATGACGTATGTTGGTACATACAGGTGTCCGATTAAATATGTGTACAGGCTGCACAGACTTTAATCGGACGGTTGATAATACTAGCGGCTTAGGATTAAGCCGGATTATTAAATCAGGTATTAATTTAATAATTTATATATATGTATTTACATATATGTATTCTAGTATTATTGTTAACTATTCATTTTCTCTCTTGGCTATTCGTATTTTGGTACGAATACGCGTATATGTATTTTGATACGTATACCAGGTTGAATTCCGTATTTATATGGAATGGTTTCTAGAATATGTCCACCTCATTGATTTTCTTTTTAGAAAACCAATTGGGAAATGAGGTGGAAGGTGAGTTGGCATGAGCATGGGTCATGGCATGTAGAGAGGTATGACATGCAATTGTTTATTGGAAAATTGATGGAGATATTTTTTCATTACATGATTGGAAAAGGAAAATGAGAGGCAGCCACTTCTCTTGGGGGGCCTTGCTCATTTTCTTTTCTTCTCTTAATTCTTCACTTGCTTCAAGGCTCCATTCTCATTTCTCTTGAAAACACTTAGCCATTCTTGAGTTGCTCATGCCACATGTTTTCTTACCTCCTTCATCTTCTTGAGTTGCTCTTTTGAGCATTGTGATGGGAGGAAAATTATAGTGACACATTTCTACACCTCCACTATCCATTGCTAGCAACCTTGGAGCGTCTGTTGCCTCGCTTGGCGAGGCTAGAGCTTGCACCGTTTCCCTCAGGTGGATCATCGTAGATGGAAAAAGATCGGTAACCAAATTCGATCAAGGAGCCTCTAGGAGCTTGGGATGATGGATCAAGACCGAAGGACACGGATCAACTCGGTATAACCATCTAACTCCTAGTTTTACATATTACTAGTATAGGGTTTAGGGTAGATCCGGGCATCGGGTTATGGTAGCGCCAGTTTAGAAAATTTTTGTTCCACATTTGGCCACGGTTTGATGGACGGGGCGCTGCCGTAATCCAACATGGTATCAGATCCAACCTGTAAACCCTTTACTAGATTGTTTAGACAATGTTAAAGTATCAAAATCAAAACAACCCCGAAATGATACCCTGCAGATTCCAGTCTCTGTCGATTTTCAAAGTCTTAAAAAAAATTTAGCAACTGCAGAAGACTATTTGTATGACCACAAGAGCACACACCAAATACGAACCCATTTCACCTATTTTTACCCGAGCATATTGCTCAAAATTCCGAGCTGGCCGGCCCTATTGGGGAATTGGGACTTTGTATTTTGTGTGTGGTCTGGTCTCTGGAATATTGGTTCAGTTGTATTGCTAGTTTTGCCCATTTTGGATATTATGTTATCTATTGTTCAGAGGCAATTCAGGGTGTTTCGAAGTCGATAATTTTAACACTGTTTAAATGTTTATCAGTACAAACATTACTATCTGCGACCGTGAATGTCATTCGAGCGGTACAACCCGTCTAATTGCTATATGTTCTTTTAGACGGGTTTGCGAACGTGACATTCACGTTGATGTTCCGTGTTGTGCTGTGATTGTGGTTGGATCGTCGTGGTGGATAGCTTGGGTGCAATATTAGTACAGTTTAGTTTCAGTTGTACATTTGATATTGCGGGGCGAGCTTCCGACATGTGGACTGCCGTCACCGTCAGTTTGTATATTATTTGTTTGGGGTACGACCGGGTTGAGGTCTATATCACCCTTGTACATATTGTTTTCTTTTCTGTACTAGGATTACCCCACGGTGGAGTGCACGAATAGCCGGGTTCTAGAGGGCAACGGGTCCGCATCTCATGGCATTGAGACGGAGGGGACCTTACTCTAGAATTGGCGGGCTATTCGTTGCACTCGTAAGGGGTATAGGTTGACCCACGGAGGGGTGCTCAAGTTACCGGATTCTGTGAAGTGCTGGGTGGCCCATTCACGTTGTTGAAGGGGGTTGTCTTGCTTATGGAATTGGCGGGTAACTTGCCGCACTCGTAGGGGTCTAGGTTTTCATTGCATAGGCTATCTACACGATGGGGAACGTCGGGTCACACTTGCAGCTCAAGTGAAACCCGGGACTCCAAGATTATCCACCATTCTGTGTTGCTTCTGTGATGTTGCTTTATATGGGACGATTGTTATATATATATTTATATATATACTAGTAGATGTTGTATATGTTTTGCACCCGTGCTAGTCCAGCCCCCGCTCTGTCGTTAGTTAAGTAACCTAACGGGTGATGACGGGGCCCAGTGGCGAATGCGGATGGCATATACGTACATTATATTTTCGTTCTTTTCTGGTGTGATATGTTTAATTAATGGGACTGCATTGATTCTGATCAATGCAAGGATAACAAACCTATATATATGATGTTGTTGGAACCAAGTTTTTAAAAACTGACATTACAGACGTTTTCTTTTGCTTTGCACAGTGGTATTCGGTTATGAATATCAAGCACCTCATTCGACGAGGCAAGGGCTGAGATCCCTTCATCGGGAGTGACCCCTTGGGCAGAAGTTTGCATCAACGTAATAACTTCACTATAGTAGTGTTAGTTATATGTATGCCCTAGAGGCCATTACTGTACACGTGATGTATATTGTAGTGGATGTTTGGACATATATAGGGAAGGCTTTCTTGCTCGACATGATAGTATGCTATCTGGTTACTCTTTACCTTAACATGTACACTGATTGTCTCTCTGTTACATGTTGGTAAAGCCCTTAGGATGTGTACTTGACTACCTGGATTATGATGTAGATCATACTAGTGGGGCCATGGTAGTCCATAAGTTCATCCTTTAATGTCTCTAGTCGTGGGTGTTTCGAGACGGGGCATCGATATACCAGAGTAGACTAGCGTATAGCTTCTCGACCCATGTAGATGGGCGATAGATGATCCCATATCCATTGATGTTTGACATCAGAGATGATATACAGGTGCTCAGTGGAGACTGGGTACACTGGACGGACTGGCTGAGAACTCCCAGATGGTATTATACCTCACGTGTAACAACCTAGTTCATTTATATCAATTCCAGTTTCTGTATTTATTTATCTGTGGTATTTTATTGATTTATCGTGTTTGGGTGCGAATGGTATTTTACATTTTACATTGTATTCGACCCGACCCGCTTACTTGAACTTGTTTGATTCATATTTATGAATTACCCTGACTTGTTGCATAGACATGTGCATTTCATGTATACTGCATACTGGCATTTCATTTAGCATCGCATATTTTACATATAACATTTTAGGTCATGTAAAATAAATTAAAATTGTATTTCATAGCCTGCATGATATCCCTAACCCCGTGGTAGCATCCGCGTATCTTGTTCTCGACCCGTTCAGTGAAACGGACGTGTTTGGATGGCTACGCGCACGTACGTGCATCCGTTCTTGGGGTATGCATTTTAGTTACCCGAGCTTTCGTTTTGAAATTTCGAAGTCGCATATATTTTTTTATATTTTAAATCTGAATTTTGGACCCGACCCGGGCGCGTTTTGGAATATTTTGTATCCCGCCAAAATTTAAATTAATTAATTAATATATCACTATAATTTAAAATCGACGGTTTAATCTTACTTAACAAAATAAAATCTTTTAAAATTTTAAAATCTTTTTTTCCTAACTAAACCAGCTCACCCCCAGCCTGGCCGTGGCCCCACTCTCGCTCTCTCTTTCTCTTTCTCTCTCTCTCTTCTTTTCTTTCTTTCTCTCTTTCTCTATCTCCCGCTACCAACCAAAACTCTTTCTCCTCACTATTCATTTCTCTCTCTCTCTCATCTCGATCCCTCTCTACCTCTTTCTCTCTCCCTTTCTCTCTCATCTCGATCTCTCTCTATTTCTTTCATTCTCACTTCTCTCTCCCTCTCCCGTTTCTCATTAAATATTCTTTAACATTTTATGATTACCCACGTACTCTCTCTCTCCTCTCTCTTCTTCTTCTCCTTCCTTATTTCTTTCCCTCCGAGCCTCGCGTCCCTGCCCCCACCCTCGTCGCCGTCGTCGCCTTACCCTCGCCGATCCCCGACCTCACCTTCTCAACCACACCTCCCTCTCCTCTCGTCTCCCCAGCAAACCAGCAACCCCCACAAACCCAGGAACCCATCTTATCGCCTGCCCCTGCATTCGTCGTCGTCGTCGTCCTCGCCGCCGACGACCTCGTCGTCGCCTCCTCACCTTGCTACTACCCTCGTCCACTCGTCGACGTCACCACCTTCATCACCTCCCTCTCTGACACCCTCGTCCTTCCTCTCTCCTCACCTCATGAAACTTACGACCACGGGAATCCTCGACGAGGAACCCGACCACCCTCGTCAGCCTCCCCTCATAGACTGCATCCCCGAATCCCTCCTACCTCGCCTGCACCACCTCACCTACTCTCTCCCAACCCCGAGCGCCGACGAGAAACCTACTGCGACCCAATATGAAACCCTGCACACCTCGCAGCCGGCGATACCTCGTCGCCTCACCCTTCACCGCCGCCGACCACCTCAACCCTTCTAACCTCTGTGCCGCCACCACCTCTCCCCTGTAAACTCCCATCACAACAACCCATCACCCGAGCTTTAATCCTGCAACCCCAACTGCAGCCACTGCCTCACCGGAAAACCCCCATCGTCGGAGTTACCTTTCGCCTCGCCTCGTCTATGACCCAGAACCACAACCCATAGAACAAATCCTGTAAGTGCACGGCGGCGCCCCAGCCGTCAATCCGACGCCGGAATGCGGAAACGAAAAACTTTGCGAAACTTGCAAACCGGCACCACCGCGCACTTTTAACCCGGATCGGGACATTAACCTAGCTACTAGCAAACTAAAAGATGGGTAGAGAGATATACCAAGCGATCCGTGTCCTTCGGTCTTCGTCTCCACTCCGATCTCCCGCGGAAACTCCGTTCGTCACCTCCTCGTCGGAAAGGGCACCACGTAGCCGATTTCTTTTACGGGCTCCCACCTCTGGACCGAGACAACTCGGGCGTGAAGTTGGCAAGCCGACGCGTCCAAGGGTACTGTAGGCTAGTGTAGAATACTATGTCTCTTTGGGGTTTATGTTGCCATTGGTGATAGAGGAGAGAAGGTATGAACTTTGGAGAAGTGTTAAAGATTTTGTGAGCAAGCAAAATGAGATGTATCAATTTCCCTCAACAAATAAAATGAACCTCTCTCTCTCTTTAGGATGTGGCCGGCCATTTCTTGGAATGGTGGAGGAGGAAAAACCAAGTGCTATCAAATGGAGGGAAAAAAGGAATGATAAAGGGAAAAAGGCTCACATCAATTTCTGCTCTCAATCTTTTCATTTCCCTTCTCAATAAATGCAAGGAATGACCCAAAAGGAACCTCATGATTCAATAACCATCATGATGCCATAAAATGCAAGAAACCCCTCTACAATAAGTTATTTGCAAACTTGCAAATAACCCCCTCCATCAGAAAGTCCGGCCGTGAAGGAACAAAGGAAAACTGGTCGGAACGGAATGCAAACTGGTAACTTCAGAAAACTGATCCCGTAATAAATTACAGGAAAACCCCGCGGCTGCAAATACATGCCCTCATTTGTATTCCTACTGAATACAAATGCAAAGAGACAAAACTACACTGTCTAATACTAGGATCCGGCTTAAGCCAAAGCAGGCTAGTAAAATCCGTTCGATCACGATCCGTGCAATACCGCACGTATCTGATCGAACCCTGCCATATCTCCATACGGCCTCTACAGCGTTTCGCCAGAAACTTGAGTAACTGTGTGTGGTGGACTCTAAAGACTCGTCAATACTATGACTGTGGATTTAACCACTAGCACGTCAGAGGTATCAGCCATACGTGACAGGCCACCAGCTATTGACCAAAAGGGACGTCTGTGAGCGAACTCATACTGACACCCTACTGAGCCTGTCAGTGACAATATCCGTACAGTCCGGTCCGTTCGTCTATGAGCATCGCATGGCGGGCCTAGGGGGTTGGTAAAAGTCAGACCCCCAAAAGCGGTATAAGTCGTGTCGGAGTGTAGCCCAGAACACCCTGAGATACTACTGGAATACCTACCAGTAAATCTCCTGCCTTGGCCAAGGACTTTTCATGTACTGGCTCTCCTAGACACAGCGCGACCTCACCCCCAATACCGGGAGAGACGAACCCCTGCAGATCCGCTCACTGCCTCCATGTGGCTCGGGACTGTACCCAACTAAAACTTGTTTGCACGACTCCTTTGAGCGGTGGTAGGGTAGTAATCAAAGCACAGTGGGAACTCACACGAGACAAATGACGATCTCAGGTCGATGAAGTAACTTGTACACATGTCACCAGGGAACTGCTATCTGACGTCAGGTATAATACCAACTAGCAGGTTCCCGGCGAGTCCTGTCCGGTGTACTCATAACCCAATGAGCACCTGTATACATCTTAGGTGAACCAACTGACACCAGTGGGTTGTGAGACCGGCCACCGCCCCTCGTCGGGGTCTCGACTGTATACACTAGTCTACTCTGGAGAATCGATGCCCTGTCTCGAAACTCCCACGACTAGGGACCTTTTAAGGATGTGCTTATAGACCCCAGCTCCCACGTATATGATCGCCCTCATACTGCTGGTAGTCAAGCAAGAATCCTAGGGGCTCTATCAACGTGTAATAGCGACTCGTAAGGTCACCTAAAGCAGTACACGATGATAAAGATAAACCAGATAGCATACTATCATCTCGAGTAAGACTGTCCTACCGGTATAGGTCCTCCCTCAATCATTGCAATCACGTGCCTATGATCCAATAATTGACGCTGAGGGCACTATCTCCAACAATCTCCCACTTGCACTCAAGGCTAATTATTGCGATGTCGCATACTCACAGCCCGTGTGATACCGAACACCCAACTCCTCTACTTGTCAGTCTCACAAAGCTCGTTTGCGAAACTATTGCGTTCGAGAAATAGCCTCAGTGAGTGGATCCGCTCTGATGTTTCTTTCTATGTCTCTCTTTATCTCAAGTTCGGGGAGAAAACCATCTCCCGAAATGAGCAATACCTGTCTTAGAATGTGTTTGGATATCTGATGGTGTAGGGTTCCTAGGCACTCTCAAGAGGTCTCACAAGGCATCAACCATGCCAATTTCAAAAAAATACGGTGCCGAGAAACCCTAATACGGATCGTTGGCTAGAAGTTTAGGCGAAACAAAAAATAGTTAACAACTTAACTACGAGTAGACGAAAATACAACCTTTGTAGATCCGGTCCTCTACCTCCACGGCTCTGTGATGAAGTCCCCTCGCTGTCCAAATGGAATCCCGGGCTCTAGCGTCGGCTTCATCGGAGAAATGGCGGGCTAGGTCATCGACGACGATGCCGAAGATGATCTACGTCGAGGCATCGCTAGATCAAGCTCCAACTTCACCAAGTCAAGAAAACTTGTGAAGGAAACACACTCTACTACTTGGCAAGAGGTAGAGGATGAAGAAATAGGAAGTGGGTTCACTTTAGAATTGGATTTCTCATTCATTTGCTCAAGTTGCCATTGTTGAAGCAAGCTTTCTTCAAAATGAAGAAGAAGAAGAAGATGAAGTTATGATAAGTTATTAAAATGAAAAGTAAATGAATACTTATCATAATAATAACCATGGTCAAGTGTAGAGAATAAATCATGGTTAGTGGGAATGGTTAGGGTTAAGCATGGAGACAAAATGGTCACTTAGTCAAAGCTTCATGAAGCTTCAACATGCATCCAAAGAAAGCCACCATTTTGCATTATGCTAATAATTTTCCAAAAAGAATAAAGAATAAATAAATGAATAAGAAAATGAAAATCCTAACCATTACACAACCATGGTTTAATCTTTACACAAACCCTAGTGAGCATGTATCATCAAACATGATACAATCAAGTGCACAAAAGTATATCACATATACAACTTGTGAACATCCGAGTGAGAATATCCATTTAAAGTGAACCAATAATAGTTAATGCAAAGTAATATATCAAATATATAATTATACATTAAATCATTAAATCAACAATTGATTCAATGATCCGGTCATGTCGCACATAACCGACTAGTATCAATAGTAACAACTTATCGAATCAACACTTGATCCGATAACCCGGCTATATCGCATATAACCGATCAATGTCACAAATCGTGAGAATCGAATACAGTATCACATACTGGTATCATTCTCGGTCCCGCACATATCTCATATGCGCTCCTATTTCGTTTCGCTTGAGCCAGGAAACCTCTGTGTAGGACTCTAAAGACTCGTCAATACGCCGGCAGCAGGTGATGATCATATCAAACACCCACAAGCCGCAAGCGGTCTGCTAAACGTAACGGCCACCCGAGTATTGAGCGATCAGAAGATCGACGAGCAAGCCCGCTCACACTCTTGTGAATCCAACCAGTAACACTTACCGTACAGTCCGGTCTGATCGTCTGATATGTCGCATATCTCGCCTAGGGGTGGTAAACGTCAGACCCCAATAGCTCGATAAGTCGTGTCGATATGAGGTCTATAACAATTCGAGAAACTACTGGTAACAATTACCAGTAAATCTCAGCAACCCTGGCCAGGGATTTCCGGTTATAGCCAATCGAACACAGCGCAACATCAACTCCCTATACCGGGAGAGACGAATCCCCTCCTATCGCTCATTGCCTCCATGTGATTCGGGACTGTACCCAAAAACCACCGTTTTGCACGCCCTCTTGGACGTGGTAAGATGGAAATCAAAGCACAGTGGGAACCACACAAGACTCTATGACGATCTCGGGTCAACAGACTACTCTGTATCAGTGTCACCAGAGAACTGCCATCTGACGTAAGGTATAATACCATCTGGGAGTTCTCGGCGAGTCCGTCAAGTGTACCCAGTCTCTACTGAGCACCCGTATATCATCTCTGATGTCAAACACCAATGGATATGGGATCATCCATCGCCCATCTGTATGGGTCGAGAAGGTATACGCTAGTCTACTCTGGTATATCGATGCCCCATCTCGATACACCCACGACTAGGGACCTTGAAGGATGTACTTATGGACTACCATGTCCCCACTAGTATGATCCGCATCATAGTCCAGGTAGTCAAGTACACATCCTAAGGGCTTTACCAACATGTAACAGAGAGACAATCAGTATACACGTTAAGGTAAAGAGTAACCAGATAGCATACTATCATGTCGAGCAAGAAAGTCCTCCCTATATATGTCCCAGCATCCACTACAATATACATCCAATGTACAGTAATGGCCTCTAGGGCATACATATAACTAACAATCTCCCACTTGCACTAGGGCCATCTGATAGCAGTGGTTGTAGTATCTCATACTCAACCATCCCATAAAAGTCTCTCTCTGGGAATAGGCCTTCGCGAGTGGATTCGCCGTGTTGTCCTCTGAGTCTACTCTCTTAACCTCGATCCCCTGGAGATCAACCGTCTCCATGATCAGGTGATACTGCCTTAGAATATGTCTGGATCACTGATGGGACCTGCGTTCCTTGGCATAAGCCAAAACTCCATTGTCTCACAATGGTGGGAACGTAGTTCATCTCATGAACCAATATACACCCAAACAGCCTCTTTGGTAGCATCTTAAGTAGCGATGTATCCAGCCTTTATCGTCTAGTATGCCACGGTATCTAGCTTGGAACTCTTCCAACATACCGTCCCTTTACTAAGGGTTGAGACAATGCCTGCGACTGACATTCAGTCGTCTTTATCACCCTGGAACACTTCCAGTGATTCTCCCCAGGATCAACTGATACCATCTCACTACAACTAGTGAGTGTCCTAATATCCATTTAGATCTATCTCATAGATCCAAAACCCAGGATTTAGTAGGTATCACTTTGATCCTATGTGGAGAATTATTGTGATAAGCGGAGATTGATCGAGCGTAGCATAGGAATCTCCTTCCCTATCAAGAGTATGTTATCCACGTACTCTACGAGGATCGTCACCATACTCCCTACTACCTTTTTGTTTATACAAGGTTCATCTACCATTTTGATGATGTCAACTTCTTTGACTAATCCATCAAAACAGATGTTCCAACTCCGCGATGCCTGCTTTATTCTATAAAGCATCTTGCACACGTTTCCGCTGCTCCCACTGTCTACGAGGCCCTCTGGCTGTGTACTTATAGACGTACTCTTCTAAAACATCATTTAGAAAAGCAGTCATGACACCCAACCACCAGATATCGTAGTCATGGTATGTAGCCGTGGCAAGTAGGATCTGGATGGACTTAAGCATAGCCATTGGAAAAAGGTTTCATCATTATTCACGCCTGGTCAATGACGAAAACCTTTAACAAGACTAGCTTTGAAAGTCTCAACCTTTCCATGTACACCAAGTAATCTTCTCAAGATATACTTGCTCCTGATAGGGATTTAACCTTTCAGATATAGCAACCAAAGTCCATACTTTGTTGGTGTATAAGGATTCCATTTCAGATCGCTAAACATCCAGTCATTCTTACAGAGTCTCACTCCTGATGGCCAGCTCGAAACTAGTTGGGTCATCATCTCATTATGCAATCCTCGCTCCCACTATCATAGAGAAACAGAAGTATCTCTCAGGTGGGTGAGAAAACCTACTAGATCGGCGGAGAGGCTGAGGTTCGTTGGTTACTATTGAATCCTTTGGTTGTACCAAATCATCTGCTGTAGTTTGCATAGCTGGAACCTTTCCAGTTCTACATTACAGACCTTGCCTCGAGTTTGTCCGGATTTTGCTTTTAGACATAGGCCGGACAACCCCAAATCTTAACTAGCTTAAGACATGGGCTCTTACCATACCATATCATATATGAAGTGGTAGGCAATTGATTTGATTGGAACCGTATTCAATAGGTATGCAGCTTCATAAGTGCATAACTCCCAAAAGGAAATAGGTAACTCAGTAATACTCATCATAGAGCACACCATATCATATAGGGTGTATCTGCTCCGCCCCGATATACCATCGTGCTATGGTGTATACAGAGGAGTAACGCTGAGAGAGAATCTCATTCTCCTTTAGAATAGTCCAGGATTTCCGTGCTCAAGTACTCTCCTCCTTGATCACATCAAAGGACATAATACTTATACCCGTATTCTGGTTCTCTACTTCACGCTTATATTCTGTGAATATCTCAAAATGTTCGGACTCATGTTTCAACAGGAACATATGACTGAATCTTGAGAGATTATCAGAGAACGCAATGAAGTATAAAGAACCGGTCTTGGCATGTGTAGACAGGGGACTTACATACATCAACATGTATCATCCCAAGAGTTCATTAACTCTTTCTCTGTTTCCAATAAACAGGGCTATGGTCATCTTATCTTTGTGACATGACAGGCGAGTTTCACAAGATGTAAATTCAAACTAATTTAAATATGCATCTTTATGTAACTCTAGCTAGTCGGGTCACATTGGTATGACCTAGTCTACAATACCTCAAGAAGAATTCGTTCATTTCTGAACTCTTCCTCTTGTGTGTGTTCCATATACTAAGAACTGTAGTTTGATTTAGAACATCAATGCTTTTAGATAACGTGCCTGAACCGATCAACTTTTGATATAGGAAATGTTCAAAACATTATCCATCAATACAAAATTTTATCATTTCTTTACTGATAAAGAGACTGATATGATTTTGTATATCAGGTTCGGTATCTAATAACATTCGTTCAGAATCAATGTATTGGTAATACAGGGTGACAGTGACCAATAGACTTGGCTGCAACACTTGCCCCGTTTTCTGCCTCATGAAACTTATCACCCGTTCTCAGTTTTTCTACCCTTTTGTAGCCCTATGTAACAGATTACATATCTGGGATCCTGATCCGGTATCATATACCAAGGATGCAGAGGATACTGAGAAACAGTTCTGTATAATGAACACACCCGAAGATGATGCATCTCATGCACTTTCTTCGTTTGGGCGGCACGGGAATTCTGGTATTCCCCAATTTCCTGCTCTGTCTTATAACAATTATAAGGTGGAGCGGGACCAACGTTCTCCAGCTCAGTATAACAAGCGGGTTCGGTCAATAATCCGTATTATTATCTTGATTAAGGCGTGACATGGTCGCTATCTGGAGAGAGAGAGAAGAAAACACTCAGCGTGCGCTCTTGCAAGAATAGATTGGTTATTATTTTATCTAATCAGGATGGCTCCCACTGCTTTTTATCAAATCTTCCTTCAAACCCTAAAAGGAAAGACTAGCCGGGATTAATTACACACTACAAGTTCGCCAATCTTTCAGCCAGGCCAGTGTCGGTACTTTGAGGGAGGTCCCCCGTGCTTTCGCACGAACCTAATTAATGTAAACCTCGTTTTCCCAGAGGCGTAACCTCGTTAACACCTTTCTAGACACCTACTTGATCGGCTAATTGTAATGTGTAAAACTCTCCCAGGAGTAACAATTACTCGCAGCGGGTATCGGGATCCAACTATCTCATAGAAGGTATGCAATCTCATTGCAAATTTCAACACTTGAAATTCCCGATAATATTTTGCCCCTAACGTGCCATGACCTTGACGAAAGCCAACAAACCATAGCCCGCTAGTCAAGTTCAACCCGTACATTTCTTGAATTAAACCCACCCGCACGACCCTTGACGAAAGCCAACAAAGCCGCACGACTACCCTAATCCAATCGCATCGTATGCTGGCAGATAAGCAGCATATAGCTACCGCACACTGCACCTTGACGAAAGCCAACAAATGCAGCACGAATACTATATACAACTTATCTGAAATGACGGAGGGCTACGACAGGTTTTTCTGAAAACCTATTGCGTAATGAACTTGATATCGTTGTAGAATCAAATGATTTTAAAAATGGAGTGCTTTTGAGGCTTTTCTAGTTTTGCTAAAGGAGTCACTCCCGGTGAAGGGATCGTCGGTCCTTTCCTCGTCGAATGAGGTGCGGGATATATCATATATATCACTGTGCAAAGCAAAAACTCTAAAAAGCAATCAAAAGACAAACCGAGGGGTGTAGCATCTGCCAGTTATTGCTAAAGGAGTCACTCCCGGTGAAGGGATCTCGGTCCTTTCCTCATCGAATAAGGTGCAGGATATATCATATATACCGCTGTGCAAAGCAAGAACTGTAGCTACCTGTTTTATTTTGAAATTCAATTCTACAACATCTTAGGTTTCTTTTATTTCATTAATCTCATTAATGAAGTCCCATCATTTAAGTACCTAAACATCACAGATAAATACGACGTACACTTATGCCATCCGCATTCGCCTCGATGTCCCCTCGTGCACCGTTAGGTTAGGTAACTAACGGCAGAGCGGGGCAGGGCTAGCGCGGGTGTAAAACATAAATAACGCCTATATAATATATCATATATACTATATATAGTATCCATCATAGAACATCACATGATCACATCACAGATATCGCAGCAGAAGAATCATATGAAATATTGGATATACTAGGACGTCCGTGTTTTCAATACGAGCCAGTATAAAACACGGATTCCACGGTCGCGATAAATAGCCAAACCCACACCCCTAGACCCCTACGAGAGCGGCAAGCAACCCTACCAATTCTGGAGTTAGGAGACCCGGACTCGACTCCTCGAGTTGGTCTCCCACTGGACTCCAGAACCCGGTCACTTGTGCCCTCCTCCTTGGGTCTATCCTAGTGCGGAAAAGTAAATAATATACATCAACGGTGACAACTTCCGCAACCTGGAAGCGCCCCAGTAAAAGAATATTACATACAAGTTTTTACATGAATGAAAATGAAAAACACTCATCTCACATAAAAACCCCCGGCTATTCAAACACGACGATCTAATATAACATATCCAGCAACACATAACATCACATGTCATCAACGTAAGTAAATATGCGCATTCCAATTGTCGTTGACATATAGTAACAAAAACGGCGATATCACATGTTACACTTACGGTCACAGAAAAGAAAGTGTAAAACTACAACAGTTGGAATCCGCAACCACCTCAGACATCGCATGCCTGACCAAATGAATTCTTTAGACATTGCATGCCTAACAATTATAAACCCCGCATTTTAGTCTCATTATCGAAAACACTTTTCAATATCAAGTCGGGTAATTCAACAAGATTCCCGACATCCTGATCGAATGCTCGTCGCAAACTTCAGTAGACGGCCGCACCCCCGACGCCGTCGACGAAGTGCACCAAGGCGGAACACCGCTGCCGCGAGCACCCGAACGGATGCTTTCGGCGACGGGGTTCTCCTACAGTCACTTGGTCGGGGCTGTGGAGTGAGGCTGTCTATTAAGTTTACCCGGCGAGTATCCGCGTACGCTACGTGATTGCGACGGACTTTTGATCACATCAAAATTCCGTGGCAATCGATCAAGTGAGACTAAACTGCTATGTTTATAACATTCATTCAGTTATCTCATAACTTATTGTGAATTCCAATTATTGTATCACATTCCAGATAATTAGAAAATGTTAAACTTTCCGATCGAACATTCAAACACCCAAGTTTTCCCGATACAGATCAACACATGAAACAAGTCTAAAAACATTCAGTTCGTGCCTCAGTACCAACGGTCCAGCCGTAGAAGGGTCAAGCCAACGCCTCACATGTGGCACGCCGTACTGCCCCAAACCCGAAGGTTCAAAGGGCAGTTCAAGACGGTCACATAATCGAGTTAAGGTTTGTTGTCTTCTAGAGGGTCCATCGCGTTACTTGCACTACTTAGAACGTCGTTAAACTACGGAAAAATCCAACACTTGGAAATTTCCCGACAGGGGAAAAATTGGGTATTTATATCCGGTCGAACTTTTTAACATACTCTAAAATATCCGGAAAGCCACACAGACAAAATTTGATAATCCGATCGAATCATCGATTCCCAAAGCAACCCTAGAATACTCAACTCTTGAGTCAAATTAAAAATTCCCAGAAAACTCAGCATAATTAAATAGGAATTACTGTGCAAAAATGGGAGGATGACGTCATCATCTTGCCGCGGAACCGCCGCAGAAGCCAGGCTTCTGCCGCGGTTCCGCCGCCGTTTGCACTGTTCATGAATTAAATTTTGCACCGTAACTCTTATAATTCCCTGCTGAATTTTTTAAGCATTTTTAATGTGGAAAAATCCCAGTTTTTAGAAAAAGTCCAGAGAGCATGTAAAACTTAGGGTTTCGGATTCGATCGGGTTTCAAACATCGTCTAGACTTCGCCTAAGGCTCTAGCTAGGCTCTGATACCACTGTAGGGTTTCTAGGCACTCTCAAGAGGTCTCACAAGG
This sequence comes from Agapanthus africanus, assembly GCA_030015575.1. Taxonomy (NCBI): domain Eukaryota; kingdom Viridiplantae; phylum Streptophyta; class Magnoliopsida; order Asparagales; family Amaryllidaceae; genus Agapanthus; species Agapanthus africanus. The sequence continues at coordinate 144,345,230 of CM057338.1, read as the reverse complement.
CATCAACCATGCCAATTTCAAAAAAATACGGTGCCGAGAAACCCTAATACGGATCGTTGGCTAGAAGTTTAGGCGAAACAAAAACTAGTTAACAACTTAACTACGAGTAGACGAAAATACAACCTTTGTAGATCCGGTCCTCCATCTCCACGGCTCCGTGATGAAGTCCCCTTGCTGTCCAAATGGAATCCCGGGCTCTAGCGTCGGCTTCATCGGAGAAATGGCGGGCTAGGTCATCGACGACGATGCCGAAGATGATCTACGTCGAGGCATCGCTAGATCAAGCTCCAACTTCACCAAGTCAAGAAAACTTGTGAAGGAAACACACTTTACTACTTGGCAAGAGGTAGAGGATGAAGAAATAGGAAGTGGGTTCACTTTAGAATTGGATTTCTCACTCATTTGCTCAAGTTGCCATTATTGAAGCAAGCTTTCTTCAAAATGAAGAAGAAGAAGAAGAAGAAGATGAAGTTATGATAAGTTATTAAAATGAAAAGTAAATGAATACTTATCATAATAATAACCATGGTCAAGTGTAGAGAATAAATCATGGTTAGTGGGAATGGTTAGGATTAAGCATGGAGACAAAATGGTCACTTGGTCAAAGCTTCATGAAGCTTCAACATGCATCCAAAGAAAGCCACCATTTTGCATTATGCTAATAATTTTCCAAAAAGAATAAAGAATAAATAAATGAATAAGAAAATGAAAACCCTAACCATTACACAACCATGGTTTAATCTTTACACAAACCCTAGTGAGCATGTATCATCAAACATGATACAATCAAGTGCACAAAAGTATATCACATATACAACTTGTGAACATTCGAGTGAGAATATCCATTTAAAGTGAACCAATATTAGTTAATGCAAAGTAATATATCAAATATATAATTATACATTAAATCATTAAATCAACAATTGATTCAATGATCCGGTCATGTCGCACATAACTGACTAGTATCAATAGTAACAACTTATCGAATCAACACTTGATCCGATAACCCGGCTATATCGCATATAACCGATCAATGTCACAAATTGCGAGAATCGAATATAGTATCACATACTGGTATCATTCTCGGTCCCGCACATATCTCATATGCGCTCCTATTTCGTTTCGCTTGAGCCAGGAAACCTCTGTGTAGGACTCTAAAGACTCGTCAATACGCCGGCAGCAGGTGATGATCATATCAAACACCTACAAGCCGCAAGCGGTCTGCTAAACGTAACGGCCATCTGGGTATTGAGCGATCAGAAGATCGATGAGCAAGCCCGCTCACACTCCTGTGAATCCAACCAGTAACACTTACCGTACAGTCCGGTCTTGTCGTCTGATATGTCGCATATCTTGCCTAAGGGTGGTAAACGTCAGACCCCAATAGCTCGATAAGTCGTGTCGATGTGAGGTCTATAATAGTTCGAGAAACTACTGGTAACACTTACCAGTAAATCTCAGCAACCCTGGCCAGGGATTTCTGGTTATAGCCAATCGAACACAGCGCAACATCAACTCCCTATACCGGGAGAGACGAATCCCCTCCTATCGCTCATTACCTCCATGTGATTCGGGACTGTACCTAAAAGCCACTGTTTTGCACGCCCTCTTGGACATGGTAAGGTGGAAATCAAAGCACAGTGGGAATCACACAAGACTCTATGACGATCTCGGGTCAACAGACTACTCTGTACCAGTGTCACCAGAGAACTGCCATCTGACGTAAGGTATAATACCATCTGGGAGTTCTCGGCGAGTCCGTCCAGTGTACCCAGTCTCCACTGAGCACCCGTATATCATCTCTGATGTCGAACACCAATGGATATGGGATCATCCATCACCCATCTGTATGGGTCGAGAAGATATACGCTAGTCTACTCTGGTATATCGATGCCCCGTCTCGATACACCCATGACTAGGGACCTTGAAGGATGTACTTATGGACTACCATGTCCCCACTAGTATGATCCGCATCATAGTCCAGGTAGTCAAGTACACATCCTAAGGGCTTTACCAACATGTAACAGAGAGACAATCAGTGTACACGTTAAGGTAAAGAGCAACCAGATAGCATACTATCATGTCGAGCAAGAAAGTCCTCCCTATATATGTCCAAGTATCCACTACAATATACATCCTATGTATAGTAATGGCCTCTAGGGCATACATATAACTAACAATCTCCCACTTGCACTAGGGCCATCTGTAGCAGTGGTTGTAGTATCTCATACTCAACCATCCAATAATAGTCTCTCTCTGGGAAACGACCTTTGTGAGTGGGTCCGCCGTGTTGTCCTCTGAGTCTGCTCTCCTAACCTCGATCCCCTAGATCAACCATCTCCATGATCAGGTGATACTGCCTTAGAATATGTCTGGATCACTGATGGGACGGACGTTCCTTGGCATAAGCCACAACTCCATTGTCACACAATGGGAGGAACTGAGTTCATCTCATGAACTAATATACATCCAGACTGCCTCTTTGGTAGCATCTTAAGTAGCGATGTATCCAGCCTTAATCGTCTAGTATGCCACGGTATCTAGCTTGGAACTCTTCCAACATACCGTCCCTTTACTGAGGGTAAAGACAATGCCTGTGACTGACATTCAGTCGTCTGTATCACCCTGGAACCCTTCCAGTGATTCTCCCCAGGATCAATTGATACCATCTCACTACAACTAGTGAGTATCCTAGCATCCAATCAGATCTATCTAATAGATCCAAAACCCAGAATTTAGGAGGTATCACTTTGATCCTATATGGAGAATCATTGTGATAAGCGGAGATGGACCGATCGTAGCATAGGAAACTCCTTCACCATCAAGAGTATATCATCCATGTGCTCTACGAGGATCACTACCATACTCCCTACTACCTTTTTGTATATACAAGGTTCATCTACCATTTTGATGAAGTCAAACTCTTTGACTACCACATCAAAACAGACGTTCCAACTCCGCGATGCCTGCTTTATCACATGAAACATCTTGCACATGTTTCCGCTGCTCCCACTGTCTACGAGGCCCTCTGGCTGTGTACTTATAGACGCACTCTTCTAAAACATCATTTAGAAAAGCAGTCATGGCACCCAACCGCCAGATATCGTAGTCATGGTATGTAGCCGTGGCAAGTAGGATCTGGATGGACTTAAGCATAGCTACTTAGAAAAAGGTTTCATCATAATCCATACCTGGTCAATGATGCAAACTTTTAACAAGTCTAGCTTTGAAAGTCTCAACTTTTCCATGTACACCAAGTAATCTTCTCAAGATATACTTGCTCCTGATGGGGATTTAACCCTTCAGATAAAGCAACTAAAGTCCATACTTTGTTGGTGTATAAGGATTCCATCTCAGATCGCTAAGCATCCAGCCATTCTTACAGAGTCCCACTCTTGATGGCCAGCTCGAAACTAGTTGGGTCATCATCTCATGATGCATTCCTCGCTCCCACTGTCATCGAGAAACCGAAGTATCTCTCAGGCGGATGAGGAACCCTACCATATCGGCGGAGAGGCTGAGGTTCGTCGGGGACTATTGAATCCTTTGGTTCTACCAAATCATCAGCTGCAGATTGTATAGCTGGAACCTTTCTAGTTCTACATAACTGACCTTGCCTCGAGCTTGTCCGGATTTTGCTTTTTAGACATAGGCTGGACAACCCCAAATCTTAACAAACTTAAGATATGGGCTCTTCCCTTTCCATATCTCATATGAAGTGGTAGGCAACTGATTTGATCGGAACCCTATTCAATAGGTATGCAACTTCATAAGTGCATAACACCCAAAAGGAAATAGGCAACTCAGTAATACTCATCATAGAGCACACCATATCCAATATGGTGCGATTGCTCCGCCCCGATACACCGTTGTGCTGTGGTGTATTCGGAGGAGTAACACTGAGAGGGAATCTCATTCTCCTTTAGAATAATCCAGGAATTCTATGCTCAAGTATTCTCCTCCTCGATCACATCAAAGGACATAATACTTATACCTGATTTTCAGTCTTTACTTCTAACTTATATTCTGTGAATATCTCAAAAGGTTCGGACTTATATTTCAACAGGAACATATGTCTGAATCTTGAGAGATTATCCGAGAATGTAATGAAATACAAAGAACCGGTCTTGGCATGTGTAGACAGGGGACCTACATACATCAACATGTATCATCCCAAGAGTTCACTTACTCTTTCTCTGTTTCCAGTAAACAGAGCTATGGTCATCTTATCTTTGTGACACGACTGGCAAGTTTCATAAGATGTAAATTCAAACTGATTTAAATATGCATCTAAATGTAACTTTAGCTAGTCGGGTCACATTGATCTGACCTAGTCTACAATACCTCAAGAAGGATCTGTTCATTTCTGAACTCTTCCTCTTGTGTGTGTTCTATATACTAAGAACTGTAGTTTGATTTAGAACATCAATACTTTTAGACAACGTGCCTGAACCGATCAACTTTTGATATAGGAAATGTTCAAAATATTATCCAATAATACAAAATTATATCCTTTCTTTACTAACAAAGAGATTGATATGATTTTGTATATCAGGTTCGGTATCTAATAGCATTTGTTCAGAATTAATGTATTGGTAATACAGGGTGACAGTGACCAACAGACTTGGCTGCAACACTTGCCCCGTTTTCTGTCTCATGAAACCTATCACCCGTTTTCAGTTATCTACCTTTCTGTAGCCCATGTAACGGATTACATTTGCGGGATCCTGATCCGGTATCTAATACTCAGGACGTAGGGGATACTAAGAAACAGTTCTTTGTAATGAACACACCCGAAGGAGATGCATCATATGCACTTTTTTCGTTTGGGCGGCATAGGAATTCTGGTATTCCCCTAATTCCTGCTCTGTCTTATAACAATTATAAGTTGGAGAGGGACCAACGTTCCCCAGCTCAGTATAATAAGCGGGTTCGGTCAATACATCCGTATTATTATCTTGATTAAGGCGTGATATGGTCGCTACCTGGAGAGAGAGAGAAGAAAACACTCAGCGTGCGCTCTTGCAAGGATAGATTGGTTATTATTTTATCTAATCAGGATGGCTCCCACCGTTTTTATCAAATCTTCCTTCAAACCCTAAAAGGAAAGACTACCCGGGATTAATTACACGGTACAAGTTCGCCAATCTTTCAGCCAGGCCAGTGTCGGTACTTTGAGGGAGGTTCCCCGTGCTTTCGCACGGACTTAATTACAGTAAACCTCGTTTTCCCAGAGGCGTAACCCCGTTGACACCTTTCTAGACACCTACTAGATCGGCTAATTGTAATGTGTAAAACTCTCCCAGGAGTAACTCTTACTCACAGTGGGTATCGGGATCCAACTATCATATAGAAGGTATGCAATCTCATTGCAAATTTCAACACTTGAAATTCCCGATAATATTTTGCCCCTAGCGTCCTATGACCTTGACGGAGGCCAAACAACCCATAGTCCGCTAGTCAAGTTCAACCCGTCATTTCCTGATTGAATTAAACCCACCCGCACGACCCTTGACGAAGGCCAAACAACGCCGTACGAATACCCTAATCCAATCGCATCATATGCTAGCAGATAAGCACTAGTTAGCTACCGTACACTACGCCTTGACGGAGGCCAAACAACCGCAGCACGAATACTAACTAGTACTTATCTGAAATGACGGAGGGCTACGACAGGTTTTTATGAAAACCTATTGCGTAATGAACTTGATATCATTGTAGAATCAAATGATTTTAAAATGGAGTGTTTTTGAGGCTTTTCTAGTTTTGCTAAAGGGGTCACTCCCGGTGAAGGGATCGTCGGCCCTTTCCTCGTCGAATGAGGTGCGGGATATATCATATATATCACTGTGCAAAGCAGAAACTATAGAAGCAATCAAAAGACAAACTGAGTGTGTAGCATCTGCCAGTTATTGCTAAAGAGGTCACTCCCGGTGAAGGGATCTCGGCCCTTTCCTCATCGAATAAGGTGCAGGATGTTCTACAAGGAACACCGCGATGCAAAGCAAGAACTGTAGCTACCTGTTTTATTTTTGAAATTCGATTCCACAACATCTTAGGTTTCTTTTTTTCATTAATCACATTAATGAAGTCCCATCATTTAAACACCTAAACATCACAGATAAATACGACGTACACTTATGCCATCCGCATTTGCCTCGATGTCCCCTCGTGCACCGTTAGGTTAGGTAACTAACGACAGAGCGGGGCAGGGCTAGCATGGGTGTAAAACATAAGTAACGTCTATATAATATATCATATATACTAAATACAGTATTTATCACAGAACATCAAATGATCACATCACAGATATCGCAGCAAAAGAATCATATGAAATATTAGATATACTAGGACGTCCGTGTTTTTAATACGAGCCAGTATAAAACACGGATTCCACGGTCGCGATGAATAGCCAAACCCACACCCCAAGACCCCTACGAGAGCGGCAAGCAACCCTACCAATTCTAGAGTTAGGAGACCCGGACTCGACTCCTCGAGTTGGTCTCCCACCAGACCCCAGAACCCGGTTACTTGTGCCCTCCTCCTTGGGTCTATCCTAGTGCAGAAAAGTAAATAATATACAATGGTGACATCTTCCGCAACCTGGAAGTGCCCCAATAAAAGAATATTACATACAAGTTTTTACATGAATGAAAATGAAAAACACTCATCTCACATAAAACCCCCCCGGCTATTCAAACACGACGATCCAATATAACATATCCAGCAACACATAACATCACATGTCATCAACGTAAGTAAACATGCGTATCCCAATTGTCGTTGATATATAGCAACGAAACCGGTGATATCACATATTACATTACGGTCACAGAAAAGAAAGTGTAAAACTACAACAGTTGGAATCCGCAACCTGCATAGACATCGGATGCCTAATCAAATGAATTCCTTAGACATCGCATGCCTAACAATTATAAACCCCGCATTTTAGTCTCATTATCGAAAACACTTTTCTATATCAAGTCGGGCAATTCAACAAGATTCCCGACATCCTGATCGAATGCTCGTCGCAAACTTTAGTAGGCGGCCGCACCCCCGACGTCTTCGACGAAGTGCACCAAGGCGGAACACCGCTGCCGCGAGCACCCGAACGGATGCTTTCGGCGACGGGGTTCTCCTATAGTCACTTGGTCGGGGCTATGGGGCGTGACTGTCTATTAAGTTTGCCGGCGAATATCCGCGTACGCTACGTGATTGCGACGGACTTTTGATCGCATCAAAATTCCGCGGCAACCGATCATTTGAGACTAAAGTACTATGTTTATAACATTCATATTAGTTATCATATAACTACTTGTGAATTCCAAGTATTGTATCCCATTCCAGATAAATAGAAAATGTTAAACTTTCCGATCGAACATTCAAACACCCAAGTTTTCCCAAAACAGCTCAACACATGAAACAAGTTTAAAAACATCCAGTTCATGCCTCAGTACCAACGGTCCAGCCGTAGAAGGGTCTAGCCAACGCCTCACATGTAGCACGCCGTACTGCCCCAAACCTGAAGGTTCAAAGGGCGGTTCAAGACGGTCACATAATCGAGTTAATGTTTGTTGTCTTCTAGAGGATCCATCGCATTACTTGCACTACTTCGAACGTTCTTAAACTATGGAAAGATCCAACACTTGGAAATTTCCCGACAGGGGAAAAAGTGGGTATTTATATCCGGTCGAACTTTTTAACAGTTTCTAAAATATCGGGAAAAACATAAACGAAGTTAAATTATCCGATCGAATTAACGAGTCCCCAATTAAACCCCAGAAAACTCAACACTTGAGTGGAATTAAAAAATTCCCATAAAAAAATGATAAGAAAGGACCTAATAATAATTAACTGAAGTTTGAGGGACTAATTCACAATTTTGGCCGCGGAACCGCCGCCAAACCCTTGGATTGGCCGCGGTTCTGCGGTCAAATTTTCGAGTTAGGGATCCGTACTTCACAGTAATTCTTAGATTTTCCTGGTTAATTTTCTGAGAATTTTTAATTCACAAACATCCACAGTTTGAAAAAATGTACAAAGAGGAGTCTTGGTTAGGGTTTCGTGACTCGATCGGATTTCTAATATCGTCTACACTTTGCCTAAAGCTCTAGCTAGGCTCTGATACCACTGTAGGGTTCCTAGGCACACAAATGAGGTCTCACAAGGCATCGACCATGCCAAATTCAAAAATTTCCGGTGCCGAGAAACCCTAAACTGGATCGTTAACTAGAGTTTAAGCGAAAATACGAGCAAGTAAACAACTTTACTCTAAAGTGAATGGAAATACAACCTTTGTAGATCCGGTCCTCCACTTCTTTGGCTCCGTGATGATGTCCCTTCGCTGCAATCATCGAATCCCGGACTCTCGCGGTGGTTTCATCGAAGAAATGATAGGGCTAGGTCGATGACTTCGAAGCCGAAGATGATCTACGTCGAGGTGACTCTAACTCGAGCTCCAACTTCACCAAGTCATGAAACTTGTGAAGAAAACACCCTATACTACATGGCAAGTGGTAGAAGATGAAGAAAAAGGAAGTGGGTTCACTTTAGATTTGGATTTCTCACTTGATTTCATCACTTAGGAATTTTCAAGAATGGTTTTCTTTTTCTTCATGAAGAAGAAGAAGAAGAGAATGAAAAAGAATTCTCAATTAAATTAAATCAAGTGATGGTTATCATATTTGCAACCATGGGTGAGTGTTAACTCATGTAGAGAATAAACTAGGGTTTAGGCAAATGGTTAGGTTAAGCAAAAGAAACAAAATGGTTGAACTTTTCAAAGCTTCATGAAACTTCAAAGAAAGTCCAAAGATAGCCACCATTTTATTTCTTGCTTAAATGAATAAATAAATGAATAAATAAATAAGAAAAGAAGAAACCCTAACCATTTACTAAACATGGTTTAAGTCAAACATACACCCAAGTTTGCATGTATCATCAAACATGATACAATCAAGTGCACAAAAATATATCACATATACAATGTGCACATCAAGTGAGAAAATCATCTTAAGTGAACCGATACTAGTTAATGTAAAGTAATATATCAAATATATAATTATACATTAAATTATTAAATCAACACTTGATTTAATGATCCGGTCATAATGCTTATAACCGACTAATATAAAGTGTATCAATGTATCGAATCAACACTTGATTCGGTAACCTGGCTATATCACATATAACTGACCGATGATACAAATCGCGAGAATAGAATTCAGTATCACATACTGGTATTATTCTCGGTCCCGCACATATCTCATATGCGCTCCTATTTCGTTTCGCTTGAGCCAGGAAACCTCTGTGTAGGACTCTAAAGACTCGTCAATACGCCGGCAGCAGGTGATGATCATATCAAACACCCACAAGCCGCAAGCGGTCTGCTAAATGTAACGGCCACCCGGGTATTGAGCGATCAGAAGATCAACGAGCAAGCCCGCTCACACTCCTGTGAATCCAACCAGTAACACTTACCGTACAGTCCGGTCTCGTCGTCTGATATGTCGCATATCTTGCCTAGGGGTGGTAAACCTCAGACCCCAATAGCTCGATAAGTCGTGTCGATGTGAGGTCTATAATAGTTCGAGAAACTACTGGTAACACTTACCAGTAAATCTCAGCAACCTTGGCCAGGGATTTCCGGTTATAGCCAATCGAACACAGCGCAACATCAACTCCCTATACCGGGAGAGACGAATCCCCTCCTATCGCTCATTGCCTCCATGTGATTCGGGACTGTACCCAAAAGACACCGTTTTGCATGCCCTCTTGGACGTGGTAAGGTGGAAATCAAAGCACAGTGGGAATCACACAAGACTCTATGACGATCTCGGGTCAACAGACTACTCTGTACCAGTGTCACCAGAGAACTGCCATCTGACGTAAGGTATAATACCATCTGGGAGTTCTCGGCGAGTCCGTCCAGTGTATCCAGTCTTTACTGAGCACCCGTATATCATCTCTGATGTCGAACACCAATGGATATGGGATCATCCATCGCCCATCTGTATGGGTCGAGAAGGTATACGCTAGTCTACTCTGGTATATCGATGCCCCATCTCGATACACCCACGACTAGAGGCCTTGAAGGATGTACTTATGGACTACCATGTCCCCACTAGTATGATCCGCATCATAGTCCAGGTAGTCAAGTACACATCCTAAGGGCTTTACCAACATGTAACAGAGAGACAATCAGTGTACACGTTAAGGTAAAGAGCAACCAGATAGCATACTATCATGTCGAGCAAGAAAGTCCTCCCTATATATGTCCAAGCATCCACTACAATATACATCCTATGTATAGTAATGGCCTCTAGGGCATACATATAACTAACAGTGCATCGATTATCAAGAATTAAACCGGGTGACTATTAAGAACAAGTATCCGATCCCTCGCATTGGCGAATGGTTCGAGCAGCATAGTAGCGCGAATCAGAAGATATTTGCAAGACTGCATTCCGAACTCGGTATGGACATTACAAGTATTTAGTGATGCCATTCGGAGTCACAATGCACCGGCGATATTTATGGACTTGATGAACCGAATCTTTTCACCATTCTTAGACCAGTTTATCGTGGTGTTCATCGATGATATTCTGGTCTACTCGAGGAGCATTGAAGAGCATGCGGAACACTTGAAGATCGCACTGCAGACATTGAGACAAGAAAGATTATATGCAAAGATGAGCAAGTGCGAGTTTTGGCTTGAAAAAGTGAAGTTTTGGGGCATGTCGTATCCGGAGATGGAATCGCCGTTGACCCCGAAAAGATTGCAGCAGTTCGAGATTGGCCGATTCCGAAGAACGTTGCTGAGATCAGATGTTTTCTTGGACTTGCCGGGTATTACAGAAGGTTCGTGGAGAATTTTGCTCGTTTGGCTGAGCCTTTGACCAAGCTTACGCGCAAGGAAGTACCATTTGTGTGGACGGATAAGTGTGCGTCAGTTTTTGAGGCGTTGAAGCAAAGATTGATAACCGCTCTTATTTTGACCGTACCAGACAGTTCCGGAGGATTGGTGATTCACAGCGACGCGTCTGGGAAAAGATTGGGATGTGATTTGATGCAGCATGGGAAGGTTATAGCTTACGCATCGAGACAGTTGAAGACCCATGAGAAGAATTACCCAACTCATGACTTGGAGCTAGCAGTTGTGATTTTCGCTTTGAAGATTTGGAGACACTACTTATTGGGCGAAAAGGTCGAAGTATTCACTGATCACAAAAGCCTGAAGTATGTGTTCACACAGAAGGAGCTTAATATGAGGCAGCGTAGATAGTTGGAGCTGATGGCTGACTACGATCTTGATCTTAAGTACCATCCGGGGAAAGTTAATGTTGTGCCGGATGCACTTAGTCGGTTGCCAGCAATTCAGATGTTGACTGCACAGAAGGAGCTTATGGAAGACTTTCGGAGATTCGAGTTGGAGATCGTGCTACCGCATTCTTCAAAACAGTTAATGCAGCTGCAAGTACAGTCGTCATTGATCGAGAGTATTAAAAACAACGCAGTCGAAGGACCCAAGATTGCAAAGGTTTCGAGAACAGGTTGAAGCTGGACTTCGAACGGACTTATTGATTCATGAAGATGGTTCGTTGCGATATGGTAGCCATTTGTGTGTACCAAAGGGAGATACTCGCGAAAGAAGTTATGAAGGAGGCACACAGTTCCGCATATTCTATACATCCAGGAGGAACGAAGATGTACCGAGTTCTACGACAGCATTTCTGGTGGGAAGGCATAAAACGGGAGATTGCCTGCTCTATAGCAAAGTGCTTGGTGTGTCAGCAAGTTAAGGCTGAACATCAAAAGGTTGCTGGTTTATTGCAACCACTTCCGATTCTTCAATGGAAGTGGGAACATATAACCATGGATTTCGTGACGGCTTTACCGCGAAGTCCAAAAGAGCAACAATGCAGTTTGGGTGATTGTTGATCGATTGACCAAGGCAGCTCATTTCATACCATTTCGAGTTGGTCAATCAACAGAAGCTTTGGCAGAATGGTACATGCAGGAGATTGTGAGATTGCATGGAGTACCTGTGAGTATCTTGTCCGACCGTGACACCTGATTCTTATCACACTTCTGAAGGAGCTTACAGGAAAGTTTGGGGACTCGATTGAAGTTTAGCACAGCTTATCATCCTCAAAAAGATGGCCAGTCGGAGAGAACGATCCAAACTCTTAAAGACATGTTGAGAGCTTGCATGTTAGACTTCAAGGGTGTTAGTTATATGTATGCCCTAGAGGCCATTACTGTACATAGGATGTATATTGTAGTGGATGCTGGGACATATATAGGGAGGACTTTCTTGCTCAACATGATAGTATGCTATCTGGTTTCTCTTTACCTTAACGTGTACACAGATTGTCTCTCAATTACATGTTGGTAAAGCCCTTAGGATATGTACTTGACTACCTGGACTATGATGCGGATCATACTAGTGGGGATATGGTAGTCCATAAGTACATCCTTCAATGTCCCTAGTCGTGGGTGTATCGAGCGGGGCATCGATATACCAGAGTAGACTAGCGTATACCTTCTCGACCCATACAGATGGGCGATGGATGATCCCATATCCATTGGTGTTTGACATCAGAGATGATATACGGGTGCTCAGTAAAGACTGGGTACACTGGACGGACTCGCCGAGAACTCCCAGATGGTATTATACCTCACGTCAGATGGCAGTTCTCTGGTGACACTGGTACAGGTTAGTCTGTTGACCCGAGATCGTCATAGAGTCTTGTGTGGTTCCCACTGTACTTTGATTTCCATCTTACCACGTCCAAGAGGGCGTGCAAAACGGTGGTTTTTGGGTACAGTCCCGAGTCACATGGAGGCAATGAGCGATAGGAGGGGATTCGTCTCTCCCGGTATAGGGGGTTGATGTTGCGCTGTGTTCGATTGGCTATAACAGGAAATCCCTGGCCAGGGTTGCTGAGATTTACTGGTAAGTGTTACCAGTAGTATCTCGAATTGTTATAGACCTCATATCGACACGACTTATCGAGCTATTGGGGTCTGACGTTTACCACCCCTAAGCGAGATATGCGACATATCAGACGATCAGACCGGACTGTACGGTAGTGTTACTGGTTGGATTCACTGGAGTGTGAGCGGGCTTGCTCGTCGATCTTCAGATCGCTCAATACCAGGGTGGCCGTTACGTTTAGCAGACCGCTTGCGGCTTGTGGGTGTTTGATATGATCATCACCTGCTGCCGGCGTATTGACGAGTCTTTAGAGTCCTACACAGAGGTTTCCTGGCTCAAGCGAAACGAAATAGGAGCGCATATGAGATATGTGCGGGACTGAGAATAATGCGTGTATGTGATACCGTATTTCATTCTCGCGATCAATGCGTCGAATGGTTGTATGCGATATAACCTAGTTATCGATTCAAGCGTTGATTCGATAAGCCGATACATTGGATACTAGTCGGTTATATGCGATATGACCGGATCGTTAAATCAAGTGTTGATTTAATGATTTAATGCATAATAATATATTTGATATATTACTTTGCATTAACTAGTATCGGTTCACTTTAAATGGATTTTCTCGCTCAGATGTGCGCATTGCATATGCGATATGATTTGTGCACTTGCTTGTATCATATTTGATGGTGCATGCAAAAATGGTTAAGTATAAAGAATTAAACCTTGGTTAAAGGAATGGTTAGGGTTTATTATTTGTTATTCATTTATCTTATTTAATTATCTATTTATTTTTGATAAATGAATAAATGAAAAGATAATGAGGAAAATGGTTGCTTTCTTTTGATCATTCATGAATCTTCATGAAGACTTTGACCATTTTGTCTCATGCTTAACCCTAACCACTTCTATTAACTCAAGTTAATTCTCTACACCTAACCATGGTGAGAATTATGATAAGAATGGATTTTTCCTTTATTTTAATTCTTATCATAATATTCATCTTCTTCTTGCTCTTCTTCTTCTTCATGAAGAAGCTTGTCTTCATCAATGGCATATTGAGCATATGAGTGAGAAATCCAATTCTAAAGTCTACCCACTTCCTATTTCTTCATCCTCTACCTCTTGCCAAGTAGTAGAGTGTGTTTCCTTCACAAGTTTTTAGGGCTTGGTGAAGGTGGAGCTTGATTTAGCGATGCCTCAACGTAGATCATCTTCGGCATGGACATCGACGACCTAGCTCGCTTTTTCTCCGACGAAGCCGACTCTAGAGCCCGGATTCCTTTTGGACAGCGGAGACGACTTCGTTGCGGAGCTATGGAGGTGGAGCACCGGATCTACAAAGGTTGTATTTCGATATCCCATTAGTTAAGTGTTAACTAGTTAGCTTTTTCGCCTAGTTTTCTAGCAAACGATCCGTAGTCGGGTCTCTCGGCACCTAGAATTTTGAAATTGGCATGTTTGATGCCTTGTGAGACCTCACTAGGGTGCCTAGGGACCCTACAGTGGTATCAGAGCCTAGCTAGAGCCTTAGGCGAAGTCTAGACGGAATTTGAACCCGATCGAACCCGAAACCCCAAATCAAAATTGCTCTCTGGACATTTCTGTAAATTGTGGATTTTTTGGAATTAAAAATATGCAGAGAAATGTGCAGGAAATTCTAAGAAAAACTGGAGAAAACGACAACCTAATTCAACAGTACGACCGCGGAACCGCGGCGTTGACCCCCCTTTTGCGGCGGTTCCGCGGCCGTCTGTGATGATCAGGATGTGTTTTTTCTTCAGTTGTTTCTGTTGGTGTTTCTTGTGTGTTCTGGATGTTTTTAATATTTTTTTCCAGAGCTGTATTTTCTGAGTTGTTTTGGGGATTCGAATGTTCGATCGGAGTATCAAATTTTGTCTATGTGGCTTTCCGGATAAATTTTAGAATATGTTAAAAAGTTCGACCGGATATAAATACCCAATTTTTCCCCTGTCGGGAAATTTCCAAGTGTTGGATTTTCCGTAGTTTAACGACGTTCTAAGTAGTGCAAGTAACGCGATGGACCCTCTAGAAGATAACAAACCTTAACTTGATTGTGTGACCGTCTTGAACTGCCCTTTGAACCTTCGGGTTTGGGGCAGTACGGCGTGCCACATGTGAGGCATTGGCTTGACCCTTCTACGGCTGGACCGTTGGTACTGAGGCACGAACTGAATGTTGTTAGACTTGTTTTATGTGTTGATCTGTATCGGGAAAACTTGGGTGTTCGATTGTTCGATCGGAAAGTTTAACATTTTCTATTTAATCTGGAATGGGATACAATAATTGGAATTCACAATAAAGTTATGAGATAACTGAATGAATGTTATAAACATAGCAGTTTAGTCTCACTTGATCGGTTGCCACGGAATTTTGATGTGATCAAAAGTCCGTCGCAATCACGTAGCGTACGCGGATACTCGCCGGGTAAACTTAATAGACAGCCTCACTCCATAGCCCCGACCAAGTGACTGTAGGAGAACCCCGTCGCCGAAAGCATCCGTTCGGGTGCTCTCGGTAGCGGTGTTCCGCCTTGGTGCACTTCGTCGACGGTATTAGGGGTGCGGCCGCCTACTAAAGTTTGCGACGAGCATTCGATCAGATGTCGGGAATCTTGTTGAATTGCCCGACTTGATATTGAAAAGTGTTTTCGATTTTGAGACTAAAATGCGGGGTTTATAAATGTTAGGCATGCGATGTCTAAATAATTCATTTGGTCAGGCATGCGATGTCTGAGGTGGTTGCGGATTCCAACTGTTGTAGTTTTACACTTTCTTTTCTGTGACCGTAAGTGTAATATGTGATATCGCCGGTTTCGTTGCTATAATG